>JAQPPZ010001808.1:0-4933237 GCA_028583015.1 Wollemia nobilis
AGAGGAAAATGAAAGATAGTAAAGGAGAATAGTAGTTAAGAAATGTTAAAAAATAATATGACTATTCACATATTTTACATTTTTCCTACATTACATTTTTTGTCAGATGGGTCAAAAATGCTTATCATTTACCAAAATTGTCAATGACCTCTCATCCATTGTGCCTTGCTTCTAAGTGTTCGAATCAATACTTTAGACAATCTATTATGGTCTACTCTCGAGGGAATTAAATTATTGGTAGAACCTAGTTTGAATGTAATATTATCTTATTTAAAAATAAAATTTACTTATTTACAATACATTTCAGTGACTCATTTATCAAACCATCTTTATATTATCTTATTTAAAAATAAAATTTACTTATTTACAATACATTTCAGTGACTCATTTATCAAACCATCTTTGAGCTTCCTTTTGTTGCACCATCCTCTTAAAATAATTTTCTCTTTCATATTCCTAGGATAGTAGTGTATTTAGTCATACTTGCTTTGGTTCAATGTCAATATCTTTAAGATCTAATTATTATGAGGTTTGAAGAGAAGGAAGTTCCATATTAACTGGTTATATGACCCTCTTTTCAAGCAGTACCTTGTAGGGAGATGACCTATGGAGGTTTTTTGTGTCACTTGGTCTAACCATAGTGATTTCCATAGCTTAGTATGTTAATCCCTATGATCTAATGATGATCTTATTTATTACCCTTACGATGTTATTGTTAGTAGAGTTTGCCATACCATTAACTTGGGGGTAGTCATTATAAGACTCTTGTAGAACAAAAGCATACTCTAGAAAAAAAAATTATCACTTTGAATCCAATAATTATAGTAACATTATTAGTGATTATGGTGGATAGAGCCCCAAATATGGTGATTATATATTCTAAAATTTGGATTCTTCATATTTAAATGACTTGATTGACATAGCTTCAATTCATTCTTGTATTGTACTAGATAATGAATTGATTTTACCAATGAAGTCCAAGTCCTACTCTAATAAATTTTAAGTAACTATGATGGGTTTCAAGGGAATTGATACTTTTCTCCCTCTTCTGGTGAACATGAAACATGCCTTGCGATTTTTAATCCATTAAAATAAATTAGAAAAAATGTAAGGCCAACAATATCCTACTCAAGATCTTATGTGCCATGGTTGGCATATAAGAATGTGTTGATTTGTAGAGGTAGTATTTGATAAGGGATTTAGTTCTTTGTTCTTTAATGCATCTAATTAGAATACTATCATAACTTTTTCTAAATAGTACACCATCTTGTCATGCATAGTTTTTTGCCTTATACCTAAATTGATCCCTTTTCTTATGTTTAAACACTTGTGGGACCTACCTAGTTGTCATACACCTACTAATATCTCCCACCCATCCATCTAATCACTAGGCTCTACTTATTCTACTAAAGTAACTTGGTTATTCAAGATAGAAATCATAGAGTTTTTAGTATTAGAGGGAATGTTTGTGAATTCGATATTGTAATTTATGTTTTTAGTATTATATTTTAAAATGGGTAACATCAATTATAAATTATTATCACTTTATTAATTAAAGTTTTAAATTATTTTTTTGGTAAATATAAATATTAAATTAAGTATATTTATTTAATTAAGTGTTGATTAATGTTTTTTGGTAAGTAAAATTTACACTAAATCACATAGTGAAAAGAATGCGGAGGAAGGGTGATTTTCCTTATCCTCAAATGCTTTGGTTAGGGCCAAAAGAAATCATAGAAATCCAAGATTTGTGGATCAAGATTATATCCATAGGAATAGTCTAGAGGGTTGCATATTGTCATAGAGATTTGATCGTTCTTCTAGGGAGTTTGGGAGGACTGAAGATTTAGGGTTTTGGTGAACTCAGGTTTGGAAGGGCTTCATATTTATTTTAAGGTTTCCTTATTTCTTAGCTCTGGTTTTTGTACCTTCTTCTTTCCTCTTCTCAATAGTTGGTAAAGATCCTATCTAGATCTCATTTGTTTTTTATTTCTTCTCTTGCTATATCAGTATTAGCTTCTTTTTTAAAACCTTATGGAAATGGAGTCTTCACTATTTTCTCCCAACATATACCTTTTGATAAGAATAAAATGGATAGTATGGTTCAACTTATTAATGCCCACCCTCATCAAGAAATTGTAGAAAAATCATCAACCTCAATATCCTTTGTGGCTAAACTTGATGAGGTACTCGTTGTTGAGGTGCCTCAAAACCTCATCCAAAATCTAATATTGGCAGACCATAGGAAAAAATGGATCTAAAAAATCCAAACAAATTTGCCATCCTCACATCAGATGTGGAGGAAGAAATAGAAACACCAAAATACAATGGAAGTCAAGAAAAAGGTAAAGATATTATGGGGGAACCCCTCAATAACCACTTAGATGACACACACGAAACACAATAGAAGAATTATGAAAAAGACTCAGAGCCATAAAATTAAGACACGAAAGAAGGGATTCAAGAAAATTTACAAGTGGAATTAGTTATACCAGGTGCAACTCTAGCAACACACTCAATAGCCAAAGGTAGAAAATCCAACCAAATCCTAAGAGAAGAAAAAAATTGAAGGAAATCAAGAGAAAAATTCATGCCACTTTGGAATTTCCAAAAAATAAGGTCAATAAAAATGATAGTTTTATCACAGAACTACAGAGGATTGGGTAGTCCCCTAAAAAAAACTACCTTTCATATTTAATAAAAAATATAAAACTCTTGTTATTTGTTTACAAAAATCCAAAATGATAGATCATGTAGTGGCACAAGAATGGAATAATATTTGGAGATAGTCAGATCATGAAGGAGTAAGTTCATCAGGTGCTTCAGGAGGGCTTCTAACATCTTGGGATTCCCAGTAGTTAACTTCCTGAGCAAAACATAAAAAAAATAATTGGCTTTCTTTAAAATTTAAACTTCTTATTGCATCACTGGATCATCCAAGAACAACATGATAACCTTCTTATTGCAGGAGATATGAATATCACATTAGAGTATTGGAAAAATACAAGGGAAAACATGAATCATGATTCCAACAAAGACATCGTTAAGAATATAATTTACTAAGAAAATCTATAGGATATCATCCCTCAAAAAGGGAAGTATACTTGGACAAATAGAAGGTCAAGAATTCATTACATTGCTGAAAGACTAAACAATTTTCTAGTTAGTGAAAATTTTATATCCATGTACTCTCTTCTAACTAGTCACATCATCCAAAGTGCAATATCTGATCATAAACCAATTATTTTGGAAAAAGGATAAAATTTTCAAGAATTTAGAAAGATTCCATTTAAATACAATGTAGGATGGGCAGATTTGGATTCTTTTAGACCTCTAGTTGAGAACTATTGGAAACAAAAAACTACTTCAAAAAGACCATAAGACATATGGAAAGAGAAAATTCTAAGACTTAAAAAAAAATAGAAAATGGCTATATAAAAAGCCACCTAAAATAAAAGAGTTGATTTTACAACAACTTGATAAATTGGAAACAAAGTCAGAATATACTTCTCCTCTTTCTTAGTATGTTGAGAAAAGAAATGTGTTTTTGGCTGAACTATGCAAGTCTAAATTGAGATTAAAATATAGGATGGTATGGTTACATAAATGGAATACAAACACAAATTTTTTATCTTAAAACTCTTCAAAACTATTGTAGAAATACTATTATAAGTATTGAGGAGGATGATATCATCTACACAAAGAAAGAAAAATTAAAAGAACTGGCTGAAAATTACTTTTCAAAATTGCTCACTCATGAACCTAGAGATTTTCACGCCAAAGACCTTTTGCTTCATAATATTCCATATTCTCTTACTCAATAGGACAAATCTAGTTTATGTGCCCAAGTGACTAAAGAAGAATTGGAGTCTATGGTGCATTCTCTCCCTAAAGATAAAGCTCTAGGACCGGATGGTTTCACTAATAATTTCTATCATAAATTCATGTATCTTATCAGTGATGATCTATTGCACATGCTTAAAGATGTAAAAAATAAAGGTACTCTTTTTGGAGCCATTAATTCAAAATTCCTTGCTCTAATCCCTAAGGAGAAGAATTCCACTACTTTTAACTGATTTAGTCCAATTTCTCTTTACAACTACTCTTATAAAATAATGACAAAGATAATTGATAATCGAATCAAAATGTTGCTTAGAAAATTGATCTCTTAATAACAAGGATGCTTTATCCCTGGAAAGAAAATATATGACAACATCACTATGGTTCATGAGACTCTTCATTCCTATTCAAATATCAAATCAAAGAAGATTACCATAAAATTGGATATGGCAAATACTTTTGATAGAGTCAAATTATAGTTTTTGGAAAGAACTCTCATTAAATTTGGGTTTCCAACCCAAATGGTTCAATGGATTGGAGCTTGTATCAAAGTTCCACGGATCTCCCCTTTGATCAATGGAGAACCTTCTACCTTATTTTAACATTCTAGAGGAAATCACCAGGGCTGCCCTCTATCTCCTTATATCTACATTTTACTTGCTGAAAATCTTGGCAGAGCTCTTAAAAGCTTGTACAAACCTAGGGAATTAATTAGAATCAAAGTTTTTAATGGTGTTAGACCTTTCACGCATGCCCAATTTGCTGATGATACTATATTTATTGTAGAATAAACCAAGCAAAAAATTAAGATCTTCAAAAATTATCTTAACTACTTTGAAGCAGCCTCTAGTGCCTTAATTAATTATAACAAAAGTTGGTTTTACACAATTAACACCACTCTAGTAAAAAATAGAGGTTTTGCAAAAGTTCTTGGATTCAAGGGAGGATCATATAAACATTTTAAATACTTAGAAGTTCCTATGGGATTTCATATTAAATATAAAAATTGTTGGTTACCAACCATTGAGAAAATTCAGAACTTATAGTAATGGTTGGTTGAGTTTAGCTGGAAGAAGAGTGTTAATCAGATCTATTTTATCTGTCCTTCCTATATATCAAATTTTGGTTTATCATACTCCTAAAAGTATTTTTTTTCTACATATGGTTGTGGTAAATGTATGTTTTGGAATATTTCCCAAAAATAATTATGAATTCCAACAAAGATAAAGTAAAACCTTTTGACAAATAAGTACAACAAAATCCTAGAACATTGGAAAAAAAAGAATCTAATAGAATAAAAAAGGAAATAAATATTATGTTAGAATTTTCCAAGAGTAGAACTACAAAGCATTACAATATTTGAAGAAAAAAAATAGAATTGATTGATTATTCCATGGATCAACTTTGTATAAATAACAAAGTTGAGCATTAACTCATCAAATTTGATGTAGACTATAATAAATAGTTCACCTAACTCATGAAGGAGTGGAAACTCAAGTAATTATATCCTAGTAGAACTTAAGAGAATAATTACTTATTCTAACACCCCCCCTTAAGTGATACTAGGGATGCATTATGCAACTGAGTCCCGAAAATAGACCCTGATGAGGTACTCATGTACAATGGTTTCTTTTCTGAAGAGATGGTAAAAACCCCACAAAAAAAAACCATCTATAAAAAGAGAAAAAATAAAGAGGTGTCTTCGATTTGTGAAGATTATCCTCTTAATACAAAAAAAAGGTGAGTCCCGACAACATGGCTTGATGAGGTACTCATTTACAATATTTATGAGAGATGGTGAAAAAACCACATGGGAAAAACCATCTGTTATGAAATAAAGAGGCATGTCTTCGGATGGTGAATATTGTTCCTAATAACAAAAAAAATGAGTCTTGACAACATGGCCTGATGAGGTACTCATGTACAATATGTAAGGGAGATATGATAAAAAAACCACATGGAAAAAAACCATCCTCCAAAGAATACAATAATAAAAGGAGAGGTGAAATACCTCTATTTAAATGTAGTTGTAATACTCCAAGTTTCTCTCGCAATTGTATGTAACGTGGAGAAGGAAATGACTTGGTGAAGATGTCTGCAACTTTATTTTTAGTTGGAATATAGTCCAAGTATATGTCCCCATTCTAAATATGCTATCAAATGAAGTGCATGTGTATCTCAATATGCTTGGTGTGTTGATGCTCAACTGGATTACATGCAATATGAATTGTGCTCTGATTGTCACACCAAAGAGTAATAGGTTTGTCATAGGAAAAACCAAATTCTCTTAAAATATGACGAGGCCAAAGAGCTTGCTGACTTGCTAAAACTACTTCTATGTATTCTACCTCTATAGATGATAAGGCCACTGCTTGTTGTTTTTTGCATAACAAAGCAATTGATGAATAACCAAGACAAAGGACATAGCCAAAAGTTGTATCTTCTACTGAACCTACCCAATATGAATCCGTGTAGCCAATGATATCCATGGATTTTACCTCATATAAGATCCCAAAGTGAGTAGTTCCTTGCAAGTAGCAAAGGATTATTTTTGTTGCTTGCCAGTGACTAAAATGAGGTTAATGTGAGAATATGGATATTAAGACAACAACATATGAGATATCTGGATGAGTATGAGTAAGGTATAACATACTCCCTACAAGCTGATGATATAGAGTTGCATCACATAAAGAGGATGTGTAGAAAGTACTTAGATTGACTCCATACTAAAAAGGTGTAGGAGAAGGTTTGCAATCTATCATTTTAAACCTTTGAAGAAGATCTAGAGTGTATTTTTGTTGACATAATGAAATTCTTATATTTTTTTGATTTATTTAGATCCCAAGGAAGTAATGAGCTAGAACTAGATCATCCATATTAAATTTTCTGAGAGGGAGTCTTTTATAGTTTGAATGTGGGCGAAGTCACTACCAATGAGTAGTAGATCATCAACATATAGAACAAGTATGGTGATTTTTCCTTTATCTCTCCAAATGTAGACTGTGTTATCAAACTCACAATGATAAAAATCTGAGAAAAGAAGGAAGGAGTCCATTTTTTAATACCAAGCTCTAGAATATTGTTTGAGGCCATAGAGAGACTTCTTTAGCCTATAGAAAAGAGAGGAGTCTTGAGTGAAACCAATAGGTTCTTCCATGAATATCTCTTCCTTTAAGTCCCCATGTAAGAAAGCACTTTTTACATCCATTGAAAGACATGCCACTTTTGGAAAGCAGCCAGAGCAAGAACCAGTCTAACAAAATCTATTTTGGCAATTGGTGCAAAGGTTTCCACATAATCAATTCCTTCAATTTGAGAGAAACCTTTGGCTACTAGGTGAGCTTTGTGTTTGACAATTTCTCCATTAGGCCCATATTTTGTTTTGTAAATCCATTTACAATGAACTAATTTCCTTCCTTTAGGTAGGGGAACTAAATCCCATGTTTTGTTTTTGATTAAGGAAGAGAATTTTTTTTCCATGGTATCATCTCATTCTTTAATACCAGTTACTTCTTTGAAGGATTGAGGATCGGAGGAAATTGTTCGAATAAGTAAATATTCTCTTAAGTTCCACTAGGATACACACTTGAGTTTCCACTCCTCCATGTGTCAGGAGAACTCTCAGTGGTGTCTTCATCAGGTCTAATGAGTTGTTGTAATCCAACGGCTCTCAATGATCAACTTTGCTATTTATACAAAGTTGATCCTTGAAATAAATAAATTAGTTCCACTCTTCTCTTTATATTTTGTGTAATACTTTGCATATCTATTATTGTGAAATTCTAACATGGTATCAAAGTAGGTTAGTGTTTGCTAGTATTCTCTCTTTAAGATTCTAAGAGTTGGTTCCTTGTTTTTGTTGGCCTTTCTTTTGGAGCCTTCAAAAATATTATATATATTTTTTCTCAGTTTTTTTAAAAGGATTTTTTTTTAATGTATGTGGGATATTCTAATATTACTTATTTCCTTCTAAATAAGGGAAGACTCATTGTCTTCTAAAGTAAAATTTTCAGATATTTGCCCATTCTTTTCATTATATCTATTTTAAAATCAAAAGGAATATATTCCTATTTTTTTTAAGATCTTATATGAAATATATACATTATTTTTTATCCTTTAAACTTAGCATTCGAAGTTTTTATTATATTAGAAAAATTCTTTTATAGCTTTTTTTGCAGGATCTTTTGCAGTCTCTCTATGCTCGGAGACATCGTGAAGCACCTTTTCATGCTTTGCGCCCCTTGTCTTTGGGCGCCTTATCTCAACGATCGCCTCTGCTGCCCTGTATCTCGGAGACCGCCATGGAAGTTTTTTTCTTTCTGCAATTTTTTGGCCGCCATAGGCTGCTCACACAACGCCTTTCTAACATATTTGAAGACGTTAGCTCTCTCTGAGCATCTCTCCGTATCTAATTGGTGCAGTTCTTTTGGCGAATGTTGAGTTAAATTTTTTTATCCTTTAAAATCATCGATTGCATCTTTCAGTTCAAATATTCTCATTTATTAAAAATCTTGAATGCAAGTTTTGTTTCGACGATTTTTTTAAAAAGTAAAACCCAGTTCTTGCCGAAGTTTAACTCCTACTGGAGCCAATCTAATCTCCTTGGCGTTCCATAAACAACTTTCTCTTGGATTCCTTTTAAAGTCGTTCAGGCCATTCTCTAGGCACTACAAAATTTGCTTTAATTCTTTTATTTTCAAGCGATGCTAATATGATTTTAATGCATAATATATACTGTTATATTACTCTTGTTCAGATTTTTCAGTAGGAGTTTGTCTCAGCTTCTCGACAGGTCTTCCAAGGGACTCACTTTCCTAGTCTTCGCAGACCCGAGTTGTTTAAAGTTTCTAATCTCTGTTTTACAGGAATAAACTTCTAAAGACCTCGCTACCCTTTTTGAGGCTCCCGAGTTCTTTTTTTACGTTTTAAATATTTGTATTGCAGGAAGCATTTTCAAGGACCTCACTACCATTTTTGAATGCTATCGAGTTCTCCTTTTTATTACATTTTCTAATTGTTGTTTTGTAGGTAAACAGAGAATGAATCAAATCTAACAAGGGCTTCGCTCACCTTTCTTTATAGTTTTCAGTATTTTATCTGAGTTCCAAAGAAACGTAGCTTCGAATCAATCCGAATGGTCATCAACGAATTTGCAGATCCTGAGTCATTTCAATACCGGTTGTTCCTTTGGAGTCTCCCTCTATTCCGAGTGCCCCTCTCTCAGAAGTCGTACTGAAATTTTTTTAAAATTTATTTTTTATCCTCCTTCAAGATTTTATTGTAAAGTTTTTTTTTCCTTTGAATCCGAGGGTAATATCTTTTGACTCCTTTTTTCAGAGAGCTCTTTTTCTTTATCTCAAAAGGCTCTCTTCAAAAGTCATAAGTCATATTGTAACCTTTATAATAAAAAAATTATTTGGGGGGTTTAGTGAATTCGTTGCACTATTGTCTTTTCTGGGGGTGTTGTTCATTTTTTTTTTTTTGGTCTATCTTCATCATTTCATTCAGTTCTTTTTTTAGAATTTAATTAAAAATAATACTATTGAAATATTTCATAGAAGATAATCCTTACTAACCCTCTTCAAAATCTAAGTTGTTTATTTTAAAAAAATTATATATTTTATCTATCTTCTTTATATATTTATTTTGTGCTCTTAAGTATCATGAAAATGTGTTACTATTGATAAAGAAGATAATCATTACTTAAACTCTTCTTCTTCTTTTTTTTTATTTGTGGAAAACATCCCAAAAGGGATGCCACTTTCGGGTAAGACCCAAGGAGGTAGGGGTATCCATTCCGCAAAAAACGCCTAGGACTCGGACCTGGCCTACCACCTTTGACATACTCAAGGAGCAAACAAACACACAAAACCAAATTAAAAAAAGAAAATAACAACAAAAATAATAAAATAAAATAAAAAACAAACTCCTTGAGTGTGTCAAAACCAAAAGCACAACCAAACACGCACAATAAGATAAAAGAAACCACAACACAAACCACATAGAAAAACACAAGAACCACATAACAAAACACAAACAAGACAAAAACAACGAGAACACTACAAAGACATAACCCAAAAAAACATGAAAAATAAACACAACCAAAACCTAAAAAAAAAATAAATAAAATAAAAATAAAAACAACCAACAACGAGACAATAAACAAAAACAAAAAACATAGAAAACACTCACACATAAAAAAATGAAATAACACAAACAAAGAGAAACCCAAGAACAAGAACGAAAAAAACACAAGAACAATAACAATAAACATAAAAAAAAAACAAAACAACAAAAACACAAGAACAACAAAAAACAACACAAAGAACACAAAAACAAAACAAAACAAAAGAACCCACCCACCTTAAAAAACTAAACAAAAAAACAAAGAAGACAAAAGAAAAAAAAATGAACAAAACAATGACCTATCTAGACCGAGAAGACTATTAACGCAAGAATCAACAGAGGAAACAAAATAAAGAATAGAATGAGCTAGGGAACTAAAAAAACTGAATGAACCAAAGAGAAAAAAAAAAAAAAACAAGAAGAAACTAGGTACCTTCGAGCTGGAGCCATCCAAAGAAATGATAGAAAGAAGAGCTTCCCTAATTTGAGAAGCCCACCATATAGGAGGGTGGCCATAACAAGTAAGATCACCTTTGTCCAAAGCCCAATTAGCTAAAGCATCAGCACTCTTGTTTTGATCTCCGACCACATGATTGTAATCAACTTTCAAAAATCCCATCTGGATTAACTGAATCTTCTCAATAATTCTTTTTATTCTCCAATCCACCTTATGATTCTTAGAAGGAGTCTTCAAGAGATTAATCATAAGTTGAGAGTCGAGACTCAACTAACACCTTTTCCCATCCAACCTTAGTAGCCTCCTGAAGGCCTCTAAGGATACCATACCCCTCAGCAAGGTTATTGGAAAGAATACCCAAATTCTCGGCAAAAGTAAAAACCAGGGAGCCATACGAAAGTCTACCAATTCCTCCCACACTGGCTTTTCCGGGGTTCCCTCTAGAGGCTCCATCGGTATTGACTTTTCCAAAATCCTTAGGAGGAGGTTGCCAATTTCTAGTCCTATCCATCTTACTAATACTCACATTCCCTTTAAGTTGGTTGCCCTTAGAAGGTTTAATCTTCAATCTTTGCATCACTTGATCCCATCTTTGGTGGGAGTTTTGGGGGTGATTAAGGAGATGATGGACTGATTCAACTAAGTTGGCTATGGTCTTTTGCCAAATATAGTGAATATCCTTCCTATCTTGATTAAAAATTTGGTTGTTCCTTTCATTCCAAATATTCCAAAGAAGAATGGTAGAACCCATCCAAACTAACTGCCTAATAAAATGATCAACACCCTCTTGATTAGGCCAATCCCTCCAAAGTTGTTCAAAAGTGAAAAAATTGGACCACTAGTAAGCCAAGTAAAGTTGCCATTCTCCTCCATAGCTGAGAGGCTAAAGTACACTCAATAAAAATATGGTTGATATTTTCTACATTCTCTTCACACATTTCACATCTAAAAGGGCCATGAAAACCATGCTTCATAAGTTGCTCACGAGTAAGCACCCTACGATGCAATAAAAGCCAATTAAAGAACCTCACCTTAGGCCAGAGCTTTTGAGCCCACAATTGAGAAAATATGTCAGAAGAATGGTTGGGATTATTATGGCATAAGGTCAAATAACCTTGAGCAACTGAATACTCACCCTTAGTAGTGTCGTTCCATCCAAAACAATCTTTTTCATGGGACCAAGAGAGGGATCTCATATGAAGGATGCCTTGGATATCTTGTCTTTGCCTTTCTAGGATTTGAATAGGCCAGTCCTCAATAGGGATCCAATATCTACCAACCTTTGAATTACCGGTATGGTACCGACGGTAATTAGCCACCTTTATCCAATTAGCTCGGTGAAGCTCCTCCATCCAAGGCCTCCAATCGGGAAACCGAGTTATCAAAGGCTTGTGACCATCCCAAGAATCTGTCCAAAAATTTGCATGTTGACCATTATGAATGATCCAAAATAATTTTTTCTTTATCAAATCCTCACCGAGTCTTAAGAACTGCTAAAATGGGAGAACCTTTGGTAGGAAGTTGATAGCGAACAAGGTCTTCGGGACTTTTGTTCTCGGCATATTTAGCACGGAGATTATTGGCCCAAAGAGCATTGGGGTTATGCAACATCCTCCAATATAATTTAGCAGCTAAAGCTTTGTTGTTATTAATTGAAGACCGGAATCCTAACCCCCCTTCACTCTTAGGAAGACATAAAGTATCCCATTTCACCAAGGCCCATTTTCTTTTCTCCTTAGTACCACTCCAAAGGAAACGATGACTGATTTGATCCAATTCTCGAAGAACGACCTTTGGGATATTCAAAATGGAAGAAACATAAATAGGAATAGCTTGAAGGACTGATTTTACCAAGGTGATTCTACCCCCAGAAGAAAGCCACTTGTTGGTCCACTTTCCAATTTTCTTCTTGACTTTGTCCAACAACCAATTCCAATCTTTATTTTTCTGCCTTTGAATATTTATGGGAATACCTAAATAAGTGATTGGAAGAGAGGTCTTCTTATATCTTAATTTATCCAAGACCATGGCTTCCTGTCTAGCAGAGCGAGTGAAAGAAAATAACTTTAGATTTGTCTTCATTGATCAACTGCCTGATAGCCTTAGAAAAATAGCTAATGATTTGCTTAAAATTAGAAGCTTCCTTAACTGTAGCTTTACCTAAAAGGGTAGAGTCATCCACAAATTGAAGATGAGAGATAGGTCTAGCTCCATGAGCAATGGTAACTCCCTCAAGGGTTTTGTTTTCCCTCTTTTTGGTTATAGTCCTACCCAAGCATTCAACAAGAATGATGAATAAATAAGGGGATAGCGGGTCACCTTGCCTGATACCTCTGGAAGGCAGGAAAGACTGAGAAGGCCTGCCATTGATAAGAACTAAGTAGGAAACTGAAGAGATACATCCCATAATCCAATCCATCCAATCCTTAGAGAAACCAAATTGCCTCAAAACTTTGATAAGGAAGTGCCAATCCACTCTGTCATAAGCTTTGGATAAGTCTAACCGGATGAACATAGAAGGAGAATTTTGCATATCCATGGAATGGATGGCTTCCTGAGCAAGAACTATCTCATCTACTATTTGACGTCCTTCCACATATCCCCCTTGCTGCGGGAAATAATCTTATGTAAAAGAGGCTTCAACCTTTCTGCCATGATTTTAGTAATAATTTTGAGAAGAACATTACATAAAGCAATAGGTCTAAAAGCTGAGATATGATCAACCTCTTGAGCTTTTGGAACAAGAGTAATATAAGTTTTATTGATAACCTTCAAAATTTCTTTGGATTTCCTGGCTTCTTCCACCACCTCTAATAAATCAACATGAAGGATATCCCAGAACTCTTGGTAGAACTCAATAGGAAAACCATCGGGACCCGGGGTTTTCCCTTTTTGCATTTTAAAAACTACTTGTTGAAGCTCATTGATAGTAACGAGGAGCGAGTCAAAATAGAGTTCTCCTCGGAAGTGATAAGAGAAGGGATTGCTTGAAGAACATTTTGTTGAGAAGGCTGAGTCAAGAGGAGTAGCGAGCAAAAATATTGGAAAAGTAATCAACAACAATAGAGTTCATGCCATCCCAAGTATAAACAACATCTCCAGAATCTGATTTTAAGGAAGAAATAAAGTTGTGAGATCTTCGAGCTAGAAGAGATTTGTGGAAGAAATTTGTGTTTCGATCTCCTTCTTTGAGCCATTGAATTCTAGATTTTTGCTTCCATAAGATTTCTTCTCTTTTTTCCCATTCCTCTAAGCCGAGTTGTGAGTTTAATTTCATCTGCACTTCTCTTCTCTGTGAGGCCATCTAAACGGATTTTCTTATTCAAATTTTCAAGATGAGCAATAACTTCATGTTTTTTTTATGAACATCCCCAAACTCTTTCCAGTTCCAAGTCTTGATTTTGGATTTAATGTATTGCGGTCTTTTGGCAAAACAGAACATCTTAGTCCCATGCCTAGGTTTACCTTCCTTCCACCATTGTTGCACACGAGGTCTGAAGGAAATGTCTCTAAGCCACATTAATTGAAAACGAAAAGGAGAGAAACTCACATTGGTTTTCCACATTTCCACCATGGTGGCCAATGATCCGAACCAACATTATTAAGAGTCTTCACTTTAGGAATGTGACCATGGATTAAGAAATTTTCAGAGAGCAAAAACCTATCCAATCTCTCCATTATACAAGCTAAGCCTTGCCTTCTGTTAGACCAAGTCATAAGGCCATTATCTGGTTGGATATCCACAAGATGGAGGTTTGCAATATATTCGCTCATGAGGTCAGTACTTTTGTCCAAATTTCTATTTCCCCCCTTTTCTCATCTAGAGAGAGGATGGTATTGAAATCTCCTCCGATCAAGATCCAAGCTTTAGGAAAATGAGAGATAATATGAGTAATATCCTTCCACTTGTCTTCTTTTTTCCTCCAAAGAAGTCGGGGCATAAATAGTAATGCAGAGCATAATCTGGTTGGAATGTCTACTTTGAATAGCTATAGCCAACAAACCCCAACTGCCAACCATATGGTGAATAACTACCTCTTTTGGGTCCCAAAGACAAGCAATGCCACCCGAAGTCCCTTGGGAGCTGAGGGAAACCACTTTTCCAGTGGCCAAATTTTACTGGCAATTAAGTCCATATCCTCCATTGACATTTTTGTTTCTTGAAGGAAAACAAGATGTGGATGATTTATCTGAATCATTCTTCTAATTTCATTTTGTTTTGAAAGACTCCCTTTGAGTCCTCTAATATTCCAAGTGATGATCTTCATTAATACCAGGGCTAAAAATGTTGGGAAGGGCATTAATCTTACCTTCCTCTACAAGCTTTTCACCTTCTTTTACCATATGATATTGATTGGTCTTGCGACCTACTTTTTGATTAGAATCCATCTTCAATTTTTTTTCCCTGTTTCTTGACTTATTCCAATTGAATCCGAGATGGCTTCTAACCTTGAAGAATGCTCATACACAGCCAAAATTTTACTAGATGGTTCAATGGAGTCTATATTGGGACCTGCATTATTTGAAGTTTTGACATTTGAAATATTGTTTTTCTTGTGTAAATTTTCTCCTTTTTTTTCTATTGAAAACCTTTGATTTGTTGGTTTGTCTCTGAGTTCTTTCCTTCATATTTAAATTGTGTTTCTAAGATTTCAGTTTCCATTATTTCCTCTTCCTCACTTGGGACATCATTTGTGGAAAGGATTTCAAACATATTAGCAAATGACTTTGATTGATCCTTCATTACTGGTTTTTTTTAGTGTTCTTCTTCTTAGGTATTTGGAAACCTTCTGAGTTTATATCTTCTTTCTTTTGATCAGGAATTTTATTTGGGCAAGCAGCGGCCAAATGACCATATTCATGGCAAATTCTACAATGAAAAGGAATGTTCTCATAGTCCACTACTTGCTCCCAAGTGTCTTCCCCAAATTGTAATGTGATATTTTTAGGTAGGGGTTTGTCAAAATCCATTAAAACACAAATTCGAGCATAAATAATATGTTCAAAATTTTGAGTACAATCGGCGAGTCATCATAAAAGTTCCTAAAGAGTTTCCAATTGAAGAAAAAATAGTAGGATTCCAAAATTCAATAGGGAGGCCAAAGAGTCTAACCCACACGGGAGCTATAGAAGGCATCTCTTCTTCGACTTTAAATTTAGTATGCCGGGGCTTCATGAAAAGCCCTGCCCTTCCAAAAAACCAAGGACCCCCTTGAAAAGTTTTCTCTCTATCTTCATTATTAGCAAATAAAACAAGAAAATAACCATTTGGATAAATAGAGATTTGTAACTCACCTTTAGTTTTCCAGCTTTTTGCAGCCCGGACTTTGAAAGCGAGATAGACTCGGACGAAAACCCACGAACCGACAAATTAGTCCTCTTTTTTCCAAATCTTCAATGCCGGTCTGAATGTTACCCATATCAAGCTTAACAATAGGAGTTCCATCAGCTGCTTTAAGACATCCTGACTCCATTTTCCTGGGATCAATCTTAGGCATTCTTAGAGGTTTATGAGAAGCCCTAGTATTGATATTAGCATTGGGTTGAGGCTGTCCACCATGAAGGGCATCCCTAAAATTCATTTTTGGGATGGAGTCTTCAAAATTCTTACCCTTGACAGGGGTTTTCACAGTAGAATTATTTTGTGGGTGCACCTTAGCACCAGATTCACTTGAGATATGAGCCATTTTTTGATCAACTGCTTGAAACTTATTTCGTGGTCTCTTTAATCCTTGCCCTAGACGCCGTGGAAAGGTATGGTTTTCACTTTTCTTTTGTGCAGCAAATTGGAAGCCGTTGTCACTCAAGTTCACAGTATGATCTGTTGAAAGACAAATTTCTAACCCATCTTGTATCCCCTGCAACATTTCTTGCTAAAATATTGAGCATAAACCACAAAAATATTGGCCGCTAGGGCCCGAAGGCCCTAAAAACCAACCTCTGGAGCTGCTTGCACTCAACCGAGATGAAACCCTCGCATAGCCGCTTGCCAAATATATCGTTCACACATAGGGATGCGCTAGGATCTGTGTTGCTCCAAATGATATGAAAATTGGTGGAGATGTTCTAGGGTTTTTCAGGCATCTACCCTCAAAATTTCAGCTCAATCCGAGTTCGGATGAGTGAGATATGGCCGAAACGAGTTCGGTAGTTTGGGCAGTCCTGCGAAAAACGTCTCTACCATTCAGCTCCGAAATTTCATGATCCCTTCAAACTCACTTTGATACCAAATGTTGAGACCGTAAAGTCTAAATTTTCACTTAACCCCTTCAATTTCAATTCTTGTTTATTAATTATTTTTCATAAACAAATATAATTTTCTAAATTTTTGGAAGTGTTAAAGAAAAGGATACATATTTCATCTATCTTCTTCATATATTCATTTGTGCTCTTATGTATCTAAAAATGTGTTATTATTAATAAAGATATCATTACTTAACCTCTTCAATTTCATTTTTTTTTGCTTATTACATAAAAAACTATAATTAAAAAAAAAAACAAAATTAGAAGTATTCTCTCTCTCATTAATACTCTTCTATAATTTTTATTCTTTAAAAGTTAATATTTTAAAATTTTATAAGTTCTTCCTAAAATATATTTGCTTACATTCTATGTATCATTGTCTCCAAAAATTTATAGTTTCCCTCACGTAAGGGCGGGTTTTGGAGACAATTGGTATAAAGGCCTAGCATATATTTTTCCTTCACCTTTTTTTTAACATGGCATCTCTCTTACTTATAGTTTCCCTCAAGTAAGGGCGATTATTGAGATTCCAAATTAAAATTTGGTTGAAATCTTTGCATTTCAAACAAAAATCCCTTGATAAATTCTTCTCTATACTTATAGTTTCCCTCAAGTAAGGGCAGGTATTGTGAAGAATTAAAAGGATTTGGCATTTCTAAAGCAAACAATATTAAAACCTCATTATACTTATAGTTTCCCTCTTGTTAGGGCGGGCATATTGAGTTTTATATATTGGAAAGCTTCATATATTTCCCTAAAATCAATTGCATTAATCAATAAATTGAAGTTCTAACGGGGGATATAAGGGTTAATTAAAACTTCAACTTTTATCTTGTGTTAAAATGATGAATTCAATTGAACCTCTCACCCCTCATAACTTTCACACTTGGAAATCTTTCAAAAAGGTCTTACTCATTTGCTAGAAGAAAAGCAACCAAAATTTGAGAAAGAATGTGAAATTTTTATTCATAAAGGAAAGATGCACGAAACAATGGGTATTATTGGCTCTAATGTTCATGAAAGTTTGTGGTTTCACATTACAGATTGTAAAACTCCTCATGAAATTTGGGAGAAGCTAAAGATTTTTTTGAGAAAGTAGATCAGATGAGATCAATACAACTAGAAGAAGAGCTAAAATCTTTGTCTCCTGAATATTTTAGTAGTATTTTTGACTTCCTCACCAAGTTCAAATAAGTCCTCACTCAATACAAAGGCAGTGGGAAGACTAATATTGAAGAAGAATGCATTTATCTAATCCTTTCTAAGCTAAATGGTATTTTTAAAAATTTTTCTACCACATTTATATCTACCAAAGATGCTCTTGCTGCAACCTTTAAAATACCTTCTTTAGAAGAATTTTGTTATAGATTAACTAGGGAAGAAACAAAACTTGCTAGATATGAAATCTCATATTCTTCCTCTTCCTCAAAAGCCTTAGTAGCCTCAACCTATTCTAAATAAAAATTCAAAAAGAAGGAAAAAACTCCCATAACCTGTACTCATTGCAAAAAGAATGGTCACTCCGCAAACTGTTAGAGTAATATTCCATTCTTTGGTATATTTACCCTTGTACTCTAATAGGTAAAATAGGTGGTATATTGCATTACACTACTTAGGTAGATTATTGCATTTACTTTTCTACGTTCTACCATGTAGATATTTACTGTCTTAAATATCTAATGGTTAATTTCCTAAATATCTTAGGTGCAAGAGTTCTAAACCAAACTCTCTTCCTCTTGGCAGATTGTTTGGCATGATCTCCTGTTCATTCAGTTTGATTACTATTTTGTAACCTATTTAAAGGCTATAGTTTCTAAACTATATGCTAATGCAAATATTCAATTATCAAACTTATTTTGGATCTCCTAGTCACATTGGTACCAGAGCTGGAGGGATATAGGTGGAGGAATCGTTCGCTAGAGAAGTCAAGCGTAGGAAGCACCAATTTGGTGACTTTATTATTTTTTTCCTCTCATATTTCCTAATAATCCTAAGTTTCTAATTTTTTATCATGTTCATTGCCTAGAGGCAGAGGAGGTGGAGAATTCCCAATTTTTTTTGGGCCACCTCACTCCATATCGATGGGTGTTGAGGTTCGCATGTCAGGGTCAAGGGAGGGCCCACAAGAGCTTGACCAACTAGGTCCACCTCCTCGACCTGGCCTAGCCCATGAGGTTGATCTATCAGGTATATTTTCACTATCAGTGATCACGCTCACTCACAAGCCCACAGGGCCTGTGTCGGGGGTTGCGTCCCCAAGGCACGTGTAGGCCCATAGGGCCCGTGCCCCCAAAGCCAACTAGTGGGAGCGGCTTGAGGGTAGGAACACCCTCACACTTCCACGTGGCCTCCTTTATCAGGAGTGCTTTGAGGGCAGGAGCACCCTCACACTCCTAGTGGAAAGGAATCTATAGCTTACATCTTTGATATCTGGACAAGTCACAGTAGGACACACATGTGACAAGTGGCACAGACAGTATAGAGATACGTGGCAAAAAAATTGGTTTGGAAACAAGCTGCCACATGGCAAGGTTTAATTGGGTGTGCAGGTAACACATGGCAGAGGTAGGTTACACGTGGCGATGAGCGACAAGCATAGCGGGCTACATGATTACTTGCAGGTAATAAAGCGCTTAATAGAGCTGCCAGGTTTTTAAAGCCTAGCTTCATCCTTCGTGGGATGAATGTGGGATAAATCCCACAAAGGCCAAATTGTCGCCTGTCTCCTCCTTAAGTACTAGCATGCAGAGCTAGCTTTCAAAGCCGCCCCAGTAGTGTAGTGGTTAAGCTTGAGCTTGACACGTGCGAGGTCACGAGTTCAACTCCCATGCACTTTATTTTTGGCAAAGAAGGTGCATTATGAATTAATTCGGTTAAGTTTCCAATTATTAAAACAAATTTTTGCTTAAAATTTATTTTTTTTTAGATAATTTTTCTATTTTTTGCCTAAAATAATCATTTTTTTAGAAAAATTGATTATTTTTTGTTAATTTATGTTAAATTATTCAAAATTAAGTTTTTAAAATTATTTATTTTAGCATTTACATTGGAAATCTATTACAAACCAATTTTTTTATAAACTATAACAAATTTATTTCTTTTGTTTTCTCCACATTTGGGGATATAGAGACAAAGAACCAAATAATTTTTTGCTGCAAACCATAAAAAAACTCTTCTCAACCTTGTTAATTTAGCATAAAAGAAAGGATCAAACTTGAATTCTTTTTGTAAATTAGAAAACAAGGAGACTCCAAAATTTGCAAAACATCAAAATTGACATTGTTTATTTGTTTTCTCCAAGGGGGGATATAAGACATAAAATTGCACATTTTTTTCGCAACATTGAGAATAATTTGAATCCTTGGGCCCATAAAAACTAAGTCGTGTGTCGACTAGTTTTGGAAGCCTTTAAAATGTGGGTCGTGTGTCGACTTGTCTTGAAAGGAGTGCTCGATTTTTTAATTTTACAAAATAAAGGAGGGAAGACAACATTGTACTTCTTTTGCAAAATTGTAACACAAAAGTTAGGAGCACTTACAAACAAATCAAACTTGTTTATTTTGCAAAATCAGGAAATATAGACAATTGTTTATTGGCACATTATTTGCAAAATTGTAAGACAAGGAGGAGACAAAAATATATCAATTTTTTTGCACAACACAATTTTACATTTTGTTGCAAAAATTAAAAGGTGCATTTTTTATTTTACTTGACACCTTCATTGGCAAATTAGGTGCATTTTCGGTTGCATTCGACACCTAGGTGATATGAATTTTGTGGGTATTCTTGTTTGATTATTGCATTATTTATTTTGCAATTATAAGTCATAGAATCAAGAACACTCCTACCCCAAAATTTCACTAATAATTTGTGTAAATCCTTGCATATATTTAAAGCCAATATTCACTTGATATTCTCTTATACAAACAAAAACCCCTAATTCACTCTATTTGTTTGGCTTAATTTCCTCAAACTGATCATCCCTCTTCAAGAGGATTTTCAGGTAGGTGCCATTAAATATCTTTTTTGAGTGAATTATCTTTCATCTCTTATTTATTTGGCTTAATTTCCTCCAAATTATTATCTCTCTTCAAGAGAATGTTCAGGTAGGTGCCATTAAATATCACTTAAGAGTGAAAGAAAGATCATCTTAGTACAAATTGTAGGACCTTCATCATGGCAACTATCAATAAATATTTAAGTGATACACAATTGCTAAAAGGTCCTAACTATTCAGCATGGAAAACTAAGATGAAAGCCATATTGATTGTAGAGGATATGCAGGATTTAGTTGATGGCACTGAATCAATACCCGCATCACCAGGAGTAGATCAAAAAGCATGAAAAAAAAACAATCGTCTTCTCATGTTGATACTCCTTGCAACTACTAATGATATCCAGCCTCACATAAGTGAAGCTAAAATTGGTAAAGCTACATGGGATGCACTTAGTACCATTTTTAAAGGTAAGAATCAATCAACTATTATAAAACTTCAAACATAACTTCATACAATCCATATGAAGTTAGGTGAATCAGTAGAACTATTCCTCTACAGAGTGACAGATCTAAAGTCTAAGCTTAATGCTTTAGGGGCCAAAGTTGAAGACACCATTTTGACTTCATTAATCTTGAGAGCTCCTCCTGAATCCTACAAAATGTTGATTATATCCCTTAATGTTTCACAAAGAGTTGTCAACTTTGTGGAGTTAGTCAATTTGCTTCAAACTGAGGAAGCAAATCAACTCCAAAATGATGAAGTGTCAAACAATGCACTTTATTCAAACTATAAGGGTGATAAGAAGAAAGGAAACTTTCAAAATGGAGGATCATCCTAAAAAAGTAAGGGAAATCAATCTCAAAAGAGGTTTTACTCGTATTGTAAAAAGGACAACCATAACACCAATCAGTGTTGGTTCAAAAACAAGCAAAACAAGAAAGATAAAGGTACAACACAGAAGCAAAACAAAGGCAATATTGCTAGTGAAGGGTCTAATTATGATTTTGATTCTGTTTCAGAGAAAGGACACATAGTGCTCATTTCTAAGACCGTATTATAGAGGGAAAACACATTTTGTCACCTTAAGCAAGCACCATATCCTCTCTCTCTTTTTAGGCTTCATAAATAGCATAAGTTTTTCTTTGAAGTACTTGTAATAAAGGGGTGTTTGTACCTCTTCTAGGCTTCATAAATAGCAAAATCTCATTGTTTGAAGTTCTTGTAATAAAAGAAGGGAATTTTCTAGTGTAAAATTTCCTAGGAGGCAATATTTGTAAAATCCTTCATAAAGCTTCTTGAGTTGCACATATTTTGCAATTAAGGGGGAATATACATTTCTTTTCTTCACAATTTTTTGTAAAAAGGGAAGAGGACTTATAAGGGTGCATTTTCGACAGTGACTGAAACCTTAGTCATACTTCTTTTAGAAATTAATTACAACATGTTTTGCAACAATAAGGGGGGATCTTATAAGGGTGCATTTTCGGCAGCGATTGACACCTTAGCTACCTTATCTTTTGCAAACTCATATTGTAAATGAATGAACCTCATATGAAGTGATATATTCTACTACACCTAGTGATTGTAGCATCTGGTTACCCATGCAATTCGGTTGGATGATGATATCACTATAAGGACATTTGTTGGTGTGAAGACAAAGTGAGGAATGATCCACTTTTTGCTTAGAAGTAGCAAGAGTATTATGACAGAGCAAGAACCAACAGATCAATATTTTTCTCCACTGTATTGGGGCAGTTATGTACTTTACCCAAATATTGTTGTATAGGATAATAGGTATGTATTATCCAAATAATGTAATAAGGAGGGATGTTAGAGTAATATTCCATTCTTTGGTATATTTACCCTTCTACTCTGATAGGCAAAATAGGTAGTATATTGCATTACACTACTTAGGTAGATTATTACATTTACTTTTCTACTTTCTACCATGTAGATATTTACTGTCTTAAATATCTAATGGTTAATTTCCTAAATATCCTAGGTGTAAGAGTTCTAAACCAAACTCTCTTCCTCTTGGTAGATTGTTTGGCGTGATATCCTGTTTATTCAGTTTGATTACTATTTTGTAGCCTATTTAAAGGCTATAGTTTCTAAACTATATGCTAATGGAAATATTCAATTATCAAACTTATTTTGGATTTCCTGGTCACACAAAAAAATTCTAGAAAATATTACAACTAGAGGCAACTATTAAGGATCAAAATATAGACAATAAAAAGCAAAAATGAAAAGCCCTTAATTTTCAAGGAAAAACCTCCAATTATTCCTCTAATTACTGGGTCCTAGATTTTGGAGCTACTCATCACATGACTGCTTCAGATAAATATTTTTCTTCTATATCCTCTAGCTCTACTTGTAGCATAGAAGTGGGTGACTCTTCCTTTATCCCTGTTAAAGGAAAATGGGATATAACCATTGATGGTGACTCTATAAAAAAAATTCTCTATGTTCCCAACATTGCCATCAACCTCCTCTTTGTCTATCAGATTTGTACTTTTGGAAAGGAGAAAACTATTCTCTTCTCCCTAATAGGATTTGAGATAAGAGACTTTCGAGATCCCCATTCTCTTATAGCCAAAGGAAATATTGATCATAACTCTCATATTTTTCTCTTAAAAGGTTTTCAAAATCTAGAAGGAGCCTCCTTTTTTGTGGCTCATGGTGATCTTGAAAGCCAAATTTGGCATGAAAGGTTTGGTCATCTTAGTTACAACTACCTAAAGGATTTGAGCACCCATGATATGGTAACAAGATTACTCCAAGTCTCTTCTAGTGGTGGAGTTTATCCTGGATGTGCTCTTGGAAAGCAAAATCAAGATCCTTTCCACCCAAGTAGTTCTATAAAAGCCTCATCCCCTCTAGATTTAATCCATAGTCACTTAATATCCTTTCCTAAACCTTCTTTCAAAGGAGAAAAGTATGCTCTAACCTTTATTGATGATTTTTCTAGAGGATCCTAGGTCTACTTCCTGAAATATAAGAGTGATATTCTATCCTACTTTAAAGTTTTTAAAGCCTTAGTTTAAAATCAGTCATCTTGCAAAATCAAGAAGATTCACACAGATAATGGGGGGGAATACCGCAGTAATGAGTTCTCCATTTTTCTTTCTAGTCATGGTATCATTCATCAACCTTCTATATTCCATAATCCTCAAAAAAAAATTATTGCAGAAAGGAAAAACCGGACATTAAAATAAATGGTAAATTGTATGCTCCATTCAAGAGATCTTCCAAAAGTTTTTTGGGCATAAGCTATTAATTGTGCCAATTATATTCAAAATCACACACCTCATAAAGCTCTTGACCATATAAATCCTAAATAAGTATTGTTTGGCTCAAAAATAGATGTTTCCTACTTCAATATTTTTGGGTGTATTGCTTAGGCTCACATCCCAAAGAAGAAAAGGAAGGATCTTGATAAGAAAATCAAAAATCTCATTTTTTTGGTTATTGTGAAGAATTAAAAGCATACAGGCTTCTTTATCCCTCAACTCATGAGGTCTTATTTCATAGGAATGTCCAATTTGATGAAAAATTACATCAAAAGGATCCTCAAACATCCTCTTCCTCCATTGAAATATTACTTTAGGGGGAAGTTATATAGTTACTTCAAGCAATGTAATAAATACACAAGTGTCAATGTACAAGTTGTAATGTGTAAGGTGTCTGTAGATACTAAAATCATGTCAATACAATTAGACTATGATGATGCCACTCTTATCCACACCATATGGCCCCATTGGAAAACCCTCGAGGGTTAATTAGGAGTCCTAACTAATTTTGATAAGGTTTACCCCACTTTTGGGAAGTTTTGGGCCATGTAGCCATGGTCATCCCACCCTAGGACAACCATAGTTCATGGTCATTCCACCCAAGAACAGTGATCAAAAACCATCCCTGGGTGGGATAGCCATGGCCTAGGCCCCTTAAAAATTCAAGGGTGGGACAAATGACAATTAAATTTTGCCATTTATCCTACCCAATGACTTATTATAGATTGAAGGCCTACCAAATCCATCACAACCTACAAATTAGAAGTCCAAATTAGAGGTCTCTTTCATCCAATGCATGATAAAAGTTTTTACAAGTGGCGACACCTACCTTCCATGCCCTAACTTGCCCATTTGATCATGTAAAAATCAGATGAGATGATTTTTACATGATCAAATCAATGGAGATGAATTGAGGTGATTACAAATGGGGGCGGTTAAGTCAATGGAGATCATGTTGATGAGATGATTTTGGTCTCCATTACCACGGGTGTGGTGATCTGAACATTCTAGATGATTCCTGCACTTTGGATCTGGCTCTGTAGGGATTGGCACGAATGGATCAGCCCTATGTGTTGATAGGAGGATAGGGTCTATCCTCGACACTGATATCACTCTAGGGTCTCGGGGTGGAAGGTGCTCTTCATATACCTGGAGTGGCAGATCCAACACTTGGTCCCACCCCGCTGGGTATACGTACCACTCTTGCCCTAGTACTATGTTCATCTATTCAAATATGTCGTTAATCTCCAAGGGGTATAAATTTTGCATCTGCCGCATGTGATTAAGCTATGTCATTTCTATTTCATCTTCGTAATCACTATCGACGATCCAAAAGCCCTTGTTGGCTCCGACAACTGTTTGAGGCATTATGGGCTCGTCCTGCATGAGAAAATTAATCTAGCCCCATTGTGGTTGTTCCACTCTCCATGGGGGGACCTGATTCTATTGACCTGGCATTGGCTCGATTGGAGCCTCTAGAGGGAACATTGTCAAGAGGCTCTCTTGATAGTCATCCATGGGGATCACTTGAGAATGATTACTATCTGATTCGAAGGGGTCATATGATGTTGGTTCATACTCTGATTCATACTCCAAATATCCCTCTTGACACTATCTATACCCTCCTTGGAAGTGATTCCCTGAAATTTCACCTCTCTCTAGCAAAGGAAAAGGGTTATTGAGGTTAACAAGGGTGGTTGTTGACCATGTAAGGTAATCCCCCAACGTGTACGTTGTATTAGGGTTGGCATAGGAATATGATGCCAATCCACCCTTGTTGCCTATCCCTAGGTCGTGCGTGTTCTCTACCAAGATGTCCAAGGGTAGGGGGTGGTTGAACCCCATGCCCGACTTGTCATAAGGCATTTGGTATCTTGGCTGGAAAAGGACATGCACTCCTTGCTCGTACC
Source organism: Wollemia nobilis (assembly GCA_028583015.1). Classification (NCBI taxonomy): domain Eukaryota; kingdom Viridiplantae; phylum Streptophyta; class Pinopsida; order Araucariales; family Araucariaceae; genus Wollemia; species Wollemia nobilis. The sequence goes on from JAQPPZ010001808.1 coordinate 25,868, forward strand.
TGCCTAACCCATGTCCATGCCAATTACATTGGCCAAGATATCTCAGAGCGAATTCCGGGTTAGATAGATAGTTGACATCTTCTGCAAAGGGCTCTTCATCTTCGTCCTCTTGCATGCATGGATCAGTGCCATGATCAAGGCCCCCATACACAAAGTTTGTCTGGTTTGGCAAGCAGCCTAAAGGAACAATTGTACCGATGGGGAGGTGATGTCTCCTCATGTCCTACATGGACTCTAGCGCGGCCGTTGCTACAACATTCTGCACCAAATACTCCCCCAGGCCCGTGTTGGCCATTTCAACAGTGATTGTTGGCAATTGGGGGGGAGGGAACGAAATCTCTTCCTGAATCCACTCCATGTTGCATGAACTAGGAGCCTCAGCTTCCATTGTGCTAGGACTCTCTTCAGTAGAGATGGTTGATACCGTTGGTAGCGCCTCTTCTAGGGTTTGAGCCTCTTCCAGAATTGTCTTCCCTTTGTCCTTTTGTTTGGCCATGATAGGTGGCATCGTTGGTGAAGGACCAGATGCTGAAGATGTACCTGGCTGGGGTTTTGATGGATTTATCACCAAGGATGCTTGCGGAATCGGACCCTGTCTAGATGGATTTAGCTGACAATCCAAATGCATCGATGGAAGGGTCGATTGCGGCATCAGTTGCATCGCATTGCAATATTTGAAGGGTTCTAAGTCCGTCGGGACTACATGTACTTCCCCTTCAAATGTATACTTCAAACACTGATGCGCTATCGAAGGGACACACTTCATGTCCCTGATCCATGGCCACCCCAACAAGATGTTATAAGCCATATTGCCTTCCAAAATATGGCACAATGTAGGTATCATATTTTGTCCTACTTGAATGGGTAGGACAATTGTGCCAACTGTCAAGCATATCGCATCATTGAATGCTCGCAGTGTATAGGTGGAAGCCGTGATGTGAGAGGCTGGCAACTTCAGATGTTTCAATGCCGCTGTGGTAATGATGTTACTAGACGAGCCAGTGTCTACCAAAACCCTCTTATACAAGATCCCATTGACCCACGTGATAACGTGCAGGGGTGGATCTGCCATGTCATCAGCCACTGATTTTACCTCATCTTCTCGAAAGGTGATGACTGGCTCGGTGCATCATTTTACATGGCCCATAAAGTTGTTGAAGGAATTCGCTTTGTGGGGTTGCAACTCGATGGCCTTTAATATCTCCATGAGAGCCTCCTGATGGGGCATTGATTGCTGAATAAGCTCGTATATGGAGAGCCTAGATGACGTGGTCCTCAAGATCTGAGTGAGCTTAGTCCGAATCGTGGTCGTGGGTCTAGGTGAAGGGGGTTGTGTAGGGTACTGTTGAGGTTGTGACATCGATGGAACCTCTCTTGTGGCTACCACGGGGACAACTCCTAGGTATATCTTGTTCCTAGTCACTATGCTTATCATTCCTACATACCCTTGCATGGGGCAATTCTGTTGCACCTCATTGACTTGAAGGGGTTTTTCCTATGCCTCATGGGTGGGCAAGGGGTCTTTGAAAACTCCCATATACTGGTTGTTTGGCGCTACGGGGTTGTCTACTGCCAACGTCTTATTGTCAATTAGGTCTTGTATCAACCCTTTGAACTTCTAACATGCATTCAGGTCATGTCCCCTTCGCCTGTGGAACCTACAATACAAGTCCTCCTGGTATCCCTTAGGCTTTGACGCATTGGGATCTATGGTTTGGATCTATGGAAGGTTGATCAGGTTTGACGCTGACAAACAGTCAAATAGGGAGTCCCTAGACTCTGTATAAGGTGTGTATTGTCGCCTAGGGCGATGCTGCTGATTTTTCTCTTGCTTCTATTTTTCTCTTTCATAATTGTGAGGAGGCACTACCTGATAGTTAGCCTTTTGAGGTTGTATTTCTTATGCAGGCTTAGGGAAATTTATAGCAACTTGATTAACCATGGCGGGTTTCTGTTGCGTAGTCCCTGCTTTTGTGTTCTTGTTCCATTATTTCTTCTTAGGTTTGGCAATCTTGCCATCCTGTATCTTGATCTCTTCGATGATTCTGGCTTGCGCCAGGGCTTCCTCTAAGGTGGCATATTGCTGCAACTGCAATAGCACAGAGAATGATCTCAAACAACTTCTTGAGAACATTTGTGTAATGTCAGACATAGGAGGGAGGTAGGGTAGCTTGGAAAGTAGAGTCCATCGATTCCCATAGGCCGCCATAGTCCCTTCCTCATATTGCCTGAGGCTGGCCAAGTCACTTAGTGACGCCTTCTTCTTGGTGTTGAAGGTGAAGCATTTGAGGAATGCATCCACTAAATGATCCAAGTTGTTGATGTTGTGCTTGTGCAATTGGGTGAACCAATCCGAGGCAGGGCCTATGAATGTGGTTATAAATGGCCTTAGCAACAACGCATCATTGTCTTGAATGCCAAAGCATTGGCTCAGGAATCTAGTCACATGCTCTTGGGCATCCTCCTCACCCTTGAATATTGCCAACTGAGGCAACTTAAAGTTCTTAGGGTAAGGGTATGCAGGCACTGATGGATGCACAGGATGACTACAGAGTTGGCATAACATGGGCTTTTGGGGCCCAGAAGATTTGGTTTCCACATACTCCAAGCGCTCTAGAAGCGCTTTGTATGCATCGGAAGATTTAATCTCTTCCTCTTTAGTTTTCTCCCGTTGTGGGTTGTGGGAGACTTGAGGCCTATGGAGGGGTGGCTGGATAGCAGCCCCTCCACCTTGATAGGGCATTTTGGCCCGCTTTTCTTCTTGTTCATACTCCTCATAGGCTTCTCGAGGAGTCTTTGGGTGAGACCTATGACCATTGGGTCCTCGTGGAGGGAACCCATCGTTGTTTCGGGGAGTGGCCTCCCGTTCAAGTCTAGGAGGTCTTGGAGGCAACACTTGGTAAGGTTGTGGGGACTTGTCTCATACCAAGGGGTTGTGCCTCTCATATGGTTCCACCCTTTGGGTGCGAGGGGTTGGAAGCCTCTCAGGCACCATGTTATGGAGCAACCCATCTGCTTGGTGCTGAATGCGCTCCTTGCTAAGGTGGTATAGATGCTCTAGTTATTGTTGATCTTGCTCAAGCTGCGTAATTTGTGCTTGGAGGGTGGCATGTCTGGCGACTGCCAGGTCGATCTGTTCTACCATCTTGAGCCTAAGAGGCCTAGATGCTTCTCCTATGCATTTACCTCGGTCGTGGTGATCCAAGATCTCTATAGGTCGCTTCCCCCTGTCGAGGTTGGTAGCATTCACTCGAGGCTCTATCCTTGAAAGATGATTTTGGTAAATGGCAGGTGCAGAGGCGCATTGCTCCCGCATCGTATATTGCTCATGAGGAAGGTAGGGGTCTTCCTCGTTTTCCATTTCATAAGTGTGGAAGGGGCGAGCGGAGTTGGCTTGCCCTGCCAGAGGAGCCCTATGCTCCGGATTTGTCCTATTATTTTTGACAATGAGAGGAGGCAATGGAGGGATGACATAATCCTACGACCTCTCTTCATGGACCCTATGATGTTCTAGCACTTCATCGCACGACGACCACTCATATCGAGCTTCTAGGGGAGCTTTCCTATTTATATTGAGTGCCACATGTAAGGACTCCTCCTGAAATGGTTTATGCTAGACGGGCGTGCCCCTCGAATGGGTGCCCCTATAGTCCCATTCTGAGATGCCACGGTGTGGACTCTCTTATGGGCTCGGCCACTAAGGAAGAATGACCAAGTCTTTGGGACTATAGCGGAGGCGACTTGTGCCCCCTTGTACACTCTCTGCATCTTCCACCCTTGCTTGGGCTTGGCTATGGGTGTACACCATGGTGGTGCTTTCCTACAAGATGCGTAGATTTTTTTCTTATTTTTATAATTTTTATGCTACACTAAACAGAAAATATCACACACGTAAAGCAATGATTATCTCATTTAAATATTAAAGGTGTGCCTTAAATCTGGTTTAGTGTATTTTGATTTTGTTTTGAAATCTTTGGTAAAGAATGTTTAAATGCAATATGACGGTTCTTATGGCTCCCACAAATGGTCGCCCCTTCGATATACCATTGCCAGGATGATATACCAACCTCTCTCTATACCCGCCCTTATGTGAGGGAAACTATAGGTACGTGAGAGCAGATGGTATGTGGAACGTAGGCGGTACGGAAGGGGGATCGCCTTGTTTTTGACACCTACCATTGAAGACTTATCCTCGTGCACTGGGAATCACCCCAGCTACACTCGGTCAATTTTTGTGAGGATTTACATCTAGCAACAGTAGCGATCGGGGTTTATGAATGCAAAATTCAAGCCAAGGTGGTGATGAAATCCACCGTTGGTCTTGATCAAGGGCTGGGGTTTTACGACCAGCTCCTTGGTGTTTATGTTGCCACGTGATGTGTGGGGTTATTTTTATTTTGCAAAATGGAAACAAGCAAGCAATAAAATAAAACTTTCCCTAAGCAAAAAAGTAACCTAAAAACTGAAAAATTGAAAACAAAAAATGACAAGAAAATTTCAAAATTCCTACCTTTTCTCTGCCCAAATCTGTCGATTTTGAGTTTCTGCCCTAAAACTGCACAAACAAAAATTCATCCTAAGGAGGAACAAATTATAGGACTATATTCATCACAGGGTGGGGCAGATTCCCATTCGTCCCTAGGTAAGACGAATTCCAGATCTGTATCCACCTCAGGCTGGAACGAACAACAGTCAGCGTGTGAAAGCTCGGTACCTGCAAGAAAAAACAACCAAGTTTGGATCAGATATCTGATCTTAAAAATAGAGGACAAGGTCCCACCATGATCACCACTGAAAGCACGAGGATACGAAAGCAAAAAGGAAAGCGAAGATGCGATGCAAATTGAACTTAGACTTAATGCTAAATCCTACAAATTGAAAGCACATGAAAATAGGGAAAGCATGAACGAATCAAAACATTAAACAAAATCCAATGAGGAAGACAGCCCTTTTTATTGATATTGTTTTAAAACTCTATTACAATGCACGTCCTCCCTTTCCAGGGGCTAAGAGCGTGAAATACGTGCGTTCTTGTTACATCCATGGATGCCCTTCCTTCTTTCGTGTGCCCACATGTAAAATAGGTGGACCAAACATCGCCGCCAATTATTTTGATGAGTCATTGACTCCTTGCTACTCCTTTGATGTCTAGACCCTATGTTCAAAGGAACAAGAAACAGTCAGTAGCACCTGTGGATAAAGTAAAGCATGCAATCCCCGAACCTACGATAAATGAATGAGAAAAGTGAATTAAACTATGACTAAAATGAATCCAAATGCTCTAAAAATTTCACAAGGGCATCAAGAAATCACCAGGAGGGCACTGCAAAAATAACAGTTGGGAAATTCCTCGTCGATTTGAATTCGCTCCAGGGCGGGATGAATTTACCTGCAACAAAATGCTAAAAAGGTACTGTCCCAAATTTCCTTCCTAGGAAGGTCCAAAAGACCTATAAACTTGGGGTTAGCTAATTGGGGACATTTTAGGAAGACCCAGATGGTCAGATTTTCCTTATTTAGCCTCCATAAATGGGAATTTTAGGATGCTACCTACAAGTTAGTAAAGGCGAACGAAGATAGAAACATGATCAAAATTGCTCAAAACAAGATGAAATTTAAATAACAACCTATCTAAGCATCATATAATTGAATGCAAAAATTAAATAAAGCAAATCTACCACAAATTTCCCATCGCTCCGAAGAGGGCCGATTAGGACTGTAGCAGTGTGGGAGGGGGTGCCCATGGGGCAGGCCGCCCATCGTTTGGGACCTTATTTCGACACCAATCCACTTGGGATGGGTCCAAAACCTATTGTGGGGTATTTTCAAAAAATTGGGTGGGATATTGTGGCCAAATGTCGGGTTTGGTTCCGGATTTGTGCTTCCAATAACCACCCTATGACCTCTTCTTCAAAAGAGATCAAGGATGTGAAAGACACAACTCAGAAGGGTGTGGGTGTGAAAATAAAATGACAGCACTTCGTTGCTCCAAAATTATCCTTCTCTGTATATTTTGGGGTGAGGAAACTCACCAATTTATAGACCTAGAGGTCTCTTGAAATGGGCATGCAGAGGCACCACTTGGCAATCATGCCTTCCCAGGGGGAAGGAGACTCCTCCCTGAATATGGACTTCATGACTGCCCTTGTAATAGCCTCTAATGCTCAAAAACGCTCACCCACACTCCCATGAAATGAAGGAAGCGTTAAGTGGCAGATCTGAGCTACCATTTGTCAAGATTTAACTTTTTTCCCGTCAAACCTGCAATTCACCCCACCCTGGAGCGAATTTGGAATTCGTCCCGGGGTGGGGCGAATCCCAGTTTGAATTCGTCCCTGGGTGGAACGGATATTGAGAAAAGTGCCTGAAGGTGCCAAATTGATTTTTGACCTTCCAAAACTGCTATGAGAGTGGTTAGGACCACTATTTAACCTTTGGGGGCTGCCCTTGGGGCTGTGTGTGTCAATGTGATCAGTGTTTGCAATCACATAATCGGATTGGTGATGTTTTGGTGTCTACAAATAAAAATTAGCTGCTATTCTTGGTCATTGTATTTCCTTTTCCTCTAAAAGAACAATGATAACATCAATAATGACAACTTGGACACTACAGCTGCAAAGAATGGAAAAATAACAAGTTTTTTTTGCACTAGGGTTTGTGTTGTCATTGGTTTTGGTAAAATCTATCGATTTGGTTCAGTGAAGCATTGAAATTATTGTTAGTGTTATTAAATCAAATTGTAGTTAATATAGATCAATTTCCTTTACTCCTAATTTACATTTATTTATTGAAAATCATGGTGTATGTTTGTTCGTATTTAAATATTATTGTGTGAATATGTTGCGCTTAGCTAGTCATATAAGGAGTTTATACTTTCTTAATAAAGCTCCATGGAAGCTCCATGGAAGGAAAATAATAGGGTTCCATGAAAGGAACCTAATAGTTTTAAAAGTATTAATTTATTTAGATGTAGTAGATATATATTAAAAATAGAATTATGATATTATAAAGGTTATTGTATGAAAATATTTAACAAAAATATTGAACGTTAAAATATTTATATTTTAAAAAATAAATAAAGAATTAAAAAAAATGTAAAAATCTAACTATGATAAAAATTGAATCTATTTATATGATTTATCAAAGTGAGGATCATAGTAGAACCCTTTTTCTCCAAATAGTTAGAATATTTCACCGTTATAATTATATCTTCCAAAAATTATTTAAGGAGTATATTTTCTCTCAACCTCTCTAAGGTTTCACATTTATAATTATATCCTCCAAATATTATAATTATAAATTATGACGAGAACCTTCTTATTGGAGGAGATATGAATATCACATTAGAGTATTGGTAAAATATAGGGGAAAAAAGGAATCATGATTCCAAAAAAGACCTGGTTAAGTATATAATTGCATAAGAAAATCTACAGGATATCATAAGTATACTTGGGAAAATAGAAGATCGGGAATTCATAACATTGTTGAAAGATTGGACAAATTTCTAGCTGGTGAAAATCTTCTATCCATTTACAGTCTTCTAAATAGTCACCCCTCATCCAAAGTGTAATATCTAATCATAAACCAATTATTTTGGAAAAAAGGACAAAATATTCAAGAATGTATAAATATTCCATTTAAAGACAACTCAAGATGAGCAAAGATAGATTTTTTTAGACCTCTAGTTGAGAACAATTGGAAATAGAAAACTACTTCAAAAAGACCACAAGACATCTGGAAGGAGCAAATTCTAAGACTTAAAAAATAAATTAGAAAATGACTATCCAAAAAGCCACCTCAAAGAAAAGAGTTGATTTTACAACAACTTGATAAATTGGAAACAGAGTTAGAAGATACTTCTCCTCTTCCCTAGCATGTTGAGAAAAGAAATGAGTTGTTGGTTGAACTATGCAAGTTGAATGTTGTAGAAGAGACCCAGTGGAGATTAAAATCTAGGATGGTATGGTTACAGAAAGGGGATAAAAACACAAAAAAAAATTCATCTCAAAAATCTTCAAAATTATTTTAGGAATACTATTAGAAGTATTAAGGAGTATGGCATCATCTACATAGAGAAAGAAAAATTAAAATAATTGGCTAAAATTACTTTTCAAAGCTGCTCACTCATGAACCTAGAGATCTTCATGCCCAAGATCTTTTGCTTCAGAATATTCCATCTTCCCTTACTCAAGAGGACAAAGCTAGTTTATGTTCCCAAGTTACTAAAGAAGAATTAGAGTCTATGGTGGATTCTCTCCCTAAAGATAAATCTCGAGGACCATATGGTTTCACTTATAATTGCTATCAACAATTCACGTATCTTATTGGTGATGACCTATTGCATATGATTGAAAATATTAGAAAGAAAGGTACTCTTTCTAGAGCCATTAATTCAATATTCCTTGCTCTAATCTCCAAGGAGATGAATTCCACTACTTTTAACCGATTCAGGCCAATTTCTCTTTGCAACTCCTCTTATAAAATTGAGAAAAAGATAATTGCTAATCGAATCAAAAAGTTGCTTAGAAAATTAATCTCTGAAGAACAAGGAGGTTTTATCCCTAGAAAGAAAATATATGACAACATAATTATGGCTCATGAGACTCTTCATTCCTATTCCAATATCAAATCAAAGGAGATTGCCATAAAATTGGATATGGCAAATGCTTTTGATAGAGTCAACTTACAATTTTTGGAAATAACTTTCATTGGTTTCCAACCCAAATGGTTCAATGGATTGGAGCTTGTATCAAAGCTCCTTGGATCTCCCCTTTGATCAATGGAGAACCTTCTACCTTCTTTCAACCTTCTAGAGGAATTCACCATAGACTGTCACCATATAAGATCTTAGAGTATTGCCTATTGTCATGAAGACAACTTGGTTCTAAAACTTAGATGTCAATTCTAAAATTCTAACCTAGATTGGGGCTACTCAATCGGTTTTATCTTTTGCATTGAACTTGGTATGTTAGGGCTTCATGAAAAGCCCTGCCCTAATTGAAAATCAAAGACCCCTTTGCAAAACTTGTTCTCTATCCTTATAAGAAAAAAGAACTAAGAAATAACCATTGAAGTAAGCAAAAATAAATAAATATATATATATATATATATATATTTCAGGAGAACGTTTACAAATTACATCAACAACCACCCTCAAGGGGTTTGAACACAAGACCACTTAAGAAACAATCACCATCTTTAGCCACTAGGGCGACTGCCTATGGGTAAGTAAAAATATTTAACTCAACTTTAATTCTCCATTGTCTAGAAACCCACAGTCTTAAAAGTAAAGATCATTTTTGGCAATGTTTCACCGTATTCACTTTATGTCCAAGTTTATTCCCCCATGGTTATACTGCAACCCTAACTTGCTATTTTAAAGTCCATCCTCTACCTCTTGTGTATTTGTGTCCTTCATTCTACCCTTATTCGAGATTGGCTAGAATAAATGAATATATATAAATTGTGAAAAGTGTTTTGGCAATATTGAATTAACCAGAGTTGAAGGCTTCCAAAGATCTGTGGTACATTGAATTCAATTTTTTCTAAGAAATTAAGACATCATCATAATAACCATCATCATGCCGCAGAATACTGTTTTTCATGTCGAGGGAATTCGCAGTGATTCCCAGAGAACAAACATTGAGACAAAGGTGAGAAAGGTGGGCGGAATCAAAGCGGTCAATGTTGATACTGGAAACAACAAAGTGGCTGTAACCCACGAGTCGAGCACGACTACAGACTCTCTAGGTAGGCGTTCTTGTTTATCTATTTTTATAAATATATTTTTTTATCTATATACTCTTTTATTTTACTCATCTTCCTTTTTCTGCATATGGTTGTGGGGAAGGTATGTTTTGGAATATTTTCTAAAAAGGAATTGTGAATTCCAACAAATATAATTATTTATTGTTATTATTCAATTAAAAAAAATAAATTTTATTTATAAGGTAAATAACCATAATTTTTAGATGTCATAAACATAGGTGAAGGATAGAAGCATATGTGAGATCATGGGGTGTCTATAGGAACACACATCTTATTTATTCTATCCATTTATGTTGTTTATCTATTTCTATATTTTTTTTTATCTGAATGCTCTTCTATTTCATTCCTCTTCCTTTTTTATGCAAATGGTTGTGGTGAATGTATGTTTTGGAATATTTTCCAAAAAGAATTGTGAATTCCAACAAATATAAAAGTACAAATTTTTAACAAATAAGTACAACAAAAAAACATCAAACATTGAAAAAAGAAATCCAATAGAATAAAAAAGAAAATATTATAAATATTCCATATTTATTTGTGGTTGAAAAAGGAGAACACTTAGAATTTTATTATAGGGATGTCAATATTGTGAATCATGGGAAATTTTACTTTGAAAATATAACACATTCTTCATAAATAATATTATAAAAATAAATCATCAGCTATGCTCCCGTGGGGTCCACCCGTTCCTTGCGGGATTTTAATTTTAAATTTTCTTCCACATATTCGTTCTTGAGAGGTCAGTGCGGGTTTGTTTTTTCTGCCTTCTCTCAACTTTTCCAGCACCTTGCTTGTGATTGTTATTTCTTCTTGGTTGGTGTTATTGGCGATTTATCCCATTTGGGGTGGTCGACTGTTAATCTCCTTTTGGAGATTATTTTTTGTGTTGTGTTTTATTTTCTCTCCCTCTAGGAGTTGCTATGTAAGGTTGTGGATTTTCCTTTAAAAATTTCTTTCTTAATATTACCAAAAAACGTTATAAAAATAAATCATCAAAATAAAGTCAATAGTAAATAAAGGTCAAAATGACCCTTCAAAGGAGAAGAACTTATCAATAAAATGGAAAAATAAAATCATATTAAGGAGCTTTAAAATGGAAAAATAAAATCCTATTAAGGAGCTTTACAACTTGCATCACAAAATAGGGAATAATAGCTTAGTAGACATTTTAGTATTTAGGCATTAAAAGAAACTTGCATGTAGTTGTATTTGTACTTTAAGGTAACCTAGCAATGTCTACCTTGTTCTTATGGGCTCTTTCTAGCCATTGTTGTTGATTATTTAGATACCTACATATTGCTTGATGAGTTAGCTATTTTTTAATATTGAAGGGCATATTGTGATCACCATAGTGTGTGTTGAAGATCTTCAAATACAAATATCAATATCTTTCTCGAGGAGGTAGAGTTAGAGATTCAAGTTTGGGGAGGGGTTGATCCATCTCATGTACCCTTGGAAAGAGAAAAAATGATGTATTGGTCTATACGAGCATTCATTAAGAGGAGATATGTATCATATATAATGTTTTCTCTCCTTTTTCCCTCAATTTAGATTATTTATAATTTTATTTTATTAGGTGAATTCCAACTTTGATGAAGTACTTATAAATGCTCTTAACATATCCTATGGGCAAGTGTTTTGCAAGCCTTCAAGTATTATCTATATTCCAATAGGTGGATTTATGGTTTCATATTTGAAGAGAGGTTGATCCATCTCAGGCATAGGATTTTATAAAAAATTCAACACCTATGATATCAAAGCACTACCAAATGAACATAAATGAATATGAAATAGCATCAATGGTAGAAAAATTCAACCTTGTTGTCAACATCTAGAATAAATGAAGAGAGTTGGAGGTAATTTTTAGTCTATTCCTTGATAATTTTAACCACTGACAAGTCTTTGTTAATGATGAGAAAATCATTGAATTTCTCATCAAATAAGGTCCACACATAGAGGGTAAAAATGAATATGGAAATAACATAAAATAAAGGATAATTCCATTATAGACCAATCACTTACTGAATGGTTTAATAACTCAAGAAAAAAATTTCAATCCACATGAGAGTGTTCAAAAGTCTAGTATCAAGGTGAAGGCCTCCTCCTACCACCCCATATAAATCATTAAAGGAAAAAATTGCTACTTGGTAAAGAATACATTGAAGAATATATCTATCTATTCAAGGAATGTTGTGGAAAATACAAAGATATAATTACTTGGTGTTTTGATAATGTGAAGTTTTATGACAAAAACACCATATAAAATAACATTAAACTAGAACTTGGTGGAAAATGATTTAAGAAGAAACACCATATGAATCCTAAAATCTATGTGGTCATGAAAAGGAGCTATTAAAACTCCTATAGGATCAAATTAAATTTTTAATTAAACACTCTACCTTGGTGTCTAGATTGGCATTAGTCTTAAAAAAAACTACAACAATAAGTTGTGTGTATACTTTAGGAATATTAATAGGAAATGGTTGAAATATCACTACCCCTACATATTATTAGTCATAATTTATAGAATGTGACAAGATAATACATATTTTCTCACTTGGGTTATTTCTTAAGGTATGATCAAATTTGGTTTAATGATGATGATCAAGAAAAAATATCTTTTTCACCAAATGGGAGACCTTCACTTAATAAAAAATTGCATTTAGGTTGTTAAATGATAAAACCACCTTTTAACAAGCCATGGAAATGACGTTCATAGAAATAGATAATGATATTATTCTCATAAATCTTGATGATTTGGATATCTTGTCAAAATAAAAAATCCATTATTGAGCATTTATAGTCTATCTTCCAAAGGTGTGAGGATTTTGGTACCTCACACAATTCTAAAAGGTCAATTTTCATGGCCCAAGAGGGTAAGTTGTTGGGATATTTAGTATAAAAAATATTGTATAACCATAGATACAAATAGGATAAAAGTGATCCAACACCTCTTATCACCCATATCAATAAAAGGAATCTAAATTTTGCTAGTATAAATCCAATTTGTTGCTAATTTTATAACCAATTTGGTGCAACTATCTAGGCAAATCACCAAAATATTAAAGAAATATGCAACCCTAGTATAGATTGAAGAAGGGAAGAGGGATTTCCAAAATATCTAGGATACCATCAGTAATGTTCTAGTCCTTGTCAACACTAATTTGTCCAAATAATTTTGGTTCTATATGTTTGGGATAAATAGAAGCATTTTTATTGCATCGACCCAAAAGAATGATAAGGACAAAGGACATTACTTATCTTTTATGAGTTAGTTCCAACATAACTATGAGTAAATGTAAACATTCATTTAGAAAAAGGTATTTTATATGATGAAAGACTTAACAAAATGTAGGTAGTATCTATCCAAAAGTAAAGCTTTTTTTTTTTGTAGTCCACCCTCATAACTAATCTATAGTGCTTCTTAGAAACTAGGAAAAAAGAGAGTCAAGTGGATACATAAAATTTAGAAGCTTGATATAGATATTAAACCCATAAATATCATTAAGGAAAGAGCTCTATGTGAGAAATATACATTGTATATCATGAAAAACCAAGTTGTTGTAGTAGAGGAAGTAGAATCTAATGATTAGACAATATGGATGAGAGATATAAGCAGGTACACAGAAACTAGATAGGTCCTACAAGGGTTGAAACCTACAAAAAGGGGATTGATCGACATATAAGGCAATACATTGTGTATGACTAGATGGTGTACTATTTAGAAGAAGATATGATAGTATTATTATTAGATGAATTAAAGAAGAAAGAGTAAAATAACTAATCAAATAATACCTTGATGAAGTATGGTATTATTTTATGCCAACCATGGCACATAATATCTTGAGTAAGACACTACTAGCTTTCCATTTTTTATAATTTATTTTAGTGGATCAAAAATTGCAAGGCATGTTTCATGTTTATGGGAAGAAGAAGAAAAGTTCCAATGCCCTTGAAACCCATCATAGTTACTAAGTCTTTCCTAGAGTGGGGTTTGGACTTCATTGGTAAAATCAATTGCTTATTTTGTGCAAGACAAAAATATATTTTAAATACAACTAATTATTTGACAAAATGGGTTGAAACAATGTCAATTAGATAATCTAAATAACATGTGATTGTCTAGGTTTTAGAATATATCATCATATTTGGGGCTCCATCCACCATAGTACATTTATTGGATTCAAAGTGATAAAAAATTACTAGAATATGGTTTTGTGCTCAAGAAGTCCTACAACTACTACTCCCATGGTAATTGTGTGGTATATTTTTCTAAAAAGAACGTCATAAGGGTATTGAAGAAGATCATGGTTGAATCACAAAGGCACTGGTATACCAAACTATGGAAATCGCTATGGTTATACCAAGTGTTACAGAAGGCCTCCATAGGATCATCTCACTACAAGCCACTCTTTGGAAAGGGGGTCATGTTGCTAATCAATTTGGAACTTCCTTCCTTTTAAATGTTATAATAATTAGATATTGAATACATTGACATCAAACCAAAGAAAACTAAAGTAAGCATGACTAAATACACTACTAGCCTAGGAAGAAGAAAGAGAAAAGGATTTCAAGAGGATGGTGCAATATCAAAAGAAAATTAAGATATGGTTTAACAAATAAATCATCCAGATGTGAAAATAAGGCAATTTTATATTCAAATGGGATGAGATGAGGACAAAGCCAAACTAGGGGCCACATAAAACTTGATTACCTCTAGAGTAGAGCTTTCTGTAGATTTTTTCTTTGAATGCTTAGAAACAAGTTAGAATGGATGGGAGATTACTCCTAACTTTGGTGAATGGAAAACATATTTAACCCATCTAAAAAAATATTTTATATACAAAAAAATGTAAAATATGTGAATAATCCCTTTATTTAAAAAAAAAAATTAGTTGCTATTCTTGGTCATTGTCCTTCCTTTTCCTCTAAAAGAACAATGATAACATCAATAATGACAACTTGGACACCACAACTGCAAAGAATGGAAAAATAGCAAGTTTTTTTTGCCCTAGGGTTTGTGTTTTCATTGGTTTTGGTAAAATCTATTGATTTGGTTCAATGAAGCATTGAAATTATTGTTAGTGTTATTAAATCAAACTGTAGTTAATATAGATCAATTGTCTTTACCCCTAATTTACATTTATTTATTAAAAATCATGGTGTATGTTTGTTCGTATTTAAATATTATTGTGTGAATATGTTGCGCTTAGCCAGTTGTATAAGGAGTTTGTACTTTCTTAATAAAGCTCCATGGAAGCTCCATGGAAGGAAACTAATAGGGTTCCATGCAAGGAACCTAATAGTTTTAAAAGTATTAATTTATTTAGATGTAGTAGATAGATATTAAAAATAGAATTATGATATTATAAAGGTTATTGTATGAAAATATTTAACAAAAATATTGAACGTTAAAATATTTATATTTTAAAAAATAAATAAAGAATTAAAAAAAATGTAAAAATCTAACTATGATAAAAATTGAATCTATTTATATGATTTATCAAAGTGAGGATCATAGTAGAACCCTTTTTCTCCAAATAGTTAGAATATTTCACCGTTATAATTATATCTTCCAAAAATTATTTAAGGAGTATATTTTCTCTCAACCTCTCTAAGGTTTCACCTTAATAATTATATCCTCCAAATATTATAATTATAAATTATGATGAGAACCTTCTTATTGGAGGAGATATGAATATCACATTAGAGTATTGGTAAAATATAGGGAAAAAAAGGAATCATGATTCCAAAAAAGACTTGGTTAAGTATAGAATTGCCCAAGAAAATCTACAGGATATCATAAGTATACTTGGGAAAATAGAAGATCAGGAATTCATTACATTGCTGAATGATTGGACAAATTTCTAGCTGGTGAAAATTTTCTATCCATTTACAGTATTCTAAATAGTCACCCCTCATCCAAAGTGTAATATCTAATCATAAACCAATTCTTTTGGAAAAAAGGACAAAATATTCAAGAATTTATAAATATTCCATTTAAAGACAACTCAAGATGAGCAAAGATAGATTTTTTAGACCTCTAGTTGAGAACAATTGGAAATAGAAAACTACTTCAAAAAGACCACAAGACATCTGGAAGGAGCAAATTCTAAGACTTAAAAAATAAATTAGAAAATGACTATTCAAAAAGCCACCTCAAAGATCAATAAGGCAATTTTATATTCAAATGGGATGAGATGAGGACAAAGCCAAATTAGGGGCCACATAAAACTTGATTCCCTCTAGAGTAGAGCATTCTCTAGATTTTTTCTTTGAATTCTTAGAAACAAGCTAGAATGGATGGGAGATTACTCCTAACTTTGGTGAATGGAAAACATATTTAACCCATCTTAAAAAATATTTTATATACAAAAAAATGTAAAATATGTGAATAATCCCTTTAATTTAAAACAAAAATTAGCTGCTATTCTTGGTCATTGTCTTTCATTTTCCTCTAAAAGAACAATGATAACATCAATAATGACAACTTGGACACCACAGCTGCAAAGAATGGAGAAGTAGCAAGTTTTTTTTGCCCTAGGGTTTGTGTTGTCATTGGTTTTGGTAAAATCTATCGATTTGGTTCAGTGAAGCATTAAAATTATTGTTAGTGTTATTAAATCAAAATGTAGTTAATATAGATCAATTGCATTTACCCCTAATTTACATTTATTTATTGAAAATCATGGTGTATGTTTGTTCGTATTTGAATATTATTGTGTGAATATGTTGCGCTTAGCTAGTCGTATGAAGGAGTTTGTACTTTATTAATAAAGCTCCATGGAAAATCCATGGAAGGAAACTAATAGGTTTCCTGAAAGCACGAGGATACGGAAACAAGAAAGGAAAGACTCCAAGCACGATGCAAAAAATGAAACTAAACTTAACGCTGAATCCTACGAATTAAAAATGCATGAAATGGAGAAAGCATGAATTGAAACCCAAATGAAATAACAGCCCTTCTCTTTTATTGATGTATTTCACAACTCGGTTACAATTCGCATCCTCCCTTTTTAGGGGCGAGGAGCGTTAAATCCATCTCTTGGTTACATCCATGGATAGCCTTCCTTCTTCCGCGTGCCCACATGTAAGATGGGCGGACCAAAACGTCGCCGCCGCTTGTGTCTACGAATGTTGATTCCTTGCTGCTCCTCCGATGTTCCGATCCTGCGTTCAAAGAAACAAAAGATAATCAATAGCACCTGCGGATAAAACAAAGCATGCAATCCCCAAGCCTACGATAAATGGATGAGAAAAATGAATTAAACTATGACTAAAATGAATCCAAATGCTCTAAAAATTTGACAGGGGCATCAAGACATCACCAGGAGGGCACTGCAAAAAGAACAGTTGGGAAATTCCTCACCGATTTGAATTCGCTCTGGGGCGGGACGAATTCACCTGCAACAAAACGCCGAAAAGGTACTGTCCCAAATGTCCGGCCTAGAGAGCTCCAAAAGACCTACAAACTTGGGGTTAGCTAATTGGGGGCATTTTGGGAAGACCCAGATGGTCGGATTTTCCCAATTTGACCTCCATCAATGGGAATCTGATGATGCTACCTGCAAGTTAGTAAAAGCGAACGAATATAGAAACACGATCAAAATTGTTCAAAACGAGACGAAATTTAAATGACAACCTATCTAAGCATCATAGAATTGAATGCAAAAAATGAAAATGATAGAAAGAAAAATCTACCACAAATTCCCAATCATTCCTAAAAGGGACGATTAGGCCTACAGCAGTGTGGGGCGCCCGGGCGGGCCGCCCACCGTTTGGGGCCTGATTTCAGCACCAATCCACTTGGGATGGGTCCAAAATCTCTTACAAGGTGTTGTCGACAAATTGGGTGGTATTCTATGGCCAAATGTCGGGTTTTGGGCTCAATATTTGACCTTCCAATAGTCACCCAATGACCTCCTCTCTAAAAGAGATCAAGGATGTAGAAGGCACAAATCGCACAAGGATGTATGGGGAAATAAAATGGCAGCACTTCGTTGCTCCAAATTGCTCTTACTCTCCTATATTTTGGGATGAGGAAACTCATCAATTTATAGACCTGGAGGTCTCTTGGGATGAGCATGCAGAGGTGCCACATGGCAGCCATGCCCTTCCAGGGGAGGGAAGATTCCTCCCTGATTAGGGGCTTCATGACTGCCCCTGTAACAGCCTCTAACGCTCGAAAATGCTCACCCATGCTCCCATGAACTGAAGGAGGTGTTAGGTGGTGGATCCGAGCTGCCATTTGTCAAGATTTGACTTTTTTCCCATCAAACCTGCAATTCGCCCCACCCTGGAGCGGATTTGGAATTCATCCCAGGATGGGGCGAATCCCAGTTTGAATTCGTCCCTGGGTGGGACGGATATTGAGCAAAGTGCCTGAAGGTGCCAAATTGATTTTTGACCTTCCAAAACTATTGTGAGAGTGGTTAGGACCACTGTTTAACCTCTGGGGGCTGCCCTTGGGGCTGTGTGTGCCAATGTGATCAGTGTTTGCAGTCACATAATCGGATTGGTGTTGTTTTGGTGTCTACAGATGCCCCTTTTTGGGATGCGTTGTGCAAGGCACAACGTCGAGCAAAAATAGATAACCAAAGCACTAATGATTAGGGTTTCTTAGTAACCTAACCAACTTTTGATGCCCCAAGTATGAAAAGGGCATGCATTCTTGAATCCTTGCTTCTGACGAGCGAAGGAACTCAGTTCAAGTGTTAACCTTTTTCGGTGAGGTGTTACTTGAGCTTGGACATTGATCGATCATGAATAGGCAAAGGGCGCAACCTTTTGTCTGTGGGAACCTTGAGTTCATGATTCATGAATGCCAAGTGATTGATCAGCTTGTGATTATTGCTTGTTTACTACCCCAAGCAGGGGCATGATTTGTCTTTGCCAATGATTCTTCGAATGCATGCCATTTCCATGATTGGGTGTGTATTTGTTGATTGGTGACTAAGTGTGACTACCCCCTCAAGCGACGAATCGATGAGGGAATGACCTACATGAGAAAAGCGACGAGTCACTTGACCCAAGATGACTTAGGTAAGGGTGCCTTCAGAGATTTATCTTTGAATTGTGTGCAGTTTTCTGACATTTAGACCTATTTTTGGTGGGTGTTAACCCTTTTGGCGACGCCATTTGGAGCTGAAATTGTCAAAAATTTGTCTTCCCGTGGAGCGGTCCGGCCATGGTGGCCTTCTTAGGGAGTAGGATGGTGACGATTTATAACCCCGACATCTATTTTGGATGCCAAGAATGTCAGGCGTGAAGGCGCCTTCGTTCGGCAACTCTATTGCTATTTTTGGGTGGGTTTTGACCCTTTTGGTGATGTTATTTGGGGATGAAATTCTCGAAGATCCATCTTCCCATGGAGCGGTCCAACTATGGTAGCCTTATTAGGGAGTAGGATAGTGAGGATTTGTGACCCCGACATCTATTTTGCATGCCTAGAATGTCAAGTGCAAAAGCACTCTCATTGGACAAGTTTATTGCTATTTTTGGTGCATTTTTGTGCATTTTTTTGTTTTTGAAATTTGTGTGCTGAATTCGTTCTAGGGTGGGATGAATTCCTATGTAGTATTCGTTCCAGGGTGGAATGAGTGCTAACCAGAGTGCTCATTCCAGGGAGGAATGATTACAGGCTCAAAAAGCCTATTTAAAGGCCAAAACTAGGTTTTGGGCTCATTTGCACTTGTTTTTTCTGGCGATTTGGAGCTCTGAGGAGGAGGAGGTCAATTATGTGAAGCGAAGCGCTGCCAAATTTTTTGCCACCATGAGTGCACGAACCGGATCGAGTGGTGGAGCCGAAGCGAGACCAGTAAGTGAACTCCCTCTTTATTATTTTCTTGTATTATAGTTTTTTTGTTCGAATTTATCAATTTGAGAGTATAAAACCCTAGGTTGACAAATTAAATTTTGTTATTTCTGAGTTTTTTTGTGTTTGTGTTAATTTATCAATTTTGAGAGTATAAAACCCTAGGTTGACAAATTAAATTTTGTTTTGCATTTATGTTGTTTGTATCTATACACTATTTTTCATGATTCTAATGTGCTTATTTTGTTGTCTGTTGCAGGTTGTGAAGAGCCGGTATCGCGTGTCGACTATTTTTGTTGAAGCGCGAGAGGCGCTAGCTGTGGCTGACTAGGAGTGGCTTGATGCCCTTGGGCTCAAGCAGGTGACTCGGCTGGAGCCAGTGATTGGGGATCGAGCCTACCTGATGGCCTTGATCAACTTGTGGGATCCCTGGACTAATACTTTCCATCTCCCAACAGGGGAGATGACAATCACTTTGGAGGATGTCTATCGGATTCTTAGGATTCCAATAGATGGACTATCGATCAGGACGACATCATGGGATCAACGGACAGCGGTGCTGACATGCTACTTCGGGCATGGGGAGGAGTTGGGGGTGGATGGTCCAGTGGAGAGGGCAGAGATTGACTGCCAGATGGGTGGGATTCTGGTTCGATGGTGGTTTGAGAGGGGGGTGTTGGGAGTGAGGCACGCATTGCTTATGGGCCTCATTTCCAACATGCTGCTACCTGACTCGTCAGGTGCGAGGTTCCCATGGAACCTGTTGGATGTGGTCTATCGATTGGTGGAGTGTTCGACGTAGGAGCCTTTGGTCATGAGATGGGGACAGACGCTGTTGGCGTAGCTCTATGGGGAGCTATATGAGGTCCGCTGTCGGAGGTGAAAGGGGATCAGCTATAGCTATCTGCTATAGAGCTGGGGTTGGCAGCACATAGCGGTGGAGAGGCCAGGGGGGTTACCATGGATGACATGGGAGGAGATGGTAGATAAGGATATAGGGTACGTGGCTCTGTGGCGGTGGTCTGAGGAGCAGGGACAGAGTCGATGGTGGGTAGGTGTTGTAGGGCACTATGTCGATGCCTTCGCTCGGCTTGCTTCAGGGGAGGTGTTCTGGCGCCCCTATCGGGACTGTCCAGCCTGGCCTGAGGCTGGAGAGTGGCTCCGATGGGTACGTAGGGAGCGATGGCTGATTGGGTGGCATGGGACCGAGTAGGAGTTCTTCCCATACAGTTGGGTGACATGATAGTTTGGGGTGTGCCAGGGGTTGCCTGGTGAGCCCGTGGTCTATCGACGCCTAGGGGGATGAGAGGACTCTGGATCGACCGGTCATCGCGCCATTGGGTGAGGATTCAGATGCGGTGATCGATGTCCCGAATGTGGATGACGTCGAGACTACTATAGAGTATGATCAGTGGTGGACTCTACGATGATGGCGGGGAGAGGGGCCACTGGGAGGTGCGGAGGCAGCAGCAACGGGGGATGAGGGTGCCGAGGCACTAGGAGATGATTGGGGAGCTCCGCTAGAGGAGGCGGACATGGTGGAGGTGGATGACTTGGGCATGGATTTTGGGGCTCCGGACCAGCCGGAGATGCAGGATGTCCCGGAGTAGTGGGAGCCAGAGCAGGCTATTGTTCTAGAGGTGCCTATGCATCCAGTCATGGCGAAGGACACGGAGGCAGGGGTGCATGCTGAGAATGCATGATTGGTGGAGCTACTATGAGAGGTGAGATGAGGAGTTGGGGGAGGCTTTGCAAGAGAGGGATCTCCTATGGACTCAGCTGGCAGAGTGGGATAGCGCATTTGCTGCACACCGTCAGGGGGATGGGGACACTAGCGCTGCACAGGAGAGGGATCTCCTATGGATGCAGGTGTAGCGTGATGATGTAGTAGCTTACTACCATCGATGAGAGGTAGAGTGGTTGCGGCGGGAGACAGATTGGTCTCGACATCGGATGGATTTGGAGGGAGAGATTATCCACCTCGGTGGGTGGTTACCTGAGCCCCCTGGAGGTGGCTCTTCATGCTGGATGAGGGACAGTGGTACTGAGAAGTCAACATCATCTCATCGTAGGTGATTGGATGAGGGAGGTGGTAGCAGGCATGATGCAGGGGCTAGCAGTAGTCATCCTGAGGGGTCCCATAGGACCCACACCATAGGGGGTAGTTCCCGTCGCACCGATCCTGCGTGATCATGGTGGCCGACGCCTTAGGCTTGGGGGTTTTGAGATTTTTGGATTTTGTTGTGGGGTCACAGGACCAGCTCTTTGTAGCCTGTGGGCATTTTTGATGATATATATATATATGACTTTATTTTGTTTATGTGCATGTGATGATTTGATTTTATGCATGATGATTGATGAATATGGATGTATGCATGTTAAGTTATAGTGATGAATGCATATGTTGTTGATGAATGCAAATGTTTCTAATTTATATGATATGCAAATGGAATGGATGGATTGAATTTGTGATGTTTGGTAGTCGCACCATAGACTGTTTAGAACTTTATGGCTTTTTGTCCTAGGCGATGGCTGCGGTGAATAGATTTTTATGTATACATGTTTTTTTTTTTTTTGGTATGGCGAGAATAAAATATAGCAAGTTGGTTTCAAATGTAGTTAAGGTTTTCTGAGACTCAGAGGTTTTAACTAACTAGCCATGACTGTACTTTATCTCACAAGACTTTTGACCAAGGTATGAATCGGACTTGTCTTTGACCAAGTTATTTCACATCCTTGTGTGTGCAATTGAGTTCATTTATGTGGTGTTGGTCAGGATACCGCCAGTGCCAGATAGGCTGTCAACCAAACTTGTATTGAGGATCACCTGATTAGCTCCACTAACTCCTTTGTTGTATTTAGTCAGATTAATCTACGGTGCTATCATAGGATACCATAAGCTAGCTCATCCACATGCAAACATTGATCTACACACAAGTTAATGTGACAGATATATCGTCATGTGGGAGGTTTACCACTAGTGACCGATAGGCTATCAACCAAACCGGTACTGAGGTTTGCCTCATGACCTGTCGAAATGTTGAGAGTTCCAGGGATTCAAGTTTGACTCCCTTCTTTTCTTCAATTGTATTGGGATACTTGCTCTTTTGTAGTGATAAAAATCACTATTTATTTTTGTATTATATTTTTCTTTTGAGCAAGGGATTAGGATATGGAGTGATGAGAATCACTATTTTATGTGCTTTTCTTGATGTATGCACTTTGGTTGTGATGTCAAAATTTGGATTTTTGACGTTTGCAAATTGTTGATGTTTTGCAACTTTTGAGAACTTGGGATTCTTGGGGAATTGGGTAGGGAGGATGCTTGTCCTTTTGCCAACTCTCAGCATTCTTGGGGTCATTCGCATAGGGGGATGAGCAAGATAACCATTTCGCTTATGGTGACCTGGATTGCTTTGCAGGGTTCATCTTTCATTCACACAACTTGGGAATGTTTTATGTGTTTTAATTTGTGTTGGGATGCTACGTAACAAGGTGTGATCCAAGTAGAATTCTACCTGCGTAAAATCTGTCTGACTTGGTACAGTACGTGGCTAGAAAGCTAATGACGACTGAATGACGAAAACTCTCGATACATGAGAAAACAACTGACTATGATGTGGGAGAATAACGTGAATGGCGGTTATAGGCGATGAGCTATTGATAAAGTGGAAAAATGTAGAAGATGATGGTTTTGCCAAGTAATGACAATCTATGGTGCTTTGACCTTTATGACCACAAATATGCAATGTATGGATGTGATGCTTAATGCAGCTATATGTTTTTGTGTTTTTGATGGATTGATTTGTGTGAATATGAAGATGATATGCAAAATAGAGCTCTTTATTTTTATGATGATTTTGAGCATGTATGGAAATGAGATGCAAATTTTGTTATTTTTGATGATTTTATTGTTTTTGAATTTTCTTGTTTTTGACCAAGCGATTGCGGGAATCCTTGGAGCATTTTGGGGATTGACCAAGCGATTACGAAAATCCTTGGAGCATTTTGGGATTGACCAAGCGATTACAAAAATCCTTGGAGCATTTTGGGGATTGACCAAGCGATTACGAAATCCTTGGAGCATTTTGGTTGACCAAGCGATTACGAAATCCTTGGAGCATTTTTGGGATTGACCAAGCGATTATGGAAATCCTTGGAGCTTTTGGGATTGACCAAGCGATTATGGGAATCCTTGGAGCTTTTGGGATATGGCTCTTCTAAACATGGAATGGCCGCAAATGACTAATGTTCAAGGGTTCTAGTTCCTTGATTCCATCAAGAGAGGCTAGCCGGTATGTTCCAGGTCCTATTTTGCTATCAATTACATAGGGACCTAACCATTTTGCCATGAATTTGTCCCTTAAATGGGACGGCAGACTAGAGTTCTGTTGGTTTTCTTTCAAGACCAAGTCACCGACCTGAAAGTCCCTCAAGTGAACTTTCATGTTGTATGCTTTCTTAAGTCGCTCTTGATAGATACGTAAATGCTCGAGGGCATTAACGCGTCGTTCATCAAGCAACGTAAGCTGGTCTAACCGGGCCTGCCATGTAGTATCATCATCGATGAACTCTTGCATTGATATGCGTAGGGAAGGAATTTCCAACTCGAGAGGCATGACAGCCTCGGAGCCATACACGAGCAAAAATGGAGTTGCCCTAGTGGGTGTCCGAATGCTAGTGCGATAGGCCCATAGGGCAAGTGGGATCTGAATGTGCCAATCCTTATGATTATCTGTGACTGTCTTTTTAAGGATGGCAACTAGCATTTTGTTTGACGCCTCTGCTTGCCCATTTGCCTACGGATAATAGGGGGTCAAAAAACTGTGCTGAATTTTGTACTTTGTGGTCAAAGCACGCACATCTTTGTTCTTGAATGACGTCCCATTATCCGAGACTATCTTGGATGGAATACCAAAATGACATATGATGTTATGCAAAATGAACTCCACAATGCGGGGTCCAGTCGTAGAGGTTAGCGAAACCGCTTCCACCCACTTGGTGAAGTACTCTGTGGCCATGATGATAAACGTGTGATGACCTGACGACGTAGGGGAGATCTTTTCGATTAGATCTAGGCCCCACTACGAAAAATGCCAAGCCGATTGGATCGGTTGCAAGGCCTGGGAAGGTACGTGTGTCAAATTAGCATGGTGTTGACACTTCATGCACTTCCTGACATATGCGCAACAATCTCGCTCTAAAGATGGCCAATAATAGCCCATGCGAAGAATGCGCTTTGCGATGGCCATACCGCTGAAGTGGCCACCGCATGTACCATCGTGCGCTTGGGCGATCGCCCAAGTGGACTCTTGCTGGTCCAAGCATCGAAGGAGGATCCCTTCATAGCTACGACGGTACAAAATGTCTCCTAACAAGACATGCTTTGCCACTTTCTGCTTGAATGCACATTTTGCGGCATGCGTCAATCCAAGTGGGAGGTTACCTAACTTGAGGTAGTCCCTTATGGGGGAATACCAATCCTACTGATCAGAAGCCTCGATGGTATGAACAACCAGTCCCTCTTGAAGTTCATCCCTAGCAAAAGTTGAGCGGGAGAGAACTTGTAAGAATAGCGTTGTATTGCTATTAAGGGGAGTAGGGGAGAACAAGGACCCCCAGTTGGCATGTTTCAGATGATCATGGATTCGAGAGAACCTATCCATGGATGGCTCAATCTGGATCAAGTGGATTCCTGGCGTTAAATCAGAGCTTGCTCGCTCCATCACGGATTGCGATAGTGTTTTGACTTGAATGGTGGTCATATCACCAGAAATGTCTTGCGGGATTAGTGACCCCAAAGAGGCCATAGTGTCCGCAAAATGATTCGATGACCGAGGGAGTGCCTCGATGTCGTACCATTCAAGCTTTGCCAGGAATTTGTCCACAAGGGCTTTGTAGGCCTGTAGAACTGGGCATTTGCATTGGAATACCCCTTTGACTTGGTTGACAATTAACAACGAATCACCAAAGATATTCAATCGTTTAATGTTCATGGTGATTGTTGTCTGAAGACCTATGAGCAAGGCTTCATACTCGCATTGTTGTTGGTGCATGGGAAATTTAATTTAAATGATAGGGGCATTGGAGCGCCCTGCGGTGTGAAGAATACTATTCCCATGCCACCACCTTGCTCACATTTAGAACCATCAAAAAATAGGGTTATGTCGAGCCTGTGACTCAGGCTCATCAGAATCTGGTGATTCTGAGACATGGAAGACCCCATCATCGGGTAGTTCTATGACTAGAGGCTGATCATCTTCAAGAGGAGCCTCTGCTAGTTGATCGGCTATGACCTGACCTTTTATGGATTTTTGTCCAATAAACTCTATGTCAAATTTTGTCAACAACATGATCCATTTCATCGTGCGACTACTATGATAAGTACGACTCATCATGTATCGCAATGGATTCTCCTTAGACACAACATACGTCTTGTTGCTCAACATGTAATGGCGCAGCTTTTTGGTAGCAAACACCACTGCCAAGCAGAGTTTCTCAACGTATGCATAGTTAAGTTCATAGCTGACCAGGGTGCGGCTAAGATAGTAAGTAGCCTGTTCCTTGTGAAGTTCGTTCTTCTGGGCTAACATGGCTCCCAGTGCCACCTCAGTAGCTGAGATGTATAAGTAGAATGACACTCCTGGTCTAGGTGGTGCCAATACTGGTGGTGAAGCCAAGTATTGTTTAATGTCATCGAAGGCTGACTGGCACTCGTCATCCCAGTGAAATGCTACCCCCTTGTGCAACAACTTGTTCATTGGTCGACACTTGTCAGATAGCTGCGCTATGAAGCGCTTGATCGACGTGACCTTTCCTTGCAGGCTTCGAGCTGCTTGATGGTAGTTGGGGGAAGCATTTCAAGGATTGCCTTGACTTTGTTTGGGTCCACCTCGATGCCTCATTTTGAGACTATGAAACCCAAGAGCTTTCCAGATGTGATGCCAAAAATGCACTTCTTGGGATTCAGTCTGACTCTATGCTCCATGAGGCGATCGAGGATCTTGCTTAAGTCATCGAGATGATCTAGGCACAAAAGAGATTTGGCCAACAAATCATCCATGTAATCTTCCAAAGTCTTGTGCATGTAATCATGGAAGATGTACGTCATGGCACGTTGGTAGGTGGCGCCAACA
This sequence comes from Wollemia nobilis, assembly GCA_028583015.1. Taxonomy (NCBI): domain Eukaryota; kingdom Viridiplantae; phylum Streptophyta; class Pinopsida; order Araucariales; family Araucariaceae; genus Wollemia; species Wollemia nobilis. The sequence continues at coordinate 52,586 of JAQPPZ010001808.1, forward strand.
TTTTTAAGGCCAAAAGGCATGACCTTATAACAAAATGTCCCCCAAGGCATTGTGAATGCCATTTTTAGTTGGTCCTCGGGATTGATACAAATCTGATTGTATCCCGAGAAACCATCCATGAGGGAAAGCATTTCGTGACCTACTGTAGCATCTACCAATGCGTCGATGCTCGGCAAGGGAAAATCATCCTTAGGACTCGCTTTGTTTAGATCTCAAAAATTAGTGCATATGCGAATCCTCCCGTCAGGCTTCTTGATGGGCACCATGTTGGATAGCCATGGTGGATAATCCATGCAGATGACAAACTGTGCATCCAACAGCTTTTGCAATTCATCTTTGACCATTAAGGCCATTGTTGGGTGCATCTTGCGTAGTTTTTGCTTAACTGGCTTGACTGTCGGATCAAGCGTTAGATTATGCGTGACTAGCTGCGGATCTAGCCCCGACATGTCTCTGTATGACCATGCAAAAACCTCCTTCTTCTCTTTGAGAAGGGCAATGTAGTCGGCTTGCTCTTCGGGGGATAAACTTACCCCTGGCTTGATGATCTGTGGATTCATTGGATCCGAGCCGATGTCTACGTCAGTCATCTCCTCGACCGACATGTGGGATCCATCTTCCAACTGATGTGGAGTTGGGATCAAGTGGATATCATTTGCTGAGTTTAGATCATCGTTAGGAACCTCGGGTCCCTCTTCAGCATGGTAGATATCCTGAGTTGGCCTAGGGGTAAAATGGAGCATTTCACCGAAAGGCCAGTACTCGGATGGGGATGGAGGGGAATTGACGTGATCCCAGTCTATGGCATCTATGTCTAGATACAATGACTATGCTGGATCGGCCGGATTGTGGATGGGGGTAGTTAAGTCAATGGAGATCATGTTGATGAAATGATTTTGGTCTCCATTACCGTGGGTGTGGTTACTCGGACATCCTGGATGCTCTCTATGCTCTGGATCTGGCTCTAGAGGGACGAGCATGAATGGATCGGCCCTATGTGCGAATAGGAAGATAGGGTCTACCCTCGACACTGATGTCACTATAGGGTCTTTGGGTGGAAGGTATGCTTCATATGCCTAGAGTAGTGGATCCAACACTTGGTCCCATCGTGCTGGGTCTACGTACCACTCATGCCCTGGCACTATGTTCATTTGTTCAAATATGTCATTAATCTCCAAGGGGTGTCGATGTTGCATCTGTCGCATGTGATTAAGATATGTCATTTCTATTTCATCTTCGTAATCACTATCGGTGATCCAAAAGCCTTCATTGGCTCTAACAACTGTTTGAGGCATTAAAGGCTCGCCTTGCTCAAGCAAATTAATGTGGTCCCACCTAGGTTGTTTCGCTCTCTATGGGGGGGCTTGATTTCCTTAGAGCGGCGCTTGCTCGATGGGAGCATCCAGGGGAACATTTTTTAAGAGGCTTTCTTGATAATCATCCATGGGGATCACTTGGGAGTGATCACTATCTGATTCGAAGGGGTCATATGATGTTGGTTCATATTCTGACTCATCCTTCGAAGATCCCTCTTGACACTGTCTATAACCTCCTTGAAAGTGAGTCCTCGAAATTTCGCCTCTCTCTAGCAAAGGGAAAGGGTTATTGAGGCTAACAAGGGTGGTTGTTGACCATGGGAGGTAATCCCCCAACTTATATGTTGTGTTAGGGTTGGCATAAGGATCTGATGCCAATCCACCCTTGTTGCCTATCCCTAGGCCTTGCATGTCCTCTACCAAGATGTCTAAGGGCAGGGGGTGATTGAACCCTACTCCTGACTTGTCATAAGGCATTTGGTATCTTGGTTGGCAAAGGACACGCACTCCTTGCTCATACCTACCTAACCCATATCCATGCCAATTGCATTGGCCAAGATATCTCAGAGCGAAGTCCGGGTTAGATAGATAGTTGAAATCTTCTGCAAAGGGCTCTTCATCTTCGTCCTCTTGCATGCATGGCTCCATACCATGATCAAGGCCCCCATACACGAAGTTGGTCTAGTTTGGCGGGCAGCCTAAAGGAACAATTGTACCAATGGGGAGGCGAGGTCTCCCCATGTCCTGCATGGACTCTAGTGCAGGCATTGCTACAAAATTCCGCACCATATACTCCCCCAGGCCCGTATTGGCCATTTCAATAGTGATTGTTGGTGATTGAGGGGGAGGGAACGGAAGCTCTTCCTGAATCCACTCCATGTTGGGTGAATTAGGAGCTTCCACTTCCATTTTACTAGGCATCTCTTTAGTAGAGATGGTTGATACTGCTAGTAGCGCCTCTTCCAGAGGTTGTGCCTCCTCCATGGGTCTCTTCCCTTTGTCCTTTTGTTTGGCCATGATAGGTGGTGTCTTTAGTGAAGAACATGATGCTGAAGATATACCTGACTAGGGTCTTGGTGGATTTTTCATCGGGGATGCTTGCGGGATCGGACCCTATCTAGATGGATTTAACTAAAAATCCAAATGCGTTGATGGAAGGGTCGATTGCGGCATTAGCTACATCGCATTGCAATATTTGAAGGGTTCTAAGTCTTCTGGGACTACATGTACTTCCCCTTCAAATGTATACTTCAAACACTGATGAGCTATCGAAGGGACACACTTCATGTCCCTGATCCATGGCCACCCCAACAAGATGTTGTAAGCCATCTCACCCTCCAAAATATGGCACAATGTAGGTATCATCTTTTGTCCTACTTGAATAGGTAGGATGATTGTGCCAACTATCAAGCAGATTGCATCGTTGAATGCTCGTAGTGTATATGTGGAGGCCATGATATGAGATGTCGACAACTTTAGATGTTTCAATGCTGTTGTAGTAATGATGTTACTGGATGAGCCAGTGTCTACCAACACCCTCTTATATGGGATCCCATTGACCCACGTGATAATGTGCAGGGGTGGATCTACCATGTCATCAAACACTGATTTCACCTTGTCTTCTCGAAAGGTGATAATTGGCTTTGTGCATCATTTTACATGCCCCACAAAGTTGTTGAAGGAATTCACTTCCTAGGGCTGCAACTCGATGGCTTTCAATATCTCCATTAGAGCCTCCCGAGGGGGCGAGGATTGTTGTATAAGATCATATATGGAGAGCCTAGCCGACGTGGTCCTCAAACTCTGAGTGAGTTTGGTTCGAATCATGGCCACGGGTCTAGGCAAAGGAAGTTGTGTAGGGTGTTGTTGAGGTTGTGACATCGATGAACCTCTCTTGTGGCTGCCTCAGGAGCAACTCCTGGGTATCTCTTGTTCCTCATCACTATGCTTATCATTCCTACATACTATTGCATGGGGAAATTATGTTGCACCTCATTGACTTGAAGGGGTTTTTCCTGCGCCTCATGGGCAGGCAAGGGATCTTTGAAGACTCCCATCTGCTAGTTGTTTGGTGCTACAGGGTTGTCCACTGCCAACGTATTATTGTCAATTAAGTATTGTATCAAACCCTTGAACTTCCAACATGCATTGAGGTCATGTCCTCTCCACCTATGGAACCTACAATACAAGTCCTCTCTATACCCCTTAGGCTTGGGGGTTTTGGGATCTATAGTCTAAACCTTTGGCAGGCTGATCAGGTTTGCCGCTAACAGGCGATCAAACAAGGAGTCCCTGGACTCTGTGTACGGTGTGAATTGTCACCTAGGGCACTGCTGATGACCCTGTTCTTGCCTCTGATTTTCTCTCGTCATAGTTGTTAGGAGGCACTACCTGATAGTTAGCCTTTTGAGGCTATGTTGCTTGTGCAGGCTTAGGGACATTGATAGAAACTTGGTTAACCGCAGCGGGTTTTTGTTGCGTGGTCCCAACTTTAGTGTTTTTAGTCCACTCTTTTTTATTAGGTTTGGCTATCTCGCCATCCTATATTTTGATCTCTTCAATGATCCTGGATTGTGCCAGAGCTTCTTCTAAGGTGGCATATTGCTGCAGCTGCAATAGCACAGAGATCAATCTTAGACAACTCTTGGAGAACATCTAAGTGAGGTCAGACATAGGGGGGAGGTAGGGCAGCTTCGAAAGCAATGTCCTCCACCAATTCCCGTAGGCCACCATGGTCTCCTCCTCATACTACCTGAGGATGGCTAAGTCACTCAGTGATGTCTTCTTCTTGGTATTGAAGGCAAAGCGTTCGAGGAATGCATCCACTAGCTGATCTAAATTGTTAATGGTGTGCTTTGGTAACTGAGTAAACCAATCTGAGGTAGGGCCTACGAATGTGGTTATAAGCATTCTTAATAACAAAGCATCATTATCCTGAATCTCGAAGCATTGGCTCAGGAATCTCTTCACATGCTCTTGAGCATCCTCCTCACCTCTAAAGGTTGCCAACTGAGGCAGCTTAAAGTGTTCAGGGTAAGGGGGTGTGGGCATAGACGTATGCACAGGATGACTGTGGAGTTGGCATAAAGTGGGCTTTTGGGGCCCAAAAGTTTTGGTCTCCACAGACTCCAAATGCTCTAGCAGTTCTTTATATGCATCTGAGGATTTAATTTCTTCCTCTTTAGTTTGCTCCCGTTGTGGGTTGTGGGAGACTTGAGGCCTCTAAAGGGGTGGCCGAATGGCAACTCCTCCACCTAGGTAGGGCATTTCGGCCCACTCATCTTCTTGCTCATACTCCTCGTAAGCTTCTTTAGGAGTCTCTCGACGAGACCTATGACCCTGGGTGGGTCCCCGTGGAGGGTACCCATCATTGTTTTGGGGAGTGGCCTCCTGCTCAGGTCTAGGAGGTCTCAGAGGTAGCACTTGGTAAGGTCACGGAGACCTATTTTGCACCAAGGGGTTGCGCCTCTCATATGGTTTTGCCCTTTGGGTGCGCGGGGTTGGGACCCTCTCAGGCACTGGGTTATGGAGCAGCTCATCTGTTTGGCACCTAATGCGCTCTTCGCTAAGGTGATATAGATGCTCTAGCTGTTGCTGGTCTTGCTCAAGCCACGTGATCTATGCTTGGCGGGCAGCATGTTTGGCAACTGCCAGGTCAATTTGCTCTACCATCCTGAGCCTAGGAGGCCTGGATGCCTCTCCTATGCACTTACCCCAGTCCCGATGATCCGAGATCTCAATAGGTCGCTTCCCTCTATCGAGGTTGGTGGCATTTACCCGAGGCTCTGGCCTCAGTGGGTGATCATGGTATCTAGCTGGTGCGGAAGCGCATGGCCCCCACATTGTATATTACTCTTGAGGAATGTAATCATCTTCCTCGTGCTCCCTTTCATATGTGTGAAAGGGGCAGGCAGAGTTAGCTCACCCTGCTTGAAGGGCCTCGTGCCCTAGATTTTGTCTATTGGTTCTAACAATGATGGGGGGCAAAGGGGGGAGGCCATCATCATGTGGCCTCTCCTCATGGAAACTATGTCGCTCTAGCGCTTCATCGTGCGATGGCCACTCATATCGAGCTTCTAAGGGAGCCTTCCTATCTATGTTGAGTGCCACGTGTAAGGACTCCTCCTGAAAGGGGCTATGATGAACGGGTGTGTCCCTCAAAGGGGTGTCTCTATAATTCCATATTGACATGGACTGATGCGGACTCTCTTGTAGGTCAGGCCGCCAAGGCGGTATGACTAAGTCCTTAGGGCTATAGCGGAGGCGACTTGTGCCCCCTTGTACACTTTTTGCAGCTTCCACCCTTGATTGGGCTTGGCTACGTGTGTACACCATGGTGGTGCTTTCCTACAAGCTATGTAGATTTTTATCTCTTTTTATGAAATTTTTATGCTACACTAAACAGAAATGATCATACACACACACAAGCAGTGATTATCTCGTTTAAATATTGAAAGTGTGTCCTAGACCTAGTTTAGTGTGTTTTTGATTTTTTTTTTTGTTTTGTTTTTTGGTTTTGAAGGTTTTTGAAAAGAACATTTAAATGCAAATGATGGCTCTTATGACTCCCATAGATGGTCGCCCCTTTGATATACCATTGCCAGGATGATATACCAACCTTTCTATATACTCGCCCTTACATGAGGGAAACTATAGGTACGTGAGAGCAGATGGTACGTGGAACGTAGGCGGTACGAAAGGGGAATCATCCTATTTATGAAACCTACCATATAAGACTTATCCTCATGTGCTGGGAATCACCCCAACTACACTCGATCAGCTTTCGTCAGGATTTACGTCTAGCAACAGTTGCGATCGGGGTAATGGATGCAAAATTCAAGCCAAGGTGGTGATGAAATCCACCGTTGGTCTTGATCAAGGGCTGGGGTTTTACGACCAGTGCCTTGGTTTTTAAGTTGCCACGTGGTGTGTGGGGTTCTTTTTATTTTGCAAAATGGAAACAAGCAAGCGGTAAAGGAAAACTACTTTCCCTAAGCAAGCAAGTACCCTAAAAATAGAAAAACTAAAGACAGAAAATGATAGGAAAAGTTCATAATCCTTACCTCTTCTCTGTCCAAATCTATCCGTTCTAAGTTTCTACCCAAATACTGCACAGACATAAATTCATCCCGGGGGGGAACAAATTATAGGACTGTATTCGTCACAGGGTGGGGCAAATTCCCATTCGTCCCTGGGTAAGACGAATTACAGCTCTGTATCCGCCTCCTGATGGAACGAATAGCAGTCAACATGTGAAAATCAGCACCTGCAAGCAAAAAAAACAAACAATTTTGGATCAAATCTCTGATCTTAGAAACAGAGGACAAGGTCCCACTGTGATCACCACTGAAAGCATGAGGATACGAAAACAAGAAAGGAAAGACTCCAAACATGATGTAAAAATGAAACTAAGCTTAACACTGAATCCTACGAATTAAAAATGCATGAAATGGAGAAAGCATGAATTGAAACCCAAATTAAATAACAACCCTTCTCTTTTATTGATGTATTTCATGATTCGGTTACAATTCACATCCTCCCTTTTCAGGTGCGAGGAGCGTTAAATTCATCCCTTGGTTACATCCATGGATAGCCTTCCTTCTTCCGCGTGCCCACATGTAATATGGGTGGAACAAAACATCACCATTGCTTGTGTCTATGAATGTTGATTCCTTGCTGCTCCTCCGATGTTCTGGTCCTGCGTTCAAAGAAACAAAAGATAATCAATAGCACCTGCGGATAAAACAAAGCATGCAATCCCCAAGCCTGCGATAAATGAATGAGAAAAATGAATTAAACTATGACTAAAATGAATCCAAATGCTCTAAAAATTTGACAGGGGCATCAGGACATCACCATGAGGACACTACAAAAAGAACAATCAGGAAATTCCTCATCGATTTGAATTCACTTCGGGGCGGGACGAATTCACCTACAACAAAACGTCGAAAAGGTACTGTCCCAAATGTTTGGCCTAGAGAGCTCCAAAAGACCTACAAACTTGGGGTTAGCTAATTGGGGGAATTTTGGGAAGATGTAAATGGTCGAATTTTCCTAATTTGATCTCCGTCAACGGGAATCTGATGATGCTACCTGTAAGTTAGTGAAAGCGAATGAATATAGAAACATGATCAAAATTGTTCAAAACGAGACAAAATTCAAATGACAACCTATCTAAGCATCATAGAATTTAATTCAAAAAATGAAAATGATAGAAAGAAAAATCTGCCATAGATTCCCAATCGTTCCTAAAAGGGATGATTAGGTCTACAGCAGTGTGGGGGCGCCCAGGCGGGCCGCCCACCGTTTGGGGCTTGATTTCAGCACCAATCCACTTGGAATGGGTCCAAAATATCTTACAAGGTGTTGTCGACAAATTGGGTGGTATTCTATGGCCAAATATTGGGTTTTGGGCTCAATATTCGACCTTCCAATAGTCACCCAATGACCTCCTCTCTAAGAGAGATCAAGGATGTAGAAGGCACAAATTGCACAAGGATGTATGGGGAAATAGAACGAAAACACTTTGTTGCTCCAAATTGCTCTTACTCTCCATTTTTGGGATGAGGAAACTCATCAATTTATAGACCTGGAGGTCTCTTGGGATGAGCATGCAGAGGCGCCACATGGCAGCCATGCCCTTCCAGGGGAGGGAAGATTCCTCCCTGATTAGGGGTTTCATGACTACCCCTGTAATAGCCTCTAACGCTCGAAAACGCTCACCCATGCTCCCATGAACTAAAGGAGGTGTTAGGTGGCAGATCCGAGCTGCCATTTGTCAAGATTTGACTTTTTTTCTTTGCCTGTCAAACCTGCAATTCACCCCACCCTAGAGCGAATTGTGAATTCGTCTCTGGACAGAGTGAATCCCAGTTAGAATTCGTCCCTGGGTGGGACGAATATTGAGCAAAGTGCATGAAGGTGCCAAAATGATTTTTGACCTTCCAAAACTGCTGTGAGAGTGGTTAGGACCAATGTTTAACCTCTGGGGGTTGCCCTTGGGGCTGTGTGTGTCAATGTGATCAGTGTTTGCAGTCACATAATCGGATTGGTGTTGTTTGGGTGTCTACAGTTCAATGCAAGGAACCTAATAGTTTTAAAAGTATTAATTTATTTAGATGTAGTAGATAGATATTAAAAATAGAATTATGATATTATAAAGGTTATTGTATGAAAATATTTAACAAAAACATTGAACGTTAAAATATTTATATTTTAAAAAATAAATAAAGAATTAAAAAAAATGTAAAAATCTAACTATGATAAAAATTGAATCTATTTATATGATTTATCAAAGTGAGGATCATAGTAGAACCCTTTTTCTCCAAATAGTTAGAATATTTCACCGTTATAATTATATCTTCCAAAAATTATTTTATATTTCTATTTTATCTCAACCTCTCTAAGGTTTCACCTTTATAATTATATCCTCCAAATATTATAATTATAAATTATGATGTGAACCTTCTTATTGGAGGAGATATGAATATCACATTAGAGTATTGGTAAAATATAGGGGAAAAAAGGAATCATGATTCCAAAAAAGACCTGGTTAAATATATAATTGCCCAAGAAAATCTACAGGATATCATAAGTATACTTGGGAAAATAGAAGATCAGGAATTCATTACATTGCTGAAATATTGGACAAATTTCTAGCTGGTGAAAATATTCTATCCATTTACGGCCTTCTAAATAGTCACCCCTCATCCAAAGTGTAATATCTAATCATAAACCAATTCTTTTGGAAAAAAGGACAAAATATTCAAGAATTTATAAATATTCCATTTAAAGACAACTCAAGATGAGCAAAGATAGATTTTTTTAGACCTCTAGTTGAGAACAATTGGAAATAGAAAACTACTTCAAAAAGACCACAAGACATCTGGAAGGAGCAAATTCTAAGACTTAAAAAATAAATTAAAAAATGACTATCCAAAAAGCCACCTCAAATAAAAGAGTTTATTTTACAACTTGATAAATTGGAAACAGAGTTAGAAGATACTTCTCCCCTTCCCTAGCATGTTGAGAAAAGAAATGAGTTGTTGGTTGAACTATGCAAGTTGAATGTTGTATAAGAGACCCAGTGGAGATTAAAATCTAGGATGGTATGGTTACAGAAAGGGGATAAAAACACAAAAAAAGTTTCATCTCAAAAATATTCAAAACTATTTTAGGAATACTATTAGAAGTATTAAGGAGTATGGCATCATCTACACAGAGAAAGAAAAATTAAAATAATTGGCTAAAAATTACTTTTCAAAGCTTCTCACTCATGAACCTGGAGATCTTCATTCCCAAGATCTTTTGCTTTAGAATATTCCATCTTCTCTTACTCAATATGACGAATCTATTTTATGTGCCCAAGTTACTAAAGAAGAATTAGATTCTGTGGTGGATTCTCTCCCTAAAGATAAACCTCGAGGACCAGATGGTTTCACTAATAATTGCTATCAACAATTCACGTATCTTATTGGTGATGACCTATTGCATATGATTTAAAATATTAGAAAGAAAGGTACTCTTTCTAGATCCATTAATTCAATATTCCTTGCTCTAATCTCCAAGGAGATGAATTCCACTACTTTTAACTGATTCATGCTAATTTCTCTTTGCAACTCCTCGTATAAAATTGAGAAAAAGATAATTGCTAATCGAATCAAAAAGTTGCTTAGCAAATTAATCTTTGAAGAACAAGGAGGTTTTATCCTTAGAAAGCAAATATATGACAACATAATTATGGCTCATGAGACTCTTCATTCATATTCCAATATCAAATCAAAGGAGATTGCCATAAAATTGGATATGGCAAATACTTTTGATAGAGTCAACTTACAATTTTTGGAAATAACTCTCATTAACTTTGGGTTTCCAACCCAAATGGTTCAATGGATTGGAGATTGTATCAAAGCTCCTTGGATCTCCCCTTTGATCAATGGAGAACCTTCTACCTTCTTTCAACCTTCTAGATGAATTCACCATAGACTGTCACCATATCAGATCTTAGAGTATTTCCTATTGTCATGAAGACAACTTGTTTCTAAAACTCAGATGTCAATTCTAAAATTCTAACCTAGATTGGGGCTACTCAATCGGTTTTATATTTTACCTTTTAAATATTCAAGAATTTATAAATATTCCATTTAAATACAAATCAGGATGAGCAAAGATAGATTTTATTAGACCTCTAGTTGAGAACAATTGGAAATAGGAAACTACTTTAAAAAGACCACAAGACATCTGGAAGGAGCAAATTATAAGACTTAAAAAAGAAATTAGAAAATGACTATCCAAAAAGCCACCTCAAAGAAAAGAGTTGATTTTAGAACAACATGATAAATAGGAAATAGAGTTAGAAGATACTTCTCCTCTTCCCTAGCATGTTGATAAAATAAATGAGTTGTTGGTTGAACTACGCAAGTTGAATGTTGTAGAATAGACCTAGTGGAGATTAAAATCTAGGATGGTATGGTTACATAAAGGGGATAAAAATACAAAAAAAAATCATCTCAAAAATCTTCAAAACTGTTTTAGGAATACTATTAGAAGTATTAAGGAGTATGGCATCATCTACATAGAGAAATAAAAATTAAAATAATTGGCTAAAAAATACTTTTCAAATATTCTCACTCATGAACCTGGAGATCTTCATTCCCGAGATCTTTTGCTTCAGAATATTCCATCTTCTCTTACTCAAGATGACAAATCTAGTTTATGTTCCCAAGTTACTAAAGAAGAATTAGAGTCTATGGTGGATTCTCTCCCTAAAGATAAACCTATAGGACCAGATGGTTTCACTAATAATTGCTATCAACAATTCACGTATCTTATTTGTGATGACCTATTGCATATGATTTAAAATATTAGAAATAAAGGTACTCTTTCTAGAGACATTAATTCAATATTCCTTGCTCTAATCTCCAAGGAGATGAATTCCACTACATTTAATCGATTCAGGCAAATTTCTCTTTTCAACTCCTCTTATAAAATTGAGAAAAAGAAACTGCTAATCGAATCAAAAAGTTGCTTAGAAAATTGATTTCTAAAGAACAAGGAGGTTTTATCCCTAGAAAGAAAATATATGACAACATAATTATGTTTCATGAGACTCTTCATTCCTATTCCAATATCAAATCAAAGGAGATTGCCATAAAATTGGATATGGCAAATGCTTTTGATAGAGTCAACTTACAATTTTTGGAAAGAACTCTCATTAACTTTGGGTTTCGAACCCAAATGGTTCAATGGATTGGAGTTTGTATAAAATATCCTTGGATCTCCCCTTTGATCAATGGAGAACCTTCTACCTTCTTTCAACCTTCTAGAGGAATTCACTAGGTCTGCTCTCTATATCCTTATCTCTATATTTTACTTTCTGAAACTCTTGGTAGAGCTCTCAAAAGCTTGCACAGGGCTAGGGAATTAAATAGAATAAAAGTTGTTCATGGTGTTAGAACTTTCATTCATGCCCATTTCACTGATGATACCATATTTATTGGAGAAGCAACCAATCACAACATTAAGAGCTTAAAGAGTTGTCTTAACTGCTTTTAAGCGGCCTCGTATGCCTTAATTAATTGTAGAAAAATTTAGTTTTATACAATTAACACCACTCCAATAGGAAATAGAGGTTTTGCAAAAAAAATTAGATTCAAGGAAGGATTAGATAAAAATTTGAGATACTTAGGAGTTCCTATGGGATTTCATATTAAATCTAAAAATAGTTGGTTACTAACCATTAAGAAAATTTAGAAGTGCACTCTTATTTATAGTAATAGTTGGTTGAGTTTACCTGGAAGAAGAGTGCTAATCATATCTATTTTATATACCCTTCCTATATATCAAATTTTGGTTTATCATGCTCCTAAAAGTATTCTTCAAACCTTTTATAGGCTAGTTAGAAACTTTCTATGGCAAGGAGGTAAACAAAAATAAATAAAAATTCATTTAGTTTTCCAGGAATCAATTACTACAAGAATGAATCAAGGTGGACTTGGTATAGTTTGTGCTAAAATAGTTTGCATGGATTTACAGACCAAATTTTTATGGCATCTATCTTAGCCTCTAGAAACCCCATGGAAAAGGATATTAAAAATAAATTATGCTGCCTCAACTATAGGAATGCGCCTAATGAGAAATTTGAATATGAGACCAAGTGCTTCTTTAATATGAAAACATATTATGAAGCCAAGCAATTGATTCTAGACAAGGCCTCTTGGCTTCCAGGTGATGGCACTCAAATTGACCTTTGGCATGAATCCATTCTTGGCAAACCTCCTCTTCTAAGCAGTTGCAGCCTAGCTCTCAAAGAAGAGCTATAACATTTGTAAATCTCTAAGCTCTTTGAAATTTTATATTGGCACAACAATATTATGGAATGGAGAGATCATCCTATGTCATTTACCTTAACTATTGAATGGGAATATTTCAAGAAATAACACTCTAATATGAAACTATTACGACATCAAAATATGGACCAAATTATTTGGGGTGACATCAATAAATATGGTGCTTATTTTATTCAGATGGGTTTTCAAATGCAACTTGTTGGAATTTCCAATAAACGATTGGTTGCAATTTGGAATCTAAAATTACCTCCTAGGGTACAAATATTTACTTGGTTAGTTCTTAACAATAAGATACTCATAGGTTATAACTTACAAAAAAGGAATATTGTTGGCTCCCATGTGTATTCAAGATGTATGAAACACGATGAAACTATGCACCACTTATTCTTTGAATGTAGCTCTGCTACACCTATATGGTTAAAGATAACCTTCTGATTTGGCTCTCCCCTGTATGGTACTCTCAACATGAAGTAATGTTTAATCAATTAACAATTAAATTATAAGTGGAGTATTAATGGGAATCCTCTTATCAAATCCCTTTTGAATGCCATCCCCTTGTTTGTTATATGGAACATTTGGAATAATAGGAACATGTTGATCTTTGAAGGTAAAAAGGAAAATAATAGCATCCTCATTAAAAGAATAATTAGAGACCTTGTGACTAATTTCAAAGCTACATTAAAAAATAAGCAAAAATCTACAAATTTTAAATGTGCAGGAATTAAATCTTATTAGTCAGCTTGATCTTCAAGAATTCATATCTACCAACATGAATGCTTTAGCTATAATGCCCCAAAAGATACATTACCCAAAATTTTTCTTTGATGGGGCATTTAAGTCTAATATGATCATAGCTACAGGGGAGGTGATCATAAAAGAAGATGGAAGCTTTTCCCTCAATTATTATATCAACCTTGGAATTGCTTCCAACAATATTGTAGAAGTTTTATCTTGTGATTTTTGATTGAAGATGGATATTGAGTGTAGACACCAAAACAACACCAATCCAATTATGTGACTGCAAACACTGATCACTTTGACACACACAGCCCCCAGGGCAGCCCTTAGAGGTTAAACAATGGTCCTAACCACTTTTGTAGCAATTTTGTAAGGTCAAAAGGCAATTTGGCACATTTAGGCACTTTGCTCAGTATCCGTCCCACCCAGGGATGAATTCAAATTGGGATCCGTCTCACCCAGGTACGAATTCTGAATTCGCTCTGGGTCAAGACGAATTCCAGGTTCAACGGGCAAAAATAAAAATTGTGCCAAGTGGCAGTTGAGGACAGTTAATTAATGCCTCCTGCCTTGCATGTGCATGTAGGTGGGCAGAGTGGGCATTAGAGGACTGTCACAAGGGCAGTCATGGAAGCCCAAGTCAGGGAGGAGTCTCCTCCCTCTTGAGAAGGCATGGCTGCCACATGGCACCCCTGCATGCCCCTCCAAAAGAGACCCCTTGGGTCTATAAAATGGTGAACTTTCTCACCCAAAAAAGAGGACAAGTTGGAGGCATTTTCAAGCAACGAAGTGCTGCCAAATTGAATACCACATTTTACCCTTTTGATTCACCTCTTCCACATCCTTGATCTCTTTCGCAAGAGAGGTTATTGGGTGGCTATTGGAAGTGTGAATCCGGATCTAAAACTCGACATTTGACCACATTGATCTACCAATTTTCCGAAAACCCATTACAAGAGATTTTGGGCCCATCCCAAGTGGATTGGTGCCGAAATCAGGTTCCAACGGTGGGCGGCCCACCTGGGCACCCCGCATTGATGCGAGCCTAATATTATTTTTAGAATGATTAGGAATTCATGGCAGATTGTTCCTTTTTGTCACTTGTTTATCTTGCATTTCATTTTATGTTGTTTCAATAGTTTGTAATTCCAATTTTATAATGCTGTGATCAAATCTTATCATGTTTTGTCGCTTTTGTTGTCCCCACTAACTTGCAGGTAGCGACGTCAAATTCTCGTTGATGGAGGTCAAATTGGGGAAATCCGACCATCTGGGTCGTCCCAAAATGCCCCCAATTAGCTAACCCCTATGTTTTTAGGTCTTTTGGAGATCCCAAGACATGACATTTGGGCAGCATCACTTCGGCGCTTTGTCGCAGGAGAATTCGTCCTACTCGGGGACAAATTACAGTCGAATTCGTCCTGCTCAGGGATGAATTACAGTTTGATTCAAATCAGCGGCATTCTGTCCGACTATTTTGATGGCAGTGGCCCTCTAGTAATGTTCCTTGGTTCCTGTCAAATTTGCAAGTTGTTTAGAATCAGTTCATTCATCATTTTATTCAGTTTTATGCATACATCCTTCATCGTTTTTTAGAGAACAAATGTTTCGTCTTTGCAACAGGTGCTACTAATGATTTTTTTGTTTCTTTGAATGCAAGAGGAGCAGCAAAGATAAAGGATTCATTCACACCAGCGGCGGCAACACTTTGGCCCGCCTATTTTGCATGTGTGCATGCGGAAGAGAGATGAATTTCCATTGATGTGACCAAGAGACAAGTTTGATGTTCCTTTCCCCTAAAAATGGAGGAAGCTAATTGTAACCGAATTTGAAATACATAAATAAAAGAAGAGGGTTGTTTCGTTCCATTTGGGTTCCAATTTGTTTATGCTTTCTCCATTTTACGCATTTCTAATTTGTAGCATCAAGTTTAGTTTCGTTCTTGCATAGTGTTTGGAGTTTTCCCTTTTTATTTTCGGAATCTCATGCTTTCATTGAGCAATAGATAAGACACATGCACATTTACGGGGACTCTACCCTTATTATAAATGCTCTCTCCAAACATAATTTGGTTAGCTCTATTCAATTTCAACTCATTTTGGTCAGAATGAAAGATCTAAATAAAAATTTACTCAAGTGCACTATTTCCTCATTCATTGAGAATTTAACAAGACTGCCAATGCACTTGCCAACAATGCTATTAAAAGTAAATATTTAGATCTTAGAATTACTAGGAATAGAGCTCAGTAAAGAAGAGGATGAGGAGGATGTGTGTGAGCTTTATGTTGTTGGTTCTATTTTTTATTGTTCTTCTTCTATTGAATGTCAGTGTCTTAGTCTTTTCGCATTTTTTGATTTCCCAGTATCTTTTGTATACTGGTGACCTATATTTTTTTGTGCCTAATGCTCCTTTGTATTTTTTCTCTCTGATTTAATTCAACTTTTTATTTAAAAAAAAATTATTTAATTATACCATTTAATTTTTATTAACTTATAAGAAAAAATGATTTTTTTAAATATCCTAATATAGAATGTGAGGTGGGCTAAAATATCTATGATCCTTCAATGCTTATGATCCTTAAAACTTAGTTCATTTACCAACATCTTCAATATCAACGATTGTGTAGGAATGTTAAGCCTTTACTTAATTAAGAATAATATGCAACCTTCACTTGAGAGTTGTATAAAGGTTAGTTATATAAAGTTGCATGGACTCAAAGGTATTGGTAGAATTTTAAATTTATGTTGACCATTGTTTTACCTATTTTTATTTCCTTAGTTTTCTTAATATGTTATGGTTGCACAAGGCATTTATTTATTTTTTATTCTTTTAGAAATTTTTATTTTTCATTCTTTTTTAAATAGGTTATGTTGATATCCCACGAATATTTTATTTAAATAGTTTATTTGTCTTGAGTGACTTCCTCTTCTTATAGGGATTTATAGAGTTTTATTGTGAAGGATTTGTTGATATAATTATATCCTAACATGTAGAGATATGTCTTGGACACCCATATTTTTTAAGATTGAATTTCATATAATCAAATTTAAATGTTTATACAAAATATTTAAGAAATATTTCCTTCCTTTATTTTTATTAGAAATGAGTTTCTATCCATTTTAAGTTTTTTAATTGCATTTATCTATTTTTAAATGGTTTAAGTTTAGCATCCATTGAGTATCAACCTATTTACTAGGATTAGTTTAGATTATATTAAATTATTTAATGATTGACCTACATTTACTATCCTAATCCTTAATATTTGACATAATAGGTAATAACTCCCTATTGTAATAAATAAATAATTTTATTAAATCTATCTTCTTCCTCATAAGGGCTTGTCAAGGTGGATTGAAACACACATTTTGGCATAGATTATTTGTTCAAATTAGCTTGTACTATCTAGTGCCACAATATAATATCTTAGAGTATTGCCTATTTTCATGAAGACAAATTGGTTTTAAAACTCATATGTGAATCCTAAAATTCTAACCCAACCGAGGCCATTTTCTCTTTTGCCTTGAACTTGGTATGGTAGGGCTTCATAAAAAGCCTTGACCTCACTAAAAACCAAAGACCCTGTTGGAAAACTTGCTTTCTATCCTTAGTAGAAAAAAGAACTAAGAAATAACCATTTGGATAAGTAAAAATATTTAACTCAACTCTAGTTCTCCACTGTCTAAAAGCCTGCATCTTAAAATCAGGGAAGGTTGAATGAAGACCTAGAAATCAACATATTAATCCTCTACGTTCTATACCATTGATCCTAGTTTGTATGTTAACATCTGAAGTTAGATTATGGGAGAAACATTTGTTGCTTTCATCAATCCCCAGGTTATTTTCCTAAGGTCCTTTTTAGGCATTCTCAAATGTCTATGGTAAGTCTTAGTGTTTTTAACTATAGTTGTTAGCAACATTCCTCCTCTCAAGACATCCCTAAAGATCATTTTTGTCAATGTTTCACCATATTCACTTTTGATACTAGGGATCGGTTCATTTTCCTTATTATGACCAACAACATTGACCAGTTCTTAATTACTTTCCAAGTGTCTATGTATTTTCACTTGTTGAACTACAAATCTAGCTACTTAATATGTTATATGTATTGAATTTTTTCTTCATCAGATTGGAAGAAACATTTTTTAATGTCTGACCGTTGGTGACCAATTCAGTAGCAGGCTCAGTGCTATTTTCTATTGTTACTAAATATAAATATATATATATATATATATATATATATATATATATATATATATATATATATTTTAAGACGTAAAAAATTAAAAAAAACAACTGTAAAATTATTGGGAGCAACTGACGGTAAAAAAAATGGGACATCGATGTCATGAGTAGCAATGGCTCTTATTAGAGGGAACGTTTGTGAATTCGATATTGTAATTGTGTTATTAGTATCATATTTTAAAATGGGTAACATAAATTATAAATTATTATCAATTTATTAATTAAAGTTTTAAATTATTTTTTTGAAAAATATAAATTTTAAATTAAGTATATTTATTTAATTAAGTGTTGATTAATGTTTTATGGTAAGTAAAATTTACACGGAACCACATAGTGAAAAGAATGCGAAGGAAAGGCGATTTTCCTTATCCTCAAAAGCTTTGGTCAGGGTCGGAAGCAATCATAGAAATCCAAGCTTTGTGGATCAAGATTCTATCCGTGGGAATAGTCCAAAGGGTCGCATATTATCGTAGAGATTTGATTATTCTTCTACGGAGTTGGAGAGGAGTGAAGATTTAATATTTTGGTTAACTTTGGCTTGGAAGTGCTCCATATTTATTTTAAGGTTTCCTTATTTCTCAGCTCTAGTTTTTGTACCTCCTGCTTTCCTCTTCTCAATGGCTGGTAAAGGTCCTATATAGATCTCATCGAGTAACTGTAGAAAAATCATCAACCTCAAGATCCTTTGTGGCCAAACTTTATGAGGTACCCATTGTTGAGGTGCCTCTAGACCTCATCCAACACCCAATATTGGCAAACCATAGGAAAAATAGATCTAAAAAATCCAAACAAGTTTGCCATCCTCACATCAGATGTGGAGGAAGAAATAGAAACACCAAAATACAATAGAAGTCAATAAAAAGGTAAATATATTATGGGGTAACCCCTCAATAACCACTCAAATGACACATAAGAAATACAATAGAAGAATTATGAAAAAGACTCATAACCATCTGAAGACACAAATAATGGATTCAAGAAACTTTACAAGTGGAATTAGTTATACCATGTGCAACTCCAGCAACACACTCAACAGCCAAAGGTAGAAAATCCAACCAAATATTGAGAGAAGAAGAAACTTTGAAGGACATCAAGAGTAAAATTTAGGCTACTTTGGAATTTCTAAAAAATAAGATAAATAAAAAAATGATAGTTTTATTATAGAACTACAGAGGATTAGGTAGTCCCCTAAAAAAAACTACCTTTCAAATTTAATAAAACTTTATAAACCTCTTGTTATTTGTTTAAAATAATCTAAAATGATAGATCATGTAGTGGTACAATAATGGAATAATATTTGGATATAGTTAGAGCATGAAGTAGTAAGTTAATCAGATGCTTCAGGAGGGCTTATAATAGCTTGGAATTCCCAGCTGTTAACTTGCATAGCAAAACATAAACAAAATAATTGTCTTGCTTTAAAATTCAAACTTCTTAGTAGTACTTGCATCACTCTTATCAATTTCTATGGGCTAAAAAATATATTGCACAAACGAGGTATGAAATCAATTGCATCACTGGATCATCCAAGAAGAACCTCAAAATATTTTTATTTCAGGAGATATGAATGTCACATTAGAGTATTAGGAAAAGATAGGGGAAAAAATGAATCATGATTCCAATAAAAACCTTGTTAAGCATATAATTGCCTAAGAAAATCTACAGGATATCATCCCTTAAAAAGGGAAGTATACTTGGACAAATAGAAGATCAAGAATTCATTACATTGCTGAAAGACTAGACAATTTTCTAGTTAGTGAAAATTTTCTATCCATTTACTCTCTTCTAACTAGTCACATCATCCAAAGTGCAATATTTGATCATAAACCAATTCTTTTGGAAAAAGGACAAAATTTTCAAGAAGTTAGAAAGATTCTATTTAAATACAACTCAGGATGGGTAAATCTGGATTCTTTTAGACCTCTAGTTGAGAACAATTGAAAATAAAAAACTACTTCAAAAAGACCACAAGACATATGGAAGGGTATAATTCTAATACTTAAAAAAAAAATAGAAAATGGCTATATAAAAAGCCACCTCAAAGAAAAGAGTTGATTTTAGAACAACTTGACAAATTGGAAATAGAGTTAGAAGATACTTTTCCTCTTCTTTAGCATGTTGAGAAAATAAATGAGTTGTTGGTTGAACTATGCAAGTTGAATGCTGCAGAAGAGGCCCAGTGGAGATTAAAATATAGGATGGTATGGTTACATAAAGGGAACACAAACACATAAATTTTTCATCTCAAAACTCTTCAAAACTATTGTAGAAATGGAGATGATGACATCATCTACACAAAGAAAGAAAAATTAAAAGAACTGGCTAAAAATTACTTTTTAAGGTTTCTCCCTCATGAACTTGGAGATATTCATGCCCAAGACCTTTTGCTTCATAATATTCCATATTCTCTTACTCAAGAGGATAAAGCTAGTTTATGTGCCCAAGTTACTAAAGAAGAATTGGAGTCTATGGTGCATTCTCTCCCTAAAGATAAATCTCTAGGACGGGATGGTTTCACTAATAATTTCTATCAAAAATTCTTGTATCTTATTGGTGATGACCTATTGCACATGCTGAAATATGTTAGAAAAAAAGTTACTCTATTTGGAGCCATTAATTCAACATTTTTTGCTTTAATCCCCAAGGAGAAGAATTCCACTACTTTTAACCTATTCAGTCTAATTTCTATTTACAACTACTCTTATAAAATGATGGAAAAGGTAATTGCTAATCGAATCAAAAAGTTGCATAGAAAATTGATCTCTAAAGAACAAGGATGCTTTATCCTTGGAAACCAAATAAAATTTCATTCTTGTTTCGTTTTAGCTTAGGCAATACGATTTCTTACATCTATAATACGGCGGTGTTAGACAATACTCCATCGGAGCATGCCAGAGATAATACTATGTCTATAATTTAGCCGCACAAACATTTCATTTTTAACACTAGGATATCATTGATTATTCTTATTTTGTATTTGTTTGATGTTTTCTTATTTATTTTGTAAATTATTTACCCAATATGTACGGTGTGAAGAAATTGTTAACATTATAGCACTCTATAAAATATGGTGCACTAGATGTTATTTGAATTAAATTTCTTTTATTTATCTTATTAGTCAAATTTGACATGTTTAAGGAAAGGAAAACTATAAAAGACAACTTTTAAAAAAGTTTAATATTTTAATGGACAAATATGAGGTGTAAGATTGATTTTTTTAATATTATTTTTTATTAAAAAATAAATAATTGTATTTATACACTTCAAATTTTATTTAATTTTATAATTGCAAAACAAAAAAATCTAGATTTATAAAAAACATTTTGTTGTTTTTTAATTAAAAAAAATTATTTAAAAAGTAAATAACTATAATTTTTAGAAGATATAAATAAAGGTGAAAGTAGCAAAAGTTAAAACATTATAATATGGTTTGGTATTGCTCACCATCATCGAGGGGAAGCCAGGAGGCTAAGTGTCGTCTTCCGACTGTGGGTGGCATATTTCAACCTTCTCCAACCTCTTTATTTAATAGGTTTTTGATGCTAGAGTCCCTCGATTGTTGGTGATTTACTTCAAACTTCTTAGACTTTTGCATTTAATAATTCTTTGGTGATGGTTGATAGTGTGGTAGCCCTATGGGAGATGGCTCCATGGATATTCCTCCTCCATGAATTTCCTTTCATGGAATTTTCGAGGACTTACAGAGTCCTCAAGAATTTTTTTTGTTCAATATGCTCTACAAAGTATTGGTCATATTGATGTTATTTTTTTACAAGAAGTTAAGATATTTTATTTTTTGGTAGATGTTTCTCTCAGTTGTATTGCAGGTTCTTTTATGCACTTCACTACTCATCATGAAGATGGTTGGGGTGGTGTTTCTATTTCTATCTCCTCCAAACTTGAGGATTGTTTGCTTGGATCTGGTGAGGATATTTCTCATCATGTGTTCTAGATTGTGTTGAATACTAATACGAACATCTTGGTTAGTGCCAACATTTATGTGCCTAATTATGGGCCTAGTTGCTTTGCCCTTTGGTGATACCTAGTTTATCATTTACCTATGGTATATTAGATTTTTTTGTAGTGATTTTAAATTGGTTGAGCATATTGAAGATAAATTTGGTTGCCTTCCAATGCGTTGGTGTGCTGGAGAGCTTGAGGTCTAATTTTTTCTTAAAAAGTGATGGGGTCTTTTTTATCCCCTTTTTTGCCAGCATAATTGCATGCTTCCATCCTGGTTCACAGGGTCCAATTTTTGTGTAGGTAATAACAGAGTCTGCAAGCACCTTGATCAAGTTATGATGTTAGAGTAGCAATTTTTTTATTCTCCTTCATTAATAACAAGATTGTGATGGTCTAGGATCAATTCCTATTATCAGATCATTTTTCAATTTCCTTTCAAATTGAGTGGAGTGGTTTCCAATTTATTTTTTTGTGCAATCAATTTTATTTAAGTATTTCTTTATTCCAAGATCTTGGCACCATTGCTGTGATTGAGAAAATCTAGAATTTATTACCTCAACCTCCTCACTATGTTAGTTTGATGTATTGGTGGAATGAAGCAATTATTTGTACTACCTCTTTCATGTGGTATTTTGGCAAACAAGTGGCACATGTCATAAAGTGTGCTCATTTGGTTGTTACAATGGAGTATCAAAAAAATTTACTATTGTTAGAAAATGATTTGTATGACCGATAGTTGCAAACCAAGGTTATTGGTCTTCACCACTAGCTTATAGTCCATGAACAACATGAAGCCAAAGGGTCTCATATTCGAGCTTGTCTACACTAGCTGAGGGTTGGTGATCACCCATCCAAAGCCTTTTTCAAATATCTTCATTCTAGGTAGGCCAAGATCTAGATAAAATCTATTTAAGTCTCTCATGATAGGTTGAATTTTCTTCCTGATATTGCTTTAGCCTTTTTAGATCATTATAATATTATCTTTTAAGCACAACAAAATTATTTAGAATGTTTGATGGTGCTCCAGTAGTGTCTTGATGTTGTTCCTACTAAATTGTCTACTTACGATAAACTTATTTGTGAGGCTCCTATTTCACTTGATGAGCTTAATAATGCTATTATGACTATGTCATATGATAAGTTCCCTAGTCTTGATAACTCTATTTATAAATTTTATAAAGCCACTTGGAAGTTTACTGGGTTTGATCTGCTCAATATCTACAATGAAACGTTAGCCAATAATTCTCTGGGTAATATTATCAATCATGAAAACATTAAATTTATTTCTAAAGTAGATAATCCTAAGCTTATCACCATTTGGAGACCTATTAATCTACTTAATATCTGTTACAAGATTTTTGCTAAAGCTTTAGTTCTCTGTATTCACAATATTCTTACTATGATTATAAGATCAAATCAAATAGGTTTCATTAAATAACGTTACATCTTGGATAATATTATTACTATATAGGAAGGTTTAGAATGGGCTCATATCTCTGGCCAAAAGCCCCTTTTCCTTAAACTAGACTTTGAGAAATATTATGATCGTATTGAGTGGCATTTCATTCTTACCATACTCCAAGATCTCGACTTTGGCCCCTTTTTTATTAGGACTATTAGTATGTTGTTTGCTAATGCTTCATTTTGACTTACTATTAATGGATATAGGTTAGAGTATTTTTGTTTGTTTTGTTCTATTTTTCAGGGTTGTCCCTTGGCCCCCTTGCTTTACATCCTTGCTGCTAAAGCTTTTAGTTATCTTATTTCCAATAAAGTGTCTAAGGGGTTGATCAAACACATTATTTTGCCTGATATATCTACCCAACTTATTAATGGGCACTTTATGGATGATTCTTTTCTCACTATCAATGAGGATGAGGTTTTAGTTTTAACTACTTTGGTTTATTTGGACACTTTTTGTAAGGCCTCAAGATCCAACATCCAATGGTCTAAGTCTCTTTGTTTTCACCTTGCTTCTTCTTTTGTGCCTACTTGGATTAGACATTGTTTATGGCATTGGCTTCAAAGGAGTGAGCATTTTGAGTTTTTAGGAATCCTCCTTGCTTTTGACAACTCGCCCTCTAAACTTTGGTATTATATCATTGATAGAATTAAAAAGAAGATTTCTTGTTGGGCCTTGTGTCTCCTTTATCTTACCGATAAGTTTTAGGTTTGCACAAATATTCTTACTACCACCCATATTTATTACTCCTCATATTGGGACCCTTCTAATAATTCTTATTATAAGTTGGCCAGACTCCTTAGGGACTTTCTTTGGGTCAAAGAGAAGAATTCACATGGTTTTCATCAAGTTGCTTGAATTTTTTTTTGCACGCCTACCGATAAGGTTGGCATGGGCATCATTGGAATTTAGAGATAAAATATTTCTCTATGTACTAAGTGGATGGTTAAAGCTATTGAAGGCAATGAATCCTAGAAGTTTTTTGATTAATAATTGTATTTCTTTAGGGTTACCTTATGGGTGCAAATCTTGGGCCAATATTGACCTCCATACTCTCATCATTAATTTTTCTCTAGTTAAGATTTAGGGTTCCTTTATTGTTAAATGTATTTGACAATATTTTGAGGTAGTGAATCCTCATATTCATTGGATTGGTAATGGTTTTCATAATGGTATTTCATTCAATTCTTAGAATATATGGTGGTCTTCTATTATGTCTAACTCTTCAGTTTTTCTTGCTTACATGCTAGGGATTAAAGCTTTGAGGTTGTTTTACAAGATAATCTACTATATTAATGATTTAGTGCACTCTCGATACTAGATTTCTTGGCCTGATCTCAAAAAAAAAAATTAATCTTTAAAATTTAGATTTTTCAGCTATTCTTAAGATTCAAGAGCTCATACCTGATGATAGGGTACCCTTCAACCATAAGTAAGACTAATAAGGGTGATAAGGGTACCCCTATCTTGGCCATTTATATGGATTGAAGAAGCTAGAAGCTAAAATATTAATTAAGATAGAAAATAAAGTAGAATTAAATACATTCCATTATCCAATTTATAAAGGACACACTAAAACCAATATGAATTAATATAAGCTTGATGTACAACTAGCTTACACTATCAAAAGCTTTTAATAGATCAAGTTGAAAGCACTATGATACGGAAGCAATGGCATACCGGATGTGATGCAAACAAAAGAAAATGTAACGCTAAGTCCTACGAATGAACAAAGAACAAGTGCATGAAAAGAGAAAGCGAAGCATGAATGAAACGAGATGTAAAGCAAAAGTAAAGTGCAGCATCTTTTATTAATTTTGCTTGATATCAGGTTACAATACATCTCCCCCATTTTTAGGGGCTAGGAGCGTTCGATACAATTGTTACACCAACGGATGATACGCTTCCCTTCGGGATCTTCCACGTGCCCACATTTGAAATGGGTGGGCCAAATGTCGTCGTCACTTGCATGAGTGCATCTGTAGTTCCTTGATGCCCCTTCAATGTCAAGATCCTGTATTCAAAGAAATAGCAAACGATTAATAGCACATACGGATGGAGGGAAACATGCAATCCCCAAGGCCTTCGGTTAATGCATACATGAAATAATTAAAAAAATGATCAAAACATATCAAAATAAGGTGAAAATTGAACAGAGACATGTAAACATCATCATGAATATGCTGCAAAAAGAATAGTCAAGACATATGATGTAGATTTCTAATCACTCCGGGGTGGGATGATTAGGATTGTCATAAAATGTCCGAAAACAACCTCCCAAATGTCCCATCCAGAGGCCTCCAAAACACCTACAAACTTGGGTTTAGGTAAAATGGGGCATTTTGAGACGATCCAAAAGGTCGGATTCTGCAGATTCTACCCAGATCATCATGTATTCGAAGGCGCTCCCTGAATATTAGTAAAAGCATAAAACAATGAAAACACAGTCAAAACAATTCAGAATGCATTGAAATTTGAACTGCAACATATATGAAACACACAAATCATGATGTAAAATAAATAGTGAAGAAATCTAGTGTAGATTTCTAATCACTCCGGGGTGGGGTGATTAGGACTACAGCAGTGTGGGGGGCACCTAGGGGCAGGACGCCCGTCGTTTGGGGCTTGGTTTTGACACCAATCCACTTGGGATGGGTCCAAAACCTCATAGGGGGTTGTGTCAACATATTGGGTGTGGTATTATGGCCAATTGTTTGGGTTTTGGGTCTGGATTATGCTCCTAATGTTCACCCGATAACCTCCCTTCCAAAATAGAGATCAAGGATGTAGGAAGCACAATGAGGGTGAGGGTATAATTTGGCAGCACTCCATTGCTCCAAATGCTCCTGCTCTATCCTTTTTTGGGGTGAGAAGACTCACCATTTTATAGACCTGAAGGTCTGCTTTGAATGTGCATGCAGAGGTGCCACTTGGCCATCATGCCTTCCTAGGGGAGAGAAGATTCCTCCCTGATTAAGGGCTCCATGATTGCCTCTATGACTGCCTCTTTGAACTTTGAAATGCTCACTCGCACTCCCATGCATTGAAGGTGGAGTTGAGTGGCGGATCTAGGCTACCATTTGTCAAGGTTTGACTTTTTTCCCATCAAACCTGCTATTCACCCCATCCTAGAGTGATTGCTGCTAATCATCTCGAGGTGGGGAGAATAGCATTCTATTCACCCCATGGTGGAACGAGTAAGGAGCAGGGTGCTTGAAAGGTGCCAAATTGACCTTTGACCTTCCAAAACTACTTTGGGAGTGGTTAGGACCACTTTTTAACCTCTTGGGGATACCTTAGGGGTTGTGTATGCCAATCCGGTCAGTTCTTGTAGCCACATAATCAGATTGGTGCTATTTTGGTGTCTATAGATGCCCCTTTTTGGGATGTGTTGCACGTGGTGCAGTGCTGAGCAAAAATAGATAACCAAAGCACTTAATGTTTAGGTTTTCTCAATAACCTAACCAAATTTTGATGCCCCAAGTATGGAAAGGGCATGCATTCTTGAATCCTTACTTCTGACGAGCTAAGGAGATTAATTCAAGTGTTAACCTTTTTCGGTGAGGTGTTACTTGATCTTGGACATTGTTCAATCATGAATAGGCAAAGGGCGCAACCTTTTGTCTATGGGAACCTTGAGTTCATGATTCTAGAATACCAAGTGTTTGATCAGCTTGTGATTATTGCTTGTTTGCTGCCCCAAGTAGGAGCGTGATTATCTTTGTCAATGATTCTTTGAATGCATGCCATTTCCTTGATTGGGTGTGTATTTTTTGATTGGTTACTAAGTGTGACTACCCCCTCAAGCGACGAATCGATGAGGGAATGACCAACATGAGAAAAGCGATGAGTCGCTTGACCCAAGATGACTTTTTTAAGGGTGCCTTCAGTTGTTTTTCATTGAATGGTTATGCAGTTTCCCAACAATCGGACCTATTTTTGGTAGGTGTTAATCCTTTTTGTGATGCCTTTTGGGGATGAAATTCTCGAAAATCCTTCCTCCCATGGAGCGGTCCGGCTATGGTAGCCTTCTTAGGGAGTAGGATAGTGAGGATTTGTGACCCTAACATCAGTTTTGTATGCCAAGAATTGTAGGCGCAAAGGGGCCTTTGTTCGGTAGTTTTATTGTTGTTTTTGGGTGGGTTTGGACCCTTTTTGTGGCACCTTTTGGGGATGAAATTCTTGAAAATACTTCCTCCCATGGAGCGGTCCGGCTATGGTAGCCTTCTTAGGGAGTAGGATAGTGAGTATTTGTGACCCCAACATCGGTTTTGGATGCCATGAATCACAGGCACAAAGGTGCCTTTGTTCGGCAATTTTATTGCTTTGTTTTTTGGTGGATTTTTGACCCTTTTTGTGACGTCATTTGGGGATGAAATTCTCGAAAATCCGTCCTCCCATGGAGTGGTCCGGCTATGGTAGCCTTCTTAGGGAGTAGGATAGTGAGGATTTGTGACCCCAACATCGGTTTTGGATGCCTTGAAGTGCAGGCGCAAAGGTGCCTTTGTTCGGTAATTTTATTAATTTTAAAAAATGTTTTTTGGTGCATTTTGGATGCAATTTTGGTTGTTTTTCATTTTCTTGCTCTGTAATCGTCCCAGGGTGGGACGAATACCAGTTTTGTAATCATCCCAGGGTGGGATGAGTGCTAACTAGAGCGCTCATCCTAGGGTGGAACGATTAAAGGCCTAAGAGCCTATATAAGGGCCAAAACTAGGTTTTGGGCTCATTTGCAATTGTTTTTTCTGGCGATTTGGAGTTGTGAGGAGGAGTGCTAGTTTTCGAAGCGAAGCACTGCCAAATTTTCATGGACACCATGAGTGCACGGACCGGGTCTTCGAGTGGCGGAGCCGAGGCAAGACCGGTAGGTGCTCCTCCTCTTTATTTTGTTTGTTTTTATTTTATAGTTCAAAACCGTAATTAATTTATTTTGTATTTCATTTTTCTATTTAAACTAAGGTTAAAACCCTAGGTTAAAGTTTTATTTGTTTTGTTTTTTGTTCATAAGGTTTAAAAAACCCTAGTTTGAATTTTTGTTTTTTTGATTTGTTTTTAGCCTAAGGTTAAAACCCTAGTAATTTTGTTATTTTTGTTTAAACTAAGGTTAAAACCCTAGGTTAAAATTTGTTTTGTTTTTTGTTTAAACTAAGATCAAAACCCTAGTTTAATTGTTTTGTATTTTGTTTTTTTTTTTTCGTTTAGACTAAGATTAAAAACCCTAGTCAATTTTTGTTTTTTTTTGTGTTTTTTTGTTTAAACTAAGTTTAAAACCCTAGATTAAAATTTGTTTTGTTTTTTCTTTAAACTAAAAACAAAAACCCCATTAAAATTTTTTTTTTTTTTTTTTTTTTTTTTTTTTCTCAAAAAAAAAAAAAAACCCAATTTTTTTTTTTTTTTTATTGAGACTAAGGTTAAAACCCTAGTGATTTTGTATTTTATTTTGTTTTTTTTGTTCACACTTAAGGTTAAAAAACCCTAGTATGAATTTTTTTGTGTTTAGATTTTTTTTTTTTGTACAATTTTTTTGATGATCTCACTTTTTCCCGAAAAATTTTTTTTCTTTTTTTTTTTCCTCCTTTTTGTTTTTCTATATTTTTTTCTTTTTTTGTGTCTGTACAGTTTTATTTGAATTTTAGAATGTTTTTGCTGTACATTTTGTTAATTGTTTTGGCTGTACATTTTGTAAATTGTTTTTGCTGTACAGTTTTTGTTGTACATTTTGAAATTAAGGTAGAAACTTTAAATGCAGTTTTGTTATTAGTGCAGTTTTTTTTTATTTGTATATATTGTTGTACATTTTGTTAATTTTGCTTGTACAGTTTATTTTTGTTGTCATGTTTTAATGTTTTTGTGGTGTTTTTATTTTTTAGGTTGTGAAGAGTCGGTACCATCAGCCGACAGTATTTTTTGATGCACGAGATGCACTAACTGTGGTGGACTGGGAGTGGCTTGATGCCCTTGGGCTCAAGCAGGTGATGCGGCTGGAGCCTGTGGTGGGGGATCGGGCATATCTGACTACCCTGATCAATTTATGGGATCCTCGCACCAACACCTTTCATCTCCCAATAGGGGAGATGATAGTAACTTTGGAGGACGTGTATCAGATTTTGCAAATTTCGATAGACGGGCTGCCCATTCGAATTACTCCTCAGGATTAGCGAATGACGGTGCTGACACGGTGCTTTGGGCATGCAACGGAGATGGGGGTGGATGGGGCGGTGGAGAGGGCAGAGGGGGACTGCCTGATTGGCGGGATTCTGGTGCGGTGGTGGTTTGAGAAGGGCATGTTGGGGGTGAGGCATACATTGCTTATGACCCTCATCTCCAACATGCTACTTCTTGACTCCTCAGGTGTGAGGTTCCCTTGGAACCTGCTTGAGGTAGTGTTTAGACTTATGGAGTGTCTAACAACAGCACCACTGATTCTGAGGTGGGGTCAGAGGCTACTGGCACATCTGTATGACGAGCTATACGAGGTCCACTGTCAGAGGTGGAAGGGGATTGGGTGTAGCTATCAGTTGCAATGTTGGGGGTGGCAGCACATAGCTTTGGAGTGGCCGTAGGGGTTTCCTTGGACCACTCGGGTGGAGATGGTGGATAGGGATATTGGCTATGCTGCTCTATGGCGGAGGTCAGAGGAGCAAGGGCAGAGTCGATGATGGGCAGGTGCCGTAGGGCACTCTTCTCACATCTTGCTCTAGGGGAGGTGTTCTGGCAGCCATACTGGGACTGTCCTGAGGCTGGGGAGTGGCTTTGATGAGCGCATAGGGGGATGTGGCTGATCGAGTGGCATGAAATCAAGCAAGAGTACTTCTCATACGTTCGAGTGACTCGACAATTTGGGATGCACCAGGGATTTCCTGGTGAGCCCTTGATCTATCGATGTCGGGGCGACGAGAGGACTCTAGCCTAGCCGATCATTGAGCCACTAGGTGAGGAGTCGGATGCAGTGATTGATGTCCCTAACGTGGACAATGTTGGGGTGACTGCCGAGTACGACCAATGGTGGACGATGTTGTGATGGCGGGGTGAGGGGCCTCTAGGAGGTTCGAATGCGGTAGCAGCAATAAGTTGGGTTGCGAAGGCATCGAGGGAGGGTTGGGGGGCTCCGCTCGATGATGTGGATATGGTGGAGGTTGACAACTTGACTGGGGATGACCTAGGGGTTCTAAAGTAGCCAGATACATAGGATGTTCCAAAGTAGTGGATGTCAGAGCAGCATGCCATCTTGGAGATACCCATGCCTCAGGCAGTCTTGGGGGATATGGAGGCTAGGTATCGCACTAAGATAGCATGATTGGAGGAGCTACTGTAGATACGGGATGAGGAGCACAACATCGAGAGGGATCACCTACGAGCTTAGTTGGCATAGCGGGATGAAGCATTGGCTGCATACCACCGATGGGATGTGGAGTGGGCTCAATTTTGGGTGGAGTTGGAGGCTAAGATTATCCGCCTTGGTGGACAGTTACCTGAGCTCACTAGAGGTGGATCTTCGCACCAAATGAGATATAGTGAGACTGAGCAGTCTGCTTCCTCTCATTGTAGGTGGGTGGGTGAGGGTAGTGCTAGTGGGCATGATGTGGGGGCTGACAGCAGCCACCCTGAGAGATCCTATAGGACCCACACCACTAGGGGTAGTTCTGGTCACACCAATCCTGCATGGTCATGGTGGCCGACTCACTAGGCTTGGGCTTTTCAAGTTTTTTATTTTTTTGTGAGGTCAGAGGACCGTCTTATTGTAGCCTATGGGTGTTTTTGGTGATATATATACATGACCAAAAACACCTTTAACCCCCAAAGTTTTTTTTTGTTAATTTTTTTTAAAAAACCCCAAAAAACCTCTACCCCCCCTTTCTTGTTTTATTATACACTTGTCATGATTTATTGTTACTTTTATGCACATTTATTTACGTTGATGTATGCATGTGTTATTATGAATGCGATGTTTCTAATTATATGATGTATGCATATGGAATGGATGAAATGATTTGTTGATAACTTGGTGGTGGCACCATAGACTGTATAGGATTTATTGGCTTTCTGTACTATGTGATGACTTTGCATGTGTAATATTTTTTTGTTTGTATTTTTTGATGGTGATGTAAGAATGGAATGTACCATAGGTGTTCTAGAATGTAGTTAAGGTTTTTCTGAGACTCAGATGTTTTAACTAACTAGCCAAGACTGTACATTTATCTTACAAGACTTTTGAACAAGGTACAAATTAGACTTGAGTTTGACCAAGTTATTTCACATCCCTGTGTGTGCGATTGAATTTGTTTATGTGGTAGTTGTCAGGATACCGCCAGTGCCAGATAGGCTATCAACCAAACCTGTACTGAGGATCACCTAACTAGCTCCACTAACTCCTTTGTTGTATTTAGTAATATTAATCTGCGGTGCAATCTAGGATACCATAAACTAGATCATCCACATGCAAACATTGATCTATACACAATTTTAATGCGACAGATATATCATCATGCGGGAGGTTTATCACCAATGATCAACAGGCTATCCACCAAACCGGTACTGAGGATCACCTCATGACCTTTCGAATGCTGAGAGTTCCAGGGATTCAAGTTTGACTCCCTTATTTTCTTTATTTTTATTGGGATACTTGCTCGCGTATGTAGTGATAAAAATCACTATTTATTTTTCTTTTGTTTGAGCAAGGGATTTGAATTCTGAGTGATGAGAATCACTATTTCTTGTGCTTTTTGATGTATGCACTGTGTGGGTTTTGATGTCAAACTTTGGAGTTTGTATTTTGACTATTTGCAATTCTTTGATGCTTGAAACCCTTTGAGAAATTTTGGGATTTTTGATAGTGGTGAAAACCACTATTTATTTTGGGGAATTGGATAGGAAAGATGCTTGTCCTTTTGCCAACTCTCAGCATTCTTGGGGTCATTCGCATAGGGGGATGAGCAAGATAACCATTTCACTTATGGTAACCTATGTCGCTATGCAGGTTTCATCTTTCGTTCACACAACTTGGGAGTTTTTTATGTGCTTTAACTTGTGTTAGGATGCGACGTAACAAGGTGTGATCCAAGTAAAACTCTACCTTTGTAAAAATCTATCTGACTTTGTACAGTTTTTGGCTAGAAATCTAAAGATAGCTGAATGGCAAAAACCCTAAGGATATTAAAAGACAACTGACTATGACATGGCAAAAAATGTGGATGGCGTTTATTTTTGCTAGATTATTTACAAAGTGGAATAATGCGGGAAATGATGGAATTTTCGAGTAATTACAGTCTATGGTGCCTTTGAACTGTATGACCAACAAATATGCAATGTTTGTGATGCTTAATGCAGTTCTTTTTGTGTTTTGATTTTTAAGCTTATGCATGAAAGTGAGATGCAATTTTTTTTTGTTATTTTTTATTATTTTATTGTTTTTGAAAATTCTTTATGGTTGGTTTATCCCGAGTGGGTGCGGACCGAGTGATTCTTTCGGATCCTTGTAGGTTTTGACCAAAGGGATTATAGATACCTTTGGGGCATTTTGGGTGACCAAGCGGTTGTGGGAACCCTTGGGGCTTTTGGTTTGACCAAAGGGATTATAGATACCTTTGGGGCATTTTGGGTGACCAAGCGGTTGTGGGAACCCTTGGGGATTTTGGTTTGACCAAAGGATTTATAGATACCTTTGGGGCATTTTGGGGTTGACCAAGCGATTGTGGAAATCCTTGGAGTGTTTGGTTTGACCAAAGGGATTATGTGCACCTTTGGGGCATTTTTTTGGGTTGACCAAGCAATTATGGGAATCCTTGGAGCGTTTGGGGTAACCAAAGGGTTTACAAATACCTTTAGGGTGTTTTGGGGTGACCAAAGGGTTTACAGATACCTTTGGGGCATTTTGGGGTTGACCAAGTGATTGTGGGAATCCTTGGAGCATTTGGTTTGACCAAAGGGATTGTGTGCACCTTTGGGGCATTTTGGGGTTGACCAAGTGATTGTGAGAATCCTTGGAGCTTTTGGGGTGGGCCATGGCTCTTTTAAATGTGGAATGGCCTCAAATAACTAATGTTCAAGGGTTCTAGTTCCTTTATTCCTTCAAGAGAGGTGAGCCAATATGCTCTAGGTCCTATTTTACTATTGATGACATAAGGACCTAACCAATTTACCCCAAACTTATCCCTTAAATGGGGCGGCAAGTTTGAATTTTTTTGGTTCTCTTTTAAGACCAGGTCACCAACCTGAAAATCCCTCAAGTGAACTTTCATGTTGTATGCTTTCTTAAGTTGCTCTTTATAGATATGTAAATGCTCAAGGGTATTGATGCATCGTTCTTCGAGCAACGTAAGCTGGTCTAACCAGGCCTGCCATGTAGTGTCATCATCGATGAACTCTTGCATTGATATGCGCAAGGAAGGTATTTCCAATTCGAGAGGTATGACTACCTCGGAGCCATACACCAGAAAAATTGGAGTTGCCCCAGTGGGCATCCGAATGCTAGTGTGATAAGCCCATAGAGCAAGCGGGATTTGAATGTGCCAATACTTATGACTATCTATGACCATATTTTTAAGGATGGCAACTAGCATTTTTTTTTACGCATCTACTTGCCCATTTGCTTGCGAATAATAAGGTGTCAAAAAATTATGCTAAATTTTGTACTTTGTTGTTAAAGCATGCACGTCTTTGTTCTTAAATGACGACCCATTATATAAGATGATCTTGGATGGAATACCAAAACGACATATGATGTTATGTAAAATAAACCTCGTAATGCAGGTCCTAGTCGTAGAGGTAAGCAAAATTGCTTCCACCCACTTGGTGAAGTACTTTGTGGCCATTATGATAAATGTGTGATGACCTGATGATGCAAGGGAGATATTTTTGATTAGATCTAAGCCCCACTATGAAAATGGCCAAGCCGATTGGATCGACTGCAAGGCTTGAGAAGGTATGTGTGTCAAATTAGCATGGTGTTGACATTTCACGCACTTCCTTATATACGCACAACAATATCGCTCTAAATATGGCCAATAATAGCCCATGCGAAGGATGCGCTTTGTGATGGCCATACCGCTGAAGTGACCACCGCATGTACCATCATGTGCTTGGGTGATCGCCCAAGCAGACTCATTTTGGTCCAAGAAACAGAGGAGGATCCCTTCGTAGCTCCAATGGTACAAAATGTCTCCCAGCAAGACATGTGTTTTTGCTTTCTATTTGAATGATATTTTCATGGCATGCATCAATCCAAGTGGGAGGTTACCTAGCTTAAGGTAGTCTCTTATGGGTGTGTACCAATCCTACTGATCAGAAACCTCGATGGCATGAACTGTCAATCCCTCTTGAATTTCATCTCTAGCAAAAGCTGAGTGGGAATGAACTTGTAAAAATAGCGTTGTGTTGCTATTAAGAGGGGTCGGGGAGAACAAGGACCCCCAATATGTGTGATTCAGACTATTTTGGATTCGAGAGAACTTATCTGGAGATAGTTCAATCTGGATCAAGTGGATTCTTGGCGTTATGTCAGAGCTTGCACACTCCATCCTGTATTGTGATAATGTTTTGACTTGAATGGTTTTCATCTCACAAAAAGGGTCTTGTGGGATTAGTGACCCCAAGGAGGCCATAGTATGCAAAATCGGACCCTGTTTGGATGGATTCAATTGAAAGTCCAAATGTGTCAATAGAAGGGTCGATTGTGGAATTAGCTACACCACATTGCAATACTTGAAGGGCTCTAAGTCTACTGGGACTACATGCACTTGTCCATCGTATGTTTACTTTAGGCATTGATGGGCTATCGAAGGGACACACTTCATGTCCCTGATCTAAGGCCGACCCAACAAGATGTTATAGGCCATCTCACCTTCTAGGATGTGGCACAACATAGGGATAGTCTTTTATCCCACTTGGATGGGTAGGACAATTGTGCCAACTGTCGAGGATGTCGCATCATTGAATTCTCGAAGAGTATAGGTGGAGGCCACAATGTGAGATATTGGCAACTTAAGGTGTTTCAATTCCGTTGTTGTGATTATATTGCTGGACGATCCAGTGTCCACCAACACCCTCTAAAATGGAATCATGTTGACCTGCGCAATGACATGCAGGGTTGGATCCACCATATCACCAGTCATTGATTGCAGTTTGTCTTCCCTAAAGGTAATGACTAGTTTCATGCATCGTTTTACATGTCCCATAAATTTATTGAAAGAATTTGTTTCGTGGGGCTGTAGCTTGATGGCCTTGAGAATCTCCATTAGAGCCTCCCAATGGGACGGTGATTGTTGTATGAGCTCATAGATGGAGAGCCTACCCAACGTGGTCCTTAAACTTTGGGTCAGTTTAGTCCGAATCATGGCCACTGGTCTAGGCAGGGGAATTTGTGTAGGGTTTTGTTGAGGTTGTGATGTTGATGGAACCTCTCTTGTAGCTGCCACGGGGGCAGCTATGCTTGGGTACCTCTTTTTCCAAGTCACTATGCTTATCATCCCTACATACCCCTGCATGGGTCAGTTCTATGTCACCTCAGTGACTTGTAGAGTCTTTTCCTGTGCATCATGGGTAGGCAAGGGATCTTTGAAGATCTCCATCTGTTGGTTGCTTGGTGCCATGGGATTATCCACCGCTAGCATCTTGTTGTCTATTAGGTCTTGCACTAAGCTTTTGAACTTCCACCATGCGTAAATGTCATGTCCTTTCTGCTAGTGAAATCTATAGTACAAGTCTTCCATATATCCCTTACATTTTGGCATGTTGGGGTCTACAGGTCGACTTTCTGGCAGGTTTATCAAGTTTACCATGGACAAGTAGTCAAACAAGGAGTCTTTAGACTCTTTGAAGGGTGTGAATTGTCACCTAGGGTGACGCTACTGATTTTGATCTTGCCTATGATTTTTCTTTTCATAGGTGTCAATAGGAACTGCCTGATAATTAGCCTTTGGGGGTTGTGTTGCTTGTGCAGGCTTAGGTATGTTTATAGCAACCTGATTGACCACGATGGGTTTCGGTTGCATTGACCCAGTTTTGGCATTTTTGGGCCACTCTTTCTTACGTGGCTTGGCAATATCGCCATCCTGTATCTTGATCTCCTCAATGATTCTGGATTGCACAAAGGCTTCCTCAAGAGTGGCATATTGCTACAACTACAATAGCATAGATATCAACCTCAAACAACTCTTCAAGAACATTTGGGTCAGGTCGTCCATGGGAGGGAGGTAAGGTAGCTTTGAAAGCAACGTCCTCCACCAATTTTCATAAGCCACCATGGTCTCTTCCTCATACTTCCTGAGGCTAGCTATGTCACTTAATGATGCCTTCTTCTTGGTATTGAAGGTGAAACATTCGAGGAATGCATCCACTAGTTGGTCCAGGTTACTGATGCTATGCTTCGGCAACTGGGTAAACCAATCCGAGGCAGGGCCTATGAACGTGGTTATAAATGTTCTTAGAAGCAAAGAATCATTGTCCTGAATGCCAAAGCATTGGATTAGGAATCTTGTCATGTGCTCTTGGGCATCCTCATCCCCTCTAAATATTGCCAATTGAGGTATTTTAAAGTGTTCAGGGTATGGGGGTGCAGACACTGAAGGATGCATAGGGTGACTATAGAGTTGACAATTGGCACGATTGTCCTACCCATCCAAGTGGGACAAAATACTATCCCTACATTGTGCCACATCCTGGAAGGTGATATGGCCTACAACATCTTTTTGGGATGGCCTTGGATCAGGGATATGAAGTGTGTCCCTTCAATAGCCCATCAATGCCTAAATTACACATACGAAGGGCAAGTGCATGTAGTCTCGATAGACTTAGAGCCCTTCAAGTATTGTAATGCAATGCAACTGATGCCACAATAGACCCTTCCATCTATACATTTGGACTTTTAGTTGAATCCATCCAAATAGGATGTGATTCCGCATACATCCCCATTGTTAAGTCCCTCAAATCCCTAGCCGGTTCCATCTTCATCGTTTGGTCCTTCACCAACGACACCACCTACGATGGCCACACTAAAGGACAATGGGAAGAAACCCTTGGAAGAGGCACCGCCATCAGTCTCAACCATCTCTACCGAAGAGGTGCCTAGCCAAATGGAAGTCGAGATGCCTAGTTCACCCGACATGGAGTGGACACAGGAAAAACTCCCATTCCCTCCCCCTCAACTGCCAAAAATCACCGTTGAGATGGCCAATATGGGTCTAGGGGAGTATCTAGTGTGGAACATCGTAGCAACACCTATGCTTGAGTCTATGTAATACATGGGGAGACCTTGCCTCTCCATCAACACTATTGTTCCTTTGGGCTATCCACAAAATCAGAAAAATTTTGTATATGGGGGACTCGACAACAACATTGAACCTTACCTGCAAGAGGAAGAGGACGAAGAGCCCTTTGTCGAGAACTTCAACTATCTATCCAACCTAGAATTCACTTTGAAATACCTTGGCCAATGTAATTGGCATGGATATGGTTTGGGCAGATATGAACAAGGGGTGCGCATTCTTTGTCAACCAATATATCAGATGCCATATGACAAATTAGGAGTAGGGTTCAACCACCCTCTGCCCATTGACATCTTGGTAGAGAACATGTAATTCCTAGGGCTAGGCAACAAGGATGGGTTGGCACAAGATCCATATGCCAATCCTAACACAACAAACACATTGGGGGATTATCTCCCATTGTTAACAACCAACCTTGTGGGCCTCAAAAATTCCTCCCCTTTGATCGAGAAAGGGGAAAGTTAAAGAACTTGCCTCCAAAAGGGATATAGACAAGGCCAAGAAGGATCTTCAAAAGATGAGTCAGAGTATGAGGTAGAACCTTGGCACCCTTTCGAGTCTGATAGCAATCACTCGCAAGTGATGCCCATAGATGAATATCAGGAGAACCTCGTAGCGATGTTCCCATTGAATGCTCCAATTGATAAAATGCCACGTCAAGAGAATCAGGTCCTCCCATAGAGAGCAAAACAACCCCGATGGGACCAAATCAACTTGCTCGAGCAGAGTGAGCCCCACACCGCAAACAATTGTCAGAGCCAATGAAGGCCTATGGATCTCTGACAACGATTATGAAGATGATACTGAGATGGAATATCTCAACCATATGCGATAGCAGCAATACCCCATGGACATTGATGATATATTTGAACACCTAAACATGGGGCCAAGTCATAGGTGGCACCTAAACCAAGCACAGTTAGACCAAGTGCTGCACCCACCACTTTAGGCATTCAAAGAGCACCTTTCACCCAAAGACCCTATAGATCCATCATTGCCAAGGGTAGACCCTATTTTTTTATCTACACATAGGGCCGATCCATTCATGCCAATACCCACAAAGCCAAATCTGGGGTGCAAAGATCACCAAGGATGTCTGAGTCACCACCTACGTGGTAATGGAGATCAAATTCACTTCATCAACATGATCTCCATTGACTTAACCACCCCCATCCGCAATCCAGCCGATCCAGCATGACCATTGTATCTAAACCTAGATGCCATAGACTAGGATCATGCTAACTCATCACCATCCCCATCAGAGTACTGTCCTTGCGATGATATGCTTCACTTCACCCCAGGACCAACTCAGGATATCTTCCACGTTGAAGAGGAACCCAACGTTCCAAACGTAGATCTAAATTTGGCAAATGATATCCACCTGATCCCAACTCCACACCAGTTGGAGGACGGATCCCACATGTTAGTCAAAGAGATGACTAACATAGACATTGGCTTTGATCCAATGAATCCGTAAATCATCAAGTTGGGGGTAAGTTTATCCCCCGAAGAGCAAGCCGATTACATTGCCCTTCTCAAAGAGATGAAGGAGGTTTTTGCATGGTGCTACAAATACATGTCAGGGCTAGACCCGTAGCTAGCCATGCGTAATATAACACTTGATCTGACGGTCAAGCCAGTCAAGAAAAAACTACATAAGATGCACCCAACAATAGCCTTAATGGTCAAATACGAGCTACAAAAGTTGTTGGATGCACAGTTTGTCATCTGCATGGATTACCCACCATGGTTTTCCAACATGGTACCCATCAAGAAGCTAGATGGGAGGATTCGCATATGCATTGATTTTTGATATCTAAACAAATCGATTCCCAAGGATGATTTCCCCTTGCCTAGCATCGACGCATTGGTAGAAACTACAACAAGCCACGAAATGTTTTCCCTTATTAATGGTTTCTCAGGATACAACCAGATTTGTATCAATCTCAAGGATAAACTAAAAACAACATTCACAATGCCTTGGGGACATTTTGTTATAAGGTCATGCCCTTTTTTAGCTCCTATTTGACCATTAAGGCTATTGTTGGGTGCATCTTACGTAGTTTTTGCTTGACTGGCTTGACCGTCGGATCAAGTGTTAGATTATGCATGACTAGCTACGAGTCTAGCCTCGGCATGTCTTTGTAGGACCATACAAAAACCTCCTTCTTCTCTTTGAGAAGGGTAATGTAATCATCTTGCTCTTCGAGGGATAGACTTACCCCTAGATTGATGATTGGCGGATTCATTGGATCAAAGCTGATGTCTACGTCAGTCGTCTCTTCAACTGACATGTGGGACCCATCCTCCAATTGGTGTGGAGTTGGTATAATGTGGATATCATTTGCCAAATTTAGATCTACGTTTGGAACGTCAGGTTCCTCTTCAACGTGGAAGATATACTGAGTTGGTCCTAGGGTGAAGTGAAGCATCTCACCATAAGGCCAGTACTCTGATGGGGATGGTGGCGAGTTAGTGC
Source organism: Wollemia nobilis (assembly GCA_028583015.1). NCBI lineage: Eukaryota > Viridiplantae > Streptophyta > Pinopsida > Araucariales > Araucariaceae > Wollemia > Wollemia nobilis. The sequence goes on from JAQPPZ010001808.1 coordinate 92,396, forward strand.
GATCCCAGTATATGGCATTTAGGTTTAGATACAATGGTCATGTTGGATCGACTGGATTGCGGATGGGGGCAAATAAGTCAATGGATATCATGTTGATGAAGTGAATTTGGTATCCATTACCATGTGGGTGGTGACTCAGACATCATTGGTGATATTTGCACCCCAGATCTGGCTCTGTGGGTATTGGCATGAATGGATCAGCCCTATGCATAGATAAAAGGATATGATCTACCCTTGGCACTGATGGCTCTATAGGTTCTCTATGCAGAAGGTGCTCTCTGTATGCCTGAAGTGGTGGGTGTAGCACTTGGTCTAACTGTGCTTGGTTTAGGTGCCACCTATGCCTTGGACCCATGTTTAGCTTTTCAAACATATCATCAATGTCTATGGGGTATTGCTACCATCTCAGTCTCGTATTCATAATCATTGTTAGATATCCATAGGCCTTCATTGGCTCTGACAACTATTTGTGGCATGTGGGGCTCGCTCTGCTCGAGCAAGTTGATTTGGTCCCATCAGGGTTGTTTCGCTCTCTACGGGAGGACCTGATTCTCTTGAAGTGGAATTTGCTCGATTGGAGCATTCAATGGGAACATCGCTACGAGGTTCTCTTGATACTCATTTATGGGTATCACTTGCGAGTGATTTCTATCAAACTCGAAAGGGTCCCAAGGTGGTACCTCATACTCTAACTCATCTTTTGAAGATCCTTCTTGGCCTTGTCTATATCCCTTTTGGAGGCAAGTTCTTGAACTTTCCCCTTTCTCGATCAAAGGGGAGGAATTTTTGAGGCCCACAAGGTTGGTTGTTAACAATGGGAGATAATCCCCCAATGTGTATGTTGTGTTAGGATTGGCATATGGATCTTGTGCCAACCCATCCTTGTTGCCTAGCCCTAGGCCTTGCATGTTCTCTACCAAGATGTCAAGGGGCAGAGGGTGGTTGAACCCTACTCCTAAATTTGTCGTATGGCATCTGATATCTTGGTTGACAAAGAATGTGCACCCCTTGTTCATATCTGCCCAACCCATATCCATGCCAATTACATTGGCCAAGGTATTTCAAAGTAAATTCTAGGTTGGACAGATAGTTGACGTTCTCAAAAAAGGGCTCTTCATCCTCTTCCTCTTGCAGGTAAGGTTCAATGCCATTGTCGAGGCCCCCATATACAAAATTTGTCTAATTTTGTGGGTAGCCCAAAGGGACAATAGTGTCGATGGGGAGGCGAGGTCTCCCCATGTCCTACATAGAATCAAGCATGAGTTTTGCTATGATGTTCCGCACTAGATATTCCCCCAGGTCCATATTGGCCATCTCAACGGTGATCATTGGTGGTTGAGGGGGAGGGAATGGGAGTTCTTCTTGAGTCCACTCCATGTTGGATGAACTAGGCGTCTCGAATTACATTCGGCTAGGCACCTCTTTGGTAGATATGGTTGAGACTGATGACGGTGCCTCTTCTAGGGGTTTCTTCCCATTGTCCTTTAGGGTGGCCACTATAGGTGGCATTATTGGTGAAGGACCAGATGATGAAGATGGACTCGGCTAGGGATTTGAGGGACTTAACAGCGGGGATGTATGCAGAATCATACCCTATTTGGATGAATTCAACTAAAAGTCCAAATGTGTCGATGGAAGGGTCGATTGTGGCATCAGCTACACCGCATTGCAATACTTGAAGGGCTCTAAGTCTATCGGGACTACATGCACTTGCCCTTCATATGTGTACTTTAGGCATTGATGGGCTATCGAAGGGACACACTTCATGTCCCTTATCCAAGGCCATCTGAGCAAGCTGTTGTAGGCCATCTCACCTTCCAGGATATGGCACAACATAGGGATAGTCTTTTTTCCCACTTGGATGGGCAAGACAATTGTGCCAACTATTGAGCATATCACATTATTGAATGCTCGAAGAGTATAGGTGGAGGCCATAATGTGAGATGCTGGAAACTTGAGGTGTTTCAATGTCGTTGTTGTGATTATATTGCTAGATGATCCAGTGTCCACCAACACCCTCTTAAATGGAATCTTGTTGACCTAAGAAATGACGTGCAGGGGTGGATCCACCATATCACCTGTCACCAATTTTAGTTCATCTTCTCTAAAGGTAATGATTGGTTCCATGCATCATTTTACATTTCCCACAAAGTTGTTGAAATAATTTGCTTCGTGGGGCTGTAGCTCGATGGCCTTGAGTATCTCTATTAGAGCCTCCCGATGGGGCGATGATTGTTGTATGAGCTCATATATGGAGAGCCTACCCGATGTGGTCCTTAAACTTTGGGTAATTTTAGTCTGAATCGTGGCCACTGGTCTAGGTGGGGGAGGTTGTGTAGGGTGTTGTTGAGGTTGTGATGTTGATGGAACATCTCCTGTAGTTGTCTCGCGGGCAGCTGTGCTTGGGTACCTCTTGTTTCAAGTCACTATGCTTATCATCCCTACATACCCTTGCATGGGGCAGTTCTGTGTCACCTCATTGACTTGTAGAGTCTTTGCCTACGCATCATGGGAAGGTAGGGGGTCTTTGAAGACCTCCATTAGTTGGTTTCTTGGTGCCACAGGATTATCCACCACTAGTGTCTTGTTGTCTATTAGGTCTTGCACTAAGCTTTTGAACTTCCAACACACATAAATGTCATGTCCTTTATGTCGATGAAATCTACAATACAAGTCTTCCCTATAGCCATTGGTTTTTGGCATGTTGGGGTCTACGGGTCAACTTTTTGGCAAGTTTATCAAGTTTGTCATGGACAAGCGGTTAAACAAGGAGTCTTTAGACTCTGTGAAGGGTGTGAATTATCGCCTAGGGTGACACTGCTAATTTTTCTCTTGCCTATGATTTTCATTTTCATAGGTGTCAAGAGGAACTACCTGATAATTAGCCTTTGGGGGTTGTGTTGCTTGTGTAGGCTTAGGTATGTTTATAGCAACCTGATTGACCACGGTGGGTTTCGGTTGTGTTGACCCAGTTTTGACATTTTTGGGCCACTCTTTCTTGCATGGCTTGGCAATCTCGCCAATCCTGTATCTTGATCTCCTCAATGATTCTAGCTTGCACTAGGGCTTCCTTGATAGTGGCATATTTTTGTAGCTGCAATAGCATGGATATCGACCTCAAACAACTCTTCGAGAACATTTGGGTCAGGTCGGCCATGGGAGGGAGGTAAGGTAGTTTTGAAAGCAACGTCCTCCACCAATTTCCATAAGCTGCCATGGTCTCTTCCTCATACTTCCTGAGGCTATCTAGGTCACTTAATGATGCCTTCTTATTGGTATTGAAGGTGAAACATTTGAGGAACGTGTCCACTAGTTGGTCTTGGTTACTGATTCTATGCTTCGGCAACTGGGTAAACCAATCTGAGGTAGGGCCTGCGAACGTGGTTATAAATGTTCTTAGAAGCAAAGCATTATTATCCTGAATGCCAAAGCATTGGCTTAGGAATCTTATCATGTGCTCTTGGGCATCCTCAGCCCCTCTAAATATTGCCAATTGAGGCATTTTAAAGTGTTTAGGGTATGGGGGTGCAGGCACTGAAGGATGCACAGGGTGACTGCGAAGCTGGCGTAAAGTGGGCTTTTGGGGCCCAGAAGTCTTGGTCTCCACAGACTGTAGGTGCTCTAGTAGCACTTTATATGCATCGAATGATTTTATCTCTTCCTCCTTGGTTTGTTCCCATTGTGAATTGCAGGGAACTTGAGGCCTGTGGAGGGGTAGCCGGGTAGCGCCCCCTTGCCTTGGTAGGGCATTTTAGACCACTCTTCTTCTTACTTGAATTCCTTATAGGCTTCTTGAGGGGTTCTTGGGTGTGACCTATAAACATGGGTGGGTACCCACATAGGGTGCCCATCATTGTCTCTAGGGGTGGTCTTTTGCTCAGGTCTAGGAGGTCTTGGAGGCAACACTTGATAAGGTCATGGAGACCTGTCTTGCACCAAGGGGTTGTGCCTCTCATACAACTCTATCTTATGTGTGCAAGGGGTTGGGACCCTCTCAGGCATAATGTTCTGGAGTAACTCATCTGTCTGATGCTGAATGCACTCTTTGCTATGGTGATACAGGTGCTCTAACTATTGTTGGTCTTGCTCAAGCTACGTTATTTGTGCTTGGCAGGCGACATGTTTGGAAAATGCCAAGTCAATTTGTTCCACCGTCTTGAGTCTAGAAGGCCTAGATGCCTCTCCTACACATCTATCTTGGTTGTGGTGATCCGATATCTCTATAGGTAAATTCCCTTTGCCGAGGTTAGTGGAATTCACCCGATGCTCTAGAATCAGTAGGTGATCTTGATAAATAGCAGGCACAGAGGTGCATTGCTCCCATGATGTATATTGCTCTTGAGGAATGTAGTGGTTTTCCTCATGCTCCCTTTTGTATATATGAAAGGGGTAGGAAAAGTTGGCTCGCCCTGTCTAATAAGGGGTAGAGGAGGGATGATGTAATCATATGGCCCCTCCTTATGGACCATATGTTGTTCTAGTGCTTCATTGCATGGTGGCCACTCATAATGAGTGTCTAAGGGAGCCTTCCCGTCTATGTCGAGTGCCACATGTATGGAGTCCTCCTGAAAGGGTCTATGTTGCATGGGCGTGCCCCTAAAAGGGGTGCCTCTATAGTCATGTTCCGTCATGGTATGATGTGGACTATTTTGTGGGTCAGGCCGCCAAGGTGGTATAACCAAGTCCTTGGGGCTATAACGGAGGTGACTTGTGCCCCCTTGTACACTTTTCATAGCTTCTACCCGTGATTGGGCTTGGCTATGGGTGTACACCATGGTGGTGTTTCTCTAAAATATGTGTACGTTTTTATCTTCTTTACGATTTTTTTTCTACACTAAAAAAATAGGAGCCACACAAACAAAGAAGTGATTATCTCATTTATGGATTAAATGTGTGCCCTAAATCTGGTTCAGTGTGTTTTGATTTTTGTTTTGAAAGCCTTGTAAAGAAAATTTTGTTGTACATGCAATATGAGGACTCTTATATCTCCCAAAATGGTTTCCCATTCAATATACCACTTCCAAGACATTATACTGAACCTCTCAATATACCCGCCCTTACATGAGGGAAACTATTGGTATGCGAGAGCAGAACAGTACGTGGAACATAGGCGGTACGAAATGGGAATCGCTCTATTTTTGAAACCTACCATAGAATACTTATCCTCATGCAATGGGAATCACCCCAGCTACACTTGGTCAGCTTTCATTAGGATTTACGTCTAGCAACAATCATGATCGGGGTTATGTATGCAAAATTCAAGCCAAGGTGGTGATGAAATCCACCGTTGGTCTTGATCAAGTGTTGGGGTTTTACGACCAACTCCTTGATGTTTATATTGTCACGTGGTGTGTGTGGTTCTTTTTACTTGTGTAAATAAAGAAAAAATGCAGTAAAATATTCAATGCAAGCAAAGAAAATAGAAAAATCATAGAAACAAAGAAAAAAAATTACAAAGGATGTTCAGAAAACCTACCTCTTCTCTGCCCACACCAGATGCCCCTGAGTTTCTGCTCAGAAACTGCACAGAGAGATAATCATCCCAGGGTGGCATGAATAGCATATTTTTATTTGTCACAGGGTGGTATGAATGCCTTATTCATCCTGGGGTAGCACAAATTCCAGTCTGTATTCATCACAGGGTGGCACGAGCAGCAGTCCAGCGCTTGAAGGATTAACACCTGCAAGCAAAAACACAAAATTTTGATCAAAAATTTGATCCCAAAATTAGGGGACAGAGTCCCATCATGATCACCACTGAAATAACTAGGATACAGAATCAATGGCGTACCGAATGTGATGCAAACAAAATCGGATGTAACGCTAAGTCCTACGAATGAATCAAAGAACTAAAGTGCATGAAAAGGGGAAAACGAACAGAATGAAAAAATATGTAAAGCAAAAAGTAAAGTGCAGCCTATTTTATTAATTTTCTTGAGATCAGGTTACAATACATCTCCCCCATTTCAAGGGCTACGAGCATTCGATACAATTGTTACACCAACGGATGATATGTTTCCCTTCAGTATATTTTGCGTGCCCACATTTGAAATGGGTGGGCCAAATGTTGCCACTGCTTGTGTGAGTGCATCTGTAGTTCCTTGCTGCCCCTCTGGTGTCAAGATCCTACATTCAAAGAAACATCAAACAATTAATAGCACATGCGGATGTACGGAAACATGCAATCCCCAAGGCCTCCGATTAATGCATGCATGAAATAATTAAAACGGTAATAAAAACATGCTAGAATAAGATGAAACTTGGATAGAAGCATGCAAACACCATAATTAACACACTTCAAAAGGAATAGTCGAGAAATCTACTGTAGATTTCTAATCACTCCGGGGTGGGACAATTAGGACTGTCATAAAACGTCCGAGAGTGACCTCCCAAATGTCCCATCCAAAGGCCTCCAAAACACCTACAAAGTTGGGGTTAGGCAAATTAGGGCATTTTGAGATGACCCAAAAGGTCAGATTTTGCATATTTGGTCTCGATCACCCTGTATCCGAAGGCACTCCCTGTATGTTAGTGAAAGCGAAAAAAAATGAAAACATAGTAAAAAATCATCAGAATGGCATGAAATTTGAAATGTAGAATATATGAAACACACAAAACATTATGTAAAATAAATAGTGAAGAAATATACTACAAATTTCTAATCGCTCCGGGGTGGGGCGATCATGACTACAGCAGTGCAGGGGGCACCCGGGGGCAGGATGCCCACCGTTTGGGGCTTGGTTTTGACACCAATCCACTTGGGATGGGTCCAAAACCTCATATGGGGTTGTTTTAGAAAATTGGGTGGGGTATTATGGCCAAATTTTTGGGTTTTGGGTCCGGATTGTGCTTCCAATGTTCACCCAATAACCTCCCTTCCAAAAGAGAGATCAAGGATGTAGGAAGCAAAATGAGGGTGAGGGTATAATTCGGTAGCACTCCATTGCTCCAAATTCTCTTGCTATATCATTTTTTTTGGGTGATAAGACTCACCATTTTATATACCTGAAGATCTACTTTGAATGTGCATGCAGGGGCGCCACTTGGCCATCATGCCTTCCCAGGGGAGAGAAGATTCCTTCCTGATTAAGGGCTCCATGATTACCTCTATGACTGCATCCTTGATCTCAAAAATGCTCACTCACACTCCCATGCATTGAAGGTGGAGTTGAGTGGTGGATCTAAGCTACCATTTGTCAAGGTTTGACCTTTTTCCCGTCAAACCTGCTATTTGCCCCACCCTAGAGTGATTGCTACTAATCATCCTAGGGTGGGGCGAATAGCATTCTATTCACCCCAAGGTGGAATGAGTAAGGAGCAGGGTGCTTTAAAGGTGCCAAATTGACCTCTGACCTTCCAAAAATGCTTTGGGAGTGGTTAGGACCACTTTTTAACCTCTGGAGGCTGCCCTAGGGGCTATGTATGCCAATTCGATCAGTGCTTGTATCCACATGATCAGATTAGTGATGTTTTGGTGTCTACACAAGTTTATGTACCATTGCTTATTGCTTTATTGATTTGAATGAATGAAGTGCTTCTTGAGAAACACCTATTGCTTCATGGATTTATCTTTTACATAACAAACCAACTATTCTTATTAAAAAATGTCTAAAAAAACCTCTTTTCATCTCATAACAATAATCTTGGAGATGATTTTGTAGAGAGTATTACACAATGATATGGACCTATATTCCCCAAAGTATTTTGGGTTATCCTTATTAGGAGTCAATACACATAAATTTGTATTGATAGACCTATGTACCTACCCAAAATTCATTGATTCCTCAACCACCTTTAAAATATATTATTCTAACAACTCATAAAAACCCATATAAAAGTCAATGGTTCAACCATTTGATCCTAGACTATTCCCTTTATAAAATTATTTAACTATTATTTGTAGCTCCTCCTTGGTGACTTTCATCATCAAAGTCTCTTTAATTTCATCATAGTTATGAATTAAATTTAAAAAATTAATCATAGTTATAATTTAAATAAAATAATTATATTGTTTAAGTATTGACGTAATTTAACCCAACCTAATGTGTATATTGTGATCCATTATATATGTGTGTGTGTGTGTGTTTGTGTTGATTACTATACATCATTTCTATACCCAATCTAATTTATTGGGAATTATATAACTATGTGTAAGTCAAAATTATATTTAATTTTACTTTATATTATACTTAAATATCATACCTATCATATTCAATTTAATTTTTTTTATAGATCCTTGTTATAAAGTTGAAATTAAAAAATCTATATTATTTTATCTTGTACAATTAATAACAACAATAAAAATAATGAGTAATATGACAAGGGTACTTAACAGAAATATCCTCATCTTTGTAGCTGAGCTTACTTTTTCAAGAACTTGTGAATTGTAAGTTTTAATATTATTACCTTGTAAAAGATCTATTATTATTATTAAACTATGAATTGTAAGTGTGATTTGCACATCCCATGTCTCAAAGTTATGAAGAGCATGTGTGTATAGAATTGCAAGCCTAAAACATTCACCATCATGAAGACCCAATTTTGAGTCCTACTGACATCATATCCTAAACTTTATGTATTACATTATTTTTTATTATATATATGAAGGCTAACCAATCCTCATAAGGCAAGTGTCACAATCCAATTCATCATTTTCCATCCTAATTGGTAGTCTTATCAGTGAATAATGATAATAAAGATGGCAACTAGAGGCGACAAGTGGTAATTTACACTTGGTAAAAAAAATTGAACTTCAATTTTTACATATTTAAGCTCTTAAATACCTAAAATTCTTGATGTTATAGCATTTGCATATGGAAGCATTTTGGGTCCATTTTTTAGATTACATAGTTTTTTGAACCTTTGATTGGTGATATTAACTCAAGAACACTACAACATTTTATAGAATTTTTTATTATAAAATGGACTAAGTTGGTATTCTCCTCTCTAGTGCAATATTAACTCTAGTAGTCCATTGGCATGATAGTTGGAAAATTTGGTCATGTCTAGCACATGTGTGATTTAAAATTTTTCTTTTACAAAAAGGTCAAGAATATCATAAGTGTTATGCAAACCTTTGGTTATTCTATATGTTCTAGAAAGTGGAGATATGGTTTCATGTATAGGGAGAGGTTGATCCATCTCACATACTTTGTGAAAGAGAAATATAATCTATTGGTCCATACAAGCATTAATTATGAGGAGAGATGTATCATATCTAAGCTCTTCTCTCCTTAAACCCATAATTTAAATTATAGATGAGGTGTTAAAATATTTATAATTTAAACTTATTATGCCAATTCCAACATTGATGAAGTACCTATAAGTGCTCTTAATATAGCTTATGGGAAAGTGTTATGCAAACATATTCTCGATGTAATCCTATGAGCATTCTATATGTAAGCCTATGAGAATTCTCTATGTAAGTCTATGGGTATTTATGTGTAATACTATAGGCTTCTTCATGTAAACCCATTATTAAAGGATGTAATATATTTATTATATTATAATTTAACTTCCAAGCCAAGTTATGTCAATTGGCATTTAATTGGGTAGATGGTATCACTATAAATACACCATATTTAATGGTTTATTTTATTAGATGTGATATATGAGATCAAGGGGATGGTTATAGGAACATACACATTATATTTTCTATCTATTCATGTCACTTGTTTTTTTTTTTTTTTTATCTATATGCTCTTCTATTTCACTCCACTTCCTTTTTATGCATATGATTGTGATGAACATATATTTTGAAATATTTTTAAAAAACTACTATGAAATTCAAAAAGGATAAAGTGAAACCTTTTAATAAATAAGTGCAACAAAAATTTTAGAACAGTAGTGTAGGCGCCAAATTCTAGTCATTTACACTAGAATTACCATTCATCATTCACCATTCACACCCAAACCCCCTTTGAAACTCAAGCCCTCATCCACACTGAACTCTTGGTCACCATGTGACCATCCATTTCTAATTACCCTAGGTTAGTCTAACCTTGGATCAACTGAAGAACACAAGCTTATACTAAGAGGGGGCTGAACAATATAAGATCACTTTTTACTTTTTATTTCTCAATAAATATTATGTAATGTATCAATAGCAATATCAACAATAGTAATCAAATAAATGCATAAATCACCACATACAATAGAGACACCAATTTAATGTGGTTCACCCAATGTGGGCTACTCCATGGAGAAAATATTTCACTAAAATTTTCTCAACAAATCTCTTGGGAATCCTTTCCCTATTACAATATTTATGGACCTTTGTCCAAAGAAGACACCAATCCCCTAATAAATTTCATGGATCTCTATCCATAGGGGACACCAATCCCCTCTATTATGGTTGGTGATATTCTAAAAGAACTACTACCTCCACTGCATTGGCTTATGGATATATATCCACTAAAGACTCTTGTCCTCACATATAAGACTTATCTTCACTACTCTAGCTAATGGACTTCTATCGACTAGATACTGTCATCCTCTATACTTTGTCACCTCCAAATATTACTCTCAGATCTATCTCAAATCTACACTAAACATAGTCCTTCGATCTAGCACAAATCTGCTCAATCTCTATCCTCAAATCTGCACTAAACATATTCCTTTGATCTAGCACAAATCTACTCAATCTCTATCCTCAAATCTACACTAAACATAGTCCTTTGGTCTAGCACAAATCTTCTCAATATTTGTCCTCAAATATACACTAAACACAGTCCTTTGGTCTAGCACAAATTTGCTCAATCTCTATCCTCAAGCCTTAACACAAAGATTGACTTAATCATAAATCAACTTTACTAGATCTGCCCCAAACCTTAATCCAATTTTTGAACAAATCAATCAACTCTACTCTCAAGTCTTCTAAAATACTTACCTCAAATATACCTTGTAATATTCCACAAAATCTCACACTAATATGTTCATAAGTCCTCTCTAGAACTTTTCCAATATGCTCAGCAAGTCTTCACCAAGACTTGCCTCAATAAATTTTACTCTCTCTTTCTTTTTACCATAGAAACATATAGAGAATTTTTAGAGACTCAATATGTTTCACACTCACAATAATGCTCAATCACTTTCAATATATTTTTACCACAAAAATATATAGAGAATTATTAGAGACTCAATATGCTTCTTACTCATAGTAATGCTCAATCACTTTCAAACTCTTTCTCAAATCAATTTAGAATATAGAACAATTTGTTTCACAGAACTAGAACTATCACTTCAACACTTCCACTTGACCAGGCTCAATCAACTCCACTTAATCAATCACTCAATAAAATACTCCTTGCTCACAAACCCTAGTCCAAGCATATGAACACTCACTCAATAATTTTCAACAATGTTAATCAAACAATCTCACATAACAATGATACTCATGTTCTTGTACAAATACTATTTACAAGATAGTTCTCAACTTCACATAACAATGATACTCATGTTATTTATCAAACCCTAATCATGCATATGAAGTTTCATTCAATGTTTCCAACAATGCTAATCAAACAAGGTTTCTAGAATCAACTTTCATTCCAGAAAAAACCAAACTCAACAATGCTTATCAAACAACCCTTTTCACTCCAACTTAGTATTCACAACATCCAACAATCATTCACAAGAAATATGTGCCCATACCTTTTGTTTGATGAAGATATTGTAATGTCTCCTTACCAGTAGTAGGAGAAATAAGGACATGTTAGCCTAGTCATGGGCATCCCCTAGGCTAAATAGAATGGTGTGGGACTCAATTTGGCAAAGATTTCACTATTTTAATCCATGGTAGAGATTCAATTTTGGTTCAAGAGGTTAGTTTTACCTTGGCACGGGATATTTTACCAATTATAGGGTTTAATTCTATTAACTACAAGTGTTGACCAAAGTAGAAGGTCGCTAGGAAAGGGGAACATGTTATAATAATGAATTATAATGTTAATTTATAACTTAAAAGGTAAAAAGTGACTCGACTAGGACATGGGGGTGGGCATGGCCCCTTTACATGTATTGAAATACATCATCTAAATTTTAAAAAGCTAAGGCAAATGTGGCACCCAAACCCTAATTTGAACCTCACCTCATATTTTCACGTTGGGTCTCATTTTGCATATGGATATTTTATGTTTTTTTATGAAGAATTGCAGATATTTTTGTTAGAGAATCTATAGGGCTTTTTGGGAGTGGATTTATCAGTAGGATTATCAGTTTCAGATGTGTGAGACCATCTCTAGCTGATCAGGAATTGAATTTCTCATCATAGAGAGATTATTTGATCTTAACAGAGGTAGACAAGGGTTTGCCAAATTTTGAATTCATATGGGTTGATGAATTGACCATTTGGGTTATATTTTTTGGCTATACTTCATTTGGTCAATACCATTTTGATTGATTTTGGAGTGATAGATACAATACTAGAGCAGGTCATACAACATATGGGCACTTAGGGAATCTTTTCATTTTCTCACAACAGATAAATATCCCATTGAATAATTCTAGGTAATTTACTAATATTTTTGGCTCACCAATTGCTAATTTTAGTGATATATTGAAGGCATTTAGAGTGAGGCATGAATTTCAAGGCAAGCTCAAACCCTTCAATAGTTGTACATCTTACCTGCAATGACCACGAGGTGCATGCATAAATTAATTGGGCTTGGATTCATATTTTTGAATGTTACATTTTGGTTGAATTCATTGGGAGAGACAACTACACTTTATGTGGAAGGAATTAGAGTTCCGATGATCGAGTTACAAGCAAATGAACATTTCAGCTATGTAATTTTAAGTTTGCTATGCAAATATAGACTTGTACTTTTAGGTCAAAAAATTAAATAAATAAATATCCTTATTTCAAATTTATCATTTGTTCAAATGTTTGTTTTCTTATTTCATTATGAATGAAATTCAAGTTAATGTCTCTAACTAAACAAGCAAAACCAATCATTTCATTTCAAAAATAAATAAGCACAATCCAAAATAACTCAGAACCAACAAGTGGGGGTGTTCATTATAGTGGTATCAGAGCCACTTAAACTGCTAGCCTATGAAGCCCATGTTTCATGAATGAGATGGATAGATGGGCTTTTGATAAGGAGAAGAAAAAAGTAGAACAAGACTTTAAATTGGCAGCATAGGTAGAAGCAATGGCCCAAACCTCCTCTAGATCAGAGAGTAACTCACATATTGGGAATATCCATAATTTTATTTTTTGAACTATCTATTGCCATGGGGGATAGAAATGCACAAGATGAAATAGAGAGGAAAATAGTTGAGGATATAAAACAGACACAACATAACATGCAACATAGTTTGAAACAATTAGTGGGTGTGATGACACATGTACATGGGATTAATATTTTGGTTAATGCACAAGTCCCATGTATTGAAAAAATTAATGTAGGATAGAAAACATGAAATGAGGAATCAATAGTTAACAGGGTGGTCACTAATACCAATATGAAGAGAGCTAGTAGATCTAGACCATTTATGCCTAAATTTCTACCACATCCTGAACCTCCAGTGGCCTCAATAGCGGCCCTAGTAGAAGAGGAACCAGAACTTTCGGTGGTATATCAGTATCAGTAGTATAGGCATGAGTGGTAGGCACTTGTTCCTAATTTTTATAATCTTGTGTCATCCAAGGACTTCATAGACACTCATAATAGGTAAATTCCTAGAAATAGGGGAAGGCCTGTTCACCAGGGATAATTTTAGTAGGGGCAATTCCAACAGGGATAGGGAGATCTTGTACAGTCTACATCTTAGGGAGGCCCATAAATATAAATGAGGATAGGAAAAGTTCACATACCATTTTTTTATGCATCAGTAAAAATGACAGCTAAGGCCTGGGTCCAAAAAATGGATACTTATTTGTACTTGAACCCAATGATAGAAGAGAAGGCCATTAAATTATGTACTCTGCATTTGGAAGGTTTTTCCCATGATTGGTGGCATCACGGTATGCACACTTTAGGATATTATAGGGTGGATACTTATGTTGAGTTAACTGAGAGACTTATGCAGAGATTTGATAGGAAGGAACAAGAATTGGAATTCAAGGAGTTGACACAATTGAGACACTGGGGTGTAGTGGACTCCTACATAATTGAATTCCAAAGATTATTGGTGATGGTCACAAATATGTTAGAGAGATTTTTGGTGGTTTTATTCATGGATGGTTTATCATAACCTTTGAGAGGTTGGGTCAAAGCATTCAACCCAACTACCTTGCATGATGCCATTAGATAGGCTAGCGATATGGAAGTCACTTCATACAAGTCTAAGAGTCAATACAAAGGGAAGGATTTCAAAAAAGAGAAGGAAAAAAACTAATAAAAAAGGACACTGAACAACAAAAGGGCTCTAACTAGCAAAAGGGCATGTTCAAAAAACTAGATCCAAACACCCTTCATGAACTCTAAAAGAAGGGGTTATGTTTTACTTGTAAAAAGTCATGGACTCCTGGGCATAAATGTGAGTTTAAGGGTAAGTTACAACTGATAGAATATCATTCAGATGATGAAACTAATTCTGAAAATTTTGATTAGCAATCAAAAAATCAGGATAGTGAGGATGAACATGCCTTAGAAGACCAAGATACCACCCAAGATCAAGCAGGAAAGGACAACAACACTCTAGCTCATCTTCATAGTGTTTAGGGAGCCCAATATTTGAGAATATATAGTGTTCTTAAGGGGTAGTGTGTGGTAATTATGATTGATATAGGTGCCACACACAACTTCATCGATGAGGGATTGGTGTCCAGAAGGGTATTAGAGACAATTGAAGTGGATGAGTTCAAAGTAATGATTGTCGATGGTTTCTCTATTACCTACACTAGGAAGGTACCACAGTTATAGCTTACTCTGGGAAACTATGAGGTATGTGATGATTTCTTTGTGGTCAGTACAAATATTTTTGATGTAGTGTTTGATATTCAATAGTTGCAGACATTGGGTGAATTTACCTTCAACTTCAATAAAATGGAGTTGAATTTTGAGGCGAATGGTCGATAGGTGGTGTTACGAGGTATGTCAATAGGAGAACCTTGTGTTGTCTCTTTCAAATGTATAGAGAGGTTTAGGAAGCATAATTAGATAGAGTGGGTAGCCCATTGTGTTATTCTACCCACACTTACAGAGGAGGAGCACAAGATATATCATCCAGACATCCAAGAAATACTCAATAAATACAATAAGGTATTTAGTGATATACCACTAGACAGGGGTAGGGGTACAGAGTACATTATTGAGCTTGAGGAAGGAGCTACAACTGATATTACTACTCCTTATCGACATCCAAAATATCATAAGTATGAGATAGAGAGCAATCAAGGAATTAATTAATATGGAACATATACGGCCAAGCAAAAGCCCATTTGCATCCTCTATTGTTTTGGTAAAAAAGAAGGATGGGTCCATGCATATGTGTATTGATTACCATGTTCTCAATAAAAAGAGCATAAAAAATCAATACCAAATTCCCTGAATAGATCAATTTATTGATGAGATACATGGTGCTATATACTTCATCAAAATAGACCTAAGATTGGGATACCATCAAATAAGAATGCAGGAATCAAATGTGGAAAAGATAGCTTCCTGGTATCATTATGGTCATTTTGAGTTTTTAGTCATTCCCTTTGGTTTGACTAATGTCCTAGAAACATTTTAATCTTTAATGAACAAGTTTTTTAGTAGGCAACTCCGGAAGACAGTGTTAGTCTTATTTGATGATAGTTTGGTCTACAGTAGATCATGGGAAGAGCACCTAGTACACCTTGAAGAGGTGCTTAGTATTCTAGAATTAGAGTCTCTTTATGCTAAAGAGATTAATGTGAATTTGTGATGACCAAATTATTGTATCTGGGTCATATCATCAATGCACAAGGAGTTAGAGTAGACCTAGAGAAAATTTGGGCAATCATTGAATGGCAAACACCCACAAACCTAACACAACTTAGGGTATTCTTTGGTTTATGTGGATTTTATCATAGGTTTGTCAAAGGTTTTTCATATTTGGTAGTACCTTTGATATATTTAACAAAGAAGGAAACATTCCAATTGTCAAAAATGGAACAATAGACATTTGACAGATTTAAGCAGGTTATGAGCAGTTGTCTAGTTTTGGCTTTACCTGATTTCACCAAACCATTTGAGGTGGAGTGCGATGCATTAGGAGAGGGAATTGAAGCAGTGTTGATGTAGAATAAACATCCAATAGCCTTCAAGAGTAGGAATTTTAGGGGAGGAGATATGAGTTACTCAGTATATGATTGGGAGATGCTAGCCATTATGCATACAGTGGCAAAATATAGGCAATATTTGGTGGGTAGGAAATTTATTGTAAAAAATGACCATAACATCCTTAGATATTTCATGAAATAGAAGTATTTGAATGATAGGTAGATGAAATGGGTCAGTATAATAGAGGCTTATTACTTTGACATTGAATATGTCAATGGAAAGAAGAACATAGTAGTAGATGCACTATCTAGACACCCATATTTATATTCATTGACAAATATTTTAGAAGATTGGAGGCCTAATATTATGGCAGACTATTCCAAAGATGAGTTTACTCATAGAGTATTGGATAGAACATAGGATGACGATAGATATATTTTCATGGATGATGTGATTTATTACAAAGGAAGAATTTGAATTCCTACAGATTCCAAATTCAAGAGGTAAATATTCAGGCTTTTACATGATGCACCAATGATTGGCCACCTTGGTTACTACAAGACTTACAAGCTGATCCATGAGAGGTTTACTTGGAGAGGACTCAAGGATGAGGTTATGTAGTACATCCGAGAGTTTTCTATGTGCCAATAGAATAAGCATGAGCATACTTTTCCAGTAGGGTTACTATAGTCACTTCCCATTCCTTCATAAAAATAGGAAATTATAACTATGTATTTCATTACAGGACTTCCCAAGGAATAGGGAAAGGATTATTTATTATTTGTGGTAGATAAACTTACCAATTTTACCCATTTCTTTGCTATAACCATAGGATTTTTAGCAACACAGGTGGCTGAACTCTTTTTCAAGGAATTTTTTAGGTTGCATGGCCTACCTAAGTCCATAGTCAGTGATAGAGATTCTCTTTTGGCAGGATTTGTTTATATTGTGTGGGATAGAGTTGAAACCCAGCACAATTTATCATCCTCAAAAATATGGTCAGACCAAAATTATCAATAAATGGATAGAAGGATATTTGAGAAATTATGTGTTGAGGAAACAAAAGGCATGGGTTAGGTGGATACATTTGAGTGAGTATTGTTATAATCCATCCTATCACATGTCAATAAAAATGTTTCCATTCATGGCCTTGTATGGGTATGAATATCCTAGATTCATGGATTTGGTGTCAGGTGACAGTCGAGTTCCCATAGCCAAAGCTCTTCTATAGGAGACACAGGATATCATGTGTTCATTGCAAGAGAACATCAGACAGGCACGACAGTAGCAAAACAAATATTTTGATCAGAATAGAATTGAACTTACATTTGAGGTAGGAGATATGGTCTATATGAGACTGTAGCCATTCAAACAGTCATCACTGAAGAGGAGTGGAGCTGAGAAGCTCAAACCCCAGTTCTATGGCCCATTTCGAGTCTCTAGATGAGTGGGTGAGGTAGCTTAAGAGCTAGAGCTACCAGAGAGAAGAAATATACACAATGTTTCCAAGTATCATGCCTCAAGAATGCCTTGGGACACAATGTCACACCCTAAATAGATTTGCCACCTCTGGATGAAGAAGGTAAGTTGGTACTAATTCTAGAGGTAGTGATTGATCAGCATGAATGTACCCTTATGAGGATAACCATTAAGGAATATTTAATCAAGTTGAAATATTTACTTTAGGAAGATGCCACATGGGAGGGAGAGTCAATATTGTAGACTATAGGTTTCCAATTGCTTGGGGATAAGAAATTTTTTGAAGGGGAGACTATAATGTCCCCTTCTCAATAATAGGAGAACTAAGGACCTGTTGGCCTAGTTATGGGGGCCCCCTAGGCTAAATAGAATGGTGTGGGACTCAATTTGGTGAATATATCACTATTTTAATCCATGGAAGACATTCAATATTGGTTTAGGAGGCCATTTTTACCTTGGCACAAGATATTTTACCAATTACAGGGCTTAATTCTATCAACTACAAGTGTTGACCAAGGCATATGGTCACTAGGAAAGGGGAACATGTTATAATGATGAATTATAATGTTAAGTTATAACTTAAAAGGTAAAAAGTGACTCGACTAGGACATGGGGGTGGGTGTGGCCCCTTTACATGTATTAAAAGACATCATTTGAATTTTAAAAACCCAAGGAAAATATGGTACCCAAACCCTAATTCGACCCTCACCTCATATTTTCACATTGGGTCTCATTTTGCATATGGATATTTTGTGTTTTTTTGTAAAGAATTGCAAATATTTTTGTTAGAGAATCTATAGGGCTTATTAGGAGTGAATTTCTCAGCAAGAGTATCAATTTCAGATGTGTGAGACCATCTCTAGCTGATTAGGGATTGAATTTCTCATCACAGAGAGATTATCTGAGCTTAATAGAGGTAGACAAAGTTTTGCCAAATTATGAATTCATTTGGGTTGATGAAATGACTATCTGGGTTATATTGTTTTGGCTATACTTCATCTAGATCAGTGCCATTTTTATTGATTTTGGAGTGATAGATGCAATACTGGAGCAGGATGTACAACATATGGGTACTTAGGAAATCATGTAATTTTCTCACAGTAGGGAAATATCCCATAAAATCATTTTGGGCAATTTACCAATATCTTCGGCTCACCATTTGATCATTTTAGTGGCATATTGAAGGTATTTAGAGTGAGGCACAAATTTCAAGGCAAGGTCAAACCCTTCAATAATCATACATATTACCTGTAGTGATCTCGAGGTGTGTGCAACAATAAATTGGGTTTGTATTCACATTTTTGAAGGTTACATTTTGGGTGGCTTCTTTGGGAGAGACAACTACACTTTACGAGGAAGGAATCAAAAATCGGTTATCCAGTTATGAGCAAATGACCATTTCAGATATGAAATTTCTAGTTTGCTATGTAAATACAGATCTATACTTTCAAGTTAGAAAATTAAATAAATAAATATCCTTATTACAAATTTATCATTTATTCAAATGTTTGTTTCCTTATTGCATTATGAATGAAATTCAATTCAATGTCTCAAACTAAACAAGCAAAACCAATCATTTCATTACAAAAACAAACAAGCACCAACCAAAATAACTCAGAACCAGCAAGTTGGGGTGTTCATTATAGAGATGAACTCAAAACCTACCTTAAACACAATTTTATTCTTTGCCAATTTCAAAGCTTAGATAAAAAATATCACACTAACACTCTCTAAAAAATATTTCTAAATTACAAAAATAATCATACTCAAATACACCTTATTACTCCTTTGAAATTAGCAATCATCAAAACATACATAAAAAATAATAATTACTCAATTACCCCTTATAATATCTAATCTTTAATTAACAACCTCAAAAAATCAAACCCTCAAAAATAATACTGCCTACCCTTTTATCTCCCTCAAATACTCAATAACCAATTAAAAAAAAAACTTTATAAACCTCCAAAAATATTTATTTTTCATCCAACCTTAGCAAATCCAAAATATTTCATGCAACCTTGGCAAACATTAGCTCATACCTTTTATCTCAAGAAAAAGGCCTCGATGGGTTTCAAACGCGAGACCACTCCCAACTGAGCACCTTATCGAGGTGCTATCCCACCACATGGGCTACGAGCCTCTACACAAAGGTGAAGGCTCAAGCCTTCCTTTGTCCTTTTTTGATCGACATAGTGTAAAATAAAACACAATATTCTCCCTTGCAAAACCAACTCGATGGGTTTCAAACCCTTCTCTCCTTGCCTATATAACTTCTTAGTGCGACCCATTGTTGCCAACTACACTACCAGCTTCTTTGGCACTCAACTCGGTGCTCCCTTTGTATTGTCTCTTCTCACTACCCAATGTTGATTTTAGCACATGAGAAATCCTCTAGACTTTGGTGTTCGAACTCTTAGCTTTCATGGGTAATAAATCGTATGGATGAGTTAAATAAAAATTTAATCCCCTTTTTATACACTTTGGTACATGTGCTTCCAACGTCGATGAAGATATTGAATTTTTAAATTTGATTTAAAATATATCCTTTAACTTTGGCACCAAAATGATTATTTAAATTTAAATTTTAACCTTAGTTAAAATATATAAATTTAAATTATTTAAACCTTATACTTTCAAATCTACCACCTGGATTTTTTAGAGAACTTGGAGAATGATCACTTCATGGTCTTCAATTTTCTTCAAATCAACCTTTAAATGGAATATTATAATACAATATTATAATATTTTTCCTTTGTCCTTGATACAATCTTCCTCTTGCACTACTTACTGAAACTGGTTCCTCTTGCACTTCTCACTGAAACTGACTCTTGACATCAATGATAACTCAGCTACTTAAAATTTCCAATAATATTCTCCTTTGTCATTGATGGTAACCCAATTACATTTTACCATTTCCTTAACCTTTTTCTATTTTTCTCCCCCTGATCCAATGCTCTCCCCTTAAAACAAATATCTCCCCATTTGTCATTAATTGCAAAGGATCACCTTTGGGGTTCGGGGCTAAGAATGAAACTCTTAGGTTAGCCCCTCTCCCACATTCGCTTGAGGTGGTTAATTATAGGGTGGGAGTATTTCTACTCCCAACAAGCACTGATCTTTACCTTTGTCAACTTTTCTCCTTATCAACTCATGATTCCTCTGACCATTTATATTCTTGCTTGTCTCTAGAATTTTTGCTCTACACAACTTTGTTGTATGTCCATAATTATTGCATTTGTAATACTTAATATTATTATTCCTTAGAGGTGCAAATGTCTTGGGATTTCTCTTGGTAAAGCCATATCCATCTCTGTAATGAACCCTGCAATTTATTTCCTTGTGATCAAACTGATTATAAGAGGATCAATAATCTTGAAGAAGTTTCTTATTGTTGAACCTTCCATATTCTTGTTTTCTATGTGTCCTACATTGTTAAGCTTTGTGTCCAAACCTGTGGTATGAGAAGCATCATCCATTGAAACTACCTTGCATTGACCTCATTGGTATTTTAGTTTCTTTTACCTTGTTCTGGTTCCTATTCCATTTATTCCTTATCTATGTATTGTTCCTTTCCTTGTTGAACTTTTTTTTGTCCAAATCATCCTTAGAAGTCTCAATTTCTCTTACACTGTCTTCTTCTGAAGTTTATTCTTCTTCAAAACTTGAGGTTGAATTTTCTCCTTGTTTCTTTTATACCTGTTCAAAACCAAGACCTATTTTTTTTTTTGACCATATTTGTACCTGGATCATCTTATCTACGATCTTTGAGCTCTTTTCAAACTTGTGTAACTTATTCTTAAATTCTTTTATTTCTTCTCTTAGTAGAGCCACTTCATATTCTAGCCTTTCACATTCTAGGACCTTTGTTTCTAACTTATCTTTAAAATTCCTTTTCTTAGCCATTGACTTATTTATATCCTCTATAAGCTTTCCTTTCTCTTAATCATATTATTTAATTTGAAGCTTACATTGAGAGTTTTGCTTTCTTACCTTCTTTAATGCATCAAGGGCATGAATAAGTTCACCTTCAAGATCAACTCTTCCTATTTTTTATTCTTCTTATAATTTGTTTTCCTTTGAAAATATCTTCATTATTTTATGACTTGTCTTATATAGGATCACCTCCTTCTTCTTCTAGTGCTATAATATTCTCTTCTGGTCCTTCAAGTGTATCTTCATATTTATCATCACTGAAACTGAAACCACTCTTTGTAGAACTATCTTCAAGATGACCAAAGTTACCACATCTAAAACACTTGTGGATTATTGGTGATATTTTCATAACCATTTCCTTTTCTTTTGTAAGAAATAGAACTTCATATTTATCATTATTTGAGGAACTATTATCACTATCACTTGAGTAATTACTTGCCTTATCTACATAGAAACTCTTCTTATGCCTCTGAAAAAAAATTATTTCCTTGTGTACCTTGTCCATCCCTATTTTTCTTTTGGTACTTGTGCTTTCCAGTATCCTTGTTCTTATGATCATGTTTCTCATCACCACTAGTATTTCCAGCTTTTGGACAATCAGATGCAGCGTAACCATATTTTCTACATTTAAAACATCTAACTAATTTCGTACCTTTATATTTTATTGAGTCCTTGTTCCTTCTACCATAATTGGCTTCTTCATCACTAGATAGCTCATTGCTTGAATTTGACTTCTTATCCTTAGTATTCTTAGTGGATTTAAATATTGCTTCTTTCTGGGGAATAGGTTCCTCTTTTATTGTTATCTCAAATGTTGTGAGAATGCCATGTAATTCATCTCTTGTCAAATGATCAATATATTTTGACTCTTCTATAGCTGAAATCTTTTCACTAAAACTTTTGAAAGTGACCTTAGAATTTTATCACACACATCAGGTTATGAAAATTTAATCCCAAGTCCTTGCATGGAGTTAACAACCTCATCCACATAAAGTAGATATCCCACAATATTTTCTTCATCCTTTATTTTTAGATCTTCAAATGCTCTATTGAAATTTTACAACTTTACCCTTTTGACCTTTTTATCTCCTTCATATATGTCTTGCAACTTATCCCAAATATCCTTCGTTAATTTGTAATGCATAATCTTTATAAACTCTATTTCATGCCCTTTTGAATTGCATTCATTGCTCTTGAATTATAATGATGTATTAGCTTACCATATTTATCTATAGGTGGAGTTTTTGGTGGTGTGTATTCATTTTCAACTACTTCTCATACTTCATTTCCAAGTGCTATTAGATGAAACTTCATCCTTATGCTCCATAGTGTATAATTATTCCCATAGAACAATGGTGCTGAATTTATTGAGGATCCACTCTAATAATCCATCTGTTTTCTTGTAATATTTTTCTTAAAGTTGTTAAACTCTTATGAAGGAACCCGCTCTGATACCAATTGAAGAACACAAGCTTATACTGAGAGGGGGGGTGAACAGTATAAGATCACTTTTTACTTTTTATTTTCTAATAAATATTATGCAATTTATAAATAGAAATATCAACATCAGTAATCAAATCAATGCACAAATCACCACACACAATAGAGACACCAATTTAATGTGGTTCACCCAATGTGGGCTACTCCACGGAGAAAATATTTCACTAAAATTTTCTCAACAAATATCTTGGGAATCCTTTCCCTATTACAATGTTTATGGACCTTTGTCCAAAGGAGACACCAATACCCTAATCAATTTTTTGGATCTCTATCCATAGGAGACACCAATCCCCTTTGCTTTGGCTAGTGATGTTCTAGAAGAACTATTGCCTCCACTACACTAGCTTATGGATCTCTATCCACTGAAAACTCTTGTCCTCACACATAAAACTTGTCTTCACTGCTCTAGCTAATGGATCTCTATCCACTAGAGACTATCATCCTCTATATTATGTCACCTCCAAAGCTTGCTCTCAACTCTGTCTCAAATATGCACTAAGCATAGTCCTTCAATCTAGCACAAATATGCTCAATCTTTGTGCCCAAATATGAACTAAACATAGTCCTTCGGTCTAGAACAAATATTCTCAATATCTATCCTAAAATTTGCACTAAACACAGTCCTTCAGTCTAGTACAAATCTGCTTAATCTTTGTACTCAAATATGTACTAAACATATTCCTTTGGTCTAGCA
Organism: Wollemia nobilis; assembly: GCA_028583015.1. Classification (NCBI taxonomy): domain Eukaryota; kingdom Viridiplantae; phylum Streptophyta; class Pinopsida; order Araucariales; family Araucariaceae; genus Wollemia; species Wollemia nobilis. The sequence goes on from JAQPPZ010001808.1 coordinate 116,201, forward strand.
CAAATCTGCTCAATATTTGTCCTCAAGCCTTAACACAAAGCTTGACTTAATCACAAATAAACTCTACTAGATCTTCCCCAAACCTTAATCCAAGGTTTGAATAAATCAACCAACTCTACTCTCAAGTCTTATCAAAGACTTACCTAAAATCTGACTTGTAAGCTTCCACAAAATCTCACACTAATCTATTCACAAGTCCTCTCTATAACTTATCCAATCTGCTCAACAAGTCTTCACCAAAACTTACCTCAATCACTTTCACTCTCTTTATTTTTATCGCAGAAACATATAGAGAATTGTTAGAGACTCAATATGCTTCATACTCACAATAATTTTCAATCACTTTCAATCTATTTTTACCATAGAAACATATAAATAATTTTTAGAGAATCAATATGCTTCTTACTCACAATAATTCTCAATCACTTTCAATCTCTTTTTTAATTCAATTTAGAATATAGAACAATTTTTTTCACATAACTAGAACTATCAATTCAACACTTCCACTTGACTAGGCTCAATAAAATCCACTTAATAAATCACTCAATGAAATACTCCTTGCTCACAAACCCTAGTCCAAGCATATGAACACTTACTCAATAATTTCCAACAATGCTAATCAAACAATCTCACATAACAATGATACTCATGTTCTTGCACAAATCCTATTTCCAAGATAGTTCTCAACTTCACATAACAATGATACTCATGTTATTTATCAAACCCTAATCATGCATATGAAGTTTCATTCAATGTTTCCAACAATGCTAATCAAACAAGGTTTCTAGAATCAACAATGTTTATCAAACAACCCTTTTCACTCCAACTTAGTATTCACAACATCCAATAATCATTCACAAGGAATATGTGCTCATACCTTTTGTTTGATGAAGAGATGACCTCAAAACCTGAAATAAAAATTTAACCCCTTTTTATGCACTTTGACACATGTGCTTCCAACGTTGGTGAAGATATCAAATTTTTAAATTTTATTTAAAATATATCCTTTAACTTTGACACCAAAAGGATTATTTAAATTTAAATTCTAACCTTAGTTAAAATATTTAAATTTAAATAATTTAAACCTTATCCTTTCAAATCTGCCACCTGGATTTTTTAGAGAACTTGGAGAATGATCTCTTCATGTTCTTCAATTTTCTTCAAATAAAACTTTAACTGGAATATTATAATATTTTTCCTTTGACCTTGATACAATCTTCCTCTTACACTGCTTATTGAAACTGCTTCCTCTTGCACTGCTCACTAAAACTGACTCTTGACATCAGTGACAGTTCAACTACTAAAAATTTCCAACGTCAACCTCACCCATATTATACTTCACTCACAGATAAAACAAATATGATGCATTTAATAATCCATTGCCCATTCTCCACTCCACTCAGGCATTTAAAAAATTTAATAATCTTTCATTCACATACGAGAGGAAAGGCCCATCCCTCACCCAAAATAGACATACCCCACTAGGAATTTTATATTCCTCAACTTAGTCATTTAATAAATTTAATAATCCTCCATTCACATATGGGATGAAAGGCCCATCCCTCACCCAAAATGGACATACCCCAGTAGGAATTTTATATTCTTCTACTTAGGGATTTAATAAATTTAATACTCACCCATTAAGAGAAGCCCATACTTCAACCACATGCATGAAAAATATCCCATCCTCCACTTTGGATTTAATGTATCACATACTCCACTTATGGAATTTAATATTCCTAAATAAGACCATGCTACACTTACAGGAATTCATATCCCCCTTCCACCTGGACCTAGCCAAAGTCTATAAAATAAGGTATTTCTACCATACCCAAAAGTGGAGATTTTAGACACCCTTAGGCTACTCAAATACAGACCTATTCCAAAGAACCAAAGGAAGAGGACTAAAAGTAGCACTATCATGCTACCAAAATAATGCTAGAAATATCACATCCCTCTTGGATACCAAGCTACAAGAGTCCAAAAACATCGGTCCAAGACTTTCCACCATAGTCCCAAATGTAGTCTGCATTTACCAAACATAGCCTACAGGTCCCAAATGCAGCTTGTAGATCCCAAATGTAGCCTATAGGTGTTCAGTTCCAAATCAACCGATTCAAAACTTAGATTAGCATTAGAACGACTCATAAAGGTTTGATTTTTATTATTTTGCATATTTCATATCTATTTAGTCTCTGCAATCATTTAAATTTAGGATTTTGAAGCTCTCTTCAAATCAATACGGGTCTTACATAATGGAGGTTTGTCATATGCTATTGACCCTCTTTTGTTTGCAAGGATTTATGTGTAGGTGATAGGTTCTTGGATGATTTTTGAAGCTATGATGGCTCGTAAGGATACTCAACCCCACCCACTCTTTTTTATTGTATCATAAGGATGTTGGCACCTAGATTCACTGATTATATAAATGGGTTTTTCCCTCTTTTCACTGTATTATACTCAAAAGCAAGAAAGCAAGCATTCTTTGTGTAACAAGACCTTTGCATATCAAGTCACATTGTTGTAAAATGAAGACTAAGGATCCAACATAATCAATATGAATTACCCTTTTCATTGCACTTGCTTGTTTTATTATTTTATTTGCTAAGGTGTCATTTTCATTCTCATAAGTCGAGCGATCATGGTGAGACCCCAAAAAGATTATATTTTATCTACCTTGTTGTTTCTTGCATTCTTATTTATGTTTGTTATTAATTACATGTTTTTGGATCTCCATGTCATGAAAGATCATAGAAAATTTTGGGGGATTTTAGAGATTGATTAGGTCACTTTTCACCTTGTACAAATGCAGCCAGTGTTTGGGAAACATCACCTGCATTTGGCAGGCCTACGTAAACACAACCTGCATTTGGTCAGCTAAAGAAATAGAGCTTAAGGCTTCCTGGTAAGTGTTATAGACCCTTTTTCAAGCTCAAATTTGTTGTAAAAGGGAAAAAAATTCTTCTGTTTCTATGTTGATGTTAGAAAATACCCATTGAATTGAAAGTGCATACTAGGGTAGATATTTTACAAGCCTTTTGTAAGCATTTTGAAAGCATAAAATCAAAGTCACATTTTAGAGTATATTTGTTTATTTTAGATTACAAAAGATATATCATCTACATATAGGGATTAATTTTGCATTCATAGGTGCATTTAGATCTTTTTTGAGCTTCTTATTTACCTTGTCTTGCTTCTGAGACAGTAAAAAATGTAGCCTACATTTTTCAAATGTAGAATGCATTTACCAAATGTAGCTTATGGGTCCCAAATGCAATCTACATTTGGCCCTATGCCTCATACCTATTTTGGGGCCCATATAAAGCATTTTGTTTGTATTTTAGAATTGGGTTTTGTCTTTTCTACTATTTTTTAGTGTTGTTCTTTGTTTTTTCCCTCTAATTTATATTTTATAGGCATTAAATCAAAATTACAACCTAAATTTACATTTTGGTAAAATTAGGTTAAATTTTCTTTACAAAACTAAACAAAAACTTTACAAAAATTGAAATAAAATCTTCACACACATGCACAATTATAATTCCACATCCCTATATTACACAAGTATGAGAAAAACCTAATGAATTAGTTGGATTTCGTCACCAACCATTAGTCAATCCCAAGACTAATGGTCCATTCCCTTAGTCCATCAAGAACTCAAATATTCACATCCTCAACATACCAACACCACCATCATCAAACCCCTCTTTGAGGCTACATCCATAGCCATAGATCAAAACCATCCATTATTGTCCAGTCAAAATCCCTCCATACCATCAACCCACACCATAATTTGTTCTAACCCACATTATGAAGCACATGTCAATGTTGCTTCTCAAATTATGACATTAATATAATCCACATAATTACCCCCTATCAAAACCATGTAGCATATCATTCCTCAATCTATTGTAATACCCCTCACCACATGCCCCCATCTACATCCATCAATGATACTTCCATTCATAATACCTAAAATTTTACACCTCATTCGACCATTATTCCTACATATTTGATCACCATACAACAAGCCTTACAACATTTGCAATAACTTCTTACTGGTGGTATTAAACAGGATGTTCAACCCATCTCACAACCTCAATCACAAGTGCAAAATTTCAGCCATACCCCAACAAATACCCAAAGCACCTTCTTCATGTAGGATCCATCATGGCTATCACATCCATCCACAATCACCATACCCATACCCCCACTTTATAATGTGAATGTTTTTGCATCAATGCAACATGCCACCATTCTGTCAACTCCTCATCAGAAACCCTCATATTACAAATGCCCATAATTCCATAATCAATACTAGGAGAATATTACACATATACAAATTCTAACCACCATTAACCCACTTGCCAACTAGAGTGTCATTTAATCCATACAATTCATTACTTAGCAAGTGCAACCACCATACATACAAAATACACATGCAAGATTCCAACAACCATTGGACCCAAAGTTTTAATTTCTACAAAATCATATTGACAACTTGGCTATGCAAACATCTAGAGTCACCTACCAAAATCCTATCTTACAATAGCTGGTCAATCACCCCATTCATCCTTTGGTACCCTCATTACCATATCTTATCAGTTTTGAGGTGTCAAAATTAGATAAATTCAAATGGGATGAAGACCCCTGGGAGCATGTAAGTGTGTTCATCAATGTATGCTTTAGAATACAAGATCAATATCCATTGATGCTCCAAATATTTACTCAAACCTTCAGAGGAGACACTCTAGAATGGTATAATCATCTTCTGCACCATAGCATTTATACTTTTGATAAATTAGTGGATCAATTTCGAGAGTGTTTCTCCTTAAAAATTAGAAATAAGACCATATTGATCAACCTATTCAACCTATATCAATTTGAAGATGATTCAGTTCATAATTATGGAAACCATTGGAGGGCAGTCATCACTAAATTGCCATTCACCCTCTCTATAGTGTAACATACATGAATGTTTTTGAGGAGTTTCTCAAAACCCATATTATTTTTATTATAATTGCAATAATATGGAACATTCTAAGAAGTCCTCACCCAAGCTAGATTCATTGAAGAGATAAATATTTAAGAGTATGATATCAATCTTAAAAAGAAAAAATGGAAAAACAAGAACTTGAGAGGGAATTCTCAAGGTCAGTCCAAACCTAGCCAAGTGAACCAAGTGGTCTTGAGTGCACCCTTTTTGTAAAGTAAATAGGCTCAAGTCCAATACCAACAACCCCTAACACAACAACCATAACAACAATATATATATCAAGTAGTACAATCCCCATCTTAACTACAAAATCAAGGCAACACAATACATAATCACAAACATCGATAATACATTCGACTAGCTCGCAATTACACTCCACTCCTAGAGCTACTTTCTACCATATTTAAATGGTTGTATGAGGCACAATTGATCACACTACCACAAATATATCTAGAATACCCCAATAAACCATGTGGTAGGTCATATAAAGAGTATAAGTATTGCACCTTTTATCACCAAAAGGGTCATGACATTAGCGATTGGTACTCTTCTAAAGACATTGTACAAAATATGATCAATAAGAGAACTATAAAAATTGATCATTATTTACCACAACAAAAAAAAAACCTTGGTATATATCAAACACCTATTTGTAATCGTGAATCCACACAATAAACAACTAGGGTGTCAACTTCTATAGTTCCCCCAATCAAGTCAATCACATCCACAATATCCATTAGTACCAAGGTTTTGTAGGTGTTATTTGTATAGTTATCCATGGTTAGATATGTGTGAATCAAGCATAGCAATCGAATGACCCAACACAAGGAGTACTCCATCCTATAGAACAAACAAATACAATACCTCCACAACTAGATCAAATCAATCCACCTCTCCAAATACATCTTCAAAATCCTCAACCAATACCAACCATCACATAGAGAATTCAATTGACACATAACATAAAATTATCTTTAGCAAAGCTATCAATTTATGAGATAATAAAAAAATCTCCCCCACATTATGAGGTATTAATGGAGATCCTTAAATCCATCAAAGTTCAAATGCAAGATCCAAGTACCTTTTTAAACTTTTTGGGGAATATCCAAACATGCATGGAACTCTAAATTACATTTTATGATTTTGAAATCAAAACCACACCAATGGAGATACCTAATCCTTCATTGCACATTATAGCTCATATAGATCAATAAGCCTTTAAATGAGTGCTAGTTGACATGATCTCCTTCATCAACATAATCACCACTACTACATTACAATACCTCAACTTGCCACCTTTGCATATCACCAGCTCCACCTTCACCTTCTGAGTATTCAATGATACTTTATGCTCTAAAATTATAAATATTATCCTCCCTATGTAGGTGGTGGTCAAAATAATTCATACCTTATTCCATATCCAAGAGGGTTCTATGAAATATAACATACTTCTTGGGTTCCCTTGGATCAGAGATTTTAAAAGTGTTCCATCAGTATTACACCAATGTCTAAAGTACATACATGAGGGACAGATCCATTGCATACTAGTTGATGAGAAATTTTTGAAATACCGCAACTTGATATCCAGTCCACATAAGTCATATTTGCCACCCACTCACTTATCCATCACCTAATTCATCACCTCATCTATTTCACATCAAAAAACCTCATCAAAAAACCCATTCAAGAGACCCTCCCCATTACTGATCATACCCCCACATAATAAAACAACAATCAAAATCATGCTTCATCATAAATATCCTATCACTTTCCCATTACACCACATCATCCAACAAAGCAAACCTCACCTTCATCAAACCACATTCTATCATATCCTAAATATAATTAGATTTTTGCCCATCTAACCTTCACACAAGTGGGATAAGCCTTCACTTAACAAATCCAACCACACAACCCCTCACTAATATCCATAATCACTCATTATTTCCCATCATACAAAACTCCAATATTGACTACATCCCATATCCCTCCAACTAAATATTGAACCCCAAATAGTTGTCAACCCCATTCAACTGCACTTACCACCACCATAAACCATCTTGTAGATAGATCTAACTACCCATGAGACATACTTACCACATACACCATTACCCCCATCTGAGCCATAGGTCACTCCTAAAGACTCCACCTCCACAACCACACACACATAAGTTGTAGTTAATCTTACTAATCTAGGTATTGGCAAGTACATCCTCTAAAACATTATAATCATCACAACAAGCTGAGACTATTAGAGATTACGGTCACCCATGTGATCCACCCTTAGTTATTGGTGTAGTATATAATATGGGTTTTGTGCTTAATAAAATCAATTTTGTGTATGGGGAGATCAATTTCTCATCTGATCTACCCCCTCCTACTGAACCACAACAATAATTTTGTGCTAACATCGATTGTTTATCCAACCCATCCTTTCCCAAGCGTTACTTTCCATGCGTAAAGTGGTAAGGATCTGGTTTAGGACCACATGAATAGGGTATTCATGATATTTTTGAGCCTCACTTTTGATATGCCCATGATCGCATGGGTTTATGATACAAACCATGATTCTCCACAACCTTTTTCATAGAAGCATTTCAACAACTCACCATATATCTTGATGAAGATAGCAAGGATAGTGAGGATAGTGAAGATGAGAATATAGATCCTAAATTTGTGCCTCAACTACATGAGGATTTTCCTTATTTTTTTCCACATATATCCATGATCAATACCATCTCTGATGATGATACTAAGAAGGATTTTTATGAGACATTCGACACATTATCGATTGGCTGTAATAACTCTAAATAAGAATCAACCCACATCGTACCAATTAATAACATGGATGAGTTTTACTTTTACATTTCCCCATGCCACAATCCATATTTCACCTGCTTCTTCCACTCAATTTCCCTGACAAGTTTGTTGATCCACCACCCCCACTTTGGCCAACTCAAAAACATAATAATAAAAAAAATTAACTAGCTACTTTCTGAAGAGAATGCACAAGATAATCCAATCCATGCATCACAACCACCACATTTATACCAAGTTAACATGATCTTAGTTGACATGTTTATGTCTCTCCATAATCCATACGATCCAAAAAAACTAATTTTAATAGACATTAGCCTCATAAACATGTATTGGATTTCATCCCCTCCATCCACTACCCAATTTCTTCTATCTAAAGAATTGTTAAGAGCTTCCAGTGCGTATATACTACCAAAATCATCACCTTATCCATATTTTTTGTACCACATTGAGGTGGAATAAACCATACTTGATATACCTAATAACATTACTGATGACATTCACCTCATTCCTACTCCTCACTAGTTGGAGGAGGTTTTGCACATGCTTATTAAGGAAACTATTGATGTGAATCTTAGTGCAAACCCATATAATATACAAATCATTAAACTTGAAAAATTTTGTTTGCAGAAGAACAAGAATGTCTTAAATCACTTCTAGAAGAGAAGAAAGGTATTTTTGCATGGTCATATAAGGACATGCCTAGCCTTGACCCCAACTTGGTGGTCCAAATTCTCACCTTGAGCCCCAATTCAAAATCGGTCAAGCAAAAGTTATGAAAACTTAACCCTACCATTGCCCTCATGGTTAAAGAAGAAATTTAAAAACTATTAGATGTGTGTTTCATTTGAACCATTAATTATCCTAAGTGACTTTCAAATATGGTACTCATTCACAAATTGAATGGGGGGATTCACATTTGCACAAATTTTCAATATTTAAACAAAGCATGTCCTAAGAATTATTTTTCATTACCAAAAATTGATACTCTTATAAAGTCTAATACTAGCCATTATTTGCTCTTTATAATGGATGGTTTTTTAGGATATCACCAAATTTGAATCAATCCTGATGATCAACACAAAATATATTTTACAATACCTTGGGGTACTTTTTGTTATAAAGTAATGTTATTTAGCCTTAAAAATGAGGATCCACATACCAACGTGACATGACATATATTTTCTATGATTACATGCATAAGATCATTGAATATTATGTGGATGATTTACCAATAAAATCTACAACACGTCTTGAGCACATCAATGTACTATGTAAAGTCTTTGATCGACTTCTTAAACATAAGCTGATATTGAATCCCAAGAAATGCATCTTTGGAGTCACATCAAGTAAAATCCTAGGGTTTATTATCTCCAAGCATGGTATTGAAGTGGACCCTAACAAGGTCAAGGCCATTGTTGAATTATTACCCCCAATAAACCTTTAAGAGTTACACGGCTTGCAAGGGAAGATTCAAGTGATTCATCTCTTCATTGCACAACTCTCTAACAAATGTAAGCCATTTAATCACCTACTATAAAAGGGGGTAACTTTCTCATGGACAAAGGAGTGTCAAGAGGATTTTGAGAACAGCAAGCAATATTTAGCCTCTCTACTAATTTTAACATTACCTTGAATTGGTGTCCCATTTCATCTATACATTTGAGCCACATATTTTGCATTAGGGAAAATGTGTGCACAAAAGAATGAATATAATCAAGAGCAAGCAATTTATTATATTAGTTGAAAACTTGTGAGCTATGAAAATGATATGCATGTATGGAAAATTTTTGTCTAGTAGTTGTTTTTGCCACTAAAAAACTCATATATTACATGCTAAGTCACACCACTTATGTCATAGCTCATGAAAACCCTTTGCATTACATGATGACTCGCACATACAATAACATATGTATTGCAAAATGAGTAATTCTTTTAATAGAATTCAAACTTGAATTCATTATTCAAAAATCCATTAAAGGTCAGGTGATAGCCGATCATCTCATGGAAGATCTGTTTCTTAATGATAAATCTTTATTTATCGAGCTACTAGATGATGTAGTATTTAATGTCTCTAAAAAAGTAGAATACATCACCCTTGAAGATGATATTGATATCACATTGTTATTTGACTATTCCAAGTGTGAGAGAGGACAAGGTGTAGGAGTCATATTTTACACACCACAAGAGATACCTATCCCTTCATCATTCAAAATTAACTTCTCATACACAAATAATAACACAAAATATGAAGTCTTAATCCTAGCACTTTAGGAAGTTGTTGCTATGGGTATCAAGCATATTTGAATATTTAGTGATTCCCAACTTGTGGTGTATCAAGTGAAAGAAACTTACCAATGTAAAGATATAGTCTTGAAAGTTTACATTAAGTAGAAATGAAGTTTCTTGCAAAGTTTGACTAGTATGAAATCAACAACCTGCCTCGTTCGACTAATCGATTTGTAGATATAATGGCCTCTCTTATATCAATAATTCCAAAGCGCGCTATTCGAGAGGTCCAACTGCTATTCATCACAACATTGTGCCAATCTGTAATTTTATGAGAAAATCCTAAAGATGAAAAAGAAGTGCTCATAATTCAAGCACAACCATGTGAACCATGGCTTGATAAGGTTACAAATTTTCTCAAGTTCAACACTCTCCCTAAATAATTATCATGGGCCACCAAATGCACTTTCAAAAATAATATAGCTTGTTACACTCTTTTTGGAGATGTCCTATATTGACGTGGCTATTATGGGATCCTACATCATTGTCTAGAGCCTACGGAGGTATAATGGGCCATATTCAAGGCTCATGATGGTACATCTGGTGGTCATTTTAGTGGTATGTCCATCACAAAGTGTATTATATGCATGGGTTATTATTGGCCCACCATGGAAAGTGACTATTGAAAATATGTTAAAAAGTGTCAAAAATATCAACAATATACCAATTTAACTCACGTGCCATCACACGAATTACAACCAATTCAAACTCTTTGGCATCTTTCACAATGGGGCCTCAATTTTATTGGAAAAATTTCACCTCCTTCATTAGGACAACACACATTCATCATAACTACCATTGAGTATTTCACAAACTAGATCAAGGCAATTTCTATGACTAGCATGATAGGATCTAAAATTATGGAGTTTATACTCCAACACACTATCTATAATTTTGGCATCTCCTCAAAAATAAGTTTTGATAAGTCTTTTAAGAATAAGGATGTTCAAGCACTTTATGAGAAATATCACATCCAACATTGTTTCTTGACTGATTACCCACAAGAAAACGGATATGTTGAGGCTACCAATAAGACACTGATAACCATTCTAAATAAACTTGTCAAAGACAATCATAGAGTTTGGTATCTTCAAATCCCCTTGGTATTATGGGATTATCAAACAAGCATTCATACAACATGGGTAACCACATTCTCTCTTATCTATGGGCCTACGGAAATCATGCCTCTTAAGGTTGATATCCCCTCCCTATGTATTTATTTACAAGAATTCATGGATGATAATACCACTCGACAAGCATGTCTTGATCAGATTATGCTCCTCAATGAAAAGTGAGCCAATGCCTTGGAACATCTATGGGTATACCAAGACCGTATTAAACATGCTTATAATGTAAAATTTCATCCACATTAATTTTAAATATTAGATATTGTCCTTAAATAAAATTAGCAAAATACAAATATCTTGTGGGACCTTCATGAAAAATTCATGGTTAATAGGCTTGGTCCATTCATTATTAAATAAAATTTTGTATCTAGAACATACAAATTTGCGAGCCTTGAGGGAGAAGAATAGCCTGAACCATTAAATAACATTCACTTGAAAGATTTTACCAAAAAAAAATGTGTGTATAGTACCATCATTATCATTCACACATTTCCACTTTGCATAAAATTCTATTGCTTTGGTAGTATCTGATTTGAGGAATCTCTAGGTGCTTTCAGTCACTCAACCACTTCTAGTGTTTCAGGCAACCTCCATTGAACATTGAATAATCCTTAGGTGTTATAGGTTGTTCCTAACTAAATCAGGTTTCCTCTTCAACCACACACATTATCACACATTAATTATATTATGATACCTTGGAATGACAAACTCATGAGTTGTTATTGCCATAAAGTAAATTGTTTTCCCTGTTCATCCTATCTTGCACATGTTTTAACCCTAAGAATTAGTAGAAGGATAAACGCAAATTAAAAAGACAAAAATATTAAAAAAAATAAAATAAAATCTTGAATCCCTACAATTCTTAGGTCCTTAGATCATGGGATTAACCTCCATCAGGGCTATAGATGCTTGACTGATAGTGGAGTACACCCTATGTGGTGATACATATGTCATATTAGTGATCTTCTTTTGTATAAACCTATGTATGCTTGTGAATGAGCTAGCTTATTGGCATAAGTTACAAGTTGATTAGTCTGACCTTACTCATGATTGAAAATGAATATTTATAGCACACATAGTTGGTCCTTGAGAGACTTGGCTCCACTAAGAACACCCTTAGTATCTTATGAATTTGAGATATTGGTAGATGAGTGTGTTTGAGGTCACTAGGATCTTTGATTATTTGGAAAAAACATCTAGATCATTTATCCCTAAGATGAAAAAACTAATAAGGAAGCATAAATTTCATACTACCATTGCATTACATCACACATATCCTACATTTCATTTCATTATTCATCACATAGTCAAAATAATATCATTATGATTGGTATCCCTGATTAAGCAATGAGAAAAAAAGTTTGCTAAGGAAAAATTAATGACTTCTTTGAATGAAAATTAATTTGGCAAACACCATTAGTTCATTTGCATACATATCACATGCATTCATTCATGATAAACTCATCTCATCACATGCATATACCATCATCCATACACAAATAATAAAATCAACGCATATAAAGAACAATAAATGGGATATTTAAAAATTCATGTATGTATGTATATATATATTTAAATAGTTCAAGGTACATAGTTTACCCATAGGATATATACAATAGAGATTTAAGGCTCATAATTAAAAATAAAAAAATAAAAAGCAAGTACAATGAGCATTTCTAGCCAGCACCATCAGGGGCCTTAGGCACTCCAAGAGGAGGCTCCAACCCATATTCCTATGATACATATGGTTTTGGAAATCATCGAACTCTTGAATTGGAACTACCATTCCTATACTCACTCCATCGACTAGATCCAAATCTTGATGAAGAAGGTCACATAGGTATTAGGATAACCTGCTAAATAAATTGATCCTCCAGTGACCAAATATAAGCCAAATCCTATAGCTATCACCCATCCTTCTCAACCACCTCTACCCAAAGAGTATCTATCATAAATGTATCATTATATCCACCCTGGTCACTCTATAGCCCCTCCACCTCACATCGTAACCTCACCATCTTAGCATCTCGAGCTTTCCCAATTTATAAAAGGTGGTCCTCCTCATATGCTATTTGATCTTACTCCTCTACTAGGTGGTCTCACTCCTCAGCTAGGCTATATTTTGTTTCTTGGAGTACTACCCACTCCTCATCATCCCACCTTATAACCCTCTCTAATTCCTCACCCATATCCCCCATGTCCTCACCAATATTCCTCTCTGCATCTATATGCTTGACATCCACATGTTTGTTAGCCTCAACCCTTGTAGGCTTGGTGCCATTGCTCAAGTGATAATGTCTATGGCATCATGGTAGCTCCTCTACCATTGCTGCACCCCCATAATCCCCACTAGCATCATCCACAACCTTACTTTATTCCAAAGGTAGCTATGTAGAAAACCAAACATCGTACTTGATGGTCATTCAAATATCATCCATATAAAGGATATTTATAACCTCGTCAAGCTAATTCTCCACAAGAAAATCATTTTCTTAATCCAAATTGAGCTCATATCTCTAATTATTATATATCATAGGGAAAAAATGAACCCTTTGTGGTAATCTAAACTATCATAGAATGCAAGAGAACTAAATGAGTTTCCTCTCACTGCCACGGTACCCTGCTACCCATTGAGACCATATGATTCACTATAAATTCTCCCTATCCTTAGACCATACATCATCCCCTCAATGGTTTCGAAACCACATCATTAGGCATCAACCCTCCCTATATATCCCTATAGTCCTATCCACTATAACTAATATTACTTGATCACACCTTCACATATACCTATCACCTCAATGCATAATAATGTGAGATATCCCACCTGCACGGTAACCCCATAGGGTGACCCACACTAAAGTGCTCCTAGCTCCATATCTAAAGAAATATGCTCTAACCCAATCTATTTTTCTCCTACCTCTTCACCTCATAAAATTCAATATAATTTTGAGCTAGCATGGTAGTTTTGCAAGCATAAACTTGAGGCTCATTGATCATGTCAAATACCAACTAAATTTCATTCCAAGGGAACCTAGCTCTTGTGTTATTTGGTAATAGTATATTAGCCAAAATAAATATGACATAGGTTGGCAGTGCCTCCAACTACCTCATCTGGTACATCTCCAAGTAATGGATACCACCCTTGCTGACATCCATATCCTCCCATCCATTATCATAAATGCAACTTAGCTTATGCTCCTTACCCCATCCAACCCTAATAGATAGCCCATCAATAGGAATATGAATGATGCGATAGATATCCTCCAAGGTAATCATAATATCCCTTGTGGGGAGTTAAAAGGTACCCTTATATGGATCCCACCTCTCCACCAACATTTATAAGTATCCCTCATCCATCCTCACCACCTTTATTCATGTAGCCCCTACAATTCCCATCCTCTTGAGCCACCTCTAGTCATCATTAGTTAAGAACCTCCTCACTTGAGGCAAAATAGGAGAATAATAGTGTCAAGCCACCATCATATTCACCAGCATCAAAAACCACAATAATAACAAAGAAATACATCATACATTCCATTTCAAAAAATATATTTTTCTTTCCACCCCTTTTTCCCAAAAAAAAATTCGCCCACCCGCTTTGCCATTACCAAAAATAAAAATAAATAAATATTTGAAAACAAAACTAAAAAAAACTTGAAAAATAACAAAAAATAACAAATAGAAAAATAGCAAAAATTAAAACATCTAAGCTAGGGAAATGCTATAGGTCACTTACCTCTCTTGCATACCCTCCTGCTCCAACCATGATACCCACCCCATCCATCACAATGCAACTCCTTCACTCTCCTGCTCTCTTAAACGTGAAAACAAAACTCTCAAATTCAAGAATGAAACAAAAATGAGCCCTCCAAGCCTATTATAACCAAAAAACCCATCCTTAAATGTAGGTTGTGTTTGCCAAGCATGCCCAAATGTAGGCTGCATTTTTCAAGTATACCCAAACACATCCTGCATTTGTCACAATTGAAACACAAGCTGTATTTGAAAAATGTAGCCTGTGTTTGATCCTAAAATACCTCAAAGCATCCCTAAAGGATCCAAAAAGTTCATAAAATTATCAAATCAATTCATGCTTGCATTCCACACATCACCCCCCTCCATCTCATCCAAAATTAGATCAATTTTGTAAATCAATTTTGGAGTCACATGCATCCAAGAAATTTTGTAAAAGGCTATCATCAAACCCTTTTTGCGGGGTCACAAAAAGCAAAACCTTTATAAGTCAAATTGGTATACACCATGCTATTTACAAGATGGTTTAAACATGCACCCTCATTGGTTGTTCCATCTACCACATCAAAATTAGCATGCACCATACCATTTACAAAATGGGTCAAACATGAACCCTCATTGGCTAGTTCATCTACCACATCAAAATTGTACATCATTATACCAAAAGCAAAGTTTTGATGACACATGCATCATTCTCAAAATCTAGGGCAATTAGCTTGATCTTAATTTGTGATATTTACATCGATAAATTCACATTACTCCACCACCCAAATTGGTCAATCGACTCATGGGTCTCATATGTTTCATCTTTTACTCATTCACCATTTAAAGTGGTAAGCTAAATACCAAAAATATGCATTGATCATTCAATCATCACACTAAGGAAACTAAATCAATTCCTCCACTTAATAAACCAAGTGTATCTTATTTTTGTGCACCACTTTATGTTTCACACAATGTGGTACAAAAAGAGGTATTTGTAAACACCAAATTCTAGTCATTCACACTAAAATTACCATTCATCATTTAGCATTCACATCTAAACCCCCTTGGAAACTCAAGCTCTCATCCACACCAAGCTCTTGGTCACCATGTGACCATCCATTTTTACTTACCATAGGTTAGTCTAACCTTGGTTCAACCTCACCCGTATTACACTCCAGTCACAAATAAAATAAAAACGAGGTAGCTAATAATCCATTGCTTATCCTCCACTATGCTTAAGCATTTAATAAATTTAATAATCTTCCATTTACATATGGGAGAAAAGGCCCATACCTCACCCAAAATAGACATACCCCACTAGGAATTTTATATTCCTCCACTTACGTATTTAATAAATTTAATCATTCATTTACATACGGGAGGAAAGGCCTATCCCTAACACAAAAGGGACATGCCCCACTCGGAATTTTATATTCCTTCACTTAGGTATTTAATAAATTTAATACTCTCCCACTAAGAGAAACCCATACTTCAACCACATGCATGAAAAGGATCTCATCCTCAATTTTGGATTTAATAGAGCACATGATCCACTTGTGGAATTTAACATTCCCACCTAAGGAAAACCATGCTACACTTACAAGGAATCATATCCCCCTTCCACATAGCCCTAGAAAAAGTCTATAAAAGAAGGCATTTCTACAATACCCAACAAAGGATATTTAGACACCGTTAGGCTGCCCAGATACAGACTTACTCCTAAGCACAAAAGGAAGATGAATGAAATGAGCACTATCATGCTATCGAAATTGTACCGAATTGAACCATAGGAGTCGAGGAGCATTGACCTAAGCCTTTTTGCCACACAGACCCAAATGTAGCCTACATTTGACCAATTCCAAATTCAACCTACATTTGGCCAATTCTAAATTCAACCTACATTTACCAAATGTATCTTTTTGGTCCAAAACACAACCTAGAGATGCTCAACCCTAGATCGATCGATTGAAAGCTCAAATTAGTATTAGAATAATTTTAAAAGGTTTGATTTTCATTGTTTTGCATTTTGCATATCTATTCATTATCTACAATCATTTTATTTTAGGGTTTTATAGCTCTCTTCAAAATAATACAAGCCTTACACATTGGAGGCCCCTCATATGTTGTTGAGCCCCTCATATGTTGTTGATCCTCTTTTGTTTGCAAGGATTTGTGTGCAAGTGACAGGTTCTTGAACAATTGTTAAAGCTAGGATGGCCCACAAGGATAATAAAGCCCATACACTCTTTTTTATTGTAGCATAAGGACGTTGGCACATAGATTCACTAAATAGCAAAAGGGACCTTTCCACCTTTTCATCGTATTATACTCATTAGAAAGCAAGAAATCATTATTTGTGTAATCAGACCCTTGCACATCAAGGCACATTGTTATAAAAAGGATACTAAGGCTCCAACACAACCAATATGAATAATCCTTTTTATTGCACTTTCTTGTCTTGTTACTTAATTTTGTAAGGTGTTGTTTTTATTATCACAATTAGAAAAATACGAATCAAATATAAGAAAAATGAAAATAAATATGTATTATTATGTTTGTGGTTGAAATAGTAGAATGCTTTGAATTTTATCATAGGTACATAAATCCTAAGAATCATAGAGAAGTTTGATTTGAAAACAACAACACATCCTTCATAAATAAATATTATATAAATAGAACATTAAAATAATATCAGTAGTAAATAATGACCAAAATGATCCCTCAAAGGAGACGAACATTATAATAAAATAGAAAAAAAACCTTATTAAGAAGCTTTTGAAATTGCATAACCAAAGAGGGCATAATAGCTTACTCAACATTTTAGTATTTATCCATGAAAAGAAACTTGCATGTAGTTGTATTTGTGCTTTATGGTAATCTACATTCTTCAAGGAACTTTTCATAACCCTTTTTCTTCTCTAAAAGATAATAAAAGTGTTATTCAAATAGCCATAAAATGCTTGTTTTATTTGCATTTTAAGAACCACTAGCCTTACTAAAATTGTTCTCCATTGTTTCCTCTTTTGAAAGAAAAATACTTGTCATTTATTACATTTATTGAAATTAAAAAAGGTGCCTTAGACTTATGACCTTGATTACGTCTAATTTTATACAAATTACATCCCCTAATGTTTGCATTTATACATCCAAAGAAGAAAAACAAATATAGTTTGCTTCCTTGGTTAGCTATATTACCATTCTATACATAATCTATATTTTCATTTGAAATGGAAAAGGATAGGTATATAAATTATTGCATACATTAAATATAAAAATAATGTAGGATTAAAGATTTTGTCTTCTTTCATTGTTGTTTTCACATGCATTACATCTCATCATCTTACATTATATTAGGACCAAAACATAACCTTAGGTGTTTTATGAATCAAAGCACAAAATATACATATGGGGTGAATCTATAAATACCCTTGGTGAAACCATTCTCCTAAATAAACCTCCAAAACCTAGAATGCACTGAAGCTTGTCATTGATCCAAGGCATGACAAGTAAGATCTCCATTTTTTCATGCCATAAAAGTACCTACTTGCTTCAAAATCATAACCATCCATCAAATGTGCTTTACTACTTCATTAATAGAACAATATTTAACTTTTATGAAGACTGAGAAATAATGGACTATCATCTAAAGCACCAAGAAATATGTTTGAAGTTAAGATAGAAGAGAAAATATGTGATAGAGTGCCACTCACCTAAATCACCATCCAAATACAAATCTAAAAATCCTAGTGTAATTAAAAATGAATCAACTAAATAATGAATACCCATATTAGATATACTTTTGATGTATTCAAGGATCTTCTTTGCCTTGATCTAGTAACTCTCTTAGGGTTCCTACATGTACCTAAAGTAATATTTAACAATAAAGGTAATATTATATTACATATGATTGAGGTATATAAAACCTCCTACAAGAGTCTGATATAGTGTGGCATGCACTAAAGGAGTCATTCAATCTACTTAAAGCCTATTTCCTAAAGTAAAATGAGTCTAATAGGGTTATTTATCATTGGAGGCGTGAATTCATGACTTCATGTATTGAATTAAGGCAAGAAAGCTTCCCATAATAAGAATACCATCTATATATATCACAATAAACAAAGTATTTTTATCTTGATATTGTATGTAAACACCATTTTTATTCTTACATTGATAAAAGCTACTAGTAAGAAAGAAAACATGGAACTTCTTATACCAAGCACATAGTGCCTGCTTAAGCCCATACAAGAACATAGCCAATCAACTTACAAATGGGATAGTTCCCTCAAGCTCAAAACTAGGTAATTGCTACATGTACATATCCTCCTAAATCTAACAATGAAGAAATGTGTTATTCACATCCATATGATGTACCTTCCAAACATAAAAGACAGCTATAGATAGAATCATCCAAAGAAAATCCATCCTTGAAATTGGGACAAATATCTCAACAAATTCAATTCCTTCATTTTTAGAGAAAACCTTAACAACAAGGAGTATGTTTTGCTTCTCCACCTAACCATTTAAATTGTAATAGTCCTATAGATCCCTTTGCACAAATAACATTCTTCGCTTCTATACGAGAAATAAGTTACCATGTTTGATTCTCCATCAATAACTTGTAATCTAAAAACATGTCATCTTTCCACTTTGGTTGGACCTGAACTAGATATTATATGAGAGTATATCTACAATTATCAACCTTTAAAATAAAATCTTGAGGAAGGGATTTTTAGCCTTACTCAAAAAAGAGAATCGATTGAGCATTCTACAATAGTCTAAACCCATTGGGTGCAAGACAAACTATGGAATATCTATGCATATCCTATGAGAAATTAACATTAAATGAAAAACCTAAAGAATACAAATCATGCTCACCACCCCCATTGTCATCCACTATTTTGGTACAAGGAATTGGTGTACCAAGTTCAAAATTCCTAAACTTTAAGACTAAAGGTGTTGACGATGGTAATACCCAAGGAGGGTTCAAATCTATAATCATAGAACCTTCATTATAAGATAAAGAGAAATATATAATGTTAAAAAATCAAATGATAATTTCTAAATAATTTCTAAGAGCAATCAAAGAGTCAAGAGTATCTTTGATAAAAATCCTAGGTGGAGGACTACATGAAATCCATGGAAGAACATCATCAAAATACATCTTTTCAAATATGAATCTTATTCTTTAAGAATCATAGAGATGGTATGCCTTATAGTTATTTGATAGTTTCCAAAAAATACATTTGTGACTCTTCCATATCTCCTTTTTCTTATGTTCTCTAAGTATTTCCATGATAAATACCAAAAGATATGGTATCAAGATATATTAAAATCATACCTATTAAAAATAAAAAAAAGATATATTAGACTCACAGCCTACCAATATTTCTAAAGGTGTAATACCCTAAAATGCTCTAATGTTGACTTTTTTATAATGTATTCTATAAAAAGTATGGTCTCACTACAAAATTTGGGCTTCATCCTCTTATCATGAATCATATAGCAATCCATATTCATTATTATCTTGGTTTCCCTCTCAAGTAACCCATTCTATGCAAGAGTATAGTGAGCAATACTTTGAAAGGTACTACTATGAAGATTAAAAAAATTATTAAAATTATTGCACATTGTTGGATATATTACATTATTTTGTCCCCTTGTAATATTAGTTTGGTAGATGATTTATATTTTCTATAATGTATGTGTCAATATGAGAGAAAGTTCAAGGTGTCAAGAGAGAGAATGAAGAGTCACATGATATGTGGTAATATGAGAGTATTGTATTTATGAGAGGAATATGAAAGGATACATCTTCTATATATTTGAGGAGAGCAATGTAAAATTATATTGCAGATATTTATCTAAGAAATGCAATCAATAAGAATCATTTTTGTATGTTGTGTATATTTGAGTTGTGAGTTATTGTTGTTACTCTAATATTGAGATTTATTATTAGTCTGAACAATGGCATATATTTGATTTATACTTGTTCCTAGAATACATTTTCTATGGATTAATTTATTAAAAAATATGATAGTGGTATAAAAGCCAGTGACCAAAGGAATTGGGACAATCATTGCAATTCATGACAAGCCCAATTGAATTTTTTTTTTTAAAGTTGAAAGATATTTTTGCAATAGATTTTGTTGGAGTTAATATTTTGGAATTTTTTTAGGAGAAATATTACAGAAGGATTTGAGGAGTGAATGATTAATTGGGAATTTGAGGATTGAAGATACGTGTTTTGTTGAATACTATTTGAGAAGAGTTGTTGCTATTGTCATTTTAGAGATGTATGCTTGTTGTTTCAAATGAAGACGTGACTAAAGAAAATAATATCAAAGATATAAGGAGGAGGATAACAAAGCAATGTTTTGAGAAAGAAGAAATCTACATTGAAATAAATGCATTTGTAGGTACTAGAGAAATATCAAGCATTATTTTAGGAATGGGTTGTATAAAAGGTTGAATGTGAATGAAGAAGAGAGCAGGAGATAATATTGAGTTCTAAAGGAAAGAACATGGTTAGCCATGGATTGGATAAGCAAAATGAAGTATTATAAGTCTAGAAATAGCATAGAAATATTATGCATGAAGGAATATTGTATGCAACATAGAAATAAGTAAATTTGAACTAACCGAATGGAAATTTTTGAGTCCTAATTCTAGGTATTTTGAGATTGCATAAGAACTCTCTATAGATATTTGTTATGTTTTAATACCAGTCCATGTTGATATTTTAGTATATATCAATATCCACAAACAATGCAAAAATATACACATAATGTATTTAGAATGAATTACACGAACACATATTGTAAAAATTACATCCTATTCAATATGATTTTAGCGTAGCACCATTGCCACTAGATATATTATGCTTGTAGAGATTGCTTGGAGGGGTTTCATGTACAAAATTCATGGGAGAGTAATATTACGGATCTCAGACATACATCTAAGCTTACATAGTTACTAGAAGTGATTGTCTTGTAGGATTTTATCGAGAGATAAGTCTGATCATCAATCAAATAGAAGATGTAGGATTTTCAAAATAATTCAAAAGATCTCCAAGAAAAACAAGAATGACTTGTGAAAAACTTAACCTATTATCGCTTGTCCATTTGCACCTACAAAATTTGAGCATTATCCACTTCACCATCATTTTTGATATAACGGGTCCTCTATCTCTATGTAGCTTAGCTCAAAAAATAAAGGGAGAGATATTAGACAACCTCCTCCATTGATCACACAAAATGGTGACATTACAATAACAATGCATAAATACCCAAGCATATAGTGTTGACTATGTGCAATTCCACAAAGAATTCAAAATTCCAACCATTGATGCATTGTAAAAATCATCATTGAAAGGTGGAATACCAATAGTCAATGTATACGAAACACCAACAATTCAAATATAGTAATAATTGAACTAAGAAGGTGGATGGTTAAGATTGAAAAGGAAGAACTATTGAATACTTAAAATAAGTATTACATTACCTTATACACATCAAATCAAAGACTTTTGAATGATAATTATTGCATGAACGTTACACTTTGTAATGTTGATTGTGTAACGTGCCTCGGGTGAAATATATAGTAAGAAGGTGAAACACTCATCTCGAGTGAAGTAGCCAAGTGTGTGGTAGTGGATAATGTAGAGTGGTTGGTATCCATTGAAAGTGAATTCAATCAAAGGTAACATGGAAGAAGCAATGTGAGTGCCAAGGTAATAAGCTATTAGGGTTTTCTAAATTTAAACTTAATGTTTGAATTAGCTTTGAGGCTAAGATGGAGATATAAGGGTAATATTGAAAAGGTTAAGAGATTAATTAATTGGAGTGATAAGTTCTTAATAATATTTTTTGATATTATTAATGGAGTGATAAGTAGTAGGAATTAATAAAGTTATTTTAGGAGTTATAATAATATTTGAAATTTATTAATTTTTGATATTTTTTTAAATTCAAATCTTATTGAGTATTTGCAAATTATTTATTTTTGGAGGGATAAGGAAGTCCACTTCAAATTTAGGAAATAATTAAATTTTAAAAAAATCTTATCTTCTAGTTCCTAAAACAATTAGGGAGTTAAAAGGTTTTCAATAACAAAGGTTAAAATTATTTGGAGATTATTAAAAATTATCATAGAAGGTTTAAAAGTAGAAAAAACTATTGAATTATTTGCAAATTTAGTTATCTAGGAGATAAAAGGGTTTCAACCTCAAACCTTAAGAAAATATAAATTTGCAAAGAATTATTTTTTATTTTCTAAACCTAGGGAGATAAAAGGGCTACTAGTTCAAAGGAACATAGTGAAAAAAAGAAATGAAACAAAACCAAAAATATATGAGTTATCAAAAATAATTGAAATAGGAAACTTGTGTTTTCAAGAACAAATATACATTCAATATGACTCATTAGAAGAAGATAAAATGTTGTACCAAATACATGATAGCAAAAATTGAAGGACAAAAGGATACATCGATGAAAGAAAAGAGAATCCTATAACCAATCATAAGAGAAGCCAAAGATTAAAATTTTTCAATGCTTAGAAATTATCTAAGTTCAGAGCTTGATGAGGTAGTTTAAGACTCTAAAAGTCTTTTCACATTACCTAATTATTGGGAACTATAATGAATATGGCATTACTTTCTAATGAATTTTTGAAAGGCAAGACTAGAAAACAAGAGGAACTGACTAGTAATTTGGAAAATAGGATTGTTGATATTACCAGTGAAGTAGAAAAAAGGAGACTTTTTAATACGTAAAAAATGCATGAAAATTTTTCTTAGTGATGCTAATGATTGTTATGAAAATTTTGTTACTATACAATTAGTCTATGGAGAACAATTTACAAGGAAATAATTACTCTAAATGTTTTTAATATTAGAAATTGGGGAAAGGTTGAAGAATTAGGGAACAAACCAATGATGAAAGATGTTTTATATGATAAAAATGATTTAAAGCCCATAATGATAGATGTATATTGTAACACAAGTGATCTTAATCAAAAATTAAAAGGTGCATGTTGTGATCCCCATCAAAATGAAAATAAAAATTGTGATGCAAAAAATGATACTTATGACTTAGAATTCATGATGAAGATAGAAGATTTTGTTAAAAAAATAGATGCTACATGTGATACAAAGGATTTGAATACAATTCATGATTGTTAATAAAAATCTTATTCTATCCAAATTGATGATGACATAGATTCAAGTGATGATAGAGATAGTGATACTCAGAGTTTTGTTATATTGATAGGGATCAATCTAATGATATTTTTGGCTATTTTGAAGGACATACTAAAGGAATTGGCTCAAATATATTAATATGGGATACAAATACACGAGTTTGGAAAACATGGACAAGAAATAAAGGAGCTAATTGTATCAATAATAAGACCAAAATAGGAAGGTCTTGGATATATAAGATATATTACCAGCAAGGAACAAGAACTAAATTTGTGATATCAAATCTGATAGATAGAATCAATAACAATGAAGGACCAAATGGGAAAAGGAATCTTGTAACAAGTAAAAAATTAATTATTGTGGCAGATATGGATATAAGATAGAGATATGTTGGAATCTCCATAGTTGTAAAATTTGTGGAGGACATAATCATTCACAAATATTTTATCTACAAAAATAAAAGAAATATTATAGATTGAAAATAGATTATGGATGGATAAATATGAATTAATATGACAAGATAAAAGTAATTTTGTATGGTTTATATAGAATAAACCAATTATGATCAAATTTTTCTAAGAATATTATAACCCAAGTATAACTTAGAAGATAGCCTATAGTGAAAGCATATATATTGATGATCCTGTATGTATGATGATCTTATAAATATTCTAGTGTATGACCTAGAGATAATTATAATTCAAAGAGGACCTAGAGAAAGCATTTAGTAGGTAATGATCCACAAGTAGTGATTTACTGGGAGTGTCTTAAATGTAGTGATCTAGAGCTAGAGATCCAAAGGTAATGACCTATATGTAGTTCCAGTGGCAGTGACCCAAAGGCAAACATCCAAATGTGACTTAGATACATTGATCTAGAGGTAGAAAAAAATAATTTACAAAGGAAAACCTCATAAAGGTTGTATATATCCAACCATGCTAGAGTCAAAACTAAAGAATGAATAAGAATCGGAGAATGAAGGCAAATAGACTTCAAAATAATATAATATTGGGGGGTGTTGGAGATATTACATTATTTGACCCATTTTTAATATTAGTTTGGTATATGATTTATATTTTATATAATGTATGTGTCAATATGAGAGAAAGTGCAAGGTGTTAGGATAGAGAATGAAGAGTCACATGATATGTGGAAAGATGAGAGTAATATCTGTATGAGAGGAATATGAAAGGATGCATCTCCCATATGTTTGAGGAGAGCACTATAAAATTATATATTGGAGATATATCTCCAAGAAATGCAATCAATAAAAATTATTTTTGTATATTGTGTAAATTTATGTTATGATTTATTGTTGTTACTCTAACATTGATATTTATTGTTGGTCTGATCAATGGCATATATTTTATTTATACTTGATTCTAGAATAATTTTTCTATGTGTTAATCTACTAAGAAAGCTAACACACATATACTCATATCCCATATCTAACTTGAGATATTTGATCTTTATTTCTATATAATTCTCTACCAATACTTTGAATACCTTAAACTTTCCAGAATCCTTCTGTTTAGTATGAATAATATGCAACTATACATATCTAAATAAATCATAAATAAAGGAAAGTAATCTTTCTCAAAACTATAAGGTGTACCATGGATCCAAAAATATCACTATGAATGATCTCAAAGGATCATGTAGCACATATTCTTATCCCTTTTATAAAGGACTCTCTATGATGCTTTCCAAAAACACATCCTTCACATGCACCATTTTCATGGAAGATATGAGGAAGTCCAATTTACATCTAATGATGACCCATGTACCTCAATAACCCATAAAATGATAGTCCATTAAGTTGAGATAAGCTATCACAATTACAATACATAAATTAATAAAAGTAATTAATAATATTTTAAATTAAAAAATAGTCCATTTAATTGAGATATGTCCTCTTCTACAAATCGTTGGTATAATGTATGTGTAATATGTGTTTGAAGGTACTCTTTTTTTCTTATACTAGATATACCTTGGATCATAGAATTTGATAACTTGTTTTCCCATAAAAAAAAACTAAATTATATATATATATATATATATATATATATATATATATATATATATATATATATATATATATATATATATATATATATATATATATATAAGAGTGCATGATAAATTTTAATCTATGTTGTATTCTCTTTCTTTCTCTATATGTTCTTCTATTTAGGTAGTCGAAAACCTCCACGGGTCATTTCTTCTTGTATTGGATTCAAGATGCAATATTTACAATCCCTACCTAGGTGACGATATTCATGACAAATCCAAAACTTGAAGGGAATGTTCTCATAGTCCATGTCCTATCCCTAGGTATCCTTTCCAAACTATAGAGTAATATTTTTTGGCAAGTGCTTATCAAGTTAGATGGGAACATAAATTCTAGCATAGACAATTTTTTCCAATTGTCTTGTACTATTAGTTGCCATCATATAATATCCTAGAGTATTTCCTATTGCTATGAATACAACTTGCTTCTAAAACTCAAATGGAAATCCAAAAAATTATCACCTAGACTAGGGATATTGAAAATATTTTCTCTTCTTTCCTCAACTTGGTATGTTTAGGTTTCATGAAAAGAATTTCCCTAATAAAAAAATAAGGACCCCCATGGAAAACATGTTCTCTATCCTCTAGAAAAAAGAACTAAGAAATAACCATTGGGATAAGAAAAAGTATTTAACTCACATCTATTTATCCATTATCTAGTAGCCCACATATTGAAAGCAAGGAAGTCTAGACAAAGATCCAAAAATCAATAGATAAATCCTCTACATTCTATACCATCAATCCTAGTTTATATTTTTGATATCTAAAGTTAGACTATGGGAGAGATATACACTATTTTCATCCACCCTAAGGTTTTCCTAGGGTTCATTTTATGCATTCTCAAATTTATATCAGAATTCCTAGTGTTATTAACATTAGTTGTTTGTGATTTCCTCCTCCCTAGGCATACTAAAAGTTCACTTTTGGCAATGTTTCACTATATTATATTCCCATACTAGAGATCAAAACATTTTCCTTGCTATTACTAGTAGTAGTAGCCACTTGTTGTAATACAACCCTAGTTTGTTGTGTTAAAGTTGATCCTCTACCTCTTATATGTTTACGCCCTTCATTCTACCCTTATTTGGGATTGGCTAAACAAATAAGTATATATCAAAAATAAAATGTGTGCCATGGATCAACATATATCACTATTAATGAGCTACAAGGATTATGTAGCACATCTTGTTATCCCTTTTATATATAACTCTCTATTTTACTTTTTAAAAATACATACTTCACATGCACTACTTGCATGGAAGATATGAGAAAGTTCAATAGACATATGATGATGACTCATGTACTTCAATAACCCATATTTATGATATACAAGTCTATTATGCCATAAGTTAATCTCATTACCAACTCATGCTACCATGGTCATAAAATATTTCTTTGATCACTACTTTTTCATGAACCTAATTGATGAGAGGATGATCCTTATGCTTCTATATTTGACATTAATGTTAAAGATAGTATTTTAATTCTTCATTAATAGATAGTATAGAATATATCCAAAAGGATATGCAAAGCATCTCTAATATGACAACAACTATCTCATGTATCTCCAAGATATTATTGAAAATAATGTTAAGAAGATCAATATTTTTCTCGTTATCCATAGCATGTTTTTCCTATATTATCTTTTTTATATTCCCTTCAATATTTTAGATCTCATATTGCAACTTCTTGAATTGATTGATATACTCATCATGGTATCAAAGCAGTCCATATTCGAGGCAACAAGATTTATCTCTAATCTATTAATTTATGTAGAATAAATACAATTATACAATACCTAAAATTTATCAATTAGCTCATTTGGGTCTATAGTGTTACTAAAATGAGTGTCATTAATATTGTAAAAATAAAAATATATCACACAAATATACTCCTTTTTATTATATACAACTATTTTCTATCATTTTTCTTGAACTTGTGATTAATTCACTATAAAATCAATAGTTTAATTTGATTGATCTTCATCATTTATTTTGTTTTTTATATGTTAGATAATATTAAATTATTTGGAAAATGTTTTATATTTCCTTATTATGTGAGTATCTATGTATAGAATGTAAAAAAGGGTCTTGTATTAGAGTATGTAAAAAATGAAGAATCGTGTATACAAGTGGCAAGATAAGAAGCCAAAGGATGGGTGAGTATTTGTCTTATGTATGGAATAGAAAAGGTTGCAACTTCTAGATATGTGAGGAGTACAATAGAAAAAATTCCAAGAGTCATATTTGTATTCATATAGTATGGATATAAAGCTCCATGTATTGTATTAAAGAAAATCACATTAAAGCTTCAATAATATTGAAGCTTGTATGCATATTTTGAGCAATTCTAATGTAAGTTTCCTTATGTTATTGCATGAATGATTTTAGTCATTTTATATTCATATTTGATATTTTATTGAATGTTATTATAATTTATATTGGCCAACTTATATATTGATTTCTCTTTATATATATATATATATATATATATATATATATATATATATATATATATATTGGTAAGTTA
The DNA here is from genome assembly GCA_028583015.1 of Wollemia nobilis. Lineage (NCBI taxonomy): Eukaryota > Viridiplantae > Streptophyta > Pinopsida > Araucariales > Araucariaceae > Wollemia > Wollemia nobilis. The sequence continues at coordinate 144,966 of JAQPPZ010001808.1, forward strand.
AGGAACTTTCATTAAAAAATGGCATTTGAAAGGTGTCCCAATGCCTTGTACATTAGTAAAATTGAGAACAGAAAGAGGAAATAAAAAAGGAAACACCAGAGGATCAAAATAAATTAAACAGCAGAACCAAAAAGGACCTGAATTACCACAAATTAGAGCAATACGAAAAATTGAAAGCTGAGACTAAGCTTTCAATAGTAGAGACATCAGACACACTAGCTGGGGATATCAATCTACATTGGAGATGCAACCACAATTTCCATATCAGCATCCTTAACCTTATACTTTAACATATCCTATGGGGTATCCTTGCAAGTTTCCTTGGTGATCTCCACAACCTCCTCATACTTAGCATTGTATTTTATGTCGAAAATTCCCCCAATAGTAGAGGTAGCCTAAAAATCCTCGAAAGAGTCACAAAAAAATAGCAAGCTGAGTGCTTGACATTGCTCTTTAAGCTGCATTATAGCTTTCCCAATGACAACCAGAGCAATTTCTAGGTGACTGATAGTAGCAGAAGTGGCTTGGACAAAAATCTTATGGAGGTATTTTTTAATGATGTCGGGAGAACTAGAAATTTCTTTCTTGACCCTCTCAGATGAAGGAGTGGGTGTCTCAACAATCTACTTAAATTTGAGCCTCTGGGAACAATGAACGGGCATTTTTTAAATTTTGATTTTTTTCTTGATATTTGACACAACCCGAGACTTCTCAGTTTTGTTCTTTCTCTTGGACCTAGAACCCTTAGTGTTGGGAGTAGAGGAAGAATTTTCTTCAGTAGAATTAGGGTCAGGGATATTACATTTGGGAAATTTGAGGAGTAAAAATCTATAGAGTATTTTAAATAAACCCTGGTGAGAAGGCCAACCCTCATCCTTTTTGCCACGGGTTGAAGTTATAGCATAGTCCATGGACCAGTAAATGGCGATAGGGATTCTCATTATTTTTGCCTCACAAAAATGGTTGAAAAATGCTAAATGAAAACTACAAAGTTGGGAATCGGGATGGTCAACAGTCAAGTATTGCATAATAGGCTTAAGTAACTCTTTCCAAGGGGTGGAAAGGTGATGGTGATACAAACATTTTTTGTGGAGCTTGTGGATCACATATGTCTATTCAAGATGGGACATTTCAGCCTCCCAATGGTGTTTGTTCCTTTGAAACACCTTGCCATCAAGGATGTGTCCTATAAGCTCAACCAAAATCTCCATTGTTATCTAGAACTCCATGCCAGGAATGGTGACGATGCCATTGTCCCATGTCTCAAAAAATGTAGTAGTCGCCTCCTAATCGATGCAAAATAACATCTTGAAAAATTAATGAGGTCTCATTTACCTTTCAGAATGTCTTCAGCCATAGTCTCAATTTTGCAATCTTCAGGCTCAATATACTTAGGTTTCTATTCTTTCATGTTTTAAAACCAAATAAAAGTCAAAAGGAAAAAACTAAAATGGGAAACAATAGACAGGAGAAACCACAAAGACACTAGAGGATAAATGAAAGAATCATGCATGACACAGTATAAAATACAAGTGAAATTGCATATTCGAATCCAACAAGCTAACCAGTGAAAATACCTCAAGAAGGAATGGGCTTACTTGTTGGAAGGATATTGGATAGGTTCGGGAACAAAGGGGATTTTATGATATTGGAAAATGTGATAAGTGATTGGAAATGAAATCTACGAGGATAGGGTTGACTCGTTGGGATGCCCAAAACACAGAGGCAAAGGAGTGAATAGGCACGGGAGACAAGGAATATTGGAAACCCCCACAAAATAATCCTCGAAACAAAGTGGAAAGAAATTCGATGGAGGATGTTTCTAGAAAGGGCCAAATAATCCAAACCAAGAAAAACGGACAAGATATGATTACAAATGGTGTTGGGATTTACATTGGGATTCCAAGAAGGAACGATGACGAGAAAAAACATAGACTATTCAAGATCTAGAATATTGAATCCAAGATAATCTCGCTTAAAAATTAACAATGGTATCAGAGTTACTTCGGTAGTATTTATTTCTAGAATTGAAGGAAGTATTCATGTAAATTTATATTTAGAGACATATGAATAAAATGTAGACTCAAGTTAATATAAATTTTAAATTTGTATATTGATAAAAGTCCTATTATTATATGTTGGAGTCTTTCCACTCTAAAAAAGAAGTGAAGACTAGGACTCGACTTGAATAATTGATTAAGGGGATAAATAAAAAATCATCCTAATTTTTTGGATTCTCTATATATATAGAGAACCACATATTGAGTGGCCAAAATCCACCTATGAAAAATTATAGCACATTAAAATTTTGGGTATATTTGATACTGATAAGATAGTCAATATATAATAAGTTACAGTCTCAAGAAGGCTATAGAAAATAAGAGTATAAGAACTCAATCAAGTACCTGAGAAGAAGATAGAATAACTTAGGAAAGTACCTAAGAAAGAAGAAAAGATAAAAAAATAGGAGCTCAAGTAAAATCCTAAGAAGAGAAAAAAAGTAAAGAGAGAAAGCATGAAAACATTCCATAGAATGTTTTGAAAGCATGAAATATTTTGAAAGATAAAGTAGATTTTCTTTTAAAAGATATAGAGTAACAACAAAGCAGAGAAAATATTAAGTACCTAAGTGAGTTAGGCAAGTCAAAGCAAGTTGAAGCACTAGGGTTAGATGGATAATCCAAAGATTCTAGGTGAGCCAACTAGAGCACCTATGTAAAATAATCAAGTTAATTGGATCAACTGAGGAAGATTAGCTAGCTAAAGAACCCATATGTTTTGAGAATCTCAAATTAGCCAGAGCATAAACCAGAGCACTAATATGTATTCTCTCCCTAGAGAAATATATCAAAAGCACTAGCTAAGTATCTTCTCTATTATTATTTTAAATTTTTGCTACTACATTCAGAAGCAATTAATATATAATATGCATTGACAACATAAGGGAATAAAAAATGTTCTTGTATGCATATTATTCACAAAGTGTAACATCTATTATAGTATGCCAAAATAGAATAATGATTGGCTATGAACATTTACAAGAAGTGGAACATGGATTAGTTGCAAATATTTTCCAGAGTAGAATATTGATCAATTATGAGCATTTCATATATGTTTGAGGATATTGTACCCCAATTTGCCAAGAAAAATATAAGGTAAGTGATATTACCTTTATTATTTGATATATTAAAGTCCTAAGTTAAATTTTAATTGAAGTGTTGGAAACTCCGGAACATTACATTTATATTTAAGAGGTAGCTAAAAGGAATTCGATTTTATTGGAAAATATTTTTTAGGTGGGAGTTATAAAGACTTCAACCTCATTTATGAAAGACTAAAAAATTATTGAAAACTGATATTTTTTGTATTTGTAAATAATTTTGCAATCTTATTTCAAAAAATTTATTTGCACATCCCATGTCTCAAAGGCATAAAAAGCATGTGTGGCTAGACTTGCAAGCCTAAGGCACACACCAGATATCATATCCCAAACATTTTTTATTAATTTTTTTTATTACATATATGGAAGCCAACCAATCCTCGTAAGCTAAGTGTCAATCAAATTTATCTTTTTCCATCCCGATTGGTAGTCTTATCAATGAATAACATTAATAGAGATGACGACTAGAGGTGACAAGTGGCAATTTATAGTTGCTCAAAAGAAATTTAAGATGTGTATCTTAATTTTTTTACATTATGAGCTCTTAAACACTTAAACTCCTTGATGCTATAGAATGTGAATATAGAAGTATTTGGACCCATTTTTTATATTATATGATTTTTGAGCCCTTCATTGGTGTCATTAATTCAAGGCTATTACTAATTTTTACAAAACAAATCTTTGTAAAAATGACCAAGTTTGCATTCTCTTCTCTTGTACAACATTAACTCTAATAGCCCATGGGCATGACAATTGGAAAATTTGCTTACATACATCTCATGTATGATTTAAAATTCTTCTTTTGCATGAAGGTCATAAGTTAAAAATCCATTTCCTCTTATTTATTTTATCACAATAGGTTTAGTGTCTTCATAGAGCACCAAACATCTAACTCCATCTGTACTTGATGGTGTAGCAGTTGGTTAGTTATATAATATTTGAGATATTTCAAACTTCCTATATTTTTTTCTCTCTTTTCTCATAGTAGGTGTTCACATAAAACCCAATAACCTATTTGCATGATGATTTATAATATTTTAGGCTATAAAATGAGTAGATTTTAGATGAATAGTGTAATATCTACCTTATTCTCGTGGTCTCTTTCTAGCCATTGGGGTTGATCATTTAGATACATTTATATTGCTTCATAAGTTAGCTACTTTTCTTAATATTGGAGGATATATTGTGATCACCATATTGTGTTTTGAAGATATTCACATAGGAATATCAACATATTGTTCAAATAGGTGGCTTCATGTTTTGGAAGGGGTTGGTCCATCCCATGTACCCTTGGAAAGAGAAAATATGATCTTTTAACCCATACACACATTCATTATGAGGAGAGATGTATCATCTCTATTGTCCTCTCTCCTTGGATCCTCAATTTATATTATAGAGGAGGTGTTGAAATATTTGTAATTTGACATTATTAGGTTAGTGTCAACATTGATGAAGTACCTATAAGTGCTCTTAGTGTATCCTATGGAAAAGTGTTATGCAAGCCTTTTGGTATTATCTATGTTCTAGGAGGTGGATTTATGGTTTCACATTTGGAGAGAGGTTGATCCATATCATGTAACATTGAAAAGATAAAACATGATCTATTACCCATCCAAAAATACATTATGAGGAGATATGTATCATCTCTAATTTATTCTCTCCTTGGAACCTCTATTTAGATTATAGAAGGTATGTTAGAATATTTAAAATTTGAACTTATTAGACCAATGCCAACATTGATGAAGTACTTATAAGTGCTCTTACTGTATCCAATGGACAAGTTTTATGCAAGCCTTTGGACATTCTCTATATAATCCTATGAGCCTTTGGACATTCACTATGTAGTCATGATGTAAGCACATGGGCACTTTTGATGTATTCACCCTTAGTGATATTTTTTTATCTACCTATATGTTTAACCCTTAATAAGGGATGTAATATATTTAGGATATTAAAATATACTTCCAAGTCAAGTTATGTCAATTGGCATTTATGTAGGGAGATGGTATCACTATAAAATACCCTCTATTGAATTATTAATTGTATCAATTTTTGATATGTGAGATCATGGGGGTGCCTATAGGAACACATCTTATTTCTTCTATCTATTCATGTTGTTTATCTCTTTCTCTATTTTTTAATATACATTCTATTCTATTTCACTCCTCTTAATTTTTTTGCATATGATTATGGTGAATGTATATTTTGGAATATTTCCCAAATGAATTTGTGAATTCTAACAAAGATAAAGGAAAAAAATTTAATAAATAAGTACAACATACATCTTAGAACATTGGGAAAATAGAAATCCAATAGAAAAAAAAAGGAAATAAATATTTCCTATTAAGTTTGTGGTTGAAATAATATAACACTTTGGATTTTATAATATGGATGCCAATCCTATGAATCACATGGAAGTTTAATTTGAAAAAATAACACATCCTTCATAAATAACATTATAAAAATAAATATTTAAAATAATGTCAACAGTAAAAGTGATTTAAAATATCGCGACACTTTTTCTCTTCGGGTGCCTTTGCGCAAACTTGTCACGATATCACGACATTTTTTCCTCTCCAAAGGCGGTCTTCTTTTTTGTCGTGATATCACGACGCTTTTTCTCTCTCCAATGGCGGTCTTCCAGGCTGTCGCGATATCGCGACCTTTTTTCTCTCCAATGGCGGACTTCCATTTTTGTTGCGATATCGCGCCACTTTTTCTCTTCAACGACGGTCTTCCTTTTTGTCGCTATTTCGTGACACTTTTTCTTCTTTGCAACAGACTTCCACTTTCGTCGTGATTTCGGGACTCATTTCCTATTTCGGCTGCGGTCTTCATTCTTGTCATGATTTCGTGACACCTTTTCTCTTCGGCAACGTTCTCACTTCTTGTAGCGACTTCGCGACTCCTTTCTCTTGTCGTTATTTCGTGACTCTTCTTCTCGAACGGCTCCAACCCTGCAATTTGTCACGATATCGCGACACTTTGCAACATGTCGCGATATCGCGACTTATTCCCTTCTTAGGATTCGATGGCGATTCTTGTCGCGATTTCTCGACTTCTTTTCTTCCTTTGGCTTCAACGGCGCATCTTGTCGCAATTTCGCGACATCACCATTTTGGTCGCGATTTCACGACACCTTCCCTAGTGTGGAGGTTTGCCAGCATTCTTTTCCTCTCTTCTTGGACCACCTCTGTCGACATGGATTTATTGTAATCTCTCTTGTACAAGGTTCAGGGACATTTCAAAACCCTTTCTACCAATAAAAAAAAAAGTGATCAAAATAATCCCTCAAAGGAGAGAAACTTATTAATAAAATGGAAAACCCCTATCGAGGATATTTACAACTTGTATCACCAAATAGAGCATAATAGTTACTCTACATTTTAGTATTTATGAATGAAAAGGAACTTGAGTGTAGTTGTATTTGTGGTTTAAGGTAATCTGCATTCCTAAAGGCACTCATATTAATCATTTTTCTTCTCTAAAATAAAATAAAAGTATCATTTCAATAGCCATAAAATGCTTCTTTTATTTGCATTTTAAGACCCACTTTCCTTACTAAAAGTTTTCTTCATTATTTCCTCTTTTGAAAGAAAAATAATTTACATTTATTGCATTAGTTGAAAATTAGAAAAGGTTCCTTAGACTTATGACCTTATTTATTGACTAATTTTATTTTCACTACATCTCTTATTGTTTGCATATAAGCACCCAAAGAAGAAAAGCATTTGTAGTTTGCATCCTTGTTATCTATCTTACCATTGTGTGCGCAATATTTTTTTTCATTTGAAAATGGAAAGGAAGGTATTTAGTTTACTATATACATTAAATGTGAAAAGCATATAGGATTATAGATCTTATCTTCTTGCATTTTTGTTTTCACATGCATTGCATCCCATCATCTTTCCTACCTTATTAATAGAAATATATTTAACTTTTATGGAAGACTAAGAAATAGTGGACTATCATCTAAAGCACCAAGAAATATACCTGAATTCAATATAGAATACAAAAATTATGGTAGAGTGGCACTCCTCCAAATCACCATCCTAATACAAATGTAAAAATCCTATCATAATTAGAAATGAACCAACTAGATGATGAATACCCATATGATATGTACTTTTGATACATCCAAGGATCTTTGTCATGATTCAATGACTCTCGCAAGGTGCCTCCTTGTACCTAGAATAATAGCTAACAAAAAAGGGTATATTATGTTACATGTGACTGAGGTAGAGAATTACTCCCGCAAGAGTTTGATATCAAGTGGCATGCACTAAAGGAGTCATACAATCTAATAAAATATTTTTTTATAACATAAAAGGATTCTAATAGGATTATTTATCATTGGAGGTATGAATTCATGACTTCATATATTGAATCAATGAAAGAGATATTCCCATAATAAGAAGACCATATACATATAGTACAATAAAAAGTATTATTATTTTGATATTATATGTAAAAATCATGTTTAGTCATACATATTCAAAACCTACAAGTAAGAAATAAAAGTGGAACTTCTCAAGCCAAGCACATAGTGCCTACTTAAACCCATAAAAGCACATAACCAACCAACATACAAACGGGTTAGTACCCTCAAGATCAAATCTAGGTAGCTGCTACATGTAAATATCATCCTAAATTTAACCATGAAGAAATATGCTATTCACATCCATATGATGTACCTTCCAACCATCAAGAGCAACTATAGATAGAATCATCCAAACAAAATCCATATTGGAAATTGGGACAAATATCTCTATGAAGAGAAACTATGATGATTGATATACTCATCATGGTATCAAAGGAGTCCATAGTCAAGGCAAAAAGCTCTATCTCTAATCTATTTATTTTTGTAGAATCAATACAATTATACAATATTTAAAATTTATCAATTGGACCCTTGGGGTTGTTGGTCAGAAAATATTTTTAATGGAAATGTTTTTGCACCCACTTACCTTGACCAACATTGAAATACTGAGGAGCTCATTAGAAATACAATTATCAATATTCAGAGGAGATTGGTTCCTTAAAAACTTGGCTAACTATTCCTAAATGTCGGGGGGGAAGGGTGCTGAAAGAAATAAACTAAACTAGATTCAAAAATTACAATGGTACACATTAAGCAATGTAAAGACATACACAATAAAAAGGATCATGCAACTAAATGACCAACTACATAACAAACCAGCTAGTTGCACAAATAATCATAGAGTATTTAATATTAATCTATTGTATCTTAATCAAACCATAAATTCTAGACAAGTAAATGAGTATAGTGAAAATATAGGATTTAGAATTATCACCATAAATATTTAACATGCTTAAATTAGAAATATGCAACCATCAATACATACATACATACTCTATGAGTGAATCAAACCAAAGGCCATATAGTAGTCCATTTGCATTAAGGTGCAATATCCATCCTTACATATGAATTGTAAATGCCTAAGAGTTGATCAATTTTGCTTCTACATTCTTATATTTATAGATATTTTATAATCCTATGGCAGTCAAAAACATCATTGACTAAGAAGTGGATCACTGTTATGTTAGATATTCTGCCAACCTGATAGACCACCTTGGAAATATGGTTGCTTCAACTACATGGATGTGGTTGGTTGATGTGGCCTATATTTGCACCATTTTGAGTCATATCTCACTTGCTCAATGTACTTGGGCCATTTATTTATCTTCTAATCAACCGCCCTATCATTTGCATGATGGCCTTTACCATTAAGATCCTCTAAAATTATATAATACCCACCAAACATCATGGAAGAGAGAGAGGTGTTCTTGTTGGAAAATAATTGCCAGGTTGTTTGCACACGTATGAGACACCTACTCCTCATTCTAATAGCTTCTAGTCACACACTAATTTCCTAATGGTTTTATCTCCTAACTAGGCCTTATATCTCTTGTGTTGTGTCCCTAAGACCTTGAAAGGCCTGAAACATGTGCAACCCTATCGATATCTATTGCACTTGGCCTGTCTTCTACTTTTTAGTGCATCGAGCCCCTAAGTACTGTCTGAATTCCTTCCAAAATTGAATATTTCAACCTTCATCATGCTTCATTAATTTTAGGTCTCCAAATTAGAACATTGAGAGCTAGGATTCGATCGAGGATGAATGTTTTGATATTTGAGTGACTTAACCATTCTTTTGATAGGGCAATTTAGGCACGATTATACTTGGGCTAGGCTTAATTGTTCTATCCCACTTTGGACTTGGCCACTCTCCCTGATCGGGTATTTATGATGCTTCTAGGCTCTAGTCGAGCCTAATTATTTTGGGCGCCATCAATAGTGGCTGCCCTCCTATCCTAGCTAAGGCCAATATTTTGGGATCTTTCTAGGTTCTGGTTGGGTACAATTATTCCTATAGTGCCCAAACTTGTCCATTTCAATATTCCCTTTGTTCTCTAACACCAAGATCGATGTTTTGACATTTTATCAAGCTCCGATTAGTGCAAATGTTACTACACTCAATATTTATTTTACCTTGCTCTATTTATATGTGCCAGATCTTTGATATTTTGAGTAGTTGAGATCTAGGTATAGCTCTTTCAATCAGCTTCTAACTTAGTCATTTTATTAATCCTACTTTTGTTAGCTTTTGACTAGAAATGAGGAATTTATGCCATCCAGGGTTTCTAGTCAGGTGTAATTCTTTCTGCATGATGGAGAGATGGCTATTCTAGGTTGAAGCTTGTATTTTTATGGCAAGATCCAATATGCTTTCTTTGAATACTTCATCTTGTACCATAGTTATAGTGGTTGCATGTCTTGCTAAAACTACTTTGATCGTCTTTCAGTGCCTAAGTGAACAACGGTCAGCTTGGCTCATAGCTACAACAAGTTGAACTTTTATATTTGTACCAAATTTTGACCAGGCATAAGTATTCAGTAAATTCAAGGGATATCCTCCTTACCACCTCTTTGCTCATCTCTACTTTTGGAAATACCTTTGGTCATAAGGATAAAATTTTGTTGGCAATATTTGATTCTATCTAAGAAATCAAACTTAATATATATCTATTGGTAGCTAGGGGTGGGTAGGTGCAAAAAATACCCATATTTTTGATTACTCATAGGGGATTTTTGCTTTGTGGAAATAGGGAACCCAGGTTGCCAACAATTTTTTTTGATTTAACACTTTCTAATGGAAGGGAAAGGGATGAAAGAATAAAGAAGAAAAAGGGAAGGTGGTGGGCAATGGGATGAAAGTTATTTACACAACACAACAAAACATAATGAAGAAGAGAAGTAAGACCAATAACCTAAAATAAAAAGGAAGGAAGCATGAGGTAAAACAAACAAGGAGAGGGAAAAAACATGAGGTATTGGTAAGAGGGTTAAAAGTGCCATCAACACCAAGAGTTGTTGACACAATAATCCTATGAATAACAACCAAACAAAAAAAATAAGGTGAAATAAAAACACAAGGAAAGTGATTATAGGATATATTGATAACATCGAGAGATAGAACTATTGGATCCACAAGGTAACCCCATAGAATAGTATTTTGGTGTCATAAACCTCCCTAGATAACTTTATTGCACAAGAAAACAATGTATTAACCTATGATATGGTGATACTTAGTTTGAACAATGGAATAAACTATATGATGTTTATTTGATTTATAATGGCATGTTATCACTAACATATTGCCAAGTGTGCAGGATCAGGTACACTCGTAGGTGGAACAGGTAAAGTCACCCACCAGAAACAAGGGTACCAAAGATCAGGGGAAATGATGATTAAGGTACTCAAAGATAATATGGATAGATACCTTCATATAGGTATGCATTGATGGAAGGGATAATCATCGATGGCCGATCACCTTGAGCTTTTAGTTAATAGCCTAGTAGCTATCATAAAATCTCTGGCTAATATGGGTGATTGGGTTGATGGAATGATTCCCTCTTTGTTGTTGTACACATTTATTTTCTTTGTATTGCATCATGGCTTGAGTAGATTAATGTTGGGTTTTATGTATGAGGACAACTACAAGATGTATATAAATGCATAAGGTAAAATGTCATGTTGAAGCAAAAGTAAAGCATGATCCTTATGAAAGAAAAAAAATTAATTGCATATGTTGAATGAAGATTCCTCTAAATTAATCAATGAAGTTTAAGTAAATAATTTTTGGCTCATTTGACCTCATTAGTAAAATTCTTTGTAATTAATAAATGAGTTTACATTTAAATTAATTAGAGGTATGAATTTTAATGATAATAGAGGATTTATTAAAAGACTTTAATTAATTAAATTGAATGAAAGAGAATTCATTTAAAAAAAAAGAAAATATTATATATAATAATATAAATTTTATTTAAAAATAAAAACAATAAATATATTGTGTAAGTAAAAGTAATATATTTAAATGTTGATAAATATCATAAGAATGATATTTAAAAAAAAAGGGCTATTCTTCATATTTTAAAAAAATGTAATCATCCCTTTCCTATGCAACGAACCCTATGAAATAGCCTATGAGGCTACTAATTTCCAAATGTGGAAAATATGGGGAGAATGCACAAGGGATAGGGGATGCTGCATTGAAGAGTGGAGGTGGAAGACATGGGCTCAGGGTTTGAGTGGATGGCAAACGAGCCACCTGGACGTACATGCATGTAAGAAAGAAGGTAAGGAAAAGAGATATGGACAGGGAGAGGAAGAGAGACAGATGGAGAGAGGAAGAGGGTAGACTGACAGGGAGAGAGCAAGAATGCAAATGTATATCAGAGATATAGATAGCAGAAAGAATGCACCAGAGGCTAAGAGGAGGTCATCTAGACGTCACCATATTTTCAATATCTGTAGGAGTTAAGGTTGGGTTGCTTTAAATATGGAACTTGGTTTTAATTTATGTGGGATTGTTGCATATAAGTGCTATGTACTATATTTTTGAAAGAATATCCCTTATGATGTGAAAGTGCTATGCGCTATGTGTTTTAGAATTCCTTATGTTGTGAAACCACTATGCGCTATATGTTTTGGAATCCTCCTTATGTTGTGAAAGTGTTGTGCGCTATGTGTTTTGGAATCTTCCTTATGCCATGTGAAAGTGTTGTGCGCTATGTGTTTGAGAGAACATCCTTATATCATGTGAAAGCATTGTGCACTATGTGGTTGATATTGTTGGCAATTTTGGGTACCTTGGGTACATTGCCTTTGCTCAAGTGTAGAAGTTGTCATTGATGTCAAGAAGCTCTTGAAGGAATTTGATTTAATGTCAGATTATTCAGAGCTTGGACAGTGAGTTTCCAAGAAGATCATAGTAGCTCTTTTGCTAAAGATCAAAGAAAAAGACAAAGTTAGAAAAAATATGCAGCAGGCTGGAAAGACTGTTGCGATTTCGCGACATGTTAGAGGAGAGAGAAAGTGTAGGGAAAACTATCACGATTTCGTGACATGTTGGTGGAGAGGGATTCCGAAAGAAAAAGTATCACGATTTCGCGACATGTTGCAGGAGAGGGAGTCCGAAAGGAAAAGTGTCACGATTTCGCGACATGTTGCAGGAGAAGGAGTCCAAAAGAAAAAGTGTCATGATTTTGTGACATAATGCAGAAGAGAGAGTCCGAAATGTGAGTTGTCGCGATTTTGTGACAAGTTCGAAGAGAGAGAAAGTAGCAAGATAAAGTGTCATGATTTTGCGACATGCTGCAGAACTCGAAGTGAGAACTGTCGCGATCTCGCGACATGCAGCAAAGGGAAGAGTCTGAAATGAGAAGCGTCGTGATTTCGCGACAGGCTACAAAGAAAGTGTACGGAAGCTGAAAGCGTCATGATTTTGCGACAAGATGAAGGAAAAGCGTATGGATGCAGAAAGTGTCGTGATTTCATGACAGGCAAAAAAGATAGCGTATGGATGCAGAAAGTGTCGCGATTTCACGATAGGCAGAAAAGATAGCGTTCGGATGCAGAAAGTGTCACGATTTTGTGATAGGTAGAAAAGATAGCATACGGTAGCAGAAGTGTCACGATTTCGTGATAGAAACTAAAAGCATGTCTTCCATAGGTGAAGTGTCACAATTTCATGACAAAAGCAGAGAGGAAGGCTATGAAGACAAAAGCATCACGATTTCGTGACATGTTCCAGTTTCGCGGGTGTAAGGCAGAGAGAAGCTCAAGGCAGCGAAAGTGTCACGATTTTGTGACATGTTCCGTTTTCGCTAGTGCAAGCCAAAAAGTGAATAAGAAAGTGAGAAGTATCACGATATCACGACAAGAGCTTAGTAAAAATCATCAAAGGCTAAAGTGTTGTGATATCGTGACAAAAGCCAAAAGAAAGTGTAAGGCTACAAAGGTGTCGTGATATCACGACATGTAGTTTCACGAGAAAAGCTACAGAACCAGAGGCGGTTGAAGCTAACAGAGTTAAATTTGAGCCGACGAAGTTCAGGGTTGTGCAGCCGACGGAGTTTAGGGTAATATCCGACTATAGTTTAAGTTTTGTTCTTGAAATTTATACTATAAAAGGAGGGCTGTTTCGAGATTGAAAGAATTTTTTAAGTATCGAACTTGTGCAAGTTAAGTCCACGGTGCGCAGAGAGCGAGTCGTGTTGAATCAAGCGAAGTGTGTGAGATGCAGCCATAACAGCGTAGATAGTGCAAAAGTTGCGAGTTGATGCGCAGAGTGAGAAGTTAGATCGCCAAGAGCTGAGTGCTGCTGTGTTTGGTGCAGATCAGAGAAAGAGAAATCGAGGACATTTGTGCTAGACCGAAGGACTGTGTTTAGTGCAAATTCGAGGACCAGCTTTGAGGTGATAGAGTTGAGGATAGAGGTCTCCGACCGGAGCGGGGAAGACAGTGTCTTCTGTGGATCGAGTTCCATTTGCTAAGGGTAGGCCGAGGCGAGAGGTCTTCTAGAGGATCACCAGTCAGAGCAGAGTTAGGGGAAGGTATCTCCTTTGAGTCGAGGCTCATAAACTTTGTAATTGGGAAGGTTTCCCAAATAATTTAAGATAAAATTTTAGAGAAAAGTTTTGTGGACGTAGCCCAGCTCTTCTGGGTGAACCACATTAAAAATGGGTCTTCAATGTAGGATGTTTTTTGTCTTGTTTAATGTTGTGTTGATGCCACTGCTATCTAAAATTAAAATTATTAAATGGTTAAGTCTTATACTGTTCACCCCCCCCTCTCAGTATAAGTTCATGTTCTTCAGAGATAACCTCCTTATATTTTGTGAGCACTGAGTGCTATGTGTGTGTTGTGAAACCATCATGTGAATAACGCTAGGTTCTAACAAAATCCACCTTGTGGAAGCACTATGTGTATTGTGAAACCACCATGTGAAGAGTGTTGGGTGCTAACAGAAGCCACCTTGTGGAAGCATTATGTGTGTGTTGTGAAACCACCATGTGAAGAGCATTGTATTATAATAAGAATCACCCTGTGTGTGTTGTGAAACCACCATGTGAGAAGTGTTGTGCTTAAACAGGAATCACCCTGTGTGTGTTGTGAAACCACCATGTGAAGAGCATTGTATTTTAATAGGAATCATCCTGTGTGTGTTGTGAAACCACCATGTGAGGAGCATTGTGCTTAAATAGGAATCACCCTATGTGTGTTGTGAAACCACCATGTGGAAGCACTGTGTTTTAACTGAACCTGCTCTATGGTTGTAGTTTAAGAGAAAAACCTCCCTTATGTTGGGTAAGCACTATGTATGAGCAATCACCATAGGCTATATTGTGCATTGTGTGCTATGAAATGCAATGAGCACTTTAGTGAACTCTTAGGTGAGAGCTTAGTGAGTGCTTTGGCAAACTAGTGGGCATTAGTAGTGAGTGATGTGCATGTTCAAAGGCGTTTACCTTTAGTTGCAAACCCTAATTTAGGTAAGGTGTTGTGTAACTGTTCTAGTTATAATAACAGAGCCTTTGTTTCATGTGAAATGTATTTAAGGGTTTTAAAAATAATAGAGCCTTTGTTTCATGTGAAATGTACTTAAAGTTTTAATTAAAAGGAGCCTTGGATTTTATGAAATGTATTTAAGGTTTTTAATTAAAAGGAGCGTTTGGTTTTATGAAATGTAGATAAGGGTTTTAATTAAAAGGTACAGCAACAGTATTGTCATTGTTGTCAACACAGTCAAATAGATCTATTGATGCAGTGGACAGGAAGTTCAAAAGCTAGTCAGATGTAGAAGACAGGAGTTCAAAGGTTACTCGGAGTATGTACAGTGATTTTCCAAGAAGACCGAAGTGGACCACTTGCAAAAGATCAAAGAAAAAGACAAGTAAGAAAAGTGTCGCGATATCCGACATATTCAACAGGCAAGAAAACTGTCGCGATTTCGTGACATGTTGGAAGAGAGAGAAGAAGAAAGAAAAACTGTCACGATTTCGTGACATGTTGGAAGAGAGAGAAGAAGAAAGAAAAACTGTCACGATTTCATGACATGTTGGAAGAAAAAAGGCAAGTGGAAAAAGTGTCGTGATATCGCGACATGTTGAGAAGAAAGAAAAACTGTCGCGATTTCGTGACATGTTCGAAAAGAAAGTGCAAGCAGGAAAAACTGTCACGATTTCGTGACATGTTGGAAGAAAAAGTTGTCGTGATTTCATGACATATTGCAAGAAAGAGAGTCCGATAGAAAAAGTGTCACGATATCGCGACATGTCACGTTTTCGTGACCCGAAGGCAAGAGAAAGAGCTAAGGAGAAAAAGTGTCGTGATATCGCGACATGTCACTTTTCATGACCCGAAGGCAAGAGAAAGTGCTAAGGAGAAAAAGTGTCGCGATATCGCGACATGTCGCGTTTCGCGACCGAAGGCAAGAGAAAGCGCTAAGGAGAAAAAGTGTCGCGATATCGCGACATGTCACGTTTTCGTGACCCGAAGGCAAGAGAAAGCGCTAAGGAGAAAAAGTGTCACGATATCGCGACATGTCATGTTTTCACGACCCAAAGGCAAGATAAAGCGCTAAGGAGAAAAAGTGTCGTGATATCGCGACATGTCGCATTTTCATGACTAAAGGAGGAGAGAGAAAAGTGTCACGATATCGTGACATGTTGTATTTTCACGGGCCAAAGCTAAGAGAAAGCGTACGGAGGAAAAAGTGTCACGATATCGCTACATGTTGTATTCTCGCAGGCCAAAGCTAAGAGAAAGCGTACGGAGGAAAAAGTGTCGCGATATCGCTACATGTTGTATTCTCGTGGGCCAAAGCTAAGAGAAAGCGTACGGAGGAAAAGTGTCACGATATCGCTACATGTTTTGAAAGTGTCATGATATCGTGACATGTGTTTTCACGACAACAACAACAGAAGAGTTACAGGGGTAGTTGAAGCCGACGAAGACCGATGTAAGCCGATGAAGATTAGGGTTTATAGCCGACTAATATTAGGGTTTACAGCCAACTAAGATTAGGGTTTACAACTGACTGAGATTAGGGTTTTTCTTCATGAAAATATTGTTATAAAAGGAGGGTTGTTTGGAGAATTGAAGTGTGTTGAATATATCATCGAATGCATGTTGATATGTGCGAAGTTCGATCATAGTGCATAGAGAGCAAGTCATGTCGAATCGTGCTAAGTGTGAAACTTGCAAAGAAAGCAGAGTGTGCAAAAGGGAGAAGATGATCATGAAGTTTGACTATGATAAAGTAGAGTGTGCGAAGTGATTGCGTAGAGAGAGCAGAGTGCGTAGAGAACGCAAAGGTGAAGTAGACCAGTCAGGGTCTTGTAAAAGCGAAGGTATTTTTTGTTAAACTTCTAGATTCAAAATTGAAGTCCAGGTTGCAGCTTGGCATCAAGGGTTGGTGCTCCTTCCAGTAGGTGCTGGTAAATCAGGGGTTGGTGCTCCTTTCTGTTGGTGCAGATAAATCAGGGGTTGGTGCTCCTTCCAGTGGGTGCTGGTAAATTGATTGTAAAGTTGGTGCTTTATAAAGGCTGGATTTGGATGGTAGTCCAAGCAGTCATTTTTGAGGAGTAGCCACATTGGTGAACCTCGTTAAATCTTGTGTTGTGTGATGCTCTATTGTTATACTTGCTATATCTATTTTAAGGTTTCATTATTTTAGTTTTAAGAGCTATAAATTCAAGATTAAAGAGCTACACTGATTCACCCCCCCTCTTAGTGTCATTGTAAGACTAACAATTGGTATCAGAGCTAAGTTCCTGTACAAGCTTAACCGGCTAGGGTGATCTTGGAAGTAACACAATGGCAGGTGGTGAAGGCTTCTCATCAAACAAAGCACCATTGTTTGATGGATCTAATTACGCGTTCTAGAGAATCGGGATGCGGACATATCTCTGTGCTTTGGGATACGACATCCGGGATTCAGTAGTTAGTGGATACACAATACCCATCACTCCTCCAGAAGAGGCTGACGAAAAGAAACTGTTTGACAATAACTCAAAAGCAATGAATGCTCTCATGAGCGGAATAGCAAACAGTGAACTAGTAAAGATCATGAGCTGTAAAATGGCAAAAGAGATATGGGACAAACCGAGGAGTATTCATGAAGGAAATGATAAGATCAAGGAGGCCAAGTTACAGACACATCGAGCTCAGTTCGAAGCATTAAAAATGAATGACGATGAAAACATTGAGGCATATATGCTGAGAGTTAATGGAATCATTAATGCGATCAGAGGACTCGATGAGGATATCGAAGACTCTGCCATCGTGAAAAAGGTATTAAGATCTCTTCCTCAAAGGTTTGATTCTAAAGTCTCAACGATAGAAGAAGCTAAAAATCTAAATTATTTTAGTATAGATGAGATGTATGGTTCCTTGACTGCATATGAGATGAGGATAGGAAGATCTAAACCCACAGATAGAGAAGCGGCTTTTAAAGCCCTCAAAAATAAAAATGCGAAACAAGAGTCCGAGGAAGAAGAGACATCAGATGAAATGGAAGCAAACTTTGTTAGAAAACTAAAAAGGGGAAAAGGAAAATACAGAGGAAAGCTACCGTTTAAATGTTTCAACTCGTGGAGGCATTGGGCATTTTGTGACTAAATGTCCACTTAATGAGAAGAACAAAAATGATGAAGGATCGCACCAAGAAAGAAGTGACTGGAAGAAGAAAATGAATTTTAGAAAAGGCAACTTCAAGAAGAAAAGTTTCATCTCCAGGAATGCCAGTTCATCAGAAGACAGCTCCGGTGAGGATTCTGAAGAGGAAACAGGTGAAGCTCTCTTCATGGCATTTGAAGAAGAAAAGGAAGAAGGAGTGAACTTTGAAGTATGTGGTGAAAACCCTGAGGCTGAAGTAGATCTAGAAGGTGAGTTGATCTCTGCACTTGAAGAGTGGAAAATAGAGAAGAAAAAGAATAAGAAACTTTCAAAAAGGCTTGAGGATGCAAATGAAATCATATCCAGTTTGAAAGTACAGATAGAAGAATCCAAGAAAATCTCCGAAGATCTGGAAGTGCAAATAACCATGAAAATAGATCATTGCAGCAAGCTAGAAGAAGAGATTGTTGGGTTAAGAATGCAGCTAGAAGAGATGAATAAGAAAATCAGTTGCTATCACAAACGTGAAGAAAGTTCTATGAAGTTGGATAAGATCATAAATGACCAAAGGCCTACAGGCATCAAATTTGGTCTGGGTTTCGTCGAAGGAGAATCATCTAATGGATCAAAGGCCAGAAATGTAGAATCCATAAAGAATGAAGATAAGAAATAGGTTGATCAAGGAAAAACATCTCATGCAACAGAAAGCAATAATGCCAGGCACGAAAGGAAAATTGACAATGATGGATTCACCAATGTCACTCATCAAAGAAGAAGAAGACCTAGGGCTCCTACGACAACATGGCAAAGACCATCACCCAGGTTCAATTATCCCTTTTCTCGGTTTCTATTTTAAATGCAATGGCTATGGACATAAAATCTCAGACTGCAAATATAATGTAAGACCAAGGAATTTCACCAGTAGAAATGCTTTCTCTCCTTTGATGAATTATATAGTAGAATGTTATAACTGTCACAATTTTGGGCACATTGCAAGAAACTGTAGAAGTACATTTGCTTCAAATCAATTTCAGGGAAGAAAAATTCAACCAAACAGGATGAGACAAAATAGAAAACTTCTCAAAAAACAAGCACAAGCTATTGATAAGGGAAAGGCTAAACAAGAGCTCAAATCTACTATCAAAATGGAGTGGAAAGAAAAGGAGCGACTTAAGGAAGAAAAGGAATCCTTAATAGTACAAACAACATTTAGAGCACAGAATAAATATGTACCATGGATACTTGATAGTGGATGCTCCAGTCATATGACGAGTGACAAACAGAAGTTTGAGAAGTTGCAGAAATATGAAGGTGGTTCAGTAAAGTTTGGAAACAATGATGGAGCTAAGATAGTTGGCAAAGGCTCTGTCAAAATTAGTGATGGAAAAATTAAGTCAGAAGAAGTCCTGTTTGTAGATGGGTTGAAACATAACTTATTGAGCGTAAGTCAGATTTGTGATAAAGGTCATGAAGTAGTTTTTATGAAGCAGGGTTGTGAAGTCAGAAAAACAAACAGTGGAAAATTGATAGCAACTGGATCAAGGACATCTGGCAACCTGTACACGCTCTCAGAGACTTCAAAAGGAGCTTGTTTTATTGGACAGGAAGAAGAAAATTGGTTGTGGCACAAGAGACTTGGTCATATCAGTTTTGATAATCTAGTAAAAATCACCTCAAAAAGGGCTGTAAGAGATATTCCCACCATCAACAAACCTGCAAACAACATTTGTGCTTCATGCCAAAAGGGGAAGCAAACTAGAGTCACATTCAAAACTAAAGAATACTACACAAGCAAACCTTTGGAACTAATACACACTGATTTATGTGGACCCATGAGAACACAAAGCATAAATGGTGACAAATATTTTATGTTGTGCATTGATGACTATTCCAGAATGACATGGATATTTTTCTTAAAGCATAAATCAGAAGCTTTTGATATGTTCAAGATTTTCAAAAACTAGGTTGAGAATGAAACAGGTAAGAGGATCAAATGTTTAAGATCAGATAGAGGAGGAGAATTCATTTCAGAGGAGTTTACAGAATACTGTGAAAAATACGGTATTAGGAGACAGTTTTCAGCAGCCAGGACACCTCAGCAGAATGGAGTGGTAGAAAGAAAGAACAGGACAGTGCAGGAAATGGCATGGACTATGTTGGCTGAAAGCAGTCTAGCAGACAGGTTTTGGAAAGAAGCAGTCCATACTATGGTGTATATCCAAAATAGGTACATGCTGAGAACACATGAAAGCAAAACTCCTTATGAGTTATGGTTCGAAAAAAGGGCAACAACAAAATACCTCAAAGTGTTTGGCAGCAAGTGCTACATCAAAAGAACTGAAGATAATCTTGGTAAGTTTGAAGATAGAGCGGATGAAGGTATTTTTGTTGGTTATTCATCAAAAAGCAAAGCTTACAAATGCTACAATAAGAAGCTAAAGAAAATTGTGGACGAGTGTCGATGTTAAATTTGATGAAGGTAGAGAACGAGTAATTAGCTATGAAACGAACTACCCAATTTATGAAGAGGTTATTGAAAGAGATGAGGAAAACGAAATGGAAAAGATACAGAAAATTGACTCAGATGATGATTCAGAAGTGGAAGAAAATAAGAAATTCAAAACAGTAAGCTGGCAGAAAAATCATCCTAGAGAGCAAATAATTGGAGACCCCAAAGTTGGTGTTCAGACAAGAAGAAGAGTAGTAAGTAACTACTCTCTGCTATCCAGCATTGAGCCCAAAAATGTTGCTGATGCAAGCAAAGATGAGAGCTGGATGAAGGCAATAAATGAAGAATTAGATCAGATTGAGAAAAACAAAACTTGGGAGTTAGTACCTAGACCCGCAAACAAAAATATAATCGGGACCAAATGGATTTTTCGAAACAAATTGAATGAAGATGGACAGGTAGTCAGAAACAAAGCAAGATTGGTATGCAAGGGTTATGCTCAAGTTGAAGGCATTGACTTTGAGGAAACGTTTGCACCAGTAGCTAGACTAGAGGCAATTAGAATGTTTCTGGCTTTAGCAGATCTACAAGAATTTCAAGGTTTATCAAATGGATGTAAAATCAGCGTTTTTGAATGGGAAACTTGAAGAAGAGGTTTATATTGAACAACCTAGATGGTTTCCAACTTGGTGATGATCCCAACTTGGTGTGCAAATTGAAGAAAGCATTATATGGTTTAAAACAGGCACCCCGAGCATGGTATGCAAGGCTAGACAACTATCTCACTCAACAAAGGTTTAAGAAAGGTATGGTGGATAGTAATTTGTATGTCAAAATAGAAAATGGGCATCTTATTGTTCTTGTTGTATACATAGATGATATCATATTTGGCAGCAGCAAAGATGAGTCATGTAAAGATTTGGCAAATAAGATGCAGAAAGAATTTGAAATGTCAATGATTGGTGAACTTTCGTATTTCCTCGGGTTGCAAGTTAATCAAAATAAGAAGGGCATATTTATTTCTCAAGTTAAATATGTGAAAGAGATGTTAAAAAAGTTCACAATGGAGGATTGTAAGCCAGTTAGCACTCCCATGACAACAAGGTTGCAAGTTGAGCAAGGATGACAAATCTCCAACTGTTGATCAAACCATGTACGGATCTATGATTGGAAGCTTATCGTATCCGATAACCACCGGACCAGATATTTTGCAGGCGGTATGCATGGTAGCACGATTTTAGGCTAATCCCAAGGAGACTCATGTGACAGCAGTGAAGAGGATTCTTCGAGTACCTCAAAGGTACTATGGAGTATGGGTTATGGTATCCGAAAGGTAAAGACTTCACCCTTATTTTGTATTCAGATGTAGATTGGGCAGGATGTGTAGATGACAGAAAGAGTACCAATGGAGGTGCATTCTATCTTGGAGACAGATTGGTCGCATGGCACAGTAAGAAACAAGAGTCAATTTCTCTATCGACAACAGAGGTAGAATATATTGCAGCAACAACATGTTGTACATAGGTATTGTGGATGAAACAAACCCTGAAAGATCTTGGTATTAGCTTCAGTGAGCCAATATCAGTTAAGTGTGATAACACCAGTGCCATTAACATCTCCAAGAATCCGGTGATGCATTCACGCACAAAACACATTGCTATCAGGTATCATTTTTTGAAGGACAAAGTTGCGGAAGGTGAGGTTAAGTTGGATTTTGTTCCAACCACAGAGCAAGTAGCAGATATCTTCACAAAACCATTGCCCAAGGAAGTTTTTGAGTACCTTCACAATAAATTGGGAGTGGTCACACTTCCCAAGAATTGACTAGCTACAGAGATCACATTCTCAGGGGGAGCATTTAAGTATTTGATTATCTTTTTGCTCATGTTCATGATTTTTGCTAAGTGTAATAAATTGTGCCTGAGAATGTTGTGCATGGACTCAGGGGGAGTCTACAGTAGCCCTTTGGTATTATTGTCAAAGGGGGAGAAGAGTTACAGGAAATTGCACATGTGTTGCCAACAATTCCAAAGGGGGAGATTGTTGAGCAAGGTACAACAAAAGTATTGTCATTGTTGTCAACACAGTCAGATAGATCTGTTGATGCAGTGGACAAGAAGTTCAAAAGCTAGTCAGATGCAGAAGATAGGAGTTCAAAGGTTACTCAGAGTATGTACAGTGATTTTCCAAGAAGACCGAAGTGGACCACTTGCAAAAGATCAAAGAAAAAGACAAGTAAGAAAAGTGTCGCGATATCGCGACATATTCAGCAGGCAAGAAAAACTGTCATGATTTCGTGACATGTTGGAAGAGAGAGAAGAAGAAAGAAAAACTGTCATGATTTCGCGACATGTTGGAAGAGAGAGAAGAAGAAAGAAAAACTATCACGATTTCGCGACATGTTGGAAGAAAAAAGGCAAGTGGAAAAAGTGTCGCGATATCGCGACATGTTGAGAAGAAAGAAAAACTATCGCGATTTCATGACATGTTCGAAAAGAAAGTGCAAGCAAGAAAAACTGTCGCGATTTCGTGACATGTTGGAAGAGAAAGAGGCAAGTAGAAAAAGTGTCACGATTTCATGACATATTGCAAGAAAGAGAGTCCGAGAGAAAAAGTGTCGCGATATCGCGACATGTCGCATTTTCATGACCCGAAGGCAAGAGAAAGCGCTAAGGAGAAAAAGTGTCGCGATATCGCGACATGTCGCGTTTTCATGACCCGAAGGCAAGAGAAAGCGCTAAGGAGAAAAAATGTCGCGATATCACGACCCGAAGGCAAGAGAAAGCGCTAAGGAGAAAAAGTGTCACGATATCGTGACATGTCACGTTTTCGTGACCCGAAGGCAAGAGAAAGCGCTAAGGAGAAAAAGTGTCACGATATCGTGACATGTCGCGTTTTCGTGACCCAAAGGCAAGATAAAGCGCTAAGGAGAAAAAGTGTCGCGATATCGCGACATGTCGCATTTTCACGACTAAAGGAGGAGAGAGAAAGTAAGAAGGCAGAAGTGTCACGATATCACGACATGTTGTATTTTCGCGGGCCAAAGCTAAGAGAAAGCGTACGAAGGAAAAAGTGTCGCGATATCGCTACATGTTGTATTCTCGTGGGCCAAAGCTAAGAGAAAGCGTACGGAGGAAAAAGTGTCGCGATATCGCTACATGTTGTATTCTCATGGGCCAAAGCTAAGAGAAAGCGTACGAAGTAAAAGTGTCGCGATATCGCGACATGTTGTGTTTTCATGGCAACAACAACAGAAGAGTTATAGGGGCAGTTGAAGCCGACGAAGACCGATGTAAGCCGACGAAGATTAGGGTTTACAATCGACTAAGATTAGGGTTTACAACCGACTAAGATTAGGGTTTACAATCGACTGAGATTAGGGTTTTCATCATGAAAATATTGTTATAAAAGGAGGGTTGTTTGGAGAATTGAAGTGTGTTGAATATATCGTCGAATGCGTGTTGATATGTGTGAAGTTCGATCATAGTGCACAGAGAGCAAGTCGTGTCGAATCATGCTAAGTGTGAAACTTGCAAAGAAAGCAGAGTGCGCAAAAGGGAGAAGACGATCGTGAAGTTTGACTGTGACGAAGTAGAGTGTGCGAAGTGATTGCGTAGAGAGAGCAGAGTGCGCAGAGAACGCAAAGGTGAAGTAGACCAGTCAGGGTCTTGTAAAAGTGAAGGTATTTTCTGTTAAACTTCTAGATTCAAAATTGAAGTCCAGGTTGCAGCTTGGCATCAAGGGTTGGTGCTCCTTCCAGTAGGTGCTGGTAAATCAGGGGTTGGTGCTCCTTTCTGTTGGTGCAGATAAATCAGGGGTTGGTGCTCCTTCCAGTGGGTGCTGGTAAATTGATTGTAAAGTTGGTGCTTTATAAAGGCTGGATTTGGATGGTAGTCCAAGCAGTCATTTTTGAGGAGTAGCCACATTGGTGAACCTCGTTAAATCTTGTGTTGTGTGATGCTCTATTGTTATACTTGCTATATCTGTTTTAAGGTTTCATTATTTCAGTTTTAAGAGCTGTAAATTCAAGATTAAAGAGCTACACTGATTCACCCCCCTCTCAGTGTCATTGTAAGACTAACAGCTTGTGTAACTGTTCTAGTTATAATAACAGAGCCTTTGTTTCATGTGAAATGTATTTAAGGGTTTTTAAAATAATAGAGCCTTTGTTTCATGTGAAATGTATTTAAGGTTTTAATTAAAAGGAGCCTTGGATTTTATGAAATGTATTTAAGGTTTTTAATTAAAAGGAGCCTTTGGTTTTATGAAATGTAGATAAGGGTTTTAATTAAAAGGAGCATTGGATTTTATGAAATGTAGAGAAGGTTTTTAATTAAAAGGAGCCTTTGGTTTTATGAAATGTAGATAAGGGTTTTAATTAAAAGGAGCCCTCGATTTTATGAAATGTAGACAAGGTTTTTAATTTAAATGAGCCTTGGATTTTATGAAATGTATTTAAGATTTTAATTAAAAGGAGCCTTTTATTTTATGAAATGTAGAAAAGGTTTTTAATTAAAAGGAGCCTTTGATTTTATGAAATGTAGAGAAGATTTTTAATTAGAAGGATCCTTTGGTTTTATGAAATGTAGTTAAGGTTTCTAATTAAAAGGAACCTTTGATTTTGTGAAATGTATTTAAGGGTTTTAATTGAAGAAAACTTAGTGTCACATAAAATATAATGAAAGTTTTTAATTAAAATGAACCTTTGTTTCATATAGGATTATTTAAGTCTTTTAATTAAAAAGGGACCTTGGATTTATATGATATTTATTTAAGATTTAAATTAAAAGGAACCTTTTATTTATATGAGATGCATTTAAGGTTTTAATTAAAAGGAAACTTTGATTTATAAGAGATTTATGTAAGGTTTTAAATTAGGAGAGAACCTTTGATTTTAATGAAATGTATTAAAGGTTTTTAATTTAAAATAAAACCCCTTTGATTGAGGTTGAATATCTTAGAAGTTTAATTTAAAGAGATGTGGATTTATTCATGAATTGAAGTTATGGGGCTTCAATTTAGGGAATGAATGAATTTTGGTTTTAAAGGTTAAAGGTATGGGAATTTAATGCTTTAAAAAGTAGTTGATTGACTCAAAATGGGGAGTTAAAAAGAAATGTAGATTTATTCTTTGAATTGAAGTTATGGGGCTTTGATTTAGGGAATGAAAATAAAATGGATTGTTTTAAAGGTTAAGGGAATGAGACTTTAATGCTTTAGGAAATGAATGAATTTGATTTAAGTTAGATCTTGATCTAAGAAGTACGTATTGGATGACTCTCGAAAGGAACTTGAGAGGTGAAAATAAAAGTAAGTGTTCTTTTATGATATCTATTATGCATTAGATGGTTAGAAACTTAAATGAATGTTTGTATAGTTGCAATTTGGCAAAGTAAATGAATAGACGCATTTAAAGGTATGCCTATCCTGAGCCATGAGTATCTTGATCCTCTACTACCCTCAAAGAACCAATGTGAAGCAAGGAGAAGCAAGGAGTTCCATTGAAACAAAGCATATGTATTTGTATTTAATGTTTTTGTACTTATGATAAAATAGACTAGACTTGTGGGGAGATATCCCCAATGCAGATAATGTGATAATATTTAAAGTAAGAAAGACTTATCATGTGTTATCTAATGAGATGAGTGTTCATTGATTTAATGAAGGTACTTTTCCTTTATTTTTGTATTTGGTTATATTATGTGAATGATTCTCTTTAGTGTTAAGCTTACTTTTTTCCTGCATTATTGTTTGTTTGATTCATGTTGTTATAATAATTAGATGTATTATTGTTTGATTGCTTGATGATATAAATCTAATAGTAGAGTTCTAGGTTGAACTCAGAGGTGACCTAAGAGAATTAAGGACCCTTTAGGGTGAACATAGGTGACCTAAGGGAATTAATAACCCCTTAGGGTGAACATAGGAGACCCAAGGGAATTGAGACCCCCTTAGGGAGATAAATGACTAAGTTATGAAGATATTACGTCTGAGTTAAGATAGCTAATTATGGAGACGAGATAGATAGCTTAACTCACAATACTTGTAGCATACCTACACAAAAGGATTTATGTATGGTATTGACATGCATGTATAACTTCAATGGACTGAGGGTGATAAGTCTAACTCATCATGAATGATGTGATAGATGGGATTATCTGCAATGACACATTATAAACCTACATATATGGACTTATGATAGGGTACTTCGTGAGATGTATCTTCCAAGAAAACTTAAGAGATTGAAACTTTAGGTAAATGTTAGTTGGGTTAGGGATTCATGAAGGGTTCATGTATCCCTCTCCTTAGTAAAAAAAAACTCTTTCATTTTTTTGTATTTTCTATTTTTGTGATTTTTGGGTCGTTACATTTGGTATCAGAGCTCTATGTACAGGGGTATAGAAATTTTGTGTGTGCTAAAAGGGAACTAGATGTATCCAATTAAGGCTTGCTTAAGAAAATGGGCTAATGTTGGGATGACCTAGAATACCCTAGTTGTTAGAATTTGACGGGCATAAACCCTAAGGTATAGTGGATGTTAGGATACCTTAGTATGGGCTACAATATAAATGATACATCCTAGCCTAGGATATTACCCTAGTTAGGTTGTTAATGCATATACCAAGAGAACTTTGTATTATGGCTTGATTAGAGATATAGCGTAAGATAGAAATGTAGTATAATCTTCTTTCTTGGATAGAGTCAAGATAAGATGCCACCTAAGACCAGAAGAGAGAGACCTATACCTAGAAAAACTCAACAAAGTAATATCAAATAAGAAAACTAGGATGGGTAGAAGACCTCACCGCTACGGTCATTATTATGCAGGGTCAGATAAGACATTTGCTAGAAATGACTGCAAATAAAAATTCATAAGTTTGTGGTTCAAAGCTCGATCTATAAAGTGGACTAACTATAGAGAAAGTACAAGCTAGAGCATTAGTAGAAAAAGAAACAACTAGGGACATGAAAAACATTAGTATCTCTAAGTTTTACAGAGAGGGTGATGGTGATGCAACGAAAGCATGGCTGAGAGAGGTGGAGATTCACTTTACGGTTAAAGGCTACTCATCAAGAACCCAAACACTTTGGGCTATGATTAACCTGGAAGGGGCTACTCTGGAGTGTTGGGAAACCTACTATGAGGAAAATAATATTGAACCCATCGATACTCCATGGGAATAATTTATAAACATATTTAAGAAGATATTCTTAATAGAGCACTTCTATGCCTTAAAGTTTGAAGAATTTGCTAGTCTTAGACAAGGAACTAGCATAGTAGAGGTGTATTATAAGAAAATAGTAAGGTTGTTTAAATATATGCCCATTTATAATAAGAAGATGTAGGTTCATAAGTTCATTCTTGGATTAAAATCTAGTTTGAAGCATGATGTGGAAATGCGGGAACCTAAATCATGAGAAAAGGCATATGACCTAGCACAGAAATTAGAGTCACACTTTTGTTATAAGTATGACACCATACCCGAGCAAGCTCAAAAAGAGTTGAGGAAGAGGAATAGTAACGGGTTTGTAAAATAGGGGCCTGAACAAGAGCGAAAGGCCAAGAATCCCAAAAATCCTAAGAAGAAAACTTAGAAGAATTAGAACAATTTCAAGAAATTTTTTTGTAATAAGTATAACAAGCCTAATAGTACAAAACCTCAACCATAGAATATGCAAGCTCCAACTCCAACAACTAAGAATGGGAACAAGAAACCTAAAAAATAGCAAGGATCCAAGAAAGGCTGCTACAATTGTCAATGATCTCATTACTATAATTAGTGTCCATATCAAGCAGGGACTAGCACAACTAATGCAAAAGTAAAGGAACCAGAACATCAGATCTATGCCAAAACCATGAAGTAGAAGCTAGAAGGACAAGCCACCCCATTACTTGTGAAAGGTAAGGTTTTCAATAAGCAAGTAAACATTTTGATATATAGTGGAGCCACTGATAGTTTTATTTCATCTAGTCTAGCAAGGACTGTGTTGGAAAGGCCTAGATATTTGGCCCAAGGGTGGAAGGTTGAGTATGGTTTTGTACATACATACTCAGTAGACTAGTGTTATCCTATGGCAAAAGTTAATCTATTTGAAGGGACCATAGAATTTTGTTTATAAGCAAATATCTTACATGCCTTTGATGTGATCCTAGGGATGGATTGGCTACAGACTCATAAAGCCTTAGTCAATTTCCAAGACCAATGAATTGAGTATTCAGAGGAAGGTAGAAGAAGACTAAGAATTCATAGCAATCATGGGGTATTTGAACCTCATATGTTGTCCGCTATGCAATTGAAAAAGACCCTAAAGAGGGGAGGGGTAGTGTATGTGGTAAAACTTAATGAAGTGGAGGACCATGAGAAGGAGGAAATAATAAGACATCATCCAATTTTATAAGACTTTTAGGATGTATTTCTAGAGGACCTACCTGGATTACCTCCTCTACAAGAATTTGACTTCACAATTTAACTTATTATGGGAGTCTAACCTATTCATAGATCCTCATATAGGATGAATCCTACTGAAATGTGAGAAATAAAGGTTCAACTGCAAGGATTGTTGGAGAAGGGTTTGATAAAACCAAGTGTGTCACTATGGGGCACACTAGTTTTATTCGTGAAAAAGAAGAACAGTTCGCTGAGATTGTGTATTGATTACATGATGCTAAATAAGACTACAATCAAGAATAAGTATCCTTTACATAGGATTGAATATTTATTTGATCAACTAAAATATGCCAAGGTGTTTACTAAGATAGATCAAAGGTCAAAGTATCACTAGTTAAGGATTTATGAGGAAGACACTCACAAAAAGATATTTAAGATTAGATATGGGTACTATGAGTTTATAGTTCTACCCTTTGGAATGACTAATGCTCTAACTGCTTTCATGAACCTAATGAATAGTGTGTTCCAAAGACACTTAGATCAGTTTATCCTGGTATTCCTATATGATATCCTTATATACTCTTGAGATAAATAGGAGCATGATAAACATCTTAGGATCATGTTCTAATTTTTTAGGGAGAAACAAATTTATGGAAATCTAGCTAACAGTGAATTCTATGTCCCAGAGGTATGATATCTTGGACATGTTATATCAATAGAAGAGATTGTTGTGGATCTAGAGAAGATTAAGGCTATTATGAATTGGCCACCCCCCACTAATGTGACTGAAGTACAAAGTTTCATGGGGTTAACGGGCTATTATAGACGTTATATAAAGGACTACTCCAAGATTGTTGGACCCATAACAAACCTTCAGAAGAAGGGGAAATAATTCAAGTGGACGGAGAAGTGTGAGGTTGCCTTCATACTACTAAAGCATAAGCTTACTACTGAATTGATACTAAAGGTTCCCGATCCTCAAAGGGACTTTTTAGTGTGCACTGATGCATCAATAGAGGGGTTGGATGGGGTACTATCACAAGAGGATTTAGTAGTGGCATATACTTCAAGGAAGCTGAAAAAGCATGAAGTTAATTATGCTATGCATGATTTAGAGCTAGCTATGGTGGTGCATGCTTTAAAGGTTTGGCACCACTACTTAGTGGGGAGACCCTTTGAATTGAAAATCGATCATCAAAGTTTGTGGTACATATTCACCCAACCAATACTCAATGCAAGACAAATAATATGGGTGGAATTTCTTGCTAAGTATGATTTTGAGATTGAGTACATAAAGGGAAAAGAGAATAAGGTAGTGGATGCTTTGAGTAGAAGGAAATATATAGTAGCCATAATTAGAATTCACATGGACCTAATGGATCTAATGAGGCAGGAACAATCTTAGGATGAGTATTGCCAAGGAATTTGAGCTAAATTGGATAGAGATCCTGAAGAAAATGAGGAATTTAGTATGAAATATGACTTTCTATGTTATAAGGGAAGGGTCTTCGTACCAAATTTGGGTAATTTGATAATGCACGAAGCTCATAGATATCCTTATTCTGCTCATCCGAGAGGAGCCAAAATGCAATAAAATATGAAAAGAACCTTCTTTTGGGTAGGTATGAAGAAGGACATCATATATTTTGTTTCTCGATGTCTCAAATGCTAGAAATTCAAGGTATATTTCCAACATCCCATAGGAAAAATTCACTTACATGATATACCTATGCAAAAATGGTAGGTTATATCTATGGATTTTATCATGGGTTTACCCAAAACTTGATACCAACATGATGCCATATTTCTAGTGGTCGATAAATTGACTAAAGTTGCCCACTTCATAATAGGAAATACTAAGGATGATGTTCAAGTAGTAGCTAGTAGATTCATCAAAGATATATTCCGATTGCATGGGTTTCCTAAGTTAATTATCTCAGATAGAGACTCCAAATTCACTTATAAATTTTGGAAATCCCTTCATAGTGCAGTTGGTATGAACTTAAATATGAGTTCAACATACCACCCTGAAATCGATTGTCAAACAGAGCGAGTAAACCAAGTTTTGGAATACATGCTTCGCATGTACTACAAGGATCACAAATATTAATGGGAATATTGTCTACCTTTGGTAGAGTTTACCTAAAATAATGGACGTCACTCCTCGCTAGGAATGGCACCTTTCGATGCCTTGTATGGGTGAAAGAGTAGAACACCATTATCTTGGTACAACCTAGAAGATAGAGTTGAGATTGGACTAGAAATGGTTAGGGTAATGGAAGAGCAGCTAAAAGAAATTAGGCAAAGGCTTAAGGAAGTTGTGGATAGACAAAAGAGTTATGTAGATCTAAAAATGACTCCAAGAGAGTATTCTATTGGAGATAAGGTGTTATTAAGGGTTAAGCCAAAGAAAAGTGCTATCAAATCCACAAAGTTGGATCCATGTTTTGTGGGGCCCTTTGAGATCATGGAAAATATTAGTCCCATGGCATACCAACTTGCATTACCACCTAATCTATCCAAAATCCATGATACCTTCCGCATACACTTGCTTAGAAAATATGTTGTTGACCCTGAACATGTGTGGGATGTTTCTAATTTGCAGATAGCAAATACGAATGCCATTGAAGTCCTACCTGTGAGGACTCTTGAGTTTTATTCTAAATATCTACAGAATCAGACTCTTGAATAGTATAAGGTCCAATGGGACCAGTTTTATGAGAAGAATGCCACTTGGGAGAAAGTGGAGGTTATGCAAAAACATTTTCCCTTTTTTTTTTAAGCTATATGATGTAATAGTTTGAATTTTTGTTAAAAAAATAAAAAAACAAAAGGAAAACTAGAAACATTGAGGATAATGTTTAATCCTAGTGGGGGAGGATGTCATGACCCTCCTTGAATTTATGGCACAAGAAAAAAACGTATTAACATATGATGTGGTGATACTTGTTTTGAACAATGGAACCAACTATATGATGTTTAGTTGATTTATAAGGGCATGTTATCACTAACATATTGCCAAGTGTGCAGGATCAGGTACACTCGTAGGTGGAACAGGCAGAGTCACCCACCAGAAATGAGGGTATCAAATATTAGGGGAAATTATGATTAAGGTACTTGGAGGTAACATGGATAGATACCTTCATATAGGCATGCATTTATGGAAGGGATAATCATCGATGGCCGATCACCTTG
Organism: Wollemia nobilis; assembly: GCA_028583015.1. Taxonomy (NCBI): domain Eukaryota; kingdom Viridiplantae; phylum Streptophyta; class Pinopsida; order Araucariales; family Araucariaceae; genus Wollemia; species Wollemia nobilis. The sequence continues at coordinate 177,149 of JAQPPZ010001808.1, forward strand.
AGATTTAGTTAATAGCCTAGTAGCTATCGTAAAATCTTTGGCTAAGATGGGTGATCGAGTTGATGGAATGATTCCCTCTTTGTTGTTGTAAAAAATTATTTTCTCTATATTGCATCATGGCTTTAGTAGATTAATATTGGGTTTTCTATATGAGAACAACTGGAAGATGTATATAAATGCATAAGGTAAACTATCATGTTGAAGCGCAAGTAAAGCATCATCCTTATGAAAGAAAATAAATTAAATTCATATGCTGAATTAAAATTCCTCTAAATTAATAAATGAAGTTTAAATAAATAATGTTTGTCTCATTTGAGCTTATTAGTAAAATTTTTTGTCATATAAATTAGTTTGCATCTAAATTAATTAGAGGTGTGCGTTTTAATTATAAGAGGATTCATGAAAAGACTTTAATTAATTGAATTTAATGAAAGAGAATTAATTTAAAAAAAATTATATATAATAATATATATCTTTTATTTTAAAATAAAAAAAATAAAGATATTGTGTAATTAAAAGTAATATATTTAAATGTTGATAAATATCATAAGAATGATATTTAAAAAAAAGGGCCATTCTTCATCTTTTAAAATTAAAATGTAATCATCCGTTTCCTATGCAACGAACCCTATGAAATAGCCTATGAGGCCTACTAATTTCCAAATGTGGAAAATATGGGGAGAACGCACAAGGGATAGGGGACACTGCATTGAAGAGTGGAGGCAGAAGATAGGGGCTCAGGGTTCAAGTGGACGACGAGAAAGCCACCAAGGTGGACAGGTATGCAAGAAAGAAGGTAAGGAATAGAGAGATGAATGGGGAGAGGGAGAGAGAGATGGATGGAGAGAGGGAGAGAGCATATGGACGGGGATAGAACAAGAACGTAGACGTAGATGAGAGAGATATAATGGGAATAATGCACCAGAGGCTAAGACGAGGGTAGCTAGATGTCACCATATTTCCAATCTCCGTAGGAGTTAAGGTTGGGTTGCTTTAAATCTAGAACCCGATTTTAATTTATGTGGGATTTTTGCATATAAGTGCTATGCACTATGTTTTTGAAATAATATCCCTTATGCTATGAAAGTGTTGTGTGCTATGTTTTTTGGAATCTTCCTTATGCTGTGAAAGCACTATGCACTATGTGTTTTGGAATCTTCCTTATGCTATGAAAGCATTGTGCACTATGTGTTTTGGAATCTTCCTTATACCGTGTGAAAGCACTGTGCGCTATGTGTTTGATAGAATCTCCTTATGTCATGTGAAAGTGTTGCACACTATATGGTTGAGATAACCTCCTTATGTTGTGTGAGCACTGAGCGCTATGTGTGTGTTGTGAAACCACCATGTGAAGAGCACTGGGTGCTAATAGAAGCCACCTTGTGGAAGCACTATGTGTGTGTTGTGAAACCACCATGTGAAGAGCGTTGGGTGCTAATAGAAGCCACCTTGTGGAAGTGCTATGTGTGTGTTGTGAAACCACCATGTGAAGAGCATTGTATTATAATAAGAATCACCCTACGTGTGTTGTGAAACCACCATTTGAGGAGCGTTGTGCTCAAACAGGAATCACCCTATGTGTGTTATGAAACCATCATGTGAAGAGCACTATATTTTAATAGGAAACATCCTTTGTGTGTTGTGAAACCACCATGTGAGGAGCGTTGTGCTGAAACAGGAATCACCCTGTGTATGTTGTGAAACCACCATGTGGAAGCATTGTATTTTAACTAAAACCGCTCTATACTTGTAGTTTAAGATAAAAAACTCCTTTATGTTGGATGAGTGTTGTGTGTGAGCAATCACCATAGGCTGTGTTGTGTGTTGTGCACTACAAAATGCAATGAGCACTTTAATGAAAGCTAATGTGAGAGCTTAGTGAGTGCTTCGACAGAATAGTGGGTGTTAGCAATGAGTGTTGTACATGTTCAAAGGCATTGACATCTAGTTGCGAACCCTGCATTACGTAAGGTGTTGTGTAACTGTTCTAGTTAAAAGAACAAAGACTTTGTTTCATGTGAAATGTATTTAAGGGTTTTTAAAAGAACAGAACCTTTGTTTCATGTGAAATGTATTTAAGGTTTTAATTAAAAGGAGCCTTGGATTTTATGAAATGTATTTAAGGTTTTTAATTAAAAGGAACCTTTGGTTTTATGAAATGTAGATGAGCGTTTTAATTAAAAGGAACCTTTGATTTTTTGAAATGTAGAGAAGGTTTTTAATTAAAAGGAGCCTTTGATTTTATGAAATGTAGATAAGGGTTTTAATTAAAAGGAGCCTTGGATTTTATGAAATGTAGATAAGGTTTTTAATTAAAAGGAGCCTTGGATTTTATGAAATGTATTTAAGGTTTTAATTAAAAGGATTCTTTGATTTTATGAAATGTAGAAAAGGTTTTTAATTAAAAGGAGCCTTTGATTTTATGAAATGTAGAGAAGGTTTTTAATTAAAAGGAGCCTTTGGTTTTATGAAATGTAGTTAAGGTTTTTAATTAAAAGGAACCTTTGATTTTGTGAAATGTATTTAAGGGTTTTAACTAAAGAAACCTTAGTGTCGCATAAAATATAATGAAGGTTTTTAATTAAAATGAACCTTTGTTTCATATAGGATTATTGAAGGCTTTTAATTAAAAAGGGACCTTGGATTTATATGAGATTTATTTAAGGTTTTAATTAAAAGGAACCTTTGATTTATATGAGATGCATTTAAGGTTTTAATTAAAAGAAACCTTTTATTTATAAGATATTTATGTAAGGTTTTCAATTAGGAGAGAACCTTTGATTTTAATTAAATGTATTGAAGGTTTTTAATTTAAAATAAAACCCCTTTGATTAAGGTTGAATATCTTAGGAGTTTAAATTAAAGAGATGTGGATTTATTTGAGAATTAAAATTATAGGGATTCAATTTAGGGAATGAATGAATTCTGGTTTTAAAGGTTAAAGATATGGGACTTTAATGCTTTAAAAAGTAGTTGATTGACTGGAAATGGGGAATTAAAAAGAAATGTAGATTTATTCTTTGAATTGAAGTTATGGGGCTTTGATTTAGGGAATGAAAATAAAATGGATTGTTTTAAAGGTTAAGGGAATGAGACTTTAATGCTTTAAGACATGAATGAATTTGATTTAAGTTAGACCGTGATCTTAGAATTACGTATTGGATGACTCTCTAAAGTAACTTGAGAGGTGAAAATAAAAGTAAGGGTTATTTTATGATATCCATTATGCATTATATGGTTAGAAACTTAAATGAATGTTTGTATAGTTGTAATTTGGAAAAGTAAATGAATAAACACATTTAAAGGTATGCCTATCCTGAACCATGAGTATCCTGATCCTCTACTACCCTCAAAGAACCAATGTGAAGCAAGGAGAAGCAAGGAGTTCCATTGAAACAAAACATATGTATTTGTATCTAATGTTGTTGTACTTATGATAAAATAGACTAGACTTGTGGGGAGATATCCCCGATGTAGATAATGCGATAATATTTAAAGTAATAAAGACTTATCATGTGTGATCTAATGAGATGAGAGTTCATTGATTTAGTGAAGGTACTTTTCCTTTATTTCTGTATTTGGTTATATTATGTGGATGATTCTCTTTAGTGTTAATCTTGCTTTATTTCCTCCATTATTGTTTGTTTGATTCATGTTGTTATAATAATTAGATGTATCATTGTTTTATTGCTTGATGATAGAAATCTAAGAGTAGAGTTCTAGGGTGAACTCAGAGGTGACCTAAGGGAATTAAGGACCCCTTAGGGTGAACATAGGTGACTAAGAGAATTAAAAACCCCTTAGGGTGAGCATAGGAGACCTAAGATAATTGATACCCCATTATGGAGATAAAGGACTAAGTTGTGAAGAGATTACATCTGAGTTAATATAGCTTTTTGTGGAGACGAGATAGATATATTAACTCGTAATACTCGTAGCATACCTACACAGAAGGATTTATGTATGGTATGGATATGCATGTATACCTTTGATAGACTAAGTGTGATAGGTCTAACTCATCAAGAATTATGTGATAGATGGGCTTATCTGTAGTGACACATTATATGCATACACAGACGAACTTGTGATAGGGTACTTCGTGAGATGTAACTTCCAAGAAAACTTAAGATATTAAAAATTTATGTAAGTATTAGTTGGGTTATAAATTCATGAAGGGCTCATGTATCCCTCTCCTTAGTAAAATAAAAAAAACTCTTTCATTTTTTTTGTATTTTCTGTTTGTGTGATTTTTGGGTCATTACATTCGGATCTTCCATGTCATGAGACATCTCGAATCATCATATTCTCCTAAAAATACTCCACATTTGCTATCCAATATTTCCAAAATGTAATATTACCATGCATAACTGTGGTCCCTGGGACTCATCTTCTTCTTTGCACAATTCATCAAGAATTTGTTCTACAAGTCACCATTAGCCTTGAGAGACCTAACTTGTTCTTTTGGACTCATTTTATTTTATCAGTGTCTAGTCTAAAATGCATATGCAATATTATATAGATCTCAAAGAGATAACTCTACTAGCTGGTACTTACCAAAATCATGTCTTTGAACTAAGTGTTTTTCTTGAGAAGTTTTGGCTTTCTGCGAATCATCCTTAGCAACCTAGCTAGTTACTTTGTTGGCACCTACGTTGGTAGTCCCATTCTTGACTATGGCAACTATCAAGGTGTATTTATAGAAATTCTATCTTTATCCATTGGGCTACAGAGTCAAACTTAACAGACAACAAAGAGGAAATATAAAAAAGTAAGAGAAAGAAAGTGTTTCAAATATGTGCAATGGTGACTCCTAGAATTTAGTGTTCCATAATCTCTAACAATCCCTGCTACAGCTTTGGGTATTGTATATAATGTGGAGGGTTATATCTATACATACATGTGATCGCCATATTATTCTATATATTTTTTTCCTATTCATAGCAAAATTATGATGTGTACTTCATGCATAGCCAAGGAAATATTGTACAAACTATCCTCTGTATCTATAGTGTCTTGACCATATGATCAGAAACTTGAGTTGTTTAACATGGTCTACTATCAATAGCTTGGGCTTATCTAATTTTTTAAGAAGATCCCAAATTTAATGGCCTTTTTATTCTAGAGCTTTTACTTTTTGTTCAACACTAAAGGTCATAAAATCTAGTTGAAACCTAGTTACTGATTCTTTTGGTGAAATGTGAAAACAACTTGCACTTGTTATATTTTCTTTGTTTGTGATGCCTCCCCTAGGATCTTCACATGCTACCACACCTTGGAAATATATACTATAAATTTCTATATTTTATTGGATCTTAAGGATACCCAACCAATCATTGTTGGATGAGTGGGCATAGGATAGGAAGTTTGGCTTTTGTGCAATCAACCCATATGCTTAAAAATCATTTAAGTTTATTTTAACTTCACATATGATATCATCAATGAATTTGGTCTTTTTATTAGGATTACTTTGGGTACCAACTTGCTGCAACCCTTGATTTAGTAGTGTCAATATTTTTAGCCCATGGAACTACCAGTTGTTTGCATTCCTAAATTACATCTAGGAATTTTGCACTTGGAAGGTCGATCAGGTTTACCCTTTCTAACACCAGTAATTCTTTTCCTAGTTGAGTGGACTTAGGGGATTATTTTGATCTTCTTGTTTCCTACTGAATGCTGACTTTTGGGAGGTATGAATCTTTGCATGCTTTTGAGTGTTGCTTTGTTGGTGACTAAATATCATAAATAGGGTTGTGCAAGTATTTCTTATCCTCTTTATTACTAATTCACTTTGTCTAAGGTGTCGCTACTTCTATGCTTCCCTCCTATGTATAGTCATACACTGTGTTACAGGTTATCCAATCATACACCATGTGAATTTCCTCCATCTGATTATAAGGATTATGGTCTCTTTTGACTTATAAATGTTTGTACACTTGATATGGATGAACCACATCCTCAGTTACTTATTTGACCTCCCTCTCTTCCTAGTTCATATATGTTATCAGGATATTTGGATTGAAAATGGGTAGGTTATCATAGTATTTGTATGAAAAATGGAAGACCATCATAATAACATTCTCTGTATTCTACAAACTACTTTTTCATGTTTTTTATCTCCTCTGTGAGACATTGGATCTCTATTTATTGCTTTAGATCTACTTGAACCTCAGATAAAGTATTACCCTCTGATATACAGTATGAAATATAATTAGTTCTTTTGAGGAATGAAGGATAAGGCATAGCAACAAGGGACCCTACTAGGTATGTGGTTATGAGATGTTGAAATGGAACTACATCCTCCTAGGGTGGTAATTTTCATACTTGGATCAACATATTTTCAGCTCAGAAAGCTTGTCGAAAGACTTGAGAAAACCTTTTATCATAAAACTATAAAATCAAAAGGCTTATGTCATGATGAAAAGATTTAATATAGTATAGGTAAGCCTCAGCCTATGTTGGTCGATATTCTGAAGGGATCTTCCTCCAGGATATCTGGAACCGTATGTTGAATTTTGACATATTTTCATGGGGGGTTCACTTGATTAATTGAAACCAGGTTGGTAAGGCAGAGTCACTTAAGTAATAAAATGTATAAATTAATGTCTTCACTAAATTAGCCCATGTACAAATACTTCCATACTTCAAGATATTTTACCAAAGTAGGATTCTTTCCTTAAGAGAGAGGATAAGGAGTCTAAGAACCACATCCTCATGCATAAAATCATGCATCATTATTAGGGAAGCAACATCTTGGCAATGTTCAAATGCAATTTTATCTATCCTATCAAAAATTGACTAGTACTTCAAAGCAATCTTGGAATCTCATGAGGATTCTAGATATTCATAGGGCCTGCATAATTCTAATAAGGAACATCGTACTGATCCATTACAACACCTAAGTTATTGAAATCATTAGATGAGCATAAATTCTCTACCAGTGAATTTGAGGCTTCTCAACATATCTTGGGTCCTCTAGGAGATAGTTCTTTTAGAATGATGCAGAATGACAACCGATAATGAACCACCAATCAATTTTTAGCAGAGTCACATTATTTTTCTCAAGGTAACTGATCATCAGGTTCAAGTTCAATCTATTTATAAGTCATCAGGTGATGGAGATTATGGACAAAAATAGAATATCACCAAGTTTTTTTCATATTTGAAAAGCAACTTGTCTTATGATACAAATATTTGGATTTGAGAAAATTCGCTAGGTGATTTTTATGAGACATGATAATACAAAAAATTACCTACCCTTATATTATCTAACTAAAGGACCTTTGGGTCCCATCGAGCACACCAAAAATTGTTGGTCAAAAAATTTATCTAATGGAAATGTTTGTGTGCCCATAGACTTTGACCAACATTGAAAGATCAAGGAGCTCATGGGAACTGTAGTGGTCAATCTCTGGAGGAGGTCGGTTCCTTGAAATCTTGACTAACTATTCCTAAAAGCAGGGGGGAAGGGTACTAAAATACATAAACTAAACTATATCCAGAAATTGTAGTGTTACAAATTAAGCAACATCAAGACATATACAATAACAAGGATCATACAACTAAACAACCAACTACCTAATAGACCAACTAGTTGTAAAAAAAAAGCATAGAGTATTTAATATTAATCTATTGTATATTAATATGACCATGAATTCCAGACAATTAAATGAGTACAAAAAAAATACAAGAGTTAAAATTATCACCATAAACATTTAACATGCTTGAATTAGAAATATGTAGCCATCAATACATACATACATATTCTATGAGTGAAATATGTTCATCCTTACATATAAATTGTAAACACCTAAGAGCTTATTGGTTTCCTTCTAAATTCTTGTATTTATAGATATTTTACAATCCTATGGTATTCAAAAACATCATTGCCTAAGAAGTGGATCACTATTATGTCATAGATTCTACCAACCTATTGGACCACCTCAAAAATATGGCTGCTCCAACTACCTGGATGTGGTTGATTGACATGGCCTGGATCCACACCATCTTGAGTCATGCTCTCCTTGCTGGATGCACTCGATCCATTGATTTCTCTTCTGCCTAGCCACCCTATCATCTGTATGATGGACTTTATCGTTAAGATCCTCTGATACAAGATCATGTCCACCAAACATCATGGGAGAGAGAGAGGTGTTCTTATTGGAAAATAATCATCAGATCATTTGTGCATGTATGAGACACCCACTCCTCATTATGATAACTTATGTATGCACACTGATATCCTAGTGGATTTATCTCTTGATCAGGTGTTATATCTCTTATTTTGGTTCCCTAAGACCTTGATGAGTCCAAATTGGATGTAACCATACCGATATATCCTACACTTTGCCTATTTTCTACTTCTAAGTACATAGGGCCCCTAAGTACTGATAAAATTGTAGTCATGCCTAAATATTTTTGCCTTCATCATGCTTCATTGCTTTGTATGTGCCTTCTATTGGTTTTTGAGCTCTAGACCAGAATATTGAGATCCTACCAAAATTTGGCTAGGGATGAATGTTTTGGTGTTTGAGTGACTCAACCATTCTTTTGATTGAGTAATCTGGGCATGGTCAGACTTGGGTTGACCTTAATTATTGCAGTCCACTATATACTTGGCAACTCTCCCTAACTAGGTATTTATGATGCTTCCAGGATCCATTCAAGCCTAATTGTACTGGGCTCCATCAATAGTGGCCACCATCCTCTCTTGGTTAAGGTTAGGCTTTTGAGACCTTATCAGGTTCTGGTTGGGTACAATTATTTTGGTAGTCCCTAGACCTGGCCATTTTTATCTTCCCTTTTCTCTTTGACACTAGGGTGGATGTTTTGACATTTTACTGGGCTTCAGGAAACATAGATGTTTTGACACTATCAATACTTAGCCTGCGTTGCTCTATTCATATGTATAGGGTCTCTGATATTTGAAGAGTTTATACCTAGGCATAACTATTTTGATCAACTTTTGACTTAGCCATTTTCTTTATCCTACTTATTTTAGCTTTCAGTTAGCAGACGAGGAATTGATGCCATCCTGGATTTCTAGGCAGGTGTAGTTCTTTCAGCATGATGGAGAGATGACTATTCTAGACTGAAGCTTGTATTCTAGTGGCAAGACCCAACATGATTTATTTTAATACTTCATCTAGTACCATAGTTCGGGTAGTTCCATGCCCTACTCAAACTTCTTTTGTCATCATCTAGCACCCAAGTGAACAGTGGTCAACTCCTGATTCATAGTTGTAGTAGGTTGAACTTTCATATTTGTTTTATATTTTGACTAGGCATAAGTATTTAGTAAATTAAAGGGATATCCTCCATACCACCTCTTTTCTCAGATCTACTTCTAGCAATACCTTTGAGCTTGAGGATAAAATTTTGTTGGTGATCTTCAGTTCTATCTAAGAAAACAAACTTAATATATAGTTGTTGGCAGCTAGGTGTGGGTAGGTACAAAAAATACTCACAAGGGTCTATAGTGCTACTAACATGAGTGTCATTTATATTGTTAAAATGAAAATTTATCACACAAAGAGACTCATTTTTCTTATTCTATACAACTATTTCCTATCATTTTTCTTAAAATTGTGATTAATTCACTATGAAATCAATAATAAATTTGTTTGATCTTCATTAATTCCTTTTTTATATATATTTAGGTTAAGAATTATTAGATATATCAAAATAAATCCTTGAAACAACTTAAATTTATAAATTAATAGAAATAATCAATACTATTTTAAATAATATGATAGTCTAATGAGTTGAGATAAGTCATCACAATTTCAATAAATAAATTAATAGAAATAAACAATAATATTTAAAAATATAGTCTATTGAATTGAGAAAGGTCCTCTTCTACAAATGGTTGGTATAATTTATGAGTGATGGATGCTTGAAGGTACTTTTTTTTCTTATATTGGATATACCTTGGATCATACAAATTTACAACTTATCTTCCCAAAAAATACTAAATTACATATACATATACATATACATATAAATACACACACACACACACACACACACACACACACAAACACACACACACACACACACACATATATATTTCAAAAAATATGAGTTAATGGTGAATATAAATCTAAGTTGTATTCTCTTACGTTCTCTATACATTATTCTATTTATACAATTGGAAAAATCCAAGGGCTACTTATTTTTGTGTCAGATGCAAGATTTAATATTTACAATACCTATCTAGGTGACCATATTCATGAAAAATATAACACCTAAAGGGGATGTTCTCATAGTCCACATCTTGTTCCAAGGTATATTTTTTTCGCCAAGGGATTTTCAAGGTTTATGAGAACACATATTTTGGCATGGATAATTTGTTCAAATTATCTTGTACTATTGGTTGCCATCATATAATATCTTAGAGTATTGCCTTTTTCCATGAAGACAACTTGGTTCTAAAATTTAAATGACAATCAAAACATTCTCACCCATACATGGGCTATTAAGGGCATTTCCTCTTCTACCATGAACTTGTTCTCTATATTGCCTTGACCTAACTAAAATCCAAGGACACCCCTAGAAAAATTGTTCTCTATCCTTCTCATTAGAAAATAAATTAAGAAATAACCATTGGGGTAAGCAAAAATATTTAACTCACCTCTAATTCTCTATTGTATAGCAATCCATACCTTGAAAGATGAGAGGGTTGGATGAAGATAAAAAAGTCAACAGATTAATACTATACATTCCATAGTGTTTATCCTAGTCTGTATGCCCAAAATCTTAAGTTGGATTATGGGAGAGACATTTTCTACTTTCATCCACCCCAAGGTTATTTTTCTAGGGTCCACTTTACACATTCTCAAATGACTACAAGAAGTCCTAGTATTGTTAACTACAATTATTTGTATTTTTCATTCTATCAAGGCATCTTGAAAGGTTATTTTTGGTAATATTTCACTTGGTTCTCTTCCATAGGGATTGACTTAATTTTATTGCTATGAGAAGCAACATTGACCCTTTTTTGATTACTTTACAATGGTGTAAGTTTATTTCCCTATTGAGGCTTTTTGACTTGTTGCAATACAACTCTATCTTGTTTTAAAGTCTTATCCTCTACCTCTTGTTTGTTTGTGCCCTTCATTCTAATATTATTTGAGATTGGCTAATATATATATATATATTGTGAAAAGTGTGTTATATTATTTTACTATTAAATATAATCCTCTCGACTTATTAAAAATATTAACTATGATTACCAAAATTGATGGAAGGTATCCTTTTTATTGTGATGGTGTTTGGGTTCCCCATGACCAACTTGAGATTGAAAGAAAAGAATTTTTTCATTTCATTATCGTCCAAAGTTTTAAAATGGGGAAGCAATCCAAAGAAAAGATCATCTTCTATAGTTTGATTTTGATGTTTACTTATGAAAACCTTGTGCTTGTACCTAAATAAGAAGATTCTAAGGAGGATGAAATGGGTGTTTGAGTAAGAATTGAGCCTTTATCATTGAATATATAAAATGAAGTGGAGTTATAGAGGAGGTTGATATGTTGTTGTTCTTTCAAAGGTTTGAGTGTAACAATCCAAGTCTACTCACCTGGTTGAATCACTAAGTCAAGCCAAGCAATTTCTCAGAGGGATTTTTTGTCTAAGTTTATTGATTTATCTTAAATAGCGCTTTCTTGTTCACAAAAAATGCTTTCATGTTCGTAGCATTTATGTTTCACCCAATGAATTTTTCACATAAATTTTTAATCATTACAGGCATATCAAACCACCTTTATATCTCAAGATTGTTGTAGACAACCACCCAAGTGGATGAGATTGACCAAATCTCAAAAGGTGCCATTCTATGGATTCAAGTTATCTCATTTAATGTCCTCTTATTCTGGCATGAGGGTCGATCAATGTCCAAGGCTATCCTCTAGGGACCATAACACCTAGAGGATGGATGCATACTTTCCCATCCCTTATTATATGGAACCTTCTACTAACCATTTGACTTATTCAAATAATGGTAAGGGGATTAGCGTACATATGCCTAGTGTCTAGTTGAACATCCTCTTTCGCAGAGTCAACTAGAGCCATATCATTACCTTGACACTGGACTTGGTCTTAATGCACAATTTTCCTCACAACTATTTATCCCATACCAAACATCATGGCTGGACTAGCTACAGGGTCATGCTAGCCCACTTCTAGTTAGACAGTACATAGGATTATCACTGTACTCTTGAGAAATGATCTATAGGTAGCATCCCATACCACCTCTCATTACTAGTATTGGTAAGATCATTAGGTTTGATCTATCTCGCCATACCATGATCATTCAAAAGTCAATAAGTCACCATATTGTAACTATAAAATTAGGATGAATTATGTTTTACTACCTTCATGAGGATTACATTTTATCTTTACTCTTCATGATCTTAATGTAAAAAGGTTTATGGTTCACCAAAATGATCCACTATTTAAAGATGGTTTACTATAGCTATCTAAAATCTAGCTCTCAAGTTACATATTCCTATGAACCGGAGCTAACTACATACATCCTCTAAGTATAAGCATTATTTTAAAACATAGCAATATCCATACAATCTAATAATTTTTAAAACCTAACTATTTTTTTACTCAAAATAATATTCACTTGTACAAAAATATCCTTATCTTAAGAAAGTAAAGTTATTAAAAAATATTAATAACACAAGTATCACTCTATTAATCAAATATTTAAAGTTACATATATATATATATATATATATATATATATATATATATATATATATATATATATATATATATATATACCTATCTACCTCTAAAAATTTTGCACCTCTTTTATTCAGGTTAATGGATCCGTGCCTTGAAGTGAAATGAGAAAATAGTAGATCTACACCTCAGAGAGAGGTACTTGAGGTCATGCCTTCTTTGGTTATTTTTTGATAAATTGTTTAGGGTTCACTAGGAAACATTTGCTATGGTAGTTTCCATGCCTAAGGTTGGGAGGTTGTTTGATGTGTTATTTTTATTTGCTCACAATCACCTATTTTTTGGCCAATGCAACTAATTTTATGACTAAATGTAATTTAATTTTTTATGAATACAACAGACAACAATAAACAAAGGATATAATCTAATGCAAATGCTTAATTTTGAAGAAATTTGATACTCTTACTCAGTCTGAAAGTTTGATGTAGGTTCTATTTACTTGTTGCAGACATGATCCATGATCGTACCCGTAGATCAGATGTACGATCCATGATCGTACTCGTAGATCAGATATCATATCAGCTGACCAATGATCGATAGATTTGATCATAGTAGAAACCTATAGTTTCATAAAAACAATGCAGAAATAAAAAATTACAATATGCTAACTTTGTCGAGCAAATATTAGATAGGACAAAACTAATTAAATGTTGTATTAAAAGGAAATAACATGGATATGGATTAGAACATGCAAATTATACAATAAAATGCAATATTGATGAACACCGAGAATGCTAATAGCAAAATTATGCACTATATGTAATAAAAAATGATAATAATGAAGATAAAATGTAAATTTGATACTACAAAAATACAAACCATAGCTTAGAGTTACCCCCAAGTAGTCTAAATATGATATCATAAGCAAATAACAAGATCATATGCTAACTAGGCAAGATCGTAACCTCACACGCTAGTGATCGTACTCGTGATCCTAAAAAAATAGAAAAATAACAAAGGCTAATGCAAAAATTAAGTGGCTAGAATGTATAATTTGATCAATGAGTTAGGAGGAATTTAGGGGGGAATACTTGATTAAATAGGCTAAGAAAAGCTGGTGAAATTGGGCTAAAAACAAAATGAGTTATAACCTCTTCCAAGCTAGGATTGATCGGAGGATCCGATCCTATAACTGTCGCACACTTGGACAAATAGAGAAAAAATGTTGTAACTTGCTTGTCATTTTGCCAAATTGAGTATTTTCTATTTTGGGATGAGAACGTACTTACGATCTCATACTTGAAATGGATATTAAATATTGTACTTATGATCTCATCAATATTAGACCGATCTTGCTAGGAGGTCACAAAAATTGAGATAATCAGCTAGGAATCAATTTTTACAAGTTTTTGACTTAATGTGGATTAATGTGAGTTAATTTTAGGGTGTTACATTTTACCCCCTCATTAGCGCATTTTTGAAGAAAAATGCGTTAAAGAAAATAATGGCATGCTTTACCAAAAAGAAAAAATTTATTAATTTTTGAAATTTTATTGCAAGTTGCATTAAGTGTGATACCCCCTTCGATTTTTTACACCAAATTTTGTGTTTGGAGAAAAACTCAAAATTTTTATGTATTAAGGGTAAATTGAATAAAATAGAAAAATAGAATTAAAACTTAACTCATTTGTTATTTACCATTTTCTAGTTTGGAGCTCTGGAGAAAACTATGGTGGAAGTTCCCCATCGTGTGGGTATAGTCTGAGTAGGGCCTGGAGCTATCAGGGTAAGTATCGTACACTCTTTTGGCTTAAAAATTTCATTTTTTTTGCTTTAATTTGAATTAAATTTATATTTTTAGGGTATGGTAGCCGTCACATGATCCTAACAACAAGATTGTAATGATCTTGCAAGATCATATCAATTTCGTAATATCAGACTATCCGATCTAGTCGAAATTGATCCGATCTAGGTCAATATTGGACCTATTTTGATGATATCAGAGAGTACGATATCGCTAAAATCAATATGATAATAAAAATTTTGACACAATTTTATAATTTTTGATTCGATCGTTTAATTTTTAGATCTGATCACTGACTTGATTTTTTGTTACTTTGATTTACTAATAGATACCAGAATTGAAAAATCAAGAGTGGAGATATGCTAAACTCTAGATAGAAATAGGTGCTCTCTCTGTTTATGAGAGGGCTACTGTAGAGGCGGTTGGGCTCAAACATGTGCCAGAGATGCCACAAATTTTGGTTTATCTCAGATTTATTACAGCTCTAGCAGAGAGGTGGTATCCAGAGTCATTGTGCTTTCTGCTACCGATAGGGGAGATGAACCCTACTTTAAAGGATGTTTGGAGGATATTTAGGGTGCCTCTGAGAGGTATGCTCATCGTTTCATCTAGAAACAAGGGCCAAGTATTGATGAGATTTATAGGAGACCCTAGCTTCATTTTGAAGAAGGATGGAGTCAGCATTGACAGGCTCGAGGAGACAGATGGAGTGTCTTGGTTGACTACTCTTTTGAGCAGCATAGTGGTAGGCCTTCTATTATGCCACTTTAGTAGGTGCCACTTACCATGGATATTAGTAGAGGTCATTTGTGAAATATGGTATTAGAGAGTATGGTTTACTTGGGACCCATTTATTATCTACAAAATTTATAGGGTACTTCACGGGGTAGTCTACAAGAAGGGTAAGGAACTGGTGCTTACATCCTTTCTATATGTATGGTTATAGGAGCACATAGCTATCAAGAGACTTGTAAAAATTCATTTGGAATGATCATGGGATGACTATCCCAAGGTAGAGGAGGATGGATTAAGAGTATTCAATTGGACTGTATAGAGAGGGCACCAAGGAAAAGTTAGCCTTGATATGGCGAGGTGACTTATTGATGAGCTATTGGTAGAGGATATTTGATGGAGATCCTAGAGAGATATACCAGGGTGGAGAGAGGATACATTTGAGTTTTCTCACATGAGGTGAGTCATTTTTCTATAGATGGACTAGAGGGAGTTGGAGCTACATTACATGGACCAGATAATGTACCAATTTAGGTTGTAGCAAAATATTCCACATTATAGGAATGTCACTTATTCCAAGGTGACTCAAGATCACACTATGATTAGTGGTGCTCCCAACATGGCTCAATTTTTGGACCCTAAAATAGATAATTAGATATTACCCACAACAGAGGGGGATGATACATAGGTACCTATAGTGGTATGTTGGCATTCGACCTTCCCGATTGACTCTATCGAGGAGAGTAGTAGAGCAGGCTGTGGAGCGAGTATTTAGATAGTGGCATAGAACTAGTTAGCAGTAGTTAAGGTTATAGGTAGCTCCTAGGATGGAGGGACCTTGCACTAGGGATGGATACCAGAGTTAGTTGAGGATATATATGTCAGATAGGGTTGCTGGGATAGGGGAGATATCTCAGGGTACTGGGGAGAAGAGGAGAGAATCTCCTCAATAGGAGAGGATACCTAAATCACCTGGTAAGGGCAAGAGGATTGTGGAGGAGGAAGAGAGAAATGACGTGATGGCTCTATGAGTAGATATCACTACTCTGAGAGAGAAGACTACATCTCAAAATACTAATATTGAGTCTCTAGAGATAGAGCTAGCATAGGCTAGGGTACATGTGGGGCAGGGATCTAGGGATCTAGCTTCTACATCTTCTCAGTCAGCTCGATCTGGGAGGAGCAGCTTAGGAGATGAATTAGTTTATATTTTTGGGTGAGCTACTTTCTATCAAGCACTATACTTTGTAGTAGTTCCCATGGAGTAGAGACAACCACTTTTTACAATTTACGAGCCTTTGACTACTTTGAGTCACTTGAGATCTCTCTTGACTTCCAGGACAACTACTACTACGGGAGTAGGAGGGTTCCGAGCACCATGACCTCCTGGTGGATATGATGATACCCAGAGTTTTAAGGCTTCTAGAGGATAGGGGTTTGACCTATTCTATGGTTTTTGTGATTGAGTATGCCAATGTTGGAGATTGTGGCATATCATTCGACTTTATGTTGTATATATACATTTTGAGATATATATAGATTTTGATCATTTTTTTCTTATGTGACTTTGAAATGATTTGATTATTTTTGTTTGTATTTGCTTTATGATGTTTAAATTTCTCATAATCATGATTTTGATTTTTAAATATTTTGATCATGCTTAAAATGAAAAAAAATGATTTGAATTTTGTAAATATGTTTTTGAAAAGAAGTTTTTGTATGATGATGGAATTAATAGATTAGAAATGTACCTCAAAGAATGTTGTGTTGTTATATGACCGTTCATGGAGATCAGTGCTCACTAGGTCATGGAGGGAATCCTTTTGTAAGGAATTTTTGTATTGCTAATAATAGAAAAAAATTTGTAGGGCTCAAGAGTAATCTTGAGGCTTATGATGATTAAAGAAGATGTTTGATTTTGTTTTTGAAAAAACTTAATTTTTAAGAAATATTTTGATAAAGGTTATGTTGTGAGAAAATAATATGACTTGCGCTAGGCATAGAATTCCTACTGTGAAATTTTTTAGGATAATAGTTACTAGGAATTATACCATCATCACAAAATCAAAAATACAATGCATGATAATATGAAATTGTTTATTTTTTAAATACAAATTTATATGAAGCAAATCATTGTATCACATGTTTTAAGAAGATTGAGAAATATTAAATGGTTTAAACCTACAAAATTGGGAAGGATGACTTGTGCTAGGCATAGAATTCTTAGTGTGAAATTTTAGAAAAATAGTTACTAGGAATTAAACCATCATCGTGAAGTCAAAATGCAATGCATGATAAATGAATTTTAGAAATGCAAGTTCTTTTGGACTAAGTTATTTTGAAGATTTTGAATATTTTGAAATATCTATGTAATGCATTAATATGAATAATGATAAACTAATTTTTCCAACAAATTTCAAAGAAATATTTTAACTTATTTCTAAGACAAAGTCAAATTTATCTAGAACCAGTGTGTGGCATGTGAGTTCATTATCCATATTGATTTTTCATAATGATACAAAATCTCTCAAGGATAAAATGTGTGTGCTTGTGAAATTAATTTATCAATTTTGAGTGAGGTAATGATACAAGCAGACTTTTATGAACCAATGTGTGTGTAAGTGAAATATTCATTAACCATGATTTTGTGCATGCCATTGTACCAAACTACTATGTAATTAAAATTACCAAAATCTAGCTAATCGAAAAGAGGACATTGGTCTATACAAAATAAGGTCACTAATGTGACAAACATGTTGCCACATGAAAGGCTTACCCAAGGTCAAGCGGGTTGGGCATAAACCATGAGTTATGGGGCTCACCTCATGGATTTCGAATAACTGAGGAATTCTAGGGATTCAAGCTCAATACCCCATTATTTTCTTCTGATTTTGGAGTAGGGATTCTTGTCCATTTTTGAACAAAAGGATTTTATTGCTTTTTTTAGTGGAAATACTTTTTCTTTTCTTTTTCTCTCTTTCTTTGCTTTTTATTTTTTATTTTTATTTTTTTGGGATACTTGCTCAGATTAGATGTAGAGCAAAGGATTTTATTCAGGTAGGGGAAACCTTGTATTTTTTCCAATTATTAGTATTCTAGACCATACGCATAATAGGATAGCAAGGAAAAAAAATTCTTAAGGAACTAAGACTACTATGTAGTATCTTTTTTGAATTTGAAAAAAATCATTTTTAAGATGTGAGAATGTGTTCTTGGTTCAAGAAGTAGCAAGATGAATTCCTAAAAATTAAAATTTTATTTAGTGAAGTAATAATGCTTTTTAATACAAGAGAGGTTTATAATCAAAGTGACAAAATCAAAATATTTAAATATGTAAATTAAGTGCATGGTTCAAGATAACTTTTGAGTTTATCTAAAATAAAATAAAATATAACTAAATTTTGAAAAACAACATACACTAATGCAAATAATGAGAACTTAACAATTTGAAATATTTTCAAATAATTTCATGTTTTTTGATTTATTTTTTTCTTTTGATAATATGACAATTGTAAATTGAATTATGAAGAAGTTATTTACACCTATATACATAATATGGAACTTTTGTTTTATGCATAATATCTTTTGAGATGCATGATATTCATTGGCTCTTTGAGATATTTTCCATCCAAAGTAGCCAAGCGATATGCACATGATCCAAATTTAGTAGTAATGACAAATGATATGATACAATTAGGTTGAAATTTACCTTTTAAATATTTTCTAGCATTAGTATTTTTTTTTTTCTTTAAGTACTAAATCACCAACTTCAAAAGATCGACTATGAAATTTCTTGGCATATGATCTTTTGAGTTTATATTGGTAAGAGTGAAGATGCTCTAGAGCATGAATATGTTTCGCATATAGAAGCTCCAACTGACTTAGTATACCAACATGATATTCATCTCCTACTTCAACATCTTGAAGTAGAAGAGATAGAGAAATAACTTCTAACTCAAATGGAAAAACTGCTTTAGCACCATAGACCAAGACAAAAGGTGAAGCACATGTAGGAGTATGAACACTAATTTGATAAGCCAACAAGGTAGAATATAATTGCATACGCTAGTCATGGTCTGATTTATTAACCAATATTTTTAGGATTTTTATTAAGGTTTTATTAGAAACTTCAGCTTGATCATTTCCTTGTGGATAATTAGGAGTAGACCATCGGTGGTGAATTTTATATGTTTGACATAATTTATTAATATATTTGTTTTTAAATCATGTTTCATTATCAAATATGAGAGTTGATGGAATTTCAAATATATACATGATTTGATTAAAGATGAATTTAGACACTTTAACTCATGTGCAAGAATTTAATGGTATAGCTTCTACCCATTTTGTAAAATACTCGGTTGCTTTTATGATAAATTTATGACCATCAGAAGAAATAGGATTTATTTTACCAATCATGTCTAAAACCCATTTAGAGAAGGGCCAAGGAGAGGATATATCTTGGATTTCCTAAACGTGAACAAGGTCTGCATACCTTTGAAACTTGTCACAATGATGTACATAATAATTAGCATCATTTTCCATGGAAGGCCAAAAATATCCCATTTGAAGGAGCTTTTAGCAATGGCACTTCCACTAAAGTGTCCTCCACAAGATCCATAATGGGCTTCACTTAAGGCTTTATTAGACTCTTCTAGATTGATACATCTTAATGGGATACCTTCAAAAGATATTTTATATAAGGTATTAGCAATAATTACGAAGTGAACAATGCGCTTACATAATAGCCTATGTTGGTTTCTATCTAATCCTTTTGGGAAGGTTCCTCATTGGAGAAAATTAAATATATCTATGTACCATGGTTTTGGAGTTATCTCATTAATTAAAAACACATCTAATGACTCTAGATATGACTTAGAGGAAATTGGTTCTTGTAGTTAGAAAATAATGATAGTAGCATATTCATCATCCAACTCCAAAGGTAACAAAGAGGTAGCAACAACCATGACATTAACAACACAGATGCTAGTGCGAGGAATGGCCTCTAAAGTTACTTTCTCAAATAATAAAATAAGCTTAAGAACATACTCTTTATGAGGGTAGAGCTTCTCATCTCGTGTCTGATAAACTTCATTGATTTGATTTATCACAAACTATTAATATCCAAAGACTAGTAAAAAAATAATTTTTAAGGCTAAAGCGAATCGTAACCCAAGGATTAGAGCCTCATACTTTGCAGTATTATTAGTACAAGAAAATTGAAGTTTAAAAGATAAAGGGATAAGGTGATTTTGTGGAGATATTAATATAATACCTACACCTACACCACTCATGCATATAGCTCCATAAAAATACAAATACCAAGATTTAGAAAGATCCTCTTCTAAGTTAAGACACTCATCAAGAAATTCAATGGTTATAGGATGAGTAGATTCTAAAGATGCAGAAGCTAATTTATCAGTTGTAACTTGGCATTTAATATATTTTTGGTCAATCAATGTGAGTTCAAACTCACTTAGAGCAAGAGACCACTTAGTTGTGCATCCTGACAAGTAAGGTCTACTCATCAAGTACCTTAATGGATCAGACTTAGCAATGACAAATGTTCTCTGACTGAGCATGTAATGGCGCAATTTCTACGTAGAAAACATAACTGCCAAACAAAGATTTTCTAATGGAGTATAATGAGTTTCATAGTTTATTAATGTTCTACATATATAATATGTGGCTCACTCTTTCTTATCATCATCAATTTGAGCCAACATTGCTCCAAGTGCAACTTTAGAAGTAGAATGTACAAAATAAAAGGACAATCTAGTCTAGGAGGAACAAGCACTAGAGGATTGAGAAGATATTGTTTAAGATTTTCAAAGGCTTATTTACATTCATCATCCCATTGAAATGGAATATTTTTCTTAAGTAACTTAAGAAAAGGTTTCGTTTTATCTACCAACTTGTCAATGAAGCGACGGATAGACTATAATTTTTCTTGTAAAATTCTTAGTTTTGATATGTTTTTAGGTGGTGGCATATCAAGGATAGTCTTAATTTTAAGGGGATATATTTCTATACCACACATAGAGACAATAATCCCTAGAAATTTTACTGATTTAACTCCAAATACACATTTTTATGGATTTAATTTAATCATATATTATCTTAATCTATCAAAAAAAATTCTTAAATCATTGATATGCTCTTCTTCCTTAGCCGAATGAGCTATAATATCATCGACATAGTAATGTAGAATATCATACATCATATCATGAAAGATATATGTCATAACTCTTTGATATGTTGCTCCTACATTCTTTAAACCAAAGGATATTACTTTCCAACAAAAAATTCCCCAAGGTGTGATAAAAGTTGTTTTGGGTTGGTCTTCAAGTGCTATTCTGATTTGGTTGTATCTTGAAAAACCATCCATGAGGGATAAAATCCCACTCCCAGCTATAAAATCTATGATTTTATCCATATTAGGGAGAGGAAAATCATCTTTAGGGCATGCATCATTGATGTCTCTAAAATCAGTACAAACCCTAACTTTAGTGGCTTCTTTTTTGGCTACTGAAAAAACATTTGATATCCACTCTGCATAATCAATAGCTTGGATAAAAACTACATTCAAATTTTTTTCTAACTCATTGTTAACTAGCAGTGCTACTTTGGGATGCATTTTTCTAAGCTTTTGCTTTACAATTTTTACATCAGGGCACACTACTAGATGGTGCATGACCACAGAAGGATCTAGACCTAGCATATATACATATATCCAAGCAAAAACATCGGCATATTCTATGAGGAATGCAATGTATTCTTTCTATATTTATTTACTTAATTATGCTCCAATTTTAACCATGTGAGGGTTTTATTCTATCCCAATGTTGACTTGTAGAACATTTTCTACCATAATGTTTAATTCTCTTTCAAAGATAGGCAGAGTGGGTGATACACCTATTTCTTGTAATTATTATAAAGCTAATTTAGCTAAATCTTCTTGAGGAGTAGTTGCTTCAACGTGGGCTATACATGGTATAAACCCATAAAAGAAGAATTTATTATTTAAAACTTCATTAAGATAAATATCATGAAATATATCTCCCTCCAAATATTTATCTAGTTTAGCAATCATGTCTGGGTATGCTATTGATAACATATTACAAGAATATATCCTTCTACTTGGTTTGAAAAATTATTGATGTGCCAAATATTATTGATATGTTACAATTTGATCATCATCCGCAAATGGGAATGGTTGGGTTTTTGTAGGAATGTAACCAATACCACATCAGGTAGGCCATTCCTCCAACTTCTAAAGATTCCTGTATTCCATTTTCAAGAGGTCCTAAACCTTTACCTCTATAACCCATGTTACACATTATTTGTTTTGATTTTATATATCCATTAGAAAATTAAAATTTAGAAAAACCATTTTGATCAATTGTGACACTCATAATATTAATTTTACCATAATCATACCCTATGTAGACAAAGGGACAGCTGCCAATATGATAGATACTTCCCAATTTTTGTGGTAAACCAATCGTTCGGGGAGATGGTGGTAATTGAGATAACACAAAGGAATCTTGAGTGGAAAAATTATTATGTTATGAAGTTATGAGTATTGAATATAAATTCGGTAATACTTCATCTAAAGAAGGAAATGAAGTAGAGGTACTATCTTCTTTAATTGTAGACTTAGATGGTGTGGATTTAACTTGTGAAGGTGGACTAGGATGTGTTGAAGACATAGCAAGAAAAATTTGAAATCCTATTGGTTCTGTCATAGCACACATGTCAAATTATCTAGGATCACCATGGATAGTAACTAGTTGGTTTTTAAACTCAAACTTAACACACAAATGTAATGTAGAGGTTATTTCTCTCATTGCGTTGATCCAAGGTCGACATAGAAGTATGTTGTATGATGGAGGTCAATGTACAACAAACATGATTGTATCTAAGATTCTTGGACCAACTTGCAACATAATCGACAATACTGTTAGCATATGCTATAATTATTAATCCATTATTAGATTAGGTTATTATTCGTTAGCATATTGTTAGCATCTTGTTAGCGTGTGATGTTTGAGGCTCTTTGTTGTTTACAAGATCCTATTATTATGGGCTAATTAGAGCCTAATGTAATCATTAAATTCACTCAATGGAACGAAGACTTGGTTGGTTCTCTTACATGGTATAAGAGCTACTCGGTTGGTTGTTTCTGGCATATCATGCAAACATTCCATAAAATAAGAAGGTGCTTCTAGCATAGGTGAGTTTTTTGGATGTTAGTTTGTAGATGTACATTTTGTGCAATGGAATTTATAAAAAAAATTGCGTCGATGTCGTTGAAGGGAGAAAAAATCATGTCGTCATGGAGTTTTTGCTTTCGTCGAAGCATCGCTAGTAGGACAACGCCACCCGATGGAGCTAAGTGATGGTGAAATATGCACCACATCGATGCATCTATGCTATGCACATAAATAGGGGATACTCCTCTATTAGTTTCATCGAGTGCAGCAGCTCGTGTGGTAGAGAGCATGCTTCGATAGAAATTCTATCGAGGGTTGAATCCCCATGGACTCCAAAAGGTAACATATTTTTTTTATGTTTTGTTTTTAAGTTGATTTATTTTTTTATGTTTCTAATTTTTTTTTTAATTAAATATTTTATGTTTCTTAATTATTTTTAAATTTAAATTTAATTAAGAAATATTATATTTAATTTGATAAAGTTTTGATTACATTAAAAATTATTTCACTTTCAAACCTTACATTTCAAAATATTTTTGGAGACATCACAACAAACTTTTCATCCAACATTTTGCAAAACAGAGGGAGGGCATTCTTTTCAATGCTATTTTATTGCAAATTTATCAAATGTGGATGAAAAAGGGGGGAATAGTGAGAAATTTTTTTCAGCATTTTGGCATTTTGTAATAAGGTGCATTTTCGGTGGAAACCAACATCTTAGGTTCATTTTTTTTTGTGGGTACTTTTTGATGTATGTTGCATTTCAATTTACATTTGCACTATTTCATTAAGTAAAATCAAGCACCCTAAATTCCCCAAAAATTGAACCCATTTGTACAATTCAGTTGCACCGCAGTGTTAGGTATTTACAATACCTCTGGCCCACACTTATGGGTAATGTTTTCGTGCTTTGGGCTACTATATATATCACCTAACATAGCTGCAAATATGACGTATAAGCTTATTCTCTATTAATTGTTGAGGAGATATAAGTTTACCATTTTGCTATTTTTTTACTCCATTCCACTACCCTAATCGATCTTATTGTTAGACGTAAATCCTGATGAATGTTCTAATATCCAAAGTGTTTAGGGGAAGTTACACCTCATGCATGAGGATAGAAGACCTTCTATGTTAGGTGTCATAAACAAGATGATTCCATTTTAGTACCGCCTATGTTCTATGTATCATTATGATCTCAAAAATACCTATAGTATCCCTCATGTAAGGGTGGGTATTTTTTTGAAAATTTTGGTATAAAGGCCTGGAAAAGGTATAAAGAAAGGGGTACCAATTGGTGATATAAGGAACCCTCATTATGGCTGCTATCCAAAATTACCTGACAGATTATCAGTTACTAAAGGTTCCAATTACACACCATGGAAAAAAAAGATGAAGGGTATTCTCCAAATAGAATATTTTTGGGATGTTGTTTCTAGCACAACAACAAGAACTTCACTAGCAGTTGGATCAACTCAAGCTACACCACCAACTGCAGATCAGATAGAATTTGACAAGAAATACAATAATGCAAGAGTGCTCATCTTGCTTGTTGTTATATATGACGTTCAACCTCACATAACTGACATGAAACATGGTAAAGAGGCATGGGATGCCCTTAAAATAATTTATAATGGTAAGAATGAGTCCATCATTATTTACCTTAAATATTAACTTCATAGTTTGAGTATGAAGTATGGTGACACAGTTGAACTCTTTCTTTGTAGAGTGGCTGAGTTGAAGTCAAAATTGAGTTCCTTGGGAGAACCTGTAGATGATAAGCTCCTTACTTAAGTAGTAATGAGAGTTTTACCTGATTCATATAGAATGTTGATAACCACTCTTCAAGTGTCACAAATAAAAGTTACCTTTGTTGATTTGGTCAATATGCTTCAAGAAGATGAGGTTTGCCAAATTAAATGAGATGAAGCTTCTAATATAGCCCTATATTCCTCCAGGAAGGGTTCTAAGAAGAAGGGTAATTTTTAGAAGGGAGGAAAATCTTCCAAGGATTACAAGGGAAAAAAACTCAACAAGCGAAGATATATTGCAAGATTTATGACAAGGATACCAATGACACAAATAGGTGTTGGCATAAAAACAAACAACCTAAGAACAAGGGCCATAACAAACTACAAAACAAAAACAAGCAACCCAAGGTGAATGTTGTTGAAGAATATGACTCTGATACTGAGTGGGCACACAAGGTGCTCATGACTACCACAACCTCCATGTAGAAGGATCCTTTATGGTATGTTGATTCTGGTGATAGTAATCATACGATTGACGATAAATCATGGTTTGAGACATATGAAGCCAAGGAGGGAAAACCCATCACTATTGCTGATGATAAAACCTACAAGGTTCAAGGTGAGGGTACAATTTAAATAAACCTTCCCCATGTCAAATTTCATATTGAAGGAGTCCTATATGTTCCAGGATTGGCAAACAATTTGTTGTCAATCACACAAATTTTGGATAAAAATATGGTTGTTGATTTTTGTATTGAGGATAGAAAGAAGTATTGCTTTATCACCAAGAGGAGTAAACACATTACAATAGCTTCATATAAGAATGGCGTGTTTGCATTAGATGCTATATCTACCCCTCATGTTGCCATGATAGTCTCTAAAAAGGAGGTAACTTCACTTTGGCACAAGAGATATGGGTATCTCAGTTCTAGCTATTTACTTTAACTAAGTAATTATGAGATGGTAAAGGGCCTTACCTCCATTTCATATACATTGCATATGTGCTCTGATTGATTGGTAGGAAAGCAACATAGAGTACCATTTGAAAAGAGCTCTATACGAGCAAAGAAACCTCTGGAGTTAATTAACACTGATATGTGTGGTTCTTTCACACCAAACAGTTGTAGGGGGAAGAGGTACTTTCAGTTGTTTGTATATGACTACTCACAAAATATGTGGATTTTTTTCTTCATCTAAAATTTGAATCCTTTAGTTTCTTCCAAAAATTCAAGAAATATGTTGAGGAGTCAAGGACTTCTATAAAGACCCTCCACTCCGATCGAGGGGGGAATTCACCTCTAAAGAATTTTTTGAATATTTGACTACACATGGGATCAAGAGATAGTTCACAAATGCTTATACTCCTTAGAAAAATGAAGTTGCTAAATGGTGTAATTGTTCCATCATAGAAATGGTTCGTTGTATGCTCATAGGATCCAATCTAGAGCAATAGTTTTGGGTAGAATTTTTCACCATAGTAGTATACCTATTGAATATGGCACACACAAAGGCCCTAAAAGGAATAACTCCACAATAAGCATGGAGCGGTCAGAAACCCTCCATATCTCATCTACAAGGTAGATGGTACAATTGATAAGCATAAATCCTATCTCATTGTAAATGACTATGCACAAAATGAAGGCATTGACTATGACGAAACTTTTGCCCCTACTTCTCGGATGACCACCATTCAAGTTATTTGTGCTATGGTAGCATAGTTTGGATGGCAATTTCATCATATGGATGTAAATATTACCTTATTGAATTGTTATCTCGAAGAAGAAGTCTATATGACACAACCTAAAGGATTTGAACTGGAAGTCGAAGAGTAGAAAGTGTGCAAATTGGTCAAGTCCTTGTATGGTTTGAAATAATATTCTCAAGCTTGGTATATAAATATGGATAATCACCTCCTGCAACTTGGATTTAAGAGAATTATGCAAGATGCAAATCTCTATTTCAAGAAACAAGATTCTAAAATAGTGTTACTTGTACTCTACATGGATGATCTGATTATCATAGGAAACTCAAAAAATATGATAACTACCATCAAAAGAGACTTATGTAAATATTTTGAGATGATAGATATCGAACTTCTACACTATTTTCTTGGCCTAGAAGTGAGCCAAAATAAGCACCACATCAAGGTGTCCTAGAAAAAGTATGCCAAGACATTTTTATAAAAATATTGCATGACTGATTGTAATCTAATGACAACTCTGATGGAATCAGGGCTTAAGTTATCATGATATGATGATTCAGCTCAGGTAGATGGTACTCTCTATCACCAGTTGATCATAATTCTCAAATATCTAAATAATACTAGGCTAGATATCATTTTTGCTACCAACTATCTTTTGAGGTTCATGCAGGAGCCTAAGACCACTCATTGGAAAACAACAAAACATGTTCTTCACTATGTCCATGGTACTATCGAGTATTCCATAGAATACAAGAAGAATGATAAATTCTTCTTGCAAGGATACACAAAATCTGACTATGCTGGATCATATGATGATCGAAAGTCAAATTTAGGATATATTTTTCATATTGGATCCAGTCCTGTCTCTTGGCACAAAATGAAGCAACATGTGTTTGTTATCTCATCTATAGAGGTATAATATTATGCCGCACATAAATCCATGTGTGAAATGATATGGTTTAAATGCATTTTAACAAGTATGGGTCATACATCCAAATCTCCAATTCACTTGTTCTGTGACAACTAGGGTGTTTTGAACCTTGTTAAGAATCCAGTGCATCATGAAAAAACCAAACACATTGACACACAATGTCACTTCATTTGAGACGAAGTTCCAAGGCATCACATTTAGCTTCAATATGTTCCCACCAATGCTCAATTTGCATAAATTTTTACGAAGGCACTTGCACGTGTCAAATTTGAATTGTTTCACAACTCTCTTTGTATTGCAAAATAATGTAATAAGGGGGGATGCTATCATATGCTATAGTTATTATTCCATTATTAGATTAGGTTATTATTCGTTGGCCTCTTGTTAGCATATTGTTAGTATCTTGTTAGCATGTGATATTTGAGGCTCTTTTTTGTTCATGAGATCCTATTATTGTGGGATAATTAGAGCCTAATGTAATCGTTAAATTCACTCAATGGAATGAAGACTTGATTGGTTCTCTGACAAATACTACAAATGTTTCTTGGGTTTCATCATTAAATTCTTTAATAATCATTTTAGTCATTTTTAAATCCTCACTTCTAAATACAAATCTTTGAAAAAAGTCATATATGCATATGTTTAATGATGATCCATTATCAATTAAAATTATTTTGACACCCATATCCCCAATTACTATTGTAATGTATAAAGTATTATCCCTATACATGCTTTGAGGAGGAATTTTCTTATCTGAAAAATATATATAATTTATTCCATGAGAGATTACATTATTAACCACATCATCAAGTTCTATATTTTGAGGTACCACCATTTTACTTAAGATACTCATTAATTCTTCTCTATGGATATATGAAGTTCTTAAAATATCCAAAAGAGAAATTCTAGCTATAATATTATTTTTGTGAATTTGATATATTAGTTCCTTTTGTAGGTACCTTTAATACAAATGGAGTTGATTTCTCATTTTGGGTTTGAGTTTGTGGTTGAGAAATCTGATTTTGGGCTTGTTTTCTAGTGATGGCTCCAATAGTACCTACAACATTATTGCTTTGTAACTGACCAAAGTGAGGCCTAGCATTTTCTGCTTGTTCATTTGAAAGCATTTGTTGGAATGAGGGTCGAGTGGTCATTCTTGTAGGGAATGGTTCTTCGGGGACTAATAGATCTACGATGGGAAGGATTCAATCTGAATCATCTTTAGAACTGTTTGAATTATTTGAGGTGATGTCTATTTCATTTTTTGTCTCACTTTCTATATTTTCTGTGTCACTTTTTGTGTCTTTTGAATATTAATATTGAAAATATTGTATTGGTCTAGTTGTGACTATAGATAGAGTAGGTACATAGGAGGTTTGTAAATCTTGTTCTGGTAAAAATTTGCTAATGGTTCCCACATACTTTATTGGAGGGGGAACATTGTGGTGTTCTAATTGATTTATAGTCTCTTTACCATGTTTGGGTAAAGGATGTTGAAATATAGCTAAAGTTTAATTTGCATTTTTGAGTTGGTTGTTTTTGGGTATTATTTTGAGCATTATTGTTTGTTGTACTTATATTTTACCTTTATCAATAAAATCTTGTATTATATGTTTCAACTGCTTACAATAATTAGTTGAATGTCCATCCACTTGATAAAAATTATAATGCATATCAACCCTATATCCAGCTATAGTGGTGTTCAATTGTCATATTTCTAGCAACCGTATTAAACCTTGTTCTAATAATTGAGGTAAAATCATGGTTAAGGGTTGATTTAGTTTTGTGAATTCTCTTAGAGGTTTATCAGGAATATTCAACAAAAACTTCTTTACAACTTTTGTAGTATTGATGTTTGAGGTGTTTCTACTATTAGTGACTCCATGACCTATTGCTTGTTTGTTCTTATATAGGTTTTTGAAAGTTTTATCTTCATAATTTTTCTTAAATTGGCCTCTTATGATAAGGACATATTCTACCCTTCTTGCTCAAAATAAGTCACTGTATATGTAGCAAGTTCATAAGATAATTGTTCTTGTAAATTGCAAATGAATATTTTCAACATTTCTCGATGAGGTAAAGCAAAAAACAAATTTCCTAGAAGTTGCCTCCATTTGGCTAGGAATTATGTAAAGCTCTCATATTTTCCTTGTTTCAAATTGTATAAATCCTTAATGGTGACATGTCTTTCTATGTATGCACTAAATTGGTGGACAACCATTTTCGTTGTCTCTTCAAAGTTTCTTAAAGAATTTTTAGGTAGTTGATAATACCATTCTAGAGCCATGCCTCCGAGACTTTTAGAGAATATTTTTAGTAACAACAAATCATCATAGGATATATCATGACATGCTATCCTAAATATACAAATATTATCAATAGAATATTTGGTTCCTTTATATATCAGAAGGAGAGGCATAGGGAGATGTTTTGGGTATGGTTGAGCAGCCACAATAGGATCTAAGGGTTGACTACACATCTCTCTATAACTGTATGAGAGACGGTAGGGATCCATTTGATCTAGATGTGAAGCTAATTGTTTAACCATGGCTTCAATCCCCTATGGTTGTCCACCAAATTGATTTTGTTGTACCATGTCTTTGATAATGAGGTTGTGTTGTCACATATAGATTTCCAGTTGAAATACTATTGTACAAAGTGTTTGTAGGAACAATGTTATGTAGTTTATATGGGATTGTGTTTTGTTGCAATTTTTTTGATGAAGATTGGTATTTTGAGTTTTCTTAGCTCTTTTTGATGTAGTTATTTTTCGATTAGGAGATTGATAAGCAGAATAATTTTATCTTAGTTTGGGATTTTATTGTGTTGCTGATTTTTGATTGTTAAAATCTATATTTTGATGAGATGGACCAACATGATTTTAGTTTGTGTTATCTATGTATGTCATTAGATTTGCATTTAATTGGAGAGAAACTTCTATAGCAGACTCCATTGAATAATATCTTAATGGGAGTAAATATTCTATCTTTATTACATGATGAAGCTCATCTATATGTTCTTTTAGAAAATCTGTAAAATATTGGACATATTTAAAACTGACATTACATTGAGGATCTAAAAAAGTTTTGTTAGGATATTCTTCTCCTTCTCCTCCATTATCATCCTCACCTTGTTCTATGAGTTTATCATCTTCAATATTTACCCTATCATCAAGGTTTTCTTGATATTGATCCTCCATGTAATTAGATTCTAATTGCTTACCACTTCTTAAGATTCTAGGTATTTTTGTTTTTAGTATGTTTTTATCTTGCAATATATATATATATATATATATATATATATATATACTTAAATTATTGGGGTATATATGTTATATATATACCTATATAAATATGAAAGTATGAAAGTGTACTTTCTTTTTTGTTTTTTATATTTTTGAAAACAAAATAGAAAATAAAATTATAATATTCTAGATATTATACTTAATTTTCCTAAAAGAGTCTATAGATATCATTGATAGGTTCAAGATTTTCAAGTGACTTATAATGTTCTTTCTCAAATTTAAAGTTGGATTTTAAAAATTTGATAAAATGAGCTATGGTGATGCTATCAATTTTAGAGTCTTGACCATAAAAAATATTTCATGACAATACTCACGATAATAAATTGCCCTAGGATTTTTGTGAAATATTCTCTTATTTTCCAAGACTATTTCTTGATCTTCTATGTGTGCTAGAAACTTGTGTATTGTTATGACGTTTTCAAGGTAATATTCAAAAGTATAAATAGTTGAAGAAACACTTGCTCTTTTATCTATCAACCACCTCTCACATGCCCTTTGAACATCAAAGTAGCGAGAAGCGTTCTCAGGATACAAAATTATAGCTATGTCAAATATTTTAATTTGGTCAAGTCTTGATTCGTTGGCTTTATAATGTCTAATATTTTACGGAGTTTGGTACACTATTCTTGAGATGGAATACTAGAGTTTTCAACTATTAGAGACATTTCTTTTGTAGATAATAATGCTCTAATATTTATGCGTGTAGCTCTTCCTATATTGAATTCTAACATCTATGAAATTAACTAAAGATGTACAAATTTTGATATTTTTGTTTTTGTTTTATGTTTTGTAATTTTTATGTTTTTTTTTATGTTTTATAAATCATAAATATGCCTATGTTATTCATGTCGAGTTCACCAAAGAATGTAGCTCTAAAATTTTTGCACTCCTTTATTTTAGGCTAATGGATCCACGCATCGAAGGGGAATGAAAAAATAGTAGGTCTACATCTCAGAGAGAGGAACTTGAGGTCGTGCCTTATTTGGTGATTTTTCAATGAATTATTTAGGGTTCACTAGGAAACATTTGCTATGGCATTTTCCATGCCTAGGGTTGGGAGGTTGTTTGATGTGTTCTTTTTATTTTCTCATAATCACCTAGTTTTTGGCCAATGCAACTAATTTTATAACTAAATGTAATTTAATTTTTGATGAATACAACAGAAAACAATAAAAAAAGTATAATCTAATACAAATGCTTAATTTTGAAGAAATTTGATGCTCTTACTCGGTCTGGAAGTCTGACGTAGGTTTTTTTTACTTATTGCAGATAGGATCACATCTTGCAAGGTCAAAATCATATGTATGATCCATGATCGTACCCGTTGATCAGAGATCATATTAGTCAATCAGTGATCGACAAATCCAATCACAACAGAAACATGTAGAATCATAAAAATAGTGCAAAAACAAAAAATTACAATATGTTATGGACTTTGTCGAGCAAATATTAGATAAGACAAAACTAATCAAATGTTTTATTAAATGAAATAACATGGATATGGATTAGAACATGCAAATTATACAATAAAATGCAATATTGGTGAACACCAAAAATACTAATAGTAAAATTATATACTATATGAAATGAAAAATGATAATAATGAAGCTAAAATGCAAATTTGATACTACAAAATGGAAACTAGAGCTTAGAGTTGCCCCAAAGTAATCTATAGGTGAGATCGTAACCAAAGAACAAGATCAGATGCTAAATGGGTGAGATCGTAACTACGATCATGGATTGTAACCTCACACGCTAACGATTATACTCCTGATCTTGCAAAAAAAATAGAAAAATAACAAAGGCTAATGCAAAAATTAAGCAGCTAGAATGTAGAATTTGGTCAATGAGTTAGAAAGAATTTAGGGGGGCATATTCTTGATTAAATAGGTTAAGAAAACTGGTGAAATTGGGCTAAAAACAAAATGAGTTATAACCTCTTTCAAACTGGGATTGATCGGAGGATCTGATCCCGCAATTATCGCACATTTGGACAAATAGAGATAAAAAATATTGTAACTTGCTTGTTGTTTTGCCAAACTGAGTATTTTCTACTTTGGGATGAGATCATACTTATGATGTCATGCCTTAAATGGCTATCAGAGATCATACTTACAATCTCATAAAGATTAGTCCCAATCTTGCCAGGAGAGCACAAAAATTAAGGTAACCAACTAGGAATCAATTTTTGCAAGTTTTTGACTTAATGTGGATTAATGTGAGTCAATTTTAGGGTGTTACAACCTAACCTATTTTCTTTAAATCAAATCTAACATATTTACTACACTATTCAAATATGGACTTACTTATCATGAGCATTCTTGTTATTCCCTAAATCAACAAGGTACACTTGGGAGTAAGTTTGATTTATGAAAAAGTATTCTAAGTTTTGCATACAGGAACTCCTTCCTGAAGGCACATGGTTAAAGTGAGCTTAAGCTAATTATATTTCTAAGTTACTTCAATTGACCATGAACTAAATAAATACATAATGTTCAATTAGTGTTGTAATATTCATTACAATAATTCTAGTCACTTTTTATTAAAGGAATACTACTCTATCAACCATCCTTTGAATGAGTTCCTTTTGGTTGTACAAGATATCAATTTACACGATAAAAACCATTTGATTAAAGATACATTTATGACCATATGCACTGGTCTACTCATAATTCTATATTTTATTAGTTAATGGTCAAGTTTTAGTAAACTAACACTTCTAAATTTTTCATCAAAATTGATTTAATAAATCGCAATGTCGAACGATGAGTTGAGTTCTTGTTTTTAAAATATCTAGACACTTGGAAATCATTTAAACTAGCTAGCACAAGAGCTATCATAAACTAGTTGTATCTCTTGTTGGTTAACATAGTTTCATATTTCCAATAAGAATCACATCATACTTCATATAACGCAAAGGTTTTAATTACTTTATTCATTACCTTTCATGGTTAAGAGGGATAATATCATTTCTTTAAATTCTCTTGAACATATAGAAATAAGATAAAATATCATGGGAACATCTTCGTTAAACAAAGTAAAACCACACTATTTCATGCTCTGAAGAATAATTAAACTAATTATATAAAGTATTACATTTCTTGATCAAAAGCATTCTTTCTATTTAATGCTATAGTCAATTAAGAACTTAACATGTTGCACCATGAAGGGCTTCATTTAGGTTATTTTTGGCTAATAATTCTAGCAAAATTTTAACATTTATATTACTCATTGAAGATGACATTCACAATAATTCCATACTTTATTATTGCATTCATTAGACCGGTTGAAATTGAGAAACGAAAAGCTGTAAAATAACTATGACATTGATTGACATTACAAAAAATTCTAGAAACCAAAACAGAGCTGATATTGCTCTACCCTTCCCCATATCACGAAGTTTACATTACACTAAAATTATATATAAATAGTTTGACATGCATGCAATGCTCGAACTTGGCCTAGATTAACTCTGTAAGGTGCCCTTCTTCATTGTAATAATCATCTGGTTTCCAACACAGCGTACTGTGCTCTCCTATCCAGCATAGCCAGCACACTCCAACCCCTCAACCCGAATGGCATCTTGACTTTGCTCAAGTTAATTTTACATTTTTAGTTGGGATCATATAGGCTCCTTTCATAATGTATGCAACTAAGTATGCATGCAAATTTTATTATTTTTTCATGCAATCACTCCACTTAGATTTACACAGCAATCAGGTTTCACTATGAAATCTATATTTCTAGTTGATGTATCAACATAATCAATCATAAAAACATCAATTCTCAACAATAATATCATAGTGGAATAACTCTGAACCACAATCAATTTTCCAATATCACCTCATATACTAGATCATACAAATTATATTCTTTTGCATACTGTAACCTAGATATAACAAAGATATGAACATGTCATTTCAAATATTTTATTTTCTAATCCAATACTCATCTCGGTATGCAATCATGCCTACTGAAACCAGGCATTACCGTTCAAAATAAAATATGTGACATTATTGCTTCTATTACAAGCAACAATTTAAACAAGGAAGTTCATGCATAGACAAGCATTTCATTGTCTTTCAAACCCATCCATTCACAGAATCAATATAAGTTTTCTTTGGAAGCACAATTTGAAAGAATAAACAAACAAGTAAACATCAAGAAACTTTGACATGTAAATTACCACTTATTGTTCATAAGTTCTTTATGCAATAAAAACCAGTCTTTTTTTCTTTACCTCATTCTTTATCTCCTATATCCGGTTTTTTTTTTTCCAGTTTGCAATATGAACTTTTTTTAAACATGTAAGGTGGCAAAGATTTTTCTTCACTCCACTCTGATTTTTCTCACCAACTGAAACATGGAGGGAGGTTAAAGTAATTATGTACCAATATGCTTGGTCATGGATGTTCACTATAGCACCATATTGCTCATCAAACATAGAATGAGAACTTATTTACTTATTTATTTAGTCGTCAATTATAATATTATTCTTCAACTATTTTAAACTTGCTTTTCAATTTCTCTTATGCTATTTTTAAATTTTAAATAAATTTCTTAGTAAATTCAAAACAAGCAAGAATCAATTAAACAATAAATCACTAAGTTGGCTCCCATGCTCATGGCACTTTCATTGACAACCGAAGCAAACGACAAGCACATATTCCAAACAACAAGCTCATACATGCAAAATGATTTTGATGCATCTATATGATATGCAAAGTGTGAACTTCCATGTATTCACGATCTAATCATCACTTCCCACTTACCTTTGCCATCGACCAACTTCATTTGTTGAACACATATACCTAGTCTTGCATGCACAACATCTATGATTAGTACCACATTCTATAGGAAAAGGTTAGTTATAGTCATTAGTTTTCTTGCTATCTAAAGTTGTGCAAGGAGGTTCGTTACATTGAGGGATTCAATAAGGACCTATCTCAATAGATCGATGAGTCCTAGTTTGATGGGGTAGTGTGTTTAAATGACCTTTAGTTTCAAATAAATCCCTCTCTTTTTGTTGTAGTGATGGGTTTACCCGTGAGAGGGGAATTCCTTTTTAGAGTAAAGCAAAATCAAATAAGATAACTCTCTAAATTTTTGGCACCTAGGAAAAATATAGTAAGATACTTGTTTAGTATTGAAAGAGAATATTTACCAAAGCCCTAGGGGAGGTAGCAAAGTAGGTAATTAAATATATAACTTCATAGGGTTGTTTTAAGTTTATTTATGATTATCATGTGGTGATTCTTAATCATATTTGCCACAAAAAAAAAAAAATTAATATCCTTGCTTTCCTTTTTCATTCTTTGGAGAAATCATTTGAAAATGTGAAAGGCAAGAAGTTGACGGTGCATGAAAGCATCCTTAAGATTTTTAAGTATGTTGTTGATAACACATCAACCAAAATCATTTATAGTGGGATGGGTAAGCTCAACCCCTCCTCGGGTGTTCTTGGGGAATATCTGAATCAAACTCGAGATGATACATTCTTAATCTTAAGGAGAAATCAAAAGAATAGGCCAGTTTTAGATGTTGATTTGAAAGGAAGTAATTCAAATTTTGACCCTAATAGAAATCTTAAATCCAACAAGAAAAAGAGGAAGCCCTTCTTAAGGTCGATGTTGAAGGAGGCTACTACAGAAAACATTCATGCCAAGATTAATATGCAAGGTGAGATTCACAAGCCCCATAGATTGACCCTAAAATTGACTTGGAGTTAAAGTTGCTTGTGGATCCGGAACAAGGCACTAATGAAGAAGATGATAACTATTCGGATGAACCGTCTGATGTTGCGGGGGTAACGCCTCACTAGTCAATGATACATGAGGACTGTATGAGGAACAGACTGAGGCAAATGAGGCAAAAGAGGTTTTGGGTAACGCAGGAATAGACATGAGAAATCATGGTCCTGTGAGATCAAATAATGTTATTGATGCGGGTCATATGTGTTTCCTGCCAATTAAGATCCAAGAGGACCTCCTCTTGATGAAGGACTTAATAAGTGCCATAACGAGGACCTATTCTAAGTCAATAGTTTTGGCTGGTAAGTTAGATTCTATCTTGGAATCAACTAAATATCGTTAGGCCTGAAGGTTCAATAGGACTCCTGAGGTGGCTGCTATTCTAGCCAAGCTGCACAAGGCAAAAATTGCCTCTTTTTAAGGCTTTGTAGGTGGAGTCAGCCGTTGTAAGTTGTCTCTTCTCATATGTTGATTGTGTAGTCTCTTTGTCTCTTCATCTTTTATTGTTTTCTTGCAGGGAAATCTTTGTAAAAAGGGCGGGACCCTTCCAATCCCTAAACTGTTAATCAAAAAATATAATAGCATATATAATTTTCAACCTTTGCCACTTGACTAGTACAGTCTGATTAAAAAACTACGGAACTCCTCTTGATACGTAAACGACCAACACGGCATCCCGACTACCACGGTTCGTGCAACGTTCACGTCATCCATGGACGAAAGTGCAATGGAAGGTGCAACACCTGGAAAATTGAACGATAACGCGTAGAGAAGATTACCAGATGAAATATCCATGCACCATCCATCAGATTTCATTCTTGTTTCGTTTTAGCTTAGAAAATACGCTTTCTTGCATCTATAATACGATGGTGTTACGGATATCTCCTCGCAAAATTGAATTAACCAGAGTTGAAGGCTTCCAAAGATCTGTGGTACATTGAATTCAAAGTTTTCTAAGAAATTAAGACATCATCATAATAACCATCATCATGCCGAAGAAAACGCTTCTTCATGTTCGTTTTAGAGAACAAAATTTGAGACAGCGGTGAGGGAGCTGGGCGGAATCCAAGACGTGAATGTTGATATTTTCCCATATGCAGTTAGAAACATTCAAATAAACACGCCGTACATATGGTCCATGAAATAAAAAAAAAAACAGCTTTAGTTTAAGCCGTGCATATGGTCCATGAAATTAAAAAAAAAAAAAAAACAGCTTTAGTTTACATTTTAATAGCATAAAGTTAATTTTCCTGTTTAGGTATCGCTGTAGATATAACCTTGGATTATATAACCGTATTTAATTTTTGGTGGTTTTTTAATTTCAAGCACTGGAGAGGGTCGGCTGCGAGCATTGAAACTAGAAGCCAGTATTAGACAAATAAAATAGGGAGCAAGCCAGAGACAATACTAGATCTATAATTTAGCCGCACAAACATTTCATTTTTCCCACTAGGATATCATTGATTATTCATATTTTGTTCATTTGTTAAGTAAATGAGTTACCCAATATGTTGGATTGGTAAGATATTTGGCATTTACTCAGAGGTGATCTAAGTTCAAACCTCGGGTAGGTTTAATTTGGGCAAAGGTAGTAGCTGACGCCATGTCTTCCTCACTCCTAACCATGTTTATCATGGGGAGATAGAGGTTACAGTGGAGCTATTATGGGAAATGTGACCTAGGTTCAAACCTTAGGGCATGTCACATGTCCAATTTGGGTAAAGGTAGCAACTCAAGTGTTGTCTTCCTCACTCCTAGGCAATGCGATTTGACCTTCTAGCCAATTGTTAAAAAACAAAAAAATAACTACAGGTATGATTTCTTTATATATATATATATATATATATATATATATAAAAGATGCTTATTGAAATAAATTTATTGTTACTTGAATTAAATTTCTTTTATTTATCCTATTGGTCAATTTGATATTTAAGACCACTTTAAAAAAATTAAAAGTTCTAATAGGGTGCTAAGAGATGTAAGTTTTTTTGTTTTAATAAAATTAATATTAAAATAATCAACCTTACATCTCTTTTTTTAGTTGATTTTATAATTACAAAACCAAAAAAATCTAGATTTTATTAAAAAATATATTTTATTATTATTTGATTTAAAATAAATATATTTTTTATATAATTAAAGGTGAGGGTTTTGAGGGGCTCCCACAACTTGAAACAAAAACTCTCCTAGGAGACTAGAAAGACAGAAGTCTATTTGGGAACTCTTAGATATAACAATAAAAGCTCACATGTGGCAAAAAAACACCATACCAAAGACCATCAAGATGAGGGATTCAAAAATTTAAAATTTGAAAAGACCTCCTCCAACTAGATTTGACATATGAAACCAATGCGCCCTATCAAATCGACCAAGGAAACAAAAACCTAAGGTCAAAAATAGGAAGTAGGATCTTGCTGCTACTAAAAGCACATGGATTGAAAAACACAAAAAAACTGCTCTTCAATATGCTTCAGTCTGTAAAACCACCTAGGAACCAAATTTAGGACCTAGGCGAGAGCACCACAAAACCAAAAATCCACCTGAGATCAAGAGTTGTTCTAGAGAAAACAAGAACCCAAGTGAAACCACTTGTCAAACCAAGAAAAACCAGTGTAGCAGAAGTAAAAAATCTTGAAACTCCTACTCCATCCAAGAAACGAAACCAGTTGTAGGCACTCAAGCAACTAACCAAAACTATCCCTCTACCAATGAACAGAGGCCTGTAAAACCTAGACCATTGGAAACACATCAAAAGAGCATAAATCCTGGAAAAAACACCCAACCAAAGATTAGAGAAAGCAGATAATAACCGTCCAGTATTGAAGAAGAAACCATAAAAACACATGGGCGAGTCAACCTCAAAACTAGAAGCATGCATAAAAATAAATCACTCTAAGCTAGTATTTCTAGGTTCAATACCAATTGGGAATGAGTAGCATCCCCACATAAAACCACCCTTCAGACCCCACAAACCAGGATTACTGAGAGAAAAATTGAAACCTCGAATCAGGATGAATGACTTCCAAGGTACACAGGGACATAAAACCAAAAATCCCATTTTCCATAGGATAGAGGCTAGCACCAAAAAACCCTTACCCCTAGACAGAGTCCTACCAAAACAACACCCAAACTAGGAACCAAATATTTTCTACAACAGTACAGTACCTAAGTAGTAAAGAGGAAAGATCCCTAAAAATGAAAGCCTTGGAACCTTGGGATCAAGCACTACCATAATTGTGGAGATGGAAATTGAAATCTTTGCCAACCACCGAGGCAAGGAAATTGATACTGCCAAAGTGAACACCAGCCAGAGTTTTTTGTAGCATTACAAATCACCCCATAGGATTTGGTTCAGTGCCATACCCACGATGCTGAAACCAAAAAGGATAACAAAAATAAACTAACCAAGAACCCTCCACTGGCTGCAACTCCCCTAGCAATGCCACCCAATAACAAACCAGAGCAACACAAATGCCAGAGCCAACCAGTGAGTCAACAAGTAGGGCTATCCATCATATTAAAATCAGCCTAAAATCACCTCGATGCCTTGATGGGTTAGGATTGGTAGTTAGACCTTCCCTCTAAGCCATAGTTTTGTAATAATGCTAAACCCCTAAGAGATATGGGATAATCCAACCAGACCCTCCAATAAACACTAAACCACAGTCACAAAACCACCCAACCAAAGTAGAGACAAAGAACAACCAGTTTCAACAAGGAATAATAGGAGGTCTCACACTCAGGATTTCACAGGGCAAGAGTGGGAGCCGAAGGCCTTGATGTAAAATATAATTTTTATTTACAAGGTAAATAACTATAATTTTTAGATGACATAAATAGAGGTGAAAGTAGCAAAAGTTATAATAATAATTTTTATTTTTCCCACTAGGATATCATTGATAATAAATAGGGAGATGGTATAACTATAAATACTTCCTATTGAATGATTAATTGTACCAATATTTGATATGTTATATCATGGGGTGTCTATAAGAACACACATCTTATTTATTCTATCTATTCATGTTTTTTATCTCTTTCTCTATTTTTTAATCTATATTCTCTTCAATTTCACTTTTCTTTTTATGCATATGATTGTGGTGAATGTATGTTTTGGAATATTTCCCAAAAGAATTTGTGAATTCTAACAAATATAAAGTAAAACCATTTAACAAATAAGTATAACAAAAATCTTATAAAATTACGAAAATAGGAATCCAATAGAAGAAAAAGGAACTAAATAATTATTATTATGTTTGTGGTTGACATAGTAGAACACTTTGAATTTTATTATATGTATGTCAATCCTATGAATCACATGAAAGTTTACTTTGAAAAAAGAACGCATCCTTCATAAATAACATTATAAAAATAAATCATCAAAATAATGCTAGTAGTAAAAATTGATCCAAGTGATCCCTTAAAGGAGAGGAACTTATTAATAAAATGGAAAAATGCCTATTAAGGATATTTTCAACTTGTATCACCAAATAATGCATAATAGCTTACTCAACATTTTAGTATTTAGGCATGAAAAGGAACATGAATGTAGTTGTATTTGTGCTATAAGGTAACCTACATTCTAAAGGCACTTGTCTTAATTTTTTTTCTTCTCTAAAGGAAAAGGAAAGTATCATTTCAATAGACTTAAAATGCTTCTTTTGTTTGTATTTTAAGAACCATATTTTTGACTAAAAGTTTTCTTCAATGTTTCCTCTTTTGAAATAAATATGCTTTACATTTTTTGCATTAGTTGAAAATTAAAAAGGGTTCCTTAGACTTATGACCTTGATTTTGTCTAATTTTATTCGTGTTATATCTCTTATTGTTTGCATTCATGTATCCAAATAAGAAAAGCATATGTAGTTTGCATCCTTTATTATTTATCTTACCATTGTGTGCCCAATCTTTGTTTCATTTTTAAAGGGAAAAGGAAGGTATTATTTTCTTATATACAGTAAATGTGAAAAACTAATAGGATTATAGATCTTATCTTATTGCATTGTTGTTTTCACATGCATTGCATCCCATCATATTTCCTACCTTATTAATAGATATATATATATAAATTTTATTGAAGACTAAGAAATAGTGGATTGTCATCTAAATCACCAATAAATATGGTTGAAGTCAAGACAGAAGAAAAAACTTGTGGTATAGTTCCACTCACCCAAATCACCATCCCAATACGAATGCAAAATTTTTATCATAATTTGAAATGAACCAACTAGATAATGAATACCCATATGATATGTACTTTTGATGCATCCAAGGATCTTCTTTGTCATGATTCAATGACTCTTGCATGGTCCCTCCTTGTACCTAGAATAATAGCCAATAACTGAGGTAGAGAATTCCTCCCACAAGAGTTTGATATCAAGTGGTATGCACTAAATGAATCATTCAATCTACTTAAATATTATTTCCTAAAGTAAAAGGAGCCTAATAGGATTATTTATCATTGGAGGCATGAATTTATGACTTCATGTCTTGAATCAATGAAAGATATATCCCCATAATAATAAGATCATCTACATATAATCATCTACATATAACACAATAAGTAAAGTATTATTATGTTGATATTATATATAAACATCATGTTTAGTATTACATCTTCAAAACCTACAAGTATGAAAGAAAAGTAAAACTTCTCATACCAAGCACATAGTACCTACTTAACCCCATAAAAGTACATAACCAACCAACATATGAATAGGATAGTACCCTCAAGCTCAATACTAGGTAGTTGCTACATGTAAATATCCTCCTAAATTTAGAAATGTGCTATTCACATCCCATATGACATACCTTCCAACCATCAAGAGAAACTATAGATAGAATCATCCAAACAGAATCCATCTTAGAAATTGGGATAAATATCTCTATGAAGTCAATTCCTTCCTTTTGAGAGAAACCCTTAGCAACAAGGAGTGTATTTTTCTTCTCCACATAACCATTTAAAGTGTACATGGTCCTATAGATCCATTTGTACCTAAGAACATTCTTATCTACTATAAAAGGAACAAGTTGCCATGTTTGATTCTTCATTAAGGACTTGAAAACAACAAGCATATTATCTTTTTATGTAGTTGGAATTTAATCTGAGATTATGTGAGATTATATATAGAATTATCAACCTTTAAAATAAAATACTAAGGAGTGGATTTTCAACATGGCTCAATAAAAAGAATGAGTTAAGCATCCTAGAATAGTCTAAATCCACTCGGGTGTGAGACAAACTATGGAGTAAATAGGCATATCCTTACATAAAACAACATTGCATGATAAACATAAAATATACAAATCATGCTCACCGCCCACCTCATCATTAAATATTTTGGCACAAGGAATTAGTGTATCAATTTCAAAATTCCTAAAATTTAAGACTAAAGGTTTTGAAGGTGGTGCTATCTAAGGAGGGATCAAGTCTATAAGCATAAGACCTTCACTAGAAGATGAAAAGGAAAGGTATAATAGGAATAAATCCGTTGGAGAATGGTATGGAGGTATAATAAAATAATTTAATGTATTTCTAAAAGAAATCAAATAAACAGAAAGATCTTTGATCAAAATATTAGGTGGAGGATGGTATGGAACTGCTGGAAGAACATTATCAAAAAATACATCTCTCCAAATAAGAATCTCAATCATTTAATAATAAAATAGATGGTATGACATAGGGGTATTTGAATTTTCTTAAAAAAATATTTGTGACTCTTCTATACCTCCTTCTTCCTATGTTCTCTAAGTATATCCATGCTAAATACCCAAATATATAGAATTTATATATATTAAATTCATCGCTTGTCAACCTCTCTAAGGGTGTTATACCTTAAAAATGAATTAGTATTAAATTTTTTAATAACTTATTCTATACAAGTGATGGCCTTATCCCAAAATTTGAGCTACATACCCTTATCATGAATTATACAACAAGTCATCTCTATCATTCCTTTGTTTTCCATATCAACTAGCCCAATCTATGCTAGGGTGTAGTGAACAATACTTCGAAAGGTACTATCATTAAGAGTAAAAAATCATTAGAAGTACTTTTTCTCAAAATTGAAAGTGTACCATGGGTCCACATATATTACTATGAATGAGCTCCAAGGATCACATAACACATCTTGTTGTCCCTTTTAGAAAGGACTCTCTATGATGATTTCCAAAAACACATCCTTCACATGCACCACTTGCATGGAAGATATGAGGAAGTTAAATATCCATTTGATGATGATTCATTTACCTCAATAATCCATATCTAGGATACCCAAGTCTATGATGCCATCACTAACTCTAATTATCAGCTCATGCTACCATGGTCATAAAATATTCTTTGATCACTTATTTTCCATGAGCCTGATTAATGAGAGGATGACCCTCATGCTTTTATATTTGAGACTAATGCTAAAGACAATATTTGGATTCTTTATCAATGGAAGGTAGATATTATGATAAGAAAGAGATGCAAAGCATATCTAGCACAACAACAACTATCTCATATATCTCTTAGACATTAAAAATAATGTAGAAAAGATCA
Organism: Wollemia nobilis; assembly: GCA_028583015.1. Lineage (NCBI taxonomy): Eukaryota > Viridiplantae > Streptophyta > Pinopsida > Araucariales > Araucariaceae > Wollemia > Wollemia nobilis. The sequence goes on from JAQPPZ010001808.1 coordinate 221,572, forward strand.
ATATTTTTCTTCTTATCCATAGCATGTTGTTCCCATATTATCCTTTTAAAAATCCCTTAAAAATATTGGATTTTATATTAATACTTCTTGAACTGATTGATATACTCATCATGATATCAAAGGAGTCCATAGTCAAGGCAACAAACTTTATCTCTAATCTATTTATTTATGTAGAATTAGCACAATTATACAATACCTAAAATTTATCAATTAGACCCCTAGGGTCTATAGTGCTATTAACATGAGTGTCATTAATATTGTTAAAATGAAAAATTATCACACAAAGTGACTCATTTTTATTATTCTATATAACTATTTCCTATCATTTTTATTAAAATTGTGATTAATTCATTATGAAATCAATAATTTAATCTATTTGATCTTCATTATTTCCTTTATTTTTTATATGTTAGGTTAGAAATTCTTAGTTATGTGAAAAAAATACCTCCATATGATATTCATAAACAAATTTAATTTATAAATTAGTAGAAGTAATTAATACTATTTTAAATAAAATGACAACCCAATGAGTTGAGATAAGTTGTCACAATTTCAATATATAAATTAATAGAAATAAATAATAATATTTTTAATAAAAATATAGTCTATTGAATTGAGATAGGTCCTCTTCTACAAATGGTTGGTATAATGTATGAGTAATGGGTGCTTGAAGGTACTCTTTTTTCTTATATTGGATATACCTTAGATCATAGAAATTAATAACTTATCTTCTCAAAAAATTACTAAATTATATATATAATATATATATATATATATATATATATATATATATATATATATATATATATATATATATCAAATAACATATGAAAGAATGATAAAATTAAATCTAAGTTGTATTCTCTTGCTTTCTATGTACATTCTTTTATTTATACAATTGGAAAATTCCAGGAACCATTTCTTTTTGTGTCAAATCCTAGATTTAATATTTACAATCCCTAGCTAAGTGATCATATTCAAGAAAAATATAGCACCTGAAGGGGATGTTCTCATAGTCCATGTCTTCTTCCTAGGTATCCTTCCCAAACTATAAAGTAATTGTTTTGGCAAGGGCTTGTCAAGGTCGATGAGAATACAAATTTTTGCATAGATAACTGGTTCAAATTGGCATGTACTATTAGTTGCAATAATATAAGATCTTAAAGTATTGCCTATTGCCATTAAGACAACTTGGTTCTAAAATGCAAATGATAATAAAAAAATCTCACCCATACTTGGGCTATTAAGGGCATTTCCTTTTCTACCACGAATGGTATGCCAAGGCTTAATGAAAATACCTACCCTAACTAAAATCCAAGGAGACCACTAGAAAACGTGTTCTCTATCATCTTCATTAGAAAAAATAACTAATAAATAACCATTGAGATAAGCAAGAATGTTTAATTCACCTCTAATTTTACATTGTCTAGTAGCACATACCTTGACAGGAGAGAGGATTGGATGAGGACCCAAAAATCAATAGATTAATACTCTACATTCCATAGCATTGATCCTAGTATGTATGTCCAATATCTTAAGTTGGACTATGAAAGTGATATTCGTTGCTTTCATCCACCCAAGGATTTTTTTACTAGGGTTCATTTTAGGAATTCTCAAATGGTTGTGGGAAGTCCTAGTGTTATTAAGTATAGTTATTTGTAGATTTCCCTCTCTCAAGGCATTTTGGAAGGTCATTTTTGGCAATGTTTCACCTGGTTCTCTTCCTTGGGGATTGACTATATTCTCTTGCTATGAGAAGCAATATTGGACTTTTCTTGACTCCTTTCCAATGGTCTAAGTTTATTCCTCTATTGAACTATTTGAACTTGTTGTAATACAACCCTAGCTTGTTGTTTTAAAGTTTATCCTCTACTCCTTGTATGTTTATACCCTTCATTATATCCTTATTTGAGATTGGCTAAAATAAATATACATATATAAATTGTCAAAATTATTTTATATTATTTTACTATTAAATATAATCCACTTGACTTATTAATAATATTAAATATGTTTCCCAAAATTGATGGAAGGTATCCCTATTCTTATGATAGTGTTTGGGTTACCCATGACCAATTTGAAATTGAAATAAGGGAAATTTTTCAATTCAATATCATCTAAAGTTTCAAAATGGGGAAGCACTCCAAAGAATGGGAAAGCACTCCAAAGAAATGATCATCTTCTATATCCCGAATTTTATGTTTGCTTATGAAAACCCTATGTTTTTAGTTGAAGAGGAAGCTTATGAGGAGGAAGGGATGGGTGTTCAAGTGAGAACAAAGTCTTTATCATTGAATCTAAAAAAGGAGGTGGAGTTAATTCTCGATGAGGTTGATATGTTGTTGCTATTTCAAATGTTTCAGGGATTTAGTGAGAACCTATCCTAATAGTTCAGTGAGTCCTAGTTTGATGGGGTAGTGAGTGTGAATGATCTTCAGTTTCAAATAAATCCCTCTATTATTGTTGAAGTGATTGGTTTACCAATAATAGGGGAATTCCTTTTTAGAGAGAAGCAAAATCAAACAAGAGTGCTCTCTAACATTTTTTCACCTATGGAAAATGTGGTAATATACTTGTCTACTATTGAAAGAGAACCTTTGCCAAATCCTTAGGGAGAAGTAGAAAAGTGGGTAATGAAATATATAACTCTGGAAGGTTGTTTTAAGTTGATTTATAATTATCATGTGACAATTCTTAATCATATTCACCACAAAAAATAATTCAATATCCTTAATTTTTTTTTAGTCTTTGGAGAAATCACTTGAAGATGTGAAAGGCAAGAAGGTGGCAGTGTCATTCCACTAGGCCTCCTTTAATTTTTAATTCTTTTGTTGATAAGGCATTAGCCAAAATAATTTATAGTAGTGTAATTAAGTTCAATCCCTCCTTAGGTGTTCCTATGAAAGGTTCAAGTCAAACTTAGGGTGATACATCCATAATATTAAGGAGAAATACATTGAAAAAAATTGTTTTAGATATCAATTCGAAAAGAAGTGATTCATTTTTTTATTCTAATAAAAATCTTCATTCCAACAAGAAAAAGAGGAATATCTTATTGGGATCGGTGTTGAAGGAGGCTACTACAAAAAATATTTGGGCCAAGATTAATATGCAAGGTAAGATTCACAAGTCTCATAGATTGAACCCTAAAATTGACTTGGATTCGTAGTTGGTTTTGGATATGGAATAAGGTACTGGTGGAGAATATGATGATTTTTTAGAGTAAGCACCTGATTTTGTGGGGGAAAATGCTCATTGATTGATGATACATGAGGATTGTATGAGGAACAAATTAATATGAAGAAGGTTCTAGGTAATGTAAGGATGGATAGGGAAATCATGGCCTTGTGAGACTGGATAATGTCATTGATCCATGCCATATGCATTTCCTACAAACAAGGCTCAAATTGGAGCTCCTCTTGATGAAGGACTTACTGAGTGCTATAACTAGAAGTTGTTCTAAATTAATGTTTTTAGCTCCTAAGTTATATTCCATATTGGAATCAACTAAAGATCGTTGGGCCTTACAGGTTCAACATGGGTCACTTGAGGTGGCTACTATTCTATCCAAGCTACTTAGAGATGAAATTGCCTATGTTCTGGATAATGCAGGGATGGACACGGGAAATCATGGCCTTGTAAGACCATATAATGTCATTGATCTGGACCATATGTGTTTTTCCTACCAACTAGGCTCAAATTGGACCTCCTCCTAATGAATGACTTATTGAGTGTCATAACTAGGACCTATTCTAAGTTAATGGTTTTAGCCTATGAGTTATATTCTATCTTGGAATAAAATAAGGAGTGTTGGGCCTCGAAGGTTCAACATGGGTCGCCTGAGGTGGCTGCTATTCTAGCCAAATTACATAGAGGAGAAATTACCCCTTTTTAAGGGTTTATTATTTATTGGCTATTGTAGGTGGATTAAGACATTCTAATTTGATTCTTATTAGATGTTGATTGTGTAGTCTATTTGTATACTAGATAGATTTTTATAATAAGTACCTTCTAGTTGTATATTTTCCAGCTAGACTTGGTTTTCTATTTCTATTCATCTTTTATTATTTTCATTCAAAGAAGTCTTTGTAGAAAGGACTAGACCATTCCAAATCCCTTATTAATCTCTTAATAACTATATATATATATATATATATATATATATATATATATATATATATATATATATATATATATATATATATTAAGTATGATAATATTATTAAATAATTTTCAGTCATTACTTTTTTATTATATAGGAGAGTTGGTTATAGCCATTATTTTTAGTAATTGGACAATGTAGGGTTCAAATCACAAGGACTACTCCCAATAAACCTATTTATCTCATTTTATTTATATGGTGTGATATGGGGACCATTGGTCACTCAAGGTTCATACCGTCATCATTGGTATGGTGCACGCTTAGAGGATTCAGAGCGGACTACTACCTTTGCAAAGGGTTAACTTCCCCCAAGGTTTGAACTACCAAAATCCTCTTCTTGATAACTCCAAATCATGCAACACCGACATAATAAGTATATAACCAACACAGTGGCATCCTAACTACCACATTTTATGCATAACATTCATGTCATCGATGGAACCCACTCTAATACCAATTGAAGAACACAAGCTTATACTGAGAGGGGGGGTGAACAGTATAAGATCATTTTTTACTTTTCTTTCCCAATCAATATTATGCAATATATAAATGGCACTATCAACAAAAATAATCAAAGCAATGCACAAATAACCACACACAATAGAGACACCAATTTAACATGGTTCACCCAATGTGGGCTACTCCATGGAGAAAATATTTCTCTAAAATTTTCTCAACAAATATCTTGGGAAACCTTTCCATATTACAATGTTTATGGACCTCTATCCAAAGGATACACCAATACCCTAATCAAGTTTGTGTATCTTTATCCATAGGAGAAATTCTTTATATTTTACTCTGGCTGGTGATCCTCTAGAATACTACTGCCTCCACTACACTGGCTTATGGATTTCTCTCCACTAAAGAATTTTGTCCTCACTCAGAAGACCTGTCCTCATTGCCCTGGCTAATGGATATCTATCCACTAAATACTATCATCCTCTATACTCTGTCACCTCCAAAGCTTGCTCTTAGCTCTATCTCAAATCTATACTAAACATAGTCCTTCGATCTAGCATAAATATGCTCAATATCTATCCTCAAATATGTACTAAACATAGTCCTTCATCTAGCACAAATCTCAATATCTATCCTCAAATTTGTACTAAACATAGTCCTTCAGTCTAGCACAAATCTTCTCAATATCTATCTCTAGTATGGCATAAACCTATCCTCAAATTTACACCAAAATCTATACTCAAATCTGTCCTCAAGCCTTAACACAAGGCTTGTATCAATCATAAATCAACTCTACTAGATCTACCCCAAACCTTAACTCAAGGTTTGAACAAATCAATCAATCAACTCTACTCACAAGTCTTCTCAAAGACTTGTCTCAAATATGCCTTGTAAGCTTTCATAAAAGCTCACACTAATCTGTCCATAAGTCCTCTCTAGAAATTTTCCAATCTACTCAACAAGTCCTCACTAGAACTTGTCAAATCTGCTCAACAAGTCTTCACCAAGACTTACCTCAAATCTGTATTGTAAGCTTCCACAAAAGCTTACTCAACTCAACTCAATCTAACATAAAATCCTCTTCAATCACTCAGATAATCTTCACACAAAAACTTGTTTAATCTCACAAAAATATATAGAGAATTGTTAGAGACTCAATATGCTTCACACTCACAACAATGCTCAATCACTTTCAATCTCTTTCTCAAATCAATTTAGAACTATAGAACAATTTGTTTCACAAAACTTGAACTATCAATTCACCACTTTCACTTGACTAGGCTTAATAAACTCCACTAAATAAATCACTCAATGAAACATTCCTTTCTTCCAAACCCTAGTCCAAGCACATGAACACTAACTCAAGTATTTCCAACAATACTTATAAAATAATCTCACATAAAAATGATACTCATGATCTTTCACAAACCTAGTTTAATATATTTCTCAACTTCACATAACAATGATACTCATGATATTTCACAAAACCTAGTTCAAGATAGTTCTCAAGTTCACATAACAATGATACTCATGATCTTGCACAAACCCTAATCATGCATATCAAGGTTTATTCAATGTTTTCAACAATGCTTATCAAACAAGGTTTTTATCATCAACTTTCACTCATAAAAACCTTTAACAATCAAACTCAACAATGCTTATCAAACAATCCTTTTCACTCCAACTTAGCATTCATAACATCCAACAATCACTCTCAAGGATAATGTGCCCTTACCTCTTGTTTGAAGATGATTTGACCTCAAACACCTGTCTCAATCACAACCATACTTTTCACCAATACTAGGGTTAGATAGAAAATATCTGTCCTTAATAAATCCTCACAAAGATATTTCACCAAGTCAAAATATCAATATTTACTCAACCTTATTTCTCCTTTCAATACAATTAATTAACTTTGTTTTCAACAAATATTTCTAACTCCTATGGCACACCTTATTACTCCTCTCAATAAGCTCAAAGCACTCAAAAATTAAACCCTAACATAAAACAATGCTTATCCTTTTATCTCCCTCACAAAAACCTTTATCACATGCAATTTCCACTTTATAACCTTTTAAAAAATATTTTTCATAAATTTCGAACCTCCACAAATTTTGGAACCAAGAAAACTATTGCATACCTTAATCCTTCAAAAAAAGGTGCCTCAACAGGTTTCGAACATGGAACCTTTCCACAGCCGAGCACCTTAGCAAGGTGCACACCCACCACGTGGGCTACGAGCCTCCACACAAAGGAAAAGGCTAGTGCCTTTCCTTTGTATTCCATAGAGCGCACAAACTTTACCAAAAACCTTCCTCCACTTTGCAAAATGTAAACCCGCAGGATTCGATCCCTGCACCTCGTGATTGCCAATGTCTTAGCGCCTCCCTTGCTGCCAGTCGTGCTACAGAGCACCTTGGAATATGAAACCGAAACTCCTCCTTCTTGTCTTATCTTTTGCCTTGAAAAACCTTTGAAAACACATGATCACTTCCCTTGCAATGGACATGAAAATCACACATAACTCTTTGATTGCGGATGAATTAAATGCCTTGGTTTTTACCCTCCTTTATATGCATAATGTGATATACTTCCACGACGTCGGCGATTTCAAATATTTCAAAATTTAAAATTTATAACCCTAACCTTAGGGTTAATTAATTTATAAATTAATTTAATACTCTAAGAGTAAATTAAATTAATTTATAAATTAGTTTATAATAAAACTATTATAATTAATTAAATCCTTGGGTCTTGTCCTTTTAATATTATAATATTATTTTTCTTGGGCCTCCCTTTTGCCCTTTAGACCTCATCTAACCACTTGGAAGCAATATTTATTTTGCACTTGATTACGAAACCTAAAACTGATGTTGGTCATTAAAACTGACGCTTACTGATCTTGTCTTCTTGACATCAATGACAAAAAAACCTGCTCATATTTCCAACAATCTCCTCCTTTGTCATTGATGGCAACCCAATTACCTTTTACCATTTTATTAACCTTTTTCTATTCTGCTCCCCCTGAGAATATGCCCCCCCTGACTGAATGCTCTCCTCCTAACTCAGATCTCTCCTCCTTACTCATATCTCTCCACCTTTGTCATCAACGACAAAGGGTCACCTTTGGGGCTCAAGGCTAAGAATAAGTCTCTTAGCTTAGCCCCTATCCCACCTCCTTGTGAGGTGGTTAATTCTGGGGTGGGAGTATCTCTACTCCCATCAAGCATTGATCTTCACCTTTGTCCACTTTCCTCCTCATCTGATCCTTTTGATCTCTCTGAATATTCTTGTTTCTAATTGTCTCTAGAATTTCTTCTCTACACCACTTTGCTATATGTCCATCATTATTGCACTTATAACACTTAATATTGTTATTCCTTGGAAGTGTAAATGTCTTGGGATTTCTCCTGGTGAAGCCATATCTATTCCTATCATGGACCCTGCAATTCATTGCCTTATGACCAAACTGATTACAAGAGTAGCAATACCCTTGAAAAAATTACCTAATTTTGAAATTCCCATATTCCTGTATTCCCTGTATCCTGCACTTTGAAGCCTTGTGCCCAAAATTATGACATGAGAAGCATCATCCATTGAAATTGCCTTGCCTTGACCTCATTGGTCTCTTAGTCTCTTCTACCCTATGTTGGTTCCTATTCCATATATTCCTCATTTGTGCATAGTTCCTTTCCTTGTTGAACTTTCTGTTGTCTAACTCATCCTTAGAAGTCTCACTCTCTCTTACACTCTCTTCTTCTAAAGTTTATTCTTCTTCTTCATAACTCGAGGTTGAATCCTCTCATTGTTTCCTTATTTCTTGTTCAAATTCAAGTCTTGTATTATTTGTTGATAATATTTGTCCCTTGATAATATTATCCAAGTTATTTGAGTTTCTTCCAACCTTTGTAGCTTGTACTTAGACTCTTTCACTTTATTCCTTAGTGAAGCTACTTCTTTCTCTAACCTTTCACATTCTAAAATATTTGCTTCTAACTTCTCTTTGAATCTCCTTGTCTTAGCTATTGAGTTGGTTAGATCCTCTAAAAGCTTTCCTTTCTCTTCATCATATTCTTAAAATTTAAGCTTGAGTTTTGAGTTTTGCTTTCTTACCTCCCTTAATGCATCAATGGCATGAATAAGCTCACCCTCAAGATCAACTTCTCCTTTCTCTGATTCTTCCTCTATTTGTTTGCCTTTGAAAATATATTCATTCTTTTCTGAATTGTCTTCTATAGGATCACCTCCTTCTTCTTCTAATGCCATGAGTAGATTCTCTTCTAGTCCTTCAAGTGTATCTTCATATTCATCATCACTAAAACTGAAACCATTCCTTGTACAACTATCTTCAAGATGACCAAAGTTACCACATCTAAAACACTTGAGGATTATTGGTGACCTTTTCCTAACCACTTCCTTTTCTTTTTCCATAAATAGAAATTTATATTTATTATCATCTAAGGATCTTTCATCACTATTGCTTGAATACTTACTTTCTTTATTTGCATAGAAGCTCTTCTTCTGTATTTGGAAGAACTTATTTCCTTGCTTGCCTTGTCCATCCTTGCTTTTGTTTTGAAACCTATATTTTTCTATTTTCCTATTCTTATGATCCTATTTTTCTTCATCATTACTATTTCTAGCTTCTTGACAATCAAATGCATAGTGACCATACTTTCCATAATTTAAACATCTAACAAATTTTGTACCTTTAAAATTTCTTGGATCCTTGTTCCTTTTGCCATAATTTACTTCTTCATCACTGGATGACTCATTGCTTGAATATGACTTCTTACCCTTAGTATTCTTAGTGGATTTAAAGGTTACTTAATTTTATATATTAGGTTATTCTTTTGTTATCATCTCAAAAGTTGTGAGAATTCCATGTAATTCATCTCTTGTCAAAATATCACTATCTTTTGATTCCTCTATAGCTGAAATATTTTTACTAAACCTTTCTGGAAGTGACCTTAAAATATTATCATAAACATCATATTCTTGAACTTCAAGTCCAAATCTTTGCATGGAGTTAACAACCTCATCTACATGAAGTAGATAAGCACTAATGTTTTCTTCCTCCTTTATTTTTAGATCTTTAAATATTTTCTTGAGATTTCTCAACTTTATCTTTCTAAACTTTTTATCTCCTTCATATATGTCTTGCAAATTATACCAAATATCCTTTGATGATTTGTAGTTCATAACCTTTATAAACTTTGTTTTATGCAAACCTCTCAAAATTACATTAATTGCTCTTGAGTTGTAATTATGTAGAAGCTTACCATATTTATCTATAGGTGGAGTAGCTGGTGGTGTATATCCATTTTCAACTGCTTCCCATATTTCATTTCCAAGTGCCATCAGGTGGATCTTCATTCTCATACTCCAAAATACATAATCGATTCCATCAAACACTGGTGCTAAATTATCTAAGGATCCACTCTTAGAATCCATTTGTGCTCTTGTAAGCTTTTCCTTCAAGCTATTAAACTCTTTTAAAGGAACCCGCTTTGATACCAATTGAAGAACACAAGTTTATATTAAGAGGGGGTGAACAATATAAGACCATTTTTTAATTTTCTTTCCCAAACAATATTATGCAATATATCAATGGCAATATCAACAACAGTAATCAAAGCAATGCACAAATCACCACACATAATAGAGACACCAATTTAACGTGGTTCACCCAATGTGGGCTACTCCATGGAGAAAATATTTCACTAAAAATTTCTCAACAAATCTCTTTGGAAACCTTTTCCTATTACAATGTTTATGGACCTCTATCCAAAGGAGACACCAATCCCCTAATCAATGTTATGGATCTCTATCCATAAGAGAACTCCTTTCTCCTCTACTCTGGCTGGTGATCCTCTAGAAGACTACTACCTCCATTACACTGGTTTATGGATCTCTCTCCATGGAGGACTACTATCCTCACTCAGAAAACTTGTCCTCACTGCCCTAGATAATGGATCTCTATCCACTAGAGGCTACTATCCTCTACTCTGTCACCTCCAAAGCTTGCTCTCAGCTCTGTCTCAAATCTTTACTAAACATAGTTTATCGATCTATCACAAATCTAATCAATATCTATCCTCAAATCTATAATAAACATAGTCCTTCAGTCTAGCACAAATATACTCAATATCTATCCTCAAATCTACACTAAACATAGTCCTTATCTAGCACAAATATACTCAATATCTGTATCTAGTCTGGCACAAACCTATCCTCAAATATATACCAAACTCTATCCTCAAATCTATCCTCAAGCCTTAATACAAGGCTTGTCTCAATAACAAATCAACTCTGCTAGATCTTCCCCAAAACTTAACTCAAGGTTTGAACAAATCAATCAATCAAATATGCTCACAAGTCTTCTCAAAGACTTATCTCAAATATGCCTTGTAAGCTTCCACAAAATCTCACACTAATCTATCCACAAGTCCTCTCTATAACTTATCCAATATGCTCAACAAGTCTTCACCAAGACTTGCCTCAAATATGCTCAACAAGTCCTCACTAGAACTTGTCCAATATGCTCAAAAAGTCTTAACCAAGACTTACCTTAAATATGTATTGTAAGCTTCCACAAAAGCTTACTCAACTCAACTCAATCTAGCACAAAATACTCTTCAATAACCCAGTCAAGCTTCACATAGAAATTTTTTTAATCTCATAGAAACATCTAGAGGATTGTTAGAGACTCAATATGCTTCACACACAATAATGCTCAAATCACTTTCAATATATTTTTCAAATCAATTTAAAATTATGGAATAATTTGTTTCACAGACTTGAACTATCAATTCAACACTTCCACTTGACTAGGCTCAATCAACTCCACTCAATCAATCACTCAATGAAACATTCATTTTTATTATAAACCCTAGTCCAAGCATATGAACACTCACTCAAATATTTCTAGAAATTCTTATCAAAAAATCTCACATAACAATGATACTCATGATCTTTCACAAACGTAGTTCAAGATAGTTATCAACTTCACATAACAATGATACTCATGATCTTTCACAAAATCTAGTTAAAGATAGTTCTCAAGTTCACATAACAATGATACTCATGATCTTTCACAAACCCTAATCATGCATATGAAGGTTCATTCAATGTTTCCAACAATGCTTATCAAACAAGGTTTTTATAATCAACTTTCACTCAGAAAAACCTTTAACAATCAAAATCAACAATGCTTATCAAACAATCCTTTTCACTCCAACTTAGCATTCATAACATCCAATAATCACTCTCAAGGATAATGTGCCCTTACCTCTAGTTTGAATATGATTTGACCTCAAACACTTGTCTCAATCACAACCATACTTTTACCAATACTAGGGTTAGATAGCAAATATCTATCCTTAATCCTCACAAAGATATCTCACCAAGTCAAAATATCAACATTTACTCAACCTTATTTTCCTTTCAATACAATTAATTAACTTTTTTTAACAAATATTTCTAACTCCTATGGAACACCTTATTACTCCTCTCAATATGCTCAAAGCACTAAAAAATTAAACCCTAACATAAAACAATGCTTATCCTTTTATCTCCCTCACAAAAACCTTTATCACATGCAATTTCCACTTTATAACCTTTTAAAAAATATTTTCCACAAATTTTGGAACCTCCACAATTTTTGAAACCAAGCAAACTATTGCATACCTTAGTCCTTCAACAAAATGTGCCTCGATGGGTTTCGAACATGGAACCTTTCCACAGTCGGGTGCCTTAGCAAGGTGCATGCACCCACCACGTGGGCTACGAGCCTCCACACAAAGGAAAAGGCTAGCACCTTTCCTTTGTATTCCATCAAGCACACATACTTTACCAAAAACCTTCCTCCGCTTCGCAAAATGCAAACCTACGGGATTCGATCCCTGCACCTCGTGATTGCCAATGTCTTAGTGCCTCCCTTGCTGCTAGTCATGCTATAGAGCACCTTGGAATATGAAACCAAAACTCCTCCTTCTTGTCTTATCTTCTGCCTTGAAAAACCTTTGAAAACACACGATCGCTTCCCTTGCAATGCACACAAAAATCACACATAACTCTTTGATCATGGATGAATTAAATGCCTTGGTTTTTACCCTCCTTTATATGCATAATGTGATATACTTCCACAACGTCGGTGATTTTGAATATTTTAAAATTTAAACTTTATAACCCTAACCTTAGGGTTAATTAATTTATAATTAGAGTATAATTAATTTATAATTCATTTAATACTCTAAGAGTAAATTAAATTAATTTATAAATTAGTTTATAATAAAACTATTATAATTAATTAAATATTTGGGTCTTGTCCTTTTAATATTATAATAAAATATTATAATATTATTTTTCTTGGGCCTTCCTTTTGCCCTTTAGACCTCATATGACCACCTAGAAGCAATATTTCTTTTGCACTTGATTAGGGAACCTAATATTTATGCTGCTCACTAAAACTAATGCTTATTGATCCTGTCTTCTTGACATCAATGACAACAAAACTTGCTCATATTTCCAACAAAAATATGATCTATTGACCTATATACATATTCATTATGAGGATATATGTATCATCTCTAATGTCCTCTCTCCTTGGTCCCGTAATTTAGATTGTAGAGGGGATGTTGAAATATTTGTAATTTGACCTTATTAGGTTAGTGTCAACATTGATGAAGCACCTATAAGTGTTCTTAGGGTATCTTATCGAAATTTTTTATGCATTCCTTCTAGTATTCTCAATGTTCTAGGAGGTCGACTTATGGTTTCATATTTTGGGAGAGGATGATCCATCTTATGTAACTTTGAAAAGAGAAAACATGATCTATTACCCATACTAACATTCATTATGAGGAGAGACGTATCATCTTTAATTTCATTTCTACTCAGACCATCAATTTATATTATAGAAGGGGTGTTATAATATTTCTAATTTGAACTTATTAGGCCAATGCCAACATTGATGAAGTACTTATAAGTGCTCTTATTGTAGCAAATGGGAAAGGGTTATGCAATATTTTGGATATTCTCCATGTAATCCTATGATCACTCTTCTACATATGTCTATGGTCATTTATGTGTAAGATTGTAGGCATCATGATGTAAGCATATGAGCACTTTTGATGTATTCACCCTTAGTGATATTTGTTTATCTACCTATATGACTAACATTTAATAAAGGATGTAATATATTTATGATATTATAATTTAACTTCCAATTCATGTCAATTAGCATTTAATTAGGGAGATTGTATCACTATAAATACCCTCTATTGAATGATTAATTGTGTCAATTTGTGATATATGAGATCATGTTGTTTATATATTTCTCTATTTTTAATCTATATTCTCTTCTATTTTACTCCTCTTCCTTTTTTTGCATATGATTATGGTGAATGTATGTTTTGGAATATTTCCAAAAGAATTTGTAAATTCTAACAAAGATAAAGTTAAACCTTTTAATAAATAACTACAAAAAAAATCTTAGAACATTGGGAAAATATGAATCCAATAGAAGAAAAAAGGAAAAAAGTATGTCTTATTAAGTTTGTGGTTGAAATAGTAGAACACTTTGGATTTTATAATACAGATGCCAATCCTATGAATCACATGGAATTTTAATTTGAAAAAATAAGACATTATTCATAAATAACATTATAAAAATAAATCATCAAAATAATACCATTACTAAAAATGATCAAAATGATCCCTCAAAGGAGAGGTACTTATTAATAAAATGTAAAAAACCTATTAAGGATCTTTTCAAATTCAATCACCAAATAGGCCATAATAGCTTACTTTATATTTTAGTATTTAGGCATGAAAAGGAACTTGAATGTAGTTGTATTTGTGGTTTAAGGTAATCTGCATTCCTAAAGGCACTCATCTAAATTTTTTCTTCTCTAAAATAAAATAAAAGTATCATTTCAATAGCCATAAAATACTTCTTTTATTTGTATTTTAAGAACCATTTCAATAGACTAGGACTCAGCTTGAAGAATTGATTGAGAGGATAAATAAAAAAATCATCCTAATTTTTGGGATTCTCTTTGTAGATAGAGAACCACATACTGAGTGGCCAAAATCCACCTAAGAAAAAATATAGTCAATTAAATTTTGGGTATATTTGACCCTAACAAGATAGTACATATATAATAAGTTGCAGTCTCAAGAAGGTTATAGAAAAGAAGAGTATAAGAACTCAAGCAAGTACCTGAGAAAAAGAGAGAATAACTTAGGCAAGTACCTAAGAAAGAAAAAAACGAGAAAAATAGAAGAGCTCAGGTAAAATCTTGATAAGAGAAAAAAAGTAAAGAGAGAAAGCATCAAAAAATTCCATAGAATGTTTTAAAAACATAGAATATTTTGAAAGCAAAAATTATTTTGAAAAATAAAGTAGATTTTATTTTAAAAGATATAGAATAACGACAAATCATAGAAAATATTAAGTACCTAAGTGTGTTAGGCAAGACAAAGCAAGTTGAACCACTAGGGTTAGATAGATAAGCCAAAAATTCTAGGTGATCCAACTAGAGCACCTAAATAAAATAATCAATTTAATTGGATAACCTAAGGAATATTAGCTAGCTAAAGCATCCATATATTTTGTGAAGCTCAAATCAGCTAGAGAATAAACCAGAGCACTAAGAAGTATTCTCTCCCTACAAAAATATATCAAAAGCACTAGTTAAGTATATTCTCTATTACTATTTTAAATTTTTGTTACTACATTCAAAATTAATTAACTTATAATATGCATTGACAACATAAGGGAATAGGAAATTTTCTTGTATGCACATTCCATACAAAGTGTAACATCTATCATAGTATGCCAAAATAGAATAATGATTTACTATGAGCATTTACAAGAAATGGAACATTGATTAGCAACAAATATTTACTAGAGTAGAATGTTAATCAATTGTGAGCATTTCATATATGTTTGAGGATATTCTACCCTAATTTTCCAAGCAAAATATAAGGTAAGTGACATTACCTTTATTATTTGTTATATTAAAGTCCTAAGTTAAATTTTAATTGAAACATTGGAAAATTAGAAACATTACTTTTTATTTAAGAAGTAGCTAAAAGGACTTTGATTTTATTGGAAAATATGTTTTAGGTGGGAGTTATAAGGACTTTAACCTCATTTATGAAATATTAAAAAATTATTGGAAACTGCTATTTTTTTATTTGTAATTAATTTTGAAATATTATTAATAAAAATTTGATTTTTGCATCCCATGTCTCAAAGGCATGAAGAACATGTGTTTCTAGACTTGTAAGCCTAAGTCACACACTAGACATCATATCCCAAACTTTGTGTATCACATTTTTTTTATTACATATATAGAGGTCAACCAATCCTCATAAGCCAAGTGTCAACCAAATTCATCTTTTTCCATCCCAATTGGTGGTCTTACCAATGAATAACATTAATAGAGATGACAACTAGAAGTGGCAAGTGGCAATCTATAGTTGCTCAAAATAAATTTAAGGTGTGTATCTTAAGTTTTAACATATTTGATATCTTAAACACCTAAACTTCTTGATGCTATAGAATTTGAATATGAAAGCATTTTGGGCAAATTTTTTAGATTTGTAGACACCAAAACAGCACCAATCCGATTATGGGACTGCAAACACTGATCGATTTGACACACACAGCCCCCAGGGCAGCCCTCAGAGGTTAAACAGTGGTCCTAACAACTTTTGCAGCAATTTTGGAAGGTCAAAAGGCAATTTGGCACATTCAGACACTTTGTTCAGTATTCATCCCACCCTGGGATGAATTCAAAATGGGATCCGCCCCACCCAGGGACAAATTCTGAATTCGCTCTAGGGTAGGACGAATTCCAGGTTTAACGAGCAAAAAGAAAAATCTTGACAAGTGGCAGCCGAGGACAGTCCATCAATGCCTCCTGCCTTGCATGCACATGTAGGTGGGCAGATTGGACGTTAGAGGACTGTCACAAGGGCAGTCATGGAAGCCCAAGTCAAGGAGGACTTTACCCCCTCATGGGAAGGCATGAATGCCACATGGCGCTTATGCATGCCCCTCCAATGATACCCCATGGGTCTATAAAATGGTGAACTTTCTCACCCAAAAGGGGACAGGTTGGAAGCATTTTCAAGCAACGAAGTGCTACCAAATTTGATACCACACTTTGCCTTTGATTCACCTCTTCCACATCCTTGATCTCTTTCGCAAAGGAGGTCATTGGGTGGTTATTGGAAGTGTGAATTCGGATCCAAAACCCGACACTTGACCACATTGATCTACCCATTCACTGATAATGCATTACAAGAGATTTTGGGCCCATCCCAAGTGGATTGGTGCCGAAATCAGGTTCCAACGACGAGTGGCCCGCCCGGGCGCCTCGCACTGCTGTGAGCCTAATCGTCCCTTTTAAGAATGATCAGGAATGTGTAGCATATATTCATTTCTATCATTTTCATTCCTTGCATTTTTTTTCTATACTGTTAGGTAGTTTACAATTTTGATTTCAGTTCAATTTGATTTATTATCATTATGCTATCGCGTTTTCGCTCCCACTAACTTGCAGATGAGCATTATCAAATTCCCGTTGATGGAGGTCAAATTGGGAAAATCTGACCATCTGGGTCTTCCCAAAATGCCCCCAATTAGCTAACCCCCAAGTTTGTAGGTCTTTTGGAGTTCTCAAGACATGAAATTTTGGCAGTATCACTTTGGCACTTTGTTGTAGGTGATTTCATCTTACTTCGGGACGAATTACAGTCTAATTCGTCCTACCCCGAGATGAATTATAGTCGAATCCGTCCCGCCCAGGAGAGAATTCGAATTGGTGAAGAATTTCTTGAATGTTTCACTTGCAATGACCTTCTGGTGATGTTCCCTTGTTTCTGTGAAATTTGCAGACTGTTTTGATTCAGCTCACTTATCTTTTCATTTAGTTTCATGCATGCATCCTTCATTCTTTTTTAGAGAATAAACGTTTCATCTTTTGCAACAGGTGCTACTAACGATTTTGTTGTTTCTTTGAATGCAATAGGGGTAGCAAGGATTAAAGATTCATTCACACCAATGACGACAACACTTTGGCCCACCCATTTTGCATGTGGGCACGCGGAAGAGATATGACTTTCCATTGATGTGACCAAGAGACAAGTTTGATGCTCCTCTCCCCTAAAAAGGGAGGAAGCGAATTGTAACCAAATTTGAAATACATCAATAAAAGAAGAGGGTTGTTTCGTTCCATTTGGGTTCCAATTTGTCTATGCTTTCTCCATTTTACACATTTCTAATTTGTAGCATCAAGTTTAGTTTCGTTATTGCATCGTGTTTGGAGTTTCCCCTTTTTGTTTTTGAAATCTTGTGATTCCAGTGGCGATCACGATGGGACCCTGTCCCCTGATTTTTTAATATCAAGAAACTAATCAAAAATTTGTGTTTTTGTGCTTACAAGTACCGTTTTTCGAACTCTGACTGTTATTCGTTCTTGCCTGTGGCGAATACATTACTGGAATTCGTTTGACCCTGAGACGAATTCAAATTCATCTCAGACTGGGATGAATTATGTTCTGGTATTCGTCTCACCCAGAGATGAATTTCTGTCTGTGCAGTTTTAGGGCCAAGAATTAGAAACATCCTTTTGGGCAAAGAAGAGTTAGGGGTTTTTAACAAGCCTCTATCAAATTTCTGATTTTTGTCTTCTATTTTCTGATTTTCAATTTTTGTATGGCTTAGGGAAAGTTTACTTTTTGTTTGCCTGTTTCATTTTTGCAAATTAAAAGGAACCCCACACACATCACGTGGCATTTTTAAACCAAGGAGCTGGTCATAAGACCCCAGCCCTTGATCAAGACCAAAGGTGGGTTCATCACCACCTTGGCTTGAATTTTGCATTCATTTACCTCGATTGTCACTGTTGCTCGACTTAAATCCTAACGAAAGCTGACCGAGTGTCATTGGGGTGATTCCCAATGCGCGAGGATAAGTCTTCTATGGTAGGTGTCATAAACAGGACAATCCCCCTTCCATACCGCATATGTTCCATGTACCATCTGCTCTCACGTACCTATAGTTTCCCTCTCATAAGGGCGGGTATATAGAGAGGTTGGTATATCGGCCTGGCAATGGTATATCGAAGGGGCGACCATTTATGGGAGTCATAAGAGCCTTCATACTGCATTTAAATGTTCTTCAAAAAGTTCAAAAACAAACATTAAAACACACGAAACCAGATTTAGGGCACACTTTTAAGCTTTAAAAGAGATAATCATCGCTTGCATGTGTGTGATATTTTCTGTTTTGTGTAGCAAAAAAATCAAAAAAATCATAAACAAAAGATAAAAATCTATGCATTTTGTCACTCGCTCCAAAAGCTCCAAGGATTCCCGCAATCGCTTGGTCACTCCAAAATGCCCCAAAGGTGTCCATGAACCCTTTGGTCAACCCAAAAGTGCCCCAAAGGTGCCCATAAGTGATGCAGGAGCATCCAACAAAATATGAGAAATCTTTTTTTTTTTTCTCTAAATTTTAGTGCATTTTGCCGGGGCCATAACTTCTCAACCGTAGCTCCGATTGATGTGAAATTTGATAGGGAGCTAGTTGGGAGATTTTTAAACAAATACAACTCCTTAGAGTTGTATTTGTCCAAAAAACTAGTTTTCGGGGCCAAATTCCATCATCTAGTGCCCCGAAATTAGGTTTTAAAATTACTCACCTAATTTTTTATGCTTTTTGAGTTGTTCGAAGGTTAATCTCTCCTAATGTATTTAGAGTTAGGACTTGAAACTTTATTTATGGCTTATCTATTGTAAGAGGGATGCGCACCCCAATTTTGGGCCCCATCTGACTCATTTCAATTTTAGGGTTTTTTTTTAGCTATATAGCCACATAATGAGGATTCGTGAGGTAATATTTTCCAACTTTTGAATGAGAATTGGTTTGAGCAAGCTTGGATCTCCATAAAAAATCCCTTGGTCAAAACCCAAAAGCTCCAAGGATTCCCGCAATCCCTTGGTCAAAACCCAAAAGCTCCAAGGATTCCTGCAATCCCTTGGTCAAAACCCAAAAGCTCCAAGGATTATCGCAATCGCTTGGTCACCCCAAAAGCTCCAAGGATTATCGCAATCACTTGGTCACCCCAAAATCTCCAAGGATTATCCCAATCACTTGGTCACCCCAAAAGCTCCAAGGATTATCGCAATCGCTTGGTCACCCCAAAAACTCCAAGGATTATCGCAATCGCTTGGTCACCCCAAAGGTGCCCGCAATCCCTTTGGTCAAACCAAAAAGCTCAAGGATTCTCGCAATCACTTGGCCATCATCAAGAAAATTCATAAAAAATAAACAATAATCTGCATTTTACTTTCATGCACGCTTCACAAAACAAAAAAACAAAAAATATATATATAAAAAAAAAATCATAAACAAAAGATAAAAACTACATAGTTTGTAGAGAGACATCATCATGGTGCTCACCCGTAGCCAAGCCCAATCATGGGCGAATGCTACGGGGAATATCCAAGGAGGCACAAGTCACCTCCGGTATAGCCCCAAGGATTTGGTCATACCACCTTGGCGGCTTGACACACAAGGCAGTACCCTCCGCGCCCTGACGGAATGGGACTATAAGGGCACCCCTTCTAGGGGCACTCCCTGCCAGCACAACACCGAACACACACCCGTTCAGGAGGGGTACACCCGTAGGAAAGCTCCCTTAGACACCCACTATAATTTTCCACCGCACGATGAAGCGCTAGAATGGCAGGGGGTCCATAAGGAAGGGCCATATGATTATGCCACCCCTCCTGTACCCCGTGTCACTGTTAGCAACAATCGGTCAAATCCAGAGCACAAGGCTCCTCAGGCAGGCCGAGACAACTCCTCCCGTCCCATTTTCACTTACAAAAGAGAGCACGAGGAAAACCCGTACCTTCCTCAAGAGCAATATACAACACAGAAGCAATGCGCTTCCACACCTGCTAGCTATCAGGATCGCATACTGAGGCCAAAGCCTCAAGGAAATGCTGCTCCTTCAACAAATGGAGGTGGCCTATAGAGATCTCAGATCACCACGATTGAGATAGATATGTAGGAGAGGCGTCTAACCCTTCTAGACATGAGACGGTGGGACAAACTATCTTAGAATTTGCCAAACTATCTTAGAATTTGCCATCCTTAAAAAGACGGTCGTAGACAGTCATAAGGATTGGCACATCCAAATCCCACTTGCCCTGTGGGCTTATCGCACTAGCATACGAACGCCCACTGGGGCAACACCGTGATCACAACTGAAAGCACAAGATTTTGGAAACAAAAAGGGAAAACTCCAAACACGATGCAAGAACGAAACTAAACTTGATGCTACAAATTAGAAATGTGTAAAATGGAGAAAGCATGGACAAATTGGAACCCAAATGGAACAAAAAAACCCTCTTCTTTTATTGATGTATTTCAAATTTTGGTTACAATTCGCTTCCTCCATTTTTAGGGGAGAGGAGCATCAAACTTGTCTCTTGGTCACATCAATGGAAATTCATCTCTCTTCCGCATGCCCACATGCAAAATGGGTGGGCCAAAGTGTTTCCGCCGCTGGTGTGAATGAATCTTTGATCCTTGCTGATCCTCTTGCATTCAAAGAAACAACAAAATTGTTAGTAGCACCTATTGCAAAATATGAAATGTTTATTCTCTAAAAAAAAATGAAGGATGCATGCATGAAACTGAATAAAAAGATAAGTGAACTGAAACAAAACAATCTGCAAATTTCATAGAAACAAGGGAACATCACCAGAAGGTCACTGCAAGTGAAACAATCAGGAAATTCTTCATCGATTTGAATTCACTCCTAGGCGAGATGGATTCGACTGTAATTCATCCTGGGGTAGGACGAATTAGACTATAATTCGTCCCGGGGTAGGACGAATTCACCTGCAACAAAGCACCGAAGTGATACTGCCAAAATGTCACATCTCGGGAACTCCAAAAGACCTGCAAACTTGGGGGTTAGCTAATTGGGGGCATTTTGGGAAGACCCAGATGGTCAGATTTTCCCAATTTGACCTCCATCAACGGGAATTTGATAATGCTCATCTGCAAGTTAGTGGGAGTGAAAATGCGATAGCATAATGATAATAAATCAAAATGAACTGAAATCAAAATTGTAAACTACCTAACAACATAGAAAACAAATGCAAGGAATGAAAATGATAGAAATGAAGATATGCTACACATTCCCGATCGTTCCTAAAAGGGACGATTAGGCCTGCGGCAATGCGGGGCGCCCAGGCGGGCCGCCCACCGTTGGGACCTGATTTCGATGCCAATCCACTTGGGATGGGCCCAAAATCTCTTGTAATGCATTGTCGGTGAATGGGTAGATCAATGTGGTCAAGTTTCGGGTTTTGGATCTGGATTCACACTTCCAATAACCACCTAATGACCTCCTTTGTGAAAGAGATCAAGGATGTGGAAGAGGTGAATCAAAGGCAAAGTGTGGTATCAAATTTGGTAGCACTTCATTGCTTGAAAATGCTTCCAACCTATCCTTTTTTGGGTGAGAAATTTCACCATTTTATAGACCCAAGGGGTCTCTTTGGAGGGGCATGCATAAGCGCCATGTGGCAGTCATGCCTTCCCATGAGGGAGGAAAGTCCTCCTTGACTTGGGCTTCCATGACTGCCCTTGTGACAGTCCTCTAACATCCAATCTACCCACCTACATGCGCATGCAAGGCAGGAGGCATTAATGGACTATCCTCAGCTGCCACTTGTCAAGATTTTTCTTTTTGCCTGTTAAACCTGGAATTCGTCCTACCCTAGAGCGAATTCAGAATTCGTCCCTGGGTGGGGTGGATCCCATTTTGAATTCATCCCAGGGTGGGACGAATACTGAACAAATTTCTTGAATGTGCCAAATTGCATTTTGACCTTCCAAAATTGCTGTAAAAGTGGTTAGGACCACTGTTTAACCTTTGAGGGCTGCCCTGGGGGTTGTGTGTGTCAAAGCGATTGGACGTTAGAGGACTGTCACAAGGGCGGTCATGGAAGCCCAAGTCAAGGAGGACTTTCCTCCCTCATGGGAAGGCATGACTGCCACATGGCGCTTATGCATGCCCCTCCAAAGAGACCCCCTAGGTCTATAAAATGGTGAACTTTCTCACCCAAAAGGGGATAGGTTGGAAGCATTTTCAAGCAACGAAGTGCTGCCAAATTTGATACCACACTTTGCCTTTGATTCACCTCTTCCACATCCTTGATCTCTTTCGCAAAGGAGGTCATTGGGTGGTTATTGGAAGTGTGAATCCGGATCCAAAACCCGACACTTGACCACATTGATCTACCCATTCACCGACAACGCATTACAAGAGATTTTGGGCCCATCCCAAGTGGATTGGTGCCGAAATCAGGTTCCAACGGTAGGCGGCCCACTCGGGCGCCTTGCACTGCTGGGAGCCTAATCGTCCCTTTTAGGAATGATCAGGAATGTGTAGCATATCTTCATTTCTATCATTTTCATTCCTTGCATTTGTTTTCTATGTTGTTAGGTAGTTTACAATTTTGATTTCAGTTCATTTTGATTTATTATCATTATGCTATCACGTTTTCGCTCCCACTAACTTGCAGATGAGCATTATCAAATTCCCATTGATGGAGGTCAAATTGGGAAAATCTGACCATCTGGGTCTTCCCAAAATGCCCCCAATTAGCTAACCCCCAAGTTTGCAGGTCTTTTGGAGTTCCCGAGACGTGACATTTTGGCAGTATCACTTCGGTGCTTTGTTGCAGGTGAATTCGTCCTACCCCGGGATGAATTACAGTATAATTCATCCTACCTCGGGATGAATTATAGTCGAATCCATCCCGCCTAGGAGCGAATTTGAATTGGTGAAGAATTTCTTGACTGTTTCACTTGTAGTGACCTTCTGGTGATGTTCCCTTGTTTATGTGAAATTTGTAGACTATTTTGATTCAGCTCACTTATCTTTTCATTCAGTTTCATGCATGCATCCTTCATTTTTTTTTAGAGAATAAACGTTTCATATTTTTCAACAGGTGCTACTAACAATTTTGTTGTTTCTTTGAATGCAGGAGGGGCAGCAAGGATTAAAGATTCATTCACACCAGCAACGGCAACACTTTGGCCCGCCCATTTTGCATGTGGGCACGCGAAAGAGAGATGACTTTCCATTGATGTGACCAAGAGACAAGTTTGATGCTCCTCTCCCATGAAAAGGGAGGAAACGAATTGTAACCAAATTTGAAATACATCAATAAAAGAAGAGGGTTGTTTCGTTCCATTTGGGTTCCAATTTGTCTATGCTTTCTCCATTTTACGCATTTCTAATTTGTAGCATCAAGTTTAGTTTTGTTCTTGCATCGTGTTTGGATTTTCCCATTTTTGTTTTTGGAATCTCGTGCTTCCAGTGGCGATCACGATATGCTACAAAGCAAAAATAAAAAAACAACAAAAATAACAAAAACAACAAAAAAATGGAACATAAACAAACAGCAATAAACATTGCCAAACACAAGTGCTCTTGCACTTAACCTCTTGGCATAGCAAAACTGATGTCGGGGTTTACATTATCACTATCCTACTCCCTAAGAAGGCTACCATAGCCGGACCGCTCCATAGGAAGACGGATTTTTGACAATTTCACCCCCAAACGACGTCACAAAAGGGTCAAAACCCACTCAAAAACAACAAAAAATGCAACACAGACAAGCAGCAATAAACATTGCCGGACACAAGTGCTCTTGCACTTAACCTCTTGGCATAGAAAAACTGGTGTTGGGGTTTACATTGTCACTATCCTACTCCCTAAGAAGGCTACCATAGTCGGAACGCTCCACGGGAAAATGGATTTTCGACAATTTCACCCCCAAACGACATCACAAAAGAATCAAAACCCACTCAAAAACAACAAAAAATGCAACACAAAAAAACAACAATAAACATTGCCAGACACAAGTGCTCTTGCAATTAACCTCTTGGGATAGCAAAACTGATGTCGGGGTTTACATTGTCACTATCCTACTCCCTAAGAAGGCTACCATAGCCGGACCACTCCACGAGAAGATGGATTTTCGACAATTTAACCCCCAAACGATGTCACAAAAGGGTCAAAACCCACTCAAAAACAACAAAAAATGCAACACAAACACACAACAATAAAAATTTCTGAACACAAGTGCTCTTGCACTTAACCTCTTGGCATAGAAAATCGATGTCGGGGCTCAAATTGTCACTCTCCTACTTCCCCAAGAAGGCTACCATAGCCGGACCGCTCCACGGGAAGATGGACTTTCGACACTTTCACCCCATTATGGCATCACCAAAAGGGTTTTTACCCACCAAAAATAGGTCCAAATGTTAGGAAACTGCTTAAGCTTTAAATGGAAAACATCTGAAGACACCCTCACCTAAGTCATCGTGGGTCAAGCGACTCATCGCTTTTCTCATGGCAGTCATTCCCTCATCGATTCATCGCTTGAGGGGGTAGTCACACTTAGTCACCAATCAACAAACACACACCCAATCAAGGCAATGGCATGCATTCAAAAAATCATTGACAAAGACAATCACGCTCCTGCTTGGGGCAGCAAACAAGCAATAATCACAAATTGATCACACTCTTGGCATTCATGAATCATGAATTCAAGGTTCCCCCATGGATAAAAGGTTGCGCCCTTTGCCTATTCATGACTGATCAATGTCTAAGTTCAAGTCACACCTCACCAAAATAGGTTAACACTTGAAATCAAATTCCTTAAGCTCGTCAAAAGCAAGGATTCAAGAATGCATGCCCTTTCCATACTTGGGGTATCAAAAGTTGGTTAGGTTACCAAGAAACCCTAATCATTAGTGCTTTGGTTATCTATTTTTTGCTCGACGCTGCACCATGCACATCGCATCCCAAAAAGGGGCATCTATAGACACCAAAACAGCACCAATCCGATTATGTGACTGCAAACACTGATCGCTTTGACACACACAGCCCCCAGGGCAGCCCTTAGAGGTTAAACAGTGGTCCTAACCACTTTTGCAACAATTTTTTAAGGTCAAAAGGCAATTTGGCACATTCAGGCACTTTGTTCAGTATCCATCCCACCCTGGGACGAATTCAAAATGGGATCTGCCCCATCTAGGGACGAATTCTAAATTCTCTCTAGGGTAGGATGAATTCCAGGTTTAACGGGAAAAAAGAAAAATATTTACAAGTGGCAGCCGAGGACAGTCCATCAATGCCTCCTACCTTACATGCGTGTGTAGGTGGGCAGATTGGACGTTAGAGGACTGTCACAAGGGCGGTCATGGAAGCCCAAGTCAAGGAGGACTTTCCTCCCTCATGGGACGGCATGACTGCCAGATGGTGCTTATGCATGCCCCTCCAAAGAGACCCCCTGGGTCTATAAAATGGTGAACTTTCTCACCCAAAAGGGGACAAGTTGGAAGCATTTTCAAGTAACGAAGTGCTGCCAAATTTGATACCACACTTTGCCTTTGATTCACCTCTTCCACATCCTTGATCTCTTTCACAAAGGAGGTCATTGGGTGGTTATTGGAAGTGTGAATCCAGATCCAAAACCCGACACTTGACCACATTGATCTACCCATTCATCGACAATGCATTACAAGAGATTTTGGGCCCATCCCAAGTGGATTGGTGTCGAAATCAGGTTCCAACAGCGGGCGGCCCGCCCGGGCGCCCCACACTACTACGAGCCTAATCATCCCTTTTAGGAATGATCGGGAATGTGTAGCATATCTTCATTTCTGTCATTTTCATTCCTTGCATTTGTTTTCTATGCTGTTAGGTAGTTTACAATTTTGATTTCAGTTCATTTTGATTTATTATCATTATGCTATCGCGTTTTTGCTCCCACTAACTTGCAGATGAGCATTATCAAATTCCCATTGATGGAGGTCAAATTGGGAAAATCTGACCATCTGGGTCTTCCCAAAATGCCCCCAATTAGCTAACCCCCAAGTTTACAAGTCTTTTGGAGTTCTCGAGACATGACATTTTGGCAGTATCACTTTGGTGCTTTGTTGTAGGTGAATTGGTCCTACCCCAGGATAAATTACAGTCTAATTCGTCCTACCCTGGGACAAATTATAGTCAAATCTATCCTGCCCAGGAGTGAATTCAAATCGGTGAAGAATTTCCCGACTGTTTCACTTGCAGTGACCTTCTGGTGATGTTCCCTTGTTTCTATGAAATTTGCAGACTGTTTTGATTCAGCTCACTTATCTTTTCATTCAGTTTCATGCATGCATCCTTCATTGTTTTTTAGAGAATAAATGTTTCATCTTTTGCAACAGGTTCTACTAACGATTTTGTTGTTTCTTTGAATGCAGGAGGGGCAGCAAGGATTAAATATTCATTCACACTAGCGGCGGAAACACTTTGGCCCACCCATTTTGCATGTGGGCACGTGGAAGAGAGATGACTTTCCATTGATGTGACCAAGAGACAAGTTTGATGCTCCTCTCCCCTAAAAAGGGAGGAAGCAAATTGTAACCAAATTTGAAATACATCAATAAAAGAAGAGGGTTGTTTCGTTCCATTTGGGTTCCAATTTGTCTATGCTTTCTCCATTTTACGCATTTCTAATTTGTAGCATCAAGTTTAGTTTCGTTCTTGCATCGTTTTTGGAGTTTCCCCTTTTTGTTTCCATAATCTCGTGCATCCAAGATTATATGATTTTTTGAACCCTTCATTGGTGTAATTAATTCAAGGCCATTACTACTTTAAAAAAAATATCTTTGTAAAATGGACTCTCTAGTACAATGTTAATTATAATAGCCCATGGGCATGACAATTGGACAATTTACTCACATCTAGCTCATGTATGATTTAAATTCCTTCTTTTACAAGAAGGTCATAAGTTCAAAATCCATTTCCTCTTTTTTTTTTATCACAATAGGTTTAGTGTCTTCATAGAGCACCAAACATATAATTCTATATGTACTTGTTGGTTTAGTAGTTGGTTAGTTATATTATTTTAAAAATGTAGATATTCACATAAAACCCAATATTATAGATGTTCACATAATATGTAGATGTTCTTATATTTATTTCCCTCTTTTCTCATAGTAGATGTTCACATAAAACCCAATAACCTATTTGCATGATGATTTGTAATATTTTAGGCTATAAAAGGAGTAGATTTTAGATGATCAATGTAATATTTTCCTTGTTCCTATGGGCTCTTTCTACCCATTGGGGTTGATAATTCAAATACATTTATATTGCTTCATGAATTAGCTACTCTCCTTAAGATTAGAGGATATATTGTGATCACCATATTCTGTTTTGAAGATATTCATATAGGAAAATCAATATCTAGTTCAAATAGATGGAGTTATGGCTTGGGAAGAGGTTGGTCCATCCCATGTACCCTTGCAAAGATAAAATATGATATATTGACCCATACAAACATTTATTATGAGGAGAGATGCATTATCTCTAATGTCTTCTCTCCTTTGTCCCTCAATTTATATTATAGAGGGGGTGTTGAAATATTTGTAATTTGACCTTATTAGGTTAGTGTCAATATTGATGAAGTATTTATAAATGCTCTTAGTGTATCCTATGGAAAAGTGCTATGCAAGCCTTCTGGTATTCTCTATGTTCTAGGAGGTGTAGTTATGGTTTCACATTTGGAGAGAGATTGATCCATATCATGTAACATTGAAAAGAGAAAACATGGTCTATTACCCATACAAAAATTCATTATGAGGAGAGATGTATCATCTCTAATTTCTTCTCTCCTTGGACCCTTGATTTAGATTATAGAAGGGATGTTAGAATATTTATAATTTAAACTTATTAAGCCAATTCCAACATTAATGAAGTACTTATAAGTGCTCTTATTGTAGCCAATGGGCAAGTATTATGCCAGCCCTTGGATATTCCCTATGTAATGCTATGAGCCTTTGGAAATTCACTATGTAATCATGATTTAAGCACATGGGCAGTTTTGATGTATTCACCCTTACTAATATTTATTTATCTACCTATATGGTTAACCTTTAATAAAGTATGTAATATATTTATGATATTATAATTTAAATTCCAAGTCAATTTATATCAATTGGCATTTACTTAGGGAGATGGTATCATTATAAATACCCTTTATTGAATGATTAATTGTATCAATTTTTGATATGTGAGATCATGGGGGTGCCTATAGGAACACATATCTTATTTCTTCTATCTATTCATGTTGTTTATCTCTTTCTCTATTTTTTTAATATATATTATCTTCTATTTCACTCTTCTTTTTTTGCATATGATTATGGTGGATGTATATTTTAGAATATTTTCCAAAATAATTCATAAATTTGAATAAAGATAAAGTAAAAACCTTTAATAAATATGTAGAGTAAAAAAAGGTGCACCTAACAATGGAAATTGAACTGCATCTAATGTTCTAATCAAGCATTCAAAAGTGACAAATAAAGTAAACCATAAATGACAAATGTTTGAAAGGAATGGGGAATTATATTTTTATTGATTAATTTGCCAAATAGAAGGTTACAAAATTTCCCCTTGAGGTCTCTCAAATTGATACAATTAAAATTACAATGTTGAAGGATCCAATCCTTTCACAAACTTATGGTCTACTTTCAATGTTCTTCTCACACTCACGATTGAAGAGGAGGGTTGTGTTTCCACTTCTTTGAGCTATCCTTCTTCAAATATTTAGCTCCTTCCTCATGCATTGGAATACCTATACCTACACACAAGAAATTAAAATGGGTTAATAGCATGTGTGGATTATGATAAAATCAAAGGAATGCATGCAATATTGAATGTAAAAAGTGCAATCAACATGGCTAAACTACTCCAAATAATACCAAAACTTAATATGATGTATATTAACTACTTTTATAATGATCTATTTAGAAATTGAAGTTATATTTTGATCAAAATCCATGGTCATCACTGGGTGAGCCAGATAGAACTGTAATCACAAAAACCCTAATTAATTATTCAAAACTGCTCTAAAATTCACCAAAATCAAGTATGATGCATACATATTGCTATAGAAATAATCTACCCTAAAATTGATTCAGAATTATGGCCCAATTCATGGCTGTCATATGGTTATTCATTTAGGATTATCATAAATTAGGGGTCGTCCTAGGGTGGGACAACCACCAAATTTGGTTGTATTTGCCACCAATTCTTTTGGAATATGGTCTAAAATCCTCCTATGGATATTTCCATAAAATTTGGTAAATTCACTCATAGGAATGAATGGTTTTTGGAGGGGATGTGTGTATTTGAGGATGCCTTAAAATTACCTTCAATTGATGAAGTTTCCAAGGGTAAATGCAAGGGCAAAATGTGAGAGGTAATCTTTGTAGTACTTCATGGCAAATACTTGTAAAGAGCTCTCATTGAAACTAAGTGAAAACACTCCAATTTATAGTCCAAGATGGAAAATGGGGCAAAGGGGCAAGTTAGGGCATGCAAGGCAAGTGCCACCACTTTTCAACGTCTTTGCCATGCATAGGATGAAAGAGACCTCCAATTTGGACCTCCAATTTGTAGTCCCTAATGGCCTAGATAGTATCCCAATCTGTCATAAGTCATTGGGTGGGATAAATGGTAGAAATTGATTGTCATTTGTCCCACCCTTGACTTTTTGGAGGGTTTGGACCATGGTTGTCCAACCCAAGGATGGTTGCTTGTGGCGATCCTTGGGTAGGATGACCACGAACCGTGGCCATCCTAGGGTGGGACGACTATGGGTACATGGCCCAAACCCTCCTAAAAGTGGGTCAAAACTTCCCAAAAGTTTTTAGTACCCTTAATTAACCCCTAAGGGTTGCCCAATGGTGTCATATGGTATCGATAAGAGTGGCATCATGGCAATGTTATTTGATTTACATGATTTTAGTGTCTACAAAATAAGTACAACAACCATATTAGAACATTGGGAAAATAGGAATCCAATAGAAGAAAAAAGTAAATAAATATTTCCTATTAAGTTTGTGGTTGAAATAGTAGAATACTTTGGATTTTATAATATGGATGTCAATACTATGAATCACATGGAAGTTTAATTTGAAAAACTAACACATCCTTCATAAATAACATTATAAAAATAAATCATCAAAATAATTCTAGTAGTAAAAATGATCAAAGAAATCCCTAAAAGGAGAGAAACTTATTAATATAATGGAAAATCCCTAGTAAGGAGCTTTTCAACTTGTATCACCAAATAGGGTATAATAGCTTACTCTACATTTTAGTATTTAGGTATAAAAATGAACTTGAATGTTGTTGTATTTGTGGTTTAAGGTAATCTGCATTCCTAAAGGCACTCATATTAATCATTTTTCTTCTCTAAAATAAAATACAAGTATTATTTCAATAGTAATAAAATGCTTCTTTTGTTAAGATCCACTTTTTATACTAAACATTTTCTTCATTATTTCCTCTATTGAAAGAAAAATACTTTACATTTATTGCATTAGTTGAAAAATAAAAAAGGCTCCTTAGACTTATTACCTTGATTATGTCTACTTTTATTCGCATTATATCTCCTATTATTTGCATTTAGGAACCCAAAGAAGAAAAGCATTTGTAGTTTACATCGTTCGTTATCTACCCTACCATTGTGTGCACAATATTTGTTTTCATTTGAAAAGTGAAAAGGAAGGTATTTAGTTTCTTGTATACATTAAATATGAAAAGTATATAGGATTATAGATCTTGTCATATTGCATTTATATTTTTACATGCATTGCATCCCATCATCTTTCCTACCTTATTAATAAAAAGATATTTAACTTTTATGGAAGACTAAGAAATAGTGGACTATCATCTAAATCACAAAGAAATATATCTGAAGTTAAGATAAAAGATAAAACTTATGGTAGAGTACCACTCATCCAAATCACCATCCTAATACAAGTCTAAAAATCCTATCATAATTAGAAATGAACCAACTAGATGATAAATACCCATATGATATGTACTTTTGATGCATCTAAGGATCTTCATTGTCATGATTCAATGACTCTCTCAAGGTGCCTCCTTGTACCTAGAATAATAGCTAACAACAAAGGCTATATTATGTTACATGTAACTGAGGTAGAGAATTCCTCCCACAAGAGTCTAATATCAAGTTGCAAACACTAAAGGAGTCATGCAATCTAGTTAAATATTTTTTCATAACACAAAAGGAGTCTAATAGGATTATTTATCATTGGAGGTATGAATTCATGACTTCATATCTTGAATCAATGAAAGATATCTTCCCATAATTAGAATACCGTATACATATATCACAATAAATAAAGTACTATTATGTTGATATTATATGTAAACATCATATTTAGTATTACATATTCAAAATATACAAGCAGGAAAGAAAAGTGGAACTTCTCAAACCAAGCACATGGTGCCTACTTAACCCCATAAAAGCACATAACCAACCAACATACAAACGAGTTAGTACCCTCAAGCTCAAATATAGGTAGCTGCTACATGTAAATATCCTCCTAAATTTAACCATGAAGAAATATGCTATTCACATCCATATGATGTACCTTCCAACCATCAAGAGCAACTATTGATAGAATCATCCAAACAAAATCCATCCTAGAAATTGGGACAAATATCTCTATGAAGAGCAACTATGATGATTGATATACTCATCATGGTATCGAAGGAGTCCATAGTCGTGGCAACAAGCTCTATCTCTAATCTATTTATTTATGTAGAATCAATATAATTATACAATATTTAAAATTTATAAATTGGACCCTTGTAGTCTATAGTGCTACTAACATGATTGTCAAAATGAAAAGTTATCACACAAAGAGACTCATTTTTATTATTCTATACAACTATTTCCTATCATTTTCCTTAAAATTATGATTAGTTCACTATGAAATCAATAATTTAATTTTTTTGGTCATTATTATTTCCTTTTTTATATATATATTTAGGTTGATAATTATTAGAAATATAAAAAAAAATCCTAGAAACAACTTAAATTTATAAATTAAAAAAATTAATTAATACTATTTTAAATAAGATGATAGTCCAATGAGTTGATATAAGTCATCACAATTTCAATATATAAATTGATAGAAATAAACAATAATATTTTTAATAAAAATATAGTCTATTTAATTGATAAAGGTCCTCTTCTACAAATGGTTGGTATAATGTATGAGTAATGGATGTTTGAAGGTACTCTTTTTTTCTTATATTGGATATACCTTGGATCATAGAAATTTACAACTTATCTTCCCAAAAAATACTAAATTACATATACATATATAAATATATAAATAGATAGATAAATAGATAGATATAGATATATATCAAAGAACATATGAGTGAATGATAAATTTAAGTCTAAGTTGTATTCTCTTGCGTTCTTTGTACATTCTTCTATTTATACAGTTGGAAAACTCCAAGGGACATTTATTTTTGTTTCAGATACAAGATTTAATATTTACAATCCCTAGCTAGGTAACCATATTCATGAAAAATATAGCAGCTAAAGGGGATATTCTCATAGTCAACGTCTTGTTCCTAGGTATCCTTCCCAAAATACAAAGTACTTTTTTTGACAAGGGCTTGTCAAGGTATATGAGAACACATATCTTGGCATGGATAATTATTTAAAATTATCTTGTACTATTGGTTGCCATCATATAAGATCTTAGAGTATTACCTATTTTCATGAAAACAACTTAGTTCTAAAATGTAAATGACAATCAAAGCATTCTCACACATACATGGACTATTAAGGGCATTTCCTCTTCTACCATGAACTTGATATGCCAGGGTTTAATGAAAGTCTTATCCTAACTAAAAACCAAGGACACCCATGAAAACTTATTCTCTAGACTCCTCATTAGAAAAAGAACTAAGAAATAACCATTGGGGTAAGAAAAAATATTTAACTTACCTCTAATTCTCTATTTTCTAGCAACCTATACCTTGAAAGGATGGAGGTTTGGATGAAGATCCAAAAATCAATATATTAATCCTCTACATTCCATAGCATTGATCCTAATATGTATGTCCAACATCTTAAGTTGGACTATGGGAGAGACATCCGCTACTTTCATCCACCCCAAGGTTATTTTACAAGGGTCCATTTTACACATTCTCAAATGGTTGTGAGAAGTCCTAGTGTTATTAACTACAATTAGTTGTATATTTCCTCCTATCAAGGCATCTTGAAAGGTTATTTTTGGCAATGTCTCACTTGGTTCTCTTCCTAGAGATCGACTTCATTTTCTTGCTATGAGAAGTAGCATTGCCCCTTTCTTGATTACTTTCCAATGGTCTAAGTTTATTTCCCTATTGAGGTTTTTGACTTGTCACAATACAACTCTATGTTGTTATTTTAAAGTATGTCCTATACCTCTTGTGTGTTTATACCCTTCATTCTACCATTATTTGATATTGGCTAATATATATATATCTAAATTGTGAAAAGTATGTTACCTTATTTATTATTATATATAACCCTCATTAAAAATATTAACTATGATTCCCAAAATTAATGGAAGGTATCCCTATTCTTGTGATGGTGTTTGGGTTCACTATGACCAACTTGAGATTGAAAGAGGAGAAATTTTTCATTTCATTATCATCCAAAGTTTCAAAATAGGGAAGCACTCAAAAGAAAGGATCATCTTCTATAGTCTGAGTTTGATCTTTGCTTATGAAAACCTTTTTCTTGTAGTTAAAGAAGAAACTTCTAAGGAGGACGAAATGGGTTTTCAAGTGAGAATTGACCCTTTATCATTGAATCTAGAAATGGAGGTGGAGTTTATTCTAGAGGAGGTTGATATGTTGTTTTTATTTTGAAGATTTGAGGTATTTAGTGAGGACCTATCTCAATAGATTGATGAGTCATAATTTGATAGGGTAGTGAATTTTAATGACCTTTAGTTTCAAATAAATCCCTCTTATTGTTGTAGTGACTGGTTTACCGATGAGGGGAATTTTTTTTAGAGCAAAGCAAAATCAAATAAGAGATCTCTCTAACTTTTTGGCACATGTGAAAAATATAGTAAGATACTTGTCTACTATTGAAAGAGAATCTTTGCCAAAGCCTTAGGGGGAGGTAGCAAAGTAGGTAATGAAATATATAACTTTAAAGGGTTGTTTTAATTTTATTTATGATTATCATGTGGTGATTCTTAATCATATTCACCACAAATAAAAATTCAATATCCCTGCTTTTCTTTTTCATTCTTTGGAGAAATTACTTGAAAATGTGAAAGGCAAGAAGTTGGCAGTGTCCTTGCATGAAGGCCTCCTGATTTTTAAGTATGTTTTTGATAACCCATCAACCAAAATCATTTATAGTGGGGTGGGTAAGCTCAACCCCTCCTGGGGTGTTCTTGGGAAATATTTGAGTCAAACTCGGGATGATACACTCATAATATTAAGGAGAAATAAAAAGAAAAGGTCACTTTTAGATGTTGATTTGAAAGGAAGTAATTCAGATTTTGATCCTAATAGAAATCTTAAATCCAAAAAGAAAAAAAGGAAGCCCTTCTTAAGGCCGATGTTGAAGGAGGCTACTACAAAAAAACATTCAGGCCAAGATTAATATGCAAGGTGAGATTCACAAGTCCCATAGATTGACCCTAAAATTGACTTGGAATCAGAGTTGGTTGTAAATCCGAAACAGGGCACTAATGAAGAAGATGATTTTTTGAAGGAACCACTTAATGTTTTGAGATAAACCCTCACTGGTCAATGATACATGAGGACTGGGTGAGGAACAAACTGATAATGCAAAGATGGACATGAGAAATCATGGTCCTGTGAGATCAAATAATGACATTGATGCAGGACATATGTGTTTCTTGCCAATTAAACTCCAAGTGGACTTCCTCCTGATGAAGAACTTAATAAGTGCCATAAATAGGACCTATTCTAAGTTAATGGTTTTGGCTCATAAGTTAGATTCCATCTGAGAATCAACTACGGATCGTTAGGCCTTAAGGTTCAATAAGAGTCGCTTGAGGTTGCTGCTCTTCTACCCAAAACTGCATAGGGGCAAATTGCACCTTTTTAAGGCCTTGTTTTCTATTGATTATTGTAGGTGGAATCAACCATTGTAAGTTATATCTTCTCAGATATTGATTGTGTATATGTTTATCTAGTAGATAAATTCGTATAGTAAGTACCTTCCCATTGTATGTCGTCCAGCTAGACTTGATTTGCCTGTTTTCTGTTCATCTTTTATTGTTTTCTTGCAGGGAAGTCTTTGTAAAAAGGGCGGGACCCTTCCAATCCCTAAACTGCTAATCAAAAAATATATAATAACATATATAATTTTCAACGTTTGCCACTTGACTAGTACAATCTGATTAAAAAACTACCGAACTCCTATTGTCAGTAACTCCAACATGCGCAACACCGACACAATACGTAACACGGCATCCCGCCTGCCACGTTTCGTGCACAACGTTCACGTCTTCCATGGACGAAAGTGCAATGGAAGGTGCAACACCTGGAAAATTGAACGATAACGCGTAGAGAAGCTTACCGGATAAAATATCCGTCAGATTTCAGTCTTGTTTCGTTTTAGCTTAGACAATACGCTTTCTTGCATCTATAATACGGTGGTGCTAGGGTTATCTCCTTTCAAAATTGAATTATCCAGAGTTGAAGGCTTCCAAAGATCTGTGGTACATTGAATTCAATTTTTTTTTGTAAGAAATTAAGACTATCATCATAATAACCATCATCATGTCTCAGAAAACAGTTCTTCATGTCGATGGGATTTACAGTGATTCCCAGAGAATAAACAACATTGAGACAGCGGTGAGGAAGCTGGACGGAATCAAAGAGATCAATGTTGATACTGGAAACAACAGAGTGGCTGTAACCCACGAATCGAGCACGACTAGCGCCTCTCTAGGTATGCTGCAATAATACGTTCTTGTTTTGTTGTTCCCATATATGCAGTTAAAAGCCTTCAAATAAACAAAAACAGCTTTAGTTTACATTTTATTTGCATAAAGTAAATGTTTCTGTTTAGGTATCGCTGTAGATATAACAACCTTGGATTATATAACCGTATTTAATTTTTGGTGGTCTTTTAAGTTCAAGCACTGGAAAGGATCCAGAAAGCCATTATTAAACAAATAAAAAAGGGAGCAAGCCAGAGACAATACTAGGTCTATAATTTACCCAGATATCATTGGTTATTCTTATATCGTGCATTTGTTATGTACTTAGTTATCAAATTCGTCGAATATATCTAGATAAAATTCGAAATTCGTCAAACTTAAAACCCAGGAAAACAGGGAACACGGTATTTGCTATTTGCAAAGGTTTGCGTTGTCGCTGCTTTCATTTGAACGAATCTGTACTTGAGAACTGCTATCCCTTTAACAGGAAGCACGCACGGTATAAATCCTTGGAAATTCCTCTTTAAGAGGACTTTAAAAAATGTAATAATTTCTTAGAGTGCTAAGAAATGCAAGTTTTTTTTTTTTTTTTAATAAAAATTAATATAAAACCAATCAACCTTGCATCTCTTTTCTAGTTGATTTTATAATTGTAAAATAAAAAATTTAGATTTTTTAAAAAAATATTTTATTATTATTTGATTTAAAATATATATATAAATTAAAGGTGAGGGTTTTGAAGGACTCTCAGAAATCTGAAATAGAAAATACAAAATTTTATTTAAAGATTCAAAGATATAACAATAAAATTTCACATGCGGCAAAAAATACCACACCAAAAACCTTTTAAAACAGGGATCCAAAATTTACAATTTAAAAAAACACATTCTAACCAGATTTGACGTATGAAACTAATGGGCCATATCAAAATATTTCTCATTATGTTCGTGGTTGAAATAGTAGAAAACTTTAAATTTTATAATATGAACGTCAATCCTATGAATCACATGCAAGTTTACTTTGAATAAATAATACATCCTTCGTAAATAACATTATAAAAGTAAATCATCAAAATAATTCTAGTAGTAAAAATGATCCAAGTGATCCCTTGGAGGAGAGGAACTTATTAATTAAATGGAAAAGATCCTATTAAGGAGCTCTTGTATCACCAAATAAGGCATAATAGCTTACTCAACATTTTAGTATTTATGCATGAAAAGGAACATGAATGTAGTTGTATTTGTGCTCTAAGGTAATATGCATTCCTAAAAGCACCTGTCTTTATTTCTTTCCTTCTCTAAAAGAAAAGGAAAGTATCATTTCAATAGACATAAAATGTTTCTTTTATTTGTATTTTAAGAACCATATTTCTTACTAAAAGTGTTCTTCATTGTTTCCTCTTTTGAAAGAAATATTCTTTACATTTATTGCATTAATTGAAAATTAAAATGGTTCCTTTAGACTTATGATTTTGATTTTATCTAATTTTATTCGTGTTATATCTCCTATTATTTGCATTCATGTATCCAAATAATAAAAGCATATGTAGTTTGCATCCTTTGTTATTTATCTTACCATTGTGTGCACAATATTTGTTTCCTTTGAAAAGGAAAAATAAATGTATTAGTGTCTTGTATACAGTAAATGTGAAAAGCATATAGGATTACAGATCTTGTCTTCTTACATTATTGTTTTCACATGCATTGCATCCCATCATCTTTCCTACCTTATTAATAGAAATATATATAAATTTTATTGAAGACTAAGAAATAGTGGATTGTCATCTAAAGCACCAAGAAATGTGGCTGAAGTCAAGATAGAAGACAAAACTTGTGGTAGAGTTCCACTCACCCAAATCACCATCCCAATACGAATGTAATAATCCTATCATAATTAGAAATTAACCAACTAGATAATGAATACCCATATGATATGTACTTTTGATGCATCCAAGGATCTTCTTTGTCATGATTCAATGACTCACTCAAGGTCCCTCATTGTACCTATAATAATAGCTAACAACTGAGATAGAGAATTCCTCCCATAAGAGTTTGATATCAAGTGGCATACACTAAATAAATCATGCAATCTACTTAAAGATTATTTCCTAAAGTAAAAGCAGTCTAATAGGATTATTTATCATTGGAGGCATAAATTCATGACTTCATGTCTTGAATCAATGGAAGATATATTCCCATAATAATAATACCATCTACATATAACACAATAAATAAAGTATTATTATGTTGATATTATATGTAAACATCATGTTTAGTATTACATCTAAAAAAACCTACAAGTATGAAAGAAAAGTAAAACTTCTCATACCAAGCACATAGTGCCTACTTAACCCCATACAACACATAACCAACCAACATATGAATATGATAGTACCCTCAAGCTCTATACTAGGTAGCTACTACATGTAAATATCCTCTTAAATTTAGAAATGTGCTATTCACATACATATGACATACCTTCCAACCATCAAGAGCAACTATAGATAGAAACATCCAAATAGAATACATTTTGGAAATTGGGATAAATATCTCGATGAAGTTAATTCCTTCCTTTTGAGAGAAACCATTAGCAACAAGGAGTATCTTTTGCTTCTCCACATAACCATTTAAAGTGTACATGGTCCTCTAGATCCATTTGTACCTAAGAAAGTTCTTCTCTACTATAAAAGGAACAAGTTGCCATGTTTGATTCTTCATTAAGGACTTGCAAACAACAAACATATTATATTTTTATTTAGTTGGCCCTTAACCTGAGATTATGTGATATTATATATAGAATTATTAACCTTTAAAATCAAATACTAAGGAGGGAATTTTCAGCATGGCTTAGTAAAAAAAATGAGTTAAGCATCCTAGAATAGTCTAAATCCACTTGGGTGTGAGACAAACTATGGAAGAACTAGGCATATCCTTACACAAAGCAACATTACATGATAAATGTAAAATATACAAATCATGCTCACCACCCACATCATCATTCAATATTGTGGCATAAGGAATTAGTGTATCAATTTCAAAATTCCTAAATTTTAAGACTAAAGGTTTTTAAGGCGGTGCTATCTAAGGAGGGGTCAAGTCTATAAGCATAATACCTTCACTATAAGATGAAGATAAAGGTATAATAGGAATAAATCAAATAAAAAAATTTAATGTATTTCTAAGAGCAATCAAATAAACAGAAAAATATTTTATCAAAATCTTAGGTGGAGGATGGTATGGAACTGCTAGAAGAACCTCATCAAAAAATACATCTCTCCAAATAAGAATATCAATCCTTTAAGAATCAAAGATATGGTATGACTTAGGGGTATTTTAATGTTCCTCAAAAATACATTTGTGAATATTCTATACCTCCTTCTTCCTATTTTCTCTAATTATATCCATGCTAAATACCCAAAGATATAGAATTGAGATATATTATATTCATCACTTGTCAACCTCTCTAAGGGTGTTATACCCTAAAAATGATCTAGTGTTGACTTTTTTAATAACTTATTCTATACAAGTGATGGTCTTATCCCAAAATTTGGGCTTCATCCCCTTAGCATGAATCATACAACAAGTCATATCCATAATTCCCTTGTTTTTCATCTCAAATAGCCCAATGTATGCTAGGGTATTGTGAACAATCCTTTGAAAGGTACTAATTTTAAGAGTAAAAAAATCATTAAAAGTACTTTTTCTCAAAATATAAATTGTACCATGGGTCCACATATATTACTATGAATGAGATCCAAGGATCAAGTAGCACGTGTTGTTGTCCCTTTTAGAAAGTACTCTCTATGATGATTTCTAAAAACACATCCTTCACATGCACCACTTGCATTGAAGATATGAGGAATTTCAATAGCCATATGATGATGACTCATTTACATCAATAATACATATCTAGTATACCCAAGTCTATGATGCCATCACTAACTCTAATTATTAGCTCATGCTACCATGGTCATAAAATATTCTTTGATCACTTTTTTTCATGAGCTTGATTAATGAGAGGATGACCCTCATACTTTTATCTTTGAGACTAATGCTAAAGACAATATTTGGATTTTTTATCAATGGAAGGTAGATATTATGATAAGAAGGAGATGGAAAGCATCTCTAGCACAACAAAAACTATCTCATATATATCTTAGACATTAAAAATAATGTAGAAAAGATCAATATTTTTCTTCTTATCCATAGCATGTTGTTCTTATCTTATCCTTTTCAAAATCCCTTTAACATATTGGATTTTATATTGAAATTTCTTGAACTGATTGATATACTCATCATGGTATCAAAGGATTCCATAGTCAAGGCAACCAAATTTATCTCTAATCTATTTATTTATGTAGAATCAGTACAATTATACAATACCTAAAATTTATCGATTAGACCCCTAGGGTGTGCTACTAACATAAGTGTCATTAATATTGTTAAAATAAAAAAAATATTACACAAAGAGACTGATTTTATTATTCTATACAACTATTTCCTATGATTTTTATTAAACTTGTGATTAATTCACTATGAAATCAATAATTTAATTTGTTTGATCTTCATTATTTCCTTTTTTTATATATTAGGTTAGGAATTCTTAGATATGTGAAAAAAAACACCTCAATATGATATTCATAAACAAATTTAATTTATAAATTAATAGAAGTAATTAATACTATTTAAATAAAATGACAGTCCAATGAGTTGAGATAAGTTGTCACAATTTCAATATATAAATTAATAGAAATTAATAATAATATTTTTAATAAAAATATAGTCTATTGAATTAAGATAGGTCCTCTTCTACAAATCATTGGTATAATGTATGAGTAATGGGTGACTAAATGTACTTTTTTTCTTATATTGGATATACCTTTGATCATAAAAATTAGTAACTTATCTTCTCAAAAAATACTAAATTATATATCCATAGATATATATATATAGAACATATGAGTGAATGATAAATTTAAATCTGAGTTGTATTCTCTTGTTTTCTATGTACATTTTTCTATTTATACAATTGGGAAACTCGAGGAGCCATTTCTTTTTGTGTTAGAACCTAGATTTAATATTTACAATCCCCAGCTAAGTGACCATATTCGTGAAAAATATAGCACATGAAGGGGATGTTCTCATAGTCCACGTCTTGTTCCTAGGTATCCTACCCAAACTCCAAAGTAATTTTTTTGGCAAGGGTTTGTCAAGGTCGATGAGATTACAAATTTCTACATAGATAATTGGTTC
Source organism: Wollemia nobilis (assembly GCA_028583015.1). Lineage (NCBI taxonomy): Eukaryota > Viridiplantae > Streptophyta > Pinopsida > Araucariales > Araucariaceae > Wollemia > Wollemia nobilis. The sequence goes on from JAQPPZ010001808.1 coordinate 263,372, forward strand.
AAATTGATATTTACTATTAGTTGCAATCATGTAATATATTAAAGTATTGCCTATTTCCATGAAGACAACTTGGTTCTAAAATGCAAATGACAATCAAAAAATTCTCACCCATACTTGGGCTATTAAGGGAATTTCCTTTTCTACCACGAATGGTATGCCAAGGCTTAATGAAAATCCCTACCCTAACTAAAATCCAAGGACACCCCTAGAAAACTTTTTCTCTGTCATATTCATTAGGAAAAATAACTAATAAATAACCATTGTTATAATCAAGAATATTTAATTCACCTCTAATTTTCCATTTTCTAGTACCACATATCCTGAAATGAGGGAGTATTAGATGAAGATCCAAAAATCAACAGATTAATCCTCTACATTCCATAGCATTGATCCTAGTTTGTATGCCCAATATCTTAAGTTGGACTATGGAAGTGACATTCGTTGCTTTCATCCACCCCAAGCTTGTTTTACTAGGGTTCATTTTAGGAATTCTCAAATGGTTGTGGGAAGTCCTAGTGTTATTAAGTATAGTTATTTGCATCTTTCTTCCTCTCAAGGCATCTTGGAAGATCATTTTTGGCAATATTTCACCTGGTTCTCTTTCATGGGGATTGACTCTATTCCCTTGCTATGAGAAGCAACATTGGACCTTTCTTGATTTCTTTCCAATGATCTAAATTTATTACTCTATTGAACTATTTAGACTTTGCCATACAACCCCAGTTTGTTGTTTTAAATTTTATCCTCTACCCCTTATGTTTTTGTACCCTTCATTATGTCCTTATTTGATATTGGCTAAAATAAATAAATATATATTGTCAAAATAATGTTAAATTATTTTACTATTAAATATAATCGTCTTGATTTTTTAATAATATTAAATATGTTTTCCAAAATTAATGGAAGGTATCCCTATTTTTATGATAGTGTTTGGGTTACCCATGACCAATTTGAGATTGAAAGAAGGGAAATTTTTCATTTCATTATCGTCTAAAGTTTTAAAATAGGGAAGCACTCCAAAGAAATTATCATCTTCTATAGCATGAATTTTATGTTTGCTTATGAAAATCCTAAGCTTGTAGTTGAAGAGGAAGCTTCTGAGGAGGAAGGGATGGGTGTTCAAGTGAGAACAGAGCCTTTATCATTGAATCTAAAAAGTAGGTGGAGTCAATTCTCGAGGAGATTGATATGTTGTTCTTTCAAAGGTTTTAGGGATTTAGCAAGAACCTATCCTAATAGATCATTGAGTCCTAGTTTGATGGGGCAGTGAGTGTGAATGACCTTTAATTTCAAATAAATCCCTTTCTTATTGTTGAAGTGATTGGTTTACCAATAATAGGGAATTCCTTTTTAGAGCAAAGCAAAATCAAACAAGAGAGCTCTCTAAATTTTTTGCACCTATGGAAAATGTGGTAAGATACTTGTCTACTATTGAAAGAGAATCTTTTCCAAAGCCCTAGGGGGAAGTAGAAAAGTGGGTAGTAAAATATATAACTTTGGAAGGTTGTTTTAAGTTGATTTATGATTATCGTGTGACAATTCTTAATCATATTCAGCAAAAAAAAGAATTTGATATCCCTAATTTCATTTTTAATTCTTTGGAGAAATCACTTAAAGATGTGAAAGGCAAGAACGTGGGGGTGTCATTCCACTAGGCCTCCTTATAATTTTTAATTCTTTAGTTGATAATGCATTAACCAAAATGATTTATAGTGGGTTAATTAAGCTCAACCCCTCCTTAGGTGGTCAAACCTAGGGTGATACACCCATAATGTTAAGGAGAAATACAAATAAAAAGCTATTTTTATATGTCAATTTGAAAAGAAGTGATTTAAATTTTGATTCTAATAAAAATATTTATTCCAACAAGAAAAAGAGGAAGTCCTTCTTAGGGTTGGTGTTGAAAGAGGCGACTACAAAAAATATTTGGGCCAAGATTAATATGCAAGGTAAGATTCACAAGTCCCATATATTGAACCCTAAAATTAACTTGGATTCGTAGTTGGTTGTGGATATGGAATAAGGTTCTGGTGGAGAACATGATGATTTTTTGGAGGAAGCGCATGATGTTGTGGGGGAAAACTGCTCATTGGTTGATGATACACAAGGATTGTTTGAGTAATAGACTGAGGTGAAGAAGGTTATGGGTAATGCAATGATGGATAGGGACATCATGGCCCTATGAGACTAGATAATATCATTGATCCAGACCATATGCATTTCCCGCCAACAAGGCTCATATTGGAGCTCCTCCTGAAGGACTTACTAAGTGCTATAACTAGCACTTGTTCTAAATTAATGGTTTTGGCTCTTGAGTTAGATTCCATATTGGAATAACCTAAGGATCATTGGGCCTCAAAGGTTCAACATGGGTCACCTGAGTTGGTTGTTATTCTAGAAAAACTACATAGAGAGGAAATTGCCCATGTTCTGGGTAATGTAGGGATGGACAAAGGAAATCATGGCCTTGTGAGATTTAGTAATGTCATTGATCCAATCCATATGTGTTTCATACCAAATAGGCTCAAATTGGACCTCCTCCTAATGAACGACTTACTGAGTGGCATAACTAGGACCTATTTTAAGTTAATGGTTTTGACTCGTGAGTTAGATTCTATCTTGGAATCAACTAAGGATTGTTGGGTCTTGAAGGTTCAACATGGGTCTCCTGAGGTGGCTTCTAGTCTAACCATATTACATAGAGGAGAAATTGCCCATTTTTAAGGCTTTGTTATTTATTGGCTATTGTAGGTTGAGTAAGCCATTATAAGTTGATTCTTCTTAAATGTTGGTTGTGTAATCTATTTTTCTAGTAGATAGGTGCTTATGATAAGTACCTTCTAGTTGTATGTTGTCCAGCTAGACTTGGTTCCCTATTTTTATTCATCTTCTATTCATCTTTTATTATTTTCATGCAAATATTCATATTGGAAATGACAAAGTGGTTGTAATCCACGAGTCGAGCATGACTAGCATTTGTCTAGGTATGCAGTTAGAAGCCTTAAAATAAACACGTCGTACATATGGTCCAGGAAATATAATTAAAAAAATAGCTTTAGTTTACGTTTTATTTGCATAAAGTTAATTTTTTTGTTTGGGGATCACTATATATAACATTGGATTATATAAATGTAATTAATTTTTGGTGATTTTTTTCAATTCAAGCACTGGAGAGGGTCGGCTTTAGAGCCAGTGTTGACACCAGAATCCGGTATTAGACAAATAAAATAGGGAACAAGCCAAAGATAATACTGTGTCTATAATTTAGCCACACAAACATTTCATTTTTCCCACTAAGCTATCATTGATTATTCTTATTTCGTTCATTTGTTATTCCTTTGCGGTTTTTTTAACCGTTAACATTATAGCCACGATAAAATATGGTGCCCTAGAGGTTATTTGAATTAAATTTATTTCTAGTGAGTAATAGTGGGAAATATGATAAGGAAGGCGAGTTAAAAAAAAATCTCATCTTTGTAGCTGAGCAACTAAAGTTTATCTTCTCCTATTAATAACATCAATAAAAATAGTCAGAAATATGACAAGGTGACTTTAGTTTTCTTATTATTAAATTGTTTAAAAATTCATGATTATTATTATTAACATGTGAATTGTAAGTGTGATTTGCACATCCCATGTCTCAAAGACATGAAGAGCATGTGTGGCTAGACTTGCAAGCCTAAGGCACACACCAGAAATTATACCATAAACTTTGTGTATTACATTATTTTTTTATTCGATATATGGTGGCCAACCAATTCTCATAAACCAAGTGTTAAAACCAAATTCATTTTTTTCCATCCCAATTGGTAGTCTTATCAATGAATAACATTAATAGCTATGGCAACTAGAGGCAACAAGCGGTAATTTATTGTTAGTCAAAAGAAATTTAAGGTGTGTATCTTAAATTTTTATATATTTCAGTTCTTAAACACCTAAACTTCTCGATGCTATAGAATGTGAATATGGAAGCATTTTGGACCCATTTTTTATATTTATATGATTTTTCAATCCCTTCATTGGTGTCATTAATTCAAGGCATTTACTACTTTTTAACAAGAACATTCTTCGTAAAATGGACCAAGTTGGCACTCTCATCTCTAGTACAATATTAACTCTAATAGCCCATGGGCATGATAATTGAAAAATTTGCTCACATCCAACTCATGTATGATTTAAAATCCTTCTTTTGCAATAAGTTCATAAATTCAAAACCTATTTCTTCTCATTTATTTTATCACAATAGGTTTAGTGTCTTTATAGAGCATCAAACATCTAACTCCATCTCTGCTTTTTGGTGTAGTAGTTGGTTAGCTATATTATGTTCAAGTGATTTCATATTTCCTATATTTGTTTCCCTCTTTTCTCATAGCATTTGTTTCCTTTTAATCTTTAAAAGGAGTAGATTTTAGATGATCAATGCAATGTCTACCTTATTCCTATGAGCTCTTTCTAGACATTGGTGTTGACTAATTAGATACAATTATATTACTTCATGAGTTAGCTACTTTTCTTGATATTGGAGGACATATTGTGATCACTATAGTGTATTTTTAATACCTTCACATAGCAAGATCAACATCTTGTTCCAATAGGTAGAGTTGTGGCTTCATGTTTGGGAAGGATTTGATCCATCCTATGTACGCTTAGAAAGATAAAATATGATCTATTGACCTATACACACATTAATTATGAGGAGATATATATCATCTCTAATATCCTCTCTCCTTGGTCTCTCAATTTATATTGTAGAGCGGGTGTTGAAATATTTGTAATTTGACCTTATTAGGTTACTGTCAACATTGATGAAATACCTATAAGTGCTCTTAGTGTATATTATGGAAAAGTGTTATGCAATCCTTCTACTATTATCTATGTTCTAGGAGGTGGAGTTATGATTTCACATTTTGGGAGAGGTTTATCCATATCACGTAACTTTGAAAAGATAAAACATGATCTATTACCTACACTAAATTTTATTATGAGGAGAGATGTGACATCTTTAATTTCATCTCTACGTAGACCTGTTGAGTGAATATTTTTTCCTATTGCAAAATTCTCACCACAATTAGAGTATTAATTTGAAAACTCTCTCTTGCAAAGAAGTTAATTATGAACACAACTTCTCCAAGGTTTTGCTATATAAGCATTTTGCATATGTATTTGAAAATAAATATAATCCAAAATAACACATGCTAGAAATAACTCAATGACCTACAAGTGACAATTAACAAGGGGTCTTGATGGTCTAATCCATATATGCTTAGTGATTGATTTCCTTAAATTGAAATGAAAGTGCCTTTATGCAAATTTGCTCAAATGAAATGTGGCTCTTTTGATAATATTTGCATTAATCTGTCTTACCCTGAATCCTAGTTAGCAAGTCCATTTTATCTTCATATTAAAAGTGTAGAAATGAAAAAAATATGTGAAAATGCTGAAATACTTTGTGAAAAGTTGGAGGTGCAGAAATTTTGTATAAGGACCAGAATGTAAACAAACTAAAACAACAATAACGAAAATTCCGGATAAAGGACTAGAATGAAAATACATTGAAATAAAATTATAGAAATTTTGGATAAAAAACCAGAATAAAAATGATCTGAAAGGAAATGACAAAAATTCTAGACAAAGGACTAGAATAAAAATGAACTGAAATGAAATTATAGAAATTTTGGATAAATGACCAGAATGAAAACAAATTAATAAAAATAGAAGATGATTTGCTAAAAATAAAAGAAAATTTATAGAAACCAAACTACAATCGGACTAAACTAAAGCTAGAAAATAAATGCACACAAAGCATGGTGTCATGCTCCCCTACCCTGCAAAACCAAATATTGTGAGATATTCTAAGGGTAACTCAATCCAAGAAAACTTGCATAAACACAATCGGATTAGATCAAGTGCTAGACTCAAAGGAAAGAATAAAACCTACATCAAAATAAATCTTCACCTAGTGTAATCCCTTAAGAGCATTTAACACTAGATATAAATTTAAAAGCATGCAATAAACAAATAAAACATTAAAACAAATAACCCTCGGAAAATGATCTCCTCTAATTTTGCTCACAAGGTGCATGTTTCCAAATATGTATGCATTAAAATGGTCAAAATATCTTGTATTACAAAAAAAATTCCAACCCCCTTTTAAAATGGGCGCTTCCATCAGTACTTAAAATCTTTAGATGGCTTTTGTTTCATCTTTTCACTTAAAAAAATTGAAAGTGGAATATGAAGTGACTTCCAATATTTTAAATATTACAACAACAGAAAATAACAATAAAAATAAAGGCCAAGGCTCATCTCTTTTCTTATATATCCTTTTCCTTTGAACTTAGCCTTTGACCATTTTTCCCATGATACACCCTAGTAATGATAAAAGGCCCCCAATATCATATCTAGCCCTTACCACAAAACAAAATATGGGTTAAAATCGTGGACCATCATGATTACCCACATCCATGCCTATACCATATTATGCTTAAATGGGAGAGCACGACGTTTCATGTATAATTATAAGTAAAACAAAAAAAAATTAACATATTCAATGAAACTTCCTTCATCAATCTTTGGAAGACGTCGACATGACTCGAACCCGAGTTAACAGGGTATAAGCCCTACTCAGATTGCCCTATACCACTACACCCAATATTGGGCTGAGAACCAAGTCTCATGACCTTCATTTTACCTTGCTTCCTATGTGATGCTCTTCTTGTAATATACTGCTTTATTACTTCAGACCTGCAGGTAAGTCAACATCATATTTTATCTCGAAGTCCTCATCGACGATCAGGTCCTCTTCGTCTATCTTCATTGGTCCACGCATCGTTGTTAAGAACACTACTCACTACCTGTAGCAATACGCATATTTCATTATGAATGTCACTGTATCAATTTTGAGATTCACGTCCATCATGTTATCCCTGCAACTTGGGCCCGCGTACAACAACATCTCCCCTCACACATTTGTTTTCCCATCTCAAATAGAGTATTCTAGGACCTTCGGCAGGATGATGATGTAATACACCAGTGACATCCATCCTTCCACGAGAATGGAATACAGCAATCGCGTCGTCGATCTGAATCCTCTATCTCACAATGACATCTATTTTTACCACTCGAACTTCGCGTACGTCCCCGGGCAATAGTAAAATATGACTACATGAGTCCTCGTCGATCGCTGGCTTCTTTAGCCATTCTTACTGTGTAATAGATACACACCAGGTCATCATGTTAGGTTTGAGATGTAAATGTAGAGCAACCAAATTAAGATAGATATATGTTGGCTCCTTTGAATGTAAATTCAACTCAATCACGCTTCAATTATACCATGCTATATCATCCAAGACAGTGCAATCCATCATCATCCACATAAATCTTCTACACATAAGGTGGAAAAGGGATAATATTTATGGATAATTATTTTCAATATCCCGATGATAAAATAGCTTGGACTTCCTCTTCTATGATTTCATCATCATCTTCTCCTAATATTTCATTGTCCTCTTCTCCTTCCTCACTTTCTTGATAATGAATAATTTTAGTTACTAAAGCATCTTCCTTCCCTTGGGAAAAATAAGATGCACCCTTGATTTACCCTAACTTTCGATCATCAACTTGATCTGAAAGCAATTCATGTATCTGAAAGCTTCTAGACATTCTTTTTCATCGTGGTCTTTAATGTTATACAACCTACACCCCTTTTCCTAAATGAAATTCGATAAATTAATAATGGGAAAGAAGCCACTAGGGCTTTCAAAAGAATCATCTTGATTTGCTACGGGGTTAGGTACACCCCCATTATTGGGCTTAGTATTCCATAATCCCCTCCTATTTTTAATATTTTGACTAGAATGAGAGGTTTGGGAAGTATATTTCTACAGTTGGACTATGCCATTACTCATCTTGAGATATATTTTATTCAATTCCTCAAACTCAGAATTAGCTCCTTTTGGTTGAGGCATTATGGTATTAGGTTCAAAAAAAATTTAGTATTGGAAGCATATTTACATGGCATCAAGGCTTGATTCTGAATGTTTTGACTCAACAAAGGGTTCACACTCTAAAGAGATGTGATCATAGAATAAGCTATCAAGGCTTGAGCGTTGGTCGCATTGACTCCTTGCATAGCCTTATAATTGTTTATAAATATAGATGTGGTGGATGGAATGGTTGTATTAGGATAGGTGGGAATGGATGGATAAGTGGGCATGAATGGATAAGATTTATGGTATGGTAGGGCATTCATCATTGGCATTTGGGATGTCATGACTTGATTCATCATAGCAAACTAACTAAAGGACCAAATTGTCCTACCATGGGAAATTGGGGTATATCCACACTTTGCGGTGTCATTTTTTGCTCAATAATCATGGGCTCCACAAATGCTATGTCAAGATTCATAACCTAGGGGTTTCTCCTAGCAAACATGGTTGTCATGGGATCTAGAGCTCCAAAGTATAATTGAAGAGCCACAGTGGCATCAACTACAAAATGATGGATTACACTCGTGTAGAGTTTCTGGAACCTAGAATTGAATGTCCTAATTGGATCATTAGGTCCCCTTTTATAGGTCACAAATTGGTTATACATGATGGTAGGATCTAAAAGAGACCTAAACTGATTAATGAAAGCATCCTCTAATTGGGCACAAGATGTGATAGACCCAAGAGGTAAACTCATATACCATTCATAGGACATTTGATCCAAACTCATGCAAAAAAACCTACAAGTGATATCTTCACGATCTACTGATAGTCTAATCAAGACATCCTTGTAATTTTGGATATGTTCTTTAGTTGTAATAGGACCATTGTGTGTAAACTTAGGAAGTGATTTCTCGATATTCTTGGGTATTTCATGGATGACCTCGATTATGTTCAAGGGAATATTAAGCACCCCGTACAAAGGAATTGGTGGTTGGACCATGTTGTTCAACAATTGTGGCCTTATGAGAGTAGTAGAGACAATCGAGATAATGGGTACAGATACACTTAACGTACCTACCACAATGGAAAAAATGGGTGTAGACCCACTAGATGTACTTGACACCAAAGATAACCCTAGAAAAAGTATACTAGATGAAATTTCAACCTCTTGAGTCTTGTTTCTTGGCTTCCTAGAATTGGGAGAAAGACTTTGAAAGATGGTTTTCCTAGTGGTTTTAAACCTAGTAGAGATATACTCAAGTTGGGCCAGCTTGGGAAGATACTTGCTTTATAAGACTTCTCACAAATTATAATAACTAAGATAATAAACAATAATAAAACCAAACCTGTAAAACACAGTGGAAACAAAAAAACACACATTAACAAACATAAAATCAATGATCTTAAATCAATAAATCACAAAGCTTATGAAATAAGGCCCTCCTTCTAGCACTAAAATGTTGAGTGAATATTTTGCCCTATTACAAAATGTTCACCACAATTAGAGTATTGATTGGAAAACTCTCTCTTGCAAAGAAGTTAATTACGAACACAACTTCTCCAAGGTTTCGCTATATGAGAATTTTGCACATGTATTTGAAAATAAAGATAATCCAGAATAACATATGCTATAAATAACTCAATGACCTGCAAGTGACAGTTAACAAGGGACCTTGATGGTCTAATTCATATATGCTTAGTGATTGATTTCCTTAACTTGAAATGAAAGTACCTTTATGCAAATTTGCTCAAATGAAATGTGGCTCTTTTGATAATCTTTGCATTAATCTGTCTTACCCTGAATCCTAGTTAGCAAGTCCATTTTATCTTTAGATTAAAAGTGCAGAAATGAAAAAGTGTGTGGAATTGTCCACTTCATTTTAAACTCCATGCCTTTAATGTGAGATTCATTTTGCAGTTAGTAGATTCATTTTATTTTTAGTACCCTCCCTCCTAGATTGATTTTATCTTGAGTTTTAGTTGATGGAGTGAAACTACTGAAATACTTTGTGCAAAGTTGGAGGTGTGGTAATTCTGGATAAGGACCCGAATGCAAACAAACTAAAACAACAATAATATAAATTTTGGACAAAGGACTAGAATAAAAACACACTAAAATAAAATTACAGAAATTCTGGACAAAGGACCAGACTAAAAATGAACTGAAAGAAAATTATAGAAATTTTGGACAAAGGATCAGAATAAAAATGAACTGAAATGAAATTACAAAAATTTTGGATAAAGGACCAGAATGAAAATAAATTAAAAAAATAAAATATGACTTGCTAAAAGACAAAAGGAAAATTGTAGAAAATAAACTACAATCGGACTAAACTAAAGCTGGAAAATAAATGCACACAAAGCATGGTGTCATGCTCCCCTACCCTGCAAAACCAAAGATTGTGAGACATTCTAAGGGTAACTCAATCCAAACAAACCTACATAAACACAATCAGATTAGATCAAATGCTAGACTAAAAGGATAGGATAAAACCTACATCAAAATAAATCTTCATCTACTGTAATTCCTTAAGAGCATTTAACACTAGATATAATTTTAAAAGCATGCAATAAATGAATAACACATTAAAACAAATAACCCTCGGAAAATGATATCCTCTAATTTTTCTCACAAGATGCATGTTTTCAAATTTATATGCATTAAAATAGTTAAAATGTCTTGTGCTACAAAAAAAAATTCCAACCCCCTTTCAAAATAGACTTCCATCAATACTTAAAATCTTTAAGTAACTTTAGTTTCATCTTTTCACTTAAACAAATTGAAAATGAAATATAAAATGACTTCCAATATTTAAAAAAATAAAAAAATAAGGGAGGGCGAGCCAAGACTCATCTCTTTCGTTATATCTCATTTCCTTCGAACTTGCCCTTTTTTCCCATGCTACACCCTAGTAATGATAAAAGGCCCCCAACATCATATCTAACCCTTACCACAAAACAAAATATGGGTTAAAATCATGGTCATGGTCCGTCATGATTACCCACATCCATGCCTATACCATATTATGCTTAAAGGGGAGGGTGCGACGCTTCATCTATAATTATAAGCAAAACAAAAAAAAATTAACATATTCAATGAAACATACCTCATCAATCTTTGGGAGACGTCGGCATGACTCGAACCTGAGTTGGCAGGGCGAAAGCCCTACTAAGCTTACCCTATACCACTGCACCCGAGCTTGGGCTGAGAATCAAGTCTGAGAACCAAGTCTCCTGATCCTCATTTTACCCTGCTTCCATATCCAGAACGTCGACGTTGTTAATCCTGTTCCTACATGTCGAACAAAGTGGCCACATCGACTTCATCTCACACTACCACCTCAAAATTGCCGCATCAATTTGATTGTGGTTTCGTCTGCCTCAACCAATGCGTACATTGTCGAGCTCCATTACATAGACCCCATCCATATTTAACAACGACGATCCACCTATGTCATTGTTCTTATCTGCATTACCACACCGTATTGATTCCCTGTGCGCTATTCATCCTGAATTTCCAACATAGGAATATGAACAGGCTGCGAGGCTTTTCAAATAAGACCTTAGGTATTTGTTGTGAAATTTATTTATTGTAACATATATATATTATTCCTTTTTATTTTATATTTTGATTTGAAAATACAATATATATATTATATTTTTTTTTATTTTTTATTTATTTTTTCTTTATCGTAGCAAATATATTATTGGATTAAATTTCAATACATTTAAAAGCTTAAAAACATTTAATTTGAAGCATTGAACTTAATCTACTTATAAAAACCAAAGAGAAATTAAATCTATTGACCTAACAAAAAGAACCAAACACTTGGACACCAACAAAAAAGTGCCACCAACCAACAATCAAGCTAAGCACCTATATTGTAAGATCATGGGTAGGGCTTAACAAAATCATCACTCAAAGCAAACAAAACCCAAAAACTCATAATAAAAAGGTGGGTCCCCAAGTTTTGGGGTTAGTTGTGCGACAGTCACAACAAGACCCTCAATTTATATTATAGAAGGGATGTTAGAATATTTGTAATTTGAACTTATTAGGCCAATGCCAACATTGATGAAGTACTTATAAGTGCTCTTACTATATAAAATGGGAAATAATTATGCAAGCCTTTGGATATTCTCTATGCAATTCTATGAGCACTCTTCTACATAAGTCTATGGACATTTATGTGTAAGAATATAGGCATCATGATGTAAGCACATGAGCACTTTTGATGTATTCACCCTTAGTGATATTTTTTTATCTACCTATATGGTTAACTTTTAATAAAGTATGTAATATATTTATGATAATATAATTTAACTTTCAAGTCATGTCAATTAGCATTAATTGGGGAGATGGTATCACTATAAATACTCTCTATTGAATGATTAATTGTATCAATTTGTGATATGATATCATGGGGGTACCTATAGAAACACATCTTATTTCTTCTATATATTCATGTTGTTTATGTCTTTCTCTATTTTTTAATTTATATTCTCTTATATTTCACTCCTCTTCCTTTTTTTGCATATGATTATGGTGAATGTATGTTTTGGAATATTTCCCAAAATAATTTGTGAATTCTAACAAAGATAAAGTAAAACCTTTTAATAAATAAGTACAACAAATCTTAGAACATTGGAAAAATAGGAATCCAATAGAAGAAAAAGAAAATAAATATTTCTTATTAAGTTTGTGGTTGAAATAGTAGAACACTTTGGATTTTATAATATGGATGCCAATCCTATGAATCACATGGAATTTTAATTTGAAAAAATAAGACATTCTTTATAAATAAAATTATAAAAATAAATCATCAAAATAATACCAGTAGTAAAAATGATCAAAACGATCCCTCAAAGGAGAGAAACTTATTAAAAAAATGGAAAAACTCTATTAAGGATCTTTTAAACATCTATCACCAAATAGGCCATAATAACTTACTCTATATTTTAGTATTTAGGCATGAAAAGGAACTTGAATTTAGTTGTGTTTGTGGTTTAAGGTAATTTGCATTCCTAAAGACACTCATCTAAAAAAAAAAATGTTCTAAGAAAATAAAAGTATCATTTCAATAGCCATAAAATGCTTCTTTTGTTTGCATTTGAAGAACCATTTCAATAGACTAGGACTCAGTTTGAAGAATTGATTGAGAGGATAAATATAAAATCATCCTAATTTTTGGGATTCTCTTTGTAGATAGAGAACCACATATTGAGTGGCCAAAATACACCTAAGAAAAATTATAGCCAATTAAATTTTGGGTATATTTGACCCTGATAAGATAGTGCATATATAATAAGTTGCAGCCTCAAGAAGGCTATAAAAAAGAAGAGTATAAGAACTCAAGCAAGTACCTGAGATGAAGATAGAATAACTTAGGCAAGTACCTAAGAAAGAAGGAAAGAGAAAAATAGAAGAGCTCGGGTAAAATCTTGAGAAGAGAAAAAAAGTAAAGAGAGAAAGCATCAAAAATATTCCATAGAATGTTTTGAAAGCATAGAATATTTTGAAAGCAAAGATTATTTTGAAAAATAAAGTAGTTTTTTTAAAAAAAGATATAGAATAACAACAGAGAAGAGAAAATATTAAGTATCTAAGTGTGTTAGGCAAGCCAAAGAAAATTGAACCACTAGGGTTAGATAGATAAGCCAAAGAGTCTAGGTGATCCAAATAGAGAACCTATGGAAAATAATCAAGTTAATTGGATCACCTGAGGAAGATTAACTAGCTAAAGTACCCATATATTTTTTGAACCTCAAATCAACCACAACATAAACCAGAGCACTAATAAGTATTCTCACCCTAGAAGAATATATCAAAAGTACTAGCTAAGTATATTCTCTATTACTATTTCAAATTTTTGTTACTACATTAAAAATTAATTAACGTATAAGATGCATTGACGACATAAGGGAATCGAAAATGTTCTTGTATGCACATTACACACAAAGTGTAACATCTATCATAGTATGACAAAATATAATAATGATTGATTATGAGCATTTACGAGAAGTGGAACATTGATTAGCTACAAATATTTTCTATAGTAGGTTCTTGTATGCACATTACACACAAAGTGTAATATCTATCATAGTATGCCAAAATAGAATAATGATTTATTATGAGCATTTACGAGAAGTGGAACATTGATTAGCTACAAATATTTGCTAGAGTAGAATGTTAATAAATTGTGAGTATTTCATATATATTTGAGGATATTCTACCCTAATTTGCCAAGAAAAATATAAGGTAAGTGATATTACATTTATTATTTGATATATTAAAGTCCTAAACATTTGAAACTTAGGAACATTACATTTATATTTAAGAGGTAGCTAAAAGGACTTCAATTTTATTGGAAATTATTTTTTAGGTGGGAGTTATAAGGACTTCAACCTCATTTATGAAAGATCAAAAAATTATTAGAAACTGATATTTTTTGTATTTGTAATTAATTTTGAAATATTATTAATAAAAATTTGATTTGCACATCCCATGTCTCAAAGGCATGAAGAGCATGTGTGGCTAGACTTGCAATACTAAGGCACACACCAGACATCATATCCCAAACTTTGTGTATTACATTATGTTGTATTACATATATAGAGGCCAACTAATCCTCATAAGCCAATTATCAACCAAATTCATTTTTTTCCATCCCAATTGGTGGTCTTATCAATGAATAACATTAATGGAGATGACAACTAGAGGTATCAAGTGGCAATTTATATTTTCTCAAAATAAATCTAAGGTGTATATCTTAATTTTTTACATATTTGAGCTCTTAAACACCTAAACTTCTTGATGCTATAGAATTTTTCCATTTGAAGCATTTTGGGCCAATTTTTTAGATTATATAATTTTTTGAATCCTTCATTGGTGTCAGTAATTCAAGGCCATTACTACTTTTTACCAAAAAAAATCTTTGTAAAATGGACCAAGTTGGCATTCTCCTCTCTAGTACAATATTAACTCTAATAGCCCATGGGCATGAAAATTGGAAAATTTTCTCACATCCAGCTCGTGTATGATTTAAAATACTTCTTTTGAAAGAAGGTCATAAGTTCAAAATCTATTTCCTCTTATTTCTTTTATCACAATAGGTTTAGTATCTTCATAGAGAACCAAACATCTAACGCCATATGTGCTTGTTGATGTAGTAGTTGGTTAGTTATATTATATTCAAAATATTTCAAATTTCCTATAGTTATTTCCTTCTTTTCTCATAGTATATGCTCACAGAAAACCCAATAACCTATTTGCATGATGATTGGTAATATTTTAGGGTATAAAAAGGAGTAGATTTTAGATGATCGATGTAATTTTTACCTTATTCCTATGGGCGCTTTCTATCCATTGGGGTTTATCATTCAAATACATTTATATTGTTTCATGAGTTAGCTACTTTTATTAATATTGGAGGATATATTATGATCACCATATTGTGTTTTAAATATTTTCACATAGGAAGATCAACATCTTGTTCAAATAGGTGGAGTTATGGCTTCGTGTTTGGGAATGGGTTGGTCCATCCCATGTACCCTTGCAAAGAGAAAATATGATCTATTGACCCATATAAACATTCATTATTAGGAAAGATGTATTATCTCTAATGTCTTCTCTCCTTGGTCCTTCAGTTTAGATTATAGAGGGGGTGTTGAAATATTTGTAATTTTATCTTATTAGATCAGTGTCAATATTGATGAAGTACTTATAAGTGCTCTTAGTGTATCCTATGGAAAAGTGTTATGCAAGCCTTCTGGTATTATCTATGTTCTAGGAGGTGGAGTTATGGTTTCACAATTGGAGAGAGATTGATCCATATAATGTGCGATTGAAAATAGAGCACATGATCTATTACCCATACAAAAATTCATTATAAGGAAAGATGTATTATCTCTAATTTCTTCTCTCCTTGGACCCTCGATTTAGATTATAGAAAGGATATTAGAATATTTATAATTTAAACTTATTAGGCCAATTCCAACATTAATGAAGTACTTATAAGTGCTCTTACTGTAGCCAATGGACAAGTGTTATGCAAGCCCTTGGATATTCTCTATGTAATTCTATGAGCCTTTGGAAATTTACTATGTAATCATGATGTAAGCACATGGGCACTTTTGATCTATTCACCCTTACTAATATTTATTTATCTACCTATATATGGTTAACCTTTAATAAAGGATGTAATATATTTATGATATTACAATTTAAATTCCATGTCAAGTTATGTCAATTGGCATTTACTTAGGTAGCTGGTATCAATATAAATACCCTCTATTGAATGATTAATTGTATCAATTTTTAATTGTATCATTTACTTAGGAACACACATCTTATTTCTTCTATCTATCCATGTTGTTTATATCTTTCTCTATTTTTTAATATATATTCTCTTCTATTTCACTCCTTTTCTTTTTTACATATGATTATGGTGAATGTATGTTTTGGAATATTTCCCAAAATAATTTGTGAATTCTAATAAAGATTAAGTAAAATCCTTTAATATATAAGTACAACAACCATCTTAAAACATTGAGAAAATAGGAATCCAATAGAAGAAAAAAAAAAGTTTGTGGTTGAAATAGTAGAACACTTTGGATTTTATAATATAGATGGCAATCCTATGAATCGCATGGAAGTTTAATTTGAAAAACTAACACATCCTTCATAAATAACATTATAAAAATAAATCTTTAAAATTATTACCAGTAGTAAAAATAATCAAAACAATCACTCGAAGGAGAGAAACTTATTAATATAATGGAAAACCCTGGTAAGGAGCTTTTCAACTTGTATCACCAAATAGGGTATAATAGCTTACTCTACATTTTATTATTTGAGCATGAAAAAGAACTTGAATGCAGTTGTATTTATGGTTTAAGGTAATCTTAATTCCTAAAGGCACTTATCTTAATCATTTTTCTTCTGTAAAAAAAAAATAAAAGTATCATTTCAATAACCATAAAATGCTTCTTTTGTTAAGACCCGCTTTCCTTACTAAAAATTTTCTCATTATTTCTCATTATCTTATCTTTTGAAAGAGGAATACTTTACATTTATTGCTTTAGTTGAAAAATAGAAAAGGCTTCTTAGACTTATGACCTTGATTATGTCTATTTTAATTCACATTACATCTCCTATTGTTTGCATTTAGGTACCCAAAGGAGAAAAGCCTTTGTTGTTTACATCATTTGTTATCTATCCTACCATTGTGTGCACAATATTTATTTTTATTTGAAAACAGAAAAGAAAGGTATTTAGTTTCTTTTATACATTAAATATGAAATGCATGTAGGATTACAAATCTTGTCTTAATACATTAATGTTTTTACATGCATTGCATTCCATCATCTTTCCTACCTTATTAATAGAAAGATATTTAACTTTTATAAAAGACTAAGAAATAGTGGAATGTCATCTAAAGCACCAAGAAATATGCTTGAAGTCAAGATAGAAGATAAAATTTTATGGTAGAGTACCACTCATCCAAATCACCATCCTAATACAAGTCTAAAAATCCTATCATAATTAGAAATGAACCAACTAGATGATAAATACCCATATGATATGTACTTTTAATGCATCCGAGGATCTTCTTTGTCATGATTCAATGACCCTCTCAAGGCTTCCAAAGATCTTTGTGGTACATTGAATTCAATTTTTTCTAATAAATTAAGACATCATCATAATAACAATCAACATGTTGCAGAAAACAATTCTTCATGTCAAGGAAATTTACAGTGATTGCCAGAGAACAAACATTAAGACAACGGTGAGGGAGGTGAGCGGAATCCAAGACGTCAATGCTGATACTGGAAACAACAGAGTGGCTGTAACCCACGAGTCTAGCACAACTATCACCTCTCTAGGTATGCTGCAATAATACATTATTGTTTTGTTGTTCCCATAAGCAGTTAGAAACTTTCAAATAAACACGTCGTACATGTTGTCCATGAAATTAAAAAAAAAAATAGCTTTACTTTACACTTTATTTGCTAGTAAAGTTAATTTTTCTGTTTAGGTATCGCTATGGATATAACGCTGGATTACATAACCGTATTTAATATTTGGTGGTTTTCCCAGTTTAAGCACTGGAGAGGATCAACTTCAGTGCCAGTGTTGAAAAAGTAGAACACTTCGAATTTTATCATAGGGATGTCAATCTTGTGAATCATGGGGAAGTTTACTTTGAAAATATAACACATCTTTCATAAATAACATTATAAAAATAAATCATGAAAATAATGTCAATACTAAATAACGATGAAAATGATCCCTTAAAAGAGGAGAACTTATCAATAAAATGGAAAAACTATCTTATTAAGGAGATTTTCAACATGCATCACCAAATAGGGAATAATAGCTTACTCAGAATTTTAGTGTTTAAGCATGAAAATGAACTTGTATGTAGTTGTATTTGTACTTTAAGGTAATCTAGCCATGTATAGCTAATTATTATGGGCTCTTTCTATCCATTGGTGTTGATTATTTGGATACCTACATATTGCTTTATGAGCTAGCTATTTTTTAATATTGGAGGACATATTTTGATGACCATAGTGTGTGTTGAATATTTTCACATAGGAAGATCAATATCTTATTCCAAGAGGTGGAGTTATATATTCATGGTTGGGGAGGGGTTGATCCATCCTATGTACCCTTGGAAAGAGAAAAAATGGCCTATTGGTCCATACGAGCATTCATTATGAGGAGATGTGTATCATATATACTATCTTCTCTCCTTGGTCCCTCAATTTAGATTACAAAATAGGTGTTGAAATATTTATAATTTGACCTTATTAGATTAATTTCAGCTTTGATGAAGTACTTATAAGTGCTCTTAACATATCCTATGGGTAAGTGTTCTGCAAGCCTTCGAGTATTCTCTGTGTTCAAAGATGTGGAGTTATGGTTTCATATTTGGGAAGAGGTTTATCCATCTCATGTATCTTCGGAAAAATAAAACATAATCTATTGGTCCATACGAGCATTCATATTAAGGGAGGTGTATCATCTCTAATTTGTTCTCTTCTTGGACCCTCAATTTAGATTATGGAGTGAGTGTTAAAATATTTGTAATTTAAACTTAGTAGACCAATACCAAAATTCATGAAGTACCTATAAGTGTTCTTAATGTAGCCAATGGGAAAGTATCATGCAAGCCTTTGTATATTATTTATGTAATCTTATGAGCATTCTACATGTAAACCTATGAGCATTCTTCTATGTAATTTTATGGGAATTTATGTGTTAGATTGTAAGCATCTTGATGTAAGCACATGGGCACTTTCGATGTATTCACCCTTAGACATATTTGTTTATCTACCCCTATGGTTAACCTTTATTAAAGGATGTAATATATTTATGATATTATAATTTAACTTCTAAGTCAAGTTATGTCAATCAAAATTTAATTGGGGATATGGTATCACTATAAATACCCCCTATTGAATAATTTATTGTTACATTTTGTGATATGTGAGATCATGGGGATGCCTATAGGAACACATATTTTATTTCTTCTATCTATTCATGTTGTTTACCTATTTGTATATATTTTTTAATTTGTATGCTCTTCTATTTCATTCATATTTCATTTTCCAACAAAGAATGTATGCTTTAAAATACTTCCTCCCCAAAATTATGAATTCCAACAAAGATAAAGTAAAACCTTTTAATAAATAAGTACAAAAAAATCCTATCCCTCAAAGGAGAGGAACTTATTAATAAAATAGGAAAAACCCCCTTAAGGAGCTTTTCAACTTGCATCACCAAATAGGGCATAATAGCTTACTTAACATTTTAGTATTTATACATGAAAAGGAATTTGCATGTAGTTGTATTTGTGCTTTAAGGTAATATGCATTCTTAAAGGTACCCATATTAACCCTTCTCCTTCTCTAAAATAAATAAATTTTTTGTTTTGTTTATATTTTGAGAATCGATTGCCTTACTAAAAGTGTTCTTCATTGTTTCCTATTTTGAAAAAAATACTTTGCATTTATCGCATTAGTTAAAATTTAAAAAGGTTCCTTAGACTTATGACCTTGATTATGTCTAATTTTATTCACCTTACATCTTCTATTGTTTGCATTTAGGCATCCAAATAAGAAAAGAAAATGTAGCTTGCATCCTTGGTTAGTTATCTTACCATTGTGTGCACCATATTTATTTTCATTTGAAAAGAGAAAAGGAAGGTATATAGTTTCTTGCATACATTAAATGTGAAAAGCATGTAGGATTACATACCTTGTCTGCTTGCATTGTTGTTTTCACATGCATTGCATCCCATCATACTGCATTAGAATATATCTAGAGCATAATCTTAGGTGTTTGATAAATCAAATCATAAAATTTAGATTTAGGTTGAATCTACATATACCCTTGGTGAACCCATTTTCCCAAATAATTATCCAAAATCTGGAGAGCATAGGCACTTATCATTGATCCAAGGTGTGGCAAGCAGGATCTTTTTTTTTTGTGCCACAAAAGTACCCACTTACTTTAAAACCATATCCATCCATTGATGGCACTTTCCTAACTCATTAATAGAATACTATTTAACTTTATAGAAGACTAAGAAATAGTGGACTATCATCTAAAACCCTAAGAATCATGATTGAAGTCAAGTTAGAAGAAAAAACCTCTGATAGAGTGCTACTCACCCAAATCACCATCCCAATATGAATCTAAAAATCCTATCATAATTAGAAATACACCAACTAAATAATGACTACCCATATGATATATACTTTTGATGCATCCAAGGATCTTCTCTATCATGATCCAATGAATCTCTCAAGGTGCCTACATGTACCTAGAATAATAGCTAAAAATAAAGGCTATATTATGTTACATATGACTAAGCTAGAGAATACATCCCACAAGAGTATAATATAGAATGGCATGCACCAAAGGAGTCATGCAATCTACTTAAAGTTGCTTTCCTAAAGTAAATGGAGTCTAATCGGATTATTTATAATTTGAGATATGAAGTCATGACTTCATATATTGAATCAAGGTAAGATAACTTTCTATAATAATAATTCCATATATATATAGTACAATAAACAAAGTATTTTTATGTATGTAAACATCATGTTTAGTCATACATATTCAAAACCTACAAGTAAGAAATAAAAGTGGAACTTCTCATACCATGCATGTACTACCTACTTAATCCCATACAAGCACATAAACAACCAACATACGAACGAGGTAATATCCTCAAGGTCAAAAATAGGTAGCTATTACATGTAAATATCCTCATAAATCTAGCCATGAAGAAAAGTTATATTCACATCCATATGATGTACCTTTAAATAATCAAAAGAGACTATAGATAGAATAATCCAAATAGAATCCATACAATAAATTAGGAGAAATATATCTACAAGTCAATTTCTTCCTTTTGAGAGAAACCCTTAGCAACAAGGAGTAACTTTTGCTTCTCCACCTAACCATTTAAAGTGCACTTGGTCCTATAGATCCATTTGCACCCAACAACATTCTTCTCTTCTATAAGAGGAACAATTTGCCATGTTTGATTCTTTATTAAGGACATATAATAACTAAACATATTATATTTTTTCTTTGGTTGGCCCTTAACTTGAGATTGTGTGAGATTATCTCGAGAATTATCAACCTTTGAAATAAAATCCTGAGTGGATTTTTAGCATTGCTTAACAAAAGAAATGGGCTGAGCATCCTAGAATAATCTGAATCCAATTGGGTAAGAGACAAACTATGGAAGATCTAGGCATATCCATAGACAAAGTAACATTAGATGAAAAAATATAAAGCATACAAATCATGCTCACCATGTTGAGCAAGGTGCAGCAACAATATTGTCATTGTTGTCAACACAGTCAGACAGATCGGTTGATGTAGTGGACAAGAGTTCAGTGATGCAGTGGATAGGAGTTCAGTGATGTAGTGGACAGGAGTTCAGAGGTTACTCAGAGTATGTGCAGTGTTGTTAAATGCTTATGAGGATGTTTCTGATGTTTGGGTGAAGTTGCTATAGGTTGTCTAAGAAGATCGAAGTGGCCCATATGCTAAAAATCAAAAGAAAATCACAAGGAAGAAAACTGTCGCGATATCGCGACATGTTGAGCAAGAAAGAAAAACTGTCGCGATATCGCGACATGTTGAGCAAGAAAGAAAAACTGTCGCGATATCGTGACATGTTGAGAAGAAAGAAAAACTGTCACGATTTCGTGACATGTTCGGAGAGAAAGCGCAAGAAAGCAAAACTGTCACGATTTCGTGACATGTTCGGAGAGAAAGCGCAAGCAAGCAAAACTGTCACGATTTCATGACATGTTCAAAGAGAAAGCGCAAGCAAGAAAAACTATCATGATTTCATGACATGTTCGAAGAGAAAGTGCAAGCAAGAAAACTGTCATGATTTCATGACATGTTCGGAGAGAAAGCGCAAGCAAGAAAACTGTCATGATTTCATGACATGTTGGAAGAAAAAAGGCAAGTGGAAAAACTGTCACGATTTCATGACATGTTGAAAGAAAAAGAGAAAGCAGGAAGAAGTGTCACGATTTCGTGACAAGTTCGAAGAAAAAAAGAACAAGTAAGAAAAGTGTCACGATTTCATGACATATTGCAAGAGAGATAGTACGAAAGAAAAAGTGTCACGATTTCATGACATATTGCAAGAGAAAAAAAGAAAAGTTAAAAAAGAAAAGTGTCACGATTTCATGACATATTGCAAGAGAGATAGTACGAAAAAAAAAGTGTCACGATTTCATGACATATTGGAAGAGAAAAAGACAAGAGAAAAAGTGTCACGATTTCATGACATATTGCAAGAGAGATTGTACAGACGAAAAGGTGTCACGATTTCATGACATATTACAGAGAGAGAAGAAAAGTGTCACGATTTCTGACATATTGCAAGAGAGAGAGTCCAAAGAAAAGTGTCACGATATCACGACATCTTTCACCCAAGGCAAGAGAAAGAGCTAAGGAGAAAAGTGTCACGATATCGTGACATGTCGAGGTTTTCATGACGAAGGCAAGAGAAAGAGCTAAGGAGAAAAAGTGTCGCGATATCATGACATGTCGGGTTTTCCTGACCCAAAGGCAAGAGAAAAAGCAAAGGAAGAAAGTGTCTGATATCGTGACATGTCACATTTTCATGACCCAAAGGCAAGAGAAAAAGCAAAGGAGAGAAAGTGTCATGATATCATGACATGTCACATTTCATGACTCTAATGAGGAGAGAGAAAGTAAGAAGGAAAGTGTCACGATATTACAAAAGAAAGAAAGAGGCAAGGAGGAAAGTGTCACGATTTCATGACATTGTGGGCCAAGCCAAGAAAGAGGAAAGAGGCGAAAGTGTCACGATATCACGACATGTTGTTTTGGTACAAGCCAAGAAAAGAAGTAAGAAGGAAAGTGTCACGATATCGCGACATGTAGTTTTCATGGGTACAAGCCAAGAAGAGAAGCAAGGAGGCGAAAGTGTCACGATATCACGACATGTTGTAGTTTCATGGTCCAAAGCAAAGAGAAAGAGAGAAAAAGTGTCATGATATCATGACATGTTGTATTTTTGGGACCAAGCAAGGAGAAAGAGAGAAAGAAAAGTGTCACGATATCGTGACATGTTTTTTGTGGTTGAGTTGAAGCCGACGAAGACCTATGACAGACCGACTAAAATTAGGGTTTACTAAGATTAGGGTTTAACAACTAAGATTAGGGTTTACAGTCGACTAAGATTAGGGTTTTCATGTATTATAAAAGGAGGGCTATTTGGAGAATTATGAAGTTGATGAATGCGTCGTCGAATATGTGTCGAAGTGTGAAATGTGGTCGTAAGAGCGCAGAAGTGATGAGATGATGGTGAAGTGTGCAAAGTGAGCAAAGAAGTCATGTCGAATTGTCCTAAGTGCATCTATGATTGCACAGAAAGTAGGAGCAGAGTGCGCAAAAGGGAGAAGACGATCATGAAGTTGGACTACAGTGAAGCAGAGTGTGCGAAGTGTTTGCATAGAAAGAGCAGAGTGCGTAGAGAATGCAAAGGTGGAGAAGACCAGTTAGGGTCATGCAAAAGCAAAGGTATTTTATCATCAAACTTATAGATTCAAAATTGAAGTCTAGGTTGTAGCTTGGCATCAGGGGTTGGTGCTCCTTCCAGTAGGTGCTGGTAAATCAGGGGTTGGTGCTCCTTTCTGTTGGTACAGATAAATCAGGGGTTGGTGCTCCTTCTAGTGGATGCTGGTAAACTATTTGTAAAGTTGGTGCTTTGCAAAGGCTGGATTTGGATGGTAGTCCAAGCAATCATTCTTGAGGAGTAGCCAAATTGGTGAACCTCATTAAAATCTTGTGTTGTGTGATATGTTCTTTTGTGATACTTGCTTTATCTAGTTTTAAGGTTTCATTATTTCAGTTTTAAGAGCTATAAATTCAAGTTAAAAGAACTACACTGATTCACCCCCCCTCTCAGTGCCATTGTAAGACTAACAATTGGTATCAGAGCCAAGTTCCCTTCTAAGGCTAAATCAGTCAGGGTTGATCTTGGATTAGTATGCAATGGGTAAGAAGAATAGATCCTCCTCCAAAAGGGCATCTCAGTCAGTTTTAGTTCCTATGGAAGAGAAAATTGAACCAGAAAAGGTTGAAGACTTCTCATCAAACAAAGCACCTTTGTTTGATGAAACTAATTACGCGGTCTGGAGAATCAGGATGCAGACATATCTTTGTGCTTTGGGATACGACATCTGGGATTCAATAGACAGTGAATACACAATACCCATCACTCCTCCAACCGATGCTGCCGATAAGAATCTGTTTGAGAATGACTCAAAAGCAAAGAATGCTATCAAAGTGTGGATTAGTAGACAGTGAATTGGTAAAGATCATGAGTTGTAAAATGGCAAAAGAAATATGGGACAAACTGAAGAGTATTCATGAAGGAGACGATGAGATCAAGGAGGCTAAGTTACAAACACATCAAGCTCAGTTCGAAGCTTTAAAGTTGAATGACGATGAGAACATAAAGGCATATATGCTGAGAGTTAATGAAGTCCTAGAGGATGATTCTAAAAAAGAAATAGGTGGAGGTCTTTTCATGACACTCGAAGAAGAAACAGAAAAAGAACAGGAATGTGATGAAGAAGAAATTGATGCAGAAATAAATTTGAAAGAGGAATTAATTGCAGCTCTGGATGAATTGAAGATAGAAAGAAAAAGGAATAAGGAAATCTCAAGAAAGCTTGAGGATGCAAATGAAATAATAACCAGTTTGAAAGTACAGGTAGAAGAATTCAAAAGGATTGAAGAAACTCTCAGGTCACAGATCAATGAGAAAGAGATTGGTTGTTGCAAACAAGAGGAAGAGATTGTTTTATTGAAGAAACAACTAGAAGAGGCCAATACAAATCTCAAATTCGAGAAGAGCACAGAGTTGCTAGATAAAATGATAAGCCAACAAAGAAGCTCCACGGATAAGCGTGGTCTTGGATATGAAGCTGAACAACCTTCATCTTCCAACTCTGCAGAGAAGAAGAAGTTCACTGTTGAAGGATCGAAGCAAGAAAAGTTTGAAGCTGAATTTTCAAAAGGAAGAAAATATCAAAGGAGATCTACAACAAAGCAACCACAACAAAAGAGGTTCTATCACTCTCACTCTATTCATAATAATACTTTTAATGGCTATTGTTTCAGATGCAACCAGAATGGTCACAAGGCAATTTATTGTGGATTGAATAATAAATCAAAGAGTTATGCTGGTAGAAATACTTCTGCATTTTTGAGTGAACAATATGTACAATGTTTTCAATGTAATGGTCATGGGCACATAGCAAGGTTTTGTCCAAGCATTTTTGTATCTAATCTAAGGCAAAACAGTAGATTTCATCAGACGCAAAGAACGCAACACAGACAGGGAATAAATCAGGTACATAAAAAAGGAAAATAATCATTCATCAAGGATGCACAAGAGACAACCACACAAGAGAAATGTTCGAGTTCACGAAAAGGTGCAAAACAGGGATGCAGTTGAAAAATCCAAGCCCGAGTTCAAGAAAGTTTGGAGAAAGATAGAAGAAAGGAAATCATGTCTCCTTGGACTGAAGGAGACTACTCCGATATTGCACTAAGCAACTCCAGGTAGCACATCCTCAGGGGGAGCAATCTTGAAGTTTCATTTTAATGCTCCTATGTATTTGTTTGATTACCTGAGGATGAAAGGCAAGTAGTCAGGGAAGTTGTTGTATAGTTGTCAAAGTGTGTTTTCAGTTCATGTAGTTTGTGGAAGTGTCGTGAAGGGTGGTGATTAAATTGAGAGTTGTCATTATTGGTAGTATTGCTATATGTCATTGTTGTACTGGTGATGGTTCTTACTACCACTGTCCAAAGTTAAGGATTATAACAGTTCAGATAATTTGGTTAGTGAAAGAATGTTGCCCTAGCCGCATATATGTGTTTCGATAAAAGCAGTGTGTATTTGAACTACACATTGACGTGAAGATTGTTAGATCTATTATGACGTTGTGGTGAAAAATATTGAAGTCTGATCATTGACTCATGTTTAGCTCATCAAGATGAGCAACTTTGCTTTGTGAATCATACCTATCCGAGGTCCAGAAGTATGAGTTTGAGTAAGGTGCACTATAGTTGGCCGTGAAGTGTTTAACAAAATATTGTCTCCTGATTCGAACAGTTGAAAGTAAGGTGTGACCAGCGGTGACTGTAGAAAACATAGACCAAGTTGAAAATATAAAAAGGGATTTGGTTGGTGTTGTGGTACAGTGTTTGATGCTTGCACAGAGTTGGCAGTAAAATTGCAGTGTTGGTACAGTGTTGGACAAAAGTTGGTACAAGTGTGAGTCACTTGTCAATTTTGTTGACAGATGTGAAATCAACGTTTTTGAATGGGAAGCTTGAAGAAGAGGTTTATATTGAGCAGCCAGATGGTTTCCAACTTGGTGATGATCCCAACTTGGTTTGTAAGTTGAAGATATATGGCTTGAAACAGGCACCCCGAGCATGATATGCAAGGCTAGACAACTATCTCACTCAACAAAGGTTTAAGAAAGGGTGCAAGTTGAGCAAGAATGACAAATCTCCAACTTGATCAAATCAGTAAATCTATGATTGGAAGCTTACTGTACCTGACAGCTATCAGACCAGATATTTTGTAGGCAGTATGCATGGTAGCACGATTTCAAGCTAATCCCAAGGAGACTCATGTGACAACATTATGGTGGTTGATTTCTGAAATATCATTGAAGGGAAAATGATTGTTTGTGGTTTCCTTTTTCGAAAGTGGTTGGTTGAATGCATCAAGGTTTTCTGAATTGAGAGTTGTGTTTAAACCTTGTGTTATAAGCATAGTGGTTTAAGCCCATTGGTTGTGAAAGAACTTGAGTTAGAAAAGAACATGAGTATCATTGTTATGTGATATTTGTGGTTGAGCATTGTTGGAATTATTTGAGTTGGTTGATACATACTTGGACTAGGGTTGTGTGAGAGAGAGTTGTCCCTTGTGATGATTGGTTGAGTTGATTTGATTGAGCCTAGTCAAGTTATGTGTGAAGTGATTTTTAAAGTTCTATGAAGTGGATTTGATTTGAGATCGCCATTCATTGTTGAGTTCATTTTGAGTACTACTTGAGCATGATTGATTGAGCCTTTGAGAAGGCCTTTGGGAAATATTTGAGGACAATGTCTGGGACAGATTTCTAGAGCAGATTTGGGCAAGTTCTTGGTGAGATTGCTAGAGAAGATTCGGACAAGTTCTTAGTGAGCTTGGTGGAGCAGATTTGGACAAGTTTTGTATGAGCTTGTTATTCAACATTGGACAAGTTCTATGTGAGCTTGTTAAGTAGGTTCTATGTGAGCCTATTGAGCAGGTTCTTAGTGAGCCTATTGACTGAGCTTTGGAGGTGACAGAGTACAGAGGATAGAGTCTCAATGGATAGAAATCTAGCAACCAACACAGTTGAAGATAGATCTGAGTGAGGATTCTTCAAGTGAAGAAGAGGTCCACCAGTCAATGCAGCAGAGAGACAGAGTCTTCTATAATATCACAAGGGTACTATGGAGTATGGGTTATGGTATCCAAAAGATGCAGATTGGGTAGGATGTGTAGATGACAGAAAGAGTACCAGTGGAGGTGCATTCTATCTTGGAGACAGATTGGTCACGTAGAATAGTAAGAAACAAGAGTCAGTTTCCTTATCCACAACAGAGGCAGAATATATTACAGCGACAACGTGTTGTACGCAGGAGAAAGTTGCAGAAAGTGAGGTTAAGTTGGATTTTTATTCCAACAACAGATTGTGGAGTGGTCACATTTCCCAAGAATTGACTAGCTACAGGGATCACATTCTCAAGGGGAGCATTTATATATTTGATTATCTTTTTGCTCATATTCATGATTTTTGCTAATGTAATAAATTGTGCCTGAGAATGTTGTGCATGGACTCAGGGGGAGTCTATAGTAGCCCTTTGGTATTATTGTCAAAGGGGGAGAAGAATTACAGGAAATTGCATGTGTGTTGCCAACAATTCCAAAGGGGGAGATTGTTGAGCAAGGTGCAACAATAGTATTGTCATTGTTGTCAACACAGTCAGATAGATCGGTTGATGCAAGGATAGGAGTTCGTGATCAATGGACAGGAGTTCAAAGGTTACTCGAGTATGTGCATATTTTCCAAGAAGATCGAAGTGGCCCATATGCAAAAAATCAAAGAAAATCACAAGGAAGAAAAGTGTCACGATATCGTGACATGTTGAGCAAGAAAGAAAAACTGTCGCGATATCGCGACATGTTGAGAAGAAAGAAAAACTGTCACGATTTCGTGACATGTTAGAGAAAGAAAGAAAACTATCACGATTTCATGACATGTTCGGAGAGAAAGCGCAAGCAAGCAAAACTATCATGATTTCGTGACATGTTGGAAGAGAAAGAGCAAGCAAGCAAAACTGTCACGATTTCATGACATGTTGGAAGGAAAAAGACAAGTAAGAAAAGTGTCATGATTTCATGACATGTTGGAAGAGAGAAAGGCAAGTAGAAAAAGTGTCATGATTTCGTGACATGTTGGAAGAGAAAAAGACAAGTAAAAAAAGTGTCACGATTTCGTGACATTGCAAGAGAGATAAAGGAAGAAAAAGTGTCACGATTTCGCGACATGTTGGAAGAAAAAAGCAAGTAGAAAAAGTGTCACGATTTCATGACATATTGCAAGAGAGAGTACGGAAGAAAAAGTGTCACGATTTCATGACATATTGCAAGAGAGAGAGTACGAAAGAAAAAGTGTCACGATTTCATGACATATTGCAAGAGAAAGAGCTCAAGAGAAAAAGTGTCACGATTTCGTGACATATTGCAAGAGAGATAGTACGAAAGAAAAAGTGTCACGATTTCATGACATATTGCAAGAAAAAGAGCAAAGGAGAAAAAGTGTCACGATATCGCGACATGTCACATTTTCGTGACCCAAAGGCAAGAGAAAGAGCAAAGGAGAAAAAGTGTCATGATATCGCGACATGTCGCATTTTCATGACCCGAAGGCAAGAGAAAGAGCAAAGGAGAGAAAGTGTCACGATATCACGACATGTCACATTTTCATGACCCAAAGGCAAGAGAAAGAGCAAAGGAGAAAAAGTGTCACGATATCGCGACATGTCGTGTTTTCATGACCAAGGCAAGAGAAAGAGCAAAGGAGAAAAGTGTCACGATATCGCGACATGTATGTTTTCACGACAAGCCAAAGAAAGAGGCAAGGAGGTGAAAGTGTCACGATATCGTGACATGCTATTTTTCACGATACAAGCCAAGAAAAGAGGCAAGGAGGCGAAAGTGTCACGATATCATGACATGTATGTTTTTTGGGTACAAGCCAGAGAAAGAGAGAGAAAGAGGAAAAGGGTCGTGAGTGGCGATTTGTTTTTTTGTGGGGGAGTTGAAGCCGACGAAGACCGATGACACGACTAAAATTAGGGTTTACAACTAAGATTAGGGTTTGAAGCCGACTAAGATTAAGGTTTACAATGACTAAGATTAGGGTTTTCATCATGAAAATTTGTTATAAAAGGAGGGTTGTTTGGAGAATTTGAAGTTGATGAATGCATCGTCGAATATGTGTCGAAGTGTGAAATGTGGTCGTAAGAGCGCAGAAAGCATAGAAGCGGTGAGATGATGGTGAAGTGCGCAAAGTGAGCAAAGAAGTCATGTCGAATTGTCCTAAGTGCATCTATGATTGTGTAGAGAAAGTAGAAGGAGCAGAGTGCGCAAAAGGGAGAAGATGATCGTGAAGTTGGATTGCAGCGAAGCAGAGTGTGCGAAGTGTTTACGCAGAAAGAGCAGAGTGCGTAGAGAATGCAAAGGTGGAGAAGACCAGTTAGGGTCATGCAAAAGCAAAGGTATCTTATCATCAAACTTATAGATTCAAAATTGAAGTCCAGGTTGTAGCTTGGCATCAGGGGTTGGTGCTCCCTCCTTTTAGTGGTTGTAAATAAGGGGTGGGGGTGCCCCTTTCTTTGGTAAAGAAAATAAGGGGTTGGTGCTCCTTCCAGTGGATGTTGGTAAACTGTTTGTAAAGTTGGTGCTTTGCAAAGGCTGGATTTGGATGGTAGTCCAAGCAGTCATTCTTGAGGAGTAGCCAAATTGGTGAACCTCATTAAAATCTTGTGTTGTGTGATATGTTCTTTTGTGATGCTTGCTTTATCTGGTTTTAAGGTTTCATTATTTTAGTTTTAAGAGCTGTAAATTCAAGTTAAAAGAACTACACTGATTCACCCCCCCTCTCAGTGCCATTGTAAGACTAACAATTGGTATCAGAGCCAAGTTCCCTTCTAAGGCTAAATCAGTCAGGGTTGATCTTGGATTAGTACGCAATGGGTAAGAAGAATAGATCCTCCTCCAAAAGGGCATCTCAGTCAGTTTCAGTTCCTGTGGAAGAGAAAATTGAACCAAAAAAGGTTGAAGACTTCTCATCAAACAAAGCACCTTTGTTTGATGGAACAAATTACGTGATCTGGAGAATCAGGATGCAGACATATCTTTGTGCTTTGGGATACGACATCTGGGATTCAGTAGATAGTGAATACACAATACCCATCACTCCTCCAACCGATGCTGTCGATAAGAATCTATTTGAGAATGACTCAAAAGCAAAGAATGCTATCAAGTGCGGATTAGTAGACAGTGAACTGGTAAAGATCATGAGTTGTAAAATGGCAAAAGAAATATGGGACAAACTGAGGAGTATTCATGAAGGAGACGATGAGATCAAGGAGGCCAAGTTACAAACACATCAAGCTCAATTCGAAGCTTTAAAGTTGAATGACGATGAGAACATAAAAGCATATATGTTGAGAGTTAATGAAGTCCTAGAGGATGATTCTAAGAAAGGAAATAGGTGGAGGTCTTTTCATGACACTCGAAGAAGAAACAAAAAAAGAACAGGAATGTGATGAAGAAGAAATTGATGCAGAAATAAATTTGAAAGAGGAATTAATTGTAGCTCTGGATGAATTGAAGATAGAAAGAAAAAGGAATAAGGAAATCTCAAGAAAGCTTGAGGATGCAAATGAAATAATAACCAATTTGAAAGTACAGGTAGAAGAATTCAAAAGGATTGAAGAAACTCTCAAGTCACAGATCAATGAGAAAGAGATTGGTTGTTGCAAACAAGAGGAAGAGATTGTTTTATTGAAGAAACAACTAGAAGAGGCCAATACAAATCTCAAATTCGAGAAGAGCATAGAGTTGCTAGATAAAATGATAAGCCAACAAAGAAGCTCCATGGATAAGCGTGGTCTTGGATATGAAGTTGAACAACCTTCATCTTCCAACTCTGCAGAGAAGAAGAAGTTCACTGTTGAAGGATCAAAGCAAGAAAAGTTTGAAGTTGAATCTTCAAAAGGAAGAAAATATCAAAGGAGATCTACAACAAAGCAACCACAACAAAAGAGGTTCTATCACTCTCACTCTATTCATAATAATACTTTTAATGGCTATTGTTTCAGATGCAACCAAGTATGGTCACAAGGCAATTTATTGTGGATTGAATAATAAATCAAAGAGTTATCGCTGGTAGAAATACTTCTGCATTTTTGAGTGAACAATATGTACAATGTTTTCAATGTAATGGTCATGGGCACATAGCAAGGTTTTGTCCAAGCATTTTTGTATCTAATCTAAGGCAAAACAGTAGATTTCATCAGACGCAAAGAACGCAACACAGACAGGGAATAAATCAGGTACATAAAAAGGAAAATAATCATTCATCAAGGATGCACAAGAGACAACCACACAAGAGAAATGTTCGAGTTCATGAAAAGGTGCAAAACAGGGATGCAGTTGAAAAATCCAAGCCCGAGTTCAAGAAAGTTTGGAGAAAGATAGAAGAAAGGAAATCATGTCTCCTTGGACTGAAGGAGACTACTCCGATATTGCACTAAGCAACTCCAGGTAGCACATCCTCAGGGGGAGCAATCTTGAAGTTTCATTTTAATGCTCCTATGTATTTGTTTGATTACCTGAGGATGAAAGGCAAGTAGTCAGGGAAGTTGTTGTATAGTTGTCAAAGTGTGTTTTCAGTTCATGTAGTTTGTGGAAGTGCCGTGAAGGGTGGTGATTAAATTGAGAGTTGTCATTATTGGTAGTATTGCTATATGTCATTGTTGTACTGGTGATGGTTCTTACTGCCACTGTCCAAAGTTAAGGATTATAACAGTTCAGATAATTTGGTTAGTGAAAGAATGTTGCCCTAGCCGCATATATGTGTTTCGATAAAAGCAGTGTGTATTTGAACTACACATTGACGTGAAGATTGTTAGATCTATTATGATGTTGTGGTGAAAAATATTGAAGTCTGATCATTGACTCATGTTTAGCTCATCAAGATGAGCAACTTTGCTTTGTGAATCATACCTATCCGAGGTCCAGTAGTATGAGTTTGAGTAAGGTGCACTATAGTTGGCCGTGAAGTGTTTAACAAAATATTGTCTCCTGATTCGAACAGTTGAAAGTAAGGTGTGACCAGCGGTGACTGTAGAAAACATAGACCAAGTTGAAAATATAAAAAGGGATTTGGTTGGTGTTGTGGTACAGTGTTTGATGCTTGCACAGAGTTGGCAGTAAAATTGTAGTGTTGGTACAGTGTTGGACAAAAGTTGGTACAAGTGTGAGTCACTTGTCAATTTTGTTGACAGATGTGAAATCAACATTTTTGAATGGGAAGCTTGAAGAAGAGGTTTATATTGAGCAGCCAGATGGTTTCCAGCTTGGTGATGATCCCAACTTGGTTTGTAAGTTGAAGATATATGGCTTGAAATAGGCACCTCGAGCATGATATGCAAGGCTAGACAACTATCTCACTCAACAAAGGTTTAAGAAAGGATCGAAGCTTACTATACCAAACTATCAGACTAGATATTTTGCAGGCAGTATGCATGGTAGCACGATTTCAGGCTAATCCCAAGGAGACTCATGTGACAACATTATGGTGGTTGATTTCTGAAATATCATTGAAGGGAAAATGATTGTTTGTGGTTTCCTTTTTCGAAAGTGGTTGGTTGAATGCATCAAGGTTTTCTGAATTGAGAGTTGTGTTTAAACCTTGTGTTATAAGCATAGTGGTTTAAGCCCATTGGTTGTGAAAGAACTTGAGTTAGAAAAGAACATGAGTATCATTGTTATGTGATATTTGTGGTTGAGCATTGTTGGAATTATTTGAGTTGGTTGATACATACTTGGACTAGGGTTGTGTGAGAGAGAGTTGTCCCTTGTGATGATTGGTTGAGTTGATTTGATTGAGCCTAGTCAAGTTATGTGTGAAGTGATTTTTAAAGTTCTATGAAGTGGATTTGATTTGAGATCGCCATTCATTGTTGAGTTCATTTTGAGTACTACTTGAGCATGATTGATTGAGCCTTTGAGAAGGCCTTTGGGAAATATTTGAGGACAATGTTGGGACAGATTTCTAGAGCAGATTTGGGCAAGTTCTTGGTGAGATTGCTAGAGAAGATTCGGACAAGTTCTTAGTGAGCTTGGTGGAGCAGATTTGGACAGGTTTTGTATGAGCTTGTTATTCAACATTGGACAAGTTCTATGTGAGCTTGTTAAGCAGGTTCTATGTGAGCCTATTGAGCAGGTTCTTAGTGAGCCTATTGACTGAGCTTTGGAGGTGACAGAGTACAGAGGATAGAGTCTCAATGGATAGAAATCTAGCAGCCAACACAGTTGAAGATAGATCTGAGTGAGGATTCTTCAAGTGAAGAAGAGGTCCACCAGTCAATGCAGCAGAGAGACAGAGTCTTCTATAATATCACAAGGGTACTATGGAGTATGGGTTATGGTATCCAAAAGATGCAGATTGGGTAGGATGTGTAGATGACAGAAAGAGTACCAATGGAGGTGCATTCTATCTTGGAGATAGATTGGTCGCGTAGAACAGTAAGAAACAAGAGTCAGTTTCCTTATCCACAGCAGAGGCAGAATATATTACAGCGACAACGTGTTGTACGCAGGAGAAAGTTGTAGAAAGTGAGGTTAAGTTGGATTTTTATTCCAACAACAGATTGTGGAGTAGTCACGTTTCCCAAGAATTGACTAGCTACAGGGATCACATTCTCAAGGGGAGCATTTAAATATTTGATTATCTTTTTGCTCATGTTCATGATTTTTGCTAAGTATAATAAATTGTGCCTGAGAATGTTGTGCATGGACTCAGGGGGAGTCTGCAGTAGCCCTTTGGTATTATTGTCAAAGGGGGAGAAGAGTTACAGGAAATTGCACGTGTGTTGCCAACAATTCCAAAGGGGGAGATTGTTGAGCAAGGTGCAACAACAGTATTGTCATTGTTGTCAACACAATCAGATAGATCGATTGATGCAGTGGACAAGAGTTCAATGATGTAGTGGATAGGAGTTCAGAGGTTACTCAGAGTATGTAATGATTTTCCAAGAAGATCGAAGTGGCCCATATGCTAAAAATCAAAAGAAAATCACAAGGAAGAAAACTGTCACGATATCGCGACATGTTGAGCAAGAAAGAAAAACTATCGCGATATCACGACATGTTGAGAAGAAAGAAAATCCATTTGAAAGAAAAAACTATCACGATTTCATGACATGTTCGAAGAGAAAGCGCAAGCAAGAAAACTGTCATGATTTCATGACATGTTCGGAGAGAAAGCGCAAGCAAGCAAAACTGTCATGATTTCGTGACATGTTCGGAGAGAAAGCGCAAGCAAGCAAAATTATCACGATTTCATGACATGTTCGGAGAGAAAGCAAGCAAGAAAAACTGTCATGATTTCGTGACATGTTCGAAGAGAAAGCACAAGCAAGAAAAACTGTCATGATTTCATGACATGTTGGAAGAAAAAAGGCAAGTGGAAAAATTGTCACGATTTCATGACATGTTGGAAGAAAAAGAGAAAAGGAAGAAGTGTCACGATTTCATGACAATGTTCGAAGGAAAAAGACAAGTAAGAAAAGTGTCACGATTTCATGACATATTGCAAGAGAGATAGTACGAAAGAAAAAGTGTCACGATTTCTGACATATTGAAGAAAGAAGAAAAGGCATAAAAGAAAAAAGTGTCACGATTTCAGTGACATATTGCAAGAGAGATAGTACGGAAGAAAAAGTGTCACGATTTCAGACATATTAAAAAAGAAGAAAAGTGTCACGATTTCGAGACATATTGCAAGAGAGATTGAGAAGAAAAGTGTCACGATTTCATGACATTAAAAAGGAAGACAAAGGCAAGAGAAAGAGCTAAGGAGAAAAGTGTCACGATATCATGACATGTCGCGTTTTCATGACCCGAAGGCAAGAGAAAGAGCAAAGGAGAAAAAGTGTCACGATATCATGACATGTCAGGTTTTCATGACCCAAAGGAAAAAGAAAAATCAAAGGAGAGAAAGTGTCATGATATCGTGACATGTCGTGTTTTCATGACCCGAAGGCAAAAGAAAAAGCAAAGGAGAGAAAGTGTCACGATATCGTGACATGTCGCATTTTCGCGACTAAATGAGGAGAGAGAAAGTAAGAAGGTAGAAGTGTCACGATATCGTGACATGTACAAGCCAAGGAAAGAGGCAAGGAGGCGAAAGTGTCATGATATCACAACATGTGTTTTCATGGGTACAAGCCAAGGAAAGAGGCAAGGAGGCAAAAGTGTCACGATATCGTGACATGCTATGTTTTCATGGGTACAAGCCAAGAAAAGAAGTACGACGATGAAAGTGTCATGATATCGCGACATGTTGAGTTTTCATGGGTACAAGCCAAGAAGAGAAGCAAGGAGGCGAAAGTGTCGCGATATCATGACATGTTGTATTTTCACGGTCCAAAGCAAGGAGAAAGAGAGAGAGAACAAAAGTGTCACGATATCGTGACATGTATTTTCAGGACCAAAGCAAGGTGCAGCAACAGTATTGTCATTGTTGTCAACACAGTCAGACAGATCGGTTGATGCAGTGGATAGGAGTTTAGAGGTTACTCAGAGTATGTGCAGTGTTGTTAAATGCTTATGAGGATGTTTCTGATGTTTGGGTGAAGTTGCTACAGGTTGTCTAAGAAGATCGAAGTGGCCCATATGCTAAAAATCAAAAGAAAATCACAAGGAAGAAAACTGTCGCGATATCGCGACATGTTGAGCAAGAAAGAAAAACTGTCGCGATATCGCGACATGTTGAGAAGAAAGAAAAACTATCGCGATATCGTGACATGTTGAGAAGAAAGAAAAACTGTCACGATTTCGTGACATGTTCGGAGAGAAAGCGCAAGCAAGCAAAACTGTCACGATTTCATGACATGTTCGAAGAGAAAGTGCAAGCAAGCAAACTGTCATGATTTCGTGACATGTTCGAAGAGAAAGCACAAGCAAGAAAACTGTCACGATTTCATGACATGTTCGAAGAGAGAAAGAAGAAAAAGTGTCACGATTTCATGACATGTTCGAAGAGAAAAAGACAAGTAGAAAAAGTGTCACGATTTCGTGACATATTGCAAGAGAGATAGTACGGAAGAAAAGTGTCACGATTTCATGACATGTTGGAAGAAAAAAGGCAAGTAGAAAAAGTGTCACGATTTTCGTGACATATTGCAAGAGAGAGACGTAAGAAAAGTGTCACGATTTCATGACATATTGCAAGAGAGATAGTACGAAAGAAAAAGTGTCACGATTTCATGACATATTGGAAGAGAGAAAGGCAAGTAGAAAAGTGTCACGATTTCATGACATATTGCAAGAGAGATTGTACGAAGAAAAGTGTCACGATTTCATGACATATTGCAAGAGAGAGAGTCAAAGGAAAAAAGTGTCACGATATCGTGACATGTATTTTGACCCAAGGCAAGAGAAAGAGCAAAGGAAAAAAGTGTCGCGATATCGTGACATGTCACATTTTCATGACCGAAGGCAAGAGAAAGAGCAAAGGAGAAAAAGTGTCACGATATCATGACATGTCGGTTTTCATGACCCGAAGGCAAGAGAAAGAGCAAAGGAGAAAAAGTGTCGCGATATCCTGACATGTCGCATTTTACGCTACTCAAGGAAGAGAAAGAAGAAGGAGAAAAGTGTCACGATATCATGACATTTGGTTTTCATGATACAAGCCAAAGAAAGAGGCAAGGAGGCGAAAGTGTCACGATTTCATGACATGCTATGTTTTCGTTGATACAAGCCAAAGAAAGAGGCAAGGAGGCGAAAGTGTCACGATATCGTGACATGTGTTTTTGTGGGTTCAAGCCAAGAAAAGAAGTACAGACGGCGAAAGTGTCACGATATCATGACATGCTGAGTTTTCGTGGGTACAAGCCAAGAAGAGAAGCAAGGAGGCGAAAGTGTCGCGATATCGTGACATGTTGTAGTTTCGCGGTCCAAAGCAAGGAGAAAGAGAGAGAGAACAAAAGTGTCACGATATCGCGACATGTTGTATTTTTGGGACCAAAGCAAGGAGAAAGAGAGAGTAAGCAAAAGTGTCATGATATCGTGACATGTTGCTTTTTAGTTGAGTTGAAGCCGACGAAGACCTATGACAACCGACTAAAATTAGGGTTTGCAGCCGACTAAGATTAGGGTTTAGCCAACTAAGATCAGGGTTTACAACCGACTAAGATTAGGGTTTTTGATCATGAAAATGTTGTTATAAAAGGAAGGTTATTTGAAGAATTATGAATGTTGATGAATGCGTCATCGAATGCGTGTCGAAGTGTGAAATGTGGTCGTAAGAGCGCAGAAAGCGCAGAAGCGATGAGATGATGGTGAAGTGCACAAAGTGAGCGAAGAAGTCATGTCGAATTGTCCTAAGTGCATCTATGATTGCACAGAGAAAGCAGAAGGAGCAGAGTGCGCAAAAGGGAGAAGACGATCATGAAGTTGGACTGCAGCGAAGCAGAGTGTGCGAAGTGTTTGCACGAAAAGAGCAGAGTGCACAGAGAATGCAAAGGTGGAGAAGACCAGTTAGGGTCATGCAAAAGCAAAGGTATTTTATCATCAAACTTATAGATTCAAAATTGAAGTCCAGGTTGCAGCTTGGCATCAGGGGTTGGTGCTCCTTCCAGTAGGTGCTGGTAAATCAGGGGTTGGTGCTCCTTTCTATTGGTACAGATAAATCAGGGGTTGGTGCTCCTTCTAGTGGAAGCTGGTAAACTGTTTGTAAAGTTGGTGCTTTGCAAAGGCTGGATTTGGATGGTAGTCCAAGCAGTCATTCTTGAGGAGTAGCCAAATTGGTGAACCTCATTAAAATCTTGTGTTGTGTGATATGTTCTTTTGTGATGCTTGCTTTATCTGGTTTTAAGGTTTCATTATTTTAGTTTTAAGAGCTCTAAATTCAAGTTAAAAGAACTACACTGATTCACCCCCCCTCTCAGTGCCATTGTAAGACTAACAATTGGTATCAGAGCCAAGTTCCCTTCTAAGGCTAAATCAGTCAAGGTTGATCTTGGATTAGTATGCAATGGGTAAGAAGAATAGATCCTCCTCCAAAAGGGCATCTCAATCAGTTTCAGTTCCTGTGGAAGAGAAAATTGAACCAAAAAATGTTGAAGACTTCTCATCAAACAAAGCACCTTTGTTTGATGGAACTAATTACGTGGTCTGGAGAATCAAGATGCAGACATATCTTTGTGCTTTGGGATACGACATCTGGGATTCAATAGACAGTGAAAACACAATACCCATCACTCCTCCAACCGATGCTGCCGATAAGAATCTATTTGAGAATGACTCAAAAGCAAAGGATGCTATCAGGTGCGGATTAGTAGACAGTGAACTGGTAAAGATCATGAGTTGTAAAACAACAAAAGAAATATGGAACAAACTAAAGAGTATTCATGAAGGAGACGATGAGATCAAGGAGGCTAAGTTACAAACACATCAAGCTCAGTTCGAAGCCTTAAAGTTGAATGACGATGAGAACATAAAAGCATATATGCTGAGAGTTAATGAAGTCCTAGAGGATGATTCTAAAAAGGAAATAGGTGGAGGTCTTTTCATGACACTCGAAGAAGAAACAGAAAAAGAACAGGAATGTGATGAAGAAGAAATTGATGCAGAAATAAATTTGAAAGAGGAATTAATTGCAGCTCTGGATGAATTGAAGATAGAAAGAAAAAGGAATAAGGAAATCTCAAGAAAGCTTGAGGATGCAAATGAAATAATAACCAGTTTGAAAGTACAGGTAGAAGAATTCAAAAGGATTGAAGAAACTCTCAAGTCACAGTTCAATGAGAAAGAGATTGGTTGCTGCAAACAAGAGGAAGAGATTGTTTTATTGAAGAAACAACTAGAAGAGGCCAATACAAATCTCAAATTCGAGAAAAGCATAGAGTTGCTAGATAAAATGATAAGCCAACAAAGAAGCTCCATGGATAGGCGTGGTCTTGGATATGAAGCTGAACAACCTTCATCTTCCAACTCTGCAGAGAAGAAGAAGTTCACTGTTGAAGGATCAAAGCAAGAAAAGCTTGAAGCTGAATTTTCAAAAGGAAGAAAATATCAAAGGAGATCTACAGCAAAGCAACCACAACAAAAGAGGTTCTATCACTCTCACTCTATTCATAATAATAATACTTTTAATGGCTATTGTTTCAGATGCAACCAGTATGGTCACAAGGCAATTTATTGTGGATTGAATAATAAATCAAAGAGTTATGTTGGTAGAAATACTTCTGCATTTTTGAGTGAACAATATGTACAATGTTTTCAATGTAATGGTCATGGGCACATAGCAAGGTTTTGTCCAAGCATTTTTGTATCTAATCTAAGGCAAAATAGTAGATTTCATCAGATGCAAAGAATGCAACACAGACAGGGAATAAATCAGGTACATAAAAAGGAAAATAATCATTCATCAAGGATGCACAAGAGACAACCACACAAGAGAAATGTTCGAGTTCACGAAAAGGTGCAAAACAGGGATGCAGTTGAAAAATCCAAGCCCGAGTTCAAGAAAGTTTGGAGAAAGATAGAAGAAAGGAAATCATGTCTCCTTGGACTGAAGGAGACTACTCCGATATTGCACTAAGCAACTCCAGGTAGCACATCCTCAGGGGGAGCAATCTTGAAGTTTCATTTTAATGCTCCTATGTATTTGTTTGATTACCTGAGGATGAAAGGCAAGTAGTCAGGGAAGTTGTTGTATAGTTGTCAAAGTGTGTTTTTAGTTCATGTAGTTTGTGGAAGTGCCGTGAAGGGTGGTGATTAAATTGAGAGTTGTCATTATTGGTAGTATTGCTATATGTCATTGTTGTACTTGGTGATGGTTCTTACTGCCACTATCCAAAGTTAAGGATTATAACAGTTCAGATAATTTGGTTAGTGAAAGAATGTTGCCCTAGCCGCATATATGTGTTTCGATAAAAGCAGTGTGTATTTGAACTACACATTGACGTGAAGATTGTTAGATCTATTATGATGTTGTGGTGAAAAATATTGAAGTCTGATCATTGACTCATGTTTAGCCCATCAAGATGAGCAACTTTGCTTTGTGAATCATACCTATCCGAGGTCCAGTAGTATGAGTTTGAGTAAGGTGCACTATAGTTGGCCGTGAAGTGTTTAACAAAATATTGTCTCCTGATTCGAACAGTTGAAAGTAAGGTGTGACCAGCGGTGACTGTAGAAAACATAGACCAAGTTGAAAATATAAAAAGGGATTTGGTTGTGTTGTGGTACAGTGTTTGATGCTTGCACAGAGTTGGCAGTAAATTTGCAGTGTTGGTACAGTGTTGGACAAAAGTTGGTACAAGTGTGAGTCACTTGTCAATTTTGTTGACAGATGTGAAATCAACGTTTTTGAATGGGAAGCTTGAAGAAGAGGTTTATATTGAGCAGCCAGATGGTTTCCAGCTTGGTGATGATCCCAACTTGGTTTGTAAGTTGAAGATATATGGCTTGAAACAGGCACCCCGAGCATGATATGCAAGGCTAGACAACTATCTCACTCAACAAAGGTTTAAGAAAGGGTGCAAGTTGAGCAAGAATGACAAATCTCCACCTGTTGATCAAATCATGTACAGATCTATGATTGGAAGCTTATTGTACCTGACAGCTATCAGACCAGTTATTTTGTAGGCAGTATGCATGGTAGCACGATTTCAGGCTAATCCCAAGGAGACTCATGTGACAACATTATGGTGGGTGATTTCTGAAATATCATTGAAGGGAAAATGATTGTTTGTGGTTTCCTTTTTCGAAAGTGGTTGGTTGAATGCATCAAGGTTTTCTGAATTGAGAGTTGTGTTTAAACCTTGTGCTATAAGCATAGTGGTTTAAGCCCATTGGTTGTGAAAGAACTTGAGTTAGAAAAGAACATGAGTATCATTGTTATGTGATATTTGTGGTTGAGCATTGTTGGAATTATTTGAGTTGGTTGATACATACTTGGACTAGGGTTATGTGAGAGAGAGTTGTCCCTTGTGATGATTGGTTGAGTTGATTTGTTTGATCCTAGTCAAGTTATGTGTGAAGTGATTTTTAAAGTTCTATGAAGTGGATTTGATTTGAGATCGCCATTCATTGTTGAGTTCATTTTGAGTACTACTTGAGCATGATTGATTGAGTCTTTGAGAAGGCCTTTGGGAAATATTTGAGGACAATGTTGGGACAGATTTCTAGAGCAGATTTGGGCAAGTTCTTGGTGAGATTGCTAGAGAAGATTCGGACAAGTTCTTAGTGAGCTTGGTGGAGCAGATTTGGACAGGTTTTGTATGAGCTTGTTA
This sequence comes from Wollemia nobilis, assembly GCA_028583015.1. NCBI lineage: Eukaryota > Viridiplantae > Streptophyta > Pinopsida > Araucariales > Araucariaceae > Wollemia > Wollemia nobilis. The sequence goes on from JAQPPZ010001808.1 coordinate 305,531, forward strand.
TTCAGCATTGGACAAGTTCTATGTGAGCTTGTTAAGGGTTCTATGTGAGCCTATTGAGTAGGTTCTTAGTGAGCCTATTGACTGAGCTTTGGAGGTGACGAGTAGAGAGGATAGAGTCTCAATGGATAGAAATCTAGCAGCCAACACAGTTGAAGATAGATCTGAGTGAGGATTCTTCAAGTGAAGAAGAGGTCCACTAGTCAGTGCAGCAGAGAGACAGAGTCTTCTATAATATCACAAGGGTACTATGGAGTATGGGTTATGGTATCCAAAAGATGCAGATTGGGCAGGATGTGTAGATGACAGAAAGAGTACCAATGGAGGTGCATTCTATCTTGGAGACAGATTGGTCACGTAGAACAGTAAGAAACAAGAGTCAGTTTCCTTATCCATAGCAGAGGCAGAATATATTGCAGTGACAACGTGTTGTACGTAGGAGAAAGTTGTAGAAAGTGAGGTTAAGTTGGATTTTTATTCCAACAATAGATTGTGGAGTAGTCACGTTTCCCAAGAATTGACTAGCTACAGGGATCACATTCTCAGGGGGAGCATTTATATATTTGATTATCTTTTTGCTCATATTTGTAATTTTTTGCTAACTGTCATAACGTGTGCCTGAGAATGTTGTGCATGGACTCAGGGGGAGTCTGCAGTAGCCCTTTGGTATTATTGTCAAAGGGGGAGAAGAATTACAGGAAATTGCATGTGTGTTGCCAACAATTCCAAAGGGGGAGATTGTTGAGCAAGGTGCAGCAACAGTATTGTCATTGTTGTCAACACAGTCAGACAGATCGGTTGATGCAGTGGATAGGAGTTCAGTGATGCAGTGGACAGGAGTTCAGAGGTTACTCAGAGTATGTGCGTGTTACTTAGAGGATGTTTTGATGTTTGGGTGAGTGTTGTCTAAGAAGATCGAAGTGGCCCATATGCTAAAAATCAAAAGAAAATCACAAGGAAGAAAACTATCATGATATCGCGACATGTTGAGCAAGAAAGAAAAACTGTCGCGATATCGTGACATGTTGAGAAGAAAGAAAAACTATCACGATATCGTGACATGTTGAGAAGAAAGAAAAACTGTCATGATTTCATGACATGTTCGGAGAGAAAGCGCAAGCAAGCAAAACTATCACGATTTCATGACATGTTCGGAGAGAAAGCGCAAGCAAGCAAAACTGTCACGATTTCATGACATGTTCGAAGAGAAAGTGCAAGCAAGAAAAACTGTCATGATTTCATGACATGTTGAAGAGAGAAAGTAGCAAGAAAAAGTGTCACGATTTCATGACATGTTGGAAGAGAAAAAGACAAGTAGAAAAAGTGTCACGATTTCATGACATATTGCAAGAGAGATAGTACGGAAGAAAAGTGTCACGATTTCATGACATGTTGAAAGAAAAAGGCAAGTAGAAAAAGTGTCACGATTTCATGACATATTGCAAGAGAGTAGTACGGAAGAAAAAGTGTCACGATTTCATGACATATTGCAAGAGAGATAGTACGAAAGAAAAAGTGTCACGATTTCGTGACATATTGGAAGAGAGAAAGGCAAGTAGAAAAAGTGTCACGATTTCATGACATATTGCAAGAGAGATAGTACGGAAGAAAAAGTGTCACGATTTCATGACATATTGCAAGAGAGAGAGTCAAAAGAAAAAGTGTCGCGATATCGCGACATGTCATTTTAGACCGAAGGCAAGAGAAAGAGCTAAGGAGAAAAAGTGTCGCGATATCGCGACATGTCAGATTTTCGTGACCCGAAGGCAAGAGAAAGAGCTAAGGAGAAAAAGTGTCACGATATCGTGACATGTCGATTTTCATGACCCGAAGGCAAGAGAAAGAGCAAAGGAGAAAAAGTGTCACGATATCGCGACATGTCGAATTTTCATGACTCAAGGAGAGAGAAAGAGAAGGAGAAAAGTGTCACGATTTCGTGACATGTCGGTTTTCACTGATACAAGCCAAAGAAAGAGGCAAGGAGGCAAAAGTGTCACGATTTCGTGACATGCTATGTTTTCACTGATACAAGCCAAAGAAAGAGGCAAGGAGGCGAAAGTGTCACGATTTCATGACATGCTATGTTTTCGTTGGTACAAGCCAAGAAAAGAAGTACGAGAGTGAAAGTGTCACGATATCGTGACATGCTGAGTTTTCATGGGTACAAGCCAAGAAGAGAAGCAAGGAGGCAGAAGTGTCGTGATATCACGACATGTTGTAGTTTCACGGTCCAAAGCAAGGAGAAAGAGAGAGAGAACAAAAGTGTCACGATATCGTGACATGTATTTTCGGGACCAAAGCAAGGAGAAAGAGAGAGTAAGCAAAAGTGTCATGATATCGTGACATGTTGCTTTTTTGCGGTTGAGTTGAAGCCGACGAAGACCTATGACAATCGACTAAAATTAGGGTTTGCAATCGACTAAGATTAGGGTTTGCAGCCGACTAAGATCAGGGTTTACAGCCGACTAAGATTAGGGTTTTTGATCATGAAAATGTTGTTATAAAAGGAAGGTTGTTTGAAGAATTATGAAGTTGATGAATGCATCGTCGAATGCGTGTCGAAGTGTGAAATGTGGTCGTAAGAGCACAGAAAGCACAGAAGTGGTGAGATGATGGTGAAGTGCGCAAAGTGAGCGAAGAAGTCATGTCGAATTGTCCTAAGTGCATCTGTGATTGCACAGAGAAAGTAGAAGGAGCAGAGTGCGCAAAAGGGAGAAGATGATCGTGAAGTTGGACTGCAGTGAAGCAGAGTGTGCGAAGTGTTTGCGCAGAAAGAGTAGAGTGCACAGAGAATGCAAAGGTGGAGAAGACCAGTTAGGGTCATGCAAAAGCAAAGGTATTTTATCATCAAACTTATAGATTCAAAATTGAAGTCCAGGTTGCAGCTTGGCATCAGGGGTTGGTGCTCCTTCCAGTAGGTGCTGGTAAATCAGGGGTTGGTGCTCCTTTCTGTTGGTACAGATAAATCAGGGGTTGGTGCTCCTTCCAGTGGATGTTGGTAAACTGTTTGTAAAGTTGGTGCTTTGCAAAGGCTGGATTTGGATGGTAGTCCAAGCAGTCATTCTTGAGGAGTAGCCAAATTGGTGAACCTCGTTAAAATCTTGTGTTGTGTGATATGTTCTTTTGTGATGCTTGCTTTATCTGGTTTTAAGGTTTCATTATTTCAGTTTTAAGAGCTGTAAATTCAAGTTAAAAGTACTACACTGATTCACCCCCCTCTCAGTGCCATTGTAAGACTAACAATTGGGTAAGAGACAAATTGTGGAATATCTAGGCATATCCACAGACGAATCAACATTAGATGATAAACCTAAAGTATACAAATCATGCTCACCATCCACCTCATCATCCAATATTATGGCATAAGGAATTGGTGTATCAAGTTCAAAATTCCTAAAATTTAAGACTAAAGATGTTGAAGGTGGTGCTACCCAAGGAGGGTTCAAATCTATAAGCATAAGACCTTCACTAGAAGATGAAGAGAATCTAGTAAAAGAAAATTCTATTGTTATTAACTACAGTTGTTTGCACCTTTCCTCTTCTCAAGGCATCTCGAGAAGTCATTTTTGGCAATATTTTATTATATTCTCTTCACATACTAGGGATCAACTCATTTTCCTTGCTATGACCAGTAGCATTGGTATAGATATAACGACTGATTATATAACCATATTTAATTTTTAGTGGTTTATTTAGGTCAAGAAGATCCCACTTGATAGATATTTGATAGATTTTATATTTAGATACTAAATTTTAAAACAAATAAACTTATTATCAGTGGTTGCAATTGTGTGTGGTGATTGGATAGACAACATACTTTTAAATTCAATGTGAGAATATTGGTGAGTATTCCCTCCAATATCTAGTTATATATATGAGTATCTAGTATCATATAAAAATATGAGTGAGAGAGGAAGAAGAACAGAAGAAGGGTGAGGGAATGTTGAAAGGGCGAATGTAAAAGCAAGGAGTCAAAGTTGCAGCGTATTTATGCTTTCATGAGATACTCAAATGTTGATTAGTTTAACCTTGCAAAGTTAGGTTTTCCTTTATTTATATCATGGATTCTCACATTCTAATTTTTTCTTGAGTTATAACATTACTCCAAGATCTTTATTCTGCTGAGAAATCCTTTTTATAATTTTGCTAGTGCAAAACCTTTATAAAATTTTATTGAATAATTTCATTCTACTCAAACTCTTTATTCCGCTAAACAGATTCACAAAGTCTCTATTCAGCTCGAGTAAATTTCTACTCCATGTGAGTTAGTGTAATAATCTTCCCGTGCAAAGTTTCTTTGCAAAATTCTACTCGACTAATCCTGTGTAAAATTTTGCTCATGGATCCTTTGTAAATTTCCATCAGTACAAAATCCTTTGTTAAATTTTGCTTGCCTTGTGCATTGAAAATTGAGAAAGATATTTTGAATCACGAAATAAGATAACTAGTGAATTTTATAAAATGAAACTCATTAAGCTCCTAAGTGGCCCCAATTCGTACCATCTACATTTCACACACACAACATCTTTCAAATTGGTATCAAAGCTAGCACAATTAGTGGAAGTTTATAGAAGTAATGGCTTCCAACAGTAATTCATTGCAGTTGTAGATCACATGATTCAATGGCAAGAATTATGATTACTGGAGCATCCAAATGAAGATATTATTTGGGTCTCGGGAGCTATGGGACCTAGTGAATAATTGTTACCCAAAACCCATAGATGCAACAACATTAAGTGCTCTATCTCAAGCTGAGTTAGATTGATTGAAGAAAAATCAAAAGGACTAGAAGGTATTATTTTATATAATGTTGTCAGTTGAAGAGATCATTGTCTTGAGAATTGTAGAAATAACCAAATCAAAGGAGGCATGGGAAATTTTAGCCAAGGCACCAATAAAGTGAAGTTGATGAGGTTGAATATGTTGATAAGGGAGTTTAAAAATTTGTAGTTGAGTGAGTTAGAGTCCATGAGTTACTTTTTTAACCGCACAATGGGTATCATCAACCATATGAAGGTGAATGGCAAGAATGTTGAGAACCAAAGAATTATGGAGAAAATACTGAGGAGCCTACCAACAAGATTTGACTCAGTGGTAATAGCAATTGAAGAATCAAGGTATTGAAAAATCCTTTCAGTAGATGAGTTCATGGGTTCTTTGCAAATACATGAGCAAAGGTTGAGTCAGACATCTTAATCCTCATTAAAGAAAGCATTCAATATGTAGGTCTCATTTTGAGACAATAGCAGAAGATAATAATATCACTAAGCCACCTCAAGTTCTCAAGGAGGAAGATGACAACATAATAGAGGTAAATGTGAGAGAGGCCACAAGAGAGGAGGAAGGTCAAACTCTAACGAAGGAGAGACCAGTTGCAATTTCCATCAAGTGGGATGAAGAGGTAATGGCAAGAATCAATAAGGAGGATCAAATCAGAGGTATGATAAAACAAATATCCAATGTTATTATTGCAATAACTTTGGCCATTATTTTTATGAGTGTAGAAATAAGTTTGCCAAGGAAAAAAAACAAGTCCACTACACAAATGAAAATGAAAATACAGAAACTAGAGATATATGTAGTTCTATGACGCTAACTTGTAGTACTGATGAATAATACCAAAAGAATACTTGGTATCTTGGTAGTGGGTGTAATAACCACATGTTTGGGAACAAAAAAATATTCTCACAATTAGATGAAACCATAAAATCTGAGGTGAATATGGGAAATAATAGCAAGGTACCTATCATTGACAAAGGGAGGATCATAATTTACACCAAGCAAGGTGAAAGAAGGCACATCCCTAATGTGTATTATGTGTCTGGGTTGAAACATAATTTACTAAATATTGGATAACTTGTACAAAAGGGGTACACTATGCAATTTAAAAATTGAGCCTGCATCATTAGAGATAAAGAGAATAGGCTAGTAGCAAACATAACCATGACAAAGAACATGATGTTTTATCTGCAAATACAAAATGAATTGCCACTTTCATTTAGTGCATATATGAAAAATGCTACATGATTGTGGTATCTCATATTTGGTTACTTAATTTTTAGTGGCCTAAACATTTTACACAAGAAATAGATGATGAGGGGATTACCTCTTATAGAGCAACCCAATCAAGAATGTGAAGGTTACCTAGTCGAAAAGTAACACAAGGATGCATTCACTGTGGGATAGTCATGGAGAGCTTCACAACCATTGGAGCTAGTGCATTCAAATATTTGTGGCCCTATGCAAACCAACTCATTTACCAACAAAAAATACTTTCTAACATTCATAGATGATTTCAGTCGGAGGACATGGGTATATCCCATAAAACAAAAGTTAGAAGCTTTTGGTAAATTTAAGGAGTTCAAATATTTGATTGAAAAATAAAATAGCTATTATGTGAAGATTCACAAAACAGATGGAGGAGGTGTATACATCTCAAATGAATTCTATAATTTCTACAAAGCAAAAGGAATTAGAAGGCAGTTCATATCTAGATACACACCATAGTAGAATGGTGTTGTAGATAGGAAGAGCATAACCATAATAGATATGACAAGAAGCATGTTGAAGGCAAAGGAATTACCACATGAGTTTTTGGTAGAAGTTGTAGCTTGTGCAATTTATATGCTAAATAGGTATCCCATGAAATGTGTGAAGGACAAGATACCTCAAGGATTATGGAGAAACTAGAAGCTAAGTTTTGGTCATTTAAGAGTTTTTAGGTGCATAGCATATGCACATATTCCATATTAAAAGAGAATAAAGTTGGATGATAAGGCATAAAAATACATCTTCATTGGATATAGTGAAGAATAAAAGGTGTAGACACCTAAAACACGTCATGGCGAGGGAAACTACTCATATGGACATGCTACAAGACCATATGGAGGATCTTGGACAGACTCCAAGATAGAGCAATGATTTTAACCATTCAATTTGGGCTCCTTGACCTAATCAGTCTAAATTGCAGCCAAGACCTACGATTTACAGGCTGAATCATGGCTGAGACCTGCAGTTTACAATTTATACCATAGCTGTAACCTGCAGTCTTAACTAAAGTTCAATTGGCCTTCATCCGAGCCAAATCGATTTGAATGGCCATTTGTTCTAGAAGAAGGTGGTTAGAGGATGAAAGCTTCCAATCCAACTATCCTAACCACCCCTTCTTGATCTTGGCTTCTCCATGAAGCCACCCCTAGCCCTTGGGTAGTCCTATAAGTACCCCTTAGAATTAGGGCAAACCATCAGAGAGATCATTGGATATTTGAGCAGCAAATTCCTATCGAATTGTACACTCAACAAAGTATACTAAGAGAGAGAGCTATTGCACTTATCCCTTACTTACTTGCCAAGATTCATGATGAATTGCATTATGTATGCCCTAGGAGCCTAGGAGAGCCAAGAAGCGCATATTCGGGTGAACGAAGGCCCCTCACAGCAAATCAACCACCAAATTAGTTTGAGGACACCGAAGGCAGCCATTGAACATCAATTTGGACAAGGAGGTCAATCCCACTACCCTTGAAATTGAGGGTAAACCTATAATATTTCTAACTACGGTTTTCAACTATAGTTTACAGTGCAGACCGCTCACCAGAGTTGTGGTTTGCAGCAAAGGCATCACTGCCTTACCTTTTTCATTTTTGTCTGGCTAGTTAGCTTAGTTTAGCTATTTCCATGGTTCAATTATAGTTTAGAAAATTTCTGACCGTTAGAATTAGGTTAGAATAGTTTCTTTGTGTTAAGCATCAAATAGGACATTAATGGATTCTTTATGCACTTTCATGCTCTATTTCACATAATTGGTCCATGCATAGTGTAGTTGTTGTCTTCCTTTATGCAATTATATAAATCTTGATCCAATTAACATAGTTTAGAAGTGCTTTTCATGCTTTTTTTATTATACATACTTAATGGTATCTTTATGCATTTTTTCCAAAAGGGCCTCATAATGAGAGGTTGCCTATATTTTTGACACTTTTATGTTGTTTCTTGATCGCAGGGAATAGATTCGAAGGATATTCAACCATCAATTTCCTTCCTCAATGTGAAGAAGAGGGCAACTCCACCCTAGAAAAGTTTGTGACTAGTTGAAAAGCAACATTAGTGCGTCTACCCTATTGAGGGCTTTGGCATTGTATTAATTGTATCATAATTTGGGTGACCCTAAGAGGGGTATGATTGTAATCAGTATTCTTTGCAATTATTAATACAATAAACACTTATTTTGTAGAATCTATGCAATCTTGTCATTTTTATCCTTTAAATGAATGAATATGATATAATGCAGTATATGGGTGCACGCTTTTCGGTTAGATCAGAAGGCGATCATGGTGGAACTCTGTAATTCTAGCATCTGACTATGTGTTTTTGGTTTTTGTGACTTTTAGGTACATATCATATCTATCAACTGCGGCCCAACAATTGAACTGCAGGTTCAACCCGTGGGCCACAATCAAAACTGTAGATCAGACCTGCAGTTTCCAATAGACACAAAAAATAGTAGAGTGATAAAGCTCATTTGAATGTGGATCTGAGGTAGGCCCTACTTATCACTATTTGTACTTTTTTTTGTCTCTGTGTTTTCTAGAGAGTCAAATTTAGAATGCAATTAAGAAATTAAGAAAGAAAAATAAATGAATTGGGTCTTAGTTTGCATTTATCTTTTGTGTCGTTAGAAAGATGCTACTAGGAACAACAAACCTATTATTTTAGTCCACCCTAGGCTACAGTGTTCTTGATAGAGTATCTTATTTAGTTTGCATGTGTGAGGCCCAATTAGTGGTCAATTATCATCGTAATGTGCATGGTCTCAAAGAGCATCTAGAATAGCTTGCATTTTTTTAATTTGAAACATTCTTTCATTTGCATAGCATTTAGAAAATGAGCATGAATTTTATATGATGCATTTCTTTTATGTACATTAAAACAAACCACACACACCACTTGGCACTTAAACACTAGTGAGTTGGGCTTGACATCCAACCACTAGTAGGGTTCAATGACGGTGGGCGTAACTTCCATCCGTTGGCCCAAATCCTATAAAAATTTTGGATACTAGACCAATACCAGATCTGAGAACCTTTCATACCCTAAATTTTTTTTATGTATTCTCTTCGGAGGGTATAACGCTAACTTGGGGAAAATGGGTGAGGATCTAGGAGGACCTGTGCTCCTTGACCATGTGTGGGCTTCATTACCACACATTATAGGTTGGATTACATGACTTGGAGTTCATAACCGAGTTGTCGAGATATGAGCGTATAGGTGAAATCCATTAAACTGAGAATAAAATCCAATAAGTTTTGCAAAACACGATAAGAGTTTCTACACTGATACAACAAATCTTGAAAACACATCAAACAGTTTAGGGCTCACTTTCAAAATTTAAAATGAGATAATCATTATTGTATACCTTGTTTGCCTAATAATAAAAGATACATATAGATGTTAGGTACACAATGGTGGATACACAGGGTGGTCGGAAAAGGTCTAAACCTAATGCTAATGACCAACCCCTAACCAATTCACAACACGTGTCAATTCCTCAACCACATGAGCGAATCGAACATCATTAGGAAAGAATTAGAGGAGATAACTCAACATGAGGAGAGCCTTTAGAGCATATCCTAGATATAGGAGCTTCAATAAACTCCTTTAGACATAGGATAGAATAGGGAGCATCTCAACATGAGGGTGTTCCACTCGAAAGACATTGCCGAGACCGCATTGCACATGTGTCCACAGGATCGACTGGATATTTTGTCTTGTAGGGGACTAGGTTGGTTCCCCTACATACTAAGTCCATAGGAGGATCCATACCTCCACCTTATAAGTATATAAGGACTAGAGATATTCCCATTTAGGGGCAGGCAGATAGGCTCACTACCGAGCATAGGTCTAACCATACTCCCATGCATGGTCCACCATGCAAGATCACCATTGATATATCAAAGGTGGGAGATAATGGAACACCACCACATGAGTGATGGTGGTCTAGATAGCTAGAGGTTCTAGGTAGTATTTTATAGTAGCTAGGCTACAAGCCTTTCGCTCCATCCACTCATGCCCTGAGTGAGCATAGCGTGAGTGTCATCAGGACTACTAGAGAGCATGGTGAGGCTTCTAAGCATCCTCATGTCACACACCCACTATCTACGCATGGTGGTTCACAATATAGGACACAGTAGGATTCCAATATCATCTTCACGGATAGAGGCAAAGGTATAACACATCATTTTTATAGGTACAAAACCCACAAGGTCGCTCGTACAGAGCAAGGATACCAAAGGCCTCCCACGGTCGATCATATCGATAGATCACATCGACTGGTATCAAAGCAGAAACATCAACTCATTTAATATCAATTTGAGGATGCTCGCCTAGAGAGGCAGCACATTAAATATGAGAATATTCAAGCACATAGGCTCATTATACAAAGGCTATATGAGCAGTGCATGCATGAATAGTGTATCCTTACCTAGAAGGAGCGCATGGAGTAGGAGGATAGGCTAGCCAGGGTTGGCCTATATCGTCATGATGATCATAGAAAGCGTGTATATAGGAAGTATTTATCACAAGCCTATATGCATTCAAGAGCAAAGAGACGCTCGTACTCATGCTAGTGCCAAATAGAGGGAGCGGCTACCGCTGATCGATAATCAGAGGCAAAGAGAACATGAATAAGTAGAGGGATATGGATACGAGCAAGAATATCCTGAGAGCTCTTGAGCTAAGGAGGAGGAATAACAACGCCCTCAATATTGTATGATGAAGACAGTACCTCCTAAGCCACCTCCATGACAACTTAAGGAGGAGGAATTTCTATCTTCAAAGGCCTATAAGGCCTTAGTCGAGAAGATCAAAGCCATCGAGAGACAAGGCACGACTATTTAAAAGTTGATATTAAAGAAAATTCATAATGAGCATTTGGATCCTTTGATACCTACTCTGGTTTACCCTGAGCATTTTTATATGCCCAGGTTGGACAATTTTAAGGGTGATGAATATGCACAAGAACATGTCACGAGCTTTCTGGATGCTTGTTTCTAGATAGCAAGAAATGATGCATTGTTGTTACATACATTCATCATGACACTTTTTGGACCCACCCAGGAGTGGTTCAATTAGCTAAAAAAACATAGCATAACATGTTTCAAGCGATTAGCTGATGGCTTTCTTGAACGTTATTCCTTTGGTGTCAAGAATCAGGCCAATATTTTTTATTTGGCTACGCTAGCTTAGCAAGATGATGAGCCAATAGAGAAATATAGAAAGAGATAGAGGAGACTAATGGTGAAGTTGCTATTCCCTATTCTTGCCACATAGTTAACCTAAATTTTTACAAAGATTTGTACCAAGCACATCTCATTACTGCTGTAGCTACAACAATATCCTACATTCAAAGAGGCTTTGGCGCAAGCCAAAGTTATTAAGGACATCAAGTTGCAGGAAGGCAACTTGAAGCTCAAGACGAGGAGAGAGGGATAAAATAATAGTACCACAAAACAACAGGACAAGCAGGCCCATGTAAATCAAGTGGTTCTGAATCTCCAGAGGGAGAACAAGGGGCAACAAAAATAGAATTATCAGGCCCAACCTCCCCTGTATAATATGACGAGCACAACAAAAATTATAAGGGCAAGAACAAAGATCAATGCCCACCTCACCAGTTCACACCATTGATGGAATCACTGATGTTTATTTTCCATCAACTATGCGAGGCCAAGGCAATTAGACTACCCAAAATCAAGATGATAGACCCCAATCAACCCAAACCAAAGGGGTACCAAGAAGATTTGTTTTGCATTTTTCATCGAACAAAATTCCATGACATCGAGGTGTGTTGGACTTTCAAACACATGGTGCAAAATATGATTGACAAAGGCGAGATTGTAGTGCTGCACAACTCACAGGCACCCGATAATCAAAATATGGGGATTTACAAAAACCTCTTGCAAAATCATGAGGCGTCTCACAACAATGTTGGCCGGGTCAACAAGGTGCAAGTCGAACCACCTACCCAGGGGTTTGTAGGCATGGTGAACATTGTCACTAGGCATGGGAGATATGAACAACAAAATCAACCTCATGCTTCCATTCAAATACAAGCCATGCTGAATTAGTGGCCGGTGCAGAATATTCTAGGCCCACCAACAAGAGCGGTAGTGACCATAAGAAGTAGGTTGGTCCAAAACCTGCAGACAACTCCCATGAAGTTGTCAATATATGAGCTAATATAGTAGTCCCCGAGGCACAAGGAGACTCTTATGGAAATTTTGAGGTCCATTGAAGTACAGTACCAGGATGCGTAGGCATTTACTAATTTCATGGAACATGTACAACAGTGTTAGGAACCGATGATCCAATTTTACGATCATGATATAAGGACGATTTCTACAACTACGGCTGACCCACCATGGCACATAATCGCATGTGTTTATCACATGCCATTTAAAATGGTCTTGATCGATATTGGCTTTTTTATCAACATAATAATGACCAAGGCGCTGAGTCATTTGAAGATACCTAAATCACACATTATACCCACTACATTTACATTAAGAGTGTTTAACGATGCACTATTTTTTACTGTTGGCACAATTATCCTACCCATGCAGGTAGGCTTGAAGACCATCTCTGTGATGTGTCATGTGATATAAAGGGCCATGCAGTACAACATATTACTTGGTAGACCTTGGATTCATGAAATGTGTTGTGTTCCCTCGATATTGCATCAGTGTGTGAAGTATATTCACAAGGGACAGGTTCACGTAGTGGCATCGGATGAAGAACCATTTAAGTTTGTGAACCTAGAATATTTTCCTGGGGGTTCATACTCCCTTCAATGCACCTAGATGTTTGGCCATCGTCATCGATAAAGAAACTAGGAGGTAAAATAGTAGTACATGCTCAACCAATGCCATCTATATCACACAGTTTGGAGCACACCACTACCACTTCCTTGAAACCATCAGCATCAGTCATGCATCGGTATGATAGGAAGTTGAAGGTAAAAATGGGTGAGAAAGAGAAGGAGCGTTAGCTCGAGCCAATCACCGAGGAGGTTCCCATTCCTATGGAATTTGAGGAACCCCAAGACAAAGCCGAGGAGCACCTTAGCCTACCTTGCCTGCATCTTTAGTAGGGTCATCTGCACTGTGGGTGACTATCCATCTCACCAACATTGGATTAGGTGAGTATCTTGTGCAGAATGTAACCTTCAGACTAATTCTAAAGACTATGCAAGATATGGGCCGACCATCCACTCATAGTTACTCGGTTGGATCGGTGGTTCTATTGGGAGATCCACCTAAGCATACTAACTTCATCTATGCAGGGCTAGACCAACTTCCAACACGAGAACCCATAGATGAAGATGACGATGAATATTTTGCTGTAAACATTCATTATCTATCTAATCCAAAGTATGTCGTACGTATTTTCAATCTATATCATTGGCATGAGTGTGGCATTGGTCTCTTGGAACAAGGATGGAGGATTCCTCTGGAACCTCATTATCAGTTAGTCATTGATAGTTTTGGTTTAGGGTTACAAATACGATGGCAGGATGATTTTCTCATAGCATCCCTAGATCATCTATATCTTAGTATGGCGTACGATGTGGATTTTAATCCATATCATCCAGATCCTTACATATTCTGGAGGAATCACCCTATGATATTTGTCATCATTGTTGAGCCACTTGAAGATCATCATGAAGGGCTCCTTGAGTAGACTGAGACAGAACTTAACCCCAGAGAGCACTTGGGACACCAAACCTGTGATGCAATCGATAACACAGACGTGCAGGGGTGTAACCCCATTACTGTATGCGATCTCAAGCTAGGAGATATTTATAATGAATATGGAGTGGAGTCCACCTCTGATATGAGTGGACCAAGTTATGATGTAGACAAGGAATCCTAAAATGATGATGAATCTAGGGAGGAAGTCGAAGGTTCCTATGCGAGGCCCTTGCATGTGCATCATCTATTGCCTATTGAGTCAGTATAGGTTACCAAAGAGACCCTTCAGAATATTGATCATTCAGGTAAAGAATCAGAGCTAGATTTCTTGGTGATGTCACACTTACAATATAATTATCCAGTCTATCTAGATAGTGATAACAAAAATCAAGCGGTCAGATTCATGGGGCCGCACCTGCCAGAGCTCCCCCTAGGAGTAGGGGAAAATGAAGGATTCTATTATGATAGTGATAAATAATATGAGTTAGAGAGGTCCTACCTTGGTCCTCCTTATTTGCGTTACCATCAACCCTTCGGCATAGATGAGGTCTACCGATAGCTACGTATTGGTCCTCGTCTGAGAGCAATACGGTTAAACTTGGATCAAATTCATCGATTGGTTAATCCCCTTCCACCAACCTACATGGAGCTTTGTGAGCCAAATGATCCTATTTTGTAATCAGTGCATAGGGAGGATCCAGTTGTTCAAAATCCTCACAAGGAAGACCCATTTGTGCTTATGCCATTAGAGCCAGATCGTGAGTATGAGGACTACATAGATTTTGTAGAAGTTGGTCCATATGGTCCTGGAGATCAATTCCATTCCATAAACATGGTCTCCATTGATTTGACCACTCCACTCCATAATCCAGAAAATCCATACAAACCGTTGTATCTTAACAAAGATGATATCGACTGGGATCACGCTGATTCACCCTTTGAGCCTAAGGATTTCTTACCCAACGAAGAAATATTGTAACCTTTCCATTTTGCACTAGGCTATGCATATGATATTTATCATGCCAAAAATACTTCCAACGTGGAACCGATCAACCTGGATGATGACATCCATTTGATTCCTATGCCTCACCAGCTCGATGAGGGATCACATATGTCAATAGAGGAAACCTTTGAGGTTGATATCAGTAATAATCCTGCCAGTGCAAAGAATGTTAAATTTAGAGAGAGTCTCACTCCATATGAGCGGGCCACCATCATCCCTCTACTGAAAGAGATACCAAATTTATTTGCTTGGATGTACAAGGATATGCCAGGTCTAGACCTAAAATTGGTTACGCATAACCTTTTTATAGATCTAACAAAGAAGCCGATCAAGCAAAAGCTTATAAAAATACACCCAACAGTAGCCTTAATGGTGAAAGATGAGCTACAAAAGTTATTGGATGTAGAATTTGTGATCTCCATCGACTATCCAGAATGGGTGTCCAATATGGTACCCATGGGAAAACTCGATGGAAGAATCCATATTTGCACGAATTTTAGAGACCTAAATAATGCAACACCCAAAGATTCATTTCCGTTGCCCAATATTGATGCTCTCGTAGATGCAACTACAAGTCACAAAATGCTCTCCTTAATGGACAGATTTTCTAGTTACAATAAAATTTGGATTAAACCCGAAGACCAACATAAAACCATGTGTATAATGCCATGGGAAACATTTTGCTATAAAGTTATGCCATTTGGCCTAAAAAATGTTGGTGCCACATATCAGCAGACCATGACATACATTTTTCATGACTATATGCATAAAATTTTGGAATATTATATCGATAACTTGTTATCCAAGTCATTGCTGCGAGAAGAGCATGCAGAGGTCTTAAGGAAATTCTTTGATCGCCTGATAGAGCACAATGTCAGGATGAATACTAAGAAGTGTGTAATTGGCATAAATTCTAGAAAATTACTAGGATTTATTGTCTCTAAGAGAGGCATCAAAGTAGACCCAATGAAGGTCAAGGTCATTTTAGAAATGTGTCCTCCCACCAATATTAAGTAATTAAGGAGCCTTCAGGGTAAGGTAGCATCGATAAAATGATTTATTGCCCAACTATCAGATAAATTTTGACCCATGAATTGACTGCTACATAAGGGAGTCCCATTCAATTGGGACGAGGACTGCAAGGCATCTTTTGCTAAAATAAAGTAATACCTAGCGACGCTGCCAGTGCTAGCTCCACCAAGGCTAGAGGTGTCCTTTCTACTATATATATCGGCAATTGACTTTGCACTGGAAACCATGTTAGCCCAAAAGAACATGCAAGGTAAAGAACTAGCCATATATTATATTAATCGAACCTTGGTGAGCTATGAGCTCGGGTATGCATATGTGGAAAATTTATTTTTAGTAGTAGTGTTCACTACAAAGAAATTGTGACATTATATGTTAAGTCATATGACATATGTTATATCCAAATAAAATCCTTTGCAGTACATGAGTAAGACGTATCACAATATGCATACTGCAAAGTGGATCATGCTATTGATGGAATTCGATCTAGAATTTATAAGCTAGAATTCCATTAAGGGATAGGTCATAGAGTATCAATTAGCTAAGGCACCACTGTCAACCAATAGACCTCTAAAAATTGAGCTTTCGAACGATGTAGTCTTCATCATATTTGAAGCTCCCAAACCCGAATAACCATATAAAAACATTGATATGACTCTATTCTTTGATGGTTCAAAGTGCGAGCAAGGGGGTGGTGCTAGAATAGTGTTCTTCATGCCACAAGGATCTCTAATGCCCTTGTCATTTAAGTTGGATTTTCCATGCACCAACAACAATGCTGAGTACGAAGCCCTACTGTTGGGCCTCCACATAGTCGTCGCCATGAATATTAAGAGATTGAACATCTTTGGTGACTCCTTGTTCATAGTAAATCAAGTCAAGGGATTTTTTTAGTGTCGATGTCCCATAATGAAAGCCTATAAATATCTATTTGACACATATTTGGCCAAATTAGAATGGTATGACATTGAGGCAATCCCTCGATCATCAAATAGATTTGTAGACACCATGGCATATTTGGGATATTTAATCCCTCAGAATCCATCTACTAATTTCACTACCATCCATGTCAAGACGCTCTCACATCCGGTAGTAGAGCGTGCAGCCTATGATAACAGAGAATCGGTCAACATGATCAATGTAGAACCAAAATCTGAATGGTTCTGCAAAGCTGAATACTTTCTTAAGAAGGCACCCTAGGGATCATTAACTTCTTAGAGTCCTAGGGGGAGTGGTGCTACCATTCACCAAAGGGTTGTTTTCGAGTTTGCATTTACAAAGGTAAATACGCAGGGGGAGCAAGTCATCTTAGTAGTTGAAGCTGAGGCTTATCAAAACTGGATTTCACAAATTAAAGACTTCATAAAGCTGAAAGCACGAGGATACGGAAACAAAAAGGAAAATGCCAAGTACGATGCGTGTAAAACCAAACTTAACGCTAAAAGCCTATATATTGAAAAATGCATAAAAGGAAAGGACATAGACGAATCGACACAAGATAAAAGCAATATGGAATACGGCCCTCTTTATTGATATGCTTTTAAAGTCGTGTTACAATACGTCTCCTTCCCTTTTAGGGGATAGGAGCGTCAAATATGTTTCTTATCACATCCATGGATAGCAATCCTTCTTCCGCGTGCCCACATGTAAGATGGGCGGACCAAAACGTCGCCGCCGCTTGTGTATATGATTTTTGACTCCTTCCTGCTCCTCTGATGTCGAAGACCTGCATTCAAGGAAACAGAAAAGATTAGTAGCACCTGCAGATAGAATAGAACATGTATTTCCCAAGGCCTACTGTTAGTGTATGCATGAAAATATTAAACCGATAACCAAATAACATCAGAACGACCTAAAAATTTGATAGAAGCATGAATATGTTACCAAGAAGCCACTGCAAAAGGAACAATCAAGAAATTCCTCACATATTTGTATTCGCTCCGGGGCGGGACGAATAAACCTGCAACAAATTGTTAGAAAGCACCCTCTTCAATGTCCTATCCAGAAAGCTCCAAATGACCTGCAAAGTTGGGGTTAGCTAATTGGGGGTATTTTGGGATGACCCAGATGGTCATATTTCTCCAATTTGGCCTCTATCACCCATAATATGATGGCGCTATCTGCATGTTAGTAAAGGCGGGAAATGATAAAAGCATGATCAAAACTTGTCAGAATGAAGTGAAATTTAAACTACAGCCTATTTAAATAACCTAGAATAAGATGCAAAAGAAAAATCAAAGAAATCTACCATAGATTTCTATTCGCTCCGGGGTGGGGCGTTTAGAACTGCGACAGTTTGGGGGGCGCCCGGGGGCAGGACGCCCACCGTTTGGGACTCTGTTTCGGCACCAATCCACTTGGGATGGGTCCAAAACCTCTTATGGGGTGTTGTCGACAAATTTTGTGGGATATTGTGGCCAAATGTTCGGGTTTGGGCTCCGGATTTGCGCTTCCAATAACCACCCTATGACCTCCCTCCAAAAGAGAGATCAAGGATGTGAAAGGCACAAATCAAAAGGTATGTGTGTGGATGTAAAATGGCAGCACTTCATTGCTCAAAATGCTACCTCTCTCTCCATATTTTGGGTGAGAAGACTCACCAATTTATAGACCTAGGGTCTCTCTGTTTGAATGCGCATGCGAGGGCGCCACTGGAGTTGCATGTCCTATTTTGGGAAAAATATTATTCCCTAATTTAGAGTCTCCTTGCATGAGGCCTCCAAAAATCAAAGACATGCATGACTGAAGTCTCTCTCCTTGATTTGAAGTCGTTCCTCGCAATTGCATGGCCTGAAGTTGTAGTTAACTGGCGGACCTCTCGAGGTTTGAATTTTTTTGCCAGTCAAACCTTCTATTCGCCTCACCCTGGGGCGAATGCTGATAATCGTCCCTGGGTGGGACGAATGCCAGTTTGTATTCGTCCCGGGGTGGGACGAGTAGAGAGCAAGGTGCCAAAAAGGTGCCAAATTGACCTTTGACCTTCCAAACTACTTTTGGGAGTGGTTAGGACCATTGTTTAACCTCTGGGGGCTGCCCTAGGGGTTGTGTGTGTCAATGCGATCAGTGCTTGTTGTCACATAATCGGATTGGTGTTGTTTTGGTGTCTATAGATGCCCCTTTTTGGGATGCGCTGTGCAAGGCGCAACGTCGAGCAAAAATAGATAACCAAAGCACTAATGATTAGGGTTTCTCAGTAACCTAACCAACTCTTGATGCCCCAAGTATGGAAAGGGCACGCATTCTTGAATCCTTGCTTCTGACGAGCTAAGGAACTTAATTCAAGTGTTAACCTTTTTCGGTGAGGTGTTACTTGAGCTTGGACATTGATCAATCATGAATAGGCAAAGGGCGCAACCTTTTGTCTATGGGAACCTTGAGTTCATGATTCATGAATGCCAAGTGTTTGATCAGCTTGTGATTATTGCTTGTTTGCTGCCCCAAGCAGGGGCGTGATTGTCTTTGTCAATGATCCTTTGAATGCATGTCATTTCCTTGATTGGGTGTGTTTTTGTTGATTGGTGACTAAGTGTGACTACCCCCTCAAGCGACGAATCGATGAGGGAATGACCAACATGAGAAAAGCGACGAGTCGCTTGACCCAAGATGACTTAGGTAAGGGTGCCTTCAGTTGTTTACCGTTGAATGCGTAAGCAGTTTCCGAACATTCTGACCTATTTTTGGTGGGTTTTAACCCATTTTGTGACGCATTTTGGAGCTGAAATTGGCAAAAATCCATCCTCCCATGGAGCGGTCCAGCTATGGTAGCCTTCTTAGGGAGTAGGATAGTGACAATTTGTAACCCCAACATCTATTTGGATGCCAAGAATGTCAGGCGCAAAGGCGCCTTCGTTCGGCAATGTTATTGCTATTTTTGGTTGGGTTTTGACCCGTTTTGTGACGTCATTTGGGGATGAAATTCTCAAAAATCCATCCTCCCATGGAGCGGTCCGGCTATGGTAGCCTTCTTAGGGAGTAGGATAGTGAGGATTTGTGACCCCGACATCTATTTTGCATGCCCAGAATGTCAAGTGCAAAAGCACTCTCATTGGACAATTTTATTGCTTGTTTTTGGTGCATTTTGTGCAGTTTTTGATGTTTTTGAAATTTTTGCTCTGTATTCATTCCTGGGTGGGACGAATACCAGTTTAGTAATCATCCTAGGGTGGGACGAGCGCTAACCAGAGTGCTCATCCTAGGGAGGAACGATTACAGGCTCAAAAAGCCTATTTAAGGGCCAAAACTAGGTTTTGGGCTCATTTGCATTTGTTTTTCCTGGCGATTTGGAGCTCTGAGGAGGAGGAGGTCATTCATAGCTGCAAATTTTTCCCATGACCATGATTTCATGGACCGGATCCTCAAGCGGTGGAGCCGAAGCGAGACCAATGAGTGTTCTTCCTCTTTATTGTTTGTTTGTTATATTTTAAAACCGCAATTTGTTTTGTTTTTTGTCTTTTGTATTTTGTTTTTCAAATTAAAATGAAACCCTAGACTATCAAAAATTAACACTTAGCTGAAAACTTAGTTGAACCCTAGTTAAACAAAGATCAAAAGTTTAGTTTAAAACTTAGCTGAAAAACTTAGTTTAGAACGTAACTTAAAAACTTTGCTTAACCCTAATTTAACAAAAATTAAAACTTAGGTTAGAAACGTAGGGTAAAACTGAGCGTAAAAACGTAGCTTAACCCTAGTTTATTTTTTTGTTTGTTTTTGTGTTTGTAATTTGATCAGTTGACCTTTAGAGTTAAAAACCCTAGGACTGACAAACAATTTTTTTAATTTTTTTGTTTTTAATTTATCAGTTAGAGTTAAAAACCCTAGACTAAAAATTTTTTTGAATTTTTTTTTTTTTTAATTATTTAGAGTTAAAAACCCTAGAAACAAATTATTTTTTTTTTTTTTGTTTTAATTTATCATTTAGAGTTAAAAACCCTAGAACTGACAAATTATTTTTGAATTTTTATTTGTTTTAATTTATCAGTTTAGAGTTAAAAACCCTAGAACTGACAAATTATTTTTGAATTTTTTTTTGTTTTAATTTATCCATTTTAGAGTTAAAAACCCTAGAAGATGACAAATTATTTTTTGAATTTTTTTTTTTTTTAATTTATCAGCTTTAGAGTTAAAAACCCTAGACTGACAAATTATTTTTGAATTTTTTTTTTTTTTAATTTATCATTAGAGTTAAAAACCCTAAGACAAATTTTTTTGTTTTTGTTTAATTGTTGTATATCCATATTTTTGTTGTACATTTTTTATGGTGTTTAATGTTTTTATGTTGTTTTCTTTTGCAGGTTGTGAAGAGCCGGTATCGTGTGCCCACGATGTTTACGAAGCGCGTGAGGCACTGACTTTGGCTGACTGGGAGTGGCTTGATGCCCTTGGGCTCAAGTAAGTGACTCGACTAGAGCCTGTGGTCGGGGATCGGGCCTATCTGACGGCCCTGATCAACTTATGGGAGCCCCGGACCAACACCTTCCATATCCCAACAGGGGAGATGACAGTGACCTTGGAGGATGTCTATCGGATTCTACGGATTTCGATAGATGGACTACCGATCAGGATGACACCGTGATCAGCGGACAACTGTACTGATGCGATGCTTTGGGCATGGGGAGGAGGTGGGTGTGGATAGCCCAGTGGAGAGGGCAGAGGGTGACTGCCTGATTGGTGGCATTTTGGTTCGATGGTGGCTTGAGATGGGTGTGTTGGGAGTGAGGCACGTCGTATTGATGGGCCTCATTTCCAACATGTTGCTACCCGACTCTTCGGGTGTGAGGTTCCCGTGGAACCTACTGGAGGTGGTGTTCAGGTTGGTGGAGTGTCCTACGGATGCACCGATGATCATGAGATGGGGACAGACTCTACTGGCATAGCTCTATGATGAGTTGTACGAGGTCGCTGCGAAGGCGGAAGGGGATTGGATGCAGCTACTTGTTGTAGTGCTAGGCTTGGCAGCACATAGTAGTGGAGAGGCCGATTGGGTTGCCATGGATGACACGAGTGGAGATGGTAGACCGAGAGATCGGATACGGGGCATTATGGTAGAGATCTGAGGAGCAGGGTAGAGTCGACGATGGGTAGGTGTCGTAGGGCACTATGTCGATGCCTTCGCTCGGATTACTCCAGGGGAGGTGTTCTGGTGCCCCTATCGAGACTGTCCAGCCTGGCCTGAGGCTGGAGAGTGGCTCCGATGGGTACGTAGGGGGCGATGGCTGATTGGGCGGCATGGGACCGAGCAGGAGTTCTTCCCATATGGTCAAGTTACATGATAGTTTGGGGTGCACCAGGGGTTTCCTAGTGAGCCCGTGGTCTATCGACATCGGGGGGACGAGAGGACTCTAGCTTGGCCAGTCATTGCACCATTGGGTGAGGATTCAGATACAATGATTGATGCCCTAGACATGGATGACATCGAGGTTACCATTGAGTATGAGCAGTGGTGGACTCTACGGTGATGGCGAGGCGAGGGGCCTCTAGGGGTGCAGAGGCGGCAGCAGCAGGGGATGAGGGTGCAGAGGCACCAGGTGAGGGTTGGGGTGTTCCACTGGATGATGCAGACATGGTGGAGGTTGAGGATGTGGGTGTGGATTTTGGGGTTCCAGATCAGCCAGAGATGCAGGACGTCCAGAGCAGTGGGAGCCAGAGTAGGCTACTATTCTAGAGATGTCAATGCCTTAGGCAGTCTTGAAGGACACGGAGGTAGGGTTGTGCTAAGAATGCATGATTGGTGGGGCTGTTGTAGAGGCGAGATGAGGAGCTCAAGGATGCGCTACGAGAGAGGGATCTCCTACGAACGCAGCTAGAAGAGTGGGAGAACGCATTGGCTACGTACCACCGATAGGATGGGGATACCGATGCTGCAAGGAGAGGGATCTCCTACGAAGACCTTGAGAGAGATGGATCTAGAGGGAGAGATCATCCACCTCGGGGGGGTACCTGAGCCCTCGAGAGGTGGGTCTTCGGACGAGGAAGCGATACTGAGCAGTCAACATCGTCTCATCGTAGGTGATTGGATGAGGGGGGCTAGTAGGCATGATGCGGGGGCTAGCAGCACCCCGAGAGGTCCCATAGGACCCACACCATGGGGGTAGTTCCCATCGCATCGATCCTACGTGATCATGGTGGCCGACGCCCTAGGCTTGGGGGTTTTTGAGCTTTTGGCTTTTGTTGCGAGGTCAGAGGACCGGTTCATTGTAGCCTGCGGGCATTTTTGATGATATATATACAGATGACTTTCTTTGTTTTGTTTATACACTTTTCATGGTTTGTTTTTCTATTTATGCACAGTTATTTATGATGATGTATGCATGTGGTATTATGAATGCGATGTTTCTAATTATATGATGTATGCATATGGAATGAATGAAATGATTTGTTGATAACTTGTCGATGGCACCATAGACTGTACAAGATTTACTGGCTTGTTGTACTTATGGGATGGCTTTGTGGAATGACTTTGCATGTGAGAACTTTGTTTTTGTATTTTTTTGTATTTATTTGATGGTGATGGATGTAATGAAATGTACCAGTTGTTTTTAAAATGTAGTTAAGCTTTTTTGAGATTCAGATATTTTAACTAACTAGCCAAAACTGTACATTTATCTCGCAAGACTTTTGAACAAGGTATAAATCAGACTTGAGTTTGACCAAGTTATTTCACATCCCTGTGTGTGCAATTGAGTTCATTTATGTGGTATTTGTCAGGATACCGCCAGTGCTAGATAGGCTGTCAACCAAACCTGTACTGAGGATCACCTAATTAGCTCCACTAACTCCGTTGTTGTATTTAGTAAGATTAATCCATGGGACAATCTAAGGTACCATAAGCTAGCTCATCCACATGCAAACATTGGTCTGCTCACATGCAAAGCTAATGTGATAGACATATCGTCATGCATTTAGGATACCGCCATTGCCAGGTAGGCTGTCCACCAAACCCGTAATGAGGATCACCTAGATGGTTTTCGAATGCTGAGAATTCCAGGGATTCAAGTTCAGGCTTTTTATTTGCTCAATGTGTTAGGATACTTGCTCGTATACATAGTGATGAAAATCACTATTTATTTTTCTCTTTGTTTTTATTTTTGAGCAAGGATTTTGAATAGTGGTGATAACCACTATTATTTGATTTTGCATTTTGAGCGTCGTAAGGTTGAGCTTGTAGGTTTGTGGCTTATGAATGACCTTGATCCTTTTGGCCTTGGGGATGACTACCCATCCTGTTCAGGGACGTGTAGTACGAATCCTTACGACTTTGGGAACCAAAGGGGATTATGGAGATTATGAAGTAAGGGCATTGATATTTTAGGCCTTGGGGATGACTACCCATCCTTGTCAGGGGCATGTAGTACGAATCCTTACGACTTTGGAGACCAAAGGTGATTGGAGATGATCATGATGATGGCTTGTGGGGATTTTTTTTTGAATGGTCATTGATCCTTTTAGGCCTTGGGGATGACTACCCATCCTTGTCAGGGACGTGTAGTACGAATCCTTACAACTTTGGGGACCAATGGTGATTGGGATTTTTGGTAGTGGTGAAAACCACTATTTATTAGGGGGAATTGATGGGGAAGAGCTTGTCCTTTTGTCAATTCTCAGCACTCTTGAACCATTCGCACAGGGGGATGAATAAGCTAATCTTTCACCTATGGTACCCTAGACTGCTTTGTAGGTGTCTCTTGCATTCACACAACTTAGGAATTATTTTATGTGTTTTAACTTGTGTAGGGATGTTACATAACGAGGCGTGACCCAAGTAAAACTTTCCCTTGTAAAATCTGTTTAACTTTGTACAGTTTTTGGCTAGAAATTTAAAGACAATTGAATGACGAAAACCCTACATACATTAGGAGACAACTGACTATGCTAAAAATGGGGATGGTGTTATTCTGGATGTATGTGTTTATAAAATGGATGGAATGTGGAAAATGAAGGAATTGCCGAGCAATTACAGTCTATGGTGCTTGTGACATGTATGACCAGCAAATATGCAATGTATGGATGTGATGCCTAATGCAACTTATATTTTTGTATTTTGATTTTTACGAGTATGCATGGAATTGAGATGCAATTTTTTTTGTTATTTTTGATGATTTTATTGTTTTTGTTTGTTTTTGAATATTTATTTTGACCAAGCGGTTATGGTAACCCTTGGAGCTTTTGGTTTGACCAAAGGGTTTATGGATACCTTTGGGGCATTTTTTTGGGTGGATTTTTTAATTCCTTGGAGCTTTTGGAACTTGACCAAAGGGTTTTTGGACACCTTTTTTAGGTTGACCAAGCGATTGTGGGAATCCTTGGAGCTTTTGGGTGGACTATGGCTCTCTAAATGTGGAATGGCCTCAAATGACTGATGTTCAAGGGTTCTAGTTCCTTGATTCCTTCAAGAGAGGTGAGCCGGTATGTTCCAGGTCCTATTTTACTATCAATCACATAAGGACCTAACCAGTTTGCCATGAACTTGTCCCTTAGATGGGACGACAAATTAGAATTTTGTTGGTTCTCTTTTAAGACCAAGTCACCAACCTGAAAGTCCCTTAGGTGAACCTTCATGTTGTATGCTTTCTTAAGTCGCTCTTGATAGATACGCAAATGCTCGAGAGCATTGATGCGTCGTTCATCGAGCAACGTAAGTTGGTCTAACCGGGCCTACCATGCAGTGTCATCATCGATGAACTCTTGCATTGAAATGCGTAGGGAAGGGATTTCCAACTCGAGAGGCATGACTAGCCTCGGAGCCATACACCAGAGAAAATGGAGTTGCCCCAGTGGGCGTCCGAATGCTAGTGCGATAAGCCCATAGGGCAAGCGGGATTTGAATGTGCCAATCCTTATGACTATCTACGATGGTATTTTTGAGGATGGCGACTAGCATTTTGTTTGACGCCTCTGCTTGCCCATTTGCCTACGGATAATAGGGTGTTGAAAAACTATGCTGAATTTTGTACTTTGTTGTCAAAGCATGCACATATTTATTCTTGAATGACGTCCCATTATCCGAGAGGATCTTGGATGGAATACCAAAATGACATATGATGTTATGCAAAATAAACTCCGCAATGCGGGGTCCAGTCATAGAGGTTAGCGGAATTGCTTCCACCCACTTGGTGAAGTACTCTATGGCCGTTATGATGAACGTGTGATGACCCGACGACGTAGGGGAGATCTTTCCGATTAGATCAAAGCCCCACTACGAAAAATGCCAAGTCGATTGAATCGGTTGCAAGGCCTGAGAAGGTACATGTGTCAAATTGGCATGGTGTTGACACTTCATGCACTTCTTTACATATGCGCAACAATCTCGCTCTAAATATGGCCAATAATAGCCCATGCAGAGAATGCGCTTTGCGATGGCCATACCGCTGAAGTGGCCACCGCATGTACCATCGTGGGCTTGGGTGATCGCCCAAGCGGACTCCTGCTGGTCCAAGCAACGGAGGAGGATTCCTTCATAGCTCCGACGATACAAAATGTCTCCTAGCAAGACATGTTTTGCCGCTTTCTATTTAAATGATCTTTTCATGGCTTGTGTCAATCCAAGTGGGAGGTTACCTAACTTGAGGTAATCCCTTATGGGTGTGTACCAATCCTGCTGATCAGAAACCTCGATGGTATGAATGGCCAATCCCTCTTGAAGTTCATCCCTAGCAAAAGTTGAACGGGAAAGAACTTGTAAAAATAACATTGTGTTGCTATTAAGAGGGGTCGGGGAGAACAAGGACCCCTAGTTGGCTTGAGTCAGACAATCTTGGATTCGAGAGAACCTATCCTGAGATGGTTCAATCTGGATCAAGTGGATTCCTGGCATTAGGTCAGAGCTTGCACGCTCCATCATGGATTGTGATAATGTCTTGACCTGAATGGTTGTCATTTCACCGAAAGGGTCTTGCGGGATTAGTGACCCCAAGGAGGCCATAGTATCCACAAAATGATTCGATGATCGAGGGAGTGCCTCGATGTCATACCATTCAAGTTGTGCCAAGAATTTGTCCACAAGGGCTTTGTAGGCCTACAGAACTGGGCATTTACATTGGAATACCCCTTTGACTTGATTGACAATTAACAACGAATCACCAAAGATGTTTAAACATTTAATGTTCATGGTGACTACTGTTTGAAGACCTATGAGCAAGGCTTCATATTCTGCATTGTTGTTGGTGCACGGGAAGTCTAATTTAAATGATAGAGGCATTGGAGCCCCTTGTGGTGTGAAGAATACAATTCCCGTGCCACCTCCTTGCTCACATTTAGAACCATCGAAGAATAGGGTCATGTCAGCCTGTGACTCAGGCTCATTAGAATCTGGCGATTCTGAAACATGGAAGACCCCATCATCAGGTAGTTCTACGGTCAGAGGCTGATCATCTTCAAGAGGAGCCTCTGCTAGTTGATCGATGATGACTTGACCTTTTATGGATTTCTGTCCAATGAATTCTATGTCAAACTCCATCAACAACATGATCCATTTCATCATGCGGCTACTATGATAAGTATGACTCATCATGTATCGCAATGGATTCTCCTTAGACACAACATACGTCGTGTTGCTCGAGCATGTAGTGGCATAGCTTTTTGGTAGCAAACACCACTGCCAAGCAGAGCTTCTCAACGTATGCATAGTTAAGTTCATAACCGACCAGGGTGCGGCTAAGATAGTAAGTAGCCTGTTCTTTGTGTAGTTCATTTTTCTGGGACAGCATGGCACCCAGTGCCACCTCAATAGCTGAGATGTATAAGTAGAATGACACTCCTGGTCTAGGTGGTGCCAATACTAGCGGTGAAGCCAAGTATTGTTTAATGTCATCAAAGGCTGACTGGCACTCGTCATCCCAGTGAAATGCTACCCCCTTGTGCAATAATTTATTCATGGGTCGGCACTTGTCAGATAGCTGCGCTATGAAGCGCTTGATTGACGCGACCTTTCCCTGCAGACTTCTGAGCTGCTTGATGGTAGTTGGGGGAAGCATTTCAAGGATTGCCTTGACTTTGTGTGGATCCACCTCGATTCCTCATTTGGAGACTATGAAACCCAAGAGCTTTCCAGATGTGATGCCAAATACGCACTTCTTGGGGTTTAGTCTGACTTTATGTTCAATGAGGCGATCGAGGATCTTGCTCAAGTCATCGAGATGATCTGGGTGCAAAAGAGATTTGGCCAACAAATCATCCATGTAATCTTCCAAAGTTTTGTGCATGTAATCATGGAAGATGTACGTCATGGCACGTTGGTAGGTGGCGCCAGCATTTTTAAGGCCAAAGGGCATGACCTTATAACAAAATGTCCCCCAAGGCATTGTGAATGCCATTTTTAGTTGGTCCTCGGGATTGATACGAATTTGATTGTATCCTGAGAAACCATCCATGAGGGAAAGCATTTCATGGCCCGTTGTAGCGTCTACCAATGCGTCGATGCTAGGCAAGGGAAAATCATCCTTAGGACTCGCTTTGTTTAGATCTCAAAAATCGGTGCATATGCGAATCCTCCCGTCGAGCTTTTTGATGGGCACCATGTTAGACAACCATGGTGGGTAATCCATGCAGATGACAAACTGTGCATCCAACAGCTTTTGTAGCTCATCTTTGACCATTAAGGCTACTGTTGGATGCATCTTACGTAGTTTTTGCTTTACTGGCTTGACTGTCGGATCAAGCGTTAGATTATGCGTGACTAGCTACGGGTCTAGTCCCGACATGTCTTTGTAGGACCATGCAAAAACCTCCTTCTTCTCTTTGAGAAGGGCAATGTAGTCGGCTTGCTCTTCGGGGGATAGACTTACCCCTAGCTTGATGATTTGCAAATTCATTGGATCTGAGCCGATGTCTACGTTAGTCGTCTCCTCGATCGACATGTGGGACCCGTCCTCCAACTGGTGTGGAGTTGGGATCAAGTGGATATCATTTGCTGAATTTAGATCATCATTTGGAACGTCAGGTTCCTCTTCAGCATGGAAGACATCCTGAGTCTATCCGGGGTGAAATGGAACATCCCACCACAAGGCCAGTACTCTGATGGGGATGGCGGTGTGTCAACGTGATCCCAGTCTATAGCATCTAGGTCTAGATGCAATGACCATGTTGGGTCGGCTGGATTATGGATGGGGGTGGTTAAATCAATGGAGATCATGTTGATGAAATGATTTTGGTCTCCATTACCATGGGTGTGGCTGCTCGGACATCCTAGATGATCTTTGTGCTCCGGATCTGGCTCTATGGGTACTGGCACAAATGGATCGGCCCTATGTGCGGATAAGAGGATAGGGTCTACCCTAGGCACTGATGGCTCTATAGGGTCTCCAGGCGGAAGATGTTCTCTGTATACCTAGAGTGGCGGGTGCAGTAATTGCTATAACTATGCCTGGTTGAGGTGCCACCTATGTCTTGGCCCTATGTGTAGTTGTTCAAACATGTCATCTATGTCCAAGGGATATTGTTGTTATCGCATATGATTGAGATAGGCCATCTCAGTTTCATCTTCATAATCACTGTCAGAGATCCAAAGGCCTTCATTGGCTCCAACAACTATTTGCGACATATGAGGCTCATCTTGCTCGAGCAAATTAATGTGGTCCCATCGAGGTTGTTCCGCTCTCTATGGGGGGACCTGATTCTCTTGAGGTGGCATATGCTCAATTGGAGCATCCAAAGGGAACATTGTCAGGAAGCTCTCTCGATAATCATCCATGGGATGCACTTGTGAATGATTGCTATCAGATTCGAAAGGATCCCAAGGTGCTACCTCGTATTTCGACTCATCTTCCGAAGGCCCTTCTTGGTCTTGTCTATATCCCTCTTGTAGGTGAGTCCTCGAACTTTCTCCCTTTTTGACCGAAGGGAAAGGGTTGTTAAGGTCAACAAGGTTGTTTGTTTGTAATGGGAGATAATCCCCCAATGTATAATTTGTGTTAGGATTGGCATATGGATCTAATGCCAACCCATCCTTGTTGCCTATCCCTAGGCCTTGCATGTTCTCTACCAAGATGTCCAGGGGCAAGGGGTGGTTGAACCCTACTCCTGACTTGTCATAAGGCATTTGATATCTTGGTTGGCAAAGAACACGCACTCCTTGCTCATACCTGCCCAACCCATATCCATGCCAATTGCATTGGCCAAGATATCTCAATGCGAAGTCTAGGTTGGACAAATAGTTGACGTCCTCAACAAAGGGCTCTTCATCTTCGTCTTCTTGCATGTAAGGTTCAATGCCATTATCCAGGCCCCCATAAACAAAGTTTGTCTGATTGGGTGGGTAGCCTAGAGGAACCACAGAGCCGATGGGGAGGCGAGGTCTCCCCATGTCCTGCATGGACTCAAGTGTGGGTGTTGCTACAATGTTTCGCACTATATACTCCCCCAGGCCCGTGTTGGCCATCTCAACGGTGATCGTTGGCGATTGAGGGGGAGCGAATGGGAGTCCTTCCGGAGTCCACTCCATGTAGGGTGAACTAGGCATCTCGACTTCCATTCTGCTAGGCATCTCTTCGGTAGAGATGGTTGAGACTAGGGGTGGTTCCTCTTCTAGGGGTTTCTTTCCCTTGTCCTTTGGTGTGGCCACCGTAGGTGGCATCATTGTTGAAGGACCAGATGAGGAAGATGGACCCGACTAGGGATTTGATGGACTTGTCAATGGGGATGCCTACGGAATCGGACCCTGTTTAGATGGATTCAACTAAAAATCCAAATGCGTTGATGGAAGGGTCGATTGCGGCATGAATTGCACCGTATTGCAGTACTTGAAGGGCTCTAAGTCTATCGGGACTACATGCACCTGTCCTTCAAATGTGTACTTTAAGCACTGATGAGCTATAGAAGGGACACACTTCATGTCCCTGATCCAAGGCCGCCCCAACAAGATATTATAGGCCATCTCACCTTCCAAGATGTGGCACAATGTATGAATAGTCTTTTGTCCCACTTGGATGGGTAGGACAATTGTGCCAACCGTCGAGCATATCGCATCATTGAATGCTCGAAGAGTATAGGTGGAGGCCACGATGTGAGATGCCGACAACTTTAGATGTTTCAATGCTGTTGTTGTAATTATATTACTGGATGAGCCAGTGTCCACCAACACTCTCTTATACGGAATCTCGTTGACCCGCGCAATGACGTGCAGGGGTGGATCCGCCACATCACCAGTCACTGATTTCAATTCATCTTCTCTAAAGGTGATGACTGGTTTTGTACATTGTTTTACATGTCCCACGAAGTTGTTGAAAGAGTTTGCTTCATGGGGTTGCAGCTCGATGGCTTTTAATATCTCCATTAGAGCCTCCCGATGGGGCACTGATTGTTGAATGAGCTCGTATATGGAGAGCCTAGCCGACGTGGTCCTTAGACTTTGGGTAAGTCTAGTCCGAATCATGGCCACTGGTCTAGGGGGGGAAGTTGCGTAGGGTGCTGTTGAGGTTGTGACGTCGATGGAACCTCTCTTGTGGCTACCACGGGGCAGCTCCTAGGTACCTCTTGTTCCTAGTCACTATGCTTATCATCCCTACATACCCCTGCATGGGGCAATTATATTGCACCTCATTGACTTGAAGGGGTTTTGCCTATGCATCATGGGTAGGTAGGGGGTCTCTGAAGACTCCCATATATTGGTTGTTTGGTGCTACGGGGTTGTCCACCACCAACGTCTTGTTGTCGATTAGGTCTTGCACCAAGCCTTTAAACTTCCAACATGCATTAAGGTCATGTCCCTTCCATCTATGGAACCTACAGTACAAGTCCTCCCTGTACCCCTTAGGCTTTGGTGCATTGGGGTCTATGGTTTGAATCTCTGGTAGGTTGATCAAGTTCGCCGCTGACAAGCGGTCAAACAGGGAGTCCCTGGACTCTGTGTAAGGTGTGAATTGTCGCCTAGGGCGACGCTACTGATTTTGTTCTTGCCTCTGGTTTTCTCTATCATAATTGTTAGGAGGCACCGCCTGATAGTTAGCCTTTTGAGGCTGTGTTGCTTGTGTAGGCTTAGGGACATTTATAGCAACTTGATTGACCACAATGGGTTTCTATTGCGTGGTCCCTATTTTGGTGTTCTTAGACCATTCTTTCTTCTTAGGCTTGGCAATCTCGCCATCCTATATCTTGATCTCCTCAATGATTCTAGCTTGCGCCAGAGCTTCCTCAAGAGTGGCATATTGTTGCAGCTACAATAGCATGGAGATCGATCTCAAATAGCTCTTTGAGAACATTTGGGTTAGGTCAGACATGGGAGGGAGGTAGGGCAGCTTTGAAAGCAACGTCCTCCATCGGTTCCCATATGCCACCATGGTTTCTTCCTCATACTACTTGAGGCTAGCTAGGTCACTTAGTGACACCTTTTTCTTGGTGTTGAAGGTGAAGCATTCGAGGAACGCGTCCACTAGCTGATCCAAGTTACTGATGCTATGTTTTGGCAACTGAGTGAACCAATCCGAGGTAGGGCCTACGAATGTGGTTATAAATGTTCTTAGCAACAAAGCATCATTGTCCTGAATGCCAAAGCATTGGCTCAGGAATCTAGTCACGTGCTCTTGGGCATCCTCCTCTCCTCTAAAGAGTGCCAACTAGGGCAATTTAAAGTGTTCAGGGTATGGAGGTGCCGACACTGACGGATGCATAGGGTGACTACGGAGTTGGCGTAAAGTGGGCTTTTGGGGCCCAGAAGTCTTGGTCTCCATAGACTCTAAGCGCTCTAGCAACACTTTATATGCATCGAAAGATTTAATTTCTTCCTCCTTAGTTTGCTCCCATTGTGGGTTGGGGGGAACTTGAGGCCTATAGAGGGGTGGCCGGATAGCAGCCCCTCTACCTTGATAGGGCATTTCAGCCCACTCTTCTTCTTGCTCATACTCCTCATAGGCTTCTTGAGGAGTTTCTGGATGAGACCTATAACCATGGGTGGGTCCCCATGGGGGGCGCCCATCATTGTTCCTGGGAGTGGCCTCCCGCTCAGGTCTAGGAGGTCTCGGAGGTAGCACTTGGTAAGGTCATGGGGACCTATCTCGCACCAAGGGGTTGTGCCTCTCATACACTTCTACTTTATGCATGCGAGGGGTTGGGACCTTCTCAGGCATAGTGTTATGAAGCAATTCGGTTTCCGATGCTGAATGCGCTCTTTGCTAAGGTGGTACAGATGATCTAACTATTGTTGATCTTGCCTGAGCTGCATGATTTGCGCTTGGTGGGTGGCATGTCTGGAAAATTCCAAGTCAATTTGTTCTATCGTCTCATGTTTAGGAAGCCTAGATGCCTCTCCTACATGTCTATCTCGGTCATGGTGATCCGAGACCCCTATGGGTTGCTTTCCTCTATCGAGGTTAGCGGCATTCACCCGAGGCACTGGCCTCAATGGGTGATCTTGATACATAGCAGGTGCGGAGGTGCATCGCTCCCATGTTGTGTACTACTCTTGAGGAACGTGGTGGTCTTCCTCGTACTCCCTTTCGTATGTGTGAAGGGTGTGGGGAGAATTGTCTTGCCCTACCTGGAGAGCCTTGTGCTCTGGATTTTGTCTAGTGTTTCTAATAGTAATAAGGGGTAAAGGAGGGATGACGAAATCATGTGGCCCCTCCTTATGGACCCTATGTTGCTCTAGCACTTCATCACTAGGCCACTCATAACGAGCATCTAAGGGAGGCCTCCTTTCTATGTTGAGTGCCACGTGTAGGTTCTCCTCTTGAAAGGATCTATGCTGAGTGGGGGTGCCCCTCAAAGAGGTGCCTCTATAGTCCTATTCTATGGTGGCATGATGTGGACTATCTTGTGGGTTAGGCCACCAAGGCGGGATGACCAAGTCCTCAGGACTATATCGGAGGTGACTTGTCCCCCTTTGTGCACTCTCTATAGCTCCTACCCGTGATTGGGCTCGGCTACGAGTGTACACCATGGTGATGTTTTCCTACAAGATGCATAGATTTTTATCTCTTTTTATGATTTTTATGCTACACTAAATAGAAAGGAAACACACACAAAGCAATGATTATCTCGTTTAAAGATTAAAAGTGTGCCCTAAATCTGGTTTAGTGTGTTTTGATTTTTTTGTTTTGAAAGCTTTTGTAAAGAATATTTAAATGCAATATGATGGCTCTTATGACTCCCAAAAATGGTCGCCCCTTCGATATACCATTGCCGGGCCGATATACCAACCTCTCTATATACCCGCCCTTACGTGAGGGAAACTATTGGTACGTGAGAGCAGATGGTACGTGGAACATAGGCGGTACGAAAGGGGAATCACTCTATTTATGACACCTACCATAGAAGACTTATCCTCATGCACTGGGAATCACCCCAGCTACACTTGGTCAGCTTTCATCAGGATTTACGTCTAGCAACAGTCACGATCGGGGTTATGTATGCAATATCTCAAGCCAAGGTGGTGATGAAATCCACCGTTGGTCTTGCTCAAGGGTTGGGGTTTTACGACCAACTCCTTGTTGTTTTAAATTACCACGTGGTGTGTGGGGTTCTTTTTAAGTTGCATAAATGAAGGAAACAAGCATTCAAACTCTCCTATGCAAGCAAATAACCAGAGAACAGAAAACAGAAAGCAAAAAATTGACAGAAGGTGTTTAAGACCCCTACCTCTTCTCTGCCCAAATCGGATGTCTCTGAATTTCTGCCCTAAAATTGCATAGAGAGCTATTCATCCCGGGGTGAGATGAATAATAGATCTGTATTCATTCTAGGGTAGGACGAAGTCCTATTCATCCCTGGGTAAGACGAATTCCAGCTCTGTACTCGTCACAGACTGAAACGAACAGCAGTCCAACGTTTGAAAACTTGGTACCTGTAAGCAAAAACAAGCAAATTTTGATCAGAAATTTAATCTTAAAATCAAGGGACAGAGGTCCCACCGTGATCACCACTGAAAGCATGAGGATACGGAAACAAAAAGGAAAATGCCAAGTACGATGCGTGTAAAACCAAACTTAACGCTAAAAGCCTATATATTGAAAAATGCATAAAAGGAAAGGACATAAACGAATCGACACAAGATAAAAGCAATATGGAATATGGCCCTCTTTATTGATATGCTTTTAAAGTCATGTTACAATACGTCTCCTTCCCTTTTAGGGGATAGGAGCGTCAAATATGTTTCTTATCACATCCATGGATAGCAATCCTTCTTCCGCGTGCCCACATGTAAGATGGGTGGACCAAAACGTCACCACCACTTGTGTATATGAGTTTTGACTCCTTCCTACTCCTCTGATGTCGAAGACCTACATTCAAGGAAACAGAAAATATTAGTAGCACCTGCAGATAGAATAGAACATGTATTTCCCAAGGCCTACTGTTAGTGTATGCATGAAAATATTAAAACGATAACCAAATAATATCAGAATGACCTAAAAATTTGATAGAAGCATGAATATCTTACCAAGAAGCCACTACAAAAGGAACAGTCAGGAAATTCCTCACATATTTGTATTCGCTTCGGGGGGACGAATAAACCTACAACAAATTGTTAGAAAGCACCCTCTTCAATGTCCTATCCAGAAAGCTCCAAATGACCTACAAAGTTGGGGTTAGCTAATTGGGGGTATTTTGGGATGACCCAGATGGTCATATTTCTCCAATTTGGCCTATATCACCCAGAATATGATGATGCTATCTGCATGTTAGTAAAGGCGGGAAATGATAAAAGCATGATCAAAACTTGTCAGAATGAAGTGAAATTTAAACTACAACCTATTTAAATAACCTAGAATAAGATGCAAAAGAAAAATCAGAGAAATCTACCACATATTTCTATTCACTCTGGGGTGGGGCGTTTAGAACTACGACAGTTTGGGGGGCGCCCGGGGGCAGGACGCCCACCGTTTGGGACTCTGTTTCAGCACCAATCCACTTGGGATGGGTCCAAAACCTCTTATGGGGTGTTGTCAGAAAATTTTGTGGGATATTGTGGCCAAATGTTTGGGTTTGGGCTCCAGATTTGTGCTTCCAATAATCACCCAATAACCTCCCTCCAAAAGAGAGATCAAGGATGTGAAAGGCACAAATCAAAAGGTATGTGTGTGGATGTAAAATGGCAGCACTTCATTGCTCAAAATGCTACCTCTCTCTCTATATTTTGGGTGAGAAGACTCACCAATTTATAGACCTAGGGTCTCTCTGTTTGAATGCGCATGCGAGGGCGCCACTGGAGTTGCATGTCCTATTTTGGGAAAAATATTATTCCCTGATTTAGAGTCTCCTTGCATGAGGCCTCCAAAAATCAAAGACATGCATGACTGAAGTCTCTCTCCTTGATTTGAAGTCGTTCCTCGCAATTGCATGGCCTGAAGCTACAGTTAATTGGCGGACCTGTCGAGGTTTGACTTTTTTGCCAGTCAAACCTTCTATTCGCCTCACCTAGGGGCGAATGCTGATAATCGTCCCTGGGTGGGATGAATACCAGTTTGTATTCATCCCGGGGTGGGACGAGTAGAGAGCAAGGTGCCAAAAAGGTGCCAAATTGACCTTTGACCTTCCAAACTACTTTTGGGAGTGGTTAGGACCACTGTTTAACCTCTGGGGGCTGCCCTAGGGGCTGTGTGTGTCAATGCGATCAGCGCTTGTTGTCACATAATCGGATTGGTGTTGTTTTGGTGTCTACAAAAGCTTAGTATAATCCCAGAGGGATTTCTACATGCTATGAAGTGCACATTTAAATATAAAGTGACTAAATATGTCTTAATAGGAGATATCCTATACCGATGAGGCTATGATGGAGTTCTCCTTCGTTGCTTAGATCCCCAAGAGGCATCATGGGCAATTTTGCAAGCCCATGATGGTACATGCGATGGCCATTTCAATGACATGGCCATCATCAAGTGCATACTTTGAGTGAGCTATTATTGGCCCACTATGGAGAAGGAGTGCAATGTGTATGTCAAGAAATGCGTTAAATACCAACATCATGCTAATATTTCGCACTTGCCATCGTAGGCCTTACAACCCATCCAAGCGACTTGGCCATTTGGTCAGTGGGGATTAGATCTTATAGGAAATATCTCTCCTCCTTCATCGAGCTGACATACATTCATAATCATGGCTATTGAGTATTTTACAAAGTGGGTGGAAGTAATACCCTTAACAACGACAACTGGAGCTCGTATAGCAGAGTTTATACTGGAGCATATCATAAGTCATTTTGGGATTCCATCCAAAATAATATCAAATAATGGAACGTCTTTCAAGAACAAAATTGTGAGAGCTTTGACATATAAATATAGAATCAAACATAGTTTTGTGACTCCATACTATCCGCAAGCAAACAGGTAAGCTAAAGCTTCAAATAAGAGAGTGGTGGCCATATTGAAAAATATAGCACAAGAAAACCACAAAGACTATCATATCCAACTGCCCCTTGCGTTATGGGCTTATAGGACTAGTATTTGGACACCCACTGGGGCAACACCATTCTTACTAGTATATGGAACTAAGGCCATTATGCCCTTGGAATTAGAAATTCCAATGTTGGGCATCGCATTGAAAGAGTTCATCGATGATGACACTACGCGACAAGCTCAACTGGATCAACTGACGCTACTTGATGAACATTGCATGAATTCCTTGGAGTATCTCCATGTTTATCAGGAGTTACTAAAGTAAGCTTACTATATCAAAGTCCACCAGAGATACTTTGAAATTGGGATCTTGTCTTGA
This sequence comes from Wollemia nobilis, assembly GCA_028583015.1. Classification (NCBI taxonomy): domain Eukaryota; kingdom Viridiplantae; phylum Streptophyta; class Pinopsida; order Araucariales; family Araucariaceae; genus Wollemia; species Wollemia nobilis. The sequence continues at coordinate 342,944 of JAQPPZ010001808.1, forward strand.
AAGAGGACCAAAAAAACTCTAATCTACCACCAGATATGCAAGACAAATTCATGGCTAATTGGCTAGGACCCTACATCATATCTAAAAATATTGGTCCGGGTACTTATCACCTAACATCACTAGGGGGTGTTGAAGAGCCTGAAACTCTCAACATCATCCATCTTAAGGTATTTTATGCTCATGGTTTGGTCAATAAAAAAGCCCCAAATCCATATGTAAGACCTTTGGTCAACCTCAAAAGCTCCAAGGGTTTGTTTAAAACCACTCAGTCATCCCAAAAGGATCCAAGGGTTCCTGAAAAAACTTGGTCATGTCATTCAAAGGCCTCGAAGGTTGGCTTATAATCGCTCGATCATCCTAAAAGGTTCCAAGCTCATTTGTGAGTAGTTTGGTCAATCAAAAGGCACCAAGATTTTATGAAAAACTGCTTGGTCAACCCAAAAGCTCCAAGGATTCTTAAAACATTGCTTGGTCATACCAAAATTCCCCAAAGGGACCCATAAACCCTTTGGTAAAACCCCAAAAGCTCTGAGGGTTTGTTTAAAACTGCTCGGTCATCCTAAAAAGCTCCAAGGATTTTGCAAAAAAATTGCTTAGTCAATCGAAAGGTTCCAGAGGAATGTACTTGTCGTTTGGTCGGATATGAGGCTCAAAACTCATAAAAAATATAAAATCAATAAAATATAAAAAAAATGGATAAAGCATAAAACCCAAAAACATTTGCATTTGAATTTTGTATTTTTATTTTGTATTCACACATGCATTCACTGCATTACTGCATGGCACATAGGCATTCGTCATCCATTGCATTCCGTAGTAGGAGGGATTATGTTTGCCAGTATTACAAAATACACCACATTTGTGTTTAAATCATGCATCTCTACATTTATCATGATCCATCATTCATGTGAGTAATTGTGTTTTTCAACACAACCTATAATGTTGCTATGGAGATATACTAGGTTTTTTCGGTAACTCAACCATACCTAGTGGTCTTATCAGGAGTTGGTAGAAAGCTTGTTTTGCTTTTGTATCTAAGGTTTAGTTAGTATAGTGCTTAGCATATCAAAATCCTATCACTAATAAATAAATTAAACAATCCTAACAAGGACTAGGGGAAGATGAAAGCCGCAAAGCAGGACCGGGTATCCTGAAGCAAAAAGAGCTATTTTTTCTTATCCCTCTATGCGGACGATATGGGAAATGTTGGCAGTTGGTAAAAGGACAAGTTAGTTCCCTATTCATAATCCCTTACTTACAATAAAATTAGCAATATACCAAAGTGATATCACACATCAATCCTCATGATTGATACCCTAGATCGATATCATAGATCGATTTCCCAAATTCATATCCCATATTGATATCATAAGATTGATATTCTCAATCGATATACGAGAAACATTTTTCCCAATTAAATCCTCCCAAAGGAAAGTTTTTGAAGAAAATTATCAAATGTAAATGCCAAAAAGTGAAGATCAAGTGAAGATCAAAAAATAGGCTTAAATCAAAGTTCAAAGTGAATATCAAATGAAGATCATAAATCAAAGTTCGAGTGGATATCAAATGAAGATCCAAAATCTATTTTGAAGAGAGATCAAATGAATATCCAAATACAGTTCAGAATGAAGAGGGAATTGACTCCATTGCTTCACTACATATGAGCAAGTATCCTAAAAATTAAAGGATATAAAGGAATGATCCTGAATCCCTGGAATTGTTGGCACTACTATACCTTACGGATGATGATATGTCTGATACACTTGCATCTTGCTTGTGGGCAGACCAATTTTTGAATGTGGAAGATCTAGCTTCAGGTGTCCTGCATTGCCTAGTGGCTTAGTCCAACTAAAATTTAAACTTGGGATTGTATAAGACATTTGTGGAACCCCTATCTTAGCAATGGGCTGAAAGAATCTTGTCTAACATCGGGGAACGGTCGTGTCTTATCCTAAAATAATCATGTGCACACACAGGTATAATGAACAGTTAGGGCCTATCCTAGCAAAATCCTTTTATCTCAAAAGTCTAGTGTGGTTAGTATGTAACTTTTGATAAGTCTATTAAGGTGTTTGAGTCTCATGGAAAACCTCAAAAATTCATCTCATAGCAAAAAAATATCGAATATCGCAAACCATATAAATCATCAAATTGCAAAGTATCGAGTCTAGGATACATCATCATATAGTGCACAATCAAAATATAGGATAGATACCGGATGAATATTAGCAATAATATTTAGACGACCACTGACTATATCGTGCACATATTTTAAATTTTACAAAAGAAAATAGAATGACATATTATATAATTTGCATCAAACAATTGCATTCATTGCATTTCATATATGGGTGATTAATTGATTAAATTCTTATCTTAAGGATTTTCAATTAAATTTATTATTTTTATACATTATGTGGTGTCATCCATTAAATTGATAACCATATTTGCATTCATTCCTCATGTTTTAAGTGATTAAAGCATACAGGTTCATTTATATTAGATCACTATCGTGTAAATAAATCATTACATACATTAATGCATACAATAAAGCAATATGAAATATGTGTTAATAGAAAACATTGCATCCATATGCATCCATCATAAATCGCACATCTAAGCATCTAGATCACTGCATATAAGCATCATCATAAATCAAATAGCTATCTAGTGCATGTCATCCATACATCACATCATATAGCATCAAATTAACATAAGTATTGCATCCATGTGCATCAAATAAATATAAAATAGAAACATATAAATCAAATACACAGCATGAGCCATAAATGATCATGATCATATATATAAATATGTGTCTCAAAGTACATCATATGAGTACAAAATACCCGTAGGCTACAATCGTGTAGGTCCTCGACCTTACACCAAAAATGATACATGTGCAAAATGTAGTTGTGATATGACAAGATCCCTAGCTCTGGTCTTCTCCCCCTAAACTAGAGCTTTTGCCACATCCCTCAAACTTGTGACCTATAGCCTGCTCTACAGTTGAATCTGGCCCCTATTGTATGCCCTACTGAGGGCCCTATGTACCACCTAGCCCGAGGAAGCTTAGCACATGAGAGACTAGTATGTCCAGGTGGCTAGTACTATGGCTAGAGGTCCTACCTATATCCTTGTGGATCCTTTGTGAGCTACCACCATGTATGCTAGATGATCTATGCATCCTCTCTGTCCTGTAGGTCCACTGGCTAGAGCCAGTTGTGGATTGCCCCATAGTCCTGTACCTGGTCCACTAAGACCTTGCAGCATGAGAATCCTTCGGGACTGTACCACAAATCAACCTTATGTAACCCTCTAGCTGGTCTATATGGTATACCCTACTAGTATGTATGTCATTACCCTCCTCCACAAGGGCTTGTAAACACTAGATATCTGATATGGGATCACGACCGCTAGGTAGCACTGGCACTAGTGCTGCAAATGGTGCTATGACAACATGGGAAGATGAAGGATCTCCCTTATGAGCCTAGGCAAAGTTCCCCTTTGCTATAGTTGTACCTAGTTGTGCCTCTACCAAGTCACACACACTAGTGAGCTCTTGTACCCTCCTCTCTATTTTTGTAGCCCGTGTAGTTAGGCTAGTGATCTGCTGCTCTACCTCGATCAATATATGATCTTTGTTAGTCAATTATGCCCGTAAAGTGGCAATAGTGGTGTCTCATTCCATTTGCTATGTGATATATCGATCGAGCTAACTCTGCAAGTCAGTAACCTGAGTCAAGAGTAGCCTCTTTGCATTGTCATGAGGGACCTCACCCTCCTCTGGAGCCTCATCATCTGGGTCAAACTCAGGAGCCTCCTCGACGGTGGCCTCTGTGCCCCATATGCCCTTTGTCCACTGGTGCACCCTACACCTATCAAGATCCACCTCTACCTTTGTATGGTCTGGCACTCTGTCCAAAATCCCCGATCCATGCCACTAGATCATGGACCACCATCCATCATATGTTGGGGTGGTAGCAGCCCTATCAACCCTAGACTCCTAGAAGTCATCTGGCTCATCTCCTAGAGCCAAAGGCCAAATCCATGGTAGATCCTGCTCTAAATCCAAGTGTCGATAAATAAATTGGATCTTTGGGATATCTTGCACTATGTCTAACTGACGTAGGATGTGAGAGTAGAATTGATACTCTTTAATATTGACCTTTCGGCTGAGTATCCACCTATCTCTATGAGCCTATCGAAGCCACTCGCCTGCCTCAGCCCATGCTGGGAAATCCATGTACAACCGCCCCTTAATTTCATCTAGGTAGAGTGATGTGAACCATGTAATATAATGTTGGATGTCACCAACATGGGTCCTACTCCTGAATCCCTCCTCCTCATGAGGCCAACATGTGGCATAGCACTAGTGGTCATCATCGATATCTATGATATGCAGTGGTAGCTCTCCAGGATGCTCTATATTGATGTGCTACCAACCCTAAATCTGGAGTAGTACGTTGCAACTGATGCCTCGATGGCTCTGGTTAGTAATCTGGTACAACTCTTTGTACAATTGGCATAATAGGGTGCTCCCCTAGGCCAATCATAGTGGCTAAGATGCTGAGCTTTGAACCACTCTCTAGATAGTGGCTAGGATGTTCCAGGGAATCCTCACACCCTAGGAGTCTGTAAGAACAACTTGCACCACTAGGTGCATAAAAATGGCCTCATGCATAGAGATGTTCTTCCCCAACCATTATATGATGTGGACTCCATCATGATCAATACTGTGCTGAGCCTCCTGGCTCTGGTCACCAAATATAGCATCAAAAATGGGCCCTTTGTCCCCAAAAATAGAAGAGACGATGGCCTCACCATCAATGGGGATCTTGAATATCCTGTATACATCCTCCAAGGTCACCATCATTTCACTTGTAGGCAAGTGAAATGTGTTGGTCTGCTCATTCCAGCACCGGGCCAACGTAGTCAAGTAGGCTTGATCCACCCTAATTATGGGTAGATCTAGGATGTAGCCGAATCCCATGACTCTGAACCATATCTGCTTCCTAGGAGTGAGCTCTCCATGAAGAGTCTTAAGGAAGTTGTGTTCACGAGCTCTAGAGGTCAACCTCTGAAATAAAAAGCATAATATAAGAGAAAATCTATCTAAACACAAGCAAAAAATTTAAAAACAACTTAAAAATCGTCAAAAACATCTAAAAATTGATAAAAGTACCTTGCCCTTGCCTTTGCCTCGGTTGGAGGAAGCTTACCCGTGCTCTACCATCGTGCGGTGTATAGGGTGTAGGTGTAGAGTTTGATAGGGTCAGGTCATTTTGCAGCTGTCACTGTTAGAGCTCTCCAATTGCCAAGTTACTGTTAAGGAATAATGAAACAAATTTGAAAAATGAGCCTTTTATAAGATTTTATTATTTTGTGCAGACCGCAAGCCCTAGCCGTGGTTCCCAAAATTGCAATTGGGAGCCGCAGACCCTAGCCGCGGTTTGCAACTGGTAGCAAATTTAGTCAAATCCCACCATGGGAAGGTCTAAAAAGGTAAATTAATGAATCCCATTGGATCAAATTTTCAAAAAGAGTAATCAATGTTAAAAATTTGATGATGTTCAAGCACTAGGATCAATTTAAAAAAATCAAAATTAACAACAAAAAAATCAAATAATTAAAAACACCAAATGCACCTCGTATTCAGTAATTTACCCTATACACTTGGCGGTTGCAGCGACTTGCACTGCATGCAATCCGACAAAATGAGTAAATTACCATAAGGAAATTTGGGGTAAAATTGTCATCGTGGATCTGATATGCTTATTTTCTATCCTAAATAAGGCCTTCACGGTTGGATTTCTCCACGGGAACAAAGCGTTTCATGTCATGTCTTCTATGACATATTTCAGAAAATCATTGATAACTTGATTCAACACAAACCTAATTGGATTTGTATCAATTTGATTTCCTAAGATGACTATTGTAGCCCGACTGCTCCATGGGATAGGAATGTACAATCATTATTAGCAGTTGGAATCAAAAGCTGAACTAGGCCTAGCCAAGGCATTAATATGCTCAAATCTAAATTTGTTCAGATCATCCATGGTGGTCAAGTGACATCATCACTTTAATCATTGTCATTACCCTCATAGACTCATCGCTTGAGGGGGTAGTCATAATATCAAATCAAAATCAAAATAAACAAAAGATCCTAGAGATTGTAAATCCCTTAATCTTGTCAAAATTTTGTTCGTCCTTGCGAATCATTGTCAATAGCTATCATAAGCTTACCATTTTCTTGGGGAAAATAGCAAATATGACTTTACTTGTTGTTCTCTGCCTTTTAGATCTATGGGTCAGAAGATACCTATGGAATGCACAACTGCACCGAATGAGATGAGAAGGGCATAAGCTTTTCAAATGTAAGCCTTTCACCTAGTTGGAAGCAATGATTCCAGGATGCACATCCTTTTGTTGGACAAGAGGTATCTAATGTTGATCTAACTAATGATCATCATAGAACCTTCGAAATCATTTTAGGAGGTATATTTTTGCTCAGCGTTGTTCGATCTCACAACGCATCTCAAAAGGGGTATCTATAGACACCTAAAATGCGTCATGGCGAGGGCGACTACTCATATGGACATGCTACAAGACCATATGGAGGATCTTGGACATAATCCAAGATAGAGCAATGGTTCTAACCACTCAATTTGGGTTCCTTGGCCTAATCAGTCTGAACCGCAGCCCAAACTTGTAGTTTATAGGCTGAACCATGGCTGAGACCTGCGGTTTACAGTCTAGACCACAACTGTAACCTACGATCTTAACTGAAGTTCAGTTGGCCTTCATCCGAGCCAAATCGGTTTGAATGGCCATTTGTTCTAGAATAAGGTGGTTAGAGGATGGAAGCTTCCAATCCAACTATTCAAACCACCTCTTCTTGATCTTGGCTTCTCCATGAAGCCACCCCTAGACCTTGGGTAGTCCTATAAGTACCCCTCAGAATTAGGGCAAACCATCAGAGAGAGCATTGGATATTTGAGCAGCGAAGCCTTGTTGAATTGTACACTCAACTGAGTATACTAAGAAAGAGAGCTATTGCACTTATCCCCTACTTACTTGCAAATATTCATTATAAATTGCATTATGGATGCCCTAGGAGCCTAGGAGAGCCAAGAAGCACATATTCGGGTGAACAAAGGCCCCTCACAGTGAATCAACCACAAAATCAATTTGAGGACACCGAAGGCGACCATTGAACATCAATTTGGACAAGGAGGTCAAGCCCACTGTCCTTGAAATTGAGGTTAAACCTATCAGATTGTTAACCATGGCTTTCAACCACGGTTTACAGTGTAGACTGCTCACCAGAGCTACGTTTTGTAGTAGAGGTATCACCGCCTTACCTTTTTTATTTCTATCTGGCTAGTTAGCTTAGTTTAGATATTTCCATGGTTTAATTATAGTTTAGCAGATTTTTGACCGTTAGAATTAGGTTAGAATAGTTTCTTTGTGTTAAGCATAAAATAAGACATTAATGGATTCTTTATGCACTTTCATGCTCTATTTCACATAATTGGTCCATGCATAGTGTATTTGTTGTCTTCCTTTATGCAATTCTATAAATATTGATCCAATTAACATAGTTTAGAAGTGCTTTTCATGCTTTCTTGATTATACATGCTTAATGGTATCTTTGTGCATTTTTTCCAAAAGAACCTCCTCATGAGAGGTTGCCTATATTTTTGGCATTTTTATGTTATTTCTTGATCGCAGGGAATAGATTCGAAGGAGATTCAACCATCAAGTTCCTTCCTCAACGTGAAGAAGAGGGCAACTCCATGCTAGAGCAGTTTGTGACTAGTTGAAAAGCAACATTAGTGTGCCTACCCTATTGAGGGCTTTGGCATTGTATTAATTATATCATCATTTGGGTGACCCTAAGAGGGGCATGATTGTAATCAGGATTATTTGCAATTATTAATACAAGAAACACTTATTTTGTAGAATCTATGCAATCTTGTCATTTTTATGCTTTAAATGAATGAATATGATATAATACAGTAGATGGGTGCATGCTTTTTGGTTAGATCAAAAGGCTTATAGGTTTTATAGTCATATCACAAAGAAGTTGATCATAAGTGGAGATGTGAATTTAATGGAAGATGAAGCTTGGAACTAGGAATCCAAGACTAGTCAACAAGAGCCAATAAATATTGAGTCTGAATAATTAAACAAAGAAAGTGTGAATCAACCGATAGCTCCAAGTAGTAGTACCGGTGCTAGCAATATCACTGCCTTATAATTAATGTCACTTCCACTTACAAAAATGATCTCCAATATGAGAACACCAATAAGGACAAGGATATTACAAGACATATATGAGGTAACCAAAAATGAAATAGAAGAAGAACATTCTGATTTTGCTTTATTTTCTAAGTGTGATCCAATTTTATTTGAATAAGCAGTTATGAATAGAACTTGGGTGAAATTTATGGATGATGAGATAGAAACCATAAATAAAAATCATACATGGGAAATAATTGATCTTCAAGTAGGTAAGAAGACCATTGGAGTGAAATGAGTATATAAAACTAAATTTACTGCCCAATATGATGTTGAAAGGCATAAATCTAGACTAGTTGTAAAAAGCTACAAGCAGAAGTTAGGGATTGACTATCATGAGGTATATGCACCTGTAGCAAGACTTGACACAGTCAGATTGATTTTAGGATTGGTAGCCCAAAAGGGGTGGAATGTTTACTAGATGGATGTCAAGTCTACCTTCCTAAATGGAGTGTTGGAAGAAGAGGTCTACATAGACTAGCCACCTAGCTATGAGCTAGAAGGACAAGAAGGAAAGGTCCTAAAATTGAAGAAAGTATTGTATGGGTTGAAGCAAGCACCTAGGGCTTGGTATAATTGCATTGATGCATATTTTTAGGAGAATGGGTTCATAAAATACCCATATAAGCACACTTTATACATACATAAAAATGAATAGGAGGATATGATTATAGTCTACTTGTATGTAGACTATATAATGTATACTAGCAATAACAATATGCTATTTGAGCAATTTATAAATGCCATTAAGTAAGATTTTGATATGATATATTTAGGCCTAATGAAATATTTTCGTGGTATTACAATTACCCAATCTACAGATGGTATCTTCATCTCTCAAGGAAAGTATGTAAAATATGTCTTGAAGAGTTTTAGAATGGAGGATAGAAAACCAACGATTATACCAGTTGCAACATGCTTGGAATTGAGAAAGAATGATTGTACCAACAATATTTATCCAATATTCTACAAAATATTAGTTCGAAGCCTCATGTATATGATAGCAATCAAACCAGACTTAATGTTTATAGTGAGTTTGATAAGCGATTTATTGAGGTACCAAAGAACACTCACTTTCAAGTAGGAAAAATAATTCTATGGTATGTCAATAAGAATAGAAACCATGGAATCTTCTATGCAAGAAAAGACCAGCTTGATCTTATTGGCTACACAGATATTGATTGGGTTGGTAATATAAATTATAGAAATAGCACTTTTAGTTATGCATTCCATCTTGGATCAGGTGCAGTTTCATGGTCATCAAAGAAGCAACCAATTGTTGCATTATCAACTACTGAGGTAGAGTATGTTGTCGCAACTTTAGTAACATGCCAGGAAGTTTGGCTGAGAAGAATTTTGGGTGAGCTGAATCATCAACAGGAAGAGGCAACAATAATATTTTGTAATAATAATTTAGCCATAGCACTATAAAAGGATCTAATTTTTCATGGTAGGACCAAGCTTAATGACATACGGTATCATTTCATTAGATAATTTCTGAAATTTAATGAAATTGAGTTATTATTTTGTAGGTCCAAAGAGCAGGTTGTGAATATATTCACAAAACATTTGAAGGAGAAAGAGTTGAAAAGGCTAAGAGAAATGCTCAATGTCAAAAATATTGTGAAAATTATTTTAAGGGAGGATGATAGAAATTAAATCAAATTTCACTTTAAGGGAGGGTCTTAGAAATTAAATCAGATCCCTCTTGATATATCTCTAATAGATTTCATCTTTAGATCTAATCATCAAATTTTAAAGCACCCAAACTTATTATCGATGGTTGCAGTTATGCAGTGGTTAGATAGATACAATACTTTTATATTTAATGCATGTCATAATATTGGTGAGTCTTCTCTATAATATCTAGCTATATATGAGCAACTTGTATCATCTAAAAGTATGAGTGAGAGAGGAATAAAAACAGAAGAAGGGCGACAAAATACCAGAAGGACAAATGTAAAGGCAAGGAGTTAAAGCTACAACCTTCTAAAAACTCATGTATGAATGTAACTTGCAATCTTATTAAGTTGTAGATGTATGTGGAATGCTTCTCGAGTAAGAAGCCTGTTATGTATTTCCATTTTGAGTAATATAAAATACTTCTACGTATTTATGCTTTCGTGAGATATTCGAATGTTGATTAATTTAACCTTACAAAATTAGGTTTTCCTTTCTTTATCTCATGGTTGTCGCATTCTAATTTTTGCTTGAGTTAGATCATTCTACCAAGATATTTATTGCACTGAACAATCCTTTGTATAAATCCGTTAGTGTAAAACCTTTGCAAAATTACATTGAATAATTCCATTCCGCTCGAACTCTCTATTTTGTTGAGTAGATTTGCAAAATATCTACTCCGCTCGAGTAAATTTTTTCTCCGTGTGAGTTAGTGTAATACTCGGCTTGTGCAAAGTTCCTTTTTAAAATTATGCTCGAGCAATCCTATGTAAAATTTTGGTCATGGATCCTTTGTAAATTTCTTTTCGTGAAAAATCCTTTGTTAAATTCTTCCTACCTTGTGCATCAAAAAGTGTGAAAGATATTTTGAATCGCAGAATCGGATAACCAACATATTTTATAAAATGAAACTCATTAAGCTCCTAAGCATCCTCGATCTGGGCCATCTCCATTCTGCATGCACAACATCTTTTAGAAACCAGAAGCTAGTATTCAAACCACTAAGAACTATTGAAACAAATAAAATACAGAGCAAGCTAGAGATAATACCATGTCTATAATTTATCCCCACAAACATTTCATCTTCCCCACTAGGATATCATTGATTATTCATTTATTTTTTATTCATTTACCTTCTTATAATATGGTTTTTTATTTATTATGTATATGAGTTACCCAATATGTACGGTCTATAGACACCATTAATCGTACATCTACTATAAAAGATGGTGCCCTAAATGTTGTTTGAATTAATTTTCTTAAAAATTCTCTAAAATAATTTAATGTTATTGTTTACTTATTTTCATTATGTAATCATTATTTTCACATTTATCTTATCAATCAAGTTTGAGTTGTTTAAGCAAATGAGAATTAAAAAAAGATATTCTAAAATGAAAATGTTAATAATTTAATAGATAAATAAAATAAGAGATGTAATGTTGATTGTTTTAATATTATGTTTTCTTAAAAAATTAATAATTATATGTATACATTTTAAGTTATAACTAATATTTTAGATTTTTAAATTGATGATTTTAAAATATGAAAATTTATATTTTATAAAAAATAATTAATTATTATTTTTTTATTAATGGTGAAAAAAGGGTTTTGAAGGGTTTCAGAACCTTTTACATTAGAGGAGGCAAAGAAAGAGAAGGCAAATTAAGCACATGCTAGCCTCCAAGGTCAAAAGAACAAAAACTAAACCTGACAATCACCCAAGAGAAAAAAAGAGAAAGATTACGCCATGATACAACATAGACTAGACCACCACCTAATAGGGCACTAAAGGAGAATTTTTTGTTTTAATTTTCTTTTAGAGGCACCAAATATCTTGCTCTATTTTTTGTAATATTGGAAGGACATAAAATACATAAAGATGTAGATAACAAAACCATAATCCCAAAGAGCAATGGTGAGGGAAATACACCAAGCATATTCCCTGAGAATGGAAACCACCAAGGAGAAAAAGGACCAACCCCCCAAAAAATATCCCAATAGAGAGGATAACTACAACACAAAGGAGACATCATCCAAGTAGAAAAACAATAAAAAAGGTCTACCAGATAGGTAGGCCCAATGCTTTCAAAGAAACAAGTGTCATTAACCACACAAGAAAATTTTCTTCCCAAATTTTGAATTGGCCACTATCCACCTCCAAATTGGTCATAACATTAGTAACTTGGTTTCCTTCCCTATAAATATCCTCAATTTTAACTTCTAACATACCTTCAAGGTGGGATGCGATGACGAAAAATGGAGCTTTGGTGATTTGGCGGGAAAATTTCTGAGCAGGCGACAGGCGATGTTCTAGGGTTTCTAGAGTGAAGGAAAATCCAGGGCCTTTGGTGGTTTGACGTAGTGTTACTCTGAAGGATCGTCTGCTGCCCCAGGAGGGCCCAATGGGGTCTCCTCCAGATCCTCTCTCTGGGAGAAAGAGCTCATATGCTGAGCTGCTAAAAGAAAATGCTTCGTCTTCCAATGACGAAGCTCAGAGGAATGCTTTTCAAACGCTCTTCAAGAATGCTGGCAAGAGCTCAACTACACACCGAGTTAATGGATGCCTCCCACAATCCGCCTCCAGACCTAAGATTGTCATCGAACCAAAGATGGTCGAAGACACAATCATCTACCGAGCTAACCATGATCTGATTTGTAAATTCATGGGTATCCGACCTACCCTAAATTTTTTGCATACCTAGGTCAGACAGAACTGGGAGCCTCACGGTGAGTACTCCTTATGGTTTATAAGCAATGGGTATTTCATTATTAGTTTCTCTTCTTTAGCCGATAGAAACAGAGCATTTGAATCAGAAAAGAGGAACCACGGTCCGACAGGGTTATTTGTTCAACCCTGGAGAGTGGGTTTCGATCCTCGTATTGAACCCACGGTTGTCCCGATTTGGATCCGGTTGTACGCTCTCCCGATGGAGTTTTGGGGTGAGCAGGTTTTTGAAATGATTGGTAATTCCCTCGATAGACATCTAGGCGTCTCCAAGGACACCATAGAGGGTAACACAGCTGTCTTTGCAAGAATTTGCATGGAAATGGATATTAGCTAGCCTCTACCGGCAGAGGTGGAACTTGAATTGGCAGGACTATCCTGGATCCAACAGTTAGATTATGAGGCCCTGCCCTTCAGATGTAGAGTTTGCCATAAGCATGGCCATTTGGCATGGTTTTGTCCAAATATATTGAACACAAAAGCGGAGGCTCCGCTTGGAATGCCAAATCGCCCCAGAGAGGGTAAGTCTACTCCTATCAAAGAACCATCCAATCCTCCTCAGGGTAATGATGTTCAGAAAGATGGCTTTGAACAGCCCAAAAGAAGGAGAAAGCAAAAGAAAAATGGCAAGGAGCAAGCACAACTCAAGCCAGCCAATAGGTATGAAATTTTTAAGTCACTAGTGGATCAAGAGGACCAAGTCATGGAAGGAGTGGATGGGAATACTGAGGATAATAACATCCACACTCATGCTTCTCCTTCATCTCCTCCTGTCTTAGAACAGGTGATTGAGTCCATCGAGTTATTGTAGCCAGAGAATCCAGGGGCATTGATAATACACTCCCAAGCACAGCCAGTAATTAAGGATGTCAGCATGGGAAGTGCAAAAAAGAACAGAGAAAGGCCAGCCCTAGGGATTACTCAGGTGGAGAAGAGATCCAAAAATAGTAACTCTCAAGGAGCGGGCAGAAAGTCTAATAAGGATCTACTAGCAGTGCAAGGAGACAAGCTGATCACTGGAGGATCGGTGAGGACAATTGATTCTTACTGCTCTCAAGGTTTTCAATGATTATTCAATCTTGGAATGTTAGGGGTTTAAACAGTAGAACCCATCAATATGCTATTCAAAGACTCTTAGGAAAATGCAAAACAGACTTTTTGCTCATCCAGGAGACAAAAATGTCTTTAGATCTTATGTGTAAAACAGTTAGTAGAATATGGAGGGGCGCTGGTTATATGGATGTGGCTGCTCAAGGTGCCTCGGGGGGGATTGTTACTCTTTGGAACCCTCTGGAATGGACTGCAATAGAACATATAGCTTGGAGGGGTGTTCTCACATCTCATTTTAGGAATAATGTCACAGCTGAACATGTTTTAATTACAAATTTTTATGGGGCTCAAAGCATTGATGGCCAGAGGCTCCAATGGAAAGTTGTACACAACATGAGGTCCTCAAGGGAAGATTTAGACTGGATTATTGTTGGGGATTTTAATGCTAAATTATCTGCTCGAGATCAGGAAGGTGGAACCCTAGTTTTGGATCCAGGGGACCGGCTTCTGATTGCCCAAGTCCAGGCCTTTCACCTAGTGGATATCAAAGGCCCTGGAACCTACTTTACTTGGACTAACAAGAGGAGGGAGCCACACAGCAGGAAGGTAAAGCTAGACCATTTTCTGGTCTCAGAGGAGGCATTTGTTAAGTGGAATATTAAATTCCAGATTTTGGAGGGCCTAGTTTCAGATCACTTTCCCATTTTGTTGGAGGGAGGGACTATGACAGGGCAGCACCACAAACCGTTTAAATTTGAGAATTTTTGGTTACAAAAGGAGGATCTTCGAAAGAAAATTCTGTAGTGGTGGGAAGAAGGTCGTCTACCTTTTGGGACAGCAATGTTTAAATTCCACAAACAGCTTCATTTTGTCAAAGTTAAATTGAAACAGTGGAGGCAAGCTAATAAGTCAGATTTCCAGCTCCAAAGAGCTCCCTTAGTGGCTAGATGGGAAGAGGTGCAAAAACACTTTAGGGAAGGAACAATTACTGAGCAGCTTAAAATCGAGGATGATGCCTTGCGCAAAGCGGTTGAGGACATTGATAACCAAGAGGAGACTTACTGGAAACAGAGAGCAAGAAACACTTGGTTATTAGAAGGAGATAGAAATACAAAATTTTTCCATCGATCAGCCTGTGCTAGGAGACAGATGAATAACATGGAAGTCCTTCAAGATGAGAATGGACACTCCTTTGATACTCTTCCTGGTATGCATTCCCACTCAATGGATTATTTTTCTAAACTTTTTAAGGAAAGTATGGAGCAAGATGTGGAGGCTCAAAATGAAGTTATTGATGTCATACCCTCTATTATCTCTCAAGAAGAAAATCAGGCCCTTCTTAGACCCATTGATAGAGATGAACTGAAGAATGTGGTCTTTGGAATGAGCATCGACAAATCTCCGAGGTCCAGATGGTTTTCCTATTGAGTTTTTTCAAGCCTTTTGGGATACCTTGGAGGAGGATGTTGAGGAGTCTAGAACTAATAAAATAATGCTTAAGGCAATAAATCATACCTTCATCACTTTAATTCCAAAAGGGGAGGAGGGGGTTCATATCTATGATTTCAGACCTATTGCCTTATGCAACGTGATTTATAAAATAATCACAAAGATAATGGCTGAACGGCTAAAACCTCTCCTTCATAACATCATTTCCTCTGAGCAAGGGGGTTTTGTAGAGGGTAGACGAGATCTTGGATGGGGTGGTCCTCACCCAGGAGGCAATCCATACAATGCAAAAATATGGTAATAAAGGAATGTTCATTAAACTGGATATGTCCAAGGCTTATGATAGGGTGGAGTGGGGCTTCCTGTCAAAGATGTTGGCAGCCTTTGGTTTCTCTCAAGACTGGATAGATTGGGTCATGAGTTGTGTTTCTACGCCTTCTTATTCTATTCTAATCAAGGGGCTTCCCTCGCCACCTTTTGGAGCCACTCGTGGTCTTCGTCAAGGGGACCCTTGCTCTCCCTATCTCTTCCTCATCTTGGCTGAAGGATTAGGTAGACTCTTCTTGAGGAGAAGACATCAAGGCCTGATAACAGGTATCAAGGTGGGTGAGGAAGTTTTGACTCACTTACAGTTTGTGGATGATACGGGAGCTGGTTGGAGTGGCCGATCTCGGGGAAGCTAGAGGAATCAGAGATACTCTTAATGTCTACCTTAGGGCCTCAAACCAAGTCATCAATGATAAAAAATCCAAAGTGGTCTTCTTCAATCTTGACCAAAGGCTACGGGACAGAGTTATAGAGATCTTGGGATTCACTAGGACCTCTCTGCCAGTAGTTTACTTGGGGGTTCCTTTGCATTTCAAAAAATTAAAAATAGATATCTGGAAGGATCTTTTGGATGGCATCAAAGATAGAATGAACCATTGGTCTCATAAATGGTTAAGCTATGGGGGCCGATTAACTTTCTTACAGTCAGTTATTTAGGCCATGCCAATCTATAAATTCTCTATCCTGGCTGCCCCACATTCTATTTGGAAAGAGCTGGACAAAATGGCTAGAAGATTTTTATGGGAAGGAGCAAAAGGGGAGAAGAAATGGGCCTTGGTTGGTTGGGATAAAGTTACCCGGCCCAAGGAAAAAGGAGGGTTGGGACTGAGAAGCTCCAAGCTTAACAACAAAGCTTTGGCTAGAAAACTATATTGGAGGTGGATTTCCCAACCAACATCCTTATTCAGTAGAATCCTAACCAGTAAATACTTGGGTCATGTTCACCCCAATGAAGTGGGCCATTTCCCTCTGGATGGTAATGGATCCTTAGTGTGGCAGGCTCTCAAGCTTGGATCTCAGGTTATTAAAGACCAATTGTTTTGGAAAGTGGGGAGAGGGGAGAAGGCACGTTTTTGGACTGATTCATGGGACCAGTACCCGCCCATCATTGCTGAGTTTCCCGAATTGCAACCAATTAAATCCGCCATAGAAGCCAAGGGTTGGGTCCATATTGAGAGTTATTTCAACACTAGCCAATTGGGGGAGTATAAGTTCAAGAAGTTTAAGCGGTTGGAGGAGTGGCCAATTACAATCCCTCCGGAGTTGGCACCCATCTTGACCAAAATCTTGACAGAAAGGTTTCTCACAGGGAGAGACGAGGAGGATGAACTAGCTTGGGGCTATGGGAACCTTGGGGTATATACAGTGAAGGACGGATATGATAAGATCCTCCCAGAGCCTCCCCCACATTTATTTTTGGTTCAAGATTGGAGGAAGATATGGCATTCCAAGGGCTGGCCAAAAGTGAATTTCTTTGCCTGGCAGTTTATGCACAATGGAATTCTCACCTTTGACAATCTCAAAAATAGAGGAATCATCGGTCCATCTCAGTGTGTTTTATGCCACAAGAATGAGGAAACAGCTGATCATCTGATGTTTGAGTGCCCTTTCACGTGTCAGATTTGGAAGCGTTGGTTCTCTCACTATAAACTCCCAGGCTAATGGTGATCGACTCGGACCAATATTTGGGAAAGATGGAAGAGAGGTAGATTTAAATCTAAAGCTCTTCGAATTGGTTGGGAGCTTGGCTTACTTTTCATCCGGTGGCAGGTGTGGTTGGAGAGAAATGCTCGTATTTTTAGAGAAACCTTCTCCTCGCTAGATGGAATTTGGCGAGGTCATCCGGAGCAAAGTCACGAAAGCGGTTGCCATCTATCTTTGAAGAGGAAAATCGGGTTGGTCCTGGGCCCTTTGGAAGAGGGAGCTGTAGAGCAAGAGAGACGGGACAGAGCTAGCTAGAAACCTCCCCCAGAAGGTTGGATCAAAATCAATACTGATGGAGCTGCAAAAGGCAATCCGGGTAGTCTTGGAATTGGTGTAGTGTGCCGGGATCATGTTGGGTCTGTGCTCTATTGGGAAATGCAAGGTCTAGGAAGAGCCACAAACAATGAAGCAGAAGCCTTTGCTATTAAATATGCTTCCATATGGGCTGTTAATCAGGGACACAGGAAGATAATTCTCGAGTCTGATTCTCAAATTCTGGTTGGCGCTCTAGGTTGCATGAGGAACTTTGCTTCGAAAGCATGGAGGTTGCGGATTCTGGTCTCTCAAATCAAGGAACTATGGAGGGAATTAGATGATGTGATCCCCGTCTATGTGAGTAGAGATTTAAATAAGGCGGTCGATTTCCTTGCAAAGATGGGTGCTGAGAAAGAGGTAGGGGTGCAGCTGCACAGTGACATGCCTGTGGAGGATGCAGTGATTAGGTAGGGTCTTGAACGATCCTTGAGACAATGAGCAAAGTTTATGCTAAGGGTGGTTTTTGTCATGATATCGCGACCTGTTGCACCGTCGCGGCCTTTGGAGGGAAGTTGTCGTGATATCGCGATAGGTTGCGCCGTCACGGCCTTTGGAGGGAACCTGTCATGACATCGCGACATGTCACGTTGTCGCGGCCCTTGGAGAGATGTTGTCGCGATTTCGTGACCTATTGCACTATCATGGCCTTTGGTGGGAAGCTGTCATGATTTTGTGACTTGTTGTGCCGTCGCGGCCTTTGGCTGGAAGCTGCAGCGATTTCGTGATGCTTTTGGAGCAGGGGCGCCAAGGAGGATAATCGTCGCGATATCGCGACACTTTTGGTGAATTGGAGCCAAGGGGAAAAATCGTCGCGATTTCGTGACATTTTTGAAGAATGGGAGCCAAAGGGAAAAATCGTCGTGATTTCGTGACACTTTTGGAGAATTGGCGCCTTGGGGAAAAGACGTCACGATTTCGCGATGCTTTTGGAGAATGAGCGCCAAGGGGAAAAGTCATCGCGATTTTGTGACACTTTTGGCGACTGGGCGCCAAGGGGAAAAGTTGTCGCGATTTCGCGATAGTTTTGGAGAATTGGCACTAAGGGGAAAAACCGTCGCGATATCGCGACACTTTTGAAGAATGGGCACCAAGGGGATAACTCGTCGCGATATCGTGACACTTTTGAAGATTGGGCGCCAAGGAGAAAACTCGTCGCGATATCGCGACACTTTTGGCGAACAGGCACCATGGGGAAAACTCGTCGCGATATCGCGACACTTTTGAAGACTGGGCGCCAAGTGGAAAACTCATCGCGATATCGTGACACTTTTGAGGATTGGGCACCGAGGGGAAAACTCGTCGTGATATCGCGACACTTTTGGCGAATAGGAGTCATGGGGAAAAATCGTCGTGATATCGCGACACTTTTGAAGACTGGGCGCCAAGTGGAAAACTCGTCGCGATATCGCGACACTTTTGAAGGTTGGGCGCTGAGGAGAAAACTCGTCATGATTTCGTGACACTTTTGGAGATCAGGCGCCATTTGGAAAACTCGTCGCGATATCGCGGCACCTTTGGTGATGGGGCGCCAAGGGGAAAAGCCGTCGCGATTTCGTGACACTTTTGGTGATTAGGCACCGTGGGGTCTGGCATGTCATGATTTCGTGACTTGTTGCTCTGGCATGGCCAAGGCTGGTTTGATTGTCGCGATATCGCGACATGTCGCGTTTTCGTGCCTTGTTGACTTTTTGCGCTCTGCGGTGGAAAGTGTTGACTTTTTGCACTCTGCGCTTGTAATCTTGTTTCTTTGTTCTTGGTTGGGATGTGTTTACTCCCTTTTGTAACTGTTCTTTGTTTTAATACAAGTTTTTCAATTTTTTCAAAAAAAACATACCTTCAAGGTGTTCTTAATAATATAGGATGAAATGACCTGTGAGGGATACTATAGTGGTAAGTCCTTGGATTTTCATCTAGTAGATCCAAGTTTAAACATTGGTAAGAGGGGACTAGAACCACTCATAAAACCTATGTAAATTTAAATTTTATCAAGTGATATTAGCTCAACTGGTTAAATTCCTCAACATTCAAGGAGGAGACCAAGGTTTGAATCTTTCTAAACGATACATTGATAATATCTAAGCTTTATTATAATCCATAATACCACTATGTGGTAATGATGTAATATAGGTGGGGCCTATTTCAATCCCATATAATCAATTGAAAAAAAAAGTATTTAGGATGAAACAATCGTTAGTCTTTCCAACCTACAAATCCCAAATGATGTTCAAGGAGTCATATTGTATGAGAAGTCTTCTAAATACCCTCTTAAAAACCTAATGAACACCCAATATAAGCACCTTAGTTTCATCTAGGTGGTTGGTTTGAATACCATAATCTCCATCCTAAGCCCAAATCACCTCACCATTATCATTTTTGACAAAATCCCATCCACTAGCCCTCTTAGGGTTACCTTTGGTAGCCCCATAAAAGTTTAGAATGACCCACCCTTTAGCTGGTTTATACCATCTAGTAACAAATATTTCTTGAACAATGGATACACAAGTAGAAGACCCTAGATTCAATTTCCAACTAAAAGCAACCCCTTTCTCCATAGCTTTCTCCCTACCATTTCTAGCAACAAAGACAATCAGGATATTTGCAATAAAAACTTTAAACCTATTAAATATAAAGGATTCATCCCTAGTTATATCTCTAAAAAATATTGTGTTCCTCTCCCACCAGATATCCCATAAAAAATGAGGAAGAACTAGGTCCCACACCCTAGTGAGGTTGTGACTGATGAAGGAGGATTTCCCTTAAGTGAAAAGTTCCTTGAAAGTTCAAGGCAACATCCACTTGACAGAAAAAGAATCTAGTAAAGCATTGAGCACCTTATTTGAGAAATCACAATGGATGAAAATATGATCCATAGATTCAACATCCTTAGAATGCAAGAGACAAATATTGGGAAGACAAAATCCTTACATAAATTATCAACAAATATTTTTTTTTTTTGCAAACATAACCACACAAAAATGTAATCTTGGGGATCAAATGAGAACACCAAACCCTTTCCACCAAAAAATATCCTACCTTGGATGATTATTAACTATTATTTATTTAAAAAGTAAATTTTATTTATAAAATAAATAATCATAATTTTTATATGACATAAATTGAGACAAAATTAGTGAAATTTAAAATATTTTAAGATTAAATATTATTAAAATTTTGATATTTCATTTTTTAAAATATTGAAATATAAAATTATTATAAATTTCATATTTTATTATTTCAATTTTCAGAATTTTTAGTTTAACATGACAATAACATGGTTTTTATCACAATATTTTCTTTTTCAAATATTTTAAACACAAAAAGAAACTTATTATTGTTAAATTAATATATATTTTTTTGTCAAATCCAAACATTTAATAATTTTGTAATGTGTTTGATGCTAAAATCATTATTAAATGACACTCCAAGTTAAAATAAAAAGCATATAATCATGGGGGTTCCTATAGGAACACACATCTTATTTCTTCTATCTATTCATGTTGTTTATCTCTTTCTCTATTTTTTTAAATCTATATTCTCTTCTATTTCACTCTTCTTTTTTTCCATGTGATTGTGGTGAATGTATGTTTTGGAATATTTCCCAAAAGAATTTATGAATTCTAACAAAGATAAAGTAAAACCTTTTATTAATAAGTACAACAAAAATTTTAGAACATTGGAAAATAGGAATCCAATAGAAGAAAAAGGAAATAAATATTTCTTATTAAGTTTGTGGTTGAAATAGTAGAAAACTTTGGATTTTATAATACGAATGCCAATCCTATGAATCACATGGAAGTTTAATTTGAAAAAATAACACATCCTTCATAAATAGCATTATAAAAATAAATCATAAAAATAATACCAATAGTAAAAATGATCAAAAGGATCCCTCAAGGGAGAGGAACATATTAATAAAATGGAAAAACCCTATTAAGAAGCTTTTCAACTTCTATCACCAAATAGGGTATAATAGCTTACTCTACATTTTACTATTTGGGTATGAAAAGGAAATTGAATGTAGTGTATTTGTGCTTTAAGGTAATCTACATTCCTAAAATAAATCATCTTAATATTTTTTCTTCTCTAAAATAAAATAAAAGTATCATTTCAATAGCTATATAATGTTTCCTTTTTTTTTTTAAGCGAAAAACCCCTTGCGGAGCCGCATTGGTCTGAGAGACCATGAACAGGGGTTTCTACACCATCAAAGTCACCCGGGAGTCGCACCCGACCCTGCCCGCACCAACATTATCAATTGGATTTTGGATAACCAATTCAGATTTTTGGTAGGGTGGAAATTTGAACCTGGGACCTCCCTTGGAGGATTTCCCTCTCCTCTCCAACTCACCTACAACACCTGGGTCTATATAATGCTTCTTTTGTTTGCATTTTAAGATCTACTTTCCTTACTAAAAGTGTTCTTCATTGTTTCCTCTTTTGAAAGAAAAATAGTTTACATTTATTACATTAGTTGAAAATCAGAAAAGGTTCCTTAGACTTATGGTCTTGATTATGTCTAATTTTATTTGTGTTACATCTCCTATTATTTGTATTCAGGCACCCAAAGAAGTAAAGCATTTGTAGTTTTCATCCTTTGTTATCTATCTTACCATTGTGTACACAATCTTTGTTTTCATTTGAAAAGAGAAAAGGAAGGTATTTAGTTTCTTGTATACATTGAATATGAAAATCATACATGATTACAAATCTTGTCTTCTTGCATTGTTGTGTTCACTTGCATTGCATCCCATCATCTTTCCTACCTTATTAATAGAAATATATTTAACTTTTATGGATGGCTAACAAATAGTGGATTGTCATCTAAAGCACCAATAAATATGCTTGAAGTCAAGATAGAAGACAAAAATTGTGGTAGAGTGCCACTCATCCAAATCACCATCCTAATACAAATCTAAAAATCCTATCATAATTAGACATTAACCAACTAGATAATGAATACCCATATGATATGTACTTTTTATGCATCCAAGGATCTTTATCATGATTCAATGACTCTCTCAAGGTGCCTCCATGTACCTATAATAATAGCTAAAAACAAAATCTATATTATGTTACAAGTAAGAAAAAAAAGTGGAACTTCGCATACCATGCACATAGTGCCTTCTTAACCCCATACAAGCATATAACCAACCATCATACAAACAGGGTTGTATTCTCAAGCTCAAAACTAGGTAGTTGCTACATTTAAATATCCTCCTAAAATTAACCATGAATAAATGTGTTATTCACATCCATATGATATACCTTCCAACCATCAAGAGCAACTATAGATAGAATCATTCAAAAAGAACCCATCCTGGAAATTGGGAAAAATATCTCTATGAAGTCAATTCCTTCCTTTTGGAGAAACCCTTAGCAACAAGGAGTATATTTTGCTTCTCCACCTAACCCTTTAAAGTATATTTAATCCTATAGATCCATTTTCACCCAACAACATTCTCCTCTACTATAAAAGGAATAAATTGCCATGTTTGATTCTTCATTAAGGACTTGTAATCAACAAGCATATCATATTTTTACTTTAGTTGGCCCTCAATCTAAGATTATGTGAGAGTATATCTAGAATTATAAACCTTTAAAATAAGATACTAAGAAGGGAATTTTTAGCATTGCTCAACAAAAAAATGAGGTAAGCATCCTAGAAATGTCTAAATCCACTTGGGTGCAAGACAAATTGTGGAAGAACTAGGAATCTCCTTACACAAAGTAACATCACATGACAAAATTAAAACATACATATCATGCTCATCATATAATATTGTGGCACAAGGAATTGGTGTATCAAGTTCAAAATTCACAAAATTTGAGACTAAAGGTGTTACTACCTAAGGAAGGGTCAAATCTATAAGTATAATACCTTCACTAGAAGATGAAGAGAAAGATATAATAGGAATAAGTCAAATAATAATTTCTAAATTATTTCTACGAGAAATAAAATAATCAGAAATATCTTTGATAAAAATCTTAGGTAGATTATTGTATGGAATCTCTCGAATAACCTCATCAAAAAATACATCTCTCAAAATAAGAAGCGCAATCCTTTAATAATCATAGAGATGTTATGACTTAGGGGTATTTGAATGTTCCTCAAAATTACATTTGTGACTCTTATATACCTCCTTATTCTAAGTATGTCCATGCTAAATTCCCAAATATATGGAATTGAGACATATTGGACTCATCACCTATCAACCTCTCTAAGGGTTTAATATCATAAAATGATCTAGTGTTGAATTTTTTGATAACTTATGCTATACAAGTGATGACCGCATCCCAAAACATGGGCTCCATACTCTTATCATGAATCATACAACAAGCCATATCCATTATTCCCTTGTTTTCCATCTCAACTAGCCTAATCTAGGCCAAAGTACAATGAACAGTCCTTTAAAAGGTACTATCATGAAGAGAAAAAAATTATTAAAAGCATTGCACATATATTCATATATTCTATTTGACTTGATACCATTGATATTTCTTTCTATATATTTATCTACCAATGCTTTGAATATCTTAAACGTTTTAATATCCTCATCCTTAGTATGAATAACATGCAACTAGACATATCTAGAGAAATTATAAATAGAAAGAAGAAAGTACTTGTTCTAAAAAATAGGTGTACCATGGGTCCACATATATCACTATGAATGAGCTCCAAGGATCATGTAGTACATCTTGTTGTGTCTTTTAGAAAGGACTCTCTATGATAATTTCCATAAACACATACTTCACATGCACCACTTGCATGTAAGATATGAGGAAGTTCAATAGCCATCTATTGATGACTCATGTACCTCAATAACCCATATCTAGGATACTCAAGTCTATGATGCTATCACTAACTCTAATTATTAGTTTATGTTACCATGATCATAAAATATTTCTTTGCTCACTTATTTTTCATGAGCCCGATTGATGAGAGGATGATCCTCATGCTTTTATGTTTGAGACTAATGGTAAAGATGGTATTTGGATTATTTATCAATGGAAGGTAGAGATTATATTAATAAGAATATGCAAAGCATATCTAACACAACAACAACTATCTCACATATCTCTTAGAAATTAAAAATAATATTAAAAAGATCAATGTTTTTCTTCTTATCCATAGCATGTTTTTCCTATATTGTCCTTTTTAAAATTCCTTCAGCATGTTGGATGTTATATTGCAACTTATTGAACTGATTTATATACTCATAATGGTATCAAAGGAGTCCATAGTCAAGGCAACAAGCTCTATCTCTAATATATATATAATTTTTTTTTATTTGGTGGATGAAGATATTTTAAAAAATTTCCCAAACCTTTACATGAGGGGTTTTGAAAGGGTCTCCTAACCTTTTACAAATAAATTGGGATTTTCAACAAATGCTCAAAGCGAAGCACATTTACAAGCTGAATCCAATTTTGAATCTATTAATATTCAAAGAATGCCCCAAATGAAACCAACAGTGAAATAAAAATTGTCCTAGCTAAACATTCAAAACAAAAGTTAAACTTCTCGCCCATGATGGGAACAGTGCATCTAGACACTTAATTTTAAACAAAGGCTTTGAAAAATAGATAAATTATCATACCCAATAGGAGCCCCACGAGTTGATCAAATTTAAAATTCTACCCAAGGCAAGAACCTTGGATCCAGAGAGCTAGGCCAACAGAACAAGCACCCAACAAACCTAAAACTGGAAAGGGCTCTAGCACACTAGAATTGAACCAAAAATAGAAAATACCCACGTAGATTTGAATCCAAAAATAAAGATACCAAATTTCATCCCAAAAGACTAGTCCTCTATTGAAAACTCTACACATGAAGACTATATTGGCCAACAGGGAGAACCACACTTAGCCAATAGTATTCATATCTGGCAGCACCTACTATCCTGCAAACATCTACCTAAAATAGGAGCTGAATAAAGGCAACCACTAGCCCACCCGAATCTAGTAAGCCCATCAAAAAAATTCCACAAGATTATCTTCCTTTATGAGATTTGATATTGTTTCCCCCATAAGGATATTAGGAGTTGTAAAATTAATCAAGCTTAAGTTGTTTACATTTTGATTCCTTTTACTTTTCAAACTTCAGTTGGGATTGAAGTCCATATGCAACCCCTACTTCTGCTTCCTGGTTCCTAATAGCTTTATTAGAAGGTTTTCCAACCTTCTTACTTTCCCCCACATCAATTTGTCCTTTTTAGATGCTTCTTGTTTTAGACCGAGAAAAACTTACCCCTAAATATCCCTCCCCAAGAAGAGGAGACTGAACTACATTTTGATAAGCCACAACCTTTAGTGGAGAATCGTGCTCCACCATAACCTTTGAAGGAGAAGAACTACCCTCAACCACTTCTTGAGAGGACCCCTTTTAGGAGTCTCCATTTTATTCTAAATGCTCTTAGGACATGCACCAGGAGAATTACCAAATTTATTACAGATAGAGCATCTAATATGTATATTCTCGTAAACTATGGATTGGGTCCAAGAACCCTAGTTAGAAATGAGATTAATATGGCCTATTAAATCCACCTCAAGGTCCACCATTACACACATCCTGTCAAAAATTATTCTAGACTTGGCTCTAGTAGCAGAATTGATCAGGACTAAATCTCCAACATCTTTAGCTATACCTCTCAGGATATCTTCATACCAAAAGTGGAAAGGTAAATCAGGGAGTCTAATATAGAGAGGAGCCATATTAACTTTCAATGTCCTTGTGTTAAAATCTAGTCCCCATTTTCGTAGGAAGATCTCCCTTTTACCGAAGAACCAGGGGTCTCCCCCAAGGATATGCTTTGAGTCTTCTTCATAGTTGAGCTTGATTAAGAAGAAAGTATTAGAAACCACCACAATATCCAAAGATACTTTAGGTTTTTTTTTTATTAAATCCCATCTCCTTATGGCATCAATATCCGAATGTCCCCCTTGGAATTTACCAACCAAATTCCATGAGTCTTCCTCCATGGTGATAGTCATAAGCTCATTCGGAATGACTAGCTTATTACAGGAAGAAGAAAGATAAAAAAGAACACTAGAGTTACAAGATTCATAACCCTTTGTAGTAACCGTAGCAAATGAAAAATGCACCTGGATTAAAGGGTTTTCCAAAACTTGTGGACCCACCCACTTGATCACCAATAAGACCCTTCGAAATGGGGAGAATAACTGATAGGAAACACCACCTCAAGAGTTGGGCCTTCACCAATGGAATTCCCTAGAATGCCAACCAAATTTCCATTAATTGAAGGTTTGATCATACCAATAGCCACCTGCAAACCACCATCCTTACTGCCAAGGCTCTCCTTCCCTTTCAAAATTTGCAAACCTCCATCAATCCCACTTGGAACATTCTTTCCACTCGACCCTTGCACTATCCTGCCAACTCTAGATTCAAATTCTCTGACTCTCATTGTTCTCCTATAATATGAGTTTAGTTTGGTTCAATTAACATATAGGAATATATAAAATCTCCTATAAGGGTTCGTGTATGACTTTGTCTCTAATCTATTTATTTATGTATAATTAATACACTTATACAATACCTAAAATTTATAAATTAAACCCTTAGGGTCTATATTGCTACTAACATGAGTGTCATTAATATTGTCAAAATTAAAAGTTATCACACAAAGAGACTCATTTTTCTTATTCTATACAACTATTTCCTGTAATTTTTATTAAACTTATGATTAATTCACTATGAAATCAATAATTTAATTTGTTTGATCTTCATTATTTCCTTTGTTTTTTATATATTTTGGTTAATTATTCTTAGATATGTCAAAAAGAACCTCAAAATGATATTCATAAAAAACTTTAATTAATAAATCAATAGAAGTAATTAATACTATTTTTAATAAAATGATAGTCCAATGAGTTGAGATAAGTCATCACAATTTTAATATATAAATTAATAAAAATAAATAATAATATTTTTAATAAAAATATAGTCTATTGAATTGAGATAGGTCCTCTTCTACAAATGGTTTTTATAATATATGAGTAATGGGTGTTTGAAGGTACTCTTTTTTTCTTATATTGGATATACCTTGGATCATAGAAATTGATAAGTTATCTTCTTAAAAATACTAAATTATATATAGAGAGATGAGGGAATGATAAATTTAAATCTAAGTTGTATTCTCTTGCTTTCTCTATACATTCTTCTAATACCCTAGGGACCATTTATTTTTGTGTCGAATCCAAGATTTAATATTTACAATCCCTAGCTAGGTGACCATCTTCATTAAAAATATAACACATAAAGGAGATGTTCTCATAGTCCATGTCTTGTTCCTAGGTATCCTCCCCAAACTACAAAGTGAATAATTTTGGCAAGGGCTTGTCAAGGTCGATGAGAACACAAATTTTTGCATAGATAATTTGTTCAAATTAACTTGTACTATTGGTTGTCATCATATAAGATCTTAGAGTATTTCCTATTGTCATGAAGACAGGTTGGTTTCAAAATTCAAATGACACTTAAAAAATTCTCACCCATACTTGGGCTACTAAGGGCATTTCCTCTTCTACCTTGAACTTTGTATGCTAGGGCTTGAAAATCCTTGCCCTAACTAAAACCCAAGGACCCCTTGGAAACCTTGTTCTCTATCCTTCTCATTAGAAAAAAGAACTTAGAAATAACCATTGGGGTAAGCAAAAATATTTAACTCACTCTAATTCTCCATCGTCTAACAACCCATAGCTTGAAAGTAGGGAGGGTTAGATGAAGATCCAAAAATCAACATATTAATCCTCTACGTTCCATAACATTGATCCCAGTCTGTATGTTTGATATCTTAATTTGGACTGTAGGAGAGACATGTGTTTCTTTTATCCACCCCAAGGTTATTTTACTAGGGTCTATTTTAGGCATTCTCAAATGGTTGTGGGAAGTCCTGGTGTTATTAACTTTAGTCATTTGTAGCTTTCCTCCCCTCAAGGCATATCAAAAGGTCATTTTTGGCAAGCACTATATTTTTATTTATAATTTGATATTAATTTAATTTGTATACAATAATCATATATTAATAATATATATATATATATATATGTATATATATATATATATGTATATATGTATATATATATATATATATGTATATATATATATATATATATATATATATATATATATATATATATATATATATATATATATCATTTCAAATTGAGAATATTTATTTCCTTTTACGATATTTTTTAAATGAATTAATTATCCATTAAAATTTACATATATATATATATTATATATATATATATATATATATATATATATATATATATATATATATATATATATATATATACTTCAAAAAATTTGTAACTTTCATTTTAGAGTTTGAAAAAATATTACAATTAGATGGGTATTTTATACCCTCATATAAGCCTTACTAAATTAGATGTGTTACAATAATAACATGTTGTAAAGCTTTAGTCATCTTATAGTGTCATTTTGATAATTCAACTCTGTAGCCATCAGTCAAATTTCAAGTATGATATTAATTATCCAAAGACAAAAAGGAAATACGAAATGTATCCTAAACCACAACTTCTATCAAAAGGAAAAAAGTATCAAAAGGGTAAAAATTGTGGTGGAATCACATTTCCATACACTACTCATTTTAACCAAGTACCAATTGGAATATCCAAGGCAGATTTTGATAGATAATTTGCTTTCTTATTTAGTTTTCTATAAATATGTTTATAAGATATATCTATAAATGATGCTTCTAGTAATTTCACTTGATCATGGTAAGGTCTAGGTGTCAAATTTTGCATCTATATTAAACCTAAAGCCCAATCCACCACCAATTTTGAGTCACCAAATACTTGAAGTTTTGTTATTCCATGTTCCACTGTCATTCTTAACAAAAAGATCAAATTCTTCCACTTTATCATATCATTGGTACCTTCACCAAGAATTTATTTGAAAGTGAATTTTTTATTTTCATGATTATATAACACTCCTCCTAACCCCACATCTATCTAGATTGTCTTGACAAGCTCCATGAAAAAAATCCCAAGACTTTGTAATATCCACTGTTAAAACTTCTAATCTGTCTTACAACCTTTAAATTTGGGGTTATTTTAACACCTTCATAAGTATATTTTATCTAAACTTAAACTTGTATAGGTAGAATTTTCTTGCTTTCAAACAACATAGACTTTCTTTCCAAACATAGACTCCATGCCACTATTAATGGAATGCACATGTATTCCTTTAAACCTTTATGTTTGAACCATTGTTTCATATTATCTAATAAATGTCTTTCTAGCCACTATAACTTCCCCTTAGTCATGGGTAGAATATACCTCCACACTTCTCTCAAAAAATCATAGTGAACTAGTAAGTGATCTATTGTTTCTTCTTCTCTTTTACACAAGCTGCATAGACTTGGACCTTTGCAGGACCTCTTTTGTAGAACATCCCATGTTAATGTCTTCTTAGTTAAATCTAACCAAGAAAAATTCTGATTTTTAAGGGTGCTTTCACCTTCCAAATCCTACTCCACCACCAAAGGACCTCCTCATTGTTATATTCAAACATTATCTTGTATCCATTTTTAGTTGTAAACTATCCACTAGTTGGGTAATTTAACCCTACTAAGAGTCTTCTTCTTGTTACAATATTATTAAATCCCATGTCATATTCCTTGTATACTTTCTCCATTTATTAGCTTAATTTCCTCCCAAAAGTAATTATTTTGCTAAAAGTCACCCCTAATTCCATATATTTATTCTATCCATAAAGGTTGCTTTTGCTAATACTTTGATCCCCTATCTATTTAGATGTTCTATTAAAATTTGAGATAGTTGGTAATTCCCTCCATTCCCCATCCAAGAGTCTTTTCCTAGCTTTACTTTCTTCTGATTTTTAATTTTTTAAATCAAAAAAATTCCCACTATTAAAATATCCTTTACTAATGCTTTCCAAATGATAGTTGCATTGGTCATTGGCTTTATAGGAAGTATAATACACTCTTCGAACAACATGGAAGCTAAATATTTCTCCTTTATAACATCATGTCATAATCCTTTACCAATTATCAATCTCCAAAGACTCTTGGTAGCTAGTGCTTTCTTGAAGTTATATATATTCTTAATCCCCCATCCTCCTATTGATTTGGGTTTGACTATCTTACTCCATTTAACATAAGGCATTTAGTCCTTCTCCCTTCTTCATGTCCAAAGAAAATGGAAGTATTTATTCCTTATTTTTTCCACTATTTTAATAGGATTATAAGCCATAGAGTTATAAAAAAACTAGAATAAATTCCACAACTAATTTAACCTCCCAATGCTAAGCATCTATTGCATCATGAAGTTACTCTTTTTTCTACTTTATTTTATAACCAAATTTAATTTTGGTATCCATAATTATTTATCTTCGGTATAAACCCTAAATATTTTAGACCTTTACCAAACTCAATTAGATTGAAGCTAAAAATCCTTACCAGTGCTTCTTATCCTAGTTGTAGTATATTAAAAGCTATAACTATTTTCTAGAGGTTTATTTCCATTCCTATGGCAACACAATATAAATTAAATAGCTCTTTATAGTTTAGTGCTTCTCTTAAGGTACCATTTCCAAATAGGAGTATATCATCTGTAAATAGTAAGTGAGTCCCAACTAAAGAGTTTTCCAATTTAATAACTTTAATCTTGCCAAGTCTTTTTTATTCCTTAATAATTCTACTCAACTCTTCAACCATAAGTAAGAATAATAAGGGTGATAGAAAGCATTCCTATCTCATCCCTTTGAATGGATTTAAGAATCTAGAAGCTAAACTATTAATTAATATAGCAAAGGAAGCAAAATTAATACATTTTATTATCCAATTTATAAACGGCACGCCACAACCAATATGAATTAATATAAGCATGATGTACAACTAGCTTACCCTATCAAAAGCTTTTGCTAGATCAAGTTTAATTATCATTGCTTACTACTTCCTTTATTTTACTGAATGAAGTGCTTCCTTAGAAACACTTATAGCTTCATGTATTTATCTTTTACATAACAAACCAAACTATTCTTCTTAGAAGGTGTCTGAAAAGCCTCTTTTAACCTCATAACAATAATCTTGGAGATAATTTTGTATAGTATTACAAATGATATGGGCCTATACTCCCCAAAGGATTATGGGTTATCCTTATTATGAATCAAGGCAAAGAAATTTGTATTTATAGAACTATGTATGTGCCTAGAAGTTCTTTATTCCTTACCCACCTTTATAAGGTATTCTTCCAACAACTCATAAAAAACCCACATAAAAGTCAATAGTTCAACCATCTGGTCCTAGACT
Organism: Wollemia nobilis; assembly: GCA_028583015.1. Classification (NCBI taxonomy): domain Eukaryota; kingdom Viridiplantae; phylum Streptophyta; class Pinopsida; order Araucariales; family Araucariaceae; genus Wollemia; species Wollemia nobilis. Next base: position 374,822 of record JAQPPZ010001808.1, read on the forward strand.
ATTCCCTTTTTTAAATGACTTAACTATTGCTAGTAGCTCCTCCTTAGTGACTTTCGTCATCAAAGTCTCTTTAACTTCATCATATTTATGAATTTAATTTAAAAATTTAATCATAGTTATAATTTAAATAAAATAATTAAATTGTTTGAGGATTGACATAATTTAACCCAACCAAATGTGTATATTGTGACCCATTTTATATATTTATTTATGTTGATTACTAAACATCATTTATATTATTATTCTTGGTAATATAAAATACAAATTTTAATCTAATTTATTGGTAATTATATAACTATGTTTGTAAGTCAAAATTATATTTAATTTTACTTTATATTATACTTAAATATCATAACAATCATATTCAATTTAATTTTTTTGAATATATCCTTGTTATAAATTTGAAATAAAAATATATAGTATTTTATCTTGTACTATTAATAACATCAATAAAAATAATGAGAAATATGACAATGTCACTTAAAAGAAATATCCTCATCTTTGTAGTTGAGCTTACTTTTTCAAGAACTTGTGAATTGTAAGTTTTAATATTATTACCTTGTTAAAAAATATATTATTATTATTATTAAATTGTGAATTGTAAGTGTGATTTGCACATCCAATGTATCAAAGGCATGAAGAGCATGTGTGGATAGACTTGCAAGCCTAAAACACTCACCACCATGAAGACCCAATTTTGAGTCCTACCAACATCATATCCTAAACTTTATGTATTACATTATTTTATTATATATGGATGCTAACCAATCCTTATAAGGCAAGTATCACAACTCAATTCATCATTTTCCATCCTAATTGGTAGTATTATGAGTGAATATTGATAATAAAGATGGCAACTAGAGGCAACAAGTGGTAATTTATAGTTTGTAAAAAGAAGTTTGTAACTTAAATTGTTACATATTTAAGCTCTTAAATGCCTAAACTTCTTGATGCTATAGCATTTGCATATGGAAGCATTTTGGGTCTATTTTTTAGATTACATATTTTTTGAACCCCTCATTGGTAACATTAACTCAAGACCACTATAACATTTTATGGAATTTTTCTTTGTAAAATGGACTAAGTTTGCATTATCCTCTCTAGTGCAATATTAACTCTAATAGTCCATTTGCATGATAGTTGAAAAATTTTCTCATGTCTAGCTCATGTATGATTTAAAATATTTATTTTACAAGAAGTTCAAGAACTCCTTAATCTGGGTGGAGGAGAGTGATGGCTCCTTCTTTGTGAAACTGATCCCAACCTTGGTAGTTGGAATATTCCTAAAAAGGTTTGGATGAAGAATCTAATGCCTAAGGTCAATGTGTTTTTTTGGTTGGCTATCCAAAATAGATGCCTTACCCTATAAAACCTTAGAAGGATAGGGATGCTCCTTCCGAATAGGTGTTATTTATGTGAATATGCTGAGGAATTTGGTATGCACATTTTATTGCATTATCCCTTTATTGTGGAGGTCTGGGATCAGATCTTCCAAGTCCTTGGGATCTCCTAGGTTTTGCCTCAAATGATTGTAGATGTTTTTATTTAATGGTGTCCACCATTCAAATCCTTGCATCTGGGAAAGTTTTAGATCTTTCTGCTCCCTCATATTCTTTGGAGTATTTGGTGGGAGCATAACAAAAGAACTTTCCATAATTTTAAACATGATCTGACTTCTATATTATTTAAAGTGGTTGGAGTGATGATGGAAAACATTTCTACTTGCTTATTAGACCTTTCTAGGGGTGATCAGACTAAAGCTTTGTTATAATTCGAGTTGGGCTTCACCCGGGTTGCTCCTCCTCTTGCTTCTTGACAACTTTCTATGAGAATTCAGGTTGTTTGATCTTCCCTCCTATCGGGTGGATAAAACTTAATTTCTATGGAGCTGCAAAAGGATACTCGAGACCTGTTACTACTGGGGGTATCCTAAGAAATGATAAAGATAATATTATCAGAGCCTTTGCAGAATTCCTTTCTATTCAGACTATGCATTTTGTGGAAGTTAGAGCTTTTCTTCAGGGGATTTGGATTGTGGATTATTTGGGCTTCCAAAAGGTGGTTGTTGAGGGAGATTCTTTGAATATTATAAATACATTAAAAAATTAAAATCCTCCTAATTATATGATAGCTAACACTATCAATGATACCTCTCAAATTATCAATTCTAGATCAGTGATCCAAGTGTAGCACATTTTTTGTGAAGGGAATAAGGTTGCGGATTTGATGGTGAATTTGGAAATTTCACACCAGGGCCTAAGGGTGTGGACGTACAAATTTCCTCAAAGTATTGAAAACCCGATTGCTAATGATTGTGCGTAGCAGTTGGTTTTCATTGTTTGAAGGATTGGAATGTTATGTTTGTTGGACTTTCTTCTCTCTTATTTAGTTTTTTCACCTCAGCATTTACGGCCTTGTTTTACTTTGGGTGTCTCCTTGGAATATGTGGTCTACTTTATATTTTTTCCCTATTTGGTTGAGGTGGTGGAGTATATTTGTTTCTCCTATTTATTGGGTTTGGTAGAGGTGGAATTTTAGTTTTGGGTGTGATTACTTAGGCAATTTTTGTGATGGGGGGCTACTATTTTCTTCTACTACGAATTTCAAGGTGCAATTGTCTCTTTTTCCCTACTCAACTGGTGATCAACACTTTAAGTCCTAAGATTCTAGGTGTCTTGTGGGGACCTTGAATATTTTTTTCTATGTTTCTTCTCTTTTAGTCATTTTCCTCTTTTGTGGCCCTACATTGTTTATCCTCTCTTCATCATCTCGTTGAAGTTTGATACCGAGAAATTTGAGGCTCATAGGAGGGGTGTTGTGGTATTAAAATGTGTTGTACCTAATGTTATTGAATTAGTGTATGCCTCATTTTCTTCTTGGTGTATTGGGTTCCTCTATTTCTATGCATGGTGGTTCACTATGGCCCTCAAGAGAGTTGAGAATCCTTGTTGAACCATCTATGTTTGAGGATGATGATGAAGTTAGAAAAATCCTACGTAAGGGTGACCTTATAGAGTTTATTTTGTCCTTCCATGGCCACCATAGAGCCCTTTATAGGACCCTATCCTACTCCTAGCAAAGAAGACATGTTCAAGTAGAAGGAATTGAGTTTGAAATTTCTATGGACCTCTTGGCCAAGGTGATTAGTTTACCTAATGATGGTGAGTGCCATAAGTACCCAAAGCACTCCCTTAAGTAGGAGTATGATTTGTTTGTTGATGCTTAGGAGTTTTTGCCAAAGTTATAGAATGGTTATGATGCAAAGGTATTGATGGCTCTATGGAATCATATTATTTTAGTGATTATGGAGTATTTTACGTTGGATTCAAGTAAGAATGTAATTCGTAGTTATCATATGATGTTTATAAATTAGCTTAGACAAACAATTGATGAATATGTTGGTCTTCATATTCCAATCTTTGAAAAAGTTATTATGTGGAGTTATAAGAGGGAAAGGATTGGATCCAATCCATCAGGACTTGATTTTGCTGAATTTCAAGTTTGTGGTGAAGTCCAAAGGTATTGTAGTTGAAGATGCCCTACAAAAAATTAAAACTTTTAGAATTCCTCCTTTTATGGAGTCATTCTCATCTTCTTAATTTGAGGAGGATTCAAAATCGAAGGATGGTGACTTCTCTCCCTCATCTCCCAATTCGAAAGGAAAGTTTTTAATATCCAAAAAGTCTTTGAACTCCATGTGTTCTCCTGTTCTAGGTAGTACACGAGGGTCGGCTCAACTTTCTAATAGAACTACCAAGTCTTCGACTCCATATGTTTTATTTGTATCTTCAAATGCGAAGGAGGGCTCACATGTTTGCAAGATGCCCAAATATTCTCCTTTGCATAATAGTGCTCACATTTCTATTGAGCCATCAATATTTTGTCCTCTAGATTCCCAACCTATTTTAGACATGCTTGATCAAAAACATCATGTACTTTTAGGCTTGATCTAAGTGGTTGTTTCTTTTTTCAATGAAATTAGGGATATCGTTAAGATTCATATGGAGACCTCAGCCTCTTAGGGCCATGTGTTTGGTTTCTTTCACTCCGTGGTTTGGTTCACCCTTTGGGTGCTAAGTTTTATTTTTGATGTCTTACCTGTTGTTTTCCCTTTATTGGTTTTCTCCAGTTAAGTTGCACTACTCCCTTTTGTTGGGGCTGGTTTTGAGTTGGATTTAGATTTTTCTGGTTTTCCTTCTCTTCTTGGATTATCTTAGGTTTGGGGACCCTATCAAAACCCACTTCTTTATCTAATAAAAAAAATGTCATAAGTGTTATGCAAGCCTTTGGGTTTTCTATATTTTCTAGGAAGTTGAGATATGGTTTTATGTATGTGGATAGGTTTATCCATCTCAAATACTTTTGGAAAGAGAAACATAACCTATTGGTCCATACGAGAATTCATTATGAGGAGGGATGTATCATCTCTAATTTCTTCTCTCCTTAGACCCATAATTTAAATTATAGATGAAGTGTTCAAATATTTGTAATTTAAACTTATTAGTCCAATACCAAAATTGATAAAGTACCTATAAATTCTCTTAATATAGCTTATGGAAAAATGTTATGCAAACCCTAAAATATTCTCTATGTAATCCTATGAGCATTCTATATGTAAGCCTATCAGCATTATCTATGTAAGTCTATGGGTATTTATGTGTAAGACTATAGGCATCTTGATGTAAACACATTATTAAAGGATGTAATATATTTATTAAATTATAATTTAACTTCTAATCCAAGTTATGTCATTAGCATTTAATTGGGTAGATGGTATCACTATAAATACCCCCTATTTAATGGTTTATTGTATTACTTTGTGGTATATGAGATCATGGGGTGGCTATAGGAACATACATGTTATTTTTTCTATTTATTCATGTCATTTATCTCTTTCTCTATTTTTTTTTATCTATATGCTCTTCTATTTCACTCCTCTTCCTTTTTCTGCATATGATTGTGATGAATGTATATTTTGGAAAATTTCCAAAAAACTACTGTGAATTCCAACAAAGATGAAGTAAAACCTTTTAATAAATAAGTGCAAAAAAGTATTAAAACACTAGTGTAGACACCAAATTCTAGTTATTTTCACTATAATTACCATTCATCATTCACCATTCACACCCAAACCCCATTATCAACTCAAGCCTTCATCCACATTGAGCTATTTATCACCATGTGACCATCCATTTCTACTTACCATAGGTTAGTATAACCCTGGGTCAACCTCACCCATATTACACTCCACTCACAAATAATAAAAATATGAGGTATTTAATAATCCATTGCCCATCCTCCAATTCACTTAGGAATTTAATAAATTTAATAATCCTCCATTCATATATGAGAGAAAGGCCTATCCCTCACCCAAAAGATACATGCCCCACTAGGAATTTTATATTCGTCCACTTAGGAATTTAATGAATTTAATAATCCTCCATTCACATAGGGGAGAAAAGGCCCATCCCTCACCCAAAAGGGACATGGCCCACTAGGAATTTTATATTCCTCCACTTGGGAATTTAATAAATTTAATACTCCCCCACTAAGGGAAGTCCATACTTAATCCACATGCATAAAAATGATCCCATCCTCCACTTTCGATTTACTATAGCACATGCTCCACCTATGGAATTTAATATTCCCACCTAAGTAAGACCATGCTACACTTATGACGAATCCAATCCCCTTTCCATATGGCCCTAGCCAAAGTCTATAAAAGAAGATATTTCTACCATTCCCAAAAGAGGAGATTTAGGCACCGTTAGGATACCCAAATACCGACCTATTTTTGAGCATCAAATGAAGAGTTCTGAAAGGAGCATTGTCACACTACTAAATTCATACCATAAATATCACATCCCTCTTAGAGACTGACCTATAGGTGCTAAGGAATATCGATCCAATATTTTTTGCCACACAATGCCAAACACAACCTACATTTGACCAATCCAAAACATAGCTTCCATTTATCAAATGTAGCCTACGGGTTCCAAATGTAGCCTACATGTCCCAAACATAGCTTACGGGTGTTCAGACCTAGATCGATCGCTTCTAGACATATATTAGCATCAAAATGTCTCAAAAATGTTTGATTTTTATTGGTTTGCATCTTGCATATCTATTTAGTCTCTGCAATCATTTCATTTCAAGGTTTTTTAGCTCTCTTAAAATCAATACAGGCATTACACAGTGGAGGCCCCTCATATGCTATTGATCCTCTTTTTTTTGTAAGGATTTATGTGTAGGTGATAGATTCTTATATGGGTGATGAATCTAGGATGGCTCGTAAGGATACTCAATCCCACCCACTCTTTTTAATTGTAGCACAAGGATGTTGGCACCTAGATTCACTGAGCAAAAGGGGCTTTTTTCCCCTTTTCATTGTATTGTACTTAAAAGTAATCAAGCAAGAATTATTTGTGTAATTATACCCTTGCACATCAGGTTACATTGTTGTAAAAATGAGACTAAGGCTCCAACACAATCAATATGAATCACCCTTTTCTTGTTATTTCTATTTTGTTTGCCTTGTTTCTTACATTATAATATGTGTTTGTTATTGATTGTAAGTTTTTGGAGCTTTGTGTCATGAAATATCACAAAGAATTTTTGAGGCTTTCAAATACTAATTGAGTCATTTTTAATACTGTGCAAACGTAGCCCATGTTTGGGAAATGCAACTTGCATTTGGGAAATGCAGCTTGCATTTTGGATACCTATGTAAATGCAGCATGTGTTTGGTCAGCTAAAGAAAGAGAGCTTAAGGCTTCTTTGTAAGTGGTCTAGACCTTTTTCAGGCTCAAATTTTCTTTAAAAGAAAAAAATTCTTCTGTTTTTGTGTTGATGTAAGAAAATACCCATTGAATTGAAAGTGCATACTAGAATAGACATTTTACAAGCCATTTGTAAGCAATTTGAAAGCATCAAATCAAAGTCACATTTTAGGATGCATTTCTTATTTTTCAAATTACAAAAGATATATCATCTGCTTCTATGGGTTAATTTTACATTCATAGATGCATTTAAATATTATTTGAGCTTCTTATCTACTATGTCTTGCTTTTGAGATACTATAAAAAATGTAGCCTTTGTTTGTCAAACGTTGATTGCATTTACCAAATGCAGCTTGTAGGTCCTAAATGGATCCTCCAAGTGTAACCTATGAGTCCCAAACGTAGACTGCATTTGGCCCTATGCCTCAAACCCATTTTGGGGCCTTATGAAGTATTTTTTTTGTATTTTAAGATAAGTTTTTGTCTTTTCTACTATTTTTGAGTGTTATTTTCTGTTTTGTATCTCTAATATACATTTTTTAGGCATTAAAGAAAAAAAGTATCCTAATTTTACATTTTGGTAAAATTAGGTTAAATTTGCTTATAAAACTACACAAAAACTTCACAAAACCTGAAATAAAATTGTCACAATCCCAAAATTCTACTAAATTCAACTAAATTTTTTTATAACCTGAAATTCCATATTGAACTATCACTCAAATCCTCTTTTATTTTTTAGGCACACCTATCCTTACATCTTACATATATCTATCTATGCAAGTGTACTAGGTGTGAGCATTTAGTTCCAACTATCTTTCTCATTAATCCCCAATGGGTTAGTTCTCCCTCTTTCATTCTATCAAAAAAGGTATGGTATCCTTTCCACTTTACATACGCCAGTCTATGTAGGTGTTTGAGCATGTAGGAATTAAATATCCTTCTCATCCCATGATGAGCTAGCCATTCCAATATTGGTGTAATGACCCCAAAATATAGCTTACAAGAAAACATAGAAAATAAATAATTTTTTTTATTAAGGAGAAGGATTCATAAACCCTTATTCGACCTTTGGTTATTCTATTTATTTAAGATCACTAAATTTCCCAACATTCCCAAATAGTTACATCTTACCAAATATCCTACTACAAATCAGTCTGCGTAGGTGTATCATGTGTTACTGCAAATAAGCTTATCTATCTCATCACTCTTGATGATTTAAACTTATCACTATCAATAAGTCGATAGTATACACCCATCACCATACCATACACAAATCCATCTGTGTATATATGCTATATGTATTGCAAGTTAAGCTATCCATATCATCTCCACTATGAGCTATCTTAACCCATATGTAATATTTTAGTCTACTTAGATTTCACTCTTCTTAAGGGGGTCTTAATTCATTTAAGTCTCCTATGTTCACCCTAAGGGGTATCAATCCCTAAGACCACTTTCTATGTTAACCCTAAGATCTCAATTTCTAAGGTCATTTTATAGGTTCACCCTAAGATTTCAACTTCTTAGGTCACTTTTATGATTAGCAAGACGACAATAAAGCATTAAACAAGAATAACTATATTTACACAAGCAAGGAACATTACACAAGCATACAAGAGGTGCTATAAATGAAAATACATATAAATGAAAGTAACTTCAAGGAAAGAGAGAGTTAACTAGAGAAACATAAGCAATTCATAAACAAAAACTAAAGATACAAGTTTTGATCACTCAATGAGTTATTACATATAATAAAGTATGGTAAATCCTCCATACTTTAAAATAATAACATAATACATCATTTTCATCAAGGATATCTCCCCATAATTCTAGTCTATTTGAGCATAAGTAAATCATTGCAGAAGTAAGTCAAACCCATGTAGAATATTCAACTACCATATTTGGAACTCCATGTATTTCCTTCAATCAATTGAGGATAGAAGGGGATTAGGGCATTCATGGTTCCATGCTAGGAATACTTCTAAATGCATTTACTATTTTCATTTCCAAATTGCAACTATACAAATTAAATCAAAGTATCTAACCATCTACTACATAGTTGATATCATAAAAATCACCATTTTTATTTTCCCCTCTCATTACCTAATGAGAGTCCTTCAAAAATACAGATAGATCATAGGCTTTACTTTAATCAATCCATTTCAACCTTTATTCAAAAAATTTAATTTCCATATCTTTAATCCATTAAATAAGCTAGGTTCCTTCATTTTTGTAAATCAAGTTACATTACTTAATTCATAAAAAAAAAAATTATTTCTTCTTTATTTCATAAATCAAAGTCTCATATCTTTAATCTATAAAATAATCCATTCCTTTTATTTAAGAAATCAAAGACTCCTTTCTTTAATTCATAAATAAACTATGTTAATTTTATAGCAGAATCTATTTATTATTTACACCTACTTCTTTTAAAATATAGATAAATAAATTCCTTTGTAGTAGTTTGCATTCGATCAAACAAACTAGATTATAACATTACACTAGCCACTAGCACATCTAAACCATTGGCTAAATAAGTGTTTACCTAAAAATTAAACCTACCCTACAATTGGGTGTTCCCAACCAAGACCAGGTCATACGACCCACACCACACGGTGGACAAAGGAGACATGACTATGGCTAAAAAAAGGTCAAGGTGATCACAAATCAAAAGTCAATATTTGCCTAACAGGTGATCAAAGTCCCATGTAACCCAAGATTAGAACTAAAACTAGCACTTTGGTGGTTCACGAGGTGACTCACATGACCAAACTAGTTGGTCATTAGATAAGAAGAGATTTTCCCTTAATCAAATGACCCACTTCTAACACACAACGTGTGTGGGATAGATGAGAAAGAGGTCTAAACCATCCCTCCCTCATCCAAGCTCACATGAGTAGAGACATCATGCCCTGCAATGTAACTCTCAATGATGGTGCCCCACAAGTATTAAGAGAGATTACATTAAGGTCAAACCTTAATTACCTTGCTAAACCTAGTCACTGGTTTAACACTTACCAATAGATAGATGTAACATTGATGAGGATGGAGATCACTATACCAAACAAACATAACCAATTTACAATCACACACAGGTCTCAATAGGATGATTGAAAGGGAAGGACAGTAAGAAATTCAAGCACTCACAATGTAATGGTAGAGGCTGATATGGGCCTCTAGGAGTGGATGAAGGTCCCTATTGGTGTCTTCCAAGCTAACAGTGGGCAAGATGATAAGTTACGGAGGGAGCCAAACTTACACCAGGAAAAGGTCTACTAAAATATGCTTGACCAAAAGGTCCAATAGGGAAACCAATGGAGGGTCTATTTTAGACAAAGATACCAACATATAACAACATACATAGCTAAAATTACTGGTATGGAGATAACCAACAAATAAGAAGCTTAAATCGATTTCAAAGCTAAATATTACATCAAAACCAACTTGGTTTACTCACATTAGCTTTTCCCTCTGGTATCCACATCTTTCACAACCTGAACACTATTCATCTAGGTGTTAGATACTGGTTATCTATCTCTATCAATTTCTACGCATAGGGTCTATTTTCTCCTTGCACTCTCGTTCTTCCTCCTCTTTGCTTTGTCACCCATCAAGATAAAAGATATTTATCTTATTCTCCTATTTTTGACTTGGAGATCGCATTCTAAAACTTCCCATCCCCAAGTCTTTTCTGCATTCAATATTTCACCCACTCGCTATCACTAACTTTTCTCTCTTCTCAAGTGGTGATCATACTCTTTCATGATAAAACCTCTCTTCCAAGCTACCTCAATGTGGCAACCGTCATTAGATATATATTTTTTTAATCTTCCATTGAGCTTTGCCATAAGTGGATTTCTTTCCCATTTCAATCATTGGTAGGTTCCCCCATCAACTCGAACATACCACTTGCAGAGTTATAAGAGATGGTGAATATCTTCTCTTCTTTCACAAAAAAATGTTTAATTACATTTGAAATAGGTTCTCTTATTGATTTCTCGTGAAATTTAATTATTGCTTACAATAAAAAATTGTTATTTCTAAATGAAACCATATTATCATTTAAATAAAACACTTATTATTTATAAAATAAACTTTATTATCTTTTTAAAATAACAATTTGTTATTTATAAAAGAAACTCTATTATATTTTAAAATAATATGACTTATTATTTTTAAAAGAAGCTCTATTATCTTTTAAAATAAATCAAATTTATTATTTATAAAAGAAGCTCTATTATTTTTAAAATTTAAAAAAAAAAAACTTTATTATTTATAAAAGAAGCTCTATTATATTTAAAAAAAACAACTTTTTATTTATAAAAGAAGCTCTATTATCTTTATAAATAAAATGAATTTATTATTTATAAAAGAAACTCTATTATCTTTTAAAATAAAAATTTATTATTTATAAAAAATCTCTATTATCTTTTAAAATAAAACAACTATACCTATGCATATATGTGTACATACATAAAACATAGAATCAAAGGTTTTCTTATCGAATACTAACATCATGTTATCCTTTTGAAAGGTTTAAGCAAAACAAGGAGTTTTCAAAGGTAACCAAAATCATGCATTCTTTCCAAACTATTGATGCAGCAAGTGATAAAGTAAAACATAAATCAATATTATGCAATAGACAAAGAGGGAGTCTTTCTGTCAACCCAGTCACCTACCTCAGCCTGATATTTTATGATAACTACTAGGCTATCAACCGAGGCTCAAGGTGGCTAGTTATTGATGATTATCCCTAACTAAAAATCATACCTATATGAGGGTATATATTTATGTTACCCCCAAGTTGCCTTAGTCATCACTTTCACATCCTCAAGTACTCCGCTTCCAGTTGATGATTCTACTTCTTCCACCTACGAGTGTATTTGATCCTGCACATTGGCAATATGTCAGCAGTACCATGCTATTCTACAATCAAATTAGATATCACATAGTTGTTCAATTTCAAAAACTAAATATTAAAGCATCTATAATTAAAACATTGTTTCTTTCCACCAAAAATCTTGTCATGGAGGGTCATGAAATTATACCCCCTAGGACTAAACACCATCCCAAGTTTTTCCAGTTCAAAATAAAATTATTACATTATATTTTTTCAAACAAGAAGGGAAAATATTTTTGCATATCATCCACTTTCTCCCAAGTGGCATTTCTTTCAAAAAATTGGTCCCACTAGACCTTACATTTTTTAAGAGTCTAGTTCCACATAGATTTAGAATATGGTAAGACCCGAAGGTCTTACTATAAAATTAATAAATAATTTAATATAAATGTAATCGCAGGCCACTTAAAGGGGGCTCCCTTATAATCGCTTTGCCACTATAGGGGGCTCCCTCCTTAGAATCTATGCTTCTTATTCTTCTTCTTCTTGGATGATTTGATATGGATGGCCAATGTAATATATATATCTACCCTAAAGCTACGTTGGTGAAGAGACATGATGGTTCATGTTATGAAGAGACGTGATGGTTCACGTTATGAAGAGATGTGATGGTTCACTTTATGAGTTAATAATATAATAATTAAATGATTAATAATACTAACTAATACTAACTAATAATGTTAGGATTGAGGATCCTAACATTCCACCCTCCTTAAAAAGAGCTTTGTCCTCAAAGCTCAAGGTGAGGAGATTTATATTTTGTTTTCCAAGAAGGATTTGTGTAAGTTCTTGGACTCTTTTAATGTCATCCTTCCGTAGGCAGGGATATCGAGAAGGATGAGGCATTAGCAAGGGGCTACCAAAAATATTAGTAAATGTGTGATGATGAGAGAAGGGCAATCCTTGGGGTTCTTCAAACGCCTTAGAATGATGCATAAAAATAGGTGGTAAAACTTCCACATTCTCTTGTTGTTCCCTGGGAGAGGCAATGGAGGAGTGTGCAGTCACATTTTTGCCTTGTTTTTTAATAGGTTTGATCCTATGGTGATAACTCACTATTGGAGAGGAAATTGAGTGTAGTTCTTGTAGAGTGCATGTTTGGACATAATGAGTCACTTCAAGAATGTCTACCTCATCCTTGCCTGATGCATCGATCACCTCTTGCACATCAACCTTATTATATTCATGGCTATGATCAAGTATTTCAATCACTTCTTGCACATCGACCTCAGTGTCTTTATTGTTGTGAGTAGGTGCATTAGTCATGTTGGACACAAGTACCTCATATTCTTGCTCTATGGAGTGATAGGAATCAACCATATTCAACAATTGTACATCTACCTCATATTTACCTTTTATGGATTGATAAGGATCAACTTCCTTCAATAAATACAATGTTAGTGTAGTGCATTTATGGTGGGGTCCAAATTGCTCATCACAATTATTGCAAAGTTTTTTCGCTCGTCGTTCCTTCATCTCCTCAAAGCTAAGATGCTTAATTTGTAAATTTTGGTTAGGTTTGGGGGTGGTGTAAGTGGTTTGTGATTTCTCCATAGGTGTTTTTCCTAATCGATGTTGAACATTGAGTTTATCTTCGGCTAACTTGGCCAATCCATAGGTTTGCATCATGGTATAGGGATTGAACCTTGTCACCTCCATTCTAATTTCCTCTTTCAATCCACTAATGAAGCTATTTATGAGAATTGATTCATCCAACCCTATGTTGTGTTTGGTGATATCCTCAAACCGAGTTTGATACTCATGCACAAAAGTGATTTGATGAAGTTACTTGAGCAAATCCCACATGGTTGGGTCCTACATGGCTCTGATACAAAATGGTAATACCCGAAGGTCTTACTGTAAAATTAATAAACAATTTAATATAAATGTAATCGTAGGCCACTTAAAGGGGGCTCCCTTATAATCGCTTTGCCACTATAGGGGGCTCCCTCCTTAGAATCTATGCTTCTTATTCTTCTTCTTCTTGGATGATTTGATAACGATGGCCAATGTAATATATATATCTACCCTAAAACTATGTTGGTGAAGAGACGTGATGGTTCATGTTATGAAGAGACGTGATAGTTCATGTTATGAAGAGATGTGATGGTTCACTTTATGAGTTAATAATATAATAAATAAATGATTAATAATACCAAATAATACTAACTAATAATGTTAGGATTGAGGATCCTAATAGAATAAAAATCAATATTATTGATTGAAATCACTTCAATAACCTCTATATTTACCATCTGCAATTTATAAATATCCCATACATGTTCAAGGTCAGCAACATGTTTCCTAAGCAAGGATATGTGGAAGGTGTCATGAATCTTTGACAGGTTAGGTGGTAAAGCAAGTCAATAAGAAACTGAACTAATATTTTTAGTGATATCAAAGGGTTCCACAAACTAAGGATCCAAATTTGTGGATTTGATAGAACTCTTCATCGGCTTAACCCTTAAAAAAAACCTTGGCTCCAACTTAGTACTCTATTAGAGTCCTCTTTAGATTAACATAAATTTTCTACCTATCGACAAATTCTTTAAATATTTGCCTAATTACCTTTATCTGGTCTTCCATTTCTTTGACCATGTCTAGTCCAATCACAACTTGATATTATAGGTTATCCCAATACAATGGCATTCTACACTTTCACCCATACAAGGTATCGAAAGGAGCCATTCCTAGAGAGGAGTGATGTCCATTATTATAGGTAAACTCTACAAGATATAGGTAGTCTTCCCAACGAGACTTATGATCCATGCAGTGCATGCAACGCATATCTTCTAGTACTTGGTTTACCCGTTCAATTTTTCCATCTATCTTAGGGTGGTATGTTGAGCTCATATTCAATTTCGTGCCTAGTGCATGATGGAGGGCTTTCTAGAATTCAAAAGTAAATCTGGAATCCCTATCTAAAATGATCACCTTAGGAAATCCATGTAATCATAATACTTCTTTGAAAAATTTGTTAGCCACCACCTAAGCATCATATTTTATGTTTCTAGTATGAAATACACAACCTTAATCAATCTATCGACTATTACAAGGATTACATCATGTTGATACCTAATCTAGGGTAACCCTACTATAAAATCTATAGATATCACCTACTATTTATGCGTAGATACATCATGTGGGTATAATTTTCCTATAGGATGCTTGTTTTTAGCCTTAACTTTCTAACATTTGAGGTACCAAGCAACAAAATCGATGATATCCTTCTTCATTCCTATTCAAAAGAAGGTTATTTTCATGTTTTCTTGCATTTTGACCCCTCTAGGATGAGCAAAATAAGGGGATCTATGGGCTTCCTACATTATTAACTTCCTTAAATCACCCATTTTTGGTATGATGATCCTTCCTTTGTAGCACAAAACATCATATTTCAAGCCAAATTCCTTATTGCCCTTAGGGTCTCTACCCATTCTAGCTCGAATCTCCTGGTAATACTCATCCCGAGATTGCTCCGGTCTCACTTGATCCATTAGATCTATGTGACCTCTAGTTATGGTTGCTATGTTTTTCCTTCTACTCAAGGCATCAACAAACTTATTATATTTCCCTTTTATATACTAAATTTCAAAGTCATACTCAATGAGAAACTTGACCCATCTCCTCTATCTCGCATTGAGTATTGGTTGGGTGAATATATACCTCAAACTTTGTGGTCAGGTTTTAATTGAAAGGGTCTTCCCACCAAGTTGTGGCTCCAAGCCTTTAGATAATGTACCACTACTTCTAGCTCTAAATCATGTGTAGCATAATTAAATTTATGCTTCTTGAGCTTCCTTGAAGTATATGCTACTACTGAATCTTCCTGAGAGAGTACGTACTCCTCCTAATCCTTCTAGTGATGTGTCTATACATACTAAAAAGTCCCCTTGATAGTCAAGAATTTTTAGTATTGGTGTGGTAGTGAGTTTATATTTTAGTAATGCAAAGGTAACTTCACACTTCTCCCACCACTTGAATTCCTTTTAACTTTTTTTAAGGTTAGTTATTGCTACTGCAATCTTAGAGTAATCCTTTATATAATGTCTATAGTAGCCTGTTAACCCCATGAAGCTTCACACTTTAGTCACATTAGTAGGGGGTGGCCAATTTAGGATGGCTTCAATCTTCTCTAGATCTTTAATTATTTCCTTCTACTGATATGATATGTCCAATATAATGTACCTCAAATATGTAGAAATCACTTTTTACCAGATTTTCATAGAGTTGGTTTTCCCTTAATAACTCTAACATGATCTTGAGATGTTTGTTGTGTTCTTACTTGTCTCAAGAATATATTAAGATGTCATCTAAGAACACGAGGATGAACTGATGTAGATTCCTCCTAAAAACACTATTCATTAGATTCATGAATTCAACTAGGGTATTAGTTAGACCAAAGGGTAGGATTGTGAACTCATAATGCCCATACCTAGTTTTGAATATCATTTTGTTAGTATCCTCCTCACGTATTATCAACTGATGGTACCCTAATATTAGGTCAATATTGGTGAATACTATGACATATATTAGTTGATTGATCAAATATTTTATTATAGGTAATGGGTATCAGTTCTTGATTGTAGCTTTGTTCAACATCCTATAATCAATACACAATCTTAGAGAACCATCCTTATTTTTCACAAATAAAACCGATGCACCCCAAGGTGACACACTTGGTTTAATCAATACTTTTTCTAATAGCCCTTGTAGTTGAGCCTTTAATTTCGGTATCTCGATAGGATTCATCGTATATGGAGATCTATGGATGGGTTCCACTATTGGTATAAGGTCAATAGTGAAGAAAAATTCCTACATAGGAGGGAGTCCAAGTAAATCCTCTGGGAACACATCCTTAAAATATTACAAAATGGGGTATTTTTCCCAACACCTCTCTTTTATGATCTTCTCCAACTTCATTGAGTTTTACAACATAGACTATCCCTCCTTTCTTGAGGGATTTAATCAACTACATAGTTGATAGTATCTAGGGTTTGAATACCCCCTACTTGCTATGAATTCTCAATCTTTCCTTACCTTTATTTAAATATTCGATCCATCTATCTTAGAAATTGATCAAGGCTTTATGAGACTATAACTAATCCATCCCTAGGATTACATCAAATGCATTAAATGGAGCTACATACAAATATCCTTTAGTGGTACTATTAGCTAGAGTGATTTCTACCATTGGAAAATACTAGTTTACTAAGTAGGTCTACCCCAAACCATACTTGACCTTCCAACCACGGTCCAAATATCTTGTCCTCTCTAGTATATCCCTTACTAAACTAGAAGAAATAAATCTATCGGTGGCTCCAATATCAATTAAAATATTTACTTGTTTATTAAAAATATTACCTTTCACAAGAAATGGGGTAACTTATCCCTCTAGCTTAAGGTTCCCAGTTATAGCATAGCTATGTTGTGCAATTTTATTTACCTTAGTGCTGGATGCACTTGGACCTAATTGGTTTGGAAACTAATTAGCATAGTGTGGGTCTTTACAAAGATAACACCCATCCTTGGGTCCTTACATCATTTTTAGTTTTGGTTCTCCTATCTTACTCACTAGGGTTGAGGTTTTTGGCTTCTACGGTTGAGATTTAACATTATTGGGATTGTTTTTATTCTTCTTTTGGAAGTTCTTCCTGAAACCTCTTCTAATTTCTGCTAGTTTCTTTTTCAGATTTTAGAAAATTATTGGTCTTCTGATCTTGCTCACATTCCCATTTCATAAACACATTTCTATTTCTCTTCCTTAGTGCTTGTTGATCTTGCTCAGATAGGCATCATAGTTAAATTGTAGGTGAGACTCTACTTTCTTTTCCAAGTCATATGACTTTTATAGTGATTTAGGCTCACGCATGTTTACATCATGCTTTACTCTAGATTCTAACCCATCAACAAACTTTTGAATCCTCATCTTCTCATCATAAGTAGGCACACTTGAAAACCTGACCAAATTCTTATAGTATATCTCTACCATTTTGGTCCCTTGTCATAGGCTAGAAAATTATTCAAACTTCAAAGCATAGAAATGCTCAGTAAGGAACCTTTTCCTGAAGGTGACTACAAAGTCCTTCCATGGAATATCGATAGGTTCAATATTATTCTTCTCATATTGGATTTCCCACCAATATAGAGCAGCCCCTTCTAAGTAGATTGTGGCCCAAATTATTTGGGTTCCTAGGGAATAGCCTTTTACTATAAAATAAACTTCTAATTCTCTCAGCTAGGATTTAGTTGCATCCCCTTCCCCTTCTCCATCAAACTTGGAGATATAAATATTTTTTAGATCTCTAGCCATTTCCTTTTCTAGAAGGGCTCCATCTTGCAATTGCTCTGTAGTTAGTCCATTAGATTGGAAAACCTCCGAGTCTCTAGCTAGTGAGTTTTGATTCACAATAGTTTCCAATATTTGTCTCATTTGATCTTGCATAGTAGTAACCATAGTAGTGAGTTCTTATACCTCTATGTTGGAATTTCCTGGATCCTCATCTCGGATCTCTTATTTGATATTATTTTATTGAGTTCATCTAGTTGAAGGTGTAGGCCTCTACTTTTTAGGACTTAGGTGTCATTTTAACTTGGTTACATCTAAGAAAAAAATTAGGTTACAGCTTCACTCTAAATTTTACCACTAATTCAAGCCACACTATAGAGTTCTCTTACAAAAAATACAAAAAAATCAATACCCAAGCCCATACTTATCATAAGTAAGATATCATAACATTCCATTCACCCTTAGGATTAGTTCCCATTAGATTCTAGAAAGTAGGAGATTCTAGGTCTTCCCAGATTTAGCTTAAAACTTAAGAAAGCCTTTACTAAAGATATTTAAATCCCCTTAGCACATAAGAATCTCTACACCCTCATACATAGAGCTCTAATACCAAATGTAATGATCCCAAAATCTAGCTTACAAGAAAATACACAAAAAAAAAAAAATTTTTTAAACTAAGGAGAGGGATTCATAAACCCCTATCCAACCTTTGGTTATTCTATTTTTTTAAGATCACTAAGTTTCCAAACTTTCCCAAAGAGTTACATCTCACAAAATACCCTACCACAAATCAGTCTATGTAGGCATATAATGTGTTACCACAAATAATATTATCTATCTCATCACTCTCGATGAGCTAAACTTATAACTCTCAATCAGTTGAGGGCATACGCTCATCACCATACCATACACAAACCCATTTGTGTAGGTATGCTATGTGTATTGCGAGTTAAGCTATCCATCTCATCTCCATGATGAGCTATCTTAACTTAGATATAATATTTTAGTCTACTTAGCTTTCACTCTCCCTAAGGGATATTAATTCCCTTAGGTCTCCTATGTTCACCCTAAGGGGTCTCAATCCCTTAGGTCACTTTCTATATTCACCCTAAGATCTCAATTTCTTAGGTCATTTTCTAGGTTCACCCTAATATCTCAACTTCTTAGGTCACTTTTATGATTAGCAAGAAGACAAGGAAGCATGAAACAAGAATAAACTTCGATTTACACAAGCAAGGAACATAACACAAGCATACAAGAGGTGCTAGAAAGGAAAAGACATATAAATGAAAGTAAAATTCAAAGGAAAGAGAGAGTTAACTAGAGAAACATAAGCAATTCATAAACATAAACTAAAGATACATATTTTGATCACTCAATGAGTTATTACATATAAGAAAGTATGGTAAATCCTCCATACTTTAAAAGAATAACATAATACATCATTTTCATTGGGGATATCTCCCCACAATTCTAGTCTATTTGAGCATAAGTAAATCATTGTAGAAGTAAGTCAAACCCATGTCGAATATTAGGCTATGATATTTGGTCCTCCATGTCTTTCCTTCAATCATTTGAGGATAATAGGGGATTAGGGCACTCATGGTTCCATGATAGACATGCTTCTAAATGCATTTACTATTTTCATTGCCAAATTGTAACTATACAAATTAAATCAAATTATCTAACCATCTACTACATAGTTGATATCATAAAAATCACAATTTTTATTTCCCCTCTCATTACCTAGTGAGAGTCCTTAAAAAATACAGATAGATCATAGGCTTTACTTTAATAAATCCATTTCAACCTTTATTCAACAAATTTAAAGTCCCATACCTTTAATCCATACAATAATCCATTCCTTTTATTTAATAAATCAAATATTTCTTTACTTAATTCATAGAACTATACTATTTTCCATTTATTTCATAAATCAAAGTCCCATACCTTTAATTTATAAAATAATCCATTGCTTTTATTTAATAAATCAAAGACTTCTTTATTTTATTCATAAATAATATAAAATTCTATTTATGTCACAAATCAAAGTCCCAAACCTTTAATCTATAAAATAATCCATTCCTTTTATTTAATAAATCAAAGAATTAATTCATAAATAACTAACTTTCCATTTATTTCACAAATAAAATTCCCATACCTTTAATCTATAAAATAATTTATTCCATTTATTTAATAAATCAAAGACTCATTTCTTTAATTCATAAATAAACTAACTTTCCATTTATTTCATAAATCAAAGTCCCATACCTTTAATCTATAAAATAATCCATTCCTTTTATTTAATAAATCAAAGACTCCTTTCTTTAATTCATAAATAAATCGAGCCTTGTTGGACAGAACACTTATCCCTTTCCTGGTGCTTTACCTTAAAAGTTAAAATATGTGGCAGGTGGTTATAGGGGTGGCCATGAAATCCGTGGGCGCTTCTAGGCGGCAATGCATATCTTGTAGCCATAAAAATCCAGACAACCTACCTGGATTCGTGGTGGCTACTGATTCCACCATGTAAAATAAAAAAATAATAATAAATAAATTAACTTTCCATTTATTTCATAAATCAAAGTCCCATACCTTTAATCTATAAAATAATCCATTCATTTTATTTAATAAATCAAAGACTCCTTTCTTTAATTCATAAATAAACTAACTTTCCTTTTATTTCATAAATCAAAGTCCCATACCTTTAATCTATAAAATAATTCAATTTCTTTTATTTAACAAATCAAAGAATCATTTATTTAACTCATAAATAAACTATGTTACCTTTATAACAGAATCTATTTTGGATTTACATCTACTTATTTTAAAATGTAGATAAATAAATTCATTTGCAATAATTTGCACTCGATCAAAATAAACTAGCTTATAACATTACACTAGCCTCTAGCACATCTAAACCATTATCTAAACAAGGGTTTACCTAAAAAATTAAAAATGCCTTGCCAACTAGATGTTTCCAACTAAGACCAGGTCATATGACCCACACCACATGGTGGATAAAGGAGACATGACTATGGCTAAACAAGGCCAAGGTAATCATGAATCAAGAATCAACATTTGTCCAACAGGTGAACAGAGTTCCACACAACCCAAGACAAGTGCTATAATCAGTGCTTTGGTAGTTTGTGAGGTGACTCACGTGATCAAACCAGGTGGTCGACGGATAAAGGTAGGTTTCCCCTTTATAAAATGAACGAATCCCAACACACAACATGTGTGGGATAGATGAGGGAAATGTCTAAACTAGACCTCCCTCATTTAGGCTTGCCTAAGTAGCGATATCATGATCTGCAATGTTGCTCTCAGTGATGGTGCTCCATAAGCATTAAAAGAGATTACAGTAAGATCAAACCTTAACTACCTTGCTAAACCTAGTCACTAGTCCAATGCATACCAATAGATAGACGTGACACTAACAAGGAGGGAGATCACTATTCCACACAACACATCCGGTTTACAATCTCATGTAGGTCTCAATGAGATGATTGAAATGGAAAGGATAGTAAGGCATACGAGTGCTCATAACACAATGACGAAGGTAGAGAGGGGCCTCTAGGAGTGGATGAAGGTCCCTACTAGTGTCTTCCAAGCTAATGGTGAGTAAGAGTACAAGTTATAGAGGGAGCCAAAATCACACCAAGCGAAGGTCTACTAAAAGATGCTTGACCAAAAGGTCCAACAGTGAAGCCAATGGAGGGTCTAGTTTAGAAAAATATGCCAACGCATAACAACATACAAAGCTAGAATTATGGTATGGAGAGAACCAACAAACAAGTAGCTTAAACCAAGTTCAAAGCTAAATATTACCCCAAAACCAACTTGGTTTACTCATGTTAGTATTTCCCTCTAGTCACCACCTCTTGCATAGCCTGAGCGCTACTCGTTCATGCATTAGATAATAATTCTCTATATCTACCAACATCTATGCATAGGATATATTTTCTCCTTGTACTCACGTTCTTCCTTATATTTCTTCATCTTCCTCGAGAAGATAAAATATTTCCATGTTATTCTCCCCTTTTTGACTTGGAGATTGTGTTTTGAAACTCCCCATCCCCAAGTCTTGTCTGCATTCAATATTTCACCTGCTCATTATCACTACCTTTTCTCTCTCCCCAGGTGGTGACCATACTCTTTCATGATAAAACCTCTCTTCCTAGCTACCTCAATGTGGTGATTGTCATTAGATATATTTTTAAATCTAACATTGAGCTATACCATAAATGGAGCTCTTCCCTATTTCAGTCATTGGTAGGTGCCCCCATCAACTCAAATGTTCCACTTGTATAGTTATAAGAGATGGTAAATATCCTCTCTTCTTTCAAAAAGAAAGGTTTAATTATATTTGAAAGAGGGTCTCTTATCTTAAAAGATAAGTATCTATTGATTTCTCATGAAATTCGATTTTGCTTAAAATAATCATTTGTTATTTCTAAATGAAACCATATTATCATTTAAATAAAACACTTGTTATTTATAAAAGAAAATCTATTATCTTTTAAAAATAACAATTTATTAATTATAAAAGAAGCTCCATTATATTTTAAAATAAATAAGCTTCAAATTATTTGTAAAATAAACTCATAATTAAAATAAAACAATTATATTTATAAAAGCTCATATCTTTTAAAAAAAACAACAAAAAAACAAAAACAACTTTTTATTTATAAAAGAAGCTCTATTATATTTTAAAATAAAACAAATTTATTATTTATAAAAGAAGCTCTATTATCTTTTAAAAATAAAACAACTTTATTATTTATAAAAGAAGCTCTATTATATTTTAAAATAAAACAACTATACATATGCATATATATGTACATACATAAAACATAGAATAAAAGGTTTTCTTATCGAATACAACATCATGTCATCCTTTTGAAAGGTTTAAGCAAAACAAGGAGTTTTAAAAGATAACCAAAGTCATGCATTCTTTCCAAACCATTGATGCAACAAGGGATGAAATAAAAGATAAATCAATATTATTCAACAAACAAAGAGGGAGTCTTTCTATCGACCCAGTCACCTATCTCAACCCGAGATCTTATGATAGCTACTAGGCTATCAACTGAGGCTCAAGCTGGCTAGCTTTGATGATTATCCCTAACCGAAAATGCATGCCTATATGAGGGTATCTATCCATGTTACCCCCGAGTTGCCTTAGTCATCACTTCTCCATATTTAAGTACCCCTCTTCTGGTGGATGATTCTACTTATTCCACCTACGAGTGTACCTGATCCTGCATATTGGTAATATGTCAGCAGTACCATGCTCTTCTAAAATCAAATTAGATATTGCATAGTTGTTCAATTTTACAAACTAAGTATTAAAGCATCAATGATTAATACATCATTTATTTGCACAAAAAATCCTACGAGGTAGGGTCATGACAATTGGCCTCTTTCGAAATCCCACTTACGAAATCCAAAACATTAGGTATTCTATTTATTCATCATAATCCAAGAGATGCAACACCACACTAGCTTATTATTCAAGCATAATTCTATTACTCTAGTTGAGGTTCTTTTGGTTATATATCATATCAAGTCTCTTATTAATATAATTTAATAATTATCCAGCCAATTTGCTTCAATTACAAACTATGCTTCCATATTAAGGTTAATCTATTTAATGATATTTAACCAATTACATAATTATCCCAAATTAAGGCAAAGATCCATAATTAAGCACTAAGATGTAGAAGTACAAATATCTCATTTATCTTACATTCCACCACATTATTATCCATTCCCATATAATATCATATTTAACTTGTGAAAGGTAGCATTATTCCATATGTTACCTAACAATATTTAAGTACAATTTAATTGAATAAGGAATCCATAATAAATTAATCATCCATTGCAAGAGATATAACTTATTTTCAAGAGCATAGAAAGTAGAATGCAACCATAATGAACAAGCCCAAAAAAGATATCATGCAACTCATTTACCCTAGAAATAACCCCTAACATAAAAACCAGACTTAAAATCCACTTCAAATTTCTATTCCATAAAGTTTTAGTTTAATACAATGAATCGTGATCTTTTATAAAATTTTAGTCTTTCATAAAAGTTCTAGAACTCCAAGAATTTTTTCTTATAATGGATAGGATCTCTATATTTGATATTAATTTTCTAATGATTAAAACTCATATAACTACAACATGAACAAGTCCATATATTCACAATCCTTACTTAAGCATACTATTCATATTTATAGAAAAAGTAATTTGGCTCTCATAATCAGCTAAAAACCCTGAAACTCGAATTCATATCTCTAACCTTCTTCTACCAAGCAACATGGAAATGGTCAATGATTTCGTTGCAAAAAAACCACAGGTCAACCCACCTTGGTCTTTTTCAGGTTTAAAACTTTAATTTACTTGTATTAAACATTACTCATTCCTTCACTGGATTAGCCACTAGTCTATTGAGTTTCCACTCGGTTGGACAACCAATTTTATTATTTAATTCCCTCTAAATAAACTTGAAAATTTTAAGAGAACAACGTAGGAATTAAATTCCCAAAATGTCTTATAGGGCTCGTTATAGTTTGACCATTCACATTGATAGAGATATGTGATGGCTTCCATTCAACATATGGTGCCATATAAACTTTTTTCCCCTTCCTTCACTTCTGAGTGAAGGACATAAGACCATGTGTATACATTTATTTCCAAACAACATGTTCCATTCAAAATAAGGTGACAACATTTGTATGGATTACAAATGATATATTGTTTTATTGGAAGTGGCTTAAATTCACAGGGACACACCACTAACTAAGTCCTCCCTTTTTCCTTACTAGCATAAAACATAATAGTTGTTTACTATGTTGTGATAATACATTGGACCCTAGTTTCTTAACACATACCTTTGAATGAAGGGGGCACAGTGTTGGCATAGATGTTGACATCGAAGAATCATTTTATTATTTGACACACTATTTCAACTCAACTCAACCCCATTGTTAAATTTCCTATGAGGATTACATATCCTGAGTCCAACATATTTCAAAATACACCTAAAATCCCCTTCTAAAGAACGTAAAAGAGTTTTCCTCCACATTTTCACTCCCTTTCCCATTTAGCATGTCTATTGAACTATTTCTATTCTTTGAAACATAACATCAAAATTTGCAAAGATATTTCTTCCAACAGACCAACACTATCAACAATGGTGTCTCGGTTATTGAAGAAAATTAAAATATTTTTATTCGATAGTTTGCTTCTACTGTCCACAACAAGCTAAAACACTTAATTTCTCCATAGAGAATCCTATTATCAAAATTTCTTTAGCAAAGATTTTTTCTCATCCAAGTCTATTCTAAATTTCATTTTTAATCATAGGAGATTTTAAAACAGATAATCCAAGTCATAAATTATTGTCTTGGTGAATTTTTAGCGCTGTAACCCAGTTTCCACATAAAATTTATCTCTAAGTTAATACAACACTCTCACCCAGTGCAACATCTCTAATAAATCTCTACTATCATTCGTTCATCCTCCCTGTAATCACTACTATTGTTTGTTTGTCCTTCCAACAATATTTGTTCTCCATAATCCTCATTGAACTCTCCTTTTTCTCCAATGTATCTCCTCCTTCTCTCATTGATGATCAAATACCTTCCTCCACTTCATCCACCCTTTTTGATCAGCACACTAACTTCACTTAACTTTCCACTATGTCTATTCCAACCATGATCGCCCATCCATTCTTATGTGGTAGAAAACTAAGAAGCTCGACCATTACATTAATTTAAAACTTGCAACCATTAACCCATGTTGGTATTCATCCATTGTCTAGGAATATTACTTCAGTGATAAAATAACAATAAATTATTTTTCACATAATAACACTTCGATGTCTAGCAATGACTTACAAGTGACATTAATTCCTTCATCAAGGTAACACAAGCAAAGCATTAATCCAATTATATCTTAATTGAAACATGTTTGGAAGATTAGCATAAATATTTTGTTAGATATCCAACTAGTTGTTTATATCCTACACAATCCAAGTAGTCACATTAGAATTCGTATCAAGCATCACCATAATCTGTCATTCTTTTCAGCAAGTTTCATCATTTTCTTTGCATGAAAAATATGTGCTTGCATAGATTAAGCATAAAATAGTCTATCATTTCACTAATAGTTAGAATTGCATTTATCTATAACATAAATATCTTGCATAACCAATCCTAGAATAATCAACCCATCCAACACATGATATCATAGCTAAACACTAAACCATCAAATCAAAAGATCTGCCAAGGGAGGGTCATGACATCCTCCCCCCTTAGGCTTAACATAGTCCCTTGTGTGTCATTAAAGTTCAAACATAAAACAATATTTACAATGTATTTTCAAACAGGAATGGAAAATGTTTCTGCATATCTACTACTTTCTCCCAAGTAGCATTTCTCTCAGAGTAGCGGTCCCACTAGACCTTGCATTGCTCCAAGGTCCCTTTCCTCATCAATTTGGAATGAAACTCAAGGATTTTTATTGGTCAAACCTCTATAGCCTTTGGATTCACCATCTGCAAATTAGAAAAGTCCCACACATGATCAGGGTTAGCTATATATTTTCTAAGTAATGAAATGTGAAAGGTGTCATGAATCTTTGATAGATTGGGTGGTAAGGCAAGTCGGTATGCCATAGGACTGATATTTTCTATAATTTCAAAGGGTCCAACAAAATGAGGATCTAGTTTTGTGGACTTAATAGCACTCTTCTTTGGTCTCACCCTCAAAAATACTCTATCACCCACAACAAACTCCCTTGGTGACCTCTTAAGGTCAGCATAACTTTTCTGATGATCTGCAACTTCTTTAAGTCTTTCTTTGATCATCCTTAATTGTTGCTCCATTTCTTTGACCATATCAAGTCCAAGCACAACCCTATCCTCTGGATTATCCCAAGATAATGGTGTCCTACACCTCCTACCATATAGAGCTTCAAATGGTGCCATGCCTAAGGTCGAATGGTGACCATTGTTGTAGGTAAATTCTACCAAGTGCAAGTAATCTTCCCATCAGGTTTTTTGATCCATACAATACATGTGAAGCATGTCCTCTAAAACCTGATTTACCCTTTTAGTTTATCCATCGATTTTTGGGTGATATGCAGAACTGATGTTTAACCTAGTGCCAATGGCTCGATGTAAAGCTTGCCAAAACTTAGATGTGAATCTCGAGTCCCTATCTGAAATGATCACTTCTAAAAAACCATGAAGCCTGAATATTTCCTTGGCAAATCTGTTAGCCACAACCATGACATCATCCTTGGTATTTTTGGGTATAAAGTGCGCAACCTTGGTCAGTCTATCGACCACAACTAGGATTGCATCATGCTAGAATCTAGTCTTTGGCAAACCTACAATAAAATCCATCAAAATCACCTACCATTTTTGTGTTGGTACATCATGAGGGTACAATAGTCCTACAGGATGTCTATTTTTTGCCTTTACTTTCTAGCATTCAAGACATTGGGTGACAAATTCAGTTATGTCCCTCTTCATTCCTAGCTAGTAGAATATTTTCTTCATATTCTCTCTCATTTTTGCCCCTCCTGGATGAGCAGAATATGGAGATCTATGTGCTTCATTCATGATAATTTTTCTTCAAATCATTAGCCTCAAGAATTACTACCCTATCCTTAAAGCACAAGAAACCATCCTTGATGCTAAAATCCTTACTTTCATTAGATTTCCTTTCCATACTTTCCCATATTTGATTGTAAAACACATCCTGATGTTGCATTTTCTTAACTTGTTCCATCAAGTCTACATGGATGTGAGACAAGACAACTATGTGTCTTCTCCTACTAAGTGCATCAATAACCTTATTTTCCTTCCCTTTGATGTATTCAATGCCAAAATCATATTCAATGAGAAATTCCATCCACCTTCTCTACCTGGCATTTAGAAAAGGTTGAGTAAATATGTACTTCAGACTTTGATGGTCTATTCTCAACTCAAAGGGTCTCCCTATCAAATAGTGTCACCAACTTTTGAGAGTAAAAACCATTGCTACCAATTCTAGATCATGGGTTGCATAATTGACCTCATGTCATTTCAATTTCTTGGATCCATAAGCTATTACTGCTTCATCTTGTGAGAGCACTCCTCCCAAACCTTCCAATGATGCATCTATACACATAGAAAAGCTACCCTGAGGGTCTAGTATCTTTAGTATGGGAGATGTAGTGAGTCTTTGTTTGAGAAGATCAAAAGCTTCCTCACATTTATCTATCCACTTGAACTCTTTTCCCTTCCTCTGAAGGTTAGTTATTGGAGTGGTTATCTTGGCGTAGTCCTTCACATAACGCCTATAATATCTAGTCAAACCCATGAAACTTCAAACTTCCATCACATTTGTTGGTGGTGGCCAATTTAGTATAGCTTCTATTTTCTTAGGATCCACCATGATCCCTTCTACTGATACAATATGCCCTAAATATTGTACTTCTAACACATAAAATTCACACTTCAACAAATTCCCATACAATTAATTCTTCCTTAAAATCTCCAACATGATCTCAAGGTGTCTATCATGCTCAATATTATTCTAGGAATATATCAAAATATCATCCAAGAATACAAGAACAAATTGGTCCAAAAGCTTCTTAAAAATATTGTTCATCAAATTCATAAATGTTGCTGGAGCATTCGATAGACCAAAAGGTAAGACAATAAACTCATAATGTCCATAACGAGTTTTGAAGGTTGTCTTATGGGTATCCTCTTCTCAAATCCTCAATTGGTGGTATCCTGAATTTAGATCAATCTTTGAGAAGATAGTGGCATCTTTAAGCTGATCAAAGAGGTCTTCGATTCTAGGTAGAGGATATCTATTTTTAATGGTTGCCTTGTTTAACATCCTATAGTCTATACATAGTCACAAGGAACCATCCTTTTTATTGATAAATAGAACTGGTGCACCCCATGGTGACACACTTGGTCTAATCAATCCCTTCTCTAACAATCCTTGTAATTGCACTTTTAGTTCTTGCATCTCAATCGGATTCATTCTATAAGGAGCTCTATGAATAGGTTTTATTCCAGGTTGAAGTTCAATTGTGAAATCAAATTCACGTTTAGGGGGTAATCCAGGTAAATCCTCTAGAAATACATCTCTAAACTTCTAAAGGATTAGGTGTTTCTCAAACACCTCTTCCTTCTTTTCATCTTCTATCTCATTTAACTTCACTACATAAATTGTTCCTCCTCTCTTCATTGCCTTCTTAAGTTGCATTGCGGAGAGGATCTGGGGTCAAAAATCCCCTACAAGCTGTACACCCTCTATAATTTCCTACCATATTTTGAGTACTCAATCCATCTATCCTAGAAATTGATTACAACCTTATGTGCTTGTAACCAATCCATTCCTAGCACTACATCAAAAGCATGTAGTGGTGCTACATAAAGGTAACCTATAGTTGTACCACTAGGTAAGATAATTTTAGTCATAGGGTAACACTGATCTATAGAGTAGGTCTATCTTGAGCCAAGATTCCTAGCCTTTCTAGTATATTTTTAATTAAGCTAGTGGAAACAAAGCTATCTGTGGCACCACTATCAATCAGAATTTTAACATTTCTACCAAATATCTTACCTTTTATCAATAGTGGAGTGGCTTGTCCTTCCATATTCTAACTCCCTATTGCTGCATAAATATTGTGTGCAAGTTCTTTATAAGTTGGTTCTTTTCCTTTCGAACTTGATCCTACTTTAAGTGGATATTTATTGGTGTAATGTGGACCACCACATTCATAACATCCTGCTTTGGGTCCTGGATGTGTTTTCTGCTTCTATCCATATTCTTTTTTCACTACTAGTGGGGAATTGGCTTGACCCTACGGTGGTGGTCTGTTATCCTCATTGTTGTAATTGTTAGGGTTTTGGTTCTTCCCATTGAAACTTTTCTTAAATTTCCTTTTCTTTCATTCATTCCTTCTATCCTATCTAGGGGAACTCTTGTTTTCCTTTTCTCCTTTCCATTTCATAAACCCTACACTATTTCTTTTTCTTAGTGCCTCTTTATCTTGCTCAGATGCCCCTTCATAATTAAAGTAAGGCTTGAGATAAGTTTCATCTTTCCTAGCCAGATCATAGGCCTTCTAAAGAGTACTAGGTTCTTGCATATTCACTTCATGCCCTACTCTAGGATCTACTCCTAGTATAAACTTATGTACCTTCATTTTCTCATTATACGTGGGCACATACTTTAGTAGCTTGATAAATTTTTGATAATAAACTTCCACTATCTTATTCCCTTGTCTAAGTTTGGTGAATTCCTCAAATTTCTTGGTGTAGAAGTGTTTGGTGAGGAATATTTCTTTGAAAGCTATCACAAAGTTCTCCCATTTCAAATCAACTACAGCCTCAATCCCTTGTTCCCCACTAAATGTTTCCCACCAATCCAAGCCAACTCCCTATAAGTGTAGAGTGGCATAAGACGTTTGGGTGCCAGTGGAATAGTTCTTCATATTACAAAAAGTCTCTATCTCCTTCAACCAAGCTTTGGATTTATCACCATCTTCCTCTCCATTGAACTTGGAGGATTTTAGGTGTTTCATATCCTTACCCAATTCTACCTCTAGTCAAATTCTAGCCTATTGTGCCTCTGAATGGGTCTCATTCTCTTGTCCTACTCTAGAATTTCTAGCTTGTGAATCTCGATTCACTATAGCCTCCAACAATTATTTTTGTGTTTCCATTTGTTCTCTCAGTAAGGCAACTATTGTAGTAATATCCTCCCTCTCATTAGGAGTATTCATACCTATTTTAGGGATCTCAACCTCTACATTATTTTTTTATGTCTACCTCATCGATGGGGCAGCACTCCCTCTCCTTATCTTTGGTGGCATTATCCCTGGCCACACATAGGAGAGATAGTAGGAATTATTTCACAATTACATCCTTGAATTATTTCTCCTACTAACAACTATATTCCTAGTTATCCTAACTAGACATTCGAGGTCTAATTTTAATATATACACTTTCCTTATAGGTATAGTATTTACATGGTGTACTATCCTAATACACTCATCTATTCTTGCACAAGGAAACTTGTATCCCTATAAACCAAGTGCTATGATACCAAATGTCACAACCCCAAAATATCATTTTTTATAACATAAGATACCTCATAACTAAGAGTTTTTTTATAACATAAAGTATCATATTGAACTTTCACTCAAATCCTCTTTTATTTTTTATGCATACCCATCCTTACATCTTACATATATCCAACTATGCAAGTGTACTAGGTGTGAGCATTTAGTTCCAACTATCTTTCTCATTAATCCCCAATGAGCTAGTTCTCCCTCTTTCATTTTTTGAAAAAGGTGTGCTATCCTTTCCACTCTACATATTCTAGTCTATGTAGGTGTTTGAACATGTAGGAATTGATTATTGAGCTAGACATTCCAGTATTTACCTCTTTCCAAATCTCACTTAGGGAATCCAAAATATTGGGTATTCTATTTATTCGTCATAATCCAAGAGAGTCAACACCACACTAGCATATTCTTCAAGTCTAATTAAATTACTCTAGTTGAGGCTCTTTTGGTTATATATCATATCAAGTCTCTTATTAATATAATTTAATAATTCTCCAACCAATTTGCTTTAGTTACAAACTATGCTTCCATATTAATATTAATCTATTTAAGGTTCATCAACCAATTACATAATTATCCCAAATTAATGCAAATATCCATAATTAAGTGCTAAGAAGTAGAAGTACAAATATCTCATTTATATTACATTCTACCATATTATTATCCATTCTCATAAAATATTAGATTTAACTTGTGAAAAGTAACATTACTCCATTTATTACCTAATAATAGTTTAATTGAAATAAATCCATAATAAATTAGTCATTCATTACAAGATATATAACTTATTTTCAATAGCATAGAAAGTAAAATGCAACCATAATGAAAAAGCCCACAACAGATATTACACAACTCATTTACCTTGGGAAAAACCCCTAAGAGAAAACCCAGCCTTAAAATCTGCTTTGAATTTCTATTCTATAAAGTTTCAGTTTAATACAATGAGTCAAGGTCTTTTATAGACTTTTAGCCTTTCATAAAAGTTCCAGAACTCCAAGAAATTTTCCTTACAATGGATAGGAAATATACATTTTATCTTAATTTTCCAATGAGTACAACTCATAAAACTATAACATAAACACTTCCATCTATATACAATCATTACTTAGGCATAATATTCATATTTACATAACATGTAACTCGGATCTCATAATCAATCGAAAAACCTAGCACTTGAAGTCATATCACTAACCTTCTTCTGCCTAGCAACATGGAAATGGTCAATGATTTCCTTGCAAAAACCATAGGCCAACCCACCTTGGTCTTATTCGGGTTCAACCCTTTAATTTACCTATATTAAACATTACTCATTATTTCACTGGATTAGCCACTAATCTACTAAGTTTCCACTTGGTTGAGATAGTCGATTTCATTATTAGATTTCCTCTAACTAAACTTTAAAATTTTAATAGGAAAATGTAAGAGTTAATTACCTATAATGCACATTCCTAAAATGTATTACAAGGCTTGTGATAGTTTGACCGTTCACCTCGATAGATATATATGATGACTTACATTCAATAATGGTACCATAATCACTTTTTTCCCCTTCTTTCACTTCGAAGTGAAGGACATAAGGCCATGTGTATACATTTATTTGTAGATGACATGTTCCATTTACAATAAGGTAACAATATTCGTATGGATTATAAATATAGGGACACACCACTAACTAAGCCTTCCCTTTTTCCTTACTAGATTAAAACATAATCATTGTTTACTATGATGTGACAAGATATTGGACCCTATTTTCACTACCTTTACTAGGATAGTAATTGCTTAACACATGCCTTCAAATGAAGGGGGCACAATGCTTGCATAGGCAAATCATTTTACAATCTAACATACTATTTTAGCTCAACTCAATCCCAGTGTTAAAATTCCTACGAGGATTACATCTCATGAGTCTAACGTATTGAAAAACACACCTAAAACTCCCCTCCTAAAGAACATAAAAGAGAGGTCCGAGGTGTAGACCAATTGGTTCATCCAAACCCCATAAGGGGGCGGAGGTCCAAGGTTCAAATCTCGGGCCTTGCCGAATGAACGCTTGTCCCTTTCCTAGTGCTTTCAACAGCGTAAAAGGTTTAAAATTATTGTGGCATGGTGGTTATAGGGGCGGCCCATGCGAAGATCTATGTGGCAGCTTCTGGGGCAGATAGCACAGAATACTGTGGCGACCATAAAAAGCTGGACAGCCTACCCGGATTCGTGACGGCTATCGATTCCACCATGTAAATAAAAAAAAAACATAATATTTTCCCTCCATGGTTTCACTCTCTTTCATGTTTAGCATGTCTATTGAATTATTTCCATTATCTAAAATATAACATAAAAATTCTTAAAGATATTTCTTCCAATAGACCAACACTATCAACAATGATATCTCAGTTGTTGAAGAAAATAGAATTAAGTTTAGCTTATGGTTTGCTTATACTATCTAAAACAAGCTAAAACATTGAAATTCTCAACAGAGAATCCCATTATCAAAATTTCTTTAGCAAAGCTTTCTTCTTAGCCAAGTATATTCTAAATTTCATTTTTAATCACAAGAGATTTCATAACCGATAATCCAAGTCATAACTTACTGTCTATTGGAAAATTTTCAATTTTGTAACCTGGTTTCCATGCCAAACTCATCTCCAAGTTAACACAACACTCTCACCTAATGCAACATCTCCAAGCAATCTATATTGTCATTTGTCTTTCCTCCTAGCAATCACTATTGTCATTTGTTTTTCCTTTCAGCAATCTTTGTTCTCCATCATCCTCACTGAACTCCCCTTTTTCCCCAATGTCTCTCCTCCTCTCATTGATGACTAAACCCTTTTCTCCATTTCTTCCACATTTTTTTATCAGCACACTAAGTTCATTTAACTTCCCATGACATCTCTTCTAGTCATGATCGCCCATCCATTCTGATGTGGTAGAAAACTAAGAAGCTCGACCATTACATTAACTTAAAAGTTGCAACTATAAACCCATGTTGGGATTCATACTTTGTCTAGGAATATTGCTCCAGCAATAAAATAACAATAAATTATTTTTCACATAATAACACTTTGATGTCTAGAAATGACTTACAAGTGATATTTATTCCTTCATCAAGGTAACAAAAACAAATAATTAATCCAATTATATATTAATTGAAACATGTTTGGAAGAATATCTACTCTGCAAACCAAACTCAACCCAGTCATCCACATGTGGTACGTCACCTACGTAACTGGATCAGGTTGATCTGTATGCAATAGAGGTACTGTGAAGAACGGTGTAAGGAATCCAATGAAATTTATGGGATTGACCAAGCTATGGAGGAATATCACATATCCCAAATACACTACTTAGAGGTGATGCATGTATATTATTTTGTGCTCATTATTTGGTCCCTTTGTATTAAGCTTCACACTGATTACAAATTGATCAACCTCTACCTTTGAGCAGGATATTTCCAAGTGGAACCAAAGGTCGCACAATAGAAGATATAATCGGGTGGAGCATCACATTAGTGATGCTTGTGAGATCACTAGAGAGCTCATAGTTTTCTCAGTTTGACCTTATCAATTGATTTTAGCCTTCTAGACCTTCAGATCCAATCCAGAGCCATACAATGACAAAAACGACACCACTAATGGGAATGAGCATCCGAGTGTTGCTATAAGTTTTGCTAGATTATATTGGACTAAATAGATCCAAGTGCCATATAGTCTAATATTTCTTTAATGGCACAACAAATCTAAATAGTGGAAAGGGAATTTATAGAAGGGATCCAAAGAATCTCATTAGCAATTTGGCTGCATTGGGACTTCTATTGGAAACACTCATGAAAGGAGATATAAGGATAATTCATAATGGGCATACGTTGAATTGAGGTATGGATCTACTATTTGTTGAGCCATATGAAGAGAGCGAAGACAACAAAAACTAAAAATCTAAACACTAGTTATGGGGTTGTCTCCAGTTCCAAGGTTGGGCATCTTGTACATCTATTATGAGAAAAACCCTAATATCAGATTTGTAATGCTCACAGTTACAGGTAATACCATTCATGAATGTGCATAAAGATAAGTTTCAATGATAGTCAATGTATTTGAATCTTATGATGGCAGGTCAAGGCTTGGATTGAGTAAAATGATTGTTTTTAAATATTCTGAGGGTGATTTACAGTTGTCAAAAAGTATGAAGGACCCTGTAGGTGGCCATGGAGGTGGGTCCCCAAGTTTTGGACAATCCCATTTTCTAGGTGTATTTTATTTTGCTTTAGTTTTTGCAAAGGGTTACGGGTCCCAAAACCCTAGTGCTCTATTTGATCTTTCCCCATTTTATAACATGCTGATCATTCTGGATGAGCTTATGACTATCACCATGGAGGAAGGCTCATGGAATTTGGTTGGTAAACTCCAAGGGGCCATCCGAATATTGATGCCTTAAGGAGATGGGCTTTAATCAAGTGGAAAACCAAAGGATATTTGGATATTGTGGTGGTTTCCAATTCTTTTTTTCATAATCAAACTCAACTATGAAGAAGACTCACAATGTATCCTTGGGGGAGGGCCCTAGTTCTTTGGTAGAAGGGGGCTCTTCCTATGAAAATGGGGGCTATATTTTAATACAAGGACTCAAAAAGTTAATTTGGCTCCTCTCTAGGTTAGGCAACCAGATTTGCCTTTCCACTTTTGGCATGAAGATATATTGCAAGGTATAGCTAAAGCTATTGGGGATTTAATCTTGATCAATTATGTAACTCAATCCAAGTCAAGAATTATTTTTTCTAGGATGTGTGTAATGGTAGACCCAGAGGTATATTTGCTAGACCATATTGATCTCATTTCTAGCCAGGGTTCCTGGACCCAATCCATAGTTTATGAGAACAAACCTATCAGATGCTTAGTCTATAGTAGTTTTGGTCATTCCTCTGGTGTGTACCCTAAGGATTTTTAAAACAAAATGGAGACTCTTAAAAGGGATCCTCCCAAATAAAACTAGGCTAAGAAGCAACTAGTATCTTCTCAGGGTCATATTGAGCATGAGGATCTAGTTGCAAGGGACATGATCATGGATGAGCTGGTGGAGGTTGATATTCATAATCTAGGTTTGGTAATTGTGAAGGATAGTAATCCAAGAGTGGTAGTTATGAAGAATATGGATAGTTATTATAGTGGCTATTCTCAGCCTGACAAGGCTGTTTTGAAATATAAAACTCCTATTCCTTAGGATTTCCTTAAAAATTATTTTCTTGGATTAATTCTCAGGAAGTGTCTCAAGAGGAACATGGCATTCCTCAAGTTATATCTCAAGGTGGTTCTCCCACTTTGAAGGTTGTGATGGATTATGGTTCTCCTTTGATGTTGTGGTTTCTCAAAAATATGTTCAGTTCCCTCTCCCTAGGGAGGGAGAACCAAGGACAATATATTCTTGGCCTATAAAAAGTAGTTAAAAAGGCCAATTGGATTTGGGGGTAAAAAGGTGTAGACACTAAAATTGTGTCAATATGATTAGACTATAATGATGCACTCTTACCTTAGGCAACCGTTAGGTGTTAAATAGTGGTCCTAACCACTTTTGGGAATTTTTATCCCACTTTTGGGAAATTTTGGGCCATGTAGCCATGGTCGTCCCACCCCAGGACGACCACAGTTCATGGCCATCCCACATAGGGACGGTCACCAACAACCATTCTTGGGTGGGATTGCCATGGCCTAGGTCCTTCAAAAATTCAAGGTTGGGATAAATGGCAATCAAATTCTACCATTTATCCTTTTTAATGATTTATGATAGATTGAGGGCCTGTCAAAGCCATTACAACCTACAAATTGGAGGCCCAAATTGGAGGCCTCTCTCACCCAATGCATGGCAAGGGTTTTGACAAGTGATAACACCTACCTTGCATGCCCCAACTTACCCATTTGATCATGTGGCTCTCTTGGGCTATAAATTGGATTCATTCCACCCATTTTTAAAAAGAGAGGTCTTTGCAATATTTTGCAATGAAATGCTACCAAGATTCACTCTCTCTTTCACCTGTGTATTTAACCTTGAAAACTCCATCCATCGAAGGAGGTTTGCAAGTGATCCCAAATATGCAAATCCATTCCAAAACCCACCTATTTCTATGAATTAGATCACCAAATTTTATGACAACACCACTAGGAGTTGTTTGAACCAGATCCTAGAGGAATTGATGGTAAAAACCACTAGGCTTGGTGGTCGTCCCCACCTGGGATGGTTAAAATTCCCAATTGAAACACCCAAGGATGGCCATGAATCTGCATATAATTTTGGTTCAATTTTAGCATATATCATTTCTAGAGTAGTTCATATACATCATAGTTGAATTTGGTGCTTTTTGGAGTAGTTTTGGACCTTCAATTAGGTTTTTCATTATAAAGATCCCAATTGGAACACCCGGGGATGGCCATGGATTTTGCATACAATTTCATTGCAATTTTAGTATAGATCATATCTAAAGTAGATTATATGCATTATACTAAGTTTTGGTACAATTTGGAATAGTTTTGCACCACCTATTTCACCTTTTGATATTCACTATTGCATGCATCTATTTGATTTCATCTCAATACACACATGCTATTAACAAATCTGATTTCCTTGTGTATAGATCTAGGTATTTCAGCATGCAAGTAAGGAGCTACAAGTCCAAAAAATGATAGATCATCGTA
Organism: Wollemia nobilis; assembly: GCA_028583015.1. NCBI lineage: Eukaryota > Viridiplantae > Streptophyta > Pinopsida > Araucariales > Araucariaceae > Wollemia > Wollemia nobilis. Next base: position 412,622 of record JAQPPZ010001808.1, read on the forward strand.
GTGGTATCAAAACCAACTCTTCAATTTTAGAGTGCGAGGAAGAAATTGAAGTGCACCTTGAGTTTTTGAAAGGATTAGATCCTTTGAATTTTTGTAATGAATTGTATCAATTAAGAGCCCTCAAGGGGACATTTTGTAATTGTGTATTTGGAAAATGGATTAATATAAATAGAACCCCCCATTTATTTCACTTATTTGTCATCATGCTTACGTAAATGTATTTTTTTAGTGCTTAAATAAATAGGTGCATTTCATTTCCCTTTGCTAGGTGCACCATTTTTTCTACTCTATAGTGGCAATCACGGTGGGACCCCTATCCTATTTCATTTTTTGAAGTTTTAACTCAGTTTTTGTCTTTAAAATGTTGCAGGTTTTGGTTTTTCTAGCCTAAAATGACCCCTGAATTCCTAATTGAAAAACCCATGGATGGCCACAGCAGCCGTCCCACCCAGGGATGGCCCCTAAATTTGCAATTGTCCCACCTTAGTATGGCCAAAAAATAGGTTGCTTGCAGCTCAAATTTATAGAAATAGTAGCATCTTAGGCTTTCAAGATGAGTATCTAGACCTTTACTTTGCATTATTACTATTTAGAGAAGGTTAAATTTAGTTTTTTTATCTTTTTCTTGTTTGTTGAAGAGTAGATTTTGATTTTGATTAAAAACAACAAAAATAAAATAAAAACAAGAAAATAATAGTTTAAGAATGCATTTGGACAGATTCTTGGGATGGTCACAAGCCTTTGATAACTCAGTTTCCCGATTGGAGGCCTTAGATGGAGGAGTTTCACTGAGGTAATTGGATAAAGGTGGCTAATTACTGTCGGTACCATACTGGTAATTCAAAGGTTGGTAGATATTAGATCCCTATTGAGTACTGACCTATTCAAATCCTAGAAAGGCAAAGACAAGATATCCAAGGCATCCTTCATATGAGATCCCTCTCTTGGTCCCATGAAAAAGATTGTTTTGGATGGAACAACACTACTAGGGGTGAGTATTCAATTGCTCAAGGTTATTTGACCTTATTCCATAATAATCCCAACCATTATTTTGATATATTTTCTCAATTGTGGGCTCAAAATCTCTGGCCTAAGGTGAGGTTCTTTAATTGGCTTTTATTGCATCGTAGGGTGCTTACTGGTGAGCAACTTATGAAGCATAGTTTTCATGGCCCTTTTAGATGTGAAATGTGTGAAGAGAATGTAGAAAATATCAACCATATTTTTATTGAGTGTACTTTAGCCTCCGAGCTATGGAGGAGAATGTCCACTTTACTCGGCTTACAAGTGGTCCAATTTTTTTACTTTTGAACGACTTTGGAGGGATTGGCCTAATAAAGAGGGTGTTGATCATTTTATTAGGCAGTTAGTTTGGATGGGTTCTACCATTATTCTTTGGAATATTTGGAATGAAAGGAACAGCCAAATTTTTAATCAATATAGGAAGGATATTCACTATATTTGGAAAAATACCATAGCCAACTTAGTTGAATCAGTCCATCAACTCCTTAATCACTCCCAAAACTCCCACCAAAGATGGGATCAAGTGATGCAAATATTGAATATTAAACCTTCTAAGGGAAACCAACTTAAAGGGAATGTGAGTATCAGTAAGATGGATAGGACTAGAAATTGGCAACCTCCTCCTAAGGATTTTGGAAAAGTCAATACTGATGGAGCCTGTAGAGGGAACCCTGGAAAAGCTAGTGTGGGAGGAATTGGTAGACTTTCAGATGGCTCCTTGGTTTTTACTTTTGCTGAGAATTTGGGTATTCTTTCAAATAACCTTGCTGAGGGGTATGGTATCCTTAGAGGCCTTCAGGAGGCTACTAAGGTTGGATGGGAAAAGGTGTTAGTTGAGTCTGACTCTCAACTTATGATTAATCTCTTGAAGACTCCTTCGAAGAATCATAAGGTAGATTGGAGAATAAAAATAATTATTGAGAAGATTCAGTTAATCCAGATGGGATTTTTGAAAGTTTATTACAATCATGTGGTCAGAGATCAAAGCAAGAGTGTTGATGCTTTAGCTAATTGGGCTTTGGACAAAGGTGATCTTACTTGTTATGGTCATCCTCCTATATGGTGGGATTCTCAAATTAGGGAAGCTCTTCTTTCTATCATTTCTTTGGATGGCTCCAGTTCTGAAGGTACCTAGTTTCTTCTTGTTTTTTTTTTTTTTTTTGCTTCTCTTTGGTTCATTCAGTTTTTTTAGTTCCCTAGCTCATTCTATTCTTTATTTTGTTTCCTCTGTTGATTATTGCCTTAATAGTCTTTTGGTCTAGATAGGTCATTGTTTTGTTCATTTTTTTTTTCTTTTTTTTTTTTTTTTTTTTTTGTTTAGTTTTTTAAGGTGGGTGGGTTCTTTTGTCTTGTTTTTTTTTGTGTTCTTTGTGTTGTTTTTTGTTGTTCTTGTGTTTTTGTTGTTTTGTTTTTTTTTTTGATGTTTTTTGTTATTGTTCTTGTTTTTTTTTTCGTTCTTGTTCTTGGGTTTCTCTTTGTTTGTGTTATTTCATGTTTTTATGTGTGAGTGTTTTCTATGTTTTTTGTTTTTTTTTTATTGTCTGTTGTTGGTTGTTTTTTATTTTTATTTTTATTTTATTTATTTTATTTTTTAGGTTTTGGTTGTGTTTATTTTTCATGTTTTTTTTGGGTTATGTCTTTGTAGTGTTCTATTTTTTTTATCTTGTTTGTGTTTTGTTATGTGGTTCTTATGTTTTTCTATGTGGTTTGTGTTGTGGTTTATTTTATCTTATTGTGCGTGTTTGGTTGTGCTTTTGTTTTTGACACACTCAAGGAGCATGTTTTTTTATTTTAGTTTATTATTTTTTTTGTTATTTACTTATTTTTAAATTGGTTTTGTGTGTTTGTTTGCTCCTTGAGTATGTCAAAGGTGGTAGGCCAGGTCCAAGTCCTGGGCGTTTTTGGCAGAATGGATACCCCTACCTCCTTGGGTCTTACCCAAAAGTGGCATCCCTTTTGGGATGTTTTCCACAAAAAAAAAAAAAAAAAAAAAGGTTGCCATATAGGGTATGCTTTTTTTAGGTTCCATTATTCATGCAATACTTCTGAAAGTGAAATGTTCTTTTGCATTTAGTGAAGGTTCATTAAGTGTAATTTTGTTTTAATTTATTTAAGTATAAAAGTAACCACATATACCATGTCATATTTTAACATTAGTGAGTTGGAACTTCATCCCCAACCACTAATAGAGACCAACGATGGTGGGCTTCATATCCACCCGTTGGCTCACATGATACAAACCCTATTTTTTGGCCAAAGTTGACTCCAAGAACCATGTTAGCCTTGGAAAATATCACACATTCTTTTTTGGAGGGTGTATCGCTACTGACGGTCAATATAGGTGAGGACTAGTAGGACTTGTGCTCCCTGATCAGGTATGGGCTTCATCTCCATACTTTGGTTGGTTTACGTGATTGAAATTCATTACTAGTTGTCGAGATGTGAGTATATAGGTGAAATCCTTTAAAAAATTAAGAATTACATCAACACGTGAAAAAATATCTCTTTGCAAAAAAAAAAAAACACACCAAATAGTTTTAGGAAACACACATAAAATATTTAAAAGAGATAAACACTTCTATTATTGTATGTTTTAATTCTTGTGTGTTGTATCATTAAAATTTATAAAAGAGATAATCACATAGGGTTTTAAACAAAGTAGCTACAGTATGCACCTGTAGCCAAGCCCATTCAAGGGCTGACACTACAGAGAGTAGGCAAGGAGACGTAGACCATTTTCAATTTGACCATAAGGATATGATTATAACTCCTTGGTGGCCTCCTACTCGCCCAAGTCCTAAAATGTCAAATAAGGAACCTAACCTACAAAGGACCTCTACATGGGATACCCCTACAGGTTTTGGTTCTAATTAAGGAACTTAATTTCCAAATATAGATACTTCACACACCTTATTTCAAGAACAAAAACCATGCATTAAGGCACAAACAAATAGAGCAATACCATGCATTCGTGTACCTTCTCAGTCTACCTTGCACACCTATGTGCAAGATCAATATTACACATCATGGGCAGGGTCAAATGATCAAAATACGCCCTTAAATCACCTTGATAGATCTTAGTAGTATAAGTACCAATATGAGTATGATACTCATCACCCTGGGTGAGCAAATCAGTCCTTCCCTTCCTCATTGATGAAGGAAGACATGAGAAGAGTCTTGATTATCCTCAATTTAACTATTCCATGCAAGCATGGTGTGCTTGTGAACCAAATGAGTTTAAAGAATATTTGTTTAGGTTTGAGCCTCAAGTGAGCACAACCTCTCTAAATCAAGGGAATATCATAGTTGATCTTTCATATCCTCTTGAACAATATAGGCATCATGGAAATAGTGATAGGGTTAATAGACCTCGTACATCTGATCAAATAAATCAAGATGTCAAAAGATATGTTGACCACCAAGCTCAATTCAATTAGTTTCAGCTAGATGAACAATGCTTGGATCACCGGTATCATTTAGAAATGCAAAGAATTGAACAACAAATTCAAGAGACCTTATGCAACGGGGTCCCTACCCCAAGTACTCATAGACAAGGGGTTCATCAGAGGCAACCTAATTTTAATAAAAATAGGATTCCTAGGCCCAATCAAATGTTTCCTCCTCGACCTCCTAGACCTAATTAGGACTTGCCTCCCATGCCAAACATAGATGACTTTTTGTAGGCATTTGTTCCTCCTTGTAGGCTAATATAGGAAACACCTTACGGAGCCTATGATGATCTAGAACCAAAAGAGGAATATATAGAAGAACCTTATGGAGGTATGGTTGATGATAATCAACCACCATTCCATATGCTTGATATTCCTCACCCTCCCCTATGGGGCCAAAGCAAAGAAGAGGAGATCAAATCCTCTAATGTGTATAAAGCATTGCTTGAATACATGGAAATAATAGAAAACAAGACCTCTAGGTCCGGTATTCAAAATCCCACTTTACACAAGCTTCAGAGTCAATCGCTTCACCCATCAATACCTTCCCCTCCATACCCAAAGCATTTCAAAATGTCCAAGTTGGATAGATTCAAAGGAGACGAAGATGCATAGGAGCATGTCACTAGGTTCATGAACATATGCTTCAGTATCTAGGATAATGATGTCTTACTTCTAAGAATATTTTTGATTACACTCTTTGGACTAGCCGTAGAGTGGTACAATCAAATCCTAAGGCACAATTTCCATAGCTTTGAATAATTTGTAGATTTAATTCCTAGAACATTTTGCCTTTAACACTAAATGAAAGGTGACTTTAACAGATCTCATGGGATTGAAGCAGTATGATGATGAGTCAATCACGAATTATGGTAACAAGTGGTGAATGCTTCTTGCTAATATACCATACCTACTACCAATATTTGAGTTGACTCACATGTTTTCCAAGAGTTATTAAAGCCAATTTCATTATTGCTACAACTCCAAAAATACCAAACTCTTGAAGATGCTCTAGCGCAAGCTAGAACAATCAAAGAAATCAAAATTCAAGAGGGGGAGATCGCAAAACCCCATAAAAAGAAGTGGAATAAGAACATAAAGGGAAATCTAGAAAAACCAAAGCCAATAGTAGTTAATCAAGTTGTCATAAATATTCCAGGTCCTGTGCAACCAATGCCACCTTAGAAGGTAAACTATCAAGCCCAACCTCCTTCTGCAAGTTACAATAACAACACTCAATTGAATGAAGGGTAAAACCAGCAATGTTACCCTAAGCAAAAATTTATGCCCTTCATATTATCTATTCGATCATTTATGTGTGGCCAAAGCAATTACTCTACCTAATATCTAGCCTATAGATTCAAGTACAGGTAAACCAAAGTCTATGGGACGTCATGAAGACCTACACTGTAGGTACCATAGGCAAAATGGGCATGACATACAAATGTTCTACGGGTTCAAAAACCTAGTATAAGACATGATTGATAGGAATGACCTTCAAGTTGATAACCCTATTGTGACAAATAATCAACAAATGGTTATCTTTAAATACCCATTTCCCACTCATGAGGTGCAAGCAAATCAAGCAAAATAGGTAAATGAGGTCCATACGACACCCCCTCAACAAGGGTTCATCGATATGGTTAGCATCATGATAAGGAATAGGTATTATCCAAATCAATTTGTACCACCTATAACGTCAAATGATATTCCCTCCATGTCATAGCCTCCACCACCTCTAGTGCAAATCCTTCCACCTTGTACAGTGGTCACCATAAAAAGTAAACTTGCTCAAAGCTTGTGAACAACATTGGCCCAACTCTCTATCTATGAGCTTATCCAATAGTCTCCACCTCATCAAGAAGCTCTTATAGATATCATTAGGTTTATTGAACTGCATCCCTAGGATTCTAACTCCTTTATTATTTTTTTGGGACATGTTCAGTAGTGTAAAGAGCTAGTAATCATATTTCACGAACATGAACTCAAACCAATATCAAATGAGGCATTTGATCCTCCCTTACACATAATTAAATGTGTAAATGGAACATGATGCAGGAGCATCCAGTGGCAGCAGAGCAATCTTGCATCAATAGAAAAAAAAACAAAAAAAAAAATTCTAAGTGTTTTGCCTTGGTGTTTGTCAGCCGCCAGTTGGGCGGGAAAGTAGAATTTAAAATTTTTTAGCCGACAGTGGGGCGGGAAAGTAGAATTTAAATTTTTAGCCACTAGTTGGGTGGGAAAGTAGAATTTAAAATTTTTTCAGCTGCCAGTTGGGTGGGAAAGTAGAATTTAAAATTTTGTCAGCCGCCAGTTGGGCGGGAAAGTAGAATTTAAAATTTTGTCAGTCGCCAGTTGAGTGGGGAAGGGAGATTTTAAAATGGGATTTTGGATCTAGAAATATGGTCTTCGATCTGGGATTGGGATCCAATATTGAACAAGCCTAGCATTGTAATTTATGCCCCTTTAGGCTGGCATTATGAAAATAATTCTAATTTAACTCCTTGGATTTTTTTTGTTCATGTTTGTTCATCCTCATCAAGTGGTATCAGAGTGGGAGTTCCTGAGTGTGTAAATAGATTACCGAACGTGAGGAAGTTTACACCAAGATCTATGGTTAAGGTTTGTGAGAGAAGTGAGCAGAATGCCTCCATGAAGAAACCGTGGTGGTGGGAGAAATATGGTGCCAGAGGAAGATTTCAGAGCATTGCAAAGGCAAGTTCAATCTCTGCAAGAGGAGCTACATAGAGGGTTTGAGCCAAGGAGATAATATGGTAGTGAATATGAAGTTGAAGAAGAGGACCAGTTTGAGCAAGAAGAAGAGGCAATAGATACTGCACAAATCAGGTTATATATAGCCATATCTTAGATTGGAAAGAGACCGAAGATGGAGGTTTCTACGTATTCTGGAAATTTTGATCCAGAGGAGTTGATTGACTGGATCAATGATTTGGAAGAATACTTTGAGTATGAGGAGGTTGAAGATCCTGATAGGGTCAATTTTGCTAAGACCAAGCTAAAGGTTCATGCCAGCATATGGTGGAAAGGAGTACAACTTGACATAAATAGAAGAGGAAAGGAAAATATAACCAGATGGGATCGAATGGTAGAGAAGTTGAAGAGGCAGTTTATTCCTACAGATTATGAATTGGATCTGTTGAGGAAAATGCAGAGTTTGAGACAATAAAGCAAATCTATCAAAGAATATATAGAGGAGTTTTACAAGATCTTAATTAGAACTGGCCATTCAGAGGCTAACAAGGAGAAGGTAGCTCGTTACATCAATGGGTTGAGAACCAGTATTAAAGAAGAGTTGAGTCTGGTTAGGATGAGCACCATTGAGGATGCTTACCAGTTTGCTCTAAAAGTTGAAGAGAAGCTGAATAGAAGGAGGAATAGGTCATGGAGAAAGAACTGGTGGAAGAACATATGAAGGATGAGATGAGAAGAAAGAAGAAGCTAGCACTAGTCAAGATCATAAGGGAGATAATTATTATAGATCCCGTGGTTAGAACAACTACCCAAGAGGAAGAGGTAGATCTGGTCGAGGAAATGGAGAAAGAGGGTTTCGTGGAACCTGCTTCAACTATGGAGAAGGAGGACATCGAGCATATGAGTGTCCACAGCACCAAGAGAAGCCAAATAGGAGGCCAATGAGTAATTCTAGAGCTGCTATTGTAGATGAAAGAGCTAAATCAGAGTACTCTAAGGAGGCAGAGAGGAGAAGTTATGGTCACAAGGAGAACCTTGTTGAATGAGGAGAAGGAACCAGACCAGAGGAAGAGCCTATTCTACAAAAGGTGCAAATGTTCAGGTAAGGTCTGTAATGTTATTATAGATAATGGCAGTACTGATAACTTGGTCTCTGAAGAAATGGTTACTAAGTTGCAGCTAGAGAGGAGGAGACACCCGCATCCATACCGAATTGTGTGGTTTTAGAAGGACCATAGGGCATTGGTAAGTGAATAGCGCTTAGTCAAGTTTAATATTGGGAGACACCAGGATGAGGTCCTATGTGATATCCTTCCTATGGATGCTTGCCATATGTTGTTAGGAATACCATGGCAGTTTGATCGTCGTGTAGTCCATGATGGACATGCCAACACTTACTCCCTAACAAAGGAAGGAGTGCACCATAAACTAAAGCCACTGAAGGAGATGGATGAAAAGAGTTTGCTAAAAACAATGAGAGTGGAAGTTGTGGGGTTTGAAGAACTTAAGGGTTTGTACCCTAAAGACCCAGATTTTGCTGAATCTTGGAGAGTTCATACAGCCCCAGTTACTCTAGATAGGACTGTCAATTGGAGTACTGGTAAATCACCATTCCATATTGTATATGGGAGTAGTCCAAGAAATGCTTCTAAGTTGAGGAAGTTGGACAGGGGAGAAAAGAATAGTTCTGAATATGAGAACTTTGCAGAGCACCTGAAGGATTTGCATGAAGAAGTAAAACAACACATCAATAAGATAAACACTCAGTACAAGACAAAGGCTAATAAGAAAAGGAGGTTTAAGGAGTTCCAGGTTGGTGATGAAGTCATGGTGCACCTAAGAAAGGAGAGGTTTCCTGCTAAAATATATAACAAACTAAAAATGATGAAGTTTGGACCATGCAGGATCATACAGAAAAGAGATGCAGGAAATGCATATGAGGTGGAGTTGCTGAGTGGATTGAACATATCACATGTGTTCAATATTTTTTATTTGGTAGAGTATCATGAAGGTGATAGTTTTAAGGAACCAGTTGCAGATTTGTGGAGTGTTCTGACATTGGCTCCAGTGATAGAAGAGATAGAGGAAATCCTGGATACCCGCATCGGCATAATTAAAAGAAATAGGAAGTATGAAGAATATTTGGTGAAATGGAAGGGAAGGCCTGTAGAAGATTCGACTTGGCTGTCCAAGTCCGAGGTTGACCGCCTTGGTTTTCCTCCAACAGTAAAGAAGTGAGGTCACTTCTCAAACTTACCCTGGGTGTCTGATGCAGGAGCATCTAGTGGTAGTAGAGCAATCTTACATCAACAGAAAAAAAAAACAAAAAAAAATTCGAAGTGTTTTGCCTTGGTGTTTGTCAGCTGCCATTTGGACGGGAAAGTAAAATTTAAAATTTTGTCAGCTAGCAGTGGGGCGGGAAAGTAGAATTTAAATTTTTATCTGCCAGTTGGGTGGGAAAGTAGAATTTAAATTTTTAGCCGCCAGTTGGGCGGGAAAGTAGAATTTAAAATTTTTTCAGCCGCCAGTTGGGCGGGAAAGTAGAATTTAAAATTTTTTCAGCCTCCAGTTGGGCGGGGAAGGTAGATTTTAAAAGGGGATTTTTGATCTAGAAATATGGTCTTCGATCTGGGATTGGGCTCCAATATTGAACAAGTCTGGAATTGTAATTTTTGCCCCTTTAGGCTGGAATTATGAAAATAATTCTAATTTAACTCCTTGGATTTTTTTTTCATGTTTGTTCATCCTCATCAGAACACCTTATAAAAGAGTTCTAATTGACACTGGTTATTCAAACAATATCATCACCACAAATGCTCTCCAAAATCTAGGTCTTCTAGCATCCCATATTGTTGTGTCCACATATAACCTCTGAGAATTCAACGATACTATATGCTCAATGGTTGGCACTATAGTCTTACCTATTCAGGTGGGATGCAAAACCATACCAACATTGTGTCATGTCTTAGAAGGTGCAATGTCTTATAATATATTTTTGGGTAGACCTTGGATTAGGCATATGGAGTTTGTGACATCCATAGCTCACCAATGTTTGAAGTACACTCACAAAGGAAAAGTACATGTTATCTCCGTAGACCTTGAGCCTTTCAAATATTGCAATTTGGTGTAGCATATCCTGAGTTGACCTTACCATAAACTCATGTAGACTTCCAACTGAATATGTCCATTAAATGTTTGATTCCTTCACCATCGCCTTCCATTGATCCTTTACCATCTTCTTCCATACCATAATCATCATTCGCACCTTCAGATACACCTTCATCATTGTCAAATCCTTTTTAGAGGAATATGTCAAAGAGGCCTATTGACGATATCCCTCCAATCATCTCTACCATTTTCATGAAAAATATTCCTATTCTAGAATATGAGGAACCACCTAATGAAGTAAGTATTGAGTTATCTCAAGCCTCGCTTCCATATCCTCCATCCTTGCCATCACAGGTCACAGTCCATTTGGCTAGTACGGGTTTAGGAGAGTACCTAGTAAGGAATATTACAACAGTTCCAACCATTGAGACAATACATAATATGGGATGACCTCATATTCCCATAGGTACCATCGTACCTCTAGGCATACCTCCCAATAAAATGAATTTCATATATGAGGGTATTGAATATGGCATAGAACCATCTCCTTAGTAAGAAGAGGATGAAGAACCCTTTTTTGAGGACATCAATTATATGTCTAATCATTACTATGCCATGTGATATCTCCATTGTTGCCAATGAAATTGTTATGATTTGGGGTTGTACCAAAGAGGTACTCACATTCCTTTCTAGTCGTAGTATCAATTTCCATATGATAAATATGGCTTAGGACACAACAATAATGCTCCTCTCGATGTACTCATAGAAATTTTAGAGTGCCTAGGTTTGAACTATAGGGATGAACTTGCACATGATCCTTATGCTAATCCTAATCATGTCCACTCTTTTGGGGATTATTTCCCCATAAATATGATAGCCATATCTCATGATTTCACCCAATTCTATGAAGAAGGTGAAGGTTCACATACTCTTCCATATGACAATGATAAAGAGGATTAAGTTTTCCCTTATGAATGAACAACTAAAGATGAATTAGATTATGACATAGCACCTATTAACTCTCCTGGTTTAGATGAGAAATATGAACAAATGACGAAGAATATTTCTATCTACATATGTTCCCATTGCAACATCCCATTTAGAAATAACTTTTTCCACTTGAAGGGCAAGCTCACACCCTTCCACATTGACTATATCCAGTCATTCCACCTCCATTGTAACCACCTCGCAAGTCTTGCAACAAACTCTTGTCAATAGACCCAATCACCCATCCAACTGAGATTGTCCATCCATCCAAAGGTATCTATAAACCCTTTGGTCACCCAAAAATCCCCAAAGGTACCCATAAATCCTTTGGTCACCCAAAAAGCTCCAAAGGTACCCATAAATCCTTTGGTCACCCAAAAAGCCCCAAAGGTACCCATAAATACTTTGGTCACCCCAAAAATCCCAAAGGTACCCATAAACCCTTTGGTCACCCAAAAAGCCCCAAAGGTATATATAAACCCTTTGGTCATCCAAAAAGCTCCAAAGATACCTATAAAATCTTTGGTCACCCAAAAATCCCCAAAGGTACCCATAAATCCTTTGATCACCCCAAAAGCCCCAAAGGTACCATAAACCCTTTGGTCACCCAAAAAGCCCCAAAGATATCTATAAACCCTTTGATCATCCAAAATACTCCAAAGATATATATAAACCCTTTGGTCACCCAAAAAACCCCAAAGGTACTCATAAACCCTTTTGTCACCCAAAAAGGTCCAATGGTATCCACTAAGCCCATTGGTCAAATGTATATATATATATATATATATATATATATATAATATATTTATCTATTTATCTATTTATTTATCAAAATATAAAAATATTGCATTGCATTACATTTCATATCGCTGCATTATATGATCACTTGCATTACGCATGCCCATCATTGCAACTTGTATTCTAGAGTTGCTCATACATGTCTAACACTAGTTCTGTACACTAGACATCCTTCAAAATCAACTTTATCAAAAGTTATTATTTGCACCCATCTACATTGCAATATCATTCCCATACACATTCCTCAACTTTCATATTTGTTTTTGTTTCCCTTCACCTACTCATTTGTTATAAGGCGTCATTAGGATTTTTAGTCACTCAACCATATCTAGTTTTCTTTTCAGATTTTGTAGAAATCTATCCTGATTTTTAGAAGGTAGATTCTTGCTTTGATTGTACCTTGCATACATAATAATCTCAACATATTTTCAAATTAATAAATCCAAGTTTTGCACAAGGAAATATGAAACCTACAAAGTGGTCTATGTTACCTTAAGTGAAATGGTTACCTTGTTCATCCCCCTATGTGAATGGTTCAAAAATACTAAGAATTGAAAAAATGACAAGCTCCTCCCTACCCAAAGCAATCAAAATCCCTTGCCCCATACCAAATTTGGGCAAGTATCAAAAGAAGCAACAAATAGCAAAATAAAAATAAACAGTGGTTTTCACCACAACCAAAAAATTCCCAAAAGAAAAAGTTGTTTTCACCAATAGCAAAAGAAAAAAGTAAAATAAATAATGGTTCTCACCATTACCAAAATCCCTTGCTCACCAAAAGAAAAATGATAAAATCCCTAAAGCAATTCAAAAATAAAATAAGAGAAGGGAGTACTAAACTTTAATCCTTGGAATTCTTAGGATTTGACAACCATAAGGTGATCCTCATTATAGGTTGGGTGGCATCAAGCCTACATGGAAATGGTTGTATCCTTATGCATGATGATATTTCTGTCATATTAGAGACCTTATTTTATATACACTATTGTTTTCTTGCGGATGAGCTAGCTTTTGGTAGCCTGTATTACCTATGGTCTAATCCAACTACATACAAAACTCAGGATCATAATACACACAGGGTGATCTTCAGTACATATGGGTTACATAAATTCTTTTTGGCATTGGGGTAACTTTATGTGTTATCATAACAATGAACTCACATGCACACACAGGGATATTGAATATCTTGGTCATCCTAGCAGATTTATACCTTGCCAAAAAGTCTTGCATAGTTAATATGCAACTTTTGACTAGGTCATTAGAGTTTTTGAGTCTCCTAAAAACATCAAGGATATTATATAACATCTTACTATGCATTCCATTCCATACCATTTTATCACAAGTTTGTTAGTTCACATTTTCACAATCCATCGCATAGTCTTATGATAACATTAAAAATGAATCAATGAATTTTGTACTATTAGGAGCAAATAATAAAACACGAGAAAGCTCATTATATGTGGAAATAAAACACAGAAGAATAACACAATCCAAGAGAGACACAAATTTACACCCAATTTGGGCTACATCCATAGAGAAAATAACTAGGCCTTTTATTCCATACAGAAAACCCTTCTCTACACAGTCGTACACTGAACATTACAATCAGTTGTCATACAATATCCTCTTATAAAAGTGCATTAAAATTTTAGGAAAAAACCCCACCTAAAATATACTATCTGATATGTGACCTAATAACAATTGGTCTAGATTTACATAGAAGAAAAATCATCTACTAGTGTCGTCGCCCTGCTGGACCCCCTTGGCAACACTAGTAGGGGGGCTAATGCCCCCCCTACCCCCTCCTCCTCCACAGAGTGGGTCCAAGTATGGCTGAAAATAAGGCCTCTAAATTAATTAGTCTCCATAACCAACAATCTCCCACTTGGAGACTATCACAGTAACTCCATCGCTACTTTACTTACTAGACTATGCTTCAACTTTGGACCTAGAAATTTTCTCACCTTTTACTATAATGCTTGAATATTAACTGAAACTGAGCAAGAACTCAGTTTCTCCTTGGTTCTACCTTTGTGAACATATCTATAGGATTCTAGCTAGTGTGTATCTTCTCTAGTTTTAATTGTTCATCTTCCAACACTGAGCATATGAAATAGTACTTGGTATGTATGTATTTAGTCCTACAATGGAAAGCTAAATTCTTTTCAAGATGAATGGCACTCTAAAAATCACTATATAATATTCTATTCTCCTTCTTCTTTCCCAAATCCTCCATAGAAATTTGTAACCAAATAATCTCCTTACTAGCCTCTGTAACAACATATTATGCTTCCATTGTTGAGAGTGCAACAACCTTCTATAATTTTGAAATCCAGCTTATTGTAGTTCCACCTACAGTTAAAACATACCCTGTGGTACTCCTTCTGTTGTTTATATCAGCTACCACATATGAATCGACATATCCTTGTAAGGAAGTATTAGAACATCCAAAGCATAATGTCTGAGTGTTAGTACCTCTCAAATACTTGATGATCCACTTCACTACCTCCTAATACCTTCTTCTTGGGTTGCTCATAAACCTACTCACAAATCCCACTGCATGTGCTATATTGGCCTTGTGCACACCTTCGCATACATCAAACTACCAAATACTGATGAATAAGTAACCTTGGACATGTAGTTTATCTTCTCCTATGTCTTAGGACATATCTCTTTGGTCAGTTTGAAATGATTTCCCAAAGGTGTGCTAACAGGTTTTGCATCCTGCATACTAAATCTTTCCAACACCTTCTCAATGTACTCACTCTAAGATAATGTTAATTTATAATTTTTCTTGTCTCTTGTTATTCTCATACCAAGGATTTTCTTTGCAGCACCCAAATCCTTCATTGCAAACTAATCTGCCAATTTTTTTTTGAGCACAATAATATCCTACATGTTAGACCCTACAACAAGCATGTCATCTACATACAATAATAGGATAATATAGTTACCATTATCCAATCTCTTAAAATAAACACAGTGGTCATAATAACATCTACTATAACCTTGATCTGACATAAACCTATCAAATTTCATATACCACTACCTTGGAGCTTTCTTTAGGCCATACAAGCTCTTTTTCAACCTGCATACTAGTTCCTCCTTTCCTTTGACCTCATACCCTTGTGGTTGCTGCATATAAATATCTTCCTCCAAATACCCATGGAGAAAATATGTTTTTACATCTAACTATTCAAGATGTATATCCTCTACAACAATGAAGTCATTTTAACAACAGTACAAATTTTTCATCATAACTTCTATGCAAACTCCTTTACAACTAGTCTAGCTTTATACCTCTTTTTACCTCCATCTTCTTCATTCACCCTATAAAACCATTTATTTTGTAATGCTCTTTTTCCTACATGAAATTGAACCAAATCCCAAGTCTGATTATTTATCAAGGAA
Organism: Wollemia nobilis; assembly: GCA_028583015.1. Taxonomy (NCBI): domain Eukaryota; kingdom Viridiplantae; phylum Streptophyta; class Pinopsida; order Araucariales; family Araucariaceae; genus Wollemia; species Wollemia nobilis. Next base: position 428,110 of record JAQPPZ010001808.1, read on the forward strand.
TCCATATCCTCTTTCATTTCTTGCTCTCACTTATTTGTTTCTAACTGCATTACTTCATATATTTTTGGTTTACCAAAGTCATACAATAGTACATAATATAATGAATGGGATTAACGTACAGAAGGTCTACTTATCTTGGTATATTTTCTAATAATAGTTCTAGGATTTTGAGGTGCTAGCTGTTGTTGTTGTTGATTTTCTAGCACCTTTGGAGTTTCAATTTCATCAAGCACTGTGTATTCTGAGTTTACCTTTTCCTGTTTATTTTCCTACAACTAATACTTATACATGACCTTATCATTGAATATTACATCTCTACTCCTAATGATTTTGTGATTTGCATAATCCCAAAAGTGATAACCAAAACCATTAAATCCATATCCAATAAAAAAAAATACTTCTTGAATTTTACCTCAAGTTTAGTACTATTTTCTTTACTAATATGCATGAATGCTTCACAATCGAAAGTCTTTAGAAATGAGTAGTTAATAGGCTTACCTATCCATACCTCTTATGGAATCCCACCATCTAGGGAACTTGAAGACCCTTTTTTTATTAAATAAACTATAGTATCCACAACATCTACCCAAAACTGTAAGGGCAATCCTACATGTAATCTCATACACCTAGCACGTTCCATGATAGTCCTATTCATCCTTTCTAACACACCATTTTCTTGTGGAGTTCTTGGAACCATCTTCACTCTATGAATCCCATGGTATGAATAGTAATTTTTAAACTCTTTGCTATAGTACTTACCTCCATTATTAGATCTGAGACACTTTAGCTTATTTCCTGTCTCATTCTCAACCAAATATTTCCATTTATTAAAGGTATCAAATATATCCAATTTATTTTGAATACAATAAACCCAAGCTTTTCTTATTGCATCATCAATAAATATAACATAATAATAAGATCCACCAAGATATGATACCTGATCTAGTCCCCATACATTTGTATGTACAAGCTCTAGCTTTTCATTCTTCTTTTCTTTTCCAACTCTGAGAAATCTAACTCTTTTCTATTTTCCATAAACATAGTGCTCACAAAAGTCTAAATCAACCTGCTTCAAACCTGGAAACAAATTCCTTGAGTGGAGAATTTGCATCCCCTTCTCACTCATGTGCCCAAGCCTATGATACCACAAAATTGTATATGCTCCTGTAGAAGCTAAAGTAATAGAAATATTAGTATTACCAGTACATACATACAATGTACCTTCCTTATTTCCTTTTGCTAATAATAGTGATCCTTTAGCAACCTTCCACAAATTTGTTGAGAATGTAATTGTACATCCTTCATAGTACAAATACCCTATGGAAATTAGATTTCTTCTTAAATAAATAATATGCCTTACCTATTTCAATAACCATTTGTTTCCATTCTGTAACTTTATTTGTATGTTACCCTTTCCAATGATTTTACATGGTCTATCATCATCCAAATAGGCCTATCCAAAATCACCTTGAACATTATCTAGAAAATATTTCCTATAGGGTGTGGCATGATATGATGCACCAAATTATAGCACCCAACAATCATTAATATTATCTAGTGAAAGTATTAAAGCATCTTGCAATACATCACCTGCTATGTTTGCTTCCTGATTACCCTATTTTTCTTCTCCTTATTTTTCTTTTTGATTCCAAAAATCTCTTTTTAGATGTCCTTTCTTCCTACAATGCCAGAATTCCAACTACTTTCCTTTAGATTTGGATATACCTTTATTTTATTTTCCATTATTCCTTGGGATTTTTCCTCTCTCCCTTTGTCTCCCCCTGTTCTCCATAGTAAAAGCATACCTGGTGTTTCACTTATGTTTTTCTATCATATTTTGTCACTAAGGATAACACCAATAACATCATCAAACTTTAAAGTATTTGAAACAAAAACAAAATTACTCACAGTCATTACTAAGCCATTCCAACTTTTTGGAAATGAGCACAAAATCAATAGAGCCCTAACCTCATCATCAAAGTTTACTCCTACAAAATTTAACTGATTGGTAATCATGTTAAATTCATTTAAATGATCAATAACAAACCCACCTTCTAACATTTGCATATTAAATAAAAATTTCATAAGAAATACCTTGTTCAAAGTTGAGGGTTTTCATACAGTTTAGCCAACACATTCATTAAACCCTCCATTGTCTTTTCCTTTGAAATATTGAAGGCCGTCGATGATGTCAGGCACAGTATTATTATTTCTAGTGTTTTTCTATCTAGAACTTCCCATTCTTCATCTATTTTTATTGATGGATTTTTTTCTATTTTGCCTAATGGTAGGTAAAGATATTTTTGATAAAGATAATCCTCATTTGCATCTTCCATAGCTAGTAATTTTGGCCATTAAACTTCTCAACCCTAAATCTACCTTCTTCTGTAATTTCTCCCACTCGAACTGGAAACCCTCCTTTCAAGTGTATTTTTCAAACCGTAACCTCTGATACCAGTTTTTAGGAGTAAATAACAAAACATGAGCAATAATGTGGACATAAAACACAGAAGAATAACACAATCCAAGAGAGACATAGATTTACGTGGTTCACCCAATTTGGGCTACATCCATAGATAAAATAACCAGACCTTTTATTTCATCCATAAAACCCTTCTCTACATAACTGCACATCAAAAATTACAATCAGCCACTATACAACATCCTCTTATAAAAGTGAATTACAATTTTAGGGTAAAAACCTGACTAAAATCTATTGTTTGATTTGTGACCTAATAAAAAATAGTCTATATTTACATAGAGGAAAAAGCATCTATTTTTGGCTTTGGATATGCTGCTCCTAAAGCCCCCCCTAGACCCCCCTAGAGACACTAGTAGGGGGGCTAATGCCCCCTACACCCCCCCTCCTTTGCGGAGTGGGTCCAAGTGCGACTGAAAATAAGGCCTCTAAATTAATAAGTATCCACAACCAATAATCTACTATGCATTCAAGTGTTTGAGTCTCTTGAAAACCTCAAGGATATTATATAACATCTTACTATGCATTTCATTCCATACCATTTTATCACAGGTTTTTCAGTTCACATTTTCATAATCCATCACATAGTCTTATGATAACATTAAAAATGAATCGATGAATTTTTTACAGTCTATGGTGCTAGCATTTAGTGTGTCAAATAGTATTCATAATTCATCATATAGATTAACAAATTATCCATTTCATTATGCATGCACACATGTACATATCATCAACCAACATCATATTACAATACATGCATCCATGATAAGCATCCATAAATGCATCAACGAACCAAGAAGTAGACATAAATGCATATCTTTGGTCACCATAAAAAATTACAAAATTAACAAAAAAATAAAAATAAAAAATAAATCAAAATCTCAAGTGCGCTTCGCACCTAGTTATTTACCTTATACACTTGGTGGTTGGAACGACTTGCGCTCCATGCAATTCGGCAAGATGAGTAAATTACCATAAGGCTACTTGAACCAAATTATGCATAGTCTAACTGAAATGTCTTTACTTCAATCCACAAGAAGGCCATTGCAACCGGACTGCTCCACGAGAATGACATATTCATTTTCTTTCTTCCATTAAATCTCATCAAAAATAAAAAATTCAAAAACAATTAAAACACCACAAAAACAATTAAAACACCACAAAAACAAAAGAAAAATCAAAGAAAATAGCCTAAAAACCATCAAAAACATGTCAAAACTGATAAAAATCACAAAGGATCAAGATTGAACCAAAATTGTTCATTGATGAATGGAAAAGTCTCTACTTCAATCCCTAAGGACATTGTGGTTGGACCGCTCCACGGGAATGAGGTATTCATTTCATTTCTTCCATGAAATATCAACAAAACCAGGGTTATGCATAGCGACTATTTATCGCCAAATTGGTTAAAATTAGGATTTTCAAATTTTGGAATTGGCTAATATTTGGGACCCTTGACCAGGGTCCATTAGCCAAAAAAATTGGGTGTAAATTTTTTTGGGTCGATTCGCCCCAATTTTATAATAATTTGACCATTTTAAGTTTAAATTTCCAACATTACCCCTAATAATAGTGAACCTTCTACATGCATTTGGACACTATTTGCTTGGATTTCAAAACTAATTCACCAAATTTTTATAAATACATTTTGGGGCCAACCCCTTATGCATAACCCTAAACAAAACCATCAAAATCCTAACAAAATGGATAAATTTTACAATGGGTAAAGCTGAAGGAACCCTAATAAAGTCATATTGGTCAAGCAACTCATTGATTTCACCATTGGTCATGGCCTCATAGACTTATCGCTTGACGGGGTAGTCATAATAACAAATTCATAATCAAAATCTACACTCAAACACTCAAAAGAATAACTTTCATACATTCAAAAGAATTATTGCCAAAGACAAATTTCAAGCCCATGATGAGGCATATAATTTAGCACCAATTCAACAAAACAAAGTCTTGGTGTCCTTTAAGCCTTGGGATACGTATCCCATAATAGGCTTATAAGCTAAATAAGGAACCAATACCAAGTATTCCCTAAGATCGGTAGACACTAGAATCATATCCTTGATTTGGATAATATCTATTCCTTATCATGATGCTAACCAAGGAACCAAATGGGGCATCTGTAGACACTAAAATCATGTCAATATGATTAAATTGCAATGACACACTCTTATCAACACCATATGGCCCCCTTGGGAAATCCTCAAGGGTTAAATAGTGGTCCTAACCACTTTTGGAAAGGTTTATCCCACTTTTGGGAAGTTTTGGGCCATGTAGCCATAGTCGTCCCACCCCAGTACGACCACAGTTCATGGTCGTCCCACCCAGGGATGGCCACTAGCAACCATCCCTGGGTGGGATGGCCATGGTATAGGTCCCTCAAAAATTCAAGGGCAAGATAAATGGTAATCAAATTCTACCATTTATCCCACCCAATTATTTATGATAGATTGAGGGCCTGTCAAAGCTATTGCAACCTGTAAATTAGAGGCCTCTACAACCCAACACATGGCAAGGGTTTTGACAAGTGGTGATACCTACCTTGCATGCCCTAACTTGTCCATTTGATCTTGTGCCGATCTTGGGCTATACATTGGAGTCATTCCACCCATTTTTAAAAAGAGAGGTCTTTGCAATATTTTTCAATGAAATGCTATCGAAATTCACTCTCCCTTTCACCCGCATATTTACCCTTGAAATATCCATCCTTTGAAGGAGGTTTGCAAGTGCTCCCAAATACACAAATCAATCCCAAAAATCACCCATTTATATGAATTAGATCACCAAATTTGACAACACCCCTAGGAGTATTTTGAACCATATCCCAGAGGAATTGGTGGTAAAAACCACCAGGCTTGGTGGTCGTCCCCACCTGGGATGGGTAACAGTCCCAATTGGAACACCCAGGGATGAACATGAATCTACATACAATTTTGGTTCAATTTTAGCATAGATCATTTCTAGAGTAGTTCATATACATCATATTATAATTTGGTACATTTTGGAGTAGTTTTGGACCTTCAATTAGGTTTTCCATTATAACAATCCCAATTGGAAAACCCAGGGATGGCCATGAATTTTGCATACAATTTCATTGTAATTTTAGTATAGATCATATCTAAATTAGGTTATATGCATTATACTATGTTCTGGTACAATTTGGAATAGTTTTGCACCACCCATTTCATCTTTTGATATTAACTATTGCATGCATCTATTTGCTTTCATCTCAATACGCACATGTTATTAACCAATCTGATTTCTTTTTGTGTAGATCTAGGTATTTTAGCACACAAGGAAGGAGCTACAAGTCCGATGAAGGATAGATCATCACAGCTATGGTTATGCATAAGGGGTCATCCCCAAAATGTATTTATAAAAATAAGGTGAATCAATTTCAAAATCTAGGAAAATAGTGTCCAAACGCATGTAAAAGGTTCACTATTATCAGGGGTAATGTTGGAAATGTAAACTTAAAAAGTCAAATTATTATAAAATTGGGGCGAATCGACCCAAAAAAAATTGCACCCATAAATTTTTGGCTAATGGGTCCTGGTCAAGGGTCCCAAATATTATCCAATTTGGTGATAAATAGCCGCTATGCATAACCCTTATGCATAACCCTAATCATAGCAATATCAAAACCCGCTTTTCCATTCATGAGTGCAAGGAAGAAACTGAAGTGCTCTTTGAGTTTCTGAAAGGATTAGATCCTTTGAACATTGTAATGGATTGTATCAATTAAGAGCCCTCAAGGGGACATTTTGTAACCGTGTATTTGGAAAATGGATTAATATAAAGAGAACCCCCCATTTCTTTCACTTATTTTTCATCATGCTTACATAAATGTCACTTTTGAATGCTTAAATAAATAGGTGCATTTCATTTCCCTTTTCTAGGTGTGTCATTTTTTTGCTCTGCAAAAGGAAGATTGTAAAATAGCCCAATTTTTGGGTTGTAGATACAAGGGATGTATATGATATTTAAATCCTGTCAAATATTGAAAAGAACAAGGAGCCAAAAGGTAAAAAACTTAATCTTGATTAATTTTGCCAATCCTATGATCCTGAGGGGAGAAATAGTATCAAATATTATAAATGAAGATTTTACCTTGGGCTAGTGAAATGCCAAATTAGTTTGAGTTTTGTGTGCAAGTTGGGGTTATGGTTTTTTATTTCCATATTTTAGCAGAGGTCTAGTTGTCTCAGCCAAAAGGATTCAAATAATGCTTCTATGCAGATTGGTGGGTGTCCTGCCCCTAGTAGAGATCCAAATTGCTTCATCAGGAAGGGGATGGATTTAGTCTCTACATTGAGTGGCAGTTTTTTGGGTGTAAAATCGATGTAGTTTTTTATGGTGGTTTTGATCCTTTTGTTTGGGTAGTAGTTTAGATTTTATTTGTCTATTATTGGCCCATTTAAATTCTTTTTAGTTTCAATATTTGTGTCAAATTTCTTCTTTATTGGACAGCATTATATTTTCAAATTTTAAACTTTTATGCTAATGTAATTACCGCTTGATAGCTCTCTCATTGGCAGCTTGATCTTTAGTTGAAGTGTTTCATTACCTTTTTGGTGACTTCTCTGCTTTTTTAAAAGGTTTGGAGACCCTTTCAAAACTATTTCATCCATATAATAAAAAAAATATGTTTGGAATATTAGCATAAATATTTTGTTAGATATCCAACTAGTTGTTGATATCCTACACAATCCAAGTAGTCACATTAGCATTCTTATCAAGCATCACCATAATTTCTTAGCATAAACTTAACAAGAACTAATCTATCATTCTTTTCAGCAAGTTTTATCATTTTCTTTGCATGACAAAAATGTGCTTGCATAGATTAAGCATAAAATAGTCCATCATTTAACTAATAGTTAGCATTGCATTTTTCTATAACATAAATGTCTTGCATAACCAATACTAGAATAATAAACCCATCCAACACATGATATCATAGCTAAAAACTAAACCATCACATTAAAATATCTTCCAAGCGAGGGCAATGACAAAAATCTTCACACACATGTGCAATCATAATTCCACACCTTTGTATTACACAAGTGTGAGGAAAACCTCTTGAATGAGTTGGATTTCATCACCAACTATCAATCAAGCCCTAGACAAGCCCTAGTTAGTATGACAATTTCTTGGACTTCATCACCAATAAATTGGTTACCCTTGATGTTAGCTCGAGGTAATAAAGGTTAGACACCCTTCATTCCTAGGTCTTAATAATTTGTAGAATTGTAGTTATTTTTTATGCCCAAGCTCACACGATGGTGAAGTGAAAGCCTAGATGGGTCGATAGCAAGGCACTAGACAATGTAACATTTCTTGAGAGGTATTTTGTTCTCCTCAGATGCACCCATTTCCAATCCTTCATTTAGGAAGCCTTATCAGCCATTCGTGATTCATCCTCTATTAGAGAGGTGAGTACGAACACACCTTATCATATTCCACCATGCCATCTACCATTCATATTTTTTAGTTCTAGGTAACACAAAACACACCAAAACTCCCAAAACAATATTTAAAACTTCAAAACTTAAAAAAAAGAGAAAACAAAACAAAAAAAAAAGTTACAAAATGAAAAGAAAGAAACAACAAAAAAAAACTTATTTATTTATGTGATTGTGTATTTGTTTGTAGTGTAGATTTCACATTCGCAAAATTTACCACACACATAACCTCTCCATCTATCATTCCATTCCAAATCCCCTAGCTTATGGTATTGACCTAGAGTCAAGCCAAAGCCTTAGCCTACCCTCAAATCCAAACCCCTTCATCCATGAAGCATTACACTCAAACCTCCCACACTTTGATCGCATTTGCAATCAAGCAAGGAGGTGCATTGGAGAACATCTATGTCGACCTATCCTTTGGCCCCTCCCATAACATTCCCTCTTCATTAGGAGAACAATATATCAATAAAAACCTAATACGGTGGGCTACCCATACCACCATTCTTGGTATCCCTTGCACCAAGCCATCGATTTCCTCTGACCCACACATCATGCACTTGGATACTAATGTCATCAGAGCCTACTTGAACCTAGTTTTTATATCTTTATACCTGCTCACAATTCCACCCCGCTTCATTCCCATAGCCATCAATAAATCACATATTCACATCCTCAACACACCAACACCACCATCATCAACCCCATTTTTGAACCTGCATCCATGAGCATTCACCATCCAGTCAATGTCCCTCCATACCATCAACCCATACAATAATTTATTCTAACCCACTTTATGAAGCACATGTCAATGTTGCTTCTTAAATTTTGACATCAATCCATTACCCCCTACCAAAACCATGTAGCATGTCATCCCTCAATCGGTCGTGATACCCCTCACCATGTACCCACCATACACATCCATTAATGTTATCACCATGCATAATACCCAAAATTCTAAACCTCATTTGACCATTCCACCTATATTTGTAATCACCATACAATATTTGCAACAACTGCTTACTATTGGCATTAAACAAGATGTTCACCTCTTCATACAACCTCAATCACAAGTGCCAAATTTCAACCATATCCTAAAATCAACCTTAAACACCTTGTTCGTGTAGGATCCATCATGGGTATTGCATCCATCCACCATCACCATACCCACACCTCCACTTCACAATGTGAATGTTTTTGCATCAATGCAACATGCCACCATTCCATCAGCTCCTCATCAAAAACCCCCGTATTACCAATTCCCATCATTCCATAATCAATACCAATAGAACATTATACATCCATAAATCCCAACCACCATTAATCTGCTCATAAACTAGAATTTAATTTCATCCATGCAATTCATCACTCAAAAATTGCAACCACCATGTATACAAAACATAAATGCAGGCTTCCAAAAACCATTGAATGACCCAAAGTTTTAATTTCTACAAAATTATATTGATATCTTAGCTATGTAAACATATGGAGTCACCTACCAAAAGCCTACCTTATGACAACTGGTCAATCATCCTATTACTTCGGTGCCCTCATTATCATATCCTATCAATTTTGAGGTGCCAAAGTTAGACAATTCAAAGAGGATGAGAACCCTAGGAGCATGTAAGTGCATTCATTAATGTGTTCTTTATAATACAAGATAAAGACCCATTGATGCTCTAGATTTTTTCTCATACCTTCAAAGGAGACACTCTAGAATGGTATAATCATCTACCGAACCATAGCATTTACATTTTTTAGCAATTATTAGATCAATTCCTAGAGTGTTTCTCCTTAAATGATAGAAATAATACCACCTTAACCGACCTATTCAACCTACGTCAATTTGAATATGAGTCAATTCACGATTATGGAAATCGTTGGAGGGAAGTCATCACGAAATTACCAATCACCCTCCCTACAATAGAACTTACACAAATATTTGTGAGGAATATCATAAAAACCATCTCCTTGTTATTAAAATTGCAACAATATAGGACATTCGAAGAATCCTTCACCTAGGCTAGAGTTTTTGATCAAGAGATTAAAATTTAAGAGGGCAAGATCAAGATTTAAAAGAAATAATGGTAGAACAAGAACTAGAGAGGGATTTATCACGGCCATTCCAAAGTTGTCCAAGTGAACCAAGTGGTCTTGAGTGCATCTCAACCATGAAATCAATAGGCTCAAGTCCAATACCAACAACCCCTAACACAACAACCACCACAACAATAGACATATCAAGCAGTGAAACCCCCATCTCAACTATAAAACCAAGGTAACATGATAGACAACCACCAACATTGACAATACATTTGATCAGCTCGCAATTACACTCCACTCCTTGATCCACTTTCCACCATATTTCAATTGTTGTATGAGGTAAAAATTATCACACTACCACAAATCAAACTAGAAGACCCCAACAAACCACATGGTAGGTCATATAAGGAGTATCAATATTGCACCTTTCATCACCAAAAGGGTCATGATATTAGTGATTTCTATTATTTCAAAGATATTATACAAGATATGATCGATAAGGGAACTATCAAAATTGATAATCCTTTAGCACAAAAAAACCAAAACCTTGGTATATATCAAACACCTCTTCCTAATCGTGAAGCCACACAACAAATAACTAGGGTAGCAACTTCTAAAGTTTCCTCCAATCAAATCAATCACATCCACAATGCCTAGTAGTACCAAGGTTTTGTAGGTACTATTCATATAGTTACTCATGGTCAGATAAGCGTGAATCAAGCACAATAATAAAATGATCCAACAACTATGGTGCCTCTGCAACTAGATCAAACCAATCCACCTTACCAAATCCATATTCAAAATCCTCCACCAATACCAACCATCACACTGAGAAGTTGGTTGACACATAACATAAAATTAGCTTTAACAAAGCTAACGATTTATGAGCTAATACAACAATCTCCCCTACATCATGAGGCATTAATGGAGATCCTTAAAACCATCAAATTTTAGATGCAATATCCCAATGCCTTCACAAACTCTATGGGGAATATCCAAACATGAATGGAACCCTCAATTGTATTTTATAATTTTGGAATCAAAACTATGCTAGTAGATATACCTGATCCTCCATTGCACATTATAGCTCATATCAATCAATAAGCCTTTAAACGAGTGCTAGTCAACACTAGTTCCTCCATCAACATCATTACCACTACTACATAACAACACCTCAACTTACCACCTTCACATATCACCAGCTCCACCTTCACCTTGTAAGCATTCAATGATGCTTTAGCTCTATAGTGGTAACTATTATCCTCGTGTGGATGGGGGTTAAAACAGTTCATACATTGTTCCATATCCTAGAGGGTATCATCCAATATAACATACTTCTTGGGTGCCCTTGGATCAAAGACATGAAAAGTGTTCCCTCAACATTACACAAGTGTCTAAAGTATGTACATGAGGGATAGATACATTGCATACCAATAGTTGAAGAATCATTCAAATACTGCAACTTGATATCCAATCCATATGAGTCATATTTACCATCCACTCACTTATCCATCACCCCACTCATAACCCTATCAAATTAACATCAAAACACCTAATAAAAAGCACCCATCCAAGAGGCCCTATCATTAATTATGATGCCCACACATCGCAAAAACATCAATCCAAATCATGCTTCATCATCAAAATCCTATCACTTTCCCATTACACCACAGCATCCAACAAAGAAACCCTCACCTTCATCAAACCACATCCCATCATATCCTGTAAACAATCAACTTTTCATCCATATAACATTCACACAGGGGAGATAGACCTCCATTTTACAAATCCAACCACCCAACCCCTCACCAAAATCCACAATCACTCATTATCCCCCATCGTAAAACACTCCAATATTGAATACATTCATTTCCCTCCAATCACATCCTAAACCCTAAATATTTGTCAACCCCATTCAACTGCACCTACTACCACCATCATCCATCTCATAGATAGATCTGACTATCCATGAGATATCCTTTACACATACACCACTAACTCCATCTGAACCATAGGTCATTCCTAAATCCTCCACCTCCACAACCATACCCACAAAAAATTTTCATCTTTCTAATCCAAGTATTGGCGAGTACATCCTCCAAAATGTTGCAATCACCACACCAAGCATTGAGACTGTTAGAGATTATGGTTACCCATGCGTCCCACCCTTAGTTATTGGTGCGGTATATAATATGGGTTTTGCACTTAATCAAATCAGTTTTATGTATGGGGAGGTTGAATTCTTGTTTTATCTACCCTCTCCTACTGAACCACAACAACCATTTTTTGTGAACATTGATTATTTATCCAACCCATATTTTCCCATGCATTACTTTCAATACGTAAATTGGAAAGGATATGGTTTAGGACCACATGAACAGGGTATTCATGATATTTTTGAGCCTCACTTTTAATATTACCATGATCGCATGGGTTTGGAATACAAACCATAATTCTCCACAACCTTCTTCATTGAAGCATTTCAAAAACTCACCATAGATATCGATAACGATAGCGAGGATAGTGTGGATAGTGAAGATATGTATATAGATCTCAAAATCATGTCTCAATTACACAAGGCTTTTCTTGATTTGTTTCCACATATCTTCATGATCGATACCATCTTCAACGATGATTCTAAGGAGGATTTCGATGAGAATTTTGACACATTCTCGATTACCTTTGATAGCTTTGAAGAAGAATTAGCTCCCATCATACCAATTACTAACATGGATGAGTTTTACTTCTATATTTTTCCCATCCTATAGCCCATATTTTACTTGTTTCTTCCACCCGAGTGTCCGAATAATCCTGTCGATCCACCACCCCCACCTTGGCCACCTAAATAACATAATAAAAAAAAAAATTAAACCAACTACTTCCTCAAGAGCATGCACAAGAGAATCCAAGCCCCACACCACAACTGCCACATTTATACCAAGTTAACATCAGGAAAAATAAATTCCAATAAATACTAGCCTCATCAACATGGACCAAATTTTATCCCCTTCATCCACCACCCAATTTCTTCTATCTAAATAATTATTAAGAGCTTTCGACATGTATATCCTACCAAAATCATCATCTTATCTATCCTTCATGTACCATATTGAGGTGGAAGAAACCATGCTTGATATGCATGATAACAATGTTGATGACATTCACCTTGTTCCTAATCCCCACGAGCTGGAGGAGGGTTCACACATGCTTATCGAGGAAACTATTGATGTGAATCTTAGTGTAGACCCAGATAATCTGTTAATTGGTAAACTTGGAAAACATTTGTTTGTAGAAGAGCAAGAACAACTTACATAGATTCTAAAATAGAAGAATATCATTTTTGCATGATCATATAAGGATATGCCTAGCCTTTGTCCAATTTTGTGGTCCACAATCTCACCTTGAGTATTGATGCAAAACCGATCAAGCAAAAGTTATGAAAAATTCACCCTACCATTGCCCTCATGGTTAAAGAACTTAAAAAACTTTTAGATGTGGGTTTCATTCAACCAATTGATTATCCTAAGTGGCTTTCAAATATGGTGTCCATTTGTAAACCGAATGGGGGGATTCGCATTTGCACAAAATTTTGAGATTTAAATAAAGCTTGTCTTATTGGTTGTGGAGCCTGATTAATTCAGAGGCCTTATTTTTAGCCGCACTTAGACCCACTCCACGAAGGGGGGTAGGTGTAGGTGTGGCACCGCTCCCCCTACTACTATTTTTTCCTCTATGTAAATCTGGACCATTTATTATTATATTATAGATCAAATGACAGATTTTAGGTAGTGTTTTTTGCCCTAAAATTATAATGCACTTTTTGCCCTAATATTGTTACATATTTTTATGACCTAGAATTGTAATGCACTTTTATAAAAGGATGATGTACAATGGATATATTGTATTTTAGTGTGCATGGCTATGTATGGTAATTTATGGTGATAGAGCGAAGAGGAAGTTACAACGGATCTACTATAAGTTGTATCCCTTTGCAATTTTTTTGGATGGAATAAAAGGCTTGGTTATTTTATTTGTGGACGTAGCCCATATTTAATGAGCCACATTAAATCTATGTCTCATGTATTGATTTATTCTTATACATTTTTATTTTCATATTTTATTATTTCTCATGTTTATTATTTAATCCTAACAACTGGTATTAGAGTCTAGGGTTTAAAAAACACACTTGAAAGGAGGGTTTTCGGTTCGAGTGGGAGTAATGATAGAAGAGGGTAAGTTTAGGGTTGAGAATTTTAATGGATAAAATTACCAGCTATGAAATATGCAAATGGACTATCTTTATCAGAATAATCTCCTGGTGGCTCTTGTTATCCAAATATTTCGAACACATTCTCAATGTGCTCACCCTGAGACAATGTTAATTTATGATTTTTTCTATCTCTAATTATTCTCATACCAAGGATTTCCTTTGCAACACCCAAATCCTTCATTGCAAATGAATTTGCTAATTTTATTTTGAGCATAATAATATCCTGATCAGCTCAAGTATCATCTCTTGGTGGCTCTTATTATTATGTTATGTTTATTGATGATGCAACTAGAAAAACTTGGGTTATTGTATTCAAAAGAAATTGGATGTCTTTGATACTTTTAAGAAATGGAAAGCTTTGGTTGAGAATGAGATAAGAAATAATTTGAAGTGTCTCATATTAGATAATGGAGGTGAGTATTGTAGCAAAGAGTTTGATAGTTACTTTTCAAACCATGGGATTCATATAGTGAAGATGGTTCTAGGAAATCCACAAGAATATGGTGTGTAAGAAAGGATGAATAGGACTATCATGGAACATGCTAGGTATATAAGATTACATGCAGGATTACCCTTCTAGTTTTGGGTAGATGTTGTGAATACTGTAGTTTATTTAATAACTAGAGAATCTTCAAGTTCCTTGGATGGTGGGATGCCATAAGAGGTATGGATAGGTAAGCCTATTAACTACTCATTTCCTAAGACTTTCAGTTGTGATGCATTCATGCATATTGATAAAGAAAATATAACTAAAATTGAGGTAAAATCCAAGAAGTGCACTTTCATTGGATATGGAGTCAATGATTTTGGTTATTATTTTTGGGATTATGAAAATCACAAAATTATTAGGAGTAGAGATGTGGTATTCAATGAGAAAGTCATGTATAAAGACTATTTGTAGCAAAAGTAAGAGGAAAAGGTAAACATAGAATACACAATGCTTGATGAAATTGAAACTTCAAAGGTGCTAAAAAATTATCAACAGTAGCAGCAAGCACCTCAAACTCCTGCAAGTGTTGTTATAAAATCTACTAGGATAGGTAGACCTTCTAATTGTTACCCTCCATTATATTATGTATTATTTTATGACTTTGGTGAACCAAAAACATATGAAGAAGCAATGCAAGTATAAACCAGGAAGAAGTGGGAGTAAGGCATGAAAGAAGATGGACTCCTTGGTACACAATCAAACTTGGTATCTGGTTCGATTGCCTACAAGAAAAAGAGCATTGCAAAATAAATGGGCTTACAAGGTGAAAGAAGAACATGGAGGTCAAAATAGTTATAAGGCTAGATTGGTTGTAAAGGGGTTCACACAGAAGAAAGGTATTGATTATGATAAAAGTATTTCTCCTATTGTTAAAATGACTTCAATTAGAATTGTTTTAATCCTAGTGATTGTAGAGGATTTGCATCTTGAACAATTATATGTAAAAACAATTTTTCTCCATGGGGATTTGGAGGAAAATATTTATATGCAACATCCATAAGGGTATGAAGTCAAAGGGAAGGAGGAATTAGTATGTAGGTTGAAAAAGAGCTTGTATGGCCTGAAGCAAGCTCCAAGGTAGTGGTATATGAAATTTGGCAGGTTTATGTTAGAACAAGGATATAGTAGATGTTATTCTGACCACTGTGTTTATTTTAAGACATTGGATAATGGTAACTATATTATCCTATTATTGTATGTAGATGACATGCTTGTTGCAGGGTCTAACATGCAGGATATTATTATTGTTGGCAATTTTGGGTACCTTGAGTACATTGCCTTTGCTCAAGTGTAGTTGTTGTCATTGATGTCAAGGAGTTCTTGAAGCAATTTGTTTTTATGTCAAAGAATGTGTTTTGATGAAGGTTTCAGCATGGTCAGTAAGTTTCCAAGAAAATCAGAGTAGCCCAGTTGCAAAAGATCAAGAAAAAGATAAGTTAGAAAAAGTATGCAGGCGGCTGGAAAAACTATCGTGATTTCATGACATGTTTGAGGAGAGAGAAAGTTTTGGCAAAACTATCATGATTTCACGACATGTTGGAAGGCAGAGATGAAGCAGGAAAAACTTTTGCAATTTCATGACATGTTGGCAGAGAAGCAGAGCAAAATAGAAAGTGTCATGATTTCGTGACATGTCGCATTTTCGTGACTCAAAAAGTGCGAGAAGGCAAAAAGAAAAGTGTCACGATTTCATGACACATTGCCAGGAAAGTTGTTCGGACGAGAAAGTGTCACGATTTCGTGACATGTTGCAGGAGAGAGAGTCCGAAAGGAAAAGTGTCACGATTTCATGACATGCTACAGAAGACAAAGTGAGGACTGTTGCGACTTTGTGACAAGCTGCAAAAATCAAAGTAAGGACTGTCATGATTTTGTGACATGCTGAAAAGCTTGAAGAAAGAACTATCATGATTTTGTGACATGCAGCAAAAGGAAGAGTCTAAAACAAGAAGCGTCACGATTTCGCGATAGGCTACAAAGAAGTTGTACGGATGAAGAAAGTGTCATGATTTCACGATAGGTTGAGATGGCTATTGAGTTGCAAGAAGTGTCGCAATTTTAGGGTTGAAGAGAAAGCTTGCGAATGCAGAAAGTGTCACGATTTCACGACAGGTTGAGTTGGCAGCGTTCAATTGGAGAAAGTGTCACGATTTCACAACAAAAATTGGAAGTAGGTCTTCTATAGGAGAAGTGTCATGATTTCGTGATAGAAGCAGAGAGGAAGGCTTTGTAGACAAAAGCGTCATGATTTCGTGACATGTTCCATGTTTTCACTGGTGCAAGCCGAGAAAAGGTTGAAGAAGCAAGAAGGGTCACGATTTCACGACAGAGTTGTCGTTGACGTCAGCAAAAATAGATGTGTCATGATTTCATGACAAAAGCGGAGAAGAAGGCTTTGAAGTCTAAAGCGTCACGATTTCACAACAGGAGTGAAGATGACATCAACAAAAGTTAGAAGTGTTGCGATTTTGTGACAAGCACGTTGTCAAGGTAGACAAAGGCAAAAAGTGTCATGATTTCGCGACAGCAAGCAATAGAAGGTGTACGACAGGCAAAGGTGTCACGATATCGTGACATGTTGAAGTTTTGCACCAGAAGCTACAGGGAGGCAGTGAAGCCGACAGAGTTAAATCTGGGCCGAAACAGTGTAGGGTTTTGCAGCCGACGTGGTTGAAGGGTAAACAGTCGACTAAGACCAAGTTTTCAATCTTGAGATTATGAGTATAAAAGGAGGGCTGCTTGAAGAGTTTGGGATCGATCAAGTGTGTGTTTGAAGTGCGATTTGCGCAGATAGAGTGCGAGGAGAAGTTCGATCGTAGAGGTGCATAAGTGGAAGTCTGATCGAATACTATGTTTGTGCAGTGTGCGCAAAAATTGTGCTACTGTGTTTGAGTAGAGAGTGCAAAGACTGTGCTGCTGTATTTGTGAAGAGTGTGCGAAGATTGTGTTGTTGGGTTTTCACAAAAGTGCATAAGTTGATCGAGTGCTATTGTGTATGTGCAAACAGTGAAAATTTGGTTTCAACCAAGTGCGGCTGTAACAGAAAAGAACAGAGGAAGAGGACAGATTTGTGCTAGACCGAAGGACTGTGTTTGGTGCAAATTTGAGGAACAACTTTGTAGTGATAGAGTTGAGGACAGAGATCTCCAGCCAGAGCAGGGAAGACAGGTGTCTTCTGTGGATAGAGTTCCACTTGCTAAGGGCAGAGGAGGTAGAGGTCTTCTAGAGGATCACCACTAAGAGCAGAGCTAGGGGAAGGTGTCTCCTTTGGGTTGGTGCCCATAAACTTTGTAATTGGGAAGGTTTCCCAAAGAACTGTGATATAACTTTTAGAGAAAAGTTTTATCCATGGAGTAGCCCACATTGGGTGAACCACGTAAATTGTTGTGTCACTTTGTGGATGGTGTGTTGTGCATTGCTTTGATTACTGTTGTTATTACTGCTATCTATACACTGCATTATACTATTTTGAAAGTTGATTTTAAAGCAAATTAAAAAGTGGTCTTATACTGTTCACCCCCCCTCTCAGTATAAGCTTGTGTTCTTCAATTGGTATCAGAGCGGGTTCCTTCAGAAAGGTTTAACAGCTTGGAGGAAGAACTGGTTAAGAACACAATGGATTATTCAAGTGGCAATGCAGCACCTATTCTTGATGGATCAGATTTCGATCTGTGGAGTGCAAGAATGAAGGTTTATCTAATGGCTCTTGGTAATGAGGTTTGGGAAGTGATTGAAGACGGGTACACTATTCCTGTAAATGGTCCTTATACTAAAGAAGACAGGCTCCTACATCACAGCAATTCAAAAGCAATGAATGCAATCTTAAAAGGTTTACAGAAGGCAGATCTTACCAAGGTGATTCACTGCAAGACAGCTAGTGAAATGTGGAAACAGCTGCAAGTGGTTCACACAGGTGATGTAAATGTCCGAAAGGCCAAGTTGAGACACTTCAAAGGTATGTTTGAACAACTCAAGATGAATGATGATGAAAATATTAGTGACTACATGCTCCGTATGGATGAAGTTGTTAATTCTATGAAAGACTTAGGTCTTGAACTTGCTGAAAATGATGTGTGTGATAAGATTTTAAGATCTCTTCCTAATAGATTTAGTGAAAATATTTTTGCTATTGAGGAAGCTAAAGATTTAGATAAGTTGAAAAAGGATGAGCTCCATAGTATTCTTGCAACATTTGAGCTGAGAACTCAAGTGAAAGTTGATGTAAAGAAAGAGGCAGCTTTCAAAGCTACCAAGAAATCAAAGGGCAAACAGATTCAAGAGAGTGATGAGTCTTCTAGTGAGGAAGAGGCATATTACAGCAAGAAAGGCAAGTTCTCTAGAAAGCACAAAAGCAAGAAAAATATAAGATGTTTCAACTGTGGAAAGTTTGGTCATTATGCTACTGACTGTACTATTTCCAAGAATGAAAGTGATGAAGATATACAGGATGTTAAGAGCAAGGATTCTGAAAAGCACAGGTATTATAGAAAGAACAAAGATGAGCACAACAATCAAGGAAAGAGGTATTCACACAAGAACAAGAAGAGCTTCTATCTGGACAAAGCAAGTAAGTGTTCTAGCAGTGATAGTGAAAGCTCTTCTAGTGATAATGAAAATGAGATCTTGTTCATTTCAGAAAAGGAGGAAGAACCGAAACATAAATTCACTGTCATGAAATGTTTTAGATGTGGAAATTTTGGGCACCTTGAGGATGATTGCACAAATAATGAATTGGTTGCTAGTATGTATGAGGATGCTTCAGAAAATGATAAGGAAGATGCATGTATGGTTTTTGAAAAGGGTAGCACCTCTAGTGATAAGAAATCTGAAAAAGGCCTTGATAATTCAAAGTGCAATCAAATAGAGGATCTTGAATGTGAACTCAATAATGCTCTTAGTGTTTTGAAAAAGGAAAGAAAGAAGAATGATAGACTCAAGATTAAGTTAGATGAATGTTGTATGGAGAGAGACGATCTTATAGAAAGTCTTGACTTCTCTATAGCTAAAACACAGGAACTCAAGGATGAGTTAGAGTCTAAGATTCTTGAGTATAATAAGTTGGAACAGAAAATGGCCTCTCTGGAAGTGGAAATTAAAGAGTACAAGGATAAGCTGTACAGGTTTCAAGATAGCTCCAAAAGGGTTAAGTCTCTCATCAAAGGTCAAAGAAATCCAACAGATAAAACAGGTCTTGGCTTTGTTAAACCGCTCAAAGAACAGGTCGGGGAATCTAGCAAGAGATTCCAAAAGGAAGAGAGTTCTGATGAAGAAAGTACTTCAGAACATGAGTCCGTGAGTGATCGATGCGCAGAAATAGAAAACGAAATTCAAAATGCGAAGAAAAAGTTTTTAGGACCCAAGAGGTCGTATAAAGGAAAATTTCATGGCAGATGTTTTGCGTGTTACAGGTTTGGTCACATGGCTGCACATTGCATGTCTCAAATGAAGAAGGTTAACAATAATTTCAGAAGTGGTAATTTCTTCCAAGGGTATTGTTACTCTTGCAATCAGTTTGGGCATAAAGCAATTTTTTGCAAGGCAAATATCAGGAACTGGGTTAGTCAGAACAGGCGGATTCAAAGAACAACTATGCCTGAAAGAAATAATATTGTTACTTGCTATAAGTGCAACAATGCAGGTCACATAGCCAGACAGTGCAGAGCTGATCTTCCAAGGTACAAGAACAGGAACAGTGGTATAAATAGGTCCAAGGATCAAGGTGTGGACAAGAAAAGAGATGAGAACAAGAACAAGAAAAGTGCCAAGAACAGAAACATTGACAAAGAGTTCAAGAGAAGGCCCGGCAAAGAAATTGTAGACACTGATGATGATGAGTGCCTAATGGGAGTTTTACTCCCACCCTTGTTTTAAATCACCTTAATAGGAGGTGGGGGAGGGACTAAGCTAAGAGGCTCTTTCTTAGTCCCGAGCCCCAAAGGTGACCCTTTGCCATTGATGACAAAGGGGGAGAGATTTGAGTAAGGGGGAGAGATATGAGTAAGGGGGAGAGCTTCAAGTGAAGAGGAAAGCTTCAAGTCAGGGGGAGAAAAACTTCAAAGAAAGATTCTCAATTGTCAGATCAGATTGATTTCAATTTTGGCTCTTGAAGATGTGCTTTTAGTAAAGGTTTGCCATCAATGACAAAGGGGGAGATTGTTGGCAATTTTGGGTACCTTGAGTACATTGCCTTTGCTCAAGTGTAGTTGTTGTCATTGATGTCAAGGAGTTCTTGAAGCAATTTGTTTTTATGTCAAAGAATGTGTTTTGATGAAGGTTTCAGCATGGTCAGTAAGTTTCCAAGAAAATCAGAGTAGCCCAGTTGCAAAAGATCAAGAAAAAGATAAGTTAGAAAAAGTATGCAGGCGGCTGGAAAAACTATCATGATTTCGTGACATGTTTGAGGAGAGAGAAAGTTTTGGCAAAACTATCATGATTTCGCGACATGTTGGAAGGAGAGAGACGAAGCAGGCAAAACTATTGCAATTTCATGACATGTTGGCAGAGAAGCAGAGCAAAATAGAAAGTGTCATGATTTCACGACATGTCGCATTTTCATGACTCGAAAAGTGCAAGAAGGCAGAGAAAGAAAAGTGTCACGATTTCATGACACATTGCCAGGAAAGTTGTTCGGACGAGAAAGTGTCACGATTTCGTGACATGTTGCAGGAGAGAGAGTCCGAAAGGAAAAGTGTCACGATTTCATGACATGCTAAAGACAAAGTGAGGATTGTTGCGACTTCATGACAAGTAAAAATCAAAGTAAGGACTGTCATGATTTTGTGACATGCTAAAAATCTTGAAGAAAGAACTGTCATGATTTTGTGACATGCAGCAAAAGGAAGAGTCTGAAACAAGAAGCGTCACGATTTCATGATAGGCTACAAAGAAGTTGTATGGATGAAGAAAGTGTCATGATTTCATGACAGGTTGAGATGGCAGTATTGAGTTGCAGGAAGTGTCACGATTTCATGACAGGTTGAAGAGAAAGCTTGCGAATGCAGAAAGTGTCACGATTTCATGACAGGTTGAGTTGGCAGCGTTCAATTGGAGAAAGTGTCACGATTTCTGACAAAAATTGGAAGCAGGTTTTCTATAGGAGAAGTGTCATGATTTCATGACAGAAGCAGAGAGGAAGGCTTTGTAGACAAAAGCGTCATGATTTCGTGACATGTCCTATTTTCACTGGTGCAAGCCAAGAAAAGGTTGAAGAAGCAAGAAGGGTCACAATTTCACAACAGAGTTGCCATTGACGTCAGCAGAAATAGATGTGTCACGATTTCATGACAAAAGTGGAGAAGAAGGCTTTGAAGTCTAAAGCGTCATGATTTCACGATAGGAGTGAAGATGACATCAACAAAAGTTAGAAGTGTCACGATTTTATGACAAGCACGTTGTCAAGGTAGACAAAGGCAAAAAGTGTCACGATTTTGTGACAACAAGCAATAGAAGGTGTACGACAGGCAAAGGTGTCGCGATATCATGACATGTTGAAGTTTTGCACCAGAAGCTACAGGGAGGCAGTGAAGCCGACAGAGTTAAATCTGGGCCGACACAGTGTAGGGTTTTGCAGCCGACGTGGTTGAAGGGTAAACAGTCGACTAAGACCAAGATTTCAATCTTGAGATTATGAGTATAAAAGGAGGGCTGCTTGAAGAGTTTGGCATCGATCAAGTGTGCGTTCGAAGTGCGATTTGCGTAGATAGAGTGCGGGGAGAAGTTCGATCGTAGAGGTGCATAAGTGGAAGTCTGATCGAATACTATGTTTGTGCAGAGTGTGCAAAAATTGTGCTACTATGTTTGAGTAGAGAGTGCGAAGACTGTGCTGTTGTATTTGTGAAGAGTGTGCGAAGACTGTGTTGTTGTGTTTTCGTAGAAGTGCATAAGTTGATCGAGTGCTGCTGTGTATGTGCAGACAGTGAAAAGTTGGTTTCAACCAAGTGCGACTGTAACAAAAAAGAACAGAGGAAGAGGACAGATTTGTGCTAGACCGAAGGACTATGTTTGGTGCAAATTTGAGGAATGGCTTTGCAGTGATAGAGTTGAGGACAGAGATCTCCAGCCAGAGCAGGGAAGACAGGTGTCTTCTGTGGATAGAGTTCCACTTGCTAAGGGCAGAGGAGGTAGAGGTCTTCTAGAGGATCACCACTAAGAGCAGAGCTAGGGGAAGGTGTCTCCTTTGGGTTGGTGCCCATAAACTTTGTAATTGGGAAGGTTTCCCAAAGAACTGTGATATAACTTTTAGAGAAAAGTTTTATCCGTGGAGTAGCCCACATTGGGTGAACCACGTAAATTGTTGTGTCACTTTGTGGATGGTGTGTTGTGCATTGCTTTGATTACTGCTGTTATTACTGCTATCTATACACTGCATTATACTATTTTGAAAGTTGATTTTAAAGCAAATTAAAAAGTGGTCTTATACTGTTCACCCCCCCCTCTCAGTATAAGCTTGTGTTCTTCAATTGGTATCAGAGCGGGTTCCTTCGAAAAGGTTTAACAGCTTGGAGGAAGAACTGGTTAAGAACACAATGGATTATTCAAGTGGCAATGCAGCACCTATTCTTGATGGATCAGATTTCGGTCTGTGGAGTGCAAGAATGAAGGTTTATCTAATGGCTCTTGGTAATGAGGTTTGGGAAGTGATTGAAGACGGGTACACTATTCCTGTAAATGGTCCTTATACTAAAGAAGACAGGCTCCTACATCACAGCAATTCAAAAGCAATGAATGCAATCTTAAAAGGTTTACAGAAGGCAGATCTTACCAAGGTGATTCACTGCAAGACAGCTAGTGAAATGTGGAAACAGTTGCAAGTGGTTCACACAGGTGATGTAAATGTCCGAAAGGCCAAGTTGAGACACTTCAAAGGTATGTTTGAACAACTCAAGATGAATGATGATGAAAATATTAGTGACTACATGCTCCGTATGGATGAAGTTGTTAATTCTATGAAAGACTTAGGTCTTGAACTTGCTGAAAATGATGTGTGTGATAAGATTTTAAGATCTCTTCCTAATAGATTTAGTGAAAATATTTTTGCTATTGAGGAAGCTAAAGATTTAGATAAGTTGAAAAAGGATGAGCTCCATAGTATTCTTGCAACATTTGAGCTGAGAACTCAAGTGAAAGTTGATGTAAAGAAAGAGGCAGCTTTCAAAGCTACCAAGAAATCAAAGGGCAAACAGATTCAAGAGAGTGATGAGTCTTCTAGTGAGGAAGAGGCATATTAAAGCAAGAAAGGCAAGTTCTCTAGAAAGCACAAAAGCAAGAAAAATATAAGATGTTTCAACTGTGGAAAGTTTGGTCATTATGCTACTCGATCGTACTATTTCCAAGAATGAAAGTGATGAAGATATACAGGATGTTAAGAGCAAGGATTCGAAAAGCACGGGTATTATAGAAAGAACAAAGATGAGCACAAGCAATCAAGGAAAGAGGTATTCACACAAGAACAAGAAGAGCTTCTATCCTGGACAAAGCAAGTAAGTGTTCTAGCAGATGATAGTGAAAGCTCTTCTAGTGATAATGAAAATGAGATGTTGTTCATTTCAGAAAAGGAGGAAGAACCGAAACATAAATTCACTGTCATGAAATGTTTTAGATGTGGAAATTTTGGGCACCTTGAGGATGATTGCACAAATAATGAATTGGTTGCTAGTATGTATGAGGATGCTTCATAAAATGATAAGGAAGATGCATGTATGGTTTTTGAAAAGGGTAGCACCTCTAGTGATAAGAAATCTGAAAAAGGCCTTGATAATTCAAAGTGCAATCAAATAGAGGATCTTGAATGTGAACTCAATAATGCTCTTAGTGTTTTGAAAAAGGAAAGAAAGAAGAATGATAGACTCAAGATTAAGTTAGATGAATGTTGTATGGAGAGAGACGATCTTATAGAAAGTCTTGACTTCTCTATAGCTAAAACACGGGAACTCAAGGATGAGTTAGAGTCTAAGATTCTTGAGTATAATAAGTTGGAACAGAAAATGGCCTCTCTAGAAGTGGAAATTAAAGAGTACAAGGATAAGCTGTACAAGTTTCAAGATAGCTCCAAAAGGGTTAAGTCTCTCATCAAAGGTCAAAGAAATCCAACAGATAAAATAGGTCTTGGCTTTGTTAAACCGCTCAAAGAACAGGTCGGGGAATCTAGCAAGAGATTCCAAAAGGAAGAGAGTTCTGATGAAGAAAGTACTTCAGAACATGAGTCCGTGAGTGATCGATGCGCAAAAATAGAAAACGAAATTCAGAATGCGAAGAAAAAGTTTTCAGGACCCAAGAGGTCGTATAAAGGAAAATTTCACGGTAGATGTTTTGCGTGTTACAGGTTTGGTCACATGGCTGCACATTGCATGTCTCAAATGAAGAAGGTTAACAATAATTTCAGAAGTGGTAATTTCTTCCAAGGGTATTGTTACTCTTGCAATCAGTTTGGGCATAAAGCAATTTTTTGCAAGGCAAATATCAGAAACTAGGTTAGTCAGAACAGGCGAATTCAAAGAACAACTATGCCTGAAAGAAATAATATTGTTACTTGCTATAAGTGCAACAATGCAGGTCACACAACCAGACAGTGCAGAGCTGATCTTCCAAGGTACAGGAACAGGAACAGTGGTATAAATAGGTCCAAGGATCAAGGTGTGGACAAGAAAAGAGATGAGAACAAGAACAAGAAAAGTGCCAAGAACAGAAACATTGACAAAGAGTTCAAGAGAAGGCCCGGCAAAGAAATTGTAGACACTGATGATGATGAGTGCCTAATGGGAGTTTTACTCCCACCCTTGTTTTAAATCACCTTAATAGGAGGTGGGGGAGGGACTAAGCTAAGAGGCTCATTCTTAGTCCCGAGCCCCAAAGGTGACCCTTTGCCATTGATGACAAAGGGGGAGAGATTTGAGTAAGGGGGAGAGATATGAGTAAGGGGGAGAGCTTCAAGTGAAGAGGAAAGCTTCAAGTCGGGGGAGAAAAACTTCAAAGAAATATTCTCAGTTGTCAGCTCAGATTGATTTCAGTTTTGGCTCTTGAAGATGTGCTTTTAGTAAAGGTTTGCCATCAATGACAAAGGGGGAGATTGTTGGCAATTTTGGGTACCTTGAGTACATTGCCTTTGCTCAAGTGTAGTTGTTGTCATTGATGTCAAGGAGTTCTTGAAGCAATTTGTTTTTATGTCAAAGAATGTGTTTTGATGAAGGTTTCAAGCATGGTCGAGTAAGTTTCCAAGAAAATCAGAGTAGCCCAGTTGCAAAAGATCAAGAAAAAGATAAGTTAGAAAAAGTATGCAGGCAACTGAAAAAACTGTCACGATTTCGTGACATGTTTTAGGAGAGAGAAAGTTTTGGCAAAACTGTCATGATTTCATGACATGCTGGAAGGCAGAGACGAAGCAGGCAAAACTGTCACGATTTCATGACATGTTGGCAGAGAAGCAGAGCAAAATAGAAAGTGTCACGATTTCGTGACATGTCGCATTTTCATGACTCGAAAAGTGCAGGAAGGCAGAGAAAGAAAAGTGTCACGATTTCATGACACATTGCCAGGAAAGTTGTTCGGACGAGAAAGTGTCACGATTTCGTGACATGTAGGAGAGAGAGTCCAAAAGGAAAAGTGTCATGATTTCGCGACATGCTGCAGAAGACAAAGTGAGGACTGTTGTGACTTCGTGACAAGCTACAAAAATCAAAGTAAGGACTGTCATGATTTCGTGACATGCTGAAAAGCTTGAAGAAAGAACTGTCACGATTTCATGACATGCAGCAAAAGGAAGAGTCTGAAACAAGAAGCGTCGTGATTTCATGACAGGCTACAAAGAAGTTGTACGGATGAAGAAAGTGTCGTGATTTCACGACAGGTTGAGATGGCAGTATTGAGTTGCAAGAAGTGTCACAATTTCATGACAGGTTGAAGAGAAAGCTTGTGAATGCAGAAAGTGTCACGATTTCGTGACAGGTTGAGTTGGTAGCGTTCAGTTGGAGAAAGTGTCACAATTTCATGATAGAAACTGGAAGCAGGTTTTCTATAGGAGAAGTGTCACGATTTCATGACAGAAGCAGAGAGGAAGGCTTTGTAGACAAAAGCGTCATGATTTCGTGACATGTTCTATTTTCGCTGGTGCAAGCCGAGAAAAGGTTGAAGAAGCAAGAAGGGTCACGATTTCATGACAGAGTTGTAGTTGACGTCAGCAGAAGCAGATGTGTCACGATTTCATGACAAAAGTGGAGAAGAAGGCTTTGAAGTCTAAAGCATCATGATTTCATGACAGGAGTGAAGATGACGTCAGCAAAAGTCAGAAGTGTCGCGATTTCGTGACAAGCACATTGTCAAGGCAGACAAAGGCAAAAAGTGTCATGATTTCATGACAGCAAGCAATAGAAGGTGTACGATAGGCAAAGGTGTCGCGATATCATGACATGTTGAAGTTTCACGCCAGAAGCTACAGGGAGGCAGTGAAGCCGACAGAGTTAAATTTGGGCCGATGCAACGTAGGGTTTTGCAGCCGACATGGTTGAAGGGTAAATAGCCGACTAAGACCAAGATTTCAATCTTGAGATTGTGAGTATAAAAGGAGGGCTACTTGAAGAGTTTGGGATCGATCAAGTGTGTGTTCGAAGTGTGATTTGCATAGATAGAGTGCGGGGAGAAGTTCGATCACAGAGGTGCATAAGTGGAAGTCTGATCGAATACTAGAGTGTGCAAAAACTATGCTACTATGTTTGAGCAGAGAGTGTGAAGACTATGCTATTGTATTTGTGAAGAGTGTGCGAAGACTGTGTTGCTGGGTTTTCATAGAAGTGCATAAGTTGATCGAGTGCTGCTGTGTATGCGTAGACAGTGAAAAGTTGGTTTCAACCAAGTGTGGCTATAACATAAAAGAACAGAGGAAGAGGACAGATTTGTGCTAGACCGAAGGACTATGTTTGGTGCGAATTTGAGGAATGGCTTTGCAATGATAGAGTTGAGGACAGAGATCTCCAGCTAGAGCAGGGAAGACAGGTGTCTTCTATGGATAGAGTTCCACTTGCTAAGGGCAGAGGAGGTAGAGGTCTTCTAGAGGATCACCACTAAGAGCAGAGCTAGGGGAAGGTGTCTCCTTTGGGTTGGTGCCCATAAACTTTGTAATTGGGAAGGTTTCCCAAAGAACTGTGATATAACTTTTAGAGAAAAGTTTTATCCGTGGAGTAGCCCACATTGGGTGAACCACGTAAATTGTTGTGTCACTTTGTGGATGGTGTGTTGTGCATTGCTTTGATTACTGCTATTATTACTGCTATCTATACATTGCATTATACTATTTTGAAAGTTGATTTTAAAGCAAATTAAAAAGTGGTCTTATACTGTTCACCCCCCCTCTCAGTATAAGCTTGTGTTCTTCAATTATGCTCAAAATAAAATTAGCAAATTCATTTGAAATGAAGGATTTGGGTGTTGCAAAGGAAATTCTTGGTATGAGAATAATTAGAGATAGAAAAAATCATAAATTAACATTGTCTCAGGGTGAGTACATTGAGAAGGTGTTTGAAATATTTAATATGTAGGATGCAAAACCTGTTAGCACACCTTTGGCCAATCATTTCAAAGTGACCAAAGATATGTGTCTTAAGACACATGAGGAGATAGAATACATATCCAAGGTTCCTTATTCATCAATAGTTGATAGTTTTATGTATGTGATGGTGTGCACAAGGCTAGATATAACATATGTAGTGGGATTTGTGAGTAGGTTTTTGAGCAATCTAGGAAAATAACATTGGGAGGCAGTGTAGTGGATTCTCAAGTATTTGAGAGGTACTATCACTCAAGTATTATGATTTGGATATTATAACACTGCTTTATAGAATTATGTTGATTCATATATGGCAAGTGATATAGATAGTAGAAGGAGTACCACAAGGTATGTTTTTACTGTAGGTGGAACTACAATAAGTTGGATTTCAAAATTACAGAAGGTTGTTGCACTTTCAACAACAAAAGTAGAGTATGTTGTTATTACAGAGGCTACAAAGGTTTATGGAGGAGTTGGAAAAGAAGCAAGAGAATAGCATATTATATAGTAACATTCAAAGTGTCATTCATATTGCAAAGAATTTATCCTTCCATTCCAAGACTAAACATATACATACCAAGTACCCTTTCATACACTCAGTGTTGGAAGATTGACAGTTAAAATTGGAGGAGATACACACTAGCCAAAATCCTGCAGATATGTTCACAAAGGAAGTAACCATGGAGAAATTGAGTTCTTGCTCAATTTCAGTTGGTCTTCAAACATGATAGTAAAAGGTAAGAAATTTTCTAGGTCCAAAGTTGAAGCATGTTCCAGTAGGTGCAGTAGCGATGGAGTTACTGTGATCAGTCTCCAAGTGGAAGATAATTGGTTGTGGAGCCTGATTAATTTGGAGGTCTTGTTTTCAGTCATATTTGGACCCACTCCATGAAAGGGGGGATTTAGTTAGGCATCGCCCCCCCTACTACTACCACCATGGGGAGTCTAGTGGAGGCGACGACATGTTATGATGCCCCCCTGGTGGGGGGTTTGGGGGAAGCACCCCCAAAGCTAAAAATAGATATTTTTTCCTCTATGTAAATTTGGACCATTTATTATTAGGTCACAGATAGGACAAAAAATTTAAAATGAGATTTTTTACCCTAAAATTGTAATGTGCTTTTTACCTTAAGATTGTTACACATTTTTTTACCCTAAAATTATAACGTACTTTTATAAGAGGATGATGTACGATGGCTATATTGTATTATAGTGCACGTAGTTGTGTATGGTAAAATTTATGGTGATAGAGTGAAGAGGAAGTTACAGTGGATCTACTATAGGTTGTATCCCTTCATAGTTTTTCTGGATGGAATAAAAGGTCTGGTTATTTTCTCCATGGACATAGCCCATATTGGGTGAACCACATTAAATTTGTGTCTCATGTATTGCTTTATTCTTCTACATTTTTATTTTTGCATTTAATTATTGCTCACATTTATTATTTAATCCTAACATGTACTAAGGATGATTTTCCATTACCAAAAATTGATACTCTTATAAAGTCCACTACTAGCCACAAATTTCTCTCCCTAATGGATGGTTTTTAAGATATAACCAAATTCAAATTAATCCTAAAGGCTAATGATCTACACAAAAAATATTTTACAATACCTTGGGGGACTTTTTGTTATAAAGTAATGCCATTCAGCCTTTAAAATGTAGGATCTATGTACCAAAGTGTCATGACATTTATTTTCCATGATTACATGTATAATATCATTGAAGAGTATGTGGATGATTTACTATAAAAATGTACAACACATCTTGAGCACATCGATGTACTACGTAAAGTATTTGATCAACTTCTCGAACATAAGGTGAGATTGAATCCCAAGAAATGCATCTTTGAAGTCACATCAGGTAAAATCCTAGGGTATATTGTCTCCAATCATAGCACTGAAGTGGACCCTAACAAGGTCAAGTCCATTTTTGAAATATCACCCCCAAGAAACCTTAAAGAGTTGTGCAGATTACAAGGGAAGATTCAAGCTATTCATTACTTCATGTTGTAACTCTCTAACAAATGCAAGCCATTTAATCACCTACTACAAAAGTTGGTAAATTTCTCATGGAAAAAGGAGTTTCAAGAGTCTTTCGAGGACATAAAGCAATATCTAACCTCTCTTTCAATTTTAACACCACCTCGAATTCGCATCTCATGTCATATGTACATTTCATTCATGGATTTTACATTAGGGAAAATGCTTGCACAAAAGAATGAAAATAATTGAGAGAAAATGATTTATTATATTATTTAAACACTTGTGAGCTACGAAACATGATATGAATATGTGGAAAAGTTGTATCTAGTAGTGGTTTTTTCCACTAAGAAACTTAGACATTACATGCTAAGTCACACCACTTATGTCATAGCTCATGAAAACCCTCTATGTTACATGATGACTTGCACATACAATAACACCCATACTGTAAAATAGATAATGTTTTTAATGGAATTTTACCTTGAATTCATTCGTCAAAAATCCATTAAAGATTAGGTGATAGTCAATTAGATCATGAAAGCTTCACTTCCTAATGATCAACCTTTATTTATCGAGCTACCATATGATGCATTTTTTAATGTCTTTGAATAAGAAGAATACATTACCCATGAATATGATCTTGATATCACATTATTCTTTTATGGTTTCAAGTGTAAGAGAGGATAAGGTGTAGGAGTCATGTTTTACACACCACAAGAGATGTCTATCCCTTTCATCATACAAACTTGAATTTCCATGCACAAATAATAACATAGAATATGAAGCCTTAATCCTAGGACTTCATGTATTTGTTTCTATGGGCATCAAGCATATTCAAATATTTGGTGATTTCCAACTTGTGGTCTATCAAGTGAAAGGAACTTACCAATTTAAAGATCCAATCTTGAAAGTTTACAGAGAAGTATAAATGAAGCTACTTGCAAAGTTTGATTGGTATGAAATCAACATCCTGCATCATTCAACTAATTGATTTGTAGATACAATGGCCTCTCTCAAATGATTAATTTTAAAGAGACCTATTGGAGAGGTCCAACCGCTAATAACCATAATATTATCCCAATTTGCAATTTCATGAAAAAATCCTAAATATAAAAAAGAAGTGTTCATCATTCAAACACAACCATACGAACCATGGCTTAATCAGGTTACAAATTTTCTTAAGTTTGACACTCTCCCTACAGATTTGTTGTGGGCTACCAAATACACTTTCAAAATAAGGTAGCTCGTAACACTCTTTTAGGAGACATGCTATATTTATGTGGCTATGATGGGATCCTACTTCATTATATAAATCCCACAAATGCATAATGGGCCATATATGAGGCTTATTATGGAATATGTGGTGGTCATTTTAGTGGAATCGTTATCATAAAGTGTATTATATGCATGGGTTATTATTGGCCCACCATGGAAAGTGATTGTTTCAAATATGTCAAAAAGTGTAAAAATGTCAACAACATACCAATTTAACTCATGTGTCATCACAAGCATTACAACCAATTCAAAATATTTGGCCATTTTTACAATGGGAACTCTATTTTATTGGAAAAATATTACCTCTTTCATCAGGATAACACACATTCATCATAACTGCCACTGAGTATTTCACAAAGTGGGTTGAGGAAATTCCTATGACTAGCATGATAGGACCTAAAATTGTGGAGTTTATAATCCAACACATTATCTATCATTTTGGAATCCCCTCAAAATAAATTTTTGACATTGGTAAGTCTTTTAATAATAAGGACATTTTATCACTTTGTGAGAAATATCACATCCAACATAGTTTCTTGACTTCTTATTACCCACAAGAAAATGGACAAGCTGAGGCTACCAATAAGACATTGATAACCAATCTAAAGAAACTTGTCAAATACAATCATAGATATTGGCATCTTAAAATATCCTTGGAATTATGGGCTTATAAAACAAGCATTTGTATGCTTACAGGGGTAACCCCATTCTCTATTGTCTATAGGGTTGAGGCAATCATTCTTCTTGAGTCTGAGACCCCCTTGCTATGCATTTCTTTACAAGAATTCATGGATGATGATACTGCTCAACAAGCATGTCTTGATCATCTTACACTCCTCGATGAAAGGTGATTCAATGCCTTGGAACATATACGGGTATTCCAAGACCATATTAAGCATACTTATAATGTAATAGTTCATCCACGTGAATTATAAATAAGAGATCTCATACTTAAATAAAATCAGCAAAATACAAATGCCTTACCACACCTTCATGACAAATTCAGGGTTAATTGGCTTGGGCCATTCATTATTAAATAGAAGTTGGGACATGGAACATACAAAATTGCCAACCTTGATGGAGTAGAAGATCACAAACCATTAAACATCATTCACTTGAGATATTTCTACACCTAATGTGAAATATGTATATACATATATATATATATATATATATATATATAATCATGCATGCATTTGTATAAAAATTTTGCATTCATAATTCATATGCATTCCACTTTCATCTCATTTAACATTCCATATACGCATTCCATCTACATTAATACACTTCATTGATCATATCAGTTGTCATTTGGCTAGTTTGGATAATTATTAGATTGCTAAGTCTTGTTGCCTTAATTAGGGGCACCTTCATGTTAGTATGGGTCTCATTTTACCAAAAAAAATGTGTGTATAGTACCATCATCATCATTCACACATTTCCACTTTGCATAAAACCCTATCACTTTGGTAATCTCTAGTTTGAGGAATTTCTAGGTGCTTTTAGTTACTCAACCACTCGTACTATTTCAGGAAACCTCCATTAAACATCAAACAGTCCTTAGGTGCTACATGTTATTTCTAGCTAAATCAAGTTTCCTCTTGGACCACCCACATTATCATACATTAATTATATTGTGATGCCTTGGAATGATAAACTCATGAATAGCTATTATCATAAAGCGAACACTTTTCCCTACTCATTCTATCATGTACATGGTTTAACCCTAAGAATTGGCAAAACAACAAGCATAAATAAAAAAGATAAAATTCTTTAAAAAATATAATAAAATATTAAATCTTTAGAATTGTTAGGTTCTTATATCATGGGGTTAACCTCCATCAGGGCTATATATTCTTTATTAGCAGTGGAGTACACCCTACATAGTGACACGTCTATCACATTAGTGACATTATTTTATACAAACCTATGTATGCTTACATATGAGCTAGCTTATTGACTTAAGTTACAAATTGATTAGTCTAACCTTGATCATGATTGGAAATGAACATTCATAGCACACACAGTTGGTCCTTGAGAGACTTGGCTCCACTAAGAACACCCTTAGTATCTTATGGATTCAAGAGATTGGTAGAAGAACGTGTTTGAGGTCGCTAGGATGTTTAAGTCTTTGGAAAACACCTCTAGGTCCTTTATCCCTAAGATGAAAATTTTATAAATGAGCAAACATTTCATATCACCATTGCATTACATCACACATCCTACATTTCATTTCATTATATATCACATAGCCAAAATAGTATCATTATGATTGGTATCCCTGATTAAGAAATGAGAGCAAAAGTTTTCTAAGAAATGATTCATAACTTCTTTGAATCACAATTAATATGGCAACATTATTAGTTCATATGCAAACATATCACATGCATTCATTCAAAATACACTCATCTCATCACATGCATATACCATCATCCATCTACTCACAATAAAATCAACACATATAAAGAATAATAAATGGGATATATAAAAATCCATGTATATATATAAATAGTGCAAGGTACTTAGTTCACCCATAGGCTATGTACAATAAAGCTCTGAGGCTCGTAATTAAAAACAAAAAAGAAATTACAATGAGTGCTTCTAGCCATCATCATCAAGGACCTTAGGCATTCCAAGAGGATTCCCCAACCCAGATCCCTGGATACAAATGGTTCTTGGAATCATGGAACTCTCAAACGAGAAATTCCATTCCTAGACTCGCTCTACTATATATATCTAGATCTTTATGAAGAAGGTCATATAGATAGTGGGATACCCTATTGAACAAGTTGATCCTCCAATGACTGAATGTAAGCAAAATCATATGGCTATCACCCATCCTTCTCGACCACCTCTACCTAGAGATTAACTATCATTATGCATCACCATATCCACCTTGGGTACTATGTAGCCCCTCCACCTCATGTCATAGCCTCATCATATTAGCATATTGAGCCTCCCCAATATAGATAAGGTAGTCCTACTCCTCTGTTATTCATTCTTGCTCTTTTTTTAGGTGGTCTTGCTCCTCGGCTAGGCTATTTTTCTTTACCTAGAGTATTATCCACTCCTCATCATCCTATCTTAGAGCCCTCTTTGGTTACTTATCCATTGCCCCCATGCCCCACCAATATCCCTATTCATATCTACGTGCTTGACATCCACATATCTATCAACCTCAACCCTAATAGGCTTGGTGCCACCACTCAAGTGATAATGTCTATGGAATAACATAGGATCCTCTACCACCATTGCACCCCCATCATCCCCACTAGTATAATCCATGGCTTGACTCAATGCCCAAGGTGGTTGTGTAACAAACCAAGCATCATACTTGGTTGTCATCCCAATGTCATCCATGTTGGGGAGGTCCATCACTTCATCAGGCTCCTCCTCCATAGTTCAATCATCCACATAATCCATATGATGTCTATATATCACAATGGCATCGATAACCCTTTGTGGCAACCTGAACTATCGTAGAATATGATAGAACTAAATCAGTTCCCTCTCACTACCATGGGATCCTACTACCCATTGAGCTTATCTGACTCATCATAACTACTCCCTATCCTTAGGTCATACATCATCCCCTCTCCATGGTCGCTAAACTACATCATTAGCCATTATCCCTACCAAAATATACCTCTAGTCTTATTAACTATGACTACGATGACTCGGTCACACCTCTACATCTACCTACGAGCTCAGTGCATAAGGATGTAAGCTATCTTACTTGCAAGGCAACCCCACAGGGTGACCTACACTAAAGTGTTTCTAGCCCCAAATCTGAAGTAATAGGCTACAACCTGATCCCTTTTGTTCTCACCTCTTCACCTCATAAATCACAATATAAGTCTAAGCTAGTAAGGTAGGTTCCCAAGCATAAACCCAAGGCTTACTGATAATTTAAAATAAAAATTTGAATTAGGTTCCATGGGAACCTAGATCTCATGATATTTGGTAACAATATTAGCTAAAATATACATGATGTAGGTTAGTAGTACCTCCAAATCACTCCTCTAGTACATCTCCAAGTGTTAGATACCACCCTTGCTAACATCCATAGCCTCCCATCCATTACCATAGATGTAGCCCAACTCATGTTCCTTCCCATCCAACCTTCATAGGCAACCCCTCAATAGGAACACAAAAGATATGATAGATATCCTCCAAGTTAATCATCATCTCCCTTATGGGGAGCTGAAAGGCCACCTATTCAGATCCCACATCTCCACCAATGCTGATAATTACCCTGCATCCACCCTCATCGCCTCTATACATGTAGCCCCTACCAATCCCACCCTCTCCAACCACCTCTAGTCATCATCAATTAAGACCCTCATCATTCGAGGTAAATCAAGAGAAAAATGGTGTTGAGTGACCAGCATCTTCACCTACATCAAAAACCACAATAATAACAAATCAATACAGCATCCATTCCATTTCAAAAAAAAAAAAAATTCCTTCCACCCTTTCTTCCAAAAAAAAAAAATTGGCCCACCCCCTTTGTCGTTACCAAAAACAAAAATAAATAAATAAATTTTTAAATATAAAAACATGAAAAATAACCAAAAATAACAAAAAAATAAAACAACAAAAATAAACCACAAAAATTGAAACATCTAATCTAGGGAAAGACTACAAGATATTTACCTCTCCTACATGCCCTCCTGCTCTAGTCATGACACATGCTCCCTCCATCACAATGTAACTCCTTCATTCTCTTGCTCTCAAACGTAAAAACAGAATTCTCAAATGCAAGAATGAAGCAAAAATGAGCCCTCCAAGCCTATTTATAGCTAAAAAAACTACTACCTCAAATACAGGTTGCATTTTCTAGGTGCATCTACATGTAGGCTACATTTTCTAGGCATACCCACATGCAACCTACATTTGGCAAATGCAGCCTGTGTTTGTCATAGTTCAAATGCAGACTATGTTTGACAAACACAATCTACGTTTGACCCTAAAATGCCTCAAAGCATCCCAAAAGGGTCCAAAAATTTCACAAAATCATCAAATCAATTCATACATGCATGCCACACATCACCCCACTCCACCTCATCCAAAATTAGATCAATTTGGTAACTCAATTTTGGAGTCACATGCATCCAAGAAAGTTTGCAAAAGGCTATCATCAAACCCTTTCTATGGGGTCATAAAAAGCAAAATCTTTACAAATCAAATTGGTATACACCATGCTATTTACAAAATGGATCAAACATACACCCTCACTAGATGGTCCATATACCACATCAAAATTGGTATGCACCATACCATTTACAAAATGGGTCAGACATGCACCCTCATTGGCTGGTCCATCTACCACATAAAAATTGTACATCATTCTACCAAAAGCAAAGTTTCGATGACACATGCTCACTCCAAATATAGGTTAATTAGCTTAATCTTGATTTACGATATTTGCATCCATTAATTCACATTACTCCACCATACAAATTGGTCAATCAGTTTGTGGGTGTCATTTATTTCATCTTTCACTCATTCATCATTTGAGGGGGTAATCTAAATATCAAATTTTACGTTGACTAGTCAATCCTCACATTAGGGCAAAAAAATCAATTCCTCCACTTAATAAACTAGGTGTCCCTTATTTTTGTGCACCACATTGTGTTTCATGCTAGTATAAAAAAGGTGCATCTGTAGACACAAACTTCTAGTAATTTGTACTAGAATTACCATTAATAATTCACCATTCACACCTAAACCCCCTTGGCAACTCAAGCCCTCATCCACATCGAGATCTTGGTCACCATGTGACCATCCATTTCTACTTATCCTAGGTTAGTATAACCCTGGGTCAACCTCACTTGTCATACACTCCACTCACAAATAAAACAAATATGAGGTATTTAATAATCCATTTTCCATCCTCCACTCCACTTAGGCATTTAATAAATTTAATAATCCTCCATTCACATACGGGAGGAATGATCCATTCCTCACCCAAAATATACATGCCCCACTAGGAATTTCATATTCCTCCACTTAGGAATTTAATAAATTTAATAATCCCCCATTCACATATGGGAGGAAAGGCCCATCCCTCACCTAAAAGGGACATGCCCCACTAGGAATTTTATATTCCTCCACTTAGGCATTTAATAAATTTAATACTCCCCCACTAAGGGAAGCCCATACTTCAACCATATGCATGAAAATGATCTCATCATCCAATTTAAATTTAATATAGCACATGCTCCACTTGTGGAATTTCATATTCCCACCTAAGGAATACCATGCTACACTTACAGGGAATCCTATCCCCCTTCCACCTGGTCCTAGATAATGTTTATAAAAATAGTATTTCTACCATACCCAAAAGAGGAGATTTCAAGAACCATTAGGCTACCCAAATACAGACCTATTCTCGAGCACCAAAGGAAGAGGACTAAAAGGTTCACTATCACACTACCAAAATTATGCGAGAAATATCATATCCCTCTTAGAGACCAAGCTGTAGGAGCTGAGAAGCATCGACCAAAGCCTTTATGCCACATAGTTTCAAATGCAACCTATGTTTGACCAATCCCAAATGTATCCTATATTGACTAGATATCTACAAGTCCTATATATAGCCTATGGATGTTCATGCCTAGATCAACCAATTCTAGACTTAGATTAGCATTAGAATGACTCATCAAAGGTTTGATTTGTATTGTTTTGCATCTTGCATATCTATTTAGTTTCTACAATCATTTCATTTTAGGATTTTGTAACTCCCTTAAAATCAATACAAGCCTTACATAGTGGAGGTCCCTCATATGCTATTGACCCTCTTTTATTTGCAAGAATTTGTGTGTAGGTGATAGGTTCTTGGATGGCAGTTGAAGCTAGGGTGACCCACAAGGATAATCAAGCCCACCCACTCTTTTTTACTGTATCACGAGAATGTTGGCACCTAGATTCATTGATTAGCAAAGGGGATTTTTTCCCCTTTTCATTGTATTGTACTTAAAATCAAGCAATCAAGCATTCTTTGTGTAATAAAACCCTTGCACATTGAGGAACATTATTGTAAAAAGGATACTAAGGCTCCAACACAATCATTATGAATCACTCTTTTCATTGCACTTGCTTGTCTTGTTACTTTATTTGCT
This sequence comes from Wollemia nobilis, assembly GCA_028583015.1. Classification (NCBI taxonomy): domain Eukaryota; kingdom Viridiplantae; phylum Streptophyta; class Pinopsida; order Araucariales; family Araucariaceae; genus Wollemia; species Wollemia nobilis. The sequence goes on from JAQPPZ010001808.1 coordinate 466,784, forward strand.
AAGGTGTCATTTTCATGCTCATAATTAGAAAATTAGGAATCAAATCGAAGAAAAAACTAAATATTTCTTATTAATTTTATGGTTGAAATAGTAGCACACTTTGAATTTTATCATAGGGATGTCAATATTGATAATCGTAGGGAATTTTACTTTGAAAACAACAACACATACTTCATAAATAAACATTATACAAATAAAACATTAAAATAATGCTAGTAGTAAATAATGACCAAAATGATTGCTCAAAGGAGAGTAACATATAAATAAAATAGAAAAAACATATTAAGGAGCTTTTGAAATTGCATCGCAAAATAAGGCATAATAGCTTACTCAACATTTTAGTATTTATCCATGAAAAGGAACTTTCTTGTAGTTGTATTTGTATTTTATGATAATCTGCATTCTTAAAGAAACTTCTCATAACCCATTTTCTTCTTTAAAAGAAAAGAAAAGTGTCATTTAAATAGCTATAAAATGCTTGTTTTATTTACATTTTAAGAACCACTTGTCTTACTAAAAATTTTCTTCATTGTTTCCTCTTTTTAAAGAAAAATGCTTCACATTTATTACATTTGTTTAAAATAAAAAATGTGCCTTAGACTTATGATCTTGATTACATCTAATTTTATACAAATTTCATCCTCTATTGTTTGCATTTAAATATCCAAAGAAGAAAAGCAAATAAATTTTGCATCCTTGGTTAGTTATCGTACCATTCTATACATAATCTTTGTTTTCATTTGAAATGGAAAAGGAAAAGTATTTAAATTATTGTATACATTAAATATGAAAATCATGTAGAATTAAATATCTTGCCTTCTTTCATTATTTTTTTTGTATGCATTTAATCCCATCGTATTGCATTAGAATAGGTCCAAAACATAACCTTAGGTGTTTGATGAATCAAAGCATAAAATATAGATTTGAGGTGAATCTATAAATACCCTTGGTGAAAACATTCTCCAAAATAAACCTCCAAAACCTAGAAGACATAGGAGCTTGTCATTTATCCAAGGTGTGGCAAGTAAGATCTCCACTTTTTCATACCATAAAAGTGCATACTTGCTTCAAAATCATAACTATCCATCGATGGTGCTTTACTACCTCATTAATAGAACAATATTTAAATTTTATGAATACTAAGAAATAATGGACTATCATCTAAAGCACCAAGAAATATGGTTAAAGTCAAGATAGAAGAGAAAACATGTGATAGAGTACCATTCACCTAAATCACAATCCCAATACGAATCTAAAAATATTAGAGTAATTAGAAATGAATCAACTAAATAATGAATACCCATATAAGATGTAATTTTGATGTATCCAATGATCTTTTTTGTCTTGATCTAGTAACTCTCTCATGGTTTCTACATGTACCTAGAGTAATAGCTAACAACAAATGCAATATTAGGTTACATATGAATGAGGTAAATAACACCTCCTACAAGAGTCTGATATAGTGTGGCATGCACCAAAGGAGTCATGCAATCTACTTAAAGCCTCTTTCCTAAAGTAAAAGGATTCTAATAGGACTATTTATCATTGGAGGTATGAATTCATGATTTCATGTCTTGAATCAAGGAAAGAAAGCTTCCCATAATAAGAAGACCATCTATATATATCACAATCAAAAAAATATTAATATCTTGATATTATATGTAAACATCATTTAATTTTTATTCTTAAATCGATAATATCTCATAGTAAGAAATAAAACATGGATCTTCTCACACTAAGCACATAGTGCTTACTTAAACCCATACAAGGACATAGCCAATCAATATACAAAGAAGGTAGTACCATCAAACTCAAAACTAGGTAGTTGCTACATGTAAATATCTTTCAAAATCTAACCATGAAGAAATGTGCTATTCACATCCATATGATGTACCTTCCAAACATCAAAAACAACTATAAATATAATCATCCAAACAAAATCCATCCTTGAAATTAGGAAAAATATCTCTACAAAGTCAATTTCTTCCTTTTGAGAGAAACCCTTAGCAACAAGGAGTACCTTTTGCTTCTCCACCTAACCATTTAAAGTGTACATGGTCCTATAGATCCCTTTGCACCCAAAAACATTCTTCTCTTCTAGAAGAGAAATAAGTTACCATGTTTGATTCTTTATTAAGGACTTGTAATCAACAAATGTATCATCTTTACGCTTTGTTTGGATTTTAATCTAAGATTATGTGAGAGTATATCTATGCTTATTAACCTTTAAAATATAATCTTGAGGAATATATTTTTAGGATTACTCAACAAAGAGAACCGATTGAGCATTCTAGAATAGTCTAAATTTATTGGGTGCAAGACAAACTATGAAATATCTAGGAATTTCCTATGAGAAAGTAACATTAAATGAAAACCCTAAAGAATCCAAATCACGCTCATCATGCACCTTGTCATCCAATATTGTGGAACAAGAAATTGGTGTATCAAGTTTAAAATTCCCAGAATTTAAGACTAAAGGTGTTGATGATGGTGCTACCCAAGGAGGGTCCAAATCTATAATCATAAGACCTTCACTAGAAGATAAAGAGAAATATATAATATGAATAAATTAAATAAGAATTTCTAAATAATTTCTAAGAGCAATCAAGTGCATAGTTCATTAGGAGAGATAAGGTGAAATAAAAGTTGATTATTATTATTTACAAAACATTACAAAATCAAATCAAAAGGTGAACTATTATTTACTAAGCACTTTATTAACCTTATAGCTTATTCTAAATCACTAGGGAGACATAAGGAATCCATAAAGGATCATCATGAAAACAAATAAATTCATTCTTACATAATATTAACTACTTAAAGGTCCATATTACTCCTCATGATAATTTAGACGTAAGACAAAGCTTGGATCAAATATTGAATCAGATAAGTTCCTTAAGTTCCATTCAAAACCTATATTATAAGTAAAAAGAAAAACATTTAATTGCTTTCTAGGCATTTAAAATAAAAAGGTAAGAGGATATTTGATCAAAATATTAGGTGGAGGACTACATGAAACCCATGGAAGAACCTCATCAAAAATACATCTTTCCAAATAAGAATCTCAATCATTTAAGAATCATAGATATGGTATACCTTAGAGGTATTTGATAGTTCCTAAAAAATACATTTGTGACTCTTCCATACCTCCTTCTTCTCATGTTCTCTAAGTATGTCCATGATAAATACCAAAATATATGGTATCAAGATATATTAGAATCATACCTATCAAAAAATTAAAAATAAATTAAATATTTATTATATATATATATATATATATATATATATATATATATATATATATATATATATATATATATATATATATATTATAGACTCACCACCTACCATTATTTCTAAGGGTGTAATACCCTAAAATGCTCAAATGTTGACTTTTTTGTAATTTATGCTATACAAGGGATGGCCTCACTACAAAAGTTTGGCTCCATCCTCTTATCATTAATCATATAGCAATCCATATCCATTATTACCTTGGTTTCCCTCTCAAGTAGCCCATTATATGCAAGAGTATAGTGAAAAATCCTTTGAAATGTACTACTATGAAGAGTAAAAAAATCATTAAAAGTATTGCACATTGTTGAAGATATTACATTATTTGGTCCCCTTGTAATATTAGTTTAGTAGATGATTTATATTTTATATAATGTATGTGTCAATATGAGAGAAAGTGCAAGGTGTCAAGAGAGAGTATGAAGAGTCACATGATATGTGACAATATGAGAGTTTTATCTTTATGAGAGAAATATGAAAGGATGCATCTCCTAGATATTTGAGGAGAGCAATGTAAAATTATATATTGGATACATATCTCTAATCAATGCAATCAATAAAAATTATTCTTTGTATATTGTGTATATTTGAGTTTGGAGTTATTGTTGTTACTCTAATATTAAGATTTATTATTAATTTGATCAATGGCATATATTTGATTTATACTTGAAAACACGAGATTCCAGAAACAAAAAGGATAAACTAAAAATGCAATGTAAACGAAACTAAAATAACGCTTAAACCCTATGTTATTGAAAAATGCGTAAAAAGAAAGAACATGAACACAAGATATCAAAGCAATATAAAAAGAACGGCCCTTTTATTGATATGCTTTACAAATTCGTGTTACAATGCGTCTCCTTCCTTTTTAGGGGATAGGAGCGTTAAATGTTGGTCTTTTACAACTTGTTTCAGAATTCCTTCTTCCGCGTGCCCACATATAAGATGGGCGAACCAAAACGTTGTCGCCGCTTGCGTTGGTAAAGGTAGATTCCTCGCTGCTCCTCTAATGCTGCAAATCTGCGTTCAAAGAAACAAACAAAGAATCAGTAGCACTTGTGTATGAAAAATAAAAGATAAATCTAACGATGGTTAAAATGAGTCTAAATAAACTGAAAACTTGACAAAAGCATAAACATGAAACTAGCTAAATACTACAAAAGAAATAGTCACCAAAAGCAATAAAGCGGGGGTGCCCGAAGGCAAACCACCCGTGGGTGAAACTTTGCTTCGACACCAATCCGCTTGGGATGGGTCCGAAACCTGATGTGATGTGTTGTCGGCAAATTGGTAGGATATTGTGGTCAGAAAAATCGGGTGTTGGTTCTTGATTCGTGCCTTCAAAAGTCACCCAATAACCTCTCTTTCGATTAAGAGATTATGGATGTTGAAAGCACAAATCGCAAGTAAGTGAATTAGCAAGCACTTCGTCGCTCAAAATGCTCCTTCTCTGTATATCTTTTGGGTGAGGAAGCTCACCATTTTATAGACCCAAGGGGTCTCTTTGAATTAACATGCAAAAGTGTTTCTTTGCATGAATGCTTTTTGTGAAGAGAAGACTTCTTCTTGATCAAGGGCTTCTTAACTGCCTCTCGTGCATGTCTTTGTATGTTTAGAAAAGCTCACTCGCACTCCCATGCAATGAAGGGATAGCTAAGTGGCAAATCTGAGTTGTCTTAAAAAGCTCACTCTCATTCCCATGCAGTGAAGGGAGAGTCAATTGGCAGATATGAGTTGTCAAAAGAACTCACTCGCACTCCTATGCCATGCAAGGAAAGCTAAGTGGCAGTTCTGAGTTGTCATGCGCCGAGATCTGACTTTTTGCTGGTCAAACCTGGCGTTCGTCCCACCCCGAAGCGAGCGCTAGTAATCGTCTCTGGGTGAGACGAGTATAAATCCATACTCGTCCCTGGGTGAAACGAGTACCAATCCGCACTCGTCCCTGGGTGGAGCGAATAAGAAGCAAAGTGTCTAAAAGGTGCCAAATTGATTTTTGACTTGTAAAACTGTTGTGTGAGTGGTTAGAACCACTATTTTAACCTCTGGGGCTGCCTTGGGGGCTGTGTGTGTTAGTGCGATCAGTGCTTGTTGTCACATAATCGGATTGGTGCTATTTTGGTGTCTACAGATGCCCCTTTTTGGGAAGCGCTGCACATGGTGCAGTGCTGAGCAAAAATAGATAACCAAAGCACTAATGATTAGGGTTTCTCAGTAACCTAACCAACTCTTGATGCCCCAAGTATGGAAAGGGCATGCATTCTCGAATCCTTGCTTCTGACGAGCTAAGGAACTTGATTTCAAGTATTAACCTATTTCGGTGAGGTGTGACTTGAGCTTGGTCATTGATCAGTCATGAATAGGCAAAGGGCGCAACCTTTTATCCATGGGGGAACCTTGTGTTCATGATTCATGAATGCCAAGTGTTTGATCAATTAGTGATTATTGCTTGTTTGCTGCCCCAAGCAGGAGCGTGATTGTCTTTGTCAATGATTCTTTGAATGCATGCCATTGCCTTGATTGGGTGTGTGTTTGTTGATTGGTGACTTAAGTGTGACTACCCCCTCAAGCGACGAATCGATGAAGGAATGACTGCCATGAGAAAAGCGACGAGTCGCTTGACCCAAGATGACTTAAGTGAGGGTGCCTTCAGATGTTATCCAGTGCATGCTCGAGCAGTTTCTCGATTGTTTTGACCTATTTTTGGTGGGTGTGAACCCATTTTGGGATGCCATTTGGGGGTAACATTGGCGAAAATCCATCTTCCCGTGGAGCGGTCCGGCTATGGTAGCCTTCTTGGGGAGTAGGATAACGACAAGGTAAACCCCGACATCAGTTTTCTTATGCCAAGAGGTTAAGTGCAAGAGCACTTTTGTCCGGCAATTTTTAGTGGTTTTGTTGGCATTTGTCATTTTTATAGTTTGGTTGTTTTGTTGTGTTTGTTTTTATTGTTTTTGTTGTGGTGTGTTTTTATGTATGTGTTTGATGTATGCAGAGGTGATTATTAATGTGATGTTTCTAATTTGTATGATGTATGCATATGAAATGAATGAGATGAGTTGTTGATGATGTGTCGATGCACCATAGACTGTACAAGATTTGACTGACTTGCGATACTAATGGGATGACTTTGCATGTGAAAACTTTGTTTTTGTATTTTGCATATATTTTGATGGTGATGTATGGAATAAAATGTGACAGTTGTTTTTAAAATGTAGTTAAGCTTTTCTGAGATTCAGATATTTTAACTAACTAGCCAAGATTGTACATTTATCTCGCAAGACTTTTGAACAAGGTCTAAATCCGACTTGAATTTAACCAAGTTATTTCACATCCCTGTGTGTGCAATTGAGTTCGTTTATGTGGTATTTGTCAGGATACCGCCGAGTGCAGGATGGGCTTTCAACCGAACCTGTATCGAGGATCACCTAATTAGCTCCACTAACTCCTTTATTGTATTTAGTCAGATTAATCTGCGATGCTATCTAGGATACCATAAGCTAGCTCATCCACATGCAAACATTGATCTACACACAAGTTAATGTGACAGATATATCATCATGCGGGAGGTTTACCGCCAGTGACCGATAGGCTATCAACCAAACCGGTACTGAAGCTTGCCTCATGACCTGTCGAAATGCTGAGAGTTCCAGGGATTCAAGTTCGACTCCCTTCTTTTCTTCAATTGTATTGGGATACTTGCTCCTTTGTAGTGATAAAATCACTGTTTATTTTTGTTTTATTATGTTTTTTTTTTTTTTTGAGCAAGGGATTTGGATATGGAGTGATGAGAATCACTATTGTTTGTGCCTTTTGATGTGTGCACTGTAGGATGTCAAATTTTAGTGTTTTGACGTTTTGCAAATTTTTGATGTTTTTGCAACTTTTGAGAACTTTGGGATTCTTGGGGAATTGGGTAGGGAGGATGCTTGTCCTTTTGCCAACTCTCAGCATTCCTAGGGTCATTCACACAGGGGGATGAGCAAGATAACCGTTTCGCTTATGGTGACCTGGATTACTGTGCAAGTTTCATCTTTCGTTCACACAACTTAGGAATTTTTTTTATGTGTTTTAATTTGTGTTGGGATGTTACATAACAAGGCGTAATCCAAGTAAAACTCTACCTTTGTAAAATCTGTTTAACTTTGTACAGTTTTTGGCTAGAAATTTAAAGACAGCTGAATGACGAAAACCCTATATACATTAGGAGACAACTGACTATGCTAAAAATGACGATGGTGTTATTATAGATGTATGCATTTATGAAAATGGATTTGATGTGGAAAATGATGGAATTGCCAAGTAATGACAGTCTATGGTGCTTTTGACTTGTATGACCTAGCAAATGTATAATGTATGGATGCGATGCCGAATGCAACCTATATTTTTGTATTTTGAGTTTTTTTTATGAGAATGCATGGAATTGAAATGCAATTGTTTTTGTGATTTTTGATTTTTATATGAGTATGCATGGAATGGAAATGCAAATGTTGTTGTGATTTTGATTTTTTTATGAGTATGCATGGAATGGAAATGCAAATGTTTTGGTGATTTTGATTTTTGTGTTGTTTTTGTTGATTTTTGAATATGTATTTTGACCAAGCAGTTATGGTAACGCTTGGAGCGTTTGGTGTTGACCAAAGGGTTTATAAATACCTTTGGGGCATTTAGGGCTGACCAAGCGATTATGAGAATCCTTGGAGCTATTGGGGTTGACCAAGAGATTGCGATAATCCTTGGAGCTTTTTGGGATGACCAAGCGATTGCGATAATCCTTGGAGCTTTTGGGGTTGACCAAGAGATTGCGATAATCCTTGGAGCTTTTTGGGATGACCAAGCGATTGCGATAATCCTTGGAGCTTTTTGGGATGACCAAGCGATTACGATAATCCTTGGAGCTTTTTGGGATGACCAAGCGATTACGATAATCCTTGGAGCTTTTTGGGATGACCAAGCGATTGCGATAATCCTTGGAGCTTTTGGGATGACCAAGCGATTGCGATAATCCTTGGAGCTTTTGGTTTGACCAAAGGGTTTATGGACACCTTTGGAGCATTTGGTGTAACCCACTGGCTCTTCAAGGAATAGAGGTACCCCCAGCTTGATGATCTGTGTGCACCGGATCTGGCTCTGTAGGAATTGGCACGAATGGATCGGCCTTATGCATGGATAGGAGGACAGGGTCTGCCTTCGGCACTGATGGTGCTATGATATCTCTGGGTGGAAGTGGCTCACGATCTTCCCAAAGGAGCGGAATCAACATGTGATGCCAGTGGGTCGGGTCTATGCGCCACTCATGCCCTAGTCTTATGCCTAGTTGGGCCATTAGTTCGTCATGGGTTACAGGGTGATTGTGCCGTCGTGCATGATTGAGATATTCCATCTCAGTTTCATCTTCGTAATCATTATCGATGATCCAAAGGCCCTCGTTGGCCTCGATAGCTATCTGCGACATGCTAGGCTCTTCTTGTTCGAGCAGATTGATGTGGTCCTCATGGGGTTGTTCCGCTCGTTGCGGGGGGACCTGATTTTCTTGCAATGGCACGGGCTCGATGGGAGCCTCCAAAGGGAATAATGTTAAGAGACTTTGGTGATGATCACCCATGGGGACCACCTGTGAATTAGTGCTGTCGAACATGAACGGGTCCCATGGTGCTATTGCATATGCTGACTCATCTTTGGCGAGAGAGTCAGGCTCATCAGAATCTGGTGATTCTGAGATATGGAAGACCTCGTCATCAGGTAGCTCTACAACCAGGGGTTGATCCTCTTTGAGAGGAGTTTCACATAAGTTGGGCTTTTGGGGCCCCAAAATCTTGGTCTCTATCGACTCTAAGTGCTCTGGCAGTGCATTGCTTGTATCGGGGGATTTGAGCTCCTCCTCTTTGATTTGTTCCCGTTGTAGGTTGTGGGGAACTTGGGGCCTATGGAGGGGTGGCAGGATAGCACCCCCCATGCCTTGGTATGGCATTTCATCCCGCTCTTCTTCTCGCTCAGGTTCCTCAGAGGCTTCTTGAAGAATTTTTGAGGGTGGCCCATGAACCTGGGTGGGTGCTTGAAGAAGGCGCCCGTCATTGGTCTTAGGATTGGCCTCCCGCTCAAGTCTAGGAGGCGTCGAGGGCAATGTTTGATAAGGTCGTGGAGACCTGTCTTGCACCCAGTTGTGTCTCTCATAATGTTCTATCTTATGCGTGTGAGGGGTTGGAGTCTTCACCTGCATAGTGTGTTGGAACAACTCATCCTCCTGGCACTGAATGCACTCTTGATTTAGAAGATATTGTTGCTCTAACTGTTGTTGTTCTAGCTCAAGTAGCGTGAGTTGCATCCGACGTGCAATATGCTTGGCAGATTCTAAGATAGTTGGTCCTATCGTCTCATGTCTAGAAGGCCTAGATGCCTCTCCTAGATATCTATCATGGTCATGGTGATCCGAGATCTCTATAGGCCGCCTCCCTCTGTTGGGGGTAGCGGCATTCCCCGAGGCTTTGGCCTCAGTAGGTGATCCTGATAGCTAGCAATTGCGGAGGCGTATTGCTCTCGTGATGTATATTGTTCTTGAGGAAGGTAAGGGTTTTCCTCGTGCTCTCTTTCATAAGTGAAAAAGGAATGGGCGGAGTTGGCTCGCCCCGCCTGAGGAGCCTTGTGCTCTGGATTTGTCCTTGTAGTCCTGACAACTAGAGGGGGTGAAGGAGGGATAGTGTAATCATGTGGTTCCTCCCGTCGAACCCTATGTTGACCTAGCGCTTCATCGCGTGGTGACCACTCATAGCGAGCATCTAAGGGAGCTCTCCTATGGATGTACCCCTCATGGGAGGGTGTGTGTTGGGTGCTATGCTTGAACAGGAGTGCCCCTAGAAGAGGTGCCCCTATAGTCCCTTTTCGTTAAGGTGTGGAGGGGACTGCCTTGTGTGTTAGGTCACCAAGGTGGTATGACCAAATCCTGGGGACTATAACGGAGGTGACTTGTGCCTCCTTGGATATTCCCCATAGCATCCGCCCGTGATTGGGCTTGGCTGCGAGTGAGCACCATGACGATGTCTCTCTAAAAACCCTAAAATTGAAAATGAGTCAGATGGGGCCCAAAATTGGGGTGCGCATCCCTCTTACAATAGATAAGACAAAAATAAAGTTTCAAGTCCTAACTCTAAATACATTAGGAGATATTGACCTCCGAACAGCTCAAAAAGCATAAAAAATTAGGTTATTAATTTTAAAACCTAATTTTGGGGCACTAGATGATGGAATTTGGCCTCGAAAACTGACTTTTTTGGGCAAATAGGACTCTAAGGAGTCATATTTGTTTAAAATTATCCCAACTAACTCCCTGTAAAATTTCACGTCAATCGGAGCTACGGTTGAGAAGTTATGGCCCCGACAAGATGCACTAAAATTTAGGGAAAAATATAAAATTTCCCATATTTTGTTGGATGCTCCTGCATCACTTATGGGCACCTTCGGGGTGCTTTTGGGTTGACCAAAGGGTTCATGGACACCTTTGGGGCATTTTGGAGTGACCAAGCGATTGCGGGAATCCTTGGAGCTTTTTGGAGCGAGTGACAAAATGCGTAGATTTTTATCTTTTTGTTTATGATTTTTTTGATTTTTTTTTGTTACACTAAGCATAAATGAACACACACATACACAAACGGTGATTATCTCTTTTAAAGATTAATGGTGTGTCCTAAACTGGTTTTAGTGTGTTTTGATGATTTTGTTTTGTTTTTGCAAGTTTTGAAGAATGTTTAAATGCAGAATGTTGGCTCATATGACTCCCATAAATGGTCGCCCCTTCAATATACCATTGTCGGACCGATATACCAACCTCTCTATATACCCGCCCTTACGTGAGGGAGACTATAGGTACGTGAGAGCAGATGATACGTGGAACATAGGCGGTACGGAAGGGGAATCGCTCTGTTTATGACACCTACCATAGAAGACTTATCCTCATGCGCTAGGAATCACCCTAGCTACACTCGGTCAGCTTTCGTCAGGATTTACGTCTAGCAACAGTCACGATCGAGGTAATGGATGCAATATCTCAAGCCAAAGTGATAATGGAATCCACCTTTGGTCTTGCTCAAGGGTTGGGGTTTTACGACCAACGCCTTGGTTTAAAATACCACGTGATGTGTGGGGTTCATTTTAATTTGCAAAAATTTGAAACAGGCAAACGAAAAGGAAACTTTCCCTAAGCCATACAAAACTGAAAACCAGAAAACAGAAAACAGAAATTTGACAGAAGCTTTAAAAACCCCTACCTCTTCTCTGCCCAACAGGATGTTTCTGATTTGCTCTAAAAAATGCACAGAACTATACTCGTCCCTGGGTGAGGCGAATATCAGAACAGTAATCGTTCCAGGGTGAGACGAATAGTTTATTCGTCCCGGGGTGAAACGAATACCAATTCTGTAATCGTCACTTGTAGAGACGAATAACAGTCCGATGTTGAAAAATAGGTACCTATAATCAAAACAAGCAATTTCAGATCAGTAATCTAACCTAAAAAAAAATAGAGGACAGAGGTCCCACCGTGATCGCCATTGAAAACACGAGATTTCGAAAACAAAAAGGATAAACTAAAAATGCAATGTAAACGAAACTAAAATAACGCTTAAACCCTATGTTATTGAAAAATGCGTAAAAGAAAGAACATGAACACAAGATATCAAAGCAATATAAAAAGAACGGCCCTTTTATTGATATGCTTTACAAATTTGTGTTACAATGCGTCTCCTTCCTTTTTAGGGGATAGGAGCGTTAAATGTTGGTCTTTTACAACTTGTTTCAGAATTCCTTCTTTCGCGTGCCCACATATAAGATGGGCGAACCAAAACGTTGTCGCCGCTTGCGTTGGTAAAGGTAGATTCCTCGTTGCTCCTCTAATGCTGCAAATCTGCGTTCAAAGAAACAAACAAAGAATCAGTAGCACCTGTGTATGAAAAATAAAAGATAAATCTAACGATGGTTAAAATGAGTCTAAATAAACTGAAAACTTGACAAAAGCATAAACATGAAACTAGCTAAATACTACAAAAGAAATAGTCACCAAAAGCAATAAAGCGGGGGTGCCCGAAGGCAAACCACCCGCGGGTGAAACTTTGCTTCGACACCAATCCGCTTGGGATGGGTCCGAAACCTGATGTGATGTGTTGTCGGCAAATTGGTAGGATATTGTGGTCAGAAAAATCGGATGTTGGTTCTTGATTCGTGCCTTCAAAAGTCACCCAATAACCTCTCTTTCGATTAAGAGATTATGGATGTTGAAAGCACAAATCGCAAGTAAGTGAATTAGCAGCACTTCGTCGCTCAAAATGCTCCTTCTCTGTATATCTTTTGGGTGAGGAAGCTCACCATTTTATAGACCCAAGGGGTCTCTTTGAATTAACATGCAAAAGTGTTTCTTTGCATGAATGCTTTTTGTGAAGAGAAGACTTCTTCTTGATCAAGGGCTTCTTAACTGCCTCTGTGCATGTCTTTGTATGTTTAGAAAAGCTCACTCGCACTCCCATGCAATGAAGGGATAGCTAAGTGGCAAATCTGAGTTGTCTTAAAAAGCTCACTCTCATTCCCATGCAGTGAAGGGAGAGTCAATTGGCAGATATGAGTTGTCAAAAGAACTCACTCGCACTCCTATGCCATGCAAGAAAAGCTAAGTGGCAGTTCTGAGTTGTCATGCGCCGAGATCTGACTTTTTGCTGGTCAAACCTGGCGTTCGTCCCACCCCGAAGCGAGCGCTGGTAATCGTCTCTGGGTGAGACGAGTATCAATCCGCACTCGTCCCTGGGTGAGACGAGTACCAATCCGCACTCGTCCCTGGGTGGAGCGAATAAGTAGCAGAGTGTCTAAAAGGTGCCAAATTGATTCTTGACTTGTAAAACTGCTGTGTGAGTGGTTAGAACCACTGTTTTAACCTCTGGGGCTGCCCTGGGGGCTGTGTGTGTTAGTGCGATCAGTGCTTGTTGTCACGTAATCGGATTGGTGCTGTTTTGGTGTCTACAATACTTGATCCTAGAATAAATTTTCTATGGATTAATCTACTAAAACGATAATAGTGGTATCATAGCCTTTGAGTATTAATCTACTAAAAATGATAATAGTGGTATCAAAGCTATTGAGCAAAGGAATTGGGACGTACAATCATCAACATTCATGGACAATCCCAATCAAAAGTTTTTTATGTTGAAAGATATTGTTGCAATAGAGTTTGTTGGAGTTAATATTTTGGAGTTTTTTTGGAGGAGTATTACATAAGGATTTGAGGAGTGAATGGTTAATTGAGAATTTGAGGACTGAATATATGTGTTTTGTTGACGACTATTGGAGAAGAGTTGATGCTATTATCATTGCAGAGATGTATGTTTGTTGTTTCAAATGAAGATGTCACTAGAGAAAATAACATTGAGGATATAAGGAAGAGGATAATAAAGCAATGTTTTGATAAAGAAGAAAACTACAATGAAAGAAATGTGTGTGTAAGTTCTAGAGAAAGATCAAGCATTTTTAGAAATGGGTTGTATAAAAGGTTGAATGTGAACGAGGAAGAAAGTAGGAGATAGTATTGAGTGCTAAGGAAAATAACATGGTTAGGCAAGGATTGGATAAGTAAAATGAAGTATTCTAAGTCTAGCAAGAGCATAGAAATATTGTGCATGAAGGAAGCTTATATCCAACATAGAAATGAGTAAATTCATACTGATAGGATGGAAATATTTGAGTCATGATTATAGGAATTTTGAACCTATAGAAGGAATCTGTGTAGATATTTGCTATGGTTTAATATCATTCCATGTTGATATTTTAGTGCAACAATATCCACAAATAGTGCAACAATATAGACATAAGGGAGTTAGCATGAATAACATGAACATGGATTGGCATCCTCTTCAATATTGCAGTGTAGCACCATTACCACTAGACCTATTGTGCTTGCAGAGGCTGCTTGGAGGGATTTTATGTACAAAATCCATGGGAGAGTAATATTACAAATCTCAAACGTACATTCAAGCTTGAATAGTTATTGGTGGTGATTATATCATAGGATTTTATCAAGAGATAAGTGTGATCATTGATCAAATAGATGATGTAGGCTTTTCACAATAATTCAAAAGGGCTCCAGGAAAAACATGAATGACTTATGAACAACTTAGCCTATTATCCATTTGCACCTATGAAAGTTGAGCGTTGTCCACTCCACCACCATTTTTTATATAATGGGTCCACAAAAAAAAATAAGAGATATTCGATAGCCTCCTCCATTGATCACATAGAATAGTGACCCAATTCCTAGGTAGAGAGTTTTGAATTGTATTCCATTCCAAAAATCCAACCATTAATGCATCATACAAATTTGGAATGCCAACAGTCGACGTATTAAAAATACCAATAGTTTGAATATAGCGAGAAGTAAACTCAAAAGGTGGATGGTTAAGTTTGAAAAGGAAGAACTATTGAATACTTGGAAAAAGTATTACATTCCCTCCTACACATCAAAGTAAAGACTTTTGAACGATAAGCATTGCCTCCTACACTTTGTAACATTGATTGAGTAATGTGTCTCAGGTGAAGTAGATAATCAGAAGGTGAAACACTCATCTAGAGTGCAGTAGCCAAGTGTGTGGTAGTGGAGAATGTATAGTGGTTGGTAGCCATTTAAAGCGCATTCAATCAAAGACAACATGGAAGAAGCAATCTGAGTGCTAAGATAATAAGCTATTAGGGTTTCCTAAATTTAAATTTAATTTTTGAATTAGCACTAAGGGTAAGATGGAGATATAAGGGTAATATTAATAAGGTTAAGACATTAATTAATTCAAGTGATAAATTATTAATATTTTATTATTATTATTATTAATGGAGTGATAAGTAGCAGGAATTAATAAAATTACTTTAGGAGTTATAAGTATATTTTAAATTTAAAGTTTATATAATTTTTACAAATTATTTATTTTTGAAGGGATAAGTAAGTCTCCTTTAAATTTAGGAAATAATTAAATTAAAAAAATATACATATCTTCTAGTTCCTAAAACAATTAAGTTAAAAGGTTAAAATTATTTGGAGATTATTAAAAATTATTAGAGAAAGTTTAAAAGTAGAAAAACTATTGAATTATTTGCAAATTTAGTCATCTGAGAGATAAAAGGGTTTCAACCTCAAACCTTAGGAAAATATAAATTTGCAAAGAATTATTTTTTAGTTTCTAAACCTAGGGAGATAAAATAGCTACTACTTCAAAGGAACATAGTGAAGAAAAAGGAAGTGAAACATAAAATAAATAATAGAAAAATAGAAACACAAAAATAAAAAATATTTGAGTTGTCAAAAACAATTGAAATAGGAAACTTGTGTTTTCAAGAAGAATAAATATACATTCAAGATGACTCATTAGAAGAAACTAAGGAAATGTTGCAAAATTTAAAATGTTGTATTAAATACATGATAGAAAAAATTGAAGGACAAAAGGATACATCAATGAAGGAAAAGAGAATCCTACAATCAATCATGAAAGAAGCCAAAGATGAAAAATTTTCAATGCTTCCAAATTATCTAAATTCAAAGCTTGAAGAAGTAGTTGAAGACTCTAAAAGTGTTTTCACATTACCTAATGATATATGAATGATAATGAATATGGCATTACTTTCTAATGAAGTTCTCAAAGGTAATAATAGAAAACAAGAGGAAATGACTAATAATTTGGAAAATTGGCTTGTTGATATTACTAGTGAAGCAGAAAAAAGGAGAATTTTTAATACTTGAAAAAAAAAATTATTCTTAGTGATGTTAATGATTGTTATAAATTTTTTGTTACTGTACTATTTATTTATGGAGAACAATTTACAAGGGAATAATTACTCTAAATGTTTCCAAGATTAGAAAATAAGGAAAGATTGAAGAATTAGGGAAGAAACCAATGATGAAAGATGTTTCCTATGATACAAATGATTTAGGACCCATGATGATAGATGCATATTGTGACACTAGTGACCTTCATCAAAAATAAAAAGATGCATGTTGTGATTCTCATAAAAATTAAAAGAAAAATTGTGATGCAAGAAATGATGCTTATGACTTAGAATTCATGATGAAGATAGAAGAGTTTGTTATAAAAATAGATGCTACATGTGATACAAAGGATTTGAATACAGTTCATGATTGTTCAAAAAAATATTATACTATCCAAATTGATGATGACATAGATTCAAATGATGATAGATATAGTGATGCTCAGAGTTATATTGATATTTATAGGGATCGCTCTAATGATATTTTTGGTTATTTTGAAGGGTCTACTAAAATAATTGACTCAAAATTATTAATATGGGATAAAAAGATACGGGTTTAAAAAACATGGACAAGGAATAAAAGAGCCAATTATACCAATAATAAGACCATAATATGAATGTATTGAATATACAAGATAGATGAGCAACAAGAAAGGAACTAAAACTCTGATATCAAATTTGATAGATAGAATCAATAAAAATGAAGGACCAAAAGGAAAAATAAATCTTGTAACAAGTAATAAATGTAATAATTGTGGTAGATATGGATATAATATAGAGAGATGTTGGAATCTCCATAGTTGTAAAATTTGTGAAGGACATAATCATTCACAAATATTTTATCTACAAAAAGAAAAGAAAGATTATAGATTGAAAATAGATTATGGATGGATAAATATGAATGAATAGGATAAGATAAAAGGAATTTTGTATGGTTTCTATAGAAGGAAACCAAGTATGATCAAAGTTTTCTAAGAATATTATGATCCAAACATATCTTGGAAGATAGCCTATAGTGAAAGCATATATAGTGATAATCCTTATGTATGATGATATTGTAAATGTTCAAGTGGATGACCTAGAGATAATGATAATCTAAAGGGTACCTAGAGGAAGAGTTTCATAGGTAATGACCAAGAGATAGTGATCCAATGAGAGTGACCCAAAGGCAGTGACCTAGAGGTAGAGACCTAGAGGCAATGACGTGGAGGCAATTCCAGTGGTAGTGACCCAAAGGTAAAGATCCAAAGATGACTCAAATACATGGATCTATATATAGACATAGATAATTTATAAAGGAAGATCTAATAAAAGTTGTATATATCCAACCATTCTAGAATTAAAACTAAGGAATGAAGAATGAAGAAGAATCTGAGAATGAAGGTAAATAGCCTTCCTTCCAAATAATGTAATATGTGGAGGTGTTGGAGATATTACATTATTTGACCCCCTTGTAATATTATTTTGATAGATGATTTATATTTTATATAATGTATATTTCAATATGAGAGAAAGTGTAAGGTATCAAGAGAGATAATGAAGAGTTATATGATATATTGCAAGATGAGAGTATTTTCTTTATGAGAGGAATATGAAAGGATGTATCTCTTGAATGTTTGAGGAGAGCACTGTAAAATTATATATTGGATATATATATCCAAGCAATGAAATCAATAAGAATATTTTTTGTATATTGTGTAAATTTGAGTTATGAGTTATTGTTGTTACTCTAACATTGAGATTTATTGTTGGTCTGATCAATGGCATATATTTGATTTATACTTGATCCTAGAATAATTTTTCTGTAAATTAATCTACTAAAAAATCTAGCACATATATACTCATTTCCCCTATCTAATTTGAGATCTTTGATCTTTATTTCTATCTAATTCTCTACCAATACTTTTAATACCTTAAACTTTTCAAAATCCTTGTATTTAGTATGAATAATATGCAACCATACATATCTAGAGAAATCATAAATAAAGAAAGCACTCTTTCTCAAAAATATAAGGTAGACCATGGGTCCAAATATATCACTATGAGTGATCTCCAAGGATCACATAGCACATATTGTTTCCCCTTTTAGAAATGACTCTATATAATGCTTTCCAAAAATACATCCTTCACATACACCATTTGCATGGAAGATATGAGGAAGTCCAATTTCCATCTGATGATGACTCATTTACCTCAATAACCCATATCTAGGATACCGAATTTTGATGTATAAATTACTAGAAATAATTAATAATTTGTACCTCAATAACCAATAAAATGATAGTCCATTAAGTTGAGATAAGTTATCACAATTCCAATACATAAATTAATAGAAGTAATTAATAATATTTTACATTAAAAAATAGTCTGTTGAATTGAGATATGTCCTCTTCTACAAATCATTGGTATAATGTATGAGTAATGTGTGTTTGAAGGTACTCTTTTTTCTTATAGTGGATATACCTTGGATCATAGAATTTGACAACTTTGTCGACAATTTTGGGTACTTTGGGTACATTGCCTTTGCTCAAATGTATAAGTTGTCATTGATGTCAAAAGGCATTTTTGTGTTGATTTCAAAAGAGTGTGATGTCAAGAATATCTTGAGAAGCTTCATTATGTTAAAGGTTTTTATTAAAACCATGGTGACAAGGCTAAAGGTTTTTCTTAAAACCATTTGGACTCATTAAGGGTTTTTATTAAAACCAAGCTTAACTTAATGCAAAGGTCCATGTGTATTATTAATAATTAAATTAACTCATACCTTTCTCAAAGGTCCAAGTTTAATTTATTATTAATAAAATAATTATTATTATTATTTTAATTATTATTAAAGGGTCTTTCAACCCTTAAGCATCGTCGATTTATTGCCATCGTTGGAGGAGTGCCGACGTCAATCAGTAATGGATAAATTGCTATATAAGTGGGCATGGTTTTCAAAAGTTAGTACCACCGATTATTATTTGGACATCTATGATTTGTGGTTCTCTGTTTTTTTGATTTGCGCTTGGCTTCTCGATTTGCTTTACGTCATTTCGTTCGAATTACGCTTGGCATCTACGATTTGATTTTGCACTGTTTCGTTCGATCTGTGCTTGGCGTCTGTGACTTGCATTGCTCTACATCCTTCGAAAAGCACTTGGTGTCTTCGTTTGAGCTTGCTCTATGTTTTTGATCTCCGTCAATGTCTTTGAGATCATGCATGTTCTGTGTCGTGGAGACTGCACTTGGAAATTTTTGTTTTGAGCTTGGGCTGCATCCTTACTCTTTGGCTTGACGACAGTGGTTTGTTTGCATGCGATTTGTGGAAGACGTTTACGTTTTCCAGGATCTTGGCATCAAAGAAAGATAAAAGAGAGGGCAACGGTTTGTTATTTCGTTGGGCTCTTGTGACCCAACGACGATGGTGTTTAAGCAAAAGCGCTAGACGACAGAGGTGCTGAGTTTGATTCTCTTCATTGGGGATTTATTTTTGGTCACGGTGTGCATAGAATGGTGGCCGTGAATGCACGGAAGGTATAAGGTTAAGGTATCTTTTTGTTTTGACATTGATGTTTAATGTTTAATGTTTATGTGGAGTAATAAGGTGTAAAGAGGTGTTATTTTGTATGTTATTATACTTTTGTGGTTTTTACTAAGTTGGAGAAATAAGGTGTTATATTTGGATCTTTAATATTGTGTAATATTGTATAGTTGCTAACTCTAATTGGTGGCAAATTGAGAGTTAGTGTTGTGACAGATTTTGAGTTCTTCTTCTTCATCAAAGTAAAGGTATGGGCAACTTCTTCCATGTATGTTGTTTATGGTATATTTTCTGAAATTGAGTTTGGAGTGAAAATGTTGTCTACTAGGTATTATTGGTATAAATCTTATTTTTTGGATATTGAAGATTGTTTATGCATTAAAGTTATTGTTGAATCTTTGGGTGAATGCATAATTTTGGTTGAGGAAGAAGAAGCATTTTTGCAATAGGGTTTATGTTAATAAGTCTTGCTACTTGCATTGAGATGATGAAACCCTAGTTGTTGGTAAAAAGAATATAAGCATCATTGTTATATGAGATATTGCATGGTTGGCAATTCTTGGGTTGTGTTTTATATTCTTGAGAAAAGCTACTACATCTATCTTATTCTTTTGAGATTGAGTTTGAGTTGAGATTGAGTTGATATTGATATTAAGAGTTAAGTATAGATCATATTGAGTCTCTAACAATTCTCTTTATGGTTCTATGAGATTTGAGATTTGAGATTGGAAGTTAAGTATAGAACATATTGGGTCTCTAACAATTCTCTTTATGTTTCTATGAGATTTGAGATTGGGAGTTAAGTATAGAACATATTGGGTCTCTAACAATTCTCTTTATGTTTCTATGAGATTTGAGATTTGGAGTTAAGTATAGAACATATTGAGTCTCTAACAATTCTCTTTATGCTTCTATGAGGTTTATGAATCACATTGGGTCTCTAACAATTTTCTTTGTGAGTTCATGCTAAGCAAGTTTTTTCTTGGTGAGATTGCTGAGGTTTTGGACAGGTTCCAATGGGGACTTGTGAGCAGGTTTTTGACAGGTTCCGGTGGGGACTTGTGACCAGATTTGGACAGGTTCCAATGGGGACTTGTGAGAAGATTTGGGCAGGTCCTAGCAGAGGACTTGTGAGCTGAGTTTTTGAGAGTTCTATCAGAGAACTTGAGGACAGAAGTGCATTGGTTCTTTGAGAAGAACCTGAGGACATATTTGGCAAGTCTTTAAGAAGGATTGTATTCAAAGGATTGATTTGTTCATAGAGTTGGACAAATCTGACAGACATAGGAAGACTTGTACTAGACCGACTGACTGTGTTTGGTATAGGTAGCTGAGCTTCTATGGACGTGATCATAGAAGGCAGAGGTCTCTTAGGCTAAGCATTGAGGACAGGAGGTCTTCGGTGGAAAGTAGTTCCATGTGCTGGCAAGAGGTAGAGGCAGTTGCTCTTCTGAGGGATCATTTCCAGAGTAGAGGGGAAGGTATCTCCTTTTAGCAGAGGGGAAGGTATCTCCTTTCAGCAGAGGCTCATAAATTCAGATCAGGGGAAGGTGTCTCCTTTGGGCCAAGGCTCATAAACATTGTAATTGGGAAGGTTTCCCAAATAACGTTGAGATAACTTTTAGAGAAAAGTTTTGTGGACGTAGCCTAGGCCTTCTGGGTGAACCACGTTAAAATTGGTGTCACTTTGTGGATGATTTTGTGCATTGTTTTGATATTGCTTTGGGTATATTGCTTTACTATTTTGAAGTATAAAATAAAAAGTAAAAAGAGGTCTTATACTATTCACCCCCCCTCTCAGTATAAGCTTGTGTTCTTCAAACTTTTTTTCCTAAAAAAACTAATATATATATATATAGATAGATAATAATGTATGAGTGCATGATCAGTTTTAATATATGTTGTATTCTCTTTCTTTCTCTATATATTCTTCTATTTAGGCAGTCAAAAACCTCCATGGGTTATTTCTTCTTGTATTGGCTTCAAGATGCAATATTTACAATCCCTACCTAGGTGATGATATTCATGATAAATCCAAAACCTGAAGGGGATGTTCTCATAATCCATGTTCTATTCCTAGGTATCCTCCCCAAACTACAAAGTAATATTTTTTGGCAAGTTCTTGTCAAGGTCGATAAGAACATAAATTCTATCATAGATAATTTTTTCAAATTATCTTGTACTACTAGATGCCATCATATAAGATCCTAGAGTATTTCCTATTTCCATGAAGACAACTTGGTTCTAAAACTCAAATGGTAATCCAAAAAAGTCTTACCTAGATTGGGGTTATTGAAAATATTTTATCTTCTTCCCTAAACTTGGTATGTTTGGGATTCATGAAAAGCCCCGTCCTAACAAAAACCAAGGACCCCCATCCAAACATGTTCTCTATCCTCCTCATTAGAAAAATAACTAATAAATGACCATTGGGATAAGCAAAAGTATTTAACTTACCTTTATTTATCCATTCTCTAGTATCCCACATCTTGAAAGTAAGGAAGGCTAGACAGAGATACAAAAATTGATAAATTAATCCTCTATATTCCATAGCATAAATCCTAATTTATATGTTTGATATCTAAATTTAGACTATGGGAGAGACATCCTCTGTTTCCATCCACTATAATATTTTCCTAGGGCTCATTTTATGCATTCCCAAATGTCTATGGGAATTCCTAGTGTTATTAACTCTAGTTGTTTGTGATTTCCTCCTCCAAATGCATCCCAAAAGGTCAATTAATGTTTCACTACATTCTCTTCCCATACTAGAGATCAAATTATTTTCCTTGTTATGACTAGTAGCATTGGCCACTTGTTTTAATACAACCCTAGCTTGTTGTGTTAAAGTTGATCCTCTACCTCTTGTGTTTTGTTCCCTTCATTATACCCTTATTTGGAATTATCTAAACAAATAATTATATATAAAAAATAAAAGGTGTTCCATGGGTCAACATATATCACTATGAATGAGTTGCAAGGATCATGTATTGTCCATTTTATAAAGGACTCTCTATTATGCTTTCTAAAAATACATACTTCACATGCACCACTTGCATGGAAGATATGAGGAAGTCCAATAGCCATCTAATGATGACTCATGTACTTCAATAACCCATATCTATGATATCCATGTCTATTATGCCATAACTAACTCTCATTATCAACTCATGCTACCATGGTCATAAAATAATTTTCTGATGACCACTTTTTCATGAACCTGATTGATGAGGGCATGACCCTTATGCTTCTATATTTGATATTAATGTAAATATGATATTTGAATTCTTAATTAATATATAGTAGATAATATATTCAAAATGAGATGCAAATCATCTCTAATATGAAAACAACTATCTCATGTATCTCTAAGATATTATTGAAAATAATGTTAAGAAGATCAATTCGTGGCATGTTGTTCCTATCTTGTCATTTTTATATTTCCTTCAAAATTTTAGATCTCATCTTGCAACTTCTTGAATTTATTGATATACTCACCATGGTATCAAAGGATTCCATAGTCAAGGCAACAAGATCTATATCTAATCTATTTATTTATTCATAATCAATACATTACACAATACCTAAAATTTGTCAATTAGATCCTTGGGATCTATAGTGTCACTAACATGAGTGTCATTAATATTTTAAAAATGAAAATATATCACACAAATATACTCATTCTTCTTATTCTATACAACTATTTCCTATCATGTTTCTTAAACTTGTGATTAATTCACTATAAAGTCAATAGTTTAATTTGATTGATCTTCATCATTTCCTTTGTTTTCTATATGTTAGAGAATATTAAATTATTTGGTAAATATTTTATATTTCCTTCTTAAATGAGTATCTATGTATAAAATATGAAAAAATATCTTGTATTAGAGTATGTAAAAAATGAAGAGTAATGTATACAACTGGCAAGATATAAAGCCAAAGGACATGTGAGTATTTGTCTTATGTATGAAATAGAAAAGGTTGCAACTTCTAGATATGTAAGGAGTACAATAGACAAAAGCCCAAGAGTAATATTTGTATTGACATATTATGGATAGAAAGCTCCATGTATTTTATTTAAGAATATCACATTAAAGCATAATAATGTTTAAGCTTGTATGCATATTTTGAGCAACTCTAATGTAAGTTTATTTATGTTATTGCATGAATTATTTTGGTCATTTTATATTCATATTTAATATTTTCTTGAATGTTATTATAATTTATATTAGCCAACTTATATATTGATTGCTCTTATATTTGAGACTACTCAAGATCTAGAATATTGGGCCTAAGATAATCTGGCTTAAAAACTAACAATGGTATCAGAGCTACTTCGAGTAGTCTTTATTGCTAGCATCAAAGGAAGTCTTCATTGTGAATTTATATTTAGAGACATGTGAATAAAACATAGACTCAAGTTACTATAAATTTTGAATTTTTATATTGATAAAAATCCCATTATTATGTTGGAGTCTTTCCTCTCAAAAAAAGAAGTGAAGACTAGGACTCAACTTGAAGAATTAATTAAGGGGATAAATAAAAAATCATTCTAATTTTTGGGATTCTCTCTATAGATAGAGAAAAACATATTGAGTGCCAAAATCCATATAAAAATATTATAGCACATTAAATTTTGGCCATATTTGACACTGATAAGATAGTGCATATATATTAAGTTGCAGTCTCAAGAAGGCTATAGAAAATAAGATATAAGAAGAACTCAAGCAAGTACCTAAGAAGAAGATATAATAACTTAGGAAAGTACCTAAGTACCTAAGAAAGAATAAAAGAGAAAAATAGAAGATATCAGGTAAAATCCTAAGAAGAGAAAAAGGTAAAGAGAGAAAGCATCCAAAATTTTCATAGAATGTTTTGAAAGCATGGAATAATTTGAAATAAATTATTATTTTAAGGATAAAGTAGATTATTTTTTAAAAGATATAGAATAACAACAAAGTAGATAAAATATTAAATGCCTAAGTGAGTTAGGCAAGCCAAAGCAAGTTGAAGCACTAGGGTTAGATAGATAAACCAAAGAATCTAGGTGAGCCAACTAGAGCACCTAAAGAAAATAGTCAAGTTAAATGGATCACTTGAGGAAGATTAGCTAGCTAAAGCACCCATATTTTTTGTGAAACTCAAATAAACCAGAGCATAAACTAGAGCACTAAGAAGTATTCTCTCCCTAGAGGAAGATATCAAAAGCACCAGCAAAGTATATTCTTTATTATTATTTCAAATTTTGCTACTACATTCAAAAGTAACTAACATATAAGATGCATTGAAAACATAAGGGAATTGGAAATATTCTTGTATGCACATTACACATAAAGTGTAAGATCTATCATAGTCTTCCAAAATAGAATAATGATTAGCTATGAGAATTTACAAGAAGTGGAACATTGATTAGATACAAATATTTTCCAGAGTAGAATGTTAATCAATTGTGAGTATTTCATATATGTTTGAAGGCATTTTACCCTAATTTTCCAAGCAAAATATAAGGTAAATGATATTACCTTTATTATTTGATATATTAAAGTCCAAAATTAAAGTTTAATTGAAGCATTGGAAACTTAAGAACTTTACATTTATATTTAAGAGGTAGCTAAAAGGAATTCAATTTATTGGAAAATATTTTTTAGGTGGGAGTTATAAGGACGTCAATCTCATTTATGAAAGATTAAAAATTATTGGAAATTGATATTTTTTTTGTATTTGTAATTAATTTTGTAATATTATTTCAAAATTTTGATTTGCACATCCCATGTCTCAAAGGCATGAAGAGCATGTGTGGTTAGACTTACAATCCTAAATCACACACCAGACATCATATCCCAAACATTGTGTATTACATTATTTTTTATTATATATATGAAGGCCAACCAATCCTCATAAACCAAGTGTCAGCCAAATTCATCTTTTTCCATCCCAATTGGTAGTCTTATCAATGAATAATGTTAATAGAGATGACAACTAGAGGTGACAAGGGGCAATTATAGTTGGTCAAAATAAATTTAAGGTGTTTATCTTAATTTTTTACATAATTAAGCTCTTAAACACCTAAACTTCTCGATGTTGTAGAATGTGAATATGGAAGCATTTTGGGTCCATTTTTTAGATTATATAAATTTTTGAGCCCTTCATTGGTGTCATTAATTCAAGGCCATTACTACTTTTTACATTATTATTTTTTGTAAAATAGATCAAGTTGGAATTCGCATCTCTAGTATAATATTAACTCTAATAGCCCATGGGCATGACAATTGGAAAATTTGCTCACATCTAGCTCATGTATGATCTAAAATCCTTATTTTACAAGAAGGTCATAAGTTCAAAATCCATTTCCTATTATTTCTTTTATCACAATAGGATAAGTGTCTTCATAGAGCACCAAACATCTAACTCCATCTGTGCTTGTTGGTGTAGTATATGGATAGTTATATTATATTTTTGAGATATTTCAATTTTCCTATATTTGTTTACCTATTTTCTCATAGTAGATGTTCACATAAAATCCAATAACCTATTTGCATGATGATTGGTAAAATTTTAGGCTATAAAAGGAGAAAATTTTATATGATAAGTGTAATGTCTGCCTTGTTCCTATAGGTTCTTTCTAACCTTTGGGGTTGATTATTCAGATACATTTATATTGTTTCATGGGTTAGCTAATTTTATTGATATTGGAGGATATTATGTTTTAAATATCTTCACATAGGAAGATCATCATCTTGTTACAATAGGTGGAGTTATGGCTTCATGTTTGGGAAGGGGTTGATCCATCCCATGTATCATTCGAAATAGAAAATATGATCTATTGACCCATAAAAACATTCATTATGAGAAGTTATGTATCATCTCTAATGTCTTCTCTCCTTGGTCCTTAAATTTAGATTATAGAGGGGGTGTTGAAATATTTTTAATTTGACCTTATTAGGTTAGTGTCAATATTGATGAAGTACCTATAAGTGCTCTTAGTATATCCTATGGAAAAGTGTTATGCAAGCCTTCTGGTATTCTCTATGTTCTATGAGGTGGAGTTATGGTTTCACATTTGGAGAGAGGTTTATCCATCTCATGTAACATTGAAAAGAGAAAACATTATCTATTACCCATAAAAAAATTCAATATGAGGAGAGATGTATCATCTCTAATTTCTTCTCTCCTTAGACCCTCGATTTAGATTACAGAAGAGGTGTTAGAATATTTGTAATTTGAACTTATTAGGCCAATTCCAACATTGATGAAGTACTTATAAGTGCTCTTATTATAGCCAATGGGTAAGTGTTATGCGAGCATGTGGATATTTTCTATGCAATCCTACGAGCCTTTCGACATTCACTATGTAATCATGATGTAATTACATGGGCACTTTTAATGTATTCACCCTTAGTGATATTTGTTTATCTACCTATATGGTTAATAAAGGATGTAATATATTTATGATATTATAATTTTTTTTTGGTAGATAAGATACTATAGCATTAATATCGGGTTTTACAGGTTGACCCAAAACCTTTTACAAAAATCAGCCCAGGGTTGTTGATGAACATGTCCTTCCTAAGGATCCTATATATGTAAAATCTACATGTCGCCAAAGCCATTACATCCGGTATGGCACATAGCCTATTATCAAAAAGAAACTTCCCATACAACATTTTGGGTATACCCCGAGAAAACACACCTGTATCATAATTACAAAAAAAAGAAATAGACACGGATCCCTTCCTTGAAATAGTGGAGAAACAAAAAGCTATAGACACACACAGAGTACTAAAAAAAACTCCCACAATATTTGTATTGACAATTACTCTTAATAATTCTTTGGTAATTGTTTTCTTCCGTATATGACATGCTTTGGGACCACATCCTGTCTTGGCCAATCAGCCTTGGAGAAGTGAACCTATTGGCTAGATTTATGGTGGTGGCTATCTGGTGGTCCACATGGCTCTGGTTTGAAGTCTTATATTGTCATTTCTTTCCTGCCCTATGATTATCAACCAACCTCAAATTACTAAGATGACTAGGAGCCATGTTATCTGACATGTGACTATCCCCATTACTCTTTGTGGTATTTCTAAGTAACATCCACCAATACTAATAGCTCGAATAATTTTTATTGTGAGTCCATTTCAAAAAAGAGACGGGAATACTCATAGCCTTTGAACTTACAGTGCCTTCCCTGTTGATAAATTCAACTATCATTCTTGGTATTCTTATTGAATAAGCTCCTCTAATTCACTCGAGGCACCGTGTTCCCATTTGAAAATTTTGTCACCATCGACACCCAAATTGGCCAGCTTATCAGCAATTTTGTTAGCTTCTCGAAAGACATGTTGGGATTTTTTGTCCTGTATTCCCTAGAAAAGGATCCTAGCCTCTTCAACAGTTGTTTTAATCCTCCAAGAAGGTGTTTTCCAATTATTTAGGAGATTTATAACATGCATAGAGTCTCCTTCTATGATCAAATTGCCTTCTAAGTCTTGAGTAATTTGAAGGCCTCTCCACATAGATCTAGCTTCAGCTTTGTTGTTCATCCTTGTTTCCAAATATTTAGAAAATGCAAGCATCATATTCCCATTATGATCTCGCACAATACCGCTAATGCCTGCTCTGCCAGGATTGTCCTTAGCCGCTCCATAAAAATTAAGCTTAAACAAACCCGTAAGAGGTGGGGACCACTTAACATCGGCTCTGGGGTTGACTACCCTAGGCATAGACTCATCTAACAAGGTTAAGCTTAAATATTGAGCAATCATGGTATCTTGCAGATGAGGTTTACAGCTACAAAAGGGATAAGGTTTACATTCTCCTTAGCAAAGGATAGGATATTGGCAATGATAGTTTGATGATCATGGGTAGACTCATTAAATACTCTATGGTTCCTTTCTAACCACACCTACCAAAGATAATGATTGAGACAAATTTTCCACATGTATCTAAGTCTTTGGCTTGAAAAGGGGCAAGGCCACTGGACAAACAAATCAAGTACGATGGCTAGTTTAACCCAGGAAATATTAAAGGCCTGAAAAACCCCACTTAGGACAGTCAAGGAAAAAGGGCACTCAAGGAAAATGTGATAAATGGTCTCCCAATTAGCCTTGCATAGATAACAACAATTAGTGATACAAATACCTTTACACATCATATTATCAATGGTTATAATTCTTCCTTGGATAACCAGCCATGAAAAGACTAAAATTTTTGGAATTAAATTTTTTATCCAAACTAAGTCCTTTTGGAGGACAAAATCCTCGTCATCAAGCAGAAGCTTGTAAGCTAATTTAACAGTGAACTACCCATTTTTCGTAGGAGCCCAGGTCACGTGATCTTCCTTGGGTCTCATGGGGATTAACTGTTGCCCAAGAATGTTGCCCACCTATCATTCTAGTAATTTATACTCTCACCATTGCCTAAAACCCATCTTAAACCTTTTTTGATGATTTCCTTACAATTGAGAATTTCTTTCCAAAAAGCAAAACCTCTAATTGGAACTGAGTCAATTAGAAATTCCATATTTTGAAGATAATTTTGTTTGATGATAGTTGTCCTTTAATTTTCTTCACCAAAAATGAGGTGCCACGTCTGCTTATCTATTAAAGCTAAATTCATATGAGCAATTCTCCTTAGACCTAAGCCCCCATTTTCCCTGGGTCTGCACACTTTGGTCCATCCTACAAGGTGTATCCTTTTTTTCTCCCCTGATCCAGTCCATACAAATTCTTTTTGGAATTTATTTATTTTCAGGAAAGCCTTCACAAGGGCTTTGAAAACGAAGAGGAAATAGACTAGAATTCTCTGAAGAGGCCTTAGTGAGGGTCAGTTTTCCTGCTTGATATAGAAGATGACCTTTCCATCCAACAAGTTTTTTTTGAATTCTTTCAATAACCCTGTCCCACATTGACTCTCTCGAAGAACCAATGAAAAGAGGGAGACCAAGATACGAAGTGGGGATGTTTGCTATATCACACCCTAAAATTTTTGCAATCCTTCCTTACCTTTGAATGGGGGTGTTCAAGAAATACAACTTGCTTTTACTAAAATTAACTTTCTGACCAGCAACGTCCTCGTAGAGTTACAAGATGTATTTAATTCTTTTGGCCTCAACCACCGACACCTTAGTCAATAGAAGGGTATCATCGATGAATTGTTGGTGAGAAATAGACCTAGTGAGAGATGTTGCCTTGATTCCTGATATTAGCCTTAAACTGCAAGTATTTTTTATGGTTCTACCTAAAGATTCTACCACAATGATGAATAACATGGGGCTGATAGGGTCCCCTACCGAATTCCTCTGACTTTGAAAGTAACCAGTAGTTGTTCCATTAACCAGAATTGAGAACCATGCTTTAGAAATGCATTATTTGATCAAATTAACCTAGTGGTGGTAAAAACCAAACTTAAGGAGGACAGCAATCATAAAGTCCCAATTTAGCCTGTCAAATGCTTTGTTCATATCAAGCTTGAGGGTAAAAACATAGTTGTTAGTCTTATGAGCAGAGTGTAGAGCTTCATGAACTGTGATAACTCCATCCAAGATTGACCTACCCTAGACAGAGCTTCCCTGGCACAGATCTATGATGCATGGCAGAACATATCTCATTCTATTTGCAATGGCTTTAGTTAGGATCTTGTAAGAAATATTTCACATACTAATTGGCCTGAAGTCGGCCATAGATTCAGGGGTTTGCTTCGTAGGAATTAGAAAAATAAAAGTAGATTTGAGACCTTTTGGGATATGATTGCTTTCTTGGAATTCTCTGATAGCAAAAATTACATCCTCACTTACGATGTCCCAAAAATATTGATAGAAATTAGGGGGAAAGCCATTGGGTCCTGTTGTGGTTGCTCCACAACGTACCCCAAAATTGGGGATCCACCTTTTTGTTTTTGGTATTTGGGTGTTTGCGTGTTGGTTTCGAGTGTCTAATGATCAGTTTGTTTTGAATTTGCTTTTGTCATCAGTTTTTGTCAGAAATATTTTGTTGTCGACAATATTTTATTGTCAACGACTTTTTCTTGTCGACGATATTTTATTGTCGACGACTTTTTCTTGACGACAATTTTTTTTTTTTTTTTTATCGTCAAATTGTTGTCAAATTCTTGTCAACAATTTTTTGTCAAATTATTGTCAGCCTTTTTATCGTTATTTTTTTTTTTTGTGTTCTCTTTCAATTGTATGTTTCAAATAATAAAAATAAAAATTTAAATATATATCTTTATATATGTATTTAAAATAAATAAAAAAAGTAAAAACAAAAAAATATAAATAAAAATAAAAAGAGGTGAATGAAGTCATGGTGGCTTCATTCACCACGTTTTAGTTTACGTTTTAAAATGGTTTAAATTTAAAGTTTGTTTTTTATAGTTTAACTTTATGTTTTTAGTCTAATTTACTTTGTTTTTAAAGTTTGTTTTAAGGCTAATTCACCTATTTGTTTTATGTGCAGATAAGGTGGAAACAGCATGGAGTGAAGAGGTGTTAACGTTTAACTGGATAGTGCCACGGACGGGGAGATGAACTCCATCATGGAATGCTGATGAAGGCAGATCATATCCGAATTTGGAAGATGCGATTTTAAAATTCAATTTTCAACATGCCGACGTCAATTACCTAGATGAGTGGGCGATCTTGCGATAGGATGTACTGGAGGATATACTTAGACAGCATCAACCCAGCGAAATTTTTTGTCGATAAGATGCGGATAGATTCGATAAGTTGAAGGATTCATAGAGCCTGCACGATGACAGGTAGATAACATCCGGCTCAACGGCAGTGGGGAGGCGAGATTTATTTTTTGATAGCGACCGTCGGTGACCAATAGACCTTGGAGAAGAAAATATTTATGTAAAAGGACGACATCACATCATAGTGGATGCACAGTTGTTACCATAGGTCCAGAGCCTCTAACCTTTCAATTAGAAGGTTAAAAGACGAAATCAAAGGGGGCAAAGAAGGGATTGGTTGAAGCGAACATAAATAGGAAGCAAATATGCTTTCTAATTTGATTGGGCCCACATATACACATATTATCAATTTAATTTTCATATTGTCAAAAAGGCAAAAGGTATTCAAAGGTGTGACCAAGGCCAGTTTGTTTTATATGAAATAAAGGGTGCTTGTTGTAAGACGATTGTTGGTGGTAGTTTCGTAAGGAGCGGTGGCTTGTCGAAGAAGCGTTATCAAGATGCACATCCAAACAGAAATGAAAGGAAACAAAAATTCTTTGGGAAAGCGAAACGAAAGGCGTTTTGAAATCAAACGAAAGGGCAGAAAACCAGAGAGCGGAAACCAAGCATCAAGGGAAGGAAAACGAAAAACGAAGGGCCATGGAGTGAAAATAGAAACTTTAAAAACAGATTGAAAAACATGCACAGGGGGCTGGAATTTTTGGGCATGGCCAAATGCGGCAGATTTTGATATGTAAAACTTGAAATATAATTTCAATGCTAAAGCTTCTCTTCAGAAATTTCAGGCCTTGTTAGCAAGAAAGGATGAGAAATTTTTTGCATGCTTCATTTTAACTGTTCTATTTTTCTCCTTTCAGATTTCAGATTTGTAAATGAAATTCATGCCATTGTTTTGGGTTATTTCATGTGAATGTCTGCAATCTGGAAATTATTTTAAACCCTAGGAGCCAGCACCTAGTTTACTTTGATTGTGTTTGTTTTGCAGGTCAAATAGGCTAGGTTGCATGTACGAAACTCTCACATATTCGGTTTTGCAGGATGGGGTGCTATCAGACTGAAGGAGCTTTTTGCATTGCTGCATTTTCAGCAATTATTTTGATGCAAAATTTTAATTTTTTGTTTTCCAAAATTTTAATTTCAAAACTTTTTCTTATTTTCAGGCATTAAAATAAACAGTAAAAAAATTTAAAATCAAAAAAATAATTGCACCATTATGTAGAGCACCTATCATACTTCCATTACGCACTTTGAAATTTCATTTTTGGAGTTTTTTAGTATTTTTAAAAATTCATCGAAGTTGTTGTTTTGTTACAGATTTTAAAAATCCAAAAATAGAAAATTTCCATTTTAAGGTCAAATTTCATTTTTTCAGTTTTGTTTTACACTCATGAGCCTATGATGACATTCCCTTCATGAAAATTCCAATTTCATTGAAGGAGTTATGTTTTATGGCATTTTCACAAATTTCCATTTTGAGCCTAAAATTACCCTTTCTTCATAAAAATTCTAATTTTACGAAAGATGGGTAATTTGAGTATTGCATTGAAGGTCTTTTCCTCAAAGCACTTAATTGTTCATCTTGATGAAAATTTGATTTCATTTAAGAGGGATAAGTTAAAGTGACATTTAAAGCCCTTTATCCAAGGCCATAAATTATTGCTTCTTTGTGAAAATTCATTTCACCAAAGAGGGATACTTTATCGATCATATTGAAAGCTATCTTTATCTTCATGGTAAGAATCCATATTTGGACTTAATAAAGAAGATAAAATCTACCTCAAAACTCTCAAGATAAAAGGAATAAAGGCACTACATCGTGGTCATATGAGGGCCAACTCACACTTGCTTTATTTTGGTTCAATGAACAATCACTAAAGTTTCATGGTAAAATAAACCAACATTGCCCCTTGTTTACAGTTACTTGCAATCACTAAGGTATTCCAAGCATTTAAAATGAATATATTTATTTGAGATTACTAATACACATGCAAATGCTAATATAGCGGAGACCTTCGAGAAGTTGGTTGTTTAACTTCTTTCCAAGAGGGGATTTGGAACCCAAATCCTAAGGAAGAGTGTAATTTCACAATTGGGTGAAAATACCACTCAACAGGTCCCAGGGCTTTGTATGGTTCCATGCTAAACAAGGCTTCCTTAATTTCCTCATCAGAAAAGGGAGCTAGAAGCTTAAGGTTTATATCCTCATTTATTATGCTAGGAATGGATTGCAAGAGAACATCTTTGGCCTCCTCATTGCACTGCAATTCCTGACCAAGGATATAATTGAAATAAGTTACTGCCTCTTTTCTGATTCTGTTAAGTCCTAAGTAATAGAACCATCTGTTTATCTTGTTATTGCTTCTGTTTCTAAGCGTGGTGATGTGAAAAAACTTGGAATTTGAATCTCCATATTTCAACCAAAGAGCCCTTGATTTTTGCTTCCAATAGATTTTCTCATAGGCCAAAATGTTATGAAACTCTACTATTTTTGTCCTTTCCTCCTGCCTAGTAGTTTCATCAGCATCACCATGTTGAATCCTCTGATCAATTATCTTCAAACTTTCAACAACCCATTTTTTATTTTCAAAGAGGTTCCCAAAGACCTCTTTGTTCCAAGTTTGAAGCCTTTCATTAACAAACTTTAATTTACCAGCAAGTTTAAAAGTTGCACTACCCCTGACAGG
The DNA here is from genome assembly GCA_028583015.1 of Wollemia nobilis. Classification (NCBI taxonomy): domain Eukaryota; kingdom Viridiplantae; phylum Streptophyta; class Pinopsida; order Araucariales; family Araucariaceae; genus Wollemia; species Wollemia nobilis. The sequence goes on from JAQPPZ010001808.1 coordinate 500,759, forward strand.
TTGTTGCCACCACTGAATTAAGTTATCTCTAAAACTGGAATGTTTGATCCACATAGATTGACATATGAAAGGTTTATTGAAGTACAGAGAGTTAGGGATCTCCAAAAAAATTGGATTATGATTAGAGGTAATTTTAGGAAGGGCTTGCAGGGTAGAATCACCGAACATAGTTGTAGCCTCCTTTGATAGAAAAAATTTGTCAAGCCTTTCTTGAATGAGATGACATCCTATCCATCGATTGCTCCAGGTATAATTTTCTCCTCTAAGTTTTACATCCATCAACATGTTGGAGTTCACAAAGTCATTGAACTCATCCATGCTCTTGATAGGTTGTCCATTTCCACCCATTTTGTCTAAAGGGAAAGAGGAGTGTTAAAATCCCCAGCCAGAACCCAAGGGATATTATGGAATATTTCACTCAGATTGCCTAAGTACTCCCACAGTAGAGCTCTCCCTTGAATTGAATTTAGGGTATAAATATTTGAAAGGATCCATGACTTGTTGCTATTTATTTCCTTAAATAAAACACTAAGAACCCTGTCATCTTTCTGAATAATGGTGCCTTCTACTATCCTAGGATCCCACAAAGTCATAAGGCCTCCAGACGCTCCTTTGGCTTATTTGCAAACCATCTCCCCTTGATTCCAAATGTTTTTTGCTATTTTTTTTTTACTGAATCTCATAAGTTTTTATTTCTTGCAACATGATAATAGTTGGATTCACTTGATTTCTTATTGCACTGACTTCCCTATGTTTGTGCAGGCCATTAAGGCCTCTCACGTTCCATGAGAGGAACTTAATTTAGATTATTTGGTATTTCTTCCTCTCCCCCTCCCTTGAGGGGGTTTTCCTAATTTGTTGTCTTCAAAACCCGGAATAACCTATTGAAACAAGGTTCTCTATTTTCCATTGGCAATGTCATTATCAGTTATAATTTTTTGATGCTCAGCATTTGATATTTTCCCTCTTCTTTTTTCACTGCCAAAATCTATAGTAGACTTCACAGTGCTCTTGGTTTTTTTAGGACTAAACAGGGGGGAGGCAATTTATTACAGAACCAGACTGCCATATTCCTCAGTCTAAAGAGTTTCACATATCTCCACCCCTACATCCAAATATTCTCCTTTTTTCTTGTATTTCCCTGGTTTACGGGACGGCCCCTCAGTAGGATTCACCTGGCTCCTAGTGATGATGTTAGGGAGATGAGATTTTTTATTTTCTAATGCCTAATATTTCTTCCTAAGTTCTTCAACATTAGGGTTTGGCTTTGGGATGCCCACTGGGCTTGAAGTATTTTTAGCATTGGGGTTTAAGTATCCCGACTTGGATGGGGATTCTAGAGATAAGGCATTAGGGTTTGGATTTGTAATGCCCATAGGGCTTACAATACTTTTAGCATTAGGGTTTGAGGATCCTAACTTGGATGGGGATTCTAGAGAGTCAGAAAGGTTAGCCTGAAGGTTCTGGGCTTCCATGTCTTTCGATAATTCTCCTACTCCCATATTGGATAGAATTGAAAATTTATTTGAAACTAGAGTATTGGAACTTACCTGAGTATTTTGGTTGCCAACAACCTGTTATTTTCCTTTGTCTTGTTGGGACCCTACACCCTCTCTTTTATTTTTTTGTAGACATAGTTTGCCTGATTGAAATCGCCTCTGTCAGGGAAACTCCTCAAATTTCTTGTCTAGCATTCCCTGCTTCTGCTTTTCTCTATTCATTGCTAGGTTAGGGCACTGATTGCATAGATGTCCTTGATTTTTACATTCTGCATAGAATTTCGGTCTGTTATCGTATTCTACCGACTATTTTTGATAGTATTCTCCATACTCTAGCTTCACAAACCTTGGCAATTCATTATCCAAATTAGCATTTATGTAGATTCGTACATGAGTCATCCTTGTCCTGGCCAAGGTCGCATGGTCAATGGATATCAAGTCCCCTATAGTTCTAGCTATGCCCTGCAACCAATATTCATTGAATAACTAGGTAGGTAGACTCTGGAGACAAACCAAATAGGGGCAATGTTAATATTTTGCTTTTCAAGGTCAAAATATTCACCCCATCGTCTAAGAAAAAGGCTCATTTTGCCCAAAAACCAAGGACCTCCTATTAAAATGTGGTTAGCATCCTCCATATTGTTAAAATGGATAATGAAGAACCCTCGAGTTAGAGCTACCAACTCCATAAAATGCTTCTTTTGTTTGCATTTTAAGACCCACTTTCCTTACTAAAAGTATTCATTATTTCCTCTTTTGAAAGAAAAATGCTTTACATTTATTGCATTAGTTTAAAATTAGAAAAGGTTCCTTAGAATTTTGACCTTAATTATATCTAATTTTATTCACATTACATCTCCTATTATTTGCATTCAAGCAGCCAAAGAAGAAAAGCATTTGGAGTTTGCATCCATTGTTATCTATCGTACCATTGTGTGCACAATCTTTGTTTTCATTTGAAAAGGAAAAAAGAAGGTATTTAGTTTATTGTATACATTAAATGTGAAAAGCATATAGGATTACAAATCTTGTCTTCTTGCATTGTTATTTTCACATGCATTGCATCCCATCATCTTTCCTACCTTATTAATAGAAAGATATTTAACTTTTATGGAAGACTAATAAATAGTGTACTATCATCTAAAGCACCAAGAAATATACCTGAAGTTAAGATAGAAGATAAAACTTGTGGTAGAGTGCCACTCATCCAAATCACCATCCTAATACAAATCTAAAAATCCTATCATAATTAGAAATGAACCAAATAGATGATGAATACCTATATGATATGTAATTTTGATGCATCCAAGGATCTTCTTTTTCATGATTCAATGACTCTCTCAAGGTGCCTCCTTGTACCTAGAATAATAGCTAACAACAAAGGCTATATTATGTTACATGTAATTCATCCCACAAGAGTCTAATATCAAGTGGTATGCACTAATGATGCAGGAGCATCCGACGGCAACAGAGCAATCTTGTATCAGACAAAATTTTTCTAAGTGTTTTGTTTTATCTAGGCAGAAGTTGGTCATTTTAACAAGGCAAGAAGGCGGGGAGGTCGCGATATCGCGACGTCACGAAATCACGACATAAAAGTGATGCAAAATTTCATTGTGATATCACGACCAAAATAAAACAAATAATAAATCAACATGCAAACGGCCACGTGCATGGAAAAAGAGGCAACAGTCACAGATGAACATTCTGACAAAGCGGCAGTTGTAGGTCATGGGTAATACGGATGAGACAGCAGATCAGAAGAATAGTCTGACAAAACAGTGGTTGCAGGTCAAGGGTATCTTTAATGCATGCTTTCATTGCGGGTTGGGGCAGTTGCCCAAATATGGAAGGAAAATTGAAGACTCGGCCGTGGAAGCCAATTTTGCCAGTTTTTGTAATGAATTCTGCCAGGTGGGTCATTAATGGCCTAGAGGGTTGAGACCTCAATAAAAACTCAGATATTGTAAGAGAAAGGGGTGGTGGATTGGAAGATGGCACGTAGAGTTTAGTTGAAGACCAAGCCGAGCACTGGTTACTATAAAGCCTGCAGGCTGTTTCTGTATGTATTTCCAGATTGTCGAATGAAAATTTAGAATTTGAGTTTGTGTGCATTTCCCATCCCCCATCAAGTATTTCATCGCGATATCGTGACATGTCGTGATATCGCGACTGGAAGAAAACAAATAAGAAATCAACATACGGATGGCCACACGCATGGAAAAAGAGGCAACAGTCATAGATGAACATTCTGACAAAGCGGTAGTTGTAGGTCATGGGCAATACGGATGAGATAGCAGATCAGAAGAACAGTCTGACAAAATGGTGGTTGTAGGTCAAGGGTCTCTTTAATGCATGCTTTCATGGTGGATCGGGGCAGTTGCCCAATTATGGAAGGAAAATTGAAGACTCGGCCGTGGAAGCCGATTTTGCAGGTTTTTGTAATGAATTCTGCCAGGTGGGTCATTAATGGCCTAGAGGGTCGAGACCTCGATAAAAAACTCAGAGATTGTAAGAGAAAGGGGTGGTGGATTGGAATATGGCATGTAGAGTTTAGTTGAAGACCAAGCCGAGCGTTAGTTACTATAAATCCTACGGGCTATTTCTGTATGTATTTCTATATTATTGAATGGAAATTTGAAATTTGAGTCTATGTGCATTTTTCGTCCCCCATCAAGTGGTATCAGAGCCAATGTTCCTGAGTGTGTAACAGATCACAGGACGTGATGCAGTTACACCAGGATCTGTGGTAGGGTTCTGAGGGAGAAGAGAGAGTTTAGGATCCCGGAAGTTCCTGAGTGTGTAACAGATCGCCGGATGTGAGGTAGTTACACCAGGATATGTGGAAGGGCTTGTGAGAGAGTGAGCAGAATGCCTCCAAGAAGAAACCCTGTTGGTGGGAGAGGCATGGTGACAGCGGAAGATGTTCGAGTTTTATAGAGGCAAGTTCAAGCCCTACAAGAAGAGCTACGCAGAGGGCACGAGCCCAGAAGGGAAGAAGGAAGTGAAGACAAAGTTGATGAAGAAGAAGACCAATTTGAGGAAGAAGAAGAGGCTGTGGATCCTGCACAGGCCAGGTTATGCAAAGCCATCTCCCAAATTGGAAAGAAACCAAAAATGGAGGTTTCTACATATTTTGAAAACCTAAATCCAGAAGAGGTGATTGACTAGATAAATTATCTAGAAGAATATTTCAAATATGAGGAGGTTGAAGACCCTAATCGGGTCATATTTTCTAAGAAAAAGCTAAAGGGTCATGCCAGCATCTGGTGGAAGGGAATATAGCTGGAAAGGAACAGAAGAGGGAAGGAAAGAATAACAAGATGGGATAGAATGGTAGAAAAATTGAAAAGATAGTTTATTCCTACAGATTACGAGTTGGATCTGCTAAGGAATATGCAAAGTTTGAGACAGACAAGCAAAACTGTCCAAGAATACACCGAGGAGTTTTACAAGATCTCTATTAGAACTGGCCATTTAGAGGCAAACAAGGAGAAGGTGGCCCGTTATATCAATGGGTTGAGACTCAGTATCCAAGAGGAGCTGAGCCTAGTTTGGGTAAGCACCATTGAGGATGCTTACCAGTTTGCCCTAAAGGTGGAAGAAAAGCTAAATAGACAGTTTGAAGGCAAGCAAAGAGGAAGAGGTCATGGCAAAAGAACCGACGAAAGACAAAATGAAGATTCTCAGAAGAATGGAGAAAGTAGCAATGATCAAGAACAAAGGGGAGAAAATGCCTACCACCCCCGTAATCAGAACAATGATTACCAAAGGGGAAGGGGCAGAGATGGACGTGGCCAGGGAAGAAGCAGATTTTGTGGAACTTGTTTCCAGTGTGGAGAAGAGGGACATCACCAATACGAGTGTCCACAACAACAAGAAAGGATTAATAGGAGGTCGAAAGGTAATGCCAGAGCCGCGATCGCTAATGAAGATGTTAGATCTGAGCACTCTGAGGAGGCAGAGAGAGGGGAAGTCATGGTTGCAAGGAGAGCCTTGTTGAATGAGGAGGAGAAACTAGAACAAAGGAGAAGCCTATTCCACACAAGGTGCAAAAGTTCAGGCAAAGTCTGTAATGTTATTATAGACAATGGTAGTACTGATAACTTAGTCTTTGAAGAGATGGTTACTAAGTTGCAGCTGGAGAGGAGGAGACACCCGCATCCATATCGGATTGCGTGGTTGCGAAAGGACCATAGAGCATGGGTTCATGAACAGTGCTTAGTCACATTCAATATTGGGAAGTACCAAGACGAGGTCCTGTGTGATGTTTTCCCCATGGATGCTTGCCATTTGCTGTTAGGAAGGCCATGGTAGTTTGATCGGAGTGCAGTGCATGATGGTCGTGCAAATACGTACTCATTAACGAAATATGGAGTGTGACACAAGTTGAAGCCCTTGTAGACAGTGGATGAGAAGGTGTGCAGTAGTGCCAGAATTTGTCTGGTAGAAGGTAGAAAATTTTTTTGCCAGGAGATAGGATTTAAGCAGGCTACAGAAGCAGATGAATGTCTGGAGGTGTTGCAGAAGGCGATGATCGAACAACATAGAAGTGAAGGTCACTTCTCTATCAACCCCGAGTGTCTGATGCAGGAGCATCCGGTGGCAACAGAGCAATCTTGTATCAGACAAAATTTTTCTAAGTGTTTTGTTTTATCCAGGCAGAAGTTGGTCATTTTAACAAGGCAAGAAGGTGGGGAGGTCACGATATCGCGATGTCACAAAATCATGACATAAAAGTGAAGGCAAGGCGAGAAGGAGGGGTCGCGATATCATGACGTCTTGATATCGCGACATCGCAAAATTGTGACATAAAAGTGAAGGCAAGGCGAGAAGGTGGAGGGGTCGCGATATCGCGACGTCATTAAATCGTGACATAAAAGTGAAGGCAAGGCAAGAAGGCAAGGAGGTCGCGATATCGCGACATCGTGAAATCACGACATAAAAGTGAATACAAGGCAAGAAGGCAGGGAGGTCGCAATATCACGATGTTGCAGAATCATGACATAAAAGTGAAGGCAAGGCAAGAAGGCGAGGAGGTCATGATATCGCGATGTCGCGATATCGCGACGTCGTGAAATCATGACATAAAAGTGAAGGCAAGGCAAGAAGGCGGAGGGGTCACGATATCGTGATGTCATGAAATCATGACATAAAAGTGACGACAAGGCAAGAAGGCGGGGAGGTCATGATATCGCGACGTCACAAAATCATGACTTAAAGGTGAAGGCAAGGCAAGAAGGCAGGGAGGTCGCGATATTGCGACATCGCAATATCATGACGTCACGAAATCGTGACATAAAAACAAAGCATAGGCTCGAGGGCGGGGAGGTCGCGATATCGCGACGTCGCGATATCACGACACAAAAATAGAAGCGAGGATGCAAGGGAATTTCATCGTGATATCGCGACATGTTGCGATATCGCGACCAAAAGAAAACAAATAAGAAATCAACATGCGGACAACCATGTGCATGGAAAAAGAGGCAATAGTCACAGATGAACATTCTAAAAAGCAGCAGTTGCAGGTCATGGGCAATACGGATGAGACAGCAGATCAGAAGAACAGTCTGACAAAATGGCGGTTGCAGGTCAAGGGTCTCTTTAATGCATGCTTTCATGGCGGATCGGGGTAGTTGCCCAATTATGGAAGGAAAATTGAAGACTCGGCCGTGGAAGCCAATTTTGTAGGTTTTTGTAATGAATTCTGCCAGGTGGGTCATTAATGGCCTAGAGGGTCGAGACCTTGATAAAAACTCAGAGATTGTAAGAGAAAGGGGTGGTGGATTGGAAGATGGCACGTAGAGTTTAGTTGAAGACCAAGCCGAGCACTGGTTACTGTAAAGCCTACGGGCTGTTTCTGTATGTATTTCTAGATTGTTGAATGAAAATTTGGAATTTGAGTCTGTGTGCATTTTTCGTCCCCCATCAACTAAAGGAGTCATGCGGTCTAATTAAATATTTTTCATAACATAAAATAAGTCTAACAGGATTATTTATCATTGGAGGTATGAATTTATGACTTCATATCTTTAATCAATGAAAGATATCTTCCCATAATTAAAAGACCATATACATAGAGAACAATAAATAAAGTATTATTATGTTGATATTATATGTAAACATCATTTTTAATATTGCATATTCAAAACCTAAAAGTAAGAAATAAAAGTCATACTTCTCATACCAAGCACATAGTGTATTCTTAACCCCATAAAAATACACAACCAACGAACATACAAAGGAGGTAGTACACTCAAGCTCAAAACTAGGTTGCTTCTACATGTAAATATCCTCCTAAATTTGACCATGAAGAATTGTGCTATTCACATCCATATGATGTACCTTCCAACCATCAAGAGCAACTATAGATAGAATCATCCAAACAAAATCCATCTTAGAAATTAGGATAAATATATCTATAAAGAGCAACTACGATGATTTATATACTCATCATGGTATCAAAGGAGTCCATAGTCAAGGCAACAAGATCTATCTCTAATCTATTTATTTATGTAGAATCAATACAATTATACAATACCTAAATTTTATCAATTAAATCCTTGTGGTTTGTAGTGATACTAACATGAGTGTCATTGATATTGTCAAAATGAAAAGTTATCACACAAAGAGAATCATTTTTCTTATTCTATACAGCTATTTCCTATCATTTTTCTCAAAATTTTGATTAATTGACTATGAAATCAATAATTTATTTTGTTTGATCTTCATTATTTCATTTTTTATATATATTTAGGTTAAGAATTCTTAGATATGTCCAAAAAAATCCTCGAAACTACTTAAATTTATAAATTAATGGAAATAATTAATACTATTTTAAATAAGATGATTGTCCAATGAGTTGAGATAAGTCATCACAATTTCAATATATAAATTAATAGAAATAAACAATAATATATTTTTGTACATTCTTCTATTTATATAGTTGGAAACCAATGGCCATTTCTTTTTATGTTGGATACAAGATTTAATATTTACAATCCCTAGCTAGGTGACCATATTCATGAAAAATATAGCACCTGAAGGGGATGTTCTCATAGTCCACGTCTTGTTCCTAGGTATACTCCCCAAACTACAAAGTAATTATTTTTCGACAAGGGCTTGTCAAGGTCTATGAGAACACATATTTTGGCATGGATAATTTTTTCAAATTGTCTTGTACTATTGGTTTCCATCATATAATATCTGAGAGTATTTACCTATTTCCATGAAGACAACTTGGTTCCAAAATCTAAATGATAATCAAAAAATTCTCACCCATGCATGGGCTATTGAGGGTATTTCCTCTTCTACCATGAATCTAGTATGCTAGGGATTAATGAAAAGCCCTACCCTAACTAAAAATCAAGGCCACCCCTGGAAAATTTGTTCTCTATCCTCCTAATTAGAAAAATAACTAAGAAATAACCATTGGGGTAAGCAAAAATATTTAACTCACCTCTAATTTTCTATTATCTAGCAACCCATACTGTGAAAGGAGGGAGGGTTGGATGAAGATCCAAAAATCAATAGATTAATCATCTACATTCCATAGCGTTGATCTCAGTCTGTATGTCAAACATCTTAAGCTAGACTATGGGAGAGACATCTGCTACTTTTATTTTTTAGGGTCCATTTTATGCATTCTCAAATGGTTGTGAGAAGTCCTAGTGTTATTAACTACAATTATTTGCATATTTCCTCCTATCAAGGCATCTTGAAAGGTCATTTTTGGTAATTTTTTACTTGGTTCTCTTCCCTAGGGATCAAATTCATTCCCTTGCTATGAGGAGCAACATTGGCCCTTTCTTGATTACTTTACAATGGTCTAAGTTTATTCCCATATTGATGCATTTTGAATTGTTGCAATACAACTCTATATTTTTATTTTAAAGTCTATCATCTACCTCTTGTGTGTTTGTGCCCTTCATTCTACCCTTATTTGAGATTGGCTAAAATAAATAAATATATATAAATTGTGAAAAGTATATTATATTAGTTTACTATTAAATATAATTCTCTCGACTTATTAAAAATATTAACTAGGATTCCCAAAATTGATGGAAGGTATCCCTATTCTTGTGATGATGTTTGGGTTCGAATGATCAACTTGAGATTGAAAGAAGGGAAATTTTTCATTTCATTATCATCCAAAGTTTCAAATTGGGGAAGCACTCCAAAGAAAGGATCATCTTCTATAGTCTGAGTTTGATGTTTGCTTATGAAAACCATGTGCTTATTGTTGAAGAAGAAGCTTCTAAGGAGGACAAAATGGGTGTTCGAGTGAGAATTAAGCCTTTACCATTGAATATATAAATGGAGGTGGATTTTATTCTAGAGGAGGTTGATATGTTGTTGTTATTTCAAATATTGGATGGATTCAGTGAGGACTTATCTTGATAGATCGATGAGTCCTAGTTTGATGGGGTAGTGAGTTTGAACAAAATTTAGTTTCAAATAAGTCCCTCTCTTATTTTTGTAGTGATTGGTTTACCGATGAGAGGGGAATTCCTTTTTAGAGCAAAGAAAAATAAAATAAGAGAGCTCTCTAAATTTTTGGCACCTGGGAAAAATATAGTAAGATACTTGTCTACTATTGAAAGAGAATCTTTACCAAAGCCCTAGGGAGAGGTAACAAAGTAGGTATTAAAATGTATAACTTTGAAGGGTTCTTTTAAGTTTATTTATGGTTATCATGTAACGATTCTTAATCATATTTGCCACAAAAAAAATTCAATATCCCTTCTTTCATTTTTTATTCTTTGGAGAAATCAGTAAAAAATGTGAAAGGCAAGAAGGTGGCAGTGCCCTTGCACGAAGGCTTCCTTATTATTTTTAAGTATGTTGTTGATAAGGCATCAACCAAAATTATTTATAGTGGGGTGGGTAAGCTCAACCCCTCCTTAGGTGTTCTTGGGAAAGGTTTGAGTCAAATTTGGGGTGATACGCTCATAATCTTAAGGAGAATCAAAAGAAAAGGCCAGTTTTAGATGTTGATTTGAAAGGAAGCAATTCATATTTTGATCCTAATAGAAATATTAAATCCAACAAGAAAAAGAGGAATCCCTTCTTAAGGTCAATTCTAAAGGAGGCTACTACTGAAAACATTCAGGCCAAGATTGTAACAACCCAAGTCTACTCACCTGGTTGTTCCATTCAATTTGGTTTGTTAATCAAGGTAATTTTTTTTTACTATCATAGTTCAACCTAAGGTAAAAGTATTCAAGTTAATTGGTTTGATACTCACCCAATTATTTTATCTATTACAATATATAACATACCACATTTTGAACATAGGACTATTGTAGATAGTCTTCTATTTGGATGAGATTGGGATAATCCCATGGAAGGTGCAATTTTGTGGATTTATCTACTCATTTCTCATCCTCTTATTTTGGTATGAGTATAAATCCATAGTTGGGTTTTATCCTCTAGGGCCCATAACACCTAGAGGGTGGATGCATACTATTCTCATTCCTTAGCATGATGAACCTCGATCTAACTTGACCAACTTTCTTAGGACTTAGAATGCAAGGGGTTAGCATACATATGACTAGTGCCTAGCTGATTTTTCACTCCTATGGAGTTCGCTAGGGCCATACCATTACTCTAAATATGAGCTTGGTAAACTTGTCCATTCTTGACTCACAACCAATTGTACCATACCAATCATTGTGGTTTGAACTAGTCTCTTGCTCATACTAGTCCTTTACTAGTCAAAATTAGAACAAGGTCCTATCACTGTACTTCTCATGCAATGATCTAGAGGCAACATCCCATACCATTCCTCTTCTCCTACTTGTCTTGACTCATTTTATCAAGAAGTGGTTGTTCTTGAGTAGTTGGGGTTACCATCTTGTAACCACTGGTTTTTGGGTGTACTTCATTCTCGACATGTATATTAGGTTTAGGTTTTAAATAATTTCATCCCAAGCCATAGATGGAAATATTACCACTTATTACAGGGTTATTCTCTACTACTAAATAATAAGTCATATAACCTCTCTTAAAGTTTAATGTTTCACAAACAAGGGATTGCCCGTTTAGTATCTTGTGCCACTATCTACTAAATAGGGATTCATAGAAAATAATTGCTTCATATTTCAATTTTAATATATCCATATACATTCCCATGATTTTGGTTAGCTTATCATAACTTGCTATTTCAAATGAAATCAACTAATGATAGCTAATTTATGGAAAACTAGTTTTTTTAGCTAAAGTAGCAATTTAAAAGGGTACTATTTCTTATAATGAAGTTAAGTACATCTAAATAATAACATCTTCTTATTTGACTATTCCATTAACCGAAGCTATCAGTTTTTAATAGAAACCTATAAGTTATAAGTTATTGGTTGACACAGTAAACAATAACCTTCCTTTTGTTTGGATATTAATAGTGAGGACAAGGTATAGAATACTCGTGGTTCTCCTTTGAGACCAATCTTTGGATCCCTTTAAAATTGCAAGCATTTTTTTAAAGTAACTATACAAATGTTAAATCAAGTAGATCTTGTTAAGCCTATCAAATATTTCAGCTTGCTTAGTAATTCAAACTCAACATTGACTCTTCTTCTTTAAAGAATAGGCTCAGCATCAATGCCAATGTAATGGGTACAGTATGATTATGGCTTAAATTTTTTTCTTACTCTCATTTAACAAGGTTTAGGGTTTGGTCATCACATTATTATTTCTTATGACTTTTAACTCTTCAGATTATTTGGGAGGTGACATCGCACTATCAAGTTTCTAGAAAAGTGTGGTTTAATGATTGAATTTGTGAATCAAAAATCAAGCAACACCAATACAATAATAATATAAAATAACAATAAGCAAAGTAATACACAATGATTGCACAAATTAGATAAAACTCTTTATTGTTGTGGGTGGATCTCAAATGTTACAATCAATATGCCCCAAATGTGGGGTTTTACAATGCTTATGTTGATACAAAATTACAGATTACTAGGGTTCTCCAAAACCCTAGTTGAAAAGAATGGTTGGTGTCTTCATGCTTGTCTGATCCCAACGAGGTTGTGGGTGGGCTTGTGTATCCTAGATAGGGCCACCCTAGCTTCAACAGCTTCCAAATGTATGATTCCTATACCTGCACACAACAAACAATAACAAATATTAGTAACACCTGTGAGGGCTCCACTGCGTGAGACCCTCAAAATAAAATCACTAACCCTAGATACTGCAATAAAATTGTAAACAAAGCATAAGAATATAAAAATAAATGCACAGAACTATTACCTTGTCAATAAACCTTCTATTTCTATTTTTGCTTACGTAAATGATGCTAGTGATAGTTGCGAAGATGCCCTAATGGCACTCGAGGGTCGTAGGGCTGTAGATCTGGTGCGTGAAATCCACATGCACTCAAGGATGATCCAAAAATACCTAGAGCTTTGTAGGCTCTGGTGGGTGCTCGACTAGGCTCTAGAGGGTGCTCGATTGCTCTAGAGGGGAGGTATTCGAGGGATTGATGGAAATGGCGTAGAACCAAATTTTTTTCACGTGGGAAGGGTGGTTGCAGAAGTGGAGGGCTACGAATGACCGTGATGGAGGCGAGGATGGAAAATAAGGGAGACTAGGGCTTGGACTCTAGAAATCTCTCAAGGAACATAGAAAATTTAGACACTTAGAGATTCCAAGAACTTAGTTAGGGGTTGAGTCATCAAAATGACTCCTCTTTTATAATCTTCCCTTAGACATGTTAGGGTTTCGATGACACAATTTGAGTGGCCGAGATTAAAACATGAGGAAGGGTGGAGATTAAATTTAGGTAAGTGGCATGGATTGAGGTGGATGGATGGCTGAGATTAAAATGTGGTGGAGGGCTAGGATTAATTCATATATATATATATATTAAATATAATATATAAAATATTAATATTTAAATATATATTAACAAATACATATATATATATATATATAATGGATGGTTGAGATTGGGAAACATGGATGGATGACAAGTGGCTAGATTTTGGTGTCTACAGATGCCCCTTTTTGTATCGCATTGCATGAAACACAATGCGGTGCAAAAATATGAGACACCTGGTTTGGCCTTATGCAGAAGCAACTTTCTTTCATTGGAATGTGAAGATGATCTTGAAGATAAAATAATTTGATTGTGTAACCATTTGATTGTGTAGCTTACCCCCTCAATTGGTGAATGAGTGAAGAATAAATCTCACAAGCCAATTGATAGATTTGTGCAATGAAAATGTAAGTGAATGGTGTAAATGTAGATGTATGATGTAAGTGTAGATGATATGAATGATGTAAAAGGATGATATGAATGATGTAAATGGATTCATTTTTCCCCAACGGAGAAAGGGGTTGTTGTGAAATGCAAGTGATTGAATCTATTTTTGCCCCAACAGAGAAGGTTTTTGCCAAGTGTAAATGCCATGATCATGTAAGATGTATCCCATTGTGGGAAATCAAAATCAAATGTGGTTACCCCAAGTTTGGGGTGATTCCATGTTATTGAAGAAAGTGCCTTTTGGCATCATTGAAATGCAAAGTGATGAAAATGCAAAAAAAAAAAGAGTCAACCTTGGAGGGTCACTAGTGATTGTAGGATAATTCCTACAATTGGAACCAATCAACCTAGTGAGGGCCTATCTCCATGATGACTATCAATGTAAAATAAATGATGAGTTATGATTTTCTATGTTTCAAGCCCCATGAACAAGGCCATCAATGACAACTATTGAGCAAATTGGTCTTGGCATAGTCTCACTCTAAAGGTGAGGTACCAAAAGTGATTTTATTTTTGAACAAGGAGATATTGGATGATGAATATGGCCAAGTGTCCTTATGGTGATTTACTCATCTTACCAAATTGCATGGATACCAATCGCTACAATCGCCAAGGAGATAGAATAGACCACTAGATACGAGGTTCACTTGAAATTGTATATGAACTTGGAAAAATGTGCAAATGTAATGATTGATGAATGAAAATGATGGTGAAATGAATATTTGATGATGAGAATGATGATTATGGTCATTTTGTGAAAATTTGGACCATTTTGATGTGTTTTGAAGCTTGTAAGTGATTTTATGCCTTTTGGATGCAAACAAAAATTATGCATCCAAATCAATTTTGGTTTTCACAAAACATGATATGATGATGAAATGAATGTATGGATGCAATTTGGAGTGATTTTGTGGAGGTAAGCTACCTTTTTGGATCATTTTGTTCTTTTTACAAATTTTGATGCCAAACATAATGGGCATCTACAACAAACTTAGATGCCCATGGGCATTTGATATGTAATGTGCATCTCAATGCACCTATGAATGCCCATGGGCATCCTAGTGTACCAGAAATAACTATAAATAGCTTGTAGAGGTGAAATCAGATTCATTCTTGCATTCATAAATTCTAGAAGTTACATTTGAGGGAGTGAGTGAAGTGGAGTGAAGGAGTGAGGTGAAGGATTTATGGTGTGGATGGTGGTGGAAGAGGTAAATTCACTAGTAGGAGTAGAGGTGCATGTTGCTAAGGTAAGTGACCTTGGCACTCTTTGTTTGACTTGTGCAAAATTTTTTTTTTATGCAAATGAATGTGACTTTAATGTAATTGCTTTGTGAATGTGTTGTGCTACAGTTGAGGATTTTGGAGGCTCAACATCGATTCTCACCTCTCATCCCAAGGGTGAGAAAGGCATTAAAGGAGAAGTGGGATTGGTTGGAGGATGTGGGGTTGGCTAGGGCAACCCAGATTGATGTGGTGAGGGTGGATGAGGGGTATATCTCTACCTTGGTAGAGAGATGGGATCCAGATAAGGGGACCTTTCAGCTCCCTACTAGAGAGATTATAGTGACACTTGAGGATGTATATCGCATCCTCAAGTTACTAGTGGAGGGGTTACATGTCGAGGTTGGACATGATAAGGGGTATGAGATGAGTCACATATTTGGATATGGATGGGAAGGTGAGAGTGTGAATGGTGGAGGGATAAGGTACTTGGCTATGTATGTGGATAAGAAGTTGGATGCACTTCCCACTTTGGTCATGTTCGTGTTGGCCAACATAGTGGCCCCAAACAACATTGGTTATCAATTCCCATGGAACCTGATCGGGCTGGTGTATGATATGATCGATACACCTTGGGTGTATGCATGGGCACCTACTTTGTTGGTGTAGCTATACCAAGAGTTGTATGAGGTGAAGAGGTAGGGGTGAAAAGGGCTTGGGATGTAGTTTGCTACTATAGTGTTGGGGTTAGGAGCACTTTAGTGTGGCTCAGCCTATAGGCTTACCTACTGAGGCATGGGATAGGGAGTAGCCCTATGCTATGAGATGGCCTATGGTAGAGGAGGTGCAATCGAGTCATCCTATTTAGACTAGCTAGTGGTACAAGGATCTATGGGTAGGACTGACATTAGCTCAAGTGATTTGGAGACCATGGTGAGGTGCCACTTGGATTGGTGATGGGGAGTAGCTATAGAGAGTTTGATAGGCTAGGTGGGTGGTTGGGAGGCATAGGAGTAAGGTGGAGCACATCTAGTTCTCATGGGTGCTAAGGTAGTTTGGGCTGAGGTAGGGGGTTCCTGAGGCACCAATGCTCTACAGGCATCATCGGGATGAGATAGGTCTACCTTGTGCTGAGGCATGGAGGGTGACCTATGAGGATGATGAGGAGATGGATCTCCCTGATTTGGATGATGTAAGGACTACTATAGAGTATGATGCATGGTTCATTGCACAACCACCATGGGTACCGAGTCTAATAGTGGATGAGGGGAATGGTGATGAGGTAGAGGCCAAGGTGGAGGAGGTAGATGTGGCTCCCAAACATTAGAGACACCTTTGATCTAGAAGTCAAAGGAGGTAGGTGAGGGATACAATAGAGTAGGATCCAGGGCTTAGAGGTGATGGAGATGGTATGGATGATGATATGGAGGAGGTTCTAAAGGGACCTCTAGGTTAGAGTGAGGAGGATTGGGTGAGGCTTGAGTAGTTGGTGGTAGAGTGGGATGTAGTGATAGTAACTTGGGTTATTGAGGTAGTGGTTAAAGATGTAGAGATAGCTCGGCTATGGGTGAAGCTAGAGGTATGATCGACTATAGGTGGAGGTGAGGATAGGATCATGAGGCTCTAGGTAGAGCTACTTGAGAGAGACCATCATCAGAGACATGATGTACTATACCTTTAAGCTCGAGATGGATATATCTAATTGTTGGAGGATCGATTGATGGAGCACCATATTGGGCTTCCAGATCCACCCTCCTCATCCATATCTAGGTCTATTAGGCATAGTGAGTCTAGGCATAGCTCTAGGTCTAGGGCTCCTTCAAGGTCACAAGGGTCCTCTTATAGGCATTAGCTAGTGCTTAGATGCACTTTTTGTATATGAGCCTTGGTGCTCCATTGTATATAGCCTTTGGGCATTCATTGTACATGTGATATTTATATATATATATATATATATATATATATATATATATATACTTTTACTTTTGTGTAAATTATTTTGTGTGGATGCATGTGTATATGGATGATTAATGCAATGATAATGTGTTATGAATGCAAATGAATTAATGCTCTAATGATCATTCATAGTTTAGATTTTTCTTGACCATGTTTAGCATTGTTGTTTAATCAAGGGCACCAAACTAGTGGCATGTGAAATGGAAGACTCATGTAATGATATGGATGGAAGAAGACATGGATGTTGACATGGAAGAAGATATGGATGTTGATATGGAAGAAGATATGGATGTTGATATAGAAAATTGATTATTTTGTAGAGACTCAGACATACTAGTGGCATCAAACAAACTCACTAAATACTGCCTAATTTTCTCTAAGACCAAATGTGTGTGCAGTGAATTCATTTACCAAATCATGAGCATGGTAATGACTCGAGGTAATCAAGAACCAATGTGTGTGCAAGTGAGTTCATTAACCCATATTGAGTAAATTGAGATGAAAACCTGTTATGGATGAGACCAAGAAGCTAGCTTGTCCTTATGTGTGGTCAGAGGTCTCTTTAAAAGAGATGTGTCACCATGCATGAGCGTACTCCACTACCAGTCAAGCATCTATAGCCCCAGTGGAGATTGACTCCATAGTCCAAGAATTTGATCTCTAAGCTTTGGGGATTCAGACTACCTAACCGTATGACTAGAAATGTAGTTCTATCCTTACAACTTGAGGATCTATGGTGTGTGATGTGTAAAATATTTAGAGTTTTTGGGGATTTTACCCTACTCTTTATTTTATTTTGAAATTGTGATAGTAGTGAAAACCACTATTTTTGTGGACTATGTGCATGATGGGACAAGCAAGGAATACCCTTTTCACTTCGAGGTACAACCCAAGTATGGTGTTATCCCTCTTTGACACAAGATGTTTTTAAGATGTGTAATTGTGTTTGGTTCAAGAATGTTTAGAGTCAATTCCTAGAACTCAATATTTTCTTAGTGAAAATGTGTCTTGGTCCTAAAGAAAACTTGACATGTATTTGGAGGTTGCTTAAAACACTAGGAGTGGCTGAGTGACCAAAAACACCTAGGAATTATGGAAATGTGGTTTTGCAAATGATAATTTGGCTTTATGGAATGGTGCAATGAAATGGATGATGATTTGAAGGTGCCCTGATTAAGGCAACATGACTTTATTGGACCAATTAATATCTGAACTGAATAAATGATCCCTAATATGAAATGTGAAATGTGGTGGAATGCAATGTATGAAATGCAGTTTGTGAAATGAAATGTATGTAATGCAATTAATGTGATGTATGAAATGCAAGGTGTAAAATGCTATGTATGGAATGCAATGTGTAAATGAAATGTGTGTAATGCAATTTGTTTTTGTGTATTAGCCATGTATATATATATATATAAATCACATTAAGCATAGAATGCTCTCAAGTGGATAACATTAAGTGGTTCGGGCTCTTCAACTCCCTCTAGACTGGCAAGCCTATAAGTTCCTTTACCCACTTTTTGAGTGACAATGTATGGACCTAACCAATTAGCCATGAATTTATCATGAAGATGTGGTAATGCATTGGTGTTTTGTTGATTCTCTTTAAGAACAAGATCTCCTACTTGGAATTCATGTAGATGAACTTTGGCATTGTAAGCACGCTTTAGGTGGTCTTGATAAACTCGTAAATGCTCTAAAGCATTGACTCACCTCTCATCAAGGGCGAGTGCTTGTCTAGCAGTATCATCATCTATGAATTCTTGCAATGAAATTCGCAATGAGGGGATCTCAAGCTCAAGAGGTATGATTGCTTTGGCTCCATAGACCAATGAAAATGGTGTTGCCCTAGTAGGCGTGTGGATGCTTGTTCGATAAGCCCATAATGCCAAGGGGATTTGAGTATGCCAATCTCTATGATTTTCTTTGACTAGTTTCTTGAGAATAGCAATTAAGGTCTTGTTGGTAGCCTCAGCTTGTCCATTTGCTTGTGGGTAATAAGGAGTCGAGAAACTATGTTGGATATTATATTTCTCGCAAAGTGCTCGAACATCCTTGTTCTTGAAAGACTTGCCATTGTTAGAGATGATTTTCGAGGGAATACCAAAATGATAAATGATATGATGAAGTATAAACTCCACAATTCTAGGTCCTATCATACTAGTTAGAGGAATTACCTCAACCCACTTTGTGAAGTATTCAATGGTTGTGATGATGAATGTATGTTATCCCAAGGAAGGAGGTGAGATTTTTCCAATTAAATCAAGACCCCATTGTGAAAAGGGCCAAAGGCTTTGAATAGGTTATAATGCTTGTGATGGCACATGAGTTAAATTAGCATGCTCTTGACATTGCTTACAATGTTTGACATAAGTGCAATAGTCACGTTCCATGGTGGGCCAATAATAACCCATGCATAAAATACACTTTGCAATGGCCATTCCACTAAAATGACCACCACAAGTACCATCATGAGCTTCAGCTATGGCTCTTTGTGCCTCTGCAGACTCGAGACAATGAAGGAGGATTCCATCATAACCATGTCTATACAACACATCCCCCAAGAGAGTAAAATGAGCTACCTTTTGCTTGAAAGTGCATTTAGAAGTCCATGACATATCTGATGGGAGTGTTCCAAACTTGAGAAAGGCTATTATTTGGTTTGACCAAGGCTCATATGGCTCCGAATGGATAAAGCAAACATCCTTTTCATCCTTAGATTCAGCATGGATAATTGTAGATTTAGAGATCGTTGTGACAATGAGTGGTTGTACCTCTCCTTAGGAGTTCTTTGGAATCAATGATCCTAGAGAGGCCATCACATCTACAAATCTATTAGTCGAACGTGGCAAACTATCGATTTCATACCAATTAAATTTGGTGAGCAATTTCATTGCTACTTCATGGTAAAGCTTTATGGTAGGTTCTTTGCATTGGTATTCTCCATTGATTTGTCTAACAACAAGTTGAGAATCACCAAATATCCTGATACACTTTATACCCATAGCTATGGCTGCTTGAAGACCTAAGATTAAGGCTTCATACTCTGCATTGTTGTTTGTGCATTGGAAGTCTAGTTTGAATGATAAGGGGATAGGTACCCCTTGGGGTGTATGAAACATGACTCCAACACCTTGACCTTTTTTGCACTTAGAACCATCAAAGAATAGTGTGATATCGACATCTTCCTTCGGAATGACATCTTCTTCTTGTTCAGTGATAGTGAATACCGAATCATCTGGGAGCTCAATAATCAAGGGTTGATCACTAGGAAGTGGAGCTTTCACAAGTTGATCGGCTATGACCTGACCTTTAATGGATTTTTGGCTAATGAACTCAAGATCAAATTCAGTGAGAAGCATTATCCATTTAGCGGTGTGGGTGTTATTGTAAGTGCGAGACATCATATAACATAGAGGATTTTTATGAGCTATGACATATGTGGTGTGACTAAGCATGTAATATCTGAGTTTCTTAGTGGTAAAAACCACTGCTAAGCATAATTTTTCCATGTAAGCATATCTAGTTTCATAGCTTACCAATGTTCGACTAATGTAATAGACAACTTGCTCTCGATTGTTTTCATTATTTTGTGCAAGCATTGTCCCTAATGCAAAGTCCATTGCTAAAACATAAATATGGAAGGGGACCCCTAGAGGAGGAGTTAAGACTAGTGGAGAAGCCAGGTATTGCTTGATATCATCAAAATCTTTTTGACATTCATCTATCCATGAAAATGTCACCCCCTTTTGTAGCAGGTGATTGAATGGCCTGCATTTATCAGAAAGTTGTACAATGAAATGATGGATTGATTGAATCTTTCCTTGTAAACTATGCAATTCCTTCAAGTTTGTTGGGGGAGGCATCTCCATGATGGCCTTGAATTTGTTTGGGTCCACCTCAATGCCTCTTTTGGAGATAATGAACCCTAGTAGTTTGCCTGAGGTAACACCAAAGACACATTTCTTGGGGTTCAACCTTACATTATGCTCTAGAAGTCGATCAAAGACTTTTTCCAATACACCAATGTGCTCTTGTCGAGTTTTAGATTTTTCCAAGAGATCATCCACATAATCTTCGATGATCTTATGCATGTAATCATGGAAGATGTATGTCATGGCATGTTGATAAGTGGCACCTACATTTTTGAGGCCAAAGGGCATCACCTTGTAACAAAAAGTCCCCCAAGGTGTAGTGAATGTTGTTTTGTGTTGGTCATCAGGATTGATTCGAATTTGGTTGTATCCTAAAAAACCATCCATTAGAGAAAGCATTTCATGGCCAGTGCAAGTGTCGACAAGAGTATCAATGTTTGGAAGAGGAAAATCATCCTTAGGACATGCTTTGTTAAGGTCTCAAAAATCAGTGCAAATGTGTATCACCCCGTTAGGCTTACGAATGGGTACCATGTTTGAAAGCCACTCAGGATAGTCAATGGGGACAATGAAACCCACATCTAATAGCTTTTGAAGCTCTTCTTTGACCAAGAGGGCAATGGTAGGATGCATCCTTCTAAGTTTTTGTTTGACCGACTTAGCATCAGAATGCAAGGTGAGATTGTGGACAACCAAGTTAGGGTCAAGACCAGGCATGTCTTTGTAGGACCATGCAAAAATGCCCTTCTTCTTCTTGAGGAGAGCAATTAATTGCTCTTGTTCATCTATGGATAAAATTTTACCAAGTTTGACAATTTGGGGATTGTCTGCATCTGAACTAAGGTTCACATCGATGGTATCTTCAATAGACATGTGAGAACCTTCCTCAAGTTGATGGGGTATTGGGATCAGATGAATGTCATCTATGACATTATCAAACTCTTCTGACTCAACCTCATCTATGTCTGCCTGGAAAACCTCAGGATCTGAAGGTGAAGGTGAAGGTGAAGATGGAGGTGATGGAGG
Organism: Wollemia nobilis; assembly: GCA_028583015.1. Lineage (NCBI taxonomy): Eukaryota > Viridiplantae > Streptophyta > Pinopsida > Araucariales > Araucariaceae > Wollemia > Wollemia nobilis. The sequence continues at coordinate 522,613 of JAQPPZ010001808.1, forward strand.
AATGTAGTTGGCTGAAGCCCTTAACAATTCCTTAGAAAGGATAAATTTAGAAAAGGATGGTGGTGAGGAAATCTGATCCATATCAATAAGGCTCATGTCAATTGGAATTGGCTTTGCCAAATCATATGGATTATGGAGTGGGGTGAATAAGTCAACAAGATTCATGTTAACTTAAAGGAGAAAATGGTGGTTGGCAAGGTGGATGGATGGATGGATCCTATCTGCTAGAACCGATGCTAGAACTCTAGGAACCTGAACAATAATAGGCAACACAAATAAATGCAATTGGCAAAAAGCCATGTACATGCAATGCAAATGATTTTTTTTTTTTATTTTTTTGAATTTTTTAATTTTTTAATTTGAATTATGTACATATATTACAAAATTGGTCGATGATATGGATCAATGAAGTGGAGGTGGTGGTTCACCGGTTGGTTTAACTCACTCTTGTGGAAGAAGCAAGTGAAGGATGGGTTGATGGATGGGGAACATTATGAGGTAAAACTCATCATGTTTAGTGTGTGGAATGATGGGTGTTGATTCCTCATCAGATTCATCAGAATCTATCGACATAACATCAAATTCTTCATAAATTTCATCTTCAGATTCATCAATGTGATGGATATCTTCTCCTGAATTCAAATGTAAACTTTGAAAAGCTTGTTCAAGAGAAGAAGTGGAAGAAAGTGGATGATAGCCTAAACCTGAATGGTCATGCACTTCTCGATATGAAACATCAATAATCTCATGCATTCCCTATTCATGTCATCCTAGGCCATGTCCTTGCCAATTAACTATGTGAAAATATCGAGATGGAAAACCCGACATATGTTGTATATTGGTAGGAGTTGGTTGCTTGGGTTCATCTAGGGAAGATAGATTGGATGATGAATCAATCCCCCATACATAAAATTAATGCTATTAGGCATTGAACCCATGTTATACACCACTCCTATAGATAAGGGTGGGTCACATGGGTGACCATAATCCTTAGCAGTTTGGATGTTGAGTGGTGTGACTGTGATGTCTTGGACCACATATTCACCAATACCAAGATTAGTGAGGTGGACCACAACTTGGGATGATGTGGAGGTGGATGTGGAAGTGGATATGGATGACTCGAGATTGGCTTGGGGCTCTAAAAATGGGAGAGGTATGGACTGGGATGGCATCTCACAATCCGTTAAGGCAACTTGTGAGATATTGGCTGATGTGGATGGAGGTGGATTTGGATGAGGTGGTTGTTGAATGGGTGATGATGTGGAAGGAATGATGGTGGAAGATATTGATGTTGATGATGTGGTTGATGTGGATTGAGTTTGACCACATGTGCATGTAGTCAAAGGTGATGAAGATGGGGGTATGGAAGTGGAAGCTTGATGTGAAGTGGTGATGGGGAGCTCCTCAGGAATAGGAGATTTTGATGAAGAGGTGGATTGTGTGGTTGATGAGGTGGTTGATGATGTGAGAAAAATATGAGTGGAAGGAAGCATGGATTCATAAGGATTTGAAATGAAATTGCAATACTTAAATGGTTCAACATCCATCGGTATGCAATGAACTTGTCCCTCATGTACATATTTCAAGCATTGATGAAGTATAGAAGGGACACATCTCATTTCCCTCATCCAAGGTCATCCAAGGAGTACATTGTATGCCATGGACCCTTCCAAGATGTGAAACATGGTGTGCAATATTTTTACCCCCACTTCGATGGGTAAAATGATAGTGCCAACTATGGAGCAGAGAGCATCATTAAATGCTTTCAAGGTGAAAGTGGATTTGGTGATGTGATATGGTGGAAGATTGAGATGTTGAAGAGTAGATGTGGTGATGATGTTGATAGAGGAGCCAATATCAATTAAAACTCATTTAAATGGCTTCCTATCAATTTGAGCCATGATATGCAATGGAGGGTCCATTGATTCTGATGATATTGGTTTGATTTCAAAATCATAGAATGTGATGGAAGGATCCATACATGTTTGGATGCTCCCCACAAAATTGCTAAAGGCATTAGCATATTGAGATTGAAGTTCAATGGATTTTAAAATATCCATTAATGCCTCACGATGTGGGGGAGATTGTTGAATAAGCTCATATATAGATAATTTAGTTGAAGCTATTTTAAGGCTAGTGGTTAATCGACTACTCAAAGAGATGATTGGCCTTGATGGATGATTGATAGGATGAATGGGTGGATATGGATGACTTGGAATATGAATGGGTTGGGAAGGATTGGTAGAAATTTGGATGGGAGATGATGATGTGGTAGGTTGAGACACACTTGCCTATGGTGCTATGGGAGATTGAACATGTTGTTATTGTGCACTTTTTTGATTGTTAGTGCATTGTTGACCTTGGGTAACTACATGGATAGCACCCACAAAACCTTGGTATTGTTGCACATGATTGACTTGATTAGGAGGAGTCTTGGTGTTAGACCCTCCTATTGTTGGTTGCACCTCCTCATGATGAGGAAGTGGTGTTTGATAAATTCCAAGGTTTTGGTTCTGTTGAGCTAAGGGACTATCAAGCTTGATGGCCCCTAAGTCAATGAGATCTTGCACTATGTCTTTGAAATTGTAGCAACTATTTATATCATACCCATTTTGCCTATGATAAGGGCAAAATAAATATTCCCTATAGTGTTTACTATGCTTGGTAGGGTCATCTGGTTTAACCTTAGGTAAGGCAAGTTGGTTGGTGTCATACAACCTATGAAAGATGGAAATATGATTATTTAAGGGGGGTAGTGATTTTTTTTTAAAAAAAATTAATATGGGGGGTGGTTTCTCCATTTTTGGGACTTTTTGAGATGGTGAAGGAACCACATGATATGCAATTTGTTGTGGTTGTTGTTGCATAGGTTGTTGTTGAGCCATTATCGATTGGCTCATGACCACTTGATTAACTTGATTAGCTTGATTGGCTTGATTAGCCTAGTTTGGTTTGGATTGGCTAGAATAATTACCTTTATATTGGCCCTTATTCTACCATTATTTATTTTTAGGCTTAAGCACACCCTCTTGGATTTTGATCTCCTCAATTGTGCTAGCTTGGGCAAGAGCTTCCTCAAATGATCGATATTATTGTAATTGTAATAACCAAGAGATGGGTTTTAAGCAACTCTTAGTAAACAATCTAGTAAGCTCTTCCATTGGTAGGGTGAATGGTAGTTTGGTGATAACAACCCTCCAACGGTTGCCAAAATCGTATACTGACTCATCATCATATTGTTTTAAACCATATAAATTAGATAATGAGACTTTCTTTCTAACATTGAGGGAAAACATTTCAAGAAATTGGTCAACCAATTGTTCAAAAGTATAAATACTATGATGAGGTAAATGGTTGTACCACTCTATGGCATCTCCCCCAATGTCTGAGGAAAATTTTAAAGCATTAGAGCATCATTACTTTGGATTCTAAAACATGAATGGATAAATGTGCTCACATGTTCTCTAGGGTCCTCAGTCCCTTTAAATTTATCAAATTTTGGTACTATGAAGTCTATCGGATATGGTGGTGATGGTACCAAAAAATGGATTGGTTGATTGATCAGTTATCTGAGCGTTGGTTTCTGGTTCATCATACCAGGAGTATGTTGCATCAGGCTGTCAATATGTTATTGCATAGCTTGGATTCTAGGGTCTTCCCCAGGTATGTGGAAGCCCTAAATTACTTGATGATTTTGTGAAGGTGGAGTGGTGAGATGTTGGGGTGTGATGAGATGATGATGATTTGGTGGAGTGGATTGAATTTGATGATGTGGAGGTTGATGAAGAAATGATGGTGAATGTTGAAAAGGAGATGATGTGTGGGGGCTATGAATGTGATGATTTGTGGGAATGGCATGGGTATGAGTTAATGGTGGTGTGGGGATGGAAACCATAGAATATTGTGGTACCCATGATGGATTTTGGGTGAAAAAGGTGGGTTGGGTGGAAACAGGTTGAGATTTAAAATTTGTTACCTGTACTTGTTGTTGGGAACAAGGTTGAGCACCTTGTTGAGCCATAAGCAATGAATTGAGATGTTTCCATGCTTTCTGTATGGCCACATTTGAGGTAGATGGTGTGGATGTGGATGGAATGGATGATGTAGGTGGAGGATAAGTTGCAATAGGAATTACAACTAGATGGGAGACATTGGATGAGGTGGAAGTTGGCATTTGTGAAGCAACATTGACATGTGCTTCATACAAAGGATTGCCATAGGTGGTGGTGTATGAAGATGGGATGGAGGTGCTTGGAGCACCTAACTATTGTGGGATGGACAAATGATGGGAAGGTGTAGTTGATACCTCAAAAAGAGGGTTGTTATACACTTGGGTAAGGCTGGAAGGCTGGGAAGGGGTAAGTTCCTACTGAAGAGAAGGATCATGCCTAGGTGGACTATGGACCTATTCTAGAACATAGTTAGCGGATCTTTGAAAAGCTTCCACTTTGGCCATGTCTATATAGGTTATGTTGTGGTCAATGGTGGGTGAAGATGGTTCTATTTGTGGAATGGATGTGTGGATGGCTCTATGCAAAACATCAACATTTGAAGTTTGCACAGCGTGTGAGGGACCCATAGATAAATTTGAATAACTTGTCTGTATCACACTAGTGGGGTTGACCACATAAGTGGTAGGGAAGGATGATGAACACTCCATGGATGAAGTGTCTTGGTGGATGGAAATTTGATTCAATACTTTTGTTTGATTTCTAGTTAACACCATAAGCTAATGAATCAAATATGTGAAATGTGCAAGAAAGTAATGCAAATGAAAACTTCACAAAATCAAGTAAACAACTCAATCCTATGTTTTTGCAACAGATGTGTCTTACCTCATTTTTATTTATTATCTCACTTTTAATTTTTTTATGAGTTTTGTGTGTTTTGGATGTGCTAATCTGAATTATGAAGGGTGAAATCTATGGCTTGGCTAGAAAATGAGATTCTTCCTAGTGATGAAATCCAAAAATTTTTCTCATGGGTATCTATGGTGGCTAAGGGCAGATATTGATGGATGGAGATGAAGCCCACCATCGCCAAATCTCAAGCAATGGTTGGTGATGAAATCCAACTCATTATTGTTTATTGTGAAATGTGCATGTGTGTGATTCATTTTAAAGTTTCATGTTTTCTAATGTGTACATACAATGTCAAAAATAACCAATTTTACAGGCCTAAATCAGAAGCCAAAAACAAAAATACTAAGTTCCTCAAAAGAATGTAGGGTACACCGCTTAAGACCCACTCTAAACAATGGAGGGTTCACCTAATATTCCACCTTGAATCACCAAATGCGGGAGTATACTTAAGTATCCTAATTTTGTTCCTACTTAGACAAGTAAAAGAGGAATTCTTAACCCTATTATGCAAACTATTTTATGCAATTGTCACTTCACATGAAAACAGTATGCAAAATATTGAATACAACACACCAGAAAACAATAAAAATTTAAATCTAAAATGTGAACTATGGTGAATGTGTGAATGCAAAGCTACTCTAAATGCCTAAAATGCAAATGAAATATGATTACTTTTAACAAAAATTAATGATGTTCTTTTTATCAATGTTACTGTAAAAGCAAGGAAACAACAACATAAATGAGTTAGGGTTTACAGTAGACTTACAAGAAAGCCTACGTATCTCCTCCTCACTCTATGAAATGCACCCTAAAGCCTCTGGAACATAGCAGGGCATTCACTAAGCACTGTAGGGCACCCCTCGAGCGCTGTAGGGCATCTACGCAACTTCTGGTCAACTTCTGCAACTTTCCAGAAACCCTAGCTCTATGAAAATCACGCGATCGAATTTCTAAAAACCTGCAAAACAAAAATAGAAAACAAAAGTAAGTGACAAAGTAAATTAGCATAGAGAACCCTTTGTGGGTCCCACCATGATCACCATTTGTGAATCAAAAATCAAGCAACACCAATACAATAATGATATAAAATAACAATAAGCACCATAACACATAAAGATTGCACAAATGAAATAAAACTCTTTATTGTTGCGGGTGGATCTCAAATGTTACAATCAATATACCCCAAATGTGGGGATTTACAATGCTTATTTTTGATACAAAATTATAGATTACTAGGGTTCTCCAAAACCCTAGTTGAAAATAATGGCTGGTGTCTTCATGCTTGTTTGATCCCAACGAGGTTGTGGGTGGGCTTGTGTATCCTAGATAGGGCCACCCTAGCTTCAACAGCTACCAAATGTATGATTCCTATACCTGCACACAGCAAATAGTAACAAATATTAGTAATACCTATGAGGGCTCCACTACGTGAGACCCTCAAAATAAAATCACTAACCCTAGATACTATAATAAAACTGTAAATAAAGCATAAGAATATAAAAATAAATGCATAGAACTATTACCTTGTCAATAAACCTTCTATTTCTATTTTTGCTTACGTAAATGATGCCAGTGATAGTTGCAAAGATGCCCTAATGGTTCTCGAGGGTTGTAGGGTTGTAGATCTAGTGCATGAGATGCCCACAGGTGCTTGAGGATGACCAAAAACACCCAATGGTGTTCTATAGGCTCTAGTGAGCACTCGATGGGCTATGGTGGGTGTGCAACAGGCTCTATAGGGTGCTTGAACAACTCATGAGGATGTTTGGGGATTGATGGAAGTGGTGTAGAACCAGATCTGGTTTGCATAGGAAGGGCGATGATAGAAGCGAGAGGGCTGCGAACGACGATGATGGAGGCGAGGATGGAAATGAGGGGAGGCTAGGGCTTGGAATCTAGAAATATCTTAAGGAACTTAGTGAACTTAGATACTTAGATATTCTAAGAACTTAGAGGACTTATTTAGGAGTTGAGTCATCAAAATGACTCCTCTTTATAATCTTCCCTTAGACATGTTAGGGTTTCTAATGACACAATTTGAGCGGCCGAGATTAAAACATGAGGAAGGGTGGAGATTAAATCTAGGCAAGTGGCATGGATTAAGGTGGATGGATGGTTGAGATTAAAACATGGTGGAGGGCTAGGATTAATTCATATAAATATATATATTTATTAAATATATATAAATATAATATATATTAACAATTACATATACATATATATAAATAATGGATGGTGGATATTGGGAAACATGGATGGATGACAAGTGGCTAGATTTTGGTGTCTATAGATACCCCTTTTTGTACCGCATTGCGTGAAACATATCAAAAATACATTCCTAACATTGGAACATCTGAGAAATATACATGCCTATGTTTAACATTAATACTTTTTTAAATTATCTCAATAATTCTTTAAGACAAGGGAAAGCAATGTCACACAATCAATTCCAATAAAATTACAAAACTAAAATTACTTAATCTAAAGTGTCTTTTAAATATTATGATGTTAGTTTAAAAATCTGTTACATTGAATGCATGCACCATTTCAAACTTCTATTTAATTTAATATTGCCAACTATTGAACATAAAATGGAAATACAACATTCATAGCTTAATTAACATAGACATGCAGAAATCAAAATTCCATTTAATGAAATAATTTCCTCAACACAACACAAATAGGATAATCAAATTTTCATTCATTGTTCACATTAATACAAACAAGTATTTTTAATCTATTAGGTAAACTTGTCATATGCCCAATATAATCTACCACTACAAATTTGTAGACGTAACCCATCTGATAATTTGGAAGAAGATACTGGAAAAGACTCCTATTTCTATAAGAGGTAGTTTTTTGGGTTAAGTGCTCCACCCAAGTACTTCATTTTCACCAACACGTACAATTATAAAGACTTGAGGGATAATAATTATGGGATCAGTCAACTCAAATTAGCATGTTATGCTTTATAATATGCACATAGTTTATTTTCTAAAAAAAACCACCATCATTTCTATAGTATACAAAATAAACAAACAAGATATTTAATTCTTTTTTCATTTCTTCACTACACAAGCATTTCGATAGTATGTAATATTACTAGCAAAGATATACATTCTAGGTTTAGAGAAAAAATAACTTTCATAGAGCAACATACAACCCAACTCTTTCAATTGTGATAGCATAACAAGTGATGCACAACCATACAAGGGTGTATCAGGTTACACCAACACACTTGCTAAAATTTTAGTAATGCAAATTTTGTGTCATTCATACAACCAGATCAATACCACCCAAAAGAAGAAGTATTATTCCACCATAACACATCAATAATCAAGCTATATTTGAAATACACAAGCAAGAAAAAAAATTATAATTTGCTTTAACAATAATTAGCAAGGTTTCTAATTCTCATTAATAGTCCATACCCAACCAAAATGCTTTAGCATTTCCATTCTTAATGCAACAACACATATTTCATTTAATGAAAACATTCAAACATAATCAAGAAATCCGACCTACAGAAATTTTATCAATTAATACCCATTCCTTATCCTACTGTTACTCCTAGAATTCTAGATGTGCACTCATATTCTTTAGAGCTTACTCATGCAAGATGCTCGATAATCCTCTCCCATGCCCACCTCAACCAACTTCCTACTCTTTTGTTTGAGAACATGGGAGAGTTGAAGTGATCATGGAAACTTTTTGGCAGCTATCCAATTTGAGACACATCTGCCACCAACCAATATGTCCACTTTCTAAAAGATTATTTCCTTCTAATTTTGGATTTTATGCATTCTAGCTCCTTAGTAATGATGGTGGACACACATTCAAGGACAATATAAAAGCTACCTTTTATTATGTTTTGATTTTCTTTATATATATATATATATATATAATATTATTTCACTTTACAACTCAATAATAAGCATACAAATAATCCTCAATTCACCAAACAAATTAATGTAAAATGGCTCCCATACCCTCAGGCACTTTCATTGCCAACGATAGTTATATGTACTCATGAATTTTGACAACCAACAAACATATTTTTAAAATAAAGCACACACATTATGCAAGTCATTCATGATGCACCTACATGATATGCAAATGCATGAGCTTCCATGTACTCACAAGCTGAACATCATTTTCCACTTACCTTTTTTCATCAGCCTTCTTCTGTTTGTCGAAGGAATGTACATGGTCTTGCATGCACAACAACCATCAATAGTACCACATTATAGGAATAAAAGGTAAGTATAATCCATCAATTCATCTACAATCAATGGTTGTGCTAGGAGGGTTGTTACATCCTCCCCTACTAGAAATAAACATAGTCCTTATGTTTTATTGTATGTTTAAAACAAGTCAAAACATATATATATAAATAAATATATATACATTCAAGAATCCATCAATATACATATATGTCCACACATAAATCATTCAGTAATTCAAACATGTTCATTTAATCAATTCCATATAATGTTTCATATTTGCATTCAACCATAGATCCATACATCAACCAAAACATATTCTCAAAACAACTCTACATAGTAGTCCAGATATACATCCACACATATTTACATATACATCCATAAATTCACATAGTAATTTTAAAATGTTCATGTTCACTCAAATAGAAAAGGAAATTGTTTCTTCATATCTACCACATTCTCCCATGTGGCATTTCTATCTGAGTAGTGGTCCCATTGGACCCAATATTGATCAATGTTTCTCCTCCTCAAGCTCTTGGTCCTAAAACCAAGTATTCTGACAAGAGGAACTTCAATTCGTAGGGGGTTTGATATCTACAAGTTAGAAACATCCCAAATGTGAGTAGGATTAGCAATGTACTTTCTAAGGAGGGACACATGGAAGACATCATGGATTTTTGATAAACTAGGTGGTAGAGCAAATTTATAGGCAACAAGACTTATTTTACTTGTAATTTCAAATGGACCCACAAATCTAGGGTCAAGTTTGGAATATTTAATGGAACTCTTTGTAGGTTTCACCCTCAAGAATACTTTGTCTCCCATAAAGAATTCCCTCGATGTTCTTTTAAGGTCTGCATAGCTCTTTTGGTGATCTATAGCCTCCTTGAGCTTTTGGTGAATTCCTTTTAATTATTCTTCCATCTCTTTTATTGTATCCGACCCGATCACTACCCGATCCTTCGAATTATTCCAAGACAAATGAGTCCTGCACCTTCTCCCATACAGGGCTTCAAATGGGGCCATACCTAGTGAAGCATGATAGTTTTTATTGTAAGAAAATTCAACTAGGTATAGATAATCTTCCCATTTGGTGTGTTGGTCCATACAATACATTCACAACATATCCTCAAGGACCTGATTCACCCTTTTAGTATGCCCATCTATCTCAGGATGATAAGTAGAATTAATGTTAATTTTGGTACTCAATTATTGATGTAAAGCTTGCTAGAATTCTTAAGTAAAGTGGGAATCCTTATTTAAGATTATAACTTTTGGAAACCCATGTAATCATATTATCTCCTTGGAAAACTTACTTACTATGGTAGGTGTATCATCTTGCATATTTTGAGGTATGAAATGTGAAACCTTGGTTTAATTATCCACTACAACCAGTATTGCATCATGCTAAAATATTATATTAGGAAATCCAACCACAAAGTCCATTAATACAACCTACCATTTTTGTGTGGGAATATCGTGTAGGTAAAAACGACCTACTAGATGTAAATATTTTTCTTTGACTTTCTAACACTCCAAACACCTAGCAACAAATTCATTAGTATCTTTCTTCATTCTTTGCTATTAAAATACCTTTCTCAAATTCTCCCACATCTTTGGCCCACCTGGATGTGTGGAATAAGGAGTATTATGTGCCTCCTTTAGGATAGTTTCTCTTAATCCACCCAAATTTGGAACAACTAATCTATTTTTGAAGTATAACAAATCATTCTTATGTACAAAACATGTGTCCTTTTTAGGTTCTTACTCAATCTGAGCTTGACATTTGTTACAAAAATCATCACTTTGTTGCAACTCCTTAACCTCATCTACCCAATCATAATGACATTGTGTCATCATGACGATATGCCCTCTCTTACTCAAGGTATCAACAATATTGTTTACCTTACCCTTGATATATTCGATATCAAAATCATACTCTTCTAGAAACTCCATCCATCGATATTGTCTGGCATTCATCAAGGGTTGATTAAATATGTACTTTAAACTTTGATGATCTATTTTGAGTTTGAACGATTTCCCAAGAAAATCGTACCTTCAAATATTCAGATCATGCATGACAACCACCAATTCTAGGTCATGAGTGGCATATTTCACCTCATGTCTTAATTTTTGGTGATTTGAAGGCAATGGCCACTTCATCTTGGGTAAGAACTCCTCATAATCCTTCAATAGATGCATCAGAGCATACTATGAATTACTTGGAAGGATCAGGTAACTAGAGAATTGGTGTGGTCATCAACCCCTCCTTCAGAGTTCAAAAGGTTTCCTCATGATGATCTATCCACTTAAAAGCCTTTCCTTTTATTTGGAGATTTATTATATTGATCAATTTTTGAGAAACACCCAATAAAACATTTGTAATAGCCTACCATTCCCATAAAACTATACACCTTAGTTACATTAGTGGGTGCAAGTTAATTAATAATAGCTTCTATTTTCTTGCGATCAATAGCAATCCTATCATTAGAAACTATATGCCCCAAATATTGTACCTACGGAGTATATAATTCACATTTTGATAGCTTCCCATATAACTGATTTGTCATAAGTATTTCAAGTACAATTCTCATATGTTGATCGTGCTCTTCCTTGTACTAGGAATAGATTAGTAAGTCATAAATGAACACGAGCAAAAAATGATCTAGTTGCTCTCAAAAAACATTATTCATGAGATTAATAAATGCAACTAGAGCATTAATCAACCCAAAAGGTAGGATGGTAAACTCATAGTTTTCGTACCTTATTCTAAAAGTAGTTTTATGTGTGTCTTCTCATATTCTCATTTGATGGTATCTCTATTTGAGATAAAATTTTCAGAAGATGATAGCTCCTTTCAATTGATCAAAAATATCATATATTCTAGGTAATGAATACCTATTCTTAATGGTAACCTTGTTGAGCATTCAATAGTCTATGCACAACCTTAAGGATCCATATTTCTTCTTAACAAAAAGAATAGGAGCACCCCACGGTGACACATTGGGCTTAATAAGCCTCTTCTCTAATAGATCCTGAAGCTATATCTTGAGCTCCTACAACTCAATAAGGGTCATCCTATATGGTGCCCTAGCAATTGGTGCAACTCCAAGAAAAATTTCAATTGAAAATTCAAATTCTCTTTGAGGAGGTAGACCTGGTAGGTCTTTAGGAAAAACATCCTTAAATTCACTCAGGATAGGGTACTTTTGGAAGTGGTCTAAGTCAGCTTATGTTTCTTCCTTCTTGTTCATCTTGAACACATATATAATTCCTCTCTTTCTTATTGTTTTATTCACTTGCATAGCTAACAATAAGTATGGTCTAATAGAACCACATTCAAAATGAATTCTATCTCTCTGAAAGGATTCATCTATGAAATCTATCCAAATATCCTTAAAATTTAGAAGGGTTTGTGGGCTTCCAACCAATCTACACCAAGAATGATGTCAAAGGCATGCAAAGGAGCCACATACAAGTTCCAACTGGTTTTACCTTGGGGTAAGGTAATATGAGGGTCAAATAAACATTGATTAACTAAGTAGGTCTGCCCTGACCCATACTCTACCTTCCAACAATTCGCTAAAAATCTAGCTTTTTTAGTATGTCCCTCACTAAGCTAGTAGAAATGAAACTATCAATAGCTCCACTATCAATTAAAATGCATACATTTCTATCATAAATTTTACCATTCAATAGAAAAGGAGTAACTTGTCCATCAAGTATAGGACTACCTGTTGCTGCAAAGATTCAGTGGGTAGTCTCCTTTGGTGCCTTCTTGTGATCTACTCTTTGAGGGTACTTGTTTGCAAAGTGGAGGCCTCAAAAAACATAGCAATAATCTATAGGAGCTCTATTATTCCTATTACCACCTTCATTCTTGTTCTATGGTACAACTTCCTTAGCCTTCTCTTGATATGATGGTCTTTGTTCATTTCTTCTTGGATACCCTTTACCATCCCTTTTGAACTTATTGCCTTGAAAATTATTTTGGTTTTTGTTCATCGACTTGGTTTGATCCCCTCCTTTAGCCTTTTTGTTCTGCTCTTTATCCCATTTCATGAATCCTACACTCTTTCACTTCCTAAGTTCATCCTTATCTTTTTCAAATAGCTTTTGATAATTGAAATATACCTTTTTGGCTTCTTGATTTGCTTCTTCCTGATGGGCTAAATCAAAAGCTTTTGGAAGATCTTCAGGGTTAAGAAAATTGACTATAGTTCTGATCTTGGGGTGAAGTCCCAAAATAAAATTTTGAACCTTCATTTTCTCATTATTCTCATACTGGGGTACATACTTCAATAGTTGAATGAACTTTTGGTGATATATTTGGATAGACATTGTTTCCTGCTATAGGGTAGAGAACTCAACAAATTTTTCTATATAGTACTACGTAGTAAAAATATTTTTCTAAATTTTTTCACAAAGTCCTCCCACTTGAGGTCTACAGCTTCAATTCCCTTTATTTTCTTATATATCTTCCACAAATCTAAAGTTGCTCCTACCAAATGCAGGATGACCCATGCAGTTCTGGACTCAGATGACAAATATGCCATGGAAAAGTATGACTCAATCTCATTCAACCAAATTTTTGTTGCATCTCCATCATCCCTATCATCAAATTTTAAAATCATGACCTTCTTCATATCTTTGGTCAACTAAACTCCTACTCGAGCCCTACTAGTCCGTACAAATGCATAGGGTACTTCCTCTAGTCTGTCTTCAAGTTCTTTACTCTTAGTTAAGTCCTCAATCAATTTTTTTTGTTGGACTATTAATTCATGTTGTTGGGCCATATGTGTTTTTTGTTGCACCATTTTTTCTTTCTGTTGTTCCTTATGGGTCGGTAGTAATTGAACCACTTTGTCCAAACTTTCATTTTCCCTAGTAGATTCATTTGTTGGACTTTTTCTAGCCCATGTACACAACTCTTTCTGAGGTCTAACCATGGAGTCTTCCTACCCAACTACCATGGAATTCATTGAAGATCCACCTTGTAGCAATTGCACCATTAGACCTACTTGGCAAAAGAATTATTTTAATTGTTAAATTTAGATTTATAAAAGATAATATGCAAAGTCCTACAACATAAGGATATTATCTTCTCTGATACCATATGTAACAACCTAATTCTACTCACATAGTTGTTCCATTCAATTTTGTTTGTTAATCAAGGTAAATGTTTTTTTTACTATCATAGTTCAACCTAAGGGAAAAGTATTTAGGTTAATTGGTTTGATTTTCAACCAATAATTTTATCTAGTATAAGGTATAGCATACCACATTTGGGACATAGGATTGCTGCAAATAGTCTCCCAAGTGTATGAACCTTGATCTAACTTGATGGGCTTGTTCAGGACTTAGCATGCAAGGGATTAGAGTACATATTCCTAGTGCCTATTTGATTGTCCACTTCTCTAGAGTCATCTAGGGCCATGTCATTACCCTAACTCTAAGCTTGGTACGCTTTTCCATTATTGAATCACAATCAATTATCCCATACCAATCATCATGGTTTGAACTAATCTATTGGTCATACTAGTCCTTTACTAGTCAAAATTAGCACAAGATCCTATTATTGTACTTCCTAGACAATGACCTAGAGGCAACGTCCCATACCATTCCTCTTCTCCTACTAATCTTGACTCATTTCTTAAATAAGTGGTCATTCTCGAGTTGTTAGGGTTACCATCTCATAACCACTATTTTTGGGTGTACTTCCTTCTCGATATATATATATATATATATATATATATATATATATATATATATATATTAGGTTTAGGTTTTAAATAATTTCATCCCAAGCCATAGATGGAAATACTACCACTTACTACATGGTTATTCTCTACTACTAACTAATAAGTCATATAACTCTCCTAAAGTTTAAGGTTTCACAAGAAAGGGATTTCCCTCTTAGTCTCTTATGCCACTATCTACTAAATAGGGATTCGTAGAAGATAATTTCTTCATATTTTATTTTTAATATATCCATATACATATTCCCATGATTCTGGTTAGCTTATCATAACTTGTTATTTCAAAATAAATCAACTAATGATAGTTAATTAATGGAAAATTGATTTCATTGGCTAGAGTAGCAATTCAAAAGGGTATTATTTCTTATAATGAAGTAAGTACATCAAAATAATATCTTATAATTTGACTATTCCATTAACCGAAACTATTAAAAATTAATAGAAATATACAAGTTATAAGTTATTGGTTTACATGGTAAACAATAATATTCCTTTTTCTTAGACATTAACAGCGAGGAAAAGGTATGAAATATTCATCATTCTCCTCTGAGACCAATTTTTAGATCCCCTTTAAAGTTGCAAGCATTTTTTTAAAGTAATTATACAAATGTTAAATCAAGTAGAATCTTGTTAGGCCTATCAAATATTTTAGCTTGTTCAGTAATTCAAACTCAACATTGACTCTTCTTATTTAAATCATAGGCTCCACATAAGCACCAATGCAATGGGTACAATATGATTATGGCTTAATTTTTTTTCTTACTCTCATTTAACAAGGTTTAGGGTTCAATCATCACATTATTATTCCTTGTGGCTTTTGACTCTTTTTGATTATTTGGTTGGCAACACCACACTGTCAAGTTTTTGGAAAAGTGTGGTTTAATAATTGAACTTACCTAAATATTTCTCATTAATCCCTAAAACCTTGAGCTATTCACAAGCCACAGTAGCTTATATAATATCCTCTGGCATTAATAAAGTTTATTTTTCTTTGTTTTCAGTGCAGATTCACAAGTTATGTTATTAATATCGTATTTCTTTAATTAACCTACCCAAATACACGTTCCTAACATTGGAAAATCTCACAAAAATACATGCCTATGTTTATCATTAATATATGTTTTTTAATTATCTCAGCAATTCTTTAAGACAAGGGAAAGCAATGTCACACAATCAATTCCAATGAAATTATCAAACTAAAAGTACACAATCCGAAGTGTCTTTTAAATATTATGCTATTAGTTTAAAACTCTATTAAATTGAAGGCATATACTATTTTAGACTTCTATTTAATGTAATATTTCCAACTATTGAACATAAAATGGAGAGACGACATTCACGGCTTAATTAACATAGACATGCAAAAATAAAAATTTTGTTTAATGAAATAATTTTCTCAACACGACACAAATAGGATAATCAATTTTTCATTCATTGTTTACATTAATACAAACAAGTATTTTTTGATCCATAAGGTAAACTTGTCATCCGCCCAAGATAATATACCATTACCACTCTACAAACGTAACCTGTCTAACAATTTGGAAGAAGAAACTGAACAAGACTCCTTCCATTTCCATAAGAGGTTGTTTTTTTGGTTAAGTGCTCCACCCAAGTACTTCATTTTTTCCAACACGTCTGACGATGAAGACTGGAGGTGTAGTAATTATGGGATCAGTCAACTCAGATGAACATGTATGCATTCTAATGTGCATGTAGTTTATTTTCTAAAAAAAACACCATAATTTCTATAGTATACAGAATAAGCAAGTAAGAGTTTTAATTCTTTTTTTCATTTCTTCACTACACAAGCATTTCAAGAGTATGAAATATTACTAGCAAAGATATACGTTCCAGGTTTAGAAAATATTTTAAAATTCATAGAGCAACATACAACCTAGCTCTTTCAATTGTGGTAGCATTATAAGTGATGCACATCCAAGAAAGGGCGTATCAGCTTACACCAACACACTTGCTAAAATTTTAGAGATGCAAATTTACAAGGAACATAATTTGTATCATTCATGTAGACCAGATCAATAAAATCAAATAGAAGAAGGATTATTTCACCATAACACAGTAAGAATCAAGCTATATTTAAAATACACAAGCAACAACAAATTTTCTATTTGCTTTAACAATAATTAGTAGGGTTCCTAATTCTCATTAACAGTGCATACGCAACCAAAATTCTTTAGCATTTCCATTATCAATGCAAAAACACATATTTCATTTAATTAAAATATTCAAACATAATCAATAAATTCAACCTACAAAATTTTTAATTATTAACACTCATTCCTTCTCCTATTGTTACTCCTAGACTTGCATACGTGCGCTCGTCTTCTTCAGAGCTTACTCATGCAAGATGCTCGATAACCATCTCTTATATAATATGAATGAAAAACAATAAATAATGTTCTTCCCTCCCACCTCAATCGACTTCCTACTCATTCATTTGAAAACATAGGATAGTTGAAGTAATCATGAAAACTTGTTGACCACTATCCAGTTCAAGACACATCCGCAACCAACCAATATGCCCACTTTCTAAAATATTACTTCCTTCTAAATTTGGATTTTATGCATTCTAGCTTCTTAGTAATTATGGTGGACACATTCAAGGATAATATAAAATCTACCTTTTATTATGTTTTGATTTTATTTTTACCAATATATATTTTTACATATATAATATTATTTCACTTTACAACTCAATAATAAGTGTACAATTAATCCTCAATTCACCAAACAATTTAATGTAAAATGGCTCCCATACCCTTAGGCACTTTCATTGCCAATGATAGTTATATGTACTCATCAATTTTGACAACCAACCAACATATTTTCAAAACAAGGCGCACACATTTATGCAATTTATTCATGATGCACCTACATGAAATGCAAATGTGTGAGCTTCCATGTACTCACAAGTTGAATATCATTTCCCACTTACCTTTTTTCGTTAACCTTCTTATTTTTGTCGAAGTAATGTACCTAGTTTTGCATGCACAACAACCATCAATAGTACCACATTCTAGGAATAAAAGGTAAGTAGAATCCATCAATTCATCTGCAATCAATGGTTGTGCTAGGAAGGTTGTTACAAATATTAATACTCAAGGTGAGATTCACAAATCCCATAGATTGAATCCTAAAATTAACTTGGATTTGAATTTGGTTGTGGATATAGAATAGGGCACTAATGAAGAAGATGAATTTTTGGAGGAACTACCTGATGCTATGGGGGGGAAAACTCACTGGTTAATGATACATGAGGATTGTATGAGGAATAGACTAAGGTAAAGGAGGTTCTAAGTAATGTAGGAATAGACACGATAAATCATGGCTTTTTGAAACCAAATAATGTCATTGATCTATGCCATATGTGTTTCTTTCCAACTAGGCTCCAAGTGCACCTCCTCTTGATGAAGGACTTACTAAGTGCTATAACTAGAACCTATTCTAAGTTAATGGTTATGGATCATGAGTTAGATTCCATCTTGAAGTCAACTAAGGATCATTGGGACTGAAGGTTCAATAGGGGTCGCCTAAGGTAGCTGATATTCTATCGAAGCTATGTAGAAGGGAAAATTGTCCCTTTAAAGGCTTTGATATTTATTGATTATTGTAGATTGGTCAACGGTTATAAGTTGGCTCTTTTTAAATGTTGGTTGTGTAGTTTGTTTGGTGCTTATGGTAACTACCTTCTGGTTGTATGTTGTCCAGCTAAACTTATTTCTATGTTTCTATTTATCTTTTATTATCTTCGTGCAAGGAATTATTTGTGAAAGAGAGGAGACCTTTCCATTCCCCTTCTTAAATTATTAATAAAAAATATATATTAAGTATTATAACATATTTAAATAATTTTCAACCCTTGACACTTGACTAGTAATGTCTGATTAAAAAACTAGAGAACTCCTCTTATCAGTAACTCCAACACCTGCAACACCGACACAATACATAAATGACCAACACAACATACTAACTACCACATTTCGTGCACAATGTTCATGTATTCCATGGATGAAAGTTCAATGTGTATGACCATAAAGGCGTGCACCCGATATTGCAATTGCATAAAATGAAATAAAATGGATATTCACACACAAATTGACAAAGACAAAAGCAATTAAGTAAAATGCATCTTTATTTCTCTTTGAATCAATTCATGTTTTACAAATGAATCCCTCTTAGGGATACCCTTTTTGATACGCAATTACAATGTTACAATCCCCTCAAGGATACAATGCACTTTTCAAGCCTTTAAGGTGACACGAACTGCTCTAGGGTGGAGTTGACCCTCTTCTTCACATTGAGGAAGGAATTGGATGATTGAATCTCCTTTAAACCTGCTTTCCTACGGTCAAGAAACAACACAAAAGCATCAAACAAATAGGAAGCCTCTCATGATGAGGCCCTTTGAGGAAGATATGCATAAAGATGCCATAACAACTATGAAATCAAGAAAATGAGTAAAACATATTAAACTTATGCAAGATTCATAAATATTGTTAGAAACATGAAAGCAAGAAGTACAACTATCTATCTAATGGATCAATTGCATGAAATTAAGCATGTTAGCATGAAAAGAAGCCATTAATGTCCTACTTGCTATAATGAAAACAAGATTGATTAAACCCTGAATATACCGGTCAGATTGTCTCTAAACATGAATTAACCCACTAAAATGACTAATCTAACCTAACTAAGCATAATGGAAAGAAAACAGTAAGGAGATCTATCACCTATTGCAAACCGTAGCTCGGATGAGCGGTCTGCACTGTAAACCATGGTTGTCAGCCGTGACGAGCAACAAAGTAGTTTTGCCCTCCAAATTCTAGGGCTGTGGTCTTGATCCTCCTTGTCAAATTGATGATCAAGGGTCGCCTCAGTGTCCTATGATAGGTTTGGCGGTTGAATTGCTCGATAGGGCCTCCGTTTGCCCAAATTCGTATTTCTTGGCGTTCTAGCTCCTTAGGGCATCCATGGCACAATTTGTCATGATGCTTGATGGATTAGCAAGTGAATAGCAACAAGGCTCTCTTAGTGTACTCAAGTGAGTCTACAATTTGATAGGGCTTCGCTGCTCAAAATGCTCTCTCTCTTGCTATCTTTTGCCCTAATTTGAAGGGGTACTTATAGGACTACCCAAGGGCTAGGGGTGGCTTCATGGAGAAGCCAAGATCAAGAAGGGGTGGTTAGGATAGTTGGATTGGAAGCTTCCATCCTTTAACCACCTTCTTCTAGATCAAATGGTCATTCAAACCGATTTGGCTCGGATGAAGGCCAACTGAACTTCAGTTTAGACCGTAGGTGACAATTGTAGTTCAGACTGTAGACCATAGGTCTCAGCCATGGTTCAGACTGTAGACCATAGGTCTCGACTATGGTTCAGACTGATTAGGCCAAGGAGCCCAAATTGAGTGGTTAGAACCACTACTCTATCTTGGAGTCTATCCAAGATCTTCCATATGGTCTTGTAGCATGTCCATATGAGTAGTCGCCATCGACATGACATGTTTTAGGTGTCTACAGATGCCCCTTTTGAGATGCGTTGTGAGATCGAACAATGCATGAGAAAAAATAGACCTCCTAAAATGATGTCGAAGGTTCTATGATGATCATTAGTCGGATCAACATTAGATGCCCCAGGTCCTACAAAAGGATGCGCATCCTGGAATCATTGCTTCCAACTCTTTGGAGGCTTAATTTTGAAAGGGTTTGCACTCGTCATCAGTCATTCGGGTAGCTTTGGTGCTACAATAGGAGTTAGGCCTATATAACCGAAAGGAGGTGAGATACAAACAAACTATCATATTTGCTATTTTCCCCAAGCAAAGGGGTAAGCTTATGATAGCTGTTGACAATGATTCACAAGGATGAACGCAATTTTGACAAGATCAAGGGATCTACAATTTTAGGGATCTTCTATTGACTTTGATTATGATTTGATATTATGACTACCCCCTCAAGCGATGAGTCGATGAGGGTAATGACAATGTATGAAGTGACGAGGTCGCTTGACCATAATGAATGATCTGAACAAACTTAGAATTGAGCATTTAATTACTTGGCTAAGCCTAGTTCAGCTTATGATTCCAACTGTTAATAGTAATTGCACATTCCTATCCCATGGAGCGGTCAGGCTACAATAGCCTTCTTAGGGAATCAAAATGATACAATGCCAATTAGATTTTATGTTGAATCAATTTGTCGATGATTTGCTAAAAAGATGTCATAGAAGAAATGACATGAAATGCCTCATTCCCGTGGAGCGGTCCAGCCTTGAAGGCCTTCTTCAGAATTGAAAAGAAGCATATCAAATCAATGATGACAATTTTACCCCAAATGTCCTTATGGTTATTTACTCATCTCGTCGGATTGCATGGAGCGTCAATCATTGCAACCGCCAAGTGTCTAGAGTAAATAACTGAATACGAGGTGCATTTGGCTTTTGATTATTTGATTTTTTTTTGTTAATTTAAATTTTTTTAATTTTTTTAGTTGATCCTGGTGCTTGATCATCACCAAATTTGTTAAATTGATTGCTCTTATTGAGAATTTGATCCATTAGGAGACATTGATTTATCATTTAAGATCTTCCCACGATGGGATTTTGGTGCATTTAATGCTAGTTGCAAACCGTGTCTAGGAACTACGGTTGAAATTTCAAATTTTGGGAACCGTGGATCACATCTACGGGTGGAAAACCCTAATTCTAGGACCACGGGTGTTAGCTACGGTCCGATAAAAATAGGAAAAGGCTATAAAAATTTCTCATTTTCAAATTTCCTCATTATTCCTTGAAAATGACTACAATTTGAAGAGCTCTGAGAGGTGTGAGAGTAAACTTGATGCGAAACACTGTTAAAACTTACACCCACTACCTTACACACCTCTCGATGGTAGACCATGGACAACCATCTACTAGCAGAGGCCTCAGTGTGGGCAAGGTAACTCGAAACTGAATCCTCGCACTCATTACCAATTAAAAATGAACCACATTAATTAATGGGTTAAATCAATCTCACTAAACTATTGGCAATGAACCTCACCTTAGACTAGGCTAGTTTAGGATTTAATTATTATTATTTTTTTTTATTTCTTGGCTAGGAAATGACCCCAAAAGGGTCATATTCCTAGACCGTAGCTACCATATGTGGTTCCCCTTTGACAGATTGGGGACCGCAGGTATCATCTGCGGTTAGATTCAAATTACAATGGTAAAAAATTTGACCATTATGTGGACCACGAGTTTGACCTGCGATTCCCTATTTTTAGAAAAAAATCCAAATTTATTGATTTTTTTATGATTTTCTTGGCAATTAATGTCATTTATTGCACTCCTATGAGATGTATTATTAAATTTTTTATCATGCTTAGCATAATTTTATTTTTTTAGCTTTATTTATCTCTTTTTAGGTCATTTTTAGCTAGATTTTCCTTATGCATTATTTCTTTTCAGAAATTGACTTCTAGAGCTAGGGATCTAGACATCCTTCACACCCTCCACCCACTACTTACTAACCTGGAGTGGGAGTGGTTTGGAGCCATTGGCTTTGGCTATATTTTGGATCTACCCACTATCAGGGTAGATCAAGCCTACATGACTACATTGGCCCAGAGCTGGAATGCACGGACCAACACATTTCACCTATCGATAGGTGAAATGACCATTACACTAGAGGATGTCTACAGGATCTTTAGGATCCCTATTGATGGTGAGGCCATCACCTCCTCCTCCTTTTAGAGTAAGGGGTATTTTTGATTCTATCTTCGATGATCGGAGCCAGGATGCCCAGGGTAAGATCGACCATGGAGGTGTCCATATCGGGTACTAGTAGGGGAAGGGTGTCTTCTCTATCAGAGAGGTAGTATTCATGCACTTGGTCATGCAGATTGTGCTTCCAGACTCCTCGAGTGTGAGGATCCCCTAGAACCTTCTAGCTAGTATCAGGAGGGTCACATAGAGCTCTACCAATCATCCACTGCTCCTAGCCTAGGGAGCACTTTATTATGCTAGTTATATCAAGAGCTCTACCAGATCACCAATAAGAGCTAGGTAGGGATTAGCTATAGTTTACTCCTTTAGATCTAGGGTTGGTAGCACATCAAGATCGAGCGACCTACAGAGCTACCCCTGGATATTACTTCGATTGATGATGACCATCAGTGCTACACCACATGCTAGCCCCATGAGGAGGAGGGGTTCTAGAGTAGGTCCCATGCTGGGGACATAGAGCACTACATTGGTAGATTTGCAGCACTTCAATGGATGACATTGAGTGGCATCCATACATGGATTACCCTACATGGGAGGAGGCTAGCAAGCGGCTACGCTAGGCTCAATGAGATAGATGGCTACTCAACCACAAGGTGAAGGTCCATGAGTACCAATTCTACTCATAGGTCCTACGATAGTTTAGCCTAGTCTAGGACATCCCGAGCTACCTATGATCTATAGGGCTAGTACTAGAGACAAGTTTACCTTGGATTCAACCGACACCATTGGGAGATGAGGCTAATGATTTCTAGGAGTCAAGGATTTCTAGGGCTAGGACCACCCCTACATATGACACTTGGTGGTCCCTACTATAGTGGTAGGGATCTAGGCCCCTCGATGGATAGATGATGGGGTAGAGGTTGAGGCTAACCCGATGGGTGCAGAGTGTGCCTGCGTACTAAGGGTGGATGGGGGACAGAGGATGCACCATAGATGGAGGCCAAGGAGGAGGCCCTAGATGAGGGTGAGGTACCTCCAAACAATGAGGTAGGGTAGTTGCTAGCCCAGGTTGTAGATCTATAGAGTCAGGTTGGGAGACTTCAATCCTAGATGCTACAGATGGAGACATCTATCACCATGCTAGAGGTGAAGCTGTCTCACAGCGAGAGGTAGCTACAAAAGGCCCAGGAGGAGATCACAACTATGATAGCACATGCTACAATGGTAAAGGGGCAAGTCCAAGAGCTCACTAGTGTGTGATCTAGTAGAGGTATGACTGGGTACAGCTATAGCAGAGAGGGACTTAGCCCAAGATTAGAGGGGAGATCCTTCATCTTCTCATGCTATCATGGCACCACCCACAACACCATCATCCATACTACCAGGAGGTCATGACCCCATGGTAGATATTAGGTAGCTCACTTCCCTCATAGAGGAGGGAAATTATCAATGTGATGTGAGGGTAGCTCGCATATCCCAGCTAGAGGGGTATATCAGATTGATAGGTGGGTAGGTTCCCAAGGATCCTCATACCTTAGGGTCCCAAAGGACCAGGACCAAGACTATAGGGTAGTCATCCATGAGCTCAAGCCATAGGACTCATAGGACCGAGAGGACACATAGGTCCTCTAGCACACATGGAGCTAGCTCACATAGGAGCCACAGGGATGACAGAGGTGATGGTGGTGACTCTTAGGCTGGGGGTGTAGGCCCTCCATAGTATACATGTTGAGATACTATGATGTACTATTTTTATGTGTAAGGTCAAGGACCTACATAGATGTAGCCTATGGGTATTTTTGATGTACCCCCATGTACTCATGTTTGGACACACACACACACACACACACACACACACACACACACACACACACAAAAAAATATATATATATGAGATTTTGATCATTTTGGCTCATTATGTGTACTTGTGTATTTTTAATTTTATGTTTATGTTATGCACATGGATGCAGATGTTTATATTGATTTTATGTTTATATGATGTGATGTATGGATGACATGCACTAGATAGCTATTTTAATTTATGATGATGATGATATGCAATGATCTAGATGTTTAGATATGTTATTTATGATGGATGCATATGGATGTGATGTTTACTTTTAAACGCATATTTAATTTTGCTTTATTGTATGCATTTAATTTATGATGATGTCATGCTATGCTTGTACAATATATGTAATGCTTTATTTACATGATGGTAATCTAATGTAAATGAACCTGTATGCTTTAATCACTTAAAACATAAGGAATGAATGCAATATATGTTTAACAATCTAATGGATGACACCACAGAATGTGTAAAAATCATGAATGTAATTGGAAATCCTCATTACAAGAATTTAATCAATTAATCACCCATATATGAAATGCAATGATATGCAATGGTATGATGTGAATGATATAATATGTCACTCTATTTTCTTTTTGCAATTTTGAAAAATATGCACAATATAGTCAGTGGTCGTCTAAATATCATTTCTGATATCCATTATCTATCCTATATCTTGATTGTGCTCAATGTAATGATGTATCACTTATTAGATACTTTGCAATTTGATGATTTGCAATGACTTTTACCTTTGATGGTTTGTGATATTTGATATTTGTTGCTATTAGAGAGATTTTTGAGGTTTTCCATGAGACTCAAACACCCTAGTTGACTTATCAAAAGTTGTATACTGACCATACTAGACTTCTGAAATGTAAGGCTTTCACTAGGATAGGCCCTAACTATTCATTATCCCTGTGTGTGCACATGAATATTTTAAGATAAGGCACAAGCATACCCCGATGTCAGGTGGGATTCTTTCAACCCATTGCTAATATTAGGGGTTCGTAAGTGTTTATCCAATCTTAGGTTTAGATTTTAGTTGGACTAGACCACTAGGCGATACAGGACACCTGAAGCTAGCTCTTCCACATTCAAACATTGGTCTGTACATAAGTGAGGTGCTAATGCATCAGACATATCATCATGCGTAAGGTACAATAGTGCTAGAAATTCTAGGGATTCAAGTTTGCTCCCTCCTCTTCAATTTTTTGGGATACTTGCTCATATATAGTTGTGCAAGGGATTTGATTCCACTTTGAATTTAAACTTTCTTTGGATCTTCATTTGAACTTGCTTTATGATATTCATTTTATCTTTATATGAACTTTGATTTATAATATTCATTTGATCTTCACTTTATAGAATTTACATTTGATAATTTTCTTCAGAAACTTCCCTTTGGGGATTTTACTTTGGAGAACTATTTATAGGATATCGATTGAGTATATCGATCTATGATATCAATATAGGATATCAATCTGGGATGTCAATCTATGATATCGATCTAGGGTATCAATATTGAGGATTGATGTGGGATATCACTCTAGGATATTGCTCATTTTATCATAAGCAAGGGATTATGAGTAGGGAATACACTTGTCCTTTTTCCAATTACCAACATTTCCATACCATCCACACAAGGGGATAAGCAAGAATAACTCTTTTCACCTCAGGATACCCGATCCTACTTCATGGCTTTCATCTTCCCCTAGTCCTTATTAGGATTGTTTAATTTGTTAATTAGTGATAGAATTATGATATGCTAAGGGCTATACTAACTATACCTCATCTACAAAAGCAAAGCAAGCTTTCTATCAACTCTTGATAAGACCTCTAGGTATGGTTGAGTGACTAAAAACCTTAGTATATTCTTCATAGCAACATTATGGGTTGTGTTGAAAAACACAATTACTCACATGAATGATGGATTATGATAAATGCAGAGGTGCATGATTAAAACACAAACGTGGCATCATTTGTAAGACTGACAAACACAATCCCTTCTAATACGGAATGCAATGGATGATGAATGCCTATTTGCAATGCAATGAAGTGAATGCATGTGTGAATGAAAATGCATAATGCAAATGCAAATATTTTTGGATTTTATGCTTTACCAATTTTTTTGGATTTTATTGATTTTATAATTTTTATGGATTTTGAGCCTTTATATTTGACCAAATGATGAGTACATGCCTTCAGAGCCTTTAAATTGACCAAGTGATTCTTAGGAACCCTTGGAGATTTTAGGATTGACCAAAGGGATTATGAGCACCTTTGGGGATTTTTGGGATGACCAAGTGGTTCTTAAGAATCCTTGGAGCCTTTGGGTTGACCAAGTAGTTTTTCAAAAACCCTTGGTGCTTTTTGATTGACCAAACTACTCATAAAAAGCTTGGAGCCTTTTAGGATGATCGAGTGATTTTAACAAACCCTCAAAGCCTTTGGGGTTGACCGAGCAGTTTTAAGCAAACTCTCAGAGCCTTTTACTGACATGACCAAGCGGTTTTAGGAACCCTTGGAGCCTTTTGCTACACTCTCAAGCATAGAACACCTTAATATGGATGATGTTGAGAGGTTCAGGCTCTTCAACACCCCCTAGCGATGTTAGGTGATAGGTACCCAGACCAATATTTTTAGATATGATATAGGGTCCTAGCCAATTAGCCATAAATTTGTCTCGCATATCAGGCGATAAATTAGAGTTCTGTTGGTTCTCTTTCAAGACAAGATCCCCAACTTCAAAGTCTCTCTGGTGGACTTTGATATTATAAGCTCATTTTAGTCACTCCTGATAAATGCGAAGATGCTCAAGGGCATTCACATGATGTTCATCAAGCAGCGTCAGTTGATCCAGTCGAGCTTGCCATGCGGTGTCATCATCAATGAACTCTTTCAATGCGATGCGCAACATTGGAATTTCTAATTCCAAGGGCATAATGGCCTCAATGCCATATACTAGTGAAAATGGTGTTGCCCTAGTGGGTGTCCGAATGCTAGTCCTATAAGCCCATAATGCAAGGGGCAGTTGGATATGCCAATATTTGTGGTGTTCTTGTACCATATTTTTCAATATGGAAACCACTATCTTATTTGAAGCTTCAGCCTGCCCGTTTGCCTATGGATAGTATGGAGTCACAAAACTATGTTTGATTCTATACTTAGATGTCAAAGCTCTCACAGTTTTGTTCTTGAATGATGTTCCATTATCCGAAACTATCTTGGATGGAATCCCAAAATGACATATGATATGCTCGAGTATAAACTCTGCTATGCGAGCTCCAGTAGTCATTGTTAAGGGTATTGCTTCCACCCACTTTGTAAAGTACTCAGTAGCCATGATAATGAATGTATGTCGGCCCGATGATGGGGGAGAGATCTTGCCTATGAGATCGAATCCCCACTGAGAAAATGGCCAAGCCGCTTGGATGGGCTGTAAGGCCTATGATGGCAAGTGCGTAAGATTAGCATGATGCTGACATTTGATGCATTTCTTGACATACACATTGCAATCCTTCTCCATAGTGGGCCAATAGTAACCCATTCGAAGGATGCACTTGATGATGGCCATGCCACTAAAATGGCCATCGCACGTACCATCATGAGCTTGTGAAATCACCCAAGATGACTCTTGGGGCTCTAGACAATGAAGGAGAACTCCATCGTAACCTCGTCGGTACAAAATATCTCCTATCAAGACATATTTAGTCACTTTTTGCTTGAATGTGCATCTTGCAGCACGTGACAATCCCTCTAGGATCAGACCAAGTTTTAAGAAGTCTTGGATTTGTGACATCCAGCTTTGACAAGCCTCAGCTTCGACTGCCAAGATGACTTGCTCCCCCTGCGTATTTACTTTTGCAAATGCAGACTGAGAAATAACCTTGTGGTGAATGGTAGTACCACTCCCTGTTGGACTCTGAGAGGTTAATGACCCCTAGGGTGCCTTCTTTAGAAAGTCTTCAGCTCTGCAGAACCATTCAACTTTTGGTTCCACGCTAATCATGTTGACTGACATTTTATTATCAAAGGCTTCGCGCTCCACTATAGGATGCGAAAGCATTTTAACATGAATGGTAGTGAAATCAGTAGATGGATTCTGAGGGATTAAGGATCCCAAATATGCCATGGTGTCTACGAACCTATTTGATGAACGAGGGATTGCCTCGATGTCATACCATTCCAATTTAGCCAAATATGTAACAACAAGATCTTTATAAGCTTTCAGTATGGGACATCGACACTGAAAGAGCCCCTTAACTTGGTTGACTATGAGCAAGGAGTCACCAAAGATGTTTAATATTTTAATGTTCATGGCGATGGCTGTGTGGAGGCCCAGTAGTAGGGCTTCATACTCAACATTGTTGTTGGTGCATGGGAAATCTAATTTAAATGACAAGGGCATTGGAGCTCCTTGCGGTGTGAAAAACACTATTCCTACACCACCTCCTTGCTCGCACTTCGAACCATCGAAGAACAGAGTCATATCAACATTATTCTCTGGTTCTTTGGGTTTGGGAGCTTCGGATACGATGAAGACTGCATCATCCAGAAGCTCAATGGTCAGAGGCCTACTGTTTGATAGTGGTGCCTCAACCAGCTGATCAGCTATGACTTATCCCTTAATGGACTTTTAGCTTATGAATTCCAAATCAAATTCTATCAATAGCATGATCCACTTTGCAGTACACGTATTATGATACGTCTTACTCATCATGTACTACAAAGGATTTTGTTTTGATATAACATATGTCATATGACTTAGCATATAGTGTCACAATTTCTTGGTAGCGAACACTACTGCTAAACAAAGTTTCTCCACATATGCATATCCTAGCTCGTAACTCACCAAGGTTCGGCTAATATAATATATGGCTTGCTCTTTGCCTTGCACATTCTTTTGGGCTAACATGGTCCCTAATGCAAAGTCGGTCATCGATATATATAGCAAAAATGGCACATCTGGCCTTGGTGGAGCTAGCACTGGTGGCGTCACTAGGTATTGCTTTATTTTAGTGAAAGTTGCTCGATAGTCCTCGTCCCAATTGAATGGGACCCCCTTGTGTAGCAGTCGATTCATGGGTCGACATTTATCTGATAATTGAGTGATAAATCACTTTATCGATGCTACCTTGCCTTGAAGGCTTCTTAACTCTTTGATATTGGTGGGGGGATGCATCTCTAAGATAGCCTTGACCTTCATTGGGTCGACTTTGATGCCTCGCTTGGAAATGATGAATCCTAAGAGTTTACCAGAAGTTACGCCAAATACGCACTTCTTAGGATTCAACCTGACATTATACTCTATCAGGTGATCGAAGACCTTCCTCAAGACCTCCGCATGCTCAACACGTAGTAATGACTTGGCCAACAAGTCATCCATATAATCCTCTAGGATCTTATGCATATAGTCATGAAAGATATATGTCATGGCCCATTGATATGTGGCACCAACATTTTTAAGACCAAATGGCATAACTTTATAGCAAAATGTTCCCCATGGTATTATAAACATGGTTTTATGTTGGTCTTCGGGTTTAATCTGAATTTTATTGTAACCAAAAAAACCATCCATTAAGGAGAGCATTTCATGACCTATAGTTGCATCTACAAGAGCATCGATATTAGGCAATGGAAATGAATCCTTGGGTGTTGCCTTATTCAGGTCTCTAAAATCCATACAAATATGGATCCTTCCATCAAGTTTTCCTATGGGTACCATATTGGACACCCATTCTGGATAGTCGATGGAGATTACAAATTCTATGTCCAACAGCTTTTGTAGCTCATATTTCACCATTAAGGCTACTATTGGATGCATCTTTCTAAGCTTCTGCCTGACTGGCTTCTTTGACAGATCTAGTGAAAGGTTATGGGTAACCAATTTTGGGTCTAGACCTAGCATATCTTTGTATGTCCAAGCAAAAATATTAGGTCTCTCTTTCAGCAGAGGGATGAGGGTGGCACGCTCATCTGGAGTGAGACTCTCTCCAAATTTAACCTTCCTTGGATTGGTGGGATCATTACTGATATCCACATCGAAGGTTTCCTCTACTGACATATGTGATCCCTCCTCAAGCTGATGAGGCGTAGGGATCAAGTGGATGTCATCCGTTGGGTTCATAGGTTCCACATTGGAAGCATCCTCAGCATGATAGACATCATAAGCACAGCCTGGTGCAAAATGAAATGGTTGCAGCATTTCTTCATTAGGGAAGAAATATTTAGGCTCTATAGGTGAGTCAACATGATCCCAGTCGATAGCATCTACATTTAAATGCAATGGTTTGGATGGATCTGCTAGATTGTGGAGTGGAGTGGTCAAATCAATGGAGACCATATTGATGGAATGGAATTGATCTCCAAGACCACATGGACAAACTTCTACATAATCGATGTAGTCTTCATACCCGAGATCTGGCTCTAACGACATAGGCACAAATGGGTCCTCTCTATGCAGACTATGGATGACTGGGTCCTCTCTATGCACTGATTGCAATATGGGATCATTCGGCTCAATGAGCTCCATGTACACAGGTGGGTCGAGAAACACCATGTGATAGATCACATCAAAGTTCGGTGGTCTTCCCCTAAGGTGAGGATTGAGATTGATCTCTCTGTGCATGTCCTCGATCGTATAAGGTGCATTACGATGACGTAGGTAAGGAGGTCCTAGATAGGCTCTCTCCATTTCATCCTCATCATCACTATCGTAATACAATCCTTCACCACTATTCACTAGCATGGGATGCTCTGGCAAGTGTGGCCCCATGTAAGTCACATCCTGATCACTATCATCGTTGTCCAATAAAATTGGGTATGAGTGTCGTAAATATGATACCGCATCATAAACCGGTTCAGCTTCATCCTCTGACTGATTATCAGGTGAGATCTCACTATCCACCAAGGTATCTTCATGATATGACTTGGGTGGAGCTATGGTGACATAAGACACCATCTGATCATCCCTCTAGAATGTAGAAGGATCAAGGTGATATGGGTTGAAATCCACATCATCCCCTAGACTAAGGTACAAGTGATCTAATGATGCTGCAAGTAAATCATCCTATCCTCGTATCTGTAATCCTAACCCAAACCTATCAGTTGCTAACTGATAACGTGGCTCGAGCGGAGTCCTACGCCCTTGTTCAAAAATACCAAGGTCATACCCATGCCAATGATATAATTCAAAAATATGTCTAGCATATTCGAGGTTAGATAGATAATGAACATTCACTATGAATGGTTCATCATCATCTTCATCCATGGGCATTCGTGTGGGAAGCTGATCTAGCCCAGCATAGATGAAGTTCATCTGGTTGGGTGGCTCTCCCAATGGCACCATGGATCCAACCAAAAAATGATGAGCATGGGGTCGGCCCATCTCTTGTGCCATCTCCAGAATTGGTCCAAAGGTGATATTTTGCATAATATATTCTCCTAACCCTATGTTGGCTAGGTGAACAGTCACCCATGGTGTGGATGACCCTACTGATGATGCAGGTGAGGTAGGTTGAGGTACCTCCTCGGCTATATCTTGGGCTTCCTCCACTTCCATAGGAATGGGAGCCTCATCGATGACTAGTTTAGGCATATGTTTCTCTTCTTTCTCACCCACTTTCACCTTTAGCTTCCTCTCATCCTGAAGCATTGCTGATGTAGTCGATTTCAAGGAAGTAGCAGTAGTGTGCTCAGATATGTGTGACATAGATATCGATGGTTGAGCACATACTCTTTGTTTTTCTTCTAGACTCTTAACCGGTGATGTTGGCTGGACATCCAAGTGCATTGATGGGAGTATGAAACCCCCTAGAAGATCAGCCATGTTCATGAATTTAAATGGTTCTCCGTCTGATGGCACCACGTGAACTTGTCCCTCATGAATGTACTTCACACATTGATGTAATATAGAGGGAACGCAATGCATCTCTCGAATCCAAGGCCTCCCTAGTAGGATGTTATACTGCATGGCACCTTCGATCACATGACACATCATAGGGATGGTCTTTAGGCCTACCTAAATAGGTAGGACAATCATGCCAACCATCGAACATAACATGTCATTAAACGCTCTCAACGTGAATGCAGTGGGCACAATGTGTGATTTAGGCAGCTTCAAGGGACTCAACGCCTTGGTCGTTATGATGTTGATCGATGAACCAATGTCGATCAAGACCCTTTTGAATGGCACATGGTTGACACATGCAATGATATGCAATGGTGGGTCAGCCATATCGATAGGAACCATCCTGATTTCATGATCATAAAATTGGATCATCGATTCCTAGCACTATTGTACATGTCCCACAAAGTTGGTGAATGCTTGAGCATCCTAGGACTGTACTTCAATGGACCTCAGAATGTCCATGAGAGTCTCCCTATTCCTGGGGGACTATTGTATTAACTCATAAATAGACAACTTAGCGGGAGTTGTCTACAGGTTTTGAACCAACCTGCTCCGTATGGTCACCACCGGTCTAGTTGGTGGGCCTAGAATATTTTGAGTCAGTTGTTGATTCGGTATGGCTTGTATTCTTATGGGAGAACATGGTTGATTTGGTTGCTCATATCTCCCATGCCTTATAACAACATTAACCATACCTACGAACCCCTGGGTAGGTGGTTCGATGCGCACCTGGTTGACGTGACCAGCATTGTTGCACGATGCCTCATGGTTTGGAAGTGGATTTTTGTAAATCCCCATGTTCTAGTTGTCGGGTGCTAGTGGATTATTTGGTACTACAAGCTCACCTTTTTCAATCATGTTTTGCACAATATGCTTGAAGGACCAACATACTTCGATGTCATGACCCTTCGCACGGTGAAAGATGCAAAATAGGTCATCCTGGTACCCCTTTGACTTGGGTTGATTTGGATCGACCATCTTGATTTTGGGTAATCTGATTGCCTTGGCCTCACACAATTGATGGAATATCAATGTCAATGATTCCATCAAAGGTGTGAATTGGTGAGGTGGGCATTGTTCTTTGTTTTTGCCCTTATAATTATTATTGCACTTTTTGTACTATGCAGGAGGAGGTTGGGCCTGATAATTCTGCTTTTGTTGCCCTTTATCCTCTCTCTGGAGGTTTAGCACCACTTGGTTGACATGGGCCTGCTTGCCCTTATGTTTCATGGAGCTCTTCTTGGGCCCCTCTTTCCTGTTCTTAAGCTTCAAGTTGCCTTCTTGCAACTTGATATCTTCAATTACTTTGGCTTGCGCCAAAGCCTCCTCGAATGTTGGATACTACTGCAATTGCAACAATAATGAGATGTGCTTGGCACAACTCTTGGTAAACATTTAGGTCAATTTCATAGCAGGAATAGGGAATGGTAGCTTCACCATCAACCTCCTCCACCTCTTTTCATACTATTCAATTGGCTCATCATCACGTTGAGCTAGCACAACCAAATCGGAAAGGTTAGCCTATTTCTTGATGCCAAAAGAAAAGTGTTCAAGGAAAGCGTCAACCAGTTGCTCAAAACTGGTAATGTTGTGCCTCTTTTGTTGATTGAACCACTCTCTAGGTTGGGCCTGAGAGGGTTATGATAAATGTGTGCAAAAGTAAGGCATTATTGCTCGCAATTTAGAAATAGGCATCCAAAAATCCTATGACATGCTCCTATGCATCTTCATCACCTTTAAATTTGTCTAGCTTGGGCATAACAAAATGCTCAGGATAGGTAGGAGCAGGTATCGAGGGGTCCAAAGGCTCATTATGAATCTTTCTTAATGTCAGCTTTTGAATAGTCATGCCTTGCCTCTCGATCACTTTTACTTTTGTTGCTAAGGCTTTATAAGCCTCCGAGGATAGAAAGTCCTCCTCCCTAAGCTGACGTGGGGGTGGTCTTGGAGGTACATTCTTCCTCTATCGAGGTGGAGGACGTTGCTCTTCCTCCTCCTCAACTTGGGAGTTTTTAGGATACTCTTGCTCGGTTCCATCTCCCTCAACTTCCTCATATTGTTGTTGCCTCTCATATTCAAATGGTGGTGGTCGTTCTCTTTGTAGGGCACTAATATGAGTGTGAGCATCTCTATGCTCCTGTTGCACATCGGCTTGTGAAAAATCCTTTCTCTGAATGCGCTCTCTATTCTCTACGTGAGTGTATAGACCAGCCATGGCTAGCCTATCCTCCTACTCTACATGCTCCTTTTGGGTAAGGATGCATTCCTCATGCATGCGCTGCTCATATAGTCTTTGTCTGATGAGCCTCTACGATTGAAGATTCTCTTCTTCAATGCATTACCTTTCTAAGTGAGCATCCTCCAATTGATCTTGGAGGAGTTATCATCGCTGCTCAGATACCAGCCTATGTGATCTATCAAGGTGATTGGCCATGATAGGCCTCTGGTATGCATGCTCTATGCGAGTGACCTTATGGGTTCCATACCCATCTGACTGATTTATGATGCTTTTGCCCTTGTCTATGTAGATGGCATTGGCATCCTATTGAGCTCTATGCTCTATGCCACCATGCATGGATGGTGGATGTGTCACATGAGGGTGCTTGGAAGCCTCTCCATGTTCTCTAGTAGTCCTAATAGAACTCCTGCTATGCTCACTCGGGGCATGAGTGGGTGGAGCCGAAGGCTTATAGCCTAGCTGCTCAAGGATGCTACCTAAGCCATCCAACTATCTGGATCTCCACCGCTCATGTGGTGGTGTGCCATTGGCTCCCACCTTAGCCATATCAATAGTGATATTTTGATGTTCACTACATGTGGGAGTCTACACAGGCCTATGCTCAATGGTGGCCCTATCTGAATGCCCCTGAATGGGTGGATCTCGATCCCATATATACTCCAAAGGTGGAGCCATGGATCCTCCTATAGACCTATGATGTAGGGGTACTAACTTAGACCCCTATATAACATACTCTTTGGTCGATCCCATGGATGCGCGTGCAACGTGATCTCGATAATGGCTTTCGAGTGGAACACCCTCATGTTGAGAGGCTCCCTACTCTATCATATGCCTAGAAGAATGCACAGAAACTCCTCTATTAGGGGTATGCTCAATAGGTTCCCCTCGTGTCGAGTTGTCTCCTCTAATGCTCATCGAACGACATTTGAGAAGTGCATGTGGGTGAGGATTCGACATATGCTATTGTGAATCTATTGGGGCTTGGTCATTGGCATCAGGCTTATGCCTTTGTCGACCACCCCGTGTCTCCACCATGGTGTACCTAGTGTCTAGATTTATTCTTTATTACACAAACAAGGTATACAATGGTGTTTATCTCGTATTAACTTTTAAAAGTGAGCCCTAAACTATTTGATGTTGTTTCAAGTTTGTTGTATCAGTAAAGAACTCCTTATCATGTTTTGAAAGCTTGTTGGATTATATTCTTAGTTTAATTGGCTTTCACCTGTATACTCATAGCTCGACAACTTGGCTATGAACTCCAAGTCACGTAATCCAACCTATAATGTGTGGTAATGAAGCCCACACACGGTCAAGGAGCACAGGTCCTCCCAGATCCTCACCCATTTTCCCCTAGTCAGCGTTATACCCTCCGAAGAGAATACATGCAAATTTTCTAGGGTACGAAAGGTTCTCGGATCCGGTATTGGTCTAGTATCCAAGGGTACGTAGGATTTGGGCCAATGGATGGAAATTACGCCCACCATCGTTGAACCCTACTAGTGGTTGGATGTGACTCCCAACTCACTAGCGTTTAAGTGCCAAGTGGTGTGTGTGGTTCATTTTAATCTTTGCATAAAAAGGAAAATGCATAATATAGCATGAATGATTATTTCCTATATGATATGCAAAAATAAACATTTCATTTCAGAGAATGCATGCTATATCCTATATGATTTTTGACAATGCAAATTACGATGATATAGCCTCTGATTGGGCCTCAAGCATGCAAACCAACACACAATTTATATTCCTAGTAGTGCCTAGCCAAACTCAGAAAAGAAACCCAAAACCTAATTCATTTCCATTTTTTAGTGTCTTAATTGTATTGCAAATTTGGCTTTCTAGAAAACACAGAAAGAATAAAAAAGTTACAGAGGGTGAAAAATGGGGCCTACCTCAGGTCCTCATCCGATCAAGCTTTGGATCCTTGTTGTCTATTATGTTTGCTATGAACCGTAGGTCTGATGCATGGTTCAGACTGTAGCCCATGTCTTGAAGCCATGGGCCAACAATGAGACCACAGCTGAAACTTGTGGTTTGCACCTGATATCAAAAAACATAGGATGTCAGAGATTAGGTGCTTAAATTGTGGAGTTCCATTATGATCACCTTATGTACGACCATAAAGGTGTGCACCCGATATTGCAATTGCGTAAAATGAAACAAAAGAGATATTCACACACAAATTGACAAAGACTAAAGCAATTAAATGAAATGCATCTTTATTTCCTTTTGGAATCAATTCATGTATTACAAATGAATCCCTCTTAGGGATACCCTTTTTGATACGCAATTACAATGTTGTAATCCCCTCAAGGATACAATGCACTTTTCAAGCCTTTAAGGTGACACGAACTGCTCTAGGGTGGAGTTGACCCTCTTCTTCACATTGAGGAAGGAATTGGATGATTGAATCTCCTTTGAACCTACTTTCCTGTGGTCAAGAAACAACACAAAAGCATTAAAAAAATATGAAGCCTCTCATGATGAGGCCCTTTGAGGAAAATATGCATAAAGATAGCATAACAACTATGAAATCAAGAAAGTGCATAAACCATACTAAACTTATGCAATATTCATAAATATTGTTAGAAATATGAAATCAAGAAGTACAACTACCTATCTAATGGATCAATTGCATGAAATTAAGCATGTTAGCATGAAAAGAAGCCATTTATGTCCTACTTGCTATAATGAAAATAAGATTGATTAAACCCTGAATATACCAGTCATATTGTCTCTAAACATGAATTAAACTACTAAAATGATTAATCTAACCTAATTAAGCATAATGGAAAGAAAATAGTAAGGAGATCTATCACCTATTGCAAACCATAGCTCGGATGAGCGGTCTGCACTATAAACCATGGTTGTCAGCCGTGGTGAGCAACCAAGTAGTTTTACCCTCCAAATTCTAGGGATGTGGTATTGATCCTCCTTGTCAAATTGATGATCAAGGGTCGCCTCAGTGTCCTCTGATAGGTTTGGTGGTTGAATTGCTCGATAGGGCCTCCGTTTGCCCAAATTAGCATTTCTTGGCGTTCTAGCTCCTTAGGGCATCCATGGCACAATTTTTCATGATGCTTGAGTTGGCAAAGTGATAGCAACAAATCTCTCTTAGTGCACTCAAGTGAGTCCACAATCCGATAGGGCTTCGCTGCTCAAATGCTCTCTCTCTTGCTCTCTTTTGCCCTAATTCAAAGGGGTACTTATAGGACTACCCAAGGGCTAGGGGTGGCTTCATGGAGAAGCCAAGATCAAGAAGGGGTGGTTAGGATAGTTGGATTGGAAGCTTCCATCCTTTAACCACCTTCTTCTAGATCAAATGGCCGTTCAAACCGATTTGGCTCGGATGAAGGCCAACTGAACTTCAGTTTAGACCATAGGTGATAGCTGCGGTTCAGACTGTAGACCATAGGTCTCAGCCATGGTTCAGACTGTAGACCGTAGGTCTCAGCTACGGTTCAGACTGATTAGGCCAAGGAGCCCAAATTGAGTGGTTAGAACCATTGCTCTATCTTGGAGTCTATCCAAGATCTTCCATATGGTCTTGTAGCATGTCCATATGAGTAGTCACCATCGACATGACGTGTTTTAGGTGTCTATACAATGTAAGGTGCAAAACCTATAAAATTGAATGACATGTAATTTAACGGTAATAGCAATGTAGAGGCAAAGGATAAATGTCATACGTGGATCAAGTCGAGGGAATTCTAAACACAAAATACTAGTTTAAATATCTAGAGCGAAGGAGCAACAAATTTACATTTACTAGATTAAATTCTCATTATATATATATATATATATATATATATACCTCTCAACCAATCGAATTTATCTGTAAGAATAAACAACTTTCGAGAAGTGTTTAATCCAACATTAAATATCAATGATAATGCGTAGAGAAGATTACGAAATGTAATATTCATCAAATTTCATTATTGTTTCATTTTAGCTTAGATAATATGCTTTATTGCACCTATAATACGATGATGTTAGGGATATCTCTTCATAAAATTGAATTAACCACAATTGAAGACTTCTAAAGATCTGTGGTACATTGAATTCAATTTTTTCTAAGAAATTAAGACTCATCATAATAACCATCATCATGCCATAGAAAACTGTTCTTCATGTCAATGGAATTTACAATGATTCCTAGATAAAAAACATTAATACAGTGGTGAGGGAGCTGCGTGAAATCCAAGAGATCAATTTTCATATTGGAAATAACAAAGTGGCTATAACCCATGATATTTTTGAAATGATTCAATTGTCCAATAAAATTTACATGTTTTCCATATAGATATATATCCTCAAAAAAAATGTGGAACTTTCATTTCAAATTTTGAAAACAAATTACAATTAGATGGGTATTTTATACCCTCATATAAACCTTGCTAAATTATATGTGTTACAATAATAACAACGTGTTGTAAGCCTTTAGTCATCTTATAGAGTGTCATTTAAAAATTAAAAATTAACAACTTATCTTCTCAAAAAATACTAAATTATATATCTATATATATAGATATATAGATATATCAAAGAACATATGAGTTAATGATAAATTTAAATCTATTATGTTGCTTTCTCTATACATTCTTCTATTTATATAGTTGGAAAACTCTACGGGCCATTTATTTTTGTGTCAAATCCTAGATTTAATATTTACAATCCCTAGCTAGATGACCATATTCATGAAAAATATAGCACCTGAAGGGGATGTTATCATAGTCCACATCTTGTTCCAAAGTATCCTCCCAATCTATAAAGTAATTCTTTTGGCAAGGGCTTGTCAAGATCGATTAGAACACAAATTTTTGCATAGATAATTTGTTCAAATTGGCTTGTACTATCAGCTATCATCATATAATATTTTAGAGTATTACCTATTTCCATGAAGATAACTTGGTTCTAAAATGCAAATGAAAATAAAAATTCTCACTCGTACTTGGGCTACTGAGGGCATTTCCTCTTTTACCATGAACTTGGTATGTCATGGCTTAATGATTTTTTTTTCCTAACTAAAATCTAAGGATACCCCTAGAAAAGTTGCTCTCTATCCTCTTCCTTAGAAAAAATTACTAAGAAATAACCATTGGGATAACCAAAAATATTTAACTCATATATAATTCTCCGTTGTCTAGCAACACATACCTTGAAAGGAGGGAGGGTTAGATGAAGATTCAAAAATCAAAAAATTAATCCTCTACATTCCATAGCATTGATCCTAGTCTATATGTCCAATATATTAAGTTGGACTGTGGGAGTGATATTTTTTTCTTTCATCCACCCCAAGGTTGTCTTCCTAGGGTGCATTTTAGGCATTCTCAAATGGTTTTGGTAAGTCCTAGTGTTATTAACTGTAATTATTTGCAGCTTTTGTCCTCTCAAGACATCTTGGAAGGTCATTTTTAATAATGTTTCACCTAGTTCTCTTCCATGGAGATTGACTCATTTTCCTTGCTATGAGAAGCAACATTGGACCTTTCTTGATTACTTTTCAATGGTCTAAGTTTATTCCCCTATTGAAGTATTCAAACTTGTTGCAATACAATCCTAGCTTATTGTTTTAAAGTTTATCCTCTACCTCTTGCGTGTTTGTGCCCTTCATTATGTCCTTATTTGAGATTGGTTAATATATATATATATATATATATATATATATATATATATATATATATATATATATATATATATATGTTATATTTTTTTATTATTAAATATAATTCTCTTGACTTATTAAAAATATTAAATATGATTCCCAAAATTGATGGAAGGTATCCCTATTCTTGTGATAGTGTTTGGGTTCCCCATGACCAATTTGAGATTGAAATAAGGGAAATTTTTCATTTCATTATCATCCAAAGTTTCAAAATGGGGAAGCACTCCAAAGAAAGGATCATTTTCTAGTCTAAATTTGATGCCTACTTATGAAAACCTTGTGCCTGTAGTTTAAGAAGAAGCTTTTGAGGAGGACGGGATGGATGTTCGAGTGAGAACTGAGCCTTTATCATTACATCTAGAAAAGGATATGGAGTCAATTCTCGAGGAGGCTGATATGTTGTTGTTCTTTCAAAGGTTTGAGGGATTCAGTGAGGACCTATCCAAATAGATTAGTGAGTCTTGGTTTGATGGATTAGTAAGTGTGAATGACCTTCAATTTCAAATAAATTCCTCTCTTCTTATTGAAGTGATCGGTTTGCCAATGATAGGGTAATTACTTTTAGAGTGAAGCAAAATCAAACAAGATAGATCTCTAACTTTTTGGTACCTTGGGAAAATATGGTAATATACTTATCTACAATTGAAAAAGAATCTTTGCCAAAGCCCTAGGAGGGAGTAGAAAAGTAGGTAATTAAATATATAACTCTGGAGGGTCGTTTTAAGTTGATTTATGATTATCATGTGGTGATTCTTAATCATATTCCCCATAAAAAAATCAATATCCCTGCTTTCCTTTTATTTCTTTGGAGAAATAATTTGAACATGTGAAAGGCAAGAAGGTGGTAGTGCCATTCCACTATGCCTCCTTCTTCTAATTTTTATGTGTGTTGTTGATAAGGCATCAACCAAAATCATTTATAGTGGGGTGGTTAAGATCAACCCCTATTTAGGTGTTCCTCGGGAAGGTTTGAGTCAAACCTAGGGTGATACACCCATAATATTAAGGATAAATACAAAGAAAAATCCAGTATTGGATGTGGATTTGAAAGAAATTGTTTCAAATTTGTATCCTAATAGAAGTCTTAATTCCAACAAGAAAAAGAGGAAGCCCTTCTTACGACCAGTGTTGGAGGAAGATACTACATAAAATGTTTAGGTCAAGATTAATATGCAAGGTAAGATTTGCAAGTCCCATAGATTGAACCCTAAAATTTACTTGGATTCAGAGTTAGTTGTGGATCTAGAATAGGGCACTAGTGGAGAAGATGATAATTTTTTTGAGGAAGTGCTTGATGTTGTGGAAAAAAATGTTCATTGTTCGATGATACACTAGGACTATATGAGGAACAAATTGAGGTGAAGGAGGTTCTGGGTAATGCAAGGATATACATAGGAAATCATGGTCATATGAGATTGGATAATATCATTGATATAGACCATATGCATTTCCTACCAACTACGCTCTAATTGGACCTCCTCTTGATGAAGGACTTACTAAGTGCTATAACTAGGACCTATTCCAAATTAATGGTTTTGGCCTATGAGTTAGATTCCATCTTGGTATCACTAAGGATTTTTGGGTCTCAAAGTTTCAACATGGGTCACCTGAGGTGGTTGTTATTCTAGACAAGCTGCGAAGAGGGGAAATTGCCTATGTTCTAGGTAATGTAGGAATGGACATGGGAAATCATATCCTTGTGAGACCAAATAATATCATTGATCATTGTCTTAGATCCTATATTTAATACTTACAATCCCTTGCTAGGTGATCATATTCATGAAAAATATAACACTGGAAGGGGATGTTCTCATAGTCCATGTCTTATACCAAGGTATCCTCCCAAAACTACAAAGTAATTCTTTTGGCAAGGGCTTTTCAAGGTCGATGAGAACATAAATTTTTGCATAGATAATTTTTTCAAATTGGTTTATACTATCGGTTGCCATCA
The DNA here is from genome assembly GCA_028583015.1 of Wollemia nobilis. Lineage (NCBI taxonomy): Eukaryota > Viridiplantae > Streptophyta > Pinopsida > Araucariales > Araucariaceae > Wollemia > Wollemia nobilis. The sequence goes on from JAQPPZ010001808.1 coordinate 564,805, forward strand.
TATAATATCTTAGGTTATTGTTTATTTCCATGAAGACAACTTGGTTCCAAAATGTAAATGACAATGAAAAATTCTCACCCATACTTGGGCTACTGAAGGTATTTCCTCTTCTACCATGAACTTGGTATGCTAGGGCTTAATGAAAATCCTTTACCTAACTAAAATCCAAGAATACCCCTAGAAAATTTTCTCTCTACCCTCCTTATTAGAAAAATGAACTAGCAACACATACCTTGAAAGGAGGGACAGTTGTGTGAAGATCCAAAAATCAATAGATTAATCCTCTACATTCCATAGCATTGATCCTAATCTATATGTCCAACATCTTAAGTTGGACTCTGGGAGGGACATCCACTACTTTCATCCACCCCAAGGTCATTTTCCTAGGGTCTATTTTAGGCATTCTCAAATTGTTGTGGGAATTTCTAGTGTTATTAACTATAATTATTTGCAGCTTTCTCCCTCTCAAGGCATCTTGGAAGGTCATTTTTGGTAATTTTTCACATGGTTCTCTTCCATTGGGATTGACTCTTTTTCTTACTATGAGAAGAAGCATTGGATTTTTCTTGATTACTTTCCAATGGTCTAAGTTTATTCCCCTATTGAAGTATTTGAACTTGTTACAATACAACTGTAGCATATTGTATTAAAGTTTTTCCTCTACCTCTTGTGTGTTTGTGTCCTTAATTACGTCCTTATTTAAGATTGACTAAAATAGATAAATATAAAAAAATTGTGAAAATTATGTTATATTGTTTTACTATTAAATATAATACTCTTGAATTATTAAAAATATTAAATATGATTCCCAAAATTGATGGAAGGTATCCCTATTCTTGTGATAGTGTTTGGGTTCCCCATGACCAATTTGAGATTGAAAGAAGGGAAACATTTTATTTCATTATCATCCAAAGTTTTAAAATGGGGAATCACTCCAAAGAAATGATCATCTTATATAGTCCAAATTTGATGCTTGCTTTTGAAAACCTTGTGTCTGTAGTTGAAGAAGAAGCTTTTGAGGAGGATGAGATGGGTGTTTGAGTGAGAACTAAGCCTTCATAATTGAATCTATAAAATGAGGTGGATTTGATTTTGGAGTATAATATGGTGTAGTTATTTTAAAGTATTGAGGGATTCAATGAGGACCTGTCCTGATAAATTAGTGAGTCCTAGTGTGATGGGATATTGAGTGTGAATGACCATCAGTTTTAAATAAATACCTCTCTTATTATTGAAGTTACTATTTTTTTGATGATATGAGAATTCCTTTTTATATTGAAGCAAAATCAAACAAGAGAGATCTCTAACTTTTTGGCACCTAGAAAAATGTGGCAAGATACTTGTCTACTATTGAAAGAGAATCTTTGCCAAATCCCTGGGGGAAGTAGAAAAGTTGATAATTAAATATTTAAATCTAGAGGATCATTTTAAGTTGATTTATGATTATCATGTGATGATTCTTAATCATATTCACTACAAAAATAAATTCAATATACTTTATTTCCTTTTTCATTCTTTGGAGAAATCACTTGAAAATGTGAAAGGCAAGAAGGTGGACATGCCATTCCACCAAAACTTCTTCTAATTTTTAAATATGTTGTTGATAAGGCATCAACCAAAATCATTTATAGTGGGTTGGTTAAGCTCAACCCCTCCTCAAGTATTCCTAGATAAGGTTTGAGTCAATCCTAGGGTGATACACCTATAATATTAAGGAGAAATACAAAGAAAAAGCCATTTTTGGATGTTGATTCAAAAGGAAGTAATTCAAATATTGATCCTAATAGAAATATTAATTCCAAAAAGAAAAAGAGGAAGCCCTTAATAGATATGGTGTTGAAGAATGTTACTACTGAAAACGCTTATCAAGATTAATATGCAAGGTAATATTCGCAAGTCCATAGATTGAATCCTAAAATTGACTTGGATTCAAATTTGGTTGTGGATCTAGAACATGGTGTTAGTGGAGAAGATGATTTTTAGAGGAAGCACCTAATATTATGGGTAAAAACCCTCACTAGTCGATGATACATGAATATTGTATGAGGAACAGACTAAGGTGAAGCAGGTTTTGGGTAATGTAGGGATGGACATAAAAAATCATGGCCCTATGAGACTGGATAAAGTCATTGATCTAAGGCATATGCATTTCCTTACAACTAGACATGAATTAGACCTCCTCCTAATGAAATAAATATTGAGTGCTATACCTAGAACCTATTCTAAATTAATGGTTATAGTCCATGAGTTAGATTCCATCTTAGAATCAGCTAAGGTTTGTTGGGCCTCAAAAATTCAACATGGGTTGTCTAAGGTGGCTACTATTATAGCCAAGTTGTATAGAGGGGAAATTATTTAGGTTCTAGGTAATGCATGGATGAACACAAGAAATCATGGTCTTATAAGTCCATATAATATCATTGATCCGAACCATATGTGTTTCCTACCAACTAGGATTGAATTGGACCTCCTCTTGATGAAGGACTTACTGAGTGCTATAACCAGGACCTATTCTAAGTTGATGGTTTTAGCCCTTGAGTTATATTCTATATTGGAATCAACTAAGAATCGTTGGGCCTTGAAGGTTCAACAGGGGTCACCTAAGGTGGTTGCTATTCTAGCCAAGTTGCATAGAGGAGAAATTACCCCTTTTTAAAGATTTGTTCTTTATTGGCTATTGTAGGTGGAGTAGGACATTTTAAGTTGATTCTTCTCAGATGTTGGTTGTGTAGTTTGTTTTTCTAGTAGATAGGTGCTTATGGTAAGCACTTTCTGGTTGTATGTTTTCTAGTTGAACTTGATTCCTTGTTTTTATTCATATTTTACTATTTTCATGCAAAGAAGTCTTTGTAAAAGGTACTGGACCCTTCTAATCCCCTTCTTAAATTGTTAATCAAAAATATATATATTAACTATGATAACATATTTAAATAATTTTTAACCCTCAACACTTGACTAGTACAGTTTGATTAAGACTCTATTGAACTCCTCTTATCAATAAATCCATCACATTCAACACCAACACAATAATTAAACGATCAAAATGACATCCCAAATACCACATTTCATGCACAACATTCATGTCTTCCATGGACAAAAGTGTAATGTAAGGTGTAACACCTAGAAAATTGAACATGTAATTTTATGACAATAGCAACACAAACGAAAAGGAGAAATGTCATGAACCATCCATCAAATTTTATTCTTTTTTTGTTTTAACTTAGACAATATGCTTTCTTGCACCTATAATATGATGGTGTTAGGGATATCTCCTCACAAAGTTGAATTAACCACAGTTGAAGGCTTCCAAATATCTATGGTACATTGAATTAATTTTTTCTAAGAAATTAATACATCATAATAATAACCATCATCATGCCATAGAAAATTGTTCTTCACATCAAGGGAATTTATAGTGATTCCTAGAGAAAAAATATTGAGATAGCGATGAGGGATCTACATGGAATCCAAGATGTCAATAATCATATTGGAAAAACAAAGCGATTATAACCTACAGACATCAAAAATTGGCATTTTTGATAACATAATAAATTATAAATTAATATACCCAAATATACCTTTTTGTCACTTTACAAAATTATAATTAATCTCTTTATACCTAAATTCCCTAATATTCCCCTAGCAAAACCTTAGCAACACCCACAAATAAATAAATAATAAAGAAAATTTTGAAAACATACTCCACATCCACAAAAATAATAAAAATAATAAAATATTAAATTCCCACCCATCTCCCTACACCATTAATAATTAATTAAATCCAAAATTAACTTAACTAAATAAGATTAACATCAATATTACAACCCTATTTATTACACCTCCTATCAAGGAAATGATAAAAATTAATAAAATAATCCTATTACAAATTAATATTAATTAAACATATTATTAAGAGCCCCTAATTAGGATTAAACAATGATCTAGGCATGGCATTTAATAAAAAATCTCTAGAAGCCTAGAGAATTGCCCTCTTTTAATATTTAAAAATCCCCATTTAATATGCCATCTCACATGTACCTCCCCCCTCATGACATAAAAAGTATTTTAAAATTTAAAAATGTGCCTAGTCAAAATCCACATTTATTCTACTTGGCCCAAGGACAAGCCACCTCACCACTTTTACAATTTTAAATTATTTTACATTCCCCCATGTCCCTTGGGAAATCAATTAAAAATAGTTTTCCTATCCCCCTAGGACACCTCCCAAAGCTATTTATTATGACAACTCCCCCACCCTTACACCTCATCATTTCCATAATTTAAAATTACTTGTCACACTACCCTATGCTTTTGGGAAAATAATTTTAAAATGATTTCCCATCCCCCTAGGACACCCTACCCAAAGCCCTTTAATGTGCCACCTTCCCCATGGGACACCTCACCATTTTTAGGAATTTTAAATTCCTCCACAATCCCCCATGTATCTAGAAACTAATTTTAAATTAGTTTCCATTCTTCTAGACCCCTTCCCTTCCCCAAGGTACTTAAATGCAACCCTCCACCTCACCCTCTCTAGATTTTTCTCCAAACTACCCTTGCACATGTGGAGCATACACATGGCATCCCACTCATCCTTGCTCAAATTACCTATAAATACACCTTCCCATGGCAAAATTAGGGGAGCCCAAGTTGTGCTAGCTTTATGCTACCAAAATTTACCTAGAACTCCTGAGTAAGATCTTTTCATACCTTTGTTTTGTTTTAAGATTTGGTTGAGATTTCTATTTATGCTTTTCATCATATAATCAGGTGCTACTAACATATTGTTTATTTGCTTGTGTGCAGGTCTTTGAAGGGGCTCAAATCAATTCAACTACATCAATGATGACAAATCCAAGCACAATGTCAAACCCAACATCCACATTGTTTGTAATGTGAAAAATAAATAAGACACCATTATTAGCTTGTAAAGGGGATTATTCCCCTAATTGTGCATATTTTCATGGCAAAAACACCCAATATGAGGGTTAATTTGTATTAAAAAGGACTTTTTTTACTTAATACAATCTTTCATTTTCCTTGAATATGGTGTGTTTTTCTTGTTTACATAACCCATGAGTAGAGCATGACTAACACCTCTCTAGGTATGTTGTAATAATACATTCTAATTTTGTTGTTCCCATATGCAGTTAGAAGCCTTCAAATAAGCATATCGAACATATGGTCCATGAAATTGAAAAAATGAAAATAGCAAAAGGCTATCATCAAACACTTTCTACGGGGTCAAATAAAATTGGTATGCTCCATGTTATTTACAAAATGGGTCAAAAATACACCCTCATTGGTTGGTCCATCTACCACATCAAAATTGGTATGTACCATACCATTTACAAAATAGGTCAAACATGCACCCTCATTTTTTGGTCCATCTACCACATCAAAATTCACATAATTCTACCAAAAGTAAAGTTTCGATGACACATGCTCACTCCAAATATGAGGTACTTAGATTGATATTGATTTTACAATATTTGCATCCATCAATTCACATTACTCCACCACCCAAATTGGTCAATCGTTTCATGAGTCTCATCTATTTCATTTTTCACTCATTCACCATTTGAGGGGGTAAGCTAAATACTAAAATTTGGGTTGATCATTCAATACTCATGTCGGGCCAACAAAATCAATTTCTCCACTTAATAAACCAGGTGTCTCTTATTTTGTACACCACATTGTGTTTCATATCGATATAAAAATGTGCATTTGTAGACACAAAATTCTAGTATTTTGCACTAGAATTACCATTCATAATTCACCATTCACACCTAAACCCCCTTGGAAACTCAATCCCTCATCCACATCAAGCTCTTGGTCACCATGTGACCATCCATTTCTACTTACCCTAGGTTAGTCTAACCCTGGATCAACCTCACCCATATTACACTCCACTCACAAATAAAACAAGGATGAGGTATTTAATAATCCATTACCCATCCTCCACTCCACTTAGGCATTTAATAAATTTAATAATCCTCCATTCACATATGAGATAAAATGCCCATCCCTCATCCAAAAGAGACATGCCCCACTAGGAATTTTGTATTCCTCTACTTAGGCATTTAATAAATTTAATATTCCTCCATTCACATACAGGAGTAAATGCCCATCCCAAACCCAAAAGGGATATTTCCCACTAGGAATTTTATATTCCTCCACTTAGGCATTTAATAAATTTAATACTCCCCCACTAAGGGAAGCCCATACTTCCACCATATGCATGCAAAGGATCCCATCCTCCACTTTGTATTTAATATAGCACATGCTCCACTTGTGGAATTTAATATTCCCACCTAAGTAAGACCATGCTACACTTATGGGGAATCCTATCTCCATTCCACCTAGCCCTAGCCAAAGCTATAAAATAAGGCATTTCTACCATGCCTAAAAGAGGAGATTTTAGACACCGTTAGGTTGCCCAAATACAGACCTATTTTGGAGCACCAAAGGAAGAGGACTGAAAGGAGAACTATCATGCTAATGAAATCATGCTAGACATAATACATCCCTCATGGAGATCGAGCCATAGGAGCCAAGGATCATCTATTCAAGCCTTTCTACCACATAGTCCCAACTGTAGCCTGCATTTGACCAGTCTCAAATGCAACCTACGTTTACCAAACATAGCCTACGGGACCCAAATGTAGCCTACAAGTGTTCATTCCTAGATAAACCAATTCTAAACCCATATTAGCATCAAAATGACTCATCAAGGTTTATTTTTTTACATCTTGCATATTTATATAGTCTTTGTAATCATTTTATTTTAGGGCTTTGTAGCTCTCTTCAAATAAATATGGGCCTTACATAGTGGAGTCCATATGCTATTGATCCTCTTTTGTTTGTAAGTATTTTTGTTTAGGTGATAAGTTATTAGATGGTTTTTGAAGCTAGGATGGCCCACAAGGATGCTCAAGCCCACCCACTCTTTTTTATTATAGCACGAGGATGTTGACACCTAGATTCATTGATTAGAAAAATGGATTTTTCCCCCTTTTCACTGTCTGTAATTATACCCTTGCACATCGAGGCATGTTGTTATAAAAATGAGACAAAGGCTCCAACACAATAAAAAATTAAAATAATTCCAATAGTAAATAATGACCAAAATGATCCCTCAAAGAAGAGGAACATATTAATAAAATAGAAAAAACCTTATTAATGAGCTTTTGAAATTGCATCACCAAATAGGGCATAATAGCTTACTCAATATTTTAGTATTTATCCATGAAAATAAACTTGCATTTAGTTGTATTTGTGCTTTATGGTAATCTACATTCTTAAATGAACTTGTCATTACCATTTTCCTTCTCTAAAATAAAATAAAAGTGTCATTTAAATAGCCATGAAATGTGTGTTTTATTTGCATTTAAGAATCACTTGCCTTACTAGAATTGTTCTTCATTGTTTCCTCTTTGAAATAAAAATACTTCCCATTTATTACATTTTTTTAAAATAAAAAAGGTGTCTTAGACTTATGACCTTGGTTACATCTAATTTTATACAAATTACATCCCCTATTGTTTGCATTCAAACATACAAATAAGAAAAGCAAATATAGTTTGCATCCTTGGTTAGCTATCTTACCATTCTATACATAATATTTATTTTCATTTGAAATGGAAAAGGAAAGTTATTTAAATATTGCTTACTAAATATGAAAATCATGTAGGAATAAAAATATTGTCTTCTTTTATTGTTGTTTTTACATGCATTACATCTCATCATTGTGCATTAGAATAGGCCCAAAACATAACCTTAGGTATTTTTGGAATCAAAGCACAAAATATAGATTTAGGGTGAATCTATAAATACCCTTGGTGAAACCATTCTCCTAACTAAACCTCCAAAACCTAGGGGGCATAGGAGCTTGTCATTGAGCCAAGGTGTGGCAAGTAAGATATCCATTTTTCATGCCATAAAAGTACCTACTTACTTCAAAATCATAACCATTCATCGATGGTGCTTTACCACCTCATTAATAGAACAATATTTAACTTTTATGAAGACTGAGAAATAATGGACTATCATCTAAAGCACCAAGAAATATGGTTGAAGTCAAGATAGAAGAGAAAAAATGTGATAGATTTCCAGTCACCTAAATCATCATCCCAATACGAATCTAAATTCCTAGCGTAATTATAAATTAATCAACTAAATAATGAATACCCATATGAGAAGTACGTTTTATGTATCCAAGGATCTTCTTTGTCTTGATCTAGTAACTCTCTTAGGGTTCCTACATGTACCTAGAGTAATAGCTAACAATAAAAGTAATATTATGTTACATATGATTGAGGTAGATAACACCTCCTACAAGAGTTTGATATAGTGTGGCATACACCAAATGAGTCATGCAATCTACTTAAAGCCTATTTCCTAAAGTAAAAGGAATCTAATAGGGTTATTTATCATTGGAGGCATGAATTCATGACTTCATATCTTGAATAAAGGTATGAAATATTCCCATAATAATAATACCATCTATATATATCACAATCAACAAAGTATTATTATCTTGATAGTATATGTAAACATCATGTTTATTCTTACATCGGTAAAAGCTACTAGTAAGAAAGAAAACATGGAACTTCTCACACCAAGAACATAGTGCCTCCTTGATCCCATACAAGGACATAGTAAATCAACATACAAAGGGGGTAGTACCCTCAAGCTCAAAACTAGGCAGTTTCTACATGTAAATATCCTCCTTAATCTAACCATGAAGAAATGTGCTATTCACATCCATATGATGTACCTATCAAACATCAAAAGTAAACTCTAGATAGAATCATCTGAACAAAATTCATCCTTGAAATTAGGACAAATATCTCTACAAATTCAATTCCTTCCTTTTGAGAGAAACTCTTAGAAACAAGGAGTACCTTTTGCTTCTCCACCTAACCATTTAAAGTGTACATGGTCCCATAGATCCCTTTGCACCCAACAAAATTCTTCTCTCCTGTAAGAGGAATAAGTTGTGATGTTTGATTCTTCATTAAGGACTTGTAATTGAAAAACATGTCATCTTTCCACTTTGGTTGGATCTTAACCTAAGCTTATGTGAGAGTATCTCTACAATTATCAACCTTTAAAATAAAATCTTGAGGAAGGGATTTTTAACATTACTCAACAAAGAGAATTTATTGAGCATTCTAGAATAGCCTGAATCCTTTGGGAGTAAGACAAACTATGGAATATCTAGGCATATACTATGAGAAAGTAACATTAAATGAAAACCCTAAATAACCCAAACTATGCTCACCACCCACCTTATCATCAAATATTTTGGCACAAGGAATTGGTGTGTCAAGTTTAAAATTCCAAAAATTTAAGACTAAAGGTGTTGATGATGGTGCTACCCAAGGAGGGTTCAAATTTATAATCATAAGACCTTCACTAGAAGATAAAGAGAAATATATAATATGAATAAATCAAATGAGAATTTCTAAATAATTTCTAAGAGCAAACAAATAATCAAGAGGATATTTGATCAAAAACTTAGGTGGAGGACTGTGTGAAACCCATGGAAGAACTTCATCAAAAAATACATCTTTCCAAACATGAATCTCAATCCTTAAAGAATCATAGAGATGGTATGCCTTAAAAAATACATTTGTGACTCTTAGATACCTCCTTCTTATGTTCTTTAAGTATATCCATTATAAATACCAAAAGATATGGTATCAAGATATATTGGAATCATAACTATCAAAAAATAAAAAATAAATTAAAAATATATATATTAGATGCACCACCTACCAATATTTCTAGGGGTGTAATACCCTAAAATGCTCCAGTGTTGACTTTTTTACAATGTATACTATACAAGGGATGGACTCACTACAAAATTTGGGTTCCATCCCCTTATCATGAATCTCCATTATTACCTTGGTTTCCCTCTCAAGTAGCCCATTCTATGCAAGAGTATAGTGAATAATCCTTTGAAATCTACTACTATGAAGAGTAAAAAAGTCGTTAAAAGTATTATACATTATTGGAGATATTACATTATTTTTTCCTCTTGTAATATTAGTTTGGTAGATGATTTATATTTTATGTAATGTATGTGTCAATTTGAGAGAAAGTGCTAGGTCTCAAGAGAGAGAATAGATAGTCACATGATATGTGGCAATATGAGAGTATTATATTTATGAGAGGAATATTAAAGGATGCATATACTAGATATTTAAGGAGAGCAATGCAAAATTATATATTGGAGATATAACTCTAAGCAATACAATCAATAAGAATCATTTTTGTATATTGTGTGTATTTGAGTTGTGAGTGATTATTATTACTCTAATATTGAGATTTATTGTTAGTCTGATCAATGGCATATATTTTATTTATACTTAATCCTTGAATAAATTTTCTATGGATTAATCTACTAAAAAATATGATAGTGGTATCATAGCCAGTGAGAAAAAGAATTGGAATAATCATCGCCATTCGACGATAAGCCCAATTGAAATATTTTTTAAGTTGAAAGATATTGTTGCAATAGAGTTTGTTGGAGTTAATAATTTGGAGTTTTTTTTAGGAATATTACAGAAGGAATTGAGTAGTAAATGATTAATTTAGAATTTGAGGATTGAAGATATGTGTTTTACTGATTACTATTGGAGAAGAGTTGATATTTTCATTGTAGAGACGTATGCTTATTATTTCAAATGAAGATATCACTAGAGTAAACAACATTAAGAGTATAAGGAAGAGGATAACAAAGCAATGTTTTGAGAAAGAAGAAAGCTACATTGAAATAAATGTGTGTGTAGGTTCTAGAGAAAGATCAAATATTTTTTTAGAAATACATTGTAAAAAAAGTTGAATGTGAACAAGGAAGAAAGCAGGAGGTAGTATTGAGTGCTAAATAAAATAACGTGGTTAGTCAAGGATTGGATAAGAAAAATTAAGTATTATAAGTCTATCAAGAGCATAGAAATATTGTGCATGAAGGAAGCTTGTATCCAACATAGAAATAAGTATATTCGTACTTACAATATGGAAATGTTTAAGTCTTGATTTTAGGTATTTTGACCCTATAGAAGGACTCTCTATAGATATCTACTATGGTTTAATATCAGTCTATTTTGACAATTTAGTATAGTAATATCCACAAATAGTGCGGTAATATAGACATAGGGGAGTTAGCATGAATTATATAAACATGGATTGCAAAAATTGCATCCTATTCAATCTGATTGCAGTGTAGCACCATTTCCACTAGATGTATTGTGCTTGCAAAGGCTGATTCGAGGGGTTTCATTTAAAAAAATCATGGGAGAGTAATATTACAGATCTTAGACATACATTCAAGCTTGCATAGTTATTGTCTCATAGTATTTTATCAAGAGATAAGTGTGATCATCGATTGAATAGTGATGTAGGCTTTTCACAATATTTCAAAAGGGTTCCAAGAAAAATATTTATGACTTGTGAATATCTTAACCTATTATCACTTTTATATTTTCACCTATGAAAGTTGAGCATTGTCCACTCCACCACCATTTTTTTTATTTGTGGAAAACATCCCAAAAGGGATGCCACTTTCGGGTAAGACCCAAGGAGGCAGGGGTATCCATTCCACCAAAAACGCCCAGGACTCGGACCTGGCCTACCACCTTTGACATACTCAAGGAGCAAACAAACACACAAAACCAATTTAAAAATAAGTAAATAACAACAAAAATAATAAAATAAAATAAAAAACATGCTCCTTGAGTGTGTCAAAAACAAAAGCACAACCAAACACGCACAATAAGATAAAAGAAACCACAACACAAACCACATAGAAAAACACAAGAACCACATAACAAAACACAAACAAGACAAAAACAACAGAACACTACAAAGACATAACCCAAAAAACACATGAAAAATAAACACAACCAAAACCTAAAAAATTAAAAAATAAAAAAAAAAATAAAAAACAACCAACATCAGACAATAAACAAAAACAAAAAACATAGAAAACACTCACACATAAAAACACGAACTAACACAAACAAAGAGAAACCCAAGAACAAGAACAAAAAAACACAAGAACAATAACAAAAAACATAAAAAAAAACACAAAACAACAAAAACACAAGAACAACAAAAAACAACACAAAGAACACAAAAACAAAACAAAACAAAAGAACCCACCCACCTTAAAAAACTAAAAAAAAAAAAAAAAAAAAAAATTGAACATAACAATGACCTATCTAGACCAGAAGACTATTAAGGCAAGAATCAACAGAGGAAACAAAATAAAGAATAGAATGAGCTAGGGAACTAAAAAAACTGAATGAACCAAAGAGAAGCAAAAAAAAAAGCAAGAAGAAACTAGGTACCTTCAGAACTGGAGCCATCCAAAGAAATGATAGAAAGAAGAGCTTCCCTAATTTGAGAAGCCCACCATCTAGGAGGGTGGCCATAACAAGTAAGATCACCTTTGTCCAAAGCCCAATTAGCTAAAGCATCAACACTCTTGTTTTGATCTCTCGACCACATGATTGTAATCAACTTTCAAAAATCCCATCCGGATTAATTGAATCTTCTCAATAATTCTTTTTATTCTCCAATCCACCTTATGATTCTTAGAAGGAGTCTTCAAGAGATTAATCATAAGTTGAGAGTCGACTCAACTAACACCTTTTCCCATCCAACCTTAGTAGCCTCCTGAAGGCCTCTGAGGATACCATACCCCTCAACAAGGTTATTGGAAAGAATACCCAAATTCTCAAGAAAAGTAAAAACCAGGGAGCCATCCGAAAGTCTACCAATTCCTCCCACACTGGCTTTTCCAGGGTTCCCTCTAGAGGCTCCATCAGCATTGACTTTTCCAAAATCCTTAGGAGGAGGTTGCCAATTTCTTGTCCTATCCATCTTACTAATACTCACATTCCCTTTAAGTTGGTTGCCCTTAGAAGATTTAATCTTCAATATTTGCATCACTTGATCCCATCTTTGGTGGGAGTTTTGGGGGTGATTAAGGAGTTGATGGACCGATTCAACTAAGTTGGCTATGGTCTTTTGCCAAATATAGTGAATATCCTTCCTATCTTGATTAAAAATTTGGTTGTTCCTTTCATTCCAAATATTCCAAAGAAGAATGGTAGAACCCATCCAAACTAACCGCCTAATAAAATGATCAACACCCTCTTGATTAGGCCAATCCCTCCAAAGCTGTTCAAAAGTAAAAAAATTGGACCACTGTAAGCCAAGTAAAGTGGCCATTCTCCTCCATAGCTCAGAGGCTAAAGTACACTCAATAAAAATATGGTTGAGATTTTCTACATTCTCTTCACACATTTCACATCTAAAAGGGCCATGAAAACCACGCTTCATAAGTTGCTCACCAAGAAGCACCCTACGATGCAATAAAAGCCAATTAAAGAACCTCACCTTAGGCCAAAGCTTTTGAGCCCACAATCGAGAAAATATGTCAGAAGAATGGTTGGGATTATTATGGCATAAGGTCAAATAACCTTGAGCAACCGAATACTCACCCTTAGTAGTGTTGTTCCATCCAAAACAATATTTTTCATGGGACCAAGAGAGGGATCTCATATGAAGGATGCCTTGGATATCTTGTCTTTGCCTTTCTGGGATTTGAATAGGCCAGTCCTCAATAGGGATCCAATATCTACCAACCTTTGAATTACCAAGTATGGTACCGATAGTAATTAGCCACCTTTATCCAATTAGCTCGGTGAAGCTCCTCCATCCAAGGCCTCCAATCGGGAAACCGAGTTATCAAAGGCTTGTGACCATCCCAAGAATCTATCCAAAAATTTGCCTGTTGACCATTATGAATGATCCAAAATAATTTTTTCTTTATCAAATCCTCACCAGTCTTAAGAACTGCTAAAATGGGAGAACCTTTGGTAGGAAGTTGATAGCGAACAAGGTCTTCAGGACTTTTGTTCTCAAGATATTTAGCACGGAGATTATTGGCCCAAAGAGCATTGGGGTTATGCAACATCCTCCAATATAATTTAGCAGCTAAAGCTTTGTTGTTATTAATAGAAGACCGGAATCCTAACCCCCTTCACTCTTAGGAAGACATAAAGTATCCCATTTCACCAAGGCCCATTTTCTTTTCTCCTTAGTACCACTCCAAAGGAAACGATGACTGATTTGATCCAATTCTCGAAGAACAACCTTTGGGATATTCAAAATGGAAGAAACATAAATAGGAATAGCTTGAAGGACTGATTTTACCAAGGTGATTCTACCCCCAGAAGAAAGCCACCTGTTGGTCCACTTTCCAATTTTCTTCTTGACTTTGTCCAACAACCAATTCCAATATTTATTTTTTTGCCTTTGAATATTTATGGGAATACCTAAATAAGTGATTGGAAGGGAGGTCTTCTTATATCTTAATTTATCCAAGACCATGGATTCCTCACTAGTAGAGTAGTGAAAGAAAATAACTTTAGATTTGTCTTCACTGATCAACTACCTAGTAGCCTTAAAAAAACAGCTAATGATTTGCTTAATATTAGAAGCTTCCTTAAATGTAGCTTTACCTAAAAGAGTAGAGTCATCCACAAATTGAAGATGAGAGATAGGTCTAGCTCCATGAGCAATGGTAACTCCCTCAAGGGTTTTGTTTTCCCTCTTTTTGGTTATAGTCCTACCCAAGCATTCAACAAGAATGATGAATAAATAAGGGGATAGCGGGTCACCTTGCCTAATACCTCTGGAAGCTCGGGAATGACCGAGAAGGCCTCGCCATTGATAAGAACTAAGTAGGAAACTAAAGAGATACATCCCATAATCCAATCCATCCAATCCTTAGAGAAACCAAATTGCCTCAAAACTTTGATAAGGAAGTGCCAATCCACTCTGTCATAAGCTTTGGATAAGTCTAACCGAATGAACATGGAAGGAGATTTTTGCATATCCATGGAATGGATGGCTTCCTGAGCAAGAACTATCTCATCTACTATTTGACGTCCTTCCACATAACCCCCTTGCTCTGGGGAAATAATCTTATGCAAAAGAGGCTTCAACCTTTCTCGCCATGATTTTAGTAATGATTTTGAGAAGAACATTACATAAAGCAATAGGTCTAAAAGCTGAGATATGATCAACCTCTTGAGCTTTTGGAACAAGAGTAATATAAGTTTTATTGATAACCTTCAAAATTTCTTTGGCTTTCCTGGCTTCTTCCACCACCTCTAATAAATCAACATGAAGGATATCCCATAACTCTTGGTAGAACTCAATGGGAAAACCATCAGGACCTGGGGTTTTCCCTTTTTGCATTTTAAAAACTACTTGTTGAAGCTCATTGATAGTAACAGGAGCAGTCAAAATAGAGTTCTCCTCATAAGTGATAAGAGAAGGGATTGCTTGAAGAACATTTTGTTGTGAAGCTGAGTCAAGAGGAGTAGCAACAAAAATATTGGAAAAGTAATCAACAACAATAGAGTTCATGCCATCCCAAGTATAAACAACATCTCCATAATCTGATTTTAAGGAAGAAATAAAGTTGTGAGATCTTCGAGCTAGAAGAGATTTGTGGAAGAAATTTGTGTTTCGATCTCCTTCTTTGAGCCATTGAATTCTAGATTTTTGCTTCCATAAGATTTCTTCTCTTTTTTCCCATTCCTCTAACCGAGTTGTGAGTTTAATTTCATCTCGCACTTCTCTTCTCTCGTGAGGCCATCTAAACGGATTTTCTTATTCAAATTTTCAAGATGAGCAATAACTTCATGTTTTTTTTATGAACATCCCCAAACTCTTTCCAGCTCCAAGTCTTGATTTTGGATTTAATGTATTGCAGTATTTTGGCAAAATAGAACATCTTAGTCCCATGCCTAGGTTTACCTTCCTTCCACCATTGTTGCACACGAGGTCTGAAGGAAATGTCTCTAAGCCACATTAATTGAAAACGAAAAGGAGAGAAACTCACATTGGTTTTCCACATTTCCACCATGACCGGCCAATGATCCGAACCAACATTATTAAGAGTCTTCACTTTAGGAATGTGACCATGGATTAAGAAATTTTCAGAGAGCAAAAACCTATCCAATCTCTCCATTATACAAGCTAAGCCTTGCCTTCGTTAGACCAAGTCATAAGGCCATTATCTGGTTGGATATCCACAAGATGGAGGTTTGCAATATATTCGCTCATGAGGTCAGTGCTTTTGTCCAAATTTCTATTTCCCCCTTTTCTCATCCAGAGAGAGGATGGTATTGAAATCTCCTCCGATCAAGATCCAAGCTTCAGGAAAATGAGAGATAATATGAGTAATATCCTTCCACTGTCTTCTTTTTTCCTCCAAAGAAGTCGGAGCATAAACTAGTAATGCAGAGCATAATTTGGTTGGAATGTCTACTTTGAATAGCTATAGCCAACAAACCCCAACTGCCAACCATATGGTGAATAACTACCTCTTTTGGGTCCCAAAGACAAGCAATGCCACCATAAGTCCCTTGGGAACTAAGGGAAACCACTTTTCCAGCTGGCCAAATTTTACTGGCAATTGAGTCCATATCCTCCATTGACATCTTTGTTTCTTGAAGGAAAACAAGATGTGGATGATTTATCCGAATCATTCTTCTAATTTCATTTTGTTTTGAAAGACTCCCTTTGAGTCCTCTAATATTCCAAGTGATGATCTTCATTAATACCAGGGCTAAAAAAGTTGGGAAGGGCATTAATATTACCTTCCTCTACAAGCTTTTCACCTTCTTTTACCATATGATATTGATTGGTCTTGCGACCTGCTTTTTGATTAGAATCCATCTTCAATTTTTTTTCCCTGTTTCTTGACTTATTCCAATTGAATTTGAGATGGCTTCTAACCTTGAAGAATGCTCGTACACAACCAAAATTTTACTAGATGGTTCAACGGAGTCTATATTGGGACCTGCATTATTTGAAGTTTTGACATTTGAAAGATTGTTTTTCTTGTGTAAATTTTCTCCTTTTTTTCTCGTTGAAAACCTTTGATTTGTTGGTTTGTCTCTTGAGTTCTTCCCTTCATATTTAAATTGTGTTTCTAAGATTTTAGTTTCCATTATTTCCTCTTCCTCACATGGGACATCATTTGTGGAAAGGATTTCAAACATATTAGCAGATGACTTTGATTGATCCTTCATAACCGGTTTTTTTCGAGTGTTCTTCTTCTTAGGTATTTGGAAACCTGTTGAGTTTATATCTTCTTTCTTTTGATCAGGAATTTTATTTGGGCAAGCACCGGCCAAATGACCATATTCATGGCAAATTCTACAACGAAAAGGAATGTTCTCATAGTCCACTACTTGCTCCCAAGTGTCTTCCCCAAATTGTAATGTGATATTTTTAGGTAGGGGTTTGTCAAAATCCATTAAAACACAAATCCGAGCATAAATAATATGTTCAAAATTTTGAGTACAATCAGCAATCATCATAAAAGTTCCTAAAGAGTTTCCAATTGAAGAAAAAATAGTAGGATTCCAAAATTCAATAGGGAGGCCAAAGAGTCTAACCCACACGGGAGCTATAGAAGGCATCTCTTCTTCGGATTTAAATTTAGTATGCCAGGGCTTCATGAAAAGCCCTGCCCTTCCAAAAACCAAGGACCCCCTTGAAAATTTTTCTCTCTATCTTCATTATTAGCAAATAAAACAAGAAAATAACCATTTGGATAAATAGAGATTTGTAACTCACCTTTAGTTTTCCAGATTTTTGCAGCCCAAACTTTGAAAGCAGATAGACTCGAACGAAAACCCACGAACCGACAAATTAGTCCTCTTTTTTCCAAATCTTCAATGCCAGTCTGAATGTTACCCATATCAAGCTTAACAATAGGAGTTCCATCAGCTGCTTTAAGACATCCTGACTCCGTTTTCCTGGGATCAATCTTAGGCATTCTTAGAGGTTTATGGGAAGCCCTAAGATTGATATTAGCATTGGGCTGAGGCTGTCCACCATGAAGGGCATCCCTAAAATTCATTTTTGGGGCTGAGTCTTCGAAATTCTTACCCTTGACAGGGGTTTTCACTTAGAATTATTTTGTGGGTGCACCTTAGCACCAGATTCACTTGAGATATGAGCCATTTTTTGATCAACTGCTTGAAACTTGTTTCGTGATCTCTTTAATCCTTGCCCTAGACGTCGTGGAAAGGTATGGTTTTCACTTTTCTTTTGTGCAGCAAATTGGAAGCCGTTGTCACTCAAGTTCACAGTATGATCTGTTGAAAGACAAATTTCTAACCCATCTTGGATCCCCTGCAACATTTCCTGCTAAAATATTGAGCATAAACCACAAAAATATTGGCCGCTAGGGCCCGAAGGCCCTAAAAACCAACCTCTGGAGCCGCTTGCACTCAACCCGGATGAAACCCTCGCATAGCCGCTTGCCAAATATCTCGTTCACACATAGGGATGCGCTAGGATCTGTGTTGCTCCAAATGATATGAAAATTGGTGGAGACGTTCTAGGGTTTTTCAGGCATCTACCCTCAAAATTTTAGCTCAATCCGAGTCCGGATGAGTGAGATATGGCCGAAACGAGTTTGATAGTTTTATTTTATGAAAATGATATAGGTATTTAGCTATAGCCCACTCCACCACCATTTTTGATATAATGTGTCCTCTATCTTTTTTTAGCTTCGCTCAAAAAAAATGAGAGATATTCAACAACCTCCTCCATTGATAATATAGAAATCCCCAAGCAGACAGTGTTGATTGTGTACCATTCTAGAAAGCATTCAAAATTCCAACCATTAATGCATCATAAAAAACACCATTGAAATATGGAATGCCAATAGTCGGCATATTCGAAACACCAACAATTTGAATATAGCAAGAAGTGAACTCATAAGGTGGATGGTTATGTTTGAAAAGCAAGAATGATTGAATACTTCGAAGAAGTATTACATTACCTCCTACACATAAAAGAAAAGACTTTTAAATGATAATTATTGGATGAACATTACACTTTGTAACATTTATTGAGTAATATACCTCGGGTGAAGTAGATAGACATAAGGTGAAACACTCATCTAGAGTGCAGTAGCCAAGTGTGTGGTAGTGGAGAATGTAGAGTGGTTGGTAGCCATTGAAAGCACATTCAATCAAATATAATATGGAAGAAGCAATATGATCACCAAGATAATAAGCTATTAGGGTTTCCTAAAATTATATTTAATTTTTTAATTAGCACTAAGGCTAAGATGGAGTTATAAGGGTACTATTAATAAGGTTAAGAGATTAATTAATTGGAGTGATAAGTTTTCAATAATATTTTTTTATATTATTAATGGAGTGATAAGTAGTAGGAATTAATAATGTTATTTTAAGAGTTATAAGTTTATTTGAAATTTATTACATTTAATATTTTTTGAAATTCAAAGCTTATAGAATATTTGCAAATTATTTATTTTTGGATGGATAAGGAAGTTTACTTCAAATTTAGGAAATAATTAAATTTGCAAAAATTCTTATTTTCTAGTTTCTAAAAAAATTAGGAATTTAAAAGGTTTTCAACAACAAAGGTTAAAATTATTTGGAGATTATTAAAAATTATTATAGAAAGTTTTAAAGTAGAAAAACTATTGAATTATTTGCAAATTTAGTTATTTGGGAGATAAAAGGGTTTCAACCTCAAACCTTAGAAAAATATAAATTTGCAAAGAATTATTTCTTAGTTTCTAAACCTAGGGAGATAAAAGGGCTACTACTTCAAAGGAACATGGTGAAGAAAAAACAAGTGAAACAGAAAATAAATGATCAAAAAATAAAAACACAAAAACCAAAAATATGAGTTGTCAAAAACAATTGAAATAGGAAACTTGTGTTTTCAAGAAGAACAAATATACATTCAAGATGACTCATTAGAAGAAACTAAAGAAATTTTGCAAAATTTAAAATATTGTACTAAATACATGATAGAAAAAATTGAAGGACAAAAGGATGCATCAATGAAGGAAAAGAGAATCCTATAAGCAATCATGAGAGAGACCAAAAATTAAAAAAATTTAATACTTCAAAATTATCTAAGTTCAAAGCTTGATGAAGCAATTGAAGACTCTAAAAGTATTTTCACATTACCTAATGATATAGGAATGATAATGAATATGGCATTACTTTCTAATGAAGTTCTCAAATGCAAGAATAGAAAACAAGAGGAAATGACTAATAATTTGGAAAATAGGCTTGTTGATATTACCAGTGAAGTAGAAAAAGGAGAATTTTTAATACTTAAACAATGCATGCAAATTGTTCTTAGTGATGCTAATGATTGTTATGAAAATTTTGTTACTGTACCTATTAGTCTATGGAGAACAATTTACAAGGGAATAATTACTCTAAATGTTTCCAAGATTAGAAAGCAAGGAAAGGTTGAAGAATTAGGGAACAAACCAATGATGAAAGATGTTTCCTATGATATAAATTGTTTAAGTCCCATTATGATAGATGCATATTGTGACACTAGTGACCTTCATCAAAAAGAAAAATATGCATGTTGTGATCCTCATCAAAATGAAAATAAAAATTGTGATGCAAAAAATGATACTTATGACTTAAAATTCATGATGAAGATAGAAGATTTTGTTATAAAAATAGATGCTACATGTGATAAAAAGGATTTGAATACAATTCATTATTATTTAAAGAAATAATATTATATCCAAATTGATGATGACATAGATTCAAATCTTGATAGAGATAGTGATACTCAGATTTGTGTTGATATTGATAGGGATCAGTCTAATGATATTTTTGGCTATTTTGAAGGGCATACTAAAGGAATTGGATCAAAATTATTAATATGGGATACAAAGAAACGGGTTTGGAATACATGGATAAAGAATGAAAGATCCAATTTTACCAATAATAAGTCCAAAATATGAAGGTCTTGGATATACAGGATAGACGAGCAACAAGGAATCAAGAACTAAATTTGTGATATCAAATCTGATAGATAGAATCAATAACAATGAAGGACCAAATGGGAAAAGAAATATTGTAACAAGTAACAAATGTAATCATTGTGGTAGATATGGATATAAGATAAAGAGATGTTGGAATCTCCAAAGTTGTAAAATATATGGAGGACACATTCACAAATATTTTATCTACAAAAAGAAAAGAAATATTAAATATTGAAAGTAGATTGTGTATGGATACATATGAATGAGTGGGATAAGAAAAAGAAATGTTGTATGGTCTCTATAGAAGGAAACCAAGTATGATCAAAGTTTACTAAGAATATTATGATCTAATAATAGCTTGGAAGATAGCCTATAGTGAAAGCATCTATAGTGATGACCCTATATAAAATATGATCTTATAAATGTTCTAGTAGATGACCTAGATATAATGATAATCCAAATGGGACATAGAGGAAGAGTTTCAAAGGCAATGACCCAGAGGTAGTGATCCAATGGGAGTAACCCAAAGGTAGTGACCTAGAGGTAGAGACCTAGAGGTAATGACCTAGAGGAAGTTCCACTGGTAGTGACCCAAAGGTAAAGATCCAGAGGCGACTCAGATACATTGATCTAGAGATAAACACAAATAATTTATAAAGGAAGACCTAATGAAGGTTGTATATATCCATCCATGCTAGAGTCAAAGCTAAAGAATGAAGAATGAAGAAGAATCAAATAATGAAGGCAAATAGCCTTCCTACCAAATAATGTAATATAGGGAGGTGTTGGAGATATTACATTATTTGGACCCCTTGTAATATTAGTTTGGTAGATGATTTTTTATATAATGTATGTGTCAATATGAGAGAAAGTGAAAGGTTTTAAGAGAGAGAACGAAGAGTCACATGATATGTGGTAAGATGAGAGTATTATCTTTATGAGAGGAATATGACAGGATGCGCATTCCAAATTTTTGAGGAGAGCAATGTAAAAGTATATATTAGATATATATCTCCAAGCAATGCAATCAATAATAATATTTTTTGTATATTGTGTAAATTTGAGTTATGAGTTATTGTTGTTACTCTAATATTGTGATTTATTGTTGGTTTTATCAATGACATATATATTATTTATACTTGTTCCTAGAATAATTTTTCTATGAATTAATCTACTAAGAAAGCTAACACATATATACTCATATCCCCTCTCTAACATGATATATTTGATCTTTATTTCTATCTAATTATCTATTGATATTTTGAATACCTCAAACTTTTCAGAATCCTTGTATTTAGTATGAATAATATGCAACCATACATATCTAGAGAAATCATAAATAAATAAAAGTACTTTTTTTCAAAAATATAAGGTGTACCATAGGTTGAAATAAATCACTATGGATGATCTGCAAGGATCATATAGCACATCTTGTTATCCCTTATAGAAAGGACTCTTTATGATGCTTTCCAAAACACATCCTTCACATGCACCATTTGCATGGAAGATATGAGGAACTCCAATTTCCATCTGATGATGACTCATGTAACTCAATAAACCCATTTCTAGGATACCCAATATTGATGTATAATTTAATAGTAAAAATTAATAATATGTACCTCAATAACCCATAAAATGATAGTCTATTAAGTTGAGATAAGTTTTCACAATTCCAATACATAAATTAATATAAGTAATTAATAATATTTTAAATAAAAAAATAGTCCATTGAATTGAGATATGTCCTCTTCTACAAATCATTAGTATAATGTATGAGTAATGTGTGTTTGAAGGTACTCTTTTTTTCTTACACTAGTGTAGACACCAAAACCTAGCCACTTGTCATCCATCCTGACTTTCCTACCATTTCCACCCATTATTCATATATATTTATTTTTATATATTTAAATATTAATATTTTATATATTATATTTTATATATATTTAATAAATATATATTTATATAAGTGAATTAATCCCAGCCATCCGATTTCACTTAATCCTATCCATCCATTTCCATCAATCCATGCCACACCCTAGATTTAATATCCACCCTCCGATATGCTTTTATCTCAGCCACACGATTAGTGTCATTGAAACCCTAGCATGCCCTAGGTTGGATTATTAATAGGAGCCATTTTGATGGCTCAACCCTTGAATCCTAAGCAATCCATGAGTTTTACACGTTCTGAGTCCTTAGTCATTTGCCTCTGAGTTCCTTGGAGCATTCAAGCACACCCACCTTCCATCCTCACTTGCCATAGCCCTTGCATCCATTGTTGACTCCCTCGTTCAACCAGATCTACTTCTATAGAAATTCCCCTCAGCCACCAAATGCCTTCAGGTACCTTTCGCCATTATCGAGCACCCACAGGCATTTCCTATAGCCACCGAGTGCCTATGGGTATTTTACGTAATATTTATGAGTTTTTACTAGCCTTCATGTGATGCTAGGGCATAACCATGACAATACATTGCAAAATAATTCATCAGATCGGAAAAAAATAGATGAGTAAGGTAAATATTTTATTTGGTATTTTATTATATGCACTTTTAGTTATGTTCATGTTATTTACATCTATAGCTAGGGTTTAGTATTGATTTTAGAGGGTCTCACATTGTGGAGCCCTCATAGTTGCTACTAACTCATTTGCTATTTTCTTGTGTGCAGATCTAGAAGTGTTACATTAGCATTGTACAACTGCTTAAGCTAGAGTGGCCCAACATCGGATAACTAGAAGCCCACTCACTTTTATTGGGAGCAGAGACGCATTTTGAGACACCACCAACATTGTTTTGCTAGGGTTTCGAAGAACCCTAGCTATTGTAAAATTTGTATCAAAGGATTCAAAGATTCTTATTGTAACAATGGAGTTTTGAGGCTCCCCCCATTAATATAAAATCATTCATTGTGCAATATTGTCTTTTGAGTTCAATTTATATCTTGTTATTTGGTGTTGCATTTTTGTCTCTTAAAATGGTGATCACGGTGGGACCCACTAAGGGTTTCTTTTTATGATTTGCTTTACTAATTTATTTTTTATTTTCTATCTTATTTTGCAGGATTTTTAGAGGCGCAAATCGAGCATTTTTTATTGGTTAGGGTTTCTAAAGACTTGTAGGAAGTTGCAGAAGGTGCATGAACGCCCGATGGTGCTCGAGGGCCATCCAAAAATGCCTAGGTGCATTTCAAAAATACCCAAAGGTATTTTACAGAGAGTTGGAGTAGAAACGTAGGCTATTTTGTAAGTCTACTATTAAAACCCTAACTTTTCTGTTTATGTATTCTAGCAATCTTACATTTTTTTAGATTTTTAAGCTAAAAAGAACATCATTAATTAATCTGGGAAAAATATTCATACTAGCTTGCATATTAGGTTTCATATTAGTCATTTGCATCCATCCACACTTTCTATTTGAAGTTTTTGATTTCTATTGTATTCACAAATTGAAAAATATTGCATTCTGATTTCATGTGAATTGAAAAATTGCATAATTAGTTTGCATTATAGGGTTAGGGATTCCTATTTTTGTAGGTCTAAGTAGGAACATTATTCAGATACCAAAAGTATCCCCATACTTGGGTGATTCCATATGGAGGAGTAGATGAACCCCCAACTGTCTAGAGTGGGTCTTAAGTGGTGTACTCTACATCCTTTGGAAAAATTGGTATTCTGAGTAGTGGCTTCTGATTTAGACTATCAAAAGTAGTTATCTTTCTAACATTGTATGTACACAATAGCAAATCAAAAATTTTAAAAAGAATCACACACTTCATGCTTCACATTTAACAGTAGTGGCTGGATTTCATCACCAACCATTGCTTGAGATTTGGTGATGGTGGCTTTCATCTCCATCCACCAATATCTACCCTTAGAAACCTTAGGTCACCCCCGAGCAAACTTGCTGGATTTCATCACCAACAAGAATCTCATTGCCCAGCTTAGCCATAGTTTTTACCTTTCTTTGGTTAATTCAGATTAGCACATTTGAAACACACAAGATCAAAATCTAAGAAAATGAATTCACATTAAAAGGAGATAATCAATGAATGAGGTAAGACACACGTGTTAAACAAACTTAGCATTGATTGTTTATTTTTCTTGTGAAATTTAAATTTTGTGTTTCATTTTACTACATAATCTATATTTTGGTTTATTTGCTTTATGGTCTTAACAAGAAAACAAAAGAAAGCATTAAATCAAGATAATTCAATGGAACCTTCATCCACCTTCCCCACCACTTCTATGGTAGATTCCCTGAATGTGACACAGGAAGATTTATCTATAGGTCCCTCACATTCCTTATCACCCACAACCTTTCATATGGTTGTTCCCCAAGTAGAGTCAACCTCACCAACCATTGATCACCACATTACCCACATAGACATGGCACGAGTAGAAGCTCTCATGAAGTCTTCTAACTATGTCTTAGAGTCAGTCCCCAACTCACCTAGATAGGATCCTACTTTACAGCAGGAACTTATTTATTCCCAGCCACCATCCAACTTTACCCAGGTGTACACTAACCCTCTTTTTGAGGCATCAGTTGCACCTTCCTCTCATATGTCCATTCCCCAACCCTCATGTGCTCCTAGCACTTCATACACATCCACATACACTAACCCCTTGTATGAAGCACATGTAAATGTTGCTTCACAAGTTTCAGCCTCACAAGTTACCATACCAAGTGTAACTTGTCCCCCAACCACATCTTCCATACCATATGCTTCCATACCCTCCACTTCTGATAGAGAGATTAATGAAGCATGGGAACACTTGAACAAATTTCTTAGGCAACATCAAAATGCTCAACAACAAGTACAAGTGAACCCTAAGCCTTTACCAAACTCTACTCAGACTATCCTCATTAACCAGGGTCCATCATGGACACCATAATCTTCTATGGTTTCTATCCCTATTCCTCCACCAAGTCATACCAATACCCATCCTATTCCCATTGGCCAACCCAGCCATAACCCTCATACATCAACCCCATTCCAAAATTCTCCATATTTTCATCATCAATCTCCCATTCATCAATTTCCATCAAATTCACCTAGTCATCATCACCAATCTCATCATCATTTGGTCACCCCACAACATTTTTCCACCCCACCTCAAAATCATCAGGTAATTCAGGGCTTCCACATTCCTGAAGAAGACCCTCGAATTAAGGCCATGCAAAAATAGATAGATCAATTGATACAATATACTCCTGGTTTGACAAACCAGAAGCCAACCTTACGCTAATTGATCAATCAACCTATTCATCCTTTGGTACCATCACCACCATATCCAAAATATTTCATGGTGCCTAAGTTTGAAAAATTCAAGGGAACTGAGGATCCCAAAGAGCATGTGAGCACGTTTGTACACTCATATTTTAGAATTCAAAATGACAATGCTCTCATGCTCAGAACATTTCCTCAAACATTAGGAGGAGATGCCATAGAGTGGTATAATCAATTACCCAGTCATAGTATTTATACTTTTGAGCAATTGATTGACCAATTATTTGAGCGTTTTATCCTAAATGTTAGAAAGAAAGTCTCATTATCTGATGTCTATGCTTTAAGACAACATGATGATGAGTCTATCTATGATTTTGGAAACCATTGGAGGGTTGTCATTACCAAGTTGCCATTCACCCTACCAATGGATGAGCTAATCAAATTATTCACCAAGAGTTGTTTAAAACCTATCTCTTGGATGCTTCAACTACAGACTTATCATTCATTTGAAGAAGCTCTAGCACAGGCTAGTGTCATCGAGGAAATAAAAATCCAAGAGGGCATACTTAAGCCTAAGAAAAAGGAATGGCAAAACAAGGGCCAATATAAAAGCAACTATTATGGCCAACCAAAATCAACATAGGCTACCCCATCCAATCAACCCAATCACGTTAATCAAGTGGTCATGAGCCAACCGATAATGGCTCAACAACAATCAGTGCAACAATCACCACAACAAATTGCTTATCATGTGGTACCCTCGATAACTCAAGCCATGCAAAACACAGTGCCAGCTATAGAAAACCATCCTCGATGATAGTCTATCTAAAAAAATCGCCAATACACCCCCTTAGCTCGAGTCATATGCTTCCCTTTTTTGAAGGTTGTATGACACAAACAAACTTGCTTTACCCAAAATTAGACCAGATGATCCCGCTAAACATAGTAAACACTATCAAGAACATTTATTTTATCCTTATCATAGGTAAAATGGGCATGATATTAACAATTGCCATACATTTAAAGACATAGTGCAAGACCTTATTGACTTGGGGGCAATCAAGCTTGACAACCCCCTTGCTCAACAAAATCAAAACCTTGGTATTTTTCAAACACCACTTCCTCATCATGAGGAGGTGCAACCAAATATAGGAGGGGCTAACACCAAAACTCCTCCTAATCAAGTCAATCACGTCCAAAAATACCAAGGGTTTGTAGGGGCCATCCATGTGGTCACTAGAGGTCAAAGAAACAATCAACAAAATGCAAGGCAACAACCTCAAGCAAGTGTGTCACAACCTCCCACATCACCTCCCATTCAAATTTCCCCTAATCCTTCATCACCAATCCACATTCCTAGCCAATCAAATCCTCCAATTCCACCCATCAATCATCCACCATGACCAGTCATCTCATTGAGTAGCCGGTTAACCACAAGTCTAAAGATGGCTTCCACCAAATTGTCAATTTATGAGTTAATTCAACAATCTCCCCCACATCGTGAGGCATTAATGGATATTCTCAAATCCATTGAACTACAATCTCAAGATTCTAATGCCTTCAACAACTTTGTAGGGAGCATCCAAACATGCATGGAGCCTTCCATCACATTCTATGACTTTGAGATTAAGCCAATCTCATCGGACTCAATAGACCCTCCATTGCATATCATGGCTCTAATTGACAAGAAGCCATTTAAAAGAGTGCTAATTGATACTAGTTCCTCTATCAATATCATCACCACATCTACCCTTCATCATTTGAACCTTCCTCCATCTCATATCACCAAGTCATCATTCACCCTAAAAGCATTCAATGATGCTTTATGTTCCATAGTTGGCACTATTGTTTTACCCATTGAAGTAGGGGTCAAAATGTTGCACACTATGTTCCACATCTTGGAAGGATCCATGGCATACAATGTACTCCTTGGAAGACCTTGGATGAGGGAAATGAGATGTGTCCCTTCAATTTTACATCAATGCTTGAAATATGTTCATGAGGGACAAGTACATTGCATACCGACGGATGTCGAGCTATTCAAGTATTGCAATTTCATTTCAAATCCTTATGAATCCATGCTTCCTTCCACCCACATTTTTCTATCACCATCAACCAATCCATCTACCACTCCACCAATTTCTTCATCAAAAGCTCCCATTCCTGAGGAGCTCCCTATCACCAATACCCATCAAGCTTCCATACCCCCATCATCTTCATCATTGACTACATGCACATGTGGTCAAAATCAATCCACATCATCATTCTTGCCATCCACATCATCATCATCCATTCAACAACCTTCCCAATCCAATCCATCACCATCACCTAATGTTTCACAAGTCGAGTTGACAGATTGTGAGACATCTTCATCTTCACCATTCCTCAAGCCATCATCCAACCATGGTCCTTCCATATCATCCCAAGTCGAGGTCCACCTCACTAATCTCGGTATTGGTGAATATGTGGTCCAAGACATCACCATCACACCACTCACCATTCCTAATGCTAAGGATTTTGGTCACCCACGTGACCCACCTTTATCCATAGGAGTAGTATATAACATGGGTTCAACTCCAAATAGCATAAATTTTGTGTATGGGGGGATTGATTCTTCATCAAATCTAGCTCCCCTAGAAGAACCCAAAGAACCAGCACTTGCCAACATTCCAAACATGTCGGGATTTCCATCTCGCTATTTTCACATAGTTAATTGGCAAGGTCATGGCCTAGGATTGCATGAACAGGGAGTGCTTCAGCCTATTGATGTTCCATATCAAGAAGTGCATGACCATTCAGGTCTAGGTTACCACCCACTTTCCACCACCTCTTCTCTTGAACAAGCCTTCCAAAGGCTTAATCTAAATTCAGGAGAAGAAGCCCTCCATCCCGATGATTCTGATGATGAAATCTATGAAGAATTCAAACTTATGTCGATAATTTTGGATGAATCTGAAGAAGAATCAGAGCCCATTATTCCCCATACCAAACAAGATGAGTTTTATCTCAACATGTTCCCCATCCATGAGCCCATATTTTACTTGCTTCTTCCACAAGAGCGAGCCGCCCCTACCGGTGAACCACCACCTCCATTCCATTAAGCCATTTCATAAGCCAACTTGTAACATATGTACATAACACAAAAATAGTGGTTTTCACCACTACCAAAAAAATAAAAAATCAACAAAACATTTTTCTTTTTAGCATTGCATGTATATATCATTTAGTTAAATGCATTTATTTGTGTTGCTTGTTGCTATCCAGGTTTACCAAGCTCCTAGCACCGGTTCTTAGGTTCCATCCATTCCATCCAACCTTATCCACTTTGCCCATAAGTCAACATGAATCCTATTGATTTATTCACCCCACTCCATAATCCATATGATCCAGCTAAACCAATTCCAATTGACATAAGTCTCATTGATATGGACCAGATTTCCTTACCTCCATCCTTTTCTAAGTTTGTCTTGTTCGAGGAATTTTTAAGGGCTTCAGCCAACTACATTCCTCCATCCCCTCTACCTTCACCTTCACCCTCACCTTCGAATCCCGAGGTTTTCCAGGAAGACATAGATGAGGATAAGTCAGAAGAGTTTGATGACATCTTAGATGACATTCATCTGATCCCTACACCCCATCAACTTGAGGAAGGTTCCCATATGTCCATTGAAGATACCATCGATGTGGACCTTAGTTCAGACAAAGACAATCCCCAAATTGTCAAGCTTGGCAAAAGTTTATCACCTGAAGAACAAGAGCAATTAATTGCTCTCCTCAAGAGGAAGAAGGGCATATTTGCATGGTCCTATAAGGACATGCCTGGTCTTGATCCTAACTTGGTTTCCCCAACTAACTTAAAGGAATTGCATAGTTTACAAGGAAATATTCAATCGATCCATCATTTTATTGTGCAACTTTATGATAAATGTAGGTCATTCAATCACCTACTACAAAAGGGGTGCCATTTTCTTGGATAGATGAGTGTCAAAAAGCCTTTGATGACATTAAGCAATACCTAGCTTCTCTACCAGTCTTAGATCCTCCTCATTTGAGGGTCCCATTCTATGCATAATGTATATATACATGGCTAATACACAAAACATTTGCATACATTTCATTCAAAACATTGCATTTCATTTGCATACACTTCATTCAAAACATTGCATTAACACACATTTCAAATTGCATTTCATACATTACACCACATTTCACATTTCATATTAGGGATCATTTATTAAGTTCAAGATTTTAATTGGTCCAATAAAGTCATGTTGCCTTAATCAGGGGCACCTTCACAATATCATCCACACAATTCCACCAAGTCAAATTATCATTTGCACAAACCACACATCCATAATTCCTAGGTGTTTTTGGTCACTCAGCCACTCCTAGTGTTTTAAGAAACCTCCAAAATACATGTCGAGTTCCTTTTAGGACCATCACACATATACACTAAGAAAATCTTGAGTTTTGGGAATTGACTCCAAAACATTCTTGAACCAAACACAATTTCACATCTTAAAAACATCTTGTGTCAAAGAGGGATAACACCATACTTGGTATGAACCTCGAAGTGAAAAGGGTCATCCTTGCTAGTCCCATCATGCAACATAGTCCATAAAAATAGTGGTTTTCACCACTATCATAGTTGCTTCCAAATACAAAATATAGAGTAGTAAGGATAGGGTACAATTCTCATCACACTTAGGTTGAGAATCTAATTCCCCAAAGCTCTAAATATTTTACATCACACACCACTGATCATTGGGTTGTAAGGATCATACTACATTTCTAGTCAGACGGTTAGGTAGTCATCCCCAAAACTTAAGAGATCAAAAACACAAATCGTGGACTATGGAGTTAGCCTCCACCGGAGCTATAGACGCTTGATTGGTAGTGGAGTACGCTCATGCATGGCGACACATCTCTTTCAAAGAGACCTCTGACCGCACATAAGGACAAGCTAGCTTCTTGGTTTCATCCATAATAGGTTTACCCAATTTACTCAAGATGAGTTAATGAACTCACTTGCACACACATTGGTTCTTGATTGCCTCGAGTCATTACCATGCTCTTGATTCGGTAAATGAATTCATTGCACACACATTTGGTCCTAGAGGGATTAGGTAGTTTTAGTGAGTTTGTTTGATACCACTAGTATGTCTGAGTCTCTACAAAATAGTCAGTTTTCCATATCAACATCCATATCTTCTTCCATATCTTCTTCCATGTCAACATCCATGTCACTTCATGAGTCATTCACCCCACATACCACCAAGTTTGGTGCCCCTGATTAAACAACAATGCTAGAAACATGGCCAAGCAAGATCTAAACTATGAATGATCATTAGAACATTTGCATTCCATACCTTGCATTAATCATCCATACATTCCACCTTGCATTAATCATCCATAACATATCATATGCATTCATCATCCATATAAACATGCATTCCACAAAAGCATTCACACAAACATATAACACAAAAGGTAAAAGCCATGTATATATATATATATAAATATCGCATGTACAATGAGTGCCAAAAGGCTACATACAATGGAGCACCAAGGCTCATATACAAAAAGTGCATCTAAGCACTAGCTACGCCCTCCAAGAGGACCCTTGTGACCTAGAAGGAGCCCTAGACCTAGAGCTATGCCTAGACTCGCTATGCCTAGCAACCTCGGATATAGATGAGGTTGGAGGATCAAGAAGTGGAATATGATGTTCCATCAACCTATCCTCCAATGCCTCGATATACCTATGCCGAGATTGAAGGTGTGCTATATCAACATTATATCGATGCTCCCTCTCTAGTAGCTCTACCTAGAGCCTCATGATCCTCGCATCTCTACTACCTACTACTCTAACCTCACCCAATCCTCCTCGCTCTGATCTAGAGGCCCATCCAGAGTCTCCTCCACATCATCTCCATATCCACCATCTCCTCCACTCTTAAGAGCCTACCTAGCCACACCCTTAGTCCTCCTCCTTCGACTATCTGATCGAAGGCACCACTATCACTTGGGGGCCTCATGGGTCCCCTCATCCTCAACCTCATCCCCATCTCCACTAGCCACTACTAGAGTCGGTGCCCATGGTGGCTGTGCAGCAAACCATACATCATACTCCATGGTAGTCCCTACATCATCCACATCTAGGAGATCTATCTCCTCATCATCCTCATAGGTCACCCTCCATGGCTCTGCACATGGTAGCCCTATCTCCTCTCGATGCCTCCTATAAAGCACCGGCTCATCTAAGACATCCTACCTCAAGCCAAACTATCGAAGTACTCATGAGAACTAAAAATACTCAACCTCACTTCAATATCTCCCAACCACCCACCTAGCCTACCACACCCATCACAGATGCTCTCCATATCTAGTCCACCTACAACCCACCATGGCCTCCATATCACTTGGGTGGATGTCAATCCAACCCACAAATCTTGGTACCACTGGCTCATCCACAGCGACTCAATTGTACCTCCTTGCCACCATCCATCTCCTAGCATAGGGCTCCTCCCTACCCAAGCCTACCACTGGTAAGCCCTCTGATCGAGCCACACTAAAGTGCTCCCATCCCCAACACTACAGCAACAAGCTGCATCCTAATCCCTTCCTCCCCTACCTCCTCACCTCATAGAGCTCTTGGTACACCTGCACCAATAAGGTAGGAGCCCATGCATACACCTACCACATAGTGAGCATATCACTCACTAACCCTATCAGGTTCCAAGGGAACCTACATCCAGTGCTATTTGAGGCCATGATGTTGGCCAACATAAACATCACCAAGGCACGGAGGGCATCCAACTCCTTGTCCACATACATGGACAAGTAAGGTATACCTCCACTCTCCACCCTCACACCCTGCCAACCATCACCAAACATCTTCTTCATCTCTATCCCTCGATCATGTCCAACCTCGATGTGATCCCCTCCACTAGCACCTTGAGGATGTGATATACATCCTCCAAGGTCAGGGTCACCTCTCCTATGGGGAGCTAAAAAGTCCCCCTATCTAGATCCCACCTCTCCACCAAGGTAGAGAGGTACCCCTCATCCACCCTCACCACATCAACCTGGGCTACCTCTACTAGCCCCACAACCTCCAAAACTCCCACTCATCCTTCACTACTACCTTCCTCATCCTAGGAATGTAAGGTGAGAACCGATGTCGAGCCTCCAAAATCCTAAGTTATAGCACAACACAAAATACTTATCATTTTAAAAAAATCACAAAAACACAAAATTTTTACACAATACACAAAAAGGGAATTACCTCAATAACTCACACTCTAGCCTTAACCCCAACCTCCACACCTACTCCCTCCACCGCCATAGCTTCTGCACCCAAGTCACTTCACCTCACTTCACTCCACTCTCCCAAACGCAGCTTCTCAAACTCTCAAACGCACAAATGAGCTTCATTTCTCATCCTACAAGCTATTTATAGCTGCTTTAGGCACCTTGAGATGCCCATGGGTATTTCCTAGTGCACTAAATGCACCAGGGCATTTACAAAATACCCAAACACCGATGGGCATTTCTACATGCCAAAAGTGCCAACGGGCATTTGGCATCAATTTTGAAAAAAGATAAATTTTCACAAAATAGTGGCTTATCCCCACCAAATCACTCCATATTGCATCCAAGCATCTATTTCATCATATTAATAGGTTTTGTGAAGATTCCAACTGATTTGGATGCATAATTTTCATTTGCGACCACAAATCACAAATTCACCTAACAAGTTACAAAAGCACTCCAAAATGGTCCAAATCTTCACAAAATGACCATAATCATCATTCTCATCATTAATACATCATCATCAAAATCATTCCATATCATCATTTGCATATTTTCCAAGTTCAAACAACATTCAAGTGAACCTTGTATCTAGTGGGTTTTTCTATATACTTGGTGATTGCAGTGATTTGCATCCATGCAATTCGGTAAGATGAAGAACCTACCATAAGGACACTTGGTCATTTTCATCATTCCATATCTCCTTGTTCGAAATCACAATCATATTTGGTACTTCACATTTTGAGTGAAACCTTGCCAAGAACAATTTGCACAAAAGTTATCATTGATGGCCTAGTTCGTGGGGCTTAAAACATGGACAAAATCACATTTCATCATTTCACATCTCCTTGACAGTCATCATGGTGATTGGCCTTAACTAGGGTGATTGGTTTCGATCATAGGAATTATCTGACAGTCACTAGTTGGCCCTCCAAAGTTGACTATTTTTATTTTTGCATATTCATCCTTGCATATCAATGACATTGAAAGGCACATTCTTCAACAACATCGAATCACCCCAAATTTGGGGCAACCACATTTGGTTTTGACTTTCCCACAATGGGATACATCTTACATGATCATGACATCTACACTTGGAAAAAATCCCTTCATCTATTGGGGCAAAAATAGACACATTTTTCATCACATATTTCACAAAACCCTTCATATATTGGGGCAAAAATAGACGCATCATTTCACATTTTTCACCAATCCCCTTCACACCATTGGGGCAAAAATGGTATCACATTTACATCATTCATTTGCATATATTTTTCAATTGGCTCATGAGATTCATCCGCAAACTCATTCACCAATTGAGGGGGTAAGCTACGCAAAATTCAAATTCTTTCATTCTTTTATCTTCAAGCTCATGTTTCACATCCCAAGAGAAAGTTGCTTCTGCACCTAGCCAAAATAGGTGTCTCGTGTTTTTGCACTGCATTGTGTTTCACGCAACGCAGTACAAAAAGGGGCATCTGTAGACACCAAAACCTAGCCACTTGTCATCCATCCTAATTTTCCCACCATTTCCACCCATTATTCATATATATTTATATATATTTATTTTATATATATTTAAATATTAATATTTTATATATTATATTTTATATATATTTAATAAATATATATTTATATAAGTGAATTAATCCCAACCATTCGATTTCACTTAATCCTATCCATCCATCTACATCAATCCATGCCACACCCTAGATTTAATATCCACCCTCTGATATGCTTTTATCTCAGCCACACGATTAGTGTCATTGAAACCCTAGCATGCCCTAGGTTGGATTATTAATAGGAGCCATTTTGATGGCTCAACCCCTAAATTTGAAGCAATCCTTGAGTTTTCCACATTCTGAGTCCTCAACCATTTGCCTCTGAGTTCCTTGGAGCATCTAAGCACTCTCACCTTCCATCCTCATGTTATTTGCAGATGATTAAGCCATACAATTTCATTTAACCCTATATCTCCATTTCCATCAATCCATGCCACAGCCTAGATTGAATATCCACCCTTCGAAATACTTTTATCTCAGCCACATGATTAGTGTTGTTGAAACTCTAAGTATGCCCTAGGTTGAATTATTAATAGGATCCATTTTTATGGCTCAACCCCTGAATCCAAAGCAATCTTTGAGTTTTCCATATTTTGATTCCTTAGCCATTTGCCTCTAAGTTCCTTGGAGCATCCTAGCACACTCGCCTTTCATCCTCATGTTATTTACAGATGAGTAAGCCATTCGATTTCATTTAATACTATCCCTCCATTTCCATAAATCCATGCCACACCCTAGATTTAACATCCATCCTCTGATATGTTTTTATCTCAACCACACGATTAGTGTTGTTAAAACCCTAAGTATGCCCTAGGTTGTATTATTAATAAGATCCATTTTGATGGCTCAACCCTTGAATCTAAATCAATCCTTGATTTTTCCACATTTTGAGTCCTCAAACATTTTCCTCTAAGTTCCTTGGAGCATCCGAGCACACTCACCTTCCATCCTCACCTAACACAGCCCCTATGTCCATTGCCGCATCCCTCGCTTAACCAGATATGCTTCTGTAAAATTCCCCCTTAGCCATTGTTAGTCTTACAATGGCACTGAGAGGGGGGGTGAATCAGTGTAGTTCTTTAAACTTAAATTTACAGCTCTTAAAACTGAAATAATGAAACCTTAAAACCAGATAAAGCAAGTATCACAAGAGAACATCAAACAACACAATATTTAATGAGGTTCACCAATTTCTCCTCAAGAATGACTGCTTGGACTACCATCCAAATCTAGCCTTTGCAAAGCACCAACTGAAGAACACAAGCTTATACTGAGAGGGGGGGGGTGAACAGTATAAGACTTAACCAATTAATAATTTTAACTTTAGATAGAAGTGGCATCAACACAACATTAATCAAGACAGAAAGCATCACACATTGAAGACCCATTTTTAACGTGGTTCACCCAAAATGGTTGGGCTACGTCCACAAAAACTTTTCTCTAAAAGTTATCTCAAAGTTCTTTGGGAATCCTTCCCAATTACAATGTTTATGAGCCTCGGCCCAAAGGATATACCTTCCCCCAATCAAAATTTATGAGCCTCTGCTCAAAGGAGATACCTTCCCCTCTGCTTTGGAAATGATCCCTCAAAAGATCAAATGCCTCTACATCTTGCCAGCATGTGGAACTCCTTTCCACCAAAGACCTCCTGTCCTCATGCTTAGCCTAAGAGACATCTACATTCTATGATCACATCCATAGCAGCTCAACAACCTATACCAAACACAGTTAGTCGATCTAGTACAAGTCTTCCTCTGTCTATCAGATATGTCCAACTCTTGAACAAATCAATCCTCTGCATACAAGCCTTCTCAAATACTTGCCAACTGTCCTCAAGTTCTTATCATAGAACTAATGCACCTCTGTCCTAAAGTTCTTTGATAGAACTATCAAACTCAGCTCACAAGTCCTCTGCTAGGACCTGTCCAAATATGCTCAAGAAACATACACATCTTCTGTGCTCTTACAGCCACACTTCGTCTTCTCTCAATCGTCTCTCTGCACACACTCTACACTGTCTTCACACACTCTATGCACTTAGATCGAATTTCACACTCTACTCTCGGCGATCGAACTTCTCACTCCACACTCTATCTGCAAACGTCACAACTAAAAATTTCTTCAACTCTTCAAAATAGCCTACCTTTTATAATAACACTTTCAAGATCAAAACCTTAATCTTAGTCGACTATAACCCTCATCTTTAGTCAGCTGCACAACCCTAAACTTCATTGGTTGCAAACCCTAATCTTCGTTGGCTCACATTTAACTTTGTCAGCTTCAACTGCCTCTGTAACTCTTCTATAGATTTTGCCATGAAACTACAACATGTCGCGATATCACGACACCTTTGCAACCATACACTTTCTTTTGGCTTTTGTCACTATATCGCGACACTTCAGCCTTTGTCGACTTCAACTAAGCGCTTGTCGTGATATCGTGACACTTCTGTCTTTGTCAGCATCAACTTTGCTTTTGTCGCGATATCGTGACACTTCTCCCTTCGTCGACCTCCTTTCTACTTTTGTCATGAAATCGTGACACTTCTACCGCTACAGACTTCGTTTTCACTTCTGTCATGATATCGTGACACTCTGTCTTCATAGCCTTCCTCTCTACTTTTGTCACAAAATCACGACACTTCTCCTATAGAAGACCTGCTTTCAATTTTTGTCATGAAATCATGACACTTCTGCTTTCGTCTGCTTTCTTTTTTGCCTATTGCAAAATCATGACACTTTCTGCATCCGTACGCATTCTTTGCAACCTGTTGCAAAATCACGGCACTTTCATCTTCCGTACGCTTTCCTTGTAACCCATCGCATAATAGCGACATGTCGCGATATTGCGACACTTTTCTAACTTGTTTTCTCTCTCCTGCTTAAGTCACAAAAATGCGACATGTCGCGATATCGCGACACTTTTCCTCCTTAGCTCTTTTCTGTTCTTCGGGTCATGAAAACTTGACATGTCGCGATATCGCGACACTTTTTCTCCTTAGCACTTTTCTTTTCTTCGGGTTGCGAAAACCCGACATGTCACGATATCACGACACTTTTTCTCCTTAGCGCTTTTATTTTCTTTAGGTCACAAAAACCCGACATGTCGCGATATCGTGACACTTTTTCTCTACGAGATCTTTCTCTCGAACCTGTCACGAAATCGTGACACTTTTTCTTCCGTACAAACCCTATTGCAAATTATCATGAAATCATGACACTTTTCTTTGCGAGCTCTTTCTCTCGAACCTGTCAGCTTGGGGTTTGCAAAAGACCTTTGAAACTGTTATGCCGTAACCTTCATCAAAACAAATTATTTGACATCAAATCAAATTCCTTCAAAAGCTTCTTGAAATCAATGACAACTTATATACTTGAGCAAAGGCAATGTACCCAAAGTACCCAAAATTGCCAACAATCTCCCCCTTTGTCATTGATGGCAAACCTTTATCGAAAACACTTCTCAAGAGCCAAAACTAAAACCAACTATGCTAACAACCGACCAACTTCCTTTGAAGTTTTTCTCCCCCTGATTTGAAGCTTTCCTCTTCACTTTGAAGCTCTCCCCCTTACTCATATCTCTCCCCCTTTGTCATCAATGGCAAAGGGTCACCTTTGGGGCTCGGGACTAAGAATGAGCCTCTTAGCTTGATCCCTCCCCCACCTCCTGATGAGGTGATTAATTTTGGGGTGGGAGTACAACTCCCAATTTCTTCATTAGATACTCAAATGTATCTCTTGGAAGAGGTTTGGTGAAGATATTTGCAATCTGCTCTTTAGTAGACACATACTCTAGCTTGACCTACTTGTCTTGCACTTTCTCCCTTAAAAAGTGATACTTGATGGAAATATGCTTTGTCCTTGAGTGCATTACCAGATTTTTGGAAATACTTATGGCACTTGTATTATCACAAAGTA
Source organism: Wollemia nobilis (assembly GCA_028583015.1). NCBI lineage: Eukaryota > Viridiplantae > Streptophyta > Pinopsida > Araucariales > Araucariaceae > Wollemia > Wollemia nobilis. The sequence goes on from JAQPPZ010001808.1 coordinate 603,714, forward strand.
TGGAGATGGGTTGTTCATGCTTGACTTTGAAATCCTCCAAGGTGGTTTTCATCCATAAAACCTATGTAAACCCAACCACTGCTACTATGTATTCAGCCTCTACTGTAGATAAAGAAACTGAAGGTTGTTTCTTACTTAGCCAAGAAACCAAAATCTTTCCCAGAAAGAATGCTCCACCACTAGTGCTTTTCCTGTCATCAATACTACCTGCCCAATCTGCATCTGTATAAGCTATGAGGGTGAAATCATTACCTTTGGGATACCAAAGCCCAAAGTCCATAGTGCCCTTCAGATATCTGAATATCCTCTTAACTGCTATAACATGAGAATATTTTGGAGCTGCCTAAAATCTTGCTACTAACCCAACTGCCTGCATGATATCTTGTCTGGTAGCTGTAACATATAATAAAATGCCAATCATTGATCTGTACAACTTTTGATCTGTCGTTGGAGATTCATCATCCTTACTCATCTTGCACCCTGTAATCATTGGAGTACATACTGGTTTGTTGTCCATCATCCCAAATTTCTTCAACATTTCTTTGATATACTTCCCTTGAGAGAGAAATACACCATCTTTTGATTGAGCAATCGAAGACCTAAAAATAATGACAGCTCTCCAATCATAGACATCTCAAATTCCTTCTGCATGGTGTTAGCAAAATATTTGCACATCTGAGTATTATTTCCCCCAAAAATAATATCATCAACATAGACAACCATAATCAACATATCATCACCTTCATCCTTAATATACAAATTGCTATCTGCCACACCTTTCCTGAAACCTTGCTCATGAAGATACCTGTCAAGTCTTGAGTACCAAGCCCTAGGTGCTTGCTTTAACCCATACAAGGCCTTTTTCAGTTTATACACATAGTCTGACTATTCTAAGAGAGACACTCCTTCTGGCTGTTCTATGTAGACTTCTTCTACCAACACCCCATTTAGAAAAGCTGATTTTACGTCCATTTGATATACCTTGAATGATTTGAAGCTTGAAAGGGCCAAAAACATTCTGATTGCTTCAAGACGAGCAACAGGAGCAAACATCTCTTCAAAATCAACACCTTCTACTTGAGCATAACCTTTGCAGACTAACCTAGCTTTGTTTCTAACAATCTTTCCATCCTCATTGAGTTTATTTTTGAATATCCATTTTGTGCCAATGACATTCTTGTCCTTAGGTCTTGGAACCACTTCCCAAGTTTCACTTTTCTCTATTTGATTTAGCTCTTCATCCATTGCTTTTACCCAAAACTTATTTGCACATGCTTCACTGAAATCTTTTGGCTCAATCTAAGATAATAATGAAACATTTGTAGAATCATGCGAAGGAATGACTCTTCTTCTTTTTTGCCTATTATTTGGATCACCAATGATCAAATCTTTGGGATGATGTTTTTGAACATATCATTGAGGAGTTTTTGGAAGCAGTTGTTGTCTTTCCTCTTCTTCGTCTGAAACCTCTCTGAATTCTTCTTGAAAAATTTCATCATTGAGTTCCTTGACTGGTTCTCTTATCCCTGTATTTTCATCAACTGTTACATTTATGCTCTCTACAACTGTATGAGTTCTTTTGTTGAAGCATCTATAGGCCTTGCTTCTGCTAGAATATCCAAGAAAGATTCCCTCATCACACCTAGGATCAAACTTACCCAAATTCTGATCTTCCCTTCTGATGAAGCACTTACTCCCAAACATTTTGAAGTATTTTACTGTAGTTGGTCTTCCTTTCCACAACTCATAAGGAGTTTTATGATGATTGACTCTAAGTTGGGCCCTGGTAATAATGTAGACTTTTGTACTGACTACCTCTTTCCAAAAACCATTTGAAAGTTTTGACTCATTTAACATAGCTCTAGCCATATTTTCAATAGTTCTGTTTTTCCTTTCAACTACTCCATTTTGTTGAGGAGTTCTTGCTACTGAATATTCTATTTTGATTCCTTGTTGCTCACAGTATTCCACAAATTCATTTGAAGTGAACTCTCCTCCTTTATCTGATCTTAAGCATTTGATTCTCTTGTCAGTCTCATTTTCAATCATTTCTTTGAAAGCTTTAAATTTTTCAAAAGCTTCAGATTTTTCTTTGAGAAAAGTAACCCAAGTCATTCTAGAATAATCATCTATAAACAGCATGAAGTAGCTTTCTCCTTGAATGCTCTGAGTTCTGGTAGGGCCACATAAATCAGTATGAATAAGATCCAATGGTTTTGAATAAGTATACCCTTTTGATTTGAAACTGGTTTTGGTATGTTTTCCATGTTGACAAGGACCGCAAATGATGTTATGGGGCCTTTTTATTTTGGGCAAGTCTCTAACTGCTTCCTTGTTACTAATATTGACAAGATTATCAAAGCTCAAATGCCCCAATATTTTATGCCATAGCCAACTCTCATATTCTTGAGTTAGAAAACACTTTTCCCTTTTTATCTCACTTAGCATGTAAATATTGTTTGGAGTCCTTGTAGCACTCGCAATGAGTTTTCCATTTTTTTCTTTACTTATCTCACATCTATCTGAAAAGAAAGATACTATGTGCCCTTGATCACAAAGTTGACTTACACTTAGAATATTATGTCTTAGGCCTTCTACATAAAGCACATTTTCTATTTTGGATTTCCCATCCAAACTAAGAGTCCCTTTACCATAGATTTTAGCTGACCTGTTATCTCCAAAACTGACTGTTCCTCTGTTCATTTCTTTTAAGACCAAAAAATTTTCCTTTTCACCAATCATATGTTTTGAACAACCACTATCAAGATACCATTTTTCTACTTTGTCTTGAGCATGAAAAGTAGTTTGAACTATCATTGACTTAGATTTGATCTCATTTCTCTTTTTAGTGAACTCAAGGCTAGATCTATCCAAACTGCACATCCTTGCTATATGCACAAAATTCTTGCACTTGTAACACATGACATTTTTATTATTAAGAGGTGAAAAAGAGTTAACATTTTCCTTACTATGGCTATTCAAAGACTTATTGCAATGCATAGATTTATGACCAAATTTCTTGTAGGAAAAATAATAGCCATGGAAAGTATTATGTAACCTATTTTGATGCCTTGGATGATTGTTCTTCTTGTGACCAACTAGAATCCACCGCTCTTCAGGATGAAGATTGATCTTGCTTGAAGACCCTATTTCATAAATGGTGATACCATCCTTCTTTTGCTTTTCACACGGAGTATTCTGTCTAAGAGCCAACTGTTCCAACTTCACTCTAAGAGACATAACCTCTTCTTCTAGTTTCTCGCAATCAGCTTCCTTTCCTTTTAGAGCCTCTATCAAAACCTGTTCAATATTCTTCCCTTCTTCAGCTATAATTTTGAAGTCTATAACACTTTGAGACAATTTTGATCTTGTTATCTCTTCTTCTTGACATTGATGCTTGAGAACAAAATTCTCTTCCTTGAATTTCTCAAGCTTTTTTAAAGCCAAGAAGAATTCACCTTTGAGATCGAACACAACCTCTTCATCTCTTTTTGAAACTGTATGTTCCTCTGATAGATCCTTCTCTAAGCTATTAGGCTCTTTCTGGAGAGACCCACTCTGATACCAATTGAAGAACACAAGCTTATACTGAGAGGGGGGTGAACAGTATAAGACTTAACCAATTAATAATTTTAACTTTAGATAGTAGTGGCATCAACACAACATTAATCAAGATAGAAAGCATCACACATTGAAGACCCATTTTTAACGTGGTTCACCCAAAATGGTTGGGCTACGTCCACAAAAACTTTTCTCTAAAAGTTATCTCAAATTTCTTTGGGAATCCTTCCCAATTACAATGTTTATGAGCCTCGGCCCAAAGGAGATACCTTCCCCCAATCAGAATTTATGAGCCTCTGCTCAAAGGAGATACCTTCCCCTCTGCTCTGGAAATGATCCCTCAGAAGATCAATCGCCTCTATCTCTTGCCAGCACATGGAACTCCTTTCCACTGAAGACCTCTCGTCCTCAATGCTTAGCCTAAGAGACCTCTGCCTTCTATGATCATGTCCACAGCAACTCAGCAACCTATACCAAACATAGTCAGTTGGTCTAGTACAAGTCTTCCTTTTTTTGTCAGATCTGTTCAACTCTTAAACAAATTAATCCTCTGCATACAAGCCTTCTCAAAGACTTTCCAACTGTCCTCAAGTTCTTCTCATAGAAACAATGCACCTCTGTCCTCAAGTTCTTTGATAGAACTATCAAACTTAGCTCACAAGTCCTCTTCTAGGACTTGTCAAAATCTGCTCAAGAAACATACACATCTTCTATGCTCTTACAGTCGCACTTCGTCTTCTCTTAGTTGTCTCTCTGCACACACTCTGCACTGCCTTCGCACACTCTGCACACTTAGATCAAATTTCACACTCTGCTCTCGGCGATCGAACTTCTCACTCTGCACTCTATCTATGAACGTCACAACTAACAATTCCTTCAACTCTTCAAAATAGCCTACCTTTTATAATAACACTTTCAAGATCAAAACCTTAATCGTAGTCGACTGTAACCTTGATCTTTAGTTTCCTGCACAACCCTAAACTTCATTGGCTACAAACCCTAATCTTCATCGGCTCACATTTAACTTTGTCGGCTTCAACTGCCTCTGTAACTCTTTTGTAGCTTTTTTCGTGAAACTACAACATGTCACGATATCACGACACCTTTGCAACCGTACACTTTCTTTTGGCTTTTGTCATGATATCGCGACACTTCAACCTTTATCAACTTCAACTAAGCTCTTGTCGTGATATCGCGACACTTCTATCTTTGTCAGCATCAACTTTGCTTTTGTCGTGATATTTTGACACTTCTCCCTTCGTCGACCTCCTTTCTGCTTTTGTCGTGAAATCGTGACACTTCTGCCTCTACAGACTTCATTTTCACTTCTGTCATGATATCGTGACACTTCTATCTTCATAGCCTTCCTCTCTGCTTTTGTTGTGAAATCGTTACACTTCTCCTATAGAAGACCTGCTTTCAGTTTCTATCGTGAAATCATGACACTTCTACTTTCGTCTGCTTTCTTTTCTGCCTGTCACAAAATTGTGACACTTTCTGCATCCATACGCATTCTTTGCAACCCATCGTAAAATCGTGACGCTTTCAGATTTCATATGCTTTCCTTGTAACCCATCGTGAAATCACGACATGTCGCGATATTGTGACACTTTTCTAACTTGTTTTCTCTCTCCTGCTTAAGTTGCGAAAATGCGACATGTCATGATATCACGACACTTTTCCTCCTTAGCTCTTTTCTGTTCTTCGGGTCACGAAAACCCGACATGTCACGATATCACGACACTTTTTCTCCTTAGCACTTTTCTTTTCTTCGAGTCACGAAAACCCGACATGTCACGATATCGCGACACTTTTTCTCCTTAGCGCTTTTCTTTTCTTCGGGTCATGAAAACCCGACATGTCGCGATATCATGACACTTTTTCTCTGTGAGCTCTTTCTCTCGAACCTGTCACAAAATCATAACACTTTTTCGTCCGTACAAACCCTCTTGCAAATTGTCGTGAAATTGCGACACTTTTCTTTGCGAGCTCTTTCTCTCGAACCTGTCAGCTTGGAGTTTGCAAAAGACCTTTGAAACTGTTATGCCGTAACCTTCATCAAAACAAATTATTTGACATCAAATCAAATTCCTTCAAAAGATTCTTGACATCACTGACAACTTATATACTTGAGCAAAGGCAATGTACCCAAAGTACCCAAAATTGCCAACACCAACTTTACAATCAATTTACCAGCACCCACTAGAAGGAGCACCAACCCCTAATTTATTTGTACCAATAGAAAGGAGCACCAACCCCTGATTTACCAACACCTACTGGAAGGAGCACCAACCCCTGATGCCAAGCTACAACTTGGACTTCAATTTTGAATCTATAAGTTTGACAAAAAGATACCTTTGTTTTTGCAAGACCCTGACTGGTCTTCTTCACCTTTGTGCTCTCTACGCACTCTGCTCTCTCTGTGCAATCACTTCGCACACTTTGCTTCATTACAGTCAACCTTCATGATCATATTCTCCCTTTCACGCACTCTGCTCTCTTTGCAAATTTTGCACTTAGCATGATTCGACACGACTTGCTCTCTACACACTATGACTGAACTTCACACACTTCAACATTCTAAAATTCTCCAAACAGCCCTCTTTTTATAACAACATTTTTCATGATGAAAACCCTAATCTTAGTCGGTTGTAAACCCTAATCTTAGTCGGCTTTCATAACACTTGTAAACCCTAATTTTAGTCGATTGTCATCGGTCTTCGTCAATTTCAACTCAATCACAAAAATACAACATGTCGCGATATCACGACACTTCTTCTTTCTCTCTCTTTCTCCTTGCTTTGGCCCTCGAAAATACATGTCATGATATCGCGACACTTTTTATTTCTCTCTCTTTCTCTTTGCATCGGACTGTAAAAATGCTACATGTCACGATATCGTGACACTTTTTCTCCTTGCTCTTTCTCTTAGCTTTGGACCACAAAAATACATGTCGCGATATCGTGACACTTTCGCCTCCGTACGCTTTCTCTATTCTTTTGTCGTGATATTGCGACACTTCTACTTCCAAAGACTTCAATTTTGGTTATGTCACGAAATCGTGACACTTCTACCTTCGTAGTCTTCAACTTAGCTTTTGTTGTGAAATCATGATACTTCTGCGTCCGTACTTAGCTTCTTTGTTTTTGTCGCGAAATCGCGACGCTTCTGCCTTCGTAGTATTCAACTTAGCTTTTGTCGTGAAATCGCGACACTTCTGCTTCCGTACTTAGCTTCTTTGCTTTTGTCGTGAAATCATGACACTTCTACCTTCAAAGTCTTCTTCTCTACTTTTGTCATGAAATCATGACACTTCTGCTTTCGTACTTTACTTCTTTGCTTTTGTCACGAAATTATGACACTTCTGCTTCGAAGTCTTGCTTTTTGCTTTTGTCGTGAAATCATGACAGTTCTGCTTCCGTACTCTTCCTCTCTTTCTTTTGTTATGAAAATGCGACATGTCGGGAAATCACGATGCTTTTCCAACTTACTCTCTCTCTTCTATTTTAGTCGCGAGAATGTGACATATCATGAAATCGCAACACTTTTCCAACTTACTTTCTCTCTCCTATTTTAGTCACGAAAATGCGACATGTCACGAAATCGCGACACTTTTTCTTACTTGTTCTCTTTCTTCAAAATTGTCACGAAATCATGACACTTCTTCCTACTTTCTCTTTTTCTTCCAACATGTCGCAAAATCGTGACAGTTTTTCCACTTGCCTTTTTCTCTTCCAACATGTCACAAAATCGTGACAGTTTTTCCACTTGCCTTTTTCTCTTCCAACATGTCGCAAAATCGTGACAGTTTTTCCACTTGCCTTTTTCTCTTCCAACATGTCGTGAAATCGTGACAGTTTTTCCACTTGCCTTTTTCCCTTCCAACATGTCACGAAATCGTGACAGTTTTTACACTTGCATTTTTCTCTTCCAGCATGTCACGAAATCGCGACAATTTTTCCACTTGCCTTTTTCTCTTCCAACATGTCGTGAAATCGTGACAGTTTTTCCACTTGCCTTTTTCTCTTCCAACATGTCATGAAATCGTGATAGTTTTTCTTGCTTTTTCTCTCTCTTCCAACATGTCGCGAAATCACGACAATTTTTCTTACCTGTTGTATATGTTGCAATATTGCGACACTTTTCTTACTTGTATTTTTCTTTGATATTTTGCATATGGGCCGCTTCGGTCTTCTTGGAAAATCACTGTACATACTCTGAGTAACCTTTGAACTCCTATCTTCTGCATATGAAAAGCTTTTGAACTTCCTATCCACTACATCAATAGATCTATCTGACTATGTTGACAACAATGACAATACTGTTGCTACACCTTGCTCAACAATCTCCCCCTTTGGAATTGTTGGCAACACATGTGCAATTTCCTATAACTCTTCTCCCCCTTTGACAATAATACCAAAGGGCTACTGCAGACTCCCCCTGAGTCCATGCACAACATTCTTAGGCATAATTTATTACACTTAGCAAAAATCATGAACATGAGCAAAAATATAATCAAATACTTAAATGCTCCCCCTAAGAATGTGATCCCTGTAGCTACTCAATTCTTGAGAAGTGTGACCACTGCCAATTTATTGTGAAGGTACTCAAAAATTTCCTTGGGCAGTGGTTTTGTGAAGATATCTGCTACTTGCTCTGTAGTTGGAACAAAATCCAACTTAAACTCACCTTTCGCAAATTTCTCCTTCAAAAAGTGATACCTGATAGCAATGTGTTTTGTGCGTGAATGCATCACCGGATTCTTGGAGATGTTAATGGCACTGGTGTTATCACACTTAACTGATATTGGCTCACTGAATCTAATACCAAGATCTTTCAGGGTTTGTTTCATCCACAATACCTGTGTACAACATGTTGTCGCTGCAATATATTCTACCTTTGCTATCGATAAAGAAACTGACTCTTGTTTCTTACTGTGCCACGCGACCAATCTATATTCAAGATAGAATGCACCTCCACTGGTACTCTTTCTATCATCTACACATCCTACCCAATCTACATCTAAATAAGAAATAAGGGTGAAGTCTTTACCTTTAGGATACCATAACCCACATTCCATAGTACCCTTGAGGTATCGAAGAATCCTTTTCACTGCTGTCACATGAGTCTCCTTGGGATTAGCCTAAAATCGAGCTACCATGCATACTGCCTGCAAAATATTTGGTCTGGTAGCTATCAAGTACAGTAAGCTTCCAATCATAGATCTGTACATGGTTTGATCAATAGGTGGAGATTTGTCATCCTTGCTCAACTTGCAACCTGTCGTCATGGGAGTGCTAACTGGCTTACAATCCTCCATTATGAACCTTTTAACATCTCTTTCACATATTTAACTTGAGAAATAAATATGCCCTTCTTATTTTTATTAACTTGCAACCCGATGAAATATGAAAGTTCACCAATCATTGATATTTCAAATTCTTTCTGCATCTTATTTGCTAAATATTTACACGACTCATATTTGTTTCTGCCAAATATGATATCATCTTTCTTAAACCCTTGTTGAGTGAGATAGTTGTCTAGCCTTGCATACCATGCTCGGGGTGCCTGTTTCAAGCCATATATCTTCAACTTAAAAACCAAGTTGGGATCATCACCAAGCTGGAAACCATCTGGCTAATCAATATAAACCTCTTCTTCAAGCTTCCCATTCAAAAATGCTAATTTCACATCTGTCAAAAAAATTGTCAAACAAGTGACTCACACTTGTACCAACTTTTGTCCAACACTGTACCGACACTGCAATTTTATCGCCAACTCTGTGCAAGCATCAAACACTGTACCACAACACAAACCAAATCCCTTTTTACATTTTCAACTTGGTCTATGTTTTCTACAGTCACTGCTGGTCACACCTTACTTTCAACTGTTCGAATCAAGAGACAATATTTTGTCAAACACTTCACGGCCAACTATAGTGCACCTTACTCAAACTCATACTTCTGGACCTCGGATAGGTATGATTCACAAAGCAAAGTTGCTCCTCTTGATGAGCAAAACATGAATCAATAATCAGAATTCAATATTTTTCACCATAGTGTCATAATAGATCTAACAATATTCACGTCAATGTGTAGTTCAAATACACATTGCTTTTATTGAAACACATATATGCGGCTAGGGCAACATTCTTTCACTAACCACATTATTTGAACTGCTATAATCCTTAAATTTAGACAGTGGCAGTAAGAACCATCACCAGTACAACAATGACATATAGCAATACTACCAATAATGATAACTCTCAATTTAATCACCACCCTTCATGACACTTCCACAAACACCTACATGAACTGAAAACATACTTTGACAACTATACGACAACTTCCCTGACTACTTGCCTTTCATCCTTAGATAATCAAACAAATACATAAGAGAATTAAAATGAAACTTTAAGATTTCTCTCCCTGAGGATGTGCTACCTAGAGTTGCTTAGTGCAATAGCGGAGTAGTCTCCTTCAGTCCAAGGAGACACGATTTCCTTTCTTCTATCTTTCTCCAAACTTTCTTGAACTCGGGCTTGGATTTTTCAACTACATCCTTGTTTTGCACCTTTTCATGAACTCGAACATTTCTCTTGTGTGGTTGTCTCTTGTGCATCCTTGATGAATGATTATTTTCCTTTCTTTTATGTACATGATTTATTCCTTGTCTGTGTTGCATTCTTTGTGTCTGATGAAATCTACTGCTTTGACTTAGATTAGATACAAAAGTGCTTGGACAAAACCTTGCTATGTGCCCATGACCATTACATTGAAAACATTGTACATAGTGTTCACTTAGAAATGCATATGTATTTCTACCAGCATAACTCTTTGATTTATTATTCAATCCACAATAAGTTGCCTTGTGACCATACTGGTTGCATCTGAAACAATAGCCATTAAAAGTATTATTATGAATAGAGTGAGAGTGATAGAACCTCTTTTGTTGTGGTTGCTTTGCTATAGATCTCCTTTGATATTTTCTTCCTTTTGAAGATTCAGCTTCAAAATTTTCTTGCTTCAATCCTTCAACAATGAACTTCTTATTCTCTGCAGAGTTGGAAGATGAAGGTTGTTCAACTTCATATCCAAGACCACGTTTATCCGTGGAGCTTCTTTTTTGGCTTATCATTTTATCTAGCAATTTTGTGCTCTTCTCGAAATTGAGATTTGTATTGGCCTCTTCTAGTTGTTTCTTCAATAAAATAATCTCTTCCTCTTGTTTGTAGCAACCAATCTCTTTCTCATTGATCTGTGACCTGAGAGTTTTTTCAATCCTTTTGAATTCTTCTACCTATACTTTCAAACTGGTTATTATTTCATTTGCATCCTCAAGCTTCCTTGAGATTTCCTTATTCCTTTTTCTTTCTATCTCCATTCATCCAGATCTGCAATTAGTTCCTCTTTCAAATTTATTTTAGCATGAATTTCTTCTTCATCACATTACTGCTTTTTTTCTATTTTTTCTTCGAGTTTCATGAAAAGACCTCCACCTATTTCTTTTTTAGAATCATCCTCTAGGACTTCATTAACTCTCAGCATATATATGCCTCTATGTTCTCATCGTCATTTAACTTTAAAGCTTCGAACTGAGCTTGATGTGTTTGTAACTTGGCCTCCTTGATCTCATTGTCACCTTCATGAATACTCCTCAGTTTGTCCCACATTTATTTTGTCATTTTACAACTCATGATCTTTACCAGTTCACTGTCTACTAATCTGCACCTGATAGCATTCTTTGCTTTTGAGTCATTCTCAAACATATTCTTACCAGCAGCATCGGTTGGAGGAGTGATGGGTATTGTGTATTCACTGTCTACTGAATCCCATATGTCGTATCCCAAAGCACAAATATATGTCTGCATCCTGATTCTCTAGACCACGTAATTAGTTTCATCAAACAAAGGTGCTTTGTTTTATGAGAAGTCTTCACCCTTTATTGGTTCAATTTTCTCTTCCATAGGAACTAAAACTGACTGAGATGCCCTTTTGGAGGAGGATCTATTCTTCTTACCCATTGCGTACTAATCTAAGATCAACCCTGACTAATTTAGCCTAAGAAGTGAACTTGGCTCTGATACCAATTGTTAGTCTTACAATGGCACTGAGAGGGGGGTGAATCAGTGTAGTTCTTTAAACTTAAATTTATAGCTCTTAAAATTGAAATAATGAAACCTTAAAACCAGATAAAGCAAGTATCACAAGAGAACATCACACAACACAAGATTTAATGAGGTTCACCAATTTGGCTACTCCTCAAGAATGACTTCTTGGACTACCATCCAAATCTAGCCTTTGCAAAGCACCAAATTTACAATCAATTTACCAGCACCCACTAGAAGGAGCACCAACCCCTAATTTATTTATACCAATAGAAAGGAGCACTAACCCCTGATTTACCAGCACCTACTAGAAGGAGCACCAACCCCTGATGCCAAGCTACAACCTGGACTTCAATTTTGAATCTATAAGTTTGATAGAAATATACCTTTGTTTTTGCAAGACCCTGACTGGTCTTCTTCACCTTTGTGCACTCTGCTCTCTCTACGTAATCACTTCACACACTCTACTTCGTTACATTCGACCTTCACGATCATCTTCTCCCTTTCACACACTCTGCTCTCTTTGTGAATTTTGCACTTAGCATGATTCGACACGACTTGCTCTCTGCGCACTACGATCGAACTTCACACACTTCAACATTCTAAAATTATCCAAACAACCTTCCTTTTATAACAACATTTTTCATGATGAAAACCCTAATCTTAGTCGACTCTAAACCCTAATCTTAGTCGGATTTCATAACACTTGTAAACCCTAATTTTAGTTGGCTGTCATCGGTCTTCATCGGCTTCAACTCAAACGCAAAAATACATGTCACGATATCATGACACTTTTTCTCCTTGCTCTTTCTCTTAGCTTTGGCCTATGAAAATACATGTCGTGATATCGTGACACTTTCTCCTCCGTACACTTTCTCTATTCTTTTGTCATGATATCGTGACACTTCTGCTTCCAAAGACTTTGATTTTGGTTTTGTCATGAAATCGCGATGCTTCTGCCTTCGTAGTCTTCAACTTAGATTTTGTCGTGAAATCGTGACACTTCTGCTTTTGTACTTAGCTTTTTTTCTTTTGTCGTGAAATCATGACGCTTCTGCCTTCGTAGTCTTCAACTTAGCTTTTGTCATGAAATCGTGACACTTCTGCTTTCGTACTTAGCTTCTTTGCTTTTGTCACGAAATCGTGACACTTCTACCTTCAAAGTCTTCTTCTCTGCTTTTGTCATGAAATCATGACACTTCTGCTTCTGTACTTTACTTCTTTGCTTTTGTCATGAAATCGTGACACTTCTACTTCCAAAGTCTTGCTTTCTACTTTTTTCATGAAATCACGATAGTTCTGCTTCCGTACGCTTCCTCTCTTTCTTTTGTCACGAAAATGCGACATGTCACAAAATTGTGACGCTTTTCCAACTTACTCTCTCTCTCCTATTTTAGTCACGAGAATGCGACATGTCGCGAAATCGTGACACTTTTCCAACTTACTTTCTCTCTCCTATTTTAGTCGTGAAAATACGACATGTCGCGAAATCGTGACATTTTTTCTTACTTGTTCTCTTTCTTCGAACTTGTCGCTAAATCGTGACACTTCTTCCTGCTTTCTCTTTTTCTTCCAACATGTCGTGAAATCACGACAGTTTTTCCACTTGCCTTTTTCTCTTCCAACATGTCGCGAAATCACGACAGTTTTTCCACTTGCCTTTTTCTCTTCCAACATGTCGTGAAATCGCGACAATTTTTCCACTTGTCTTTTTCTCTTCCAACATGTCGCGAAATCGCGACAGTTTTTCCACTTGCCTTTTTTCCTTCCAACATGTCGCGAAATCGTAACAGTTTTTCCACATGCCTTTTTCTCTTCCAACATGTCACAAAATCGTGATAGTTTTTCCACTTGCCTTTTTCTCTTCCAACATGTTGCGAAATCACGACAGTTTTTCCACTTGCCTTTTTCTCTTCCAACATGTAGTGAAATCGTGACAGTTTTTCCACTTGCCTTTTTCTCTTCCAACATGTCATGAAATCATGATAGTTTTTCCTGCTTTTTCTCTCTCTTCCAACATGTCATGAAATCGCAACAGTTTTTCTTGCCTGCTATATATGTCACAATATCGCGACACTTTTCTTACTTGTCTTTTTCTTTGATCTTTTGCATATGGGCCACTTTGGTCTTCTTGGAAAATCATTGTACATACTCTAAGTAACCTTTGAACTCCTGTCTTCTACATCTAAAAATCTTTTGAACTTCCTATCCACTGCATCAACAGATCTATCTGACTGTGTTGACAACAATGACAATACTATTGTTGCACCTTGCTCAACAATTGAATGCCTTCGAGCACTTCCTATCACTTACAAGTGCCTCTGGGTACTTCCTTCTCCAATACCAAGCACCTCTGGGTGCCTTTCGCCATTACCAAGTGCCCACGGGTGTTTCCTATATCCATCGAGCACCCATAGGCATTTTACATAATATTTCTGAGGACCTACTAGCCTTCGGTAAATGCTAGGGCATCACTACACCAGTCCATTGCAACATAATTCATCAGATTATAAAATAGTAGATGAGTAAGATAAATATTTTATTTAGTATTTTATTATATGCATTTTTAGTTATGTTCATATTATTTATAGTAGATAGTTAGGGATTTTGTATTGAGTATAGAGGGCTTCACATTGTGGAGCCCTCACAGGTGTTACTAACTCATTTGCTATTTTATTGTGTGCAAATCTAGAAGTATGACATTATCATTGTGCGATTGCTTAAGTTGGAGTGGCCCGACATCAGATAAATAGAATCCCACTCACTTTTATTGGGAGTAAAGACACATTTGAAGACACCACTAGCGTTGTTTGCTAGGGTTTTAAAGAACCTTATCCATTGTAAAATTTGTATCAAAGGATTCAAATATCCTTATTGTAACAATGGATTTTTTAGGCTCCCCCGTTAATATAATATCATTAATTGTGCAATCTGTTTTCTTTGATTTCAATCTATTTCACATTATTTGGTGTTGCATTTTTGTCTCTTCAACTAGATATACCTTGGATCATAGAATTTGACAACTTGTTTTCCCAAAAAATACTATATTATATATATATATATATAATAAATAATAATATATGAGTGCATGAATCAATTTAAATCTATGTTGAATTATTTTTCTTTCTCTATATGTTCTTCTATTTAGGCAGTCAGAAACCTCCATGGGTCATTGCTTTTTGTACTGGCTTCAAGATACAATATTTACAATTTCTACCTAGGTGACGATATTCATGATAAATACAGAACCTAAAGGGGATTTTCTCATAGTCCATGTCCTATTCCTATGTATCCTCCCAAAACTTCAAAGTAATATTTTTTGGCAAGTGCTTGTCGAGGTCTATGAGAACATAAATTCTAGCATAGATAATTTGTTCAAATTATCTAGTACTTGGTTCTAAAACTCAAATGGTAATCCAAAAAATTCTCACCTAGACTGGGGATATTGACAATATTTCCTCTTCTTACCTAAACTTGGTATATTTGGGCTTCATAAAATTCCATTCCCTAACAAAAAAACAAGAACACCCATGGAAAACATGTTCTCCATCCTTGTCATTAGCAAAAAGAACTAAAAAATAACCATTGGGATAAGCAAAAGTATTTAAATCACCTCTATTTATCCATTGTCTAGTAGAACACATCTTGAAAGTAGGGAAGGCTAGACAAATATCCAAAAATTGATAGATTAATCCTCTATATTCCATAGCATCAATTCTAGTTTATATGTTTGATATCTAAAGTTAGACTATGGAAGAGACATCCTCTATTTTCATCCACCCTGAGTTTTTTCTAGGGTTCATTTTATGCATTCTCAAATGTCTACGGGAATTCAGAGTTCTTTTTAAACTTTAGTTGTTTGTGATTTCCTCCTCCAAAGGCATCCCAAAAGGTCACTTTTGGCAATGTTTCACTAGATTCTCTTCCCATACTAGAGATCGGATCATTTTCCTTGCTATGACTAGTAGCATTAACCACTTGTTGCAATACAACTCTAGCTTATTGTGTTAAAGTTGATTCTCTACCTCTTGTGTGTTTGCACCCTTTATTCTACCCTTATTTGGGATTGGCTAAACAAATAAGTATATATAAAAAATAAAAGGTGTGCCATGGATCAACATATATCACTATGAATGAGTTGCAAGGATCATGTAGCACATCTTGTTGTCCCTTTTATAAAGGACTCTCTATGATGCTTTCTAAAAATACATACTTCACATGCACCACTTGCATGGAAGATATGAGGAATTCCAATAGCCATCTGATGATGACTCATGTAGTTCAATAACCCATATCTATGATATCCAAGTCTATGATGCCATAACTAACTCTCATTATCAACTCATGCTACCATGGTCATAAAACATTTCTTTGATCACTACTTTTTCATGAACCTTATTGATGAGAGGATGACCCTTATGCTTCTATATTTGAGATTAATACTAAATATGATATTTTAATTCTTTATTAATATACGGTAGAGAATATATTCAAAAGGATATGCAAAGCATCTCTAATATGACAACAACTATCTCATGTATCTCTAAGACATTATTGAAAATAATGTTAAGGAGATCAATGTTTTTCTCCTTATCCATAGCATGTTGTTCCTATCTTGTACTTTTTAGATTCCCTTCAAAATTTTAGATCTCATCTTACAACTTCTTGAATAGATTGATATACTCATCATGGTATCAAAGAAGTCCATGTTAGAGTATATTACATCATTTGGGTCATGTAAATGTACCACATTTGGTACATAACTAGAGTAGAAGTTTACTTTAGAGTAAATTTAGTTAGTTACTTTAAGTTTTATAATAAATGCACAAGTGTCAAATGTGCAAGTTGTAAATGTACAAGGAGTCCACTTGTACATCAGTTAGATAGGTAGAGTAAGGGGCAAGGAATCTATCTTCCTATATAAAGGCCTCATAGTGAGTGTTTCATAGAGCAACATATGTAGTAGTAAATATAGAGTGTGTGTGGTAGTGTGGTACAATGTAGTCCTTTCATATCCTTTCATGGAGTGTTCATGTCCTCCATTATATAGCATTGTACTATTTTCATCACTTTTATTAATGGTATATTTTTGAGTTATTTACAGATGTTCATTTCATTATTTTCCTACATATTATTGTTCCATTAGTTTATAGTTATCTCATATTAGTTATATTGCATATTGTGGTTGTATTCTCTGCATTACCATATCATTAAAAGCTAACAGTGGTATCATAGCACATGGTAGATCAGTTAGGATCTAGTAAGAGTACCATGGTAGATCAGTAAGAAAATAGGGAGAGCCACATGTGAGATTGAAAGAAATACAAAACTCTTATTTATAAAAATTTTGATATTACATATGGCTAGTCTTTCCATATTGTTACCAAAAAACTCATGAAGACTAGGACTCAACATAAATTCCACTAGATTGACAAATCAACTAGTGAATATTTGTCATCTCTAGATTTAAGAGTTTCTTCCATTTACAGTCCTAATACTTTGTTGCCGAAAAAGTATATTTAGAGAAATTTGGGAAGCTTCCTACATATATAGGAATAATATCTTCATCAAAAACATTCCAACACTTACAACAACAAGCAGAAGACTAAATATTTTAAAGACCTAATAAAATGTACCATTACTATATATTTTAGTCTTGTAGAGTACCAAAGAATAAAGGGCCATATCAACCTTACTAGTAATTCAAGAGACTCCAAAGAAGAGTCTAGAAGAATATTGGAGGTTGATGATCTCTATTAAAGACTACAGACAACAGAAGAAGCTGAAGAGACCCTTAGAAGGTCCAATTACAAAACTTCCAGTTCTGGAAGATTGGAGGTTGATGATCTATTAAAATCTATAGATTACAGAAGTAAAGGACCAAAAAAGGCCTATTGGAATATATTCCATTATTTGACTATCATGCCAAGTGTCATGTAAGAGGTACCAAGTGTCATAGGAAAAGTAATGACCAAGAAATCTCTCTTCCTATATAATAGACTCATAGTTCCATACTAATTGTATATTTCTATTATTTATGTAATAGAATACATTAAGGCTCTCCTCTCAATATTCTCATTAGATGGTATAGTGCCAAAACTATCATTGGTGTTAAAGCTATGATAGATCAATAGGAATATCAAGAGCTACAAGGGACCACCATTACCAGTATAGGTCTAAATTCTGCTACATATTTGCAAATCGGATCAGCCATTATGAACCATTGCATACAAACGTTGTTGTAAGAGATTGCTTGATAAGAAAATCCATTGTAGGTCTTATTGTAGAAGTTGAAGTAGTGATCATTGGAGGAGATTGGGACAATTATCACCATCCAACAACAAGCCCAAAAGGAATACTACTATATTCTACAATAGAAAGTGGTGAACCAGTTTTCCAAAATATTCATCATCTTCAAATATCGTTAAAGGTAAGCAACTCAGGTGCAAAAGGTTCATTACTTGAACACTTAGTTTAGATTACTACTTAACTTCATTAAGCACCTTATTAGAATTCAAAAGTTGGAAAATAGAAGGTTGTATTTTAAATCCTCAAATAAAGTGTAGAATATAGTTTATGTTAAGGTTCATTACATGCACATTAATAGGAGTTAGATGCACTCATCCTATTATATAATTATTGAGAAGAGGACTACATTAAGGAATTTGCAGTGATCATTAGTGCATTTAAGACTACTTTGAGAGCTTATTAATAGGATCAATAAGGTGATATTATTAAAGTACATTAAGTTTGAAATATTATTGTTTCATTGCACTATACTAGTTGTTCATTAAAATAGTTACTCTCAAAGGGTTATTTTGTGTATTGATTGTTAAGGACATAAAAATCTGCAAATGTCAAAGTGTCTAAAGACATTATTAAAAACTCAATACTTAAAATATATCGAGGTCTAGAGAAACCATCAAACAAGATCATATTCCTACAAGGAGTGGAGAAGAAATCCACCATTAAGCTCCTTGAAAAGAAGTCAAAATTTGAGACTTGGTGGGTCTCAGATTCAAGGTGCACTAAGAGCTCAATACAGGTAAAAGATTAGTGCAGAAATTACTCCTTCAAGGGCATATTAACTACATGATTATTAGCTTGGGTTCATTACTATATTAACCAAGTGAAGGAGAGAGTTGTCTAGAAGAGAAGACAACATCAATCAGTCCTTGCCTACAATAAATAGTTCAGAGAAGCTGCCATTAAAACCAGCAAAAGAAGCTTGCAAAAGAGAAGGTGCAAAATCAAGATATTGTATTACAAATCTATTTATATTATTCTGCACCATAATATCTTGTTCTATGTAGGAAAGAAGACAAAATTTGAGTGTCTTAAGGACACATCCTTAACAATTGAGGAACATCATACAATATTGGAGAGCATGAATGAGCGATAAAATATATTGAATATGTAATGATAATTAAATACAAACAATAAGGCTAAATATAGCCTTAGATAGCGATAAAATAATATCGCTAACAAACCTAAGAATAATATCCTAAAAAAAAATAAATCCTACTAATATCTACCGACAATAGAAATGTCAGTAAATTACTAACCTAGGACTAATTACCAAATGAGGTAATATTGTAGTTACTAACATAGTAACTCTAACATCCCCCCTTATTACATTATTTGGGTAATACATATACATCCCCCTATACAAAAATATTTGGGTAAAGTATATAACTGCCCCAATACAGTGAAGAAGAAGAGAAATGAAATAATGATGGCTCATGCTTTGTCTTTGGCTCTGGCTTTGGTTCATGGCTCTAGCTCATGGCTCTGGATCTAGCTCTAAGTGTACCTCTGGATGTGTACCTCTGGGTCTATCTCAAGATCTTCCTATGAATCTACCTCTGGATCATTACCTCTAGATCTACCTCTAGAACTTTGTCTCTGGGTCTATCTTTAGGTTTGTCTCTGGGTCATTGTCTCTAGGACTACCACTTGGTCTGTCACTGGATTTGCCTCAAGGTCTACCATAGGTTTTACCTTTTCGATAGAAGCCATACAACATTTATTTCATCATGGTCCATTGTGTGATATCTATCCATTTACAATCAATATGAACCTTGTTGGTAATTTTCACTTTGTACCAACAATTGGAAAAAGAGTGATTCGTACATCCACATGAATCGCAAGGATGTAATTTCCAACAATTAGCTACAACATGTCATGTTTTCTATAATGATTGCAATAATGCTTTTTAGGAGTTGTAGGAGATTTAGGGTTTACAAAACTGATTTTACTGGTACTTGATTGTCCATAATAGCCAAGGCCTTCATTCTTTGCCCTAACATTTAGCATTATAGGAGTTTTAATGCCTTGTTCCTGTTTACCTAATATCTCACCATTGAATCCCATTTTCTTCATCAGTTTGGATCCAAATCCTTTGGTGTGTTTTTTAAAACACCCAATTTTATCATCTTCATCAATACTTTTAACAATATGCCATTTATCACTATTGATGAGATTATGGAGCTCTTTTTGAGGAGTTCAGTTTTAAAGTCACTAGTGTCACAAGCAAAATTTGCTACTGAGATGATATCACTTGTGCTACAACTAATATCTACCATTGAAGGTAGGAGGTCGCCTATATCACAACAAGCATTGGCCATCATGGGCTCAAGGTCACATGTGTCACAACAAGCATTCACCACCATGGGTTGAAGGTCACTTGTGTCACTACAAGCATCGACCATTAGGGGTTTGACAACTGTTTCCTCATTAATTTCCATTTTTACTTTGTGTTGGGCAAAGGTCAAGTGCAACCAATGGCATGTATATGACTCTTATAACGCCAATAGGAAATTGAGCACCATTTGTCTAAAGGTCTATACAAGACTCAAAATCTTAGATTAGGGTAACTAAACCATTGTTTAGTGTGATAAATGTGCCCTTCTCATAAAAATCAGGTCCATCCATCTCAGATGGAAAATAAGAACCTTTAACTGATTTAGAAAAATCAGTTGATTTTGGGGCTTGATTTTTCTTTGATCTGCCCATTTTAAGGTGTCAGTCTCTGCTGAAAGTGCACCTTTTTACAATGAAATTTTGCAAAATAATTTTGACTAAGGTGTCGGTCACTGCCAAAAATACACCCTTATAAGTCTTTCCCCATTTTATTTGTAAATTTTTCATTGATAGAATGTTGCAAGAAGTGTGACTAAGGTGTCGGTCGCTGGCAAAAATGCACCCTTTTTAAGCCTTCCTTTTTGGCAAAATATTATGTAAGGGAAAAAATGATTTGTATCCCATTTTTGAAAAATTTGAGATGGTAAAAAAGATTTATCCCCCCTTGTTGCAGAAAATATCCCTCCTTGGATGGAGAAGAATGTTATCCCCCCCTCTTAGTGCAAAAATTATCCCCCCTTATTGTATAAATGTTGCCTCTTAGGAAAGTTCTGAATGCTTCCAAAGGAGTGAAAAATCGATGCACAAATATGAGCCTCTTGGGCTTTTACACAGAGTAGCCTTGTAGACAAATTGCACCAAAAAAATTGCCCCCCTTTCTTGGTTTTGAATTTGCAATTTTAAATTTCAATCAATAATATCAAAAATAATTTAATATAAGCTTGTTGAAAATCAAGAATGTTAAGATTTAACAAAATTATTGATTTTTTTTTTTTTAAAAGCTATAATTAAAAATTATTAATGAAATTATTAAAAATTGAAAAAATTAAGCAAAATAAAAAAGGCACCTATGTTGTTAGGCACAAGTGGGAATGGAACCCACGATCTCATGTGGGGTGGCACCTTAGCTCCTGAGGAGAAGCCACACTAGCTAGTAAGCTGGTTGGCTATATAGGGAGAATTTTCCTTATTAATGTCGCTTTGGCATTCATGATGGAATCTGATCTGATGGTGCTACTCCTTGCACAACGGTGGCACCTCTCCATTCAATGACCGACGATGCTCTTTTGATGAGCGACGACGCTTTCTAACATGTTACTTCCTCCCAGTAGCGACGTGTTCACACCTACAACTTATATCATCGACAATAGAAATTGCTTATGCCAACATCATTTTTTCATCGATCTTTTGAGCATTAATATCTGCTTGGAGAAAAAAAATAGTCACTCACATGATCATGTGTAGCCAAATACCTATTATTTTTTATGATAGATCCGATTGGTGGTAACAAATTATAAATCACCACTCAGATCGTACCATTGTACTTGCCACTATAATTTTTGTAGTTTGAATCAACATAGTAGAACTACGAACATTACCTCCTTGCTATCGATCTGAGTATACTCAACATTTGTAGGTCTTCTACTTAGCATTTTCCCATGATGTTCTCTATTTGGTTTTTTAAATTGGGCCAATCATTGTTTTGGAAGCCATCTGTGATCCTTCGTGGTCTTCTACAGTCCGCAAGAATAGAAAAAACTAGACATTCTCTACGATATACAATTGTAAATCATCGAATCTAAGAGCATCGAAGAGGTTGCTCCTTATCCGAGGTCAGTCAGTTAAGCCATCTTCCTGAGCACTGGTCACTTTGTTGATATTAGAGCAATTAGATCTGCAATAGCAAAAATAGTCCTTTATTTGTTGTACATCAAATAAATTTGTCAATGCCCTCTTAGGAACCTCTACAATTGTATTCCCAAATACAGTGCCAGATAAAGATTCACAGCTCTGATACCATATTGGAGAGTAGTGTCTATGTCGAATAGAGAATACAAGAATTTAAAAAAATATCCCACATGATTGACACAGGGATTTTTAAATGATTTAAAACAATCATTACTCCCTAAGCTAAATTACCACCACTCGGTAGTCCACATATCTATTATTTTTCCATAAAATCCATGTCCCATTATCGTGCAGTCCATCAGCTTGCCAGTTTACTTTGATTTCCATCTGTCCAATGTGTCATACGATCCTTGTTAGCCTAGGTCCCACATTAGATCTGTCATTGCATCGAAGGTTTGGTTACACATCCACCTAGATCTTGGTTTCCATGTCATCACATGAGAGACCAATCAATGTCAAATATGTGTTAGGTGGGTGTGCTCACTCATCCATTAACTTAGTTCACCATGTTGTAGGTCTGCTAGGCCAGCATCCACGTAGATAGTTTAACCGAGTCTACCATGTTGTAGATATGCTAGATCATATTTGTCACCTTTAGTGCCATGATGCACCTGATATGCTGTTAGATCGCTCGTCCCCATCACTAATTTCATTCATATTGGGTTGTAGGCCATCCAAGGGTTGTCCAAGTCACATAGGTTTAGTAAGGTTAGGGTTCAATAGGGGTATCCCTATCCGTGTAAGCTCCAATCAGCCTCTACACATGTGTCCTTTTTTTGGTAGTGTCCAGATCCACCTCTAGGTAGGTTGGGCCCACGTCATCGTATCAATAGCTAGATCTTATGGTTTGGCCATAATCCAATCAGGATCCTACCTAATATCATCAAGCATGTTTGTCTAGACCACTGGCCAGGTAGCACTCATCCTCCATATATCCACTTAGGTGGTAAGGTCAGGGTACGAGATTCTACCACGTCCTCCGATCTTGTGGTTGTCTGGTCCAGGTGCAATTGTCAAGGATCACATCTTGTCTATAATAGTACCCAATCACTGCATCAAATCCTGGCTATCTAGTTATGTCAGGTTGGTATTTGTGTCCTAGTCAGTCTCGTCCGATTAGATCAGGTCCTATCAACCAATAGGTTGTTCATGGGAGCTCTAGATCCTATGTGAGATTAGGTCCCAATAGGAGCGATAGCAAAATTTGATACCCACTCTGATACCATATTGGAGAGCATGAATGAGGGATAAAATGTATTGAATATTTAATGCTAATTAAATACAAACAATAAGGCTAAATATAGCCTTAGATAGCGATAAAATAATATCGCTAACAAACCTAAGAATAATTTCCTAACAAAAAATAAATCCTACTAATATCCGTCGACAATAGAAATGTCGGTAAACTACTAACCTAGGACTAATTACAAAATGAGGTAATATTGTAGTTACTAACATAGTAACTCTAACATACAAGTGGTCATAGAGGAGCACTATATGAAGCAAGAGAGAAGAGCTAACAAATATCTCTCATTATGGTATCTTAAAATACCCTTATAGCCATAAAAGTAGGCAATCGCAATAATCAACTTGAACCACAAGATATCACAAAAAGGTCATTGTCCATCTATGTTGGCCATCATATATTGTACATAAAGGGAGCATTCAAACCAACATATTGAAAGCAAAAGCATACAGAAAAAGAAGAAATATCTAAGATCTTGATTAGAGAAGACATCCACTGAGAAGCAGTGTTCAAACTAGCACTTGGACCACCATAGAACCATATCTAAGCTCTTAATACCTCCATAAAATCAAGATCCAAACTACACTTGCCTAGAAAAAGTGTTGAAGAACAAGAAATAGCTGGATTTATGTTGGTAAGAGGGAGTATATAGAAGAAGAGAAAACATTGGAGGGAAATTACAACATTCGAGTGTAAGAGAATGCTAACGTCAGATTCAAAGGAGGCAGTGAGGATTGTCATAAACCAACATTAAATTCTCATGGTTATAAGCACCCATTAAGGAGGAGACCAAGTCAAAATAAGCATTGTGGAAGCACAAAGTTTGAAGAAAGAGCATGCAGGCCCTTCATTGGACAACAAGGTCAAAGCAACATTAATACAACATTGGAGATACATAACCAACTAGCCATTAAAGTATGTGGAGCTACTTAGGGATATATATAGCATCAAGCCTTACTAAGGTAAATATTAAAATTTCTTTCTTTAATTATAATCGGAGTTATAAGGTGATATAGACTATTGCATTGCAATAAAATTATCGAGCATTAGTAATTATCAAGCAAGCTTATTTCAAGGTATTGAATATTTATATTTGCAATTAACCAAGTAGGAGATATAAGGTTTTCAACCTTGATTAAATCATTATTAAATTGCAAATACCATTATTTTCTAATATTCCAAAAAGTAGGGAGATATAAGGCATACTAATTCAAACTATATATATATATATATATATATATAATTGGAATTTAGAAAATTAATCTATTGGAAAGATAAGGTAAAATTAAAAGGTTTATTATTCTCAAAATATTACAAAATCAACTTAGAAGGTGAACTAAGCATATTTTAATCATTAGGGAGATACAAGGTATTCTACAAGACTCAAATTTAAAATATTTTATCAAGATAGGTCTCAAGTCATGGATTATTGGTATTAAGAAATAGGAGCAAGCAAGCATATGATAGGAAACATACACTTGTTTGAATCTCTTCATAAGGTAAATGAGAAACTAGTTGTTGTAGCAGATAGCAAAACATATGAAGTGAAGGGAATAGGAAACATTCTAGTGGATCTAGTATATGGAAAAGGGATGATCAAAAATGTATTATATATCCCAGGCTTGACTACTAATATTCTCTTAGTTTCTCAACTCATGGATCAAAACATGACTATATAATTCAAAGTGTCTTCTAAAATAAAACTATGTTTCATTCTTAAAAAAGGGGAAAAGATAGCATCAAGATCTTACAAAAATGGTTTATTTTTTAGATATTACCACTCACTCAGCTCTTTCAGTGAAAGCTTTAGTTCTTTGGCATAAACGCCAAGGACATACTAGTGAATCTACTATGAAAGAATTACTTAAACATCAAATGGTTGAAAGAATACCTAATCTATATCCAAAGTCTACCATATGTATAGAATGCTTAGCAGGAAAGCAACATAGAATTCCCTTTGAGCTTCGACAACACAAGACTCAAAAAACACTAGAAATAATATACACAGATCTATGCAGACCAATGAAGACCAATATAATTGGATGATATATATACTTTCAATTGTTTGTTGATGATAACACTAGGAAAATGTGGGTATATTTCATGAAATACAAATCAGAGGCATGTGTTTATTACTACAAGTAGAAAAATAATTAGGGTAGACTATAAAAGCACTTCATTCAGACAGGGAAGGTGAATTTGTATCTAAATAATTTGACTTATTTTTAAAGAAAATAGAATTTCAAGACAACTCACTATAGCTTATTCTCCGCAAAAAAATAGAATTGCAAAAAGAAGAAATAGATCAATAATGGAAATGGTAAGATGTATGTTAAAGGAAGCTAATATTGGTCATCAATATTGGGTAGAAGCAGTACAAACAATAGTTTTCATACAAAATATATTATCGATAATATTACTTAGATATACTACACTAGAAGAAGCATGGTCAGGACAAAAACCAAATATAGGAAAACTCAAGGTTTTTGGATGTAAAGCTTACATGCATATTCCAAAACAAAAAATGATAAAGTTAGATGATAAAACTATGGTAGGGATATTTGTTTATTATGATATTGAATCTACTAGGTACATAATACTTGATCCACATACAAAGAAAGTTTACATTAGTAGGGATGTAATCTTTTATGAAAAAGTAAAAAGTGACATAGAGAAACCTAGTAAGGATATAAATATTCTTATAAATTACTCTAAATAAGACACGACAAGTGAAGAATCAGAATCACCATCAATAGGATAGCATGTCTCCAAGAGAAGACACACTCCCGATACCACCAAAAAATAGAAATCCCACCAGACTAGGTGTCTTGAAAGGTAGCAGTGACATGTCTCCCAAAGACTCTAGTGAAGACAGCGTCCATGGAACCCATCAATAGGAACTCCATCAAAGGGGATCATAAATATCCTGTACATATCCTTTGGCATAATGGTCATATCATCGGTATGGAGGTGGAAGGTGTTAGTCCTGGGGTTCCATCGGTGGGCCAGAGCCATAATATAAGCCTGATCCAACATGATAATTAGAAGCCTAATGATGTACTAGAGCCTACGAGCATCGAGCCAACCCCAGTTCGTGTCATCCATGTCAGGAAAAAATATCCACAAGAAACTTTGGGTCCCGATACCGTGCGGAGAAAATATAGAAGTGCAAAGGATGTCAAAATAAAAAACTAACAAACTAATAAATGCATAAAACAAAAATGGTGCAAGGTAATCTAAGATGAGCTTAAGGCTAGTAAAATAATGATAAAGTGCACCTAAACATCCAAAAAAATCAAAACTACACTTCAAAATTGCAAAAATCATCAATTAAATCATCAAAATTTTAAAAATCTAAAAAATAAGTCAAATGCCTCTTGACCGCTCGCACTAGGAGCGACCATGAATCGATCGCTGAAGCCGAAATTGGACAGCATCCAACAGTTAAAAATGTGATCATTGGAGTTTAATCTAGTTATTGACAGAGACAGCGGCCAACCTCAAGACAGGAAATCCCCTCTGAGCAGCAATGTCCAGTTGGCGACATGTCAACAACGTTCCCCCTTGGGCCAAAAATCATAAAAAATTAAAAAATTCCTAAAACTAGCCTGGACCCACTACACCTAAACCTAGCCTAGACCTATTGACAGTTTTGGTTCATTTCCAACAGGTTTAGTGAGTTCATTTAGCCAATTAGTTAATTAGGTTCATTTTACCGAATTAAGTAAGAAAGTTAGGGTTGGTAGAGTACCCGTGAAGCTCTGGATCCTCTGCTCATAGATGCCTCTCCTTGCTCAGCTATTGTGTACAATCAGCATCAAATATGATAGCACTCAGTGTCATGATTGCACTTTCTAACCATAAAGCACCTCAAAATAATTCACTAAGCACATCTATCAATCCAAAACAACCTAAATGTGCTTAAATACAAAAAAATAACATAAAGAAAATCCAAAAACATCAAAAAATTCAAATTAACAAAATCTCAAGTGAGCCTCATAATCAGTTATTTTCTCTATACACTTGGAAATTGTAGTGACTAGCACTCCATGCAATTCAACAAGATGAGTAAAATACCATAAGGCCACTTGGGGAAAAATAGTTATGATCAAATTGAGACGCTTCACTTCAAACCCAAAGAAGGCCAAGATGGTCGGACTACCCCATGGGAGTGAGGATTCATCTCATTTATCCTATAACAAATAGTGATTCAACACAAGCTACAATAGAATTGTTATAATCTTAATTCCCTAAGAAGGCCATTGCGGTCAGACTGCCCCAAGGGATATGGATGTGCAATTACCAAAATGTTTGAAATCACACCTATATGGAAAGAGCCATATAACAACAAAAGCAACCCTCTAAAGAGGTCCAAATCATTCATCTTGGTCAAGTGACTCATCGCTTTATTAATTGTCCTTTCCTCATCGACTTGTCGCTTGAGGGGGTAGTCAAAATATTAAAAAAATCATAATAAAAGTCAACAAAAGATCAATTGATCATGTCAAATTGCGTTCATCTGATGCAGGAGCATCCAGTGGTGGCCAAACAATCTTGCATATTCATCAAAATTTTTAAGTGTTTGCCTTGGTGTCACGAAATCGTGATAGAAAAAATGTCGCGATATCGCGACATGTCGCAGAATCGCGACATGTCACAGAATCGTGACTCAGGAGGGAGAGAGAAGGTGTAGGGCAAAAATTGTCGCAATTTCATGACATGTCACGAAATCGCGACCAGCAGCAAGAGAGAGGAGATGCCGGAGAAAATGTCACGATTTTGCAACATGTCGCGAAATCGCGATCGGTAGCAAGAGAGAGAAAGTGTCATTGAGAATGTCGTGATTTCACGACATGTCACGAAATTGCGACTGTCGTGAAATCGTGACCAAGAGTAGCCAGAAGGAGGAGCCATTAAGAATGTCGCAATTTTGCGAAATCATGACGCAGGGCAGCCGGGAGAAGACATTGTTGAGAATGTCGCGATTTCGTGACATGTTGCGAAATCGTGACCATCACAAAATTACAACACAGGGCATTCGGGAGAAGACATCGTTGAGAATGTCACAATTTTATGACATGTTGCGAAATCACGACCGTCACAAAATCGTGACGCAGGGCAGCCGGGAGAAGACATCGTTGAGAATGTCATGATTTCGTGACATGTCATGAAATCACGACCGTCGTGAAATCATGACACAGTGCAGCTAGGAGAAGACATCATTGAGAATGTTGCAATTTCGTGACATGTCACGAAATTGTCACCATCACAAAATCATGACCAGCAGTAGGAGGAAGAAGGTGCCGAGGATATTGTCGCAATTTTGCGACGTGTCATGAAATCATGACCGGAGCAAAAAAGCAGAGGCGTCCGAAGGAAGATGTCGCAATATCGCGACATGTCATGATATCGTGACCCGAAGGCGAGGAAGGAGGCAGAAAGGAAATATGTCGCGATATCGCGACCACGACCCGAAGGCGAGGAAGGAGGCAAAAAGGAAATATGTCGCGATATCGTGACATGTCGTGATATCATGACCAAAAGGGAGAAGGAGCGTAGGGAAGCCAAAATGTCACGATATCACGACATGTCACGATATCACGATCGAAAGAGAATAGGAAGAGGAAGAGGAAGGAGATGTCGTGAAATCATGATAGGCTACATTTTTAGGGGCCATTACAGAATGACACGTGGTAGCAAAGAACAACATGTGGCACCAAGGTGCAGTGAAAATAGGCACAGACAAATAGTTAATGAAAGATGTTATGCCAGTTACAGAGGATGTTATGGATTGCAGTTATGGAGCAGACGAAGACAAACAGTCATCGCAGAAATAAATCGAAGGACCGCCAGATGGAAGATGAAGATTCACGCAAAAATTTATAAAAGGATGAAGCAGAGGCGTGTACAAGGGTTGGAAACTGTAGATGTAGGAGTTGGAAAACCTACAGTTGCAGAGTTGCATAGTCGAGTTGCAGAATCAAGGGCTGAGAGCCATTCTGAACCGGCTTGAGTGCGTGTTCCTTCTAGAGTTGTAGAGTGAGAGATCTGCAATAGAGTGTGAGAAAACTAAGCCAGTGCGCTAGTTTTTGTAAAGCCTATGGGCTGTTACTATAAAATATTTGCAAGTTAATGAATGGAAAAGAGTGTTCCTATTTCTTGTAAAGTTTGTTTCCAAATTTTTGTGTAAAATTTGGATGTGTATGGTTGCATTTTTTTGACCCCCATCAAGTGGTATCAGAGCTAAAATATTCTGAGCATGTAAGCAGAGCGTCGAACATGAGGCAGCTTGCACCAAGATCTGTGGAAGAGCTTTGTGAGAGGAGGGAGCAGAATGCCTCCACATAGAAACCGAGGTGGTGTTAGAGATATGAGATCTGAAGATTCATAGTTACAGATGTTCAGATCTTTACAGAGGCAAGTGAAAGCCCTACAAGAGGAGTTGCTCAGAATGGATTTGCGAAAGCAAGAGGAGCTGCGCAGAAAGCGTGAAGATAAACTGAGAAGTAGAGGCTAAGAAATGGAGTTGAAGTAGACTGCAAAGGCAGGTGCACATTTGGAGATGTTGCAAGAGGCGACAACCAAACAACACAGAAGTGAAGATCAATTCTCCATCAACCTTGGGTGTCTGATGCAGGAGCATCCAGTGGCGGCCAAACAATCATGCATCTTCATTAGAATTTCTAAGTGTTTGCCTTGGTGTCACGAAATCACGACAAAAAAAATGTCACGATATCGCGACATGTCGTAGAATCGTGACATGTCACAGAATCGTGACTCAGGAAGGAGAGAGAAGGTGCAGGGCAAAAATTGTCGTGATTTCGTGACATGTCACAAAATCGTGACCAGCAGCAAGAGAGAGGAGATGCCGAAGAAAATGTCATGATTTTGTGACATGTCATAAAATCACGATCGATAGTAGGAGAGAGAAAGTGCCATTGAGAATGTCCCGAAATCGCAACCATCCTGAAATCACGACCAGGAGTAGCTGGAAGGAGGAGCCATTGATAATGTCACAATTTTGTGACATGTGAAATCACGACCGTGGCGAAATCGTGACGCAGGGCAACCGGGAGAAGACATCGTTGAGAATGTCACAATTTTGTGACATGTCATGAAATCGTGACACAGGGCAATCGGGAGAAGACATTGTTGAGAATGTCACGATTTTGCGACATGTCATGAAATCTCGACCATCACGAAATCATGAAGCAGGGCAATCGGGAGAAGACATCATTGAGAATGTCATGATTTCACGACATGTCGTGAAATCGCGACCATCATGAAATTGCGACATAGTGTAGCCGAGAGAAGACATCATTGAGAATGTTGCAATTCTGCGACATGTCATGAAATCGCCACCAATAGCAGGAGGAAGAAGGTGTCGAGGATATTGTCGTTATTTCATGACGTGTCGTGAAATCATGACCAAAGCAAAAAAGTGGAGGCGTCCAAAGGAATATGTCGCGATATCACGACATGTCGCGATATCACGACCCGAAGGTGAGGAAGGAGGTAGAAAGGAAAGATGTCACGACATCGCGACCTGAAGGTGAGGAAGGCAACGATGAAGGGAAACGTCATGATATCGCGACATGTCGCGATATCACGACCAAAAGGGAGAAGGAGCGCAGGGAAGCCAAAATGTCACGATATCGCGACATATCACGATATCGCGACCGAAAGAGAAGAGGAAGAGGAAGAGGAAGGAGATGTCGCGAAATCACGATAGGCTACATTTTTAGGGGTCGTTACAGAATGACACGTGGTAGCACAAAACAACACGTGGCACCAAGGTGCAGTGAAAATAGGCACAGACGAACAGTTAACGGAAGACATTATGCCAGTTACAGAGGATGTTACGGATTGTAGTTATGGAGCAGATGAAGATGAATAGTCATGGCAGAAATGAATCGAAGGACCGCCAGATGGAAGACAAAGAGTCATGTGAAAATTTATAAAAGGATGAAGCAGAGGCATGTACGGGGGTTGGAAACTGTAGATGCAGGAGTTGGAAAACCTGCAGTTGTAGAGTTGCACAGTTGAGTTGCAAAATCGAGGGCTGAGAGCCATTCTAAACCGGCTTGGGTGCATGTTCCTTCCAGAGTTGCAGAGTGAGAGATCTGCAACAGAGTGTGAGAAAACTAAGCCAGTGCGCTAGTTTTTGTAAAGCCTGCGGGCTGTTACTGTAAAATATTTGCAAGTTAATGAATGGAAAAGAGTGTTCCTATTTCTTGTAAAGTTTGTTTCCAAATTTTTGTGTAAAATTTGGATGTGTATGGTTGCATTTTTTTGACCCCCATCATCATCTTACGAATCATTACCAACAACTATCATAAGCTTAACCTTTACTAGGGAAAAAAATAAACATGACAGTTAAGTTTGTAGCTCTCCTCCTTTCGGATCTATAGTTGCACTGAAGCCTATAGTAGCAATCAAGCTACCTGATTATCTAATGAATGAGTGC
The DNA here is from genome assembly GCA_028583015.1 of Wollemia nobilis. NCBI lineage: Eukaryota > Viridiplantae > Streptophyta > Pinopsida > Araucariales > Araucariaceae > Wollemia > Wollemia nobilis. The sequence continues at coordinate 635,646 of JAQPPZ010001808.1, forward strand.
AAGATTTTGCAAAAATTTAAGCCTTCCACCCTGTTGGAAGCAATGATTCTAGAATACATGTCATTTCCCATGACTTGGGGCATCCAATATTTATCAGATCAATGATCATCACACAACCTACAATGTGACCCTAGGTGGTCTATTTTTTCTCCACACTATATTTTCCCATAATGCATCCCAAAAATGGGTATCTATAGACATCTAAAACATGTCATGTTTACGAGACTACCCATATGGACACATTTGTAGACCATATGAATCCTATTTAATATCTCCAAGAGAAAGCCATGGTCCTAACCACTCAAAAAGGGTAGTTCTAGCCCATCCAGGCTTGGCCACTCTCAAGCAAAGCGACCACCACATCTAGTCGCTAAATACTATAACGACCACACCTAGCCATTGAACCTGATAGCGACTAGCACCATGCACATTCTGGTCATGAATACGGGCCCAGATCATGTATTTTGATTGCACCTTGCATTATTTATAGGTAGATTTTTGTGATTAATTCCCTAAGTTCCTCCTAATTGTCCCTTCAATTCTAGTTTGTGACTGATGCTTTCCACCTGGGATAGTCAATCACATGAGATTTGGATTGAAGCTTCTCCAGGAAACCAAGGTCCATATCTGAAGAGATGGAAGTCTACATATGGACTCTCCTACAAAGAGCAAAGAGATCCATAATTTTTAGAGTTTATGCAGTGAAGCCCTATCAGATTGGAAAGCAAATTTACGCACCCTTGAGGAGCAACGAAGTGCTATCCAGTTGAGGAGAGACTATGCACCCGTTATTATTCATTGCCAACTAGTGTACCAATGCATAACCGGTGACCCTTGAACATCAATTGGAGTGAGGAACTTAGCACTACAATCCTTGGATCGAGAGGAGAAAGGTTTATTTCATGGCCGCTATCCTATACAGTGGCCTGTAGGCATAACATAGGGTGTATACATTAGTTTCCTTTGTTCTAGCATTAGATCCGATTGCTTTCTACTTTAGTATTTATTCTTAGTATAGATATGATTTAGTAATGCATTGACATTATTATTCCCTAAGATATGCACACGTTTTTTATTAGTTTCATCACATTTAATCATATTATGCTTATTTATCTTGCTTATCAGATTTGACACTAATAACCTCATTCGGGGAGGTAGCCCAGACTACTTACTATGCTCTGTTATTTCCATACCCGTAGATACAGGTTCACAGGATTAGTTCAAAGTAGCCAGAGCATGACATCCCTCTAAGATGACATCGAGAGGAGGCATCAGTAAGCCCTCGGATAGTTTGGTGTGCGATATCGATAGGCCTACGAAGGTGCACCATCCCCTTGTGGGGGATACAATCACCATTGCCCCACCTATAATAGATTATATAAAAATGAGTATCCCTCAGAGGGACGTACATGTAACTAAGATCAAGAAGCATTAATAAAATAATATTTCTTTACTCTTTTACTTTCATGTTATACATATTTTTATTCATTTCTGCATTCGATATAATAATTACATTGCAAGTAGGGTCAGTTGTGGTGTGCACTTCCTAAGGTCAAACAGATGGCCTTGATAGAGCTAGGATCGACGGTGTTGCTAGGTACTCCTTGATTTAATTAAAGGCTTGTTGATATTCTTCATCCCACTAGAATGGGACCCCCTTGTGTAATAGTCGATTCATGGATCGACATTTATCCAATAGTTGTGCGATAAATCACTTTATGGATGCTACTTTGCCTTGTAGGATCCTTATTTCTTTGATGTTTGTAGGCGAGGCCATTTCTAGGATAGCCTTTACCTTTGCTGGGTCTACCTCAATGCCTCATTTAGAAATGATGAATCCCAAGATTTTTCCATAAGTTATGCCAAAGATGCATTTCTTGGGATTCAACCTGATATTGTGATCAATCAAGCAATCAAATATCTTTCTAAGGGTCTCAGCATGCTCTTATCATAGCAATTACTTGATCAATAAGTCATCAATATAGTCTTCTAATATCTTGTGCATATAGTCATGGAAAATGTATCTCATAGCCCGATAATATATGGTACCAGCATTTTTAAGGCTAAATGGCATCACTTTGTAACAGAATGTCCTCCATGGAGTGGTGAACGTAGTTTTATGTTGGTCTTCAGGTTTAATCTGAATCTAATTATAACCAGAAAAATCATCCATTAGAGAGAGCATCTCATGGCCTATAGTTGCATCTACAAGAGCATCTATGTTGGGCAATGATAATGAATCCTTTGGGGTTGCTTTATTGAGATCCTTGAAATCCATGCAAATGTGGATTCTTCCATCACTTTTTCCTATGGGTACCATGTTTGATACCCATTCTGGATAGTCAATGGGAATAATAAAGATGACATCCAACAATTTTTGCAACTCATTCTTAACTTCTTCCTGATCAATTTTTTTGTGGGATATAGCGAAAGGTTGTGGACAACCAATTTCGGATCTAGCCCTGGCATATCTTTGTAGGTCCAAGAAAAGAGATCAGGGGGTCTTCCTAGGAAGTACAAATCAGGATCTATGGTGCAAAGCATCGCTTCTCTCTCAATAAGTAGATTGATTGGATGCAAGTGATGAGGCCCAAGATAAGCCATCTCGATCTCATCCTCAAAGTCATCATTGCTTATAAAGAAACCATTGATATTTATTTCTACCCTAAGCTGGGGTTTTGACTTTCCTATTGGTACCTGAGATAGGCCATCTCAGTCTCATCTTCATAGTCATCATAGCTTATAAAGAATCCATCAGTGTTTTTTTTGGCCCAACTATGTGACTCACATGCCTAGGGCCCAAGTAGGCCATCTCTATTGAGTCGTCAGAATCATAGCCACTCTCATATGACATGTATCCATACTCATCCAATATATATCCACTCTCTTATAAGATGTACCCACTCTCTATGTGGCCTATCCAAGCAAGATTTTGCACATACCGAGGCCCATGGTAGGCCAAACCTATAGGCCCCTACAAAGTAGGAGTGGCTATTGCAAGCTAGATCATGGTAGCGTCTCACTTGGTAGTGACTTGTGCAACCTATGCCTAAAGTGAGGCAATAGTAGAATCCCATTATTGTACCTAAATCTGAGATGACTAGAGCTCAGCCTCTACCTAGTGCAGCTAAGCCCAAAGAGGGGACTCCTACTCCTCGGGAGCTAACTCCTCCTCCTCCTTCTTATGGGTGACCTACTTCTCTACCTACCCTCAGTCCTCTATTCAAGCCCACACTCAATGCTCATCAATATCCTTATCCTTCGCCTCATCTACAGACCACCCCAGTATGCCACCACCCTGCTATAATCGTGTAAACCACCATCAGGTATACACCTCGATCACCCCGGCATCAGCAACACTCACATCAACTTTTGGAGGTTCATCCTTCTATAAAACTACTGAAACTCATGGTGGTGGAAGGTTCTTCTTGATAACAATCCATCTATACACAACTATATCAAGGGGTACATCATGTTGTATGCCAAACTATCGAAGCACCCTAGAATAATAGAACTCCTTGATGTTGTCCTTATGACCGATAACCCATCAGTCACATTGAGTCCAGGTTGTGAATCTATCAACCTCCTCCCAAGCGAGAAAAGTGTGACAGGATCTCCAAATGATGTCATGGGCTTATAAGCCAGTTAGAGTAGTCATGTAATGAGAGAGCTCTCCCGCATGGAACTGACTCTTGCGCTCCTCACACTCTCAGATCCATCTGGATCCATAGCACTATGCATCCTCTACTATATTAGTAAACTCAATGGGTATACCTCTTGGATGGTCCACAATGTTATGCTCCCAATCCAAAATCTGGAGGATTAAGGTGCAAGTGATGCTGGATTGTCCCTACCACTATATGCAATACAACTCATCATAGCATTGCACCAGCAATGTGCTCCCCCAAGCATAGATTATAGGTGCCTCACTATCAATCAGGTCCTGGACCATAGCTAAGAGGTTCCATGGGAACCTTTTGCCATATTATTTAGGTAGAAGGATGGTACAGATCACCACTAGCAAGATATCATATCTTCGAGAGAAGACATGCTCCTAGTACCACCAAACAATAGAAATCCCATCGGATAAGATGTCCTAAAATACAACAGCGGCATGTCTCCCAAAGATTCTAGTGAAGACAGCATCCTTGCCACCCATTGAGGAAGACACAATGGGAACTCCATCAAAGGGGATCTTAAATATCATGTACACATCCTCCAGTGTAATGGTCATCTCGTTGATAGGGATGTGGAAGTTGTTAGTTCTAGGGTCTCATCGGTGGGCCAGAGCCATAAGATAAGCCTGATTTGACATGATAGTTGGAATCCTAGTGATGTACTGGAGCCTATGAGCATTGAGCCAACCCTAGTTCGTGTCATCCATGTCAAGCAAAAGGTCAACAAGCAACTTCAGATCTTGATCCCATGCGGATAAAATCTAGAAGTGCAAAATATGTCTAAATCAAAAACTAACAAACTAATAAATGCATAAAACAAAAATGGTGCAAGGTAATATAAGATGAGCTTAAGGCTAGTAAAACAATGATAAAGTGCACCTAAACATCCAAAAAAATCAAAAACTACACTTCAAAATTGCAAAAATCATCAATTAAATCATCAAAATTTCAAAAATATAAAAAATAAGTCAAAGGCCTCTTGGTTGCTCGCACCAAGAGCAACCACAAATCGGTCACTGAAGTTGATAGTGGCCAGCCTCCAACGATAAAAAATTTAACCGTTGGAGTTTAATTTGGTCGCTAACAATGACAGTGGCCAGCCTCAAGCTAGGCAAGCCGCTCTGAGTGGCAGTGGCCAGTGGGTGACACACAAAAAGTGTTCCCCCTTGGGCCAAAAATCATAAAAAATTGAAAAATACCTAAAACTAGTTTGGACCCACTACACCTAAACCTAGCCTAGACCTATTGATGGTTTCGATTTGTTTCCAACAGGTTTACTGAGTTCATTTAGCCAATTAGTTAATTAGGTTTATTTTACCAAATTAAGTAAACAAGTTAGGGTTGGCAGAGTACTCGTGAAGCTCTAACTCCTCTACTCATAGATGTCTCCCCCTGCTCGACCATCATGTACAATCAGCAATAAATCGGGTAGCACTCTATGTCAAGATTGTACTTTCTCAACTCAGAGCTCAAAAGTGTAATTGCTAGATGAAAATAATGAAGGATAAAAACCCTAGAACTTACTTTTGTATTTTCCAGTCGCTCCTTTACCGTTGTTGGCATTAGTAGCCCCCACTTTTTGGCCACTAGACTTGACAGTGGCCACGTTGTGGCAATTAAGGGTCGCTAGACCTGGCAGTGATGGATAAGCAAGGAGAAATTAACTCAATTTCTCACCATAAAGCACCTCAAAATAAGTCACTAAGCACATCTATCAATCCAAAACAACTGAAATGTGCACAAATACAAAAAAAATAACATAAAGCAAAATCCAAAAACATCATAAAATTCAAATTAACAAAATCTCAAGTGAGCCTCGTAATCAGTTATTTGCTCTATACACTTGGTGATTGTAGTGACTAGCACTCCATGCAGTTTAACAAGATGAGTAAATTACCATAAGGCCACTTGGATAAAATAGTTATGGTCGAATTGAGATGCTTCACTTCAAATCCAAAGAAGGCCATGATGGCCAGAATACCCTACGAAAGTGAGGATTTGTCTCATTTATCCTATAAAAAATAGTGATTCAACATAAGCTACAATATAATTGTTATCATATTAATTCTCTAAGAAGGCCATTGTGGCCAGACTACCCCAAGGGATAGGGATGTGCAATTACCAAAATGGTTGAAATCACACCTGGATGGGAACAACCATATAACAACAAAAGCAACCCTCTAAAGAGGTCCAAATCATTCATCTTGGTCAAGTGACTCATCGCTTTATTAATTTTTCTTTCCTCATTGACTCATCGCTTGAGGAGGTAGTCAAAATTTTCAAACAATCATAATCAAAGTCAACAAAAGATCAATTGATCATGTCAAATTGCATTCATATTATGAATAATTTCCAACAACTATCATAATATTACCCTTTTTTGAGGTAAAAAGCAAACATGATGGTTAAGTTTGTAGCTTTCCTTCTTTTGGATCTCTAGTTGCACTAAAGCATATAGTGGTATTCATGCTACCCAATTGTCTGATGAACGAGTGCAAGATTTTACAAAAATTTAAGCCTTCCATCCTATTGGAAGCAATGATTCTAGGATGCACGTCCTTTCCCATGACTTGGGGAATCCAATGTTGATCAGATTAATGATCATCACACAACCTACAATGTGACCCTAGGTGGTCTATTTTTGCTATGTGCTATGTTTTCCCGCAAATGCATACCAAAAAGGGGTATCTATAGACACCTAAAATATGTCATGTTTTGGAGACTACCCATATGGACACATTTGTAGACCATATGAATCCTCTTGGATCTCTCCAAGAGCAAGCAATGGTCCTAACCACTCAAAAAGGGTAGTTCTAGCCCATCTAGGTTTAGTTGCTCTCAAGCAGAGTGACACCACATCTGGTCACTGAAGACTACAACGGCCACACCTAGTCGCTAAACCTGATAGCAGCTAGCACCATGTACATTCTAGATATGAATACAAGACTAGATCATGTAGTCTGATTACACCTTGCATTATTTGCAGGTGGATTTTGGTGAGGAACTCCCTGAGTTCCTCCTAACTGCCCCTTCAATGTTAGTTTGTGACTGATGCTTTCCACCCAAGATGGTCAGTCACATGAGATTTGGATTGAAGCTTTTCTAGGAAGCCAAGGTCCAAATCTAAAGAGAGGTAATTCTACATATGGACTCTCCCACAAAAAGCAAAGATATCCATAATTTTAGATTTTATGCAGTGAAGCCCTGTCAGATTGGAAAGCAAATTTTTGAACCCTTGAGGAGAAATGAAGTGCTATCTGGCTGAGGAGAGACTATACATATATTATTCATATCCATTATTATTCACTGCCAACCGGTGTACCAAGGCACAATTGGTGACCCTTGAACATCAATTGGAGCAAGGAACTTAGCACTACGACCCTTGGATTGAGAGGAGAAAGGTTTATTTCACGGTCGTTGTCCTCGACAATGGGTTGTAGGCATAACCTAAGGTTTATACATTAGTTTCCTTTGTTCTAGCATTAGATCTTATTGCTTTCTACTTCAGTATTTATACTTAGTATAGATCTGATTTAGTTATGCATTTACATTATTGTTCCCTGATATATGCACATGTTTTTCATTAGTTTCATCACATTTAATCATATTATGCTTATTTATCTTGCTTATTAGATTTGACACTAACAACCTCATTCAGGGAGGCAGCCTAGACTAATTATTGTGCTCTATTGTTTCCATGCCCGCAGATACAGGTTCATAGAATCAATTTGAAGTAGCTATAGCATGAGATCCCTTCAATACGACATTGGGAGGAGGTATCAGTAAGCCCTCAGACAATTTGGTGTGTGAGATCAGGAGGCCTGCGAAGGCGCACCATCCCCTTACAGGGGATACAGTCACCGTTGCCCCACCTGTAATAGATTATATCAAAATGAGTATCCCTTAGAGGGATGTACATGTAATCGAGATCAAGAAGAATTAATAAAAGAATACTTTGCTCTTTTACTTCCGTGTTATATGTGTTTTTCTTCATTTTTGTATTTGATATAATAATAATATTGCAAGTAGGGTTAGTTGTGGTGCATGCTTCCCAAGGTCACACAATTATAAGCATATATTTTGCACGGCTGCTCACAATACGACGAGCTATCTTGGGTTGACAATTAAATGGAGGTAATTAATTGAACCATAGAAAAACTAACCAATATTTTGCCCAACATTTTGGCACCATTTCCAGGGAGTAGCCATTATAATTTCTTGTTTTTAATAAAGCATAGTAGAAGTAGTTTATATTGTTTTCTCCAAAAACCTTCATCTAAAACTTTGTATGAGTCCACCTAAGAATAGGGGACCATATGGTCATTTTTTCAAAAGCAAAGAAGTTCTTTCTCAGAATTTTTCTACTTCAATAGAACCTGAACCTAAGACTAAAATCTCACCATCCAACCTTTAGAGGACTACCAAAAGAAGATCCAGATATATCCCTATTCATATTTGATGTTTTATGTAGATCTATGGATTACACCATAGATGCTCAGAAACTAAAATTATTCCTTTCCACTCTTGATGATTCAGATTTGTGCTGGTTCATCAGCTTGGGGGATAAATGGATAACTACTTGGAAACAGTTGAAGAAAATTTTCTTGGATCAGTATCAGGATTTTGGCAGAGCAAGAGATGAAATAGAGGAAGTCCTAGACATGACACAAAAGGAAGGGGAATCTGTGGAAGAATACTGGGATAGGTTTAGCTTCAATTTGCAAAGATCGCCCCATTCAAAACTAGGAGATAGGTCCCTAAGAAGCATTTTTCTAAAAGGACTAACAAATGAATCCTTGGAAGCTTTAAAAATGATCTCTGGTAGAAATGTTTACCAACATCAAATGGATGATATTCGACATTTTTGTCAAAACTTTTTAAGAATAAAAGGTACGTTGACCCCTAGAAATATTAAGCAGTCAGACACTATCACTAAAACAAAAATAGGCAACATGCTTGAGGACCTTAAGAGCGAGATGTTATCATATCTAGATCTTAAAATGGATAAGAAAGAAGTAGAATAATGAGGTAGTATTGGCCTACATCTATCCTAAATGCAAAGGCAAACACTTGATAAATGAGTGTCTTAAAAACAAATTTCGTGTATGTGTTGTCTGTAATAAGGATCATAAAATGAAGTTGTGTCCACAGTTAATGAAATCTAAAGATGAACCTAAGGTATCAAAGGTATACTTCATGGGTAATAGGAGAAACTGGCAATAGTCTCCTATGGTTAATAATATGCAATCAGGAATATCATCTCACAGGGGCAGCAATTACCAAAACCAAGGTCAAGCCTAGCCACCTAATATGGGTCGGTATGGACAACAACCTTGGAATCCATTTTCCCAAGGAGAAAATCCTTACAATCCTTACCCTTGGATGCAATACTAGTAGCCTAGGTAGTAGTGGAAAAACCAGAATGCTTAGAATCAATATCCACAACATATTGCTCCAACTCCACTACAACCAAGTCTACCTGCTCCTCTAGCTTCAAGAACTCCTGAGTTACCCGCACAACCTACAACAAACAAAAACTAGCCTATCAGATGGAAAATGAGATGTACCCTATGTAAAACATTAGAGTAGATTGTGATCCTATCTAGTTATGGTCAGGAAAATAATTAGGTGTAGAAGTCACTCCTCTTGTATAAGAAGAGGAACACATAGAGATAGGAAAAGTGGAATCACCTCTTATGGAGGAAGTAGAAGAAGAATCAAAACTTGTACATAAGAAAGAGGAGGTTCCACCTTTTCTACAAAGGTTGTAGGAACCCAAGAAACCAATACAAATAGATTTTGATATCCTCTCTAGTTTAAAAAACTAAACAATCACAATCCCTCTCTTTCAGGCCATCAGAGACATACATATTTATGGGAAGGCCATAAGAGAGTGTCTCAAGAAACCAAGGATAAAACTAGCTAAATCAATTAGTTTGATAGATCAGTTAGATGACCTTATGTTAGAAAATACCTACAGATAGAAGCACTCAGATCTAGGAAGTCCTGTGCTAATTGTAAAAAAAGAAGGCTATGTTTTACCCAACACAATAGTAGTTTTGGGGGCTGCCATCAATGTCATGCCCTAGGAGACCATACAAAAATTAAAATTGACTAATCTGAAGCCCACTAAAACTATGATGTAGTTTACAGATAGATCTATAGTACTCCTAGAAGTAATACTAGAAGATATCACTGTTATAGTAGATGCATGAGAGTATCCAACATATTTCTTAGTGCTACAATCTAAGTTTAGACTAGGTGGATACCCATTAATATTAGGTAGACTTTGGTTGGTAATATTTGATGCTTACATAAGCTATAGATATGGTAAAATCACCATTTTATATGGTCATAATATAAATAAATTGATCATACATCCACCTGCATAGTCTACATATTTGTTGGGAGAACCTGAGGATGAGAATCAAAACATTGGTGGTCTATCAATGATCTAATTTGTCATGACACTTGATGATTTGGGAGATGAAAATTATGAGGATAGGATGATATCTTAATTTTTTGAGGGAGAACACTCTTGTCCTCCTCCTAAGTTACCATTAGTAGGAGTAAAATACCACCATATTCAGCAAATAGAAGTTGCACCTGGTAGGATGTTGAATATAGATAACAAGTTGACAGCTGAACAACAAACCAAATTGAAACAAACATTGGAAAAACATCAAGTTATATTTGCTTTGGATTATTCTAACATGAGAGGAATATCTTTTGATACCTGTACTCATATGATATATTTGGAATACCAGGTCAAACCATTAAGACAACCATAGAGGAGAATGAACCCAGCTATGAAAGAAATTGTCAAAGCAATTATTATAAAAACTCCTCACAATTGGATTCATCTACTCCATTTTAGATAGTGAGTGGGTATCACTGTTAGTAGTGGTGCCCAAGAAGAATGGAAAGTGGATAATTTATGTTGATTACAGGTTTTTGAATAAAGCAACTAAGAAAGACCACTTCCCTTTACCCTTCATAGATCAAGTCCTTGATACCTTAGTAGGCAAGAAGTATTTCTATTTCCTGTATGGGTTCAATAGATACAATCAGATCCAAATAGGGGAAGAAGATCAAGATAAAAATACCTTCACTTGTCCATGGGGTACATTTGCTTATCAAGTTTTACCATTTGGTCTATGCAATGCACCTACCACCTTCCAGAGGGAATTTCTAAGCATTTTTCTGATATGATTGGAGATACTATGGAGGTATACATGGATTATTTCACTATATATGGTGAAACTTTTGAAACTGCCATAGAAAATATAGAAAAGACACTTAAACGTTGTGAGGAAACTAACCTGTCCTTAAGCAATGAGAAATTTTATATGATGATGTAGGAAGTGATAGTTTTAGGACATCACCTTTCTATAGATGGGATCAAAGTAGACAGAAAGAAAATAGAAGTCATACAAACCTTGCCTAATCCCAAAATACAAAAGTATATCCATAGTTTCCTAGGATCATTCATCTACTATAGGAGGTTTATATCAGAATTTAGCAAAACTGCTAAACCTCTTACCACATTGTTAACTAAGGATGTAGAGTTTATCTGGACTGAAGAATGTGAAAAAGCATTCAAAACCTTAAAGGAAAAACTAATTACTGCTCCAATGTTGAGAGGTCCAAATTGGACCATACCTTTTCACATATATGTTGATGCATCTAACAATGCAATAGGCTCAATACTGGGAAAGAAATATGGTGATGATTTTTATGCCATCTATTATGTTAGTAAAAACCTCATAGGTGTTGAACTCAATTATATTTTCACAAAGGAGTTTCTTGTAGTAATACATGCTCTTAACAAATTTCATTATTACAATACAGGTTATCAGTTTTTTGTACTCACTAACCACTAAACGATCAGATACTTGACAAATAAACCTAGGATTAGTGGTAGAATTATCATATGATTGTTGATTTTGTAGGAATTTGATGTGAAAATAGTGGATAAGATAGGAAAGGATAATGTCGTAGCTAATTTCTTGTCTATATTGACACCTCTAGACTATGCAGCTACAGAAGATCAATTTTTAGATGAGTATTTGTTTGCTCTGAATTATCAGATACCTTGGTACACATATATGGCTAATTATTTAACCACTAGTAAATTATCCCCTGCACTTTTACCTCGTGAAAAATAAACTTTAATTGAGAAAAGTGTAGATTTATCATATATTGATGGGTGCCTATTCAAAATAGGACATGATCAAATCATGAGAAGATGTGTTTTTGGGGATGAAATAACTAAAATACTGAAGGCTTGCCATGATGAACCTTGTGGTGGCCATTTTACAAGAAAAAGGACTGCATATAAAGTGTTGCAGGCTGGTTATTACTAGCCTTCACTATTCAAATATGCAGCCAAGCATATGAGCCAGTGTGATCAATGTCAGAGTAAAGGCAAACCTACTCTTAGAGATGAGATGCCACTCCAACCACATGTTCACATTGAACCATTTTATAAATGGGATATGGACTTTGTAGGACCTATCAATCCATAATCAAGAGGTAAGAGGTATATCCTAGTTTGACATGACTATGTGAAAAAATGGGTTGAAGTGCAGACTTTGCATGATTCAAAGGATAAAACTGTAGCAAATTTCTTGTATTTATCAATTTTTACAAGATTTGGGGTCCCAAGGAAGATCGCAACTGATCAAGGACCTTAGTTTACTCCAAGGATGATCCAAGAACTCATGCAACAATACAAAATTAGGCATAACAAAACCACTCCCTACCATCCAAAGGCAAATGGACAAGTTGAGGTGACCAATCAAGAGTTGGAAAATATCCTGACAAAGACAATGCAGCAACATAGGAAGGACTGGGCTACTAGATTATCAGAAGTAGTGTGGGCCTATAGGACCACCTAGAAGACTAATACCAGTTTCACACCATTTTAGTTAGTCTATGGAAAAAATGTTATGATGCCTATAGAATTTGAAGTCAAAACACTTAGAATTGTTGTAGAGTTGAATATAAACCTGGATGAATATTGCCTTGATGCTCTGCAAAAAATAGATATTTTCCAAAAATAAAGGGCCAAGTGGCATTACTGCCACACCAAATCAAAGTAGCTTAAAGTGGGAGAATGGTAATTACTATATGATTCCTAGTTCTAGGAAAGGAAGGTCAAGATCATGCAGCATTGTATGGGGCCATATGAAGTGACTGAAGTCATCAAAAATAGGGTTGTAAGGATTAGAACAATAGATGGCAGCAACATTACCTTAATAGTGAATGTCCACCACCTGTGTCCATACCATGTTTCTGAAGCATACATGCTTGAGTCTATATTAGGCATGGGGAGACTCTAGTTGATTCTAATTTTATCTTTAGTTAGTAATATGTGGATGTAGTCCGCATAGTCCCAAAGACAATAATTTTTTCAATTTTTTGTTTTTTAGTTGTATTTTTGTTTTGCAGGAATGATGCCCTGAGTGCAGTTGTTAGGCAACCTGGGAAACCTAGGCCCAACAAGCACATGATCCGTGAACCTACCCCTTCCAATATTTCTAGGAGAATTTTCTTACAATAGGATTAGTTAGTTCCCACTTATATAGGGTAATACGAAACCTAAATCTGCATAAGAGTGTTTGTATTGGTCTTTATGGATAATAAAACACTCAACTACTGGTTCAAGGGTAGATGTTGATTTTGTTTTTGTTCTTCAATTAGAAGCACTAAAGGGCCTGATCAACCTGATAGTACATATACAAGGAAAATTAAGCACCCATTGAATAAAGAGAAGCACCTATGTTTTGTATTTTATGGGAATGGTGCCTGATTCCCATTATGGAAAAAGGCGCATGATTTCCATTGTACGAAAGAAGGTATCTGATTCTTGTTGTACAGTAGAAGGCACCTAATTTTTGTTGTAAGATAGAAGGTACTTGATTCCCATTTTATGGTAGAAGGTGTCTGCTTCTCATTATATAATCCATGGTGCCTGACTCCTAGTATGTTAGGAAGATAGCATTTGCATCCCATTTTTTGGCAGACCAATGCCTAATTACTAGTTCTCTAGGAGGGCACCTGACTTTCAATTTTTTAGAAACTAACACCAAATATTCTTAGCATATATATGTAAAAAAAAAATTGAGTTTGTATAAATTTTATTTTATAAGTACGACACCCGACAGTTATCTAAGGTGTCTGCTTCCCATGCTAAGTAGAGCATCGGATTGCTAAGGTGCCTACTTCCCATGTTAAGTAGAGTATCTGATTGCTAAGGCACCTACTTCCCATGTTAAGCAAAGTGCCCGATTCCTAAGGTGCCTATTTTTAATTTCCAAGGCACCTATGTGCCATAATTCAAAAAGAAGGTACCTAATTTCCATACGAAAAATGTGTCTGATTTCCATCTGTTGTTGTCGTGTTTTACCTTGAAAGAATAACACATAAGCATTGGGATGTGGTCTAAGCCACGTCAGCACCCCATGCACGTGCAAAGTAAAATATATCATAGATAAAATTAAAATTTGACATCAACCAACTTTCGAGGAGGGAATGTTTGTCATCCCAAGAAGATATGTTTTTTTTATTTTTGTTTTGAATTTTTATGGATTTCTCAAAGAAGACACATTGTAGTTATCGAGAACCAATAACATGGAGAAAAATTCACTGAAGGGGAACCTTGGCCATCATTGTCCATTGTAGTTTGTCCAATCATAAAACACCATCCAATAGCTACACACCATAGATATTTACGCATATACACCCAAGAAACGAATTTAGGTGCATGATTAAATTTTCTAGTTTTTGTCTATATTTTTTAATGAGCATGTGTGTCTATGGAAAAGTGTTGGAACAACCCCCTATTTTTACCGTAACCACTTGAAGAAACCCACTTTGCATGGTGTTGCGTGGGACACCCCTGATTGGTCAATTTTTTATGGTTATCATCTCTGCACAATCAGGCACATGCTCGAAGGAAATTTCCATGGATAACCATAATCACTATTGATTACGGTGATTAATGGCATATGTGCAAGAAAGAAGTTGTTTTAAAAGTTTCTTACCAGATACTATGAAGTTACCTTCAATGAAATAAAAAAACCAAATAAGTGAGTGCAGTAGCAGTTTAAATACATATCAGAAGCATCTCTAAGTGAATTATGAACCAAAGGAAAAGCATGGGGGAAATCGAAGAATCATGACCTCAAGAAGAGTGAGCCTACCGACTGCTTAGGCATTTATACAAATATTCAAACATAGTTTGACATTGTAGTATGGATGGACTATTGTCAATTGGTTAGTTAGTACTAGGATGCGGTAGTGGAAAATGAATTCATGGTATCAATGAAGGATGGGATCGTGCACATGCGAGGATTGGAAATTCTAGTCACTGAGGATTACATCATCGAGGTTACGAGCCTCCCTCTAATAAGGTAATGCACATACAAGGATGATAACCTCACTCTCTATGCATAAATATTCTTTGGGGTACCAACCGAGCACCTGGCGTGTGCTAGCTTGCCTAAACAACACATTCTCAAGCTCTAAAGGGCAATTTTTGAACAAATCATGTGATTCTTTACATGCTCTGGTAGGTACTCTATGTTGAATGTGAATCACTTTTATTTTCTCAACCACATACTACATGGGTATAAAATCAACATATCGTATTACCTTACATGTGCCCTCAAATATGAGGCCAGGTGATCCTCGACAAGTACAACCTCTGCCCTGGCTCACCATGGCCTGATTTCGGCCTTGGTACGACATGTAGATTCATAGAGGAATGTGACAGTTGAGGAGACAAAGGGAAAAAATGAAGTTCTTGGAGCATAGTAAGAGGAGGTGGTGTCAGTACATACTAAACAGTCAGCCCAAGAGGTGACAGAACGAGAAGATACGGTGCTTATGTCCCAGCATACAAAAAAAAAAAAGGGAAGTAGGACAAGCCTCATCCCTTGTTTTCCCTAATTCAAGAAGGAAGTAGGATAGGCTTTGTCTCCCACTACCCCTAAATTTGAGGAGGAGGTAGAGCAGGATTTCATACCTATTTCCACCAAGACATGAAGTAGAAGGACAAAGGCTCAAGGGTGGTTTCGATCTCATCCAACGATGACACAGTGATCAATGATTTGAATAAGGAGGACTACTTGGCCCATATTTTATAGGATATTTCAAAGGATTCAACTCCTCAACAAGGGGTTGCAATGGAGTATTCACCATCAGAAGGCCATGCGGAGGATTTGTAGCAACAACTATAGGTTTTGAGAGAGCAATATTCCACCTGGAAATCCAAGTTTAAATAAGAATGGGCTCTGTTTAAGGAGTCCCAAAATGAAGCTACATTAAAGATGCACAAATTATATCAAACAATTTTGCAACTACAGAGATAATTGTAGTTACAGGGAAAAGTAGTGGGAGCCAAGCAACCGACCAAAATAGATGCAGTAGTGCATACCAATGGGGAAACATAGGTGCCCCTACTAATATAGAAATAGAGCAGGGAGTCCCATTCGAGCAGCAATTTTTAGTAGAGGAAGAAGAGGCTCAGTAGCCTGAATCTCCTGTACACCAGGAAATAGCAGTTGCACCAACACACCCTGCGGTGCAGTAAATAAAGCTGATGTCAAATTAAAAATTTGTAAGGACCTCTTAGCGATGACCTAGAACTAGAGTGAGAGTCACCAAATTGAATACATTGGGTGTTGAATCTGATAAAAAATCAGAGTTGGATTCTTATGAAGAATGGGAGGTAGCAAAGAATTTGTTTGCTGCCCAAAACCAAAAATTTGAAAAGCTCAAAGATGAGATGACAGTAGATAAAAATAACTAGAAAACTACTTCTAAGAGAGCCCATAAAGAATCAGAGAAAGAGGCCAGAGAACAATATAACAGGCCTTACAAGAAAATTCTAATTGCTTGACCTGAATAGTTTTGGAGTTTGTACGAGTCGGTAGGTGATGAGCCTTAAAGGATGAAGGCATTTTTTATGAGAATGGTATTTATAGGCCCTATGCAACCTGTAGATCTAGAATCAAGAATTAGAACTCCTTCGATGGCAAAATAGAGGTCAAGACTGAACCTGAGCTTGACCCAATAGGGGTTGATTTACCTACAACTAGGGTTTCTAATAAGTCTAGCATCCCATTTGGTAATGAAGAATTAGTGCCTATGGGTGAAGAGTTACCCCTTCACCATGAGTACTAGAAAATGGCTAAGCCTACATTCTAGAAGGATGCCACCAGTTTCTCTGGTTTTTATCTAAACACTAAAAATGCAAGGTGGCCTGGACCAAAGAACCACCCAAGAAAAGAGCAGGGTCAATTGAACCATTTTGACGCAGCAAATGCCAAAAACAACAAGGTTAGGAGAATAGTTGCTCCCAAGGCACCAAAGGGGTGAAAGCCCCGGGATAAGGAAAAAGTGAAAACCGCTAAAAATAAAAGGACACAAACCAACAGGGCTTATTGGGATGTTGTAAATAGAACTGGTAATTACCATTTTAAAGTGGCATAGGGACGTGCCACCCCTTAAGCATGGGGGGATGATGAGCCATAGAATTGCTCATTTTTTGTACTCTTTTCCCTATAATGTGCGGCACTTATTCTTGTAGATATAAATGTTTTATGGAAATTATATATATAATTAACAGTTTATTTTTCATGTTATCTAATATTTGTCTTTAAGTGTATTTTGTGTATATTTAGTGGATATTGTTGCATTTTGGTACATTTTCATCGAGGTCCCACTCGGATCTAGCACTTACAATTTTATGAAGGTAAAACATCTGTAAAACTATGATGTGAAGTATGAAGTCAGGCACATGATTCCCTTTGAGTACCTGAATTTTTTAGCACTTAACTGCTAGGTACCTATTTTTTTTTAGGCACCTACTTCCCGTAAAGCACATATTTTTGTTAGGTGTCTGCTTTTCATTAGGCACTTGCTTCCCGACTTCTACAGACAATGCACCTATTTCTCGACTTCTTCAGATATGATGCCTGATTTCTACTAACACCAAATTCCAGCACGACTTTGTGGTCGACAGAACAGAGTGAAATTTTAGCAACCAGCATAAAAATATTTCCAGCATTGAAACTAGACAAGGGACAACGTCAACAATGACTAGCCATCAATTTTTTAGCTAATACATGAAAAGTTATGTAAATCAGGTAAAAAAATTCAAACGTATTCTAGAAACATAATATGCTGAAATATCTTGATATTTTGCCTGATTCCTTGATTCATGTAGACAGTTGTAAAATTGAATCATTCTTCGATTTTTTTGTGAAATTATAACAGGGTGTGACCACATATCTTATAAATATGCAGGCCACCCCTGAAGAATACCCCTTGTACTTTTATTGTAAATTCTTCTGCTGCAACTGAATAAAAATATTTCTGAGTATTTTCCTATAATTATCGTCTAAAGAATCCAGTGAAAATTTATCACGTGCAGATCTGCTAGAAGCATGGGCCCACTTACAACAAATTTCTTCCCTTATTTCCCCTATTTTTCTATATTTATTTTCATAGATTAATTTACTTCCCTATTATTTCCCCTATTTTTTGTGATTTCCAGCAAGGTAGCAATTTAGTTTTTGAACGCATTCAGTCCTATTTTCTTAGACATAGGATAAGATTATTGGTTTGAATAAAAACTTCAATGAATACCAAATACCCCCCAAACCATGATCTAAGGGACTCATCTCCGAAGGAGAAATTATAAGCATATATTTTGCACGACTACTCACAAGACTACGAGCTACCCCGGGTTGACAATTAAATGGAGGTAATTAATTGAACCATAGAAAAACTAACCAATGTTTTGCCCAACACTTGAAAAGTCATAAGCATAATCATGAACCTAAATGTGACAATCCAAATCTTTGAGGTGAACTAGAACACTAAATGTGATGAGGCAGATCATCCCACCACCGTAGGTTAATCCCAAGGGGGTTTCCTTTTTTGTTATTCCTCATTTTTGTTATTGTTGTGATCTTACACAGGGCTTTTGAGTCCCAACCCCTTTTCCTTTGGGTGTTGCTCATTTTGTCTTCCTATTTCAGGTTTTTGGTTTTGAATCCTCATTTTTATCTTGCAATAAAAAGGTTTGGGGTCCCTTTTAAAAACCCTTTTTATCAATAAAAATATATATATTGAGGTTCCATTAGTAGTCAATTGTTGATGGGAAAGCTGCTTTTCTGGAATTTTTTTGAGACCTATCTGGTGGGCTCTGCGGGGATGGCAGCAGTTTCTGGAGGAGGTATGAACAACTGGAGGAATGTAGTGATGGCATCAGGTCCGTCACAGAGCGTGCATGCTAGGGTTGGTATTTATTTTAAAAATGATTGGAAGGAACAGGATTTCCCATTGCATGCCGGGAATAGCTTGTTAAAGAACAATGGATGTTTGGAACGATGTGAAGCCAGGCCGATTCTAGTGGTTCAACCAGACTCGATGGTAGAAGATGTGGATTATTTAACCAAACATGCGCTTATTGGTAAATTTATGGGCATTCAAATTTGTCTTCCCTTTGTGGAGGCTTGGGTTAGGAAGACTTGGAACCCTGAAGGTGATGTGGAGGTGATGCTGAGTGCAAATAGCTATTTTATGGTGGTTTTTTCTTGTCTTGCGGATCGTAAAAAAGCATTTGAAGGAGTTCCCTATTTTTGTAACCAAGCGGGACTCTTTCTTAAACCCTGGCATGTGGGTTTCAACCCATCAGAGGAGCGATCGTCACGAGTTTTGGTGTGGGTTCGGCTTCCGTGGCTCCCCTTGGAATTTTGGAGAAATGATATCTTGCATATGATTGCCCTTCTACTTGGGAAGTCGGTTGGGCCGTCAGGACAGATGTTGGATAAAAAGGTAATCTCTGTTGCTCGTATATATGTTGAAATTGATTTAAACAATCATATTCCAGATTCTATTGAAATACAGTTCGGATCAACCACATGGGTTCAAAAACTTGACTATGAAGCTCTTCCATTTTGTTGCCGGATTTGCCATGAATATGGCCACTTACAAAGAAAATGCCCTAAGTTTGTCCTACCTATGGCTTCAAATCCTGGGCCCTCTCAAGCTATACAAAATATGGATAAAGGAAAAGCCCCGATAAAGGAGGGGGATCAGGATAAGGAAGGCTTTGTTATGATAAAACCTCAAAACAAAGGAAGAAAGGCAAAAAGAGACATTAAGGATAACCAGCCAGATGCTCAGCTCAATCATTTTGAAATTCTAGAGAATCTTGATCAGTGCGTGGAGATACCTGAAACATCGCTACTGTTATAGATATAACAGGACCAAATCAATTGTCTCTTCATGAGGTGGAACCAAGGGAACTAGATATAGGGGGTTTAAATGAAGAACAAAGGGCTTTGGTTCCGAGTATAGGTGATATGGTTGGCCCTAGCCCTGGAAGTGAAGTTATCTTAGAAAATGGCACAGATTTAGATGTGCCCTCTCCTACCTAGGCACTGATGCGGTCATCCATGGACTATAAAACTCCTACGGTGTTGGGATTGCAGCATAAAATAATTAAAAAAAATGCTTCAGATAAGAATATGAAGGTGGGTCGGAAGAAAGACCAGGATAAAATTAAGTTAATGGGGGATACTTTGGTAGAGTCAGGTTTGGTGAGAACATTGGACTCCCATTTTTATAACCCCTAAAAATGATTATACTTTCATGGAATGTAAGGGGGTTGAACAGCATCCCCAAACAAAAAGTTGTTCGTGATTTGATTCGTGTTCATTCTCCGGATGTGGTTTTTATTTAGGACAGAGTATTGATAACTGGGAGAGTCTCCCGTCTGGGGATTCTCAACACCTACGGGAGTTGATCCATAAGGATGTTCAGACTTAATGTGGTTTGTTTTTTTTTTTTTTTTGGTTTTCTTTGGGAGTTGACCTTGTCTGGTGATTTAGCCTGTCTTGTTGCTTATTTGAGTCCTGGGTGGGGGCTCAGCTGTACTTTGTAATCCAGACTTTTTATCAATAAATTTTTACCCCTTTATTTAAAAAAAAAAGTAGTCAATGGTTGATAATATTGCAACTTTGAAATAATTAGACAAACATTTAGATATAACCATGACAAGACATGATCTACTATATGATAAGACATTGAGATTATAGTAACTGATCCAATAGTGTAGGATTAGTTTACCCCTAATATTTGTAGCTTCATAAAAATATGTAAATGCCAAACCAATAATTGTTTGATGAGATTTTTATTAACAATTCATCATATAATTGGCTACAATTTATAGTGTAGGACATAGATGGCATTTTATCTTAAATTGTAATGTGAAAGAGTATCTTGCAAAGTCATAAAGGACTCATTGGTTTCTTAAATGCATCATAGAATATAAGTGTGGAAATGGCATCAT
The DNA here is from genome assembly GCA_028583015.1 of Wollemia nobilis. Lineage (NCBI taxonomy): Eukaryota > Viridiplantae > Streptophyta > Pinopsida > Araucariales > Araucariaceae > Wollemia > Wollemia nobilis. The sequence goes on from JAQPPZ010001808.1 coordinate 656,694, forward strand.
CTACTTAAGAGACTCTTCTTAGCAATTTTCTCTTGTAGAAGGATATGTTGTTTAAAATAAAAGTTTTAGAAATGTAAATGATACAAAAAATAAGATGAAGAACAATGCAATTTAAATAAAATAGTCTAGTCTCTTAGGAAATTGAGGAAGAATATGGTTTAAACTCTTTGCATATTCTAAGGAAGAAAATGACATGTTTAAGAAGAATCTATGTTGATATAATTGCTACTTTCATTAGAATGTATAGGGATGATCTTTTAAAAAACTAGATCATGGATGTTTATCTTGATAGGTTTGGAATGTTGTATAATGGGCCTTTTTATTTCTAACTACTTAAGCAATATTTTTAAGGACTACTATGATTTCCAAATTGCATTCTAAATAAATTTATATATTTTTTTATTGTTATCTTACAACTTGGATGTTTTTACACTAAACATATGGTATACTAAATTCTAGCTTGTTTAAAATTAGTAGCATATGGAATTTGAATGGAATATAGATCAATAAATACCTACATTATATTGGTTATTGTAATAATTATCTAATGGAAAAGACTCATTTTGGATGTATAATTTTAACATTGTGGGAAGAATTACCTTAGGTTTTTAATTATTAGAAACAAATTATTCCATACTCATCTCTCAACTTCTATTTTGTTATTATTTGTTTGATCTTTTAGAAAATTTTATAGGCACCCATTAAATTTTCATATTAATCCCCTTCCATTATGCAATGATATTTTATTGCAATGGGGATGGGGATAGGAAGATGATCATTGATATGAAAAAATACATTTTGGGTAGCGGGATGCATTTTTAAGACATCAAAATCTATCTCTAAGATGACCTCCAAATCTGAGGATGAGTCTCCATGGAACATAGGATATCACTTCTTCCAAAAAAATACTATTCCATCTTATTTTTTAATCAATTGTGTGGGATTAAAACAGGACCTACTTCTATTACATCATGACTATATAGTGGTATTACAATGGCTTGGCAATTTATGCATATATCTCTTGGAAATATTTGATCCTGAGTATCCTCCTTTAATGTTGATGAATTTAAATACTCAATCTTACAATTAAGATTTGATAGATTAAGATTAATATTTGATAGATTTAATTGGGTATAGATATGAAAAGGGTGATTTTGCATGCCTTAATATAACACTCGTTATATCATGTAATGAAAAAAATTATTATGAAGATGATTTTCTTATAAATAAAGTATGACCTACTAAGTTTATTTTATTTAGTCCTAATGGTGGAAGTAGTCTCTTGAATATTCATGATATTAGTAATAGCTGAAAACCACACGTTATGTAATACTATAAGCAAAATACCACCATGGTTAAGTCCAAATATTTTTATATATAAGGGTTTCATACCTTATTTTTATTCAATTTATTATTTTGAATCAATATATAATACATGTTTTAACACATCTAGAGTGTTTCTCTTGCCGAAGGCTTATAATTATAAGAGTGATCTATTTTTTGATGTGTAGGTGACACCATCTATTTCATTTTATATAGTTGTACCCCCCATGGTTGTAGGCATGCAATAATTGGTATCATAGCTAATTTTTTTATATATTTCAGGCAAGAGTTATATTTTAGATGTTCAAGGCAAGAGCTAGGTTTCATATATTCAAGGTAGAAATGGGAAAATCAGTACAAAATTCATAACTTGTGTAAAAGCAATTAATTGAGATAAAATATATTTTGTTAGAAATAATACTTCAATGCACTTCTAAAAGTCCAAATTTTGATTATTTTGGATACCTCTATATGGATTCAAATCTATTTCAAGTCACAATCTAAAAACACAATCCATTCTAGTATCTTGATTTCAAATGTGTGTAACCCAATTGAGATTTATGATTTTGGTACCATTTTTTGTTGCAAATAATATTTAGAAATATTTAAAATGATAAATGTTTTAAAATAAATATTAAGTTTGGACATAAAAATTTGTTATTTTTTTTTTAATTTGTGAGCTCAAAAAATCGTTGCTTAATGCTATAATTTACAATATATTTAGAAATAAGCAAAATCAAACATATTAATCAACAAATCATAGTATATTAAATAGAAAAAGAACATAGATATGAAAGGTACCTTTACATACCAATAATATTACTAATGAATAAATAATCATTTCCAACTAATGGTAAAATGCTTAGATAAGTGGGGTATAAATATTGACCTATAATACAAGTTACTCAAAATTAGGTTAAACATTTGACCATTATATAATAATATGAAAGTACAAATAAGTCATCTAAGGCTCATAAGTATAAGAGTAGACCTTTTTTGTATGTGCAGGTGCCACCATTTCTTTCATTTTATGTGTTGCTTCCCTGTGGTTGTAAGCATACTACAATTGGTATCATAACTAAGTTTTTATATCTTTAGGGAAAAAGTTATTTTTTAGATATTCAAGGCAAGAGCTAGGTTTTAGATATTCAAGGTAGAAATGGGAAAAAATAGTGCATAATACATAACATTATGTAAAATCAATGAATTTAGATCATATATTTTTTGTTAGAAAGAACTCAATGCATTTCTAAAATGCCAAAGTTTGATGCTTTTGGATTCCCATATAGGGATATAATTGTACTCACAGTTGTTTCAAGAGTGGAAAAACATGGTTCAATCTAGCATTCTAACTTCAAATGCACACAACTCCCAATTGAGATATCACATTTAGTTCTATTTTTATTGCAAAGAAGATTTAGAAATATTTAAAATTTATATATATATATATATATATATATATATATATATATATTAAAAATAATATTAGTTTTGGACATAAAAATATGCTCAAGATTTTTAATTATTTATGATCTCAAAAGCCCTTACTTTATGTTGGAATTTATAATGTATTTAGAAATACACATAATCAAACACATTTTTCAAAAAAATATAGCATATCAAATAGAAGAAGAACACATATATGGAAGGTAACCTTGGATACCAATAATATTACTAATAAATAAAGGTTCATCTCCAACTAATGGTAAAATTATTGGATAAGTGGGGTATACATATAACCCACAATACAAGTTACTCAAAATTAGGTTAAAATATGACCATTGGATAATAATAGTATAGTACAAATAAGTGACCTTATAAATATTTCATGGGCCTGTAGGGTAATATACAATTATTACAATACAAGTTCAATCATGGCCTCAACTGAAGATTAACACTTGTTTCAACTTTATCCTTTAAGCTAACTATTGGATATGAATAAATTCCCTTATGTGTCATCCCCTCTTAAACCAATATATTCCTATAACAATGTGAAGGTCACCTTAGGAATGACCTTGGTTAGGATACATATTGGATACCTTGTTGAAGGTACGTATACTAGCTTGAAATCATCTTTCATGTATGAATTCATTGAATGTATTGAATCTAAACCTTAATATATTTTTTTGCTAACATATCACTTGATTATGAATAAGTTTGATGGTACTCTAATTATCATAAAAAAGTGTGATCGAGGGTCTCTAAGGAAGCCCTATATTCTCAATAACCATATATCTAATGTAAGTGTTTGATGGCCTCATTAATAGTATAATATTTTTCTTCCAATACTAATATGTAAAGTAATCCATTAACAACACCAAGAAGATGGTCTAGATCTAAGGGAATATAAAACTAGCAATAGATAAATATTGATCAACGTCACCTACCCAATTCATAATAGAGTATCCCTTTAGTAAAATATGATCCCCAATAGAAAAATAAATGGACATCTAATAGGTACCTTTTATGTAATTCAAAATATGCTTGGTTGTTGCCTAATGACACTCATGAAGTGTTTACATGTACTTTGAAAAATAACTAATAGAAATTATTATGTCTAATTGAGTATATGTGAGATATAGAAGACCCCCAATAAGATATTGATATAGAGTAGCATCAAGCAATGGAGTGGAACACTTAGATCAAAGATTCAAATCTAAAATAAAAAGAGTACAACTAAGCTTACACTACTCCATCCTGAATTTTCATAGAAGATCGAAGGCTAACTAATATTATGATAAAGTGATCCTTAATGATGACTAATCAATATAAATGTTTAAGAAATAGTGTTTAAAAATTGAACCTACCATATTCAGTGTATCTTGAATTCTTTAGAATAGATATTGAATTATGGATGTTGATCTCCCTATGATGAGGATATCATCAACATATAATACAATGCTAAGAATCTAGTTATCATGTCAATTTATATAGACATCATTATTTACCTCATACTATAAAAAGCCACAACTTAGAAAGAATGAATTGATATTCTCATACCAATCATGAGGCTCCTAATTAATTCCATACAAGTAATTTTTAAATCTACAAACCACTATTAAGGGGGCATCCAAAATAAATACAATCAATTGTTACATACAAATATTTTTCTAAATATCCTCCATGAAAAAAGAAACTCAAATCTATCTAATAAAATTTCTACCAATGCAAAGAAACAATAAAATAATCATTTTACTAGAGTCCACATAGGCAATATGATTTAAAGTCTCTAAATGATCAAATCCCTCCTCAAAAAATCCCTTAGCAACAAGGTGTACCTTTTACTTTTAAATCCAATATTAACATTGAACTTTACAAACAATAATATTCTTTTTCTTGGGTAGAGGAACTAAATCCCATGTTTTATACTTCGTAAGATAAGCATACTCTTCCTACATAGAATTTTCCCACTTGAGGTTTTATTTTCCTTAAAAAAAAATGAGATAATATCTAGAGTCATCTACCTTAGATAGAAAGGCCTAAGGAGATGGAGGATTCTAATGATAGTTCATCTTGTAATATGGGATCCACATCTTCAAGAAGATTCCAAGCCCATTTTGACATAAGGTTCTATGAATAAGGAGAAGGATTAATAGCTAAGAAAACATTTATAAAATAAGGGTCTAAAGATACTATCACATCCTTCATATCTGAGACACCATCCAATATCCTGTTATAAGTCATAAGTGGAATGTACTTCTATGAAAAGCACCCAAATCAAAAGAACAAAGCAATGTAGGTATAATATTCATAAAAATTGGAGGACTATACTCACAAAAGGACAAAAATTAAAAATACCTAAAATAGAAATAGAATAACCTAGATGGATGAAGAGTTAGCAAGAGTGGAAGAAAAAAATTGAATAATGTGGACTAGATGGGCTTGAAGAAGGAATCTACTAAAATTCCACATCATATTGAATAAAAATATCTAAATAAATGTGATCATAAAGATAATAATCCTTGGAATTCTTATTAAACCTATAGGAATACACTAATTACTCTTAGCCTAAAGTTTTTTCCACTTATCCTCAAGAGTGTGAGACCATGCAGCTGATTTGAAAATATGAAAATAAAAAATAGAAGGCTTTTTCCCTATAAAACTCTCAAAAGGAGTCATACCTTTTTTTTCCCTACCTAAGTCACTATTTCACCCATCTACTTATAATACATCATACAATAATCCATCTCCAAATAGTTTTATTATTTCACTCAACCATCATATTTTACTATGGAAGGTATTGCCATGAGCTACAAGGAAATCCTCAAAGGTATTACTAGTGGCTTCTCAATATGGTTCTCCATAATATCTTATAAATATTTAACTTCTCAAACTATTTGTATTTGGATTTAATGGTATAAGTTCATAAATACCTAGAAAAATCATCAATAAAAGTGAGAAAGTACTTATTTCTTAAAAGAGAACAATCTATTAGCCAAAAAATGTCACTACAAATAAAATTCGATGACTAAATCCACACTAGGATTTTTATTTTAGGGAAATACTCAAACAATATTTCCCTAAAATTCATCCCTCATAATCTCCATTACGTGGATAAAAGGATAGGAATGCATCAACTATATGAAGGTTAGTGTGACCTATTTATTGGTTCCAATGCCTATTGATGTCATCTACCTTAACAACCATGGAAATGAATTATTTATATTTAGAAAATAATATAGGAAGACCTCACCAAGTTGGTATATTTGATCTAACTCATTACATATTTTAAAGAAATTCTCTTCAAACCATATTTAATGACCTTAATTACTTATCTATCTAGATAAAATTCCAACATTTTATTAGTATTAATAATGCAATCAATAGAGAGAATATTAGGCCCAATACCTAGAATATGTAAATCATACATAAAGTAGAGAAACCAATAGTCACATCACTATAACCTAAATCCTACAAATATGAATCATCATCAACAACAATTTTTCTTTCTTATATTTTTTTCTATAGCCAAAAATAAAATGGTAGTGCTTGGTCATATGTCTTGTGGTTCTAGAATGAACAATCCACTCCTACGAAGACAAAAAATTCCAATATGATGAGTGCATAGCCATATGTGCGGTATAGAAGATAATGCATAATTTGAAGTTTCAAGAATCACTTTAGTGCACCCAAAATTAATCAAGCTATTGAATTCATGTAAGATAAAATTATCCTTACAAATGTATAAACTAGCTTTTTTAAGGTTTTATTAACAATATTCAACATTTCCCTCTATATTCCTCATAAATTTGATAGGTTACATGTTAATAATAGTCTTTGGGATTCTTTCAAACCAATAAAGTACTATGAAAAACAAGGGATGTTATTTGGTCCATTTGGTTTCTATATAATTTCACCCTCCACACAAAAAAAACAAGACTATTAAATTAGCATTGATGTAAAGATCTTGAAAACCTATACAAATTGAAAAAAATCCCAAAATGCTTTTGTATGATAAAGATATGGTCTAATTTTTTCCCTCTAAAGTGGCCTCAAAATAACAATTATAAAAAACATTACTTTTTTTTTAATTTCCAATTCTTGAGTTGCAACTTGATATAACCTAGCTATCATACTAAATTATATACCTATGATAATTAGAAATTACTACTTGTACAAATGAGAAAATCAAATTCTAAAAATCTTGAGTGGTACTAAATTTTGATTGGCCATGGATGAATACAAAAATAAAACATTTATTATTTTTCATCCACCTATATTTTTTTTTTTTTAAAAGAGGGTAAAAATTTATTAACTCAGCAAAACATTCATGATACAAAGAAAAAGCAGAAGCTATTCAGACATATCAGCTCTCAATAAAGAAAAGAGAGATTGAGAGCAATCAGAAGAAAGTTGAGACCAATTTTGAACATCCCAACCATCTTGAAACTTAGAAGCCCATTTAGCTAACAAATCCACTACCCTATTCCACTCCCAAGGAATATGCACAAAAGAAATGAATTCCAAGTGAGCAAAGATATTAAGAATTTGCCGAGCAACCCAACTCAACCGCCAACAACCATGAAGACTATCTCCAGAATTTAACAAATTTATAACAATCTGAGAATCAGATTCACAAACAATCCGACGCCAACCCAAAGCATACCCTTGCTCCAAAGCATATAAAATTGTGAGTGCTTCCATGAAGTTATTAGAATGATGTCCCTTAAAGCAAGAGAAAAAAAATTGGATAGTACCACTACTATCCCGCCCCACACCACCAATACCAACATTACCCGGATTACCCCGGGAAGATCCATCCGTATTAATTTTCAGCACTCCCGGAGGAGGCGGATTCCATTTGCCAGCCCTCCGCACCCGATTATTCTGACCCATCCGTCTGCAAGAGACATTAGGACCAGGACCATTAACCATCAAGCCTAATCTTTCCATGATCTGACGTTCCGCATGGTCCACGGGAGAAATAATCTGACATTTTGCAGACACAGTTTCCTGGATCATTCGCAAAATCCTCTGCTAGACCTGGGAAGTAGTTAACTCCTTACCTTGGAAAATCCGACGGTTCCGTTCAAGCCAAATCTGCCAAAAAATGCATGAAGGACCAATACTCCATCCAACTTGTAAAAGGAAAGCCGTTGCAGGAGGCCGCCCCATACTCCTCCAAAAATCAACTATTGATGAAGCATGCGAACAAGGGTGATTCCATACTCCCCACCAATAATATACCACATTGACTACAAGGAGAATTATATTAACAACTAATTAAATGCTACACAAGTGATGACAATAAATTAGAGAGTCTTTATTAAGGAATACAACCTTCTTTATTCTCAAATTATGAAGCAAAAAACTTGCACACCCTTTTAACCCTAAAGTTAATGCCTTAAAAATTTGATAAAATTTTGAACTAAGACATCTTCTACAAGGATTTCAAATATGTTGATCATATTCTATAATTATTTATTATTGGTCCTATAACTATGTTCTATATATTGAATCATATATCAACGATCCTTCATTTGATATCTATAAGAGTTTGGAGAACCTACAAATGACTCTTCTCTAGACTCAAAACCTAGAGTTCCTTTCAATGCACTAGATTTTTCCCAAAAATACTTTGGAAATTAGGGATGATCTCTTAGTTCTCAATATATACTTTGAACCAATGTATATTGTTTTTCCTTCTCATAGTATTTTGACAAAAAGAGTCCAACATAACAAAGAATATGGATTTTTTAGAAAAAACACTTAAAAAACTAGTGTTTTTAGAAACCCTAAAATTCTAATCTATGGTATTGTTGATGATGTTTAAAGATTCAATGATATTGCATTACAAATGGTGAATATTTAACAATGCATTTATATATATGGCATAACCATTATTCATATAAGGACAACAACTTTTACTCATGATTCTTATGAAGAAAACATTATCATTTAACTAATTTTGACCTATGGATCTTGTGAGTGGTAGTTGGAACCACTCTAATTCATACACCACCTAAATTATGATGATAATAACTTCTAAAATTCCTCTTATTACATCATAGTTTATAATTTCTTAGAGAGGAAATCTTGTGGTACTCAAATAAATATATATAATTGACTTGCTAAAGATATTTGAATGTTGTTTTTTAGTAGGGAAAATTTTGAGTTTTAGTTCGAGCTTTGGCTCTAGATTTGGGCTTGGGATCTAGTACTTAGATTTTATTATGGATCTAGTATTAGATCTATATTTTGACTTGGATTAGAGGGAAATTTTACCCTTATTCATCATGATCCAACTACAAATATGGATCAAGAATAACTTAAGCAATAGTGGGATTGGACTCACTTTGCTTATCCAAGGATATGTATAACTTATTTTATTTGTGGTTATACAACATAATTGGTCATATTTTACTACGCCCATCACTTATTATTGGGATACCCAACCATTTATAAATTATCATTTAGATTGGTCTTTACTAACTTTCATCTTCATGTGAATGGTGATAAATATAACTATTCACCTTGGGTGAGGCATAGGCCTTCATATTTTTGTAAACTTTTAATTGTTGTATTTCTTTACTTATTCAACTATGAGTGTCCTTATGGTAACCTTATCATCCTATTATGTTGCATGGATAACCAATCGTTATAACTACCAATCGTAATATAGTTGATCACTGCTTATGAAGTTCACTCTATTAATTCTACATCAAGCCCTTATTTTTCTCATAGTCTTTAGTCGCCCAGTGCTTACCAAATAACTTGGTTGTTTTTTGGTCACTTGGTGCTTACTGGATACAATCTACAAGAACTTGATTATTCTTTGGTTTCCTAGTGCTTACTAAATAACTTGATTTTTCTTTAGTCACTTGGTGCTTACCAGATATAATCTATAAGAATTTGATTATTCTTTGGTTTCCTTGTGCTTACCGAATACAATAGGATAATTTTATTATCAAGTGCAATAATGAACATTGAGAAGAATTAATTTTCATCCCCCTTCAATGTGAACTCTAGGCTTGTAAAATATTAAGGAGTGTCGGATACCATCGATCATGCACTCCTATTACATAATAGATTATTAATCATATGTGGTCTTAATGATTTTAACTATGCAAATAGGGACCATTACTGTTCACAAAGTTAATTATTGAAATTAGTTCAAGGAGTATGTGCCTCCAATGTCTTCATGGTGAGGATCTTCATCAATAACTTGCATATACTTGTAGTTGATAAGTCCTTGTACTATAATAAACGTTCTTCTACCATGGATCATGTGATAGTAATTGTAATGGTTGTCATTTTTTATCTTGAACAATGATTATTGTTGTGAGATTGATTACCTCCTAGTTTTTTTTACCTTTTTCATTTGGGTGAGTTTTTTTTATAAGTGATGTATTCATGCTTCCTTTGTTTAGCAATGCAATTTTCTACTAATGAATGTAGTCTAATGTTGAGTGCCTTATGTAAGGACTTTTGGTCCTTCTCAATGGACTCCATTTCTAGATAATTTAGATTAAAATCTATAGATTAAGAGGAGTTGCATTTAGAATGTGCCTCTTTGATTTCAAGTTTCTCCATTTTAGCTTGCTCATTTTTCTAATTCTCCTATTGTTTCTCTGGTGACATGAGATAATTGAATAGTGCATAGTTTATATTGTTCTAATGGTCACCTACAATATTTGGTTAAACCTTATCTCTGTTATTTATAGTTAATTTTTCACTATGTCATTGAGGGAAAATATAATGGACTATTTTTTCTACCTTTCCATTTGATAAATATTGTTGGGCATCATCTTGGAGATTTTTCCAAACATCATTAGGCTGAATTAATTGAGCATGAGCAATAAGTACATGCTCTTATTTATCTTTTTATCCTACTCCAAAGTGATTATATTCTAAAACATTGTTGTATTTTTGTTGCATCGCTTTCTAAGTTGGTTTCTTATCTATTGATGGTTTCTTTTGTTAAGAATACATTGCTTGATAAGAAGACCTATTTGTAAAGGAATTATGCCAATATTCCTTCACTATGTGTCTATTTTTACCATAAAGTTCATACATTCTTTGCATGTGATTATTATTTCTTTGTTATTGGAAAGGAGGTCTTGTGTCTCTCCTGAATGGTTGCTTCCCTTTTTATTTGAAATAATAACTTGATCTTCATCTTGATTTGTTTGAGATATGTCTAATTTTTGGAGTAGGTTCAACAACTTCTCAAATGTAAGTGTTTGTTCTAAATACATTAAAAGTTATCACAAACACATTGTACTATGAAGGGAGAGATCTTAAAATAATGGGGACAAGTGTGACATTTGAATTTGTTTCTCCCTAGGCTTGTAGTAATATTTATAGCTCAACAACTCATCTCAAAAATGGCTTGATTTTTTTTCCATTCTTCATCTTTAAGCAATGGAGCTTGTTCTAGAGGAACAAGATTGGGTTCTTGTTCTTTTCTTTAAATAATTTTTGAATATTATCCCATTACTCTTTGGTTGTAGTTAAATCATGAATGTATGGTTGGATTTCATCTACAACACCAATCATGATAATAAAATTGGCCTTTCTATCTATTTTTTAAAATTTTAGTTGTTCTTCTTCACCTTCTTCTGGATGGGTAGTGGATCCATTCACTACATCTCAAACTTCTTTGAAATCTATTTGAATTTGAGTTTGGTCTTCCAAGTAGAATAATTGTCTCCTCACAATAGTTAGAAACTAGAAAATAGGAACTTTGATGAACCATTAGCCATTTTAAACCTTCAAAAAAGTGTAGTATTTTAATTCCATTGGATTGTTCTAAAAACAAATCAATTATTATATATAATTCTATACTCATAACTTGATTGGTGCCTCAAATTACGAGAATCTAGTATCTCATGAAGAAAAAAATATAGATGGAGTTTTCTTTCTCCAATCATAATCTCTATGGAATATTCTTGTGCTTTATAATATTATTTGTTCTTTTTCTCCTTAATTATCCTTTGATGACCAACTGCTTCACTTGGATTGAAATATTTTTCTCAATGCCAAGAGAACCCCAGAGTGGGTATTCTCCACTTGATTTGTAGACATTGTTTCTTGCTTATTGTAATAGAATTGTCTCATGGTCACTATGTGCTTGATAAATTTCAATGCTTTCTTCAAATAAAAATACGGGTCAGCTTGATTTTCCTAAGTTATATAGATCTTGGATTGTGGGTATCTCTATTGTCCTGGGAGGAGTTGTTTTTACAATATCTAGCTTATACAATATGTAAATTTATGATGGAGTTATTTTATAGTAAATAGTTTTGTGAGGGGAATTGATGAGTCTATTTTCACCCTATTGATCTTTGGCAGGATTATTTATCGTAATATTATTACTTGCAGGTTCTACCTCACTAGCCCTTGGTAGGGTTATGTAATCTAAGACCTTTTCAATAGAGTGCCTTTATAGCTTTTATAAATCAAATCAAGAGGAAAATCAAAAGGAGATATGGATATTCCTTCTACCTACTCTAATACCACTATTTATATTTGAAACTTCGATGATATTCTATCACAAATGGTATATTTAAATACAATGCATTATTATATATGGCATAACCACTATCCATATGAGGACAACTTGAACTCATGGTTCTTGTGAAGATAACAACACTTAACTAACTTTGACCTATGGACCTTGTGAGTGGTAGTTGGAACCACTCTAATTCATATGCCACCTAAACTATGATGATAATAACTCCTAACAATAGCCACTCCTTAAAAATATATAATTCATTTATAACAAGTCATTATAAGATAAAACAACAAATAGACTAAGAATCCATGAATGATATGGAGAATATGGAACCTATTACTGAATTCTTCTTTTATATTAACCTCCTTGATTATAGAAGTCCATTATACAAAAATCAATATGGTACAAGCTCCTATTATGAATTTATCACATCATGTAATATAGGTAGTTAGGTATTTGAGAGTTATCTTGACTAGATGGTTGATAAGATTGTCAATAATAGCAACCATGATCATCCTCATTATACATATATATAATTTTGACTAATGAAAATTTTTATAGCACATTGCTGGTCCAACATGTGGTATCAGAGTTGAGATCATTCCAAAAGCATGTTAAAAAAATATCACTTGTATCATTTACAGATTTATCTTTTACTTAAGAGTTTTAATTTTCGATATAGCCTAGGAGAAAATATAATTTTCTAGTATGAGAATACACTGAATGTTGTTTAAAGGAAATATTTACCAATGAAAATGAGATGAAATGTTTGATAAGAATGCCCTATCTTAGAAGAGGAACTTGAATATATAGTACTATGTGAGATTGAATAAAGGTATTGTACAAAAATATGGATATTGAATGGAGGTAGCACTATGAGTAGAATAAAAAATATTTACTAGCATAGAGGTAATGAAATAAAACAAGATGGAAGTAGTGTCATCAAAAGCATCAATTATGTTAGAAATATTTTATATTACATTATTTGGGTCATGTAAATATACCTTCCTTGGTACATACTTAGGACATTAGATTATTTTAGGAGGAATTTATCTAGTTACTTCATGCAATGTAATAAATGCACAAGTGTCAATGTGCAAGTTGTAATGTACAAGGTGTCCACTTGTACAACTAGGTAGAGTGTTGGCCAAGGAACTTATCTTCCTATATAAAGGACCATAGATATAGAAGAGACAACACGGTAGTGTAGGATAGACAGTAGTGTAGTGTGTGTGAGCTATAATCTCAGAGCTCATTCATTGAGTAGTCGCTTATATCATGGAGTGTTCATTTCCTCCATAGCTACTATTGTACCGATTTTCATAATTTTTATTTATAGCATATTTTAGTCATCTCACAAATTTACTTTCTTTCTTATTATTATACATCTTGTGAATGCTATCTCACATTGCATGTTGTATCAAAATCTAACAGTGGTATCAGAGCTATGGTAGATCAATAGAAAATTAACCATTACCATTGACCCTGATATTTTTGTCAACTTGATGCGCCATTGCAACAATCACTATCAAAATTTATCATAAGAGTATAGGTGATAGAATTAGGGAGAGCCGCAAGTGAGGACTAAATGAAATATTATTTTTAGGAATACTAAGATTGCATATGGCTAGAGTCTTTCCATAGAGTTTCAAAAAAACTCGTGAATATTAGGACTCAACATTTGATCCACTAGTTTGATGAAACAACTAGTGAAGCTCATCTAAGAGATCAAGAAATATTTATCTAAAGTTTCTTTTATTGTAGGGAATTAATTCTTAGATGATTGGAATACCTCCTACAATAGAAATCTAGGAGACCTCAACTTCGTTGCCCAAATGTCGAAGTGCCTTCATAGTACAGATATTAGTTGTTGTAGAAAGGAGAATAATTCTAAAGAAATTTGTGGAAAATAATCATGGTGGAGTCAGGATACAGGATATCTCCATTGCTAGATTGAAGAACTTCACAAAAATAAAAAGGCCATAGAAGCCCTGATTCAAAATAAAAGTCCATAAAAGCCTTGATCTAGAAGAAAAGACCACAGAAGCCTAGAAAAGGCCATAGAAGCCTTGATCCAGAAGAAAAGGCCACAAAAGCCTAGAAAATGCCATAGAAGCCTTAATCCAAAATAAAAGGCCACAGAAGCCTAGAAAATGCCATAGAAGCCTTAATATTGAAGAAAAGGCCATAGAAGCCTATATATTAAAGAAAATGCCATAGAAGCCTTGAAAATTCCATAGAAGCCTTGATACTAAAACAAGCCACATATGCCTTTATCCTAAAGAAGACTCCAAAAGAGAGTACTTAATTTAGAAGCATATTTTAGTACTAATATTTTTGTTGCAGGTAAAGGAGATCTAGTAAGTTGGGAAAGCTTCCTACAAGAAATTTAGGAAGAGTAGCCTCTTTAGAATCAATCCAACACCTGAAGCAAAATATATCATGTTGATATATCATTAAAGAACTTCCAAATAATGAAGAAGAAGGACTAGGAGAATCCTGCTCGAATCCAAAAGTAGCAGAATCAAATATCCAGGAGATCTCACCACCAACACTTACAGAAGCAGAAGGTTGAAGATAAGGTCTCAAGGAAGACTAGAAGAAGTTGCAAGATCAAAGACCTTGATGAGGTCTTGATAAGTATCCAGCAAAATGCTAGGAGAGCCTTATTGAAGAAATCATCAAATAAGAACTCACTAGAGAATTCCACTACCAAAGAGCAGGGTTATGCATAAGGGGTAGTACCAAAAAAATAATTATAAAATTAGGATGAATCTAGGCACACGGTGTATAAACTTGGGTGAATTCTTCAAAATTTTACAAAAAAATTATCAAAATATGATAAATTTTTGAAACATTTGCACATAAATTTTCAAATTTTTTTAATGGTGAGTGGCAGAAGGTGACTGACATAAGCGGTTGGCAGAAGGATACTAGTAGAAGGTGATTGGTAAAAGGTGAATGGAAGAAGGTGACTGGAATATAGCAACTGGAAGAAGGTGACTGGCACAAGGTGACTGGTAGAAGGTAACTAACAGAAGGTGATTGGTATAAGGAGACTGGAAAAAGGCAACTGGAATAAGGCAACTACCATAAGGTAACTAGCAGATGGCAATTGGCATAAAGTGACTAGCAGAAGGTAACTAGTACAAATCAGATGGTATAAGACGATTGGTATAAGGTGATAGGTAGATGGTGATTGGAATATAGTGAGTGGTAGATGGTGAGTGATAGATGGTGACTGGAAGATGGTGAGTGGCATAAGGCAAGTGACATATGGTGGTTGGCACATGGTGAGTGGCATATGGTGAGTTGTATATGGTGAGTGGCATATGGAAAGTGGTAGATGGTGAGTGGTAGATGGTGAGTGGCATATGGCGAGTGGTAGATGGCAACTGGCATATGGCAAGTGGTAGATGGCAACTAGTAGATGGTGACTGGTAGATATCAAGTGGTAGATGGTGAATAGCATAGTGTGACTGGTAGATGGTGATTAGCATAGGGTGATTGGCATATGGTGACTGGTAGATAGCGAGTGGTAGATGGAGACTATCAAATGGTGACCACCAAATATCATCAATAAGAAGCTACCACGTGTGCTCACCTCTACCATGTGTCACGCATCCATTGACTTTAGCCATGCAGACTTCTATAAATAAAAATGCAGGGTCATTTTTCACCTTTCCCACAACATTTTCTAGAGCAATTTTAGAGCATTTTCCACAGCAATTTTAGAGCCTTTTTCAAACGGTTTTCAAAGCATTTTTAGAGGGTTTTTGTAGCATTTTCAGAGGGTTTTCATAATGTTTTCAGAGGGTTTTCATAGTGTTTTTAGATGGTTTTTAGAGCATTTTCTAGGGCATTTCAAAGAATTTTCCAAGGCATTTCAGAGCATTTTCTAGGGCATTTTAGAGCATTTTCCAGGACATTTCAGAGCATTTTCCAGGGCATTTCTAGACCATTTAAAGACTATTTTTAGTCTTTTTTAGACTATTTTCAGTGTAGAAATGGCTAGCTCTTCCTCTCCTCTACCTTCCAAAGTGTCATTCAAGAACTACTATTTCCCCAACATCAAGAATATTTTCAGCACTCCTGGGAGAGATTCTGAATGGATTTACACCTCGGAGTTGCTGGAGTAATGAAGATGCCATAGTTGAACATCAACATCCCCATGATGCAATGGATAGTTAGTTGCTACAACCATGATGTGTCCACTATTTATATCAAAGTGGATAACAAGGATATTGTTTTTACTATGAACCCCTCGGATGTGCAGCGACTAATAGGGCTATCATTTTTGGATGGTCACCTGGTGAACAACTAGTACGCCTTGATCGAAGATGACAAATCAACGCTAGCATCCAAATATGTTGTGCATTCAGACAATTTGAAAGGTATGTTTTTAAAATTTAGTTTTTATTTATCTTAAATTTTGATGTATTGTAGTTTCCATTCTCTAATAATGTTCTCCCTATTGTAATTTTTATTTTCTAATAATGTTCTCTCTTTTTTCAGTTAATTCTTCTAAGTCGAAAAGGGGTTTAAACATTTCCAACATTGCAGACAAATTTCTTTATGCTTGCATTGAATTTTTCTAGGCAAGGCTTATTTTGTAGGGGCGACCTACAAAAATGTCGTTTTGGGCATTGTCCTTATTGATTCGATGTATTGGTGGTGGTAGATATGATTGGTCCATGCACATTTCCAACCGCCTAAAATAGGACCTTCTAAGTGCCTAAAAAATTCAATCTTCATATACAATAACCAACAACTTTATTCTTTGTCTTTTTAATGAAGCATACTTCAATATTCAAAAAAGTAATCCTCCAACTGCATTGCACCCAATTTTGTTGGCTATTGGCATGACTGAGAATGAAATATAGGTAAAATTATTTTTTAGAATAATCTCTCTTTTCTTTATTTTCAATCAATCTTGTTATTTTCTAATTTTCTTTTGAAAAAAGAGAAGAGCAACTCAATCTTCCAGTAAAAGGGATGCCACCATTAGGATTCAAGAAGCATCTACCTATTTTGACACGTGGTCACAATCATCACCAATAACTCCCACCGCTAAATGTAGGAGGTCTCATATTCATCAACATACACGTATGACTCTTGTTACTTCTAGACATGCATCTATTGCAGTCGATATTGAAGAAGTAACCTCCAACTCACAAGGTAACCTTATTATTCAAAAGTACTATTTTAAATAATGTATTTTAATGATTTAAAATTATATTTAGTTTGAGAAAATATTTTAAATGTTTTTAGAGCAAAGGCAAATGGTTGCATCATCAACGACAATGGCTGCAGAGTCTGAGTCTGGTATGTTTAGTTAAAATTAATCTCTTTTAATGGTATTGTTTTTACACTAGTTTTAATTTATATTTTCATGTGAAATTTTGTAGATGCATCGACTAGATTTAAAATATTAAGAAAATAGATGCCTCCACCAGCTGCACACCTGGAAACATAACAACAACAAGGACCACCAAAATTCCATCCACAGCAAGTCCATCCAACTACAGAGTAGGTACCACCGATGAGGAACCAATCTTGCATGCATGGAAAATAGTTCCTCACACCACCACCTTTGAGAACCAAAATTTAGGTTGAGACACACACTGTGTCTCAGTCTAATGTTTCAACATTCCCAATTTTAACCCTTGAGAATTTATCTGTAGAGAGTGCATCTCAGATGCCCTCTAGGAATATCGATGATGATTTTATTTATCAGGATATGAATAATTTCCCACTAAAGGCAAGTGATGTGCTTTAGGGTCTAGATATCGATGATGAAGAAGAAGAGAATGTTGAAGCAGATGTCACCGAAGTTTCCTCTTCCCCCACCAGCAATTCGACACCCATCATCATCTGAATGATGATGATAAAGTTAATTTTTCAGAAACTATTTTATTAGCCAATAGATGTAAGGCTACAATTAATAATAGTCTACTTGTAGATATTGATAGATTAAAATAATGGGAATATCAGGCCAAGGTTTTGATAAAAGCAATAAATTCCCAATACAAGAATTTTGCAAATAGAAAGGAGTTATTTTCAAAGGTGGAGAATGAGCCACAAAAGCTCGATGCTCTATTACGTAAAGTTGAATATGGCACCATGTAGGTCGAGTCTACATATAGTGATGAAGTTCTAGCCATTATGTTGGATCGATTAGAAAACCTCAATGTCGAGGCCTAGGCATATTTCAATGAATGGGCACTAGATAAGAAAAAAGTAGCAGTTGCAAAAACTGCAAGACTTACCATTGATGTAAGTTTTACATATAGCTGAAAATCATTTTTTTCTTAAATATATTTTGTTTATATATTTTTTAAATATTAACCTTTTTCTCTTCTATTTTGTAGTCTAATTATCAGCACTTAAAGCAACAAGTTAGTGCCATGAAAATTTTGATTAAGACTACAAAAATTAGTGTGAATAATGCTATTGAAGTGAAGAAAATATTGCAATACACTATTAGAGAAAACAATTGGCTGAAGAAGTTTATCAAAGATAAGGGCCTGGATGTGGAGGTTGTACTAAAAGAACATGAGAAAGAAATGAATGCACCATTTAGAGAAGATCCAGTGAAGGAAGAAGGTTTATTGCTATCGGGGATAAACACTACAACTGAAAGTTTGGTAAGGGTTGGTGCATTAGAAGCAAAGGATATTAAGGTAGATGCAGCTAAAACTTCAAGCATCGTGCAGGAAGAAAAGTAGAAGATTGTTGCTTTTTTATTTGAGGAGAAACCAAACATGTTGCATAGTTTTTTTTTAAATTGTAAAAGAATGGTATCTTTTTTAAATCAATAAAAGAGACAATTTCCATAAATTTTGTATTATCTTTTTGAAATTTTGTTTTAAATATTGTGATGTTTTGATTAGTTGTGTGGATGCAATAAAATTTTCTTTTATGTTTTATGAAATAATTTGAAATGATTGAAATGCAGCACAGATATTTACTTTGCCATACATGGTTTATACAATACAAATCTTCTAAATAATTTGAATATCATAGACTAATAATCCAATAACAAGGCTTAAATAACATGATATACAAAATATCCAATAACATGTCTATGATATAAAAAATAATCGTGTTCCATAATCAACATATCTGTAATCAATATTCTATTGAAAACTGATAGCATAATATGTGAAATCAAAATACATGTGAAAATCAGTAATATCTGTAATCAATATTCTGTTGAAAACTGATAGCATAATATGTGAAATCAAAATACATGTGAAAATCAATAATATCAGTAATCAATATTCTATTGAAAACTGATAGCATAATATGTGAAATCAAAATACATGTGAAAATCAATAATATTTGTAATCAATATTCTATTGAAAACTGATAGCATACTATGTGAAATCAAAATACATGTGAAAATCAATATATTTGTAATCAATATTCTATTGAAAACTGATAGCAGATCTGTAATCAATATTCTATTGAAAATTGATAGCATATGTGAATTTGAAATCAAAATATCGTGTTCCAAAATACATGTCTCAAAATATGAAAACATCAAATCTCAATATTCTGTTGAAAAATGATAGCATAATATGTGAAATCAAATCAAATGAAAGCATCTTTGCATCACAATGTTGGAAGCTAGAACAAACTCTTTGTAGATTGTACAAAATATTTTGTACTCATACCCAAAAAAATTGTCATCACAATCTGATCAGTGTTACCATTATCCTCATCATCTTGAGTATTTGTGACACCTCTTCTCTCTACCAGAGATTTCCAATATGACAAAGCTCTTTCATAAGGAAACTTCTCTACCTCATAGGTCGACACATATACTCTCAAACAATTTTCCAAATTTTTGTCCAACCTATTTTGAACTTTAGATTTTACATATGATAATGCACTAAATACCCTTTCATCTTCCATAGATCCTAAAATCATCATTTGACATAATTCATATAAATAAAAATATTCACTCATAGTATGTTGTAAGATACTACTAGGATGTAATTATTTCCACAAACGTGAAATAGAACCTGTTTCATGACGGTTAGTGAGTTGTGAAACTTGAGCAGACATTGTTGTTCCAAAATAGTTTGATTATTTTGTTAAAATATCTTTGTTGAGAATGTCATTGATTTCAATACCATTGACTACCACACATTTAGTGAAATGGCTAGCAAGAGTGCCCATGTATTTGAGAAACAAACCATTTATAATCTGGTATTCATTACAAGGATCCCAAAACATCGGGTTAACCACACCCATAGCCTCAAGCAATTCATCTCTTTGAAAACGGTCTCTGATTTCTTTTGTCAATGATTCTGCTATTTGTTTTAGTTTAATTTTTGTATCTGTTACAACTACATGAAATCTTTTGTATGTTATGGGTATTTTTTCAACTTCATTTGTAGCTATATCCATTCACTGACCAAAACAATATAAAGATATTTCCTTTTTGTGGACATTAATACATAGATGATTGTTTATATTGAACTTCAAAATTTTTTAGGATCATTCACATTTGTTAATGCTCTCCAACTCTCAAACATGGGATCCATAAAACTTTGACCAGATGCGTACATTGTATCAATATGTATGCAAATTTGTTTTCTCACCTTGATGAAATCCACAATATAAATCAATCTTTCTTGTGCAATTTTGATCAAAGTATTCATTTCTTCCAACATTGGAAGAATACCACACAATGTGAGAAGTGTTTCAAAGTCACTCATTCGAAATAGCAAATCTTTAGCCTTATCAACTGCCCTATAATTTGCATACATAAACCCTGCCAAGGATTGATATTCTTTGAAAACTCTATATGTCGATTGATACATCGAAATCCACCTAGTATCTACATATTTTAAGAGTTTTTTACCTTCAGTAACTCCTAGTGCAAACTGTTGAAACTCTAAAAATATTTTTGGACTATGCAAAAAATAATCATGAATTTCACGGACAAGCTCTTCCACTCTCGCTACATTTGTAAATGTATCCACAATTTTGTATGCAAGATTCATTCTATGATCCATGCAATGAATAGGGATCAAATATGGGGCAACAGATGTTTGTAGTCTAACACAAAGACCATTCTTATGTCCTTGCATTGTAGCAACACCATCAACTCTGACACATATTAACTTAGTGGCTATTTCCATTTCATTCATTCCTTCTATTTCCTTTAAACTAGATACAACAACATTGTAAATATTTTATGCATTGCAATTTTCCACCATCTTGCATAATCCAAGTAAATGAGGTTGCCTTAAATTATTTTCCAATGTGTAAACATGCATGCAAATCCAATATGTGTTGTCAACAACAGTCACCTCATAAATTGAAAGTGAAATGAATTTGGCCTTTTTTACTTTCTCTTTGAGGTCATCCTGCTCAACCAATGACAAATATTTTACCATTTCCCAACCACTTCGATCTGACCAATGGGCATTGGGTAAGTTCTGCACATCAGCTAGTCAAAATAGAGATTTATAATCAATGAAATCAGACATAGGTCTACCCTTTTTAAGAATAGTGAGTACAACAACAAACTGTAAACTTTTTGAAGCTAAAGTGAACTTATTCATTTTTTGAAATTGGGCTTGAATCATTGCACCTTTCTCAACCAAAGTTTACTTTTGTTTCATTTATTTATCATATTCTTGTGCATATCTAATATGTGCACACTCTGATGCATCCTTCCACCTATAATTTTTTGGTTTTCATCCATCACTTTCTTTTGTTTTTATATAAACCTTTCCAATATGTTTTTCTATTATATCTTTCTTAACTTGCAATCTATGATCCTTTTCATGTTTCCAACTACAAATTACGCATCTCAATTATGTTATTTCCTCACTACTATTCTCTAGCAGCACTGGCTCAATAAATGGAAATTTTGATACCCAATCAGGCTGAAATGATCTATTAATTATCCACCTAGATAACCTTGCACGTTTATATTTTTTAGAAGAAGATTCTCCGAAAGTAGGGACTGCATAAGAACTACTATTTTCTTTTCCATTTGGCATGTTAGTTTTAGGAATCTCTTCATGTTGTTGTTCCATTTCATTAAGAAAAATTTCATTTGTGGAATTTTCATTATCGTGGATATGTGGAAGTGGAGGTATACCAGGGTCAACAGTGTTTTTTGTAGAGATAATACTAGGGTCAATACTAGGGTCATTATCATTATTCCATTTAAAATCATACCTTCTGTTAAAAAATACAGATAAACAATGGAAAAGTACCTCAACCAAAAAGCACCCTTCTTAATGAATGAAGACATTATATATAAAATTAACAATGTACAAAAATTAACTGGTTAGTAAGTAAAGGCGTTCATACCTTCAATTTGTGCAGATGTTGATGGATGACTGGATTTCAAAATATTATGAAAGTATTTGAGGATACTCCTTTTATTGAAATATTGGCCTCCCTTATTTCCACTGCCAGCAAGTGATATTTTACCTGTATAAATAGAAGAGTAACATGAACATCATTTTGAAAAATAAAAATAACTGGTAAAAAGAGAACTACTATTCAAGACAATAGAATATCTGACCCAAGAAGGCTTGATATTGGTGCCCAAATAATAGGAAAACCTCCTTATTGAGTGTCCATGAACAAAATGTTTAAAAAAGAAAAATTAATGGTAAAAGAAACTTATCGGTAAATGGTTGTCATTGTATGTCACTCGCCTTCTATCACTTGCCTTCTACCACTCACCTTCTACCACTCACCTTATACCATTCACCTTATGTACGATTCACCTTATGCTAGTCACATTATGCCAGTCACCTTATACTAGTCCTTATGCCAATCACCTTATGCCAATCACCTTATGCCAATCATCTTCTGACAATCACCTTTTGGCAGTTGCATTCTACCATTCGCCTTATGATAGTCACATTCTACTAGTCACATTTTTCTAGTTACCTTCCGCTAGTTGCCTTGTGCCAGACACCTTCTTCCAGTCACCTTTTACTAGTCACCTTGTGTCAGTCACCTTGTGCCAGACACCTTGTGCTAGTTTTCTTGTGTCAGTCACCTTGTGCAAGTCACCTTGTGCTAGTCACCTTGTGTCATTCGCATTGTGTCTATCATCTTGTGATAGTCACCTTGTGTTAGTCACCTTCTGCAAATCGTCTTGTGTCAGTCACCTTCTATCAGTCATCTTGTATCAGTTTCCAATCGTCTGCTTTGTATCATTCACTATCGAATAAAATTAATGTTTTAATTGTATGAGTGTCATTGTTAGGGTTACCTATATATAATGGGGTACAAGAGGTAAATTGGGTGGGATAAATTTTTTTAATAATTTTAAGGTGAAAATTAGGTGGGAAACCTTATGATACCGGGGTGAATTTACCCTAAAAAAAATTGATCCTAAAATTTTTGGGCAAATGGGTCGACCTCTAGGGTCCCAAAATTTGTAAAATTAAAATTGTGAAAATTTGAATATTCACGCTAAATTGTGAAATTTTCCCCCATGTATAACCTTGCCAAGGAGAAGCCCTTGATAGTGAAGTACTTGGGATAATTTTTGCCATTTAACAACAAGACAAAGAGGAGGATAATTTGGCAAGGAGTTCCATATCCGAGAAGAAGAAGAATCTAGTGAAGACCTCAATATATTTAGAATCTTGAGAAGAAGATCCTGCTTGAAGTCAGAATTTGATAAGAAGACTTGAAGACAGAAGAAGTTGGCCAAAAATAGAATATTGAAGATTAATTCCCATAGCAATAGGACACCACTTTAGAGACACTAACTTCTCCAAATCTATAGTAGAAGAAGGAGACCACAAGAGTAGAAAAAGTCACCAAATCTTAGGTTCATGAAAGAAATTTCAAGACTACAGTTTGGTAAAGGAGCTATTCAAAATAGTCTACAAAGAGCTGCAAGGTCTTACTCAAGGTAGCAACTTGGTGATATAAGACACCAAGATCTACATCCTCTAAATAAGCATCAAAGAAGCTACAAAATATTTCAGAAAAATGTAAGCAACTATTGGTGCAAGTAGACTCATTAATTGGATTACTTTTCAAAAAATTTAAAGCACCTTAATCCAGATTAAAGTTGCAACTTAAATTACAGTCTTTGGAAGTGAAAAATTAAAAGGCTCCTTTTAGAGGTTCATTTGCAAACTATGATTTGATTTTATTCCAAATATTAATTATCTATCAACTACCTAATATCTACTTTGGAAAGTGAAAAGAAGACCGAATCCTACAATACTAATTGTAGTGAATTTGCAAAATATTTGGAGGTTCATTTCAAATTATTCTTGATTAGCTGTAGTGAATTTATTAAGTGCATTTTCTTGAGAGTAGATTGGATTGATAAGGTGTAATTTGTTAGTGCATTAAAAAGTAGAATTTTCTAGATTCATTTGCACTATTATTACTCTCAAAATAATTTAGTTTTGTGGATTGAAAAAGGTATAAAATCTAGTTTGCATCAAGTATCTAAAGATACTCTTAAAGAACAAAAACCTTCAAATCTTAGTGGCCAATAGAATCCACTTGAAATTGGTTAGTACAAGAAAAGAAAAGCTAACCAAAAATAAGCTTCAAATATTGAGACTTTGTGAGTCTCAAATCCAAAGCACTAAAGGTGTTAGTGTAATTAAAAGAAAGCTTCTATTTTATAGAATTTACAAGGCTTGGATTCACCATCAAATATCCAATCAAAGAGGGTAAGGATTCTAGCCAAAGAGGCATCCTAAAAATCCTCATAATGCACTCATAAAATCTGCTACAAAATTAGAATCTCAGGCCTACAAAAGAGTGAAAGAAAAGGTGTAATGAAAAAGGGTTGTATATACATGTAAAGGTTACATGGTATTGCACTTCTACAATACATCATATATAGGGAAAGAAGCAAATTTAAAGGTGCCTCAAAAGGAACAACAGGTATAGGAAAATCCAACCAAATAAGGGCTAAAATATTAGCTCTCTTCAACCATTGAAAGGGTATACTCTTCGTAGACAAACCTACAAGACAAAGGAAGCTCATAAAATTTATTTATGTAAACCAAAGCAAGCTTATCAAGGAAATTTGTAAAGACAAAAAGAAGAAGCTTATTTACATAAACAAAAGAGAGCTCATCCATGAAGAAAGAGCATCAAGCTTCCACTCCTACCAAGGCATATAGGCAGCATAACAAGGATCATACTAAAGGCAAGAAGAAAAAAGAGGAAAGATGCTACATTGAGAGTAACATCCACAAAATAAAGCATTATAATCCCTGATCAATGCCTCATGAAACCACTTGCAGAAGAATAGGTTGCTTGTTGCCAAAGAAAAAAAAGCAAGCTAAGGAGGAAGATAATCGAAGGAGTTACAATCTCCTTCTTTAAGGTGTTACATAAAAATTCTCATGCAAGAAGATTGAATGCCACATGGTATAATATTCTCTAGCACATATCATTTTATAACACTCAAGAGACCATCGAAGGGGAGTTACAAGTGCTAGATCAGATTCTCATACGTTACAAAGTTGTAACGTGCACCATAGAAGCATTGCAAGAAGATATTGGTGTTACACAAGTGACAACACTCTTAAGAAATGAAAAAGACACTTGGACACCCTTGAACTAAAATAAATGCAATCTAATTTTGAATCAAGAACCAGGTGAAGAGGAGAGCAAATTACAGTCAAAAGAAAGGAGTAAATATTGTAGTCAAACTAGTTCTAGTGCAGCGTGGAAGAAAGGGAGAAAAAAGTATTTAAAGCTCCATAGAAGAAGGATAGGTTACCAGCATCATACTCTCCAGCATCAAAGAACAATTCCAATCGTTTCTCACTCAGCCATACCACACTTGGCCCATCCAAAATTTTCAATTCAAGCATCGCATAAAGGGTACGTAAGAGGACTGTTATACTCAGTCAAAACTAGCACTATTCAAGTGTGAAGACAAGGAGCTAAGGTAAGCGAATTATCTCATTAATATTTGTAGACACCAAAACAGCACCAATTCGATTATGTGACAACAAGCACTGATCGCACTAACACACACAGCCCCCAGGGCAGCCCCAGAGGTTAAAACAGTGGTTCTAACCACTCACACAGTAGTTTTACAAGTCAAAAATCAATTTGGCACCTTTTAGACACTCTGCTACTTATTTGCTCCACCCAGGAACGAGTGAGTATTGGTACTCGTCTCACCTCGAAATGAGTGCTGGTACTCGTCTCGTTCAGATACGAGCGCATATTGGTACTCGTTTCACCCAGAGACGATTACCAGCGCTCACTCCGAGGTGGGACGAATGGCAAGTTTAACGGACAAAAAGTCAAATCACGGTGCATGACAACTCAAAACTGCCACTTAGCTTTTCCTACATGGCATAGGAGTGCGAGTGAGTTCTTTTGACAACTCATATCTACCAATTGACTCTCCCTTCACTACATGGGAAGGGGAGTGAGCTTTTTAGGACAACTCAGATTTGCCACTTAGTTATCCCTTCATTGCATGGGAGTGCGAGTGAGTTTTTATAAACATACAAAGACATGCACAGAGGTAGTTAAGAAGCCCTTAATCAAGAAGAAGTCTTCTCTTCACAAAAAAACATTCATGCAGAGAAACACTTTTGCATGTTAATTCAAAGAGACCCCTTGGGTCTATAAAATGGTGAGCTTCCTCACCCAAAATATATACAGAGAAGGAGCATTTTGAGCGACAAAGTGCTGCTAATTCACTTACCTGCGATTTGTGCTTTCAACATCCATAATCTCTTAATCGAAAGAGAGGTTATTGGGTGACTTTTGAGGGCACAAATAAAGAACCAAAATCCAATTTTTCTAACCACAATATCCTACCAATTTTCCGACAACACATCACATCAGGTTTCGGACTCATCCCAAGCGGATTGGTGTCGAAACAAAGTTTCACCCGCGAGTGGTTTGCCTTCGGGAACCCCCTGCTTTATTGCCTTTGGTGACTATTTCTTTTGTAGTATTTAGCTAGTTTCATGTTTATGCTTTTGTCAAGTTTTCAGTTTATTTAGACTCATTTTAACCATCGCTAGATTTATCTTTTATTTTTCATACACAAGTGCTACTGATTCTTTGTCTATTTCTTTGAACATAGATTTTTAGCATTAGAGGAGCAGCAAGGAATCTACCTTTACCAACGCAAGCGACGAAAACATTTTGGTTTGCCCATCTTATATATGGGCACGCGAAAGAAGGAATTCTGAAACAAGTTGTAAAAGACCAACATTTAACGCTCCTATCCCCTAAAAAGGAAGGAGATGCATTGTAACACAAATTTGAAAAGCATATCAATAAAAGGGCCGTATTTTATATTGCTTTGATATCTTGTGTTCATGTTCTTTATTTTTATGCATTTTTCAATAACATAGGGTTTAAGCGTTATTTTAGTTTCGTTTACATTGCATTTTTAGTCTATCCTTTTTGTTTCCGAAATCTCGTGTTTTCAATGGCGATCACGGTGGGACCTCTGTCCTCTATTTTTTTTTAGGTTAGATTACTGATCTGAAATTGCTTTTTTTGATTACAGGTACCTATTTTTCAATCATCAGACTGTTATTCGTTTCACCTAGAGACGAGTGCGGATTGGTAATCGTTTCACCTAGGGACGAATAAGCATTCGTCTCACCCTGGAACGAATACTATTTTGATATTCACCTCACCCAGGGACGAGTATAGTTCTGTGCATTTTTCAAAGAAAATCATAAACATCCTGTTAGGCAAAGAAGAGGTAGGGGTTTTTAACAAGCTTCTATCAAATTTTTGTTTTCTGTTTTCTAGTTTTTAGTTTTGTATGGCTTAGGGAAAGTTTCCTTTTTGTTTTTCTGTTTCAAATTTTTGCAAATTAAAATTAACCCCACACATCACATGGTATTTTAAACACAAGGAGTTGGTCATAAAACCCCAACCCTTGAGCAAGACCAAAGGTGGATTCCATTATCACTTTGGCTTGAGATATTGCATCCATTACCTCGATCGCGACTGTTGCTAGACGTAAATCCTAACGAAAGCTGACCGAGTGTAGCTAGGGTGATTCCTAGCACATGAGGATAAGTCTTCTATGGTAGGTGTCATAAACAGAGCGATTCCCCTTTTGTATCGCCTATGTTCCACGTATCATCTGCTCTCACGTACCTATAGTCTCCCTCACGTAAGGGCGGGTATATAGAGAGGTTGGTATATCGGTCCAACAATGGTATATTGAAGGGGCGACCATTTTGGGAGTCATAAGAGCCTTCATAATTGCATTTAAATGGTTTTCATAAAAAGTCTTCAAAAACATAAAAACAAACAACAAAAACACACTAAACCAGATTTAGGGCACACTATTAATCTTTAAAAGAGATAATCATTGCTTGTGTGTGTATGCTATTTTTTGTTTAGACAAAAAAAATCATAAAAAGAAAATCATAAAAAGAATTTATGCATCTTCAGGTTAGCATTACCATGGTGTTTACTCATAGCCAAGCCCAATCACGGGCAGAAGCTGTAGAAAATGCACCAAGAGAGACAAATCATCTCCGATATAGCCCTGAAGACTTGGCCATCCCGCCTTGGCGGCAGGGTACACAAGTTAGTTCACACCATGCAGAACATGGCTCTAGAGGCACCTCCTTGAGGGGCACTCCAACCCATGCAGTCATAGAACATGGCTCTAGAGGCACCTCCTTGAGGGGCACTCCAACTCATGCCATCAATAGACAAAAATATCGAGACACCTCCTTAGGGGGTACTCCTAAGCAACAACAATCTTTTCAAGAAAATAACCAATATGTAGCACTTGGTCTAAGTACGAGGCCTCCCTTGGAAGTTCATTTTGGGTGTCCTAGTGATGAAGCACTGTGTACTGCTCTAGAAAAACAAAGGGTTCAAAAGGAGGAACCATATGATTTTTTTACTCCTAATTTACCCCCGATTAATGTCGGACATAGTAGACCATATCCAGAATATCAGGTTCTCCCGACAGTGCAAGACAATTATGCCTGCACTTTTTATGCATATCACAGAGAGAGTGAGGAGGATTACTACGTTCCTCAAGAACAGTACTCAATGCGGAAATGATGCACGTCTGCACCTGCTTTATATCCAAGTCACTCATTGAGACCAAAGCTTCAAGTTAATGCTGCCAACCTTGACAGAGGGAAGCAACATATAGGGGTCTCAGAGCACCATGATCGAAACAGATATTTAGGGGAGACATTTAGGCCTCCTAAACAAGAGACGACGAAACAAAATGACTTGGCATTTGCCCAACTAGTTGCCTGCCAAGCGCAAATCATGCAGCTTAGGCAAGACCAATAGAAATTAGAACATTTGTGTCGCCTTAATCAAGAGCGCATTCAGTGTCAGACAGCTGAATTGCTTCACAACAATGCACTTGAGAAGGCCCCAGTTCCTCGCGCACAGCAATCTAAGATGTATGTGAGGCACAACCCCCTAGTGTGAGACAGGTCTTCGTGACATCAGAAAACACTCCTCCAAGACCTCCTAGACCTGAGCGGGAGGCCACTCCTCGTAACTGAAACGAATAAAAAAAAACAAAAAAAAAATCAAAAATCAAAAACAACCAAAACATAAAAATAACAAATGCCAACAAAACCACTAAAAATTGCTGGACAAATGTGCTCTTGCACTTAACCTCTTGGCATAAAAAAAATGGATGTCAGGGTCTACCTTGTCATTATCCTACTCCCCAAGAAGGCTACCATAGCCGGACCGCTCCACGGGAAGACATATTTTCGCCAATGTTAACCCCAAATGGCATTCCAAAATGGGTTCACACCCACCAAAAATAGGTCAAAACAATCGAGAAATTGCTCGAGCATGCATCGGATAACATCTGAAGGCATCCTCACTTAAGTCATCTTGGTTCAAGCGACTCGTCGCTTTTCTCATGTCGGTCATTCCCTCATCGATTCGTCGCTTGAGGGGGTAGTCACACTTAGTTGCAAATCAACAACAATATACCCAATCTTCGAAATGACATGCATTCAAAGGATCATTGCAAAAGAAAATCGTGCCCCTGCTTGGGGCAGCAAACAAGCAATTATCACAAACTAATCATATACTTGGCATTCGTGAATCATGAACTCAAGGTTCCCACAGACAAAAGGTTGCGCCTTTGCCTATTCATGACTGATCAATGTCTAAGTTCAAGTAATACCTCATCGAACCAGGTTAATGCTTGATTTAAGTTCCTTAGCTCGTCAGAAGAAAGGATTCAAGAATGCACCCCCTTTTTCATACTTGGGGCAACAAGAGTTGGTTAGGTTACTGAGAAACCCTAATCATTAGTGCTTTGGTTATCTATTTTTGCTCAGCACTGCACCATGTGCAGCACTTTCCAAAAAGGGGCATCTGTAGACACCAAAACAACACCAATCCTATTATGTGACAACAAGCACTGATTGCACTAACACACATAGTCCCCAGGGCAGCCCCAGAGGTCAAAATAGTGGTTCTAACCACTCACACAGCATTTTTACAAGTCAAAAATCAATTTGGCACCTTTTAGACACTGCTACTTATTCGCTCCACCCAGGGACGAGTGAGTATTGGTACTCGTCTCACCCCAGAACGAGCGTTGGTACTCGTCTCGTTCATAGACGAGCGCATATTGGTACTCATTTCACCCAGAGATGATTACCAATGCTCGCTCCGAGGTGGGACGAATGCCAGGTTTGATCGACAAAAAGTTAGATCTCGATGCATGACAACTCAGAACTGCCACTTAGCTTTTCCTGCATGGCATAGGAGTGCGAGTGAGTTCTTTTGACAACTCATATCTACCAATTGACTCTCCCTTCACTACATGGGAAGGGGAGTGAGCTTTTTAGGAAAACTCAGATTTGCCACTTAGCTATCCCTTCATTGCATGGGAGTGCGAGTGAGTTTTTCTAAACATACAAAGACATGCACAGAGGCAGTTAAGAAGCCCTTAATCAAGAAGAAGTCTTCTCTTCACAAAAAAGCATTCATGCAGAGAAACACTTTTGCATGTTAATTCAAAGAGACCCATTGGGTCTATAAAATGGTGAGCTTCCTTACCCAAAAGATATACAGAGAAGGAGCATTTTGAGTGACGAAGTGCTGCTAATTCACTTACCTGCGATTTATGTTTTCAACATCCATAATCTCTTAATCGAAAGAGAGGTTATTGGGTGACTTTTGAGGGCACGAATCAAGAACCAAAATCCTATTTTTCTGACCACAATATCCTACCAATTTTCCGACAACACATCACATCAGGTTTCGAACTCATCCCAAGCGGATTGGTGTCGAAACAAAGTTTCACCCGCGGGTGGTTTGCCTTCGGGCACCCCCCGCTTTATTGCTTTTGGTGACTATTTATTTTGTAGTATTTATCTAGTTTCATGTTTATGCTTTTGTCAAGTTTTCAATTTATTTAGATTCATTTTAACCATCACTAGATTTATCTTTTATTTTTCATACACAGGTGCTACCGATTCTTTGTCTGTTTCTTTGAACGCAGATTTTCAGCATTAGAGGAGCAGCGAGGAATCTACCTTTACCAATGCAAGCAGCGACAACGTTTTGGTTCGCCCATCTTATATGTGGGCACACGAAAGAAGGAATTCTGAAACAAGTTGTAAAAGACCAACATTTAACGCTCCTATCCCCTAAAAAGGAAGGAGACGCATTGTAACACAAATTTGAAAAGCATATCAATAAAAGGGTCGTATTTTATATTGCTTTGATATCTTGTGTTCATGTTCTTTCTTTTTACGCATTTTTCAATAACATAGGGTTTAAGCATTATTTTAGTTTCGTTTACATTGCATTTTTAGTCTATCTTTTTTGTTTCCGGAATCTCGTGTTTTCAATATTGCTTTCAAACATAGGAGATATAAGACTATAAAATCAAGGATAAATTTTAATGTTACGAAAGCAAAAGACAGGAGATAACTTACCATAATTAAAAATAATATTTGCAAAACAACCTTGGAGATATAAGAAATTCTACTTAGGTTTAACTATTTAATATTTTGCAAATATTGTTATATTTTCTAATTTTCCAAATTGGGAGTCATAAGGTCTACTACATCAAAAGTGATTTATCGGAAATAAGAAAAATTAGAATCAAATTTCAAAGGGTCGTTATAAGAGGTTTATTTGAAACATTTTAAAGGTTGGAAATTTATAATACTTACTTTTCTCAAATATTTCTACAAAAGAGACAAAATAAGTCCAACATTAAAACCTCTTTAAATTTGGGAAAAGTGCTTAGTTCAATAGGAACAATAAGGATAATAGAAGTTGATTTTGTTATTTACAAAACTTTACAAAATCAACCAAAATTGAACTAAAATTTACAAAAGTATTTTATATCTTTTCCAAAACATACTAGGGAGTCATAAGGCATTCTACAAAACTTGGTAATATTAGCATTTATAAAAATTATCAAGTTGCAATATATAAGCTTTCTACAAAATCTAAAAATCCTCAAGAGTATATACTCTCATTACTAGGGAGACATAAGGAAACCTATGAAACCAAGTATTAATAAAGGTTTTACCAAATCAAGCTTATATACTTCAATTAGAGATCTATCATGGATAATTTCTTGAGAAATACTTTCAATAACAAGGAATTATTTCATGAAATAGAATACTGATCTCAAAACTTAATAGATACTATAGAAGGATTCAAGTATTTATCCTCTAGCAACAAAGAAAAGTTCTCCTTGTTTCTTAAGGAAGCTAAAGAAGGTATATTTACAAAATTGAATAGTTATCTTCATGATATTATTTTCACGGCATGGTGGAACTTACAAAGATTGGTTATACTTTCACCAGAAGAATATATGATGGTCTATCTATCTCTAATTGTGTTTGCACTTAACCAATATAAGTAACAAGATAGCAATAAAGAATAATATTACTGTGATGTTAGACTAACCTGTCATGTAACAAAAAACTCCATCAGTACCACTAAAAAATCAAAAGAGAAGAAGAAGAAGAAAAATAAAGAAGAGGCACATTAAAGAGAAACATGTCATCATGACGACAGAACCAGTTGAACACATACAAAAGGTAGAAAAATCTTCAGCTACAGCATACTTCGCATCATATGAAGATAAATATTACTTGCTAAACCTGATCACACTAAGTGATAAAGGAGAATACAAATTTCTCTATCCATTGGAGGAAGATCCACATTGAAGACTAAAGTCTTCAATACCCAAATATTGTAATACAATGGGGTGTTAGAAATAGCTTATATTATATTATTTGGGTCATGTAAATGTACCTTCCTTGGTACATACTTAGGACATTAAATTACTTTAGGGGGAAATATCTAGTTACTTCATGCAATGTAATAAATGCACAAATGTTAATGTGCAAGATGTCCACTTGTATAACTAGGTAAAGTTTTGGCCAAGGAACTTATCTTCATATATAAAGGGCCATATATATAGAAGAGACAACATAGTAGTGTCGGATTATAGTAGTGTAGGATAAAAAATAGTGTAGTGTTTGAGAGCTATAAGCTCATATCTCATTCATTGAGTAGTAGCTTGTATAATGGAGTGTTCATTTCCTCCATAGCTACTATTGTACTCACTTTCATCATTTCTATTTATAGCATATTTTAGACATCTCATAGATTTACTTTCTTTCTTATTATTCTACATATTGTGAATGTTATCTCCCATTACATGTTGTATAAAAACTAACAAATTATTGTCTTGCAAAGAAAACATGAAGGAGAAGGCACAATTTTTTATTTTTAATGTATTTTTAGTTTTGTAGGAGAACTCAGAGTTCTAGTTTACTAATGATTGAATGGAAGTAATATATTGGCTAATGCAACTAGGTTTTTTAAGGATTTTATTCAAATAATTAGTCATATGGAGTATTGTTGGAGAATATTACATTATTTAGTACTTGCCAATGTACCACCTTGGTACATTATTATATTAGGTGTGTGTCTTAGATTATGAGTTAATATTTTATGTAATGTAATAATGTGTAGGAAATGCACAAGTGTCATGTAATTATGAGTGCAAGTGTTATGTATGTAAATGTGCACAAGTGTCCAATATGTAAGTGTGCACATGTGTCCTTAGATTAGGAAAAGTTATGTGAAGAGTCAAGTACAAGTGTGTGTTCAAGATAGAGTCATGTGTATGCAAGTGGTAAGTATAAGGAAGATTCACAGTAACCAAGAGTTGATGAGCAAGGTGCAACCAAAGTATTGTCATTGTTGTCAACACAGTCAGGTTGATCAGTTGATGTAATGGATAGGAGTTCATTGATGAGCAAGGTGCAGCCAAAGTGCAATGCACAGGAGTTCATTGATGAGCAAAGTGCAGCCAAAGTATTGTCATTGTTGTCAACACAAACAGACGATTGGTTGATGCAATGGACAGGAGTGCAGATGTCATTAGAGAGATCGTTTGATGTCGTGGATAGGAGTTCAGAGGTCATACAGAGCATGTACAATGATTCTCCAAGAAGAACGTAGTGGCCCATATGCAAAAGCTCAAAGAAAAAGATAAGTAAGAAAAGTGTCATGATATCGCGACATGTTGAGTAAGCATGAGAAACTGTAGCGATATTACAACATGTTGAGAAGAAAGAAGGCAGAAAGAAAAACTGTCGCGATATCACGACATGTTTGGCCAGAAAGAAAAACTGTCGCGATATTGCGACATGTTTGGCCGGAAAGAAAAACTGTCGCAATATCGCGACATGTTTGGCCAGAAAGAAAAACTGTTGCGATATCGCGACATGTTTGGCCAGAAAGAAAAACTGTCGCGATTTCGCGACATGTTGGAGGCAAAGAAGCCAAGTAGAAAAATTGTCGTGATTTCACGACATGTTGGAAAAGAGAGAAAGCGCAAGGAAAACTATCACAATTTCACGATATGTTGGAAGAGAGAGAAAGCGCAAGGAAAACTGTCACGATTTTGTGACATGTTCGGAGAGAAGGCGCAAGCAAAGAAAACTGTCACAATTTCATGACATGTTCGAAAAGAAAGAGCTTGCAAAGAAAAGTGTCACGATTTTGCGACAATTTGCAAGAAGGATGGTATGAACGAAAAAGTGTCACGATTTTGCGACAGGTTCGAGAGAAAGAGCTTGCAAAGAAAAGTGTCGTGATTTCATGACAATTTGCAAGAAGGATGGTACGGACGAAAAAGTGTCACGATTTCACGACAAGTTCGAGAGAAAGAGCTTGCAAGGAAAAGTGTTGCGATTTCATGATAATTTGCAAGAGGAAGCGCTAAGGAGAAAAAGTGTCGTGATATCGCGACATGTTGGGTTTTTGCAACCCGAAGGGAAGAAAAGCGCTAAGGAGAAAAAGTGTCACGATTTTGTGACATGTCATGTTTTCGCTAGTGCAAGCCGAGAAGAGTGTACGAAGCGAAAAGTGTCGCGATTTCGCGACATGTCATGTTTTCGCTAGTGCAAGCCGAGAAGAGTGTATGGAAGTGAAAAGTGTCACGATTTCATGACATGTTCCATTTTCACGGGTGAAAGGCAGAGAAATGCACAAGGCAGCGAAAGTGTCGCAATTTCACAACATGTTCCGTTTTCATGGGCAAAATGCAAAGAAAAGCACAAGGCAACGAAAGTGTCGCGATTTCGCGACATGTTCCATTTTCGCGGGTGAAATGCAGAGAAAGGCACAAGGCAGCGAAAGTGTCACGATTTCGTGACATGTTCCGTTTTCACGAGTGAAAGGCAGAGAAAGTGCAAGGAAGCGAAAAGTCTCACGATTTCGTGGCATGTCATGTTTTCGCAGGTGCAAGCCGATAAAAGGACAAAGAGGCGAAAAGTGTCATGATTTTGCGACATGTCATGTTTTCGTAGGTGCAATCCGAGAAAAGGACAAAGAGGCAGAAAGTGTCGTGATATTGCGACATGTCATGTTTTCACAGGTGCAAGCCGAGAAAAGGACAAGGAGGCATAAAGTGTCGCGATATCACGACATGTCATGTTTTCACGATCAACAACCAAGAAAAATTCAAAGGTGCAGAAATGTTGTGATATCACAACATATTGTTTTTACGTGATGAAAAGCAAAAAATGAAGAACCCAGCCGAAGTTAAGTTAACTGGAGTAGAATGACAGTTACAGAGGCAGCTGCAGAGGAAAAACATGTAGCTAAAATAAGAAGAGTTAACTGAAGTCATATGGTAGTTACAGGGGCCGATGCAGAATAAAATCATGCAGCTAGAATAAGAACAGTAAACTGAAGTCAGAACGGCAGTTATAGGGGCAGTTACAGAGACAGTAAACAGAAGTCATTACTACAGTTATAGGGGCCATTACAGAGTAAATTCGTTGAGTGGTGGCCATACTGAGAATCCCAATTAAAGAGACAAATCTATTAATAGGTTGCGTGTAAGAATATTGTGTCAGAAAGGAGTTACTTACAAGAGTGGCTATTAATAGGCTGCATGTGGGATTATGGAAGTTATAGAAGACTTAGGGTTTTAATATGAAAATATTGTTATAAAAGGGCAATTGCATGTAGAAGAAAAATTTTGGCTCAAAATTAAAAAGTGTGCCACCATAAAGAGGGAAAGTGTCGCTGATAAAATAATATATGTGTTGAGAAAAGGTTGTTGATGAAAGCTGTAAGAATGTGTATATAAGTTAAGGGTTAGGGTTGAGCTCTGAATTGTGTAAAAGAGTAGATAAGAATGTCAGAGTGCCGAAATGAGCAGAGAAGGCTGTCAGAGAGCCGTAAATGAGCAGATAAGGCTGTTAGAGCCGTAAGAGCGTAGAGAAGACTGTCAGAGCGTAGTAAGCAGAGTGGTAAGAGTGATCCATTAGGTTGAGCTCTGTGCGGGTAAAGAAAAAGGTGTGTAGCCAAAGAGAAAAAAATGAGTGGAGATAGAGCACTGCTAAGAGAAGAGCGGTAAAGAAAGAGCGCAACTGAGAGTGCAATAGCAAGTACGTAGAAGGAATATGTGTTTCTTGAATTGAAAGAGAGGTTGGATGAGCAATAGACCAATGAGGGTCTTGTAAAAGTGAAGGCATATTTATGTCAATCTAAGATTCAAAATAGAAATCCAAGTTGGTGCTTGGAATTAGGGGTTGGTGCTCCTTCCAGTTGGTGCTAGTAAATCAGGGGTTGGTGCTTCTTTCTATTGGTGCAGATAAATTAGGGGTTGGTGCTCCTTCCATTGTGTGCTGGTAAACTGTTTGTAAAGTTGGTGCTTTGTAAAGGTTGGATTTGGATGGGAGTTCAAGAAGTCTATTTTTGAGGAGTATCCAAAACTGGTGAACTTTGTTAAATCGTGTGTTGTGGAATGCTCTCTTGTTATATTTGCTTTATCTATTTTAATTTCTCCTTGCTTCAACTTTAAGAGTTGTAGATTTGAATTTAAATAGCTACACTGATTCACCCCCCCCTCTCAGTGCCATTGTAATACTATCAATTGGTATCAGAGCCAAGTTCCTGAACAAGCTAAATCAGCTAGGGTTGATCTTGGATTAGTACATAATGGGTAAGAAGAATAGATCCTCCTCCAATAAGGCATCTCAATCAGTTTCAGTTCCTATGGAAGAGAAAATTAAACCAAAAAAGGTAGAAGTAATTTTTGAAGTATGTGATGAAAACCTTGAGTTTGAGGTTGAAGTAGATCTAGAAGGTGAGTTGATCACTGCACTTGAAGAGTTGAATATTGAAAAGAAAAAGAACAAAATACTGTCCAAGAAATTGAAAAAATATGGGGATGAGATTGAAGATCTTTTCTTACAATTTCAAAAGGCCAAGAAAATATAAGAAGCCTTGAAGTCATAGTTGAATGATAAAGTCGATGTATTTAGCAAACGTGAAGAAGATTCTAACAAATTTTTTAGTAATCGAAAGCTGTAAGTAGAAGAGTCCAAAAGGACTAAAGAAACTCTCAGGTCTCAGATCAATGAGAAAGAGACTGTTTGCTACAGACAAGAGGAAGAGATTGTTTTATTGAAAGAACAACTAGAAGAGGCCAATACAAATTGCAAACTCGAGAAAAGCACAGAGTTGCTAGATAAAATGATAAGCCAACAAAGAAGCTCCACGGATAAGCGTGGTCTTGGATATGAAGCTGAACAACCTTCATCTTCCAACTCTACAAAGAAGAAGTTCACTGTTGAAGGATCGAAGCAAGAAAAGGTTAAAGTGGAATCTTCAACAAGAAGAAAATATCAAAGAAGATCTACAGCAAAGCAACCACAATAAAAGAGGTTCTCTCACCCTCACTCTTTTCATAATAATGCTTTTAACAGCTATTTTTTTAGATGCAACCATTATGGTCACAAGGCAATTCATTGTGGACTGAATAATAGATCAAAGAGTTATGCTGATAAAAATACATCGGTTGTTCTGAGTGAACACCTTGTGCAATGTTTTAAATGTAATGGCCATGGGCACATAGCAAGGTTTTGTCCAAACACTTATGTATCTAATCTAAGGCAAAACCATAGATTTCATCAGACTCAAAGAGTGCAACACAGATAGGGAACATATCATGTGCATAAAATAAAGGAAAATAATCATCCATCAAGGATGCACAAGAGACAACCCCGCAAGAGAAATGTTCAAGTTCACGAAAAGGTGCAAAATAGAGATATGGTTGAAAAACTCAAGCCCAAGCCCAGAAAAGCCTAGAGAAAGACAGAAGAAAGGAATTTGTGTCTCCTTGGACTGAAGGAGACTACTCTGCCATTGCTCTAAGCAACTCCATGTGGCAAATCCTCAGGGGGAGCAATCTTAAAGTTCTATTTTAATGCTCCTATGTATTTGCTTGGTTATCTAAGGATGAAAGGCAAGAAGTCAGGAAATTATCGTATAGTTGTTAAAGTGTGTTTTCAATTTATGTAGTGAAATGTGGAAGTGTCGTGAAGGGTTGTGTTTAAGTTGAGAGTCGTCACCATTGGTAGTAGTGCTATATGTCATTGTTGTACTATTAATGGTTCTTGTTGTAACTGTTCAAAGCTATGGATTATAACAGTTCAGATCATTTGATTAGTGGAAGAATGCTTGCCCTAGCTGCATATTTGTGTGTCGATAAAAGCAGCGTGTATTTTTTCGACACTTTGATGTGAAGATTATTATATCTTTCATAACGCCTTGGTGAAAATACTTAATTCACAAGACAACTTCGTTTTAACTGTTGATAAAATGCCAATCCAAGGTTAAGAGGTATGAGGATGAGTAAGGTGCACTATGGTTGGCCATAAAGTGTTTGACAAAATGTCTTCTCCTGATTTGCATAGTTGAAAGTAAGGTGTGATCTGTAGTAACTGTAGAAAACTCAGATCAGATTGTAAATATAAAAAGGAATTTGGTTGTGTTGCAGTACAGTGTTTGGTGCCTGCACAGAGGTGACAGTGGAATTGCAGTGTCAGTACAGTGTTGGACAAAAGTTGGTACAAGTGAGGTCTGTTTGCAGGAATAATTTCAAAGCAATCCAAAAATAGCATGAGACGTTGGCTTGACAGAGCTATTATTTTTATCCCTCATGGTTGTAGCACATTTGTGGCTGGATAGATTGAGGTAGCCTACTGGATTCTCACTTCACAGAGATACAAACGGCTGTCATTAGGGTCAAGCTTGTTGAGAATATCCAAGATCCATGGTGGAGATGTATGCAGATGCTGCTGGCATTGCAGAACAAAAATTTGGCTATATAAGATTATTGTATGCCTTCACTAACAATGGACAAGTTTGAGTTTGCAAAGCAACAGAGGGTAGTTGCACAGAAGACAGTGGTCCAGTCATGTTCTTACACATATTATATTGGTGAAGTTGACAGTGATGATGTCATTCACTGGTTATTGCTGCTACTCACATTATTGATATTGTTGATGCCTATTATGCTTATCATGATGTTGTCAAACAACGAAATGAAGTGGTCACATATTCCCAAGAATAGACTAAGAATTGACTATCCATCGGTATCAAATTCTCAGGGGGAGCATTTATGCATCTGTTTATCATATTGCTCATGTTTATGCTTTTTGCTAACTGTAATAATTTTTGCCTGAGAATGTTGTGCATGGACTCAAGGGGAGTTTTGTAGCCGCCCTTTGGTATTATTGTCAAAGGGGGAGAAGAATTACAGGTAATTGCACACAATTACGTGTGTTGCCAACAATTCCAAAGGGGGAGATTGATGAGCAAGGTGCAACCAAAGTATTGTCATTGTTGTCAACACAATCAGGTTGATCAGTTGATGCAATGGACAGGAGTTCATTGATGAGCAAGGTGCAGCAAAAGTGCAATGGATAGGAGTTCATTGATGAGCAAGGTGCAGCCAAAGTATTGTCATTGTTGTCAAAACAGACAGAGGATC
The DNA here is from genome assembly GCA_028583015.1 of Wollemia nobilis. Classification (NCBI taxonomy): domain Eukaryota; kingdom Viridiplantae; phylum Streptophyta; class Pinopsida; order Araucariales; family Araucariaceae; genus Wollemia; species Wollemia nobilis. Next base: position 697,286 of record JAQPPZ010001808.1, read on the forward strand.
GGTTGATGCAATGGACAAGAGTGAAGAGGTCATTAGAGAGATCAGTTGATGTAGTGGACAGGAGTTCAGAGGTCATACAGAGCATGTACAATGATTCTCCAAGAAGAACATAGTGGCCCATATGCAAAAGCTCAAAGAAAAAGACAAGTAAGAAAAGTGTCACGATATCGCGACATGTTGAGTAAGCATGAGAAATTGTCGCGATATCATGACATGTTGAGAAGAAAGAAGGCAGAAAGAAAAACTGTCACGATATCACGACATGTTTGGCCGAAAAGAAAAACTGTCGCGATATCGCAACATGTTTGTCCAAAAAGAAAAACTGTCATGATATCGTGACATGTTTGGCTAGAAAGAAAAACTGTTGCGATTTCGCCACATGTTGGAGGCAAAGAAGCCAAGTAGAAAAACTGTCACGATTTTGCAACATGTTGGAAAAGAGAGAAAGCGCAAGGAAAACTGTCACGATTTCATGACATGTTGGAAGAGAGAGAAAGCACAAGGAAAACTGTCATGATTTCAGAAAATGTTTGGAAAGAAAGAGCTTGCAAAGAAAAGTGTCGTGATTTCGCGACAATTTGCAATAAGGATGGTACGGATGAAAAAGTGTCACGATTTCGTGACAGGTTCGAGAGAAAGAACTTGCAAAGAAAAGTGTCACGATTTCGTGACAATTTGCAAGAAAGATGGTATGGATGAAAAAGTGTCATGATTTCGCGACAAGTTCGAGAGAAGGAGCTTGCAAGGAAAAGTGTCACGATTTCATGACAATTTGCAAGAGGAAGCGCTAAGGAGAAAAAGTGTCATGATATCACGACATGTCGGGTTTTCGCGACCCGAAGGGAAGAAAAGCGCTAAGGAGAAAAAGTGTCGTGATTTCATGACATGTCATGTTTTCACTAGTGTAAGCCGAGAAGAGTGTACGGAAGTGAAAAGTGTCACAATTTTGTGACATGTCATGTTTTCGCTAGTGCAAGCCGAGAAGAGTGTACGAAAGTGAAAAGTGTCACGATTTCACGACATGTTCCATTTTCGTGGGTGAAAGGCAAAGAAAGGCACAAGGCAATGAAAGTGTCGTGATTTCGTGACATGTTCCGTTTTCACGGGTGAAAGGCAGAGAAAATCACAAGGCAACGAAAGTGTCACGATTTTGTGACATGTTCCGTTTTCATGGGCAAAAGGCAGAGAAAGGCACAAGGCAGCGAAAGTGTCACGATTTTGTGACATGTTCCATTTTCACGAGCGAAAGGTAGAGAAAGTGCAAGGAAGTGAAAAGTGTCACGATTTCACGACATGTCATGTTTTCATAGGTGCAAGCCGAGAAAAGGACAAAGAGGCAAAAAGTGTCACGATTTTGCGACATGTCATGTTTTTGCAGGTGCAAGCCGAGAAAAGGACAAAGAGGCAAAAAGTGTCACGATATCGCGACATGTCATGTTTTCACGGGTGCAAGCCGAGAAAAGGACAAGGAGGTGGAAAGTGTCACGATATCGCGACATGTCATGTTTTCACGGTCAACAGCCAAGAAAAAGTCAAAGGGGCAACAATGTCGTGATATCATGACATATTATTTTTGCGTGACGAAAAGCAAAAAATGAAGAACCCAACCGAATTTAACTAGAGTAGAACGACAGTTACAAAGGCAGTTGTAGAGGAAAAACATGCAGCTAAAATAAGAAGAGTTAACTGAAGTCATACGGTAGTTACAGGGGCCGATGCAGAAGAAAATCATGCAACTAGAATAAGAATAGTAAACTGAAGTCAGAACAGCAGTTACAGGGGCAGTTATAGGGACAGTAAATGGAAGTCATTACTACAGTTACAGGGGCCGTTACGGAGTAAATTCGTCAAGCGATGGCCATACTGAGAATCCCAATTAAAGAGACAAATCTATTAATAGGTTGCATGTAAGAATATTGTGTCAGAAAGGAGTTACTTACAGGAGTGGCTATTAATAGGCTGCATGCGGGATTATGGAAGTTATAGAAGACTTAGGGTTTCAAGATGAAAATATTGTTATAAAAGGGCAGTTGCGTGCAGAAGAAAAAGTTTGGCTCAGAATTAAAAAGTGTGCCGCCATAAAGAGGGAAAGTGTCGCTGATAAAATAATATATGTGCTGAGAAAAGGTTGTTGATGAAAGCTGTAAGAATGTGTATATAAGTTAAGGGTTAGGGTTGAGCTTTGAACTGTGTAAGAGAGCAGATAAGAATGTCAAAGCACCGAAATGAGCATAGAAGGCTGTCAGAGAGCTGTAAATGAGTAGATAAGGTTGTCAGATCCGTAAGAGCGCAGAGAAGACTATCAAAGCACAGTAAGCAGAGTGGTAAGAGTGATCTGTTAGGTTGAGCTCTGTGCAGGTAGAGAAAAAGGTGTGTAGCCAAAGAGAAAAATTGAGTGGAGATAGAGCACTGCTGAGAGAAGAGCGATGAAGAAGGAGCGCAACTGGTAGACCACAACTGAGAGAGTGTGGCAGCAAGTGCATAGAAGGAATATGTGTTTCCTGAATTGAAAGAGAGATTGGATGAGCAATAGACTAGTAAGGGTCTTGTAAAAGTGAAGGTATATTTATGTCAATATAAGATTCAAAATAGAAATCCAAGTTGGTGCTTGGAATCAGTGGTTGGTGCTCCTTCCAGTTGGTGTTGGTAAATCAGGGGTTGGTGCTCCTTTCTATTGGTGCAGATAAATTAGGGGTTGGTGCTCCTTCCAGTGTGTGTTGGTAAACTATTTGTAAAGTTGGTGCTTTGCAAATGCTAGATTTGGATGGGAGTCCAAGCAGTCTATTTTTGAGGAGTAGCCAAAACTGGTGAACCTCGTTAAATTGTGTGTTGTGGAATGCTCTCTTGTTATATTTGCTTTATCTGTTTTAAGTTCTCCTTGCTTCAACTTTAAGAGTTGTAGATTTGAATTTAAATAGCTACACTGATTCACCCCCCCCCTTTCAGTGCCATTGTAAGACTATCAAGATTCATTCTAGAATGACTATATATTACTCCATAGAGGAGAAAAAGTGTAGTTGTTGTTATCATTATCTACAAGGTCTACAAAAGCTACATTGTATGAGAGTTTTGTAACACAAAGAGGAGTAATACAAGTTTACATACATTTGAGAAATTGGTATTATATGTGATCTTATTGTGCATATTTTACTCCTTATTTGTTGAATGTTATTACATATTAGTTGTTACATATATCCTTGTTATATTATCTTATTGGATTATTATATTGCAACTTTATTATATTTGATCCTGTGATTATATTTCTATGAGTTTTGTATTTTTCATAAGGCTTAAAAAGCCATCAGTGGTATTAGAGCCACAATGATATTTGAAATTTGCAAAAGACTAGAGTATTTCCATAGCTACAAGAATGGCTAATGAAGACTAGGACTTAGCAATAGAATTTATAGAAGGCTAGAGTCTTTCCACAATGTTAAAAATAATCCATGAAGACTAGGACTCAATAAGGATCTTTCCATAAGGTTGAAGGATAACTTACAAAGACTAGGATCCCTATTTGGGAAAATAAAATTGAAGATAGTTGATTATTTAGGGCATATATAATCCTAATATTAATAATAAGTTTTAGGGTTAGAAATCCCTTGATATCAATACTAGATTCTTAAGTAATTCTAATAAAAGTTGTCTAAAATTTTATTGCAGTGAAAGTTCTTCAAAATTTGATAAGCTTCCTACAAAATATAGAGAAGACTTTCATATTTTATTGCATGGATACTGAGAGATTTTCCCATGCAGGAATTGATTTGAATTTGTAGTAAAAGAAGAGACATTGAAGGTAGAAGGAGACCCATGAAAATATATCCCATATAAGATTGAAAAAAGAAAGAGGAGACCCAAGAAAAAGAAGTCTCATAGGCATAAGAGATAGGAGACCCAAAGAAATGTGGTCCCATATAAGTTAGAGATAAAAGAGAAGACTTAAGAAGAAGATTTCCCATGGATGTAAGATATAGGAGATCCAAAGAAAAGTACCATCTCATATAAGTCAGATATAAAATATGAGATTCGAGAGAAGAGGTCCCAGAATTTGCAAAGATAGGAGACCCAGAAAAGAGGTCTTATATAAGCAAAAGAATTCAAAGATAAAAGGAGTTTCAAGAAATAAATTCCATTGATCATTGAAGATTGAAAAGTGATCATTAATCAAGTTTTGAAGAGGATAGAAGACAAAGAAATAAGATCTCCAAAAAAAGGTATTTACATCAAGTTTGGGACAATCATCACCATTCAACAACAAGCCCATAAGGTATAGAAGAAGTTTCATTGAATAAAGGTAAAGCTTATTTAAGAGAATTTTAAGGTAGGAGACTCTAGAGAAGAGATACATCATAGTGGCTTATCAATAAAGAAATGAAGCCAATATTCAAGCTTCTTATTAAAAGAGAAAATACATTTTTGTTATAAAAAAATTTGAATTAGGTACAAAAGATTTTTTGGAGTTGCTATAAAATAAAAGTGATTAAAAGCATTTAGAGAACTATCTACTCAACCAATGAATAGTTAAGAGCTAAGCTTCAACATGAGCATCATAAACTGCAAGCATAGATTCACCTAAGTAACTTCTAGAACAAACATGTGAAGCACTCGAATAGCAAGCAAAGAGTGAAAGGCCTGTTGAAACTGTATCGCTCCAAATTTTTCGCACCCTTACCTTCAGGCTAAAGGATCCGCGCCGGGAAGGGGGATGCGAGAAGGATGGGACAATACCTCGGACTGAGAGGCCCTTTGAAGGTCCCGCCTCTCGGGGGAGGGGTATTAAGGTGATTTTTTGATGGATGGTGGGGTTCACCAGGAAACTTTTAGTGGCAGTCTCCACGCCTAGGTTGGGAATGTGTTTGATGTGTTCAATTTTATCTTTAATCATTCAAATCCTAGGTTTGGCCAAATGAATCTAAACTATTCTATATGAAATGCAGATTTAAATGAATACAGAAAATAGATTTAAACAGAAAATACAGGAAATATACTAGATTAGAAAAAGCCATACCTGATTTCGGATGTCTGATGGAGGTTCTAATTTTTGAAGCAATCCAGATCGCCCTATCTTGACAGATCGCTCTCGCGACGAATCTCTATCGAGACCTGCAATCCGAGAAATAGACACCAAGAACAAAAATGAGCAATTGCAAAAAAGGGAAAATGATGTAAAATGACAATATAGATACTAAAAAGATAATCCTACGAATAGAAATTCAAGTAAATTATGATGTTCTAATGACTAATCATGACCTTATTATGCACTTAAGCTACATGGGTGAACTCCAAGATGCGAGATAGCAATACAATAATAAAACTTAACTAAGATGCAAAGAATAAAATAGAGAAGGGATAGAGAATGCAAACTCTGGGCACTGATTGCCCCCAATGTTGGCTGCAGTCGAAATCGTCCGTAGAGAAGCAAAATCATCTCGAATTGTGGCGTGATCGTCCGAGATCGTACAAGATCATCTGCGATGATCTGAGCTTGCTCCGGTTGAAGAATGACGAAGTTCCTGCAAGAAAATTTGAAAAGGGACGAAGGCAAATAGTGAGTCTAAGATATTCTAATGCAAATAAAACTCGAAGTACAGAAAATTTCAGCCAGGGGAATGTCAAGGGGAGGGCCTAAGATTAAATAGGCATAGGAAGGAGGTTGGGAGGTTGGAGATCATCCCAATTTGGGAGATCTCCAATGGGGAAGTCTCTAACCGTGCAGACACGCTTTTGCCCGGGTTAGAGACGTCGTTGAAACAGAAGCTAATTATGAAAAATTAGTTTTGGGACGAAATCGTCTAGACGTTCTGCTCCAGATGAATTCGTCCGATCTGAGGCGATATCGTCTGATCGGCGACGATATCGTCCAACGGTCAAAACAAATCCTAAAAATGGCACGAAAAATGAGGAAACGGGTAGCAAAGCGGTTTTGGAGCGGTTTTGGGGTTAAAATTTAAATTTGAATTATTACTAAAGTAATTTAAATTATTTGCTAAGGTTTACTGCGCCAATTTTAGGGTGCTACATTTTGCCCCCTCTTTAGCGAATTTTTCGAAGAAAATGCGTTAAAGATGAGTTCTTCTCGATCTACGAGAAAGCAAAAATTATTCCCATTTTTAGGCGACGATTCTAGGTCGAATCGTACGACAGCTTACTATGGTGCCCCCTCCGTGTTTTTACCCAAATCGAACGTTTGAGGTAAAAACGCGGAAAAGCAAAATTTTAAAATGTTTTTAATTGTTTTTTGAATAAAATTAAGAAAAATAGGGTAAAACCCTAATTCATTATTACTGTTCATTTTCCTGATTTCTAGAGCTCTGCAGACAAGATGGTCGAGACAGCGCACAGATCGACAGAGGTCCGCGCGGGCTACGGGTAAGGGTCCAAACTTAATTTAGAATGCTTTAATTTTGAATTTCATGCTTTTTAGATTAATTTTGAATGATTTTTGAGCATCGCGGCCATTTTTGGGCCGTCGACGTCGTCGGGATGAAATCGTCTCAATTTCGTCGAAATCGTCTCGATATCGCCGATTTCGTCCAAGGGCGAAATCGACGATATGGGGACGATTTCGTACAATAAGGGACGATTCCCTCTTGCGAAATCGGAGACGAATTTGCTCAAATTTTGGACGATATCGTCCAATAGTGGACGATATCATCATTTGTATGAAATTGAACTTGTTTTACTTGCATTTTTAATCACTGTTTTATTAATGATTTTTATTGTTTTGTTGTTTATGTTGCAGAGAGGATTACTAAAGAGCCGGGAATGGAAATACGATGGGCTGAGGGATGACTTGGCCGCTCTATCTCAGGCAGAGCGAGATCAGTTGGCTCAAGTCGGCTTGCAGCATGTGGCAGATATGCCACAGGTTTCTATAGATATGGGGCTATTGACAACCCTAGCAGAGAGGTGGTATCCGGGTTCTTCTTGTTTTTGGTTACCGACAGGGGAGATGACTCCCACATTGGAGGATGTATGGAGGATTTTGAGGATCCCCATACAAGGATGGCTAATAACTCCCATGGCCAATCGGGGCCACGCGATGATGCGACTGTGCGGAGATCCGAGCTTCGCCCTGGAGAAGGGCGGAGTGAACATCGAGTCGCTACGCGCGATGCCCGGGGCATCTAGACTGACACAGGTTTTGGCTGGGGTGGTAGGTGGTCTCGCTGCTATGCCATCGAGTGGATGCAGACTACCATGGCTACTGATAGATGTGGTCTGTGACATGAGAGACCACGGGTACAGGTTTTCTTGGGGGAGCTTTGTACTATGCCGATTGTATAGGATCCTGCATGGGGTCGTATACAAGGGCGGCCGATGTCTGGTCATGACATCACTACTACGGGTTTGGTGCTGGGAGCACATCATGGTGCGGAGGCCGGTAGGGCTCCCACTGATAGGGATTGATGGGGAGAGGCCCCGAGTTTTCTACTGGTGGCTTTGGAGAGGGTCACAGTAGGGGATAGATCTGCCAATGTCTCGGAGACTACTTGATGACCTTGTCTCCGACCAGATCACCTGGAGGCCTTGGAGAGATCATCCAGGGTGGGCCGAGGATGGACAGGAGCTGGCTCGCGTTAGGTGAACCTGTTGGCTGAGGATGGAGAGGAGAGAGGTGGAGCTCCATCGCTATGACCGATTTTTGAGGCAGTTCGGTCTACAGCAGGGGATCCCATCTCTCAGGGACTACGAGTTTTCCTGGACCATCCGGGATAACACTACAGTCAGTGGGGCTCCAGATATGCAGCGCTTCTGGAGTGAGGACGTGGATGATGCCCCCATTCAGCCAGTGGATGGGGATGACACAGGGGTTGTCGATGGCTATGATGCCTGGTACGTAGGCATCCGCCCTCCTCGGATGACGAGGGCTCAGGGTCCGATTCATGTAGTTGTGCATCGGATGGGGAGGCGATGCTAGGCAGCCATTGAGGTGGCACAGGGTCATGATGGGAGAGAGCAGAGGAGGCCATAGGCTCAGCAGAGGCCGCGATAGCGAGAGAGGAGGGAGGAGAGACCCCCTTCTCCATGGAGAGAGAGGCCACCATCGCTCGATAAGGGCAAGGGTGTCGAGGTAGGAGAGAGTAGCGAGATGGCTACTCTCTAGGTGGAGACTGTTCATCTCTAGGCTTAGGTGCAGTCCTTGCAGGATGAGGTTGCATGACACCGAGAGGAGGCCACACAGCTCAGAGATGAGGTCGCACGCCTCAGAGCACGGAGCGGAGGGGTGAGCACTCGAGACCTAGCATGGGCTATTGCCCAGATCACATTCTATCAGATGCTATACCACCATATGGTGCCAGAGGAGCAGAGGTTACCACTATCGGCCCCCATTGCAGAGCCTATCATGATGAGGTCATCGAGGACATCATCACGATCAGAGTCTAGGACTCATAGCACCACATGGACTACGATGGGGCCACCTCGTCCACCTCAGGGAGGGGGAGGAGATGAGGCTGAGAGCTCGAGAGGTTCTCGAGGCTAGTTGCTACAGATTGCACTACATAGATTGATACATAGTGTTTATTATTTTTGATAGAGGATTGAGTATGCCGAGGTACAGATTGTGGCATACCGATCCAGTTTTGAGATGATGTATATATTGTTGATATATATATATATAGATGAGATATTTTTGATCATATGACTTGTCTTATGTGTTTGTATGATGCTTTAATGTTTTGATGTGATTGATTTGATGATTCATGTAATTATGTCATTTGGAAATATTATGGTTTGAATGTCATGCTTTTAAAATTTAAATGAAATAATCTGATGTAAACAAATTGGTTGTTTGTGGGGTGATTTGATAAAAAATAAAAGGGACTTCTAACAATAATTTCAAAGGACATTGTCGCTATTATAGACCATTTCATGGAGTCACCGCTCACTCGGTCGTCAAGCTAATCCCAGTATAGAAATATTGTTAAAAGTAAAAGAGTGCTTAAGAGACTGTCTTAAGACTTTGTTGTGATGATGCAAATGATGATGATGATGGTGATTTGTTTTCAGATTTCCATGAAAATATTATGCATGAAATATATTAGTAAAATGATTTTTGCTAGGCATAAATTCCTAAGTGTGATAAAATTTTGAATAATTCCTTAGAAATTATACCATCATTGCAAAATTGAAGTTTGACATAATGACATGAAATAGAATAAGTGTTTGTTTGTTTGTAAAGCATAATTGTGTAACATAATGATGTAAGTCACATGTTTTTATGAATTTTGTTTTAAAATAAATGGAAAAGAAAATTAGAACGATGGTTTGCGCTAGGCATAGAATATTTAGGTATAGACTTATACCATCATCGTGAAATCCAAAGAAGAAAATAGATTGTTGGTTTTATTGCAAGATGCATTTTTGATCTTTGATAAACAGAAAAATAATAATATGAAAACTTTTGTTTGAAATTATTTTTGAGATTTTGTGAGAAGATGTATGTAATTGCTTTTATACAAAACAAGAAATTCTGAAATAAAAGGATAAAATTATTCGAAAAGAGTTACAGAAATATTTTAAATTATCTCAAAGAGAAATGTAGATTTATAAGGAATCCTCATGTGCAAATGTGAGTTCATTACCAATCTTGATTTATCATAATGATACAAAATCTCTCAAATACAAATGTGTGTGCGATTGTATTGTTCATTTACCAATTTTGAGCAAGATAATTTGATACAAGTGATTTGAATTAACCAAATAAGTGTTCATTAACCATGATTTAGATGCATATAACCGTACCAGACTACTATGTAAGTCGGGTTATCAAGAGCTAGCTAATCCATAAGCAGACATAGGTCTGTACAAAAGAAGGTCGCTAATGTGACAGACATATCACCATGCTAGGAGTTACCCAAGGCCAAGCGGGTTGGGCACAAACCACCTGTTATGGGGCTTACCTCACAGTTTTTGAATAATTGAGAATTCCAGGGATTCAAGCTCATCAACCCTTCTTTTCTTTTCAATGGGTAGGGAAAGGGATTTTATTGCTTTTGCTTTTGCTTGTTTCACTTTCTTTGCTTTCTTTTTCTTTTCTTTTGTATTTTTGCTTTGATATTTGAGATAATGCTGAAATATTGCTGTACAAAATAACCTTTTTCTTTTTCTCATGATTTTGCTTGAATTTTCTTTTCTTTTTCTTCCTATGCTAGGGATACTTGCTCGGATTAGTCTGTAGAGCAAGGGATTTTTATTCTGGGTAGGGGTGAGCTTGTCCTTTTGTCAATTCTCAAAGATTCTAGACCATGTGCATGATAGGATAGCAGGGGAAACTTTTCGCTCAAGAAACCACTTCTACTATGTAGCATCATATTGAATTTGCAAATGTAATCATTTTAATGTGAAAAAGTGCACTTGGTTTAAGTAAATAACAAGATCAGTTCTCTATGCTCAAACTTTATTTAATTCAATATGTGGACTTTGATATAAGAGAGATTAATAATCATAACAGATAAAATCAAGATATTTATTCATGTGAATGTGAAATGTGAGGGATTCCAAATAAATGCTAATTTATCCAAAATAATATGAAAATATAACTGCAATACTTCACAATTTGAGAGGTACAAAGTAAATAAAAGATGTTTTTGAAGATTTTGATGATTTTGATGTTTTTATTTTTTATATTTTTGATTTTATTGATGAATTGAGAGAATACAATAATATTGTTATTTTTTGAAACTTTTATATTTTTATATGAATTTTAGATGATGGAATTGGTGGTATATACAAGATGATCTATATACACTATACAAGGTTATTTGAGTATAGCATGTCTAAGGTTGCTTCAAAATCAAAGGAGGTTTTGAAGGATAATTTGGTTGTGGTGAAGGTAAGAACAAAAGGTGATGAATAAAAGGTAGTGATAACAAAAGCTTTGTTATAATGTAGAATAATGTAGCAAAAGATTTGACTTTTATATGTGTAAAATTGATCATGTTACAAAATAAAATGTCAGAAGGATAAGAAAGTTCTTCATTCTTATTACTATATTCCAAGTCTTGATAAGATGGAGAAAGTATATGTGAAAGATATGCATGAGTGTTATTTGGTAAACAAGGATGATCATATATGGATGAAGAAAAGTGATGGATAGAAGGTAATTGTGACAATGGAGAATGTATAGAACTTGATGTTTCTTGAATTTCATTATTAAAAGATTTTATAATAACATTTGATTCATTAAGATCTTCTTCCTTTAATTTGAGTTTTTGGAATAATTGATAAGTGCATAAATTAAGAGAGGAGCCATTATCTACCATGATAGTTTTAACAAGTATTTCTTTACTAGATCCTGTAATGTAAAGAGATGAGTCTTCTTGTGGAGTAGAGGAAGGAATATCCTCATCATAGAATGAAATATGATTAACCTCAAGAGGGTTTACACCATTAATTATGTCCTTAGGGAAAATATCATGAGGAACAAATTGTTGGCTAGATGTTTTGAACAACGTTTCCTTATGAGAACTTTGTGATACTTCTAAAAGGGATATCTTTGCTTGAGGGTTAATCACTTGTTGTTGGCTATCAAAGTGGACTTCAAATTGAGATTTTGATTCTAAAGATAAGCTTTCTATGCTTACATTCCATTTTGGATCATTCTCTAGAGCCAAAGATAGTTTTGAAGGTTGGTCAAATGAGGAATCCATATCTTGAATATCGGATTGAGTTGATTGAACTTGAGGTTGCTCATTTGTAGTTTTTGTTACAATATTAATAATATCATCATGATGGGACACATTAACATGCAATATTTGATTGGTTTCTTGTTGTTGATAATTGAATAGGGGTTCTTGGGAGATCCCCATGTCTTGATTGATTATTGGTATTTGTTGTGTAGGAGTTTGATTGTTTACTGGAGATTTATAATCAGTTGTAGATTGTAATTCCTTTATATTAAAAAGACCCTCATCAATCAAATCTTGAATTGCACATCTTAAATCTTTACAATTTTGTGTCATATGTCCATCCACTCTATGATATTCACAATGTAGCTCAGGTTTAAACCAATCTGTTGTGGTATCAGGTTGTCTTATGGAAGGGAGTTCAATCCTATTTGTATCAAGTAAATGCTTGAGAATTATATCCATTGGTTGATTGAGCTTAGTAAATTTACGTGATGAAGGTTTTCGAGAGGTTTTTGATACGTGCCTTAGGAATTCAGTCATAAAAGGGCCTAATGGTTTCTCACCTCTACTTTCTTTATTATGGGTAGAATGATGATAGGAAGATTGCGAAGTAGGAGGTGAGTGCATGGTAGAATTGGAAGAATAAGTATTTTCTTGTTGAAATGGATGTGTTGTATTGAAAGAAGAATATTGAAATGGTGGAGGAGGATTGTATGTGGATCGATAGACATAATATGGATATATGGGAGAATAGATAATATCGTTATGAAGAGGATTGGCAAAGGGATTGTCCTGTTGGGGTAAGGATGAAAAATGAGAAAAGTGTGATGGAGGTGGTGTTGAATAGGGATGAGGTTGGTCATAATCAACAAATGTATTTAGCTGAATTCTTCCAACATTACTGATGGGCTCATATTGATTTGAGTAAAAACTCATGGTTTCTTTAGTACTTCTAAAAGTAATATTTAGTATCTACTATTTAGAATTGAATCTAAAACATACAAACTTGAAATGATGATTTTGTTACTTTTTTTTTTTGTATACATATATATATATATATATATATATATATTTATATATATGTTTTTATATTTTTGAATCAGAAAGATGCCTATGTTATTCACGTCGGGTTCACCAAAATGTATCGCTCCAAATTTTTTGCACCCTTACCTTCAGGCTAAAGGATCCGTGCCCGAAAGGGGGATGCGAGAAGGATGGGACAATACCTCGGACTGAGAGGCCCTTTGAAGGTCCCGCCTCTCGGGGGAGGGGTATTAAGGTGATTTTTTGATGGATGGTGGGTTCACCAGGAAACTTTTAGTGGCAGTCTCCACGCCTAGGTTGGGAATGTGTTTGATGTGTTCAATTTTATCTTTAATCATTCAAATCCTAGGTTTGGCCAAATGAATCTAAACTATTCTATATGAAATGCAGATTTAAATGAATACAAAAAATAGATTTAAATAGAAAATACAAGAAATATACTAGATTAGAAAAAAGCCATACCTGATTTCGGATGTCCGATGGAGGTTCTAATTTTTGAAGCAGTCCAAGATCGCCTATGATTTGACAGGATCATCTAAAATTAGACAGGATCTTTTGAGATCTGACGAATTCTGATGAATTCGTCAGAGACCTGCAATCAGAGAAATAGACATAGAACATAGAAAATGCAACAATACTAATAGAGGAAAATGATGTAAAATGATAATATAGATACTAAAATGATAATTACGAATAGAAATTCAAGTAAATTATAATATTCTAATGACAAATTATGATCTTATTATGCACTTAAGCTATATGGGTGAACTCCAAGATGCAAAATAGAAAATAATAATAAAACTAATCTAAATGCAGAATGAAACAGTAGAGAGAAAAGTGCAAACTCAGGGCACGGATTGCCCCCAATGTTGACTGCAGTCGAAATCGTCTATAGAGTACGAAATCATCTCGAATTGGGGCGTGATCGTCCGAGATTGTACAAGATCATCTGCGATGATCTGAGCTTGCTCCAGCTGAAGAATGACAAAGTTCCTACAAGAAAATTTGAAAAGGGACAAAGGCAAATAGTAGTCTAAGACATTCTAATGCAAATAAAACTCGAAGTACAGAAAAATTCAGCCAAGGGAATGTCAAGGGGAGGGCCTAAGATTAAATAGGCATAGGAAGGAGGTTGGGAGGTTGGAGATCATCCCAATTTGGGAGATCTCCAATGGGGGAAGTCTCTAACCGTGCAGACACGCTTTTGCCCCAGTTAGAGACGTCGTTGAAACAGAAGCTAATTATGAAAAATCAGTTTTGGGACGAAATCGTCTGGACGTTCTGCTCCAGATGAATTCATCCGATCTGAGGCGATATCGTCTGATCGGCGACGATATCATCCAACGGACAAAACAAATCCTAAAAATGGCACGAAAAATGAGGAAACGGGTAGCAGGCGGTTTTGGAGCGGTTTTGGGGTTGAAATTTAAATTTGAATTATTACTAAAGTAATTTTAATTATTTGCTAAGGTTTACTGCGCCAATTTTAGGGTGCTACATTTTGCCCCCTCTTTAGAAATTTTTTTGAAGAAAATGCGTTAAAGATGAGTTCTTCTCGATCTACGAGAAAGCAAAAATTATTCCCATTTTTAGGCGACGATTCTAGGTCGAATCGTACGACAACTTACTATGGTGCCCCCTCCGTGTTTTTACCCAAATCGAACGTTTGAGGTAAAAACGCGGAAAAGCAAAATTTTAAAATGTTTTTAATTGTTTTTGAATAAAATTAAGAAAAATAGGGAAAAACCCTAATTCATTTTTCTTGTTCATTTTCTTGGTTTCTAGAGCTCTTGCGAGACAAGATGGTCGAGACAGCGCACAGATCGACAGAGGTCCAGCGCGGGCTACGGGTAAGGGTCCAAACTTAATTTAGAATGCTTTAATTTTGAATTTCATGCTTTTTAGATTAATTTTGAATGATTTTTGAGCATCGCGGCCATTTTTGGGCCGTCGACGTCGTCGGGACGAAATCGTCTCAATTTCGTCGAAATCGTCTCGATATCGTCGATTTCGTCCAAGGGCGAAATCGACGATATGGGGACGATTTCGTACAATAAGGGACGATTCCCTCTTGCAAAATCAGAGATGAATTTGCTCAAATTTTGGACGATATCATCCAATAGTGGACGATATCATCATTTGTATGAAATTGAACTTGTTTTACTTGCATTTTTAATCACTGTTTTATTAATGATTTTTATTGTTTTGTTGTTTATGTTGCGAAGAGGATTACTAAAGAGCCGGGAATGGAAATACGGTGGGCTGAGGGATGACTTGGCCGCTCTATCTTAGGCAGAGCGAGATCGGTTGGCTCAAGTCGGCTTGCAGCATGTGGCGGATATGCCACAGGTTTCTACAAATATGGGGCTATTGACGGCCCTAGCGGAGAGGTGGTATCCGGGTTCTTCTTTTTTGATTATCGACGGGGAGATGACTTCCACATTGGAGGATGTATGGAGGATTTTGAGGATCCCCATATAAGGATGGCTAATAACTCCCACGTCCAATTAGGGCCACGCAATGATGCGACTGTGCAGAGATCCGAGCTTCGCCCTGGAGAAGGGCAGAGTGAACATCGAGTCGCTACGCCAGATGCCTGGGCATCTAGGCTGACACGAGGTTTTGGCTGGGGTGGTAGGTGGTCTGCTGCTATGCCATCAGAGTGGATGCAGAGTACCATGGCTACTGACAGATGTGGTCTACGACATGAGAGACCATGGGTACAGGTTTGCTTGGGGGAGCTTTGTACTATGTCGATTGTATAGGATCCTGCATGGGGTCGTATACAAGGGCGGTCGATGTCTGGTCATGACATCACTACTGCAGGTTTGGTGCTGGGAGCACATCATGGTGCGGAGGCCGGTAGGGCTCCCACTGATAGGGATTGATGGGGAGAGGCCCCGAGTTTTCTACTAGTGGCTTCGAAGAGGGTCACAACGATGGATAGATCTGCCAATGTCCCGGAGACTACTTGACGACCTTGTCTCGACCAGATCACCTGGAGGCCTTGGAGAGATCATCCGGGGGTGGGCCGAGGATGGACGGGAGGTGGCTCACATTAGGTGAACCTGTTGGCTGAGGATGGAGAGGGGAGAGGTGGAGCTCCACCGCTATGACCGATTTTTGAGGTAGTTCGGTCTACAGCAGGGGATCCCATCTCTCCAGGGACTACGAGTTTTCTTGGACCATTCGGGATAACACTACAGTCAGTGGGGCTCCAGATATGCAGCGCTTCTAGAGTGAGGACGCGGACGATGCCCCCATTCAGCCAGTGGATGGGGATGACGTAGGGGTTGCTTGATGGCTACGATGCCAGTATGTAGGCATCCGCCCTCCTCGAATGACGAGGGCTCGGGGTCCGATTCACGTAGTTGTGCATCAGATGGGGAGGAGGTGCCGGGCGGCCATTGAGGTGGCACGGGGTCACGGCGGGAGAGAGCGAGAGGAGGCCACCGGGCTCGGCCAGAGGCCATGGCAATGGGAGAGGAGGGAGGAGAGACCCCCTTCTCCACATAGAGAGAGGCCACCATCGCTCGATAAGGGCAAGGGTGTCGAGGTAGGAGAGAGTAGCGAGATGGCTACTCTCCGGGCGGAGACTATCCGTCTCCAGGCTCAGGTGTAGTCCTTGTAGGATGAGGCTGCACGACATCGAGAGGAGGCCACACAGCTCAGAGATGAGGTCGCACGCCTCAGAGCACGGAGCGAAGGGGCGAGCACTCGGGACCTAGCATGGGCTATTGCCCAGATCACATTCTATCAGATGCTATACCACCATATGGTGCCAGAGGAGCAGAGGTTACCGCTGTCGGCCCCCATTGTGGAGCCTATCATGATGAGGTCATCGAGGACATCATCACGATCAGAGTCCAGGACTCATAGCACCACATGGACTACGATGGGGCCACCTCGTCCACCTCAGGGCAGGGGAGGAGATGAGGCTGAGAGCTCGAGAGGTTCTCGAGGCTAGCTGCTACAGACTGCACTGCACAGATTGATACATAGTGTTTATTATTTTTGATAGAGGATTGAGTATGTCGAGGTATAGATTGTGGCATACCGATCCAGTTTTGAGATGATGTATATATTGTTGATATATATATAGATGAGATATTTTTGATCATATGACTTGTCTTATGTGTTTGTATGATGCTTTAATGTTTTGATGTGATTGATTTGATGATTCATGTAATTATGTCATTTGGAAATATTATGGTTTGAATGTCATGCTTTTAAAATTTAAATGAAATAATCTGATGTAAACAAATTGGTTGTTTGTGGGATAATTTGATAAAAAATAAAAGGGACTTCTAACAATAATTTCAAAGGACATTGTCGCTATTATAGACCATTTCATGGAGTCGCCGCTCACTCGGTCGTCAAGCTAATCCTGGTATAGAAATATTGCTAAAAGTAAAAGAGTGCTTAAGAGGCTGTCTTAAGACTTTGTTGTGATGATGCAAATGATGATGATGATGGTGATTTGTTTTCAGATTTCCATGAAAATATTATGCATGAAATATATAGAAAATGATTTTTGCTAGGCATAAATTCCTAAGTGTGATAAAATTTTTGAATAATTCCCTAGGAATTATACCATCATTGCAAAATTGAAGTTTGACATAATGACATGAAATAGAATAAGTGTTTGTTTGTTTGTAAAGCATAATTGTGTAACATAATGATGCAAGTCACATGTTTTGATGAATTTTGTTTTAAAATAAATGGAAAAGAAAATTAGAACGATGGTTTGCGCTAGGCATAGAATTATAGGTATAGACTTATACCATCATCGCGAAATCCAAAGAAGAAAATAGATTGTTGGTTTTATTGCAAGATGCATTTTTGACCTTTGATAAACAGAAAAATAATAATATGAAAATTTTTGTTTGAAATTATTTTTGAGATTTTGTGAGAAGATGTATGTAATTGCTCTTATAGAAAACAAGAATTCTGAAATAAAAGGATAAAATTATTTCGAAAAGAGTTACAGAAATATCTTAAATTATCTCAAAGAGAAATGTAGATTTATAAGGAATCCTCATGTGCAAATGTGAATTCATTACCGATCTTGATTTATCATAATGATACAAAATCTCTCAAATACAAATGTGTGTGCGATTGTATTGTTCATTTACCAGTTTTGAGCAAGATAATTTGATACAAGTGATTTGAATTAACCAAATAAGTGTTCATTAACCATGATTTAGATGCATATAACCGTACCAGACTACTATGTAAGTCGGGTTATCAAGAGCTAGCTAATCCATAAGCGAACATAGGTCTGTACAAAAGAAGGTCGCTAATGTGACGGACATATCACCACGCTAGGAGTTACCCAAGGCCAAGCGGGTTGGGCACAAACCACCTGTTATGGGGCTTACCTCATAGTTTTCGAATAATTGAGAATTCCAAGGATTCAAGCTCATCAACCCTTCTTTTCTTTTCAATGGGTAGGGAAAGGGATTTTATTGCTTTTGCTTTTGCTTGTTTCTCTTTCTTTGCTTTTTTTTTTCTTTTCTTCTTTTTTTTTTCTTTTTCTTGTATCTTTTCTTTTCTTCCTATTCTAGGGATACTTGCTCGGATTAGTCTGTAGAGCAAGGGATTTTTATTACGGGTAGGGGTGAGCTTGTCCTTTTGTCAATTCTCAAAGATTCTAGACCATGTGCATGATAGGATAGCAGGGGAAACTTTTCGCTCAAGAAACCACTTCTACTATGTAGCATAGCATGGACATTACAAATATAATCATTTTATTGTGAAAGGATATGCTTGGTTTAAGTAAATAACAAGATCAATTCTCTGTGCTCAAAACTTTATTTAATTGAATTTTGTGGACTTTGATATAAGAGAGATTAATAATCATAACAAATAAAATCAAGATATTTATTCATGTGAATGTGAAAGTGCGGGATTCCAAATAAATGCTAATTTATCCAAAATAATTGAAAATATAACTGCAATACTTCACAATTTGAGAGGTATAAAATAAAAGATGTTTTTGAAGATTTTGATAATTTTGATATTTTTTATATTTTGATTTTGATTTATGAATTGAGAAGATACACAATATGATTGTTTTTTTTTTGAAATTTTTTTTTATATGAATTTACTAAAATGAGACAAGATGCAAAATATATACAAATGATGAAATGACCAAATTTTATGCATAATATCGCTTAAGATGCATAATATTCATAGGTTCTTTTAAATATTTACCATCTAAGGTAGCTAATTTGTATGCTCCCGATTCAAATTTAGCAGTGATAATATATGGTCCAAGCCGGTTGGGTTCAAATTTACCTTTAAGGTCTTTAGTTGCATTAGTATTTTTTTTATTTTCTTTTAAAACAAGGTCGCCGACCTCAAAGGATCGATGACGAACTTTCTTAGCATATGATCTTTTAAGCTTGTTTTGGTAGGCACGAAGATGCTCCAAAGCATTGATGCGCTTTTCATCTAGGAGTTCCAGTTGTCTGAGTCTGCCAGCTCGATATTCATCTCCTACTTCGGTATCTTGAAGTAGTAGAGCCAAAGAAGGAACTTCTAATTCAAAGGGAAAAACAGCTTCAGCGCCATAAACCAAAACAAAAGGTGAAGTACCTGTGGGAGTACGAACACTAGTGCGATATGCCCACAAAGCTGGATATAATTGAATGTGCCAATCGCGGCCAGATTTATTGACCAATATTTTGAGAATTTTGATTAAGGTTTTATTGGATGCTTCTGCTTGGCCATTACCCTGAGGATAATAGGGAGTGGACCAGCGATGTTGAATCTTATATTTTTGGCATAATTTCTTAACATCTTTATTTTTGAAACAAGTTCCATTGTTTGAGATGAGATTTGCAAGAATTTCGAACCTACAAATGATTTGATTAAAAATAAATTTAGAGACTTGTGTTCCGGTGCAGGAAGCTAAAGGCATAGCTTCAACCCACTTCGTAAAATACTCAGTGGCGGTTATGATGAATTTGTGTCCATCAGATGACACGGGATTAATTTTGCCAATAATGTCTAAGCCCCATTTTGAAAAGGGCCAAGGAGATGAAATAGCCTGCAGTTCTTGTGCAGGGGCATGGACAAGGTCGGCATGTTTCTGGCACTTGTCGCAATGGCGCACATAATCATGTGCATCGGTTTCCATGGTAGGCCAAAAGTAGCCTATCCTAAGGAGCTTTTTAGCAATGACACTACCATTGAAGTGTCCTCCACAAGATCCATCGTGGGCTTCACTCAAAGCTGATTTGGATTCTTCTAGATTCAAACATCTCAATAGGATACCTTCAAAAGATCTCCTATATAAAGTATTGCCAATTATTACAAATCGACTTGCTCGTCTACGTAATAACCGATGCTTGTTTCTATTAGAACTGGCGGGGAAAGTCCCATTGTGAAGAAAATCAAATATATCCAGTATACCAAGGTTCAGGAGTAGTTTCATTGATTAGAAACACATCCAAAGGTTCTAAGCATGACTTATTTGAAGCGGGTTCCTGGAGTCGACGAATAATGATGGTGGCATATTCGTCATCTAACTCCAAGGGCAGAAGAGATGCAGCTGCGGCCATAGCGTCGGCCGCACGGTTGCTAGTTCGAGGAATAGCTTCCAAGGTAACTTTATCAAACAAGGACAACAACTGCAAAACATATGCTTTATATGGGCGTAATTTATCATCTCTGGTCTGATAAACTTCATTAATTTGGTTTATAACAAGTTGAGAATCACCAAAAACTAGCAGATGTTTAATTTTTAGCGCCAAGGCAGCTCGTAATCCAAGGATTAGAGCTTCATATTCGATAGTATTATTGGTGCAAGCAAATGTTAATTTAAAGGACAAAGGTATAATGTGTTTTTGTGGAGATATTAAAATAATACCTGCACCAGCCCCACTCATGCATCGGGCTCCATCAAAGTATAAGGACCATTGTTCAACATGGTCTGCCTCTAATTGAAGGCATTCATCAGGAAACTCAATGATGAGGGGATGGGTAGACTCTAAGGGTGCAGCAGCTAATTGATCTGCTATGATTTGACCCTTAACAGACTTCTATCCTATGAACGTGAGTTCAAACTCGCTTAGAGCAAGAACCCACTTTGTTGTACGACCCGATAAATAAGGTCGACTCATGAGATACCGCAAGGGATCATATTTAGCAATGACATATGTTTTTTGACTGAGCATATAATGGCATAATTTTTGCATAGAAAATACGACTGCTAGACATAGTTTTTCTAATGTTGTGTAGCGGGTTTCATAACTAATTAAAGTTTGGCTAATATAATAATTAGCACGTTCTCTTTTCTCATCATCAAGTTGAGCTAACATAGCTCCTAAAGCAAAATCTGAAGCTGAAATATACAGGATAAATGGGCGATCAGGTCTAGGCGGTGAAAGCACAGGTGGGTTAAGGAGGTATTGTTTGAGAAGTTCAAAAGCTTCCTTACATTCGTCATCCCAATTAAAAGGGACATCCTTCTTAAGGAGCTTAAGAAAGGGACTGGTTTTGTCCGCCAGCTTATCGATGAAGCGACGGATGGCTTGAAGCTTACCTTGTAAACTTCGTAACTCAGATATATTGGTAGGTGCGGGCATATCAGTGATAGCCGCAATCTTGAGAGGGTCGATTTTGATACCACGTAAAGAAACTAAAACCCCTAATAGTTTACCGGACTTGACTCCGAATATACATTTGGCTGGATTTAATCGAATAAGATATTCTCTTAACCGATTAAATACTTTTCTCAAATCATCTAAATGATCATCTTCATTAATAGAGCGAGCTATAATATCATCTACATAATCATGTAGGATATCATGCATCATATCATGAAAGATATAAGTCATGGCTCGTTGATATGTTGTGCCTGCATTCTTTAAACCAAATGGCATCACTTTCCAACAAAAGGTACCCCAAGGGGTAATAAAGGCTATTTTAGCCTGATCTTCAGGAGCTATCCTGATCTGATTATAACCAGAAAATCCATCCATTAGGGACATCATTCCACTCCTAGCAGTAAAATCAATGATTTGATCCATGTTTGGAAGAGGAAAATCATCTTTAGGGCATGCAACGTTAATATCTCTAAAGTCTGTGCAAACCCTAACTTTGGTAGCTTCTTTCTTGGTGATTGGAACTACATTCGAGATCCATTCAGCATAATCAATAGCTTGTATAAAAATAACATTCAGGAGTTTTTCTAACTCCCCTTTGACTAGCAAGGCCACTTTGGGATGCATTTTTCTAAGTTTCTGTTTAACAGGTTTAGCATCCGGATGGACTACTAGGTGATGCATGACTACAGAAGGGTCTAAACCTGGCATATCTTCATATGTCCAAGCGAAGACATCTTCATATTCTTTAAGGAATGCAATGTATTGCTCTTGTTTTTCTTGACTTAATTCTGATCCAATACTGATGATGTGAGGATTATCCTCAGTTCCAATGTTAACCTTAATGACGTTTTCTACTTCCATGTGTAGATCTCTTTCAAAATTAGGTGGGGCGGGTGAAACGCCCAATTCTTGTAATTCCTTTAAGGTTAACTTGGATAATTCATCTTGAGGAGTCGTGGCCTCAAGTTGGGCTATAGTAGGTATAGAACCATCAAAATAAAAATCATTGTGTAACAACTCTTCAATGGAGACATCATGGAAAATATCTCCTTCCAACTCATCGTCGGATTCGGCAATCATTTCAGGGTAGGCTATGGATAGCATATTGCAGGTAAAATTATTCTTTGGATACAAAGAATCTTGTTTATCTAGATAATCTTGATAACATATGAGATGGTCATCATCCTCAAATGGAAAGGGCTGACCCTTACTAGGAAATAGGCCCACACCACAGCGGGCAGGCCATGGTTCTACCTCGAAAGGTTCTTTCATACCATTTTGGAAAGGTCCCAAACCTTTCCCTTTATAGCCCAATTTAAGCATTATGGGTTTAGCTTTAATATATTCATTAGCAAAATAGCATCGAGCATATCCATCACAATGCGTCTTGATGTTTCGGGGTATTCTTCCCCAATCATATCCTTTATAAACAAAAGCACAACTTCCGACTTGGTAGATACTTCCCATAGGTTGTGGGAGGCCCAAGGTACGAGGAGAAGGTGGGAGTTTATTTAAAAGGAGGGAAGTTTGCATGGCAGTGTTGATCTCTTCGATATAAGAATTTTAGATAAATCGGGTAAGAGCTCATCAGTGAGAGCATAAGAGGTAGAAGGAACATTTCCTTGATCTTCGAATGTGGGAAGGATGCACTGTAGTGGATGATGATGTTATAGGGATATCGATGGATGAGTCTATGGGTATGGAAGATATAGGAGTAAAACGGGAAGCATTGGGTGTAGGTTTAGGCTCTTTTCGAAGTCCTAATGTGGGTTGTTTAGAAGATGGTTGAGTTAAATGTATAGGTGTAGTTGATGGGGTAGATGATATTATGGGTGTGTGTTTCACACATTTGGATGGATGATAAGAACTAGGATGTGTGGATGACAGGGCGGGGCAAAATTGCACTCCAACGGGTTCTGCCAAAGCACACATATCAAAGGGTCTAGGATCACCATGAATGGTAACCAACTGGTTTTTAAATTCAAATTTAACACACTGATGTAAAGTGGAGGGGACCACTCGCATCGCATTGATCCAAGGGTGACCCAAAAGTATATTGTACGATGCAGGGCAATGTACAATAAACACGGTTGTATCTAGGGTTCTAGGACCAACTTGCAAGGGTATAGTAATGACTCCACACGTTTCTTGTGTCTCGTCATTGAAGGCTTTGATAATCATATCCGTTCTTTTCATCTCGTCACTCCTAAAGCCAAATATTTGGTAGAAGTCAAAAGTGCATATGTTTAAAGATGAACCATTATCAATCAAGACTCGTTTAACAACTACATCTCCAATTAGGGCAGTAATATATAAGGGGTTATCCTTATGTAAACTATGTTGTGGGATATCTTTATCTCGAAAGTCAATACAATCGACTTCTCGAGTGATGATAGTATTGGACATGGCTTCGAGGTTGAATATTTTGAGGTACCATCATTTGGCTTAATGTGAGCATTAACTCATCCCTATGGGTAGGAGAAGATCTTAACAAGTCCAAAAGGGAAATTTTGGCTGTAGTATTGGATAATTGTTCATTAATATTGTAAGGAGGCTTAGGTTGAACATTAGACATATGATTCCCTTTATTGGGATTTTTCAAAATAAATGGAGCTGATCCATCATTCTGAGTTTGATCCTTTTGAGAGTTTTGAGCCTGTTGTCTAGTAACGACTCCGATGGTACCTACAATGTTATATTGAAGACGCTGAACTGGTCTCGGTCTAGCGTTTATGGCTTGTTCATTAGGAAGGAACTGATTAGAAGAGGGTCGCATAGTAACTCTTCTAGGAAATGGTTCTTCCGGAACCATAGCATCTGTGATAGGTTGAATAGGATCTGATTCATTTTCAGAACTATTCGATTGGTTTGAGGTGATGTCTATTTCACTTTCAGTATCCGATTCTACATCACTAGGATCCGGTGTTTGAGTATTATATAGGGGTCTAGACGTAACCATGGAGAAAGTTGTGCCAAATATTTGAGGATCCTGAACAGATAATTGTCCGCTAATAGTCCCTACATATCGGGTAGGAGGGGGAACATTATGATGTTCGATTTGATTAGCCACCTCTTTACCATGTTTTGGTAAAGGATGTTGAAATATGTCCAATGATTGATTGGCATTTTGATTCTGATTTTGGGGAATGTTCTTTTGAGCATTATTAGGAGGATTTTGTTTAGGTTGAAAGGCTTGCACCTCCATTTCATTATTATCAATCAAGTCTTGTATTTTATGTTTTAATATTTTGCAAGAGTTTGTAGCATGTCCAGGTCCTCTATGAAAATCACAATGTAAATCAGCTCTGTATCCGGGTATAGTTGGATCAGGTTCCCGGATAGCTGGTAATTGAATCAAGCCTCGTGCTAGTAATTGAGGAAGAATGGTTGATAAAGGTTGATTCAATCTAGTAAATTCTTGGGGTGGTTTATCAGGAGGTTTTAATATAAACTTCTCCGTTGTTTTCGTTGTATTAACATTAGCAATGTTTCTACTATCAGTGACTCCGTCACCTACAACTTGTTTATTTTTATACTGATTTCTGGATGTTTTCTCATCATCTTTCTTTTTGAGCTGACCTCTTCTAATGAGAGCATCTTCCACCCTTCGAGCTAAGTCTATAGCTTGATCGAAGGTGGTCAAGGTAGCAATTGATAACTCATAGGATATTTGTTCTTGCAAATTATTAATAAAAATGTCCAACATTTCCCTATAAGGTAGCACAAAGTGCGGTTTTCCTATCAACTGCCTCCATCTAGCTAAGAAATCAGCAAAACATTCATCTTTGTCTTGTTTTAAGTTGTATAAATATTTAATGGTCACGTGCCTCTCGATGTAGGCACTAAATTGATGGACAAAAGATTCAGTTGTTTCTTCAAAATTCCTCAAAGAATGAGTGGGCAATTGATAGTACCACTCTAATGCCATTCCTCCTAAACTTTTTGGGAACATTTTTAGTAATAGCAAGTCATCATGTGATATATCATGACATGCTATCCTAAACATGCGAAGATGCTCTATGGGATCTTCAGTTCCTTTATATATAGGCAGGACGGGCATGGGAAAGTGTTTAGGGTATGGTTGTGCTACAACTATGGGATCCAAAGGTTGACTACACATCTCTCGATAATTATACGAGGGACGGTAGGGATCTATCTGGTCCATGCGGGAAGCTAACTATTTCACCATGGCTTCCAGATTATTGGTTTGCCCACCATATTGGTTCGGTAGGGCATTAATATGGGATTTGTGAGCATATGATGGAGGGACATGAAGATTAGATGCTATATTGCTATTGTGTAAATTGTTGGTAGGAAGGGTGTTATGAAGAAGTTTTGAAGTTGTATTATGTTGTATCCCAGATTGTTGAAAATTGGTGTTTGGCTTCATTTTAGGTTTTTGTCGATTTGAAGCATATTGATCAATAGTTTGGCAAAATAAAGCAGTGAATGAAGGTCTCTTTTGTGTGGGAATGATTTTAGGCTCAATAACGGGTTCCTTAGGGGATTGGGTAACTTTGTTGTTTTTGCATGTTCTGAATCATAGTGACCATATCTCTATTGGATGGTCCAACTTTATCACTTTCTTGATCAACAAAGGACAAGGGATTAGTGTGTATGTTAAACATATCTTCCATGGCTGCTTGAGTGTCACTAATTTGTCCTCTATCAATACGAACTGCCATATTAAGAGCACCAATATTATTATTGAAGAATTTCCAGAAATGATCTAAGTTATCAAAAGTAACAGTTCCGTCTGGAGCCATTCTAGGGGATGAGGATCCTTCCTCTTTAACATTTTCTTCTTGTTCATCTACAACCAGCTCATCTTCTGGCTGTTCTAGAGTTTCTCCTTCTAGAATTGGATCCTCAGGAAGGGCATTTGATTTTTTTGTTTTCTTTCCTAACCAATCTTCTTCTTCTTCTTCTTCAGTTTGTTTACCATTCCTAAGTCTAGTCATTGTGCTTAAACTTAGATTTCAGCAAATATATATATATATATATATATATATATATATATGCAACAAGCTTAAGAGGTATATATTTTAATTATATACCTACTATAGTATTTAAAATAAAATGTTTTGGTTTTGTTATGTTTTTGGTTTTTCTTGTTTTTTTTTTTTATAACAATATTATAAAGATAACAAACAACACACTAAATGCAAGAAATAATAATAATGAAAGCAATGATCTAGTTTTCTATAAACAATTTATAAATATCATTAACGGGCTCAAGTTCTTCAGGAGTCATGAAATGTTCTTCTTCAAATTGAAAATTTTCTTTCAAGAATTTGACAAAAAGTGCTATAGTGATATTATCTGTCTCAGACTCTAGTTGGTAGAAATAAAGTTTGTGGCAATACTCTCGATATAACACAGCTCTAGGAACTCTCCTCCACCTTTCCCTATCCGTAAGAACGACCTCTTGGTCTTCTACATGACCTAGGAATTGGTGTATAATAGTTGCGTTCTCGAGGTATTCCTCAAAGGTGAACAATTCTGAAGACACAAGAGCTCTCCTATAAGCTAACCACCTATGGCAAGCTCTCTGAAGTTCATGATAAAAAATGAGTTGATGGGGATCCAGGATTCTATCTAGGACAAACCTCTTGATTTGCCTAAGTTCGGTTGACCTAGATGAAATGATACCTAGTCTCCTATTAAGTTCGTCCCACAAAAGTTGGTTTCTATATGTTTGAGGCACTCTAAGCAAAGAATTAATTTCTATGGCTGCTAATTGGTTTTCAACATTTATAGTGATAGCTAGTCTTTTCTTAGGAGCTACCATCTAAACATGATATGCAACTTAGTAGTTTTCTAATGATTTTAAATGCATCTATGTTTTTTTTTTTGTTTTCAAAAGGTTTTAGTTTCACGTCGGGTTCACCAAAATGTATCGCTCCAAATTTTTTGCACCCTTACCTTCAGGCTAAAGGATCCATGCCCGGAAGGGGGATGCGAGAAGGATGGGACAATACCTCGGACTGAGAGGCCCTTTGAAGGTCCCGCCTCTCGGGGGAGGGGTATTAAGGTGATTTTTCGATGGATGGTGGGGTTCACCAGGAAACGTTTAGTGGCAGTCTCCACGCCTAGGTTGGGAATGTGTTTGATGTGTTCAATTTTATCTTTAATCATTCAAATCCTAGGTTTGGCCAAATGAATCTAAACTATTCTATATGAAATGCAGATTTAAATGAATACAGAAAACAAAATTAAACAGAAAATATAGGAAATATACTAGATTAGAAAAAAGCCATACCTGATCCGGATGTACGATGGAGGTTCTAATTTTTGAAGCAGTCCAGATCATCTAGAATTTGATAGGATCGTCTACGATCCGACAAGATCGTCCACGATCTACTAATCTGACAAGATCATCTCTAATCTGACAAGATCGTCTCTAATCTGATGAGATCGTCTCTAATATTATGAGATCGTCTCTAATTTGATGAAATCGTCAGACAATTTCGTTAGAGACCTGCAACTACAAAAATGGATACCAAGAACAAAAAATACAATTGCAAAAGCAAGGGAAAATGATAGAAATGAAAGTATGAATGCTAGAATGACAACTTTAGATAACAAATTAAGTAAAATGCATTGTTTTAATGACTAATTTTGACTTTATTATGCATCTAGGCTACATGAGGTGAACTCCAAGATGCAAAGCAGTAATAAGCTTAACTAATGCAAAGCAAAACAATAGATAATGGATAGAGAATGCAAACTTAGGGCACTGATTGCCCCCAACGTTGGCTGCAGTCGAAATCGTCTACAGAGTACAAAATCATCTCGAATTGGGGCATGATCATCCGAGATTGTACAAGATCATCTGCGATGATCTGAGCTTGCTTCGGCTAAAGAATGACAAAGTTCCTGCAAGAAAATTTGAAAAGGGACAAAGGCAAACAGTAGTCTAAGACATTCTAATGCATGTAAAACTCGAAGTGCAGAAAATTCAGCCAGGGGAATGTCAAGGGGAGGGCCTAAGATTAAATAGGCTTAGGAGGGAGGTTAGGAGGTTGGAGATCATCCCAATTTGGGAGATCTCCAACGGGGGAAGTCTCTAACCGCGCAGACACGCTTTTGCCTAGGTTAGAGACGCCGTTGAAACAGAAGCTAATTATGAAAAAATTAGTTTGGGACGAAATCGTCTGGACGTTCTGCTCCAGATGAATTCATCCGATCTAAGGTGATATCATCTGATCGGCGACGATATCATCCAACGGTCACAACAAATCCTAAAAATGGCACAAAAAATGAGGAAATGGGTAGCAGGCGGTTTTGGAGCGGTTTTGGGGTTAAAATTTGAATTTGAATTATTACTAAGGTAATTTTAATTATTTGCTAAGGTTTACTGTGCCAATTTTAGGGTGCTACATAAACCGATTCTTGCATCCGTAGGATTTTGATTGTCACGCTACAAGAATCCGTTTGAAACCAACGAGCTATTACAGGCTCTGGTCGACCTGCCTCATGTTTTGTTAAACACAAATATTGCTAAGGGAAAACTACAGAATGGGTAAGGAAACCCCAACGGTAATTCTATGATTAAAACTCTAATTACACGCTCCAGATTTATATTATACTATATGTATTAAAATGACCAAGCATGAAAACAACCATTTGTTATGCCTTATGTAGACCGGTGCCTAGATTCATTGGGTTATTATAGCAATTTAACAACAATACTATCATGAATAGAAAGAAGGGGAAGAGAAAAATTGGTGTTCTTAATCTTATTCGAATATCATAATAAAACCAAGAGTTAACCAACGAGAGAAACGTATATAATGCATTCAAATAATGTAACCCATTATACAATGACACACAATACCAAGACAAAGAAATGATAGGAATAAAACTCAGAATTGTATTGATTTATGAAATATTACATGCGAGTGGGCAGGATGCCTTTAAACTCTATTTTTCTCAATAGAATACATCAATACAATGAAGAAGACTCTGTTCAAATGATGTAACAAGTCTCTCCTACTCTCCTTATTTCAATCTGATAACAGAAGAGTCTCTGAATCCTAGGCTCAATAAGACTAGAAATATTCTCAACTTCTTGAACGCTTTCCTATCATACGATCCTGCACAACAAGGGGAGGAAGAAAGAATGAATAAAATAAAATAGACACAAAAAGGAAATACAACAACACAACTACCGGGCACTCAAGTATACCTCTTAGCAAAAATGCTATTCTCTAATTGCTTGATGCAGAATCCAGACTTGCCTACTTCCTTTTATAGCTTGTCGGTTCTTGATTCTGTTATTTTTGGTTTACTTCTGATTGTACACTTGTCAGCATCTGATTGAACCTATTCTATATGTTGTCCAGTTGGTGTGGCTCTGAACCGACTATTAAGGTTCTTCTCTGGACTGAAGGGAGCTCTTTGTTATTTTAATTTGGCCTTTTTTCTCTCTCGGGTTGGCCCTAGAAACTAAGGATTCAACATTATATTTTTCCTTTTTGTTCTGCTTGTCCTGGCCACTATGCTTGGCTGTTAGGGACCGGCCAGGCTATCATCATGAATTCTAGACGAGGAACGGAGGGGGACCCGACGTGATGGTGAAGACAAGGGGTGGCTAGTGGCAAATAGATGGAGTTGCACTGATCATGAGATAGAGTGAAGAAGTAAGGATGGTGAGGGTCTGATGGATGGAATGACGGGGGGTAAATGGTAAGAGGTGGTAGTGAGCGAGGGTGGCATACTAGGAAAAATGTCAGGATGGTCAAGGAGGAATGCCCAGGAGGAGGAGGGTAGTGGTAAGTAGGAAGAAGGTGGGAATGGACAACAAGATCTGGAAGCACCTATAATTTAC
The DNA here is from genome assembly GCA_028583015.1 of Wollemia nobilis. Taxonomy (NCBI): domain Eukaryota; kingdom Viridiplantae; phylum Streptophyta; class Pinopsida; order Araucariales; family Araucariaceae; genus Wollemia; species Wollemia nobilis. The sequence goes on from JAQPPZ010001808.1 coordinate 727,411, forward strand.
TTCCATAACTATACTCCGTCGAAGTGCTCCCCTGGTAACTATATTCCATCGAAGCGTGGATTGAATGACTTTCTGAAAATCGAAACCATACTTTTTTCTTCACGTGCTTCCTTCACCTTAAGTATTTGCAGAACATAAAATGATAGTATTTGAATCCTTTATGCTCCATTGTTTTCTTTTGTTGATGCTTTAACTCTTCCTTACTGTCTCTTATTTATAAGCCTATGACTATGCTTTGTAGTCTTATTTTGTGGTACGCCATTATTCTAGTGAGATAATACATGATCTGGTGGCATGCTTGAGCATCAAGATTTATCTTTTATTTGGTTTGCTTTGTCCTTACCAAGGTACTATACATGGGATTTTCTTTGATTTCTTCGAATCTTTCCTTCCATGAGTATTCTTCTGGATTCATAGCTTTTATGTGTACTATTTTGACTCTCATCTTGGCTATTGATTTTCATAATGTCTTTCAACGTACCTTGTTGTGATCGAGTCACTTCTTTGATTTCTTCCTTGATATATGTTGAAGGTTTTTTCTGTGAAGTGATCGTCCTTCTCTAGAAGCTTGGTCCTATTGAATCTTTCTTGTTGGTTCATGATCTTCATAGGTTTCATCATGGCTATTTTTGGTATTCTTAAACCTGCAAGAGTGTTGGTTTCTAAAAATTTTGAATACTGTGCCTTTTTCCCTAAGTCAATCGTGATTAATCGTAATTGTTGGATCTAAGTGATTGGTTTTGCTCTCGAAACATTGATTGATGCATTGTCATGATATTGATAAGGTTTTTAGGCATACCATTGATATCTCGAGACCTGCACGATAGTTAATATACCTGGCTACATATAAACACTTGAAACAATATGGTTTATTGGTCCTTGTTTAATCATGATTATCCAATGTTAATCCTCATATTTTTAAACCTTAACAACTCGTATTAAGCGATGGTAACATATAATATGTTTACTTTCCTTTTGTGATCACCATTAGATCTTATTATGGTGGGACGATCGTTGGATCATACATATGCACGTAGTTCTTAACAAATGGGAAAAACCATGCATACCTTGGACTAATTTTATCAATCATTTGTAATATAATGCTTAGGCTAACCTTCAGTTGTTTTTTTGTATGCGCATCATTGGATCTGAGGAGGAATGAACATCGTCATCCGATTTAGACGTCTTCATTTAGCTTTGGATATTTTGCCACCACCACAGGCCTTCGCATCCATTGATTCTTGGATTAGTTTGGGTGCTGTCATTAGATTGTTCATAAGATGCACACTATATAGTCAATGTTAAAACTTTTGATTTTATATTAATCATGATTAAGCCAAAAAGGGGGAAATCAACCAACGTATTAAACCCTTGCTAAAGCACAATTAATTTTATCTTTACCTTTACCTTTCTCTTACCATTCATGGTTTCAGCATGACCATCGGATCTGAGTGGAGATAAGCACCACCATCAGATTTAGTCAACCTACGAGTTAGTTTACCCAAGGGTGCATAATATTAATCTTGATTAAGCCGAAAGGGGAATGATTATCCAATGTGTTAGACCCTCGCTAATGATATGATTAACTTTTAATTAATATTTCAAAATCTTAAAACACTTTAATGCATATCTTCTATGAGCGTGCCACCATTAGATCGATTATTGTTTGAGTGCAACCATTTGATCCTCTTAATTAGCCCGATGATTAGTCCAAAGGGGGCACGTTCTCTTAATATTGATTTTAAAGTTCATTTTAATCGAAGCAATCGCAACCATTGATCTAGGCTTTGCTTGGCGTGATCGTCCGATCTGTCGGACTTGCTCAGATTTTAACTCGACTATTTGACCCATGATGACTTTATTTAAACCTTTGAATTTTTGGAAATTGCATGGTCATCGGATCTATTTTGGATCAAGCACATTTGTTAGATCAATCGGAGATGCTCAATTTTTAAACCTTAGGTTAAACCTTATTGACCCTTTGACTTATCTTTCAGATTTATTCATGAGAGCGCATCTGTCAAATTTTTTAGATGATGCGCTACCATCCGATTAAGCCTAAGGTGTGATCTTTTTACTTTTGACCTGCTTTGACTTGTTTGGTTTATCTCTTGGTCGATTTTATTAATGCGTTGTCATCCAATTTCTTCTAGATCGAGCACGACCCTTGGATTAAATCTGAGGTGCTCGCTTGTTAGCTTAGTGGGGTACATACCCTTAGGTTTTAATCAATATTTGCTTTGAACCTAAGTTTTCCGGATTTTTAGACCATGATGAAATATTTTAGCATACTTTATGATTTTAGGATTTTATAATTAGTTTAGGCCCAAGGAAATTTTATGAAGGTCGAACTTTGGCTTAAGGATTTAATTTGAAATTTTGTCCTATCAACTTTAAGATACTTTGATTAATAAAAAGAGGTACCTTATTAACAACCAAGGTTTAGACTTCATCAATTTAACCAATGAAAAATCAAATTACTCACAACAACTCAAGTAGTGACCAACATTATTATCAATTTGATTAAAACCAAAAATTTAAATTTGGGGGTTTCAAAGTTGAGTCAAATTTGGCTCCAACATAGGCTCTGACTGGGACAAGGTGTTGAAAACTTGAGGCTCTTGAGAATTCCAGAATCTCTCGGTTTTATTTGCAAAAGAAATTAAATAAGAATAAAACTTTGAACTGCTAAGTAAAGCTTGAATTGTATAAAAGAAAAAAATTTCTTCCTCTTTTCTTTCTTTTCTTCATCATTTTTTTTTATATACTGAAAAATTGTATGAATAACATGATATCAAAGCAAGTAGAGTATGAAAAACTGTAGATCCCTTTTCATTCAATTTGGAAACAAAGGTTAGAAATTTTAGAAATCAATGAGTTTTATTTTGAAATATTGTAATGCTTGTTTTAGCTAAGTCATAAGATATGATTACACAATTTTGTCATAACCATTTGTTTCATCATATTTTTGCCCATGTGTGTGTTTGTGCATTCTTTTTTGGATTTCTAAATCTTTCAGAACTTTACCATATCTGAGCAAAATAGCCAAGCCTAATATGTGATTTCACTCTTTAAAAATTTTCACCATTCTGTAGGGCTCCACTGCCAGTCAAGCATCTATAGCCTCGGTGGAGTTGCTTCTAATCCCATCTTAGTTTTACCCTACTGCCAGTCAAGCGTCTATAGCTCCGATAGAGGTTTTCCAAGATATCTCAGGAAGTGACTCAGTTTTACTTTATTTTTTATTTTTCTTTCTCGTGAGAGAAGTGTTTGGATATATAAGCAAATTGTGCAATAAGTATGCCTGAGTTGAGGATTAGTTTCTGGCTATAAAATATGAGTGTAATGATTTTTGGCTCAACTACCCTCTCAAAGATAACTCAGTTCTTTGGACCTTTGAAGTCACCTTAAGTATCATTTGTAATGTGAGGCTTGACATGATGTTTCAATCAACTTTGTTTTCTATCTGTTTTATCTCATATCAAACAACTATTGCATAAACACTCATATTTGACAAAATTGTAAACCTCATCAACATCTAAAATAAATCCCCTTTTTTCTTATTGTCTTTGGTGGAATAAACAATTAGATATACTCATCAAACTAAGATATCATGTGTACAGTAAACTCAAAATTATTCAAGAACAAAAGGGAAGCTTAACTAATAAACAAAATACACCACTCTGTTTTTGGATTTTTGTTTATATATATATATGTAATGTTTTTTTTATAAAGTACACCTTCAACAGGGATTGTACATTTTGAGGTGTTGGCCATTAATAGGGATAGCCATTATTTCTCCCTGCAAATTCTGTAGCTTGTAAGTATTCGATTGATAACATGGGCAATTTGGTATGGGCCAATCCATTTAGGTTCAAACTTACCCTTTTCACCATGCTTATCATTTTTAGGATCCCAATAGATGACTATATCTCCTTGAGAAAAAGGAGTACCCTTGGCTTTCTTATTAAACAATTTTATAGTTTTTTGGGTTTGTTCCATCATTCTATTGAGGGTCTCTCTTCTTTGTTCTTCTAACAAGACAATTTGGTCAAGCCTTCTCTGAATGGGATCAGGGTTTTCATGATCTTGCAATAAAAGGGAAAGTGCCATTTTTTCCATTTTTGGGGGTAGTAGGGCTTTTTCTCCATAAACCATCTCATAGGGGGTTCTTCCTGTATTTCTTTTAATAGACAACCTATCAGCCCATAAAGCAAATTTAAGTTCATTATCCCATCCCCTTTTGTTTTTGCCTAATGACCTTTTTATTCTTGTTATTACATTTTTATTTGATGACTCAACTAAACCATTTCCTTGGGGGTAATAATTGGCAGAATGAGATAATTCAATTCCATATTCAGCATAAAATTCTACCATTTCATATGACACAAAATATTGAGCATTATCAGTTACAAGATTTTTAGGAACTCCATACCTGGTCAAGATGTTTTCTTCTATGAATCTGATGACTACAATAGTTGTAGATGTTCTCAAAGGTGCAGCTTCCACCCACTTTGTGAAGTAATCTGTTGCAGTTATGATCCACTTATGCTGGCCAGATGAATTAGGCTTGATCTCTCCAATCAGGTCAATACCCCATTGAGCAAAAGGTGCTTCAATAATTATTGGCTTGAGGGGCATGGCTGGTAGATGCTTTTTCCCTGTAAAAACTTGGTAGTTATGACAATTCCTAACATATTTATATACATCCTTAAAAAGGGATGGCCAATAATATCCTGCTCTCATGATTTTATTAGTTGTAGCTCTTGGAGCAAAGTGTCCTCCACAGAAACCATTATGAAATTCATTAATTATTTCTAGGACTTCTCTTTCATATAAGCAGACTAATAATACTCCATCAGGATGTTTCCAATATAATACTCCATTTTGTATATAATACTTCTGAGCTTGAAGTTTGACTGACCTCATTCTATTTATTGTCATATCTCCGAGAAAAGACAACGTTTGTAAGTATGACAATATTTCTTCATACCATTTACATTCTTCATTTTTTATTCTTCTGTCATCATATGTCTGATCTATGGTGAGAATATTTTCAGATCCTGCTTCTTCTTTGTTAGCCAACAATTTAGCTAAACCCTGCCCTTTGACTATTTTAACTATTTTGAATTCAACATCGTATTGCAAAAGTTTTACCATCCATCTTGTTGGTCTTCCCAATGGCTCTGATTGAGAAAAGATATCTTTTATTGCTATAAAGGGAATACAACAGTAAACTTTGTTTGAGCCAAATATACCTTTGAAGTGTTCTAAATATTGGATGATTGCATAGGCATGTTTTTCCAACAAGGTGTATTTAATATTTGCTCCTTTTAGTCCTGAGCTCATAAAGGCTATTGGCCTTTCATTATTTTCATTATCTTTCTATGAAAGGACTACAACAATAGAGTGTTCAGAAGCATATGAATAGATATTAAAATCCTTTGCATAATCAGGGCAACTTAAAGCTGGAGTGGTTGATATGGCTTCTTTAATCTTGTTAAATGTTTCCATATTTTCTAATGTCCATTTTATTTCTCCAGTTTTCTTCACCATATCATTTATGGGTTTGGTCATTTCTTGCAAAATTTGGGACAAATATTCTGATAAAATTTATTTTTCCAAAGAATGACCTTACCCCTTTTAGATTCTTGGGTGGGGGAATTTTAGAAATGGCTTCTATCCTTTCTGGATCAATGCTTATCCCCTTTTATGAAACTATATGACCTAGCAATTTTCCTTGTGTAGTTCCGAATATGCATTTTTTTGGATTTAGAGAGATTCCAAATTCCTTGCACCGGGAAAAACTGTAGTCAAATGTTCTAGATGATCTTCTGGATTTTTAGAAAAAACTGTGATATCATCTAAGTACACTACTACAATTTTGAACATTAGTCCTTTGAAAGCAAAGTCCATCGCTCTCTGGAAAGTAGCACCTGCATTCATCAATCCAAAAGGTATTCTTAAATATTCAAATGTGCCCTAGGGTGTGGTGAATGTTGCCTTGTGTCTATCTTCTGGATTTATCAGAATTTGATTGTACCCTAAAAATCCATCTAACAGGGACAATCTAGTTGAACCTACTACTGCTTGCAGTAGTTGTTCCATGTTAGGCAATGGGTAATTGTCTTTTAGTGAGCTCTTGTTTAAATTTCTAAAATCCATGCATAGTCTAATGTCCCCATTCTTTTTCCTAACTGGTACTAAGTTGGATATCCAGGAGGAAAATCTGACTTTTCTTATTATCTTGGAGTCCAACAATTTTTGTACCTCTTTTTGCATTATTGGGTGAGAGTTGGATTGTACTTTCTCTATTTTTATCTAAATGGCTTGGCCTCTTCTTTCAAGGGTATTATATGTGTCATCACATCCATTTTGAAAGTTTTGAGATCTTCATAAGTCCAAGCAAAATGTTCTTTGTTCTTTTTTAGGAAACTGATATATCCAACTTTTTCTTTAGTAGGTAATGCCATGTCTACTTTCACTATTCTAGGTTCTTTCATTGAGCCAATATTAATATCCTCAGATATCACTTCTCTACATATAGGTTTATAGGCTTTGTCAAAATCATCAAATAGGCTTTCAAGAGACACCAATCCTTTGGGTATTCTATTAGTTTTCAACTGGATTACTTCTACTGGCTCTCCTATTTGATCTTTTAGCTTTTCTTCATATTTTTCATCACAGATTACATCTGCATACTGATTTTGCAAAGTCATAAAATCCTTAATATCTATATCATCTTGAAAGACCTGAAGATAGACTATGTTATCTAGCACAGAAGGTTTATAGACTGAGATAGTTGGAAATCTATCCATATATTCTGTAGTTATCTCTAGGTGATCTAGACCTGAGGCATTCACAGCTAAAATATCTGCAACATGATTTTGTTCTCTAGGAATATATGAAATATTGAAAGCCAAAAATTTATCAATTTCTTCTAGTACTGCATTTCTATATTGCTTAAGTCTAGGATGCTTGGTCTGATATTTACCTTTAATTTGTAGTATAATAAGTTATGCATCCCCTATTATAGTTAAGTAGTTAATACCTAACTCTTTTGCTTTCCTTAGCCCTAATAGTAAAGCTTCGTACTCAGCTACATTGTTTGTGCAAGGAAATTGTAATCTGTAAGGGATACTAAGGTAGTTTCCTTTAATATCAGTCAAATTTACACTTGCACCTACTCTAGATTGGGATTTAGCCCCATCAAATGACATGGTCCACATTTCTTGGGTTAATACTCGATTTGATTCAGCATCAGTTATTCTCATATCTTCTGGATCCATGTTCTTTGCATCTGGTACTTCCATCAGGAATGGGTTGTGCCATATTGAATAGACTCCCATCCCTTTTTCTTCCATAGAGTTAACTAAGTTAATCATGGTTTCATCTGTTTGAATTAACTCTATGGAGTGTTTGTTGAATGGTTCCCTTCTCAAAATTATATTCTCCTTATCTGATATGGGGATGGTAGCATAAGACCAGTCTAGTTGTATTGATCCCCCTAGTTGTTCTGCCCAATGTCTACTGAGTAAAAGTGAGAAGAATGGGTCAACATAAACTACTGCTACATCCATGACAATGCCCTTTTTGGGGTGTTGGTCTAGGAAAACTAATAATCCAGTTATCACCCCTACACAGGGAATTTGTCTGTTGTCCATTACAAAAATAGGAGCAGAATCTCTAGTACAGATTAATCCCATTTGGTCAGCTATTAGCTTAGGCATGATATTATGTGAAGCTCCACTATCGAGCATGCAATTATGAATCACATATCTTTCCCCTTCATCTAAATTATATCTTAATGACACGTAGAAGGGTCTGAAAGAAGATGGTGATCTTGTATCATGTTGATTTTGTCTAGCAGCATGACAAGTAGGGTCTTCTTTCTGCTCTACTAATCCAAAAGCTCTGCATACTTGTTCTCTGTATGTTTGAACTTTCATAAGTTCACCAAATGTGATATTAACTTTTTGCTTACTGAGTTCTGACCCAACATCAAATTCTATCTTCTTTATATCCAATGGTTTATTACTTTCTTCTTTGGGAACTTCTTCCATTGATTCTATTACCTCAGGAGTAATTTTGTTAGGGTTCCTATCAGTTTTCTCTTTACTGATATTTTTATTGGTGAAAGTTTATCTTCTTGTTTCATTTGTAGATAATTTCTCTATTCTTTCAGGGACTTGTTCTATTCCTCAAATTTAAAACATGGGTTGCCTCTAATTCTTCAACCTCTTGAGCAGTGGGAATCAATTTCCCTTGCTTCATCTTATCATATCTTGACTCATGTGACTTCTGCAAGATTTTAGTTCCTTCGATTACTAAGATCTGAGGATGATGATTTGAAGCATATTTATCCATGTCTTCTTCAAACAACCTTTCTCTAGATTCATCTTCAATGGACCAACATGCATTGATTCTTATATCCTCTTCTGATTCTGCATGCATATCTACATTACGTTGATCACTTAGGTGTATTCCACATGCATCAGGGTTATGGGGTGCATCACAAGTAGAGAAAAAATAAGGAAAACCTTCAACTACATTGGCAGATGGTATTGGGTTAGGGACATTGTTCTGATCCCTATCAGAATCTCTATTTTTCTAGTTGTTATTCCCATTACCCCTATTCCTATTCCCTTCTTCAAAACCATTGTTGTTTCCCCAATTCTTGTTGTAATTTTTCTTAAAGGGGGGATGATTGTCAACATGTGGTCGCTCTGTCTGTGAAGATTCACCATTATTTCTATTTCTTTCAATTCTTGCTAACTTGTTACTCATGTTGTTGAACATTTCTATCATTTGACTAGTCAACTTCTCCACAGGATCAATTTCAGTTCTTCTTTGTATATCAAAAGCCACTCTCTTAGGTTTTCTCTCGGGCATGTTAACCTCTAAAGAATAAGGCTTCATCTTACCACTTATCAAGCATATTTCTTTCTATATCCATTACTTTTTCCATACAACCATCAATGGTAGTGGCTTGTTCTTGCCTTAATTCATAGTTAAACTCTCCTTGAAAAGCATTCTTATAAAAACAAATAGATTGAATATCACTAGGCCTGAGGTTGGCAGGGATTTTGTTTCTTGTTTTTGAAAATCTTCTATTAAAATCACTAACAACCTCATTTTCTTTCTTCTTCATAGTGGCTAGCTCAGTTAACAATGATTGTTCATTTTTCCTTTCACCATACTTCTTTAGGAACACCTCTTCCATTTTGGTGAAGTCTGGGATATCATTGTTAGGAAGGGAATTAAACCATTCTCTAGCATATTTTTCTAAAGTCTGTAGAAACAGTCTTAATACTACATCTTCATGTTCAACTTCCAGACTGTCCATTGCATATAAGAAACTTTTGATATGATCCTCTCCAGTTACTGCACTATTTCCTAAAAACTTAGGGAGGTATTTGTGAGCTTTACTGGGTAAGGCATTTAAATTTACTGGTAATACAAAAGGCCTATATCTGTTAGTTCTCCACAAATGAACATTACCTTGAGCCATTGCTACTGTAGAATTTAATTTCATAGATGTAGTACCTACGGTGGTATGGGTCTAGGCAGTTTGAATGTAAACTGATGAATTATCTACCTTTGAATGAGAATAATCACATATATCTTCTACTACTGATTTTAAACGTTCATCTACAGTAATATCAGTAGTAATAGTATTCTAAATTTTCTTCACGTACCTTTTACCACTAGAATTTAATCTACTATTATAAATAATATTCTTAAAAAGTGGAGTTTTTTGGGTATGTATAAATACCTCTAGATTCTCGAGTTCTAGAAATAGCTCCTTACCACTTCTCCTAGTGTTCGCCAGCACGTTCTGTTCTCTCCTTTTTTATTATATTTTTCTTCTGGGTTCGTCCAATAGAGTCGCCAACACTAAGGTGCAAGAAAGAACAGAGTATACTCTTATCAAGAATGCTTGATATTATCTCTCATCCTCACAGGAGTGGGTTCTTGGGGAAATTCAAGAAAATCAAGAAAGAGAATTCAAGAAAATCAAGAAACGGGAATTGGGAAAAATAAAGAATGTAAAAATAGTGAAAATTAAAACAAACGTTCTTTATTCGAACTGGCCACCCGTTGTTTAAAAATAATGTCATTCGGTAAACAAACTTAAGATGATATGATCTTAACATATAAGTTCATCCCCGACAATGGTGCCAAAAAACTATTGGAACCGATTCTAGCATCCGTAGGATTTCGATTGTCATGCTACAAGAATCCATTTGAAACCAACGAGCTATTACAGGCTCTGGTCGACCTGCCTCATGTTCTGTTAAACATAAATATTGCTAAGGGAAAACTACAGAATGGGTAAGGAAACCCCAATGGTAATTCTATGATTAAAACTCTAATTACACGCTCTATATTTATATTATACTATATGTATTAAAATGACCAAGCATGAAAACAACCATTTGTTATGCCTTATGTAGACCGATGCCTAGATTCATTGGGTTGTTATAGCAATTTAACAACAATACTATCATGAACAGAAAGAAGGGGAAGAGAGAAATTGGCGTTCTTAATCTTATTCAAATATCGTAATAAAACCAAGAGTTAACCAATGAGAGAAATGTATATAATGCATTCAAATAATGTAACCCATTATACAGTGACACACAATACCAAGACAAAGAAATGATAGGAATAAAACTTAGAATTGTATTGATTTATGAAATATTACATGCAGAGTGGGCAGGATGCCTTTAAACTCTATTTTTCTCAATAGAATACATCAATACAATGAAGAAGACTCTGTTCAAATGATGTAACAGGTCTCTCCTACTCTCCTTATTTCAATATGATAACAGAAGAGTCTCTGAATCCTAGGCTCAATAAGACTAGAAATATTCTCAGCTTCTTGAACGCTTTCCTATCATACGATCCTGCACAACAAGGGGAGGAAGAAAGAATGAATAAAAGAAAATAGACACAAAAAGGAAATACAACAACACAACTACCGGGCACTCAAGTATACCTCTTAGCAAAAATGCTATTCTCTAATTGCTTGATGCAGAATCTGAACATCGCTGCTTCCTCTTATAGCCTCTGGTTCTTGATTCTGTTATTTTTGGTTTACTTCTGGTTGTACACTTGTCAGCATCTGATTGAACCTATTCTATATGTTGTCCAGCTGGTGCGGCTCTGAACTGACTATTAAGGTTCTTCTCTGGACTGAAGGGAGCTCTTTGTTATTTTAATTTGGCCTTTTTGCTCTCTCTGGTTGGCCCTAGAAACTAAGGATTCAACATTATATTTTTCCTTTTTGTTCTGCTTGTCCTGGCCACTATGCTTGGCTGTTAGGGACCGGCCAGGCTGTCATCATGAATTCTAGACGAGGAACGGAGGGGGACCCGACGTGATGGTGAAGACAAGGGGTGGCGTGCCAGTGGCAAACAGATGGAGTTGCACTGATCATGAGATAGAGTGAAGAAGTAAGGATGGTGAGGGTCTGATGGATGGAATGACGGGGGGTAAATGGTAAGAGGCGGTAGTGAGCGAGGGTGGCATACTAGGAAAAATGTCAGGATGGTCAAGGAGGAATGCCTAGGAGGAGGAGGGCAGTGGTAAGTAGGAAGAAGGTGGGAATGGACAACAAGATCTGGAAGCATCTATAATTTACTTCCATAACTATACTCCATCGAAGTGCTCCCCTGGTAACTATATTCCATCGAAGCATGGATTGAATGACTTTCTGAAAATCGAAACCATGCTTTTTTCTTCACGTGCTTCCTTCACCTTAAGTATTTGCAGAACATAAAATGATAGTATTTGAATCCTTTATGCTCCATTGTTTCTTTTTGTTGATGCTTTAACTCTTCCTTACTGTCTCTTATTTATAAGCCTGTGACTATGCTTTGTAGTCTTATTTTGTGGTACGCCATTATTCTAGTGAGATAATACATGATCTGGTGGCATGCTTGAGCATCAGGATTTATCTTTTATTTGGTTTACTTTGTCCTTACCAAGGTACCATACATGGGATTTTCTATGATTTCTTCGAATCTTTCCTTCCATGAGTATTCTTCTAGATTCATAGCTTCTATGCATACTATTTTGACTCCATCTTGGCTATTGATTTTTGTAATGTCTTTCAATGTACCTTGTTGTGATCGAATCACTTCTTTGATTTCTTCCTTGATATATGTTGAAGGTATTTTTGTGAAGTGATCATCCTTCTCTAGAAGCTTGGTCCTATTGAATCTTTCTTATTGGTTCGTGATCTTCATAGGTTTCATCATGGTTGTTTTTGGTATTCTTAAACCTGCAAGAGTGTTGGTTTCTAAAACTTTGAATTGTCAATGTGCTTTTTCTATTATTGGCAAGATGATTAATCATACTCGATCCTTGATTGTTTTGCTCTAACATTGATCTTGTCGTCCGACTTGATAATTTAGGAGCCGTTGATATCCCAAACTACATAATTAATGTACTATGTTCATATAAACCTTAGAAATAATCATGGTTTATTGATCCTTGTTTAATCATGATTATCCAATATTAATCCTCATATTTTTAAACCTTATCAATTTTTATTAAGCGATGGTAACATATAATATTTACTTTCTTTTGCGATCACCGTTAGATCTTACTAAGGTGGGACGTGACCATTGGATCATACATATGCACGTAGTTCTTAACCAATGGGAAAAACCATGCGTACCTTGGACTAATTTTATCAATCATTTGTAATATAATGCTTAGGCTAACCTTCGATTTTTTTTATATGCGCATCATTGGATCTGAGGAGGAATGAACATCGTCATCCAATTTAGACGTCTTCATTTAGCTTTGGATATTTTGCCGCCACCACAAGCCTTCGCATCCATTGATTCTCAGATTAGTTTGAGCGCTACCATTAGATTGTTCATAAGATGCACACTATATAGTCAATGTTAAAACTTTTGATTTTATATTAATCATGATTAAGCCAAAAAGGGGGAAATCAACCAACGTATTAAACCCTTGCTAAAGCACAATTAATTTTGTCTTTACCTTTACCTTTCTCTTACCGTTCATGGTTTCGATGTGGCCATCGGATCTGAGTGGAGATAAGCACCACCATCAGATTTAGTCAACCTACGAGTTAGTTTACCCAAGGGTGCATAATATTAATCCTGATTAAGCTGAAAGGGGAATGATTATCCAATGTGTTAGACCCTCGCTAATGATATGATTAACTTTTAATTAATATTTTGAAATCTTAAAACACTTTAATACAACTTCATGAGCGTGCTATCGTTAGATCGATTATCGATTGAGAGCAGCCATTTGATCTTGGTAACCAGCCCGATGATTAATCCAAAGGGGTACGTTCTCTTAATATTGATTTTAAAGTTCAATTTAATCGAAGCAATCGCAACCGTTGATCTAGGATTTGCTTGGCGTGATCGTCCGATCTATCGGACTTGCTCATTTTTTAACTAATAGTTTGACCCATGATGACTTTATTTAAACCTTTGAATTTTTGGAAATTGTGCGGCCATCGGATCTATTTTGGATCAAGCACATTTGTTAGATCAATCGGAGATGCTCGATTTTTAAACCTTAGGTTAAACCTTATTGACCCTTTGACTTATCTTTCAGATTTATTCATGAGAGCGCATCCATCAAATTTTTTAGATGATGCGCTACCATTCGATTAAGCCTAAGGTGCGATCTTTTTACTTTTGACCTGCTTTGACTTGTTTGGTTTATCTCTTGGTCGATTTTATTAATGCGTTGTCATCCGATTTCTTCTGGATCGAGCGTGGCCCTTGGATTAAATCTGAGGTGCTCGCTTGTTAGCTTAGTGGGGTACATACCCTTAGGTTTTAATTAATATTTTTGCTTTGGACCTAAGTTTTAGGATTTTAGACCATGATGATAATTATTCTTATATTTAACATACTTTAGGATTTTAGGATTTTATTAATTAGTTTAGACCCAAGGGAATTATTTTTATGAAGGTCGAACTTTGGCTTAAGGATTTAATTTGAAATTTTTTGCCCTATCCACTTTTAAGATACTTCGATTAATAGAAAGAGGTACACATTATTAACAACTAAGGTTTAGACATCATTTAACCAATGAAATATTTAAATTACTCACAACAACTCAAGCAGTGACCAGCATCATTATCAATTTGATTGAAACCAAAAATTTAAATTTGGGGGTTTCAAAGTTGAGTCAAATTTGGCTCCAACAGGCCATAATAGCATCTTTAAAAGCAATATTCAAAGCAAGCAAGAAGACTTGACAAAGGTTGAAGCAAAATAAATATAGATATAGAATATCTCTATATATTTAGACAAGGAAAAGCATCCAAAGAGAGGTTTGAAAGTATTAATTTTTAAGTATTAATTGTTTGTAAACAAGCTTAAGTTCGCATAAGTTTTCTTGATTTCAAAGGTTGGAGCTTGTAATAGTGACAAAAATATGTTACCTGAACCTACACCAAATCCTAGCAAATAGACATTAGGTATAAATTCAAACACAGAATAAAACAGTGCAAGAGTTGAACACTAGGCATAGAATAAAATTCTAGCATAGAGCAAATTCAAAAAGCAACGTAACAAGGAGGTGTAGAATGGATAATTCAAGGTAGGCAATTGAGCAACAAAATAGCGTCATCCAAGGAAGGAATTTTAGTGTCAACAGAGCAATAAAATAGCACCACCCAAGAAAGGAAGCTAAGAGTCGAGAGAAATGAAAGAGTGCGACCCAAGAAGGAACTAGAGTACCAAAAAGAGCAATGATAGACCACCACTCAAGATGGAACATAAGTTCCAAGTGAGCATTGAATCATCACTAATTAAGAGGAGGAAACTTGAGTGCCAAACTATGATGTACCATGGGAAGCAAAAGGAGAAGTCAAAGCATCAACTGAAAGAAAGCACTAGCACGCAATATATCAGGTAAAGTGAGGAGTCAAAATGCCATCCAAACAGAAGATATCCAAGCACCATATTTGGGAGGAAGTCTAATTTTTCAAATTGTTACTAGTTTGAGAAAATTTTGAAAAGACAAGTGCCAATATAGAATGTTAAAGAAACTAATCAATGTCTTTAGAGCACAAGAAAAAGTGAAGTGTTACATGTTTGAGTGCAGAATAAAATTGCCATGTTGAAGTATTCCAAATGATTCACTTGGAAGTGAAATGTTCTTTAAAAGGATTTATTGCATGCAAAACACACATGCTCCAATACAGTAAAACATTCAATAATTTGGATAGTACATAGAATAGAACACACCAAAGGGAGATTAAATACACTAGTGAGGGAAGGTTGAATGTGTCATAGAAGGATGAAGGTGCGAAAATAAAATCAATGCACTAGAGAATAATTAGATGTCCAAATCTAAGGTGAACGAATATTAAATGCGTTGGAGAAGGACAAACATGCCAAAAGAAGATCAACGCGCTAGGGAAGAATGAGGTGCATTAAAGATAAGGTATAAAATATTTATTTTCATTTTTAAATCTTTCTAAAGTCCAAGGGAGTAATAAGGTTAATTATTTACTCTAAGTTAATTATAGGATAAATAAGGTGCTTAATATTTTTAATAGTAACCTTAGTCATTCTAAGTGCAATTGGAGAAATAAATAGTTATAGTATTATTTTTTCGAAGTTTTTCAAAGCGATTTAAGTTTGAAAGATTTTTTTGAAGAGTAGAAACTAAAAGAACATTTGCAAAGTACTAAATTGTGGAAAGATATGGAATTATATGTTAAACTTAGAATACATATATTTACAAAATGCTTTAGTTTTATAGTTAACTAGGGAGTTATAAGAAATTCAATTACAAATTTTTTTGAAACTTAGAAACTTGAAAATATTGTTATTCAAAATTTAGGGAGACATAAGGTAGACTAAACCAAAGGAACTCAATGGATAAATTTTCAAAAGGGACTTATCAATATAAAAAAATATTATAGAAGGATACAAGATCAAAGTTCACTTCATAACCCCCATCAACAATGTAGGATAACATCGAATAGAGATAATCATGTGGTTCAAAAGTATAAATACCTTTGGTACATAGATTTTGGTGACAATCATCATATGACAGGTAATCTACAATGGTTTGATTGTCTAGAAGTCAAAGACAACTTCAGTTTGAAAATTATAGATGGTAAAACCTATCTTGTTCATGGATGTGGATGTGTAACACCTAGTACATCATTTTCAAATTTTGTGTTACATGATGTCATGTATGTTCTTGGATTGACATCTAATCTCATTTTAGTGACCAAGCTAGTAGAAATAAAAAGAATGATTGAGTTCAAATATATCAATGGAACTAATCAGTGTCTCTTTAAAAAAAAAAATGAGATAGAAGATATAGGATCGATCAAGAATGGAATATCTTCTCTTAACTCAATTAGTTCCTCTCAAGATCTTTTTTTAATTTAAAATAACATTGTTGACTATTTTGAGTGATAGATTATAGGAAATGAGATTCCTGGATATTTCTATCAATGAAGACAATCAAAAGGAAAGAGAGCCAGGTCAAGATCTAGTTCATTACAAAGTCATACCAGAATGAAGATTGTATTGAAGACTAAACTTTTTAATAACCAAATAATGTAATACAAGGGGGTGTTGGAGAATATTACATTATTTGGTACTTTCCAATGTACCACCTTGGTACATTATTAGATTACGTGCATGTATTAGATTAGAGTGTGAGTTAATATTTTATGTAATATAATAATGTGCAAGAAATGCACAAGTGTCATGTAATTACAAGTGAAAGTGTTATGTATGTAAATGTGCACAAGTGTCCAATATGTAAGTGTGCACATGTGTCCTTAGATTAGGAAAAGTTATGTGAAGAGTCAAGTACAAGTGTGTGTTCAAGATAGAGTCATGTGTATGCAAGTGGTAAGTATAAGGAAGAGTCATGGTAACCAAGAGTCATTCTAGAATGGCTATATATTACTCCATAGAGGAAGAGTGTAGTTGTTGTTATCATTATCCACAAGATATATAGAAGCTATATTGTATGAGAGGTTTGTAACACAAAGAGAAGTAATACAAGTTTGCATACATTTGAGAAATTTGTATTATGTGTAATATTATTGTGTATATTTTACTCCTTATTTGTTGAATGTTATTACATATTAGTTGTTACATATATCCTTGTTATATTGGATTATTATATTGCAACTTTATTATATTTGATCCTGTGATTATATTCCTGTGAGTTTTGTATTTGTTGTAAGGCTTCAAAATCCATCAAGCATTACACTAGAGAGAGTTTTGGTAATAATCCTTTTTGTATCTCACTAACCTTGTTCATACTAGAGATGCATATTAGTGGAGCAAGACTAGTTATCCATGCTTAATGTCATATGAAGATAATGTTGTCATATAATAGGGCTATCTAAAATAGAGTTTTCATCTAATGATATTGTCATCATCTAATTGTATTATCATAATATTGGGTTATTTAGAAAATATCTACCATTTTCATCTAGATTTTCCATCTAGAGCTATTATCTAGAGCTATTGTCAAGAGTTATAGTCTAGAGCTAGCATTCGGAGATGTCATCTAGAAAAGAGCTATTATCAGGATTTATCATCTTGAGATATCATTTGGATTTGACGTTTAGATAAAATTTATCACCTAAAAATAATTTCATCATATAATAGGGCCATCTAAAAAATATTTTCCATCTAATGATATTATTAATTTCTAATTTTTCATCATAAACTTGTGTCATATGAATAATATCTACCATTGTTATCTATATTTTTTATCTAGAGCTACCATCTAGAGTTATCATTTGGAGTTAACATTTAGAGCTACCATCTAGAAAAGAGTTATCATATAGATCTATCATCTGGAGCTACCTTTTGGAGCTCCCATATAAATTTATTGTCTAGTGCTAGCATTTGTAGGTGTTGTCTATAGTTGTATTCTACATAAAAGTTATCATCTAGATAATAACTATCTAGATTTGGAGATACCATTTGGAGAAGGGTTGTCATCTAGAGCTACCATCTAGAGTTTTCATATGGAGAAGAGTTATTACCTAAAGGTATTGGTTGCATCACATAAATTGTCATCTAGAAGATTTATCTCGAGTTATTGTCATAAAATATTATCTAAGGTGAATTTAATATTATTGTTCAAAAAAAGGGTTGTTTGAAGTGAATGTTGAACCCACTGTCCATTAACAATGCCATCTAGAAATAAGGTCATTTGAATATGTGTGAGGGATATCTATTATGAAGTTATCTTCTAATAAATGAATGGACCATCTAAAATTTAAATCATCATAAATTGTTATTGGCTAAACGCTTGTGTCACACATTAAAAAATCTTCCTATTCACTTATGATGTAAAATCTTGGATGGTTGTGTATTTCCCTATCTAGTTATGATGTAAAATCTTGGATAGTTGTGTTTGTCCCTGTCCTTGATTGAGTCTAGTATGGTTAGTCCTATTGAGGTAAGCAATTGATTTTTACCTATTCACGATGATGTAAATCATGGAATAATATGTATTGTTGTAATCACAATGACACTGAGAGGGGGGGTGAATCAGTGTGTTCTTTAAAAATTTCTAAAACATATGATTTTAAATCCAGCAGCAGTTTAAAGCAGATAAAAGAGATACTAAATGCATCAAGAAAGCATCACACATAACACAACAATTTTAACGAGGTTCACCAATGTGGCTACTCCTCAAAAAGACTGCTTGGACTACCATCCAAATCCAGTCAATGCAAAGCTACAACTTTACATAATCCTTTACCAAGACCAACCGGAAGGAGCACCAACCCCTTAGCTTTATCTCGCTTCAACAGAATGGAGCACCAACTCCTATTTTTCCAAGCACCTACTGGAAAGAGGCACCAACCCCTTATACCAAGCTGCAACTTGGAGAATAATAAAGATAATAAAAATGATACAATAAAACTTTATTCCTTACAGTCTGCTATTTTTTTGCATTCTGCTTCTACGTAAAACTCTTCGCACTGTCATCCATGCATTCACGATCTACAGATCTGAACTACGACTTTGCACACTACTCGACTGAACTTCATGCAATCACGATCTACAGATTCGAGTTACGACTTTGCATTCTTCTTGACCGAACTTCATGCAATCACGCTCCTCGCACTCGCACATTATCTCATTGCTACGCTCTCTTTACTGCAACTCCAAAGAACTATCACTTTGCTCACTCTCTAGATCAAAACGACTTGCTCTCTCGCTTGACACGAACTTATTTCGCACATTTCACACTTCTCACTCTTTTTAACCTCGCAACAGCCCCCTTTTTATAGAAGAGAATTCAACATCAAACATATTCGATCGTAACTCAAAGACGTCGACTGCAAACCCTAATGATGTCAACATCAAACCCTAGAATTTTTTTGGCTGCTTAAACTTTGTGATTGTCGCTGCAAACCCTAAAAATGCCCATCGTAAAACCCTAGCAAATGTCGGCTTTGAAACCCTAAAGACGTCCACTATAAAACCCTAGCAAATGTCGGCTTTGAAACCCTAAAGACGTCCACTGTAAAACCCTAGCAAATGTCGGCTTTAAAACCTTAAGGATGTCCATTGTAAAACCCTAGCAAATGTCGGCTTTAAAACCCTAAAGACGTCCACTATAAAACCCTTGACAATGTCGGCTTCAAACCCTAAAAACCGTCGGCCTCGATTCAAACTTGTCGGCCTCAAACTCCTCTGCCACCTTCTTCTCCTTCCTGTAGCTTATTTCCATGAAATAGCAACACGTCGCGATATCGCGACACTTTTTGTGTCCGTACGCCTCCTCGACCTTGTTGTCACGAAATCGTGACCCTTTTGGCCTTTGAACGCTTCACTACCATTCTTGTCACGAAATCGTGACACTTTGATCAGTTGCTGACGTCATCCTCAATCTTGTCACGAAATCGTGACGCTTTCGGCTTCCAACAGCTTTTCTTGCATCCTGTCACGAAATCGTGACACTTTCAGCTTTTGCTGACGTCATCCTCATTCTTGTCATGAAATCATGACGCTTTCGGCTTCTAGCGGCTTTTCTTGCAACCTGTCACGAAATCGTGACACTTTCAGCTTTTGATGACGTCATCTTCATCTTTGTCACGAAATCGTGACGCTTTCGGCTTCCGTACATTTTGTGCTTCATGCAATAGCGAAATCGCTACAACTTAGTGCCTTGTGCTTTCAACTTTGCTTTTACCCGTGAAATATTGACTCGTAGCGAAATCGCTACACTTTTGTGCCTTACACTTTCGACTTGAAGCATAATCGCTGCACCTTTGAGTTCTGCCCTTTAGACCTGTAGCGAAATCGCTACACCTTCGTGTTGAGTATTTTCACCTTGTAGCGAAATCGCTACACCTTTGTTTTGCGCAACTTTTACCCGTAGCAAAATCGCTACACCTTTACTTTGTGCCTTTGCAACTCGTAGCGAAATCGCTACACCTTTACTTTGTGCCTTTGCAACTCGTAGCGAAATCGCTACATCCTTTTTACTTAACACTTTCTCCCTACATCTGCCAGAAAATTCAACATGTAGCGAAATCGCTACAGTTTCTCAACTTAGCTTCTTGGCCTCCGACATGTCATGAAATCGTGACATTTTCACTATGCCTTCTCTCTCCTTCGACTTGTCACGAAATCATGACATTTTTATGCGCCTTCTCTCTCTTCACTTGTCCAGAATATCCTGACATTTTCATTCGCCTTCTCTCTCCTCTGACTTGTCGTGAAATCATGACATTTTTGATTTGCTTTCTCTCTCCTCACTTGTCGTGAAATCATGACATTTTCGGCTGTGCTTTCTCTCTCCTCCGACTTGTCACGAAATCGCGACATAAAACATGTCGCGATATCGCGACAGTTTTCTAACTTGTCTTTTTCTTCGAATTTTTTCTATCTTCTGCATCTGAATGACTTCTGAACTGTCTATCCACTGCATCATTGGATCTAACTCCCTGTGTTGACAACAATGACAACCTTCTTGCAACACCTTGCTCAACAATCTCCCCCTTTGGAATTGTTGGCAACACCTATATACATTCTTGTAACTCTTCTCCCCCTTTGTCAATAATACCAAAGGGCTGCTGCAGACTCTCCCTGAGTCCATCCTCACACTTCTCAGGCACAATTTGACTCCCCCTGAGTCCATCCTCAAATACTCAAATGCTCCCCCTGAGAAAGTGATCCCTGTAGCTAGTCACTTCTTAGGAAGTGTGACTACTCCTAATTTGCTTCGAAGATACTCAAATACTTCCTTGGGCAAAGGTTTTGTAAAAATATCTGCTACCTGTTCTGTAGTTGGGACATAGTCCAATTTAACTTCTCCTTCTGCAACTTTTTCTTTCAAGAAATGATACCTTATAGCAATGTGCTTTGTCCGTGAGTGCATTACTGGATTCTTAGAAATGTTGATTGCACTGGTGTTGTCACACTTTACTGATATTGGTTCACTAAAATTAATACCTAGATCTTTCAAGGTTTGTTTCATCCACAAGACTTGTGTGCAACATGTTGTCGCTGCAATATATTCTGCCTCACCGTAGATAAAGAAACCGACTCTTGCTTCTTACTCGTGCCATGCAACCAATCTGTCCCCCAAATAGAATGCTCCTCCACTGGTACTCTTTCTGTCATCAACACATCCAGCCCAATCTGCATCTGAATATGATATAAGAGTGAAATATTTGCCTTTTGGATACCACAACCCATACTCCATGGTGCCTTTGAGATACCGAAAAATCCTTTTGACTGCTGTTACATGAGTCTCTTTGGGACTGGCCTGAAATCTGGCTACCATGCAAACTGCCTGCAGAATATCAGGTCTGGTTGCAGTTAAATATAGTAAGCTTCCTATCATTGATCTATACATGGTTTGATCTACAGGTGGAGATTTGTCTTCTTTACTCAACTTGCAGCTTGTTGTCATGGGAGTGCTGACTGGCTTATAGTCCTCCATAGTGAACCTCTTTAGCATTTCTTTCACATATTTGATTTGGGAAATGAATATACCTTTCTCATTCTGATTAACTTGTAGCCCCAGAAAGTAAGACAGTTCACCAATCATTGACATTTCAAATTCATTCTGCATCTTGTTTGCTAAGTCTTTACACGATTCATCTTTGTTGTTGCCAAATATGATATCATCCACATAGACAACAAGAACAATGAGATGCCCACCTTCTCGTTTTCACATATAGATTATCGTCCACTAAACCTTTCTTGAATCCCTGTTGAGAGAGATAATTATCTAGCCTAGCATACCATGCCCGTGGTGCTTGTTTTAATCCATACAATGCTTTCTTTAATTTGCAGACAAGGTTAGGATCTTCACTGATTTGAAAGCCATCTGGTTGTTCAATATAGACCTCTTCTTCAAGTTTCCCATTTAAAAACGCAGATTTTACATCCATCTGATAAACTCTGAAGTTCTTGTGAACTGCTAGTGCCAGAAACATTCTAATAGCTTCTAGTCTGGCCACTGGTGCGAAAGTCTCTTCAAAATCAATGCCTTCGACCTGTGCATAGCCTTTGCAAACCAGTCTTGCTTTATTTCTAATGACCTGACCGTCTTCATTTAATTTATTATGAAATATCCATTTGGTGCCGATTACATTCTTGTTTGCAGGTCTAGGTACTAACTCCCAAGTTCTGTTCTTTTCAATCTGATCTAACTCTTCATTTATTGCCTTCATCCAACCTGTCATCTTTGCTTGCTTCATCTATGTTTTTGGGCTCAATGCTGGATAAAAGAGAGTAATTACTTATTACTTTCTTTCTTGTCTGAATGCCAGCTGTGGGATCTCCAATTATTTGGTCTCTAGGATGATTTTTCTGCCAGTTGCCCGTTTTGAATTTTCTGTTTTCTTGTACCTCTGAGTCATCTGATAAGTTATCTCGCATCAGCCGTAGATGTATTTTCTGTGCCATGTACTTCATCTCCTTCAATGACTTCTTCGTAGATTGGGTAGTTTTCTTGAAAATTAACTATTTGTTTCCTCCCTTCATCGAATTTAACATCTGCACTGTCCACAATTTTCTTGAGTCTCTTGTTGTAGCATTTGTAAGCTTTGCTATGTGGAGAATAACCAACAAAAACACCTTCATCTGCTCTATCTTCAAACTTTCCAAGGTTGTCATCAGTTTTTCTGATGTAGCACTTACAGCCAAATACTTTGAGATGTTTTGTTGTTGCTTTTCTACCAAACCACAACTCATACGGTGTTTTGCATTCATGAGTTCTTAACATATACCTGTTTTGAATGTATACTGTTGTGTGAACTGCTTCTTTCCAGAATCTATTTGCTATTTTGTTCTCTGCCAGCATGGTGCGTGCCATTTCCTGTATAGTTCTGTTCTTCCTCTCTACTACACCATTCTGCTGAGGAGTTCTGGCTGCTGAATATTGTCTCCTGATACCATATTTTTCATAGTATTCTGTAAATTCATTCGAAATGAATTCTCCTCCTCTGTCTGATCGCAAGCATTTAATCCTTTTCCCTGTTTCATTCTCGACTAGCTGTTTGAAGGTTCTGAACATTTCAAAAGCTTCTGTTTTATCTTTTAGGAAGAATATCCATGTCATTCTGGAATAATCATCGATACACAACATAAAGTATTTGTCGTCGTTTATGCTTTGAGTCCTCATGGGTCCACATAAGTCTGTATGAATGAGTTCCAAAGGCCCCGCTAGTGTGATATTCTTTTGTTTTAAATGAAACCTTGGTTTGCTTTCCCTTCTGACATGAAGCACAAACACTATTTGAAGGTTTCTTAATGGTTGGAATATCTCTCACTGCTTGTTTAGAGCTGATTTTCACCAAATTATCAAAACTTATGTGTCCAAGCCTCTTATGCCACAACCAGTTCTCTTCTTCTTGTCCAATGAAGCACATACCTTCTAAAAATTCTGAGAGTGTGTACAGGTTGCCAGACGTCCTTGAGCCGGTTGCTATCAATTTCCCGCTATTTATTTTTCTGACTTCACAACCCTGCTTCTTGAAAACCACTTCATGTCCTTTATCACAGATTTGACTCACACTTAACAAGTTATGTTTCAAACCATCCACATATAAAACTTCTTCTGACTTGATTTTCCCTTCACTAATTTTGACAGATCCTTTACCTATTATTTTGGCTCCATCATTATTGCCGAACTTCACAGAACCACCCTCATATTTCTGTAGATTTTCAAATTTCTGTTTATCACCTGTCATATGACTTGAGCAACCACTGTCAAGAATCCACGATACATATTTATTCTGAGCTCTAAAAGTCTGTCTGCACTATTAAAGATTCATGTTCTTTCCTGAGCTGTTCCTTTTGTTTCCATTCTATTTTAACTGTGGTGTTGGGTTCTAGCTGGGATTTCCCCTTTTCAAAATTTTGCACATATCCTTCAGAAGAAATTCTATTATGTTTTGCCTTATATGGTTGAGTTCTTCTTTTCTGAGATTGATATGGAACAGAAATACTACGACAGTTTCTGGCAATATGTCCAAAGTTGTGACACTTAAAGCATTCTACTGCATAACTCATTAGAGGAGCAAAAGCATTTCTACTAGTGAAACTTCTTGAACCTATATTGTACTTGCAGTCAACAATTTTATGCCCATAACCATTACATTTAAAATAGAAACCATAGAAATAATGATTGAACCTGAAAGATGGTCTTGGCCAAGTTGTTGCAGGAGCCTTAGATCTTCTTTTCTTCTGATGTGTGACCTTGGTGAAGCCATCAATGTCAGCTGCTATTTCAGGACTGGCATTACAGCTTTCTTTTGCCTGATTTGTTTTTCTTTCCACAGCCTGTTTCTTGTCTTTACTCTTTTCACTTTCAACATTGCTTGCCTTTGGTCCACTTGATGATTCTCCTTCAGTAAAACCCAGACCAAATTTGATACCTGTGGGTCTTTGATTGCTTAGGATTTTGTCCAGCTTCATCGAACTTTCATCACGTTTTAAATGACAACTGATTTTTTGATCCAGCTCTTGTATCTGTATTCGAAGACTAACATTTTCTTCTTCCAATTTGCAACAGTAATCTATCTTCATGGTTACCTGTACTTCAAGATCTTCGGACATTTTCTTGTACTCTTCTGTCTCGTGTTTTTAGACTCGGCTATAATGTCATTTGCATCCTCAAGCTTCCTTAACAATTTTTTATTCTTTCTTTTCTCAGATTTCCATTCTATAAGAGCAGAAACTAGCTCACCTTCTAAATCAACTTCAGCCTCACCTATTTCAATAGATACTTCAGAGTTCATTCCTTCTCTCTTTTGTGTGTTTTCTGCCTCTTCTGATTCTTCTACTTCAAACGCCATAAAGAGAGCCTCACCTGTTCCTTCTTCGAGTCTTCACTAGAACTCGTCCTTGAAGATTCTGCATTTCGGGAGATAAAGCTTTTCTTTTTGAAATTGCCTTTTCTGAAGTTAGTTTTCTTCCTCCATTCACTTCTTTCTTGATGCTGAGTTTCTTCACCTTTGTTCTTGTCATTGAGAGGACATTTGATAGCAAAGTGTCCAATGCCTCCACAATTGAAACATTTAAAAGGTAGCTTTCCTTTGTATTTTCCTTTTCCTTTTCTCAACTTTCTCGACAAAATTTGCTTCCATTTCATCCGAAGCATCCTCTTCTTCGGACTCTTGTTTTGTGCTTTTGCCTTTTAGGGCTTTGAAAGTCGCTTCTCTGTCTATGGGATTAGACCTTCCTATTCTCATTTCAAAAGCAGTCAAAGAACCATGCATCTCATCCATACTAAAACTATTTAGATCTTTGGCTTCTTCTATGGCAGAGACTTTAGAATCAAATCTAGGAGGGAGCGATCTTAATACCTTTTTCACGATAGCAACATCGGTTAATTCTTCGCCGAGACCTCTGATTGAATTGGTGATCCCATTGACTCTTTGCATGAAGGTCTCTATGTTCTCATCATTGTCCATCTTTAAAGATTCGTATTGAGCTCGATGTGCTTGAAGCTTGGCCTCCTTGATCCTATCATCTCCTTCATGGATGTTCTCTAGTTTATCCCATATATCTTTTGTTGATTCACAATTTATGACCTTGACTAGCTCACTGTCCACTAGTCCACACATGATGGCATTTTTTGCTTTTGAATCATATTCAAATGCCTTTTTACCAGCAGTGTCTGTTGGAGCGGTGGCAGGAGCTTTGTAACCATTAACTACTGCACCCCAGATGTCAAAACCCAAAGCACTGAGATATGTCTCGCATTCTAATTTTCTAGAACGCATAGTTAGTCCCATCAAACAATGGTGCTTTGTTCGAGGAGAAACCTTCACCACTTGCCATTGCGTAACTTCCAAGATCACCTTAGCTGTTTAAGCTCTGTTCAAGTACTTGGCTCGATACCAATTGTTGTAATCACAATGACACCGAGGGGGGGGTGAATCAAGTGTGTTCTTTAAAATTTCTAAAACATATGAGTTTTAAATCCAAGCAGTAGTTTAAAGCAGATAAAAGAGATACTAAATGCATCAAGAAAGCATCACACATAACACAACAATTTTAACGAGGTTCACCAATGTGGCTACTCCTCAAAAAGACTGCTTGGACTACCATCCAAATCCAATCAATGCAAAGCTACAACTTTACATAATCCTTTACCAGCACCAACCGGAAGGAGCACCAACCCCTTAACTTTATCTCGCTTCAATAGAATGGAGCACCAACTCCTATTTTTCCAGCACCTACTGGAAAGAGGCACCAACCCCTTATACCAAGCTACAACTTGGAGAATAATAAAGATAATCAAAATGATACAATAAAACTTTATTCCTTACAGTCTGCTATTTTTTTGCATTCTGCTTCTGCATAAAACTCTTCGCACTATCATCCATGCATTCACGATCTGCAGATCCGAACTACGACTTTGCACACTACTCGACTGAACTTCATGCAATCACGATCTATAGATTCGAGTTACGACTTTGCATTCTTCTTGACCGAACTTCATGCAATCACACTTCTCGCACTCGCACATTATCTCATTGCAACACACTCTTTATCGCAACTCCAAAGAACTATCACTTTGCTCATGCTCTCGGATCGAAACGACTTGCTCTCTCGCTTGACGCGAACTTATTTCGCACATTTCACACTTGTCACATTTTAACCTCGCAATAGCCCCCTTTTTATAGAAGAGAATTCAACATCAAACATATTCGGCTGTAACTCAAAGACGTCGGCTGCAAACCCTAATGATGTCAACATCAAACCCTAGAATTTTTTTGGCTGCTTAAACTTTGTGATTGTCGATTGCAAACCCTAAAAATGCCCATCATAAAACCCTAGCAAATGTTGGCTTTGAAACCCTAAAGACGTCCACTGTAAAACCCTAGCAAATGTCGGCTTTGAAACCCTAAAGACGTCCACTGTAAAACCCTAGCAAATGTCGGCTTTAAAACCTTAAAGATGTCCACTGTAAAACCCTAGAAAATGTCGGCTTTAAAACCCTAACGACGTCCACTGTAAAACCCTTGACAATGTCGGCTTCAAACCCTAAAAATCATCGGCCTCGATTCAAACTTGTCGGCCTCAAACTCCTCTGCCACCTTCTTCTCCTTCCTGTAGCTTATTTTCATGAAATAGCAACACGTCGCGATATCGCGACACTTTTTGTGTCCGTACGCCTCCTCGACCTTGTTGTCGCGAAATCGTGACCCTTTTGGCCTTTGAACGCTTCACTACCATTCTTGTCACGAAATCGTGACACTTTGATCAGTTGCTGACGTCATCCTCAATCTTGTCGCGAAATCACGACGCTTCTGGCTTCCAGCAGCTTTTCTTGCATCCTGTCGTGAAATCGTGACACTTTTAGCTTTTGCTGACGTCATCCTCATTCTTGTCATGAAATCATGACGCTTTCGGCTTCTAGCGGCTTTTCTTGCAACCTGTCATGAAATCGTGACACTTTCAGCTTTCGCTGGCGTCATCTTCATCTTTGTCACGAAATCATGACGCTTTCGGCTTCCGTACATTTTGTGCTTCATTCAGTAGCGAAATCGCTACAACTTAGTGCCTTGTGCTTTCAACTTTGCTTTTACCCATGAAATATTGACTCGTAGCGAAATCGCTACACTTTTGTGCCTTACACTTTCGACTTGAAGCATAATCGCCGCACCTTTGAGTTCCGCCCTTCGACCTGTAGCGAAATCGCTACACCTTCGTGTTGAGTATTTTCACCTTGTAGCGAAATCGCTACACCTTTGTTTTGCGCAACTTTTACCCGTAGCGAAATCGCTACACCTTTACTTTGTGCCTTTGCAACTCGTAGCGAAATCGCTACACCTTTACTTTGTGCCTTTGCAACTCGTAGCGAAATCGCTACATCCTTTTTACTTAACACTTTCTCCCTGCTTCTGCCCGCGAAAATTCAACATGTAGCGAAATCGCTACAGTTTCTCAACTTAGCTTCTTGGCCTCCGACATGTCACGAAATCATGACATTTTCCTTGCCTTCTCTCTCCTTCGACTTGTCATGAAATCGTGACATTTTTGATTGCGCCTTCTCTCTCTTCGACTTGTCGTGAATATCGTGACATTTTCAATTGCGCCTTCTCTCTCCTCACTTGTCACGAAATCATGACATTTTTATTTGCCTTCTCTCTCCTCACTTTCGTCGCGATATCGTGACATTTTCGGCTGCGCTTTCTCTCTCCTCCGACTTGTCGCGAAATCGCGACAGAAAACATGTCGCGATATCGCGACGCTTTTCTAACTTGTCTTTTTCTTCGAATTTTTTCTATCTTCTGCATCTGAATGACTTCTGATCTGTCTACCCACTACATCCTTGGATCTAACTGCCTGTGTTGACAACAATGACAACCTTCTTGCAACACCTTGCTCAACATGTATTTCCTAGTCTATGAATTTTTTGAACTATGTGAGTTGTTAATTTGTGCCCCTATTTGAATTATGATGTAATAGGAGGAACGTTGAGAATTTATAGCATCCTAAAATATTGGAGCTATTGGACTAGTAGGGTGATAGTTATAAATAGCAACCAACATCATCCTCATTGTACATATACATAATTTTCATTATTAAAATGTGTTTATCACCCTACTAGTCCAATAGCGCCAACTAGGATATTTTAAAAATGCT
This sequence comes from Wollemia nobilis, assembly GCA_028583015.1. Classification (NCBI taxonomy): domain Eukaryota; kingdom Viridiplantae; phylum Streptophyta; class Pinopsida; order Araucariales; family Araucariaceae; genus Wollemia; species Wollemia nobilis. Next base: position 756,543 of record JAQPPZ010001808.1, read on the forward strand.
TAAAACATAATGATGAAACTTGTCAATGAATATTTTTCCTAAAGTATCCCTCTAACTATAGAATACCAATGATGAAAAAAAATATCATTGTTGTACAAAATCCAATTAATATTTATAGAAAATCTTTAAAAAACAATGTCGATAAACCCAACGCAATTTACAACTACTCCTTTTGAAACACTTTGCTTCTATAATTATCATAGGAGGTCAAAAAAATATACTTCTGGATCAAAAAAATAGAAAACCATATTAGTATTTACAATATAATTATGTGTAGACACCTAAAACGCGTCATGTCGAGGGCGACTACTCATATGGACATGCTACAAGACCATATGGAAGATCTTGGATAGACTCCAAGATAGAGCAGTGGTTCTAACCACTCAATTTGGGCACCTTGGCCTAATCAGTCTGAACCATAGATCAGACCCATGATTTATAGCTGAACCATGGATGAAACCTATGGTCTACAGTCTGGACCACAACTGTCACCTACGGTCTTAACTAAAGTTCAGTTAGCCTCCAATACGAGCCAAATCGGTTGGAACGACCATTTGGTCTAGAAGAGGGCGGTTGAAGGATGGAAGATGCCAGAAGCTTCCATTCAAACTATCCTAACCACCCCTTCTTGATCTTGGCTTCTCCATGAAGCCACCCCTAGCCCTTGGGATATCCTATAAGTACCCCTCAAAATAGGGCAAAGACATCAAGCAAGCATTGGAGAGAAAAGCGGTGAAGCCCTGATGAACTGTGAACTCAGTCTTGAGTGCATAGAGAGAGAGCATTGTTGCCATCCCCTTGCCAATTTACCAAACACCATGACAATTCATGCCATGGATGCCCTAAGGAGCTAGAAGAACCAAGAAGCACAAATCTGGGCAAACGAAGGCCCTTCACATCGAATTGATCACCAAATCAGTCTGAGGACAACGAAGGCGACCCTTGAACATCAATTTGGACAAGGAGATCAAGCCCACTACCCCTGATTTTGAGGGTAAACCTATCAGAGGTCAAACCATGACTATCAACCATGGTTCACAGTGCAGACCACTCACCAGAGCTATGGTTTGCAATAGGTGATAGATCACCTTACTCTTTTCATTTATGTCCGGTTAAATAGGTTAGATTAATCATTTCTTAGGTTTAATTGTAGTTTAGAAGAATTTTGACCATGGGAATTAGCTTAGAATAGATAGTTTATGCCTTGCATTAATTAGGACATTTGTGGATCTTTTATGCACCTTTATGCTTCTATTTTGTTATCTGATCCATGCATTATTTGTCTAATGATCTCCTTTATGCTATATTACAAATCTTGATTCAATTAGCATAGTTTAAAGGTTTTCTTTATGTTTTCTTGATCATTAGTTTAATGGCATTATCATGTATGTTTCCTTAAAAGGCCTCATCATAAGAGGCTATCTATATTTTTGATCGTGTGTTGTTGTTTCTTGATCGTAGGAAGATAGGTACAAGAGGAGTCTATATCATAATCCTTCCACATCACGAAGAAGGGGGTCAACTCCACCCCAAGGCAGTTTGTGACTAGTCAAAGGGCAATATTAATGTGCCTACCCTATTGAGGGCATTGGCAATTGTATAGACTGTATCATCATTCAAGTGACCCTAAGAGGAGCATATTTGTAACAGAGATTCATTCATAATCAATACAAGAAATATCATTTTGTTGAATTTATGCAATGTGTCAATATTTTACGCTTTTATGATGACTATAGACTAATACAGTAGATAGGTGCATGCTTTTTGGTTATGTCAGAAGGTGATCACGATAGAACTCCGCATTTGTAGCCCCTGAGTGCTGACATTCTTGAATTTTTCTTATCTCAGGTGCTAACCGCAGCTAACAGCTATGGTTATTTGTTGGCCCGTGGCTTTCACCCGTGGTTCACACTGTAGCCCATAGACCAGAGCTATGGTTTACAGTAGAAGCAACAGACAATAGAGAAACCACTTGGCATCAGATCAGGAGCTGAGGTAGGCTCTATTTTTATTCTCTATTCTATATTTTCTTCTCTATGTTTTTATAGTAAGCGTTAAATCAATTGCAAATTAGGTACACTAAAGAAAAAGGGTGAATGAATAGTCCTAGTTTGCTTTTGCATTCCTTCCATTAGAAAGGTGCTGCTAGGAACAACGGACCTCTGATTGCAGTCCGCCCTAGAATACAATGACTTTGATAAAAATTGAGTGGTCATTTGCATGCTTGAGGCCCAATTAGAGGCCATGTCATCGTAATTGCATTGTCATAACATCATGTAGGACATAGCATGCATACCTTTCTGAATTTGAAACGTTCCTTTTCTTTTTATGCATATCATGTAGGAATGATCATATGAATGCTCTTTTATGCATTTGTCTTTATGCAAAGTAAAAGGAACCACACACACCACATGCAACTAAACGCTAGTGAGTTGGGCCTCATATCCAACCACTAGTAGGGTTCAACGACGGTGGGCATCATTTCCATCCGTTGGCCCAAATCCTATGTACCCTTTGTTACTAGACCATACCGGATCCGAGAACCTTTCGTACCCTAGAAAATTTGCATGTACTTTCTTTGAAAGGTATAACGCTGACTAGGGGAAAATGGGTGAGGATCTGGGAGGACCTATGCTCCCTGACCATGTGTGGGCTTCATTACCACACATTATAGGTTGGATTACGTGACTTGGAGTTCATCGCCAAGTTATCGAGCTGCGAGTGTATAGGTGAAAGCCAATTAAACTGAGAATAAAATCCAACGATTTTGCAAAACACGCGAGAGTTTCTCATACTGATACAACACATTTTGAAACAACATCAAATAGTTTAGGGCTCACTTTAAAATTTAAAAATAAGATAAGCATCATTGTATACCTTGTTTGATAATAAAAGATACATCTAGACGTTAGGTACACTATGGTGGATACACGGGGTGGTCGGCAAAGGTGCAAGCCTGAAGCCAATGACCAAGCCCCAACCGATTCACAAATACACGTGTCTAGTCCTCAACCACATGAGCAAACCGAACGTCATTCGATGAGCATTAGAGGAGACAACTCGACACGAGGGGATCCCATTGAGCATACCCCTGATAGACTAGCATCAATGCATTCTGCTAGACATAGATTAGAGCATGGAGCTTCTCAGCTTGAGGGTGCTCCACTCGAAAACCATTATCGAGACCGCATTGCACGTGCATCCATGGGATCGACCGAAGAGTATGTCATGCAGGGGACCAGATTGGTACCCATTCACACTAAGTCTATAGGGTGTACTATACCCCCACCTTTTGAGTATAGAAGGAATAGAGATCCACCCATTCAGGGGCAAGTAGACGGGCTCCCTACTGAGCGCAAGTCTACCCATACTCCCACGCGTACTATAGCATGCAAGATCACCATCGATATATCGAATGTGGGAGCTAATGGAACACCACCCCATGAGAGGTGGAGGTCTAGACAGCTAGACGGTCTAGGTAGTGTGTTAGAGCAGCTAGGCTGCAAGCCTTCGGCTCTGCCCACTCGTGCTCCGAGTGAGCATAGCGGGAGCACCATTAGAACTACTAGAGAGCATGGAGAGGCTTCTAAGCACCCTCATGTCTCACATCCACCATCCATGCATGGTGGCATGCAACATAGGACACAACATGATGTCGATGTCATCTTCACAGATAGAGGCAAAGGCACAACACATCAGTCCGATGGGTACAGAACCCACAAGGTCGCTCATACAGAGCAAGCATACCAAAGGCCTCCTATGGCTGACCAGGTCGAAAGATCATATCGACTAGCCTCTGAACAGAAATGCCAACTCCTCCAAGATCAATTGGAGGATGCTCGCCTAGAGAGGTAATGCATTGAAGATGAAGATCTTCAAGCATAGAGGCTTACTAGACAGAGGTTGTATGAGCAGCGCTTGCGTGAGGAGTGCATCCTCGTCCAGAAGGAGTGTGTAGAGTAGGAAGATAGGTTGGCTAGGGCTGGCCTATATTCTTAGGATGAGCATAGAGAGTAGGTGCACAAGAAGGCTCTTTCGCAAGCTGACATGCACCATGAGCATGTAAGCATTCACACTCATATCACTGCCCATCAGAGAGAGTGACCACCTTCGGTCGACAATCAGAGGTAGCAACATTATGAGGAACAAAAGGGGAACAGATACAACCAAGAATATCCTGAGAGTTCCCGAGCTGAGGAGGAGGAAGAGCAACGCCCTCCACCTCGATAGAAGAGGATTGTACCTCCCAGACCGCCTCTGCATCGACTTAGGGAGGAGGACTTTCTATCTTCTGAGGCTTACAAAGCTTTGGTTAAGAAGGTCAAAGCAATTGAGAAACAAGGCACGACTGTCCAAAAGCCGACACTGAGGAAAATTCACAATGAACCTTTAGATCCCTCGGTGCCTACGCCCCCATACCCTGAGCATTTTGAGATGCCCAGGTTGGACAAATTCAAGGGTGATGAAGAGGTGCAAGAACATGTCACGAGCTTTCTGGATGCTTGCTTCTAGATAGAGAACAATGATGCACTATTATTGCGTACGTTTGTCATGACTCTCTCTAGTCCAGCTCGAGAGTGGTTCAATCAGCTAAAGAAACATAGCATAACAAATTTTGAGCAATTAGTTGATGCCTTTCTTGAATGCTATTCCTTTGGCATCAAGAAATAGGCCAACCTTTCTGATTTGGTTGTGCTAGCTCAATGTGACGATGAGCCAATAGAATAGTATGGGAAGAGATGGAGGAGATTAATGGTAAAGTTGCCATTCCTGATTCCTACCATAGAATTAACCCGAATGTTTACAAAGAGTTGTGCCAAGCACATCTCGCTACTGTTGTAGCTATAGCAGTATGCTACATTCGAAGAAGCTTTGGTGCAAGCCAAGGTAATTGAGGACATCAAGTTGCAGGAAGGCAACTTGAAGCTCAAAACCAAGAAAGAGGGATATAAGAAGAGTACCTCAAAGCAACAGGGCAAGCAGGCCCATGTGAATCAGGTGGTACTAAATCTCCAAAATGAAGATAAGGGGCAAAAGAAATAGAATTATCAAGCCCATCCTCCTCCTGCGCAATACGAACAATGCAAGAATAACTACAAGGGCAAGAACAAAGAGCAACGCCCACCTCGCATATTCATGCCATTGATGGAATCATTGACATCGATTTTTTGTCAGCTCTACGAGGCTAAGGCAATAAGATTACTCGAAGTCAAAATGGTTGATCCTAATCAGCCCAAGCCCAAAGACTATCAAGAAGATCTATTTTGCATATTTCATAGAGTGAAAGGCCATGACATCGAGGTGTGTTGGTCTTTCAAACATATTGTGCAAAATATGATAGAGAAGGGAGAGCTTGTGGTACCAGGCAATCCCCAGGCGTCGGACAACCAAAACATGGGGATTTTTAAAAATCTGTTACCAAACCATGAGGCGCCCCGTAACCATGCTGGCCACGTCAATCAAGTGTGAGTCGAACCACCTACCCAGGGGTTCATCGGCATGGTCAATGTTGTTACCAGACATGGGAGGTATGAACAACTGAATCAACCTCATGCTCCCATTCAAATATAGGCCATGCCCCAACAGCGGTAGGCACAAAATATTCTAGGCCCACCAACAAGACCGGTGGTGACCATTAGGAGCAGGTTGGTTCAAAACCTGCAGATGACTCCTACGAAGTTGTCGATATATGAGCTTATACAGTAGTCCCCTAGGCACAGGGAGACTCTTATGGACATTCTGAGGTCCATTGAGGTACAGTCCTAGGATGCATAAGCATTCATAAACTTCATGGGGCACGTACAATAGTGCCAGGAACCAATGATCCAATTCTATGATCATGAAGTGAAAATAGTTTCTGCAAGCATGGCTGACCCGCCACTACATATCATTGCATGTGTTAACCATGTGTCATTCAAAAGGGTCTTGATTGACACTAGTTCATCAATCAATATAATCATGACTAAGGCACTGCACCATTTGAAATTGCCTAAATCACTCATCGTACCAACCACCTTTACATTGAGAGTGTTTAACGATGCACTATGCTCTATGGTTGGCACGATTGTCCTACCTATTCAGGTGGGACTAAAGACCATTCCCATAATGTGTCACATGATAGAGGGTGCTTTGCAGTATAACATCCTACTAGGGAGGCCTTGGATTCATGAAATGCATTGTGTTCCCTCGATATTGCATCAGTGTGTCAAATATATACATGAGGGACAAGTTCACATGGTTTCATCAGATGAAGAACCATTCAAGTTCATGAACTTAGCAGATTTGCCAGGGGGTTTCATACTCCCATCAACGCACTTGGACATACGGCCCACGTCGTCGATGAGGGTTCCAAGAGGTAAATAGGTGGTGCATGTTCAACCATCGATATCTATATCAAACAGATCTGAACATACCACTACAACTTCTCTAAGACCGAGTGCATCAATGATGCATCGGGATGACAAGAAATTAAAGGTAAAATTGGGTAGGAAAGAAGCAAAGAACACACTCAAACCAGTCGCCACTGAGGCTGCCACTCCCATGGAGGTGGAGGGAGCCCAAGATCAAGTCGAGGAAGCACCTCAGCCTGCCTCGCCTGCATCATCAGTAGGGTCATCCGCACCGTGGGTGACCGTTCACCTAGCCAGTACAGGTCTGGGTGAATACCTCATGCAAAATGTGACCTTTGGTCCTATTTTAGAGACTGCACGAGACATGGGCCGATCGATAGCCCATCGATATCCAGTTGGATCCATAGTACCATTGGGTGAGCCACCCAACCAAACAAACTTCATCTACGTTGGGTTGGATCAAGTTCCAACGTGAGCACCCATGGAGATGGATGATGAGGAACAGTTCACGATGAACGTTCGGTACTTGTCCAACCCAGAGTATGCCATGCACATTTTTGAGCTCTATCATTGGCATGGATATGGCCTTGGTATTTTTGAACAAGGACGAAGAACCCCTCTTGAACTACGTTATCAGTTGGCAACTGATAGGTTCGGATTGGGATTGCAGATTCAGGGACATGATGATTTACTCGTTGCATCATTGGATCATTTATACCTGAGTCTGGGGGATGATGTGGATTTTAATCCATATCACCCTAACATGTCTAGCCTTTGGGGCAACAACCCAATGGTGTCAGTCATCACCATTGAGAGACCGGAGCTTGAACATGAAGAGTTCTCAGAGCAGAACCCCAGAGGCAACCTGGGTCATCAAAACCGTATCACAACCGATGATACTGGTATGTAGGGGCACAACCCCGCCATCCTAGGCAATCTCGACTCAGGAGATCTTTGTAGTGAATATGGAGAGGAGTCCACCTCCAAAATAAGTGGACCGAGCTATGATGCAGATGGTGAGTCCTCGAATAATGATCAATCTGAAGAGGAAGTTGAACGAGCCTTCGTGGTTTCGACATTTCTATGCCATTTGCTGCCTAGAGAGCAATTAGATGAGATACAAGAGCATTTCATAGTCGATAGTGATTATGAAGATGAGATAGAATAGGCCTACTTAAGGCCTCATCCAGCTAATCTCCCAATATTTGTGGACACGATAGAGTGGTCTGCTCATAGTAGCAATCATAGCGATGAGGATGAGATGACCGATCCGAGGCTTGTATATCCACTACATCTATTGCCTGTAGAGTCAAAGTATGTTATTGAGGTAGTCCCTCCTAACACTGATTGCTCTAAAGAAGAAGCAGAGCCAATTTTTGCATCGGTGTCATATATACGATCGTTCTATCCGATTTATCCGGATAGTGATGATAGTGACCGTAGAATCAGATACATGGGGCCACATCTGGCAGATCACCCCTTGCATATGGGGGAAGTGAAGGATTATATATATACAGTGATGATGAGGATTCATTGGAGATGGCCTATTTAGGGCCTCATCATCTACGTAATCAGAATCCACCTCGAGGTCCACCACCTATTACAACTACAGGTTTGCATCGAGAGATTAATCTCCAACACCACCTCAGGGAAAGAATAAATCTAGAAGAGGAATATCAAAGACTCTTTCCCCATACACCTACTTATGCTGAGCTAATTGAGTCGAGAGATCCCATTTTACAATTAGTGCACAGGGAGGATCCAGTTGTCCGGGCACCTCACAGAGAGGACCCATTTGTCCCCATACCATCTGAGCTAGATCTTGGGTATGAAAGCTACACAGACGATGTAGAGTTTAGTCCATGTGGTCCTGGAGATCAATTCCATTCCATCAACATGGTCTCCATTGATTTGACCACTCCACTCTACAATCCAGTAGATCCATCCAAGCCATTGCATCTAAACATGGATGCTATCGATTGGGATCGCACTGATTCACCAATAGAGCCTGAAGACTTCTTCCCGAATGAAGAGATGCTACAACCATTTCATTTTGGACCAGGTTGTGCTTATGATGTCTATCATGTTGAACATGCTTCCAACAAAGAACATATAAATCCAGCTGATGACATCCATTTGATCCCTACGCCTCATCAGCTTGAGGAGGGATCCCATATGTCAATAGAGGAAACCTTCGAAGTGGATATCGGTAATGACCCCACCAATCCAATGAAGGTTAAATTTGGAATGAGTCTCACTCCAGATGAGCATGCTAGCATCATCCCTCTACTGAAAGAGAGACCTGACCTTTTTTCTTGGACATACAAAGATATGCCTGGTCTAGACCCAAAATTGGTTACTCATAACCTTTCGCTAGACCCGTCCAAGAAGCCTGTCAAGCAGAAGCTCAGAAAGATGCATCCAATAGTAGCCCTGATGGTGAAAGATGAATTGTAGAAGTTGTTGGATGTAGAATTTGTCATTTCCATCGACTATCCAGAATGGGTATCCAATATGGTACCTATAGGAAAACCAGATGGAAGGATCCATATTTGCATGGATTTTAGAGATCTCAACAAGGCAACACCCAAGGATTCATTTTTATTGCCAAGTATCGATGCTCTAGTAGATGCAACCGTAGGTCATGAAATGCTTTCATTAATGGATGGTTATGTTGGTTACAATAAAATTTGGATTAAGCCCGAAGACCAACATAAAACCGCATTCATAATGCCATGGGGAACATTTTGCTACAAAGTTATGCCATTTGGTCTTAAAAATGTTGGTGCCACATATCAGTGGGCTATGACATATATCTTTCATGACTATATGCACAAAATCTTAGAATATTATATGGATGACTTGTTAGCTAAGTCATTATTGCGTATTGAGCATGTTGAGGTCCTAAGGAAAGTCTTCGATCGCCTCATCGAGCATAATGTGTGATTGAATCCTAAGAAGTGCGTATTTGGCATAACTTCAGGTAAACTCTTGGGATTCATCATCTCTAAGCGAGGCATCGAAGTAGACCCAACGAAGGTCAAGGCTATTTTAGAGATGCGTCCTCCCACTAATATCAAGGAACTAAGAAGCCTTCAGGGCAAAGTAGCATCCATAAAGTGATTTATCGCTCAACTATCGGATAAATGTCGACCCATGAATCGACTGCTACACAAGGGGGTCCCATTCAATTGGGACGAGGACTGCCAAGCAGCTTTCACTGAAATCAAGCACTACCTGGCAACGCCGCTAGTACTAGCTCCGCCTAGTCCAGAAGAGTCATTTCTACTATATATATCGATGACTGATTTTGCATTAGGGACCATGTTAGCCCAAAAGAACATGCTAGGCAAAGAACAAGCCATATATTACATTAGTCGAACTATGGTGAGCTACGAGTTAGGATATGCATATGTTGAAAAATTGTGTTTAGCAGTGGTGTTCGCTACCAAGAAATTATGACACTACATGTTAAGTAATACGACATATGTTATATCGAAACAAAACCCTTTGCAGTATATGATGAGCAAGACATATCATAATACACGTACTGCAAAGTGGATCATGCTATTGATAGAATTTGATCTAGAATTCATAAGCCAGAAGTCCATTAAGGGATAGGTCATAGCAGATCAATTAGCTGAGGTGCCATTATCCAATAGTAGGCCTCTAACAATCGAGCTTCCGGATGATGCAGTGTTTGTAGTATCCAAAGCTCCCGAACCCGAAGAGCTAGAGAACAATGTTGATATGACTCTATTCTTTGATGGTTCAAAATGTGAGCAAGGAGCTAGCATAGGGATAGTGTTTTTCACACCACAAGGAGCTCCAATGCCCTTGTCATTCAAACTAGACTTCCCGTGCACCAACAATAACACTGAGTATGAAGCCCTACTCTTGGGTCTCCACACAGCTGTCGCCATGAACATTAAAATATTAAACATCTTTGGTGACTCCTTGCTCATAGTCAATCAAGTTAAAGGATTATTTTAGTGTCGATGTCCAGTACTGAAAGCCTACAAAGATCTTGTTGCCACATATCTAGCTAAATTGGAATGGTACGACATCGAGGCAATCCCTCATTCATCAAATAGGTTCGTAGACACCATGGCATCTTTGGGATCCTTAATCCCTCAAAATCCATCTACCGATTTTACTACCATCCATGTCAAGACGCTCTCGCATCCTGCAGTGGAGCGTGCGGCCTTTGATAATAGAGTATCAGTCAACATGATTAGTGTGGAACCAAAAGATGATTGGTTTCTCAAAGTCGAAGACTTTCTTAAGAAAGCACCCTAGGGGTCTTTAACCACCCAGAGTCCTACAGGGAGTGGCACCACCATTCATCATAGGGTTGTTTCCCAATATACATTTGCAAAGGTAAATACACAGGGGGTACAAGTTGTCTTAGCAGTCAAAGCTGAGGCTCATCAGAATTGGATGTCACAGATTCAAGACTTCCTAAGACTTGGTTTTGTCTCGGAGGGACTATCGCATGTCGCAAGATGCACATTTAAATAGAAAGTGACTAAATATGTCTTAATAGGAGACATTTTGTACCATCAAAGTTACGATGGAGTTCTCCTTCATTACCTTGAGCTCGAAGAGTCATCTTGGGCAATTTTAGAAGCTCATGATGGTACATGTGGTGGCCATTTCAACGGCATGGCCATCATCAAGTGCATCCTTCGAATGGGTTATTATTGGCCCACTATGGAGAAGGATTGCAATGTATATGTCAGGAAATGCATCAAATGTCAACATCATGCTAATCTTATGCACCTGCCATCACAGGCCTTACAACCCATCCAAGCGGCTTGGCCATTTGCTCAGTGGGGGTTTGACCTGATTGGCAAGATCTCTCCTCCATCATCAGGCTGACATACATTCATTATTATGGCTACTGAGTATTTTACAAAGTGGGTGGAAGCCATTCCCTTGACAATGACTACTAGAGCTCGTATAGCAGAGTTTATAATGGAGCATATCATAAGTCATTTTGGGATACCATCCAAAATAGTTTTGGATAATGGAACTTCTTTTAAGAACAAAACTGTGTGAGCTTTAACATCTAAGTATCGCATCAAACATAGTTTTGCAACTCCATATTATCCACAGGCAAACGGGCAAGTTGAAGCCTCAAACAAGACTATGGTAGCCATCTTGAAAAAGATAGTGCAAGAACACCACAAGGATTGGCATACACAACTACCCCTTGCATTATGGGCTTATAGGACTAGCATCCGGATGCCCACTAGGGCAACTCCATTTTCACTAGTATATGGCGTTGAGGCCATTATGCCCTTAGAGTTGGAAATTCCAATGTTGCGCATCGCATTGAAAGAGTTCATTGATGATGACACTGCATGGCAAGCTCGCCTAGATCAACTGACGTTGCTCGATGAACATCGTGTGAATGCCCTTGAGCATCTCCGCATTTATCAAGAGTGACTCAAATGAGCTTACAATGCCAAAGTCCACCAAAGAGACTTTGAAGTTGGGGATCTTATGCTGAAAGAAAACCAACAAAACTCTAATTTGCTACCTGATATGCGAGACAAATTTATGGCTAATTGGCTAGGACCCTATATCATATCTAAAAATATTGGTCCAGGTACCTATCGCCTAACATCGCTAGGAGGTGTTGAGGAGCCTGAACCTCTCAACATCATCCATATTAAGGCATTCTATGCTTAGAGAGTGTAGCAAAAGGCACCAAGGGTTCTAAAACCACTTGGTCATGTCAGTCAAAAAGCTCCAAAGGCATTTGTAAGCCCTTTGGTCAGTCAAAAAGGCACCAAGGATTTCTAAAAATTGCTTGGTCAACCCAAAGGCTCCGAGAGTTTTTCCAAACTACTCGGTCATCCCAAAAGGCTCCAAGCTCTCATTTGAGTGATTTGGTCATGACAAAAAGCTCCAAAGGCATCTATAAGCCCTTTGGTCAGTCAAAAAGGCACCAAGGATTTCTAAAAACTGCTTGGTCAACCCAAAGGCTCCAAGAGTTCCTATGATTGCTCGGTCATCCTAAAAGGCTCCAAACTCTCTTGCTAAAATTTTGGTCAACTAAAAGGTTCCAAAGGTGTCTGTAAGCCCGTTGGTCAATCCAAAAGCCCCAAGGATTTCTAAAAATCGCTTGGTCAACCCCAAAAATCTCCAAAGGCATACATACTCATCATTTGGTCAAATATGAAAGCTCAAAAATTCATAAAAATTTGAAAATGTATAAAATTCCAAAAAATTGGTAAAGCATAAAAATCCAAAAACATTTGCTTTTGCATTTTGCATTTTCATACATGCATTCATTTCATTGCATTTCATTTAGGCATTTGTCACCCGTTGCATTCCATAATAAGAGATAATGTGTCTGTCAAATCTTATAGACGATGACAAGTTTGTGTTTCAATCATGCACCCTTGCATTTATCATGATCCATTGCATTCATACACAATACCTATTGTGGAGAAACATGTATGTATACCGAGTTTTCTAGTCATTCAACCATACCTAGTGGTCTGCTCAAGAGTTGATAGAAAGCTTGCTTTGCTTTTGTAGCTAAGGTCCAGTTAGTATAGCCCTTAGCATATCAGAATTCTATCACTAATCAACAAATTAAACAATCCTAATAAGGACTAGGGGAAGATGAAAGCCATGAAGCAGGACCGGGTATCCTGAGGTGAAAGGAATTATTCTTGCTTATCCCCCTGTGCGGACGGTTCGAGAAATGTTGGCAATTGGCAAAAGGATAGGTTAGTTCCCTATTCAGAATCCCTTGCTTACGATAAAATGAGCAATATCCCAAAGTGGTATCCCACATCAATCCTCATGATTGATACCCTAGATCGATATCATAGATCGACATCCCAGATTGATATCCCATATTGATATCATAGATCGATATCCTAGATCGATATTCCAGAAATGGTTCCCACCAAAGCAAATCCCCAAGGGAAGTTTCTAAAGAAAATTATCAAATGTGAATGCCAAAAAGTGAAGATCATAAAATCAAAGTTCAAGTGAAGATCAAATGAAGATCACAAATCAAGTTAAATCAAGATCAAATGAAGATCAAAAAATCAAAGTTCGAGTGGAGATCAAATGAAGATCAGAAATCTAGTTCGAAGAGAAATTGAATGAAGATCCAGAGATAGTTCAGAGCCAAAAAGGAATCTACTCCCTTGCTTCACTACATATATGAGCAAGTATCCTGAAATTGAAGGATAGAAAGGAATGAGCTTGAATCCCTAGAATTATCGGCACTACTATACCTTACGCATGACGATATGTCTGATATACTTGCATTTTGCTTGTATGCAGACCAATGTTTGAATGTGGAAGAGCTAGCTTCAGGTGTCCTGCATTGCTTAGTGGCTTAGTCCAACTAAAATCTAAACCTAAGATTGGATAAGACATTTGTGGAGCCCCTATCTTAGCAATGGGCTGAAAGAATCCCGCCTGACATCGGGGAATGCTCGTGTCTTATCTTAATATATTCATTTGCACACACAAGGATAATGAACAGTTAGGGCCTATTCTAGCAAAAGCCTTGTATCTCAGAAGTCTAGTATGGTCAGTATACAACTTTTGAGCAGTCTACTAGGGTGTTTGAGTCTCATGGAAAACCTCAAAAAGTTCTCTAATAGCAACAAAATACCAAATATCATTAGACATCAAAAATACGAGTCATTCATTCATCAGAATGCATTTTACAAAGCACAATCAAACATATAGGATAGATACCGCATGAATATCAGAAATGATGTTTAGACGGCCACTGACTATATAGTGCAGCAAAACAAAATATACAGAATGACATATTCATTCACCTAACATTATACCAATCCATTTCACTGCATTTTATATATGGGTGATTAATTAATTTTAATTCTTGTAATGAGAATTACAAATTAGTTTGCATGATTGTTATACATCTTGTAATGTCATACAATAGACAGATACAAACAAAAGTCATTCCTTATGTTTTTTTTTAGGGATTAAAACATACAGGTTCATTTCCATTATATTATGATCATGAACATAGTGCATTATTATCCATCGCATAGGCATATCATGATATCATCACATAAATTAAATCCATACAAAAAGCAAATTCAAACATGGATTTAAAAACAAATACTGCATCCATTTGCATCCATCATAAATAGCACATCTAAACATATAGATCACTGCATAACATCATCATCATAAATCAAATAGCTAGCTAGTGCATGTCATCCATACATCACATCAAATCATATAGCAACAATTAAAACATAACAATATAAGCATTGCATCCATGTGCATCAAATAAACATAAAACTAAAAAATAGCAGTACACATAATGAGCTATAAATGATCAAAGTCATATATATAAATATGTGTCCAAATGAGTACATAGGGAGAGTACAAAAATGCCCATAGGCTACAACTGTGTAGGTCCTCGACCTTACACACAAAATGCTATATCAAAAATGTAGTCTATGGTAAGAGAGCTCTAACTCTGATCTCCCCCTACGCTAGAGCTCTCACCGCCTCCCTCACTGCTCTGCTTAGAAGCCTGCTCAGCCTGCTCTCCCCATTGTCCTGCTACCTATGGTGGGTCCTACTGAGGATCCTACTGACCTCCAAGTCCGAGGAGGCCTAAAACCCTACCAACTACCACCTGGGCAACTGGTACCTCCGTATGACGAGCCCTATGACTGGACATCATAGAAGACTACCCTACATCTCTGGCCCTAGCATGCGAACTACCTCCATGAGTACTAGAGGACCTATGAGTCCTCTCTGACCTATGAGTGTGGTGACTAGAACTCATCGTAGACTGAGTAGTAGTCCTAGTCCTGGTCCACTGAGCATCTGAAGCAAAAGGGTCATCGGGCATCGATAACCCATGCATCTCAATGTAGCCCACCAGCTGACCCACTCGAGCAACCCGAGATGCGTGCATCTCATTGGTCCTCATGACCATGCTGCGTAGTCACTCGATCTCAACTATCGAATCTTGACCCCCTAGGATAACTACTACTAGTGCTACCAATGGCCCCATGATAGCCTAAGGAGGTGGCATAGCCCCCCTCGATGCCCGAAGGAGATCCCTCTCTGCTACTACCATAGCCCGCTCTACCCGAGCTACATCTAAAGTAGCCTATAGTGCCTAAACCTATGCATCTACATCTATAGCTCACGTAGTGAGTGCCTAGACCTATGCCTATGCCTCAGTCAGATGCCTCTCCCTATCAGTCAGCTGAGCCCATAGGGTAGCAATAGTAGAGTCCCGCTCTCATTGCTATGTCTAGAACCTATCGAGCTGACTATCCAAGTCAGCCACCCATGCTAGGAGCACCCCCTCTGCACTATCAGGAGGGACCTCACCCTCCTCAAAGCCTCCTCATCTGGGTCAACCTCAGGAGCCTCCTCTATGATGGCCTCCACCCCCAGGCACCCTCTATCCTCTAGCGCACCCTACACCCATCAGGATCTACCTCTGCTCCTATTGCTCTCTAATCTAGCTCTCGACCTAGAGGCCCTATGTCGTACCATCTAAACATCGACCACCACCCATCGTATGTAGGTGTGGTCATAGTAGTCTCGACCCTAGTCTCTTGGTAGTCATCAGCAACATCTCCCAGCACCTCAAGAACAATCCACTATAGATCATGCTCCATGACCAAGCGTCTATACCTAAATGGGATATCTAAAATATCCTATATGAGCCCAAACTATCATAGGACCCAAGAGTAGAACTGGTACTCTCGGATCTCGACCTTACGACCGATCAACCATCTATCATGGTGCACCTATCTCAACCACTAGCCCTCCTTCGACCACACTAGGAAATCCATATAGGGCCACCACTAAACATCATTCAGGCCAAGTGCCATGAACTGAGTGATATAATGTTGGACATCACCAGCATGGATCCTACTATGGGTACCCTCCTCCTCATGAGGCCAACAAGCGGCATAACACTGACGATCATCAACAATAGAAGTGATGCACAGTGGTAGATCCTTAGGATGCTCTATCTTAATGTGCTGCCACCCCCAGATCTACAAAAGGAGACTACAACTCATGCCCTTACGACTCCACTCAGTAAATGAATATAGCTCCCTATAGAGGTGGGCCAACAGAGTGCTCCCCCAAGCCAAGCGCAATGGCTCCCTAGTAGAGCTCTGCATGACTCTCCATACACTGGCCAAAAGGTTCCAGGGAATCCTCATGCCTGAAGAGTCTAGAAGTATGACCTGAACCATGAGGATCATAAATATGATAGCATAGACTGAAAAGACATGCTTACCCTCCTAGTAAGCGATGTGAACTCCTCCGTGGTCAATAGCATCCTGAGCCTCCTAGCTTTGGTCTCCAAAGATAGCATCAAAAATGGGCTTCTTAGCCCCAGAAGAAGAAGATGTGATGGCCTCACCATCGATAGGGATCCTAAAGATCTGGTAGACGTCCTCCAAGGTCATGGTCATCTCACCCATGGGCAGGTGAAATGTGTTGGTTCGGGCATCCCAACGTCGAACCAACGCAGTAAGGTAAGCCTGATTTACCTGAATAGTGGGTAAATCCAAGACATAGCCAAAACCCATGGCTCTAAACTAGTCATGCTCACCACCCATGAGTCGCTTGTAGAGAGTCTTAAGAAGATCAGGCTCTCTCGCTCTAGAAGTCACAGTCTGAAATAATAGACTACTATAAGAAAAAGCTAACGCATAACAACAAAAACATCTAAAAAAATTGATAAAAAGACAAAAATGTACTATGGTACATTCATAAAAATACTTAGGCAAACCTAAAATACATTAAAATCTAATTAGTTGCCTAATTAACTTAGAAAAAATAAAAAATCTAAAGAATTTTTCTAAGGTTTTCGGACCGCGGATAGCAGCTACGGTCCCCAATCGTCCAATTGGGAACCGTAGTTGGTACCTGCGGTCCGCCAATGACCAAAATTTGATCGTTGGGCATTTGAATGTTGATCGTAGATGTCAGCTGCGGTCCCCAATCAGCAAATTGGGAACCGCAACTATTACCTATGGTCTCCATTCAAACATCGGACGGGGTAAATTCCTCGCCCAAAAAACAAAAAAAAATTATTAAAATTAAAAAACAAGAAACCCTAATCTAGCCTAGTCTAGGTGTGAGGTTAATTGCCAACAGTTTAATTAGGGTTCATTTAACTCATTAATTAGTGAGGTTAATTTTTATCGGTATCACATGCGTGGTCTCGGTTTAGAATTACCTTTCCCTCCGCGCGGCTGGAAGAAGCTTCTCCATGGGCTGCCATCATGCGGTAAGAGGTCAACGAGTCTACAGTTTGGTAGGTTGTGGTTAGGGTTTGCGTCATCAAAGGTACAAATTTTATCATTGTCAGAGCTCTAAAATCGCAAAGGAATAATGAAGTAAAAAGTAAAATTCAACTTTTTATAACCTTTTACATTAGAGCGTGGACCGCAGCTAAGATCTGCGGTTCAAGAATTAGGGTTTTTTGATCGTAGATCGTAGCCATGGTTCCCAAAATTTGCAAAATGGGAACCGCACATCAAGGCTACGATTAGAAAATGGAAGCAAATCTGACAAAATCCCACCATGGGAGGGTCTAGAATGTCAAATTAATGACCCCCAGAAGGTCGGATGTTCAATAAGAGCCATCAATTTATCAATTTGGTGATTTTTAAGCACCATGGTCATTTAATAATTCACAAACAAATAATAACAAAAAAATCAAATAAATCAAAAGCCAAATGCGTCTCGTATTCAGTGATTTACCCTATACACTTGGTGGTTGTAGTGACTTGGGATCTATGCAATCCGGTAAGATGAATAAATCACCATAAGGACATTTGGGGCAAAAATGTCATCATTGATATGATATGATTCATTTCAATCCCTAAGAAGGCCTTTGTGGCTGGACTGCTCCACGGGAACGAAGGGTTTCATACCATTTCTCCTATGACACCTTTTCAGCAAATCATCGACAAATGTGATTCAACACAAGCTTAATTACATTTGTATCATTTTGATTCCCTAAGATGGCTATAGTAGCCTGACTGCTCCATGGGATAGAGATGTGCAAATACTATTAATAGTTGCAATCATAAGCTGAACTAAGCCTAGCCAAAGCATTAAATTGCTAGAATCTAAGTTTGTTCAGATCATTCATTATGGTCAAGCGACTTCGTCGCTTCAATCATTGTCATTACCCTCATCGACTCATCGCTTGAGGGGGTAGTCATAATTTCATAATCATAATCAAAGTCAATAGAAGATCCCTGAAATCATAGATCCCTTGATCTTGTCAAAATTGTGTTCGTTCTTGCGAATCATTGTCAACAACTATCATAAGCTTCCCCCTTTGCTTGGGGCAAACAACAAATATGATAATTGGTTTGTAACTCTCATCCTTCGGATTTATGGGTCAGAAGATACCTATACTTGGCATTGATGCTATCCGAATGTCTGATGACGAGTGCAGACTTGTCAAAATGTAAGCCTTTCACGAGTTGGAAGCAATGATTCCAGGATGCGCATCCTTTTGATGGACCTGGGGCATCTAATGTTGATCCGACTAATGATCATCATAGAACCTTCGACATCATTTTAGGAGGTCTATTTTTTCTCAGCGTTGTTCGATCTCACAATGCATCTCAAAAGGGGCATCTGTAGACACCTAAAATGCGTCATGTCGAGGGTGACTACTCATATGGACATGCTACAAGACCATATGGAAGATCTTGGATAGACTCCAAGATAGAGCAATGGTTCTAACCACTCAATTTGGGCACCTTGGCCTAATCAGTCTAAACCATAGATCAGACCCATGGTTTATAGCTGAACCATGGATGAAACCTATGGTCTATAGTCTGGACCGCAACTGTCACCTACGGTCTTAACTGAAGTTCAGTTAGCCTCCAATACGAGCCAAATCGGTTGGAATGACCATTTGGTCTAGAAGAGGGTGGTTGAAGGATGAAAGATGCCAGAAGCTTCCATTCAAACTGTCCTAACCACCCCTTCTTGATCTTGGCTTCTCCATGAAGCCACCCCTAGCCCTTGGGATATCCTATAAGTACCCCTCAAAATAGGGCAAAGACATCAAGCAAGCATTGGAGAGAAAAGCGGTGAAGCCCTGATGAACTGTGAACTCAGTCTTGAGTGCATAGAGAGAGAGCATTGTTGCCATCCCCTTGCCAATTTACCAAACACCATGACAATTCATGCCATGGATGCCCTAAGGAGCTAGAAGAACCAAGAAGCACAAATCCGGGCAAACGAAGGCCCTTCACATCGAATTGACCACCAAATCAGTCTGAGGACAATGAAGGCGACCCTTGAACATCAATTTGGACAAGGAGATCAAGCCCACTACCCCTGATTTTGAGGGTAAACCTATCAGAGGTCAAACCGTGGTTGTCAGCCGCGGTTCATAGTGCAGACCGCTCACCAGAGCTACGGTTTGCAATAGGTGATAGATCACCTTACTCTTTTCATTTATGTCCAGTTAAATAGGTTAGATTAATCATTTCTTAGGTTTAATTGTAGTTTAGAAGAATTCTGACCGTGGGAATTAGCTTAGAATAGATAGTTTATGCCTTGCATTAATTAGGACATTTGTGGATCTTTTATGCACCTTTATGCTTCTATTTTGTTATCTGATCCATGCATTATTTGTCTAATGATCTCCTTTATGCTATATTACAAATCTTGATTCAATTAGCATAGTTTAAAGGTTTTCTTTATGTTTTCTTGATCATTAGTTTAATGGCATTATCATGTATGTTTCCTTAAAAGGCCTCATCATAAGAGGCTATCTATATTTTTGATCGTGTGTTGTTGTTTCTTGATCGTAGGAAGACAGGTACAAGAGGAGTCTATATCATAATCCTTCCACATCGCGAAGAAGGGGGTCAACTCCACCCCAAGGCAGTTTGTGACTAGTCAAAGGGCAATATTAATGCGCCTACCCTATTGAGGGCATTGGCAATTGTATAGACTGTATCATCATTCAAGTGACCCTAAGAGGAGCATATTTGTAACAGAGATTCATTCATAATCAATACAAGAAATATCATTTTGTTGAATTTATGCAATGTGTCAATATTTTACGCTTTTATGATGACTATAGACTAATACAGTAGATAGGTGCATGCTTTTTGGTTATGTCATTATGAAGAGAATGAAATCGCATAGAAAAAAAAGAATATGAAAGGTTCCCTTAGACACACAATATCATTAAAAAATAAAGAATCATCTTCATCTAATTATAAAATGGTTTGATTAGTGGGGTTATATATATCAACCCATAATGAAAGTTACCTAATGTCAAGTTAAAAAACTAACCACTAGATAATAATATTATGGCATAAATAAGTCACCTTACAATGTGCTCATGGGTCGATAGTGCAATATATAATTTTTACAATACAAGGTTGATCATGGCCTTAAGTGAAGGCTGATACTTAGTTTAGGGCAAGAGCTAGTTTTAAGATATTCAAAGAAGAAATAGGTCAAGTTAGCGCAAAACACATAACTTCATGTCAAGGCAATAGATTGAGGTTAAATATGTTTCATTGGAAATAATACTTTGATACTCTTCTAAAAATTTAAAGTTTTGTCATTTTGGATGCCTATAGAGGAAGATATTAGTGTTAAAATTTATTTCAAATGATAATGCAAAAATGCAGTCTGTGCAAGTACCCTAACTTCAAAGGCATATAACTTCTAATTGAGGTATCAATTTTAGTGTTGATTTTTTGTTCGAAATAAGACTTAAAAAACTTTAAATTAAGATATCCTTAAAATATATATATGAATTTTGGGCATAAAATGTGGTCTATTTTTTTTTATTTCTAAGATCAAAACCCTTATTTAAGGGGTGTATATTTGGGTATTTTCTTATTTATTCAAAATAGTAAAACAAAAAAATGGTATTAGTTAAGTCAGTTAAATTCCTTGAATTTCAAGGAAGAGAACCAAGTTTGAATCTTGTACATGCATAATTATCAAGTTGTTTTAATTCCAATATGTTCATGACGTAATATGCGTAGGGCCCATTTCAATCCCATATAACTACTTTTTTGAAACAGTAAAAGAATATTGATGGGAAAATACATTCATATATGACTATTCATGAGGTTATGGAATATTTAGGGAAGTAAAAGAAGGAATTTATGGAAGAGAAAAAATTATCTATAAGATGGATAGGATAAGTTTTCTCCACTACACATATTTGAAGAAAAATAATCACTATAAATGATATGGAATGAATATTCATACAAAGATAAAAATGCACCACCAATAATATGGAACATCCATTAATATTATGGTATGATAATCTTGGTGAAGAAGAGAACCAAATAAAAGGTGAAGATGATGAAGGTAAAGAAGATGTAAAGCGACAGATCATCATGAATATATTAAGAGTCATGGAATGGATCTCATATTCCATATGATCTATGGATCTATAATAATTTTGCAAGAAGATATTTTAATATTAAATATTTACATGAGGATAGAATTATGGGATCCAATTTTAAGCAAAGTTTTGAATAAACTACTAGCATGAAAAGGTAGACGGTTATCATTAGTAGGATGAGTGCAACTATTTAAATGAGGGTTACAAGCCATTCCAACATATTAGCATTTTATTAACAAAGGGAGGACATTATAAAGAGATAAAGGGGTATTTGTCAGGAAAGGGCTTCTAGAGCCCTAGAACAGATTTTTAATCCCTATCATGCAATACTTCACAGTGGATAGGATTGATGAACCACTAAGAGACTTTCATCTCGCTTTCTTGAGTCATTTAAGGGATGTAAAAGAAGTTAATGTGCCTGATTATTTTGTGATATAAATGAATATTTCAATGGATGGAATTATGAAGGGTACATAATCTCATGCAAATAACTAGACCCTCCATTTGATCATGTTCAAACATGTATTATAGAAAGAAGCTCAGAAAGCATCCATCACCACCATATATAATTTAGGATTGAGGTCCATCCAAGATAGCCCTCACAGAATTATTGAAAGTGAGGATGAGGAGAAGATGCCTACTGGTAATAATTCCAAAAATAATGTGGCGATGAGATGCACTCTGAGTTTAGTGAATCGTGAGCCTCAATACCACTCATCCAGAACCACAACAATAAAACAAAAATTTTAAATAGTGATCAAGAATCCTTAGATGATTATCCTTTCAAGACTAATTGCATGAAGAAGGAATTTGATTGCTTGAATTATCTAAAGGATGCAGAGCTTCTATCAAAGGCCAAGTGTGATCCTTAAATCATTATGATTGAAATGCTCAAAAATGATTACTCAAACTTCTACAAAATTCATACTATTCTTTAGCATGTGATTCAGGTGGCCAAAGCAATCAATTCCAACTAAAACATAATTACTAAGGCAATCTAGACCACCCCTAAAAAATATAATAAGAAGAAGGTGGTGGAATAGCTACTTGTTTCTATGGGTTTTTGGTGCTATGGGTTTCGAACCCATTGCTACTGTTTGGTTTTTTAAGTTCTTGTTGTTTCTTCCTATCCTATTAGTTTTATTTTGCTGTGTCCAATTTACTTTTTTGTTTGTTAGGTTTGGGATGATCATTTTTCTTTGTTTCTCATTTTTTATTTGTTTTCAAAGGTGAACTCAGTTGATTTTTAACCTTTTTGCTTTGTAAAAGGTTTAGAGTCCCTTTCAAAACCCTTTCAATCAATCAAAAAAACATATTAAATGTCATTGTGTATTATACCAAAATTGGTAGACAAAAATATTAATCTATATTATGCAAACATTTTATGGGTAGGATTATATGATAAAAGGAAATTTTCTATCACAACCCAAACTTACCCAACCCAAGTAAGAACTTTTTTTAAGATATAATGGAATACATGGTTCACTAAGATTTTTCCATAGCAGGATCTATATTTCCATAGGGCTTAACCACATTTTAAACCTTATAACATTACAAATATTTCTTTAGTGGACAAGAGAGGCTAAGCTCTCATAAATAACCTAGAATTTACCTTATACACCTTCACAACATAAAGGAAACCTTTGTATGGTCTTCCCATTTCCATGCATTCTTTGTGAATGCAGGACAATTCAACCATGGTGATGGATTAACCCTATCTCAATCCTTCGAGAACAAGGGATGCTTACTTTCCAAGATGCATCATAAGTCCTTCTATGATGTATCCACTAGCGTATACCCTTATGTCTAGTTGATTACACCTCCACGATGAACCACTAGCCACTAGTGCTTAGGTAATCCCATATCCTCGATGGTATACCTAAGGTGACCTCTACTCCATGTAGATATACTCACATGGAACCAATAGGCCAACCTACCTTGGTTACCATCACTAAATCTATCATGTTAATGAGTTTCAATCCTCCATAAATGGATAGGAGATACAGGTTACACCACCCAAATCCCAATTTCAAAGACTCGATGTCTATGAAAACTCCTCAAAATTCCTTTATTGATGAGTACTCATTACATGGTTCCCAAGAGTTATGCCACTGTAACTTCTCTAGGTGGGTTGCATATTTTGGGTCTATCTATAAAGAAAAACTAGGTTCATCCCCCCTAAAAAACTCTTTCCCCAAACCAAAAAGAAACATAGATAACAAAACCCATCATTGATAGAAACACAATCTTTCCTTCATTTTAATTAATGCTCATATCTAAAATAAATCATCATAATCCTTTAAATGCATTTTGAAGATATAAAAAAAACATAATACTTGAAATAAAATATCTTTCTATCATATTTCTTAAAGCATAATAAAGTCTATACAACAGTTTAATATGATCCAAAATTAGCCATACATCAAATGCTAAAACATTCATTAATCATAACTATGATTCATTACATCACGTAAAAGTATATCCAAGAACAACTCTAGTTCTTAATAACATTAATACATTTTACAAGCCTTTCATTTGGCCTTTCTTTTTCCAAGTTCAATAAAATGATCTTCACCAACCATGGAAAAATACTCCTTCTAGAATCCATACTATTGAATTTCATGATCTCCACCAAGAATAGGAGATTTTAAGGTATCATAACAGCTCCTAAATCATGAGAGTGCATTCCTAAATGCATACTAAATATTCATTGCAATCAGAAACCAAAAATAAGAAGCTCAAAACAATAATCATTCAAGTTCCTTCTTTCTTTACACACCTTCTTACAAAAGCTTAATCCACTCTTAGCATATGCAAGAAGTATATTCCCCAAAAGAAACCCTATAATTTATTTTGAAATTAAATGGCTCCACACCTCATAAAATAAAACCACAAACAAAATAATACATTCATCTTTAACAAAACACTTAGAGACCCAATAATCCCTTAGATAATATTAGATTCCACATCCCTTTAATTAATTCTTGGATAAATTAAAAACCAGCAATAAATATTTAGTAAACAAAACATAAAGTAGTCCACCCATAAAGTGGACTACTCTATTTCATTACTTTAAAATAAAAAACCCCAAAGCCAAATATATCATATGATTACAATAAATAAAACCAGCAAGTCACAACAATATTTCAATATCCAATAAATGTTTAGCAACTCCACTTTAAAACACAACCATTTAAAATATTAAGGAGCTACCCTAGGTGCATTGATAAAGATAGTCTCGAGCCACTTCAAAAAAAATAAAAGATAATACAGTGGCACATAGCTCAAAGCACTATTCACCCAAGCATAAACTAACACAGCAAACGTCATCACGAATAACTAGATTCAAAGAACATAATACATAGTCCTCAGTAAAACTATAATCTCACTGAAGATTGTAGCGAATACATAGTTCACCACTGTCTGATTAAGTACCCACAAAATCTCATTTTCCAAGCTTTGATGATGTCATCAGAACAATAGTAAATCAGGTAAACTATTTCTATAATAAAATGAAAGATCAAACTATCTTCCACCTATGGCTATTCTCTAAAATATAGCAACACATTTCATGAAAAATTGAATGCATAGTAAATTTATCATTAAAGATTAAATCATTAATAATGTAATTCAAAAGGTTTTCTTTATTCAAAAAACATCATGCACCAAAATAATATTAATTTACTACAACCTTCACATTATGGAAAAATATTGTGATGTTTTTGCATTATTAACTCAAGCACACCAACAAAGCAAAGCATAAAGCTACAATAATATTTATCAAGAGCAACCATGAAACAAGCAATACGAAAGTCTACTCTCCACTGAGCTAGCATTTGGAAGAATTCTACAGGATTCCATAAATATATATACAAAAAGCTAGAGTATACTTTTACCTACTCAAGTCATTTTATCTACACATCGAATAAACTCAAGCTCAAACTAGATTACAAATCCAACATACAATGAGTTTAAAGTTAAGGAAGGAACATTTCTCAAAGAAGAAAGGTTTTCAACCCATATGATTCATATAGGTGATAACATGAAATGATACAAACTCAGATCAAAACTACTCTTCAAGCCCCTTAACAAGAAATCGATCTTTTGAAGCCTACCTAAAATCATTGTAAACCTTCAAAAAAAACTCTGGTGGCATGTTGAGCTTCTAGTTCACTAGTCTTGATCCTCCTTTTCTTTGAAATCCTTAATTCCTCCTCTCATCTACATACCGAATTTCCCTTCTTCCTCCCTACCCACTTTTTTTTCATGTTCCTTCCCAAGAACTCTCTCAAGAATAACCACCTCCTTCCCATCATTTGATTTTCCTAGGGTATTTTTCATGGGTTGCATATATTCTCAAATAACCACTATGCACTTCCCCTCCCATTCAAAGCATGAAGGAGTATCACCAACCAACAAGCAATAAATATTCCAAAACTCTTACCATAGACATAGTAAAATATTTAAATAATAATTTTGATTGCTAGCTTAGTAAACAATCTCATTAAAAAGTAGTTTAATAGTTAAAACAACCAAGCATAGAGTCATTAAGTCCCTACTTAATGAACCTTTCCCTCAAAGAAACACTTTCTTTTCCAAAGTAAATGAAAACAAGAATCATTAATAAAATACATTACTAAAAATCCTTAGTCATTATTGAATTCAAACAAGAATAATAATCCTTCATTATTAATGTTAAAACAATAATGTCAAACAAAAGATAAATCTTTTATATCTATTTTAAAGCAATAAAATCAACCATATATTTTTAATAACCAAAAAACCATTTATCCTTTCTTTGCAATGAAACTCTTCTTATCAAATAGAACCCCAACCAAAGAGATATTATTAAGAAGCAATCAAGTTTCATCAAAACTTAAGCTATCACAAAGCATACTCATCCACAAAGTAAAGGAATCAAGCAATGATCACACACCCAGAATGATCTACTACATCTATTTGTTGGTCACATATGTAAAAGGCCTTTTAGTAACTTCAAGGTTACCAACTTCTACCCTATCAACTCCATTGTTATTAACAACTTCCCTATCAATGGTATGTTTTCCACATGCAATTCATGATATGCAACTACATGAAAGGGTATTCATCCATGTTACCCTGAGCTGTTTGATGAACAATTCATCATCATCATTTCCCTTTCTTATGGCATCTTGTTCTCGGTGGTTGATCCTTTCTTCCACCCATGAGAGTACCTGTTCCTGCAAATGTGTAAATCTATTAGCAGCATCATATTCTTACATAAAATAAATGTTTACAACAACTAATCATCATATAGCCATACAATCCATCATTAAAATAGCATATCAATTCATAAGTCCATCATATGAATAAGTTCACCAAGGGAGGGTCATGACATACTACCCCCCTTAGGCTAAACACAATCCTCTATGTTTCATCAATATCCTATAATTAAAACAAAAATTACATTTCATTTTCAAATAAAAAGGAAAATGTCTCTGCATATCAACCACTTTCTCCCAAGTGGTATTTCTCTCTAAATAGTGGTCCCATTGGACCTTGCATTGTTCTAGAGTCTAGTTCCTCATCATTTTGGAATGGAACTCTAGAATCTTCACAGGTTTCACCTCAATCACTAAAGGGTAAACTACCTACAAGTTAGAAACATTCCATACATGGTTAGGATCAACAATATATCTCCTAAGTAGGGATACATGGAAAGTATCATGGATCTTTGACAAGTTGGGTGGCAAGGCGAGATGATAGGCTACAGGACTTATCTTCTCAATAATTTCAAAGGGCCCAACATATCTAGGATCCAACTTAGTAGATTTTATGGTGCTTTTCATGGGCTTTACTCTTAAGAATACTCTATCTCCCACAAAGAACTCTCGAGGTGATCTCTTAAGATCGGTATAGCCTTTTTGACGATTAGATAACTTCCTTAAGCCTTTGCTTGATCCTCCTAAGCTGATCCTCCATATCTCGAACCATGTTTGATCTGATGGCTACCTAATCCTCTAGATTATCCCAAGAGAGAGGTATCCTGCATTTCCTACCATACAAGGCTTCAAACGGGGCCATACCCAAGGAAGCATGATGTCCATTATTGTATGCAAATTCTACCAGATGCAAAAAGTCTTCCCATCGAGACTTCTAGTCCATGTAGTACATACGAAGCATGTCTTCCAAGACCTAGTTTACCCTCTCTATTTGACCATCTATTTTTGGATGGTATGTAGAACTTATGTTCAACTTTATGCCAACCACACGGTGAAGAGCTTGCCAAAATGTAGATGTAAATCTAGAATCTCTATCCAAGATAATCACTTTAGGAAACCCATGTAACCTAAATATCTCTTTGGAAAATCTATTAGCCACTACTAGAGCATCATATTTTGTGCTCCTTGGTATAAAGTGTGCAACCTTGGTTAGCTTGTCCACCACCACAAGAATTACGTCATGTTGGTACCTATTCTTAGGTAATCCCACAATAAAGTCCATTGATATGACCTACCATTTTTGCACAGGTATATCATGTGGGTATAAATATCCTACCGGATGCCTATGCTCAACTTTTACTTTCTAGCACTCCATGCATCTAGCAATGAATTCGATGATATCCTTCTTCATACCTATCTAGAATAAGGTCTTTTTCATATTCTCCCTCATCTTAGCCCCTCTAAGATGAGCAGAGTAAGGAGATTTATGCACCTCCTGCATGATCAATCCCCTTAAATCACCATTCTTAGGTATGACAACTCTATATTTGAAGCACAAAATCCCATATTTTATGCTAAAATCCTTATTTTTCTTTATATTTCTTGCCCGCTTTGTATGTATGTTATTGCAAAATAGATCTCGAGTCTACGCCTTCCTCACTTGATCCATCAAGTCTATGTGACTACAAGACAATGTAGCTATATACCTTCTTCTACTCAAGGCATCAGTGACCTTATTCTCTTTTCCTTTGATATATTCTATACCAAAGTCATACTCAGCTAAGAACTCAATCCACCTTCTCTATCTAGCATTCAGCATAGGTTGAGTAAAGATATACTTCAAACTTTGATGATCGGTTTGTAGCTCAAAATATTTTTCTAGTAGATAGTGCCACTACATCTTGAGTGCATGCATGACTATTGCTAGCTCCAAATCATGTGTGGCATAATTCACCTCATGCTTCTTGAGTTTTCTTGATTTGTATGCCACTACTGATTCATATTGGAATAGCACTCCTCCTAACCCTTCTAGTGATGCATCAATACAAACTGAATAGTTCCTCTAAGGATCTAAAATCTTTAGTATAGGTGCGGTAGTTAGTTTTTGCTTAAGTAACTCGAAAGCAACTTCACACTTATCTATCCATTTAAATTCCTTTCCTTTCCTTTGAATATTGGTTATTGGATAGGTGATCTTAGAGTAATCCTTCACAAATCATCTATAATAACCTATAATACCCATGAAGCTACAAACTTTAGACACATTAGTAGGTTGTGGCCAACTCAAGATGACCTCAATCTTCTTGGGGTCTACTGCAATTCCTTTTGCAAAGATGATATGCCCTAGATATTGTACCTCTAGGACATAAAATTCACATTTTGAAAAATTTCCATAGAGTTGGTTCTTCCTTAACAACTCAAGCACTATCCTCAAGTGCCTATCATGGTCTTCCTTAGTCTTAGAATATATTAATATATCATCCAGAAATATCAATACAAATATATCCAATTGCTTCCTAAATACATAGTTCATTAGATTCATGAAAGTTGTCGGTGTGTTGGTTAATCCAAAAGGTAACACTGTGAACTCATAATGCCCATATCGGGTCTTGAAAGCAGTTTTGTGAATGTCCTCATGAATTCTCAACTGGTGATAGCCTAATTTTAGGTCAACCTTAGAAAAAATTGTTGCACCCTTCAATTGGTCAAACAAATCTTTGATCCTAGGCAAAGGATACCTATTTTTGATGGTCACTTTGTTTAAAATTTGGTAGTCAATGCACAATCTGAGTGATCCATATTTCTTTTTAACAAAAAGGATGGGTGCACCCCAAGGTGATACACTGGGTTTGATCAACCCCTTTTCTAGCAACCCTTGAAGTTGTACTTTCAACTCCTGCATTTTGATAGGATTCATCCTATATGGAGTTCTATGAATAGGTTTTATTCCTGACATTAATTCGATGGTGAAATCAAACTCTCGCTTTGGAGGAAGTCCAAGAAGATCTTCAAGAAACACATCCCTAAATTCTTGCAAGATTGGGTGTTTTCCAAACACCTCAACTTTTTTATCCTTCTCATCTTTATATAGTTTTACAATAAAAATAATTCTCTTTTTTTCATGGTCTTCTTTAGTTGCATTTTTGACAACAATTGGGGTCGAAATGACTCTTGTTCACTAACATTTCTCAATATTTTGTTGTCCTTGTCAATGTAATCAATTCATCTATCTTGGAAGTTAATTAGAGCTTTATGAGATTTTAACCAATACATCTCCAAGATGATGTTGAAATCATGTAGCAAGGCTACATATAAGTTTCATAAGGTAGAGCCATTAGGTAGGGTGATCTCAACTATAGAAAAACAATGATCCATTCAGTAGGTTTGTCTAGAACCATACTCAATTTTCCACCCTTGTAAAAAAATCCTAGTCTTTCTAGCATATCCCTGACTAAACTAGAAGAGATAAAGATATTCATTTCTCCACTATCTATTACAATATTTACACTTCTATCCAATAACTTACCATTCAGAATTAAAGGTGTAGCTTACCCATCAAAGTTTTCATTATTTGTGGTTGCATAGATTTTATGGTTAGGTTCCTCTGGTTTCTTGCTTGATCTTGCTCTGTGTGGGTACTTGTTTACATAGTGAGGACCTGTGGATGATTTTTGTGTTCTCCTCACTCAACCATTTTTTTGTAACAAGAAGATCTAAGGCTATGAATAGAGATGGTAGAGGCAAGTACAACAGTAGCTAGATATGCTCCATTTCAATGGAAAGAGGTAGATAATTGGTATTTTTAGAAAATTTGGAAGAACAAAGGTAAAGAGTTTGAATTTATCAAAAGGGTGCGACATCGTGACATGTTGTTGTGTTATGATCATGGAGCAGTGGAAAGGCTTGAAGCAAAAAGGAGAGCATGACATAAATATATGCCATTGTATCATGGTCATGGTTGCTTGTGCAAGAAAAAGGTGGAAAATTATCATAGTGTCATATTGCATATCCATGTCATAATCATGAAATCTCAAGAAATATTAGGTTGAAAAAGTGGTACGATACTGCGATAAGTCCTTGTGTTGATGTTGCCAAAGCTAGATCAAGTTAGAATTGGAAAATATGGCATGACATCATGACATGTTATTGCATCATAGTTTCTAAGATCTAGAAGATCAAAAGGTCAATAATTATTGTGACATCATGACAAGTCCCTGCATCATGGTTACCAATATCTGAGAGGCCCAAAAGCATGAGATAGAATGTGACATCCTGACATGATTCTATCATGATAGTTATAGAGAATAGAATCCTCAAAGGAAATTTGGCCTAAAAAAATCTATTATAGATCAATGATGGTAGATGGTTTCAATAATGAAGGATGGACCAGATTTAAGCTCATATCCACCACTTCCCTGCATGCATGAAGTATTTATTTAGCAATCCCATTTTGGATTGATGGAGTTGTATTTTTGTTGTAACAATTTTTGGAATAAAATTTATTTTTGTATTTTGATTATTGAATCATAGAAATATTATAAATAAGAGTAGTGGCCTCTTGTGAAAGGGTTGGCTCTTAGGCATTTACAAGTTGCATGTATGAAGAGTTTTGGAGAAAGCAATACAATTGAGATCTTTGTTTGGCCTCTGGTTCATCTTGCAAAATATGTATGTATGAGTGGATGAATGTTTCTGCTTTGGCTAGATGAATGTGCATGATATTAATTCTATTTTTTATATTTTTGTACATTTTTACTTTTCTAAATCTAGAAATAATTATCTGCTAAACTAGATGTTGATTAAAAATTATTTGTATATGATAAAAAATGGGTTGGTCTATTATGAGATTTGATGTTTTTTTTGTTTCATTATCTTTGTGCTCTTCTTGTTGTTTCCTAATATGTACCATCTTAATTTCTAGCTTCAACTATGTTTATTCCTTTCTGCACCATTTTCCTCCCCCATCATAGATTTTAGCTAGTTAGAACCTTACAGGAGCTAGCCTTCTCTGGAGATTGACCTGATTAAGCTTTGTATCTTAATTGGTCATTCAATGGTGTCCAATTCTTGGGTGCACATTTCACCATAGGTATATTTTAGACCAACAATTTTTGGTACGCTCGATGGGACCCACATCCCACCATTTGGATAAACTAGGGTTCAATGATACCCTATTTTGAGCAATAAGTTTATTCAATAACTTTGTGAATCTGCTACAAATATAGACCCCTATCTACAATTGGTTACCTTTAAAACCCTAATTAGTTTCTATCTTCCTAGAGGACCCAAGATCCAAAAAGTAATCTTGACGTCATCAACAGAGGAATCATGCTCATTTGGTGACTCCTGCCTAAAGAAAGAACCCAAAAATATTGAAAATATTTATGTCACATAAAATATTAATGGATCAATGGCATTGTCCCTGATGGAAGGATACAAGCCCCCTTAATATCTAGTATCTACACAATATTCCTAAGGCTACCTTGAAGATCTTACCAAGCTTTGATGGTACAGAGAAGACTGCATTTGAACATTGTCAAGATGTAGCTTCCTTGGCTACTATGCATAATATCGCATTTGAGGATGTGATGCTGAGATTGCTCTTTCTCTCCCTCAAAGTAAAATTATTGTTGTGTTCTAGGTCATTATAAGATAGAAGTATCTACACATGGGTAGATTTGGTGGAAGCTCTCATTGATACCTTTGATTATTTTGGGGATCATTTCCTACTACTTACTCAACTCTCATTCATCAAAAGAGAACCCAATGAAAATATATTTGAATTCAATATCTGATTCAAAAGGATGTGGAGAAGGATTCCTCATGAATTCCAATCATCCCCTACTCAGGTATATCTATATTATATTTGTGCTTTCCACTCTGATATAAGCATTCTTAATCTAGAAAAAAGAAGTTCTCATAAATTTTAAAAGAAGCCATTCATGCTAAAAATATATTGATCCAAGCGAGAAAAATACCACCTAGGGAAAACCCCTATCTCCTCCAAATTTTATTTCTTATATCTTTCCCTGAAGAGGATAGGTCACAACTATACCAACTCATAGAAGGTGATATTCCTACCAATTGTCAGAAAAATAGGTACCAAATAGAGCAGGATTTGAAGGTGAGGATTCAAAGGCTAGCTAAAGAAGATAGAAATATGGAAATACATTTCTCAGAGAATATAATATAATATTTCAATGGCTATGGGTCTATTGTACATCAAACCCATCAACCTTGTTATTTCAGCTAATAACAAAATAAAGAATAAATTTAGAAAAGGAGGAATAGTAGTGAAATGATAGAAAATGGAAAAGTGGTCAAACTTTGTTTAAACTCTCATTCTATAATGCATTCAATTTTTAGGAGGATGAGTATCACTTTGATCAGGTGAGAGGATTCCCATTGATGGCTAATATAATGGCATGTAATGGCATACAAGACTATGAACACCAAAAAATATAGGTCGTGTGGTATTTCAATATGAAGAATGTGGAAATGTTGATAGCCTATTTTCACCACCATGAAGCTCTAGTATTAATTATAAACTACTTGTTTGCAACCCCTCCCTATAGAATCAAGCAGTAAAGTAGAAGAGATTAGAGCCATTTAAGATCTTGTATTTCCCTACTACAACAATTGAACAAAGAATAAAAATGATAAAACAATTTCACAGTTTGTTTAGAAACTTTGCCCTAGTATCTGCGGGATTAAGGAAATAGTTTTTGATGTCATATCAAGTGGATTTAATTGATTTTGTCATTGTAAAACTCCCAAATACTAGTGGTACGCTTATACAAGGTCCCTTTCCCACCATCCTAGAAATCCATCCTCATATTTATATTTATCTCTTTTAAAAATAAAAATGTATATTACATAACTGTGTAATGGATCTAAAAGCCTAGGTCTCAATTATACCCATGGAAATTTGCAAAAACTTAGGTCTAATACCAGACACATAAAAACTAGGTATGTTGCATTTCAAGGAAAAGCAGTAGAAATAGGTGGTAACACTACACAAAGTACCAATGTTGATATTTGGGCATCCGAATTTAGCTATAGTTCAAGACGTAGTAATTGATGTACCTTCATTGTTTGGGATATGCATATCCCAAGATTTTCTAAGAAAGCTGGAATGATACATAACCCAAGAGCAGGATCAGATACTAATTCCATTGGTCAAAGAAGTCATCATAGTGTCCAATCAAGGCTTGCATGCTTTTTGCATTTAGTGATATAAGAAGCAAAATATGAACCCCATCAAGGAGACCATATGAAAAAATAAGGTAAATTTTTTTAATATACCGAAAGCTTGGTTAACTCAAATTAAATCTAATTTGTGGTTTTCCAATCACATATCTCGTGATGGCTCAGTAATAATTTTTTTAAATCAATGGGGTACAAAGGACCATTATTATCTCCATTGGAAACTGGCAACTCATGATGCAGAGATGATCAAAGATCATTAAATGTGGCTGATAGACAAAATGAAAAGCTAATGTCTGTTCATAGGGCTAGTAGAATGAAACTAGATGCTTGGTTTATCACTTATGCCTAGGATACAAAAATTTTAGAGCAAGAACCAAAAATAGAATGGGATCTTACTAGGGTTAGTGGAAATTGGACACCATGGCAAGTTGATCATGAAGAGCACCTCAAATTCAGCACCATATGGTCTGGGTATTACAGGTTCACAAGGTAATATTACAAAAAAAATCAAATTTAGGCATGGGCACATACATAAATTTTGTCTACATAGTCGGTAAGTACATAAAGTGACTAACTACAGTCATGATGAATAAGTAGGGTAGTTTCATGATTTGAGCATGTGCTTTGCATAATTTTGTACATACACCTCAAATAAGTAGAAATAAATTTGAAAAGTAGATTGAGAAAATCATGCTTTAGGGGATTGAGCTTTCAGCAAAATCAAACAAGTCGTCTAACACAACCGCTAAAAAATGCAACCTTTGTGTTTTCCCTTATTCATATTTTTTCATGATAATTATCCTGACTCTATAGCCCAATGGATAAATATGGACTACTTTTAGAATAACATGAGGTACATCCAATAATACATTATGAAAAAGGTAAGATCACTAAAATGTGCACAAACAAAGAGTAGTGTTATGCATTGCACAATGTGATGTTACATGAAAGCAAAAGAAACGTGAGTGAAGGACTCATTTGGCATAGAGGTAAATATTCTAGGTAAGCCAAGCATTTTTAAATCCAAGAGGTGTGACTTTTCAATCATCAATTGATGAGATATTCTCTCTCAACTCGACCATATATATAAGGATGGATGCTCGTAAGAAATCAAACAAATAAAATTTTAGCAGATAACATGGGTCTAATAGTGTAAATAGTAAGTTACAGAGAAGAGTATGAGTGGTTGAAGAAAGTTCTATCCACCTATATGAGGAAGTAAAAAGGACACCAAAGAAGAAAAGGATTACCCTCAAAATATGTTACCTCATGGCAATCTATCTTCTCTTGAAACAACTTTGAGCCCTAATGGAGTATATTTATGAAGGTGTATCTTTATTGGAGGTTACCTTAGTTTGTTTACCTCAAATTCTTGTGTTTGGTCCTTTTCTTTTCCTTGTCTTTAGCACTCTAGTGCTGCTTCTTCTTGATCACCTATAAATATATAATGTTCCTTTATTTTTTTGATATCCTCCTTTGTCTCCAATGGATTTTTATACTATGTTTTATCCTTATCCATATCCTCTCACCACCATTTCATGCAAACTTGATATTTTGTCATGTGTACTCATCTCCTTTGTCCTTGATTTATGGATTTTCATGTATCATTTTGAGCATCCCCTTGCCATATCTGTATATCCTTTCTTTCTTACCCAGTGGTGTAATTTTGTAAAGAGTGAATATCCCACTCCCTTACGTTAGCTTCACTTTCACTCAAGCTTACCTTTTTTTCCTAATATAGTTAATTATTTTCATGTCTTCTTGGTTTTTTTTATACTTTAAAAAGTGTTGG
The DNA here is from genome assembly GCA_028583015.1 of Wollemia nobilis. NCBI lineage: Eukaryota > Viridiplantae > Streptophyta > Pinopsida > Araucariales > Araucariaceae > Wollemia > Wollemia nobilis. The sequence continues at coordinate 792,510 of JAQPPZ010001808.1, forward strand.
CCCTATGATAAGATAATCTGAGTTCTACAACCTTGCAAGCAAATTTTCCCTATGAGTCACCAAGAATGTGGGTGATTTTTTGTTCTCCTCACCCACCCCAAAAAAAAAATTAACAAGAAGATCTAAGGCTATGAATAGATATGGCAAAGGTAAGTACAGTAGCAAGCAAATATATTCTAATTTAATGGTAAGAGGTAGATAATTGGCATTTACAAAAAATTTGGAAGAACAAAACTGAAGAGTCCAAATTTCTCAAAAGGATGTGATATTGTGATATCACGACATGTTGTTGTGTCGTGGTCATGGAGCATTGGGAAGGCTTGAAGCAAAAAAGAGAGCACAACATCGTGATGTGTCACTATGTCATGGTCATGATTGCTTGTGCAAGAAAAGGGTAAAAAATTATCATAGTGTCACAATCGTGAACTACTTAGGAAAGCTTAGGCTAAAGAAGTGGTGCGATGCCATGATAAGTCCTTGAATAATGGTTACCAAGGCTAGATCAATCAAAATAAAAAAAATAAGACACAACATAGTGACATGTCACTATGTCAATTGCTAAGATCCTATAATCTTAAAAGTCTAAGAATTATTGTGACACTGTGATAAGTCCCTACATCACGGTTTCCAAGGCTAGATCAAGTTAGAATTGGGAAAGAAGACACAATATCATGACATGTTACTACATCATGGTTGCTAATATTTGGGAAGCTCAAAAGACCAAGGATTATAATGACATCGTGATAAGTCCTTGTGTCATGGTTTTCAATACCTAAAAGGCTCTAAGGCACAAGATAGAATGACGTCCTAACATGATTCTATCATGATAGCTACAAAGAACAAAATCCTTAGAAGAAATTTGGCCTGACAATATCTATTATAGATCAACGATGGTAGATGGTTCCAAGAATTAAGGATGAACTAGATTTAATCTCATATACATCACTTCCATGCATGCATGAAGCATTTAATCAGTAGTCCCATTTTGGATCGACGGAGTTGTATTTTTTTTGTAATAGCTTTTGGAATAAAATCTATTTTTGTATTTTGATTATTGAACCATAGGAAGTGTTGGGGTCTGAATTGACATCAAGGAAATATTGAATAGTGACTATGAGTAAATGACTTTATGGGAGGCACACACTCGCTAATCATAGCTCAAACCCCAATATAGGATGGATCAAAGATTGCTTTAATCCAACCTCCAAATTAGGTTGGTATACCTTATAAACTAATTGTGTGCCAAATAAATTAATCTTAGTTTAAAGTATAAGGCTAGGGATAGAAAATAATAAGGGTTAGAAAAAATTGAATAAATAGTGGTCAGATAAATCTAAAAATATTGACAAATATCAAGAATCCTCTGATTAATCACATTTCCAGTATGGCACACTTAATACTAATAGCATTCAAAATCAGTAACCTTGACCATTAAAGAATAATAAAACACCTAGAGGACTATTTCAAACATCCAAAATATTAATAATCCAAATAGCATAATTAGATCAACCTTTAGACTAATAGAAAAAGAAACTCTCTACAACATTTTTTTAATTATGAAGTATTCCAATTTGCTCCAATATAGCAATCTAATATCAGCAAAATTTATCGAAAGGCAGGAAAACGAGCTCTGGCGATTTTCTCCTCTGAACCAGGGTTTCTGCATCCTCGAATTTTCTCTGGTTTTTGCGGACTTGCTGAAGTGCCTTTAGGGTACGGGGGATCTGAAGATCCGATCGGTGCCCCAGGAGGGTCCAATGGGGACTTCTCCGGCTCCTTACTCAGGAAACACCAGCTCTTACGCTGATCTGTTTAAAGGCGATTCTTCCCCGAAGACTGCTGAAGCGCAAAAGATGGCATACAAGAAGATCTTCACGGCTGTTGGGAATCGACCGTCAGCTCATCGGGTGAATGGTTGTCTGCCGTAGGCCGAATCCAGACCAAAAATCGTCATTGAGCCTAGCATGGTTGAAGAATCAGTTCTCTACAGAGCGAACCATGACCTAATCTACAAGTTCATGGGCATTCGCCCCTCCCCGAACTTCCTGCATTCATGGATCCATCAAAACTGGGAACCCCACGGTGAGTACTCATTGTGGTTTATTAGTAATGGTTATTTTATTGTCAGCTTTTCGGCTCTGGCCGACAAAAATAAGGCTTTTGAGTCGAAAAAGAAGAACCATGGCCCGGTAGGGCTTTTTGTACAACCATGGCGGGTGGGCTTCGACCCTCGTGTTGAACCTACTATTGTACCAGTGTGGATTAGATTATACGCCCTTCCTATGGAGTTCTGGGGTGAGCAGGTATTGGCCATGATTGGCAATACGATTGGTAGACATATTGGTGTTGCCAGAGACACTATTGAAGGGAGCATGGTAGTGTACGCTCGAATCTATGTTGAGATGGATCTCAGCCAGCCTCTGCCGGCTGAGTTGGATATTGAACTAGTAGGTCATACCTGGATCCAACAGCTAGACTATGAGGCCCTACCCTTCAGATGTCGGGTTTGCCATAAGCATGGGCATCTAGCCCATTTTTGTCCTATTAATATGAATGCCAAAATGGAGGCCCCTTCAGATATGCCAAACCTGCCTAAGGAGGATAAGGCTGCTCCTAATACAGATCCTAATAGCTCTGGTCAGAGCCAAAACGCTTCGAGAGAGGGTTTTGAACAACCCAGAAGAAGAAGACGGACAAAGAAAAAGGAGGGAAAGGAGCAATCTAATCTCAGGCCTGCCAATAGGTATGAGATTTTTAAGTCATTGGTTGATGAAGAGGATCACTCTATGGAGGGCTTGGAGGGTTTCAAGGAAACTTCTAATATTCCTGGGCAGCCCCCCCTCTCACCTTCTCCTATCATACAGTAGATAGTTGATCCCTGTGAAGTATCACAGCCAGTGTCTTCTGGTGCCTTAGTAGTCCATAATCCGGAGCAGTCAGTATCTCAGGATGTCCACATGGGGATAGCAGAGAAGAATAGGGAAAGGCCATCTTTGGGGATAACCCAACTTGAAAAAAGACCAAAAAATAGCAATTCTCAGGGAGCAGGTCGAAGATCCAATAAGGAGCTGCTAGCAACTCAAGGAGACAAATTGATCATGGGAGGATCAATGAGGACAATTGATTCTTATTGCTCTCAGGGTAACCCATGATTATACAATCTTGGAATGTGAGGGGTTTAAACAAGTAGAACCCATCAATCTGTTGTTCAAAGGTTATTAGAAAATAGCAATACTGATTTCTTGCTTTTACAAGAGACTAAGATGTCTTTGGATCTTATGTCTAAAACAATCAACGAGAATCTGGAAGGGTGCTGGTCACATGGATGTGGCTGCCCAAGGTGCCTCAGGGGGGATTGTTACTTTGTGGAACTCTCTGGAATGGTCTACAATAGATCACCTTGCCTAGAGGGGTGTTCTCACTTCTCTTTTTAGGAATAATGTCTCGACGGAAGTCGTTCTAATTACTAACTTTTATGGATCTCAAACCCTGGAGGGCCAGAGGCGGCAGTGGAAGGTTGTGCATGACATGAGAGCGTCTAGGGAAGATCTAGACTGGATTGTAGCGGGGGACTTTAATGCTAAATTATCTTCTAGAGACCAGGAAGGGGGAACACCTTTTTTGGATCCAGGGGACCGTTTCATGATCGCTCAAGTCCAGGCTTTACACCTAGTGGACATCAAATGTCCTGGCAATAACTTCACTTGGACTAATAAAAGGAGGGAGCCACATAGTAGGAAGGTGAAACTAGATCGCTTTCGCTTTTAGAAGAGACGTTTGTAAAATGGAACATTAATTTTTAGATTTTAGCAGGCCCCGTTTCTGATCACCGCCCTATTCTGTTGGAAGGTGGGGTTGGGAGGGGACACCATCACAAACATTTCAGATTTGAGAATTTTTGGTTGTAGAAAGAAGAACTTCGGGAGAAAATCCCGCAATGGTGGGAAGAAGGCCGTCCACCTTATGGAAGAGCAATGTTCGGAATTCACAAACAACTTCAATATGTCAAAACTCAGTTGAAATATTGGAGGCGTTCTAATAAATCTGACTTCCAGGCCCAAAGAGCTCCATTGGTGGCCTGCTGGGATGAGGTCCAGAAATAGTTCAGAGAAGGAGTTATTACAGATCAGCTCAAGGATGAGGATGATGCCTTGCATAGAGCGGTGGAGGACATTGACAACCAGGAGGAGACTTATTGGAGGCAGAGAGCAAGAACTACCTGGTTAGTGGAAGGGGACCGAAATACAAAATTCTTTCATCGGACTGCTTGTGCCCGAAGACAGATGAACAAGATGGAGGTCCTTCAAGATGAGAATGGTCATTCCTTTGACACTCTTCCAGATATACACTCCCATGCTATGGATTATTTCTCAAAGCTTTTTAAGGAAAGTGCGGTTCAAGATGCTGGCGGCCAAAAATGAAGTTATTTTTGTCATTCCTGCTCTCATTTATGAGGATGAAAACCAGGCCCTCCTCAAACCCATTGATAGAGATGAACTGACAGACTGTGGTCTTTGGAATGAGTACTGGTAAAACTCCAGTGTCCTGACGGTTTCCCCATTGAGTTTTTCCAAGCCTTCTGGGATTGCTTAGAGGAAGATGTTAGAGCTGTGGTTGAAGAATCCAGAGAAAATAAGAGAATGCTTAAAGCTCTAAACCACACTTTCATTACCTTGATTCCAAAAGGGGAGGAGGGGAGCCATATTTCAGATTATAGGCCTATTGCCTTATGTAATGTGTTGTATAAAATAATCACCAAGGTAATGGTTGAGCGACTAAAACCCCTTCTTCACAGCATTATCTCCTCTGAGCAAGGGGGTTTTGTTGAGGGTCGGCAGATTCTGGATGGGGTGGTTCTGGCTCAGGAAGCTATTCATTCAATGCACACTTCTGGGAATAAAGGGATGTTCATAAAACTGGACATGTCCAAGGCTTATGACAAGGTTGAATGGAGTTTCCTGGCCAAAATGATGGCTGCCTTTGGTTTCTCTCAGGACTGGATTGAGTGGGTCATGAGCTGTGTCTCTTCCCCGACCTACTCTGTTCTAATTAAGGGCCTTCCTTCGTAGCCTTTTGGAGCCTCTCGGGGTCTCCGCCAGGGGGATCCTTGCTCTCCTTATCTGTTTCTGATTATGGCTGAAGGTCTTGGTAGACTTTTCTTGAGGAGAAGACAGCAAGGCAGATTATTGGGTGTTAGGGTGGGGGACGAAGTTTTATCGCATCTGTAGTTTGTGGATGACACTGGTCTGATGGGAGTTGCCAGCCTCAGGGAAGCAAGATCGATTAGGGATACTCTTAATGTATATCTCAGGGCTACTCAATAGGTCATTAATGACAAGAAATCCAAAGTGGTCTTTTTCAATCTGGAGCACAAGCTTCATAATAGAATTTTAGAAATCCTGGGATTTACTAGGACTGCTCTCCCTGTGGTTTACTTGGGGATTCCCTTGCACTTCAAGAAGCTAAAACTTGACACTTGGAGGCACTTGCTTGAGGGTATCAAGGAAAGAATTAATCACTGGTCTCACAAGTGGTTAAGCTATGGTGGCAGAGTAACTTTCTTACAGTCGGTCATTCAAGCCATGCCTATCTACAAATTCTCTATCTTGGCCGCCCCGCTTACAATCTGGAAAGATTTGGACAGGATGGCTAGAAAGTTTTTGTGGGAAGGACCAAAGGGAGAGAGAAAGTGGGCCTTAGTGATATGGGATAAAGTTACCCTGCCCAAGGTAAAATGTGGGTTGGGACTGAGAGGATCCAGGTTAAATAATAAAGCCTTGGCTGGAAAGTTGTACTGGAGGTGGATTTCCCAGCCAACTTCCTTATTCAGTAGAATTCTCACTAGTAAATACTTGGGTCATGTCAACCCCAATGAGGTGGGTCGCTTCTCTTTGGAGGGTGCTGGATCCTTAGTATGGCAGGCTCTCAAGCTTGGATCTCAGGTTATTAAAGACCAGCTATTTTGGAAAGTGGGGAGGGGGGAGAAGGCCCATTTTTGGTCTGATTCTTGGGATCAGTTTCCACCCATCATGGTTGAATTCCCCGAGTTACTCCCAATAAAAGCTGCCATAGAATCCAAGGGTTGGGTCCAAATTGAAAGTTATTTCAATACTACTCAGCTGGGGGGTATAAGTTTAAGAAGTTTAAGAAGTTGGAGGAGTGGCCAATTTCAATCCCTCCGGAGCTAGCACCCATCTTGTCCAAAATCTTGAAAGAAAGGTTTCTCACTGGGAGAGACGAGGAGGATGAATTAGCTTGGGGCTATGGGAGCCTTGGCGTTTATACTATTAAAGACGGATATGATAACATCCTCCCTGAGCCTCCCCCCTACTTATCCGGTTGAGGACTGGGACAAGATTTGGCAATCCAAGGGCTGGCCAAAAGTGAACTTTTTTGCCCGGCAGGTTATGCACAATGGAATTCTCACTTTCGACAATCTCAGGTGTAGAGGTATCATCGGTCCATCTCAATGTGTTCTATGCCATAAGAATGAGGAAACAACTGATCATCTGATGTTTGAATGCCCCTTCATGCGCCAGATCTGGAAGCGCTGGTTCTCTCACTATAAAATCCAGCTTAATGGTGATTTGAATCGGATTAACATTCTGGAAATATGGAAGAGGGGTAGATTTAAATCTAAAGCTCTTCGAATCGGTTGGGAGCTCGGCTTAAATTTCATTTGGTGGCAAGTGTGGTTGGAGAGAAATGCAAGAATATTTCGAGAAACGTTTTCCACGCTTGATGGTGTTTGGCAGGTCATCTGGAGCAAAGTCACTAAAACAGTTGCCGTCCACGCAAATGAGGAATCTCAGGTTGATTCGGGGCCAATGGATGAGGGAGTTGAAAAGCAAGAGGAACAGGTCAGAGCCAGCTGGAAACCTCCTCCCGACGGTTGGATTAAAATCAATACTGACGGAGCTGCTAAGGGCAATCCGGGCAGTGCTGGCATTGGTGTGGTCTGTCGAAATCACGAGGGCACCGTGCTCTACTGGGAACTGCAGGGATTGGGCAGAACCACAAATAATGAAGTTGAAGCCATTGCTATCAAAGTTGCTTCTATTTGGGCGATTAATCGGGGCCATAGGAGGATAATTCTAGAATCGGACTCTCAAATACCGGTTGGAGCTCTTGACTGCATGAGGAACTTTGCTTTGAAAGCATGGAGGTTGAGGATTTTGGTCTCTCAAATCAAGGAACTATGGAGAGAACTAGATGACGTGATCCCTGTTTATGTGAGTAGAAATCTAAATAAAGCGGCCGATTTCCTTGCGAAGATGGGTGCTGAGAAAGAGGTAGGGGTGCAGCTGCACGATGACATGCCTTTGGAGGATGAAGTGATTAGGCAGGGCCTGGAACGATCCTTGAGACAATGAACAAAGAAAATGCTAAGGGTGGTTTTTGTCACGATATCGCGACCTGTTGCGCCGTCGCGGCCTTTGGAGGCAAGCTGTCGTGATTTCGTGACATGTTGTGCTGTCACGGCCGTTGGAGAGAAGTTGTAGCGATTTTGTGACCTATTGCACTCGTCGCTGCCTTTGGAGAGAAGCTGTAGCGATTTCATGACCTGTTGCACCATCGCGGCCTTTGGAGGGAGGCTGTCGCGATTTCGTGACCTGTTGCGCCGTCGGGGCCTGTGGCTGGAAGTTGTAGCGATTTCGTGACACTTTTGGAGAATGGGCGCCAAGGGGGAAAATCGTCGCGATATCGCGACACTTTTGGAGTATAGGCGCCAAGGGGAAAATTCGTCGTGATATCGCGACATTTTTGCTGAATGGGTGCCAAGGGGAAAAATCGTCGCGATATCGCGACATTTTTGGAGAGCTGGCACCAAGGGGAAAAACCGTCGCGATATCGCGACACTTTTGAAGGTTGAGCGCCAAGGAGAAAAGCCGTCGCGATATCGCGACACTTTTGCTGAATGGGCACCCAGGGGAAAAATCGTCACGATATCGCGACATTTTTGGAGAGCTGGCACCAAGGGGAAAAACCGTCGCGATATCGCGACACTTTTGAAGGTTGGGCGCCAAGGAGAAAAGTCGCGATATCGTGACACTTTTTCTAGATGGGCGCCAAGGGGAAAAATCGTCGCGATATCGCGACATTTTTGGCGAGCTGGCACCAAGGGGAAAAACCGTCGCGATATCGCGACACTTTTGAAGGTTGGGTGCCAAGGAGAAAACTCGTCGCGATATCGCGACAATTTTGAAGATTGGGCGCCAAGGGGAAAACTCGTCGCGATTTCGTGATAGTTTTGGGGAATTGGCGCCGTGGGGAAAAATCGTCACGATATCGCGACACCTTTGATGAATGGGCGCCAAGGGGAGAACTCGTCGTGATATCGTGACACTTTTGCAGTTTGGGCGCCAAGGGGAAAACTCGTCACGATTTCGTGACACTTCTGGAGAATTGGCGCCATGGGGAAAACTCGTCGCGATATCGCGACTCTTTTGAAGCACTGGCGCCAAGGGGAGAACTCGTCGCGATATCGCGACACTTCTGGTGAACAGGCGCCTTTTGGAAATCTCGTCGTGATTTCGTGACACTTTTGGTGATTGGGCGCCTTGAGGTTGTGTCGTCGCGATTTCGCGACGCTTTTGGTGTTTAGGTGCCTCGGGGTTTGGCTGTCGCGATTTCGTGACATGTCACGATTTCGTGCACGATGTGACATGTCGTGATTTCGCGACTTGCTACTCTGGTGCGGCCTTGGTTGGGTTGCTGTCGCGATATCGCGACATGTCACGATTTCGTGACATGTCGCGTTTTTGCGCCTTGTTGTAATCTTGCTTCTTGCTCTCGGCTGGGATGTGTTTACTCCCTTATGTAATTGTTCTTTGTTTTAATACAAGTTTTTTCAATTTTTTCAAAAAAAAATATCAGCAAAATTGACTAACCATGACAGCAGTAGTAGAAATGAATTCATAGGATAAACTCAAAAAATATGAAGACACTGGCCTGAGGCAAACGTCCAAGTAATACTCCTATTGATTTCTCAAAAAATTTACAATAGTATGATAGGAAAACACTCAAGAACCGACCCTTCAAATTGAGGATTTGACCTCCTTATATAGATTTTACAATCATAGTAGAAATAATAGGAATATTACAAGTATTTTCATGCCACATCAATAAGATGTTGAGGTGGTAGCCTCTTATTTGCTCACAAGAAAAAATAAAATAGTTACACTCCATGAAACCCTGCAACTCTAAGCTCTGCAAGTTGCTTGACCCTCCGTAGAATCCAGTGGTTGCACTAATTTTAGGTTGATCTAAGGTCATCCCCTATTCTTGGCTAGGCTTCTCCATCGTATATATATAACTGAAAACCCAGGAGGATCTTGATTATGGTGATGCTTGGTCTCCCCTGGTTCTCTCCACTCGTGCTCTATGATGACATGAATTGAAGTTTAGTAGTGTGGAATTTTCCCCCTTTTAAACTCACCTTTAAAATATTAATCCATAATTGAAATGACTACGATGAAGGTTGAGTTGGCACATTGGGTCCACGTTCTCACATGCCTCTTTTTAGTTTCAAAAATCTGCACCTTCAAATTCTACTCCAGCTAATTGTTGCATCCTCTTCAATTTCGAAATCCACTCCAATTTTTATTGAGTCATGTTTGACCATGTTGATTGTAGAATTAGAACTAGAGATGCTTCTCCTTTGAGAAAATTTTACTATGAGAGCCTTTATTTTTCATAATTCGCTCCTCCAATTTTTGCTAGACCAGGTTTGACCATGTTGACTGTGGAATTTCATCTTGTGTTGTGAGTGAGTGGAAAAGAACTTAGAATCTCGTTGGGTGGGTAAAAAAAATCTTTTTTCGAGTCTTCACTTTCTTTTTTTTAAATCCACTCGATTTTTTTCCAGGTTGGGTTTGACTAGTTTGACTATCGATTCTGGCACTTTTAACGGACTTTGATATGGTACCTTTCCTGCATGAAAATGAACATCAACTTGGAGCTATCTTCGCCTTTCCTCTTCAAAATCCACTTCTCCAAATTTTTTTGGGCACTATTTGACTGTGTTGACCATGAATTTTAACATTACCTTTGATTTTCTTTTCAGCACGGCTATTTTTTTACAAAATTGCTATGTGGCCTTTTTGGGCCTACATTTTGGCGCCTCCTTGGGAGCTTTGCTAGCAAGGCTTACAAACTTATATCCTTATTATTTGGGAACCATAGTCAAAAAAAAAAAAAAGAGGGGACTGAACCATGACTATGGAATGAACAACAACAATCCACCATATTATCCTTCATTGAATAATCTCCCTAAGATAGTCATACTCTCATATCTCAGTGAAGCTTCTCAGAGCATAATTGTTCACAAGGAGACCATAAAAGGGGTAAAAAATAATATAGATACCTCTACAAGTAACTACTCTTTTCTCCTTTAGTACGACCTCAAAAAAATGACTCAGTAGATTACCTCTTTTTGAGTTGGTGAAATTCACTCCAGCTGGTTGCAGAAGATACCTCAAGGAACAACCTCCCTGTGAACCTTACTCTTTTAATACCTTGAGGAGTAACTCAAAGACTAAAGGTTCATATGAAATCCATGCTAGTGGAATTCATTGATCTTCTCTAGAAGTTCATAAAAGTGTACCTCTTTATAGCCTTGGCCAAAATATGCTCTTCTTCTTCAGAATTATGCTTCACCACTTTCACATACCTTGGCAAGCTCATGCACTTTTTGTTGCCTTCTGGCATTGTCAAATTCCAAAGTGCTTTACAAAAATACCTCTACGGCTATTCTGCTAGCTATAGCATTCAAAATTTTAGCTATTTTACAACAAAATTTTGGCACTCTCATGCCTTCACTACTGGTCTTGCTCTTGGCTATCTTGGACATTTGCAATGTCCTCTACGTTCTCTTTTTTGGTAGTCTCTTCTTGTTGGAAATTTGAGCAACTTTTGTTGTCATTGATGTCAAGAGGTTTGATGTCTAGTTTGTTGTCATTAAGGTCAAAAGGTTGATTTCTCCAAAAGACAAGGAAGTTGTTAAAAGGAAAAGGGTATAATATTTATTTTAAATATTATATGCCTAAAGAGGTTAAAGAGTTTAAAGACCCAATAAAATAGAAGCAGGTTTAAAAAATAATAAAAAAATATAATGTTTACTTTATAATATTTAATATTATAATATTGAAAATTATAATAGTTGATCAAAAGGAAGAGGTGAAAAATAACAAGGTCCAATAAATCATTAAAAATATATATCCTTAAAAAGGCCCATTAAGCAAGTTAAAAAGGTTGGCAAAGATATTAATTATTTAAATTAAAATATTTTAACCTAAGGTTAAAATTTTAATTTAAATAATTAATGGCACCAAATGTTCAAAGTTTCAATTCAAATTTAAATTTGAATTCAAATGAGGACCGCTGTATTTTAATCCAATGGTAAGAGTATTTAAAGGAAATGATTTTTCATTTCCAAAGTCTAAGCAATTGGTATGCCTAAGTCGAGAATATAATTTGTTCCCTTTAGTTTCGAAAAGGAGAAGACGTTTGTGAGATTTTTTAATAAAAGGATGTAGAGTTGCATTTAAGTTCGCTTGGAGTGTGAATATAATTCCATAGCATTGACTAGTGCAGACGGCAATTGGAAAGTAGCTAAGATGCTTGTGAAGGGAAGGTCGTGGTTTTGAATCCCAAGCAGTTCATTTTTGTTGAAGGAGGAAAAAGTTTTCATTTTCAGAAAAATTCATGAGAGGTAGACTCTAATACAAAAACGTGGACCTTTGGTTCACATATGGGTGCATAGTGCAGGTTGTAGCCTAGCCTTGAGCTAGGTCATTGTGGCAGCATAGGTCATGGGCTCGATTTTGGGCACTGGTCTTTGAAGATGTGTGTAATATTTTTTATTTTGTGGACCAACAAATAAGGTATGAGATTCTTGAATTAAATTTACCAAAGGTTTTTGAAAGTGGAGAGTGTTTTAAGGCCACATGATATTAAAAAAGGCATGTGAGAAATTGTTTAGGGAGTCATAAGGGTTATTGATTAAATACTTTATTTTGATGTGTGTTGAATATTATTTTGAGAGTATTGGAGATTATAAGGTGTAAACAATGAACTTTATTTTGATGTGTGATTGAATATTATTTTGAGAGTATTGGAGATTATAAGGTGTAAACAAGGAACTTTATTTTGATATATGTTGAATACGTTTTAGAGGAGTAATAAGGTGTATTTGTGATTTGAAATTTTGATTGTATTTATTGTATAGTGAAATAATATTTGAGGAGAATTTTCGTGTGGAGATTTTGAGATAGACTGTTGCTATCTAGCCTAGAATTGGCAAAAGGATTTGGTTGTAAGTAAAACAAGTTTTGAAGACATATCTCCATCAAATAAAAAAGGTATGGGCACATTATATTTTGTTTAGAATTATTGAAATGATTGTATGAAATAGAAGGTGGAGTGAAAAGGATTGATGAGTATTGTTTGAAATGTATGAGCAATTTTAAGTGCACCTTGTTGATGGATGATTTTATTTGAGATAGAGATTGAGAAATGTTTGAGTTAGGGTTTGAGACCCACATTGAGCTCTTTTTTTGAATAAGTTTGAAAACACTCATTTAGGGTTAGTGGATAAGTTGTGTTTCATTGACTGAATGATTGAGTAAAATTCTTGAGCATTGGATTTGAGTGATATTGAAAGTGACAATAAACTTGCTCAGATTTATGATTGGTCTCTTAGTCCTTTCTTCCTTATGATATTCCCAGTTCCTTATTTGTGTATTGTTTCCTTCCTTGGTGAACCTTCTTTTTTTTAACTTATCTTCATAAGTCTCACTTTCTCCTTCACTCTCTTCTTTTGAAGCTTCTTCTTCTTTGGAGCTTGAGCTTGACTCCTCTCCTTGTTCTCTTTGTCCCTCTTCAAAACCAAGTCCTATCTTATTTGATGAAGATCTTTGTACACTAATAATCTTATCCAAGGTCTTTGAGCTTTTTCCAAACCTGTGTAGCTTATCTTTAGCCTCTTTCACTTCTTTCCTTAGTGAAACTACCTTATGCTCTAATCTTTCACATTCTATGACTTTTGCTTCTAAATTTTCTTTAAACATCCTTGTCTTAGATATTGAGTTTGTTAGATCTTGTATAAGTTGTTCTTTCTCTTTATCACATTCTTGAAATTGAACCTTGAATCTTGAATTCTGCTTTCTACTTTTCTTAATTCCTTAAGAGTGGAAATAAGTTCAGCTTCTAGATCTATAACTCCTTCCTCTTGATTTTTTTATTCCTTCTCTACTTCTTTGTCTTCAAGAGTATCTTCATACTTTTCTGATTTATTTTCAATAGGATCACTTCCTTATTCCTCTATTACCAAGAAGAGAATTTCTTCTTCTTCACTATCTGTGGATCTTCCATCACTGTCACTTGAAGCCTTTCTTCCCTTATCAACATAGAAACTCTTCTTGTCCCTTTGAAAGAATTTATTTTCATGCTTGTTTTGACCATACCTTTTTTTTTGTTCATACCTGGATTTTCCTGCTTCCCTATTCTTATGACCTTGTTTATATTCACCACTACTACTTCTAGCTTCTGGACAGTTAGATGCATAGTGATCATATTTACCACAATTGAAATGCTTAACTATTTTTATACCTTTGTACTTTCTTGAGTCCTTCTTGTTCCTTCTGCCATAGTTTGCTTCCTAATCATCGGATGACTCATCACTTGAATCTGAATTCTTATCTTTTGTCTTCTTTGCTACTTTGAAGGCTACCTCTTTCTTGGGTATAGGATCATTTCCTATTCTTATCTCATAAGTTGTGAGAGTTCCATGCAACTCATCCATAGTCAAAGTTTCAATATCTTTTGTTTCTTCTATGGCTGAAACCTTTTCACTATACCTCATAGGGAGTGACCTTAAAACCTTTTGATAAACATCTGATTCTTCAACTTTAAACACAAGTTCTCGCATGGAGTTAAAAACCTCATCCACATGAAGTAAGTATGTAGCAATGTCTTCCTCATCCTTCATCTTCAAGTGTTCAAATTTTTTCTTGTGATTTTGCAATTTTGTCGTTTTGACTTTTCTGTCTCCCTCATATGTTTTCTTCAACTTTTCCCAAATCTCTTTTTTTGATGTGCAATGCATAACTTTTACAAACTCTGCTTCACGTAAACCACTTAGGATTGTATTCATTGCCTTTGCATTATACAGATGTAGGAGCTTACCATATTTATCTATAGGAGTACTAGTTGGAGGTGTGTATCCATCCTCAATTGTCTGCCATGTCTCATATCCTTGTTCCATCAAGTAAGTCTTCATTCTTATGTTCCAGAAAGAATAATTGTTCCCATCGAACAATGGTGTCTTATTTGCTGAAGATCCACTCTGAGATGTTATTTGTATTCATGTATACTTTTCCTTCAAGTTATTAAACTCTTCCAAAGGAACTCACTATGATACCAATTGAAGAACACAAGATTATACTAAGAGGGATGGTGAACATTATAAGACTTCTACATTATTTTCTTCTTATGTGTTTCTTCTTTAGATTTCTCTTTTTCTATGGCCTCCTCTTCTTTTTCCTCCTCCTGATCTTCTTGATTTGTATGTTCCTATTCCTCATCCTCCTGCTCCTCATCTTCTTGTTCTCTATCTTCCTCAACTCCCTTTTCTACAACTTCCTTCTATTCTGCATCTTCTTTCAAGATCTAAGTAGCCTGATTCAAAGTGCTCATGGACATGTTCCAAGATTCTTGGGAGGGGATTTTTATCTCCAAAAATTATCGATGAATGTAATGCAATTTAGTAGTCTTATCATATGAGACTGAATTCCCCCAATCCGCTAGATCTCCCATAAAATATTTTAATGTGGTCAAGTTTTTAATTAACTCTGTTACTTTATCCTGATTTATAGGCTCCTGCCATGCATCCACATCTGACTCATTTTGTATCATTTTATTTAAGATGATCTAGAGATGTTCTTTGGATAACATAAGATTATTTTCATCCCAGAGTCCTTGGAAGCCATATTGCATCATTTTCTCATCCATATCTACAATATTCTAGAGTGTCATAAATTTTGTTGATCAACAACCATCCTTTTTGGAGCAATCTACTCTTCTTAAGGAAAATCCTAGCCATGATTCTTGAGGTATTTCATTCTCTATTAGGAATTGGCTTGGCCAGCTTGTTAAACCTAGCTTCAAATAGATTGAGGAGTCTGCTAGCTTGAGGATCTATTGGTTTTATTTGCTTGGTGATATTTTCTAGATCCTCCCTGGTTTTTTGGAGCACATGACTGGCCTCATCCATGCAATCAAGTATGGATTAGATCTCATAATATTTCTCTAGGATCTCTAAAAAAAATCTATTTTTTGACTTGTTTCACTTTTTTCTTGGAGAATCCTGTAGCCCTAGTACTCAATATGGAGTTGCTATTGTAAAGTCTGTATCTGCTTCACATATCCCTGATTTTTCTCCTATAGCTGCTAAAATTGTTCATTGAATTTGGCCATCTTCTCAAATATATTTTACCATTTTTTAGCCTCATACTCCAAAGCTTTAATTTCTTTATTTTGGTCCTTAATGGTGCCTTCAATCCTAGCAACCTTTTCTTTAATTTTGGTAGATTGCTTCCTATAGATATCAATTTTGACAAACATGGTTTCCAGCCCTGCCTTGGATGTGATAAATTCATCTTCCATGACTAGTTGAGAGATATCTTTAGTCTTATATTCTAATTGATAATCCTCCACTGTAATATCTTCCTCTAGTTTTTCTACTAAGGGGGTCATCTTAAATTTTGCCCTCTGTCTAGACACAAGGTCAACCATTATTTATTTCCTCACCTGGGTGTCTCCCTTATATGACTGGGCCAAGTTTTTGCTCCATAAACTTTGTGATCTCAATTAAGTACTCTTGATCTTTTTCAAGGACGCCACTGTGGGATGATCCATGGGAGTGGATGGAGTAATAATTGCAGGAAAAAAGAAACCACCATAGATGAGAGGAGAGTGGTGGTGATAATGATGGATTCTACATCCATAGCAGAGGTGGGATCTAAAATAATACTGGTAGCTATGAGTGATGGGGAAGTTAATGGTAATGCTATTCCACCCTCTGATATGGGGAATGATGATGTGGAGGGTGAATGAGTGAAAGTTGGAAGTGATGATGATACTGGGATTTGTGGTGAATGAGGGGGAGACGATGATTTTGGGCTTTCAACTATATGATATGGAGGTGGACTCTAGTTAGAATATAGGGTGGATGAGGTGGCAAGGATTGTGGATAACTGTGTGGAGGAGATGATATATTTTCTCCTTGTTGTACCTTATAAGGGGAGGGATATTTCTATGGGGAATAAGAAGGAGAAGCAAGGGGAGAGATATTATAAAACATACCTGAGCTTACTAAAGTAGACTATTTGAAAATGTCATCGATGCTTTATTACCCTTCTTGTTGGATCTTAAGCTCCCTTGTTGTAATAGGAATTTGTGCCACTACTTTTGCTTCATCCTCTTTTTATTTCTTAGAAGGCATTGTATCTAAGGAAGTGATACTATGACCCCTATTATGGGTATCTTCCCTGGTTTTGAAATTGTATCATCAGCAGAGGTTAGGTCTATAATATTATATTTCTTTTTCTTTTCAACTTTTGTAGGAGTCTTTAATTTAGTAGCTTTACATTCATATCTTCTTCTCTTTGGGGTGACCTATGCAGTACCAGTTTATTTTGGAGTTGATGAAGCTACTCCAAAGTCCTCCTTATGTTGAGCAAGGGCAAGGGAGGCATCCAGGGATGTTGATACTTGTTTTTTCTTTGAGGTTTCAAACTTCTTACTTTTTTCTTTACCTTTTCTAGTCATGTTGGTCTCCGCTTTACCCAAACTCAATGCTAGGTTTTTCATTCCCTTAGCCTTCCAAGTTGCAAAGTGTTCATCATACCTTTACCCAAACTCAATGCTAGGTTTTTCGTTCCCTTAGCCTTCCAAGTTACAAAGTGTTGATCATTTATAAGTTTCCTCTATCTCCTTGATTCTTGCATCACCAAGATGATGAGAACTTTTTTTTGGGTCATAGTCTTGCACATGCTCATAGTAATCCCTCCAGGGTGGAAGCATTTCCATGGCATTCACATTCCATTGGAGGGGATATTGTTCTCTATTATTTTTGTGCTTTTCTATCTATGAGCACTTTGATTTTATGAATTTATCTGCTTTATCTCCATGCAACTCTTTAATATTTTATACAAACAAATCATATGGATCATATCCCCACCTCTCAAGGAGCTATAATTAATTTATTCATATTGTTCCCTCCTCCAAATAGTGATATCACCTTCCTTAAAAGAGTAATCAACTATCGCTTTTCTCTTATTTCCAGAACTAAAATTATAGTTTATATAGTCCACATATCTACAATATTATAGTGTGAATATGCGGTGGGTGACATAATAGGGTAACAGGAATGGCTTCTCTATGAAACCATATAATATTATGACCATACCCTTTGTTAAGATGTACTAGTATCCTTATTCAGCCCCTTTTACCCTTATCTTCTTTTCTATTTTCAAGGCTATTCTAGGGTAACTATCGTACATAATTTGTAAAGTCGGTCCAATAAATTCCAAGTTGAAAGTGTAGTAAGACTCTACTCTATTCATAATCCTAGTCCAATAGTAGACAAACAATCAATACCCTTCTACATATTTTTCAACCACTGATATCCAACGATAATTGTTCCTAGTGGCACTCAGGAACATCCAAATTAAATTGGAGCAATGTCTGAATGATGGATTCTCCTCATCTCTCTTCATGGCCAATATTTGCTCATGCATTCTTTTAGTGAGGAATGTATACCAATTGAAATAAATTGGGGTATTATCGATATCCCATGGTGGTATCGTATACATATTGAACTGGAGATGCAATATGTAGTGGCCAATTACTAGTCCCTCATGTCGATATTAGACTCTAGGTCAGCTACTACAGCTAACATGGATAATAACTCAGAATATACAAATTCCTTAGTGGGAATTGGAGTTATTGGTAGGGTTTCCTTAGACTTTATGGTTTTAAATTGACTATATACCCAGGCCCTAAAATGACTTCCATTTTGATTGTGGTTCTTCAGGATATAATACTTATCTTGTTGATCTAGGATAAATTATTTAGGAATCATAGGGGGTCATTGTCCCATTGCAAATAAGTCTCGACAAGCTTGCTTAGTTATGTGAAATTATTAGGATCCTATCCTAACGCCATTTTGTAATTCTCATTTACTTATGTAATGACCCACTTCCAATGTGGGGGATCCCATTATGATATTATTTTGTAATACTTTGTAATGTATGTGGCAAGTGGTATTCCTAGCCAAGTGGCACCATCTCATGTAACCATTTTTTATCAAGATTGTAACCGATGGTAGGTAGGAGATTCTAGCTCGAGTGGCATTTTGCATGTAAGCCAACTCTTGAGCCTTTAGGTAGGGTTGCATGAAGTTTTTATTTAAAAGATATGAATCCATGTACAAATTCATATTTTTTCAAGCTAATTAAATATTGAAGGAGGTTGCCCCCTTTAAGAGGCCTACGATTATGTGTTGTTGTGATATTGTTCCATTTCTACATTTAATTTATGCATAGTGTTATTGAGTTATTTGATGTATTTGTGTTATTTTCTAGTATTTTGTGTGAGTGTGTTTATTTTTAATAGTGAGATCCTAACAAGTGGTATCAGAGTGCTTTCCAGGACTGAGTTCTACTACAACTAAGATGATTTTTTCCAACCATTCCATTTTTTAGGTATAAATTTTTGTGTGTTCTTTTCGTTTTTGTTTTTCCTAATACAGTCCTTTTTTTGACCAAAAATCCAAAAAACACAAAAAAATACAGTCTCTATTTTAGTAGTTATGTAGGTTAGAAACCCTATGTTGGGGGTTTTAAAATATTGTGAAGGAGCTATCATTATTGGTTAAGCTATATAACCCATAAAGCGTCTAGTGAAGTGAGGGACAATCAGGCTCCAATACCCAGGCCTTAGACAGCACTTGCGCATGGACTTGAGCTCCCACGCATCTTCGGGTGTATTAGGAGACAATCTAAGTTTAAACAAAAATTTATCCATTAGGAAGCTTTTTGGCCTTGTATTATCCATAGTCCACAGGATACAACATCCTAGGTGATCACCCTCCTGTATTGTCAGAGAGGCAAATGTTTGCTCAATGGTATGTGTGGAATCCTCCTTGGGTAGTGGCCTGAAATATTGGTCCGAGCACTATTTTTTGTCATTGCGATATAATAGAGGGCCTATGGGTATTACATACTCCCTTGCTTAGCATACTCTGGTTCTACAAAACATAACTTCCACCTACAAATCAACACCATCTCTATTTTGTTAACCTGTATTCACAACCTCAAAAGTGAGCATATGGAGAAGGCATTCCTTATCACAAAAACAAACTTGCATGCACCAACAGTCAAGACAGATCTTGCAAGTGTTTGCAATAGCCTATGGTCAGAAATAGAATAGTCAAGATAGTGACAAAAATAGTCTATTCAGTAATAGAGGTAGTCAAGTCGACAGTAATAACCCTTTGTAACAGTCCAGAATTACAAACTTCTAGTGTCAGAAACAGTACTATCAATATCAGAGAATCCCTAGGGCTAGTGACAGGAACCGTGTTAGTAACTGTAATACAAGTGATAGAGGAAGGAATAGGATAGTGATAGGGTGGTCAGGGTGTAGTCTACAGGTCAGAGACAGTTGATCCCAGGTCCCAAATTTTGAACTGTAACTCCATATCATAAACCAACAACACCAACCATAATAGAAAAAAACATTGAAATTTAATTAAAATAGGGATATCTCTTCACACAGAGCTCAGATTGACTCTAAAATTTAGAAGATAATTCTACACTCTATTCCAAACAAAAATGTCTTTGGCAGCCCCTAGTCAAATTTTGCACCGATTTTCCAAAAATAGTAATTTTTTATTTTTCTTGCTAAGGCCAAACTTTTCAACGGTCAATCAAATTGATCCAAATTTTTGGAAATAGAATATACTTATTATTCTACACCAAATACTCTTAAGGACTCACTGGTGAAATTTTAAGTCCAAGGGGAAGAAATTACCTTCACATCGACTTGCAACCAATAGGAGATCACAAAAAGTCAAGAAATTTAGTATATCTCCTCATTGAGTGCTCAGATAAAACAACCACCGAAGTGGACCCTATCCTAAAATTAGAGTTGCAACACATTGCCCAAATTAAATTTTGGACCCTTACTAAAAATAGTAACTCCTAAAATCCCACATCTATTTTTAGTAACTGAGTAAAAGAGGACCCATAATGGCGAGCGAAACCCGTGGACAAAAGGAATTAGAAATTTCCATATTATTGGTCGATATGCAAAAGGCCCTTGACTACTTGACCACTACAAACCACACCATAAGAAAATATATTTGAGAGATCCAATTAGATCAGGATACCACTAGAATCCGCTTAGAAAAACAACTTGTAGAGGTGGAGACACAATTACAAGGTACTCTCACATATGAACACCAAGCTGAAAACTCTAAACGAGGTCGAAGAAGGGAAACAGAAGACCACAGAAGGGGAACTGAAGACACTCACTATGACCGTGATCCGACCTTCAAAATGCCTAAATTATATTTTCCTAAGTTTAGTGGAAAGGATGTCGATGGGTGGTTATGTTGGGTTGATCAATTCTTTATACTCCACAATGTCCCTATATATCATCGGGTTCAGATGGCTTTCTTCAATTTAGAATTTGAAGCCTTACATTGGTTCCAATGGCTACAAGTCACTACCCCTGATCTATCTTGGGAGGACTTTGAGTCCCAACTGCTCACCCGATTTAGCCCTAATGACTATGAAGACTTTATAGGAGCATTGACAAAGCTGAAAAAAACTACCACAGTTCGTGATTACTAGACACAATTTGATAAATTGGCCAATAAGACAAGGGGTTTGAATGAGGGATTTTTTATGAGTTTTTTCGTGAGTGGGTTGAAAGATGATCTACAGGCTGAAGTCAATATATTTAAACCATAAACCATGATGGAGGCTATCAGTTTAGCCTGATTGGCCAAATCTAAACTCTCAGCTCAACGACGGGTATCACGATTTTCTCAAGCTCGACCTCCCTTTCCTCCTCAATTCTAAAATGATACTGATAATAAACCTCTTGCTCCTAAGATACTGACTACAGCTAAAATGGATGTGCACCGCACCCAAGGGCTATGTTATAATTATGATAAAAAAATTGTAAAGGGGCATAGATGTGCAAATAAGATATTGTTCTTAATAGATGCAGAGGAACCCGATAGCAGTGACTAGAGTGATGAGGAGAGTGATACATCTGAAGCACCAACTCAAAAATAAGAGGAAACCCAAGATCCTGAAGTAGAAATTTTTGTCCATGCTCTTTTTGGGGTTACCACTCCACAAACCATGAGAGTTGTGGGTTTTTTCAAAGGCCAACACCTTACTATTCTTATTGATTCAGGCAGTACACACAACTTCATTGATCCCCGAGTTGCTAAGTAGGCCAATTGCTATATACACACATGCAATTCCTTTGAATTCATGGTGGCAAATGGAGGCACTTTACCTTGTAAAGGTAAATGTCATAATGTTAAAATAAATATGGGGGATTATAAACTCAAGCAAGACATGTTTGCCCTCCAATTGGGAGGATGTGACATGGTTTTGGGATCCCAATGGTTGAGCACCTTGGGCACTGTCAACTAGAACTTTGCAGAACTATGGATGCAATTTTCACAGCATGGAAAAACACACATCCTCCATGGTGCCAAAACAGGCCCTTCCCAAATTGTCAGTTCCAATCGTATGGAGAAATTGTTGAAAAAGTCATCCCATGGGGTCATTGCACAAATATTTTCAATTCAACCAAGCACTTCCATAGTGGATCAAATTCCAATAGATTTGCAACTTGTTCTTACCAAGCACAATGGTGTTTTTTAGAACCAACTACCCTACCGCATCGTCGCTCACATGACCATGCTATTCCACTACTACCAGGTAATGCACCATCCAAAATTAGACCGTATTGGTATCCTCATGCTCTCAAGTCTGAAATTGAGCATATGGTACAATAATTGCTCAAATATGGTGTCATTTGACCGAGTACCAGCCCTTACTCTTCTCCAGTTTTACTAGTTCATAAGAAGGATGGCTCATGGCGATTGTGTATAGACTACCGTGAGCTCAACAAAATTACCATCAAGGATAAATTCCCCATTTTGATAGTGGATGAATTACATGGAGCTATGTACTTCTCCAAGTTAGACCTTCGTTCTGGCTACCATCAAATCAGGCTCAAGGATGAGGATATCCCCAAAACTGCATTTCGTACTCCTGAAGGTCACTATGAGTTCTTAGTAATGCCATTTGGTCTGACAAATGCTCCTTCCACATTTTAGATCTTGATGAACAACATATTTTTCCATTTCTTGTGAAAGTTCATCCTCATTTTCTTTGATGATATCTTGGTTTATAGTCACTCGTGGGAATAACACCTTATCCATGTGGATAAAACATTACAATTTTTGGCACAATATCAACTTTTTTCTAAGTGGTGCAAGTGTTCCTTTGGTCTAAATGAAATGGAGTATCTAGGACATATTTTCTCCAAAGAGGGCATCAAGGTCAACCCCAAGAAGATTCAGGCAGTTCATGACTGGCCAAAACCTCGCACTCTCAAGGGACTTTGAGGATTCTTAGAGCTTACAGGTTACTACCACAAATTTGTTTGTAATTATGGTAAAATAGCAGTCCCCCTCACATTCCATGTTAAAGGACTCTTTTACTTGGATGGGGCCCGCTTACCAAGCCTTCCTCAAATTAAAGCATGTTATAACCACAAAACCAGTTCTAGCCATGCCATATATTTCCAAGCCTTTTGTCATTAAAAGTGATGCTTTTGGTCATTGCATCAGGGTAGTGTTGATACAAGAAAGGAGACCCTTGGCTTTCACTAATAAGGCACTCTCTGATTGTAACTTGGGAAAGTCTACATATGCCAAGGAGATGTTGGCCATATTACATGTTGTAACCCATTGGCGACCATATCTCATTGGGCATCATTTATCCATTAAAACAGACCATCAGAGTCTCAAATACTTCTTGGAACAATGGGTTGCTACCCCAAAATAACAAAATTGGGTTTCTAAACTCATGGGATATTATTACGATATCACCTATAAAAAAATGCAAAGAGAATCTTGTGGTTGATGCTCTCTCTCACCAATTTGAGGCCCTTAGTATGTTATGTGTCATTTCCTCACATGTTCCTCAATGGATAGATTCCTTATGATAGGAGGTACTTTAGGATGTATATTTGAAAGCTTTGGATACCTCACTCTATGATGATCTAACTTCATTCCCAAGCTACAATTGGGATGGCCATGACCTACGTTATCGCCAATGCCTTGTTCTTTCTCGTACATACCCAATCCGTGAGCTCTTCATGAAGGAACTACATACTGCTCCCTCTGTAGGCCATTCAAGATTTCTTAAAACATATGAACTCCTCAAGCACACATTCTTCTAGAAAGGTATGAAACTGGATATCCATGATTTTGTCGCAGATTGTGATACCTGCCAATAGATGAAAGGTGAAATGATACGTTCCTCAGGTACTCTTCAACCCTTGCCCATTCCAGATTGGTTTTGGACTAAAATTTCCATGGATTTTATAGAATGATTACCTAAATCTAGCGATAATTATGTTATTCTCATGGTAGTGGATCACCTTTCGAAGTATGCTCATTTTTGTTCCCTTGGCCACCCTTACATAGCCTCCACCGTTGCCCAAATATTTCTCGATTATATTTTTTGCCTCCATGGTATGCCCACCTCCATTGTGTCTGATCGAGATCCCACCTTCACTAGTCATTTATGGCAAGAATTGTTTAAGTTGCAAGGAACTCAGCTCAAAATGATTTCAGTCTATCATTCGCAAACAGATGGTCAAACTGATATTATCAACAAATATGTGGAGACCTGTCTTCATTGCTTTGCATCAGATCATCCTACTCAATGGGTAAAGTGGCTTCCTTTGGATGAACTGTGGTACAACACTTCCTATAATACAGCAACCAAACTCACACCTTTTGAGGTCATTTATGGGTACCCTCCACTCACACCTTCTTCATACATCCCAGGCAGCTCCAAGGTCTAGGCAGTTGACACTACTCTCAACCAACATATCGATGTTCTTTGCTAGTTGAAGCAGAATTTGGACATGGCTTAGAATTATATGCGACAATAGGCTGACCAACATCATTCTAAGCATAGCTTTGATGTAGGTGATATGGTCTTCCTTCGCTTGCAACCGTACAAATAATCATCCCTACAACTCTGCCAATGCCAGAAACTTGCTAAAAAATACTATGGACCCTATCAAGTTCTTCAACAGATTGGTTCCACTACTTACAAATTGGCTCTTCCGCCCACCTCCAAGCTCCATCCTATTTTCCATGTTTCCTCTCTTAAGAAATTTGTGGGCACACAGGTATAGGTTTAGTCAGCATTACCAGAATTGAATGAAGAAGGGTTCATATTAGAAGAACCTAAACAATTGTTGGATCATCGAACCTACACTCTTCGCAACCGTACCATCATAGAAGTTCTTTTTCAGTGGCATGGGCTATAGCCAGAAGATGTGACATGGGAGTCTCTCCATCAGCTCCAACACTAGTTCCCTCATTTTCAACTTTGAGGATAAAGGTTTTTTAAGGGGAAGGGCATGTTAGGATCCTATCCTAATGCCATTTTGTAATTCTCATTTACTTATATAATGACCCACTTCCAAAGTGGGGATCCCATTATGATATTATTTTGTAATACTTTGTAATGTATGTGGCAAGTGGTATTCCTAGCCAAGTGGCACCATCTCATGTAACCATTTTTATCAAGATTGTAACCGATGGTAGGTAGGAGATTCTAGCTCAAGTGGCATTTTGCATGTAAGTCAACTCTTGAGCCTTTAGGTAGGGTTGCATGAAGTTTTTCTTTAAAAGATACGAAGCCATGTATGAATTCATCTTTTTGCAAGCTAATGAAATATTGAAGGAGGTTTCCCCCTCGAAGAGGCCTACGATTCTGTGTTATTGTGAGATTGTTTCATTTCTGCATTTAATTTATGCATAGTGTTATTGAGTTATTTGTTGTATTTGTGTTATTTTCTAGTATTTTGTGTGAGTGTGCTTATTTTTAATAGTGAGATCCTAACAAAAATAGGACTTTTCCATTGGACATCCTTACTGACCTAGTTGAAGGGTTATAAAACTTGGCTATGGCAAAAATTAACTCTAGGTAACCGCATCACAAATATAATAAGAGTGCAGAGAGTACATAGCATCAATACCTTGATCTGGAAGAGGCTCACCCTTGAAGAACTTGACTTCATATCCCCTCCTAAACTGATATCTATTTAAGTACATAATTTTGGTATCCATGATCCCTGTATTCTTGTTAGTGTAATTCGGCTTTTCAACATTGCTTAATTGCTCAGTTTACCTTACCACAGTGTATGCCATTTCAAATTTTGGGTGATCCCTTTGCAGATAGATGTCTTTGAAATATGCAAAAATTTCACTCAATAGTGCTCTGATTCTTTAGCTAAACTTGTTTGAAATGATTACCTTTTGAATTTTCTCATTTAAATAGATCTTCAGGCATCCCTCCACCATTAATAATAATGAACACGTAGTTATTTCCCATGAATTCAAATGCGTGAATCAAATAATTGTAAAGTGTGGCTCATCAATGAAATTTGTGTCATTGATTGGACAAAATTCATAGCATATGGTAGAAAACTATCTTTTGGCACACTCTTCAAGGTGTATTTACCCCTTCCTTTCCTTGGTAGAGTTTAACACTTAGCATATTTTAACACTATGCTTCGGTATCCCCAATTTCACTCGTTATGAGTTGCATGTTCCTTTTGGGTGTTTCCCTCAAAATTCTACTAGTCGAATTTCCACGATGGCAAATTTGAGCAATTTTATTGTGGATTTTGAAACTGTGTCTATTTCAGGAACTGCCATTGAGTTCACTATCTTTTGAAAAAAAAATTGGACTCAAAATTTCACTCCTTCAATTTCCACTAAGGCCTGATTGACCATGTTGACCATGGATTCTACACTTCGATGGATTTTAACACTGTAAACCTTTGAGCATGGAAACTAACCTTAAGATGAAGTCACCCCCCTGAATTTCACTCCAATTTTTCTTGGGCACTATTTGACCAGTTTGACCACAGATTTTGAAACTACTTTTATATTAGGTACCACCAAGAGTCCTATTCTCTTTGGAAAATTATGCTGGGCTCTAAAGTCCGTTGGATGGATTTTTGTGATAGAAACTTTGACCAAGTTGACTACATAAATTTTTGTTCCATTACCTCCTCACAGAATATAACACAACTTCAAATGAAAGAATAAAATAACACTTTTCTCCCATTTTTTATTTTGATTTTTTTTAATACAACAAAAAATATATAATACAAAATATGTACATATATTACAAAAGAAGGGATTCTCTATCTAAAATATAGTTTGAGATGATACCCATTGACCGAAATGGGTTGTATGTTCCCTTCCTCATCTTGAATATGAAAAGCATTGTTCTTCTTTACTTTAGAGATCTTGAATGGTCCTTCCCAAAAAGAATTAAATTTGTTGTTTTTGTCTAGTTTAGCATTTTCTACATTCCACCTTAACACTGAATCTCCTTCATCAAACTTCCTAAATTTTTATTTCTTATCAAACCACTCTTTTGTATTCATGGATTATTTCTAAAAATTTTCATATGCCTGAGTCCTCTGTTCTTCCAATTGTAGAAGGTGCATCAACCTGGCTTCTAGTGGATTTTGATCTAGCTCCTAATCTTGGCTATCCCATTTTAAAGTTGGTATCTCAAGATGAGTACGCAGAACAGCTTCCTTACCAAAAACTAATGCATAAAAGGATGTCTTGATGGACCTCTTGATAATGATCCTATCCACCCATAAATTTTGGTCTAGTAATAGATGCCAACTCCTTTTGTTCTCTTCTAGTGCCCTTTTTAGAATTCTAAGCAGGTTTTTATTGGTGGATTCCACAATCCATTCCCCTAAGTGTAATAGTTAGAAGAATTGTATATATATAAATATATATGTCATAATTTCTTGTAAATTCAATATATTTTGCACCTATGAAATTCGGGCCATTGTAACTTACCAGTGCCTCTGGAATTCCAAACCTTGTGATCAAATTTTCCACAAATTCAATCACTACTTCTTGGTCTGACTTCTTGGTTGGGATATCCTCAACTTATTTGGTGAAGTAATCAATGGTAATAAGAATGAATTTAATGAAAATTGATGGATGGATCCCCGAATATGGAACACCAATTAAGGAAAACCCCATATCTCACCACCATGGTTTTAAACCCTATTCCTTCCCTAGTAGTAGCAAAAGAGAAAATCGGTAGTGTGTTAACCTAAGAAAGTATGAATGAATCATTAGGAAGAATACTGTGAATGGAAATATGACTTACATCGAGCTTAGCATGGTCATCATGGAACCTATGGCTCAGGCCACCCTCACTGAGTGATGTTTTACCTAATTTTTTGACCTATTCTCGGGGGTCGAGGAAGATATCACCCAGGCGATGATGGACACTTGGGAGGATGGCAAAGTAGAGATATGAGGAAGAGATTTCATCATTTATGTGAACATGTTGGCTATGGTTACTGGCCAGATGATGAAGGTCACTTCATCCATCGCCAGTAACATCACTGGGAGGTGGAATTGAAGGAATTTTGCAAAAACCCAAAAATTTCAAGGAAGCCAAGAATGGGCTCACCAAAATGGATTTTCCCACTCCGTGGAATGGGGTCATGAAAAATGTGATGGTATTTTATCACGTCTGAGGATCCCAGTAAGACTTTGCTGAGCTTTCATTATGTTTTTGTAAACTTCTTTAGGGATGTCAACCTAATAAGTATTCCTTAGTTTCTGATAAACTCAATGAACTATACCATCAATGCCTGTCGTAGCAAGAGATGTTTTGCCATGTCGATGCACCAAGAATTGTTCAAAGTAATCTATAAGTGGGTGTTGGCCATAGCACCCAATCCCGAACCTCAAGTCATCAAGGAGATACCGCCCGATCATCAGCCAAATAGCTCAGGGGCAAGAGCTAGTCTAGGAACTAGCAAACCTTCATATGTGTCTTCGATGAAGAAAAGAGTGGGGGAGCCCATAACCAGAGGGGGCATGACTAAGAAAAAACTAAGGATTGAGTAACCCCCAACAAGATCCTCATTGAGACTTAAGAACAAACAAATCCAAGGTAGCTCCAAAACTAGTGCTAGCGACCTGGACGAGGAGGGACCTACAATCATGGTTATCAAAAGGTTCGTTCTGAAATATTATGCGGTCATAATCCACCAAATGCAGGAGCACTATGACACTATGACTCAAGTGATCTTCAATGAAGGATACATGTCAAAATTTGAGGCCAAGGTCGATGACGAGGAAGAAGAGGACAAAAAGGAAGAGGAGCTCGAGGAATATGTCGAAGATGAGGCAGGAGGTTCCCTAGGTCCTGGGGGTATCATTTTTTGTTGACATTTTTTAGAGGAAGTAATCCTCTCTGGGCTGTGGTTTCCTTTTTCTTTTTGTAATGTTGATCAGTGTGGCTTGCCATTCTTTGTTGGTCCTATTTTGTTTTTGGTTTTTGTATATGTCGTCTGCCCAGCTAAGATTTCTAGGAAGTTTAGTAGTTGTATAGGACAGATGTTCCTCACGATAACTAGGGTTCGTAGCTTCAGCTAAAGGTTGTCTTTTGTAAAAGGTTTTGGGTTAACTTGTAAAACTTGGTAATCAATGAAGAAATTTACTTACCAAAAAAAAAAGAATGAATTTATAACCTACTGATGAATTTGGGTTAATGACTCCAACAAAATCAAGCCCCCATTTTTGAAAAGGCTCCTCCACTTAAATCAGTTTGAGTGGAAATGTTGCATTATTGGTTTTACCCACATACCTCTAGCACTTATCACATGACCTAGTTGCTTTGAAAGCATCTGCAAAGATAGTGGACCAGTAATATCCTACTCTTATTATTTTTATAGTAGTTACTCTTCCTAAAAAGTGACCTCCTGATAGGCCTCCATGAAAATCTTCGATGACCTTTTGCTTTTCATTATCTCCTAAGCATTTCAAAATTACCACATCCAGTTTCTTCTTGTATAATCCTTTAGAAAGCAATACATACTTCAGAGCTTACAGTCTGAATCTTCTCCTCTATGAATAATTGAGGCCTTAGGAACATACTCCTATTTGGAAGTAGGTTATCAATTGGTCTATCCAATCTGATCCTTTCAGCAAACTATCACTATGCTCTTTCATTGCTCCTTGATAAGCTAACATCTGTTCTAAGTCTGCTTTGGCTAAAAGTTCTTGGAATAGTGCTCTCCCTATGACCAACTTGGTGTGATGGATATCTACATCATACTCCTGTATTTTAGTAATCCAACCATCTCTTTTATCACCCAGATCTTCTTAAAGGATAAATTTTCTTACATCTAAGTGTACTACATAGACAAGAATCTTGCTTTGTACTAAGTACTAATTGAACTTCTTTAAGCATTTCATCAAAGCAAATAGTTAACTCTCGATAAAATTATACTTGGTATGATACTCATGCAAAGTTTGGCTCTAGAAGAAGATGGGGTGTTCCTCCTTATTCTCATCCTTTTGTGTGAGTACTGATGCATAGCTTTCCTCAAATCCATAGGTATATAAAATAAAGTCTTTGCTAAAGTTTGGATTTATCAATACCGGTGCAGTTGCAATTGCTTACTTTATAGCCTCGAAAGCTTGCTTTCTTTTCTCAGTCCACTTGAATTACATATTCTTCTTGAGTAATTTTGATATGGGCTTGACCACCTAGGAAAATTCTGATATGAACTTTCTTACAAAGTTAATTTACCCAAAGAAGGACTGCATACCTTTCTTATTTGCGGGGAGGGGAAGGACCAAAATTGAATTTATTCTATTATGATCTATTTCCATCCCTTATTTGGAGACTACATGTCCCAATAACTTTCCTTCATGGACAATAAATAATGATTTCTTTGGGTTGAGGGAGATGCCAAACTCTCTGTATTTCTGGAAAACTTTCTCCAAATGCTCAAGATGTGATTCCTTTATGTGAGAAAACATAGTCATATCCTAAAGATAAATCAAAATTATTTTATTGATTAATTCACCAAAATCATAGTCCATGGCCCTTTGGAATGTAGCTCCTGCGTTGGATAGACCAAATGGTATTCTCTGATAAGCAAATGTGCCCCATTTAGTGGTGAAGGTTGTTTTGAACTGGTCTTCATACTTGACCTAAATTTTATTGTATCCAAAGAAACCATCCAACAAGGAGTACCTTTTCACCCCTACTACCATATGTAGAATCTGATCAATATGGGGAAGTAGATAATGATCTTTCGGTGATGCTCTATTCAAGTTCCTGAAATACACACATAATCAGATGTCTCCATTATTTTTCCTTTCTAGAACCAAGTTTGCAACCCATGTGGAATGCTTGATTGGATTAATGATCTTTCCTTTAAGAATATTAAGTAATTCTTGCCTCATTATGAATTTAATTTTAGGATTCGCATGCCTTTATCTCTTTTTGAATAGTTTTGCATCAGGCTCTAGCTCAATGGTATGTTGAATGATCTTCTTATCATAAACCTTAAGGTCTTGATATGACCAAGCAATAATGTATGGGTACTAAAATAAAATTACCTTAACTCCCTCAACTTCTTTTGGAAAGAACCTTACTCCAATATTGATCTTATTTTTCTCTTCTATTTCAATCTCACTATAGATTTTATCATCTACTTTCATAGTCCTTGACTTCTTCCCATCCTCGTTGTCAAACAATATTTCCAATGTGATTAGGCCTTTAGGAATGTGATTATTCTTCAACTGAATGATATCTTATTGATCTATTTCCTGAGGAAGCTCTTCCTATATATTGGCTAAACAAGCTTCTCTGACTAGAAATTCAATTATCTGATCATCATTCTCAAAAACCTGCTAGAAGATTTATATGTTCGAAACTACAAGTTTGAAGACTCATTTGACCCTTTTATTTGCAGTTGATCCAGGGTCTAAATAATGATTGAAATTAGAGCCCTTAATTACCAAAGCATCAACCAATATATTTTGTTTTCTAGGGATGGAATGAATTTTTAGAGCATCAAATGATTCCATCAGATCCCATACTCTATTTTTATATGTTATGCGGTAGTGGTATTTATTGTTGCATCTCTCTGTAACCTAATTGACAATCAGCTTTGAGTCATTGTAAATGTCTAACATCTTGATCCCCATATTTTTTCTTGCATCAATCCCAAACACAAAGCTTCATATTTATAAGCATTATTTGTACAAGCCCAAGTTATTCTAAAAGCAAAGCTCTTCGCACCTTCTGAAGGATATTTCAATACTACACCAACTTCAACTCCATTTTTGCACCTTGTTCCATCAAAATGCATTGTCCAAATTTTTGACTACTTAAGTGACTAGTTGGATATGGCAGCGATATTCTTCTCTACCTTTGAGAAAATACAGTAAGTACTCAATATTATTTTTGATAGGGTATAATCATCCTTGAAAGGTAACTCATATTCAATTTCTAACTCTTCCAGGTTTTCTACTAACTCTGGCTCCTCCATTGTTGAAAGATTATACAAATCCTCTTCAATTTTTCAATATGGAAAGATACAGGTTTCTCTAGAGTTATTCTTATTCTCTTGCCTTTATATGGAACTATCATAGTAGAGTAGTCCAAATACATATATCCTCCCATTTTGGCAGTAAATTCTCTTAAAAGGCATATGCCAAAATAAGGTTCAAGATAAACTACCATGATTTCCTAAACAATGGTAACATCATGGGCTCTATGCAACCTCATTAATACATCCTTTATAACTCCCACAATCTTAACAGGGGTATCATCAAGTTGCAAGGCCCCTAATATGACCTTGTATACTCCATGCCCATCTCATCACAAACTACTTTTGGCATAACAGTCATTGAAGCCCCTGAATCTATCATACAATTATGAATTATCCATCCTTCCATTCTAAGAGAGATATAGAATGGAGGAGGCTTTTTCTTCAGGGTGGTAGGGGATATTTTTTCCTTATCTTGTGTCTAATTGAACACTGTTGCATTTTCTTTTCCTTAGGATTTTTTATGCAAAGAAGCTTTCAAAAAATCTATTTGGCCTGGGAGAAAAAGTGTATCATACAAGCTTGCTCTAGATTGAACTCTTTTCAATTCATCCACAATACTATACTTAGATTTAACTGACAGAGGCCTTTCATACCTTTTTTCTAGTTCACCATACCTCCTTCTGTACTATTGAGTAGTCTCTATTCTCTGACCTTTTTTAATGGAAGGGCAATTCAACTTTTCTTGCACTTCTCTTATAGCACTTTCTTGTTCTTTGCTCTTTTCACTTTCACCTTCTCTTGGGGTATTCACTTCCCTTTCTTGTCTTCTAGGCACAACATCACTTTTATCAGCAACTTGTCGAATGGGAAACTTATCATTTCCCTGATGTGGTGGCTCTCTTTTATTTTGAGAAGGCACCTAGAAACCACCCATTTTCTATAGGTCTACTTGCAAAGACTTCCTTACAAATCTAGTCATGACAGAGACCTCTACCTCTAGAAAATCTTATCTAGCCATAACTTGATCATATTGCCACAACATATTAACTCTCCCTTTTTTATTTCTTTCTACATTTTCCATAGCATGTTGCACATGATGTTGGTACATCATACAGGTCTCAAAGTCATGCGGATCATTGCAAACTAAGCACAAAACTATTTTTAGACACATATTATTGCTTTGCTTGATTTACATTGACTCGAGATCCTATGATACCACTTTTACTATGCTTCTGATATTTATTAATATATAGGAATATTCTTGATTGAAACCTCTCCATATCCCTATTTTCCATTGCATTGATCTTGTTTTTTATTGTTTTCAGGGTGTTTTGGATATCCAGTAATACAGAGGATTCTTAGGGATTTTGATATGGGAGAGGAAAAGGAATGATAGAGTTTTTTAGGAGGAAATGATGGACTTGCTTGTGGAGCTAGTGGAGGATCCATATATAAAGGAGTGGCTACATTGGGTGGGAATTGAGGAATCTCAAAGCAATAAGGCATTATTATCTTTGGTGAAAGTCTTCCTTCAATAATTAAAACATTTTCTGCTTAGATAACTACTTGGTAAACCTATGGGAAGGTGTTTATACTTGATTGTTAATTTTATATCCCCAGGTATAACTCAAGGGCTCTAATGTAATACATATATGCTAAGTATGCCATTGGTCTAGCCTTTGGGGGAATCCTCTTCCACGTCCTGCTAAATGTCAAGATAAAATCAAATACTAGCTCATATTGATGATTTTGTATAGCTATAAATTGATTTAGTAGGAAAAAGGGGTCCTATGACTCATTGAATTCCTCTACAAAAGGGCCTTCTAACACATCCCATGAATTTATGGTTTGGTATCCTAAGGTCCTAAACCAATGCAGGATATTTCCCCTAAAATAAAGGGCTATAATCCTAACTATAACATCTTGATTCTTGATATTGTGAATAGTTGCTAAGTTTAGTATGTCATAGCAATGCTCATATGTAGTCTTTCCTATACCATAAAATGTGGGTATGGATTTTGTAATAGCCTAAGGGATATCATGCATATTAGTAAGCCCAAGAGGGCTAGAAGTATTCCAACTAGGATAATTTTATGGGGGCTAGTTTTGATTGGCATTCTGACTCACATTCAGATTTGAGCCATTGCATGTGGTGTTTTTAATGGAGTTGGTCTAGGAGGTAGCGTAGGCGCTACTTCAACTACAACCTATTTTGACTATGATTATATGAATATAATTCTTATGATATTGGATCCTCTCAAGGGAAGTTCATAAAATATGATAGGGTCTTGGATATTTTTAATAGATGACCTAGTATTCATGAAAAATATGATCTACTCGGGTGGCTTTTCTGGTTTCTTGCACTCAAGTATTTGCCAAGTGAATTTACTTTCTTCATTTAATGAGGTCAATAAAAATCACTAAATATTTATTCCTCTGGATATTATCAATAAATATATGGGTAGGAGGAAAGACAATGTGTCTTTAGTATCCCATAGAACATGCCAGAACTGTTGGGGTTTAAATTGATATCAAGGAAATCTTGAACTGTGACTGTGAATCTATGACTTTCTAGGAGGCGCACACCCACCAATCATAACTCAACCCTTGACATTGGATGGATCAAAGATTACTTCAATCTAACCTCCAGAGTATGTTGGTATACCTTGTCAATTGATTGTGTGCCAACTCAGTTAAGCTCAGTTTAAAGTAAAAGGTTAGGGATAGAAAAAGAGTAAGGGTTATAAACAATTGAATGAATAATGTTCGGATAAATCTAATAGCATTAAAAAATATCAAGAATCCTCTAATTAATCACATTTCCAGTATGCCACACTTAATACTAACAGCATTCAAAACCAGTAACCTTCACCATTAAAGAATAATAAAACACCTAGAGAACTATTTCAAACATCTAAAACATTAATAATCCAAAGAGAAAAATTACATCAACATTTAGACTAACAAAAACATAAGCTCTCTACAAAAAAAAATTTAAGCATGAAGTATTCCAATTTGCTCCAAGTTAGTAATCTAATATTAGTAGAATTGACTAATCATGGCAGCAGTAGCAGAAATGAATTCATAGAATAAACCCACAAAATATGAAGACACTGGCATGAGGCAAACATACAAGTAATGCTCCTATTTATTTCTCAGAATATTTACAATAGTATGAAAGGCAAACACTCCAAATACAACCCTTCAAATTGAAGATTTGACCTCTTTATATAGATTTTACAATCATGGTAGAAAGAATGGTAAAATTACAAGGATTTTCATGCCATATCAACAGGATGTTGAGGTGGTGGCCTCTTATTTTCTCACAAGAAGAAATAAAATAGTTGTGCTCCATGAAACTCTACAACTCTAAGCTCTACAAGTTGCTTAACCCTCCATGGAATCTAGTGGTTGCATTGATTATAGGTTGATCTAGGCTATCCCCTATTCTTGGCTAGGCTTCTCCACCATAGATATGTAACTAAAAACCCAAGCGGAATTTGATTACGGTGATGCTTAGTCTCCCCTGGTTCTCTCCACTCACGCTCTGTGATCGCATGGATCAAAGTTCAACAGTGTGGAATTTTCCCCCTTTTAAACTCAACTTTAAACTCTTCATCCACCATTCAAATGGTTGTAAGAAGGTTGAGTTGGCACATTGGGTCCACATCATCACATGCCTCTTTTGTTTTAAAAATTTGCACCTTTAGATTTCTCTCCAGCTAATTGTTGCATCCTCTTCAATTTTAGAATCTGCTCCACCAATTTCTGCTAAGTCATGTTTGACCATGATGGTCATGGAATTGTACCTAGAGATGCTTCCTTTGAGAAAATTCCATTGTGAGAGCCTTTATTTTTTAGAATCCACTCCTCCAATTTTTTTTGGGCCAGGTTTGACCATGTTGACCATGAAATTTCATCTTGCGCTATGATTGAGTGGAGAAATTAGAATCTTGCTAGTCGAGGAAAACAGATCTTCCATCAAATATTCACTTTCTTTTTTTTAAATCTGCTCCTTGAATTTCCGTCAGGTCGAGTTTGACTAGTTTGACTACGAATTCTAGCATTTTCAGTGGAATTTGACACGGTAACCTTTCATGCACATAAATGAACATCAACTTGGAGCTATCTTTGTCTTTCATCTTTGAAATATTCTCCTCAAAATTCTATTGGGCACTGTTTGACTCAGTTGATCACGAAATTTGCACTCCATTGGATTTTAACATTACCTTTGATTTTCTTTTCAACACTTAGCCAATTTTTTATAAAATTGTGTTGGCATTTTTGCCACATTTTTTTTATTGTTGCTTATTCATGCATAAACTATTGAAGTTATCACTCCTCTGTGTTTCCCTACGATTTTTGTGCTAAAACAGCTAAGTCCGAAAACTATCGCGATATCGCGACCAAAAGCAGCATGGAGAGCACAGGTTCAAAACTGTTGCGATATCGTGACATGTCGTGCTATCATGGGTTTTTATAGGAGAGAGAAGCCAAAGTCAGAGAATGTCGTGATATCATGATGTGTTCTGAAATCGCAGTCAAAGCAGTCAAACAAAGCAAGGCGCTAGAATTGTTGCGATATCGCGACATGTCATAAAGTCGCGATCAAAGTGGTCAAAGGGCAAGGAGGAGGAAAAACCGTCGTGATATCGTGACATGTCATGAAATCATGATATCCAACAAAGAAAAAAGACTCAGTATAAAAACTGTCGTGATATCGCGACATGTCGTATTTTTGTGACATGTCGTGAAATCGCGGTCAATGGCAGCAAGAGGAGTGGTCAACGCAAACATGTCACGATATCACGACATGTCGCATTTTTGTGACCCAAAGACAAGATGAAGGGCAAGGATGAAAAACGTCACGATTTCACGACATGTTGGAGTTTCGTGGCAGACAGGAGAGAGAAGGAGCAGGTGAAATAAATTGTCGCGATTTCGCAACATGTTAGATTTTTGCGATCCAAAAGTGGCAACAAAGCTAAAGACGGGAAAGTGTCATGAAATTGTGACATGTCACATTTTTGCAACTTGTCACATTTTCACGGGGAGAAGGCAGCGAAGTCCAAGGCAGAGAGCAAGAAATTGTCACGATTTTGTGACGCGTCGCATTTTCGTGACCTAAGGTGATGAAGGAGAACAACGAGCCGAATACGTCATCATTTCGCAACATGTTTGGTTTTCATGACCCAAAGTGGGAAAAGAGTATAGAAATGGAAAATGTCACGATTTTGTGACATGTCGTAGTTTCGCGACCTATCACGTTTTCGCACTGGAAAGCAGTTTAATGTCCTGATGAAGTATTGCAATTTCCCAGAATTAAAAGCTCTCCAAAATTTAATGTTTTGCTTCTTACCTATGCGCGTGAGATGGAAGGATGTGCTAAGGCATGTAATTTTTGAGGTCACCAGAATTGAAGACGCCTCCATTATTAAAAACTCCTGTTCATGGTTTCCTGTTCATTCAAGCTTGCTCCGAGAATGGCCATTTAATGAAGACATATGGTTCCTTGTTTTCGTTCGGTTTGTGACTTCTTCGAGGCAGGTTTAAGGGGATCGTTTCTCTTTTCAAGTGCCCATTTTGTAGATCTCAAGAAAGTCTGTTTCATGTTTTAAATGCTGCAAGAGGCGAAACCTCTATAAAAACTCATGTACATCTCAAGTTCAAATAAGAGAGAGACTTTTGCTGAAAAACTTTTCAAGTTCTTTGCATGAATAAAAGATATTTGGCCTCTGGTTTTGCAAGCAACTTTCTATGTGATTGTCCTTATGCATTTCTCCTTTACGCTCGTATTTCTTATCTGCTGCTAAATTTGAATTCTACATCTGAGTTTAAATATTGCTAGTGAGGAAGTGAGTTCTGGAATGCGATTCTGGAGGTTATCTGTGCAAGGTTGTAAGTAGATTACGTCGCTATATTTTGTTATATTATGTTCATGTGCTTGAGGTTATCTGTTGTTAATCTTTCCCCAATCTGACAAATTTGGCCTGTGGCCATATTTCTCGTTTCTTTCCGCATATTTCCAATTTCTTTCCTGCAACTCTAGTCTTCAATAGAATAGAATTTAGTAAGGGAACCAGCCCTCTCTGGAGATTGGTCCGGGAGACATTTCTTTCTCTCGGCCTTTCAATGTTGGCCGAGTCTAGGGCGCATTTATTTTAAAATACTTTCCTATGGCAGATTCGTGACCAACAGTTTTTGGCATGCCCGGTGGGACATACTATTTCTGTCTCAGAAAGATCCATAATTAGGTCCAAAATTGTATAAACCTGCCTGTGCATAATAGTTTTTTCCATAGTATTCAGGTTTAATATTCGCCTGCATGCAATAAATTTAGAACATTTGGTGACTCTGTAGCACCTAGAAACATTTGAACATGGATACAGTGAAAGTTGTACTTCATGATCACGAGATCGAAGTCCAAAAAAGTTGAAAATCTTGTTGAGTTTTTTGAACTTGACAACACAAAAATAGGTGAACACTCTAGGTTGGTTTCCCCATCACTTGCATCATCTGCCATATCCACACAAATTCTTGGTATTGTTACTAGTTTTCCATCTTCTCAGTCACATACACTAGTCCCAATGGCCCAGTATCCTCCACCCAGGCAATTTTTAGCATGGAATAGTTCAAGAGCCTTGAATTTGCAGGCTCAAAATCCAGTTCCCTAGGCTACTTTGAAAGCCTTGCCAACCTATGATGGTACTGGTAAGACTGCATATGAACATATTCATGATGTAGCTTCTTTGGTAGCCATTCATGATATAACAGACGAAGATGTGATGGTAAAGTTATTAGTATTATCCTTGAGAGGAAAATTGTTGTATTGGTACCAATCTCTGCAACCAAGCACTATTGTGTCATGGGATCAGGTAGGAGAATTGTTAATTAAGAATTTTCATGAACAAGATGATCCATTTTCATTGTTGCATCATTTTAACGCAATTTAGAGGCACCCGCAGGAGGCAATAGCAGATTTCAATGTTCGATTTACCAAAAGTTGGCAGCGAGTGCCTAAAGGTCTTCGGCCTACCCATGAGCAAGCTACGTTCTACTATCTTCGAGCGTTCAACACAGACATTGGCTTGGCGATCAGGTAGTCCAATGTGATGACCTTCCTGGAACTTTTCGAACAAGCACAAAAGGTGGAGGCAGACTTGATCGTAATCGGTAGGCTTCCTCCAAAGGTAACAATGCCCATTTTACCTGATATTCCACAACATTTATATCCTAGTTCATTTTCGCAATCTATGTCTTCCATGTACCCTGTTCCATCATGGAGCTCTAGTGCACCTCAGATTGCACCCATCCCAGTTCCTCAACTCCCTACTCCAACAAATCCCCAATTGCCTGCACCCAACATTCTGCCATTCCCTGCTTCCACTCCGTTCTCGACATTATCGGTGCCATAAGCACCTTTGCCCTTACCAGCACCTCCTGTGCCTATAAATCTTGATCCTTATACGACACTCTTGCAAGAGGTAAAATCTGCCAATTCCGCAATAAGAGCAATGGGGAATAAGATCACGCTTATCGAAAGAAAGTAGGCTAAACGAGATTTCTAGCCCAAGATATTTTAGCCTTCGCCAATTACTAGAGAACAAGCTACTTCAACAAGCAAAGCACCCAATAATAACCTAACTGTTTTGGAAAATGAAGATGTAGTCCTTGCAGAAAGAACATATTGGTGTTCAACATGTAATGATCCACATGGTGAAGAGACTTGCATGGTTCATTTGAATTATGTGCAGACATTGGCCGCAAGCTCTTCTGGAGGACAAATCAATATGATTTCTGAGGTAGATCATAACTTTATGGTTCCGTCTGAAGAACAAGTTTTAGTTCTCACGAGAACTAGGAAGAAGCTTGTCATGGTAGATCCTGTGGAGATAGAACCATTAAAGGTGCCAACTGATTTGAGAAAACAAGTGAAAACTCCTGTGTCAGTTTCAAAGCTAGATGGGCCTGTTCTGTCGAAAGATCCTGTTCCACACAGAGTGCAAGAAAAAGCTTCAGCTACACAGGAAAGAGTTGAAATAGAGGAACAAGCAAGAGAAAAGCTGAAGTACCCATCATTGACTAAAAGGTTGAGGGTAGAAGCCACTCAGCAGTATCAGAGCAAATATGACCCTCCCATTGAAAAGAAGGAATCTGTAGCAGTTGCATACAACATTGTCAAAGAATTGAAGAAGATCCCAGCTAAGGTTAGTCTCTTCAATGCATTACAATTGCCTGGGCAGGTAGATTTATTGCAAGAATCCTTGAAATCTATGAAGGATAGTGAGAAGAGTCCTACCAGGACAATTTATGCTCAAGCGTTAACCACTTCAATCACTGGCAAGAATAGACCACCCCCATTTTATCTGTCACTTCGAATGGAGGGTTGGATCATGCATAACTGCATGATTGACTCCGGTGCCGCTACAACTATCATGCCAAAGGTAGTTTGTGAAGTTATGGGTATGGAATACACATGAAGTAGCCCTAGAGTCTTGCAGTTGGACGAGACTCCTATGAAAATAGTAGGTGTAATCAAGGATGTCCCGATTTTTTTACACAATATGCCTTAGATTATAGTCATTCAAGAGATAGTTGTGGTCAATCTAGAACCGTATTTTAGTATGTGCTTATCAAGAGAATTTACTGCTAAGTTGGGAGGCTACCTTTCTTTGGATTATTCTCACTTGGAAATTCCTTTCAAAGGGAGAAGAATTCAGATCTATAATGAAAAGCCTTCTTCTTTTCATATTGAGAAGATGGAAGACGTAGAAAAGTCCACGCATTCTGTCAACCTGATGTCTGAAGAATGGGACGGTCCTCTGGAAGAGCCTTGCTTAGAGGATGAGTTTTCAATGCTTGATTTCAATGCCATGATGCAGACTGAAATTGGCTATTTTTTCATTACAAAGCCTAAAAAGGTTGCAATGAAGTTGCCTTTTGATCAAGGCTCTGTGCTCGATTAATTCAAGACACTGTATTTTGATGGAGCGAGCTATACAGACAATGCCACAGAATATGAAGCGTTGTGCCTAGGTCTGACGAAGGCAAAACAATTGGAAGTTGAACACTTGCAGATTTTTGGTGACTCTAATTTGATTGTGAATTAGGTTTTGAACAAGTGTAGTTCCAAACACCACTGTCTTAAGCAGGTGGTGAGCAGGCCAGAATCGGTAAGAATGGTGTATAGGTCCTCTATTCCAGAAGCTGCCATCATTAATGGAAGGACCTTGGAGCATGCAAAAACTGAAGACCGATTGAAGTACAATCAAATTTGGTCCGGTCACTGCAGGTTCACCGGATAATCACCTGAAACTGGGTTTGTGGTGGCGGCATGCCAATCATGTCGTAAACTTTTGTATATAGTAAAAGAAAAAAAAAAAAAAAAGTATTGTGAATTTCCTTTGTGTACGTAAATCATCAACTTCGGCTCTTTTTGCATGCGAGCCCGTAGGTACGTTTATTTCTTTCTTTTTTCCTCTTCCTTCCCAATAGATAGTGGCTTCCATCAATTTCTTCCCTCCACTCCCTTATTTTCATTCCCTTCCTCGCTCATTCCTTCTTCTACCATCCGTAATTAAGCCACTACTGTTGTTTCTATTTCCCCCTTTGATATTCCCATTTCTTCATTTCCTCTTTCTTCTAATCCTTTGT
Organism: Wollemia nobilis; assembly: GCA_028583015.1. Classification (NCBI taxonomy): domain Eukaryota; kingdom Viridiplantae; phylum Streptophyta; class Pinopsida; order Araucariales; family Araucariaceae; genus Wollemia; species Wollemia nobilis. Next base: position 833,916 of record JAQPPZ010001808.1, read on the forward strand.
TTTCTTTTTAGCATTCATCCGTAGTTCCCACCCCTTCCTCCATCTCATCTACGTCCATTTCATTATCCATTTTTTCTATCCCCGCAGTCGGTAGCTCAGTAGCTCCCTCTTTAGTTGTTGTATCTACCGCTTCCACTCCTCCATCTTCCACCATTCCATCATTCACCATTCCCATTCCACGGCCTGCACATCTGCTGGCCATCACTCCATTCATTTCGTTCATTTCCATTTTTGCAACCCAGGTGCTTTCATCACTGTCATGGAGATCCTTTTACAGCACCTGGTGATTACCCAGCTTGACCGAGCTAGGTGCAATGCAGATCCACTTGAGTGCCGAATATCAGCGAGAGTTTGTTGCAGCAGTCCGTAGAGATGTCCACCATCAGTCAGCATTCACTGATTCTGTTCCTCCAATTTTCTTGACTCTGTTGCCCAATGGATTCAGGCCTGGGGTTCGTGCATATAGCAGAACTATTACCCCGTGAGCCGCCAAGAATGTTGGAATTTTTGCCACATTGTTTTGATTGTTTCTTATTCATGCATAAACTATTGAAGTTCTCACTCCTCTATGTTTCCCTATGAGTTTTGTGCTAAAACAGCTAAGTCTAAAAATTGTCGCGATATCGTGACCAAATTCAGCATGGAGAGCACGGGTTCAAAACTATCGCAATATCACGACATGTCACGCTATCACGGGTTTTTAGAGGAGAGAGAAGCCAAAGTTAGAGAATGTCATGATATCACGATGTGTTCCAAAATCACGATCAAAGCAGTCAAACAGAGCAAGGCGCTGGAATTGTCGCGATATCATGACATGTCATAAAGTCACGATCAAAGTGGTCAAAGGGCAAGGACGAGGAAAAAACGTCGCGATATCGCAACATGTCATGAAATCACGATATTCGACGAAGAAAAAAGACTCAGTATAAAAACTGTCGCGATATCGTGATGTCGTATTTTCATGACATGTCATGAAATCACGGTCAACGACAGCAAGAGGAGTGGTCAACGCAAACATGTCGCGATATCGCGACATGTCACGTTTTCACGACCCAAAGACAAGATGAAGGGCAAGGATGAAAAACATCGTGATTTCGTGACATGTTGGAGTTTCGTGGTGGACAGGAGAGAGAAGGAGCAGGTGAAAGAAATTGTCATGATTTTGTGACATGTCAGATTTTCATGATCCGAAGGTGGCAACAAAGCTAAAGACAGGAAAGTGTCACGAAATCGTGACATGTCACATTTTCATGACTTGTCATGTTTTCACGGGGAGAAGGCAGTGAATTCCAAGGCAGAGAGCAAGAAATTATCGCGATTTCGTGACGCGTCACATTTTCGTGACCTAAGGTGACGAAGGAGAACAATAAGCCGAATATGTCATGATTTCGTGACATGTTTTTTTTTCGTGACCCAAAGTGGCAAAAGTGTATGGAGAGGTAAAATATCATGATTTCATGACATGTTGTAGTTTCACGACCTATCGCATTTTCATGCTGGAAAACAGTTTAATGGCTCGATGAAGTATTACGATTTCCCAAAATTAAAAGCTCTCTAGAATTTAATGTTTTGCTTCTTACCTATGTGCGTGAGATGGAAGGATGTGCTAAGGCATGTAATTTTTGAGGTCACCAGAATTGAATATGCCTCCATTATTAAAAACTCTTGTTCGTGGTTTCCTGTTCGTTCAAGCTTGCTTCGAGAATGGCCATTTAATGAAGACATATGGTTCCTTGTTTCCGTTCGGTTTGTGATTTCTCCGAGGCAGGTTTAAGGGGATCATTTCTCTTTTCAAGTGCCCATTTTGTAGATCTCAAGAAAGTTTGTTTCATGTTTTAAATGTTGCAAGAGGCGAAACCTCTATAAAAACTCATGTACATCTCAAGTTCAAATAAGAGAGAGACTTTTGCTGAAAAACTTTTCAAGTTCTTTGCATGAATAAAAGATATTTGGCCTCTGGTTTTGCAAACAACTTTTTGTGTGATTGTCCTTATGCATTTCTCCTTTACGCTCGTATTTCTTATCTGCTTCTAAATTTGAATTCTGCATCTGAGTTTAAATATTGCTAGGGAGGAAGTGAGTTTTGGAATGCGATTCTGGAGGTTATCTGTGCAAGGTTGTAAGTATATTACGTCGCTATCTTTTTTTATATGTTGTTTGTGTGCTTGAGGTTATCTGCTATTAATCTTTCCTCGATCTGACAAATTCGGCCTATGGCCATATTTCCCGTTTCTTTTCGCATATTTTTGATTTCTTTCCTGCAACTCTAGTCTTCAATAGAATAGAATTTAGTAAGGGAACCAACCCTCTCTGGAGATTGGTCCGAGAGACATTTCTTTCTCTCGGCCTTTCAATGTTGGCCGAGTCTAGGGCGCATTTATTTTAAAATCCTTTCCTGTGGAAGATTCGTGACCAAAAAATTGATATATATGTGCCCTTTTTGGGCCTACAAGAAGATTATAAATAAGAGCAATGGCCTCTTATGAAATTATTGACTCTTAGGCATTTAAAAGTTACATGTACGAAGAGTTTTGGAGAAAACAATACAATTGAGATCTTTTGTTTGGCCTCTGGTTCAACATCTTGCAGAATATGTATGTATGAGTGGATGAATATTTTTTCTTTAGCTAGATGAATGTGCATGACATTAATTCTATTTTTTGGATTTTTGTGCATGTTTGCTTCTCTAGTTTTGGAACTTATAATCTGTTGAATTGAATGTTGATTAAAATTACTCTACATATGATAAAAAAACTCATTGGTCTATTAGGAGATCTTTATGGTTGTTCTTTTTCATGATCTTTGTCCACTTCTTGTTCCTAATATGTACCATCTTATCTTTAGCTATGTTTATTCTTTTCTGCACCATTTTCCTTCCCCATTGTAGATTTTAGCTAGTTAGAACCTTACAAGAGCTAGCCTTCTCTGGATATTGACCCGATTAAGCTCTGCAGTTTGATCAATCATTCAATGTTGGCCAAGTCTTAGGTGTACATTTCACCATAGGAAAATTGTAGACCAACAAGACCTCCATAATCAAAACAACCACCCCTAGTACTGGGGTGTCTTTTCTATTTTTGTTCCTCTACCTTATCTGCTAGAACTGAACTTTGTTGTCCTTGAGACTGAGAAGTATTATTGACATTGTCTTTCCTTTGGAACTTCTTAAAACTCTCCTACTTTCCATTGTTCTTTCTTTTGAACTTCGATTTGGTCTTACTTTTCTTATTTTATTCTTGTTCCCACTTCATGAAACCAGCACTTTACCTTTTTTGTAATGCTTGTCGATCTGCTTTGACCATGTCAACATAGTTGAAGTGGGATTTTCTAGGCTGTAAATTAGTTTTTTCTTAATTTTCTATACCTGATACCACTTGAAGCATACCATTTCTATAAATAAAATAAATCAAGCCACTTAAGGAGGGTGAATTCCTATAGCCACTTAAGGAGGGCAAAGTCCTATAGCCACTTAGATAGGGTGGAGTCTCTTGTGGAATATGCAAATGGAATATAAGATGATTGATGATTAATATATTCAATGATTAATTTTATTATAAATAGATAAATCAAATAATGAGTGGACATTACCCTTGAGGAGCTGACATTACTATTAGGATCGTTATGCATGTGCCTTCTATAGAATTTTTGGTTGAAGCATGTTGACCTCAGATATGATCTTAGGTTCCAATCCTATGATACATTTATACACCATTTTTTCATCTGTCTCATAAGCGATAACATACTTAAGAAGCTTTACAAAATTTTGGTGGTACACCTCCATAGTATTTTTTCCCTAGTAGAGCATGGTAAATTACTCAAATCTCTATGAATAGTATTTTTTAGTGAGGAATCGTTTTTAGAAAGCTAAGACAAAGCCTTCCCATTTCAAATTTATGGCCTTAATATTTTGGCTAGCTTTGAACCTATGCCACCACTCTATCCAATTTCTTGTAAATGCAATTTAGCCCACACTGTTTAGGTTAGTGATAAAAGGTTTTTTTCTGAGAAGTAAGTTTCCAACTCATCCAACCAAGCTTCAGCTAATTCTCCTCCTCTATTTCCATTACAAATGGTGGTCTTTACCTTCATCTCTTGGGCTAACTTTGTCTCAATTAGACCTCTGGTCACTTGTTCCTCTGTAGTAGAGTCTTGTTCTTTTCTAACTTTAGAGTCTTTGTTCTACAAGTTCTGATCATTATTATCTCCAACAATTATCTTTGTTGGTTCATCTATGTTCGTTGTTGCTACAATTATTCTTGTAATAGCCAAACTATAGTTGTGATATTTTCCACCTCCTTGTTCGATTTCCTCAAACTCTCCCCTAATGGTCTTGCCTTAGTACTATTATGTCTGGTTACCCATAACAGTATGGAATATCCTCTTCTTCCCCTTCTTAATCTTGGTGCCATGATCTTGGCCACACAAAAGACTTCAATTAGGTTACAATCAATCCTTCGTGTTACACTTCTAACTAAAATCTAACCACATAAGAAGAAGAATACATCCATATTTAACAAAATAAACCCCATAATTTCTTTTGAAAGTAAATGGATCCATGCCTCATAAAATAAAACCACAAATAAAATAATACATCCATATTTAACAAAAGACTAAGAGACCTCATAATCCCTTAGATAAGATTGGATTCCACATGCCTTTCATTAATTCTTGGATAAAGTAAAAACAAACAATATTTTTTTAGTAAACAAAACATAAAGTAATACACCCATGAAGTGGACTACTCTATTTCATTACTTTAAAATAAAAACCCGAAAGCCAAGTCTATCATGTGATTACAATAAAGAAAACTAGCAAGTCACAATAGCATTTCACAAACAAACAAACATACAACTCCACTTCAAAACACAACCAATTAAAACATTAAGGAGCTACCCAAGGTACATTGATAAATAAGAGGCAATACAGTGGCGCATAGTTCAAAGCTCTATTCATTCAATTACTAGCTAACACAGTAAACATCATCACGAATAACCAATTTCAAAGAACATAATACATAGTCTCCAACAAAACAATATCACTGAATATTGTAGCAAACACACAATTTGTCATTGCGCAATCAAACACCCTTGTAAGCTCATTTTCCAAGCTTTGATGATGTCATCAAAGCAAAAATGAGTCAAGAAAACTACTACTATAAATAAAATGAAATACCAAACTATCTTTCACCTACAACTATTCTCTAAAATATAGCAACGTATTTTGGGAATAATTGAATGCATAGAACATTTATTGTTAAAACTTAAACTAATTTGAAATGTTTTCTTTATTCAAACAACATCATGCACTAGAATAATATTAATTCATTTTAACCTTCACATTATGGAAAAATATTACGATGTTTTTGCATCATGAACTCAGGCATATCAACCAAGCAAAACATAAAGCTACAACAATATTTATCAAGAGAAACCATGAAACAAGTAGCACAAAAGTCTACTCTTCACTGAGCTACCATTTGGAAGAATTCTATAGGCTTCAACACACACACACACACACACACACACACACACACATATATATATATATATATATATATATATATATATATATATATATATATATATATATGTAGCAATATAGAGTATACTTTTGCCTACTCAAATTAGTTTATCTACACATCAAATAAACTCAAGCTCAAACTAGATTGAAAGACCAACATACAGTGAGTTTTAATAAGGTAAGGAAGGAATGTTTCTCAAAGAAGAAATGTTTTCGGCCCATATGATTCATACAGGCGATAACATACAATGAGACAAGCTCATATCAAAACTACTCTTCAAGCCCCTTAACAAGAAACTGAGCTTTCGAAGCCTACCTAAAATCATTGTAAACCTTCATCAAAAACTTTGGTGGCACATTGAGCTCCTGGTTTACTAGTCTCGATCCTCCTTTTCTCTTACGTCCTTGATTCCTCCTCTCTTATGCATCCCAAATTTTCCTTCTTCCTCCCTACCCTATTTTTTTTGCATGTTCCTTCCCAAGAACTCTCTCAATATTGAACTACCTCCTTCCCATCATCCAATTTTCTTAAGGTATTTACATGGGTTGCGCATATTCTCAAACAACCACTATGCACTTCCCCCCCCCGCATTTGGAGCATGAAGGAGTATCACCAACTAGCAAGAAATATATATTCCAAAACTCTTACCATAGACATAGCAAAATATTTAAATAAAAATTTTGATTGCTAGCTTAGTAAACAATCTCATTAAAAAGTAGTTTAATAATTAAAACAACCAAGCATAGAGTCATTAAGTCCCTTCTTAATGGACCTTTCCCTCAAAAAAGCATTTTATTTTCCAATGTAAACAAAAACAAGAATCTTTAATAAAAGACATTACTAAAAATCCTTAGTCATTATATAATTCAAACAAGAATAATAATCCTTCATTATTAATGTTAAAACAATAATGTCAAACAAAAGATAAATATTTTATATCTATTTTAAAGCAATAAAATCAACCATTTATCCTTTCTTTGCAATGAATCTATTCTTATCAAATAGAACCCCATCCAAAAAGATATTATCAAGCAGCAATCAAGTTTCATCAAAACTTAAGCTATCATAAAGCATACTCATCCAAAAGTAAAGGAATCAAGCAATGATCACACACCCAGAATGATCTACTATGTCTATTTGTTGGTCACATATGCAGAAGACCTTTTAGTGACTTCAAGGTTACCAACGTCTGCCCTATCGACTCAATTGTTATTAATAACTTCCCTACCAATGATATGTTTTCTATATGTAATTCATGATATGCAACTATATGAAATAGTATTCATCCATGTTACCCTGATTTTTTTTATGAACAAGTTATCATTATCATTTCCCTTTCTTATGGAATCTCATTCTTGGTGGTTTATCCTTTCTTCCACCCACGAGATTGCATGTTCCTCCAAAAGTGCAAATCTATTAGCAACATCATATTCTTACATAAAACAAATGTTTACAATAACTAATCATCATATAGCCATACAATCCATTATTAAAACAACATATCAATTCATAAGTCCATTATATGAATAAGTTCACCAAGGGAGGGCCATGATATTTTCTTTGTTGAAATGGAGCAAGGTGTGTAATGATAAAACTAGGTGAGGTCTCAGTTTAAGAGTTTTTACGGATGCAAACTTAGCTCTAAGGGGAAAAGTAATTTAGATACTCTACAAAGAGAGTCAAAGATAATGGGAAATAATTCTTTCAAGTACATTGATCCCAATTCCCCAAGCTTAATATTTACTACATCCTCATCTCCATATGGTTCTACAGTTTGAATTAGTTTTAAAAAAAAAATTGATCTAGTGATTAAAGGTCTAATATGGATGGTGGGAATTGAATAAAAAAATTCTATTTGGATGGATACTTTGTGTGATAAAAACCCACTCAATATGGATCTAGTTTTGAAACCATGGATGAGATTACTTTAAGATAAATATGGTGATAGGGTTTAAAATATTATGTACAAGGATTGGGAATGGAGATACAAATGGAAAGAATATTTTCTTACAAGTATATCAAACATTGTTTCTAGGAGGAAGTTGAGTAGAAAGATAGCAATGATGATTATTTCAAGATGAGTCGAGGATAAGTTGATTTGGGTGTTGAATAGCTTAGGAAAATACATAGCTAGAATTGGATATAATGTAAAGCACCAATAACTTAGGAAAACCACAAGAATATTGAGAGATATTTAGGATATCCCAAGCATTCCAAAAGTCAAAATGTTTGCATGGATAGTAGGTCATAGAAAAAATTTATCTTGGGATAACCTAATGAAAAGGGTTTTTTTATTAGATGGAAAAGAAGAGGTTTTGAAAGGATCCCCAAACATTTTACATATATACAACTAGGACTACAAGAAAAATCCTAACATATTCCAACAAGAAAAACTTCAAGACAAAGAAGGTGCTAGTCCTAAAACACCAAAGAAATAAGCCCCAAAAAAGGGAGACCAAGGGATCCCAAATAGACTTGAGAAAAAGAGAACCAAAGCAACCTAGTCCAATCCCTCCTCAGACCTACCATAATTTTTATTGAAGTAATTCATCATCCAAGTGACTTCCTCCACATAGATGGTAAAATTTTTAGCAAACCTACTAAGGGAGCTAAGAAGATCATTCATTATTTTCCATGCATTCTCAAGAGTTTTTACAGGGTCCCAAGCCTTCAAAGGAACTTCTCCTTAAAATAAATTCTAGCTTTGATCTTAGGATTTTTCCTAAGGATAAGACCAGGATCTCTAGAGATCTCAAAATCTGACATAACATGTTGGGGCTTCTCTTCTTAAAACATTTTAAATCTTAGGTTTTTTTAACGTCTAGAAGCACTATCATTTCCCTTAGGGGTATTTTGAGCTTCCATCTTCATCACTTGACCTTTAGGAGTTTCCTCCTTATTCTCCTTAGGAGAATCAGTAACATCTTCAAGCAACTATTCTGAGGAAGTTGGGGATGAAGTCATGGACTCTTTACTCTCAAATTTTTTAGAAGGTAAATCTTTGCTAGCCAATTCAATCATAGGCCACCCAAGACTAATTTTTTCCACCTTATCCCCATAATTTGACACATGCTCAAGCAATTATTTTAGAAGGCCTTGGTATATAGGGTTGTATATTTTATCGTGCTTCACCTGATATACCATTTTTTCAATGGAAGAGAATAAAAAAGCAGGCACATTCATCATTTTTCTCCTTTGCATGTGGTTTAAGAAGGTAAAATGGAGGCTATGAATAATGGTAACTTGCCCATACAGGGTAAAATACTCCATCATTGCTAGTGCCACACTATCCCAAGGAGCTTTAAGAGATTCACAAAGGTACCCATTTTGGGATTTGGTCGGGTACTCACCTTTGTCTCTAAAAAACTTAATTCTCTAGCTAAGTGTTTAGCCCTATTTATGCATTCCCCATTAATAGGAAGACCCAACATTTTAGAAATAAGGGGAATGGAAATGATAAATTCTATCCCCTTCACCTTGACTTTGTCATCCTCCCAAGTGTAAGTAATTTTATTATAAATTTTAGAATCAAATCCATTAAATTTCTTCACTGACTTCATCAATCCTCCTTTATCCAAGATTCTCTAAACTTAATCATCTAGCATCAAAGTGGTTGATTCAAAATCTTTTAAATCTTCTGCCATGGTCTGAAGGAATATTTTATTAAACCAACAAGGACTTCTGAAACTATTCAAGCTTTGACAAGGGTCCAACTGAAGGCAATTGGGACTAGCACAACATAATTTATCTTTCCCCCTTAATTTAAAAACATCATCTTTGCCTAGAAGCTTTACAATGAAAGGGTGGGTACGTGACCCAATCCTTATCTTAGTCCTTAGAAATCTCTACCACCTCGATAAATTATGACAAGAATTGATAGTCAGAGCATCCCTCCAATAAGAAAATTGAAATAAACTACCTCAAGATGATTGCTTGGGGTGAGAGATATGGGAATCCATATTCCAACACATAAAGAGATGGAGTGGATTGAAGAGCACATACGTGACAAGGTGCACACGTGCTAGGGATATACTAGGCACATGGGCACCATACCACCTCACCACAAGATTACCATAAACTAGAAGAAAATGATAAAAGATCAAGATAAAGTAGAACTTGAAGAGGAAGCAACACAAGACTCTATAAAGTAAAACATAAAAAACACTATGACTAATAATTATAAGGTATAAAACCAAAATACGCACCACAAGAAAGGTATTTAACACAACAAAAATAGGGTATACCCATTTAGAGACCAATATCCACTCCTAGATCCACGTGAAAAAAATCTTAACATCAGAGTCTTCAAGAAATGACAGAAGCCACCTGGGTAAAAATTGGTGGAATAGAGGCTTGCACTAGCCAACATAGAGAGTATGTCATCTTATCCAAGCTTTGTCAAATCTCCTAAAAAAAACTATAAGGGGTCCAAGATTCAAAAATAAAGGATTGATAAAAAATAATCCTACCATAAAAAAGCCCTCTCACAAAAGATTTTGACGCATAATTTGGAATTTAAAAACCAATTGAAGATCTCATGGTTTCTAGGATTAGAAAGTAAACAAAACTTAGGTGAACACAAAGAGGTAATGCTCCATCAAATGAAATCATCTAAAGGAGAGTTCAAAAAAGTCAAACTAAAAATTGACTCAAGCATGATCAATGATTGTTTCATTATCCTATCAAACCATAAGGTTAAGACCTTGAGGAAAACTTTCCCTCCAAATACATAATATTTCTTGATGGACCCCTATGTTGGCTAGATAGTTTGCAGCCCTATTACCTTCTACAATGGCATGCTTACAATGGGCACTTTCAAAAGTTTTAAGGATTCTTTTGGATTCAACCATTAAATTTTCAATATTCCAACACGGAGAGTAATTACCAGTGAGAATATTTATTAAGTTTAGGGAATCCCCTTTAATAATAATATTTTTATACTCCAAATATTCAAGCATAAATAATACTTGGAAGAGGGCCTTGGCCTCTACAAAATGATTGGTTTGTATTCCATGAGGAACACAAGCTTATACTGAGAGGGGGGGGTGAACAGTATAAGACCTCTTTTTACTTTTTCCTTTATACTTCAAAACAGTAAAGCAATATACCCAAAGCAATATCAAAAAAATGCACAAAATCATCCACAAAGTGACACCAATTTTAACGTGGTTCACCCAGAAGGCCTGGGCTATGTCCACAAAAATTTTCTCTAAAATTTATCTCAAATTTCTTTGGGAAACCTTCCCAATTACAATGTTTATGAGCCTCGGCCCAAAGGAGACACCTTCCCCGATCCGAATTTATGAGCCTCTGCTCAAAGGAGATACCTTCCCCTCTGCTCTGGAAATGATCCCTCGGAAGATCAATCGCCTCTACCTCTTGCCAGCACATGGAACTCCTTTCCATCGAAGACCTCCTGTCCTCAATGCTTAGCCTAAGAGACCTCTGCCTTCTATGATCACATCCACAGCAGCTCAGCTACCTGTACCAAACATAGTCAGCCGATCCAATACAAGTCTTCCTCTGTCTGTCAGATCTGTCCAACTCTATGAACAAATCAATCCTCTGCACATAAGCCTTCTCAAACACTTGCCAAATCTATCCTCAGGTTTTCTAATAGAACCTGTTAGCGTACTGTTATACTGTTACTGTTTGCTAATATATTATTTGTCCTACTCTTGCATTTGTTATCTCGTTATAACAAAGTGCTTATTGTAGCTGGTTCGTTCCGGCGGTTCTCCATTGTAATCTTATTTAATGCAGAGCTGAATAATAATCATTGTTCCGAATTCTTACATGGCATCAGAGCCAGGGGCGAGGTGAGGAGCAGAGTGCGTTTTTTATTCGGGCGCGTTTTTTTTCGCAGTCCGTGCGTTAAAAAAAAAGAGACGTGCAGGACCTCGCGCAGAGCGGGGAGGAGCCGAACGCGCGTCCAGCTCGCGACGATCGAGCGCGAGCCCGCGCTCTGCAGGCCACGACGCGCCCACGCACGACAGAGCGCAGCGCTCCGCAGGCCGGTGCCCACACGCGCGAGCGCCACGCATCGCGCAGGGTACTATCGAGGCCCGTGCCCGCACGACAGGACTGTCACGACAGAGCACGCGAGCAGGCCTGCCGGGCCGGACCCGCGCGCGGCAGTCGAGGAGGGGAGAACCCCCCCCCTAATCCCCCCGTGCAGCGCAAACGCTGCGCGTTGGAGGGAGGACGCGTCACGCGTCAACGGATGCGCACGCGCTCCCCGAGGTGGCCCCGCCCCCCCCCTCCCCACCCCCGCGCGACGCGCGATCTGCGCGCGCGCGCTCCCCGAGGTGGCCCCCCCCCCTCCCCACCCCCACTCCCCGAGGGCACCCGCACCTCTCCCCGCCCGCGGAGCGGGAATTCAAATTCCCGCCCGCGCGGGAAATCGGAGGGGGTATAAACCCCCCCCGCGCGGACTGCGTCCGTGAGACGCAGTCATTGCGCAGAAGGGCCGAGGGCCCTCTAGCCCAAATCCCTGCGCGCGGGGCTGGCCCTGATTTTTTTTTTTTAAATAAAAAAAAAACAAAACAACGGGCAGAGAGCGGAAGAGGGCGGTTCGACGTAAGCCCCCCGGGCGAAATTTTTTTTCGAAAAAAAAGTTCTCGCTGCGACTTGCAGAGAGGAAGCCGAGCCGGAGGCTGCTGCAGAGGGTGTTGAAAAGGGAGGTGACTTGCTGATTTTTCCGGATCAGCCCGCTGGCTCACGTGGTCGTGAGCCGTGCGGTTAAGGCTCAGGGAGCCTGCAGGTCGGGGGTTCAAATCCCGCCGACTCCCCTCAGTATATTTTTTTTTCAAAGTAATTTTTTAATTATTATTATTTTTAATTAAAATTTTTAATTTTAATTTTTTTAATATAGTTTTAAACTTTATAAATTAAAATTTAATTTTAATTTATTTTTTCTAAAGTTTTTAAAACTATATAAATTGAAATTATTTATTTTAATTTTAAATAAATAATGATTATAAAAATGCTTTGTTAAAGAAAGCTAAGGGGGGATTTTTTTCAAAAAATCAAAGGGGGATTGAGAGTAATTTTTATGAAAAATAGCAATTTGGCATTGTAAAAGGTGCATTTTCGGCTGTGACCGACACCTTGTGGGTTATTCTAGTGGGCATTTTTTTTGTTGTATGTTGCATATTTCATTTTTGCACTATAACATTAAAAATTAAAATCAAACACTCCCTAAGTCCCCGGAATATAAAACCCATCTATGCAATTTATTTGCACTGCAGCATTCGGTATTTGTGATACCTCTGGCCAGCACTTACAGGTAAAGCTGTCGTGATTTGGCTACTGTATCCGCCGCCTAATATAGCTGCTATAACGACGTCTGAGCTTGTTCTCTATAAATCGTCGGGGAGGAATAAGTACGCCATTTTTGCATTTTTTACTCCATCCACTACCCTTTATCGCACTTGTGTTTAGGCGTAAATCCCGACGAAGTATTCTTCATAGTGTTTAGGGGAAGTTACGCCCCACGCATGAGAAGAATCTTCTATGGTAGGTGCCATCAACAAGGCGATTCCCTTTCAGGACCGCTTATGTTCCACGTATCGTATGATCTCTAAATTTCACCTATAGTCTCCCTCACGTAAGGGCGGGTGATTTTTGTTGATCTTTCTAAATACCTATAGTTTCCCTCACGTAAGGGCGGGTATTTTGTACGGTATATTGGCCTAGCAAAAGGTATATAGAAAGGGGGACCAATTTGGTGATATAAGGAACCTTCACTATGGCCGTTGTTGCAAAGTTGATGACTGATCCGCATCAGTTATTGAAAGGTCCAAATTATACACCATGGAAACATAAGATGAAGGCTATTCTCCAAATGGAAGATTTGTGGGATATTGTTACTCGGAGTAGCAACAAGGCCTTCACCAACAAAGAGGATCCACAGGTCCTTCAAGCAGATCAGATTGCTTTTGACAAGAAAGACAAGTAGAGCAAAGGTGCTCATTTTGTTTGCTGTTTCAGATGAAGTGCAACCTCATATAGCTGATAAAGCAAGTGGTAAAGAGGCATGGGATGCCCTTAGAACCATCTATGAGGGGAAGAATGAATCCACCATTCTTCATCTTCAACAACAACTTCATAACCTGAGTTTGAGGCAGTGGTGAAACAGCTTGAACTCTTTTCGTGCAGAGTGTCTGAGTTGAAAGAGAAATTGAGTTCTCTAGGAGATACTGTGGACGAAAAGCTTCTCATTTCACTTGTGATGAGAGCTTTACCTTCTTCATTTGACATGTTGATAACCTCCATCCAGGTGTCCCAACGACAAATTACCTACATCGAGTTGGTCAATCTGCTCCAACAACAGGAGGCACGCCAACTTCACAAGGATGATTCTTCCAATACAGCCCTATACACCAACAGGCAGGGTTCTAGGAAGAAAGGTAATGGGCAAAAAGGAGGCAACTTTCAGAAAGGAGGAAATTCTCAACAGGATACGAAAGGAAAAGGCAAGCAACCTCAACAGAAGAAGAGGTGGTGCAAGATCTGTGAGAAAGACAACCATGACACCAACAGTGTTGGCATAAGAACAAGCAAAAAGGCCAAAACAAACCACAAAATAAGAACAAGCAACCCCGGGTGAATGTTGTTGTTGAAGAATCTGACTCAGATTTGAATGGGCACACAAGGTGCTCATGACTACCACAGATTCCACTCAGAGGGATCCTATTTGGTATGTCGATTCTGGAGCTAGTAAACATATGACTGGCGACAGATCGTGGTTTGAATCATTTGTGGCCAAGGAGGGCAAACCTGTCACCATTGCTGATGATAAAACCTACAGGGTTCAGGGAGAGGGTACAGTTTCAGTCACTCTTCCTGATGGCAAGTGTCAGATTGACAAGGTCCTCTATGTTCCGGGATTGGCCAACAATTTGTTGTCAGTGACACAAATCCTCGACAGAAATATGGTTGTCAACTTTCGTGTTGAGAATGGAAAGAAGTGTTGTACAATTACCAGGAAGGGTAAGCAGATTGCAATAACTTCATATAAGCATGGCTTATTTGCACTAGATGCTATCTCTACTCCACATGTTGCCATGACTGTCTCTACCAAGGAGGCAACTTCCCTATGGCACAAGAGATATGGGCATCTTAGTTCGGGCTACTTACTTGAGCTCAGCAAGTATGAGATGGTAAAGGGTCTTCCTTCCCTTTTCGCCACATTGCCAGTGTGCTCGATCGCTAGCAGAAAGCAAGGATAGAGTACCATTTGAGAAGAGCTCTAAAAGAGCACGAAAACCTCTGGAGCTAATTCACACCGATCTATGCGGTCCTTTCACACCCAACAAGTGTGGAGGGAAGAGGTACTTTCGGTTATTCGTAGATGACTACTCACGAAAGATGTGGGTTTTCTTTCTCAAACCGAAATCTGAAGCTTTCGCATTCTTCCAACGAGCTCAAGAAATCCGTTGAGAAGGAGTCGGGGGCTTCTATTAAAACCCTCCGCTCGGATCGAGGGGGAGAGTTTACCTCTAATGAATTTTCTACATTCCTAGATAAGCATGGGATCAAGAGACAGCTAACAACCGCCTATACTCCTCAACAAAATGGAGTTGCTGAGAGAAGGAACCGTTCTATCATGGAAATGGTTCGTTGTATGCTCACAGGAGCTACTCTTGGGCAACAATATTGGGCAGAAGCTGTCACCACTGCAGTGTATCTTTTGAATAGGGCACCCACAAAGGCCCTAAAAGGAATGACTCCACAGGAAGCATGGAGTGGTCGAAAACCCTCCATATCTCATCTACGTATTTTCGGGTGTCAAGCTTTCATGCACATACCGAAAGAGAAAAGGAAGAAGCTAGATGAGAAAACACTGAGATGTATTTTTCTTGGATATTCTGAGCACTCTAAAGGATATCGGTTGATAGATCCTTTGACCAAGAAAATTCATATCAGCAGAGATGTTGTCTTTGATGAAGCTTTCACATCACAGAGCACATCTACAGTACACCAGGATATTGTGGAACCTAAGGAAGAGGAGATTCCTTCGTCAACACAGACAGGAGGTCCTTCTACATCTTCTTCACCACCACCGAAGCATAATCCTAAATGGTGTACAAATACAATCAGAGATGCAAATTTATCCACTCCTCCCAATTTGAATTTGGATAGACCTCGTACACGCAAGTATGGCTCAAAAGGAAAGAGAAGCCTGAGAAACTGGTGAGGTTGATGATCTTTGTCAATCTTTTGAGGAACTTTCTGTGACTCCAAGTAGAGAAGTTGAGGATATGGATATTGATGATGACAGGGCATTCATGTCTACCATAGATAGTCTTGAACTCGCATCGCTGCAAGATGCTCTTAGTGAGCCTCAGTGGAAGGCCGCTATGGATACAGAGTATGAGTCTCTGATGAAGAATAAAACTTGGAAGCTTGTTGATCTGCCGCATGGAAAGAAACCTATTGGCTGCAAATGGGTATACAAAGTCAAGTACAAGGCAGATGGAACAATTGATAAGCATAAGGCCCGTCTTGTTGCAAAGGGCTATGCTCAAAAGGAAGGCATCGACTATGAAGAAACTTTTGCACCTACTGCTCGGATGACCACAATTCGGGTTATGTGTGCTATGGCAGAACAATATGGGTGGAAAGTTCACCAAATGGATGTCAAAAGTGCCTTTCTTAATGGTGATCTCCAAGAAGAAGTCTATATGACTCAGCTCAAGGATTTGAAGTGGAAGGCCAACAAGCAGAAAGTTTGCAAATTGGTCAAATCCTTGTATGGTCCGAAACAAGCTCCTCGAGCTTGGTATATAAAAATGGACAATCACCTAATGCAAGCATGGATTTAAGAGATGTCCGTCAGATGCAAACCTCTATTTCAAGAAACAGGGTTCTGAGATAGTGTTGCTTGTACTCTATGTGGATGATCTGCTCATTACAGGGAGTTCAGAAGATATGATCTCTACTGTCAAAAGAAACTTGTGCAAATCTTTTGAGATGACAGATCTCGGACTTCTCCATTACTGTCTTGGTCTGGAATTCAGCCAGAAGGAGCACACCATCAAAGTGTCTCAAAAAAAGTATGCCAAGACATTGCTCGATAAATATCGCATGACTGACTGCAAGCCAATGGCAACTCCTATGGAGAATGGACTTCAGTTATCGCGATATGATGACTCACCTCAGGTAGATGGCACTCTCTATCGACAGTTGATTGGGAGTCTCATATATCTGACCAATACTAGGCCAGATCTCGTATTTGTCTGTAAACTATCTTTCGAGGTTCATGCAGGAGCCTAAGACTACTCATTGGAAAGCAACAAAACGTGTTCTTCACTATGTCCGTGGTACTATAGAATATGGCCTAGAATACAAGAGGAACAACAAATTCTTCTTGCAAGGATACACGGACTCCGACTATGCCGGATCATTTGATGATCGCAAGTCAACTTCTGGATACATTTTTCATCTGGGATCCGGTCCTGTCTCTTGGCACAGCAAGAAGCAACAGGTGGTTGCTATTTCTTCAACAGAGGCAGAATATCGCGCCGCACGTGAAGCTGTGTGCGAAGTGATATGGTTACGTCGCATTCGGACAAGTATGGGCCATCCATCAAAATCTCCAATACACTTGTTTTGCGACAATCAGGGTGTTCTGAACCTCGTCAAGAATCCAATCCATCATGAAAAAACAAAGCACATTGACACACAATGTCATTTCATTCGAGAGGAAGTTCCAAAGCACCGAATTCAGCTTCAAAGACATTCCCACGGATGCTCAAGTTGCGGACATTTTCACTAAGGCACTTGGACGTGTCAAATTTGAATTGTTTCGCAACTCACTTTGTATTGCAAAATAATGTAAGGGGATGTTAGTAGTCTAAGTATAGCTATTAGTTATTACATTACCCAAATAATGTAATAAAGGGGGATGTTAGCGTACTGTTATACTGTTACTGTTTGCTAATATATTATTTGTCCTACTCTTGCATTTGTTATCTCGTTATAACAAAGTGCTTATTGTAGCTGGTTCGTTCCGGCGGTTCTCCATTGTAATCCTATTTAATGCAGAGCTGAATAATAATCATTGTTCCGAATTCTTATAGAACCAATGTACCTCTGTCCTCAAGTTCTTTAATAGAACTATCAATCTCAGCTCACAAGTCCTCTGCTAGGACCTGTCCAAATTTGCTCACAAGTCCCCACTTGAACCTGTCCAAATCTGCTCACAAGTCCCCACTGGAACCTGTCCAAAACCTCAGCAAGCTCACCAAGAAAAAACTTGCTTAGCATGAACTCACAAAGAGAATTGTTAGAGACCCAATGTGATTCATAAACCTCATAAAAGCATAAAGAGAATTGTTAGAGACTCAATATGTTCTATACTTAACTCCAAATCTCAATCTCAAATCTCATAGAAACATAAAGAGAATTGTTAGAGACCCAATATGTTCTATACTTAACTCCCAATCTCAAATCTCATAGAAACATAAAGAGAATTGTTAGAGACCCAATATGTTCTATACTTAACTCCCAATCTCAAACTCAAATCTCATAGAACCATAAAGAGAATTGTTAGAGACTCAATATGATCTATACTTAACTCCCAATATCAATCTCAACTCAAACTCAATCTCAAAAGAATAAGATAGATGTAGTAGCTTTTCTCAAGAATATAAAACACAACCCAACAATTGCCAACCATGCAATATCTCATATAACAATGATGCTTATATTCTTTTTACCAACAACTAGGGTTTCATCATCTCAATGCAAGTAGCAAGACTTATTAACATAAACCCTATTGCAAAAATGCTTCTTCTTCCTCAACCGAAAATTATGCATTCACCCAAACATTCAACAATAACTTTAATGCATAAACAATCTTCAATATCCAAGAAAATAAGATTTATACCAATAATACCTAGTAGACAACCTTTTCACTCCAAACTCAATTTCAGAAAATATACCATAAACAACATACATGGAAGAAGTTGCCCATACCTTTACTTTGATGAAGAAGGAGAACTCAAAATCTGTCACAACACTAACTCTCAATTTGCCACCAATTAGAGTTAGCAACTATACAATATTACACAATATTAAAGAACCAAATATAACACCTTATTTCTCCAACTTAGTAAAAACCACCAAAGTACAATAACATACAAAATAACACCTCTTTACACCTTATTACTCCACATAAAAATTAAACATTAAACATTAAACATCAATGTCAAAACAAAAATATACCTTAACCTTATACCTCCCGCGCATTCACGACCACCATTCTATGCACACCGCGACCAAAAATAAATCCCCAATGAAGAGAATCGAACTCAGCACCTCTGTCGTCTAGCGCTTTCGCTTAAACGCCACTGCTGTTGGGTCACAAGAGCCCAACGAAATAACAAACCGCTGCCCTCTCTTTTATCTTTCTTTGACGCCAAGGTCCTAGAAAACGTAAACGTCTTCCACAAATCGCATGCAAAAAAACCACAAGGGCTTGTTCAAGTGAGGATGTTGAGGGTGATGGATGGATGGGGTGGTCTTCATCATTGAGGCTAAGCTTTTTAAAGGCTTGCTCAAGAGAAGCGATGGAATATAATGGGGTATAGCCTAAACTAGAATGATCATGGGCGCCTCTATATGGGACCTCTAAAATATCATGCATCCCTTGCTCATGGGAACCTAGACCTTGACCTTGCCACTTGAACATGTTAAAGTAGCGAGCGGGAAAATCCTCTATGTTAGGGATATTAGCACACCTAGGATCTTGTGTTTCTTCAGGTGGGTTTGCCCCAGTTGAGCAATCCAACCCTCCATAAACAAATTTAATGCTATTTGGAGCTGCACTCATGTCGTAAACAATGCCTATGGATAAAGAACGATCTCGGGGATGTCCAAAATCTTTGGTTTTTGGAATGGCTAGGGGTGTGATGGTGACGTCTTGGACCACATATTCACCTATACCAGGATTGGTGATGTGGACTTTGACTTGGGTTGGCGTGGTTGATGGTGGGGATTCAGATGGCTTTGGATTGGTTATGGGTGGTGGTGAATTCAATATGTCACAATCTGAGAGTTTGACTTGTGAAACATTGATCGATGAAGTGGGATTGGATGGCGGTGTGGAATTAGAATATGGAGGATGGGATAATGATGAAACAGAAGAAGTGGTTGTAGAAGAAAGGATATATGTGATGTATGATGTGCTAACAGTAGACTGACTATGACCACATGTACAAGAAGAAATGGATGTTTGAGGAGGTGATGTGATGGGTAGCTCCTCTATGATAGGAGCTTTAGAAGAGGATGCCAATGGATTAGAAGAAGGTGGATTAAGAGATGATGTGGATGGATTCGATGATGGCACCAAGAATAAATGGGTGGAAGGTAACATGGATTCATAAGGATTTGAAATGAAATTACAATACTTAAAAGGTTCAACATCCGCAGCGATGAAATTTTGAAGACAAGTTGCAATGAGGATAACTTGTCGCGATATCGCGACAGTTTTGAAGATTGGGAACTGAAAGGAAAATTCGTCACGATTTCGTGACACTTTTGGCACATTCATGGCTTTGGTAAAAATTATCGCGATATCGCGACACTTTTGCGGATTGGGAGTCAAGATGAGAATATGTCGCGATATCGTGACACTTTTGCTGGCTGGGCGCTTCGGAGAAATTTCGTCGCGATTTCGTGACCCTTTTGGAGATTTGATGCTTCCTGGAGTTCTTGTCGTGATTTCGCGACGCCTGTGATGATAGACCGTCGGAGGGAGTTGCTGTCGCGATTTTGCAACTTTTTTTGCGATCGGACGCGGAGGGCTTTGTTTGTCGCGATATCGTGACATGTCGCGTTTTCGTGACTGTTGGCGCTACTGCGGCCGTGTCGGGGTTGATTGCCGCGATTTCGTGACATGTCGCGATTTCGCGACATGTCGTGTTTTCGCGCCTTGTTGTCTTCTGTGATCTGTGGGGGTTAGCGTTGCCTTTGTGCTCTCCGCTTGTTGTCTAGTTCTCTGCTGTTGGTTGGGATGAGTTTTCTCCCTTGTGTAATTGCCTTTTGTATTAATACAAGTTTTTCAATTTTTTTCAAAAAAAAAAACATCCGCAGCGATGCAATGGACTTGTCCATCATGAACATACTTCAAGCATTGGTGGAGAATTGAAGGAACACATTTCATTTCCCTCATCCAAGGTCTACCAAGGAGTATATTATATGCCATGGCTCCTTCCAAGATGTGAAACATGGTGTGCAATATTCTAGCCCCTACTTCTATAGGTAAAACAACAGTGCCAACTATGGTACACAAAGCATCGTTAAATTCTTTGAGGGTGAATGATGATTTGGAAATGTGGGATGGAGGTAATTTGAGGTGGATAAGGGCAGCGGTAGTAATGATATTGATTGACGATCCAGTATCAATTAGTACTCTTTTGAATGGCTTTCTGTCTATTAGGGCCATTATGTGTAATGGAGGGTCTACTGATTCTAAATTCATTGATTTTACCTCAAAGTCATAAAAGGTAATTGATGGCTCCATGCACGTTCTAACACTCCCTACAAAGTTGTTGAAGGCATTAGAGTCTTGGGATTCTAACTCAATTGACTTGAGTATTTCCATTAAAGCTTATCTATGCCTAGGGGATTGTTGGATAAGCTCATACACAGAAAGTTTGGCTGATGCCATTTTCAAACTAGTGGTTAACCGGCTGGTTAAGGTTACCACTGGCCTTATTGGATGAAGGATGGGCTGATTGGATGGATTGGATAGATTGATTGGAGGAGATGGATTTGGTGATGTTTGGATGGGAGGTGGGTTCGAAGGTTGTTGAGGATTTTTTTGATTTTGCCTTTGCCCTCTAGTGACCACATGGACTGCTCCTACAAAGTTTTGGTATTGTTGGACATGATTTACTTGATTAGGAGGTGGTTGTTGATTGTTACCTCCTACATTATGTTGGACCTCCCCATGGTTAGGTAGAGGTGTCTGATATATGCCCAAATTTTGATTTTGTGGAGCTAAGGGGTTATCCACATTAATGGCCCCTAGGTCTATGAGGTCTTGCACTATGTTTTTGAACATATGGCAGGAATTGATATCATGCCCATTTTGTCGATGGTATGGGCAAAACAAGTGCTCTCTATAATTTTTAGGCCTTTTGGTGGGATCATCGGGCCTAATGTCCGGTAAGGCTAATTTATTGGTCTCATACAACCTTCAAAATATGGATGAATATGATTCCACTAAAGGAGTGTATTGACGTTGGGGTCGATTGAATTGGCGATGGGTAGGTTGTTCCATAGTTGGCGCTGTGTTTTGTACCATTGGTGCTTGGGTTACTGATGGGACCGCATGATAGGTAATTTGTTGTTGCACTGGCTTTTGAGCCATTACGGGCTGGCTCATGACCACTTGATTGACTTTATTAGCTGTGTTAGCCGTTGAGGCTTGTGTTGATTTGGTTTGGCCAATTTGATTATTTCGGTATTGGCCCCTATTTTGCCATTCTTTCTTCTTAGGCTTAATGACACCCTCTTGGATTTTTATCTCCTCAATGACACTAGCCTATGCTAAAGCCTCCTCAAATGTTCTATAAGTATTGAGTTGTAGCATCCAAGAGATGGGTTTTAAGAAACTCTTGGTAAAAAGTTTGATAATTTCTTCCATTGGGAGGGAGAATGGCAACTTGGTTATGATTGCCCTCCAACGATTTCCAAAATCATAGATAGGTTCCTCATCCCATTGTTTCAAATAATATATATCCGATAAGGACACCTTCTTTCTAATATTAAGGGTGAAGCATTCCAAGAATAGATCTATCAATTGATCAAAAGTATAAATACTATGTGTAGGCAATTGATTGTACCATTCAATGGCATCTCCCCCTAATGTTTGAGGAAATGTTTGGAGCATAAGAGCATTATCATCGCTAATCCAAAAACATACGTGGACAAATGAACTCACATGCTCCTTAGGATCCTTAGTTCCCTTGAACTTGTCGAATTTTGGTACCGTAAAATCTGTTGGATATGGCGATGATGGTACCGAAGGGTGGATTGGTTGATGGATCAGTTGGCTTAATGTGAGCTTTTGACTCATTATTCCTGGTGAATTTTGCATCAACTGATCAATTTGCTTTTGTATTGCCTGGAATCTAGGATCTTCTGCTAGAATGTGAGGACCTTGGATTGTGTGGTGGTTGGTTGATGGGTTGGATGGTAGATGTTGGGGTGTGACCAACATGGTATTGTGAAATGCATTGGGATGGGTGTGTGGTGAAGATTGATGGTTGAGGGATGGGGATGATTGATGAGGATGTTTATGGAAGAATGAGTTGTGTGGTTGGTTGGCGGTAATGGTAATTGGTATGGTTGATGTGTGGATTGATGGTGGATTAGGGATGGACACTATGGAAGGTTGGGGAACCCATGCTAGATTTTGATTGGTGAGTGGAGGTTGATTTGGAACTACTTGGGTCATAGGGTCTGTGTTAACCAATTGTTTTCCTTTTGTTCATTGTGAAAGCAACCTATTTATGAGCCCTAATGTGTTCGTAAGTTCCTGATTTGACCATGTATCAAAGGATGGGGTTGTGGTTGGATGAGATGATGGGAAGGTGGATGATGATGGATGAGAAGACATGGGTATGGTGGCTAAGTGAGATGATGGAGGGGTGGATGATGATGGATGAGAGGACATGGGTATGGCGCAAGTTGCATTTGATGTGACAACTTGGTGGTTAGGGATTTGTGAGGCAACATTGACATACTCCTCATACAATGGGTTGGAATAGGTGGATGTGAGGTAAGTGTTTGGAACACTTGGGCTTTGTTGTGGTTGGCTCATGGAAGAAGGCATACCATATTCGTAACCTGAATTATGATATCCTTGGGTAAGGTGGGCGGTAGCCAATTTGGGTTCTTCAAATCCCTCTTGGCTAAGGGGCTCTAAGACATAGTTGGAGGACTTGTAGATGGCCCTCACTTTGTCCATGTCTATGTGGGTGGTGGTTGTTTCCACATTGTGTGGAAGGGTTCCTACTTGAGGTAGGGATGGATATGATGATCCAGACGAAGTAGTCTGAACCATGCTGGATAGGTTGGCTACCGAAGTAGCAGGAGGATGGGAAGTGTTTTCCATTAAACCACTTTGATTTATTACTTTCTTTTGTTGTCTCGTTAGTACCATAAAGTAATTAAACCAAAGATTCAAAGTTTAATCTAAATCACACAAACTAAAAAAACTTTTTCAGAATTTAAAGTAAAGAAAACAATCAATCCTAGGTTTCACCGTGTGTGGCTTACCTTGTTCATTAATTATTTTCTCTCGTTAATGTGAGATTCTTTTTAGAATTTTTGGCTTGTGTGTTTTGATGTAACTTAATCTTGTTTAAAGAAAACAAAGGTAAAAACTAAGGTTGGCTAGGGCAATGAGATTCTTGTTGGTAATGACCTCCAACAAGTTTGCTCGGGGGTAGTCCTATGGTTTCTAGGGTAGAGATTGGTGGATGGAAATCACTGCCACCGTCACCAGATCTCAAGCAATGGCTGGTGATGAAATCCAACCACTACTGTTAAAAAGTGAATCGTGCAAGTGTGTGTGATAATTTTATTAGATCTCTTGTTCTCTATGGTGTGCAAACAACATTAAAGATTACTAACTTTACTAATCTAAATCAGAAGCCAACATAAAGACACAAATTTCACCTAAAGAGTGCAGAGTACACCCTTAAAATCCCCTACCTACAAGTGATTAAAATCACAAGAGCAACTAGAGGGTTCACCCACCTCTTTGCCAAAGGGGCCATCCTAGGGCAGGATTACTTTATGCGTCAAGATGTTGTTCCTATTTAGATATGCAAAATTAAAGTAATCTTTAACTCTAAAATGCAAAATCTAGGATGCTTTTCTGTTTCATATGCACTCAAAAATGCAAACAATCACCTAGATCTACAACTTTAGAACAAGAAATGAATTTGGTATAATGAAATACACACAAACCCTAAATGTGACTTGCTAAGGATTCTTTCCCAGATTACTTAATGTTAAACCCAGAAACAGCAAAAAACAGCAGAAGAATATACAATACGTAAATCGCTAAATGGTAAACCAGGGTTATGGGACCTACTTGGAAGCCTTAGCTCTACTCCAAATCAATGCCAGGTGCAGCAGAGCACCTGTGTAGGCACAATAGAGCACCTGTGGTTGTCTGCAGACACTGTCGAATGCCTGCGTAATCTCTAAAAGTGCTACAGACTGCTTCAAAAACCCTAGCGATGAAATCGATGACTTTTGCGCTTCTAAAAACTCTACAACAAACAGAAGTAAAATTAAGTTAGCAAGGTAGATCTATTAAATAATGAAACCCTTGTGGGGTCCCACCATGATCACCATTTGTGAAGATGAAAACATGACACTTAAAATAATAAAGAAATCAAATGACCCAAATAAACACAAGATTGCACAAAATAGATAGATTTATTCAATAAGCGGGGGGAGCCAATAAACTCCTTTTGATACAATCTGTACTCAGTGAGTATTTGATACAAATATTTACAAAATGCTAGGGTTCTCCGAAACCCTAGCTACAACAATGAAGTGTCTTCAAATAGTGTGTCCTCGCTTCCAACAGAATGAGTGGGCTTTAGGTATCCGATGCTGGACCACTCTAGCTTCAACAACCATTCAACAATATGTAGAATCTATAGATCTACATACACAAAAATAGAGAAAGGGATTAATAACACTTGTGAGGGCTCCATAGTGTGAGACCCTCAGACATCAATAAACCCTAACTAAAAATGGA
The DNA here is from genome assembly GCA_028583015.1 of Wollemia nobilis. NCBI lineage: Eukaryota > Viridiplantae > Streptophyta > Pinopsida > Araucariales > Araucariaceae > Wollemia > Wollemia nobilis. The sequence goes on from JAQPPZ010001808.1 coordinate 859,235, forward strand.
TCAAATGGCATGTGAAATCTACAAATCATGTAACAAAATAAAACCAATAAAGATATACCTTGCTTGTGATGATTCCTCGTTTCATTGTTGCAGTTTTGACAACAGATGGTGTGATGCAGTAGGCTCTGATTCGCATTTCTATGGTTGCAACAGGCTCGAACATGCACTTGGTAGGCTCTGGTGCAAGCTTCATAGGCTCTGGAGTGAGATTGCAATGTAGAAGGCACATGTGTGCGCTTATCAAGCTCTATAGCGAGCTTCACAAGCTTGAGAGAGCACTTGTGGTGAGGGTAAAATCTACAGAAGCAGATATGGGGGATGCGATGAATGCAGCGGATGGACGAAAGTGGCGACGACGACAATGGAGGATGGAGAGGTGGAAAGGATGGATATGGGGGATGGATAGAATAGCAAAAGTCCTATTGGCTAGCTAGGGCTTTGGATTTTTAGGGCTCTATCTCTTTCTGCTTTGCTAGGGCTTTGCCAATGATCTCCTCAAGATGCAAATTCTAATATCAGGGTTCCAGGGTTTGAGCATTTGCAAATGCCCTTATTTATAATCCAACCTAGGGTTTTCTTAGGGTTTTAGCCTTACACTTTTGATCGTGTGGCTAAGATTAAATTAGATCCTAAGGTTGAGATTACTTTTTAGATGTGGCATGGATTAATGAAGATGGAAGGTGGGGATTAGATTGGATCGGATGGATGTGGTTAATTGAGTTTATAAATATATATTTTATAATAAATATATTATAATATAATATAAAATATTATATTAAATATAAAATAATATTAAAATAATCTCAATTGGGTTAGGAAATGGTGGGAAAGGGCTAAAGTGGGCCTTTTGAAGGCGGGAAAGGTGGAATTGGGCCAAATAATTGGTGGGAAAGGTGTATGGTGGACAAGTGGGTGGTGGAATGGTTAGGATGGAGGATTAGTGGCTGTAATTTGGTGTCTACACAAACATCTATACAAAATATTTGAGGGATCTACAATAACTAGTTTTAGTTATGAAATGCCTACCCAACAAATAAGGCTTTTGTTTGTCCACTATATGTAAGATGACCAACATATCGTTCTCATAAGTTGATTTGCCCATTTTATTTCTTAAAATTTGTTTACTCTCAAAATACAAAGGGGGACCCTCTTGCATCAACACAACATTAATACTTGTACCAAAATTATCATGTTTAATAACAATGTGTTTGCTAAAATTAAAAGTGACCAAAATTGGGATGGAGCACATAACCTCTTTCAAAGCATTGAATAATTTTCTAGCCTTCTCTATCAATACAAGTGCACTTTTATTGGTGACTATAGTCAAGGGACCTATATTTTTTCATAATTTTTGGAAAATATTATAGTAATAGACCACAATACCTATAAACCCTCAAATACTTGGAATGGGTCAATCTTGTATTGCCAAAATTTTCTTAAGATAAATTTTACACCTTCCTAAGGTACAAGGTGACCTAGATATTATACCTTTGAAACTCTAGAAAAAAAATTAGACTTATTGATAAATAACTGCTCTTTCTCAATTGTTTTAAGCACTTAACCATATGGTGTAAACGTCCTTCCTAAGGCTTGTTATAAACTAGAATATCATAACAAAGCCAATGATAAAATTTTGCAAAAGAGGATTGGATATTGAATTCATGAGGCTATGAAAAGTAGATGGGGCACTAATGATACCAAGAGGCATCATCCAAAATTCATTATACCCCTTATGGTTTCAAAATATAGCTTTGGGAATATCTTCTTCTTGAAATCTAATTAATTTTTATCTTAAATTAAGCTTAATAAAAAAGTGGGCACCATGTAGTTCATCTAAGAAATTAATAATAAAAGGAATGGAAAACTTATATTTTATTGCAATCTTATTAAGAGCGAAATTTTCTAACACAGCCACTGAGATTTTTCCTTGTGCTTGAACATCACCATGGGTAAGAAATAAGGGTTAGTAATGGGCCAACTAATTTCCTATTATAGTGTGTTATAGACCAACTTCTCACTTTTGTCTTTTGAGGTTGTGGATATCTATAAGACCTAACAATAGGTGGATGTCTACCTGCAATTAGAAGAATAGCATGATCATGTGTTTGCTTAAGAAAAAAATCTTTAGTTTCGTCAAAAAGAATATCATATTTGTTGATGAGGTATTGCATGTCAAAATAGAGAGTAGGCAAGTCCTCAAAAGCTTAAATCTCCATAAAGCGAAAATGCATGGATGTACAATATTTGCTACCCTTTCACAAATAAAAGCTAATAACTTTGGAATGTGGTGATTACATACCCTATAGTCTAATGAAATTCCATTTTCCATCCATTAAATATATAATTCTTGGAGATTTAGAGTGACATCCCCCAATTGGGATAACCATTGTGCACCTAGGATGATATTTACAATTCCCAAATCCATCACATATAAATATCCCATCCAAGTTTAACCACCTATAGTAAGTTTTCTATTTTTAATTATTATATAAAATATATATGAAGTACTAGCAAACAACTCAAAATTTTTATAGGCCTTTACCATTAAAATTAAGTACAACCCAAAATCAATCAAAATAGATACCTTTGATCCTTAATAAAATATTATACTTTGATGGTTTGATGGATTTGAACAATGTGCAAAGATTGATAGACTGGCTTGGTCCTCCTTTGCATAATCAATGTACCAAGTTGTGTCATCTTGTTGTTAGATTTCAAGTATGGCCTCTTCCTTTGGATCATTCTCCTCTACAATCTTGTGGAAGAGCTTCTTTTTGTTACATGCCTACTCATGAGGATGTTTTGATTTAAGTTTAAATTTTTTTTAATAGTATGATAATTACTACTTGGGTGTAAATATGGTCTATGAGTATTGATAGCTCACTTGGGTTGGTACCTATACATCTTGAGGTTGTTTGTTATTCCCATGGCTAGTCTTTTTGCATCCTAGAGGGATTGTGCATATGAACTTCTCTTTGTATTTCTTCATTTAAATGTTGAGGCTATCACCATAGGATCCACATTATAGGTGTATCTAATAAGGCTCATAAATTTATGATAATATTACTCAATTGGTCCAATCTACTTTGTTTGAAATAACCTGATAAAAGTAATAATATGAAGACCCTTAATCAAAACTTTTCAATAACATATTCTTAACTTTGAGTTATATGATAGTACAACCTTTATACGTAAATTCCCACAATATCTAATATGACAAATGGCTATTGAGTTAAGAAGTAGAGAGAGTGACCTTAATTTCAAGAACCACATATAAATGTAGAAAAATTTCCATTCAAATATTTAAACTTAAGGGTCTTTGACTAAAAATAATGGAAGATTAAGCTTTGGTATACAACATTAAGGAGACATTATACGAATTGAGCTACTTCTCTAGGTATTATAATCATATTAACTGAAGAACACAAGCTTATACTGAGAGGGGGGTGAACAAGTATAGCACCCAATTTTTACTTTCTTTCCAAACCAATATCAATTAGTGTCCTCAATTGCAATAACCAAATATAGCAGTGTGCATTAATAACATAGATAGCAATAGTAAGCAAGTGCACAAATCATCACACACAATTGAGACACAAGATTTAACGTGGTTCCCCCAATGTGGGGTAGTCCACAAGATATTCTCCTTATAATATTTCACAAAGAAATAGGGATCCTTATCCCAATACAAATGATTACTTTGATCTGCTCAAAGCTAGGTCTATCCTGATCTGCTCAGGTGGGCTCCATTGATCTGCTCAGCTAGGCTCTCCACTGATCTACTCAGCTAGGCTATCCACTGATCTGCTCAGCTAGGCTATCCACTAATCTGCTTAGCTAGGCTCTCCACTGATCTGCTCAACTAGGCTATCCATTTATCTTCTCAACTAGGCTATCCCAAATCTATTCTCAAAGCCTTCACAAAAGGCTCAAACAATCCTGCTCAAATGTTGTCCCAAATTCAAATTATCCCAAAGCCTTCTCAAAGGCTCAAACAATCATGCACAAAAGTTGTCTCAAATCTGTCCAAAATTCTATCCCAAAAGCCTTCTCAAAGGCTCAACCAATCATGCACAAAATTTGTCTCAAATATATCCAAAAATTCTATCCCAAAAGCCTTCCCAAAGGCTCAACCAATCATGCACAAAAGTTGTCTCAAATCTATCCAAAAATTTTATCCCAAAAGCCTTCCCAAAGGCTCAACCAATGACTCTCAAGTAGCACTCAAATATCAACCACAAATCAATGAAGGCAAGGCTCAATGATGAACTCAACAATGGATAACAAATGAATGATGACAATACTCAACAATGTGCTCAAAAATGAATGGCAATGTACTCTTCAATGGATGACAACAATGATCCACAATGATCTCAACAATGTATGACAAATGATCTCTCAAATGGATGACAACAATGCTCAACAATGTACTCTCAAATGGATGACAACAATGCTCAATAATGTACTCTCAAATGGATGACAACAATGCTCAATAATGTACTCTCAAATGGATAACAACAATGCTCAACAATGTACTCTCAAATGTATGGCAAATGAGCTCTCTAATGAAAACCTCTCCAAGAAATAACAATGAGGACTTCAACCAACCAAGGACAATCTCCACAAGTGATAGCAATAGGTTCTCAATAATATCTTCCTCATGCAATGTCAATAAGCTCTCAAGAAACAAGCACAACTCCCTCAAGCAAAGAGCTCTCAAATAGCCAACAATGATCTCCTCAAATGAAAGACAAATGTATCCACAAGTGACTAGAAAATGATCTCCTCAATGGTCTCAAATAGTGGCAATGGACTTAACAAGTAACCAACAATAATCTCCTCAAAGCAATAGCAAAAACCTCCTCAATAATGGCAATACTCTCAATGAACTCCACTAAAGCAATCATGGAACTCAAGCATCAATTTTATCCATAAAATTGATTTTCTAATCCATCCACTTCCTCTCAATAGCCAAGGCACATAATCAAGCAATTTGTCTTCAACTTCAAACCCTAACTCATGTGCATGTCTTCTAACTCAAGGTAGCAATTAACTAGGTCTCAAGTTCCTAGTTTAATTTCATAATTAAATCATGCACTAGGACATATAACAAGTTCAACACTTTTCAACCTTATGACTCCCTAATTTCATTAACACATACAACAAGCACCTATGCTTTTATTTTTAATTCCACACCTTATAACTCCACATACAACAATCACAAATATTTATTTCCACACCAATAATTCTACACATTAGATCTCCCTAAGCACATACAACAAGCATTTATTTTCCCTAAACTCCTTATGACTCCCTAGTTATCACAGAAATAATTTTAATGCACCAAAACTTTGGTAATAACAAATATTACCATGCGCTAGAGATAAATACCTTTATATGAAATTTGTTGCCTTCATAACCTTCGAAATCATCTTTGCCAAACCCTCCCCCCCCTCATCAATGCCTTGCCAAAAATCAATGCGCCTTCACACCTTCATGGGAGTCAAACTCCGTTCCTCTCGCTTAGCGTTGTGAAGTGCTTACCACATGGGCGCTAGCCCACATTGGGATTTTAATCCCAAACACCCAACTTTAACCTACGCTCAAATCTGAAACTTGATTTTACTTTCTTAGCAAAACACTTTGCCCTTGGCGAGATTCGAACAACGAACCTGCCTTGTGCAAAGTTCGTGTGCTACCAACTACGCTATAGGATCCTACGTGACATCACTTTCCCACATTATTTACTTGACCTTGCTCTCAAATCAAAAGTTATTTATCCTTCTTTCTTCGTTGCTCCCCTTTCGATGACTCTCTCTCATGCGCTATCTCTAGTCTTCAATAAACAAAGGTTTTTCACCTTTTATTTATATGCACCTCCATCCTTCGAATGACGTCGATGAATCTTTATTAATCTCCCCAACCTTTGCACGTCGGTGGATAATGTAATTCAACTTTAGACCTTAGAATTATTAAATAAAAATTTAATAATTCACCTCTTAACTTTGAATTGGGATATCTCCTTCATTCTTTTGAATTTCGTCATGAAACTTTTTGCACCTAGGTTTTATTGGAAAACCTTTTCATCCATCATAATTTGGAGAAGTCTTAGCATAGTGGTTTTAATGAAAAACCCTTTCCAATGGTTTTAATGAAAACCCTTTCCGTTGGTTTTAATAAAAAACCTTTCATCGATTTTAATAAAAACCCTTGCCATTGGTTTTAATAAAAACCTTTACCATTGGTTTTAATAAAAACCATTAATATAATATTTAAAAAATTAAATATTATATGCCTCTTGTGCCACAAAACCCTGTATATATCCATGCTCTCCAAAATATCATAAATGATTATTTATGAAGTGCTTTTGCCACCAAAACTCAATGTGATCCATGTGACATCAATGACAACACAAAATAACTCAAATTGCCAACAATCTCCCCCTTTGTCATTGATGGCAACACCTCTAATGCAAATCACCACAATCACTACAAAAGCCATTTCTGAAAATCAAAGTTGCTCCCCTGACTCAATACTCTCTATGGAGGCTGCTCCCCTATCTCAATGTTCTCTTTGGAGGTTGCTCCCCCTAACTCAATGCTCTCCCCCTTACTCAAATCTCTTCCCCTTTGACATCAATGGCAAAAGGGACACCTATGGGGCTAAAATATATGACTCTTAAGCTTAGCCCCTCCACCACCTTCTCTCTTGAGGTGATTAATTTTGGGGTGGGAGTACATTTACTCCCATATTACATTGTTCCTTTCCTTTGTCAACTTCCTTCCACATCTTTCTGATATCCTTTTCTTGATAAGTTACTTGATCTTCTTGTCTTGAACCTGTTTGACCTTCTTGCCTTGAAACTGTTTGACCTTCTTGCCTTGAACCTATTTGGAATTGAGTCCTACACCATCTTGCAATATGTCCAAAGTTATTGTAATTAAAACACTTGATATTGTAGCCTTTGGATGGTGCCCATATCCTGAATTCTTTCTTGAAATCATTTCCATATCCATTCCTTTCCTGAACCCTGTATTGTGAAGCTCTATTTCCATAATCATTTTGACCATGACCTCTGAATTGTGCAGCTCTATAATCAAAACCATATTGCTCATTTCCTTTGCACTGAGAAGCTCTATGACCAATCCTATTGCATAAGAAGCAATGTCCCTGAAAACCATACCTTCTTCCTTTGAAGTTCCTTCTAGCGAAATCAAACTTCTTTGATCCATAGACCCTGCAATGTATAGCCCTATGTCCAAATCCATTACAAGAAAAACAATGTCCTTGAAAACCCTTTGTTCATGCCTTGGTTCCTCATACCTTTCTTGACCTTTATCCTTGTGATCATCTTTGACTTGTGCATTGTATCCTTGATCCTTCTTTGTGGTATCCAAATCTTCTTCCTTAACTTCTTCCTTGCTTTCTTCTTCAAGAATTTCTTTGCCTTTTGAACTTGATTCACCTATCTCAAAACAAGATCCAAATTGGATATTTGGAGCCATAGGAGCTTTGGAACTTTCTTCATATTTCTCTTCATTTGTGTCCAATAGCAAACTGGCATCCATCTCTATTGTCTCTAAAATACATGTTTCCTTCTCAGTGAAAATATCTTGACCTTTTGAGTCATGTGATGGATCAAACTTCTCAAGTATGGAACATCTCAATTCTTTTAGATTCTCCTTAACCTCTTGTAGTTGCTCATGGATATCATTGAAGTCTTCTTTTAGATCAACTGAGACATCTATCTTTCTTGAAATATCCTCTTGTTTAACTTCTTCTATTTGGAGTGGAAGTTCTTCTTCTACTTATTTTATCCCATAGAAAAACCCTTCTTCATATTCACTATCATTGAGATCATTATCTTCTTCTATAGCAAACAAACTCTCATGAATCCTTTGTCTTTGCCTATTTCCTTGGTATGTCATTTCATCTTCACTATCACTGAAGCCATTGCAATATCCTGATCTGTGATCTCGTTGACCACACACAAAGCATTGTTCTCTTTCACCTTCTATTCCTAAGAATAGATGTTCTTCCTTTTCATCATCTGAGTGATCTCTATCACTGTGATCTGAGCCATCATTTGCTTCCTCAATGTAGAAAGTTTTCTTAGTCTTACAAAAACTTTTCTTCTTCTCATGCTTGCTTTGCTTGTACCTATCATCTTTGTCATGCTTATGCTTTCCTTCTTCTTTTCTTCTATGACCCTATTTTTCATCATCACTATTTTCTTCATGTGGACACTTGTTTGCATAGTGACCATAATCACCACACTTGTAGCATTTGACTTTCTTCATATCCCTATAATTCCTTGAGTCCTTTTTCCTTTTGATGAAGTTAGCTTCCTCATCATTATCTGAATCTCTATCTATCTCTGGATCTTTCCCTTTATTTTTCTCTAAAGCTTTGAATGCAATTTCTTTCTTTGGAGCCTGATGCTTATCTATCCTCATCTCATAAGTTGTGAGAGTTCCTTGTAGTTCTTCCATTGTTAGCTTGTCGATATTCATTATTTCTTCTATCGCTGAAACCTTTGCATCATACTTCATGGGAAGTGATCTCAAAACCTTTTGAGTAACATCTGATTCTTTCATCTCAAATCCTAGGCCTCTCATGGTGTTAGCAATCTCATCAACTCGAAGTAAGAACTTTGTAATATCTTCAGAATCTTCCATTTTCAATTCTTCGAATCTTTTTCTATGAGTTTGTAGTTTTGCCAACTTTACCTTGGAATCTCCTTCATAGGTATTCCGCAACTTGGTCCACATTTCATTAGCTGAATTACATACCATGACCTTTGCAAAATCTATCTCACGAAGCCCACTCAGAATACAATTCATTGCCTTTGCATTGATCTCAACCAATTTCCTGATAGTCTTATCTATCTCGGGATCACCTTCAACCTTATACTCTTTTGCAACCATCTGCCATACCTCATATCCTTGTGATATCAAATAGTTCTTCATTCTCATGCTCCAAAAAGCATAATTGTTACCGTCAAACAGTGGAGCCTTACTTGTAGATGATCCATTCTATGAAGCCATCTATGTTCTTGTAGAATCTACCCTCAAGTTGTTAGCCTTTCCGAAGGAACCCGCTTTGATACCAATTGAAGAACACAAGCTTATACTGAGAGGGGGGTGAATAGTATAGCGCCCACTTTTTACTTTCTTTCCAAACCAATATCAATTAGTGTCCTCAATTGCAATAACCAAATATAGCAGTGTGCATTAATAACATAGATAGCAATAGTAAGCAAGTGCACAAATCATCACACACAATTGAGACACAAGATTTAACGTGGTTCCCCCAATGTGGGGTAGTCCACAAGATATTCTCCTTATAATATTTCACAAAGAAATAGGGATCCTTATCCCAATACAAATGATTACTTTGATCTGCTCAAAGCTAGGTTATCCTGATCTGCTCAGGTGGGCTCCATTGATCTGCTCAGCTAGGCTCTCCATTGATCTACTCAGCTAGGCTATCCACTGATCTGCTCAACTAGGCTATCCACTGATCTACTCAACTAGGCTATCCACTAATCTGCTCAGCTAGGCTATCCACTGATCTACTCAACTAGGCTATCCACTGATCTACTCAGCTAGGCAACTGATGTTGATGTGTTTTCTATTTCTGTCCTATCTCTTTCACTACTCACAAATATACCTCAATGCCTTCTCACAAGGCTCAAACAATCCTGCTCAAATGTTATCCCAAATATATCCTCAAAGCCTTCACAAAAGGCTCAAACAATCCATGCTCAAATTTTATCCCAAATCTTCATCTTCTCCAAAGCCTTCCACAAAGGCTCAACCAATCATGCACAAAACTAGTCTCAAATCTGTCCAGAAATTCTATCCCAAAAGCCTCTCAAAGGCTCAACCAATCATGCACAAAAGTTGTCTCAAATCTATCCCAGAAATTTTCCCAATATCCCAAAAGCCTTCCCAAAGGCTCAACCAATGACTCTCAAGTAGCACTCAAATCTCAACCACAAATCAATGAAGGCAAGGCTCAATGATGAACTCAACAATGGATAACAAATGAATGATGATAATACTCAACAATGTGCTCAACAATGAATGGCAATGTACTCTTCAATGGATGACAACAATGATCCACAATGATCTCAACAATGTATGACAAATGATCTCTCAAATGGATGACAACAATGCTCAACAATGTACTCTCAAATGGATGACAACAATGCTCAATAATGTACTCTCAAATGGATAACAACAATGCTCAACAATGTACTCTCAAATGTATGGCAAATGAGCTCTCTAATGAAAACCTCTCCAAGCAATAACAATGAGGACTTCAACCAACCAAGGACAATCTCCACAAGTGATAGCAATAGGTTCTCAATAATATCTTCCTCATGCAATGTCAATAAGCTCTCAAGAAACAAGCACAACTCCCTCAAGCAAAGAGCTCTCAAATAGCCAACAATGATCTCCTCAAATGAAAGACAAATGTATCCACAAGTGACTAGCAAATGATCTCCTCAATGGTCTCAAATAGTGGCAATGGACTTAACAAGTAACCAACAATAATCTCCTCAAAGCAATAGCAAAAACCTCCTCAATAATGGCAATACTCTCAATGAACTCCACTAAAGCAATCATGGAACTCAAGCATCAATTTTATCCATAAAATTGATTTTCTAATCCATCCACTTCCTCTCAATAGCCAAGGCACATAATCAAGCAATTTGTCTTCAACTTCAAACCCTAACTCATGTGCATGTCTTCTAACTCAAGGTAGCAATTAACTAGGTCTCAAGTTCCTAGTTTAATTTCATAATTAAATCATGCACTAGGACATATAACAAGTTCAACACTTTTCAACCTTATGACTCCCTAATTTCATTAACACATACAACAAGCACCTATGCTTTTATTTTTAATTCCACACCTTATAACTCCACATACAACAATCACAAATATTTATTTCCACACCTTATATCTCCCTAATCACAAACAACAATAACAAATATTTAATTCTACACCTTATAACTCCCTAAGCACATTAACACATACAACAAGCATTTATTTCCCTAAACTCCTTATGACTCCCTAGTTATCACAGAAATAATTTTCAATGCACCAAAACTTTGGTAATAACAAATATTACCATGCGCTAGAGATAAATACCTTTATATGAAATTTGTTGCCTTCGTAACCTTCGAAATCGTCTTTGCCAAAATGCCTTGCCAAAATTAATGCGCCTTCACACCTTCATGGGAGTCAAACTCTATTCCTCTCACTTAGCGCTGTGAAGCACTTACCACGTGGGTGCTAGCCCACGTTGGTATTTTAATCCCAAACACCCAACTTTAACCTACGCTCAAATCTGAAACTCGATTTTACTTTCTTAGCAAAACACTTTGCCCTTGGCGGGATTCGAACAATGAACCTACCTTGTGCAAAGTTCGTGCGCTACCAACTGTGCTATAGGCTCCTGCGTGACGTCACTTTCCCATGTTGTTTACTTGACCTTGCTCTCAAATCAAAAGTTATTTATCCTTCTTTCTTCGTTGCTCCCCTTTCGATGACTCTCTCTCATGCGCTATGTCAAGTCTTCAATAAACAAAGGTTTTTCACCTTTTATTTATATGCACCTCCATGCCTTCGAATGACGTCGATGAATATTTATTTATCTCCCCAACCTTTGCACGTCGGCGGATAATATAATACAACCTTAGACCTTAGAATTATTAAATAAAAATTTAATAATTCACCTTTTAACTTTGAATTGGGATATCTCCTTCATTCTTTTGAATTTCGCCATGAAACTTTTTGCACCTAGGTTTTATTGGAAAACCTTTTCATCCATCATAATTTGGAGAAGTCTTAGCATAGTGGTTTTAATGAAAAACCCTTTCCAATGGTTTTAATGAAAACCCTTTCCGTTGGTTTTAATAAAAACCTTTCCATCGGTTTTAATAAAAACCCTTGCCATTGGTTTTAATAAAAACCTTTACCATTGGTTTTAATAAAAACCATTAATATAATATTTAAAAAATTAAATATTATATGCCTCTTGTGCCACAAAACCCTGTATATATCCATGCTCTCCAAAATATCATAAATGATTATTTATGAAGTGCTTTTGCCACCAAAACTCAATGTGATCCATGTGACATCAATGACAACACAAAATAACTCAAATTGCCAACATTAACATGTGTGTTTAAATCATAATATATATACCTGAGGTAATGATGGTGCTCCATCCCTTGTGATTTCTTTGATTGATTATTTTCAGTCATTAGTTTGTTGGCTTTCGAGCCCTACTGGTTAGCCACCTCTTGAAACTTAGACTCCAAATTGTGTATAGTCATTGGAAACTCAAATTATTTAGTTCCCTCTATCCTAGCATAAATCATGTTCATTTGTCTCATAAACCTTTTATAACAGTAATTATGGTATTTAATCCTATCATTCAATGATCAATGTCAAGATTTTTGTATTTGAGTGCTTAATCTACTATTGAACAATATCCTTAGAAGATGCTCTAATATTAGAATGACTAGATTGGAACTCATTTTGGCATGACAATGAAGATTGTTGGTTTGAAATTTTTGATATATTTTAGAGTAGTATGCTTGGTTGGATTCCTTAAAGGATGATTCTTACAACTCATGAGCTCCTTGTCAATCTAAACCATACTTATCAAACATCCTTCAAAATGTTCTTAGACTTATAAAGTAGATCCACTATATATTACTTATTGAGATTGTTGTCCAAAATTAGAAAGGAACTTTTAAAAAAGGATTACTAGATAATTATCTCATTTTGACTATCTTGAAGATGCAATAAAAATGAATTAGGTCTCTCCTAAGGGTATTAACACACCCAATATTTTCTTGGGGTCTTGGTTGTAAATGATTCTACCTAAATAATAATATTATGGAAGATATTTATGTTGTAAATATCGAAATTGCTTAATTTATAAATATTGCTTCATTGAAGAAGCCTAAATGTTAGAATGTGTAGGTATTTTGCTCTCAAATTTTGGCCATGATAAGAAGCCAAAATTGTCATTCTTGTGCCACTTATACCAAAATAATTTAAAAGTAACAAATTTATAAGCAATTTCTAATTTTCACAATAGAACAAAAGAAAAAAGTATCAATTATAGTATGTCCAAAGAAATATTCAACAAATCCATATCCAAATTACTAAAGTGATTCCAATCCATTAGAGAGAGCGAAATCTCATAGACCACTTAGATAAGAAAAAGTATCACATATGCATAAAATTCAATTGAAGAAAGATTGTATGGTTGATGATAAACTACCTAACTCTAATGCTCAAGCATTGAATCATCCTAACCCATGGTCTTAATCCAATCAAATAAAGACAATTGACATTGTTATATTGAGGTCATTTCATCAAGAGTGGCATGCCTTCTTAAAATTGTTTAGTTTTTATAAAATATTTTTGTTACATTCATCTCATAACAATATTAGATATTACTTTATTGATAAATTTACATATAATTTTTTTAACGAAACCAACCGAATTGAACTTGAAAATTTTATAACTAAACTAAATATAAAAAATATAGTTACAAAAACAACACACTATATTCTAGGACATATACAAGCAAAAGGAATTTTTACCATCATAATATTTTTTTTGTTGGATAATAGGGGGTTGTACTCAGCCTTGACAAATTACAACTCTCTTTTTTAGAGCTTGAGAGTTTACAAATAAATACACTTCTCGTCTCAATTGATATGCTATAGCTAGAAACCTACATCATTTTACATAAAATGTTTGAATTATTGATTTTTAGTTTCTAGATCTTTTCAATTTTTTGTATGAGTACAAATTATAGAATTCAACATCCTTCTTGACATTTTTCTATAGCAGCCTTCACAATACCAAAACTTCACCTATACTATCTATGCATTGCATCTTAGTAGAGTAATATTTCCAAAACATTTCACAATCATAATCTGCTTTACCAAATCTGGAATGCTAGTTTCCTTTTTGAAACACAAGTGGAACCACAAAAATTATAATAAATAGTTTATATGAAAACACATTATTGTTATAAAATAAAGCAGATATTACCAATGGAAAACATTAAAGTAAAACTTAATCATTATTTGATTCAACTAATCAACAATTTCTTAGCTTCAGTTAAACTTACTACTTCCTCTAACCATGGAAAGGAGAATTTAACTTCATGATCCTCAATCAAAACCCCTCTATTGGCTAGCCTATTTGCACATTTGTTTCCTTCCCTTAATGTATACGTAAACTTGATTTCTTCAAACTCTTTAGCAAGATCTTGAATTTCCACAATTATCTCTTGTATGTTCCATGGAGCCTTTACTTTCCTCAAAATTGCATTTATTACTATGAGTGAATCATCTTCCATCCATACTTTGTTCTATTTCATTTGTTTACATATTTTAACCCTTTTAAAGTTGCCCAAGCTTCGACTTCATTATTTATCTTAAATCCACTATTAAAAGTGTAATGAGATAAAATCTCTCCTCTATTATTTCTAATTATTCCTCCTCCTCTTGCTGGTCCTAAATTTCCTTTATATGCTCCATCAAATTCAATTTAACCAGCTCCATATCTGGTGATTTCCACTTTACATTCTTTGCCTTCTTTTTGCTTCTCTTGTACCCAACATCATAATTCCATTTAATGACTTGACTCCATCTATCAAGACTCTCTACTTCTAGATTAGGGAATGGGTGAGTTGATAGGGTTGGTTTATACTCCTCTATAGCTAAACATATCTTCCTTTTCATTACCTCTAAATCGATTTCCTTTCCTTTAAATATTCTTCTATTTATTTCTAGCCATACAGTCCAAAGTATTGTATCTTTTGATATATCCCATATTATCTGTAAAGCCTCACTTTTATAAGTGCTTTGCCATTTCTTTAACCAATCTTCAATTTTTCTATTCATCACCATGCATTTACCAAACATATTAAGAATCCATTGCCATAGTTTCTAGACTATTGAGCAATGTCCCAAGAGATGGTTTATACTCTCCTCCTCCTTTTTACAAAGAACACATTGAGAGGGGCCATGAAAACCCTTTTCATAAGGTTATCTCCGGATAAAATTCTTCTGTGACCTACTAGCTAAACAAACATTTTGACTTTAGGAATGCTTGGGCTATCCTAAATATCTCTCCATATTCTAGTGATATTACTATTTTGTTGGTGCTTTACATTATATCCACTTCTTGTTGTGTATTCTCCCGAGATATTCAACTCCCAAATCAATTTATCCTTGGATCCCCTCGAAATAATCATAGTTATTATCTTTTTACTCAATTGCCTCCTAACATAAATGTCTATTATACTTGTAAAAAAATATTATTTCCATGTGTATATTCCTTCTTGATCCTTGTACAAAATGTTTGAAACGCTATCATCATATTTGTCTTGAAACAATCCCATCCAAGGTTTTTAAATTTGGATCTAAATTGAGTGGTTTTTTATCACACCAAGTATCCATAAAAATAGAAAGGTTTTCTCCAATTCCCACCACCCATCTTAAACCTTTAATTATTAGATCAATAGATTTTTTTAAACCATTCCAAAGAGTAGAACCAATTGGTAGAGAGAATGTAGTAAATATTAAACTTGGGTCATTGGGGTCAACATACTTAGAAAAATTCTTGCCCATTGTCTTTGACTCTCTTTGTATAATCTCTAAATTAATTTTTTTCTAAGAGCTAAATTTGCATATGTAAGAACTTTTAAACCAAGGCCTCCCCTAGTTTTATCATCACACACCTTGCTCTATTTCACCAAAGGAAATTACCTTTTATCATGTAAACCTAACCATAAAAAAGGATCACATAATATATATTAAACTTTTTTCAAATAATTTTGGTATAATATCCAATGACATATAATAATTTGGAATGACCTGTAAGACTGACTTAATTAACTACACTCTTCCTGCTAACAATAACCATTTACCTTTCCAAGCTGGTAGTTTATTTTTAACTTTACTAATAACTGGATTCCATAATTCTATCCTCATTCTCCCCTCAAATAAAGACATCCCTAGATAGGTTATTGGCATATTTGCCTCCTCCGTTTAAAGTAACTTGTAAATTCTTGCTTTGATATTAGCTAGAGTGTTAAGGAAATAAATTTTGGATTTTGTCCTGTTAACGTTTTGCCCTGAAGCTCTTTCGTATTCCTTTAAAAAGTTCTTCAAAGCTCTGGCCTTGTTCTTACCCTTCCAAAGAGGGTTGTATCATCTACAAATTGTTGATGGGTGATGTTGTCGATGTTATTACTAACTTTACGTTCACTTATAAGCCCATCTTTGTAAGCCTTTTAAGTTTATACTCAAAACCTCTGCCATAATAATGAACAAATAAGGAGATGGAGGATCTCCTTTTCTAAGGCCTCTCTTGGCTTTAAAATATTATGTTGATAACCCATTAACCAACTGAATAAAAAACTGTAGAGACACAAGCTTTAATCCATCTATCCCATTTCTTCTTGGATCCATAAATTTTTAAAACTGCAAAAAGGAAATCCCTTTTAACCCTATCATAGGCTTTACTCATATCAAGTTTTAAGATCATTGCTTTCTATTTTCTTGAAGTTGTTGAATGTATAACTTCATGAGCTACTATGATCCCATCTAGAATTTGTCTCCCTTTCACAAATCCTCCTTGTTTTTCTAAAATAATTTTGTCTAACAATGGCCTTAATCGATTTGCCATCACTTTGGAGATAATATTATATGCCATATTACATAGGCTTATGGGTCTAAAATAATCAAACAACTCAGCATCATTCTTTTTTGGAATTAGGGTAAGATATGCTGAATTTATTTTATAAGTTATGTATTGTTTTACCCTAGACTATTCCATTACCACCAATAAAGAATCCTTCACTATATCCCAATTATGTTGGTAAAAATTTGTAGAGAGCCCATATGGACCTAGGTATTTATCCTTATTAAAAGATAAAAGAGCTAAATGAACTTCTTCTAGAGTAATAGACTCCATTAGTTTTCTATTGTCTTCATTCATTATAACTAAAGGTACATCTTGAAGAAGTTTATCATTAAGAACTTCAGTATCCTTTGATCCTAGAATATTTTGATAAAAATACTTTGTCTCTTTTCTAATTTCACTTTGATCTTTAATCCAAACCCCTTCTATTGATTTAATTATACTAATTATAGATGTTGATCTATGTACTATAGCCATATTATGATTTTTTTTTGTATTTTTATCTCCTTCTTTTAACCAAGTTTGTCTTGATTTTAATCTCCATAATTTCTCTTCCTTAAAATATTATGATATTCACTAAGCAAATCCCTTTCCTCTAAGCTTGGATTATTATGATTACTTTTTTGGAATTTTGAAAGTTTATCTTTTAGTTCTTCTTTCTTCTCAAAAATATTTGCAAAAGTGTTATTGTTCCATTCTTTTAATCTAGATGTTATAGATTTAATTTGTTTTGGAAGAGCATACAACTCATCATTTCCTAAATAATTCCACGTTTGTGCTATCATATCAATAAATTGAGGATGGTCTTCCCACATTTGTTCATATTTTTTTTTTGTTGAATTTACATGGTGGAATCGGTAGCCGCCACGAATCCGGGCAGGTTGTCCAGCTTTTATGGCCGCCACAGTATTCTGCGCTGTCCGCCCTAGAAGCCGCCACACAGATCTTCGCGCAGTCCGCCCCTATAACCACCATGCCACAATCATTTTAAACCTTTTACACCGCTGAAAGCACCAGGAAAAGGACAAGTGTTCAGTCCGGCAAGGCCGAGATTTGAACCTTGGACCTCTGCCCCCTTATGGGGTTTGGATGAACCAATTGGTCTACACCTCGAACCTATTTGTTCATATTTAAAATATGATATTTTTTTTAATTCACTTACCACAATTACAACTCTTATTGGCCAGTGATCTTAACCAATCCTTGTTAAGATATTAATTTTAGCATAAGTTCCTTCATGTAGCCAATGATATGAGAGTATGCATTTGTCCAAATTTTTTGCTATTAGGTTATGGCCTCTCCTATTGTTGGTCCATGCATAATTGTCTTCTTCAAACTCAACCTCCCATAGATTATTAATATTGAATAAAAGCTGAGAAACCTCTCATACTTTGGGTTAATTTCCTAATTCCCCAAAATTTTCATCCAGCTTGGTTATGGCATTTAAAATCTCCTATGATCATGAATCAGGTTTCTTGGTCTTTACTTCTCATAAAGGCTTCAATCTCACTTCAAACTTCTAATCTACCTGACTGAGTTGTAGGTACATAGACATTGATAAGGATGAAATGAATATATGCAAAGTAGTAAGTGACTAAAGATGTTATCTAATGCCTAGTTTTATGAATGGTTATACAGGAGGTTCCAAAAGCATTCCAACAAGTTACAATCCCCCCTACTGCTTCTTTAGAATCCATAACATCTCATTCATATCTTGCCCATACTGCTTTCATATCTTTTGAAACTTCTTTTATCATTTTAGTTTCATGGATACAAAGAATATCAGGCTTATTACTTAAACATAGGCCCTTGATACACCTCTACTTTGAGGGGGCACTAGCACCCCTTATATTCCAAGATATGATAATCATGTTTCATTAGAGGCTATTGGCCCCGCATACATATTACTAATATCATTTTTTTTATTTGGTAAAGAGAAGTTCAACCAACTTAGTTTGTGTTCCTTTCTCTATGTTTGCTCTTGCTTCCTTAGATCTTGCTTGATAATTTGAGGGTTTTCCTGTTTTTGTCTTGCCTATATCAGAAGTAGGTCTTATTATTCTATTCCTAAATATTCTTTCATTATTTTTCATTATATTTATCCTCTCCTGGCTCTACTACAAAAGCTTTTGACTTGTCCTACTCATTTTCCTGGTATTTTCTTGTTAATGGCAGAGGTTTTAACTCCTAAAACTACATTTTATTTACCATTTTTTCTCTTGAATGGTGCATGGTACTTCAAGAGAGTCTTAAAAATATTATGAGACACATTCCTTAGGTTCATCGAGAATGTTCTTCCTTAAATAAAGATCATACTGAATAGACGATTCCTTGCTAATATGTTGAACCCGTTGTATTGTATTCTCTAAGTTTCAATCTACTTTTTCTTCATAGGCCAAAGCCTCAAAATAGTTGGTATTTCTTTCAATATCCTTCCTTACTAGTATCCAATGTTTATTTTATTTCATTTTTCTAGATCTATTTATTGGAAGTTGAAAACCATCTTTATCCATAACCATTTGTAAGTTTCTCTTATGATTTTCTACTTATGATTTTGCTAGGCTCTTCTTAGAGCATGATCTCTCAATATGTCCCACCTTATGACATCTTCTACATATAAAATATATGTTTTCATATTCTATGGTTTGGATCCACATCTTATCCCCATACTTAAGAATGATTGATTCTAGTAAATCTTTACTTATATCAATCATGACCAATATTCGAGCATAAATAGCCAAGAATCCATCTTTCGTAGTATCTAAAATCTCAAGGAATTCTCCTAGAGTGTTGCCTATTACCTTGAAGGTATATATTTCCTAAAATTCAATGGGAAACCCAAACATCCTAACCCATATTGGTACTAGGGATAGATTTACATTTTCAAGTGAAAAACCTTCATACCAGTAAGTAAGGAAGAGTCCTACTCTTCCCATAAACCAATGACCCCCTTTTAAAATTTTTTCTCTTTCTTCCCTATAACAAAAATGGCTAGGAAGAAACCTTTGGGAAGAAAGGATATAATCACTCATGGAGACTTCCAAGTCCTATCAATCCATTTTCTCAAGGTTGAAGCCCCTGGCCAATACCCATTAAATTTACCAAAAACCACCCTATCTTGGAGCAACGAGGATCTCTCTGAGGTGCACTCACTAACCTCTACCACTAGAGATGATTATAAGGATTTAACTATAAATCAGTCCATGGAAAGGAAACTAAAACTCAAAATCTATTGAAATTTATCAAAATGTCCTATAGAAAATTAAATATTTTATAAACAAATTATAATAATTTGCATGCAAAATTTATAAGATAAAGAAGGAAAAAAAACTTAGTTGAAAAATTCTATGTCTAGGTAGAATGTTTTGCCTCATTGAAGTCCTAGCCCTTCATTGCTTTTCCCATCATCCGAACCCTAACTGACAAATATTTGCAATTTCATTTTTCATGACTAGAAAAAACATCATTGCCATTGTTCTAGATGGTTGACTTCACAAGGTCATATATCCCTCAATATTGCTCAAATTTCTTCATATGACCACTCATTTTAAAGCTATTCAAATTCCACATAAGTTGGTCCAAGAATCAATTGAATTGGATAATCCTAAAAGATGAGATATTTTAAACAAAAATGCTCTTTACCATCATAATATTGACGTAAAGGATCAAAATTTTAATTTAAAAATTGGTTATATGGTACTAAAATAGGTTCCACCTATACTACATCATGACCACATAGTGGTATCATAAAAACTTTAAAATTATGTATGTAGTACTTGGTAATATTTGAACCTATATCCCCTCTTTAAAAATTGAGGTTGAGGTCATGCTACAAAACTACACGCTATACCCTATATTATTTTCAAAATAAGAATGTTACACAATGTCATCCAAATTATCATGTAACATTAGCTTCAATGATAAATTCCTCACCTTTATCATAAAAACCCATGCTTTACCCTAACATTTTAGTCTTGAGGGATAACACAATAGTTTGGGCTTTGGCTCTTCTTCGAGAGGTCCAAAGTTCAAACCGCGGTGTGTGTGTGGTTGTGTGTTAAATTCCCTATTGATAAACTTAGCTCTCCCCTTATGAGAGGTCATGGTGGGATGGGGATGCCCAACCCTGAGCGTTGATTGTAGGAGTTTCTCACACTAACCAAATTTAAATTAAATTCCTCAACTTCCAAGGAGACCTAAGTTTAAATCTTGCTAAGTGATACATGGATACTAATTAAGTTGTAATACCACTATGCAATAATAATATAATATGGATGAGCTACGACTACAATCTTTATGAAAGGGGTGTAAACCCTAGGTGCAGTGAAGTGATGGAACAAAGCGATAAATTTGGCTATAGTCTTCGTAAAAGGGATGCAAACCCTAGGTGCAATAGAGCGTTGAAGGAAGAGGGTTGTTCACAAATCATCTCTTTAGTCTGTGAGCAAGCCTCTTCAATCAAAATAAATATCTCTCAGGGATCATTAGGTTCATGGGTGGATGAATCTCTGCCCTCTATCAATATTTTGAAGGATAAATTTGGGTTGGATTTGATTGATCATGAAGCCTGAACAATTATCTGGAAACTTAAGGGTAAAAGACCATGCTTGAAGGAGCTCAAAAGAGATATTAAAGATTGGTGGACCAGTACAAAATTCCAAGTAACCCTCCTACCCAATTTTTTTTTGTTTCATTTTCTAATTTAGCGGATAGAGACAGGGTAATGGATTATATAGATAATTCTTTTTTTTGGACAAAGGGGTGTCTATATAAGACCTTGGACTCCTAGTTTCAACCCCTTTACAGAAGAAGTTAATGGCTTTCCAATCCGGGTGAATCTTTATGCTCTTTTTATGAAGTTTTGGGGAGAGAAGATATTCACCAAAATCAGTAATGCCATTGGTGCATTCCAGTATATGGATGCCCAAACAAAGGAAAATTTGTCTAGTAAAATTAATATGAGTAAAACAAGATTGACTATTTGGATGGATGTTTCAGTTCCTGGACCTCAATCCATTACTATCTCCTCAAGTAAAGGGGAATGGATCCAAAATATTGATTATGAAAACTTCTCCTTAAGATGTTATGGCTATCAACAATATGACCACCTGAAGAAGAGATGCTCAATAATCCGATATGCTCTTATTCCTCCTTGGTAGAGGAGAAGGCCCTACATGTGAATGATTCAAAACCTTCAAATGTCCCAGTTCAAAAGAAATAAGCTCATCCTCCAGATACACCAATTATCCAACAAGGATCATACGAGCAACAAAAGAATCAACCCTAAAAGGAGAATTTGAATCAGATCATTGATAAAAGCCAAATGGTTACTAAAGACCATCCAAACGGTTCCATGAAAAATATTAGCACCTTAGATAGTATTCTTGAAGCTAATTATGAAACAATCATTAACGATCATTTTTTTGAAAATGAAGATCCTACAAAATGTGTTACAACTAGATATTACCTCAGGAGCTTGAAGTGCAAAAATGCATTCTCAAATCTTGCCACTCTAAAGGAGGAAGAACCTCTGCTACAAAAGAAAAATAATCAAACCGATTTCCTCTTTGATGGATGACTGTTATATTTGTTTTCCTTCTATCTGTTGATGTTATATGTCATGTAAGGGTTGTTCTTGTTGTTAGTTCCTTAAAAAAAAGAATTAGTTATGAAAACACAGTTTAAGAAAGATGAAGAATATCTTTGATAGAAAGACAAAGATGGGTATGCTTTAATTAACTTGTTAAAAATGTAATGAGAGCAATGTAATGTTTTGTTTTTTTAATGAGAATGACCCAAATAAAAACCAGACATAACTTATTTAAAAAAAAATATAGATGAAATTCTTTTTTTTTGATTTTTTAAAATTTGGTTAGTGTGAGAAACCTCTACGACCAATGCATAGCGCTGAGTAGGCTCCCCTAACTATGACCCATCCTAAAATTGAGAGCTATGCTTATCAATAAGGAATTTAACACACAACTACCACACACCCACCCACGATGCGGTTTAAACATTGAACCTCTTGAAGAAGAGCCAAAGCCCAAACTGTTGCTTTATCCCCTAAAACTAAATGAAATTCATTTTAATCCTATATAACCAATTTATAAAAATATAAAAAACAAAAATTTAAACTAAAAAAATTAAAGAAACCAAACAATTACTTATTCTATATAACTTTAGAGCTGCTTGCGTGTGGAGGGTTTAGAGTCGAATCCTAAAAAAACATTGGTGAAATTAAGGACAAGAAACATTTATAAACATATTTTTTTTTGATATATAGAAGCAATGGTTACAATCACGATTTTTAGTAGCTACCAGCACAGCTGGTAGGGTTCAAACTATCTAGGAAGGCTCCCAGGACTTCCACCGCCTCGGTACATGGTAACCTGGCGTGAGATGGGGACCGCCGGACGCACAGGGGTTGCACCGTCGTCATCAATCTGGCGCACCACTATTTATAAACATATTTGAATATTTCTACGTCACGCCGGACGCACAGGGGTTGCACCGTCGTCATCAATCTGGCGCACCACTATTTATAAACATATTTGAATATTGTTACTTACGTAGAGGATTTTAAATTACCAAGAACATTTTCTAATATAGTAGAAAAAATCAATATTTCTTTCCTCCAAGCGCGCGCCCCCGCAAGGAAAAGCAAAAACTTTACGGTCACGATGAGGATTATATTTAAGTGTTTAAAGGTTTAAAAAATAATTTATGTGTGATTGTATGTTAATTTTTTTATTGATAAGTTTAATTCTCTATTTTATTATGGATTAAGGTGAACTAGGGTTTTTTATATAACCAAATCAATAAATAAATAATAAGATAATAACAATCCAAAATCAAATTAAAAAAAATGATTAAAAAAATATAAGTATTATAGGAAAATTAATAAATAAATAAATAATCAAAAAAATAGATTGATTTTGAGGAATCCAAAACCCAAAAAAAATGATGCCACTATAAAAAAATTAATAAATAAATAATGGAAAAAATAGTTCGATAGATAGCTGTCCAAAACCAACTATCCAAAAAATATGAGTACTATAAAAAAATTATAAATAAATAATATATAATATAAGTAGGTTGGTGAAGTTCAATACTTAAAAATTAATTGGTTAATGCATTTTTTTGGTTCAATTTCCAAAACAATCAAAAACTTATTAACTTTTTCTTTACTTAACAAATTAAAAATTATAAATATTTTTATCTTTAAGTCCATACGTCTCCTTTTCTAGTCATAAAGCAGGTAGATGAAAATGCTTATCAGTTAAGCCGGAGACAACGCCCCCATTTTAAATTCTCTGCCCGAGTTAGGTAGTTGGACTTCAATGCCGGCCGGCTTTGCGTTATAACCTACCCTACTTATAATTCAAACAAAACAGACACCAACTATGTAAAGCTAATTTTTATTCTATTCCGCAGGGGTGGATTTGACGAACTTATTAGCCCCACATGTCATATTCCACGGGCATGTGGCTCTCGTAGAAACCCTATGCGCTAGAGGCCGAAACCCTGAACAAATCAATCAAATACACTTGTGTATATATCCAAAACTAATAATACATTTGCACCGGTGTTTTGTGGAGCTGAGGGAAAGGCTGAAAGGATCAATGGCTAGGACCTGGAATTGTTTCCTGCTGCTACTCTTAGTTGGATATGTTGCGTTGGGAGCGAGGGGAGATGCAGGGTTAGAACCCCAGGAGACCCCTGTCGTGGATCCTAATCCGGCGCTTTTGAAGGATTTGGATAATCACAAGCAGCAAGTGGAGAATCTCAAGCAGCAACTGCAGAATCTTGAAGACAAGAAATCCCTTTTAGGTACTTATTCTTCAGCCTTTTGTTAATTATAAGATTATTGTAGGGCTTCTTTAAAGGCTTAAGTGAAATATTATGGGAACATTGAGTGTTCCTTCAGTATTTATTCAGCCTCGTTCTTTGATCTTAAAAATCTTGTATGTTTTTAATTTATCGTTTTTATTTTAATTTTCCCTTATATGTTTGAGAAGCAGTCTTGAATGGGAATCTTGGTGGTTACGATTTAATTTTAAGGTGAATTGCCAGAAGTGTCTGTTCTTCTATCTGATTAAGCGACTTTGACATTGGTGTTGACCTTTTCCTTGATAAAAGATTTCTTTGTGTTTGTCCTTAGGTTGTGTCTATTGAGGAAACAGTTTTATATGGGGCTGGGGTTAGTTTTATGCGATTTTCCATGAATTGATATAGTTTCAAATTTTGTCAAGTTTAGTTTATTTGTTCAGACAAAACAGAGACTTTCGGATCTTATCAACTATGGTGTTCTGTATAAGCTAAGTTTTCATGAACCGTTAACGTCTCCAAATATCTTTTTTCACTTTGCAGAGCGGTTTCCTAAATAAGTAATAGGAAGTTATTCTTAAATATTTGAAGAAATTGGTGATGGGTATCTAGTGTTTGACTATTGTGCTTTGTCTTTCTGACTCCAACCGATTTCTCTTACATTTTTTAATTAATTAGAAATCTACATCTATGTAGATCTAAAACAGAATCTATTGCTCTGTGTTTTTGGAAAGTATCTCTGTATAGATTGTGCCATATTTGCCATGGAATGGATCTTTATCACTATTCTATTAAATTTATTTTATGTTCAGATGTTGGATACACTCACGTACACCACCATTCCTTGGAGGAATCTAGCTGGTGGCTGTATCGGTTACTCTTTAACCGCCTAGAACTAACCCACAAAGTTGAGACACCACACCAGCATCAGTATCATACAAGCAAGATACAAGAAGTCTATGGATAAACAAGCAAATGAGTTCACAAATTATTTATTTCTTCCCGCCTTGGTCACTATTATCGTATTTCCTACTTTGGCCATGTTTTAAAATTATTAACTATCATTTGATTGTGTGCACCTATGAGACACCACACCAGCATCAGTATCATACAAGCAAGATACAAGATTTCTATGGATAAACAAGTAAATGAGTTCACAAATTATTTATTTCTTCCCGCCCTGGTCACTATTATCATATTTCCTACTTTGGCCTTGTTTTAAAATTATTAACTATCATTTGATTGTGTACACCTATCAGCTTACCAATACTACTAAGAAATTATCCTTTGCGCCAAAATTTTATAATAGAAATTGTTGAACCTTGGAGTTGTCTCACAAAAAATCAGAGATAGTATTTAGAACAGATCATTTGGTCCAAGAAGATATTTCATAACTGTCGAAGGGCTTAAGATTCTTGTCTTGTACTTTCTTTCATCTCTTGCACAGATTTACATTTTTCCAATGATGCAGAGTCCACAATCGAAGGAAAGGATTCTGAATTGAAGAACAAGGACTCAGTTATTGCTGAAAAGGAAAAACTGATTGAAGAGAAGTTCAAAACCATCGCTTCCTTGCAAGACGAGGTCACAGCAATTCAGGTTCTTTTCTCTAATCAAGCATGATTCATGATTGAAACATCAATTTTCTTATAATCTGCATAATTAAGATTTTGAAAGATGATTTTTTCATGTGCATTTGATGTTTGATCGCTTGGTCTTCTTGTTATATTGAAGATCCTTAAGCTTTGAATTTGCTTTAATTGCGTGGATTTCAAAAAATTACTTTAAAGGAAAAATGGGAAAAAGTCTTGCCATCATGCATAATTTAACATTGCAATTTGAGCTTAATGAGCTCAAAATCTATGTTTCAAACTCAGGAATGAGTTGGCAGGTTGAAGACTGAGTTTCTCCTTAATTAGCAAATGGGGCAATCATTGTCCAAGTAAAATCTTTCTCTAAGATTATTGATATCCATGTGAAAGCTCTGCAGAATCTTTCTTGAATTTGCTGATCATTATGATTTGAAGTTGAAGCCCCATTAAAGATACTGAGATTGGTGATCCTTATGTATCAATATTTGACAGCATTATTTTGTTATACATTTTGAGTCCTTTTATTCTTTGTAGATTGTAACTATGTTTAGGACAGAGTGTGCATATATCATGATTACTGTATAGATAGCAGTTTGTGAAAAGAAGCATGGACTAGCTAGAAATCGAGCCCAGGACCTCGTAGCAATGTTACAGGTGCTCTAACTCTGGGCCATAAGCCCTCTGTTGGGTTGAGTAACGAGTGTGGTAGTGGGTAGAGTAACATGTGTGGATTGACAAGCTCCAAACATAGAGAGCATAAATCATCCTTGTGAGGAGGTTGACACTTGGTAATTGTGTAAAACATATGTTTGTGGTTGGGAGGGGGAGTGAAAACTCATTAGTTCTAGTATTGATTAAATCATAGAGGCTATAACTAAAATTCCCTTGTCATATAGTTTATGATATTTTTATAAAGGGTTTTATTTTAATCATTTGGGGGTATTCTGTATCAAATATAATCTGCACTCATTTAGTTTTATCAATGTTCCAGATTCTTTGACTTATGTCTAAAGATTCTCAAGCATTTGCTTTATAGTGTTGTTGCTGCAAAATTATTGCCAATTGCAAAGTGAGTTCATTGAATGATTGCATTAATAACTGTGAAAGGACAATTTATCACGAGTGGTTGCAAAGAGAGAGAGCATGCTGTTACCTATGCTGCCTGGTTTGCTGAACAAAATCCACGAAATTTAAAATTCAGTAAATTCATCATTCTTTAAACTGATTCTACAACTTTGATGGATTTCATTGGATGAACTTGAATGCAACATTGAAGTTATATATTTCATCAATGTGGTAATTTTACTCGTATGGAAATCATTTTATTTCATTGTTTGGTGGTCAAACAAGTAATCAGCTTAATCTTCAAAAAAATAAAACCTAAAATTTCTCATGCATTTCACTTCTCAATTTCCTTTGTTGCCTTCATATCCTTCTCTTGCATTCACCTCTTCGTTTTTTTTTTTTTTAACTTTTAGAAAATATAACCATATATATGGATGCATGTATGTATTTAACCTATGCAATTAAACTAATAAATAATAGTGTCATTTTGTGCTTATAAACTTAGTGGCAAATTTTATAGCCAAGTTGCTTGGTGGTTTTTTTTTAATATATTTTTTTTTGGGTCCAATTTTTAATCGTTTTTGAATCTGAGCATGAATTTGAATCAGGCAACTTCTCTTGTTAGCATATTCAGGTAAATACAAACTTGATATATTGTCAAAATGCATATGTGTGCATGGGATTGAAAAACTTTAAATTATTTTTGGAGCCTCAGGTTGTAAACCATAGAGTGTGTAACTAGTAAGTCCTTTTTACAGAATTTATATCTTTTCAAGAATTATATCATGATTCATTTATAATCCTTGGGGTTAATCACTATCAAAGGCATCCAATATCTCTTCGATCTTATCAGCATACCGGTTTTTTTAACTTAGGTGTAGAATTTCTTGAGGATTTGGTTCATAGTGTCGTTGGTAGAATTTTTATGTCAATTGTCTGATTATTTTACCCGTCAATTTTGTAAATAAGTTTAGGGGAATTCAAAAGAACTTACAAGACAGAAAAGTGAGGCAATTGAGGTAGGAGGAGTTAATAACATAATAATACAAATGTGTGGATCTGCAGTACAGTTATAGGTTCTTTTCTTCAACTAAAATATGAAACTGCTTCTAACTCTCAACCACGTGACTGTCAACTGCCCTAACTGCTAAATGGTCATTTGTCAATTGCCTTACTACCTGATGACTATTATATATCTCTATAACCCTCTATCAATGGTCATATAGGGTACAATGAATGGTTTGCCCCTAAATTTAATGAATATTTCCGGTGCAAAATGCTTTGTGAATATATTAGAATTTTGTTCTTGAGTTTAATATTTCAATTTAATCACGTATTTGTTCACAATCTGTCTAAAAGTTGGAAGGTAGTTTTATAATGTTCACAAGACCACAGGCCATATGGGATGATCCAACCATGCTCCACTCAGCTCGGAGACGGTCAGTGGAGCATGGTGTACAAGTTAACCCTACCCCCTTTCGGATTTGAACCTTGAACCTCCTATTTGGAGTTCCAAAGTCTTCACCACTAGGCCCACTGATGAAATGAAAATGAAAATGAAAATGTACTTAATATATATTTAATGCGATCATGGAAAAGTGGGTTCTTGGTCATATTAATTGTACTTTGATTATCAGAATATAATTTTATTGTTGTTGATTTATGTGTTTGTATCAGCAACTAATCTCTTTAACCAAATTGCTTCACATTCTCCAAAAATGGCAGAAGAGCCTTGTATTTTGCTCTTATGGAGGAAAGAAGCACAATATGCCGTTTCTTGCTTGCCCAAGATACTACACCTGTTTTCATGCTAAAGACATCTTGTTATGAATTTCCTGCAGTCTATTAAGCCTTCCCACTTAGTATCTGTGTATTCAAAAAGCTGAAAATTGTCATTTCTCCTATACCAGATATTGAGATCTAATGTGCCTTTCAAATATTTTAGAATTCATTTTGTTCCCATGCAGTAATCAACTTTTGGTGCATACCTGATCCTAGGAATGTATCCGACAATGAAATTGATGAACATGAGATAAAGCAGGCTTCCCAGCAATTTCTTGAATAGTGATTTCTTGGCTTGTTTTAACTCACTCTTTGCAAAGAAATTTAGATGAGGTACTACAGGAGGAGAAACCTGTTTCTGTTCATACATGTGAAACATTTTTATCAGACTTTTTGTACACATTTTAGAAATGAATACTTCGTCACTCTTTTTTCAAAATTTTAATGTTAATCAATTGTGCAAGAGACCTCGGTCTGTTATGTCAAAAGCAATGCCTAAATCTGATTGCATTTGCTGTATAATGTCTAATTCTTTGCCGTAAATGATGAAGTTATACACATAGACTAAAGGACAACCATGTCATCACCTTTCCTTTTGACATATTGATTTGGATGAGGACTTTTTTTGAATCTTAGAGCTAGTAAAACAAGATTCAATTTTGAAGTATTTAGCTCGTGGAGCTTGCTTCAACTCAAAAAGAGCTTTCACCACCATATAACAAAGGTGCTTTTTCTATGCAATGTCAAATACCTGCATCTGAACCATATATACTTCCTTCTACAAATCACTATTGAGGAAGATACCTATCTGACCATCTTGGTAAGTTCCAGTCAAACTGGTGAAACAATGGCTAGAACCAACCTGAGTGGTACTATTTTTTGAGTCGGAACAAATGTTCCTTCATAATATATGCTCTCTTGTTGGGCATACCCTTTTGCCATCAACTTGGCCATGTGTTTTTCTAAGGAACTATCTACTTTGTGTCTAGTCCTAAATACCTATTTACATCCAATAAACTTCTTTCTTGGAGGCAACTCAACAATGGCCAGATCTTGTAGGAGATCAAACAAGTAGAAGTGGCGCCATTGCCATTTCAAAGAGTTAACAGTTTATTTTGTATTGCACATAAGTAGCTTTGTTAGGTATTGTTACATGTGATGATCAGTGAGTTGTAACAACTGTTCAAAATAGTGTTATGAATTGTCATATTGTACACATCATGGATGTCATCAACGTGATAAAACAATGTGTTGTGTTTTGCGTGATTAGTTGCAATTCAGTTTGCAGTTAGGTTTGGAGGGTGATGGCTGGGTTGTAACCATCCACCCTCCTTTTCATTTTGCATATATTCCATACAAGAGTAATTGAATGGTGTTATTAGACTGATGTGTCGTCGTATTGGTGGATTGTCATTGTGTATTGTGCTGTTGGCATTGGTAGTGAAGACAAGAGATTATCTTGTATTGTTGTGTGACAAGAACATGTTGTATATCAATTACACATAATGAAATGGTTCTGTCTTAGGTCGCTGTTCATTCCTTGTTGTATGTTCTTTTGATCTGTTTGCTCTTACTGTTTGGGAATAAAATCTATACTAATGTATTTAGGAGATCACTTTTCTATAACCCCTAGTTGCAAAATTAACTACATCATTATTGATTTGGCTAAGAAATTGCAGGTTCCAGCAAAAAATATCAAAGATAAACAGGTTGAAGGTGGGAATACTAGAAATTTTAAGGTTTCAAAGCTTGCTATGGATGTGTTTTGCATTCAAATTTTTATGCCATAGTTATGAGTGATATGGATATTATTTTTGGATATTCTTGATTTGATTCATTGGGTACTATTGACATTAACGTGCAAATGTAGAAATTAACCTTTGAGGACAACTCTTGGCATGAGGATCAAGGATTATAGGAGAAGCATGAAGAAGGGTATGTAAATGTACAAAAATAAGAGGGAAGGTTTAAAAGAAAAGTGCAAGGAAGAACAAAAATAAATGCGTAAGAAATAATCTAGAGGAGGGCACAAAAAAAGAGGACATGAAGAAGGATATAACTACCATTGAATAACAGATAATAAAATTAAAGCAATGAAAGGTTTAAGAGTTAAAGGAAGAGGAACGAGAAATGTTAACATTAATGTGCAAATGTGTAGCATGATGGTGGTATTCCAACACTCAGAGGAACATTCGTGAATGACAGGGTAACTGCTCAACAACTCACAACATGTAGCTAGACGACCAACATCATCTTCCCTTCGACAACCTTGCACAACACAACTTAGAGGATCTAGTTTGAGTTTTAGACGACCTGACACAATTCTTCATATGGCTTGGCACTTGCTTAGACGAGTTGCTTTCAAGTCTGATGACCTAGGCTTGCATGGGATGGTTTGGCAGTAGCCCAAATGACCCTGTATGAATAGAATACGACGAATAGGATAGAAGATAACAAGGTTTGGATTTCATATCTACTGCAGTAATCAATTAATATAAACACATACAATTAACATAGAATCATGGCTGAATATTGCATTACATATCAGCCTGTATGGTTACACAATGTACGACTTCTCCCAACAACATACTGTTCTTAGCATATGCAATATGTACTCTTGTGCAGAATTATCATGTGTGTACGATATCTCCAACGTACTCTCCTTGGCATGTACAAAATCTACCCAATGTATGTGTATGTACCTGCTCAATTGAATGAGGGGGTCTATTTAAACTAGGGGGAAGGTAGTTATTGACAACTACCAACCTTGACACCTCACCAACCTCACATTACATTTGTCTTGCATTTCATTTCATTTTGCACCTGACTACTACTTATCATTACATTATTACATGCAATATTACAACATTACAAATTTATTCAAACTTATGACAAAACTTTATCATATGTGTACTTGACTTCTGCATATATTTTATTTTTGACTTTATTTCTTGTGTTGAGGTGGCAAGTTAGAACTAGTGCCTACATCTGCTCTCCCCTTTAGATTGGTCGACGAGTGGTGCTGCTCCTAGGTACCTTGGCTTTGTTGAGGTTGAGGTGATGGAACAGGTACCCTCCAAGCTCTTGGATTTGCAGCTTCAAGGCTACATTTTCTCCCTTGAGTCTCCTAGCATAGGCCTGGTAATGAGCCCACTAGAATCCATAGTGATGCGCTTTTGCCAGCCTAGTCTTCAATTCAGCCTCCCTTGTTTCTGCTTTGGTTTCCTTGCAGCTATTGCTAGCTTCTCATCCTGTTCAACCATCAATTGATCTTTATGAGCAAGCTCCATCTTTTCTTCTAGAGTTGGTTTCCTCATTACACATTCAGAATTAACCTGTCCTATCAATTGATCCTCATAGCATCTATATTCTTCCTCAACTTTGCTAGTTTTGCTTTGGCATCCTGTTGCACTTGTTGAAGTTGGCCTTCCACCATCTACACTTGGTTAGCCTGCTCTTCCTCCTTTAGCTTTAGGTTGCAAACCATCTGCTGAAACGTCTCTAACCTTGTTGCTAACCAGTGGATCAAGTTTGCTAAGAAATTCATTCTTGCATACGACTTCACCAACTTAGGTGCCAACTTCACATACTTGACACCTAGAAGTTTAGGATAGGGTGCCAAGTTTCCTTCGTCAACATATACCTGCAGTGGATATTGAGCACTTGAGTTCATTTTGGCATTTGATAGTTTTTTGCAAACTTCTTCATGTGCTCATCGTCTCGAGCCCGATGCACCAATTTGCTTAACTCTTATTCCATTCACAATTGCCATAGTTGCTAGTTTCCAACACATTCTACATGGAACTTATTCCAAACTCTATCGAACAATTCACTTACCCTCTTTAAAGAATGCATCAACCTATTTGTTGATTGTATCGCCATGGACGGTGGTCTCCTCAAATTTAGCACTTTTATGATGAAATGCTCACTCGTTTCTATTTGCCAGTTCCATGTCTGTATCATCCTTGGTGGTTGTCTCCTCAACATTCTCCCCATTGTGACTTGTTAGGGTCTCTTGTTTGGCTGCCTTGCCCTCCAAAATCTCTTGAATCTTTCTTCCTTCTGCATCAACATTCTTCCTAGTTGTGGTCACCATCTCCTTACCCTTCTTAGGTTCTTACTTTGATAGTTGACTACATTGGCCTTTTTTCCATAACCTAAATTCTGATTCAGGTTGTTTTCCTTTCTCCCTACTCTCCTTCGAGACAAATGAAATTGGTGATGTATTCGGTGTGGTTGTAGATGTCAACTCAATTGCTGGTCCCTTGTCCAACAGAGGTAATCCATGTCTGTCTACTGCATCTACATACTATCTCACTGGAGTTACGTTGTAATTTTATAGTGTATCCACATTATCTACATGCATTGTAACATCAGACTGTTGCATTGCTCTCGCATTGAACATTTTGCGCAACATATAAATCCAACTTTGGATGTCATCCACCAATGGCAGCCTTACTCAAAGCCCCACTCCTTTGGTACCCACAATGACACTTGCAGTGCCTCCTCACATAGTCTGGCTTCTTAGTTGAGTTGTAGTTCCCCCTTGCACTGCATCCTTCGACATTTTATGTGCTTGGTTTTGTTGACCCACCACCACTTTCTGCACATTGCCACCAACTGTTCTTTCCGTGGCCTACTATGGGGTCCTTAAAGAGAACATCTTGGCACCTTGACTAGCTGACTATTGTTGTTGCTACAGTTGGGACTGCGGTTGTTGCTGCAGTTGTGCTCCCATATGCTGCCATTGCTGCTCCAACTGTCTCCGCTTCTCTTTTTTGACTACTTCCTTAGCATTTGGTAGCTGCTCCTTGGCTTCATAAGATTCTTCGCTTCCTTTAGCCAAAGCATCCATCTCATCTTCCAATGCTTCTTGTGCCTTCCTTTTCTTCAATATTTTTTTCCAGGGGTACTAACTTACCTCCAGCTGTTTCAACTATCTTCCTAATGACTTATTTTCCTCTCATAACTCCACATGGCACGCTACTCCACTTTATTTTTTGTGCTTCCACTCGATCTTTGTTGTATGGCCTTGATTGTCCGTAAAATACAATTCTTGCGGCTTGCCTCCAGATGGTTGGTCTAGGACGACCTCTTGCTAGACGACCTAGCCTCAGATGACTTGGCAATAGTCGTTCTGGTCTCAAATGACCTAGCTATAGTCGTTTTGGTCTTAGACAACTTTGTCCTTGACGACCCAACTTTGGACAACTCTCTCTGCATAGCCTCCATGTGTTTGTATGACAACGTCTATAGCAATTTGTTGCTTTTTACTTTGCACAATTTGATCTTGGTTTCTTCTTTTATCCTTCTTTATTTCAATCTTATGTTGCAACTCTTGTACCTACAAAAGAGAAATATTTTCCAATAGAAACCCTCTTTGACACTTCTTATTGGCAGCTTCAAATTTCTTCACATTGGCCGTTCACTTCTACAATGCAACCTTCTTCCTCTGGGCAATCTCCTTGTGCACTACAACTTCGGTCTGCTACTTCCTTTGCGCAATATCCTCTAGCTTAGGCGCTCGTCCATACAACAACCAACTTCTTTTTTGCAATGTCTTGCTCGTGCTCCTTGCAACTTTTGTTTGGTGCTATGTTATAATGCTTCATGGCCATTTCTCGACATTTATTTATAAGATGGAGGTGGTAGGGGGACAAGTGGCGTACATGAGGCAACTGCCTCTCAACTACCACTTTGCCACCTTTAAATGCCTTACATGTATTTGGATGTGCTTCTTTTTGTCGTTTCTTATCTTTTCCACCTTGTGCATATCCAACTTGCACTTTGTTTTTATCACCTTGTGCGTGTTTATTTTGCACATTGTCCCTTGTATGACCATAATCTAATTTTCCTTTGTCCTATGCGTATGGACCAGGTGGCCAGACAACTTGCCTGACTAACTTGTCGATGCTTTCGCATGTTCTTCCTAACGACTTGTTTGTTTGGACGGCCTTGAGTGCCAACTTGGACGACCTTGTTTGAGTGGTTGTCGTCTTGGTCTAATAAATCTACTTTGGATGATTTGAGTGGCCTGGCTGCTCGCCACCCCGTCCTGATTGCCTCCTCCGTTGCCGGCTCCTTTGCAATGGTCTTCCGGGCTCGGGTTCGACTCCATTCTGCCTATCAGTTGGCACTCCCATAGTATTTCCTTCGACTATCTGACCTATCCTCCTTTCGTTTCACCTTTGTTGGATGGCCTTGGTACTTTTGCTAGCCGAACTAGTTTTTCGCACGGCCCAATTGTACTTGGTCTCTCATTTCTTCCTCTTGGACAGCCTTCAACAGCTCCAGGCAGCCTGGCCTTTAGCTCAGACAGTCCGATGGTAGTCTGAGGGCTCCTCCTTTCTCCCAGACGGCCAGGGGGTGGGCTGTTGGCTGTATAGAAGATAAAGATATATAAAGCTTGATATCAAAAAAAAAAACGATGCTTTTGGAAGAGATTTATGGATTTTTCCGTATTTGTTGCTTCTTAACAATCTTGTAAAATTCGAGAATATCAACAGATATCTCCTTAATACTAATTTCTCAAACTAATCAAATAAAGAAGAATGGTCTTTAAATATATGAAACCAGGAAGAAATGAGTTCTTACCAATTGTAAAGGCTTCTTCAACTTTGCCAAATTTGCAACCAATTTCAGTCTGAGAATAAAAGATGCATACAGGTCACTCTTCACTTGGTAAACTAAAGTGTTGTAACCAAATTTGTGAGCCGCTTATAATGTGTGTGTGTGTGTGTGGTTCAACTACCTCATAACTATTGGAAAAAAACATATTTCAATGCAGAAATTTCTGTTGTCATGCTGGATGGAAAATCTCCTGGCACCCCTTTTTTCAATTGGGTATATGGGATTGAATCCCACCCGTATTACATCATGACCACATAGTGGTACTACAACAGTTTGGCAATTATGCATGTATCACTTGGTAAGATTTGAACTTGGGTCTCCTCCTTGAAAGTTGAGGAATATAAGCGCTTGAGCAAATGCCATTTGATTATCTCCAGGCACCCTTCATCTATGAATATTGTTTCTGTTTTTGCTCAAAGTTATTGATGGTGATTGCTTTTTTCTTTGATTAAAATCTCATGTGCTCTTCTGTCTTTGAACTATAACATTGCTCTGTCCTTATAAAGGTCTTAAACCTTGCCTTTCTATGCTGTAGAAAAAGGGAGATTTGGAGGCAGAGGCAACAAAAGCTTATGAACGAGTTCATGAACTGGAGAAACAGGTGAGGTATTAAAATCTAGAAATATAGGGGAAAAAAATATTGCAGCCAAAGAATGTTCAAATTTGTGGTTGCTTTTATAGAGGCAAGGCACAGAGGTTTTGATTATTTTAGTTCTTATCCAGTAACTAATGAAAGGTATAGATACTATGTTGATTGTAAAGTTTCAAGGATTATGTTTGAAACTTTCAGGTTGAAAAACTTGAACATTCATTAAAGCAACTAAAGGATAAACAACAATCTTTTGAATTGCGAGCAAGTGAAGCTGAGAACAAAGCAAAGGAATTTTCTCTAAAATATGAAAAGGTGAGACACTATGTTCTTTCTGATGTGTAACATTATACCATATACTATACATTAACATTTTGATATTTGCTATGTGCTATATTGTTCTGTTAAACCATATGAAAGTTGTTAGGGATGGGAAACATTCGAACTTTTTGTGTTTGGAAACTATCACTGTGCTCTCTGGTACTCAAAAGTGTAATGTTAGTCCCGTTGACCAACTTTGATCATCTGTGGACTTCAATAGACTTCTTTCTTTTTGTCTTTACTCTAATTCTAGTCTCATAGGCCTGCTTTGGTTATTTGTAGACATAAATATAGTTTCTTTTTCTTTCTTATCTCATCACCTTGATATTTATTTTCGTCTTCTTCCTAATACGCTTTGCAATTTGCACACTTTCCAATTGAAGGATTTTTGTATAAATAGTGTTGGTTTATCTGAAGTGTTTGGTGATGATACTAATTATAATACCTAGGAGACTTAGTGAAGTATTGGAAATAATTTATTAAAATATATATTGGAAGTTCTAAAACATATAACTTAATGATATTTTAATTAACCCAATCTTAATGGAATTATGGATACTACTTTGACACATGTCAATACCCTAGTTTCTGTGATGTGAATCTCTAATATAAAGTTAATGCCTTGATTCCTTTACTTATCTTTTATATTGTTTTCTTTCCAATAGTGTATACAATTAACTTAAATCACACTTGATCCTTGTTTTTTTTTTTTTAATTTTTAATATGGGGTCCTTTCTCGGGTTTGTTACAAGATGGTTAGAAGAAGCATCAAGCAAGTCCTTTTTTTTTTGATGATATGTAGTGTGGGTTGTTGGGAACAACATGATGCCTTCCAAAATTTGGGGGCTGGTTGACCACCCCTTGGTATTTAGGAAATGGCATTGAGATGTACAAAGTCTGAATTGCCCCTTTCTTAAGGGGACTTCTTAGGGACGTTTGTGAAATGCCCCCATAGAAAAGAGGAAATTTTCTCTACTACCGGGGATTTATATTTTTAGGTTTTGTTTCCCAAGTGTTTTGCTTATGATTCAAACAAATGTTCAAGATTCAATAAGTTGACTATTGCTTGATGCATCCGCAGCTACATAAGGTTGTCAGTGAACAAAAGGTCCGGACACAAAAAGCTGAACAGGCGCTTCAGTTTGCTGAGGTCATATTCTTGCATTGCTTTTGCATAGGATAAAGGAAAATAAGAATGATGTAATTTTCTCATTAAACTTATTTTATCTTTCATTTTTTTTTCTCCCTTAAAGTTCAATTATATTGTGGTTTAACAGAAAACAATGCTTAAAGCTCAAGCGGAAGCCAAGGGAAAGGCAGAAGAGTTAAAGAAGGTAATTGAGTTTTTCATATCATGATATATATTAGTTCAATTGTGTACATCTCTTTGTGTTTTTACCCTTTGACCAAGCTTATAAATCAAGTCTTGCAAATCTGTCCAATCCAAATATATATAGTCCAAAGTCAGAAGGTTCTGTCTGTACATCTACAGCAAATGTACAAAGGTGGAACTAGTCCAGATGGTCCATCTACAGCAATAACAATCGTTCACAAGTACATGTACAATGCACAAGAAGTCTGCACGATAATGGCTGAATGGAAGTATTCTTATTATCTGCAAAAATACATGTCTGGTATAGCTTGCAATTTTCTCCCGATGCATCCAAGCATACAAATATATCCTCCGTACATATCATGCACTCTCTTTTGAATGAATGAGGGGTCTTATTTATAGAACTTGGGAAGTAGTTACTCCCTCCACCTCCTACAACTACCTACCCGACACTTCATCATTTTCTTGCATTTCATTTGTCATGCATTTGACTTACATTTCATTTCATTTCATGACTTAATACATGACTTATTAATTATATGTACATTTCCTCAAACACTTTCTCGTACATATAACAAAACAACTCAAAATCACAAAACTACTACATTACAAAATTGCATGTGCATATACTTGACTTCTGACGCACTACATTATGTCAGAGGTGGCGCTTGAGATGGTGCCACGTCTGAACTAGCACCTATAATACTTACCTCGAACTTAAAGTCGATATCCAAGCTGCAAAAGGAAACCTTTTTATTTTTCATAAGTAAAACCTTAAAAAGAGAATGTGGACTCAAAAAGAAATTTTGTTTCTCAACCACTTAAAAAAAACCTCTTCTGGAGTCATTTCTGCAAAATATTGAGAGCCGAATTTTTGGATCTAGTAATGGGGATTTACATCTGCTCTATACCATAGTGGTCAGACTCGGCCAATCTTCCGAGTACTCGGCCGAGTCCGAGTTCGAGTGGGCTCGGACTTGTTTTTTTTCTAGACTCGGCCGAGTTCGGGACTCGGCCAGCCAAGAAAAAATTAATTAAAAAAAATTAATTTTAAAAATAAAAAACATAAATTCAAAACTATTTAAATTAATGAAAACCAAAGAGGGCGATTGAACTCGCACAGCTGCTGCTGTCCAAGGACTTATGGCCAGAATATTACGATGGAAAACTCGGGCGGTACATCGCAAAGCAGGCCCGCAAGTTACAGACGTGGTCTATGGATGGGTACCTCGTGGCGAAGATTACGTCGGAAGACCCCTCTCACCCGGGTATGGTATGGTGTCTCTCGAAGACGACAAGAAAATGAAGACACAATTGACTAGATTGGCCTCGTGGAACTGCTGAGGTGGCGGGTTTGAACTCTATTCTGTAATTCTCTCTATTGGCTTATCTGTTCCTAGGCATGTTTGTATCCTTGTGTTGCAAAGGATACACAGAAGAGGTGACGTGGAAGTTTCACCTTCACCCACCAATCTTATCATTGGTTCCGGATGCGAGGGGCCAAGTGGTCTGCGTGTGTGATAAGCAACGACTTGTTCCGGTAAACGTAGTCCTCTTTGCCAAAGTATAAATGTGTAAAATTATGTATGGTGCTCAACACGCACAAAAAATCTTACAGCATACAATAACTTGCAGGCACATTTGGATTGAGTTTGAAATCAAATACAATGAACGTCCTGTTTAGGATTTTAAAACCTCTTTCAAATTTAAAAAAAAAAAGAAAAACCTCTTCCAAGAGCAACGGACACCTGCTTTGCATGCCAACTAGAGAGTATAGCTAAAGCTCAAAGTTGAATAAAAAGATAATAACATAACATGAATAGAAAGATAGTTACATATGAAAGATATAAAATTTTAAATTATAATAAACATTTTTTATTTGCTTAATAAAAGAACAAGACAATGCTATATATCAAATATTTTCTTTGGTTTATAACATTGTATAAACTTAAATGAAATGAAAAAACTTAGTTATATAATAGTTCAGTATAATATAAATAAAATTTATTATTTTTATACAATCTTATGAGAATATTTATTTCTCTTTTGTTTTTTTTTTTTTTAATTTAAGTTGTTTAAAATTTTAAAAATAAAAAATAAAAAATAAAAAATAATTAATTTATTAAAAATAAAATATATATATTTTAAAATATTATTATATTTATATATTAATTATTTAAGATTAAAACCGACTCTACCAATATTATATCGTGATTACGTAGTGGTGTTATTATAGTTCCACCAATATTACATTATTGATCAAATAGTGGTATTATACCATTTTGATAACTATGCATGTATCACTTAACAAGATTCTAATCTAAGTCTCCTCCTTAAAAATTGAAGAATATAACCAGTTGAACTACTACTATTTAATTATATTTTATATATTTTTTAATTTCATAAAACTTAATTATTTTATATATTATTTGTGCATATGTCATTTGATAAAAGTGAG
The DNA here is from genome assembly GCA_028583015.1 of Wollemia nobilis. Taxonomy (NCBI): domain Eukaryota; kingdom Viridiplantae; phylum Streptophyta; class Pinopsida; order Araucariales; family Araucariaceae; genus Wollemia; species Wollemia nobilis. Next base: position 899,586 of record JAQPPZ010001808.1, read on the forward strand.
ATACATTTATTATCACTAATATATATATATAAGAAGATACTAATAAGTAATAAGTAATGTAGATACTTTTATTATCACTGACTTGTTAATTCTTATTTGTATAATGTTGAATGTTGAGTAAGTGTGTTTGAATATACTAAGTAATATGCATGAAAAAACATATTTTTTTAATAAAAAATTGTTTTTTTTTTTCATTTTTTCTTTTTTCTGAGTTTTTTTCGAGTCTTGCCAAGTATTTTTGTTGAGTCCCGAGTCCAAGTTCCGAGTCGACCTTTCCAAGTCCTAGCCGAGTCCGAGTTTTACTACTATGCTCTTTACCATGAATAAATATGCAATATAAACGGAAATGAGAGGAATCAACTAGATTATCCAGATACTTAGCAAAAGTAACTAAAGGGAGCACTCATGGAGACACCAATAATCTCTCACTAAAGAATAAAGAATATCTAACCGATATATAAATGATTGGGTTGAGTTGGGTTATAAATACTAACCAAGATACATGAAGTGATCCCATAATAGTTAAACTGATATCATTGATCCTTAATATAATACAAGGATCACCCTGCAAAGTGAACATGGGTCCAAGGAGCAGATAAACACATTCAACACAATAATTGGTGGCCGTGGTCTCAAGTGAAGCCTAACCACATCCCAACACCATTTGATGTTTAAGTCTTGTTTTTGGTTGGTGTTCACAGGATAAAATTTGAACATTCTTGAATATTTTCAAAGAATTTCCCACATGCATATTCCTGACTGAAGCATATAACTTTTTCAATTATCTTTTAAAAGATCAATCTTGGTAATTTCTTTTTTTGTTGGTAATTAAGGGTCATTTCATTAATATCGGGTTTTAAAGGTTAACCCAAAACCTATTACAAAATACAACCTTAAGCTGATATGGATCCTTGCCTTGTTAAGGACTACCTGTCCTTTACTATTCCTTGCCTTTATAAGCCCTAGAAACGAGTGGGCTCGATACCCCTTACCCATACTAATAGCCCAACCATCAAGCTGACAACATACCGTAAGAACACTATAGACCCCCAGACATCTTTCAAGACAATCTACAGAGCTATTAAGAACGATATCCCCACGAAGGACCCTTTCCTCAATACAGACAGAAAACCAAAATTTGTCATGGATTAGAACAGAATAGGGCTGACAAGGCTGACAGAACAGGGCTGACAAGGCTGACAGAACAGGGCGGATTAGAACAGAACAGGGCTGACAAGCCAAAATTCCTCTGTACCGGGCGGCTGGATGGAGGAAGCTAAGTTTCCTCCTCATCATCATCCTCGAGCTCCTCGACCTCCTCATCCTCCTCTTCTTCATCCAAGTCCTGGACAAGTTCAGCCGACTTTCCACCTTGATATCCTTCATTAAAAAATAGATTGGTGAGGGCTCCATGGAGCTCATTCATGTGCTGAATTATATTGCCCGTAGTGTCCCCACCTCAGACTTCATTGGCGGTCATTTTGCATTACTTCTTCCACATCATTGGGGACCCCTTGCTCCCACGTGACAAGTCCATCAACGTCCACCCCTAAGTTGGCCAGCTTATCTGCCGTTTTATTGCCTTCCCGGAACACGTGTTGTGCCAGCCTGTCATTCCTAGCTTCAAAAAGGATCCTTGCCTCTTCTATGACTGATTTGATCCACCACAAAGGTTTTTTCCCATTGGTTAGGAGGTTTATAATGTTCATTGAGTCCCCTTCAACTATTAGTTTACCTTCAGTTTCCTGGGACATCTGCAGCCCTCTCCATAGGGCTCTTGCTTCCGCCTCATTGTTGGTCCTTCTTCCAAGCTGTTCAGAAAATGCCAGCACCAAGTTTCCTTGGTGGTCGCGAACCACTCCTCCAGCACCTGCTCTTCCAGGATTGTCCTTAGCTGCGCCATCGAAATTGAGCTTGAACCACCCAACCGGGGGCGGGGTCCACTTCACACCTATTCTGGGATTGGGCTTAATGACCAAGGGTTCCTCTTCCAAGGTAATATGTAGGGATTGAGCAAGCTGTTTTTCCCAGGGATGGTTATACTGAGCTTCATAGGGGATGATACTGACATTTTCACGAGCAAAGGCAAGGATCTTGTTGGTAATGGTTACGGGATCATGACTAGAACCCTTAAAGGCTCTGTGGTTTCTTTCTAACCAGACCTGCCATAGGAAATGGTGAAGGGAAATCTTCCACATGAACCTGAGCCTAAGGTTAGTAAAGGGGTTAGGCCATTGCTGGAAGAGGTCAATAATGGAGGCCGGTCTGACCCACGAAATGCTAAAATCTTGGAAAACCCCACCTAGAATATCATCTGCAATCGGACATTCAAGGAAGATATGGAGGGTGGATTCCCAGTTAGCCCTGCACAGATAACAACGATTAGCAATTATCATACCTTTCCTTAACATATTATCAATGGTGAGTATCCTCCCTTGGATCACCAACCACGAAAAAAAGGAGAATTTGGGGATGAGATTTTTGACCCACACCAACTGGGTCTGGAGGATGGGATCCTCAGGATCAATCATAAGCTTATAGGCGGATTTGACAGTGAAATACCCGCTCTCGGTTGCAGCCCACGTTACATGGTCCTCTCCACTTCTCATGGGAATGAATTGTTGGTGCAGGATATTTTGGATCTCTTCTGACTCGGCTTCAAATCCCGGTATCCTGATTTGTTTCCATCTAAACCTTCCCCTATTCTGCATCATAAAATCAGCCACTTTCCTTCCTATGAACTGATCAGTATAATCCTTGACCCTGGATAGGTGTGGCAATTGAGAGAGAGCCTCCTCCCTGGCCCACCTATCATCCCAAAAGCTAATATTTTGTCCGTTCCCTAAGATCCATCTCAGCCCTTTATTGATGACATTTCTGTTGGTCAAGATTGCCTTCCAAAAAGTTGATCCTCTGTTTAGGATACTGTCCTTTAGAAAATTAATGCCTTGGAGGTATTTTCTTTTAATAATGGCAGTCCATTGGTTCTCCTCGTTGGTTATGAGACGCCACGCTTGCTTAGCTAGCAGTGTTGTGTTCAACTGAGATACTCTTCTCAGGCCTAACCCCCCATTCTCTTTAGGTCTGCATACCTTACTCCACCCAACTAGGTGTATTCTCTGTTTTTCCTCCGACCCTGACCAAAGGAAGTTCTTTTGGAGCTGTTCAATATTTTGGTATACCTTAGTTGGGGCCTTAAAAATGGATAAAAAATACACGGGGATGCTCTGAAGGGAGGCCATAGTGAGGGTAGCTTTACTTGCCTGAGACAGAAAGAGCCCTTTCCAACCAGCCAGTTTCTTTTGAATTCTTTCTACCACATTGTCCCACATTGATTTTCCTGGGGAGCCTGTAAACAGGGGAAGACCTAGGTAAGAAGTAGGGAGAGCAGCAATTGAACATCCCAAAATCCCAGCTATCCTGACCTGCCTTGGAATGGGGGTGTTGAGGAAGTAAATTTTGCTCTTGAAGAAGTTCACCTTCTGACCAGTTGCCTCCTCATAAAGCTTTAGAATGCGCTTTATCCTTCTAGCTTCAACTACTGACGCCTGGGTCAACATAAGGGTATCATCAACAAACTGTTGGTGGGTTACCGGATTGGTAAGGGAGGTGGCTTTAATCCCAGAGATCAGACCTGCGTTGCAGGCCGCTTTGATAGTTCTTCCTAGAGCCTCCACCACAATAATGAACAACATTGGACTGATCGGATCCCCTTGTCTGAGGCCTCTAAGGCTTTGGAAATACCCTGTTGTCGTACCATTTACAAGGACAGAGAACCAAGGCTTGAGAATACATCCTTTGATAAGTCTTACCCACTGAGGATGGAAACCAAATTTTAGAAGAACTGCAGTAAAAAATTCCCAGTTGATGCGGTCAAAGGCTTTATTCATGTCAAGCTTTAGGGCAAAGGTTGCCTTCTTGGTTTGGCTTGCAGTGTGAAGAGCTTCATGGACTGTAATCACCCCATCAAGAATCGATCTTCCCTGAACCGAGCTCCCTTGACAAGGATCAATCATAAGGGGCAAGATTCCTTTCATCCTATTAGCTATGGCTTTAGTAAGGATTTTGTAGGACACATTGCATAGACTGATTGGTCTGAAATCTGCCATCGTTTTGGGGCCGGGCCCTTAGGAATCAATGCAATGAAAGTAGAATTAAACCCTCTAGGGATGTGTTTTGAAGCCTGGAACTCCTTGACCACCGAGATTACATCCTCCCCAACAATGTCCCAGAAAACCTGGTAGAAACGAGGAGGGAATCCATCAGGACCTGGGGCCTTATCAGGTTCCATGCTGAACAAAGCATTTCTGATTTCCTCCTCTGTGAAGGGAGCTAGAAGTTTGGCATTGGTGGCCCCATCTATGACACTAGGTATGAATTGGAGGAGAGTCTCCTTGGCTTCCTCTTGGCATTGGGTTTCATCCCCGAGGAGGGAGCTGAAATAACTAACAACTTCTTCTCTGATCTCAATTAAGTCCTGAGTTTTGGATCCATCAGCTCTAGTCAGCTCTCTGATCTTATTATTACTTCTATTTCTCAGGGTAGTGATATGAATTTTTTTTGAATTCGAGTCGCCATCCTTCAACCATAAAGCCCTGGATTTCTGCCTCCAATAGGTTTCCTCACAAGCCAGAATATTATGATATTCTGAAAGCTTAATTTGCTCCTCTGTTCTTATTGTTTCATCATAAATACCATTTTGAATCCTGTTGTCAATAGCCTTCAGACTTTCTCCCACTTGTTTCTTGTTCTCAAACAGGTTCCCAAAAACATCCTTATTCCAGATTCTCAGGTTTTCCTTCACTGATTTCAACTTTTGGGCTAACCTAAAAGCTGAGCTGCCCTGAATGGGTTGTTGCCACCAACTTTTGATTCTTTCCTTCAGGTCTGGATGTTTGATCCACATTGACTGAAAGCGAAAGGGTTTCTTAAATGAGTTAGCTTGCGGGACCTCCAATAAAATGGGGTTATGATCTGACGCAATTTTGGGAAGAGCTTGCAGAGTGGAGTCTCCAAAAACTGTGACAACTTCTTTTGATAGAAAGAACCTGTCTAACCTTTCCTGAATAAGTTGGCTTCCTATCCTACGGTTGCTCCAAGTAAACTTAGCCCCTCTTAGCCTCACATCCATCAGCTCGTTAGAATTGACAAACTCATTAAATTCTTCCATGCTCCTTGTTGGAAGCCCAACCCCACCCTTTTTGTCTGAAGGGTATAAGGGAGTATTGAAATCTCCTGCTACCATCCAGGGAATATCATGAAAGACTATGTTCAAGTGGCTCAGATATTCCCACAATGAGGTTCTTCCTTGAACTGAATTGGGTGCATACACATTTGACACAATCCACGATCTATTCTTGTCAATGTCATGAAAAAACACACTTAACACCCTGTCATCATCCTGAATAATGCTGCCTTCCACACTCCTAGAATCCCATAGCACCATGAGTCCTCCTGAAGCTCCTCTTGCCTGCTTGAAAACCAAATCTCCTTGACTCCATATTTTTTTGTTGCTATTTTCGATTGGGCTTCATCTGTTTTTGTTTCTTGTAAGAGAATAATGGTTGGGTTGTATTGCCTTCTTATTGAACTGACCACCCTGTGGGTCGGTGGGCCATTTAGGCCTCTCACATTCCATGAGAGTACCTTCATTTAGACTATTTGGGATTTTTTCCCCTCCCCCTTCCTTGGGGAGGTTTGCCTAATTTGTTATCATCTTGACCTGGGATAACCTGTTGTATCAATGTTTTTTGTTTTCCACTTGCCACTTCGTTGTCAGTCCTCAATCTATTATGTTCAACATTAGACATCCTTCCCCTCTTTTTCTCACTGCCGTAATCAATTGGGGATTTAGTTGTGCTTCTGGTCTATTTTGGGCTAAAATGAGGAGGTACAATCTGTTGAAGGACTGGACTAGAACACTCTTCTGGCCTGTTTGTTCCTACCATTTCAGTCCTTGATTCTAACTCTTCCGTCCTTATCCTATATTCTCCACAATTCTGCTGTGAACCTTCCTGAAAGTTTGCAGGGCTTTTGGTTATGATATTGGAAGGACCCGATTCCTTTGATCCTATCTCCTCCATCCTTTTCCTATATTCCTCAGGGGTGTGCTTTAATCCTTCCTGATGGTTTGGGAGTCTTTTAGTTTTGATGTTGGAAGGACCCGATATGGATGGGGATTCTAAAGTTTCTGGTAATTCAACCTGAAGGATTCCGTCCTCGCCCATCTCCCCTTCTACCGTCAGGTCAGCAAGAACTTTAAACTTATTTGAACTCGGGATTCTAGGGCTTACCTGATTTTCCTGCTCGTTGGTGATTTGTTGCTTTCCTTTCTCCTGGGGTTGAACCTGGTTGTCCTGCTCCTGGTAAATATTGTTGTTCTTGGCCGGCCTGAACCCTCCTCTGCCTGCTGGTCCTCCCGTGGATTGGTTCCTGGGGAATGCTTTGCCATTTGTCCTTTTGCCTTCTGTCCTCTGAGCTTCTCTGCTAGCTGCTAGACTTGGACATTGATTTCGCAGGTGACCTTGAGTTTTGCATTCTATGCAAAATGCTGGCTTATTTTCATATTCCATCGGCTGTTTTCTCAGATAATCTCCATAGCCCAGTTCTACGAAGGTTGGCAGTTCGGAATCTAAGTCTGCGTTGACACAGATCCTTGCATGCGTCATCCTTGTCCTTGCCAGGGTTGAATGGTCAATGGCAACCAACTCCCCAATGGCTCTGGCAATCCCTTGCAACCAGTACTCGTTAAAAACTGAGCGGGAAGGTTTGGCAAGCGGACCCAGATGGGAGCTATATTAATATTTTGTTTTTCGGGGTCAAAGTCCTCCCCCCATTTTTTGAGAAACAAGCTGCGTTTTCCTAAAAACCACGGTCCGCCTGTTAGAATGCGATTTGCATCCTCCTTGTTATTGAATCTTAAGATGAAAAAGCCCCTGGACAAAGCAACAATCTCCAGGTTCCCAGCTGTTCTCCATTTGGATAGCGCCCAGGAGCGTATAGTTTCTATATCCGGCCTTCCGCCCAAAAACTTGCCTACTAGTGAAAACTCCTCCAGGGATAAAAATGGACCCATAGCATTCGCAGGTGCCATAATCCGGTTGTTCTCAGGTATGAGGGGCGGGAGTGAATGAAAATCACTCTTTTTGCCTTTTAGGGTTTCTACAAAGGATAGACCTCTTCTGGGACCCGCAGTACTCTGTTGGGTCCATTTGTCCGGGTCTTTGTCAGGGGGTTCGGGTCCTCGTACCTTGTCAACTTGCTCGTGGACGGGCCCCTGTCCCCTTCCAGAGACAGTCGACCTGCCTGCCTCTGGATCCTCACCTACCGCCTGCTCGAGGTTCCCGCCCGAAACCTTCGAACCTCCTTCTCTGCCTTCACTGTTCCCGCTGCTCCGCTGCTCCATCGCTCCTCTAGGTTTACTGAATTAATCTTGGTAATTTCTCTGTTGTAGAAGAGATTACATTTCTAATGAAATGCAAAGGATTTTTTTTAAAAGGTGATGAGAGATATTTTGTTATGTTGGTATCCTGTAATCAGTTCAGATATTGGCTAATGATTGAGATTTAGTTGCTTGTTTCTGCATTTTTGGCAATATAAACATTGCTAGACTTTGGAGTATAGCCTCTGACTCTATATGGAATGATTTAATATATTCTTGTATTAGGAGGTTTGTCTGCAATGTGCATACAGTTTGCAATGTAATGATGAATTTCTTAATTGCTGATAACAAATGTGTTAACTAGTTTAATTATGGGCAGGCTTTGATTACTGTTGGAGCTTTTTGCCTTTAGGCAACATGCAACAAGTTGATAGAATATTAATTATACCCTATTTTTTTAATTCATGATAACATAGTCAACAACCTCCTAGACAATGGGTGTTTGGACAAATAGAAGAACAATTGATTTGTGATTCTTTCAGCATAGTCCATCTTTGACTAGGAAGAACAGTGGAAAATATTTTCATGTTCTATTACAAGGTTTTAGGATGTTCGTGATATTATCTATGTTCTGGTATTTAGCAAACAAGAGGTTTGTGAGAATTAAAATGAGGTAGACCTCATGTGGGACCATGGTGACAAGTAATAATTACCGAAGCTTAGTAATAGTGAGTTAACTAGGTGTCACTTGGTTGCTAAAGATGTGTATTCTTGTTTTGGGTTCTCTTATCATTGTCTCCATGTTTTTCCGCTGCTAAATGGAAAAACCCATATTAAGTCGGTATGCATGTTTGCTTCTGTAGGTTCGAGGGGAGGACCATTCAAGTGATTATTTTGGCTATTTGTATAAACTTCATATACGATGCATTTCTCAAATATCATGACGATTGCTTAGTTTCTGTATTATTTTAAAGTACACTTATTTGCATAGAAGGTTTGATACGAGTGTTAACTAACATGTAACTTGTATTCTCTTTTGGTCATATACGATTTGATTAATGGTATAATCTTCATGAATTGTGGTTCTGATGGTATGTATACTACTGCTGCTTCCTAGGTTCATGGAGCCTGGTTTCCGCCTTGGCTTGCCGTTCATTTGGCTAAACTTGAGGCAAGTGCAGTCAAATTCAGATCAAATTGTAGAATGTTGTTAAGTCTTGCAAAATTGGATCTGTATGATCTTTGTTTTGATAACCACATCCTTGGAGCAGGCATCTACAAAAGCATATTGGGCAAACTATGGGAAGCCTGCCATGGAAACTGTAGTGGAGAAGGTATTCTTTTTAAAGCATGTCTCCTGTTTGTCAAATAATTTGAATTTTGTTTGCCTTGTTCATCTTGGTAATATCCATTATTTTGCTCAAGAGATTCACTGCCTGTCTGTTGAATTCCAGGCTTCAGAAAAGGTTGCCGCTGCTCATGACTGGGCAAAGCCACATCTTGAGACAGCTAAGACTGTATGTAATATCTACACTTATCAAAAATTATAATGGATTATAAGTATTAAAACCTTGAAATACCAAATAGAATTTATGCTGGTGTGAAGGGAGTAAGTTTAAAAGTCCATATTGCACTTCTACATGCTTATTCATCAAACAGATCTGATCTCATGATTGGTTGGCATTGGATATGAAATTTTATTCACAATAATTGATCATCCAGAACCATTTATGCTTAATGTTTAAAGTTTAAATGAAGCCTTTGTATGTTGTTAATTATGTTGAAATATTCTCAAAACATTTATGTAGGCGAGCAAATTTGGTGACAAAAAATCAAAGTTTGAAGTCTTGTTGTATCAAAAACTACTGTTAGTGAAATGACTTATTAATATAATATGTAATACCTGAATTTTCAAAGATAGCACCATAATTTTGAGCTGCTTTAGTAACTTCAGGCTGATTGTTAACTGGAGAGAACTGTAGTATTTGTAAGCAAACTAGCTCGTAGGAAATTATGCTTCCAAAGGACCAAGAAGATCCAACTTTGATTGAAGCAACAGGTCGTCTTGCTCAGTTGTGATGAATGGGTTTAGTTGGATCTGCTTTTCTTTGGGCAAGAGATTGATCTCTCTCATGCTTGGAGTTTGTTTTCTGTTTGCCAGTTAGGCCTCTGTTGTGTCCTTGGGTGGGTTTGCTGTTTGAAATCTCAACAAAAGGGATCTTAAAATGTTCTCAGTCACATCTGGCTGAATAGGCACCTCCATTACAACAACAAATAACAATTTGCAGCTTGAAGTTGCTGAGATCCCACTTCTATTCTCCTGAAAGTTATTCATTCCTTTTTTGCTATAATAATCAGAGTCCCTCAAATGAAAATCAAACTGCTACTAGATTTCGTACAAATTCTTTAGCCCAAGACAATTCCCAACTAGCCCTCTATAGCACTTGTGTCAGATAACATATGAGAATGTGGTAAAGTCTCTTTACTAGCATTTTGGTTAGAATTTTTTATGATATTTTTAATTATCAGGTCCACAGTGTTCCATCATTTACCTGTCTCCTTTCTTCGATGCGCTAATAAGTCTTCTATTTACATTAGGTCCCACAGAACGAATTGAGAGTGTGGTTCTAAATGAAAATTCTTGCTTGAAATACAAATTTTCATGTTCTCTAAATCAGTCTACTAGAGGCTTAGATGGATTAGCAATACTTGATTTATGATGAACTTGGTCGAAAGGTCAAAATGTTAAGAGTTATACAATTGAACTATTAGTATAAGGCAAGTGAAAACGTTCCTTTGCTTACACAAGGTGGTCTGAGATCCTGGTGTTTTACCTTGTAGTCTTATTTTTAACAACTGATGCATCTTCTAGGTATATTTCAAAGGATCAAAAAGTCTTAGATCTGTTGTTTCTAAACATTTGAGGGATACCTTTTCTATATATAGATTCTAATTCTCTCACATTCTGACTAAGTTTACTATTGTTAAATTTAGAATCCTGTCCCAACTCTTTTGCCTTGAAGTAGTTTTGCTTTTACTTCTAAGAAGTATATATCTGTCGGCCTTGTTTTCGATTTCTGTCTATAAAGATTAAATAATGATAAGCTATCAACAATTCATTATCTACTACATCAGAACTATGTCTGTGCTCTGTTTCCTTTTGATCGAAATCTACTTTCCTTATCAGAGAAAGTTTTAACAGATAAGGAGAGTAACGACTTTTCTGTCACTTTCTCTGCCAGGGCTACTAGAGCTGTCGTGCTTTCTTTTTCTTGCACACGGCAGGACAGAGCTGTCGTGCTTTCTTTTCCTTGCACACATCAGGACAGGACTGCAGTTTGCTGATGCTGGGTTGCTGCCACCCCTTGCATACCCAGGAGTTGCAGGGAAACACAGCTTACCAGTTTCTTATCTTATATTGGTTCCTTGGCCACGGATACTAGGAGAATCTTGAGGGGTCAAACTATGTCCTTCCAGATTATCCAACGAGGCCTCCTTAGTCCTAGTCGGCATGTGTTGGCAGTATGCGATGGTGATGACAACGACTCTTTTTCTACTTTACATCCCACTATAGATTAGGGTTGGCATTTGGAAGACACCCAAAAGAAATGGGAGGAAAGGATATGTACATTTTGTACGTCAGGGGCAAACCTTATAATGATACATGAGTTAATTACACTGTGTCCTTTAGCAGTGGACTCTATGCATGGTCTCTTCCACTATGCATGAACTCTTTGAGAAGCCAAGAATAGAGAAAAGAGGGTAATTTATCATCAGAATCAGCAGCAAAAGATTAATGTTTCAGAAAGAAAGAATGATGGGTCAAAATTCATTGTTTCATACAACCTTCTTTCTTTTCCAAAAGAGAAGTGAGAATAATTGTTGATTGGTAATACTGTATTTGTTGTAGTCCTATAGGGCTGTTTGGCCTCGTGGATGTTAAAATTCTTCCATTCTCTTCTTTTCTGTTTCTTTCTTTTACATTGACTACTGACTTTCTCTTCTTTTCATCGTTACTTTTAGATTGCTAGGAGTTACTTATCCATTTTTGTGTCCAACACTCAAGACTGTAATTTAATGCCATACAGTTGTACCATTTTAGTGTAGTTTACTGTAGTTACTTTACTCTAGTTTAACTTATTTTTGCAGTCTGTTTTGGTTATTACAGCACACTGTAACAGCTCTTTTTGGCAAGTCCCTTTGGCCTTCTCTGGTTATCAGTGAACATTAATGGAATTGTCTTATATTATCTAAGCAATTTACATGTCTTATTTTAAAGAATGGAGCTAGTCGGGTTCTTCAGTGTGTATTTTTGGTTGGCAGTTGTCAGAAATTGTTTAGGCAGTATAGCTTTAGAAAATTTCCAATAGAAGTGTAAACATTTCGAGTGAACTGTTTTTTTTTTGAGGAAAGTGCATTTGTTTTCTTGAGTGGAACCAGATGTAGTCTCTCAAACCAAAGAAGCCCACACAAAAATTTGTTGCTAAATTAAAAAAAAAAAAGAGAGTTAAATTTCAGGACAAAAAACATATAGACAATTGTGAAGTCTTAGGTGGAGTGTTGACTACCTCAATTCTTGAGACAACAACCTATATTACCTATTTAACTGGTTGTTTCAATCTTAACCACACCCTACTCTAGTCTCACGTTAAGTTTGATTAATTAAAAGCTGCAACAAAGTAAACTTGAAGAAAGAGAAGATTGTTAAGGAAATCCAGAATCAGTCTCAGGTTAAGCTTGATTAATTAAAAGCTGTAACAAAGTAAACTTGAAGAAAGAGAAGATTGTTAAGGAAATCCAGAATCATGGTTGTCTTGTTGGCCTCTGTTGCTCTATCCTGTTTACGTTGATAATATCCTATTAGTAAAAACGTTATAAGTTGCGTTTGTAGTCCAACGGTTAGGATAATTGTCTTCTTTTCATCGTTACTTTTAGACTGCTAGGAGTTACTTATCCATTTTTGTGTGCAACACTCAAGACTGTAATTTAATGCCATACAGTTGTACCATTTTAGTGTAGTTTACCGTAGTTACTTACTCTAGTTTAACTTATTTTTGCAGTCTGTTTTGGTTATTACAGCACACTGTAACAACTCTTTTTGGCAAGTCCCTTTGGCCTTCTCTGGTTATGAGTGAACATTAATGGAATTGTCTTATATTATCTAAGCAATTTACATGTCTTATTTTAAAGAATGGAGCTAGTCGGGTTCTTCAGTGTGTATTTTTGCTTGGCAGTTGTCAGAAATTGTTTAGGCAGTATAGCTCTAGGAAATTTGCTTGGCAGTTGTCAGAAATTGTTTAGGCAGTATAGCTTTAGGAAATTTCCAATAGAAGTGTAAACATTTCGAGTGAACTGTTTTTTTTTTTTTTTTGAGGAAAGTGCATTTGTTTTCTTGAGTGGAACCAGATGCAGGCATAGATTGTATAATCTCTGAAAATACGAGTGCTCACTCAAGAGGGCTAAATGTGTTCAATGAGAGCCTAAAATTTTGACATTGATATCAAAATTTTATAGGTCTTAACTGAAATCCATTTGGTGACCCTTGTCTTAGGTGGAATATGACCTCTAGAATATGAAGTAGTTAACAATCTGTGGTAGCCATGATTTTCAGTATTTTCTATTTTGATGACATCTCATTTCATTCAGCTGTATGCCAGAGATTATTGAATTTGTTAAATGACTCAATCTTGGCATCTTGAGACTAGAGAATCACCATTAACTAAGTTTGCTCACATTGCCCGAGTCTCTTCTGAATAACTGCAGAGCCACTTCTCTTTGTTGAAAAAGTACATGATATTCTAATTCCAAGCTGTCTCAGAATCTTCTGGAATGAAATTAAAAAAATTCCATGCATTTTAAGCAGGTTACCAGACACACCCTCCCCTTCCTAGGATTTGCATATCACCCATACGAAACAACCAGGATATGGCTTGGATACTGTATCCAGACATATCTGAATCTGTCCCCATAGTCAGATATATTGGGTATTGGCCAGATCTGGAGCCGTATCCCAGTGCCTGCAGAGAAGTGCAGCAACATAAAATAAAAACAAATGACTGATCTGCGTGCGCGTGGTCTACCAGCAAGGACCCTACTTGCATTATCGGTGATGAGACCCGGGTTCAACTCCCACGACGGATGTGTATAAGAAGTACTGATAAAAAAAACAAATGGCTGAAAAATCCTTGGGGCCCTCAATATTATATTATACGCTGTTGTTATCTTGGAAAGTGGCTGAGAGGAGGGAAAAATGGCTGAAAAGCTGCAGACTTGTCTGTCCCAAGTTTGCAAGTTGAAAAGGAAGGCTGAGAGGATGGAGTAAACGGCTGAAAAGCTGCATACTTGTCAATTGGTGATATGGGATTGGAATGGGCTGCACCCGTATTATATTATGAGTGCTACCACCATATTTCAATAAACCACATAGTGGTATTATAATAACATTTTTGGCAAATATGCATTAATTGCCTGTGAAGATTTGAACCTAGGTCTCCACTTTTTTTTTTTTTGAATTTAACGAAAATCCTCTTGCAGGGCTGCCTTGGTCTGAGAAACCACGACCAGGGGGTTCTACACCGTCAAAATCACTTGGGAGTCGCACCCGGCCCTGACCGCACCAGCATTATCAACTGGATTTTGGGTACCTGATGTGCATTTGGTAGGGTGGAGATTCGAACCAGGGACCTCCCTTGGAGGATTGCCCTACCCTCTCCAACTCACCTACAGCACGTGGGTAACCTAGGTCTCCACTTTAAAAGTTGAACTACTTGATCACATAAGCTCATGCAATTGGTTATAAACTTGTATGGGATTGAAACAAGCCCCACCCGAATAACATCATGACCAATTATAGTTATCAGGTTTGGCCAAAGCTAGTTCAATCCAAGCTGAACCGGTTTGATTTGGTCCGAACCTGCTTTCAGCAATTGCTGAAAATATTATACCTTCATTATACTCAAGGACTTGTAATCAAAGATAGTTGCAGTTGAGAAATATTTAATAGCCTTTGCAAATTTACTAGTCGTTGGATGCTTACCAAAGGTAAAGTATGAAACATTCCCCAGTTCAATGTTGAAGGATTTCCATCTGTTTGGGACCTTGGATGCTAACTGCATTGGATTTTGAAACAATGATATCTGATATTTTCCACATTTTTCTATATTTTTCATGAATATATATATTTATATATATATTTTCCTGAACCTATTGGACCTTTTTGAAAACCGAACCTGCATACTTTTTTGGCCTTACGTTGGAACAAAACTGCCCGAACCTTGGTAGGTTGGTAACTATGGATCGCATAGTGGTATTACAACAACATTTTGACAATTATGCATATACTACCTAGGAAAATTTGAACGTTGATTTCCTCCTTAAAAGTCAAGGTATTTAACCAGTTGAGCACATGTTTTTTGGTTAACAACATTTTTGGAAGCTCATGCTACTTGATTAACAACACAACATTTTTTGCAATTATGCATGTATCACTTGGCAAGATTTGACTTGGGTCCCTTTAAAAGTTAAGGTATTGAACCGGTTAAGCTCATATCATTCGATACAATTTGATAATATATAAATATATATGTTGGTTATATGGGATTAAAACGGGCCTGATTTGGGTTACATTGTGATTACGTTGTGGTACTACAATTACTTGGCAATATGCATATATTGCTTGGCAAGATTTGAGCCTAACAAGTAGAGCTCATGACATTTGATTGATTTGATAAATTTATTATTTATAATTAATATAAATTTTTTAAAATTATTTTGTTTAAGATAAGATTATTTTTTATTATCAAATTTTTATAATATTTTATTGTATTAATTTTTAATTTTCAAGAAGCAGCTTAATTATCCCTTTTTCATATTTTATTGCTATTTCTAACTTATAGATTATTTTGTAATTTTAAAATACTTCTGATGGGATTGAAATTTCATTCTTTGAAGTACTTTGAAGTTACAAAATAATTTTAAAATGATTAATATATTTTAATTGGTTATATAGGATTGAAAAGACCTCCATCCATATTAGATCATGACCACATAGTGGTATTACAATAGCTTGACAATATTTGAACTTGGGTTTCCTTGAAAATTGAGGAATTTAACAGATTTAGATAATGACATTTGATTTTTAAATGATTATTTAAAAGATATGTTATTTTATTAAAATTTTAAGTTAGGAGTTTCGATCTCTTTAAAAGTTTATTTTTATTTAGGTGGTGTTTTTTTTAATATAATGTACTGTTTAATATATATCTCTGCTCATATGTATTGACTTTTTAAACTTGTAGTTAATTATAATTTTAAATATTAAATATATGAAATCATTTTTTTGTTTTAGTAGTTATTAAACAAACTATTATGATTTGACCTCCATTAAAACCATTAAACTTGACTTCCATTACATTAAAACACGACCACATTCACTGGTAACAAGAACAATTTAAGACATCTTGAAAAAGCATTTAATTTGCAAAGTTGGGAAGATATAGATCGAATGCTTTCTCATTATTCATTTACAAATGGGATGGTTTTTGTTTTGTTTATCTATGCTAATTGGATGATTTACAAGCACAATTTAAGACATCTTGAAAAAGCATTTAATGATCGAATGCTTTCTCATTATTCATTTACAAATGGGATGGTTTTTGTTTTGTTTATCTATGCTAATTGGATGATTTACACCTCAGATATTTTGGCAAATTGAAGCAATTGCTCTCATAATTGACAAAAATCTGTTGGTTGTAATGGTTTTCTTAAAAAGAAGAAGAAGAAGAAAGAATAAGGAAAAAGGGAAGAAAAAAAAAAGAAAAAACATCTTATACTTTTTAGCATAGTTACCAGCTTCTTCTGAACCTGGATTAGGAGACCAAACTGGACTGAATCGACTTGGTTCAGTCCAGTCCTGCTTTTTCTTCATTTTTATTTGCATTTTTGAATTTGTAAAGTCTCCTTTTTATATTCAAACATAAAATATGGCTCTTAAAAATTTAACTTACATATTTATAAAGAATAAAATATGCTTGAATGTAGAAAATATGTAAAAATCTGAAATTTTCTTTATTTTTTTCCTTGCATATATATAAATATTTTGTATGGGTGTATATATATTAGTTATCTGAACTTTTCCAAACCAAACCGAACTGAACCTCCCTGAAAAAACCAAACCTCTGAACTTTTTTGGCCTTCCAAACCTTTGAACTGAGTCGTACCTGGTAACTATGCTTTTTAGTACATGTAATATGCATGTTTTACTTGAAGTTGTATCCAGCCATATCAAATCCTATACATATTAGGATGTCTTGAAAATCTGCCGTTCTGTATCTGATACCATATTAGTTTTCGCATCCATGCAACTCTGATTTTAATATCTTTTTCCATGAAAGACATTAGCAAGCATCTTTTTACAATTGAGTCTCACTGCCTCTTGAGTTAATTTAAGCATCTTCCAAAGAAAAGAAAGTAGAGGCCTTATCTGAACCAGATTTGCTGTGTTTGAAGCCCTGCCTTCATTGGCTTTTACGTGTCAAATCTGAGAGTGAGATATGGGGAGATAGAAACCTTGTCAAAGCAGAAGTCATGGAGGTTGAGTGGACTTAAATCAAGTTGCTGCTTATTAATTGTTCTCCAAAATTTCAAGTTATTTTTCTTCGATGTTTTCTACCATGTAGGAATGCTAGGTAGGAAATAGTTTCATTAAATTCTAATCTTATCTGGAAGGGTGCATATTGGTTTCTTTAGTTCCCCTAATGTTGTCATGTCTTATGCTTGTACATTTGAAAACAGCACATGGACAAATGGAGCCCTGTTGTGAAGAAACAATGGGAAGAAGTCATGGTTACTGTCGCACCACACATGGAGACTTTAAAAACCAAGGCAATCAGTGGTTATGAGGTGTCAAGGGATACCATTAGCCCACATCTTGCTAAGGCTGAGGAATCACTGAGACCCCATTTGAAGGTATGTCGTCTTTATGCTAAGATTGATGTATCAGATCTTCAGTTGATTGAAGACCTTGTGTTTCTCCTTTTCATGAAACAGAACGTTAAGGATATCTGTGGCCCTTACATTGATCAAGCTGCTGCTGTTGCGCAACCTCATGTTGATAAAGCAAGAGTCATTTTACAACCATATACAGACCACGCTGTTCATGCCTACAGGAGATTTCTCATCACTGCAACAGACTATCATTATCAGGTATTATTGGAGATAATTTTTTGTTCAAGTTTGTACCAGATAAAAGGTCAAATAATAACTGACTACTAAATGTTACAACCATACGACAGCTACAGAATACCTAAACTTGTGATGCAGTATTCGATTGCATAATTCAAATTACATGCAATTTTTTTTAAGAGTCTTCAGCCATAGGTAGTTGGGTTATCACCGTTTGCAACTTGACACCAGGGTCATAAATTTGGAAATAGTAGATTTTGCTAAAGCAACATACAATACCAGTCGTGTTATGTCCATGACACATACAGTCGACATGATGCATGGTCCAAATCTTCTTCCCTGCATTGTTTGTTTGTATGAAAACATTCTTCAAAGATTCAGAGTGTACCAATTCTTTGCACAATCATGTTTTGTGATGAAACATACTTTGATGATCTTATGCTTTGCAGTTACAAGGCCATGTAAGGAAAACTTTAAAGAATCATGAGTTTACAGCAGCTCTAGCTACCAAAGAGCTAGTGTGGTTTTTGGTGCGTATTATTTTCACCTCAAAGTTTGCTGTAAGATGTTTGTAGGTTAGATGATGTCAATCAAGCAACTCAGGGTGTTTGTTATGAAGTGGTTTCTGATGGCATATCCGTGTTATTGGGATTAGTATAGATTTTCATTTAACTGAATTTTGGGAGGCTGCTTATTACATTGCTTATGTTCAGAAATAATTTACCTTGCTGTTGTAAAAGAATCTTTAGTTCATGTAATGGTGACCTCTGATAATTCTTATTCTCATCTCTATAGCTCTTTTGTGAACAGGCATCTGCATTGTTGGCTTTGCCTGTGTTGGTATTGCTCACGGTATACTCATCTGTTTTAAGGTAAAAAAGGAGTAATTTTTGTGTCATGCCTGAGGTGATCAATTTGGGTTTTAAGGCCAAGGCAGTGAACTAATTTGTTTGACAGTGTACAATGTATAGTTGGTGAACACTGTGCTTATTTTGAATGCTTTACCTTATGCTGTAGCAACAAGAAGGCTCGCAAACCTGCTCGGAGCAATCACACTGGCAATGCACACAGGAAACACAAGCGGAGGCATGCGGACAAGTAAGGTGCAAAAATGGGGAGATCCTTTTCTGGAATGCTCTTTTGTTGTGCAACGTTGAGACAAAGTAGAGTTGAAGATCAGAGTCATAGTTGGTGAGATTAAATGAGTGGCTGTTGCGAACAATGAGTTAAAGTGGAAATTGCTAGCCCGTTATTCTGATTTATTGATTCTGCAAATGAAATCTTCTAGTTCACTTCAGCCTTAATTAAATTTTTCATATATTTGTGAGAAGTAGCAACTGTTTTAACGGCATGAAATGAAGCAGTGGATTTGAAGGTCATATTACTTCTCAATGCTTGTCTAGCATGCTCAATGAAGCGTCAGGTTTAACCAAGTTTGCAACTACACCTTCGTATTTTATTTGGATAGTCTTAGTATTGGCAATTCTGACTAAAGTGGGAAGTATAAAAGAACTACAAAATTTTTATATGTAGACATGTGGAGGTTCTTTAGTTCACGACTCTCTACAAAGGGAACAGCCCATTTTGCATATGAATTAAACTTTAACAATGGCTGGCTAATCCTCCTGTTCTTGGGGTTCAGAGAATTGCTTCCTTTATTGCATTGATCTTTTTGAGAAGAGTGTTTAGTAAATTATTCTTATTCAAGAAAAGTTAACAGACCACCGGAGAGGAAAAATATAGAATGTTTTCCTTCTCAATGGTAATGGCTATGAATGCATGCAAATTGCAGTTGTTTATTGTATGAAAGACTTGGAATTCCTTAGCAAAGTCTAAAAGCTAACGTTTGCATTGATACTCATTTTGATGGTACGGGTTCTGATATGCAAATGCTAATTATTGGATCTGCACTATTAGTTATTTTTGGGTGTTATCTGAAATTAGTGTTATTGTATTTACTATAGCTCAATATTATTGTTCTTTGCCTTTGCTTCCTCAGTGTTGTTGCTTGGGGTTGGCAATTAAAAGTTGTAGACAAATGGAAGTCAGTCTAGAACTTTAAGATCTTGTTTTGAAATCTTCTAGTGCCCCTTAAAGCAAAATAAGAAAGATTAAATTGTTTTCTTAAATATTTTGTATAACGTAACATTGAACAATGGGAGCGAACATGATGCATCGACATCATGACAAGTTGGGAATTCTAGTAAGTGGAAAATGCTTGTGTTTGCAAGAGTTTGGAAGGTATTGATGTTAGTAAGGAGTTTTTAGCCTGACTTTAGCTGAAACGGAGACGGTACACTATTTGAAGTTTGATATAATGTATTGTGAATAAATTTTTAACTTTCAGTTTATGTGGTAATTTAACATCTCAAACTTAAATTCATTCCTTTGTCTCATCACTGGTTATGAATGGTGCCTAAATTACATCGCATACTATATTACCTAAGAAACCGAAAGTCATATTACCAAATACTAGGGCGGTAATGATAAGTTTGAACAAACTGCTAAAGAAAAACAACAATCAAGTA
Organism: Wollemia nobilis; assembly: GCA_028583015.1. NCBI lineage: Eukaryota > Viridiplantae > Streptophyta > Pinopsida > Araucariales > Araucariaceae > Wollemia > Wollemia nobilis. Next base: position 919,677 of record JAQPPZ010001808.1, read on the forward strand.
TCATCTAAATTTCTGCATTGTGGTTAAATACGACCAGTTTGTTTTATGTTGTTCACGAGGTTTTGGCCATGGAGGTGTGAAGGGTCTAATATAGAAGACGAACTCTTTTCTGGCCTTGCCCAGTCATCTTTTTGGTGTCACCTATGCTAGAGTTTGGGATTTGGTTTCAGTATATTTATTTGTAATTTTTAAAATTAATCTGATCATATAGTTTTAAATATAAGGTGAAGGTAAAACTTCCAATTATGCTAATTTTTGTTTTAAAAAATGCCATCATATTTAAAAAAGAGATAATATGATTACATTGCTTTAAATATGGGGCTTGCGAAAACATTCTTTAAAAATATTGCCTTTGTATTTAATAAAGAAAAGAAAAATTAAACCTTTGCATTGACCTGGGAAAAGAAAAGAAGCATTCTCACCACTTTCAGCAAGTACCCATCAATAAGATGAGAGTGCAGAAAATTACAGTAGTTCATAATATTTTTGAGCTACAAACAGAATTAGCAAAGAAGCATCCTCACCACTTTTAGCAAGTATTGATCAATAAGAGGTGAAGAAAATCACAATAGTTCAAAGAAGCATTCTCACCTCTTTTAACAAGTATTAATCAATAAGAGGAGGTGCAGAAAATCACAATAGTTCAAAGAAGCGTTCTCACCACTTTTAGCAAGTATTGATCAATACAGAAAATCACAATAGTTTTGAGGTACAAATGGAATTAGAACATCATTTAAAATTATGTAAATGATATTAGGAAAGACAAAAACAAAACAAATGATATTCTTGTAGGAATGCATTGGAAGTCAAGTAGATAGGTGTACATTAACAGTTTTGTTATAATTGATGTTATAGAGTCGGGATGTGATGTAATATTGCATGTGATTGTGTAATGTTAAGTGAAGTACTAGATATGTGGGGATGAGTTGTTAGCCATAAAGTGAAATATAAAATAAAATGTGAAATTTAAGTTAAGAAAATGATGAGGTGTTTGGTAGTTGGTAAGTTGGAGGATGTAACTATCTCCTTAGTTGTATAAATAAAACATCTCTTTTGTTCATTTTTGTTGTTGACATGGTATGTGGGTATGAAGGTTGGTGTGGTATTAAGTGTTGTATTAAGCTGTCTGAACTGCTGTGTGTTAGGCCGTCTAAATTGTTTTGTTGGGTTGTTTGAATTGTTGTGTCAGAACATCTGAAATGTGTTGGGCTGTCTAAATTGTTTTGCCACTTTGTTTGAACTGCTTTGCCAAGTCATCTAAACTGCTGTGTTAGGCTGTTCAAATCGTTGTGTTGAGCAATCTGATGTGTGTGCAGTGTGTATATTTTGCTCATTTATGTGGTAATGGAATTGTTGTAGTATATTGTATTGTATTTATATATTTTTGCGTCATTGCCTATTTGAGGTTAGGTCATCCATTTCTACATTTTGGTGTTGTTGCCTATTTAAAGTTAAGGTTATGTATGAACAATTCATTAATCATAGAGTCACGAAATGAAATGTAAATGTAAGTCAATACATGTGAAATGTAATTTAAGAAAATGATGAGATGTTTGGAAGTTAGTAAGTTAGAGGATGTAACTACTGCATTAGTTGTGTAAAGAAAACATCTCCCTCATTTATTTTTGTTGTTGGCATGGAATGCAGGTTGGCATAGTACATGTGTATCAAGGTTGGCATATTTTAGTGTTGTATTAGGTCGTTTGAATTGCTTTGTCGAGCTGTTTGAATTGCTTTGCCAGACCATTTGAATTACTGTGCTGGGCTGTTTGAGATGCTGTGCTAGGCCGTTTGAACTGCTTTGCCGCTTCATTTAATTGCTTTGTAGCAACTACTCTGTCAGGTTTTCCAAATTGCTGTGCTAGGCAGATTGTTATACGTTGTGTACATAGTGTGTATATTTTGTTCATTTAAGTGGTAATAGAATTGTGTTACATTATGTTGTATTCCATTTCAACATTTTGGTGTTGCCTACTCGAAGTTGGGTCATCCATATCTATGTTTTGGCACTATTGCCTATTTGAAGTTGGATTATCCATTTTTACATTCTGGCACTATATCCTATTCGAAGTTGGGTCATCCATTTCTACATTTTGGCATCATTGCCTATTTGAAGTTGGCTCAAGCCTGGTGACATGGAGTTGTGATGAGCAAATTACTTGGGAAGGTGCACAATGACAACAATGGAATGATTACACAATGTGGCCAATAAAGCATATGAAGATGGAGGCTTGTTTGATAATGCTAACAAAGGGACAATGCATGAAGCAAACATGAAAGTAGATGTGCAACCAAACATGCAAGCGAACACACACATAAGATATGCATAGGGGTTTGTGTGCGAAGAGTTGCATGTTGGTGGGGGAGAGTTGCATGTTGGTGGTGTTGAATTGTGTGATGACGATGGAGAGTTACCTGTGACAAATATTAACGTGATAACAAGTTATGTAGTGGTGAGGAATTGCATGACAATGAAGAATGTATGGTGCTTGTGCAATTACAAGTTTATGTGCCTATTGGTGAGTAGGACGAGTTTGACATTGGTGCAAGTGTAAGATGGTGTGTCCGATAGTGCACAAGACGTGAGTCTGGCCCTAGAGCAACTGTAGGTTGGTGTGTTTGATAGTGAGTGGGATGGGAGTTTGACATTGGAGTAACTGTAGATTGACATGTTTCATGGCATGTGGGACGAGAGTTTAACATGCACAATTGTAGTAGGGTGTGTCTGATGTGCGTGAAGGAGAGTCTCGTGAACAATCATTGCCAATGTCAAATCAACATATCAAAATAAAGGCCAATTTTGGTATATCGTGTACGTGTCCAATGTTTCATTTAGTAGAAATAGAAGACCTTGTTAGACATTGGAAAATCTCTCTCATAATGTGAAAAGTGAATGGGTAGAATAATGATGTAGATTGGAGGCAATTATTTCCTACGACATTTTGTGGAAACACAATGGATTGGCACATGAGATTGCTAGAAGGCAAGTACCAAATGTCGGATGAGTTGCATGAAGCATTTGTGAAGGAATTTTGATTATTCTACAATGAAGATGAGGTCATTGCTGAAATTTATAGAACGAAACAAGGTGAGAAAGAGCATGTTTGTTCATACAACCAAAGGTTGAGTGGGTTGTTTACCCATCTAGAGGAAGATTCATTAGATGCTTAAGAGATGGTTCATGGAGGAACTTCTTTCTATGTATCAGAAGATCAAGGTGGTTCCTCCAACATCATATCAAGAGGTCTTGGAGCGAGCCTTGATCTTGGAAAGTGATACAAAGACATCATTCAAGTGTTGGGGTCATGTTAATGCGGACGAGAGTGACTTTAAAGATATAAGTAATTTTGATGTTGGGAGTGACTTTGACAATGAAAGTGATGATTTTGAGAATGAGATTAGTTCATCATCTAAGTGTTGGGGTTGAGAAGTTAGTGAAGGAAGTGACTCTAAAGAGAAGAATGATGATTTTGAGGATGTGACTTAAAGAGCACAAGATCATTGCTATAGGAAGGTGCACAACGACAACAATGGAATGATTACAATGTAGCCAATATAGCATATGAAGATGTAGGTTTGTTTGATAACGCTAACAAAGGGACGATGCATGAAGCAAACACGCAAGTAGATGTGCAAGCAAACATGCACAAAGGATATGCATAGGGGTTTGTGTGTGAAGAATTGCATGTTGGCGGGGGAGAGTTGCATGTTGCTGGTGTTGAATTGTGTGATGACAATGGAGAGTTGACTGATAGTGACAAATATTAACATGATAACGAGTTATGAAGTGGTGAGGAATTGCATGACAACAAAGAATGTATTGTGCTCGTGCAATTGCAAGTTTTTGTGTCCAATGGTGAGTAGGAAAAGAGTTTGACATTGGTGCAAGTGTAAGATGGTGTGTTCCATAGTGCACAAGACGTGAGTTCAACCCTAGAGCAATTTTAGGTTGGTGTGTTTGATGGTTAGTGGGATGGGAGTGTGACATTGGAGTAACTGCAGATTGACACATTTCATGGTGTGTGGGACGAGAGTCTAACATGAGCAATTACAGTGGGGTGTGCCTGATGTGTGTGAAGGAGAGCCTCGTGAACAATTACTGCCAATCTCAAGTCAACCTATCAAATTAAAGACCAATTTTGGCATATTGTGTTAGTGTCCAATGTTTCATTTAGGGGAAATAGAAGACCTTGTTAGACATTGGAAAATCTCCCTCATAATATGAAAAGTGAATGGGTAGAATAATGATGTATATTGGAGGCGATTATTCCCTAAGATATTTCGTGGAATCACAATGGATTGACACATGAGATTGCTAGAGGGCAAGTAACAAATGTGGGATGAGTTGCATGAAGCTTTTGTGAAGGAATTTTGACTGTTCTACAATGAAGATGAGGTCATTGCCAAAATTTATAGAACGAAATAAGGTGAGAAAGAGCGTGTTTGTTCATACAACCAAAGGTTGAGTGGGTTGTTTACCCATCTAAAGGAAGATCTATTAGATGCAAAAGAGGTGGTTCATGGAGGAACTTCTTCCTATGTGCCAAAATATCAAGGTGGTTCCTCCAACATCATATCAAGAGGCCTTGGAGAGAGCCTTGTACTTGGAAAGTGATACAAATATATCATTAAATTGTTGGGGTTATGTTAATGTAGACGAGAGTGAATTTAAAGAGAAGTAATTTTGATTGTTGAGAGTGACTTTGACAATGAGTGATATTTTTGAGAATGAGAGTAGTTCATCATCTAAGTGTTGAGATTGAGAAGTTGGTGAAGGAAGTGACTCTAAAGAGAAGAATGATGATTTTGAGGATGTGACTTAGAGAGCACAAGATCATTGTTATAAGAATATGCAACACAAAAGGATATTGTACCAAGGGGGATGCCATTGGTGATGTGGTCTGTGACAACCACCAAAGAACTAGAAGATATAGAATTGAGTATGATACTAAGGGTAGACCCATTGTACAATGTTGGTGATGCCATTTGTGGGGTTACTTTGCACATGAATTTCAAAGTGCTATGAGTCAAGATGAACCAGTGATGTGTAGATATTTTAAAACGTAGGAGAAGAGTCATAGCCTTAGTCAATAAGTAGAGGAGGTAAACTTGATTACAATCAAAGAGGTAGAGATAGAGCAAATAGTTGAAGCTACACAAGTGGTTGATGTAGATGATGAAGTGAGTAATGCAGACGAAGTAAATGATATAGATAAAAAATAGGGGTTTACCTTACCTTTTGCTAGGGTTGTCTATCCATTTGAGCTTGGGACATCTAGACCCAAGCCTTGGTTATTAGAGCTTAGGCTATCTAATCCTAGGTCATATGAGTTAGAATATTGGTTGTCTAGCGGGGACAACAGGTCCTCGAGTGACCCTTGGGCCATTTGTCCTAAGGAAAGGGTCATCTGGACCCTCACAAGGTTATCTAAGGAAGTCGTTTGAGCCTCAAATTACCCCTAGTTAATAAAATAGACACCTCAAGCCCAAATATAGATCATGACTATCCAATAGTCATGCAAGGCCATCTATAGAATTTGGGAGGAAGATGATGTAGTGTTTTTTGGAGATCATATAGAGCCATTAGAGGAAGATAAAGCAATGAAACAAAGTTTGAGGTAAGGAGTTCATCTAATTGGAAGAGCATGTGGTATGGAATATCTTGAGGATCGTTTAATGGAAAAAGAAGATTTTATGGAAGTCCATACGAGGAAGATTTTATGGAAGTCCATACGAGTCGTTTGAGAAAAAAAGTAGGTTGTATAGAGTTAGGCTGTTTAAGGCAGGGCCATCCAGAAGTAGGCCATATGGAGTTGGGTCATATGAGGCAGGATTGTCCGAAAGCACATTGTTAGGAGTTGGACCTTCTATCACAGAAAGTTGGTTGTTTGACTTAGGAGGTGGATCATATATGCCAATAAGTAAACCGTATTAGATTGAGGGATGTCTATTAAAGGATGAGGAAGGACTGTTCAAAAGCAAGTCATCCAAAGTTGAAGTGTCTTACACATAAAGTACACCATTTGATCCAAAGCCATCTGACTTAGGAGGTGGGCTGTCCATATCGAGAAATTAGTTGTTTGAGACCAAGGGATATTTGTCGAAGGCCAAGGCAGGGTTCTCAGAGTCTAAGAAGTTATCTGGATCTAGAGAGAAGTCATTCGAAGCTAAGGGAAAGTTGGTTAAGTGGGTCAAGCTATGCTACTAAAATACAAACAAGGATAAAAATTTAGTTCAAGATAATGAGGGTTTCAACAATGGCATTGCCCATCATGTTGGTTATGTTGATCATATTGGAAATAGATGATACAACTAATTATAAAAATTGGAGTGAGCAATCATAGAACAATGTATTGTTGGAAGCAATTTGAAGTGACGTATGTTGTAGATGTTTAAAATAGGAGAGTGGAAGGAGCATGATAAAAGATTCTAATATGGTGTTCAATGCTTTAATCCCGAGTTTTCATCTCATGTGTTGTGTTTTCGAGGACGCTAACAAATTTAAAGGAGGGGATAAATGTAGGTAGACAAATTGAATAAGTGCATTGGAAGTCAAGTATTAAGGTTTTTAATATATTTAATATTATAAAGTCATGATGTAATATTATATATGACAATGTGTAATGTTAAGTGAGATATTAGTTATGTATGGATAAGCCATTAATCATAAAGTGAATCACAAAATAAAATGTAAATGTAACTCAATTCATGTCAAATGTAATTTAAGAAAATGATGAGGTGTCGAGTAGTTAGTAAGTTGGAGGATGCAACTGTCTCCTTAGTTGTATAGATAAAACACCTTCCCCATTCATTTTTATTATTGGCATGGTATGCGGGTATCAAGGTTGGTATGGTATTTAAGTGTTGTATCACGCCGTCTAAACTGCTTTATTGGGTTGTCTAAATAGCTTTGTTGGGCCATTTGAACTAATGTGGCAGGTAGTTAGAATGTTGTTACAGGTCATTTCAAATGCTATGTAGGGTTGTTTGAACTACTTTGCTAAGCCGTATGAACTGCTTTCCTAGATTGTTTGAACTGTTGTTTAAGGTTGTCTGAATTGTTATGCAGGGCAATCTGATATCTATTGTGTGCATAGTGTATAAATTTTAATTGTAAGTTACATTGTATATTTTGTTCATTTAAGTGATAATGGAATTATGTTGTATTCCATTTCTACATTCTGGAACTGTTGCCTATTCAAAGTTGGGTCATCAATTTCTACTACAAGATTGTCTATGTGGCTTAAAGGGTGGTCCCAATCCACCTAGGCATAAAATATGCCACGAGTGGAGGATTCTCAAGAGGCAAGAACATATTGATAGAAGCAATAATAGGAATAAAAGGCACATACACCATAAAAAAAATCTATATTCAAAACAATTGATAAAGGAGGATCAAATACCTTACTAGAAGAGCTAGAATATGGAGTAATGACAATGTCTACAGTAGCCAACTAATACGAAGTTGACTCAAGAAAAGGTAACCCAATATTATTGAATGAGAAAACTCATCAACACAAACACAATCAAATGGCAAGGAATCCTTAAGAAGAGATGGGAAAGTGTTGAGGACCTATAACGAGATGCCTTAACCAAAATAATATACTCATCAAGTGATAAAGTTATGAATGGTTAAATCATAGAGCAAACATTCCTTTCACTCTATATCATATCCAAAAAAATGTATCATTGAATCCTTGTTGAACCTTGTTTTATAACTCAATAGAAATGTGATTCTAAACAAAAGATCCAAACACTATGAAATTGAATTTTTTTTCCTATCCATATCGGTCATGCCCTTAATAACACAAGTAGATGTCATGTTGATGATATATGTAGCACAATGTGTCAACACTATCTAAAGTCTTCAATTTGTTTTCCTGGCATGGATCATACGATGAGCCATCTCCATGATATCTCTATTATTTCTCTTAATTACCTCATTTTGTTAGGATGTATGACGAATAGTCCATTGCTAGAAAATATAATTAGAGATCAAATATATACTCAAAATGTTTTGTGTTGTGGTAGTATCATTCTTAATGACATCAAATTTAGAGAGGCCTTTCATATTCTAGGAGTCATGGACAATATATTTTTTATATTTTATATTTACTAAATTACTCACACTAATAACATGGAGTTTCAATAAGACTGATGTGTTGTTAAGGAAATTGATGATGTTTTTAGGATTGTTGCTTCAAGTTGTGATGAGTCAAGTCATACATAAAATATTGATAAAGCTTTAACACCTCCATATTGGAAGGATTTGTTTCCATGATGGATAAGGTTGATCATACTAGTGAGCTTTATAATTAATAATCAGAGATACTAATTTGGGTTCCTTAAGGTACATAAGTGGTCTTCATATGGTCCATGGCCTTCTCTCGATTCATCCACCACCATCAGTTTATGAGGGATGTTTATTGGGGAAACACCATTGAAAGTCTTTTATTGAGAACATAGTATATTGTGCTTCTCAACACATGGTCCATAGTGACATGTGTGTCATATAACTATTCAATATTTATTGCATATAATTGATATATTCTTACCTTTATTGATGATATTATTACGTATTTTTGTATCTACCCCATTAAGTTCAAGGACAAGGAGTTTTCTAAGAAATTGATGTCTCTTGGTGGAGGATGGATGTAAATTTGTAGATGGTTGGCATTAAAAAACCATTGTTTACTAATTCCCTTGTCATATAATGACTATTTTCGACAAACAAATGACCTTTAAAGTCTATAGACAACTTCTACAAATATCCAAAATAAATTTGTCTAACACCCCTCATAAATTTATTTTGTATAACGTAGGTCTTGCCTACATCTCTTAGTCTTATAACTGATTAGGTTCCCATTTACATTATGTGATTATCATATCTTCACTTAGTGATCTTATATCATAGTTATCTGGGCATGACCATATTGCTACTACACATACATCACCATGTCATAGCTCCAAATCTAGATGTCTCTTCATCCTACACCTAGAGTGTCTACACTTCTAATCTAGGATATCTCTCGATCCTTCACTTGAGGTGTATGTATATATAATCCACATGGTATCTCTCTACAATATTCACTATCTTTGAGGGTCCTGCTCCCTCTCTCTGCTCCCCCTCCCCTGGTTCTTGCTCAGTCCCTAGCTCATCCCGAGTCATTCCACTCTGGGAATGCTTTATAGCAGATGATCTCCTTGGGGGGAGATCCTTCTTCACTTTTTGCTTCTTTCCTAGTAGTTTCAGGGTTTCCCTGCTTGAGATCATGGTCTGGTGCATCCTAGGGTTCTTCTAGGGTTTCCTGCATATTTTTGGGATCGCTTCCCCTTTCTCCCTCAGGCTTTTCCCCCAGGGTTTTTTGTAGGTTTTTTTCTTGGATCCGGTTCCCAGGGCCTCCTCGGTCGATGGTGGTGGAAGGTTGTGTTTTTGACTGCTTCCTGGTGCATCCTGAGAGGTCCTCACTACTTTGGGGTTGGTCTAGGGAGGCTAGTTTCCTCTTTTGCCAGTGAATCTTCTCTGGGATGCCTTTGGTTGCTGTTGGTCCCGTCCCTTTGGATAGGGCCCTTTTCAATTTCTCGTTCGAAGGCTTCTTCTTACTGGATCTACGTTTTGGTGGACACCCAGGGTATTGGTTGGCCTTGGGGGTGGGCCTCTTCCTCTGCCTGGGTTGTTCCCAGTTCTAGTACCGGTTCCCTGAAGCTGTTTGTGAGCAAGGATAGGGGTCTTGGTCCCTTCTTCTGGGGTTCTTAGGGTTTTTGCTGCATGTCTCGATATTTGGGAGGGGACCCATGATCAGTGCATGTAGACCCTGGTTCCCCCAGGTTAGGCTTCCAAGGATCTCATCTTTGTGTTTGTTGTCGCTTCCTGCTTGGGATCCTCAGGTTTTCTATTTCAGTTCTTGTTCGGGGGCTTCTACCTTCTGGTGCTACTTCTTGGTGGACTCTCAGTGCATGTTCTTGGCCTTGGGGGTGGGCCTCCTCCTATTCCTAAGTGGTTCCTAGTCTCAGTTATAGTTCCTTGGATATGTTCGTGAGCGAGGATGATGGTTCCTGGGTATTTCTATTGGAGTGGTGGGGCCTGTCTTTTGTTTTATTTGGTCTGGAGCTGGAGATCAGTGTGTTTGCAATTGTGGTCCCTCCTTCCTCCTTCAGTTTTGTATTCCGGGGATCCTCTCTTTGCACATGTTGCTATTTTCCCTAGATCCTTTAGGTTTCCTCGTATTTCACCTTGCTGTGCACGAGGATATCTTGGCCTGTAGATATCCCCAGTAGTACTGTTCCATTTTATAGGATTAAGCGGAGGCTTCCCATTGTTTTTATTTGAGTATCCTGATACCATTTCCCAGGTTGTCTTGTTGTTGCACCTTGGACTATATCTCAGTGCTTCTTGCTACTTTTCTCGCGCGACTGCTTGCTGCTCTGCTCCACCCTGGGGTGCATCCCGGGTCATCCCTAGGCGAGGATCCTCTCCAGTTTTCCAAAAATTCTTGCTTTTGGTTTTTGGGCAGGATATCTATTTTTAGGCTATTCTTGGCCTTCCCGCTCTCCCTACTCAGGTCTGGGTAGGTGCGTTGTATCCACCCCGGGAGGATCCCAGACTAAATGCATCGAGAGGATGGTGTTTTGGCGAAGTGGGTCTCACTAGTTGGTACTAGAATATGGTCTTTCTACTGGATCAAGGGTTTTTTATGGCTCTTTCCCTTTTGGTTTATGTTTATTTCCATGTACTAAGGCATTGCCTAAACTCTCTCGGTGCTACGACCCTTTTTGTTATAAGGTTTTGGGATCCTCTTAAAAAACCCAATTTGTATATAACACTTAACTTACCAAAAAAAAATATTCACTATCTTTGATATTGATATATTTTATGCATAACAATTGTTAAGTTTTCACATGGATAATCCATAACCACCACTAAATTGTATTATGGTCTCTCTTGACCACCTTCATATACACACAAAATAGCTTGATGTCCATAACAAAAATCACCATAAGTCACATGCGTTCTCTCACTTTTATTTTAGTTTTAAGGGAAAAGTTTCTCTATTAGAAACATCTCAACATTCTTCTAACCTTACCCATAGGAGTTTATTTATCCATTGACAATCAACTTGTATTTTTTAAAATTTATTTTATCATTGTCTAAAAACTTTCTCACAATGATTTTTCCTCTCAAAAATCTCACATGGGTATAAATCCCAATACTTTTCTATAATGTGTTCTATTTGATCTCAATGACCACAATAAAACTCTTATTTTTAAACCTGAATGCATGTCATATTTGTGATATAAGTTTATCTTTTAAATATTTGGTGTCTCCTTTACTTGTTTGAACTTCATAACTAAGGTCTTCATTTATTGGCCTTGGATATATATAATTTTTAATTCCTTGCTTATTTATTCCTAAATCTTGCCATCATATCCTATTCTTTTTATTATTTTGGTGCACTTTTCAAAGAAACTAATCTCTTTGTCATGTCCATAACAATGATTGTGGACATCATCTATAACACAACTAACTTTATCCATTAAATGATAATCAATATTATCTATGTGATGGGATTCATGGAGATTATCATTAGGTGGACTACTACAACCATCATAGACAATATTATCTTCAACAAGTGAAGCATCATTAACACAAGCCATCAATACATCAAGTAATGCTCATCTTTTGAATTAGGTCATTTGTAATAAATATGTTTGTCATAATATTCTTGACCCGTCTCCTTCAATATATCATATTTCTCCTTTAATTTTTAGTTTTATTCCTTGAGCATCTCAAAATTGGATAATACATCACACAATATTATCTTTCTAACAATTTGGTTGGGGTTATGAATAATTACAGATAGAATTCTCAAATAGGTTAGAGGTCAAAATTCCATATGATTTCATATTTACTTGATTGTATTTGTTTTGCTAATAATTTTAAAGGGTTATCATCATAATTTTTTGATATAAAAATAAGTCTTGTTGAGGCTATATATTTTTTGTTGTTGTGTCTTCCACTGCTTATTCAACTCCCATGACTCCATAAACACATCTAGGAGTTAGGCCATCATAAACACATCTAGGAGTTAGGCCATCAAAAGGGGCACTTTAGTCCATAAACATTGTCCTTGACCTATTAGTTTTGAAAGTTGTTCTAGGTAATAATAGCGCTTTCAATATATTACATTAATAACTTGTTGTTGATATGTTTTTTATATTATCTTTTCTTACAATCATGCATTTTTTCTTTCTTCTCTAAAATTAGTTTATCCTATCCACTAGGCATACATGTTAAGAAGTTGGACCATCAGGCTAGGTGTTTGAGCCCATAAAACTTGTTATTGGCTCATCATAAATTTTAAAATATATTCTAGGTAACGATATTGCTCTTAAGTTTTTCAATTTACGTAAGTTGTTACTCATTTTTAAAAATATTTTCATGCTTACATGATGTAATTTTATTGTCATGCTTTAAAATCAACTAATCTTGCCATTGGCTTCCCTACTCTAGATTTTGAGCCATTAGGAGGGGCATTTCTGCCTATAAAATCTATTACTAGCTTATCATTAGTTTCAAAATTTATTCCTGATAATGATATTGCTTTATAGTTGTTATATATACATAATTTTTTAATAATTCATTATTTTCATGCTCACATAATATAATTTTTACTTTCATGTTTTGAAATCAGCTAAAATTTATGATGGCTACCCATGTCTAGTTGCTAGGCCATAAGGAGGTTTTTTAAGTTCATAAACCCTATTTTTGGCTTATTAGTTTCAATAATATCTTCTCAAGGTAATGATAATACCCTCAAATATGTTACATTTACTTAAATTGTTTTTTTAGCGTATACTAGAGGAATTAGTAACTTGTTACATTTTTCATCACCTCTTCGTGGGTTCTAATCCTACTCCTTGCTGCCACTATAACCTCCAGTTACATCAAATAAAATTTTTAACGTAACTGGTGGCACTTGTGCGACACATCCTCTAGTTCTACGAGGCTTGAGAGATTCAAACCGTGGTCTCCACCCTCCCAAGGGAGCGCTTTGACACATTTACTTAATTTTTATTCATATATTTTTAGTATTATATTTGCTTACATAATTAATTATTTGCTATCATGTTATAAAATCAACTTATCTTGTCATTGGCTACCCAAGTCTAGTTGTTGGGCCATCGTGAGTGGTGTTTGAGCCCATAAACCCTATCGTTGGCTTATCAATTAAAATATTGTTCTAGGTAATGACAATGCTCTGAAGCTATTATATTTACTTAAGTTACTATATATATTTAATACTATATTTTCTTAAATGAAGTAAGTTACTAATTTTTAAAATATTTTTCATGCTTACATGATATACTTTTTGTTGTCATGCTTTAGTGTAACAACCCAAAACTAACCAAATCGAGAGAGAGAGTAATTTTTTTATAGGTTTATTAGTAAGGTTCATAACAAAGATATTCCCACACCCTTTTGTTGGTATAAATAAGGCATAACCACATTTGAGTTCTTGTCGCTGCCAACGACACTAAAGTGGGCAAGATAGGCCAACATCATATAGCTATTTATGGGGTTAAATTTTCTAAACCTCCATGGTTAGAAAATATGTCTTCTGTAGTTTCCTACATTCCTTATACTATCATTGAGTATAAAGCAATTTAACCATAGCATAGGGATTACCCCTTTTAGTCCATAAAAAAGGAATACCATTTTTCCTACCATACATAAGTCAGTCTATGTAGGTGCTACTTGGCGTAATACCTTAAAGACCAGTTATCTCATATACACGATGAGACAACTAGTACTTAGTGCTTAATTACCACACCTCTGTGGTGGGCAAATTAAGCATATTATCACTCCACATGATAATACACATGGCCACCTAATCCCTTCCCAATCAAAGCACCATCACTTGCTCATGTTGTGGATGATTTTCTAACCTTCGTGATAGGAATTGTGGTTCAAGATCTATGCTTAAGAACCTTCCTCAAAAGATCCATGCTTTTGGGAATACATCTGATCTACATGACTTGAAATGTAATCATCACAACAAACTTGACTATTTCCTCCTGCAACTTGCCAAGTCTATAGGAATAGTCTTGACTCTAGGGTTCTATAATAGCTATAAGTATTCACCATGGAATCACTCCATTAAATAAAATACCAAAATTCATTTAGAAACTTTTATCTCTCTCATATAAACAACTTGCAATAAGCATAATATTCATTTCTAAAATTAGAAGTTTTATAATGAATAGGATTTGTTCTAACTCATATAAAGTATTCAAAATAAGATTTCACTTCAACTGAACATAAATATTTCCATAAGCACTTTCTAAATACATAATATGATTAATATGCTTAAACCAAAAGTGAAAGTAATAAACATAAATAACACTTTCTTTTTCATCTATCAATGACATAAAGCATAAGAATAATGTTATTCAAAATATGTTCTTTTCTTTTCCTCATAATAAATCTCATAAGCATTCACAAGATATCCAATTACTTCCAAGCAAATACAATTTTCTTACATCTTTACCTTAATCATATTCTATCTCAATAGTACATATTATTTATTCTCATTGCATAAATATTAATATGGGAAAGTTTCCTCTTAGCAACACTTATAAAAGCCACTACATTGTATTTTCTAAAGTAATACTTTCGTCTCAACAATAACTTACATAATTCTAGAACATAAACTTAAAAATACAACTTTCTTCAAGAGAGAACATCATGATTCCAAAATACACCTTTTAAAACATCCATAAGTTTCCTTAACCTCAAGGTTGGTACTTTCATTTTCTCCAGCATTATGTTGATGGTATAAGGGATCAAGACAACTCCCTTTTCATGAAATGCAACTAAATATGTATAAAGCCAAGCAGTTCCAAAAAATGCAAGCCATGCATATATTATAAGCAATGCACTTCACTCTTTTTCTATGTAGTTTACTATAGCAAACAATCAAGAGGATCCCATACTCCTCTCAATAATGGATTCCACACCCATTCTTACCCATTTTGCAACATGCATAAGCTATAAGAAATCCCACAAAGCAACCATGCATCTACCACTAAAATTTTCATAAGGTAAAGATAAGAGAGGGAACCCCATAATTCCCTCAAGAATGGATTCCCTATCCGTTCTTACGAGGTAAAATATATTTTCACTATTTTCCAAAAAAGGTATAACTCTTCCCAAGCAAAAATAGTTATAACAACATCTCAAAAATTCAACTCTGATTTTCGAAGGAAAAATTGCAGCAACAATGAAAATAAGACAAACAACAATCCATTTTATCTGATTCGAAGGAAAAATTGTAACAAAGAAAAGAGGACAACAACAACCCCTTTTAACCATGAAATAAAACAACCTTTTTATTTGATTCAAAGAAAAAATCGTAGCAAAGAAAAGAGGACAACAACAACCTCTCTTAACCATGAAATAAAACAACCCTTTTATTTTAGTTAAAGGAAAAAGATTACAACAAAGGAAAGAGAACAACAAAAACCCCTTCTAACCATGAAATAAAACAACCCTTTTATTTGATTCAAAGGAAAAATTGCAGCAAAGAAAAGAGGACAACAACAACCCCTTTTAACCATGAAATAAAATAGCCCTTTTATTTGATTCAAAGGAAAAATTGCAGCAAAGAAAAGAGGACAACAACAACCCCTTTTAACCATGAAATAAAAAAACCCTTTTATTTGATTCAAAGGAAAAATTGCAACAAAGAAAAGAGGACAACAACAACCCCTTTTAACCATGAAATAAAACAAATCTTTTATTTGATTCAAAGGAAAAATTACATAAAGAAAAGAGGACAACAACAACCCCTTTTAACCATGAAATAAAACAATAACAACCTATGGTATTTATCAGCATATAATCCCATGAAAAAAGTAGAAATATTTTAGGATTATTCAGAAGCTTCTAAACCCCTACAAATGCAACATCATTCATGAGTTTTCTACAACATATTATCCCAATAAAATGTAGTAGTAATTAATATTTTCCATAGCATCCAAACACCTAAAAAATGTAGCATCATTCATGAGTTTTAAACAACATATCATCCTAATAAAATGCAACAAACATTAATATTTTTCATAACATCCAAACCCCTAATAATGCAACATCATTAATGAGTTTTGTATATCATATCATCCCAATAAAATGCAGCAATCAACCAACCTTCTTTCCAGCTCTTGCCTTTGTGCTTCATATATCATCCTCCTATGGATTTATTCACTTGCTCTTTTTTGCTCCCCCCTTTCCTTAGCGTAAAGGAAGCCAAATATATTCATTCTTCCCCCTGAGAAGTATGCAAAACCTCGACTACAAAAAACCTGCGCTCCTCCATGCGTCCTCCCTATTTTTGTCCAAAAAGAATTTAATACCCCAAAACCAAAAGTTAGCTTTTAATTTAGGGTTTTTCCTAAATTCAAAGTTGAAACATGCATTTAGAAAATCTAATAATTTAATTAATAATTAGACCAATCCCCTTAATTAAATTAACATCTAATAATTAAATTAATTAATCCCTTTAATTAATTTAAACAATAACTTATATTCACATTTACCATCAATCAAGTATCTTTGAATATTAATAGTACCTTTAAGACTATTTGTACCATTTTATTAAATCATTTTTCCAAATAGGGATCCTAGCTATTAGATTAAAAATTTCAAGGTTGTTTGGGACCCTCATTTGTATTTTATGTTTTTTTGAAAAAAATCATTTTCCTTCTTCACTTTATCTTTTTTGGCATCCATATGCACATATTTCTATCACTAGCTCACTAGTTTTAAAGTTTGTTCCAGATAATGAAAATGATCTAAAGCTATTTTATTTATTTAAGCTATTATTCATGGTTTTAATATTATCTTTGCTCACATTATGTAAGTTGCTACTTAGTTACTTTTCATGCTTACATGATGTATTTTTAGTATCATGCTTTAGAATCAACTAGTCTTGCCACTAGCTACCCAAGTCCAAAAATTGGGCCATTAAGAGGGGTATTTGATCCATAAATACTATCCCTAACTCATCAATTCCAAAATATATCAAATAATCAATCAATTCCTAAAGGTATCCTACCACAACAAGCTTTTGAGTCTTTTATTCTTGTATCCACCTTAGAAAATCATAAAAAAATGTTACGTACTTGTTTTATTTATGTTTCAATATATGGTGTTTAAATTTATTTGAGACCATGATCATCTGTTATATTATCTTTATTGTATATCCATATAGGCCCTCGTACACCTTGTATAGGTGGGTTTATTATAATATTTTAATAATAAACCTTAAGGTTGGTTCATTAACCTTGACCTAAGGTCACATGTAATTTGGGTATTTATACCCCTTGAGACCAAATATTTTTCATTGGTTGAAGTGCTTATTATTTCCTTTAGTAATATTACGTTATGTCTATGGACATCTTTCATATTGCACTGTGTTTGCCTATGATTTTTTATTTTTAGATAATGTGCTAATTTTGTTTATTTATGAGAAGTATTGCTAAATATGACATGGTATCAAAGCAAGTGTAAATATCCATTATTAAAAAAATTTGATGAGTTATTTTCCATAATAATTCTAGAAAAAATGTGGTATTTCATAAAGTGGTCGCGGAGGTTTTATGTTATCAATTTTTTTCGAGGTTTTATTTCAAAACCTTAGCTAGACCTAGATCGTGAGGATTTCATTGTACTAAAATAAATATATTGCTCCAAGGGAAGTATTCACTAACAGGTTCCTTTTATTTCCATCTCTTGACATTCAATCTATTTTTTTGTGAATAGATGGATGCCTTAGGTGATGGATTGAAATTTTCAAGGTTGTTTAAAACCATCATTTGTCTTTTATTTTTATTAAAAAAATCCATTTCCTTCCCTACTTTAGATTTTTTGGCATCGATATGCACAAAATTGTATCACTAGCTCATTAGTATTAACTTTTTTTTTCTAGGTAATGATAATGTGATAAAGCTATTATATTTACTTAAGTTATAATTCATATTTTTAATATTATTTTTGCTTACATTTATGTAACTTATCACTCAAATTCCAATCAATTCCAATCAATTAATCAATCAACTCCTAAGACGGGTTGTCACAACATATTTTTGAGCCTTTCATTCTTGTCTCCAACTCATAAAATAATAATAGGATGTCACATACTTGTTCTTTTTTATTTTGGAATATGTGGCGTTAAGCTTCACTTGAGACCACAATTGTTTGTTTTATCTTATTTATTGTATGTCTCTATGAGCCTTTGTACAACTTATATATGTGGGTTTATTATAATATTTTAATAATAAATCTTAGGATCAATTATTTGACCTTAATCTAAGGTCACATGTAATTTGGGTATTTTTACCTCTTGAGGCCAAACATTTTCTCATCTATTGGAGCGATTATTATTTCCTTTAATGAGATTATTTATGGTGTCTATGGACATCCTTCATATTGCATTGTGTTTATGTATGAATTTTCCTTTAATGATATTGTTTATGGTGTCTATGGACATCCTTCTCTTTCTAGATAATGTGTTGATTCCATTCATTTTTGGAAAGTATTGCTAAATATAACAAGGTATCAGCGTGAGTGTGAAAATTCTTTACTCAAAGATTTTGATGAGCTTTCTTCTATAATGATTCTAGAAATAGTGTGGTATTTTTTGAAAGTAGATGTAGAAGTTTCTTGTGTTATCAATAGTTATTTTTCTAAGGTTTTATGCCAACCCTAGCTAGACCTAGATCATGAGGATCTCACTATACCACAATATATCTATTGTTTTAAGAGAAGTATTTACTAGTAGATTTATTTTATTTCCATTTCTTGACATTCAATCTATTTTTTGTTTCTAGATGGATGCCATAGTTGTTGGATTAATTTTTTAAAGTTGTTTAAAAATTTTATTTGTATTTTATGGTTTTTCAAAAAAATACATTTTCTTCTCTACTTTATATTTTTTTGGTAGACTTCCATGCATTGAAAGATGCTCGATCCACTTGACAATGTTGGAAAACTTGTCCAAACTTCAATATTTTTAGATTCTTTACAAGATTTTAGTTGGCAGTCCCAGTTCAACACTTTTTACCATTTTTCCACAAAGTATTTGTTCTTTTTTGTTGAAAACTTGCTTTTATCTCTAAATTTTATAAATTTTAAGTTTTAAGTTATAACATTTTGAGAATATTCTCTTAATTAGCAATAAAATTGATAATAATGTAGAAGGTTTGGTGTGTTTATTGGACGAAGGATAGATCTATAATTTGAGGGGAGAGCTTAACCCCCAGGAGGTTCATAATGCATTAGTGCTTGGTGTAAGCACTAAGGTTCTTCATGTCTATGGTCATGAGGTTAGATCCACAACATGACTTATGGCTTGGAAGTTTTCTTGATAGTTGGAAAAATCCATGTGTAGCTAGGTGTCCATTTATGAAGTGGCATTGGGGTGTGAGCTACTGTTGGGAGCTATGTGGGGTTTTTTAGGTGCACACCCCCATTTATCCCTTGCATCATCTACAAAATAAAGCTATTTATATTTTTCTCTTAATAAAATTATGGTCATATTGGATGGTGTCCACCACATAGGAATATTTTGGCCTAGGGTGCTATTGATGGCTTTTTAAGCCTTAATACTACCACAAATATCATAGGTTAACTATCACATGATCAAATATAATATATACACAATATTATAAGGTCAAGATAACAATGTGAGTAGAGTAATATGAGTAAATTAATATGTATATCAAGGCTAATAATATATCAAATAACATTCAATAATAAACAAAAATATGAATGTAAATAGCCTGAATCATACATGTATCAAGCATGTAGAACAACTTACAATATTAATTACTCAAAATGTATGCAATCTTTATTACTCCACTTTCTCTTACAAATATAATAAGAACTTGTTCTTTTCTCTGTAATGTGATATGTTGTATTGTGTTCTATGGAGTATATATCCATAGTAATATAACACTTTGGATACTTGACTATTCCATTCCATATGCCAAGTCTCATGACTCTTGGCTTATCTACTTGACACTTGCATACTTTATGAACACTTGACTCTATATTGTATGCACACCTATACATGACTCTTACACTTCTATAACTTGCACACTTTAACCTAAGATACTTGTGCACATATTTACATTATATATTTGCACTCTTACATATAAGACACTTGTGCACATAGACTCAACTTACTCTTGCACTCTAACTCATAAAACACTTGTGCATATCCTGCACATTCACACTTACATAAAGGGAAATATTACTCACTCTAAACTATGACTCAACCCTAATCTATTATTTAAAAATGTACTATAAAGGTACCATGGGGGTACATTAGCATGTACCAAATAATGTAATATACTCCAACATCCCTCTATATTACATTATTTGATTATTGAATACTTTAGTCTTCATTCTTCAAGTGACCTTGCAGTGCATTTGAATTTCTACTTGAGCTTCATCAGGTTCATATTCTTACTTGGTTTTGTGTTCTAACTTTACAGAGGAAGTACTGTACGGTAGGCCCCATATTCTGCTCCTACTTTTCCAGAGATATTATCAGAGCTATTTTCGAAGGTGTTGGTGGGATTCTCGTGATTAGTGGGTATGGGTGGTTTTAGCCCATGGTATTGTGTCCACGGTATTCTAATACCACATTGTGGTTTAGGGTTGTAAGAGTTTCCTTTATATTGATTGTAATGTCCCATTATGGGTAAGGAGTGAATAATAATATCAAAGGAGGTGTGGCTCTTGTTTGCTGGAGTAGCCCATATTGGGTGAACCAGGGTAAATCTCGTGTGTTCTATGTGCATGATTTATTGTGAGTTGTTTTATTCCGAGTTATTTATTTTTGTATTAATTATTGTGGAATAAGTTTGGATAAAACTCTTCATATGGTATCAGAGCCAGGTTGTTAGCCATATAAGGATGCATTTATTGCTAGGGTTTCAATTTATTTGAAGAGGATCTACGGTTTCTAGGAGTTATAGAAAACCTATTATGGAGTGGGAGTTTTACGCAGAAGGAGCTTAAAGAAAAATAACATCAAATAATTCAAGGATAGAGTTTGAGATATTCAATGGAAAATTTTTTGAGCTATGGAAGTTAAATATGGAGGATATTCTCGTGGACAGAGATTAGTGGTCTGTTACCTCTGAAATGAAACCTTTTAGTACAACTGATGAAGATTAGGAAAAGTTGAATTAGAAAGCGAAGAGTCTAATTTGACTTTGTCTTGTAGATTCTATCGTAATCAATGTTTTTGGAGAAGCTACTACAAAGGATTTCTGGAATAAGTTAGAGAATATGTATCAATCTAAGTCCCTGGTGAACAAATTATTCCTCTGAAAGAAACTATATAATATGAGGATGAATGAAGGTGATTCAGTAGTAGATCATCTTAATGCATTCAATACAGTGGTAAGTCAACTTGCATCTGTTGAAATTAAGTTGAGCAAGGAAGATAAATGTATTACTTTGCTATGATATTTACCAGATTCGTGGGATAACCTAGTTGTAGCAATTGGTAGTACAAATTCAACCACATTGAAGTTTGAAGATGTTGTGGCATATCTATTATTAGAGGATATGAGGAGAAAATCCATGGAGGGTACATCAAGAGATGCCCTAACAGTGAGAGGGCATGCCAAGAAAAAAGATAAAACAAGATCTGATAATAGATCTAAGTCTAAAGGTAGAACTAAATCTCGAGGAAGGTTTGAGATAAAATATTGGAAATGGGGTAAGCTTGGACACATGAAGAAGGATTGCAGATCAAATAATGTTGATTATGGAAAGAGATATGATGAATCCACTTCCACAGAGATAAATAAATCCACTGATGAAGGAGGGGATGTATATATGGCATCTTTCTCTACGCATTCAGATAGAAATGATTGGTTGATCGATACTTGTGCCTCTTTTAATATGACTTCTCATGGGGAGTGGTTCAGTGAATATGAAAGATATGATGGGGGGAGGTACTGTTGGGAGATGATTCACAACTAGAATCATTGGTCGTGGAAGGGTAAAAATATTATTGCAGGATGGTAGGGTTAAAACCCTCCCAGGCGTGATGTATATTCCTGGCCTTACTAGAAATTTAATTTCTATAAGCAAAATAGCTGATGTAGCAGTAAACATTAGTTTTAGTAAGGATTCATGAAAAATGGTTTGTGGATCTATGGTGTTAGCAAGAGGAGTTTGGATTGGAACCTTGTATAAGCTATTGGGAAGCACTATGAAAAATGAGTGCAATAACTCAACTATTCATGAGGCTGAATTAGACAAAAGTTCAATGCTCTAGCATAAAATAATGGGACATATTAGAGAAAAGAGATTGCGTACCCTGTACACGAAAGGTATAGTCCAAGGTATCCATAATTGCTCAATGGTTTTTTGATTTCTATGAACATTGTATTTATGGCAAACAGAATCGTGTTAGTTTTCCATTTGGTGCTGCAAGATCAAAAGGGGTATTAGATCTAATTCATAGTGATATTTTTGGTCCTGTTCCTATTCCATCTCTTGGAAAATCATGGTACTATGCTTCTTTTGTTGATGATTTTTCAAGATATGCATGGATTTATTTTCTTAAGAGTAAATATGAAGTGTTTGATAAGTTTAGAGAATTTAAAGCACTTGTTGAAAATCAAAATAAGAAAAAGATTAATGTGTTAAGGTCTGATAATGGAGGAGAGTATTGTTCAATTAAATTTAAGGATTCTGTAAGCAATGTGGTATTGCAAGATAGAAGACTATTCCATATACACCACAACAAAATAGAGTTGCTAACATATTGAACAAATCACTTATGGAAAAGGCAAGGAGTATGCTTAGTGGTGCTGGTATGGCATAAGAATTTTGGGCAGAGGTAGTGAGTGTGGCATGTTACTTGCGGAATCAATCTCCTACATCAGCATTACCAGATCAAACTCCATTTGAAGCATGGTTTGGTAAGAAACCCTCTCTTTCACATCTTAGATTTTTTGGCTGTGATGCATACATGCATATTCCAAAGGAGAAAATAAGTAAGCTTGATAATAAGGTTGTTAAATGTATCTTTATTGGTTATAAATATGGTGTTAAAGGATATAAACTTTGAAATACAAAAACTAAAAGGACAGTTTACAGTAGATATGTGGTGTTTAAAGGAATGAAAAGTGATCATAGGACTGAAGTAACAAAAGAAGAACCTGAAAAGGTGCAATTTGATCTCATGGAAGAAGGATCCTAATCAGAAGAAGAAGAGGATGAACCAAATGTTCATACACCTATGGTAAGGAGATCAACACAAGAAATAAGGCAACCTGATAGGTATAGTTCATCTACTTTTTCTTCTTCTTTTATTTTATCTATTAATGATGAAGATCCTAGAACAGTTAGAGAAGCTGTTAATTCTAAAGAGGCAAACCTTTAGGAAGAAGCCATGAATGAGGAAACGATGACATTGAAAAATAACAAGATATGGGATCTAGTAAAATTACGTGGTGGGAGAAAAGTAATAGGTAGCAAATGGATCTTCAAGAAGAAGCAAAATATTGAAGGTAAAGTGGAGAAATATAAAGCTTGCCTAGTTTCTAAAGGTTATTCTCAGGTAGAGAGAATTGATTATGGTGAAGTATTTTCTCCTATTGCAAAACTAACCTCAATAAGATTTCTTTTATTTGTAGCTGCTACATTTGATTTTGAAATAGAGCAAATGGATGTAAAAATTGCATTCCTTCATGGATATTTGGAGAAATAAATATATATGAGATAGCCTAAAGGATTCATTGCTAAAGGAAAGGAGGATTTTGTATTTAAGTTAAAGAAATTTTTGTACGGACTGAAACAATCACCTAGAATGTGGTATAAAAAATTTGATACTTATGTTTTAGGACTTGATTTTGCTCGTAGCAATAATGATAATTGTGTATACTCAAAGAAAATTGGTAATGAACTTGTAATTATAGTTCTGTATGTTTAAGATTTATTACTAATTGGAAATAGTAAGGAAATGATCAGGGAAGTTAAGTATCAGTTAGCATCATAGTTTGACATAAAATATCTTGGATCTACAAATTTTATTTTGGGAATGCAAATAAATAGAGATCGTTCAAACAAAAATTTGTGGTTGAATTAGAAGAAGTATGTTGAGACAGTATTGAAGAGATCCAGTATGCAGGATTGCAAACTAGTGAAGGTACCTATTCCTTTGGGGGATAAATTGTCTTCTGAAAACTTTCCAAAAATAAAAGAAGAGCTAGAAGAAATGTCCCATGTTCCTTATGAAAATCTTATAGGGAGTTTAATGTATGCCATGGTATGTACTAGACTAGATATTGCCCATGTAGTGGGATTTTTGAGCAGATACATGTCTAAACCTGGTAAAGAGCATTGGACTACCATAAAAAGGGTTTTTAGATATTTACGTAATACATATAATTTTTCAATCTATTATGAATGTGCAGGTAAAAAAAATAGATCCTTGGATATAAAAGGTTTTGTTGAAGCAGATTGGGTTGGAGATCTTGACAATAGAAGATCTACTAGTGCTTATGTATTCAACTTGTTTGGAGGGGCTATTAGTTGGATAAGCAAAAGATAAACTGTTGTTGCTCTGTCAACCACTAAAGCTGAATACATGTAAGCTACTGATGCAAGTAAGGAAGCAATATGACTACAAAGACTATGTGTTGAGATTGAGTTCTTTCAAGGAGATGTGAAGATAAATTGTGACAACCAAAGTGCTATATTTTTGGTAAAGAACCCATCTTACCATTCAAGAACAAAACACATTGATGCAAAGTACCACTTTAGTAGGGACATGATTGAACAAAAGAAAGTGTTGCTAGAAAAAGTGGATACCAAGGTAAATGTTGCAGATGCTTTAACCAAGGCAGTTAGCACATAAAATTTCATGTTTTGTATAGTTGAAATGGGTTTGTAAAGATCGAGTGTTGGAACTAACATTGATTATAGCATTTCTGCAAAGTATTCAATAAGTGGGAGAATGTTGAATGTGTCTCATTCTTTATAGAGGAAGTACTGTACAACGGGCCCCATTTTCGAAGGTTTTTGTGGGATTCCAGTGATTAGTGGGTATGGGTGGTTTTAACCCATGGTATTATACCCACGGTATTCTAATACCACATTGTGGTTTAGGGTTGTAAGAGTTTCCTTTATATTGATTGTAATATCCCATTACGGGCAAGGAGTGAATAATAATATCAAAGGAGGTGTGACTCTTGTTTGTTGGAGTAGCCCATATTGGGTGAACCAGGGTAAATATCATGTGTTCTATGTGCATGATTTATTGTGAGTTATTGTTTTATTCTAAGTTATTTATTTTTGTATTAATTATTCTGGAATAAGTTTGGATAAAACTCTTCAGGGGGTACATTAGCATGTACCAAATAATGTAATATACTCCAAAATCCCTCTATATTACATTATTTGGTTATTGAAGACTTTAGTATTCATTCTTCAAGTGACCTTGCAATGCATTTGATTTTCTACTTGAGCTTCATCAGGTTCATCTTATTACTTGGTTTTGTGTTATGAATTTGGCACTACTACTATTTTCCTTCTAAATATGTTTTTAAAAAAGTTCATACCTTTCTTGTGCTCATATCTAAATTTTGAAAAATATTTATGAGGAAATCCATTAAGAGATTTTCTTGTCATTGTGTATATCCATTCTAAAATATGATTTTCTTTGTACCAATAATGTCTTTGAGAATTATTGGTACCTCCACAAATTTTGTAACAATGAAGATTCCAACATCTTTCTATCTTGTGTCCATGCCTACCACAATTTTCATATTTTTTTTGAATGTTTGAAGTCTTCATTAAAATTTTCTCTATCCGCACACTATTCATCTTCATAAACTATGTTTAAATTCTTTGAGTCACATGCAACACTTATTATTAGATCAAGTTTTTCTATCTTTATTATGAATTCCAAGTCAGAAGTATCATAGATTGCATGACAATTTTCTCTTATATTTTATTAAAGATCACTAATATCACATGTGTTTGCCATCATAGGCCTTAAGTCATTTGTATCACAACAAACATATATTTTTTAAATAAAAGGACAAAAATTTATTGATAAAAAGTCTGGATTACAAAGTATAGTTGAGCTTCCAACCAAGACTCAAATAAATAGCCAAACAAGCTAAAACCACTAGACTAGATTGACACCCAAAGAAGATAACAAGAACAAACCACATTAAGTCTGAACATCCTTTTGGATCAACTCCCACATGCGTTGAGAGTCCCCAGATGGGAGGCTCTCCCAGTTATCGATAATCCAAGGATCCAACAGCTTAGAAGCCCTTTTGGCCAGGTAATTAGCAACCACATTCTATTCCCTTGGAATGTGAACAAAGGATATAAATTTAAACTCTTCACTCATTCTAATAATCTGAATGGCTACAGAGACCAACTGCCAATCAAATTCCTCCACCCTTTTACTATTTAAAATATTAACCATAATTTGAGAGTTAAACTCATAGATAATCCTACGTAAGCCAAGAGAAAACCGCCTCTGCAAGGCCTCAAGAATTGCAAGAGCTTCCATAAAATTGTTGGAGTGAACACCTTTATATATGGAAAAGCAAAAAATAACACCACCAACATAATCTCTCCCAACATCGCCAATTATAGCATATCCAAGATTACCCCTGGATGATCCATCAATATTAATTTTTAAAACTCCTCTAGGGGGTGTCCTCCACCTACCATCTCTCCTAACATTATTGCTAAGTTGAGGAACCCTGCTAGGGCTAGAAGAGTTCACACCATCCCCAAAGAGACCAAGGGCTTGTTGTACCTTCTCCTCCCTAGAATCCAAAAGAGGGTCCACATCACATTGCTATGGATGGTTTCTTGAACCATACACAAGATACTTTTCTAGATCTGTTGAACAACCAAATGACTACCCTAAAATATACGATGATTTTGTTCAAGCCAAATCTGATAGATGATGCAAGAAGGTCCCAAATTCCAAGCCACCTGAAGGAAGGGGGCATTGGTCGAAGGTCTACCCAAAATCCTCCAAAAATCCACCAGGGACAACACATGAAAACATGGATGGTTCCAAGCTCTCCACCAATGGTGCCAAATGTCTCTGGTAAAGGAGCATTGGAAAAATAAATGAGAAGATTCATCCTCATTCTTATCGCAAAGGACACAAAAAGAGGGACCCTAAAATCCCCTCTTCCTCACGTTATCTCTAGTGAGGCATTTATTACGAGCTACTAGCCAAAGAAAGAAGTTACATTTTGGCCAACAAAATTTGTTCCACATATTTTTCCACCATGTGACACGAAGACTCCTATACTTTTGCTTATCAAGAACCTGATAACCATAGGCTACCGAGTAGGTTCCCTTGGGATCAGGGTTCCAAGCTAGAATATCTTTACCTCTCAATGAATAACAGGGCCTCCACATAAGAATAAGAGCAAGCACCTCTATGTCCTTGGTCAGTCCCCCATTGAGCTATTCTTATGGGTCTTTCCACTTGTACATCTCCATATTTCTAAAAGACTAGATTTTTTTAAAGTCCTCCACACGAGACTAGCCTGCTTCCAAGAAAAAAATGCTTAGGGAACGTAACCTGGGATATTTATTCAAGATAGGAGGGTGGCCATCCTAAGAATCCTCTCAAAAAAGAGCATCTGATCCTCGATTGCAAATTTAGAACAAACCTTGCTTGATTAAATTAGCTCCTCTTTTCAGAGTGTCCCAGATAACTGAAACTTTCCCAACCAAGCTAAATCTAGGGATCTCAGCCTCAGAAATACCTCTCAAGTATTTACAAGATAATATTTTAGCCAAATATGATCTTGAGTGGTACACCATCTCCAATAAAGAATTGCAGCCAAAGCCTGCCCAAAAAGAGCTGTCTGTTGCAACCCAAGGCCTCCCTCTTACACCAGAATACATATAGAATCCAACCTAACAAAACTTCATTTATATTGATCAATTTTTCCAAAACATAAAAACTATCTTACCAAAGCATCCATGTCCTTGATGAAATGAGAGGGAGCTATTTGTACAAAATATCTATAAATGGGTAAAGCTTGAAAAATAGATTTCAAAAGCAACACTCTACCTGCAGTGGATAGCCATATAAAAGTCTAGTGATTCACCTTCCTTCTAAACTTATCAAGCATAGACTACCAAGAAGATCTAGGTAGAGGATGAGATGAAATTGGAATACCAAGATAAATGAAGGGAGGAGTCCCAACCTGGAATCTTAGAATGCAAAAAATCCTGGCTTGAATAAGAGGAGAGGTATTGAAGAAGAAAATAGAAGACTTGTCCTCATTAATCAACTATCCAGAAGCACCAAGATATGTGTCAAGAGACTATCTAATATTGCTAGCTTCCTTGATAGTGGCAACTCCCAAAAAAGAAGTATCATCAACAAATTGAAGGTGGGAAATAGGTGGTAAACTACTATCCCACTTCCAACTCTGAATGAGACCCTGCATGACTTGAGACTTGAGCAATCATCCCAACCATTATGCCATAATGATAAATAAATAAGGAGATAAAGGATCTCCTTGCATCAATCCCATTAAGGCCTCAAATATCTCTGATGGCTCATTATTTACCAAGAACAGAGAACGAGGAAGAAGAAACATAGCTCATCACCCATCTAATCCATTCCTCCTCAAATCCAAAAGCAACAAGAAATTTCTGAAGAAAGGACCATTTGACCCGATCATAGGATTTGGCCATGTCCAACTTAATGAACATAGTTTTCTCCTTAGAAATTTTCATTAAGTGAATAGATTTTGTAGCAATAAAAACCCCATCTAGGATTTTTTGGCCAACAACAAACCCTCCTTGCTCCTCAAAGATGATTTTTCTCAACCATATCTTCAGCCTCTCAATAATAATTTTTGTGATGATCTTATACACAACATTGTAGAGAGCAATAGGCCTGAACATATCCAAGGAATTTGCTCCCTCTTTTTTAGGAATAAGCACCATAAAGGTAGCATTTAGGGCCCTTAGCATCTGTTTGTTATTTTGGGACTCATGGACCACCTCCAGAAGATCAAATTTGATTAAATCCCAAAACTCCTAATAAAACTCAATCAAGAATCCATCTAGGCCTGGGGGTTTTCCTTTTCATCTTGAATAAAACATTTTCCAACTCCTCAAGGGAAATTGATCCCATCAAGTGCTCATTCATATCTGTAGAAAAAATTGAGGGAATATAGTTTAGAATAAGCTTTTCATTCTCATCATATCAGAGGGAGTCCTAATTGAAAAGAGAGGAAAAACACCTCTTAGTCTCTTCTGAAATATCCCTGAGAGAAGAGAGCAAGGAACCCTAAGAATTCACAAGATAGGTAATCAGGTTACCATTACGATGAGCCAAACCTGAGTTATAAAATAAGACTATGTTCTTATTCCCTTACTGAAGCCAATCTACTTGAGCCTTTTTACTTCCCAAAAAATTCTTCCCTCAGTTCCCATTCAACAAGGTCTTTTGCAATCTTAGAGTCCTCAACAAGAAGCTCCTTTGTGAGTCCCTAATCTATAATCTTCCTTGAAGCTTCTTCCACCCTCCTAAGAGCTACCAACTTAGCCAAGGAAAGGTTCCCAAAATTTAGTCTATTCCATATCTTCAATTTATGCTTAACAAATTGTAGTCACTTCATAAAGGAATACATAGCAGTGCCATGAGGAGGTTTTCCAGTGGTCCACCAGCCTCGCATGAAATCATGAATCTTAGGATCATGACGCCACATAAGTTGAAACTCAAAATAAGAATTCTTCTTTAGCCCTAACTCCAGAGTAGAGAGTTTGATATGCCAATGATCAGATCCTCTACCCTCTAGAATCATAGAACTAGCACTTTTGTTATTACCCATCCAATAACTAGAGATCAGAAACCTATCTAGTATATCTGAGATGGAAGCTTCCCCACACCTTCTATTGTGCCAAGTAAATATCCCATTATCTAGCTTGATGTTAGCAAAGTTTAGGGCTTGGATATGAGCACTGAAGATAGAAGAAAAAGGCTTGATATGGTCAACCCCATCGTGTTTCTCCTCCAGACAAGTGATAGAGTTGAATTCTCCAACCAAAATCCATGGGTATAGGGGAGCCAAAATTCTCACAAAGAAAATGTGTTCCCACAAATTCACTTTACCATTGTAATCAATAGGAGCATACACATTTGTAAGTAGGATGGTTTCACCAGATTCATTATCATGCCCGATCATCAAAATAGACCATCTGCTAGAAATCCAAGTAATAGGGGATATCTTAACCAAATCCCATAAAAAAGCGATGCCACCAACATATCCACATGCACCAATACACTAGAATTACCCCCTTCTACACAACTTGGGAGCAATATTGAACATAATATCAGTAGCCAGTTTAGTTTCATGAATAGAAACCACATCTGGAGAATGTACACAAACCAAATCACAAACAACTTTTTATCTGGGGATGCTGTTCAACCCCCTTACATTCCATGAAAGGATAATAATTTTTGGGGGTTAGAAAAATGGGAGTCCAATGTTATCACCAAGCTTGACTCCACCAAAGTCTCCTCCATTAACTTAATTTTATCCTGTTCCTTCTTTCGGCCTACCTTCATATTCTTATCCGAAAAACTTTTTTTAATTATTTTATGTTGCAATCCCAACATCGTAGGAGTTTTGTAGTCCAAGGATGATTGCATTAGTGTCTGAGTAGGAGAGGGTATAACTAAATCTATACCACTTTCCAAAATAGTTTTACTTCTAGGGCTAGATCCAACCATATCAGCTATACTCAGATCCAAAGCCCTTTGTTCTTCATTTAATCCCCCTAGATCTAATTCCTTAAGTTCCACCTCAAGAAGAAACATATGATTCGGCCCTATTATATTTGCATCAGGTAGCAACGTTTCAGGTATCTCCATGCATTGATCAAGATCATCTAATATTTAAAAATAGTTGAGTAGAGCATCTGGCTGGCTATCCTTAAGGTTTCTCTTTGCCCTTCATCCTCTGTTTTGGGATTTTACCAAAACAAAGCCTTCCTTATCCCGTTCCCCTTCCTTTATCGGGGCTTTTCCTTTATCCAAATTTTGTCTAGATCAAGAGGGCCTAGGATTTGAAGCCACGGGTGGGATAAACTTAGGGCATTTTCTTTGCAGGTGGCCATATTCACGGTAAATCCAACAACGAAATGGAAGAGCTTCATAGTCAAGTTTTTGAACCCATGAAGTCAATCCAAACTGTATTTCAATAGAATATGGAATAGAATTATTTAAATCAATTTCAACACAGATACGGGTAACAGAGATTACATTTTTATCCATTGTCTATTGTGACGGTCCAACCGGCTTCCCAAGAAGGATAATCTTATGCAAGATATTAGTTCTCCAAAATTCCAATGGGAGCCATAAAAGCCGAACCCATACTAAAACTCATGACGACTGCTCCTCTGATGGGTTGAAATCCACATGCCAGGGTTTAAGAAAGAGTCCTGCTTGGTTATATAAATAAGGACCCCCTTCAAATTCTTTGTTACGATCTGCAAGACAAGATAAAATCGCCATAAAATAGTTGTTTACACTCAGCATCACCTCCATGTCGCCTTTAGGATTCCAAGTCTTCCTAACCCAAACCTCCACAAAGGGGAGAGAAATTTGGATGCCCAAAATTTTTCTAATAAGTGTATGTTTGGTTAAATACTCCATATATTCCGCCATGAGTCTGGTTGAACCACTAGAATTAGCCTAGCTTCACATCGTTCCAAACATCCATTATTATTTAACAAGCGGTTCCCGACATGCACTGGGAAATCCTGTTCCTTCCAATCATTTTCAGATGAAAAAAATCACGAGCATGCACTCTCTATGATGGATCCGATGCCATCACGACATTCCTCCAATTTTTTAGACCTCCTCCAAAAACTGCTGCCATCCCCATAGAGTAGTTTTTCCTCATCAAACCCTAGCAGAGTTGTTTTTCCTCATCAAAACCTAGCAGAGTAGTTTTTTTCTCCTTCCCCCACTATGCATCATTTCATAACAAACATATTTCATCATGGGTTTATTTCCTAATTATTCAACTTTTCCTTATTTCCTTATCTTGGAAACATTTAGAGTGATTATTCCCTTGTATATTATTTTCCATAGAAAATAGGTACAATATTAAAATGTTCATAACAATCATTAGCATCATTAAGAACACTTAGCATGCATTGTTGAAGATTAAAAATTATCCCCTTTTTTCTTCTTAAATAATAGATTGTAAATATTCCATCACTTCACTTGACACATATTTTTCATCTTCAGTAGCTTCTTGAGAGAAAACTTGTAAAATATTTTTGGTTGATTTTTTTTTTGTCTTTTATTGCCATGTTGCAATAATCAAATTTTATTGTAGAACACCTTATGACTCCCAAGTCAAAATATAAAATTTTCAATTTCAAAATTTCAAAAAATAAAACCCAAAACTTAAAAAATTTAAATAGCATAGTTGAATTCCTTATCACTCCACCCTTAAGATTTTTTTTTTCAAAAAATAACCAAATTTAATCTTAACTCTTCTAAAAACAAATGAACATAAACAATCCATTATTACTCCAAATGTATAACTTTAATCTAAACTTAACACTTCTAAAAATTAAAATAACTTCAAGCCTTATCTCTCATATCTATAAATCCAAATTAAACCTTTGAAAAGCTTTAACTAAATAAATACCTTATTCATCCTATTAATAAGCTTTTAAAAAAATTAAACCCTAAAAATATAAACCAACTTCTCACCAAAGATAAACACACGATTGTATTGCTTGTTGTCCCGAATGCACATTGTCTTGATTGCATGCTCCTCTTGTGTTTGTGTGAATGCTATTAGATAAAAGCATTGGAGACTCCATGTATATCCATGCATGGAATCATTTCTTTTCAGATGTTACATACTACTTCAATTTCACTCTTCAATGCTCAAAAATCATCCCAACGCACAATATCTTTCTCAGATGTTACTTATTGCTTAGAGCTCATCCTATAACACTTATCAACACTCAAGCTCATTCTTGGATGTTACTATTTTCTTAGAACTCATCCTATGGCACTCAAAAGTTTCTTGGATATTTTATTACTTATTTTGGTGCTCAAAATCTATCATTTCTATTAGACACCTTCCCTTAGCACTCAAAATACCTATTATACGTTTAGGTTTCCCTTCAAACGTTCAATTTTTGTGCTCTAGTTTGCGCTTAGATGTTCACCATTACTTTGGTTAATATTCCTCCTTGGTTGTTGCATCTCTTGAGTGATTAAAATAGTGCTCTCCTTAATAACCTAGATAAACACTTAGAATTCTCCTCTCCTCAAACACTTAGACATTGTGCTTAGAACTCCTCTTCTCAAACACTCTTCTAATTGTACCTTAAAATATTTGATTACTATGTTATATTAAATCACTTAGATGTTCAACATCTCTTTAGATGCTATGTCCCTTTATTGATAGCTTCACTTTGACATCTTTTTATCCACGTAGACTAGCTTCTTCTTTCTTCTATGTTTGCTTACCAATCTATCCTATTGCACTTCATGTACCTCGACTGATGCACTTCATGTATCTCAATATTTGTACTTCATGTACCTTGACCTTTGTACTTCATGTATCTTGATCTCTATTTCTTAGTGCAAGTGACAATTGGATGACTTGCTTTTGTTGCAAGTGGTAACCGGATGACTTATTTTTGTTGCAGGTGGCAACTAGATTCTTGAGAGCTATTCTTCCTTTTTGGAGCTCTAACAAATAAAATTTATCTTTAGCTTATATTATCTTCTATTGTCTCCATTATGCTTTGATATTCAATGAAACATTTTGCTTATTATCTTATGAAACCTTTTATCTCATGTTTCTTTTTACTAGAAGCCTCTTTTTCTTCTCTATATATGAATATTATTTTAGCTCTTATCCTATATAGATTTAATGATTTACTTTTATTGCTTCAAGAATGAATACCTATCTCAAGATTGATGTATATTTCTCAAGACCTGATATATTTTTTTGCTACTCTCTATTTCTTCTTAGGAAGCTCTGTATGCTTCTCAATTTGCTGCTAGCAATTATTCTACAGTTAAAAGCTAAAATTATTCTCTATCTTTTGTAGGAAGCTTATCACACTTCTTCTGCTTAATCTCGGTCACAAATTTTTCTCTTTTTCTCTATACTAGATTCAATATCAAGGTCAATTTCTCTGTGGCCTGAATCTTCTTTTTTGTACTTAATATCTATCATTGTCAAGGTGACTTGATTGTCCCTAATTCCTTCAATATTTCTTAATATCAAGGGTTAGCAATGATTCTAATTTTTCTCTTGATATCAAGTTGACTCTAAATATCCCTAATGCTTCTACCAACTTTTTATGTCAAGGGATATCTATATCCTTGATTCCACTATAAATGTCAAGGGTTGGCTATGTCCCTGAATGATCAACTATCTCAAAGTTGATTCACCTTCCAGTATAAATGAGTCTTGGTTTTCATTGGTTATTCTTCAACCATGTAAAGAATCTAGTATATATCCTCACTATGATATTACAATAGAATCTGAGTCAGACTGCTTTCAAAGTGGATAAAATCTCAATCAAATTTATCAAGCTAGACAAAATTAATTTTTTTGTAAGTGGCTAAATTAACTCTATCAATATAGACAAAGTCTGGTGGTGGTAGCTCTGATACCATTGATGGATTTTTAAGCCTTAATATTACCACAAATATCACCGGTTAACTATTAGATGATCGAATATAATATAGCCACAATGCTATAAGGTCAAGATAACAATGTGAGTAGAGTAATATGAGCAAATTAATATGTATATCAAGGCTAATATATATCAATAAAATTCAATAATAAGCATCCATATAAATGTAAATAACCCAAATCATACATGTGTCAAGCATGTAGAACAACTTACAATATTAATTGCTCAAAATATATGTAATATTTATTACTCTACTTTCTCTTATAAATATGATAAGAACTTGCTATTTTATCTATAATGTGATATGTTGTATTGTGTTCTATGGAGCATATATCCATAGTAATATGATAATTTGGATACTTGACTATTCCTTTCCATATGCAAAGTCTCACGACTCTTGGCTTATCTACTTAACACTTGCATACTTGATAAACACTTGACTCTATATTGTATGCACACCTATACATGACTCTTACACTTCTATAACTTGCACACTTTAATATAAAACACTTGTGCACATATTTACATTACATATTTACACTCTTACATATAAGAACCTTGTGCATATAGACTCAAATTACACTTGCACTCTAACTAAAATGACACTTGTGCATATCCTGCATATTACAACTTTACATGATACTTGTGCATGTCTTGCACATTCACACTTATATAAAGGGAAATATTACTCACACTATAAAATATGACTCAACCCTAATCTATTTTTTACAAATGTATGATGAAGATACCATGAGGGTACATTAGAATGTACTAAATAATGTAATATACTCCAATAGGCACATGTGTTTTAATATTCATCCTCTTGTTTTGTTGGAGATAAGTTATGGATAATTTTCATCTTGGAAGATGGTATGTTGAGAAGGCTAGGAGCATTTAGTGCATGTAGAAAGTGTTTTTTGGATCTTCCACATAAATGGTCTACCCTTCAAATGGAAGGCTAGGCATAGTTGTTATCAATGACCGAAAAAGGTATGCAACTAAAAAATGTGGTATTGGATCTTAGCATGAGGGAGCTCATGTCTTTAAACCCCCTATCGAATACTTTGCTAGCATTAGAATTGATATTGATTGGTTGGTAGTCAACATGCACTTGTTGTTTAATGTGGCATCATGGAGGAGTCGCTTGACATATTTGAGATACAATGAATTTTCCTATTTGACCATTAATAAATCATTTGAGTAATCAACAAAAAACTTGGAAAATAAGATATTTTTGGTTTGAAATATTGACACATGGAATATTTTGAGTCACTAGTACTCTAGCGGCCTGTACAATCAATGTCCTAGTGGCACACCCTTATTTAGTTTATTGACACTTGATGATAATTGGTTCACTAAAACTATATTCAATGGGTTGTCTAGTCAATGTAAAGTTCACTCCCTCTTGTCCATCCAAATGATGATAATGACACTTCACGATTCACTAGAGATAATTCTTAAAATTTATATGGTTTATATTTTAGTGGGATTTTTTGTGCTTTTTGGTTTAACATTTTGAAGGCCATAAATTTTGCTTATGGAAGTGTTTTGAGGATTTTTTAAATCATATATTTTTTAATGCCTTTGTGTGAGTTATATTTTTTCTAGTCACAACTATACACAAAGGAAGTTTTTAGGGATATGGATGAACATGTACCCTGCTTAATGAAACTAACTCTACAACCTAGAAAATCAAGATAGAATGTCTACCGAGGGATAAGGGAATTCTTAAAAATATGAATAAGGACCCTAAAGATACCAATTTTGAGGAGAGAAAACAATTTTATAGGGATAAGAAGAAAGTAGCCCATGGTGTGATTGCCTTGCATTTTGACATGGTCTATGATAATAACATTAGTAATATACTAAACCCAATTTTTTTTTACTATATGTGTGATCATGTTGATTCTACTTAGGTTAGTAGATTGGAGGTACATCTTGTTACATTAGAAATAATTTTTTTTGGAACCATTAATGATAATTTCAATTGATTCATGAAATTGCAAGAATACGTCTCCATTGATAGAGGGAATTCTAACACTAATATATACCTTGACTATTTTAATATAGTGTTCAATAGTATTTCAAAGACATATGAGACAGTGGATATTTTCTTTGAAATGCTATATGTGTACTTCCCCAAGTATCCTTCTTCATCCCTTGATGATATCTTCAATTTTCTACTTCACCATTTGGCTTGATGATAATGATGAGAAAACCATTATCTCACCATCTAGAATCATGCTAAGAAAGTAGCTAATCGAGATACCAAAATGAAGCAAAAGCATAAAGAAAATAAGACCAAAAAACTATTTAAGAATTTGATCTATATATGTTGCAAGAAGGAAGGGCACGAGACAAAGTTTTATTGACAACAAATAAATAAGTTTGAATAAGAAACTAAAAAGGGGGGTGTTAATGCTAGTCTCTTCTATGTTAATGGTGAGGATGACCAAGATGGATAGAACTCATATGTAAATATAGCTATCAAGTCAACTTATTAATATCAACTTCCTAAAAAAAGTAGATTACATATTTAGGGGTAATATGACGCATGATAAAGCATCTCCATCTTTGAAATGACACAATGGTTAACATTATGACGAACATGTTGTTATTGGTGATGAATCCTCATAGGTGGTTGGATCTAGAAAAGTGATATTTGGTTCCTCCTTATTCAGATATGTTATATATGCACTAGAAATAGAACCTAATATTATTTTGATTTACCACATCACTCATCCTAAGAAAAAAGTGGATTTTTTGCTAGATAGATGGATGACTAAGGATATTGATAATGGCTTCAAGACAATTGCATCAGGATATTGTGATGATTCTGATTAGATGTATAGGTGAAAACTCTTTAATTTATTCTTCTTCTTCTTCCTCCATGAAGAAATATTTTATGGCTATGGTGGTTCAAGCATATAACACCAACAAGTAGTGTTATCATAGACTTCAACATATCAATTACAGATCCTTGAAGTACATGAGCCAATGATAGATGGAAAATGATTTTCATCCAATTTTTCCTTCAAGTAGTTTTTGCAAGGGTTGTGTTTTGGGGAAGCATCATAAAGATTATTTTTTCAAAAGGAAGAAATAGGCATGCTAGTTAGAATTCATAATATTTTTCAAAAATAAACATAATCAATCCATCCATTCAAATATTATACAAAAATCGTAAAAGGATAAAAAAAGGAAAAGAGACAGATATCTATGGATAATATACACAACACTCTAATAATAAAATGAGGAGTGGTGGGAGGTATTTATACCAATACCAAAACCCCAATTACATAAAAGAGTTTAAATAAAAGCTGACATAACAATAGGACTTAAGGTTAGTTACAAGTTATAAGGTGGGTTTAACCATAACAAGGTTAACCATAGCCTATAGGTATTATATAAGAAAATATTACAATAAATTCAATAAATTGTACAATAAATGCCCTTAGGCATATCCAATATTACATCATACAATATTGACCTTGACCATGAATCAAATTATAATTTCAACACCCCCATAATCTAAACTGAGGGGCCAAGGAGAGAAGATATTAGTGATAATATTATCTAGTGATAATATTATCTTCCCCACATAATGCATGATCTAGTGGGCATCAACATTTTAAGGTAGACTTCTATGAATCCCCCTCATCATCTATATTTTGTTGCCACAAAATATTTCTTGCACAAGAGTCTACTTAGGCTATGTTGGAGTCATCATTACCACTATTAGACACTCTTGCACAAGTCCAAAGAACACTTATACTAAGACTTCAAATCAAGAAGATAATTCAAGATCACCATCTCCTTTAAAGATAAGATCATTGAATTTTTTATAGTCGCATAAGGCATGAATTAAAGGCACAAATTTTCATAGTACAATATATATCATCCTATTTAAATATTTTATCTTATCCTTGGGCCACCTAATTTTAATCACCAAAAGAGGCTTTGCATGGACCTACTTAAAGAAAGAGTTGCAAAAAAATTCCAAGAGTACCTAGACAAAAAAGTAAAAGAGAAAAGAGATCATGGCATATTAGATCTTCATGAATAAGTTGAATCAATTACCCAAAGGAGGAAAAAAGCTTGACTACATCCCACCCTACATTCTTTTCTTGCAAGCCTCTAAAAGACTTAAAATTTGCTGCTATTGTCAAAAATACATTTCTATATCCCAAAATAATTATCCAAAGATTTTTACTACATAAAATATGAAAACATACCCTTTCAAAATAGGGTAAAAGAACTTGAGGATTATTCAATACAATTTGGTCCCTAACACTGGAACAAGTCCATAAACCAATGTCACCAATGTTTAGAGCTCAAAAAATCTTGCTATTTGAAAAAAGGGCTTAAAATGCTTTCATATGCAAAATTTATGACCTCTAAAGTATTTACCCTTATAATCCTCAAAAATAAAAAAAATTAATCCACCAAGCCTTAGAAAAAATATGTTGAATTACAACTGGCCATGTGTCATTTGCTTATTCACTTGTGGCCACCATTCATCTTGCACCACCTGGCCACTATTGGTGCATTGTAAATTTGACATATGCCTTCTTCATATTGGTTGGAATAGGTATATGTATCAAAAGGGTTGATCATGTGGCACTAGAAGTAGCTATGTTAGATGCCACCATGGCCAAAAAGCCATTCTTTTTTAAAAATATCAAAATGGAGCTCCAAGGGATTTGATCTCGAGATCCCATCACTCCAATATTGTTGTGCTACCCAAGGAAATAATGCAACGTATGAATCACATATTGTGATTATACATACACACATAGTTCTAGAGACCAATAAATTCACAATTTAAAAGATCTTGAATCAATCCTAGGTTGCACTATATACTAATGACCCTGTATGCTTTGCATAAATAAATTTTTAGATAGTCTTTTGGTGAATAAATTATTGACAATCCATCTACAAAAAAATAAAAAATAAAATACATCATTGTTTGAACCCTGAACCTCCTTTCTCACATTCCTAACAGATGCCCCATTTGGCTAGTGAACCATGTGCTTGCTATGAAATGAAACATTAATTTGTTGTAAGTTGTAGACACCAAAATCTAGCCACTTGTTCTCCATCCATATTTTCTCATTACATCTCCATTATTTTTATATATTTATATATTTGTTTAATATATATAATTATAAATATATAAATAATGGATAATGTGGTGGGAAACTATGGATGGATGATAAGTGGCTAGATTTTGGTGTCTACATAAGTAAACTATTCCTCATGGTCCAAATCAATAAAAAATATCACACAAATTTAAATTTGGGATCCTTTATGGTGAATACTATCACTTCAATTTGAATAGCCATTATAGAACCTCCATAATGTTGCTCATAACAAGGTTTTTATAGTAGCAAAAGGAATATTATTTGCTAGTGAAGTATGCAAAAAGTACATAAAAAAATATAAATTCAAGTTTGAATTAGAATCATGCTCATTACTTACTCCAACTATGTTTCCATGGTAATTATGATGAGGAAGGATACTAACATAATAAAATAAACTTAAATATTTAGTTTGAGGATTAGAATATCGAAACAAGAAGTAAAGTCGACAAAAAAACTCCAAGAATTTTAGAAAAAATTGGGAAGTCTCCTTTCCACTTCTTATACTAAAGATACTTATGAATCTTTGAGAAGTAATCCTTCCTAAAATATATAGGAAGGATTGAAGATTCCAAATATTATTTCTTTGTGACCAAGCAATGACGACTCAGACCTACTCTAATAACAAGCTGGAAATCACAATATTTTCCAAAACCAAATAGAAGCAATTTATTTGCTCAAATATTATGCATTAAGTATAAAATATGAAAGAAATAAAAAGATACATAGAGATTGGGGATGCCCATAGGAACCATAAATAACTATTGTATTACTTGTTAATAAGATATACACCACCATAATAAAGCGATGAAAGGTGGAGGGTATTTATACCGATACCAAAATGTTGGCAATTTTGGGTACATTGGGTACATTGCCTTTGCTCAAGTGTTGATGTTGTCATTGATGTTAAGAAACGGAAGGGTTTTTGTGAAAACCAAGGCAGAAAAAATAAAAGGTTTTATTTAAAACCATAGAAAACATATTTGAAATGGGTTTTTCTTAAAACCCAAGTTGGCTCTTCGTTTCTTTGAAAAAGGTGCCCCGGTGATGAAGATATTTAATTTTAAATATTTAGTTTAAATTTTATTTATTTAAAATTTAAATTAATATTTTAAAATTAAATTAAAGTATTTTTCGTCATGGTTGGAAATGCCGACGTATTTGGAAATAAAGGGCAAAATGAAAGTGCATATATAATGAGGGTATTAAATTCATTTAATGGTGTGCGATATTCGAAATGCGCTCGTTCGATGAAATAATCGGGAAGGAGTGTTGAGATAGAATGATTTTTCGATGACAAAAATCAGCGAGTGAACCTTTGATCAGAGCGCACGCCAATCGAAAGGGAGAAGG
Organism: Wollemia nobilis; assembly: GCA_028583015.1. Lineage (NCBI taxonomy): Eukaryota > Viridiplantae > Streptophyta > Pinopsida > Araucariales > Araucariaceae > Wollemia > Wollemia nobilis. Next base: position 960,957 of record JAQPPZ010001808.1, read on the forward strand.
AAGTAAAGTTTGCAAAGATACAAAGGAGAGCGGTTAATGCAAGGCTAAGGATAAAATGTATTCGCATCCGCTCGAACACGTGAGGGAGCAAAGAAGAGGACAAGTTTCTACGTATTCCAAGGCCAACGAAAAGACTAAAACCGAAGCTCACCTTTTTCGTCTTACATGGGCAGATAGCCTAGGTGGAAGGAAAGCGTTCAAAGCACGTAGCAGCCGAGAAGTTAAGTGTTCGAATCGCTACGCAATATTTTTCTTTGACTAGGAAGACGCACCGGTTTTTTAGTGGAGAAATAGAAGTGCATGCTCCTCGATGTTTGCATGAGTGGTGACACGGGTTCAAAGTAAGGTGGGTGCACTTGAGGCAATATAATAATTTTTATAAGGTATGCTTGGCACATGATTTTGGGAGTTATAAGGGTTATGTGTATATGTTTTAATTTGATTAAATCTTGGAATCTACAATATGTTGTTGCAATAAAAGGTATGCTATAAAGATTGTTTATTATTACTTTATTGTTGGATTATGAAGTAATTTATTGTATAAGTGGTTTTGGGAGTTATAAGGTTATGCAATGTTGTGATTTATTTTATTTTATGGTATAAGTGGTTTTGGGAGTTATAAGGTTATGCAATGTTATGATTTATTTTATTTTATGGTACAAGTGGTTTTAGGAGAGATAAGGGAGTTGTGCAATTAAAGGCTTTGGTGATGATTATTGAAAGGTGGAATAATGTTGATTATTTTGTGATTTACTAACCCTTGTGACGATTGAAAAAAGAAAGTTGTGATGGTGGCAAATTTCCAAAGGGGTTCCTTCACTTCAATAAGGTATGGGCACATTCTTCTTATCAGTATGATTGGTGTATGTTATTCCTAAAATAATATTGGAGTGAAAAGGTTTTCAACAAGGTTTCCTTTGGTTGAGTGTAAGTCCTAGTTTATGGTTTGTTGAAAACTACTTATGCATTGTTATCATTAATGAGAGTTTTGGTGAATGCATAATTATGTTTTGAGGTAGTGGAAGCATTGTGCACTAGGGTTTATGATTGTGAGTCTTGCTACTTGCTTTGAGTTGGTGAAACCCTTAGTTGGCTATTTTGATATTGATGGATGAGTGCTTCCATAGTGGTTGTGTTGATCAAGTTAATGCTTTACTTGATACATGATATTGGGCTTACTCCATTGAGTTGATTTGAACAAGTTATTCTATGCATTTGGTGATATTGTGTTGGTGGCTATTTTGTTCAAATATCTTTGGAGGGAAAAGGATTTCTACTTGTTTCCTTTTCTTGTGATGATTGGTTGAATGCTTCAAGGTTAATGTTGAGTTGAATGATGTTGGTTAAACCTTGTCTTTAAGAATTGTTGTTGAAGCCCTAATTGATTGAGAAAAGATATTGGTTGTTGGAAAGAACATGAGTATCATTGTTATATGAGATATTGCATGGTTGGCAATTGTTGGGTTGTGTTTCATGTTCTTGAGAAAAGCATACTACATCTATCTTATTCTTTTGAGATTTGAAATTGAGTTGAGATTGAGATTGGGAGTTAAGTATAGAACATATTGAGTCTCTAACAATTCTCTTTATGCTTCTATGAGGTGGATGAATCACATTGGGTCTCTAACCATTCTCTTTGTGGGTTCATGCCAAGCAAGTGTTTTTGATGAACTTGTGAGCAGGTTTTGGACAGGTTCCATTGGGGACTTGTGAGCAGGTTTTGGACAGGTTCCATTGGGGACTTGTGAGCAGATTGTGGACAGGTTTTGTTGAGGACTTGTGAAGCTGAGGTTGATAGTTCTATCAGAGAACTTGAGGACAGAGGTGTATTGGTTCTATGAGAAGAACCTGAGGACAAATTTGTGCCAGACCGAAGGACTGTGTTTGGTGCTGATCAAAGACAAAGGACGAGGACATTTGTGCTAGACCGAAGGACTGTGTTTAGTGCAAATTCAAGGACCAAATTTAAGGTGATAGAGTTGAGGACAGAGGTCTCCAGCCAGATCAGGGAAGACAAGTGTCTTCTGTGGATAGAGTTCCATTTGCTAAGGGCAACGGAGGCAGAGGTCTTCTAGAGGATCACCAGCTAGAGCAGAGGTAGGGGAAGGTATCTCCTTTGAGCAGAGGCTCATAAATTCAGATTGGGGGAAGGTTTCTCCTTTGGGCCGAGGCTCATAAACATTGTAATTGGGAAGGTTTCCCAAAGAAATTTGAGATAACTTTTAGAGAAAAGTTTTGAGGATGAACCATGTAAATTGTTGTGTCACTTTGTGGATGGTTTTGTGCATTGCTTTGGATATATTGCTTTACTATTTTGAAGTATAAAGGAAAAAGTAAAAAGAGGTCTTATACTGTTCACCCCCCCTATCAGTATAAGCTTGTGTTCTTCAATTGGTATCGAGCCGGTTCCTTCGAAAAGTTTGACAGCTTGAAGGAAAAGCTAGTAAAGAACACAATGGATTATTCCAAAGGTAATCGACTTCAAGATAGTGATGAGTCTTCTAGTGATGAAGAGGTATATTACAGCAAGAAAGGCAAGTTCTCTAAAAAGCACAAAAGTATGAAAAATGTAAGATATTTAAATTGTGGAAAGATTGGTCATTTTGCTACTAACTGTACCGTTGCCAAGGATGAAAGTGATGAAGATAAACAGGATTGTAAGAGCAAGGATTCTGAAAGGCATAGGCATCAAAGGAAGAACAAAGATGAGCACAACAATAAAGGAAAGAGGTATTCTCACAAGCACAAGAAGTGCTTCTACCTAGAAAAAGCAAGTAAGTGTTCTAGTAGTGATAATGAAAGTTCTTCAAGTGATAATGAAAATGAGATGTTGTTCATATCAGAAAAAGAGGAAGAACCAAAACATAGACTCATTATCATGAAATGTCTTAGATGTGGAAATTTTGGTCACCTTGAGGATGATTGCACAAATAATGAATTGGTTGTTAGTATGTATGAGGATGCTTGAGAAAATGATAAGGAAGATGCATGTATGGTTTTTGAAGAGGGTAGCACCTCTAGTGATAAGAAATCTGAAAAAGGCTTTGATGATTCTAAAAGCAAACATATAGAGGAAAGTGAAGTAGATCTTAAAGGTGAACTTATTAGTGCTCTTAGTGCTTTGAAAAAGGAAAGAAAGAAGAATGCTAGACTCAAGGATAAGTTAGATGAATGTTGTATGGAGAGAGATGAACTTATAGAAAGTCTTGATGTCTCTATGGCCAATGCACAAGAACTCAAGAATGAGTTAGAATCTAAGGTGCTTGAGTATAGTGAATTAGAACAGAAAATGGCTTCGTTGAAAGAGAAAAATAAAGAGTACAAGGATAAGTTATGTACAGGTTTCAAGAAAGCTCCAAAAAGGTTAAGTATCTCATCCAAAGTCAAAGACATCTAACAGATAAAACAGGTCGTCTTACATGGGCAGATAGCCTAGGTGGAAGGAAAGTGTTCAAAGCGCGTAGCAGCCGAGAAGTTAAGTGTTCGAATCGCTATGCAATCTTTTTCTTTCACTAGGAAGACGCGTCATCTTTTTAGTGGAGAAATAGAAGTGCATGCTCCTCGATGTTTGCATGAGTGGTGACACGGGTTCAAAGTAAGGTGGGTGCACTTGAGGCAATATAATAATTTTTATAAGGTATGCTTGGCACATGATTTTGGGAGTTATAAGGGTTATGTGTATATGTTTTAATTTGATTAAATCTTGGAATCTACAATATGTTGTTGCAATAAAAGGTATGCTATAAAGATTGTTTATTATTACTTTATTGTTGGATTATGAAGTAATTTATTGTATAAGTGGTTTTGGGAGTTATAAGGTTATGCAATGTTGTGATTTATTTTATTTTATGGTATAAGTGGTTTTGGGAGTTATAAGGTTATGCAATGTTGTGATTTATTTTATTTTATGGTACAAGTGGTTTTAGGAGAGATAAGGGAGTTGTGCAATTAAAGGCTTTGGTGATGATTATTGAAAGGTGGAATAATGTTGATTATTTTGTGATTTACTAACCCTTGTGAAGATTGGCAAAAGAAAGTTGTGATGGTGGCAGATTTCCAAAGGGGTTCCTTCACTTCAATAAGGTATGGGCACATTCTTCTTATGAGTATGATTGGTGTATGTTATTCCTGAAATAAGATTGGAGTGAAAAGGTATTCAACAAGGTTTCCTTTGGTTGAGTGTAAGTCCTAGTTTATGGTTTGTTGAAGACTACTTATGCATTGTTATCATTAATGAGAGTTTTGGTGAATGCATAATTCTGGTTTGAGGTAGTGGAAGCATTGTGCACTAGGGTTTATGATTGTGAGTCTTGCTACTTGCTTTGAGTTGGTGAAACCCTTAGTTGGCTGTTTTGATATTGATGGATGAGTGCTTCCATAGTGGTTGTGTTGATCAAGTTAATGCTTTACTTGATACATGATATTGGGCTTACTCCATTGAGTTGATTTGAACAAGTTATTCTATGCATTTGGTGATATTGTGTTGGTGGCTGTTTTGTTCAAATATCTTTGGAGGGAAAAGGATTTCTACTTGTTTCCTTTTCTTGTGATGATTGGTTGAATGCTTCAAGGTTAATGTTGAGTTGAATGATGTTGGTTAAACCTTGTCTTTAAGCATTGTTGTTGAAGCCCTAATTGGTTGAGAAAAGATATTGGTTGTTGGAAAGAACATGAGTATCATTGTTATATGAGATATTGCATGGTTGGCAATTGTTGGGTTGTGTTTCATGTTCTTGAGAAAAGCATACTACATCTATCTTATTCTTTTGAGATTTGAGATTGAGTTGAGATTGAGATTGGGAGTTAAGTATAGAACATATTGAGTCTCTAACAATTCTCTTTATGCTTCTATGAGGTGGATGAATCACATTGGGTCTCTAACCATTCTCTTTGTGGGTTCATGCCAAGCAAGTGTTCTTGATGAACTTGTGAGTAGGTTTTGGACAGGTTCCATTGGGGACTTGTGAGCAGGTTTTGGACAGGTTCCATTGGGGACTTGTGAGCAGATTTGGACAGGTCTTAGTAGAGGACTTGTGAAGCTGAGGTTGATAGTTCTATCAGAGAACTTGAGGACAGAGGTGCATTGGTTCTATGAGAAGAACCTGAGGACAGATTTGTGCCAGACCGAAGGACTGTGTTTGGTGCTGATCAAAGACAGAGGACGAGGACATTTGTGCTAGACCGAAGGACTGTGTTTAGTGCAAATTCGAGGACCATCTTTGAGGTGATAGAGTTGAGGACAGAGGTCTCCAACCAGAGTAGGGAAGACAAGTGTCTTCTATGGATAGAGTTCCATTTGCTAAGGGCAGCGGAGGCAGAGGTCTTCTAGAGGATCACCAGCTAGAGCAGAGGTAGGGGAAGGTATCTCCTTTGAGCAGAGGCTCATAAATTCAGATTGGGGGAAGGTTTCTCCTTTGAGCCGAGGCTCATAAACATTGTAATTGGGAAGGTTTCCCAAAGAAATTTGAGATAACTTTTAGAGAAAAGTTTTGAGGATGAACCATGTAAATTGTTGTGTCACTTTGTGGATGGTTTTGTGCATTGCTTTGATATTGCTTTGGATATATTGCTTTACTGTTTTGAAGTATAAAGGAAAAAGTAAAAAGAGGTCTTATACTGTTCACCCCCCCTCTCAGTATAATCTTGTGTTCTTCAATTGGTATCAGAGCCGGTTCCTTCGAAAAGTTTGACAGCTTGAAGGAAAAGCTAGTAAAGAACACAATGGATTATTCCAAAGGTAATCAGCTTCAAGATAGTGATGAGTCTTCTAGTGATGAAGAGGTATATTACAGCAAGAAAGGCAAGTTCTCTAAAAAGCACAAAAGTATGAAAAATGTAAGATATTTCAATTGTGGAAAGATTGGTCATTATGCTACTAACTGTCTAGTTGCCAAGGATGAAAGTGATGAAGATAAACAGGATTGTAAGAGCAAGGATTCTGAAAGGCATAGGCATCAAAGGAAGAACAAAGATGAGCACAACAATAAAGGAAAGAGGTATTCTCACAAGCACAAGAAGTGCTTCTACCTAGACAAAGCAAGTAAGTGTTCTAGTAGTGATAATGAAAGTTCTTCAAGTGATAATGAAAATGAGATGTTGTTCATATCGAGAAAAAGAGGAAGAACCAAAACATAGATTCATTATCATGAAATGTCTTAGATGTGGAAATTTTGGTCACCTTGAGGATGATTGCACAAATAATGAATTGGTTGTTAGTATGTATGAGGATGCTTCAGAAAATGATAAGGAAGATGCATGTATGGTTTTTGAAAAGGGTAGCACCTCTAGTGATAAGAAATCTGAAAAAGGCTTTGATGATTCTAAAAGCAAACATATAGAGGAAAGTGAAGTAGATCTTAAAGGTGAACTTATTAGTGCTCTTAGTGCTTTGAAAAAGGAAAGAAAGAAGAATGCTAGACTCAAGGATAAGTTAGATGAATGTTGTATGGAGAGAGATGAACTTATAGAAAGTCTTGATGTCTCTATGGCTAATGCACAAGAACTCAAGAATGAGTTAGAATCTAAGGTGCTTGAGTATAGTGAATTAGAACAGAAAATGGCTTCGTTGAAAGAGGAAAATAAAGAGTACAAGGATAAGTTGTACGGGTTTCAAGAAAGCTCCAAAAAGGTTAAGTCTCTCATCCAAAGTCAAAGAAATCCAACGAGATAAAACAGGTCTTGGTTTTGTTAAGCCTCACAAGAAACAAGTTGGAGAGTCTAGTAAGAGATTCCAAAAGGAAGAGAGTTCTAATGAGGAAAATATTTCAGATCATGAGTCCTTGAATGATAGATGCATAGAAACAGAAAACAGATTTTGGAATGAGAAGAAGGAGAAGTTTTCAGGACCTGAGAAGTCAAATAAAGGAAAGTTTCAAGGCAGATGTTTTGCTTGTCACAGGTTTGGTCACATGGTTGTACATTGCATGGCTCGAGTGAAGAAGGTAAATAACGAGTTTCAGAAGTGGTGATTTCTTTTATGGGTATTGCTACTCTTGCAATCAGTTTGGGCACAAGGCAGTTCATTGCAAGGCAAACAACAAGAACAGGTTTAGTCAAAACAGGTGGATTCAAAGAACAGGTATGCCTCAAAGAAATAACATTGTTACTTGTTACAAGTGCAACAATGAAGGTCACATAGCTAGACAGTGTAGAGCTAAAATTCCAGAATACAGGAACAGGAACAGTGGCATGATCAGGTCCAAGGATCAGAACAATGACAGGAACAGGAATATGGACAAAGAGTTCAAGAGAAGGCCCGACAAGGAAGTTATAGACGCTGATGATGATCAGTGCCTAATGGGAGTTTTACTCCCACCCCAGAATTAATCACCTCAATAGGAGGTGGGGGAGGGACTAAGCTAAGAGGCTCATTCTTAGTTCCGAGCCCCAAAGGTGGCCCTTTGCCATTGATGACAAAGGGGGAGAGATATGAGTAAGGGGGAGAGCTTCAAGTGAAGAGGAAAGCTTCAAGTCGGGGGAGCAAAACTTCAAAGGTAGATTCTCAATTGTGGGTTTCAGTTTTGGCTCTTGAAGATGTGTTTTTAGTAAAGTTTTGCCATCAATGACAAAGGGGGAGATTGTTGGCAATTTTGGGTACATTGGGTACATTGCCTTTGCTCAAGTGTTGATGTTGTCATTGATGTCAAGAAGCGGAAGGGTTTTTGTGAAAACCAAGGTAGACAAAATAAAAGGTTTTATTTAAAACCATGGACAATAGATTTGAAATGGGTTTTTCTTAAAACCCAAGTTGGCTCTTCGTTTCATTGAAAAAGGTGCCCCGATGATGAAGATATTTAATTTTAAATATTTAGTTTAAATTTTATTTATTTAAAATTTAAATTAATATTTTAAAATTAAATTAAAGTATTTTCCGTCGTGGTTGGAAATGCCAACGTATTTGGAAATAAAGGGCGAAATGAAAGTACATATATAATGAGGGTATTAAATTCATTTAATGGTGCTATATTCGAAATGCGCTCATTCGATGAAATAATCAGGAAGAAGGAGTGTTGAGATAGAATTATTTTTCGATGACAAAAATCAGGGAGTGAACCTTTGATCAGAGCGCACGCCAATCGAAAGGGAGAAGGAAGTAAAGTTTGCAAAGATACAAAGGAGAGCGGTTAAATGCAAGGCTAAGGATAAAAACGTATTCGCATCCGCTCGAACACGTGAGGGAGCAAAGAAGAGGACAAGGTTCTGCGTATTCCAAGGCCAACAAAAAGACTAAAACCGAAGCACACCTTTTTCGTCTTACATGGGCAGATAGCCTAGGTGGAAGGAAAGTGTTCAAAGCGTGTAGCAGCCAAGAAGTTAAGTGTTCGAATCGCTACGCAATATTTTTCTTTGACTAGGAAGACGCGCCGATTTTTTAGTGGAGAAATAGAAGTGCATGCTCCTCGATGTTTGCATGAGTGGTGACACGGGTTCAAAGTAAGGTGGGTGCACTTGAGGCAATATAATAATTTTTATAAGGTATGCTTGGCACATGATTTTGGGAGTTATAAGGGTTATGTGTATATGTTTTAATTTGATTAAATCTTGGAATCTACAATATGTTGTTGCAATAAAAGGTATGCTATAAAGATTGTTTATTATTACTTTATTGTTGGATTATGAAGTAATTTATTGTATAAGTGGTTTTGGGAGTTATAAGGTTATGCAATGTTGTGATTTATTTTATTTTATGGTATAAGTGGTTTTGGGAGTTATAAGGTTATGCAATGTTATGATTTATTTTATTTTATGGTACAAGTGGTTTTAGGAGAGATAAGGGAGTTGTGCAATTAAAGGCTTTGGTGATGATTATTGAAAGGTGGAATAATGTTGATTATTTTGTGATTTACTAACCCTTGTGAAGATTGGCAAAAGAAAGTTGTGATGGTGGCAGATTTCCAAAGGGGTTCCTTCACTTCAATAAGGTATGGGCACATTCTTCTTATGAGTATGATTGGTGTATGTTATTCCTGAAATAAGATTGGAGTGAAAAGGTTTTCAACAAGGTTTCCTTTGGTTGAGTGTAAGTCCTAGTTTTTGGTTTGTTGAAAACTACTTATGCATTGTTATCATTAATGAGAGTTTTGGTGAATGCATAATTCTGTTTTGAGGTAGTGGAAGCATTGTGCACTAGGGTTTATGATTGTGAGTCTTGCTACTTGCTTTGAGTTGGTGAAACCCTTAGTTGGCTGTTTTGATATTGATGGATGAGTGCTTCCATAGTGGTTGTGTTGATCAAGTTAATGCTTTACTTGATACATGATATTGGGCTTACTCCATTGAGTTGATTTGAACAAGTTATTCTATGCATTTGGTGATATTGTGTTGGTGGCTGTTTTGTTCAAATATCTTTGGAGGGAAAAGGATTTCTACTTGTTTCCTTTTCTTGTGATGATTGGTTGAATACTTCAAGGTTAATGTTGAGTTGAATGATGTTGGTTAAACCTTGTCTTTAAGCATTGTTGTTGAAGCCCTAATTGATTGAGAAAAGATATTGGTTGTTGGAAAGAACATGAGTATCATTGTTATATGAGATATTGCATGGTTGGCAATTGTTGGGTTGTGTTTCATGTTCTTGAGAAAAGCATACTACATCTATCTTATTCTTTTGAGATTTGAAATTGAGTTAAGATTGAGATTGGGAGTTAAGTATAGAACATATTGAGTCTCTAACAATTATCTTTATGCTTCTATGAGGTGGATGAATCACATTGGGTCTCTAACCATTCTCTTTGTGGGTTCATGCCAAGCAAGTGTTTTTGATGAACTTGTGAGCAGGTTTTGGACAGGTTCCATTGGGGACTTGTGAGCAGGTTTTGGACAGGTTCCATTGGGGACTTGTGAGCAGATTGTGGACAGGTTTTGTTGAGGACTTGTGAAGCTGAGGTTGATAGTTCTATGATGCAGGAGCATCCGACGACAGTAGAGCAATCTTGCATCCTCTAAATTTTCTAAGTTTTCGAAGTACTTTGTATTTTATTTTGTTCCAGCTCTTTCCCAAGGGGGGAAGTTTTGTAAAGAGATGGGAGAGTTTAAGTTTTGTAAAGAAGTGGGAGAGTCTCGGGGAAGTTTGTAAAGTTTGGGCAGAAGTTGGGGTGGGGTCACGAAATCGTGACATGTCACGATTTCGTGACATGTCGCGAAATCGTGACCTCAAGGGCTGGTTTTGTCGCGATATCATGACAATAGTTAGCAGCTGGAGCGGAGGGAAGTTTCCGTCGTGATATCACGACGTCGTGATATCGCGACGTCGGTTGAACGACAGTGCGCAAGGGAGATTCTCGTCACGATATCGCGACGTCGTGATATTGCGACGTCATGGTATCGCGACGATATTGTAAAGACAAAGGCACGGTGCGAACGAAGGCACAGAGGTATTTTGGTCGCGATATCATGACATTTTTAGCAGTCAGAAGCAAAACAATAAGTTGGGTCGCAACATGTCGCGATATCACGACATGTCGTGATATCACGGTCGAGAAGAAGGCAAACCAAGGTGAACACACGGACGGCCATGCAAGGCCAAATTTGACATGTGGCTACCATGTGTATCATGACAGTTGTGAAGGGTACGTGTACCAAATTTATTTTGACAAGGAGAAGGCATGGCCAGATTTACATGCGGTCGACTACGTATAAGAGAACAAAGATGGGGATCGCGTAGGTTGAGAAGGGAGGTGTCGGCCACGCATTTTTTTTTTATTATTATTTCTTCTGGCAACACAGCCATTACAGGTGATGGCTTAATGGAGGAGACAACAGTGCAGAGGATAGTCAGAACAAAGCGGCCGATGCAGGGAGGCCATCAATGCTAGTGTCATGGTGGATCGGGCAGTTGCCCATTTATGGAAAAAATTTGAAAAATTTGGCCGGAGGGAAAGTCAAATTTGAATTTTTGTTAGGCAGGGGCATTAATTTCCTAGAGGATCGAGGCCTCGATAAGAAGCTTGGAATTTGTAAGGGAAGGGATGGTGAGTTCGGGATCGCGGGGGGGAAGAGTTCTATGCCTGGAGATGATATTGTAAAACAGTTTTAAGCAATTGACAGTGAATTTATGTGAAGTAATGTTGTGTGAATCTCAGCTTGCCATCAAGTGGTATCAGAGCAGGAGCTCCTGAGCGTATAACATATCACCGGAGAGAGGCAGTTACACCAGGATCTGTGGAAGGATTTGAAGAAAAAAAAAAAAAAAAAATGCCTCAACGAAGAAAATGTGGCGGGGTAGGAAAATGTGGTGGAAAAACTAAAAAGACAGTTCATCTCGGCAGATTACGAGTTGGATCTGCTAAGAAAAATGCAGAGTTTGAGACAGACAAACAAAACTGTCCAAGAGTACACCGAGGAGTTTTACAAGATCTCCATTAGAACTGGGCATTTAGAGGCAAACAAAGAAAAGGTAGCCCGTTATATCAATGGGTTGAGACTCGGTATCCAGGAAGAACTGAGCCTAGTTCGGGTAAGCACCATTGAGGATGCTTACCAATTTGCCTTAAAGGTGGAAGAAAAGCTGAATAGGCGGTTTGAAGGCAAGCAAAGAGGAAGGGGCCATGGTGGAAGAAGCTGGTGGGAGGACCAGTGGAGAAAAGTATAAAGACCCGAAGAAGACCGGTGAAGCCAGTAGTAACCAAGATCAAAGGGAAGAGGATGTTTATCAGCCCCAAGATCGAAAACAGACTACCCAAGAGGACGGGGTGGATCCGGACGAGGATTTGGAAGAGGAGTATTTCGTGGGACATGTTTCCACTTGTGGTGAAGAAGGACATCGGGCATTTGAGTGTCCACAACACCGAGAAAGGACGAACAAGAGGCCTGAGGGTCCAGCCAGGGCTGCTGTGGCAGAGGAAGATGCTGAGTCTGAGCATTCCGAAGAAGCGGAGAGAGGGGAAGCAATGATTGTAAGAAGAGTCCTGTTGAATGAGGAGAAGGACACAGATCAGAGAAGAAGTTTATTCCGCACAAGATGTAAGTGTGCGGGCAAGGTTTGCAATATTATTATTGATAATGGTAGCACGGATAACCTGGTTTTAGAAGAAATGGTTACAAAGCTACAGTTAGAAAGGAAGAAGCACCCGCATCCATACCGGGTCGCATGGTTACAGAAGGACCACAGAGCTTTGGTCAATGAACAGTGCTCCGTTAAATTTAATATTGGAAATTATTGTGATGAGGTCCTGTGCGACATCCTGCCTATGGATGCTTGCCATATGTTGCTGGGGAGGCCCTGGCAGTTTGACCGGAGTGCAGTGCATGATGGCCGTGCCAACACCTACTCATTGACAAAGAATGGTGTACGCCATAAACTAAAGCCCTTAAAGGATGCGGATGAAAAGGTATGTAACAACTCCAGAATCTGTTTAGTTGAAGGGAGAAAGTTCCTGGACGGGTTGAAGCATGAACATTTATGTTATGCAATAATCCCTAGAGTTAGGGAGAAGGAATGCCAGGATACCCCAGCAGAAGTCCTAGATCTGCTGGAGGAATTTCTAGATATTGTGTCTGACAATGTGCCCGAGGGTTTACCCCCTAGTAAGGAAAATTAGCCACCATATAGATTTGGTGCCGGGATCAAGCTTGCCAAATAAAGCTGCACACAGAATGACACCTGTAGAAACTGAGGAGTTAAACGAGCGAGGTCCAGGAGTTGTTGGAGAAGGGATTGATTCGGGAGAGTCTTAGCCCATGCGCAGTACCTGCAGTTCTAGCACCAAAGAAGGATGGAGAATGGAGAATGTGTACAGATTCACGGGCCATCAACAAAATCACTATCAAATACAGATTCCCATTGCCAAGGATGGATGATATCATGGACTGTTTAAGTGGAGCTGAGTACTTCACAAAGATTGACCTGAAAAGTGGCTATCATCAGATCCGTATCCGAGAGGGAGATGAGTGGAAGACAACCTTCAAGACAAGAGAAGGCTTGTATGAGTGGTTGGTCATGCCATTTGGGCTGTCCAATGCACCAAGTACCTTCATGCGGCTGATGAATGAAGTACTGAAGGAATTTTTGGGAAAGTTTGTCATTGTTTATTTAGATGATATATTGATATTCAGTAGAACCCTGGAGGAACACCTGATGCATATCAGGAGGGTTTTTGAAAAGCTGCGGGAAGAGCAGTTATTAATAAATCTGAAAAAGTGTAATTTTGTCAAGAAGGAGTTAGTATACCTGGGGTTTGTAATCTCAGCAGAAGGTCTGAAAATGGACCCAGAGAAGGTGAGAGCCATCATCGAATGGCCTACCCCAAGAAGCACAACAGAAGTAAGATCATTTCATGGTCTAGCCAGCTTTTACAGGAAGTTCATAAAGAACTTCAACAGCATTTGTGCACCTCTCATAGAAACAATGAGAGGGGATAAAAAAGAGTTCAAGTGGACATTAGGGGCTGAAAGGAGCTTTGATGCATTAAAGAGAAAGGTCACAGAACAACCTGTTTTGGCACTCCCAGGACTTTGACAAGGTATTTCAAGTGGATTGTGATGCCAGTGGCGATGCAATAGGGGTCTATGCTTGAGTCAAGGAGGCAAACCTGTTGCTTATTTCGAGTGAGAAGTTAAATGATGCTCGGAAAAAGTATTCAATTTATGACCAAGAATTTTATGCTATAGTTCAGGCTCTGAAAAAGTGGAGACACTATTTATTGCCAAAGGAGTTTGTTCTGTTTACTGACCATCAGGCTTTACAGTACATTAACAGTCAGACAAAACTGAACCAAAGGCACATGAAGTGGGTAGAATTCCTTCAAAGTTATACTTTTGTGCTGAAGCACAGAAGTGGGAAATCAAACAGGGTTGCAGATGCCTTGAGTAGAAGGCAGACTTTACTGATTAAATTGACAGTGGAAGTAGTGGGATTTGAAGAACTGAAGGGTTTGTACCCTGAAGATCCGGATTTTGCAGAAGCCTGGACGGCTTGCTTAACACCTGTTACGGTGGACCGAACAAAATGGTTGGATTTCCTAATCCAAGATGGAATGTTGTTCAAGGGAAGTAAATTATGCATTCCAAGGAGCTCCATGCGGGAGAACTTGATCAAGGAAAAGCACAGCGGAGGACTGGCTGGGCATTTTGGTAGGGATAAGACTATTGCCCTAGTGGATGAAAATTATTACTGGCCACAACTTCAGCAAGATGTGAGGAAGTTTGTGCAAGGTTGCAGAATATGTCAGATGGCAAAGGGCGTAAGGCAAAACACAGGATTATACCAGCCATTACCTGTACCCGAGAGGCCATGGGAGGACATAAGCATGGATTTTATTCTTGGATTGCCGAGAACACGAGAGGGAAATGACTCTGTATTTGTGGTGGTTGACCGATTCTCCAAAATGGCACATTTTATTCCCTGCTAGAAGACAAGTGATGCAGTTCACATTGTAGGGTTATTCTTCAAGGAAGTGGTACGACTTCACGGTCTACCAAGAAGCATAGTTTCTGACAGAGATACAAAGTTTGTTGGGTATTTTTGGAGAACTTTGTGGAAGAAGTTGAAGACAGATCTGAAATTCAGTTACGCATACCACCCACAGACTGATGGACGGACAGAGGTGGTGAATAGAAGCCCGGGTAATTTATTGAGATGTTTGATAGCGGATCAACCCAAGGGATGGGATTTAGTTTTACCGTAGGCGGAATTTGCGTATAACGATTCAGTCAATAAGAGCACAAATAAATCTCCATTCCAGATAATATATGGGAACAGCCCGAGAAATGTGTCTGAACTGAGAAAGTTGGACAAGAGAGAAAAGTGCAGTGCTGAGGCAGAAGAATTTGTGGAACATATGAAAAGTCTGCATGAAGAAGTAAGGAAACAAATTATAAAAATGAATACTCAATATAAGACAAGGGCAGACCGAAGCGGCGGTTCAAGGAGTTCAAAGTAGGAGATGAGGTCATGGTGCATCTCAGGAAGGAGAGATTTCCTGCCAAGACTTATAACAAATTGAAGATGAAGAAGTTTGGGCCATGCAGAATACTGGGAAAGCGGGAGTCAGGAAATGCGTATGAAGTGGAATTGCCAAGTTGGCTTGATATTTCACCTGTTTTTAATATTTCAGATTTAGTGGAATATCATGAGGGAGAAGGTACAGAGGTGCCAAGTGCAGAATTATGGCAAATTCCAGCATCTACTCCAACCACGGATGAGGCCGAGGAAGTATTAGACACTCGTGAAGGCATAAGCACCAGAAACAAACAGTATAATGAGTATTTGATCAAGTGGAAGGGCAGACCTGTTGAAGATGCAACTTGGTTGTCGAAGACGGAGGTTGACCGCCTGGGTCTTCCCCTAACAAAACAGAAGTGAGGATCACTTTTAATTTACCCCGGGTGTCTGATGCAGGAGCATCCGGAGACAGTAGAGCAATCTTGCATCCTCCAAATTTTTCTAAGTTCTTTGTATTTTGCATTTTGTTCTAGCTCTTTCCCAAAGGGGGGATTTTGTAAAGAAATGGAAGAGTTTAAGTTTTGTAAAGAAGTGGGAGAGTCTCGAGGAGGGGTCGCAAAATCGTGACATGTCGCGAAATCGCGACGTCAGAAATCGCGACCTCAAGGGCTTCGGCTTTGGCAAGGGCTGATTATGTCGCGATATCGCGACGTCGCGATATCACGACATAGTTAGCAGCTGGAGAGGAGGGAAGTTTCCGTCGCGATATCGCGACGTCGCGATATCGCGACGTGAGTTGAATAGCAGTGCGGAAGGGAGCTTCCATCGCGATATCGCGACGTCGCGGTATCGCGACGATATTGTAAATACAAAGGCACGGTGCGAGAAGGCAAGAGGTAGTGGGCGATGATACGGCCGATATCACGATATTAAAGAAGCAGAAGTTGGGTCGCGATATCGCGACATGTCGCGATATCGCGAGAAGAAGGCAAACAAGGTGAACACGCGGACGGCCATGCAAGGCCAAATTTGACACGTGGCTGCCACGTGTATCATGACAATTGTGAAGGGCACGTGTACCAAATATATTTCGACAAGGAGAAGGCATGGCCAGATTTGCAAGCGGTCGGCTACGTTTAAGAGAACAAAGATGAAGATCGCGTAGGTTGAGAAGGAGGTGTCGGCCATGCATTTTTTATTATTATTTTGGCAACACAAATTACGGGTGATGGCTTTATGGAGGAGACAACAGTGCGAAGGACAGTCAGAGCAAAGCGGCCGATGTAGGGAGGCCATTAATGCAAGCGTCATGGTGGATCGGGCGGTTGCCCATTTATGGCAAAAATTTGAAAACTCATTCAGGGGGAAATCAAATTTGAATTTTGTTAGGCGGGGGCATTAATTGCCTAGAGGATCGAGGCCTCGATAAAAACTCAGAAAATTGTAAGGGAAGGGATGGTGAGTTCGGGATTGGGGGAGAGCTGTATGCCTGGAATGATATTGTAAAACTGTATTAAGCAATTTAATGAAAGTTACTGTGAACTTTGTTGTGTGAATCTCGGCTTGCCATCAAGTGGTATCAGAGCGGGAGCTCCTGAGCGTGTAACAGATCGCCGGAGAGAGGCAGTTACACCAGGATCTGTGGAAGGATTTGAAAAAAAAAAAAAAAATGCCTCCACGAAGAAACCGTGGTGGAGTAGGAAATGTGGTGCCGGTCGAAGACTTTCGAGCCTTGCAGAGACAAGTTCAAGCCCTGCAAGAAGAGTTACGCAGAAGGCACGAGCCCGGAAGGGATGAGGAAAGTGAAGACGAAGTTGAAGAAGAAGACCAGTCTGAGGAAGAAGAAGAGGTTGTGGATCCTGCACAAGCCAGGTTGTACAAGGCCATCTCTCAGATTGGAAAGCAACCTAAAATGGAGGTTTCTACATACTCGGGAAACCTAAATCCAGAAGAGGTGATTGATTGGATAAATGATTTAGAAGAGTATTTCGAATATGAGGAGGTTGAAGACCCTAATCGGGTCAGATTTGCTAAGACCAAGTTAAAGGGTCATGCCAGCATTTGGTGGAGGGGAATACAGTTGGAGAGGAAGAGAAGAGGGAAGGAGAGAATAACAAGATGGGATAGAATGGTGGAAAAGCTGAAAAGACAGTTCATTCTGGCGGATTACGAGTTGGATCTGCTAAGAAAAATGTAGATTTTAAGATAGACAAACAAAACTGTCCAAGAGTACACCGAGGAGTTTTACAAGATTTCTATTAGAACTGGGCATTTAGAGGCAAACAAAGAAAAGGTAGCCCGTTATATTAATGGGTTGAGACTCGGCATCCGGGAAGAGGCTGAGCCTAGTTCGGGTAAGCACCATTGAGGATGCTTACCGATTTGCCTTAAAGGTGGAAGAAAAACTGAATAGGCGGTTTGAAGGCAAGCAAAGAGGAAGGGGCCGTGGTGGAAGAAGCGGGTGGGAGAACCGGTGGAGAAAAGTATAAAGACCCGAAGAAGGCTGGTGAAGCCAGTAGTAACCAGGATCAAAGGGAAGAGGATGTTTATCCGCCCCGAGATCGAAACAGCTACCCAAGAGGACGGGGTGGATCTGGACGAGGATTTGGAAGAGGAGTATTTCGTGGGACATGTTTCCACTGTGGTGAAGAAGGACATCGGGCATTTGAGTGTCCACAACATCGAGAAAGGACGAACAAGAGGCCTGAGGGTCCAGCCAGGGCTGCTGTGGCAGAGGAAGATGCTGAGTCTGAACATTCGGAAGAAGCGAAGAGAGGGGAAGCAATGATCGTAAGAAGAGTCCTATTGAATGAGGAGAAGGACACGAATCAAAGAAGAAGTTTATTCCGCACAAGATGTAAATGTGCAGGCAAGGTTTGCAATATTATTATTGATAATGGTAGCACGGATAACCTGGTTTCAGAAGAAATGGTTACAAAGCTACAGTTAGAGAGGAAGAAGCACCCGCATCCATACCGGGTCGCATGGTTATAGAAGGACCATAGAGCTTTGGTCAATGAGCAGTGCTTCGTTAAATTTAATATTGGAAATTATTGTGATGAGGTCCTGTGCGACATCCTGCCTATGGATGCTTGCCATATGTTGCTGGGGAGGCCCTGGCAGTTTGACCGGAGTGCAGTGCATGATGGCCGTGCCAACACCTA
Source organism: Wollemia nobilis (assembly GCA_028583015.1). NCBI lineage: Eukaryota > Viridiplantae > Streptophyta > Pinopsida > Araucariales > Araucariaceae > Wollemia > Wollemia nobilis. The sequence continues at coordinate 978,999 of JAQPPZ010001808.1, forward strand.
CTCATTGACAAAGAATGGTGTACGCCACAAATTAAAGCCCTTAAAGGAAGCGGGTGAAAAGGTATGTAACAACTCCAGAATCTGTTTAGTTGAAGGGAGAAAGTTCCTGGACGGGTTGAAGCATGAACATTTATGTTATGCAATAATCCCTAGAGTTAGGGAGAAGGAATGCCAGGATACCCCAGCAGAAGTCCTAGATCTGCTGGAGGAATTTCCAGATATTGTGTCTGATAATGTGCCTGAGGGTTTACCCCCAGTAAGGAAAATCAGCCACCATATAGATTTGGTGCCAGGATCGAGCTTGCCAAATAAAGGCTGCACACAGAATGACGCTCGTAGAGACTGAGGAGTTAAACAGGCAGGTCCAGGAATTGTTGGAGAAGGGATTGATTCGGGAAAGTTTGAGCCCATGCGCAGTACCTGCGATCACTGGCGCCAAAGAAGGATGGAGAATGGAGAATGTGTACAGATTCACGGGCCATCAACAAAATCACTATCAAATACAGATTCCCATTGCCAAGGATGGATGATATCATGGACTGTTTAAGTGGAGCTGAGTACTTCACGAAGATTGACCTAAAAAGTGGCTATCATCAGATCCGTATCCGAGAGGGAGATGAGTGGAAGACAACCTTCAAGACAAGAGAAGGCTTGTATGAGTGGTTGGTCATGCCATTTGGGCTGTCCAATGCACCAAGTACCTTCATGCGGCTGATGAATGAAGTACTGAAAGAGTTTTTGGGAAAGTTTGTCATTGTTTATTTAGATGATATATTGATATTCAGCAGAACCACTGGAGGAACACCTGATGCATATCAGGAGGGTTTTTGAAAAGCTGCGGGAAGAGCAGTTATTAATAAATCTGAAAAAGTGTAATTTTGTCAAGAAAGAGTTAGTATACCTGGGGTTTGTAATCTCGGCAGAAGGTCTAAAAATGGACCCAGAGAAGGTGAGAGCCATCATCGAATGGCCTACCCCAAGAAGCACAACAGAAGTAAGATCATTTCATGGTCTAGCCAGCTTTTACAGGAAGTTCATAAAGAACTTCAGCAGCATTTGTGCACCTCTCACGGAAACAATGAGGGGGGATAAAAAAGAGTTCAAGTGGACATTAGGGGCTGAAAGGAGCTTTGATGCATTAAAGAGAAAGGTCACAGAACAGCCTGTTTTGGCACTCCCAGACTTTGACAAGGTATTTCGGGTGGACTGTGATGCCGGTGGCGGTGCAATAGGGAGCTATACTTGAGTCAAGGAGGCGGACACTGTTGCTTATTTCAGTGAGAAGCTAAATGATGCTCGGAAAAAGTATTCAGTTTATGACCAAGAATTTTATGCTATAGTTCAGGCTCTGAAGAAGTGGAGACACTATTTATTGCCAAAGGAGTTTGTTCTATTTACTGACCATCAGGCTTTACAGTACATTAAGAGTCAGACAAAAGCTGAACCAAAGGCACATGAAATGGGTGGAGTTCCTCCAAAGTTATACCTTTGTGCTGAAGCACAGAAGTGGGAAATCAAACAGAGTTGCAGATGCCTTGAGTAGAAGGCAGACTTTACTGATTAAATTGACAGTGGAAGTAGTGGGATTTGAAGAACTGAAGGGTTTGTACCCTGAAGATCCGGATTTTGCAGAAGCCTGGACGGCTTGCTTGACACCTGTTACTGTGGACAGGACAAAATGGTTGGATTTCCTAATCCAAGATGGAATGTTGTTCAAGGGAAGTAAATTATGCATTCCAAGGAGTTCCATGCGGGAGAACTTAATCAAGGAAAAGCACAGCGGAGGACTGGCTGGGCATTTTGGTCGGGATAAGACCATTGCCCTAGTGGAGGAAAATTACTACTGGCCACAACTTCGACAAGATGTGCGGAAGTTTGTGCAAGGTTGCAGAATATGCCAGATGGCAAAAGGTGTAAGGCAAAACACAGGATTATACCAGCCATTACCTGTACCTGAGAGGCCATGGGAGGACATAAGCATGGATTTTATTCTTGGATTGCCGAGAACACAGAGGGAAAATGACTCTGTATTTGTGGTGGTTGACCGATTCTCCAAAATGGCACATTTTATTCCCTGCCAGAAGACAAGTGATGCGGTTCACATTGCAGGGTTATTCTTCAAGGAAGTGGTACGACTTCACGGTCTACCAAGAAGCATAGTTTCGACGAGAGATACAAAGTTTGTTGGGTATTTCTGGAGAACTTTGTGGAAGAAGTTGAAGACAGATCTGAAATTCAGTTCTGCATACCACCCACGAGTCGACGGACGAGACAGAGGTGGTGAATAGAAGCCTGGGTAATTTCTTGAGATGCTTGATAGCGAGATCAACCCAAGGGATGGGATTTAGTTTTACCGCTAGGCGGAGTTTGCGTATAACGATTCGATCAATAAGAGCACAAATAAATCTCCATTCCGAGATAATATATGGGAACAGCCCGAGAAATGTGTCTGAGTTGAGAAAGTTGGACAAGAGAGAAAAGTGCAGTGCCGAGGCAGAAGAATTTGCGGAACATATGAAAAGTCTGCATGAAGAAGTAAGGAAACAAATTATAAAAATGAATACTCAATATAAGACAAGGGCAGACCAGAAGCGGCGGTTCAAGGAGTTCAAAGTAGGAGATGAGGTCATGGTGCATCTCAGGAAGGAGAGATTTCCTGCCAAGACTTATAACAAATTGAAGATGAAGAAGTTTGGGCCATGCAGAATACTGGGAAAACGGGAGTCAGGGAATGCATATGAAGTGGAATTGCCAAGTTGGCTTGATATTTCACCTATTTTTAATATTTCAGATTTAGTGGAATATCATGAGGGAGAGAGTACAGAGGTACCAAGTGCAGAATTATGGCAAATTCCAGCATCTACTCCAACCACAGACGAGGTCGAGGAAATATTAGACACTCGTGAAGGCAGAAGCACCAGAAACAAACAGTATTCTGAATATTTGATAAAGTGGAAGGGCAGACCTGTTGAAGATGCAACTTGGTTGTCGAAGATGGAGGTTGACCGCATGGGTCTTCCCCTAACAAAACAGAAGTGAGGATCACTTTTTATTTACCCGGGTGTACGATGCGGGAGCATCCGGAGACGATAGAGCAATCTTGCATCCTCCAAAATTTTTTAAGTACTTTGTATTTTGATTTTTTTTTTCAGTTCTTTCCCAAGGGGGAAGTTTTGTAAAGAAAGGGAGAGTAAGTTTTTAAAGAAATGGGAGAGTCTTGGGGAAGTTCGTAAAGTTTGGGCAAAAGTTGGGGTGGGGTCGCGAAATCGCGACATGTCACGAAATCGCGACCTCAAGGGCTTCGGATTTGGCAAGGGCCAGTTACGTCGTGATATCGCGACGTCACGATATCACGATAATAGTTAGCAGCTGGAGCGGAGGGAAGTTTCCGTCGTGATATCGCGACGTCGCAATATCGCAATGTTAGTTGAACAGCAGTGCGCAAGGGAGCTTCCGTCGCGATATCGCGACGTCGCGATATCGCGACGATATTGTAAAGACAAAGGCACGGTGCGAACGAAGGCACAGAGGTAGTTTGGTCGCGATATCGTGACTGTCACGATATCGCGACAGTTTCAATAGTCAGAAGCAAAACAGTAAGTTGGGTCGCGATATCGCGGTCGAGAAGAAGGCAAACCAAGGTGAACACGCGGACGGCCATGCAAGGCCGAATTTGACACGTGGCTGCCACGTGTATCATGACAATTATGAAGGGCACGTGTACCAAATATATTGCGACAAGGAGAAGGCATGGCTAGATTTACACGCGGTCGGCTACGTTTAAGAGAACAAAGATGGGGATCACGTAGATTAAGAAGGGAGGTGTCGGCCACGCATTTTTTTTTATTATTATTTTTGGCAACACAACCATTACAGGTGATGGCTTTATGGAGGAGACAACAGTGCAGAGGACGGTCAGAACAAAGCGGCCGGTGCAGGGAGGCCATCAATGCTAGCGTCATGGTGGATCGGGCAGTTGCCCATTTATGGCAAAAATTTGAAAAACTCGGCCGGAGGGAAAGTCGAATTTGAATTTTGTTAGGCAGGGGCATTAATTGCCTAGAGGATCGAGGCCTCGATAAAAACCCAAAAAATTGTAAGGGAAGGGATGGTGAGTTCGGGATTGAGGGGGGAAGAGTTCTATGCCTGGAGATGATATTGTAAAACTGTTTTAAGCAATTTACAGTGAATTTATGTGAAGTTTGTTGTGTGAATCTCGGCTTGCCATCATTCTATCAGAGAACTTGAGGACAGAGGTGTATTGGTTCTATGAGAAGAACCTGAGGATAGATTTGTGCCAGACCAAAGGACTGTGTTTGGTGCTGATCAAAGACAGAGGAAGAGGACATTTGTGCTAGACCGAAGGATTGTGTTTAGTGCAAATTTGAGGACCATATTTGAGGTGATAGAGTTGAGGACAAAGGTCTCCAGCCAGGGTAGGCAAGACAGGTGTCTTCTGTGGATAGAGTTCCATTTGCTAAGGGCAGCGAAGGCAGAGGTCTTCTAGAGGATCACCAGCCAGAGCAGAGGTAGGGGAAGGTATCTCCTTTGAGCAGAGGCTCATAAATTCATATTGGGGGAAGGTTTCTCCTTTGAGCCGAGGCTCATAAACATTGTAATTGGGAAGGTTTCCCAAAGAACTTTGAGATAACTTTTAGAGAAAAGTTTTGAGGATGAACCATGTAAATTGTTGTCACTTTGTGGATGGTTTTGTGCATTGCTTTGATATTGCTTTGGATATATTGCTTTACTGTTTTGAAGTATAAAGGAAAAAGTAAAAAGAGCTCTTATACTGTTCACCCCCCCTCTCAGTATAAGCTTGTGTTCTTCACAAAACCCCAATTATAAGGTGGGTTTAACCATAACAAGATTATACACATCCCATAAGGATTACATAATAATATATTATAATAAATTCAATGCATTGTAAAATTAATTCCCTTAGGACTATCCAATATTATATCATACAATGTTGACCTTGGCCATGAATCAAGTTATAATTTCAACAATGCTATATGACCATTGAAGCACATCCAAAGTGATATTTATGTTCCAATGAGATACCCATATCTATTAGGCAACAATTACTTCCTCATATTTATTTATGGTTTCTTTTTGTATGTATGATTTTACACCATTCACACTAAATATGGAGCTTTTAGCAAATTCAAGGAATTCAAAGTTATATCAAGTGTTTATGGATTGATGGAGAAGGTGAGTATGCTAGTTATGCATTTGGTTATTTTTGAACTCTTTATCACATTATTTTTCAAAAGGCTATTCATTATAACCTAAAGTAGAATGTGGTGGCTGAGTTAAAGAATAGGGTTATCATAAAAATGGCTTGATGTATGTTACATGCCAAATAAATAGATCCTAAGTTATAGGGAGAAGTAATGATTTTTATAACACATAACATCAATAGAATTTTAACTCAGGCTACTTAGGATGTAAATCCTCTTAAGAGATTGACATGGAATAATCTTGATGTCTCTAAGTTCTAATATTTGGATCTACTATATGAATCAAATTTCCTAAGACAATAGACCAAGGTTGATTTGATTGTTGTTTCCTTTTTTTCTTCTGAAGAAGAGATTATATTTTTCATGATGTTCCAAGGTTTTTGAGAATAAGCCCTTTGTATTTAAATCCTTAGAATCCTAGATTTGACCCTCAAGAAGAGGAACTTGAAGAATTTTTAATTTAGGTTCATCTCCCTTTCCTTACCTTGTATTTGTGAAATAAACCCACTCTAGAGGTTATAGGAAATTCAATAGGAAAATATGTAGATTGGGCCCCTCCCAAGGAAAACAATACCTCTTGTGCTCGTATTTTTGTTAGAGTAAAATTGAAAAAAAGACTTCCAAAAACTATAGAAATCAATGTCCTTGATTAGGTTTATACAAAGTCATTGTATTATGAACATGTCATATTCAAATGCATTACCTATTACCAATATGGATATTTCTTTAGAAACTGTCCTTCTAATATAGGACAATTTGAGAAAGAAAAATAAGCTAAATTCCAAACTATTAAAAATAGAAGGCCTTATACATCAAGAATCCATAAAAGGGCCATGCATAGAAAATAATATCCTCAAATATCTAATAGATTTGCTATCCTCACAACTAATATAGAGAAATAAATATAACCACAACTTAATAATGTAGATCAAGACATAGGCATAAAAATAGTGGGTGAACCTATTAATGAATATATATCCCCTCAAGATACCCAATAAGATAATATAAACAAAGCACCAAAATACTTTGAAAGATTACTGTAGGTGAATTTCACTAAAGAGTCATATTAGTCTGGTGAAGAAACTTAGCATGTGGAAATAGTCATTCTAGGAGGTGCTCCTGCAATCCATTTAGTATCAAGGGGTAGAAATTCTAATCAAGTGTTAAGGGAAGAGCAAACCCAAAAGGATACTCAAAATAAACCTTAGACCACTTTGGAAATTTATCCAAAGAAGAAGTCCTCTAAAAAATATAACTATTTTTTAGAATTGGAAGGGATTGGGTAATTCCCTGAAGAAAAACTATCTATCTAAACTTGTTAAAAAATATAAACATCTTATGATTTTATTTCAAGAAACCAAAATTATGGATAATATTATATCTTTAGATTGGAATTTTTTTTTAAGATGCTTTGAATATGAAACTATAAGTTTATTAAACACTTCAAGTGGGATTATAACTACTTAGGACACATAAAATTTAACCTGTGTAGGGAGATATAAACAAAGAAATTGATTGGCCTTAGATTTTGATTTATATAATGACACACACAACCTTTGTGAAATTTTATGGCATGAACAACCCATATCTAAAAATAGAAGCTTATAATCAACTACATCATTGGATCAGGTAGGAACAACCAAAAAATATAATAATAGGAGAGGATTTAAATGTCACTCTAGCACATTGGGAAAATATAGGGGGAAAAGAATCATGATGCTATAAGAGACTTAGTAAATAAAATAAATTTTCAAGAAAACCTACAAGACATTATTCCCCTAAAAGGAAAATTTACCTAGACAAATAGAATATATGGAATTCATTATATTGTAGAAATATTAGAAAAATATTTAGTGAGTGAAAACATTTTGACTCTTTGCCCTCTACTTTCTAGCCATATAGTTCAAAGTGTAATTTTTGATCACAGACCAATTCTTCTAGAATAGGGTCAGAACAACCAACAAGTTAGAAAGACTTTGTTCAAATACAATCTAGGATGGGCAGAGCAAGAATATATTTGTAAACTGGTTGAAAATAAAAAATACTCCTAAACAAGGCTACAAGATATTTGGATAGAAAAAATTATATCTCAAGTTAGAAATAAGAAAATGGCTATCCAAAAAACTAGCCCAACAAAAAGAAAATATCTTGCATTAGCTTGAGAAATTGGAGACGGATATACAAGATTTTGCTCCTCTAAATCAATATAATGATTAGTGAAAAGAGTTGTTTGTTGATTTGTATAAATTAACTTTGAAGAGGAGGCACATTGGAGATTGAAATAAAGAATGATTTCATTGTAAAAAGGGGATAAAAATAACAAGTAATTCCATCTAAAAAATTTGTAAAATTATCACAGGAACATTATTCAAGCTCAAGATATTTTGCTCCAAAATATTACTTTCATCCTTAATCAAGAAGACAAAACTGCTCTGTGTTCTCAAGTAACTAAAAAAGAACTAGGCCTCATAAAAACATGTGTAAACTCATTAAAATAAACTAAAGAATAAGTAGAACCAATGATAAGATCTCTTCTAAAATATAGATCTCTTGGTCTAGATGGATTCATGAATAATTATATCAACAATTTCTTTAGCTAGTTGAAGATGACCTGCTAAGTATGATAGAAGATGTTAGAAAAAGAGGTTTTCATTTTGTTTCAATATTTATTACTTTAATTATTAAAGAGAAATCCACTTTATTTTATATATTTAGACCAATTTATCTTTGCAACTATTCTTATAAAAATATGGCAAAAATTATTGCTAACCGAATTAAAAAGTTACTCAATAAGCTAATTTCAAAAGAACAAGAAGTTTTTATTCTAGGGAAGAAAATCTATGATAATATTATCATGGTGTGTGAGACTCTTCACTCCTACTCCCACTCCAAATAAAAAATATAGTTATAAAACTGGACATGATCAATACCTATCCTCTTTCACCATACCTCTACATATTGCTAGAAAAAGCTTTAGGAAGAGCTAGGAGAAACATGTGAAGGGGTGGAGATATTCAAGGAATTAGAGCTGATAGAGTTGTTAGAAATTTTTACCATGCCCAATTTTCTAATGCTACTATCCTGTTGGGAGAAGAAACTAAATACAATATTAGAAATTTCAAGAGTTATCTCTCTTACTTTGAAGTAGCTTTGACAACTTTAATCAGTTGAAAAAAGTTAAATTTACACAATCAAACCTCTCCTATTGAAAATAGAGGGTTTGTCAAAATTTTTGAAATTAGGGAAGGAGCTGATAAACACTTCAAATAGCTAGGAGTCCCAATGGGTTTCCATATCAATCAAAAAATAAGTTGGGAACCAGTCGTTAAAAAACTATAGAAGCAAAGTGTAGACTTATAGTAATAGATGATTAAGTCTTATAGGAAGAAGAGTGTTAATTAGGTCAGTCCTCTTGATGCTTCCTATATACCGGCTCTTAGTTTACCATGCTCCTAAAAGTATCCCATCATATTTTAATGGAATAATCAAGATTTTGCTTTGGCAGTGAGGTAAACAAAATAAAAAAAGAAAGTTCCACTTGGTCAACTAGGACTCAATTACTACAAGGATAGATAAATATGGTCTTGAAATAATGAAAACAAAAATTATCAATGAATCTATAGGAGCTAAACTATTGTGGCATTTATATCAGCCTAAAGACTCCCCTTGGAAAAGAATCTTGAAAGCTAAATATGCAGACTCCACATCAAGATTGCATCTTTTAAGAAATATACACATAAAACCTAGAACATCTCTAATTTGGAAGTATATAGTAGAAGGCCAAAATTTGATCCTTAGCAAAATATCCTAGATCATTAGTTATCAAATTCATTGAATTTTTAAGATGAAATTCGAAATTCGTCGAATTCAAAATCTTCACGAATAAATTTGACGAACAAAACCTAAATTTAGGGTGGAAAAAAATTGAGTGGAAATGCATGTAGAAGAGAAAAACGATGAACAAACCCTAAATTCGACATGGGAAAAAATTGAGTGAAAATACATGTAGAAGGGAAAAATGGTGAAGAAAACCTAAATTCGGCATGGGAAAAATAGAGTGGAAATGTATGCAAAAGGGGAATCTAAGGGGTAGTCGTTTAAGAAGGCAGTGACACCTCAAGGGCCACATCGGAGCTGACATGCAAGTTATTACTAATTGAGTGAATTAGTTCATAGATAGCACATGACTGGGCATGGTGTACAGAGGGAGTGTGTATGTTGGTGTGAGAAAATGGGCTTTACGGTTCAATTTGGCACATTGTGTCTTGAATGCGCGATGCTTTGGATTAATATTAATAAACAGTTTACATCTAGATATTGATAGTGGATTTTAACAAACTTTCTTGAGAATTATTTTATTTGTATATAAATAATATTTAGTTGACCACATAATATATTATATTTTGAGAATAGATATTCTTATGTGGATGAAAATATTTAGACGAACATTTATATTATATTTGGAATATTTATTATATATTTTATATATATGGTTTTATGATAATATAATATATTAGTTATATGTATACACCCAAGTTCATATATGCACATATATCAAATTTATGTCAAATTTTATTTCAAATTTTTAATCATGACGAATTTCTTTCAAATTTCAAGAGTGTCAAATTCGAACACAAACTTGAACTTGATAACTAAGCCTAGATCCCAGGAGATGGTATACAAATAAATCTTGGTCTAACCCTATTCTTGGTAAGCCTCCTTTACTTAGTAGTTGTAGTCCAACCCTTAAAGAAAAGCTTCAACATTTACAAATATCTAAGCTTAATGATCTCCTGCATTAGAGCAACAACACAATGGAATGCTTGAATTCTATATTGCCTCCATCACTAGCAATAGAATATGACCATTTCAAGGAAAAAAATATCAACATGAAATTATTAAGACAACATTGTCCAAATTATAGCTTATTTAGGGAGAGATTAATAAACCGAGAGATTATACTATTTACAATGATACTCAATTGCAACTAGAGGAGCTCTCAATAAAATATTGACCTCTATTTGAAAAATAAATTACCTCCAAGGATTCAAATAGTTACCTGGTTGGTCTCACAAAGTAAGATTCTAATAGGTGATAATCCTAAAAAGAGGAATATAGTGGATCCCCAAGTGTATTTTAGATGCATAAAGAAATAGAGATACCATGTCCCATCTATTATTTGAGTGCAAATCAACTACTCCAATATGGATTCAAGTAGCCAATCTAGTGGGCTCTCCCCTGTCAAGTTCCTTGAATAAAAAAGAGTGCTTAATTAATTGGAAATCTAAATACAAATGGGACCTCAAAGGGAAGCCACTAATAAAATCTCTCTAGATAACCATACCTTTATTTGTTAATTGGAACATTTAGAAAGAAATAAACTAATTTTTAAAGGCAAAGGGAAAATATAGCGATCTCTCCAAAATAATAATAAAAGGAATAGTTACTATTTTGAAAGCCGTCTTTAAGAATAATAAGCATAAGTAGAATCAATAAATATTGAATGCTCAAGAATTAAATCTAATCAGTCAATATGATCTTCAAGCCTTTGTTTCAACCAACAAAAATATTCCTACTTTTACTCCTCCAAACATTCTTCTTCTTTCTTTATTCTTTGATGGGGCATCCAAGGAAAATCCAAACATAGTAGCAGTAGGAAATGTGATCATGGTAGAACAAAAATAACCTACCATAATTTTTACATCAATTTAGGTGCCACTTCTAACAATATCACAGAGGCATTGGCTTGTGAAATGAGAGTGAAATTAGCAATAGAACAAAAAATAAAAATTTGCAAATCTATGGAGACTTTACCCTCATTATAGAAGCTCTCTCTAATGATATAAAGGTTAAATCTCTTTATCTTCACATAATATTGAATAGAATAAATATGCTCATTCAAAAATTTACTCATGTCCAATTTTTCCACATTCAAAGGAAATTTAATAAAAAAGTAGACACACTCGCCAACAATGCTATAAGACGAGAGCATTTCATTCTTAGAATCATAAGGGAAAGAGCTCAACAATAGAGGAGTGGAGAACAAAAACATGAAATCAACAAAACATATGTGGATTCCAAAAATACTTAAGACTCTATCTCCTTTAGTTTTTTGGTACTTTAGAAAAATTTGGTGCTCCTGACTCACAATATAAGTTTTAGAATTTTGTCTGATTTGGAGTCCCAAGCATTGAAATTTTCCAACTATCTCAAGGATTGAGTTTCTTCAAATGTTATGAGCACTTGAGTTTTTGATAAGACTATAGCATCAAAGTTTTCACAAACTCAAACATCAAACATCAAACTTTTGATTCTGGTGCCATTTATTTGAGTGATGCCTTCTTGTATTTTAGATTATGGTATATTTAAAAAATTTAAACATTAGCTTCTTTATTTTTTGGTGCCTTCTATGTTTCTAGTGCCTTTGATATTTTTAGTGCTTGTGGAGTTTCTAACATCTCTAATATTTTTAGTGCTTATGGAAATTCTCTAAATCCTATGGATTTTGGCACCCTTGCCAACAACTCTAGTCTCTAATTTCTCTCTTGTTAAACTTTATCATTTATTGTTGGTTGTTCCTTCTTTCGGATATTTTCTCCAAGCTGTGTATTGGATAAACTTGTTTTGCTCTGTCACTAATATAAAATCTATTTTCTTTAAAAAAATGTTGACTCAAGGAGTCACCATTATACTCATGTAGGATATTGTGATACCTATAAGGCCTATTACTATTTTTTTTTTGGTAGATAAGATACTATAACATTAATACCGTGTTTTACAGGTTGACCCAAAACCTTTTACAAAAACCAGCCTAGGGCTGTTGATGAACATATCCTTACTAAGGATCCTATATATGTAAAATCTACATGTTTCCAAATCCATTACATCCGGTAAGGCACATAGCCTGTTATCAAAAAGAAAATTACCATACAACATTTTGGGTATACCCCGAGAAAACACACATGCATCATAATTACAAAAAAGAAACAGACACAGATCCCTTCCTTGAGACAATGGACAAACAAAAAGCTGTAGACACACATAGCAGAGTACTGAAAAAAAATCCCACAAGCTCTGTATTGACAGTTACTCTTAATAATTCTTTGGTAATTGCTTTCTTCAGTATATGACATGCTTTGGTACCACATACTATCTTGGCCAATCAGCCTTGGAGAAGTGAACTTGTTGGCTAGATTTATGGTGGTGGCTATTTGGTGGTCCACGTGGCTTTGGTTTGAAGTCTTATATTACCGTTTCTTTCCTTCCCTGTGATTATCAACCAACCTCAAATTACTAAGATGACTAGGAGCCATGTTATCTGACATGTGACTATCTCCATTAGTCTTTGTGGTATTTCCAAGTAGCATCCACGAATACTGACAACTCAGATAATTTTATTGTGAGTCCAATTCAAAAAAGAGACGAGAATACTCCTAGCCTACACCCAAATTGGCCTGCTTATTAGTAATTTTGTTAGATTCCCAAAAGACATGTTGGGATTTTTTGTCTTGTCTTCCCTGGAAAAGGATCCTAGCCTATTACTATTTTTGATCCCATGAAGTGATATGTAAATAGTTGGAGGGATGTTATTTTTGATAAAGTATTTGTTATAATAAGTAATTATTCTCTTAAGTTCTACTAGGATAGACTTACTTGAGTTTCCACTCCTTCATGAGTCAGGTGAACTCCCAGTTATAGTCTACATCAGATTTTATGAGTTGTAATCCAATGACTCTCAATGATAAAATTTATTATTTATACAAAGTTGATCCATGGAATAATCAATCAGTTCTATTTTGTTTCTTCAAATCTTGTAATGCTTTGTAGTTCTACTCTTGGGAAATTCTAACATGGTACCAGAGAAGGATAGATTCTTCTAGGCATTCTCTCTTGAAGGCAACCTCTCAAACTGGTTCTTACTCTCTTATATTTTGTTTTTTTAAAAAAGAAAGAGGTTTTATATCTATTGTAGATTGTTTTTTTATATCTGCAATTTTTTTGAGGAATTTGCTTATGGTAATATCTAGATAAATATTGTTTTACCTTGTTATGCAAATACTCTCCTCATTTTTTTTTGCAATTTTATGTGTCCTCCTCGTATGCCTATGTTTTAAATTTTTTTCTCCATCTCGAACGTAGCTCGCTTTGGCTCCATTTAGCCATCATTGCGTATCACTCAAAAGTGGAGACTAAAGATTCATAGGCATTAATATTTTTGTGGGCAATATAATTTTTTTAATTGAAGTTTGGATTTCGTTATATCTTCGTGATATATTTAATTAGAGGAAGCAATGCTCCTCACATCAAAATAGAATGGAATTTTGGTCTAACTTTGAATAGACCAAAGTCCATTTATTTTTTTAGAAACGTGGCTTTTGGCCACCGCTTATATTGGTGCACATAGAGACTACATCTCATAAAATGGGTATTTTCCTAATTAAATATCAATCGTTCGAAGATCTTGTGATTTCCAAATCTTCATTCAACTCAAACTTCTTCCGTATTTTTTGTCCTTCGACGCTCAGGAAGAACTTCAATTTTTTTGTTATATAATCATCTTAACAATGTTTGAATAATATTATTCTCTTGTTTTGAATAGTGTTTCTTCATTTAAGAATTATACTGATGATTTTTTAGTGGTGCCTATCATCTTCTATCCTTTGAGGATCTCTGCAAGTGTGCCATAGATGGATATTCAGCAAAACTCGTTATGTGCTTTGTGTTAGGTTTTTTTGATGCCTAACGTCTTCTATTTTTAAGGAATATCTCTGTGTGTGTGGCATCGTTGCCTTCCTCTCATATTTTGGGAAGCCTCTCTTCTCACCGCCTTCTCTGCTACTTCGGGTGCCTTCCCTGCATTTCGCATACGCAACCACAAGAGACTCTCTGCTAAAATAAATATTGTAACATCCTCATTCCCGAGAGCCTCTCTAGTGTGTGCCTTTTTGGCATCTTCCGAGACTCTTATCTTCTTAGCACCTTCTCTACGTACTACGATGCCTTCCCTATGTATCACAATCACAACAAGAGGTGGTATTCAATTATTTAATTTTTTATAAAGTTCACTTCCTTTATTAACCTTTCAGGTGCAGTGATAAGAAGAAAACCTTTAAAAGTTCATGTTTTTTGAAGCTCCAATCCAGCTTATCATGGACGTGAACCCTTCAGGTATCATTATAATATTTTATGTTTCTGCCCTACTCAACTCTCAGTGCAGTGAATCATAGCCTTTCAAAGCTCCTTCCTCGTTGCCCATTGGTGTCGCTTGTTCATTGACAAACACAGCATCAACATTTCTTCACTACCTCTTGTCCTCTATCTAATGTCAATTAAATTTCAGCTTAGATCTGCTAAGTTTTTTAAGATAAAAAATACATCTGATCTCTGTTTAAATTTGTAGCCTTCAAAAGTTTCTATCCTTTTCTTTCCAGCCTCTCCTTGGACCGAAGATATAAAGGACAGTTGTAATCTCTATAATATAATTTTTTGGGGGTTTTATAGGTGCCTTTTTGCACCTATCATAGCATCGAGGGGGGTTGTTATTGCGTCAATTTTTGCCTCATTTATTTTTACCTCATTACCTTTGTTATAAGTCATTTGTTTATAAATATTTGTAATGAAATATAAGTGAGGATAATTGATTTCAAATTACATTCATTAATACATTAAATATCTTAAATAAAAATATTTTATTCTTTCTTTAATTCCTTCTTAAAGAAAATATCTATATATATATATATTTTTTGTATTTACATGGTGGAATCGGTAGCCGCCATGAAACCGGGCAGGCTGTCCAGCTTTTATGGGTGGCCACGGTTCTCGCGCGTCCACCGGCCACCATTCACGAGATCTTTCGGTACTCCCCTATAACCACCATGCCACAATTCATTTTAAACCTTTTACGTCCTTAAAGCATCTTGGAAACGGACAAAGTGTTCTTTCTTTAATTCCTTCAAGCAAATCTCTATATTAAACAACTTACTTTGTTCTAATTAATTTTCTTTCCAAAGTTCTTTAATATTATATAGAGATTTTTTTAGTGGATGAAAGTGAGGATATATCATTAATATATATTATTTCATTATTTCCTTTCTTGCAATAGGTCTCTATATTAATGAACTTATTTTGATTAATTTTTTACAAAGAGTTTCTTAATTTATATAATTTTTTTTTGATAAAGGAATTTAAGTGAGGATATCTCTTTAATTAACCCTTGTTAATCTATTTTATTCTCAATTCATTATTCCTTTCTTAAAAATTACTAAAGAGCAAATATATTAAATCAACTATGCACCTATATTGGAAATTCTAAATAACTTATAGTTTCCCTCACGTAAGGGCGGGTTATTAAGATAACCAATATAGGAGTCTAGCTGATTAAAATCCTATGTTCCAAGTATCAAATCTACTCAATACTTATAGTTTCCCTCTCATAAGGGTGGGTATTTGAGGAGAAAATATATATAGGCCTGAAATATTTGTTCTCATAAGCCTAAGATTAATATCAAATCTCCTCAAAATTACTTATAGTTTCCCTCTCATTAGGGCGGGTATTTTGAGATATTTGGTGTTTCTTAAAGGCTTATGTTCACTAATATCCATTGCATTCTCTAAATTAAAGTTAAAGGGGGAAGTTTGGGTTCACTTCAATTTTATTTGGAAAAATGAATTCAATGAATACAATTGATCCTCTCACTCCTCATAACTACCATACATGGAAACCCAAAATATTAAATCTCATTTCTCAAAAAGGGCTCACACACCTATTAGAAGAAAAGCAACCTGATTTTGAAAAATAATATGAAAAATTTGTTCATAAAGGAATGATGTATGAAATAATGGGTATTATAAGCTCTAATGTAAAGGAAAGCTTATGGTTTCACATTACAGATTGTAAAAATCCTTATGAAAGTTGGGAGAAACTAAAGAACTTGTTTGGGAAAGTAGATCAAATAAGATCAATGCAACTAGAAGCAGAATTAACAACATTATCTCCTAAAGACTTCAACAATATTGTTGACTTTCTCACCAAATTCAAAGAAGTCCTCACTCAATACAAAGGTAGTGGGAAGAATAAAACTGAAGAAGAATGCATTTATCTAATTCTTTCTAAACTAAATGGTGTATTTCAAATCTTTGCAACCACCTTTCTATCTACAAAATATGCTCTTGGTGCAACTTTTAAAATGCCCTCCTTAAAATAATTTTGTGATAGACTAACTAGGGAAGAAACAAAACTTGCAAAATATGAGATCTCTTCCTCTTCCTCAAAAGACTTAGTAGCCTCCACCTCTACTAAATAAAAATTCAAAAACAAATAAAGGAATCCCATAACTTGTACTCACTGCAAAAATAATGGTCATTCTACAAACAAATGCTGGAAAATATTACAACAACTAGAGGCAACTATGAAGGATCAAAATATAGACACTAAAAAGTAGATAGGAAAATCCCTAAATGTTCAAGGGAAGACCACCAATACTTCATCTAATTACTGGGTCCTATATTCTGGAGCAACTCATCACATGACCGCTTCAGATGAGTCATTCTCTTCTATCTCCTCAAGTTCAACATGTAGCATAGAAGTTGGTGACTCTTCCTTTATCCTAGTCAAAGGAAAGGGTGACATATCCATTGATGGTGGCTCTATCAATAATGTTCTCTATGTTCCAAACATTGCAACAAATCTCCTCTCCATCTATCAAATTTATACTTCTGGAAAGGGGAAAATTGTTCTCTTCTCTCCAACAGGAGTTGAGATAAGAGACTTTCAAGACCCCCACTCTCTTATAGCCAAAGGATATATTGATCACAATACTCACCTATTTCACTTCAAAGGATTCAAAAATCTAGAAGGGGCCTCCTGTTTTGTGGCTCATGGAGATCTTGAAAGCAAAATTTGGCATGAAAGGTTTGGTCATCTCAGTTATAACTACCTAAAGGAATTGAACACCCATGAAATGGTAATAGGTTTACCTCAAGTCTCTTCTATTGATGGAGTATGTCATGGATGTGCTCTTGGAAAGCAACATCAAGATCCTTTCCACCAAAGTGGTTCTCTAAAAGCCTCATCCCCTCTAGAGTTAATCCATAGTGACTTGATGTTTTTTCCAAAGCCTTCTTTCAAAGGAGAAAAATATGCTCTAACCTTCATTGATGACTTTTCTAGAAGAACTTGGGTCTACTTCCTAAAATACAAAAGTGATGTTCTATCCCACTTCAAAATATTCAAAGCCTTAGTTGAAAATTAGGCCTCTTGCAACATCAAGCAAATTTGCACAGATAATGGGGGGAATACTATAGTAATGAGTTCTCAATATTTCTATCAAGTCATGGCATCATTCATCAACATTCTATCTCCCATAATCCATAGCAAAATGGCATTGTAGAGAGGAAAAACTAAACATTGAAGGAAATGGCAAACTGTATGCTCCATTCAAGAGATCTTCCAAACATTTTTTGGGCAGAAGCTATTAATTGTGCAAACTATATTCAAAACCACACACCTCATAAAGCTCTTGACCATTTAACTCCTGAAGAAGCATGGACTGGCTCAAAACCGGATGTCTCCTTCTTCAATATTTTTGGGTGTACTTCTTGGGTGCACATCCAAAAGAAGAAAAGGAAGGCTCTAGATAAGAAAAACAAAAAGCTCATCTTTGTTGGTTATTGTGAGGAAATGAAAGCATACAGGCTCCTTGATCCCACAACTCATGAGGTATTTTTTCATAGGAATTCCCAATTTGGTGAAACATCCCCTCAAAAATATCCTCAACCATCCTCTTCCTCTATTGAGCCTTCTCCTATAGTAGAACCTCAATATAATGAAGAATCAAATTTAGAGATTGATGATCAAGATGAGGAACCTATAACTCCAAATCAAAGTCTTTCCACTCCTTCTAATCCTTCCACTATGCCAAAATGGGCCCGCACCATTGTTAAAGAAGCTACTCCTTACATCCAAAATCTTCCATCATCTAGATTAACCAACTCCATAGGCACTGGTCTTGTCTGTCAGTATATTTCCTCTAATCCTCAATCCTTCAAAGAAGCAACTGGTATTAAATAATGGTATGATGCCATGGAAAACAAATTCTCTTCCTTAATCAAAAATGAAACTTGGGATTTAGTTCCCCTACCTAAAGGAAGGAAATTAGTTTTTTGTAAATGGATTTACTAAATAAAATATGGGCCTAATGGAGAAATTGACAAATACAAAGCTCGCCTAGTAGCCAAAGGTTTCTCTCAAATTGAAGGAATTGATTATGTTGAAAACTTTGCACCAATTGCCAAAATAGATTCTATTAGACTGGTTCTTGCTCTGGTTGCTTCCCAAAAGTGGTCTATCTTTCAAATGGATGTAAAAAGTGCTTTCTTACATGGGGACTTAAAGGAAGAGATATTCATGGAATAACCTGTTGGTTTCACTCAAGACTCCTCTCTTGTTTGTAGGCTAAAGAAGTCTCTCTATGACCTCAAACAAGATCCTAGAGCTTGGTATGAAAAAATGGACTCCTTCCTTCTTTCCTCAAGTTTTTCTCATTGTGAGTTTGATAACATAGTCTACATTTTGAGAGATGAAGGAAAAATAACCATACTTGTTCTATATGTTGATGATCTACTACTCACTGGTAGTGACTTCGCTCACATTCAGACTATAAAAGACTCCCTCTCTAAAAAATTTGATATGGATGGTTTGGGTCTAGCTCATTACTTTCTTGGGATCCAAATAAATCAAACAGATGTAGGAATTTCATTGTGTCAACAAAAATACACTCTATATCTTCTTCAAAGGTTTAAAATGATAGATTGCAAACCTTCTCCTACACCTTTTCAGTCTGGAGTCAATCTAAGTACTTCTTGCACATACCATATATGTGATGCAACTCTATACCATTAGCTTGTAGGGAGTTTGTTATACCTTACTCATACTCATCCAGATATCTCATATGTTGTTGGCTTAATATCCATATTCTCACATCAACCTCATTTTAGTCACTGGAAAGCAGCAAAAAGAATCCTCCACTACTTGCAAGGAACTACTCACTTTGGGCTCTTATATGAGGGAAAATCCATGGATATCATTGGCTACACGAATTCAGATTGGGTAGGTTCAATAGAAGATAGATGTTCAACTTCTGGCTATGTCTTTTGTCTTGGTTCTTCGCCAATTGCTTGGTTATGCAAAAAACAACAAGCAGTGGCCTTATCATCTACAGAGGTAGAATACAGGGCAAAAATTTTATAAAGTCAAGAAGCTCTTTGGCTTCGTCAGATTCTAAGAGAATTTGGTTTTTCCCATGACAAAACTATTACTCTTTGGTGTGACAATCAGAGCATAATTCATATTGTATGCAATCCAGTTGAGCATCAACACACCAAACACATTGAGATACACATGAAATTCATTCAACAACATATTCAAAATAGGGACATATACTTGGACTATATTCCAACTGAAAATCAAGTTGTAGACATCTTCACCAAGTCATTTCCTTCTCCGCGTTACATACAGTTACGAGAGAAACTTGGAGTATTATAGCTACATTGAAACAAAGGTCTTTCACCTCTCCTTTTATTATTGTATTCTTTGGAGGATGGTTTTTTACCATATATATTTTTTATCATCTCTCCCTTACATATTATACATGAGTACCTCATCAAGCCATGTTGTCGGGACTCATTTTTTTTGTTATTAAGGAAAATCTTCGCCATCCGAAGACATGCCTCTTTATTTCATAGCAGATGTTTTTTCCCATGTGGTTTTTTCACCATCTCTCATATATATTGTAAATGAGTACCTCATCAGGCCATGTTGTCGGGACTCACCTTTTTTTGTATTAAGAGGACAATCTTCGCAAACCGAAGACATGCCTCTTCCTTTTTTCTTTTTTGATAGATGGTTTTTCCCATGGGGTTTTTACCATCTCTTCAGAAAATAAACCATTGTACATGAGTACCTCATCAGGATCTATTTCCGGGACTCATTTACACAATACACCCCTAGTATCACTTAAGGGAGGGTGTTAGAATAAGTAATTATTCTCTTAAGTTCTACTAGGATAGACTTACTTGAGTTTCCACTCCTTCATGAGTCAGGTGAACTCTCAATTATATTCTACATCAGATTTGATGAGTTGTTGTAATTCAACGACTCTCAATGATCAACTTTGCTATTTATGCAAAGTTGATCCATGGAATAATCAATCAGTTATATTTTATTTCTTCAAATCTTGTAATGCTTTGTAGTTCTACTCTTGGGAAATTCTAACAAGTGTTTTTATGTACTTCTTCAAAATCCCTTTTACATTCTATTAGTGGATAATTCTTGTTTACCCATAGCACTTTAGAGATCCCTATTGCTCCTTTAAAGACTATATTTGGAACTATTCCAAATTAGTCTATTAGCTTGAGTCCATCTAAGGATCCTATTGATTTAGTTATTTTCCTCCTTGATTCTCCTCTAGTATCCACTATAGATTTTAATTTTGTATTTCATAAGCTTAAACCTCTAATTCCTTGTGTGATGATGGATATTGATGTTGATGCTAAACATAGGATCAATAATTTAGTATATTCATATAATACTACTTGGTTGTAGGATGTGCCATTACCTCCTTGGATTCAATTCTCAAATGGATCCCAACCCTCTTTCAGGATACTCAACCTATTCTCTTCTAGGAGTGTTGATGGAAGAACCCTTTCCAAGCCCTAGTGTTGAGAGTTAATAATCCTAGATATCCAATCACATATACTTAGGCCAAGTATTGTCCAAAGTGCGAGGGTATTATATTTATAGAGTATGAGTTGTTGATGAAAAATCAATTATGGAAGCTTGTTCCTCTTATTGAAGAGAAGATTATTGTTGGCTATAAATGGGTCTATAAGACCAAGTACACTTTCAAAAGTTTGGTAGAAAATTATAAGGTATGCCTTGTTGCTAAGGAAATCTATTATAAGGAATTTAACTATTTAGAGACCTTTGACTTAGTTGCATAGATAAACTTTGTTTAGATGATTCTCTCTAGTGCTACTTTTGGATGATAGGTATATTAGATGGATGTGAAGAGTTATTTTTTTATGGAGAGATTCAAGAAGGAATTTATATGAGATAGCCACCTAGATTTTAGCTTGATAGGTCCATTCCCTTGGTGTGTAGGCTAAAGAAGTACTTGTTTGGGATTAAGTAGGATCTTCATGCTTGGTATGACAAAATTCATTTGTTCTTTCTTAGTTGTGAATTATAATGATGTGAGGCAACATGTTGTCTATATCAAGCATCAATATGGTAAGATTTTGGTGACTATATTGCATTTTTATGATATTCTAATCATGAGAATATTAACATCATTGATCTAGGTGTTGGCATTTTTCCACATTCAAATTTTACCTAAGTATAAAATGAATTTCACTAGAAAAATCATTTTTTGATAGTTTTGCCAGCGAAATCCTTTTCAGGAAGTTTTGCCAGTGAAATCCTTTTCTGGTAGTTTCACCAGTGAAATAATTTTCTGGAAGTTTCGTTAGAAAAACATCTTCTGGAAATTTTGCCAACAAAAATATCTTCTCGTAGTTTCGCCAGTGAAAAAATCTTCCAAGCAATTTTGCCCTTGTTTGCAGTGAAATTCATTTTTGCCCTATTTCTTGGTGAAATCCCTTCTCAAGCGAAAGAGCGAAGATCCCAACGAAAACCCCTTTTTGGGTAGCAGTTGCAGTGAAATCAGTTTTCAAGCGAGCTCCATTTTTGGCAGCGAAAGCCTGTTCCGGGTGAAGTCCTGGTGAGGAGGCATGTTCGGGTGAAAATCCAAATGAAAATTAGCAAAAAATAGCAAAATCCTTTTGGGGCGAGCTTCTCAGCGAAATCCCATTTTTAGTTCACAACCCGATGCAATTCCATTTTTGCCCATATTTTTAGCGAAATTCCTTTTCGCCCCAATGCTTTGGCGAAATTCATCTTTGCTATTTCCCTCTGGCGAAATATTTTTCGTGGGCGCTTTCAATGCAGATCATTTTTGGAAAAGATCAAGGATTGGTAAATTCAATTCTTGGGGTAAAAAGGTTAATATCTCTAGAATTATTGCTGAAGGATTGTCGAGATTAAATGTTGTTCGCTTCGCTCTTGACACTGGTATGATTCTGTTCATTTTTGAGGTGTCGTCCATTGTGGTGGATGTTCATTTTCGAGGCACCATCATGGAGATTAAAATTTGGCCGATGATTCCTGCTAAGTCTCGATATGCCATGTGATGAAATTGTTTGTTGCTTCCCAATGTACCACTGGATTGGTTCATTGCTGTTGTCGAGGAGAAAATTGTTGTTGATCAATATTTGACTGATCGACATTTTATTTAATGAGCATTTAATTTTGGAGGTGAAATCCTCTATAAATACTAAGAAACTTGATGTAAAAGGAGGGGGAACATTTTGCTGAAAAACTCTTTGAGTTTAAATTTTTGCATCAATTGAAAGACTTTTGACTCTGGTTCCTGGATCAGTTGTGTATGTGATTGCTTTCTGCCTGTCATTTCTGTTATATTCATGCCTTTGTTAGATAGATTGAATTCTGCATTTGAATTTAATTTTTGATGAAGAAGTGAATGTTGAAATGTTAATTGGAAGTCATATTTGCAATCTGTGATTGGTTCCTATGTTGTTCTTTCTGTTAAATGTTGGTTAGAACTTGACTTGGTTATTTAGTTGTTAGTTCATCCCCACTCTATTTTTCTGGCTTACAACCATATTTCCCATCTCTTTCTATTAATTTCTCTCCCTAAGCTTTATACCAATTTTTAGATTAGTAAGGGAACCAACCCTCTCTGGAGATTGGCCCGAAGGACATCTCTTTCCTTCGGCCTTTCAATGTTGGTCGGGTCTAGGGCGCATATTTTTATACTTAGGCAGATTCGTGACCAACAATTTTTGGCATACCCGGTGGGACACGAAAGTTCCACCTTAAGCAGTATTAAGATTTGATGTTCATATTTTACTATTTGATTAGAACATCTGGCGACTCAGTTTTACCCAGAAGCCTCCGAACGTGAAGTTGGTGAAAGCTTTACTTCATGATCACAAGATCGAAGGCCAAAAATTCAGAAAATCCTATTGAGTTCTTTGAGCTTGACACCCAAGTCTTAGGAGAGCATCCTAGATTAGTCACTCCGACTATCCCATCAATCGTAACATCTTCACAAGTAGCTGGTGTGTTTTTTGTTCCTTCAAGTCCCTCTAGTACTGCCACTAGCTTTCCTCCTCGAGCAAATTCTTTGGTCCAAATGGCTCAAAATCCCACCACCATGATAGTTTCCAGCATGGAATCATTCTAGAGCTTTGAATCTGCAAGCTCAGAACCCGATCCTACCAGTAACATTGAAGGCTTTGCCTACTTACGATGGTACGGGAAAAATAGCTTATGAGCATGTTCAAGACGTGGCTTCTTTGGTGACTATTCATAGCATCACAGATGAAGATGTCATGGTCAGATTTCTTGTGCTCTCTCTTAGAGGGAAGTTGCTTTATTGGTACCGATCCTTACCACCTACCACTATTACCACATGGGACCAGTTGGCTGAGTTAATGATAAAAGGCTTCAATGAGCAAGCGGATCCTTTTTCTCTATTGCATCAATTTACTAATATTCAGAGGTATCCATAGGAGGAAATCATTGACTTCAATGTTAGGTTCACTCAAACTTGGTAGAGAGTCCTTGATGGTCTCCGATTGACTCTCAAACAAGCTACATTTTATTATCTTTGAGCCTTCAATTTTGACATTAGCATGGCCATCCATCAGTCCAACATTGATACATTTCTGACCTTGTACTCCAAAGTGCAAAAGGTTGAAGTTGATTTAATTGCTATTGGTAAGCTCCCACCGAAGATGATGATGCCTATATTTCCTGATCTCCCACAACATTTATATTCCAATGCATCTTCTCAGTATTTACCAATGTCCCCCATGTATCCGGTCCCTTCATGGAATCCTAGTTCATCTCAAACCTCGATAGTTTCTATCCCACAACTGCCTGCTCCTTCCATTCCACAGCTGCCCGCTCTAGTTCCATTCCTAACATTACCATCTCTACCAGTACCACTACCATTACCAGCTCCTCCAACACCCTCAAATCTTGATCCTCAAGAGAAGTTGTTGCAAGAGATGCAATCAATGAACTCAACAATGAGAGTGATGACAAATGAGATCACAACCATTAAGAAAAGGTAAGTTGAGAGAGATTTCTAGCCTAGGAGATTTCAACCTCCACCAATCACCAGAGAGCAAGCAGCTTTGACCAGCAAGATGCCTGAAAGGAATCCAACCATGTTGACAAATGAAGAAGTTGGCCCATCAGATAAAATATATTGGTGTTCTACCTGCAATGATCCGCATGGTGAAGAAACTTGCATGGTTCATCTGAACTATGTGCAGACATTGGAAGACAACTCTTTCGATGGTCAGATCAACATGATTAGAGAAGTCGATCATAATTTTATGGTCCCTTCCATAGAACAAGTTTTAGTTCTCACGAGAGCTGGAAAAAAGTCGATCATAGTGGACCCAACTGAGATGGAGCCATTGAAGGTGCCTACTGAGCCGAAGGTGCAGAATGAAAAGAGACAAGCACAAGCGAAGGCACCTAGCTCAGCATCTAAGTTAGAAGAACCTATTCTTTTAAAATATCTCTTGCCCGCACAAGCAAAAGAAAGAATCTCTCAAGCGAAGGCGTCAACTTCACAAACGCAAGCTGAGATGAAGGAACAGGTAAAAGAATACCTTAAATACCCATATTTGACCAAGCGTTAGAGGGTGGAAGCCACGCAACAATATCGAAGTAAGTATGAGGCTGCTAATGAAGGAAGAGAATCTAGTTCATCCACATACAACATTGTTGAAGAATTAAAGAAAATTCCTACCAAGGTTAGTCTCTATGATGCATTGCAATTGCCTGGATAAGTTGATTTGTTGCAAGAATATTTGAAGTTTATTAAAGATAAAAAGAAAAATCCCACTCAGACTATGTTAGCTCAGATGCTTACAACTTCAACTACTAGAAAGAATAGACCACCACCATTTTATTTGTCTCTCAAGATGGAGGGTTGGATTGTGCATAACTGCATGATTGACTCTGGTGCTATGACAACTGTCATGCCGAAAGTGGTTTGTGAAGTTATGGGTATGGAGTATACCAGGAGTAGCCCAAGAGTTTTGCAATTAGATGGAACCCCTATGAAAATAGTGGGTGTTATTAAGGATATCCCCATTGTCCTGCATAAGATACCTCAGATCACTATGATCCAAGAGGTGGTTGTAGTTGATCTAGAGCCATATTTTAGTATGTGCCTCTCAAGAGAGTTTACTACCAAATTGGGAGGTTATCTCTCCTTGGATTACTCTCACCTAGAAGTTCCTTTCAAAGGGAAAATAATTTGAATCTACAATGAGAAGCCTTCCACATTTCATGTAGAGAGGATCGAAGAAGAAGAAAAGTCCATGGATTCTATCAATATGATGATTGAAGAACTAGAAGAATTGAATTTAATGGAAGAAGCTCTGGATGAGCTTCATATAGAAGATGAATTTTCAATGAATGATTTTAATGTAATGATTGAAACTGAGATTGGTTGTTATACCATTACCAAGCCTAAAAAGGTGGAAGTGAAGGTAGTCGATGATCAAGATCCTATCTCAGATCAGTTGTGGAAGCTCTACTTTGATGGTGCAAGATGCAAAAATGGTGCAGGAGCTGGAATTGTTCTCATTTCCCCTTCTGGAATATAGAAGACATATTCATACCGATTGACATGGAGTTGTACAAATAATATTGTTGAATATGAAGCATTGTGCTTAGGTTTGAAGAAAGCAGAGAAACTTGGGATCAAACAACTCCAGATTTTTGGAGATTCAAAGCTGATTGTCAATCAAGTGACTAACAAGTGTGTCTCCAAACAACACTATTTGAAGGTATATCACAACAAATTTTGGGATCTGTTTGAATCCTACACAACATTAAATATCCAAGCGATTTTATGGGAACAAAATAAACACATATATTTTGGCATCCCTTGGCACCAACTTTTCTCCAGTTGAGCACATGGTGAAGAAACCAAAGATCATGAGGTTGGTTTACAGGCCTTCAGTTCCTGATAAGAATATTTATTGGCAAGTGTTTGAAAGTGATGAGAAGATCATGAACTTCCTGATAAAAGAAGCTAGTAGTGTGGAAGGAAGAACACTCGATGAAGAAGAATCTGAGGGACTGATCCAGTTAAGAAATAATCATATCCCGAAAGGATTGATTTCGCTCGAAAGTCTCTTTGATCAGAATGATAGAGCTGAAAAACATAAGATCAAAGTAGATGAGAAGGAGTACACCGAGCTGCAGTTGGAACCTAAAAAGTCAATCAAGGTTGGAACTGATTGCACTCTAGAAGAACTTGAGCAAATCAAGGAGCTATGCCATGAATTTCCAGACATTGTTGCTTGGAGTTACCATGATTTAAAAGGTTACAACAAGAATGTGATCCAACATACTATTGAACTGCAAGGAGTGAAACCCTTCAAGAAGAAACAAAGACCAGTCAATCCCAAAATTGAAGTTCTGATGAAAGCTGAACTGTTGAAAATGCTAGAAGCTAAAATTATTTACCCAATCAAGCATTCTACCTGGGTAGCTAATTTGGTCCCTATGTGAAAAAGAATGGAGATATTCACCTATGTGTTGATTTCCAAAATTTAAATCAGGCTTCTCTGAAGGATCATTATCCTTTGCCACAAATTGATCAGATTCTTCACATAGTTGCAGGAGCTCAAATATTTTCTCTATTAGATGGATTCTCTAGCTACAATAAGATATGGGTCAAGGATGAAGACCAATACAAAATGACATTCACCACAAAATGGGGTACATTTGCTTATCAACGAATACCTTTTGGTCTCTCAAATGTTGGAGCAACCTTTTAGAGAGCGATGGATGTGGCTTTCGATGAGTTATTAAATTGAGTCATTATTATTTATTTGGATGATATGACTATCTTCTCTCATAACAAGGAGGAGCACAACTTGCATTTAAGACAAGTGTTTGAAAAATATCGAGAGTTTGGGATATCCATTAACCCGAAGAAGTCTATCTTCATGGTGAAGGAGGGAAAGCTCCTGGGCCATGTAATCTCATAAAAAGGGTTTAGTTATTGATCTAGCTAGAGCTGAGGCTCTTTTGAAGCTTCCACTACCAACCAACAAGAAGGGTTTGCAATCATTTTTTGGTCAGATTAACTTTGTTCGAAAGTTTATTGTAGATTTTGCCCAAGTTGTGAAACCAATGACTGAACTCTTGAAGAAAGATGTTGAGTTCAAATGGACTGAGCAAAGGAAGCAAGCATTCAGGGAAATCAAGGAGAGAATTGCTCAAGCTCCTATTTTGATAAACCCTGACTATTCAAAGGATTTTATCCTTTATGTTGTTGGTGAACAAGAGAGTTACACAAATGTGCTCACATAGAAGGGAGAAGATGGAGATGAGTGGCCAATCACATTTTTAAGCCAAGTCATCCAACCGCATGAGGAAAAGTACAATTTCATAGAGAAGCAAGTGTATGCAGTAATGAAGTCCCTAAAGAAGTTTTGGTATTTCATTTCATAAAGTAAAACAATTATTTATGTTGTTCATTCGGATGTCCAAAGTTTCATTATCCAGGGTGAGCTTGGAGATAAGAGAGTTGGTTGGGTTTCTAAAATCTAAGAATATGATATCAAAATCTGACCAACCAAGCTGGTTCGTGGTCGAGCACTATGTCAAGAGCTTGCAAAGAGTGCTACCCCCGAATCAATGGTTTACCAATATGAAGATTCAATAAGTGAAAGTAATCTTGCTAATCATTCCTTAGTTGATCATGATTGGATAGAGGACCTTGTCGAATACTTCAATTCAGGAAGGTGTCCTTCACATCTCAATGCTTCACAAAGAAGAAGATTTAGACTACAGGCCCTTAGGTATGTTATGTTGCCAAGTGGATTGTTCCATAAGAACATTGATGGAGTGCTTCTGAGATGTGTTAGAGAATCAAAAAAGCAGAAAATCTTGGAAGAGTTTCATTCTGGATTGTCAGGAGGCCACTATGTGGGAAGACCCATGGCATTAAAAATTATCAAAGCAGGTTATTTCTAGCCCACCCTTTTTTCAGATGCATTCAAGGTCAGTCAAAATTGTGATAAATGCCAAAGGTATGTTGGTAGGAGCAGAAATGCACCTTTGCCTCTTCACCCGATCCAAGTAGAAGCACCATTTCAACAATGGGGTTTAGATTTTATTGGGGTCATTGATCCTAATTCATCTACCAGACATAAATACATTTTGATTACAACTGATTATTTCACCCGATGGGCCGAAGTAGTCCCAACTAAGAAGGTAGACCAGGAGGTAGTCATCACTTTCCTTGAAGGATTGATCACTCACTTTGGCATACCAGATGTGATTATAATAGACAATGAAACTCCATTCATCGATGCCAAAATCAGTGAGTTTGTGGGTAAGTATGGTATTTATTTGAAAACTTCATCAAATTACTATCCACAAGGAAATGGTTTGGTTGAATCTACGAACAAGAATCTACTTAGGATTTTGAAGAGGACTCTTGGTGACAACAAGCGAAGTTGGCATTTGCTCTTAAACCAAGCTTTATGGGCTGATCGCATCTCAATTAAAAAGTCTATCAAGACGTCCCCCTATTCTTTGGTGTATGGTAAGGAAGCAGTCTTGCCCATTCACATTGAGTTATCGACTCTTCAATCTTTGTAATTGCTTGATGATGAAGATGATGAATTTGATCCCATGAGCGCAAGGTTGGCTCAGCTATTATGATTGGAAGAAGAAAGGGAGAAAGCATATAATGCTTTCATGGAGCATGCTCAGATGACAAAAATTGGTTTAGCAAGAAGACTTCAGAGAAGGCATTTAAGGTTGGTGATCTTGTGTTAAAATGGAATGAGAACAAGGCGAAGCCAGGCAAACATCACAAGTTTGAGGTAATTTGGGAGGGCCCATTTCAGATTTCTAGTGTGAATCAATTTAATTCATATTATTTGTAGGATATGGATGGTCGTGTGTTGCCAATCCCAGTGAATGGTCTTCATTTGAAGGTCTACTATCAATAAAAAATTTGGGATCAAGAATGTAACTAGGTACATAGTTTTCTAATGTTGTTTTTTTGAAAATGGGTAAGTGATAAAAAAAATCATGAGTGAAAAGTCGTATTCACTAGGCAAGGATATTTTCACTAGGGAAAATCCTCTTCAGATCCGAAGACAAGAATTTCATCTGAAAACATTATTTTTGGCATCCAAGTTAAAAATTTCACCCTCACCCCTACTTTTTAGCATGAAGATATCAAATTACTTTTCGTAGTGAAAACACATGCATGAATTAAAATTTTGCTTTTTTGATACATGGAGTAAAAACTCTTATAAAAAAAGAATAAAAAAGAGAAAAGAAAGAAAAACGATTTCGCTCAAAAAGGATTTTCACCCATGCACTCAAGCATATCTTCTATTTTTGAGCAAACTCAAGTTGGCAAGTTTTAAAGCTATTTTTAAGGTTTAACAAAGTGAAATTGCCTTTTCACCTTGCTTTTTTGAGAAACTCCCAGATGCTACTTTTTCGCCAGCAAAATTAAAAAATGACATTTTTGGCACTCCACTTCAGAAAAAAAGCGCCCATCACGTAGTTCAAGGTGAAAAGTAAGTAGTGGCACCTCCCAAAACTAACCGTTAACGACAGGTTGCACCCCAAAAAGGAAAAATATAAAGCAACCTATCATGACGCTCGAGAAAGATATGTCAAAACTATTAGAAATCATGGGAAAGCATGAGATTTAAAGTGCACGTTCACCCAAATTTAGTAGGTGTACCGCATGCATTAAATTTGATAGTTGTGGTAGAAAGCTATAAAAAGGGTGAACATTTCAGTTGAAAAGAGAAAGGAAATTGCAAGAGTTCCTATGTGCAAAGTCGTTGCTTGAAGTGTGGAATTGCTTTTGCTCGAGGGTTTGTTTTTTTAGAATTATCTACTGTCTGAAGGTCGAATATGGCAAGGAAAAACATAGAAGCGAAGAAGGAGAAGGCCCAGAAGAAGGTTGACATTGGAAAGAAGCAATGAAAAGATAAAAGGAGAAGAAGAAGAACTGGCACCTTACTATGATCGATTGGTAAAAATCGATGATTGTGAAATCACAAACAAAGGCATGGAAAAATTATGGTAAGACATCAAGTTCGCTCTTCAGAAGGTATCTATCGAGATTTCATGCACCACGATATTCTATTCTCATATTTATTGGTATCTTTGTACGTCGGTGCATACATGTCCAGAGTTGGTGTGGGCGGTTGCTCATTTTATGATTCTTCCATGAGAGTTATTCGAAATGCCAATGGAGACAAGTTGTTCAACATTTCAGCTAGCTCCATTAGAAAAGCTTTTGCTTGTGGTGCAAGACCTCCTCCTGACATCATTTTCAAGAAGCTCAATATTTCAGAGCAGGAGGAAAGATACCAGTCCACAGTAACCATGCGATAGTTCATGGAAAGCCAATTGTTGAAGATGCCTCAATTTGGAGAATTGCTAACCTTGCCAAAGTTGTTGAAAGAGTTTAAGAGCCCAGACCTATATTCGATGTTGGCATGGATTGTTAGGCTATCCACAGACTCCATAGTTTATAAGTGGTAAGCGTCACTTGTGCAATGTATTTCTCAGGTTGAATTTTACGCCCCCACTGCCATGAAGGTGAATACAAATCCCATATTCTTTGATTGGGTAGATTTTATAGCTCGAAGGATGCACACTCAGTTGGAGAAGGTGCAGAATGGAGAAGACGTCACCTTCAGGCATTGCTCTTTCTTGGTCTGGTATTTCTTTTATTTTTTGCATCATCATTTTGCTTTCGTAGCAGTGAAGAAAATAGATGAAGCAGGCAAGATTTTTCTAGTTTATTTGTGGACTCAAAGTCTATCAAAGAAGGAGTCCTATTATAATTTTAATCGGATGTTTTTGGGACCCACCCTTGAGCTTATTTACGACACGTGCGATAGAGTGCCAAAATAGATGAAGGAGGAAATCATTGAAGAAGAAAAGGGTGACGTATTTTTGTTGATGCAAGGAGTTGTCATTAGACTATTTGGTTTCACTGGCAAGCCTTTTCTTCTACCATATTTTACCATGGAGCATATTTTTGCATTGGAAGTAGCCCGACAGAGTGACTTTATCAATGATACATATGGCTACGGTAGGAGAAAGCCAAGCACATGTTCCATACCTTTTCACTTTGGTGACATTGAAGTGACTCAATATGGACAGAATGAGTTGATTATTGAAATGTTGTATGAATATGGGTTAGTTGAGCTTCCCCAACGATGGTGATATGACCCTTTGGGTATTTTTGAGAAGTTTATCAAAGCCAAGAATTTTCATTGCTACTCTAGAGAAGATATCTTGTAGTAGAGGAATAATCCCAAGGGATGTGACCTTGAATGGCATATTGAAAAAATGATGTCGCTCCCTCCTTGGCATGATTTCTATGAGATAGAAGTCGAATATGATCCCACAAATAATCTGGAGTAGGTTCCTCCAAAGAATTTATTTAATCAAATGAAAAGTAAATTGCCCGAATGGTCTGATGAGAAGATTGCCAACTGGTGGATCATGAGGGTACATCGAGGAAAGCCTGGATCAACTTATCCATTGACTATGGATGAAATATTTTCATAGATTTATGATGAGCACTATGATAAGTACCAGCCCATATCTTTCACTGACCTGGTGCCTCGAAGTATTCAAAGCCCTAACAATGAAGAGGTCATGGTGAGAGAGGAGAAGTCATTGATTGAAGAGGAGCCAGTTGTCGAGGAAGAAGAGGAACACCTACCCAAAGAATAACTTTCATTCAGAAAGAGAAAAGTTGGTACAAAGTTATTTCTTCCTAATATCATAAAGAAGCCCAGAACTGGTGCAGTTTTTGCTCCTAGCACAAACCCTCTTTCTTCACTTCTAGTTGAGCAGACTGGTTCTAAGGAGGTACCCTCTTCGATTCAACAAGGATAGTCGAGCCAGATGGTGAGGATAATAGATCTTGAAGTAGAGGAAGTGGAAGGTGAGGAAGAGAAAAATCCAACAATGCAATAGCCTTCTTCGTCGGCTCAAATGGTGTCAGAGCCTGTAGGTATGCACTTTATTTCTTCCTCTCTTAATGACAAGCATTTGGTGACCGCTGTCTCCCATCCTGTAGTTTCTACTTCCACTTCACTTCCATTTTTTGTACCTATTTCTTCTACTCCCTCCTCCATTTCATAGTCACAGGTCACCAATGCTCCTCTCGCTTCTTCTGTTCCTTCTATTCCTCTATATTTTAGTTCATTTGCATCCGCTCCAAATCCATTTTCCCTTCCATCATCCTCCATTCCATATTCCACCCCTATCATCTCCATTGTCGCTATAAGTACGAAGGCCCCTCCAAGGGTAACTGTAACTATAGCACCTTCCACTTTTGCTCCCTCTACTGAGCCAAACCCCTAGTAGGCTCTCTTCCCATTTTCCTATATTTTTGCAGCACAAGAGCCACTGGCTTCAGAGGTGGAACTTCTCCTAGAGCACCCTACAATAGAGAAGATAAGCAGAGCATGACAAAGTTCCTCGCGATGGTTGAAAAGTTGCAAGAGGAAATATGTGCAAGCCCCAGCTAAGGCGATGAAGAAGGTGACTTTTGATCCGGAGGCTATGGAGGTGCACACTGTGAAAATGATCCCGTAGGTCCAGAAACTCCAAGGAGAAATGATGTCGAAGGACTATTCATATCAGGTCATCACTGAGGACCTCACAAAAATTGATACGACTGAGAATATGGGCAACATACAAGTGGAAATGAGCTCGATCTACTTGCACGATGAACATTTCAAAGATCATTTCTTCCAAGCTGAAGCAAAGATATCAGAGCTAGAAGATGCTTTAGCTGAATAGAAGGCCCAACTGGACACTACACAAGTAAAAATCATAGTAATGGTGTTGGCAATTTTGGGTACCTTGGGTACATTGCCTTTGCTCATGTGTAGATGTTGTCATTGATGTCAAGAAGGTCTTGAAGCAATTTGGTTTGATGTCAAATAATGTGTCTTGATGAAGGTTTCAGCATGGACAGTGTGTTTCCAAGAAAATCAGGGTAGCCCAGTTGCAAAAGATCAAGAAAAAGACAAGTAAGCAAAAGTATGCAGGCGGTTGGAAAAGCTATCGCGATTTCGCAACATGTTTTAGGAGAGAGAAAGAACTGGCAAAACTGTCATGATTTCGTGACATGTTTGAGGAGAGAGAAAGTTTGGGCAAAAGTGTCATGATTTCGCGACATGCTGGTAGGTAGAGATGAAGCAGGCAAAACTTTCACGATTTCGTGACATGTTGGCAGAGAAGAAGAGCAAGATGAAAAGTGTCATGATTTTGCGACATGTCACATTTTCGCGACTCTGACAGTGCAGGATGGCAGAGAAAGAAAAGTGTCATGATTTCATGACATTCTGCAAAGGAGGCTGTATGGATGAAAAAATGTCACGATTTCGTGACATGTTGCAGAAGAGAGAGTCTGCAGTGTGAGCTGTCGTGATTTCGTGACAAGATCGAAGAGAGAGAAAGTTATTCAGGAACTGTCATGATTTCATGACATGATGCAAAGTTCCAAGTGAGGACTATCACATTTTTGTGACATGCTACAGAGGTCAAGTTGAGGACTATCACGATTTCGTGACATGCTAAAAAAGCTTGAAATGAGAAGCGTCGCGATTTCGCGACAGGCAGTGGAGAAAGCGTACGGAATCCAGAAGTGTTGCAATTTCACGACAGGTAGTGGAGAAAGTGTACGAAAGCCAGAAGTGTCACGATTTCATGATAGGTTGTAGGAAAAGCTTTCGAAAGCTGAAAGCATCATGATTTCGTGACAGGATGAAAGAAAAATGTACAAATGCAGAAAGTGTCATGATTTAGTGATAGGCAGAAGTGAAGAAGCCAATAGGATGAAGATGTCACGATTTCACGACATGTCACAATTTCGTGACCAGAAGGCAAGTGCAGACTCCAGTGCAGGAAGATGTCACGATTTTGCAACATGTCACAGTTTCGCGACTCTAAGAGGAGAGAGACTGTATGGCATTAGTAATGTCACGATTTCATGACAAAAGCTGAGAGGAAGGCCATGAAGACTAAAGTGTCACGATTTCGTGACATAAGTGAGATGACATCAACAAGAGGCAAAGGTGTCACGATTTCGTGACAGAAGCACAAAGGAAGTCGACAAAGGCCAAGGTGTCATGATTTCACGACAGTAGGATCTAGAAGGTGTATGACTGTAAAAGTGTCACGATATCACGACATGTTGTAGTTTCACGAGAAAAGCTACAGAACAACAGAAGCGGTTGAAGCCAACAGAGTTAACCTTGATCCGACAAAGTGTAGGGTTGTGCAGCTGACGTTGTTTTAGGGATATACTGTCGACTAAGATCAAGAATCTAATCTTGAGATTGTCAGTATAAAAGGAGGGCTGTTCGGAGAGTTTGATCATCGAATGTGTGTGTCAAATTTGTGCAAGTAAATTCTGCTATGCGCAATAGAACGAGTCGAGTTGAATCGATCAAGTGTGTGTTCGAAGTGCGATTTGCGTAGATAGAGTGCGGGGAGAAGTTCGATCACAGAGGTGCATAAGTGGAAGTCTAATCGACTACTGTGTTTGCACAGAGTGCGAAGACTATGCTGCTATGTTTGCGCAGAGTGCGAAGACTGTGCTGCTGTGTTTGCGAAAACTATGAAAAGTTGGTTTTGACCAATTGCGGCTATAACAAAAAATAATAGAGGAAGAGGACAAATTTGTGCTAGATCGAAGGACTGTGTTTGGTGCAAATTTGAGGAATGGATTTGCAGTGACAGAGTTGAGGACAGAGATCTCTAGCCAGAGCAGGGAAGACAGGTGTCTTCTATGGATAGAGTTCCACTTGATAAGGGCATAGGAGGTAGAGGTCTTCTAGAGGATCACCACTAAGAGCAGAGCTAGGGGAAGGTGTCTCCTTTGGGTTAGTGCCCATAAAATTTGTAATTGGGAAGGTTTCCCAAATAACTGTGATATAACTTTTAGAGAAAAGTTTTATCCATGGAGTAGCCCACATTGGGTGAACCACGTAAATTTTTGTGTCACTTTGTGGATGGTGTGTTGTGCTTTGCTTTGATTACTGCTGTCTATTCACTACATTATATTGTTTTGAAAGTTGATTTTAAAGCAAATTAAAAAGTGGTCTTATACTGTTCACCCCCCTCTTAGTATAAGCTTGTGTTATTCAATTGGTATTAGAGCAGGTTCCTTCGATAAGGTTTAACAGCCGAAAGGAAGAACTGGTTAAGAACACAATGGATTTTTCAGGTGGCAATGTAGCACCTATTCTTGATGGATCAGATTTTGGTTTGTGGAGTGCAAGAATGAGAGTTTATCTACTGGCACTTGGTAATGAGGTATGGGAAGTGATTGAAGATGAATACACTATTCCTGAACATGGTCCTTATACCAGAGAAGACAGGCTCATGCTTCATAGCAATTCAAAAGCCATGAATGCAATCCTAAGAGGCTTACAGAAAGCAGATCTCACCAAAGTTATTCACTGCAAGACAGCTAGTGAAATGTGGAAATAATTGCAGATGGTTCATACAGGTGATGCAA
Organism: Wollemia nobilis; assembly: GCA_028583015.1. Lineage (NCBI taxonomy): Eukaryota > Viridiplantae > Streptophyta > Pinopsida > Araucariales > Araucariaceae > Wollemia > Wollemia nobilis. The sequence continues at coordinate 1,014,961 of JAQPPZ010001808.1, forward strand.
ATGTCCGAAAGGCCAAATTGAGACATTTTAAAGGTATGTTTGAACAACTCAAAATGAATGATGATGAAAATATTAGTGACTACATGCTTCGTATGGATGAGGTTGTTAACTCCATGAAAGACCTAGGTCTTGAGGTTGCTGAAAATGATGTGTGTGATAAGATTTTAAGATCTCTTCCTAATAGATTTAGTGAAAATATTTCTGCTATTGAGGAAGCTAAAGATTTAGATAAATTGAAAAAAGATGAGCTCCATAGTATTCTTGTAGCATTTAAACTGAGAACTCAAGTGAAAGTTGATGTCAAGAAAGAGGCAGCTTTCAAAGCTACCAAGAAATCAAAGGGCAAATAGATTCAAGAGAGTGATGAGTCTTCTAGTGATGAAGAGGCATATTACAAGCAAGAAAGGCAAGTTCTCTAGAAAACACAAAAGCAAGAAAAACATAAGATGTTTCAACTGTGGAAAGTTTGGTCATTATGCTATTGACTGTACTATTTCCAAGAATGAAAGTGATGAAGATATACAAGATGTTAAGAGCAAGGATTATGAAAAGCACAGGTATTACAGAAAGAACAAAGATGAGCACAATAATCAAGGAAAGAGGCATTCACACAAGAATAAGAAGAGCTTCTACCTAGACAAAGCAAGTAAGTGTTCTAGCAGTGATAGTGAAAGTTCTTCTAGTGATGATGAAAATGAGATGCTATTCATTTCAAAAAAAGAGGAAGAACCGAAACATAAATTCATTATCATGAAATGTTTTAGATGTGGAAATTTTGGGCACCTTGAGGATGATTGCACAAATAATGAGTTGGTTGCTAGTATGTATGAGGATGCTTCAGAAAATGATAAGGAATATGCTTGTATGGTTTGTGAAAAGGGTAGCACCTCTAGTGATAAGAAATCTGAAAAAGGCCTTGATGATTCAAAATGCAATAAAATAGAGGATCTTGAATGTGAACTTACTAATGCTCTTAGTGTTTTGAAAAAGGAAAGAAAGAAGAATGCTAGACTCAAGGATAAATTAGATGAATGTTGTATGGAGAGAGATGAACTCCTAGAAAGTCTTGACATCTCTATGGCTAAGACACAAGAACTCAAGAATACGTTAGAATATAAGATGCTTGAGTATAGTGAATTAGAACAGAAAATGGCTGCCTTGAAAGAGGAAAATAAAGAATACAAGGATAAACTATACAGGTTTCAAGAAAGCTCCAAAAAGGTTAAATCTCTTATCAAAAGACAAAGAAAGACAACAGATAAAATAGGTCTTGGTTTTGTCAAACCACACAAGGAACAGGTTGGGGAATCCAGTAAAAGATTTCAAAAAGAAGAGAGTTCTGATGAAGAGAGTATCTCAAAGAAAGAGTCCGTGAGTGATAAATGCGTAGAAACAAAAAATAGAATTTTGAATGCGAAGAAGAAGTTTTTGGGACCCAAAAGGTCGATTAAAAGAATATTTTACGACAGATGTTTTGCTTGTCATAGGTTTGGTCACACGGCTTCACAGTGCATAGATAAAATAAAAATGGTAAACAACAATTTCAGAAGTTTTAGTTTATTTCAAGGATATTGCTACTCTTGTCAACAGTTCGGGCACAAGGCAATTTTTTGCAAGGCAAATAACAGGAACTGGGTTAGTCAGAACAGGCGGATTCAAAGAACAACTATGCCTAAAAGAAATAATACTGTTACTTGCTATAAGTGCAACAATGCAGGTCACATAGCCAGATAGTGCAGAGCTGATCTTCCAAGGTACAGGAACAGGAACAGTGGTATAAACAGGTCCAAGGATCAAGGTATGGACAAGAAAAGAGATGAGAACAAGAACAAGAAAAGTGACAAGAACAGAAACACTGACAAAGAGTTCAAGAGAAGGCCCGACAAAGAAATTGAAGACACTGATGATGATGAGTGCCTAAGCTAAGAAGCTCATTCTTAGTCCCAAGCCCCAAAGGTGGGGGAGGGACTAAGCTAAGAAGCTCATTCTTAGTCCCAAGCCCCAAAGGTGACCCTTTGCCATTGATGACAAAGGGGGAGAGATATGAGTAAGGAGGAGAGCTTCAAGTGAAGAGGAAAGCTTCAAGTCAGGGGGAGCAAAACTTCAAAGGCAGATTCTCAGTTGAGAGCACAGTTGGTTTTAGTTTTGGCTCTTGAGTAGTGTTTTTCAGTTAAGGGTTGCCATCAATGACAAAGGGGGAGATTGTTGGCAATTTTGGGTACCTTGGGTACATTGCCTTTGCTCATGTGTAGATGTTGTCATTGATGTCAAGAAGGTCTTGAAGCAATTTGGTTTGATGTCAAAGAATGTGTCTTGATGAAGGTTTCAACATGGACAGTGAGTTTCCAAGAAGATCAGGGTAGCCTAGTTGCAAAAGATCAAGAAAAAGACAAGTAAGAAAAAGTATGCAGGCGGCTGGAAAAACTGTCAGTATAAAGCAAATTAAAAAGTGGTCTTATACTGTTCACCCCCCCTCTCAGTATAAGCTTGTGTTCTTCAAATGGTAGCAGAGAGTGATAATATTGAAAGGCAAGATCGAAGGATATAAATAGGTGGCTGAATAACATAAGGCGAAACGGTGGGAAGCTGAGCAATATGTTCAAGCCTTGAGATAACATATCCAAAATCTATAGGATTAGTTGGTAGAAAAGGCGACGTAATTAGTAACCCTCATGAAGGAGAAAGTCAAGGAGGCTTGCAATCATCTAATTATTTATTTTTTAACCATGGTGTCGAAGGCAACATTAGTTCTCATGTTTCTCTAAGAGGTGTGATAGGTTGTTTCATATGTCTTGCATGTAGTGGAGTATTCGAAGGAGGACCTAGAACCAAAACTAGATATGGTGATGAAGATCCAGGCAATGACTAAGATGGATCTTAGCTTTAGCCCAATGAGTGACATGGCTCGAGCTTGGATAAATTTCAAGATCATGTTGCATACCTATTTTTCCAGGTTTGATCTGGTCAAGGAAGCCTTAAAGTTGCTAGAAATGTTTGAACAAAATAGGTGCATTTTGCTAGTCTATTTTGAGACTATGGCAAACAATTGTACCCTAGTTTCACTGATGAGTAAGAGAATATTATGGCAAAGAAAGACCTGGATGCGATATGGGCTATTTTTGTAGATGATACTTCAAATATTGACGACTGGGAAGATCCCATCACCAAATATCATGTGCTACAATTGATGAAGAAACTTACTCGTATTGAGTCTGGTTTAATGGAGCTCATTCAAAGTCTCAACTACATTGATCTGGAGCAAGTTCAGACCTTTCAATACCTTTTTGATACACTCCAGACTCATCCGATGATCAGCATTAATGCTTGGGCTAAAGCTCTTGTAGTATATGAAACCACATGCTCACATCTCAAAGGACAAGAAGAGGTTGGTGCAAGCAATAGGTAATCAAATGCAACCGATAGTGGTAACTCTGTACCCAATGGATAAATATTTGGGGTTGATTGCATTCAGGTAAGCTGAATACCTCGTGAGTCGTTAGAAATTTTGGCATTTTTACCACATTCAAATTTTACCAAAATTTTTCCTAAGGATAAAATGAATTTTTCTAGCGAAATCCTTTTTTGGAAGTTTTGCTAGCGAAATCCTTTTCTGGAAGTTTTTCCAACGAAATCATTTTCTGGAAGTTTTTCCACCGAAAATATCTTCTAGCAGTTTCTCCATCGAAATAATCTTCTGGGAAGTTTCACCCTTGTTTGCACTAAAATTTATTTTCTCCCTATTTCTTGGCAAAATCCTTTGTCAAGCGAAAGAGCAAATATCCCAACAAAAATACCTTTTCGAGTAGTAGTTGCAGCAAAATCAATTTTTAGTCAAGCTCCATTTTCGATAGCGAAATCCTATTCTAGGTGAAGTCCTGGCGAGGATGTGCGTTCAGGTGGAATTTCAAACAAAAATCAACGAAAATCAGTGAAATCCTTTTAGGGTGAGCTTCTTAGTGAAATCCCATTTTCAATTCACAACCCATCGCAATACTATTTTCATCCATATTTTTAGAAAAATTCCTTTTCACCCCAATGCTTTGGAGAAATTCATCTATGCTATTTTCCTCTGGCCAATTTTTTTTTGTGGGTGCTTTCAATGCAGATCATTTTTGGAAAAGATCAAGGACTGGTAAATTCAATTCTTGGGGTGAAAAGGTTAATATCTCCAAAATTATTGCTGAAGGATTATTGAGATTAAATGTTGTTCACTTTGCCCTTGACTCTGGTATAATTGTATTCATTTTTGAGGCACCATCCATTGTGGTGGATGCTCATTTTCTAAGAACCATCATGGAAATTAAAATTTGGCTGATGATTTTTGCTAAGTCCTGATATGCCATGTGATAAAATTATTGTTGCTTCCCAATGTACCCCTGGATTGGCTCATCATTGCTATCGAGGAGAAAATTACTACTAATAAATATTTGATTGAACGATATTTTATTTAATGATCATTTAATTTTGGAGGCCAAATCATCTATAAATACTAAGAAATTTGATGTAAAGGAAGGAGGAACATTTTGCTGAAAAACTCTCTGATTTTAAATTCCCGCATCAATTGAAAGACTTTTAACTCTGGTTCCTTGATCAGTTGTGTATGTGATTGCTTTTTTCTTGTCATTTCTGTTATATTTATACCTTTGTTAGATAGATTGAATTATGCACTTGAATTTAATTTTTTATGAATAAGTGAATGTTGAAATGTTAATTAGAAGTCATATTTGCAATCTGTGATTGGTTCCTATGTTATTATTTCTATTAAATGTTGGTTAGAACTTGACTTGGTTATTTAGTTGTTAGTTCATCCTCACTCTATTTTTTTGGCTTACAACCATATTTCCCATCTCTTTCTATTAATTTATCTCCCTAAAATTTATACCATTATTTAGATTAGTAAGGGAACTAGCTCTCTTTGGAGATTGGCCCAAAGGATATCTCTTTCCTTCGACCTTTCAATGTTGGTCGGGTCTAGGGTGCATATTTTTACATTTAGAAAGATTTGTGACCAACACTAGGATATGATGTCATAAATTCAAATCACTTTTGAGATGATCGATTTGGGTCTCCATTATTTATTGGAATTTAGATCAACTAGTCACCCTCCAAGATCACCATTTACAAGCGTAAGTATGCCTTAGCAGTTTTGGATAGAAAACTATAAACATAATTTGAATTCTTTTACTTTTATTTTTAAGATACAAGTGGATTGCACTATTCTTTTGGTAGATGCAATCTTGTACCAGTCACTTATGTAAGGATTTCTCTATCTCACCTACACTCATTCAAGTAATGTATTTACTATTAGTTATTATTCCATGTATATGCAAGCACTTGAGAGTCACTAGATAGGGACCACAATATTTTTTTGATACATCAAAGGTATATGTCTAATGGGTGTTTGTTACTCCATTGGAGCACATACAATTTTGATAGGATTATTTGATGTAGATTGGGTTGGTATTTTGGAAAAATGGTGCTCCACCATTGGGTTTGTATTTTTTCTTAAATATGGATCAATCACTTGGTGTTGTAGATGGTAGTCCACTATATCTTAGTCTTCTACAAAATTTGAATACTGTATTGCTAATGAGGCCACCAAATATATTTTAAGATTAGTCATGAGAGTAGTTGGGTATTCTAAAATACTTTTTGATAACCCTTTATTGTGATAATCATATCTCCATCAAGGTTTTACAATCCATTATTTCATTAATAGACTAAACACATGATGAGAACACATATATAATATACAATAAATAAACACCTTCTAGATAGGTTAGTGGTAAGTCACATCTTACTTGCCATATGTAAGCCACTTTCATAGTGGATAATAGTTTATTATTCCACTCAAGTTAGTGGATAATATTTTATTCTGCCACTTCTTAGTGGCATGGTAGGTTGTAATGGCACTTGGTACCTATAAATTGTAAGGTTTATCAATGAAAATATAATCTAGATTCAAGGTCCATATCATTGGTATCACAATAGTATATTCTTTCCTATGAGGGAAATTTCCTTGTGAAAATTCCCTCTCCCCTCCCTTTATTCAAATCATTTAGTCTATTTTATTCTAGACAAGTGGATTTATTCTCTAGAGCCATTGAAGGTGACCTTATGTGTATGATATGATTAGTTGCCACTCTACTATCACATGATTTTCTATATTCTCACATTATTTTTCTTGTGTATGTGAGTCACTTGAAACCTTTGCCATTGATATTCTATCCTACCATGCAACTCAACACGTTGCAATGAATGCATGTCTTTGATTATTTATTCTCTAGACCCCATTCTAAGTTCTTGCGACACTAGATTGGCCTTTTTTCTATTAGGCCCCTTCTACTTTCATCGTAGTAGACATGGTCCTCCTAGATCCTCGTGCTACTCTAGCATGGCCACTACTTATTGTGACTACCACATCACCTTCACAATATTTCTAGAATGACCTACTTTACCTTCATTGTTGTACCAAATACCCTACTTGCACCACTGATCATTCATACCACCCACTGCATGGTCTCTTATCCTTGTTGATCATTCATAGATCCAATTAGATGAAGTGCTTCCCCCTATTGGCTATCGGTTACCTTTTTGACGTTGACCAAGCAACAAATTATATGCCATGATGGTTGTTGTTATCACTTCTATAATCCCTCTCTCGCAACAATGACCAAGGACATCGTGACCATTTGCTCAATAATGACACCTCTTCTCTATGCGGCTTTGACACTATTCAAGACCATTTTGATTTTTTTTATCACTCTTGACCTATTGCTTCTTTTGTAGACCTCAACCATGCTACATCTACCTTCAATGTGGACTGTTACCAACCATACATATGGTAGTTACTCACCATTTCCATGCTTGATGTTTAGCACATGTGGCATAAACTCTTCTTACCATTGAAGATGCTTCTCCTCTCTATCACTACTATGACCAACATGCTTAGCTCGAGTGTATTTCTACCTGTATTTCATAGCTTTTATAACACTACACGTGATAAAAAACCTACCTCACACTTCATTCCACTTTGATGCATTCCACTACCACATTTACCATATGGAAGAAGAACACAAGCTTATACTGAGAGAGGGGGGGTGAACAGTATAAGACCACTTTTTCCTTTTTCCTTCAACTTAACTTTTAATACAATATTATGTAGTGTATAGAAAGCAGTATCAAGCGTAAATCAAAGCAATACAGAAAACACCATCCACAATAGAGACACAACAATTTACGTGGTTCACCCAAGGTGGGCTACTCCACGAATAAAATTTTCACTAAAATTTTATCAACCAAATCTGGGAAAACCTTTCCCGATTACAATGTTTATGGGTACCAACCCAAAGGAGACACCAATCCCCTAACTCTACTCTGGTTGGTGATCCTCTAGAAGACCTCTACCTCTGCTGCCCTTAGCAAGTGGAACTCTATCCATAGAAGACACCTGTCTTCCCTGCTCTGGCTGGAGACCTCTGTCCTCAACTCTATCACCTCAAAGCTGGTCCTCAAAAATGCACTAAACACAGTCCTTCGGTCTAGCACAAATGTCCTCTATCTTTTTCTATGATCTACACCAAACATAGTCCTTCGGTCTGGCACAAGTCTGTCCTCTTCCTCTTTCTCTGGTCTACACCAAACACAGTCCTTCGGTCTGGCACAAGTCTGTCCTCAAATCTCTTTCTATTCTATTACAGCTGCATTTGGTCAAAACCAATTTTTGCACTGACTGCGCAAACACAGAAGCACTCAAATGAACATCAAATTATGCACCTCTATGCAATCACAGCAACACAGTCTTCACACACTCTGCTTTACGATGATCGAAATTCCCCCCCACACTCTATATGCAAGTATCACACTTCGAACGCACACTTCGATCGATACTAAATCTCTTCAAACAACCCTCCTTTTATACTAACAAAATCAAGATCTAAACCTTGGTCTTAGTCGGCTGTTATGCAAATGCAAACCCTAAATCCATCGGCTACATGCCCTAATATTCGTCGACCCAATTTTAACTCTGTCGGCTTCAACCGCCTCTGTGGTTTAGTAGCTTCTGTCGTGAAACCACAACATGTCGCGATATCGTAAAATTTTTACAGCCGTACACTTTCGTTTGGCTATTGTCATGATATCGCGACACTTTTGCTTTTGTCTACCTTGACTACGTTCTTGTCGCGATATCGTGACACTTTTGTCTTTGCTGACGTCATCTTCACTCCTGTCACAAAATCGTGACACTTTTGTCTTCATGGCCTTCTTTTCTGCTTGCACTAGCGAAAACAAAACATGTCACGAAATCGTGATGCTTTCACCTTTGAGCTCTTCCTTCTTCAATTCGTCGTGAAATCACGACGCTTCTTCTGTTGAAGACTTGCTAACTGTTTCTATCATGAAATCATGACACTTTCTCCAACTCAATGCTACCATCTCAACCTGTCACAAAATCATGACACTTTCTGCATTCGCAAGCTTTCTCTTCAACCTGTCGCAAAATCGTGACACTTTCTGCATCCGTACAACTTCTTTGTAGCCTGTCGTGAAATCGTGACGCTTCTTATTTTAGACTCTTCCTTTTGCTGCATGTCACGAAATCATGACAATTCTCACTTCGAGCTTTTCATGTCGTGCAATCATGACAGTCCTCACTTAGTCTTTTGTAGCATGTCGCAAAATCGTGACAGTCCTCACTTAGTCTTTTGCAGCATGTCGCGAAATCGTGACACTTTTCGAGATACTTTATCTCTCTTCGAACTTGTCATGAAATCATGACAGTTCACACTACGGACTCTCCCTTCTACATCATGTCATGAAATCGTGACACTTTTTCGTTCGTACAACCTTCCTTGCATTATATCACAAAATCGTGACACTTTCCATCTTGCTCTATTTCTCTACCAACATGTCACGAAATCGTGACAGTTTTGCTAGCTTCTTCTCTCTCTTCCAACATGTCGTGAAATCATGACAGTTTTGCCAGCTTCTTCTTTCTCTTCCAACATGTCGCGAAATCATGACACTTTTTCAAAAAGCTTTCTCTCTCCTACCTAAGTCGTGAAAATGCGACATGTCGCGATATCGCGACATTTTTCCAACTTACTGATTTCGAACCTGTCAAGCCGAACCTTCAACAAAACACATTATTTTTACATCAAATCAAATTCTTTCAAAAGCTTCTTGACATCAATGACAACTAATTCACTTGAGCAAATGCAATGTACTCAAGGTACCCAAAATTGCCAACAATCTCCCCCTTTGTCATTGATGGCAACCCTTTACTAAAAACACGTCTCAGGAGCAAAAACTGAAACCAACTGTGCTAACAGCTAAAAATCTCCTATTGAAGTTTTGCTCCCCCTGACTTGAAGCTTTCCTCTTTACATTGAAGCTCTCCCTCTTACTCATATCTCTCCCCCTTACTCAAATCTCTCCCCCTTTGTCATCAATGGCAAAGGGTCACCTTTGGGGCTTGGGACTAAGAATGAGCCTCTTAGCTTAGTCCCTCCCCCACCTCCTCATGAGGAGATTAAAACTGGGGTGGGAGTAAAACTCCCATTAGGCACTGATCATCATCAGTGTCTATAATTTCCTTTCCTGGCCTTTTCTTGAACTTTTTTCCCACATTCCTATTTTTGTCATTGTTCTTGTTCTTGTTCTCATCCCTGTCCTTTTTCATGCCTTGATCCTTGGACCTGATCATGCCACTGTTCCTATTCCTATACCTTGGAAGATCAGCTCTACACTATCTAGTTGTGTGACCTTCATTGTTGCATTTATAACAAGTAACACTGTAATTTCTTTTAGGCATACCTGTTCTTTGAATCCACCTATTCTGACTAACCGTGAACTCGATATTAGCCTTGCAAAAAATTGCCTTATGCCCAAAATAATTACAAGAGTAGCAATACCCTTGGAAGAAATTACCACTTTTGAAATTGTTGTTAACCTTCTTCATTTGAGACATGCAATGTGCAGCCATGTGACCAAACCTGTAACACGCAAAACATCTATAGTGAAATTTTCCTTTATACGACCTCTTGGGTCCTGAAAACTTCTTCTTCGCATTCTAAATTTTGTTTTCTATTTCTGTGCATCGATCACTCATGGAATCATGTTCTGAAGTACTTTCTTCATCAGAAATCTCTTCCTTTTGGAATCTCTTGCTAGATTCCCCAACCTGTTCTTTGTGCGGCTTAACAAAACCAAGACCTATTTTATCTGTTGGATTTCTTTGACCTTTGATGAGAGACTTAACCCTTTTGGAGCTATCTTGAAACCTCGTACAACTTATCCTTGTACTCTTTAGTTTCCACTTCCAGAGAAGCCATTTTCTGTTCCAACTTATTATACTCAAGAATCTTAGACTCTAACTCATCCTTGAGTTCCCGTGTTTTAGCTATAGAGAAGTCAAGACTTTCTATAAGATCGTCTCTCTCCATACAACATTCATCTAACTTATCCTTGAGTCTATCATTCTTCTTTCTTTCCTTTTTCAAAACACTAAGAGCATTATTAAGTTCACTTTCAAGATCTTTTATTTGTTTGCTTTCTGAATCCTCAAGGCCTTTTCCGGATTTCTTATCACTAGAGGTGCTACCTTTTTCAAAAACCATACAAGCATCTTCTTGATAGTTTTTTGAAGCATCCTTATACATACTGGAAACCAAATCATTATTTGTACAGTCATCCTCAAGGTGACCAAAATTTCCACATCTAAGACATTTCATAATAATGAATCTATGTTTCGGTTCTTCCTCTTTTTCTGATATGAACAACATCTCATTTTCCTCATCACTTGAAGAGCTTTCACTATCACTGCTAGAACACTTACTTGCTTTGTCTAGGTATAAACTCTTCTTGTTCTTGTGTGAATACCTCTTTCCTTGATTGTTGTGCTCATCTTTGTTCTTTCTATAATACCTGTGCTTTTCAGAATCCTTGCTCTTAACATCCTGTTTCTCTTCATCACTTTCATTCTTGGAAACAATACAGTCAGTAGCATAATGACCGAACTTTCCACAATTGAAGCATCTTATATTTTTCATGCTTTTGTGCTTTCTAGATAACTTGCCTTTCTTGTTGTAATATGCCTCTTCATCACTAGAAGACTCATCACTCTCTTGAAGTTGTTTACCCTTAGATTTCTTGGTAGCCTTGAAAGCCGCCTCTTTCTTGACGTCAACCTTCACCCGAGTTCTCAACTCAAATGCTGCAAGAATGCTATGAAGCTCATCCTTTTTTAGCTTATCCAAATCTTTAGCTTCCTCAATAGCATAAATCTTTTCACTAAATCTATTAGGAAGAGATCTTAAGATTTTATCACAAACATCATTTTCAGCAAGTTCAAGACCTAAGTCTTTCATGGAGTTAACAACCTCATCCATGCGAAGCATGTAGTCACTAATATTTTCATCATCATTCATCTTGAGTTGTTCAAACATACCTTTGAAATGTCTCAACTTGGCCTTTCTGACATTTGCATCACCCGTATGAACCACCTCCAACTGTTTCCACATTTCACTAGTTGTCTTGTAGTGAATTACTTTGGTGAGATTTGCTTTCTGTAAGCCTTTCAGGATTGCATTCATTGCTTTTGAATTGCTGTGATGTAGAAGCCTATCTTCTTTAGTATATGGACCATTTACAGGAATAGTGTACCCATCTTCAATCACTTCCCACACCTCATTCCCAAGTGCCATTAGATGAACCTTCATCCTTGCACTCCAAAGACCAAAATCTGATCCATCAAGAATAGGTGCTGCATTTCCGCTTGAATAATCCATTGTGTTCTTATCAAGCTTTTCCTTCAAGCTGTTTAAAATTTTCGAAGGAACCCGCTCTGATACCAATTGAAGAACACAAGCTTATACTGAGAGGGGGGGTGAACAGTATAAGACCACTTTTAACTTTTTCCTTCAACTTAACTTTTAATACAATATTATGCAGTGTATAGAAAGCAGTATCAAGCAAAAATCAAAGCAATACAGAAAACACCATCCACAATAGAGACACAACAATTTACATGGTTCACCCAAGGTGGGCTACTCCACGGATAAAATTTTCACTAAAATTTTATCAACCAAATCTAGGAAAACCTTTCTCGATTACAATGTTTATGGGTACCAACCCAAAGGAGACACCAATCCCCTAACTCTGCTCTGGCTGGTGATCCTCTAGAAGACCTCTGCCTCTGCTGCCCTTAGCAAGTGGAACTCTATCCACAGAAGACACCTATCTTCCCTGCTCTGGCTGGAGACCTCTGTCCTCAACTCTATCACCTCAAAGCTAGTCCTTGAAAATGCACTAAACACAGTCCTTCGGTCTAGCACAAATGTCCTCTACCTTTTTCTTTGATCTACACCAAACATAGTCCTTTGGTCTGGCACAAGTCTATCCTCTTCCTCTTTTTATGGTCTACACCAAACACAGTCCTTCGGTCTAGCACAAGTCCGTCCTCAAATCTCTTTCTGTTCTGTTACAGTCGCATTTGGTCGAAACCAACTTTTGTACTGACTGCGCAAACACAGCAGCACTCGATCGAACATCAACTTATGCACCTCTGTGCAATCACAGTAGCATAATCTTTGCACACTCTACTTTACGACGATCGAACTTCTCCCCCACACTCTATCTACGAATATCGCACTTTGAACGCACACTTCGATCGATACAAAAACTCTTCAAACAACCCTCCTTTTATACTAACAAAATCAAGATCTAAACCTTGGTCTTAGTCGACTGTTATGCAAATGCAAACCCTAACTCCGTTGGCTGCATGCCCTAATCTTTGTCAGCCCAATTTTAACTCTGTCAACTTCAATCGCCTCTGTGGTTCAGTAGCTTCTGCCGTGAAACCACAACATGTCATGATATCATGACATTTTTATAGTCGTACACTTTCGTTTGGCTATTGTCGCGATATCACGACACTTTTGCTTTTGTCTGCCTTGACTACGTTCTTGTCGTGATATCACGACACTTCTATCTTTGCTGACGTCATCTTAATTCTTGTCACGAAATCATGACACTTTTGTCTTCATGGCCTTATTTTCTGCTTGTACTAGCAAAAACAGAACATGTCACGAAATCGCGACGCTTTCGCCTTCGAGCTCTTACTTATTCAATTCGTCACGAAATTGTGACACTTCTTCTGTTGAAGACTTGCTAACTATTTCTATCACGAAATCATGACACTTTCTCCAACTCAATGTTGCCATCTCAACCTGTCACGAAATCATGACACTTTCTGCATTTGCAAGCTTTCTCTTCAACCTGTCGTGAAATCGCGACACTTTCTGCATCCGTACAACTTCTTTGTAGCCTGTCGTGAAATCATGACGCTTCTTATTTCAGACTCTTCCTTTTGCTGCATGTCACGAAATCGTGACAGTTCTCACTTCGAGCTTTTTAGCATGTCGCGCAATCGTGACAGTCCTCACTTAGTCTTTTGCAGCATGTCGCAAAATTGCAACAGTCCTCACTTAGTCTTTTGTAGCATGTCGCAAAATTGTGACACTTTTCGAGATACTTTATCTCTCTTCGAACTTGTCACGAAATCATGACAGTTCACACTGTGGACTCTCCCTTTTGCATCATGTCGCGAAATCGTGACACTTTTTCGTTCGTACAACCTTCCTTGTATTATGTCGCGAAATCGTGACACTTTTCCTTCTTTGCCTTCCTGCACTTTTCGAGTCGTAAAAATGTGACATGTCGCAAAATCGTGACACTTTCCATCTTGCTCTCTTTCTCTGCCAACATGTCACGAAATCGTGACAGTTTTGCTAGCTTCTTCTCTCTCTTCCAACATGTCACGAAATCACGACAGTTTTGCCAGCTTCTTCTTTCTCTTCCAACATGTCGCGAAATCGTGACACTTTTTCAAAAATATTTCTCTCTCCTACCTAAGTCACGAAAATGCGACATCTCACGATATCGTGACACTTTTCCAACTTACTGATTTTGAACTTGTCAAGCCGAACCTTCAACAAAAAACATTATGTTTACATCTGTTAAGATCCTGCTATAAAATAAACTCAATTAACACACTCTCACACAATTGCTTGGAAATAACTCACATAAACATCACATTAATATAACAAAAATTTGCATAAAGAACAATCTCACAATAGAACCGAATCGCAGCCTCTTCGAGGGGGCAACCTCCTTCAATACTTCATTAATTTTGCAAAAGATGGTTACATTGGTGCCTTTTCGGGTATTTAAGGAGTTTCCTTCCAAGGTTGGCTTACATGCAAAATGCCACCTGGATTACATGCATAATGCCACCCGAATTACATGCATAGTGCCACTTTGAATTACATGCACAATGCCACTCGAATTACATGCACAATGCCACTCGAATTACATGCACAATGCCACACGAATTACATGCACAATGCCACCTATCTACCATGTGTTACATAAAAAGGGTGCCATTTGTCATAGGCACTACCTAAGCTAAAACTTAGAACATTACAAAATATTAATCATGGGTACTACCCACGTTCACTAGGAATTATTACAAAAGGGGAGTTATTACATTAAGGGTTAGGATGAGATCCTAACATGCCCTTCTCCTTAAAGGAGCTTTGTCCTCAAAGCTGAAAATGAGGAAACTGTTGCTGGAGTTGATGGAGAGACTCCCATGTAGCATCCTCAGGTTGAAGTCCACGCCACTGAACCAGGACCTCTGTGATGGTACGGTTGCGCAGAGTGCAAGTTCGACGATCCAAAACTGCTCCGTGCAAGTAAGATGGAGCCTTCTTCATCCAATTCAGGGAGTGTTGATTGAACCTGTACCTTTGTGCCCACAACTTTCTTGAGAAGGGAAACATGAAAAATAGGGTGGATCTTGGAAGTGGGGGGAAGAGCCAATTTGTAAGCTGTTGGACCAATCCGTTGCGTAACCCGATAAGGACCATAGAATTTTGGAGCAAGCTTCTGACACCTGCGGAGTTGTAGGGATGATTGTTTGTATGGCTGCAAGCGAAGGAAGACCATATCACCCACATCAAAACTACGCTCAACGATGCCGATCACCTTGTTGGCGCATCCGATTCTGGGCCATGTTCAAATTTTGCTTGAGTTGGCGGAGGACCCTGTGTGTTGACTCGTAGCATTGTCGACGGCCCGGACCTTGGAGCTACCCAGAATGTAGGAGGAAGGCATGAGTGGAGGGCGCCCGTAAACCACCTCAAATGGTGTGAGTTTGGTGGCGGTATGATAGGAAGTGTTGTACCACCATTCAGCCAAAGAAAGCCATTTTGCCCAATGAGTAGGATGATCGGAGGCAAAGAAGCGAAGGTAGGTTTCCAAGCATTTATTAACAACCTCTGTTTGACCATCCGTTTGCGGATGGTAGGCTGAACTCATTTTGAGCCGAGTCCCCCGCAACTTAAACAACTCTTGCCAAAAATTGCTAGTAAAGGTGGGATCACGATCAGATACAATGGAGGCGGGCATGCCATGAAGGCGAAATATGGAGTCAAGAAAAGTTTGGGCAATAGTGGATGCTGTGTAAGGATGGGTTAGGGCACAAAAGTGAGCATACTTTGAAAGGCGGTCCACTACCACAAAAATAATAGACTTGCCTCCATATTTAGGTAGCCCTTCTATGAAGTCCATGGAGATGTCACCCACACCTGATCCGGTATCGGCAATGGTTGAAGAGTGCCTGGGGAGCGCACTGTTTCTCCTTTCATCCGTTGACAAGTGTCGCAATCCGCTACAAAAGAGCGAATGTCCTGTTTCATGCCTTTCCAAAAGAAGGTGCGCTTGAGTCGTTCATACGTTTTTAGGAACCCTGAATGGCCAGCAGATGGAGTAGCATGTGATTCCTTCATGAGGAGTTCTCGAAGTGGGGACTTAGGAGGAAGAACCAGACGTTGATGGTAACGCAGATCTTGGCCATCCCAACTATATCCTGGTGTAGACTCGGGATCATCCCTAAGTGAAGCAACCAGGTCTTTCAAATCTGCATCCCGAAGTATTTCCCGACGTAAGGGCTCAATCCATTGGGGCAATGGTGCAGAGATGGCACACAGCATACTAAGGGCCTCAAATTGGCGAGAGAGAGCATCTGCCACAAGATTTTCCTTCCCTTTTTTGTACGTGATGTCATAATCATAGCCCATGAGTTTTGATACCCACTTTTGTTGCTCGGGAGTGGCAACTCGTTGTTCTAGAAAGTATTTAAGGCTCGGTGGTCGGTTTTGATGGAGAAATGGCGCCCAATGAGGTAAGGCCGCCAATGTAGGACTGCATGCAATATTGCCAACATTTCCTTAGCATATGTGGATTTTCCCAGATTGCGATCAGATAGGGCTTTGCTGGTAAAAGCCAAAGGGCGTCCTTCTTGCATCAATACTGCCCCAATACCACGACCGTAAGCGCCACTTTCAATGACAATTTTTTTGAGAAGTCTGGCATGGCTAAAACCGGAGTGGTGGTCATGGCATGTTTGAGGTCCAGGAATGCTTGCTCAGCCGGCCTTGTCCACATAAAAGAATCCTTCTTCAACATGGAGGTGAGGGGGGCGGCTATCTTTCCATAATTGCAGACAAATTTACGGTAATATCCTGTAAGCCCTAAAAATCCTCGAAGTCCCTTGAGTGTGCGAGGTTTTGGCCATTCTTGGACCGCTTGGATCTTCTTAGGGTCAACCTTGACACCATCCTTTGAGACAATGTGTCCCGTATATTCTACTTCACCAAACCAAAGGAGCACTTGGACCTTTTTGCAAACAATTTATGGTCGGCCAGTAGTTGGAGAGTTTGATCTGCATGATTGAGATGCTCTTCCCATGTGTGACTCAGTAAATCAAGATGTCATCGAAGAACACAAGGATGAACTTCCGCAAGAAGGGGCGAAAGATGTTGTTCATCAAGCTTTGGAATGTGGAAGGAGCATTTGTGAGACCAAATGGCATTACCAAGAATTCATAATGACCTTCATGAGTGCGAAAAGCAGTTTTAGGAATATCTTCATCCCTAAGCCGGATCTGATGGTACCCAGAGCGAAGGTCTAGCTTGGTGAAGTACATGGTCCCATGTAATTCATCTAGTAATTCATCAACCACAGGGATAGGAAATTTATCCTTGACCGTTATCTTGTTGAGCTCTCGGTAGTCAATACACAATCGCCAAGAGCCATCCTTCTTGAGGACCAGTAAGACTGGTGCAGAGTAGGGACTAGTACTAGGCCGAATGACACCCGCCTTGAGTAATTCCTGTATCATCTTCTCAATCTCTCACTTCATGGCATGGGGGTATCTGTACGGTCGGATATTGGGAGGTGTACTATCTGGCAATAATGGAATGGCATGGTCATGAGAGCGATGCGGTGGTAGTGTGATTGGTTCTGAAAATATGGCCTCATGTTTGTGGAGAACCTGTTGCATGTCTGGTGGAATTTCACCCATTGGGGATGTGGATGGTTGGATGGAGAATAGTTGTGCAATGACCCCACGTGATGATTTCTTTAGCAATTTCTCCATGCCGTTTGAACTGATAATTTGAGGTGTTCCCGCCGGGGAGCCCTTGATGATGTGTGTTTGGCCATTCTGGGAGAACCGCATCCAAAGTTCAGCAAAGTTCCAACTGATAGTGCCCAATGTACTCAACCATTGAGATCCCAAAACAATATCACATCCACCCAACTGGAGGGCAAACATGTCCTGCTTGAGTGCATAGTCCCCTATCTGGATTTTAACATTGCGACACTTTCCCTTACAAGGTAAGGTTCCCCCGTTGGCTACCATGACCTCAAAGGAGTTACAAGTGTGGATATAGCAATTTGCCCGCTGAGCAACTCTAGGGTCAATAAAGTTGTGTGTGCTTCCCGAGTCCAAAAGGATGGAAAGACGTTGGCCCTTGAAAAATCCTGTAACCTTCATGGTTTGAGGGGTAGT
Organism: Wollemia nobilis; assembly: GCA_028583015.1. Classification (NCBI taxonomy): domain Eukaryota; kingdom Viridiplantae; phylum Streptophyta; class Pinopsida; order Araucariales; family Araucariaceae; genus Wollemia; species Wollemia nobilis. Next base: position 1,032,878 of record JAQPPZ010001808.1, read on the forward strand.
AATGCCTCGCAAGGGCATGGACTGTAATTGCTGTTTCAGGTTCCTGTTTCACTTCTTCTTGTGGAGGAGGTGTTTCTGGAGGGTCCTCATCCTTATCACTCTCATCAGAGGTATCAAGTTCTTCAACATCGATCAGGAACAATTTTTTGTGTGCACACTTATGCCCTTTGAAAAACTTTTCATCACAATTATAGCATAATCCTTGGGCACGACGTGCATCCATCTCTTCGGTGGTGAGGCGCTTTGGTGCAGCAGGTTTATTATCAACTGGGTTTTGGGCTCTAGGAGGAAATGAAGGTCTATTTTGCAGAAACTTTGATGGGCGTCTTTGGGCAGAGAGTTTAGATTCGGCCAGACGGGCCAAACTGATAGCTTCCATCATAGTTCGTGGTTTCAACATTTTGACTTCGCTTGGAGTTCCATCTTCAACCCACCGATATAACAACTCGGAAGAACCCTTCACTCAATCCTCTTGTTCGATTGGCCAATTTTTCAAATTGAGCTTGGTACTCTCGAACCGACCTCGTTTGTTGTAGTTTGGATAAGGCTCCCGTGAAGTCCTCAAACTCACTAGGACCAAATCGAGTGAGTATTTGGGATTCAAAATCCTCCCAAGAGAGATTTGGGTAGGTAAGACGCAACCATTGAAACCAGTGCAGAGCCTCGCATTCCAAGTTAAAGGAAGCCATCCGGACTCGATGAAATACTGGTACATTATGAAGTCGAAAGAATTGGTCAACCCGACATAGCCACCCATCAACATCCTTCCCACTGAATTTGGGAAAGTCCAACTTGGGCATTCTGAAGGGTGTATCATGGTCACGATTCCTTGTAGAACTCTCAGCTTGGTATTCTGATTTGGGTGGTTCTCTTCTCAGTTTGCTGTCCACTTCAGCAATGCTTCTTCTAAGCGATTTCTAGTGGCCTCATGCTCTAGGCGAAGACCTTGGACTTCTTCCCTTATGGAGTGAAAAGCCGAGTTCAAGTTCTCAATGGCTTTTGTTAGGGAATCCAAGTGTTCTAGTTCTTTCCGGTGTCCACGAGTACCCTGGGCCATTTTTTGACCTTTTGTGACCAGTTACTAAAAATAGAATTGAATTTTTTTGACTTACTATTTTTAGTAAATGCCCAAAAAAGTGCTTGGGTGCTATATATCAAAATGATCAGCAGGAGGAGGTGGTCACAATGAGCTATATCTCTTAACACTACTTTTTGGCACCCCAGACTTTTTTTTTTTTTATCTCCTGTTTTGCTGAGTCTAACGGTGTTTACAGATTCTGATTCTGAGCTACTGAGCAAAAGTTGGGTACTGGAGCACTATCTAAAACTGGCCGTGTTTCACACTCAAGATTCTCTGTATTTTGCAGGTGACTGATATGACAGCTTCGTTTCCGACTCAAGACCGTGAATTCTCGCCCCGACCGTGCCGACCTCTCCGACTCCGATCGACTCGACCGTGGATCGCCATCTGTAAATTTGACTGTTACTCTCCAGACTTTCAACTTAAGTGTCACCCTCATGGCTTATCCCGAATGCATGTCCCTTTTGTTATTTTTTTGGTAGAGGACTCCTTTCTCATATGCTCACTTTTGAAATGCAGGTTTACGAACGGGGGTGTTTGGATTCTTATTTTGATTTTTATTTTTGTATTTTTTACAAGTTGCAGTTTTAACATAACCAGGGAATGCTAAGTATAGGAGTATGTACCACCCATAGGCCCTCTAATATACCGACAGTGACGAACAATAGTGCTCGGACCAATATTTCAGGCCACTACTCAAGGAGGATTCCACACATACCCTTGAGCACACTACCTGCCTCTCTGACAATACGGGAGGGTAATCGTCCAGGATGCTGTGTCCCGTAGACTATGAGTAATACAAGGCCGAAGAGCTTCCTAATGGCTAAAAGTTTGTTTAATCCTAGATGGTCTCCCGATATACCCGAAGATACGTGGGAGCTCAAGTCCGTGCGCGAGTTCTCGTCTGAGGCCCGGGTATTGGAGCCCGATCGCCCCTCACTTCACTAGACGCTTTATGGGCTATCTAGCTTAGCCAATAACGACAGATCCTTCGCGATATTTTAAAACCCCCGGTACAGGGTTTCTACCTACTCAACTAATAATATATTTTTTTGTTTTTGGTCTGGAAAAAAAAACACCGTATTTTTTTTTGGATTTTTTTTTAATAAGGAAAAACAGAATGGAAAAAACACACGGAATTTATACCTAACAGGCGGATTGGATGGCAAGAATCGTTGCAGTTGCAGCAGAACTTGGCCCCGGAAAGCGCTCCGATACCACTTGTTAAGATCCCGCTATAAAATAAACTCAAATAACACACTCTCACACAATTGCTTGGAAATAACTCACATAAACATCACATTAATATAACAGAAATTTGCATAAAGAACAATCTCACAATAGAACCGAATCGCAAGCCTCTTCGAGGGGGCAACCTCCTTCAATACTTCATTAATTTTGCAAAAGATGGTTACATTGGTGCCTTTTCGGGTATTTAAGGAGTTTCCTTCCAAGGTTGGCTTACATGCAAAATGCCACCTGGATTACATGCATAATGCCACCCGAATTACATGCATAGTGCCACTTTGAATTACATGCACAATGCCACTCGAATTACATGCACAATGCCACTCGAATTACATGCACAATGCCACACGAATTACATGCACAATGCCACCTATCTACCATGTGTTACATAAAAAGGGTGCCATTTGTCATAGGCACTACCTAAGCTAAAACTTAGAACATTACAAAATATTAATCATGGGTACTACCCACGTTCACTAGGAATTATTACAAAAGGGGAGTTATTACATTAAGGGTTAGGATGAGATCCTAACAACATCAAATCAAATTCTTTCAAAAGCTTCTTGACATCAATGCCAACTAATTCACTTGAGCAAATGCAATGTACTCAAGGTACCCAAAATTGCCAACAATGGATTGCCTGTACATTAAGTATATCTATTGTGCATTTATGCTTTATGTCTTTCAAGTTTCTCTAGAGCCAACACATGGCACTATCAGACCATTGACATTGTTCTCAATTAGATGTATCTATTCCACATGCTTTGTGGGGGTGGATAGTTTTATTTTTATATTCCTTTACATAAGTAATGTTCACATATTTAAAAAGGAGGGAGGAACTCTAATATTATTTTAAACCAATTATATTTAATAGAATATTCCAATGGAATATTCTCTTAATTTCAATATTTGTTCTCCTGCCAATCATGACACTTATATTTTTCTAACTATAGCCTTATTTATAGGTATTGGAAAGCTCTTTTCAAGCTAGATCCAGTAGAAGCATTAATTTGTAGTTTTATAAAAATCTACTTCAACCTCTGATCATTTAAATTTTTTGTTGTCCAAAATTACTTCTGGTAACATGTTATATCATAAAGTGCATTTTTGGTTGTACTTGACACTCCCTAGCATAATATAATTAAACCTAGTACTCAATAATATCCTTTATAGCACCTATCGATTGTAGCAACTGGTTGTCCATGCAATTTGGTAGGATAAAAAGATCACCATACAAAAATTTGTCATTGCTTCTTGCATGCTCTTCTTTTGAATGACTGTATCCTACAAAATATACTTTTGGCATTAGAGCAAGTACTGTGGCAGTTCTTCAGTGTCCTATTTTGAGGCAAGTTATATGGTAGACTTGTCCTCCTGTCTATTATATTAGATTTCGATTCTGATTCCTGTCTATATGTGATCACATTGTATCACATCTGGTACTCCATTTCGATCTTCCATTAAATACTCTAGGAGAGAGTTGATAGCATTTGGTAGAGTTTTTTTAGCCTCGTAGTAGCTCATTTTACTCAGTGGATTTAATATTTTTAGCTTGATTATGTCTTCACCAACAAGACTCATCTGATTTCACAAGGCAATATTCCATCAATTCATTTGCATCAACTTCTACATTTGTCTTAGTGGGTCCTCAAACTATTTTGGATCATGCTTCTATTTCTATTTCTGCTCTAGATTTTCCTTCCTTGTTTGTACACATTGGGAACCAATACTTCTATAATGGGGGAAAATGATGAGAACACATATATAATATAAAATAAATAAACACCTTCTAGATAGGTTAGTGGCAAGTCAAATCTTGCCACATGTAAGCCACTTTCATAGTGGATAATAGTTTATTATTCCACTCAAGTTAGTGGATAACATTTTATTCTGCTATCCACTATGAAAGTGGATTACATATGGCAAGTAAGATGTGATTTACCACTAATATATCTAGAAGGTGTTTATTTATTTTATATTATATGTGTCCTCATCAACACATTAAGTTTTAGATGCACTATTTTTGATAGCTTCATGTTGGTGGGATGTTTGATCTAGTCTATGTTAAAAGTAAACAATGATTATCCTAAGCAAAGTCATATTTGAGGTACCTTTTATGTAATTATGAGAGTTATTGAAGTAAGAGAATACCTCTAAATAGGATAACTACTAAGGATATCTATCTATGTATCCCATTCAATGTAAGAGGGGATGCTTAAATATGTGGTGTTAAGCTTCACTTGACTCCATGATTGACTGTTGTATTGTATTTGTTATATAGCTCTATGATACTTTTTACACCTTATATATATGGGTTTATTATAATATTTTAATACTAAAAATTAAGGTTGGTTATTTAAATTTGATATAAGATTACATATAATTTGAGTATTTATATTGCTTGAGATGAGTCATTTTATTATAGGTTGAAGTGCTTATTATTTTCATTAGTGAGATTACTTTGGTGTCTATACACACCCTTCTTATTACATATTATTTGTGTATGAAATATTGATATTGATTCAATCAAGATTATAATAAAGAGTAAATAATTTGATCATTGCTCAATTAGGGTAAGCCGACCTTTTTCTTTTTCTACATAATGCATTGATTTTGTTTATTTCTCACATATATTCCTATATATTAACATTCTACTATTCTATGAATATGTTCTTAAGTTAGGACTTATTGCATAGTATTTTATTAATATTATTATTGCTTTATGGTAGATGGTGTTCCATAGGGCAGTGAGGGTTATGTTCCTCTTCATTTAGAGGCTCCATAAGAGGGAATATTAAATGAATGTACACAAAATAAAAATATACCTCCAAGGTAAAAAATAATAATAAATGGAGGTTAACTATATTTACTACACCTAATGAAATGATGGATATAAAGAAATGGCATTGAGTAAATTCTTTTATGATATCTAGAGTTAGTCAATAAAAAATGTTCTAAAAAATAGAAGAGAAATAACAAAACATTTATAGACAAAGAAATTTCTAAGAGAAAAAATTATCATGTCTATGAAATTCTTATCAGGAAAATTAATAGGGGGATTTGATGTTATTTTTGAAAATTTTAAACCTAAAAAATTCAAGGAGTAAGGGAAAAAACTAATTGATAGTCATTAAAATCTCTTAAATAGAATCCACTCTATCTGAGTTATACCATTTGGTTATATTCTACAAATAGAAAGAGTGTGAGACCAATGTTGAGATGACAACTTTGTAAACAAAAGTTATATAGAGTAAGAACTTGGGATAAATGATGGACTACATTAAAAGAATGATGAATAAATATGATGAAAGTACATCATAATTATGGAATTTACCACACATAAGAAAATGGAGGAACCAAGATCTGGAGAAGGTGGGAGATCAGGATCTGCAGGTAAGGATGGAGGAAGCAAGGCCTGCACCAACGAGAAACCTCCTGCAGGTAAGGATGGTAAAACTATAGCTGCTACGGATGATAGTGAGGACAAGGACGAAGGGTCAGAAGACAAAGGAGTTGCAGATGTTGTCCCACCAAATACAGCCAAAAAGTGGGATAAACAATCAAGTCTCTAGGGGAATGATCCACCCGAGGAGGGGGCCCTTGCTCAGGGTCCCATAGGCACTAACCCCAAAGCCTTATCCTACGCCAATATCTTGAATGGACAGGGCACTCTGAAGCCTACTAGCACCACCATCATCCCTGACGGTCAAAATATAAACATCCCAGATAACATTGCAGAAGGCTACATAGATATGGAAAAATTTGTGCTGATTGGGAAGTTCATTGGGGGAAGGCCCGACATTGAAACCATCCATAGGTGGGCGGTAACTAAATGGAAAACCCTGGGAGATATGGAACTTGTCATCCTATCCAGAGGTTTCTTCACCATCAGACTTAGTAACGATGAGGATGTTAAGCGCATCCTCACTAGGGGTCCATGGTTTTTAGGCTACAAAAGCCTATTCCTTAGGAAATGGGACTTAGACTTCAATCTGGAAACTCAGGACATAAACACTGCACCTATCTGGGTTCGCATACCCAACCTCCCATTCCACTACTGGTGTGATGACATCTTCCTTTCTATTGCAAATGTTATAGGAGAGCTTCTGGCTATTGATCCGGTCACCAGAGCGTGCAAGAGGATGAATGTGGCTAGAATCTGTGTTAATGCTAACCTAGCATCTAAACTTCCTACTTTCATCAACCTAAATCATAAGAACTTCTTCAAAAAGTAGCCTCTGGAGTATGAAAACAAACCACCCTTCTATGTGGAATGCCATACCCAAGGTCACTTGAGGTCTCAATGCCCTGTCCTAAAAGAGAAAGAACAACGACAAGCTCCTGAAGCTCCCCTAGTTGAGGCAGACCTCCTCAGAGGAAGGACCCAAAATCACCAGAAGAAAGGGTGACAACAATATCAAGCAAAGAGGAATCCTCAACAACAACAAATAGGTGGTCCTGGCATTCACCAAGAGCCTCCTTCTCTCAAAGGCAAGGAAGTGACGAGTTCTGTAAGTTCCCCCTTCACCACTTCTAACAGATTCAATATCTTAAATCAGTCTAAAATTTTGTTAGAAGAAAAGGAAATAGAAAAGGTAACTTCCCCCGATCCTCGCTCTAAAAATATTCTTAATGGAGGTATTAGCATACATAGTCCTAAGTCCACCATGATCACTCAACAAGAGGCTAACCCTTCACCGTTACAGCCCCAAGCGGGATCCAAATCCCAGTCAGAAACCCTCCCGGAACCAAATATTGACCTCAGTTTTCTCAACGCTCCATCCAAGTCAGGACCATCTCGCAGCCCCTTGGATGAAATTGCAGCTACTTCCAATCTGTTGGAAGAAACTTCCTCGCCTAGCCTAAATCACACTGCTAGACCTCTTAGTCCTATGTTGGAGCAGATAATTCCCTACAAACCTAGCCCAAAGCATACCAGAAGTTCCAAAAAATCTCCCGTTGACTTTGGAAGTGAGAAAAAAAGAGGGAGACCCTCCAAAGAAGATATCAAAAACTCCCAAACAGAGGATGATATTGCAAACGGTATCCAAAAGACCCTTTTCCCAAACATTACCTCTCAACTTAAGGAAGAGAGTAAAAGCATCAAACCCCCTCACCCTAGTGGGAGAGGAGGCCGAAAGTCCACCAAAACACCTAAATGAAGATCCTCTCCTGGAATGCGAGAGGCCTCAATGGGGCACCTAAACAAAGACTCGCTAAGTCTATGAGGAAAGATATCAGACCTTCCATATTTATCATGCAGGAAACAAAAATAAATACTAATAACTCTGCCACTGTAGCTAAGGCAATATGGAAAGATGTAGGAGCTATCTTCAATGATGCTAGGGGATCCTCTGGAGGTCTCTTGTGCATGTGGGACAAACAACAACTCGAAGGATGACTCCTTCACTCTAGTGAAAGACTCCTAAGCATCCTCTTCCATGACATCAACAATGACCTATCCTGGATCCTTACCAATGTTTATGCTCCCAATACCATTGCAAGAAGAGCTCAGCTGTGGGATAACATGACCAGTATGAAAGACTCATTTCAAAACTTACCTTGGATTGTGGCAGGTGATTTTAATACCCCCCTCTATCTTTCAGATAAAAAGGGAGGAGCTAAAACCCCTGCCAAAAGCATGGAGGACTTCATCGAATTCGTCAATACTAATAATCTAATGGATGTAAGTCTCAAAAAGGCCAAGTATACCTAGAGCAATAGAAGAGCTGGGGTCCATCACATCCAGGTCAAACTAGATAGAGTCTTCCTCTCCCAGGAAGCAATACAGGTTTTTGGCGATGCTACTCTTCATCCACTCCCTAAAGTGGGATCAGATCACAATCCCCTTATTCTGAGCATTGATAGATCCAAACAATTCAGAAAGCCCTTCAGATTTGAAAATATGTGGCTTCACCACCCAGACCTAAGACAACATGTGTCACATTGTTGGCAACAAGTCTTCCAAGGGCGCCCTTCCTTCAGATTAGCTTAGAAGCTAAAAAACCTCAAAGAAGACCTAAATATTTGGAACAAGGAAGTTTTTGGTAATCTCTTCACCAACAAGAATTCTCTGAAGGAAATACTGGATCAGATCGAGGCCAAAGTCCAAAACGGGGAGCTAGATGCCCAAACCAGAATCGAGGAAAAGTAGGTCCTTGCAGATTACCACAATGTCCTCGCTTGTGAGGAAACTTTTTGGTGGAAAAAATCAAGAGCCCTATGGCTCAAATAAGGAGACTCAAACACCAAATTATTTCATGTAGCCACACTCCGTAATAGAAGCAACAACAAAATCAAGGAATTAACCAAAGAAGATGGCAATATCACCATAGACATTGAGGAAATCAGGAATGTAGCCAGCTCTTACTTTTCTAATCTACTTGAGGATGACCATTCTTGCTCAGCCTTAGCTCAGGAGGCTTTACTTCATCACATTCCTCCAAAATCCATCTCTGATTCAGCCAATTCTTCCCTCATCAAACCCTTTCAGGATGAAGAAATCAAATCAACCCTGTTCTCCATGAGTCCTGACAAAGCTCCGGGCCCTGATGGTTTTCCCCCATGTTTCTTCCAAACCTTCTGGGACATTGTTGGCTCTGATGTTTGTTCCATAGTCAAAGAGTTCCAATCTACCAAAAGGATACCATGTGGGTTCAATTCTACTTTCATAGCTCTCATCCCCAAAACCCAACGACCAAGTCCTTAGCTGACTATAGACCCATTAGCCTCTGCAATGTTGTCTACAAAATTCTCACCAAGATCTTGGCTACCAGAATGAAATCTATTTTGCCATCCATTATTGACCCCTATCAAGGAAGTTCCATTCAGGGTAGGTCTATCCTCGATGGAGTCATATCCATTCATGAAGCCCTCCACTCAGCCTCTAAGACCAAAAATCCTACCTGTGTCCTCAAACTTGACATGAACAAAGCTTACGATAGAGTGAACTAGAATTTCCTCCTAGCCATCCTTCATAAATTTGGCTTCCACCCTCATTGGATTGATCTCATCGATAGTTGTATCTCCTCTTCTTGGTTTTCTGTTCTCATAAATGGATCCCCTACTAGGTTTTTTCAAAGTAGCAGAGGGCTCAGGCAGGGAGATCCCATATCTCCAATGCTATTCATTATCCTGGAAGAAACATTAGGCAGAACCATCCAGGCCGCTTGCAGAAATGGCTTGCTGTCTGGCATCAAGGCCTCATCTCAAACCACTATAGTCTCACACCAGCAGTTTGTGGATGACACCATTTTGTGCACAAAAGCATCAGTTCTTGAGGCTGAAGTCATTAAGTACATCCTCCAAGTCTATGAAGAAGCGGTTGGCTAGAAAGTCAATTACAACAAAAGCAAACTGTATTTCCTACACACTCCCTTGCATAGACAGATCAAAATTGCAAGAATCCTTGACTGTGCCATAGCTGACCTCCCTGCTGCCTACCTTGGCCTTCCTCTATTCTATGGCCAACCTGCTGTGTCAATGTGGCAGAATGTCATTGATCACATTCAGAAAATACTTGCAGGGTGGAAGGGCAATCTCCTATCCTAGGCTGGCAAGCACACCCTTACCATGGCTATCCTCCAAAGCATTCATGTTTACTTCCTTTCAATTTTTAGGGCCCCAACCACGGTCACCTCAAGAATAGAGTAAATTCAAAAAAAAATTCTATGGACCGGAGCTAAAAACAAACAAAGATTTCATCTTGTGGCCTGGGATAAAGTGTGCAGACCTAAACTCAAGGGAGGAACAGGCCTCAGAAGAATTCATAATCTCAACACTGCCCTAATAGCCAAGCAAGCCTAGAGGCTGATCTCTGGAGACAATGCTGCATGGATCTTAATTACCAAGAGGAAGTACCTTAAGAATGGTGATTTTTTCAATGAAGACATCCCCAATAGAGGATCAACATTCTAGAATTCCATCAAGAGTACTAGGCCCCTAATTATGAAAGGTCTGAGGTGGAGACTAGGAGATGGTGCCAACATCAATTTCTAGAATGATAACTGGATAAGGCAAGAACCCCTCCTTAATGATCCTGTTCTATCCAAACTTAAGCCTTTTACTGATGCAAGGATAGGACATAAGGTTTTAGACTTCATAATTCTGAGCAGATCTCCTACTTGGAATCCGATCATTTGTCCTACCTTTCCCCTTGAATCCAACTTGCTAAACTCCCTTCTTTCATCCACCATCATTCCCTCCTCCAAGCCCTCTGATCAACTCATTTGGGAGCTTACCAAAAGTGGAGAATTCTCAGTCAAAATAGCCTACCTCCTCCTCATTGGTGATGAGGAAAGTTTGTTACCTTTCAAGCAAGTTTGGATCAAGCACCTCATCCCTAAGATCTCCTTCTTTTCTTGGCTTGCCATCCAACAAAATATCCTCACCATTGATAACCTCATTAAAAAAGGAATGCCTATTCCTAATAGATGCTTCCTATGCCAAAATGCTCTGGAATCCACCAACCACCTCTTTCTCCATTGTCCATTCTCCTCTTCCATCCTCAATTCCATTTTCCACTCTTTCCACATTCAATGGGCTATACCCTGCTCCATAGGAGACCTATTCAATCATTGGCCTAGCCCTTTCCATGATCCTCGCCTCAAGTTCTTCTAGAAAATATCCCTCCACCATTTCCTCTGGCAAGTCTGGCTTGAAAGAAATAACAGAGTTTTTTCCCTTAAGCCTAAGGCCCCTAAGCTTATATCTTCCAAAATCCTGGCCTTCGCCCTGGAAAATGTCTTCCTCATTAACCCTTCTTCCAAACCTGCTTCCAAAGCTGAGTCGGATCTAGGCAAAGAACTAGGATTGTCCTTAGAGGATGTCCATCCACCGTCCTCAATTCGGTTGGAGTCAATCTGGATTCCTCCCCCTCAAGGATGGACCAAACTCAATTTTGATGGAGCTGCTAAAGGAAATCCAGGTAAGGCTGGAGCAGGAGGTATTCTAAGAAATCATCAAGGTAATATTGTCCTTGCCTTTGCTGAGGGACTTGGAGAGTAGACCAGTCATGTAGCTGAAGCGAAAAGTATGTGGAGGGGCTTACAATTGGTCAAAGATCTTACTACCAATTTGATAGTCGAAGGAGATTCACTCAACATCATCAATTATCTCAAGAACACCAACTCCAAACCCTCTTGGAGAGTCAGATATTACATTGAGGAAGCAAGGAACCTTGTCCTTAACATGCAGGAAGTCACCTTTCAGCACACTTTCAGGGAATCCAACAAGGTTATCGATAAGCTCGCCAATACAGGGGTCAACATGACTAATATCCAAATCTGGCACAATGAATTACCTAAGGAAATTCAGACCATTGTTAACCAAGAAAACCATCAAAGAAATCTTCCCCACTAGGGAGGAAGGTCCTAAGCCACCGTCTTCCTCATGAGTAGCACAATCTCTCATTCGTGTCAGCCTCACCCACTCCATGTCATCATGACCAATCCTTATCTCAATAAGGATCACCTTTCCAAAAAGTGGGATTCCCATACTGATGTGTTCTCCCAACACCATCATCATCACTGCTAACTCAGCTTCCACCTTCCTTATTGTGGCCACCACTTCAAAATCCATGAGTATGCCATCATAATCATCCACCACCCCCTCTCCATCCACCAAATCTCTGCCACCTCTCACTGCCCGTGCTCGCTCCATTGGGAGAATCCTGTTGGCATGATTTCTAACAATTTTTTCAATCATTGGCACATTTTGTTCAACTTGTGCAGATCCCAAAAAGTGGCTTCCAATGATAGAAACATGATGAATGTTGATAACCTCACCTGTTGGCAGTGGATTCGGAGGTAGAATTCCTTGATTCATGGGCTGCATTCTTCCAACGTCTATCCAACTTCCCAAGGTCGCACCGATACAACTTTCCACGTCCCCCGACTACGTACGTGGCACATCCATGAGTAGGCCACTTCACCTAAGGAACTTGCTCAGTTGGAGTCTCGTGTCCCAGGTTTCTTTGGCCCAAGAAAGTAGTGGTGGGTGTTGTTTCCCTTCAAATCCATGGAGCACGCCACCTCTTCAAACAACCTGGCATGCATGGAACATTGTAACTTGAGACTCCTCAGCCCGAGACTATGAAGGGTCATGGTTTTTTCCTCCAATCCTCTTAGTTGTTGTTCGACCACCTTTCTAGTCACTCACCTGGTCCCTATACCTTCCTTTACTGATTATCTCCTGTTGGTTGGACCAGCTCTTTCCACATGCCAACCCTCTTCCCTTGCTACCTGTCACCTCCTCCCTCCCTGGTTCCAGACCCTTCCCCCTTCACCTTTTTAACCTTCAGCCTTTCTGCCCTCACCATCCTTTTCTCGCCCACCCACCACTATCATTGTCTACCCCCACCCCACCTTTCCCTATCCTCCACCCAACCTCCCATCCCCCCACCATGTCGAGTGACTATATCGAACCAAGCACCTATGAGTCTGACATTATGGCTGATAAAATCCTCCAAGACAAAGGCTTTTTCCCCTTTCTGAACATGTTCTCTGGGGATGACATTGACATTACCATGGATTTCCTTGATTCCTGGGATAATGGCACCATATCTGTCCATGGGCATAATTTTATGGTTGACATCCACCTGCTTGCCAACATTATCGGCCAAAACCCTGAGGGCTGATCCATCCACCGCCACAAGCATAACTGGGAAGTGGAATTAGAGCATTTCAAAGGAAATGACAAAATCTTCAAAAAGGCCAAAAGCCCTGGAATATTCAGAACCGACCTTACCATCCCTTGGAACGTTGTCATGAAGCCAATTATGGAGTTTATCTATGTGGATGACCCTGACAAGTCTCTGAAAACCTACCACCTGGATTTTGTCAATTACTTCCATGAAATCAACCCTCTGAGTATTCCATTGTTCCTTCTCAACTCCATGAACCATTCCATTACGTCCTAGAGAGACAACAAGAGCCATAATCTCCCTCGCCATCAAGGCATGTTTAAAGTTATTTACACTTACATTCTGACTAATAGCCCCAAGTGTAACCCTGTTGTAGGCAGCCCTGCCAAACCCAAACCTTCTACTGAGCACCTGACCCAAGCTGAAAAAAAGAAAAAGGCTATTGAAGCCATGTCCAAACTGAGAGCAAGGAAGAGTATTACTTTTGACAATGTTGAAGAACCGGTGAGAAAATCGGTGAGAATCCAGAACATGGCCTCCAAGAGTAATGTGATCGAAATAAAAGATGATCATGAGGAGAACAAGAAGCTCAAGGATTTTATTATTGCCTCTACTATGGCAATGATGAACTGCATGATGAACTGTACCATGGACATCAGGGAGGGACTCCACAAGATTTTCTATGCCGGACAAGGGACTCAAGAGGGTGATGGACCTGCTGATGCGGGTGTGGCTACTGTGAAGAACGAACCGAAGGAAGACGATCCTAAGGAAGTCGAGGAAGAGGACGGGAAGGAAGATTACAAACCCAAAGTGGAGGACTGATTTCCTCCCTCCTCTGTCTTTTGTTCCCTTTTTTATGTTTTTCTTTCTCCGAATTTTATTAATTAGTATGCTTACGACCACCCTGCGTGGGGCCTTTCTGTTAGTTGCTTTCATGGTTCATCCTAGACTGTTCTACCTTGGTACCGATAGTCCCACCTTTTTGGTTACAGTGATCTATTTAAAGTCTTGTCTCTTTTTGTTTATGGCTCTAAGCCGGAGGCTGCGTCCTCACCCTATGTCTATAAGGAATTATATTACAAGCTCCAAGGTTGAGGCTGCGACCTCCTTTAAGGCTCTCATTAGTAGAATCCTCAATTGTAGTTCCTTTAGTATGATACAACTTCTAGCGCTGGTTTTGTATTAAGGTTTTGGGATCCTTAAAACCCGGTATGCAAATATAACTATCTTACTTATCAAAAAAAAAAAAAGTACATCCTAATATTTTTAATAAAAGAGATATAGCTAAATTCAAGATAACCATCAGCTTCTGTGAGAAGCACCATGCTACTACTTCTCAAGTATTTAAGATAGTAAAGAGTAAAATTAATAATATTATATATAATTTTATTCAATGACAAAAGAAATTGTTATTTCATAACCTTGGTCTTATACAAGATGAATACATGGATGAGAAACAACATAATGATCTATTTTATAAGAATAAAGAGTGAAAAATACTCAAAATTACTTCTGTTGAAACATTTGACTTTAATAATTTGTAGGAATAAATAGTGGAACCAACATTTCTTAAAAATTAGATGGAGAAAATAACTAAAGAGGTGGATGAAAATAGAATTTTATGGTTGATAATTTTGTATTGAGAAAGTTTGTGCAAGGATAGTCTCCTCTAAAGAGGTAAACAATTGAATAAATTTATAAGAATTTAAAGTTTAAAGTTCAACTAAAAGAATTGGAAGCCTATTTTCCTAAAAAAGCTAGTAAATTATGCAACTACATACATATTTCCCTAAGGGGCCCCCGCAACATCTGTTACATGTTGTTGTTAATTAATATATTACCTTAAAATTGATTTTAAATACCTCCATGATGGTTATGCACCATGTTGGTTTACATGGTTTTTAATCTCCTATAATTTTCATTTGTTGTTAATATTGTGATTTTTTTAAGACAAATTCTTATTTTCTATTTGTTCTTGGTAGTAGGAAATTAGTGTTAGCTTTATATGTGTTATGTGATGATTTATATAGAGTTAGATTTATCAAGGATTAAATTTAGTGTTACCTTTTTTTATTCTTACTTTTATTTGTTGATAGCATTAATTATCTAAAATTGTTCCTAGTGCATTGTTAAAAAGGGGTCTATCGGCAAGGAAGCCACTTGCATTATCAGTGATGTGACCCGGGTTCAATCCCCATGGCGGATATGTATATGTATAAGAAGTATTTACTCAATAAAAAAGACTATATTTAGCCCACATAGCTAGACGCCTTTTATAAAAAATTGTCTAGCAAATATAAAAAAAGATTATGTTTCTTGTGTACTTTACGTACATATTTTTCTTTTTTCCATATAAGTAATGGATAATGTTGAAAGTTCCCTCTTATTTGTCTCTATCATTCAATTCAAGATTTATGCCTTGTTCATAAAAAATACCCCAAAAGAATCCAAAGTTAGGAATCAAGAGAGTACTAAGTTTTTGAGCATAATAAGTTAGTAGTTGCTTCACCCACTATATATAGGCAATACACTTGTTTCAGAAATAAAACTAGTTGTTTGTATTTCTTGAATTCTATTTTTTAATTAGAGTTTTAAATGTATTCATTACTTTTAGAGAAAGTAAAGGAAGTTTCAATTGAGAATAGCTTTTTATTTTTGTTCACTTGTAAATATACCTAATTCACCTATAAGGATCTATTCCTTTCACATAGTTGATTACAAATTTTTGATTTTGGTTTTGTCCCTTAAATATTTTCAAGCTCTATATATCCAATTTGAATGACAAAGTTGCTTTAAATTTAGTATAAATTTTTATTGGTTTTATGAACTATACATGTAGAAGAGTATATTTTATTTTTTAGAGGAGTTGGAGAGCAAGTGGGTAGTTAAAACTCTCCAGTTATCGAGAGGCCCAGGTTCAAATCCCTCCCCTCACATGTTGCGGATATGTTGTATATAAAAGTTTCCTCATTGAAAAAAAAAAAAAAAAATTGATATAACATTTTAATGTGTTATGTTTTTACACAAAAACAAATGTCTAAGACCAAGGATAGCTAGTCAACCATGGTTAAGATTAGCTATGATTAATTATGGTTAAAAATATAAACATGCATGAACCACCCAACTCTAGCCATATCGAGAACTTGTGTGTCACATCAAAATAATATAAGGAAACATCGTTGCCTATCATTGTTATATTTCAAATATCAAAGATTAAATTATTGCAAGGTTGTTCAAAATAATGAATTATTGTAAAGACTTTTAATAAAAAACAACCTTAGCTAACTATAATTAATGTTATTGGTGGCTATTAATGGTCCAAATTCTAAAGTAGCATTCCATGTTCATTGTCCAAAAAATATAAGGAGGTAAAACTTCACTTTAGCTAATTCTGGTAGTTATTGATATGTTATCTAGATTTGGGTTTTGAATAAAAAATTAGCTAAGTTAAATAACCATGGACGAGGCTAAGTTATGATATGTATTAACCTTCTAAAAATGATAAATCATGTCAAAAACATATCCAACTTACTAAGATTACTTACACATTTACAATTCTAGTTATAAGTATTTTTGGTCTAGTAACCCTAACTTGAGTAACCAAAGCTTACCTAACTTTGCAACTTAGGTAAGGTGAAAGAAATAAGTGGGTTATTTTTTTAACATCCAAAATTTGAAAGAGATAGAAGGCTAAAGTTTACCTCATCTAAATTTTGCATGTAATCAATATGCA
Source organism: Wollemia nobilis (assembly GCA_028583015.1). Taxonomy (NCBI): domain Eukaryota; kingdom Viridiplantae; phylum Streptophyta; class Pinopsida; order Araucariales; family Araucariaceae; genus Wollemia; species Wollemia nobilis. Next base: position 1,049,585 of record JAQPPZ010001808.1, read on the forward strand.
AGCTAGCTTTAGGTGTGGAATAATAAGGTATCTACTAGTAAAAATCATGCCAAAATTCCTCACACTCACTTCCGAACCTCAAAATATTAGATAACCATGGATGACATTAACTATTATTGGTTAGTGGTGGTTGTTCACCTTAGCACGTAGAATATGCTAAGCCATGTTGAACATGTGTTCACTTTGTTCACTTTATAAAGAGTAATGACATGTGTCAAATTTTTATTGTATACATTTGCAATTTGGGTGAGGATACAAACCTTAGTAGGTAATGTTTTCAATGTTTAAAATCCAAAAGAGACAAGGTGACAAAAAATCACCTTAGCTAGATTCTACCTATACTTGATATATCAGAGTGCTTTATTTTTTTAATAATGACACAATCCAAATTTCAAAAATAACATCCAAAGTCTCAAGTCTAAAAGTGTTAAGGAAATTGAACTACCCCTTACCTATATATTCCTTCTAAGCTCCATGTTAGCTAGCTTTGAGTTCATAGTCATTTACTAGGCAACATACCCAAGAATAGGAAGGGATTCAAAGTTTGTTTTATTGCTTTATAGACCAAAATCAACTTTACACAATGTTAACCAAGAGTTTTTGCTTAAGACATTGACATTTTTATTTTTTGGATATTAGTATCAGAACCTATGGTGATGTCATACCATAGTTGAATATGGATTATGTAACTACTTTATTTGTTTGTCTTGATTCTTTGTGATTTACTTGAGCATATTTAATAGTTTTTAAACTAAAACACATACAAAACTAATTTGTTTTCTATGTATAAAAATAACCAACAAAAATATTTTATCTCTATTAGCTAGTAAATTGAAGAAGAAGAGGTATTAAAGTGGAACAAAATTCCAACATAGGCTTGTAAACAATAATTAAATATGAAAATAATAAATTGTTTAGAACAAAAAACACTCTTTAAATTTAAAAATAAGTGTACATGAAGATAATGAATTATTTAGAAGAGAAAACACTTGTTAGATATATTTTCCAAAAACAACAATGAAGGAGGTAAAAATAGTTGGTAAAAAAAAACCATAAAATTCCAACTTGTAGTGTACACACAAAGAAGAGGCTCAAAGAGTGTTCTTGAAAGAAATAAATTTTATTAAATTTCATATATTTACACATATATACACAATAGGATATCTCTTCATTGTCTCAAGACTCTTGGTGCTTCACATTCTCTTTAAATATCACATAATCAAATAATTACCTAACATTCAAATAATGTAATAATTATATAACATCCCTATTATTATATTATCTAGTTTAACAAATATTTTAAATTTAAAAATATCGGACATTACAATTAACTTTTAAATAATATATTATAATTTTTTTTGGTAAAATTAAGGGAAGAGGGTTTTGAAAGGGCCCCAAAACCTTTTACAACCGAAAGAAGACAACAAACCAAAACAGTGCACTTCAACACTTAAACAGAAGAGTACATAAACTGTACTACAACACTAACCAAAACAAAACAGTAATTGCATAAACCGACACCACAAACCACAGGATCCAAAGGGTCGAGAGATCCGAGAAGACCTGTGAGAGAGCCGAGGTAGTTCTACAACACAACATCTAACTCCGATATAATCCCACCGAACATTTGAGCCGCATCCCAACGGTCCCCAACAGATAACCACTTCCCAAGGTAGGCAGACGAACCAAGGCAGAAACATATTCTTGATTCTCGCTCCCCATTTTCGAAATAATTCCCGCTCCTCATTTTCGAAATAATTCCCGCTTCTCATATTCGAAATAATTCTTGCCCTTTTTTTTAAATTAATTGGGTATTTAAAAATACCTTCATACCTTCATTAATGAATTAAATGGGGTATTAAAAATACCTTCATTAAGGACCAATAATTAATAAATTGATTGGGTATTTAAAATACCTTCATTAATGAATTAAATGGGGTATTTAAAAATACCTTCATTAATGAATTAAATGGGGTATTTAAAATACCTTCATTAATGACCCATAATTAATAAATTGATTGGGTATTTAAAAATACTTCATTAATGAATTAAATGGGGTATTTAAAAATACCTTCATTAATGACCATTGATTAATAAATTGATTGGGTATTTAAAAATACCTTCATAAATGAATAAACTTGGTATTTAAAATACCGTTCCCGTCCAGGAATACAAGGAAAAGATAAGCCACATAATTGGCAAAGAGATACAGTTGTCCCACCTCTTTAAAAACTGCACCAAATCTTCTAACCAAGTGAACTACCACCACCCAAGACCAATTAACCAACATCAAAATGAGCACAGTTGATGAGGTCCTGTGGAAAGTCCCCTTGCCATACCCTATATCCATGAAGATTCACTCCAATATTCACCATCACGTCAGCAACAACATTTCCCTCCCTGAGCGTGTGATAAATTTGAACATCTTCCAACTCCCGATACAACTTTACTCCTTCATCAATTAGATTGGTGACCTTCCAACTAACATGGCACGCTCCAATAAGCATATTAATAATGTTGCGGGAATCACCCTCAATAAAAACTTTCTTAAAATTGAATTCGTTAAGCAAGGCAATCCCGAGGTAAGCCGCCCTCGCCTCCACCACCTGCGAAGAATTCACACCCAAAGAATCAACATACGCTAGCAAAAGATTTCCATAATGGTCCCGGATAACGCCACCCAAGCCTGCCTTCCCCGTTCTTCCCTTTGCTGCCCCATAAAAATTTAATTTCACCCACCCGATAGGGGGGCACACCATTTAATAGAATTTCTTATGTTAGGCATCGACGGTGGTCGATCTGTATTTCCAAAGCCCAAAAATTGTTCCAACCTAATTTCGCACTGCTTCGATGCCTCCGACAAGTCCATAGACACCGCGATGCTTTCCACATTCTCCACCATTTTACCAATAATATGATTACTCAATAAGATCATAGCCACCGTCTTCTCCCTAAAGATATTTGCATTTCTTGCTTTCCAAACTTCCCACATCGCGTGGGGGAGCAAGTACCGCCAAAAACACCTGAGGCGAGGGGAATGAAAGGGCGGAGACCACTGAAGGATACAATCATAAACTATTTTCGGGAAGACCCACTCCACACCCAAACGTCTGAGAATAGAAAGAATTATCTCCTTAAAAATACAACAATTGAGCAACATATGAGAGGTCGACTCCCAATCATATTCGCAAAGATAACACCGATTGACCATATGCCAACCCCTTTTGAGAAGATTCTCTACAGTTAAAATTTGGTTTTGAGCAACCAACCAAAAAAATATATTTACCCTAGGGGAAATATGCTTAAGCCAGAGCAACTTGAATGGGAAATGCGACCCCTCCTCCATATTTAAGCAATTATAGGCCGATTTGATCGTATATCTTCCTGAACTCTCCAACCGCTAGATCAACTGGTCTTCAACATTTGCTTGGTGAATAACGCAAAGATGCAATTCCTCCCCAAGGCTCTCCCAAACCTATCTATCACCGCCATCCCTTACACAAACTGGCACCGTAGCCCAAGCAATTCTATCCCCTCTGTCTTCAAGGAAATCAGCCACATAGGTCAAACCCATTTCTCTAGAATTAGCAACCAATCCCTAAAATCGCACTTCTTTCGCCAACGGACGATCCCGAAGCCAAGCATCTTCCAGAAGAGGGCCTTCCTACCATTCCCGATTACCCACCTGCAATTATTTTTAAGTAGATCCCTAGTCTTAACCATACTATTCCAAAAAGCCGAACCACCTGAGAGTAAATCTTCAGAAAGAAAGGAGCTAAATCTGTACTTGGCTTTTAATATGGATCCCCACAATTTATAGGAGTCAGATGCCAACTTCCACCCAATTTTGGCAATCAAAGCTTTATTCATTCTAACTGCACTTTTTAAGTTCAACCCTCCATTGGATTTCTTTCTACAAACCACCTCCCAAGAAACAAGATGGAATCTTCCTTTCAACTCCGGCCCCGCCCATAAGAAAGCTTTACAGACACTATCAATTTTTGATGTTATTTTAAGAGGCACATGAAACATTGACATAAAGTAAATAGGGATGCTCTGTAAAGTACTCTGCACCAAAACCACCTTACCTGCTTGGCTCAACAATGCTCCCTTCCACGCAACAAGTTTTCGTTGAATTCTCTCAACCAACGAAGACCACAACTCAGATTTTGCTCTCCCCACAAACAAAGGCAAACCAAGATATGAAGAAGGGAAAGAAGCAGTGCGACAATTCAAAACTTCCGCAATCTCTCTCTGGACCGCAATGGGAGTATTAATAAAAAACAACCCACTCTTGGCAAGACTTATTTGTTGACCAGCTACCCTTTCATAACAATCAAGAATAGCTTTAACTTCCCCCGCTGCCTCCACCGTAGCTACACAGGCAACAAGAGTGTCATCCATGAACTGTTGATGCGATATAGGGTTGCACGTTGTCGCAGGCCTCAATCCCAAAAAATTTTGGCGTCTGATAAATGCTCTGCCCAAAGCCTCCACAACAATAATGAACAAAAATGGAGACAACGGGTCCCCCTGTCTCAACCCCCAACAAGAACGAAAAAATCCTATCGGAGACCCATTGATGAGCATCGAAAACTAGGCTATTGAAAAACAAGCCTGAATTAGACTAACCCATTCATCACAAAACCCAAACTTTCTCAACACCCTGATTAAAAATGGCCAAGCGACCCGATCGTATGCTTTGTTAATGTCCAACTTTAGGAAAAAACCAGATCTCCCACTTTTATACACCGAATGCAGCAACTCGTGAATAACGATAGCGCCATCCAAAATTTGCCTACCCGAAACAAAGGCACTCTGGGCTTCATCAATAATTTTTGGGAGAATAAGCTTAAGTCTATTGGCAATAGTTTTCGAAAGAATATTGTACACCGTATTGCAGAGACTTATCGATCTGTAATCCCCAAAGGTAGTGGTAGTATCTTTCTTCGGAATGAGGGCAAGGAAGGTCACATTCACCACCTTTGGGATACGCTTACTCCTCTGGATTTCTCTCATGGCTTCACAAACATCCCCACCGCAGATGTGCCAAAATTTTTGAAAAAATATCGGAGGGAAGCCATCAGGACCCAGTGCCTTAAGAGAGCCCATCCCCTTTACTGCATCCAAAATCTCCTCATCCGAGAATGGGGTCAAGAGCCACCTATTCCACTCCTCGGATACCAACCTTGGGATTACATCCAACATTGCCTCCTCAGCGGGTAAGTCACGATCAGGCTCTAAACACAACAAATTACTAAAGAAATCAACTGCCTCCTCCCTTACATCACAACTACTTGAAGTTGTACTTCCATCACCTCTGACTATCTTCGTGATCCTATTTTGACCTCTCCTCCTTAGAGTGGAGGTATGGAAAAAGTGGGAATTACGATCCCCTTCCTTGAGCCACAACTCCCTAGACTTCTATTTCCAAAATAACTCCTCTTGAGCCTATCTGTTATGATATTCTGCCAACGCACGATGTTCCTCTCTCAATAGATCATCAGAACAATCCCCGACCTCCATAGCAGCCTCCAATTGACCAATAAAGTCTTTCAATCTCTCCTTCTCTCTGAAAATATTCCCAAATGTGGACTTGTTCCAAAGTTTGAGATAGCCCCTAAGCCTCCTTAGTTTATTAGTTAACTTTAACAGACCGTGCCCCTCGATATCCTCCTACCACCATTCCAACAATCGAGCTTCGAAATCAGGGTGGGAACACCACATGGCCTCAAACCGAAAGGGATGAGGAAAGAATGGTAGATTATCAAGGACGTCCAACTAGATAGGGTTATGATCCGAGCCAATCCTAGGAAGAGCCAACAAAGAAGCATCCCCGAATAGATTCAACCCATGAGAAGAGACGAGGATCCTATCCAGGTGACTCAAAATCAAGCTATCACCTGCACGCTTGTTACACCAAGTATACCTAGCTCCCTTGAGGTCCAAATCATGAAGCTCAACATCAAAAACAAAATCAGCAAAGTCCTGAAGACTTATGTCATCCACCGGATTGCCTCCTTTTTTTTTGAGGGATACAAGGGGGAATTAAAATCACCCACTACCATCCAATCCTCATGCTCAAAGGTTTTACGCATCTCCAATAGCAGCACCCAAAATTTTCTCCTATCTAGATACGCATTCGGGGCATAAATGTTAGACAACACCCACCTCCTATTAGTTAATTTACACCAGAATAAAATATTTATGACTCTACTTGACGCAAAAATAACATGGCCATCCAGTCTAGAAAGATTCCAAAACAAAATGAGACCCCTAGAAGAGCCCATTGATTCACTGGCCATAAAGCCATAACCTTTCCATACAACATTGTGAACATCCTGCCACGAAGAGGCTTCCAACTTCGATTCCTGAATACAAAGGATATCCAGAGAATTATCCTTTTGAAAAGATGCAAGCATCCTATGCTTAGAGGAGTTATTAAGTCCTCTAACATTCCAAGAACAAATTTTCATTGGAATTAAAAGGACAATTTTTTACCCACCCCCTTGGGGATGCCAACAAATCACTCTCCTTCATGATTTTCTCATCGGATTTTTCGCTAAGAAAAAGCAATGTTTCCCCATTGCTGGTCCCCAAAACTTCCAACGACCTCTTTCTTCCAGCCTTACCCGGAGGACGACCAAGATTTCTTGCCACCCCGAGATCCATCTTCCTGCGTTGGCTTCTAGTCTTGGATCCAGGAAACCCTCCCTCCATTGCCACACTTGGAGATACCGGACTATGACTCTCACCTGGGCCAGACACCCCAATTTTCAACAAGGGGGATTTAAGGCCAACCTCTCTGGATGAGGGAAGATTCACCTCCCCCTCAACGCCTTCACTAATCTACCCTTCCTCAAGACATTCAAAGGAATTCGATAATGGTAGCTCAACCGCAAAGCTGGAAGGATCAAAATGAGGGGCATCTCCTCCAATAACAGGGGCCAAAACCAAGGAGGATCTCTTACCTGCACTTGGCACCTTCTTACCCGAGATAGGAGATTTCAGCATCGGTTGCTCAAAGCACACTATCTCCTTCCCTTTGCTATTCCTCGTTTGCTTTTTCTGCCACATCCCTCTCTTCTCAAAGGGAATATGGAACGATACCGACTTTTCCCCCAGTGATTTCTGTCCATCCTTCTGACCATCCTTCATATTCTGGGGTTTCTAACCACCCTGCACCTTCTGCCCCTTCTACCGTTGAGGACAGAGATTTTGGTGGTGACCCCCCATTCCGCACAACCTACAGGCATGGGGTTTATTTTTCGTACATCATGGCTTGCTTCCACGACCCCACCTGAGAAACCAGCTCAACCAAGGAAGGCAAATTTCTCTCAATATCCACCATAACGCACATGCGAACATATTGCCTCCGGTCAAGCGACAAAGTAGTTTTGTCAAAAGAAACAAAGTCCCCTATGAGACTAGCCACTACTTTGAACATTGATTCATACCATAAATAGGTCAGGAATTTTGGCAACCACACCCACACAGGAACCAGAATGACCCTCTACGTGGCTAGGTTAAAACTGTATCGCTCCAAATTTTTTGCATCCCTACCTTCAGGCTATTGGATCCGCGCCCGGAAGGAGGATGGGAAAAGGATGGTGCGGTACCTCGGACGAGAGGACTTCACGAAGGTCCCGCCTCTCAAGGGAGGTGTATTTTGGTGATTTTTCGACGGATGGTGGGTTCACCGGGAAACATTTGGCGGCAGTTTCCACGCCTAGGTTTTGGAATGTGTTTAGATGAGTTCGTTTTATCCTTTAAGCATTCATCCTAGGTTTGGCCGAATGAATCTAACTTAATCTATATGAAAATGCAACTTTCAATGAATACGAAAACAGATTTTGAAAGCAGAAAATAGAGAATTTACAGGAGGAAAATGGGGAATACCTGATCCGGATGTCTGAAGAAGATTCAGCGGTTGATGCAGTCTGGATCGTCCGGAATTCTACAGAATCGCTCGCAATCAGACGAGATCGTCTGAGATCTGACGAATTCGTCAGAAACCCGCAAAACAGAGAATAGATGCAAAATGCAAGAACTAACACTATGCAAACAGAGGCAAATTATGCCAAATGATAATATGAATGCTGAAAACTATTCAAGAACAGAAATTAAAGTAAATTGCTGTACTTTAATGGCAGATTATGAGCTTAACATGCAATCTAGACTAGATGGGTGAACTCCAGATGCAAAATAGGATAAAAACTAAATAGATTATCTAATTTGTAAAACAAAATAATTGAGGCAAAGTTAAGAAAAGCAAACTCCGAGCACTGATTGCCTCGATGTGGACTGCAGTCGAGATCGTCTCGCATCAGTACGAAATCGTCTCGAATTTGACGAGATCGCCTCCGATCTTGACAAGTTCGTCGACGACGATGGGTGCTGGCTCCGGTTGAAAATCGGTGGTGTACCTGCATAAAAACTGCTATAGGACTAGTGCAAAAATAAGATTAAGGTGTTTTAGCACAGAGGGATTCAACTTGCAGATAAAATTCAGCCAGGGGTTGGGGAGGGAAAATCTTAGAGTTTAAATAGGCTTAGGGAGAGTTGTTGGGAGGTTGGAGATCTTCCCAATTTGGGAGATCTCCAACGGGGGAGGGTCCCAACGGCGTAGACACGCTTCTGCCCGGATTGGAGACCCGTTGGAACGGATTCCAACTATGCAAATTCAGTTTTGCGACAAAATCGTCTGGACGTTCTAGTCCAGCACGAAATCGTCAAATCTGGGGCGATATCGTCTGATCGGCGACGATATCGTCCAACGGTCAAAACAACCTCTAAAAATGGCGCAGAAAAAGGGGAAACGGGTTTCTCGACGGTTAACGGGCGGTTTGGGAGGTTAAATTTGAATTTAAATTTATTTACTAAGGTGAATGTAATTATTCCAATTTTATTGCGCCAATTTTAGGGTGCTACATTTTGCCCCCTCTTTAGCGAATTTTCCGAAGAAAATGCGTTAAAGATGAGTTCTTCTCGATCTACGAGAAAGCAAAAAATTATACCCATTTTTAGGCGACGATTCTTGGTCGAATCGTACGACAGCTTACTATGGTGCCCCCTCCGTGTTTTTACCCAAATCGAACGTTTGAGGTAAAAACGCGAAAAAGCAAAAAATATTGTTGAATAAAATTAAGAAAAATAGGGTAAAACCCTAATTCATTGTTACTGTTCATTTTTCTGGTTTTTAGAGCTCTGGAGCAAAAATGGTTGAGACAGCGCACAGATCTGCAGAGGTCCGCCGCGGTCTACGGGTAAGGGTCTAAACTGATCTAGAATTGATTTAATTTGATTTTACATGCTTTTTAGATGGATTTTTAGGTGAATTTGGAGCATCGCGGCCGTTTTTGGCCGTCGACGTCGTCGGGACGAAATCGTCTCAATTTCGACAATTTCGCCCGAGGGCGAAATCGTCGAAAGGGGGACGATATCATCAATTACATGAAATTGAACTTTAAGTTGCATTATTGATTTACTTGAATTGTTATTAATGATTGTTTGTTGTTTTGTTGTTTATGTTTGCAGAGAGGATTACTAAAAAGCAGAGAGTGGAAATACGATGGATTGAGAGACGACTTGGCCGCTCTCACCCAGGCAGAGCGGGATCTGCTGGCACAGGCCGGATTGCAGCATGTGGCAGAGATGCCGCAGGTTTCCACAGACATGGGGCTACTGACAGCCCTAGCAGAGAGATGGTATCCGGGGTCTTCCTATTTTCGGTTACCGACAGGGGAGATGACTCCCACACTGGAGGATGTATGGAGGATTTTGAGAATCCCCATACAAGGACGGATGATCACACCGATGGCCAATCAGGGCCACGTGATGGGACGGCTGTGTGGTGACCCGAGCTTCGCCCTGGAGAAGGGCGGAGTTAATATCGAGGCACTACGCCAGATGCCTGGGGCATCGAGACTCACACGGGTTCTGGCTGGGGTAGTTGGTGGACTTTTGTTGTGCCACCAGAGCGGGTGCAGGGTGTCGTGGATGCTCGCAGATGTGATCTACGACATGCGGGACCACGGCTACAGGTTCTCATGGGGCAGCTTTGTACTATGTCGGCTGTACAAGATCCTTTACGGGGTCGTGTACAAGGGCGGGCGATGTCTGGTGATGACATCGCTACTACAGGTTTGGTGCTGGGAGCACATTGCGATGCGGAGGCCGGTAGGGCTTCCATTGACAGGGATAGACGGGGAGAGGCCCCGAGTCTTCTACTGGTGGCTCCGGAGAGGATCACAGTGACGGATAGACCTTTCGATGTCCCGGAGACTACTGGATGATTTGGTCCCAGACTAGATCACCTGGAGGCCGTGGAGGCAGCATCCAGGGTGGGCAGAGGACGGACGAGAGGCGGCTCGCATCAAGGGAGTCTCGTTGGTTGAGGATGGAGAGGGGAGAGGTGGAGCTCCACCGCTACGACCGAGTTTTGTGATAGTTCGGTCTACAGCAGGGGATCCCATCTCTCAGGGATTATGAGTTTTCTCGGACCATCCGGGATAACACCACGGTTAGCGGGGCTCCAGACATGCAGCGATTCTGGAGTCAGGACGCAGACGATGCCCCCATCCAGCCAGTGGATGGGGACGACGCAGGAGTAGCCGATGGCTACGATGCCTGGTACGTAGGCATCCGCCCTCCTCGGATGACGAGGGCTCAGGGTCCGATCCACGCGGTCGTGCGTCGGATAGGGAGGCGGTGCCAGGCAGCGATAGAGGCGGCCCAGGGTCACGGCGGGAGAGAGCAGAGGAGGCCACGGGCACAGGAGCGGCCACGGCAGTGGGAGAGGAGGGAGGAGAGACCCCCATCTCCATAGAGAGAGAGACCACCATCGCCCGATAAGGGCAAGGGCATTGACACAGGAGAGAGCAGCGAGACGGTGACTCTCCGGACGAAGAATATCCGTCTCCAGACACAGGTGCAGACTCTGCAGGACGAGGCTGCACGACATCGAGCTGAGGTGACACAGCTCAAAGACGAGATTGCACGCCTCGGGGCACGGGGCAGAGGGGTGAGCACTCAGGAGTTGATGCGGTCGGTTGCTCAGACCGCATTCTACCAGGGGATCTATTTTTAGATGGTGCCCGAGGGCCAGAGGGTACAACTGCCGGCTGCTATTGCAGATCCGATCAGGACAGGGTCGTCGAGGAGCTCATCCCGATCGACGACGAGGACTCGTAGTACCACACATACTACGATGGGGCCACCTCGTCCTCCGCAGGGCGGGGGAGGAGATGAGGCTGAGAGCTCTAGGGGCTCTCGAGACACTGCTCGGAGGACACTTGATTGAGTATGCCAAGATATGGATTGTGGCATACCAATCTAGCTGAGATGATGTGACATATATTTGTGACATATATAGATGAGATATTTTTGATCATATGACTTGTGTCTTATGTATTTTTATGATGCTTTTAATGTTTTGATTGATTGATGCAATGACTCATGTAATTATGTCATTTTGAAACATTATAATTTTGATGTCATGCTGTAAGATTTTAAATGAAGTAATCTGATGTAACAAATTGGTTGTTTGTGATGCAATGTGATAAAAATAAAAAGACTTCTAACAATAATTTCAAAGGACATTGTCGCTATTATGGACCATTTCATGGAGTCGCCGCTCACTCGGTCGTCAAGCTAATCCCAGTATAGAAATATTGCGAAAAGTAAAAGGAGTGCTTAAGAGACTGTCTTAAGACTTTGGTGCAATGATGAAAAATGATGGTGATGATAATAATTTGTTTTCAGATTTTCATGAAAAATATTATGCATGAAATATTTTAAAATGATTTTTGCTAGGCATAAATTCCTAAGTGTGATAAAATTTGTGAATAATTCCTTAGGAATTATACCATCATTGCAAAGTTAAAGGTTGACATAATGATATGAAATAATGAAAAGGGGTTTGATTTTGAAAAGCATAATTTGTGTAACATAATGAAGTCATATGGTTTTTGTGATTTTTGATAAATGGGAATAACAATTGTTACAATGGCTTGCGCTAGGCATAGAATATGTAGGTATAGACTTATACCATCATCGCGAAAATCAAAGAAAATAGTTTTATTGCATGGTTGATTTTTGATGAACAGAAAATATGAAAATGAGGACTTGCGCTAGGCATATAATTTCAATTTTGGTTTTGAAACTATACCATCGTCGCGAAAGTCGATATGATATGTATGATATGTTTTGAAAGAAATTTGTGATTTTTCTATTATATGGTTGTCTTTATGAAAAATAATTGTACTTGATTATTCCAAACAAGTTGCAAAAATAATATTTCAAAGTATTTTGAAGACAAAAATTAGATTTATAGGGAATCCCATGTGCATATGTGAATTCATTTCCAATCTTGATTTATCATAATGATAGACAAAATCTCTCAAATACAAATGTGTGTGCAATTGTATGGTTCATTTACCAGGTTTGAGCAAGATACTATGATACAAGTGATTTGAAGAAACCAAATAAGTGTTCATTAACCATGATGTAGATGCATATAACCATACTAGACTACTATGTAGATCGGATTATCAAGAGCTAGCTAATCCATAAGCGAGACATAGGTCTGTACAAAAGAAGGTCGCTAATGTGACGGACATATCGCCACGCTAGGAGTTACCCAAGGCCAAGCAGGTTGGGCACAAACCACCTGTTATGGGGCTTACCTCACGGTTTTCGAATAATTGAGAATTTCGGGGATTCAAGCTCATCAACCCTTCTTTTCTTTTCAAAGGGTAGGGAAAGGGATTTTATTGCTTTCTTGCTTTCTTTTGAACTTTGTTTCTTTTTCTTTTGTATTTCTTTTGCTTGATAATGCTTGGAATATTGCTGAAATAACATTTTTCTTTTCTCTTTTTTTCTTTCTTGAACTTTTTTTTTTTTCTTTTTCTGTGCTAGGGATACTTGCTCAGATTAGCTGTAGAGCAAGGGATTTTTATTCTGGGTAGGGGTGAGCTTGTCCTTTTGCCAATTCTCAAAGATTCTAGACCATGTGCATGATAGGATAGCAGGGGAAACTTTTCACCCAAGAAATCAGTTCTACTATGTAGCAAAACATGGAAATTACAAATATAATCATTTTATTGTGAAAAGATGTGCTTGGTTTAAGTAAATAACAAGATCAATTCTCTATGCTCAAACTTTATTTAATTGAAATTTGTGAACTTTGATATAAGAGAGATTAGTAATCATGCCAGATAAAAGCAAGATATTTATTTTTTTGTGAGTGTGCAAGTGAGGGATGCCAAATAAATGCTAATTGTATCCAAAATAAGTTGAAACATATAACTGCAATAATTGTAAGAAAAATATATACATGATTTTTTTAGAAGTTGGGAGAATGTTGACTCTCTCTTTCTTCTGTATATTGTTTTGGTTTCGAAAGAGTCAAGCATATAGCTGTTTTTAGATTTTTATTTAGATTTTTGTTTTTGAGCAAAAAGAACTTTAATAAGTGCTTTAAATAAATGCAATAGATAGTTTTTGAAGATTTTTGGATGATTATGAATGTTTTTGATGTTTTTGAATTTTTTTATAAATTGAAAGAAATATAAGAGAGTAACTTTGAACAAATATATACATGGATGAAATGACCAAATTTATGCATAGTAACGTTTGAGATGTAAAATATTCATGGGTTCTTTAAGTTCTTTACCATCTAAGGTAGATAATTTATATGCTCCTGATTCAAATTTTGCAGTAATGATGTATGGTCCGAGCCAGTTGGGCTCAAATTTACCTTTAAGTTCTTTGGTTGCATTTGTATTTTTTTGATTTTCTTTTAGAACAAGGTCGCCAATCTCAAAGGATCGATGACGAACTTTCTTAGCATATGCTCTTTTAAGCTTGTTTTGGTATGCACGGAGATGCTCCAAAGCATTGATGCATTTTTCATCTAGGAGTTCCAGTGGTCGAGTCTGCCAACACGATATTCATCTCCTACTTCGGTATCTTGAAGTAGCAGAGCCAAAGAAGGAACTTCCAATTCAAATGGAAAAACTGCTTCTGCACCATATACCAAAACAAATGGTGAAGTGCCCGTGGGAGTCCGAACACTAGTTCGATAAGCCCACAAGGCTGGATATAATTGAATATGCCGATCCACGGCCAGTTTTATTGACCAATATTTTGAGAATTTTGATTAAAGTTTTGTTAGAAGCTTCTGCTTGACCATTACCCTGAGGATAATAGGGAGTAGACCAGCGGTGTTGAATCTTGTATTTTTGGCATAATTTCTTAACATCTTTATTTTTGAAAGGAGTTCCATTGTCAGAGATGAGATTCGCAGGAATTCCGAACCTGCAAATGATTTGATTAAAAATGAATTTAGAGACACAGTGAACCGGTGCAAGAAGCTAAAGGCATAGCTTCAACCCACTTCGTGAAATACTCGGTGGCGGTTATGATGAACTTGTGCCCATCGGAAGACACGGGATTGATTTTACCAATAATATCCAAGCCCCATTTAGAAAAGGGCCAAGGGGACGAAATAGCCTGCGGCTCTTGTGCGGGCGCATGGACAAGGTCGGCATGTTTTTGACACTTGTCGCAATGGCGCACATACTCATGTGCATCCGTTTCCATGGTAGGCCAAAAGTATCCTATCCGAAGGAGCTTTTTAGCAATGACACTACCACTAAAGTGTCCTCCACAAGATCCATCGTGGGCTTCACTCAAGGCTGATTTAGACTCATCCTAATTTAAACATCTTAATAGGATACCTTCAAAAGATCTCCTATACAAAGTATTGCCAATTATTACAAATCGACTTGCTCGTCGACGTAATAACCGACGCTGGTTTCTATTAGAATTAGTAGGGAAAGTCCCATTTTGGAGGAAATCAAATATGTCTGTATACCAAGGTTCAGGAGTAGTTTCATTGATTAGAAACACATCCAAAGGCTCTAAGCATGACTTATTTGAGGCGGGTTCCTGGAGTCGATGAATAATGATAGTCGCATATTCGTCGTCTAACTCCAAGGGCAAGAGAGATGCAGCGGCGGCCATGGCGTCGGCTGCACGGTTGCTAGTTCGAGGAATGGCTTCCAAAGTAACTTGATCAAACAAGGACATTAGTTGTAAAACATAGGCCTTATATGGGCGAAGTTTATCATCTCTGGTCTGATAAACTTCATTAATTTGGTTTATAACCAATTGGGAATCCCCAAAAACTAAGAGGTTTTTAATTTTTAGCGCTAAAGCAGCTCGTAATCCAAGGATTAGAGCTTCATACTCAACAGTATTGTTGGTGCAAGCAAAGGTCAGTTTGAAGGACGAAAGGAATAAGATGTTTTTGCGGAGATATTAAAATAATACCCGCACTTGACCCCACTCATACATCGGGCTCCATCAAAGTATAAGGACCATTGTTCAGGATGGTCTGCCTCTAATTGAAGGCATTCATCAGGAAACTCGATGATGAGAGGATGAGTAGACTCTAAGGGTGCAGCGACTAATTGATCTGCTATGATTTGACCCTTAACAGACTTCTGTCCTATGAAGGTGAGATCAAACTCGCTTAGAGCAAGAACCCACTTGGTCGTGCGACCCGATAAATAAGGTCGACTCATGAGATATCTTAAAGGATCATATTTGGCAATGACATACGTTTTTTGGCTAAGCATGTAATGTCGTAATTTTTGCGTAGCAAACACGACTGCTAGACATAACTTCTCTAACGCTGTATAGCGGGTTTCATAACTGACGAAAGTTCGGCTAATGTAATAATTAGCACGTTCTCGCTTTTCATCATCAAGTTGAGCTAACATAGCTCCTAAGGCAGAATCTGAAGCGAAAATATATAGAAGAAATGGGCGATCAGATTTAGGCGGTGAAAGCACCGGAGGGTTAAGGAGATATTGTTTGAGAAGTTCAAAAGCTTCTCTACATTCTGTGTCCCAATTAAAGGGGACGTCCTTCTTAAGGAGCTTAAGAAAGGGACCAGTTTTGTCCGCTAGCTTATCAATGAAGCGACGAATAGCTTGAAATTTACCTTGTAAACTTCGTAGTTCAGATATATTAGTGGGGGCGGGCATATCTGTGATAGCCGCAATTTTGAGAGGGTCAATTTCGATACCACGTAAAGAAACTAAAACCCCTAATAGTTTATCGGATTTAACTCCGAATATGCATTTTGTTGGATTTAATCGAATGAGATATTCTCGTAATCGATTAAAAACTTTTCTTAAATCATCTAAATGATTATGTTCAATAAGAGAGCGAGCTATAATATCATCTACATAATCATGTAAGATATCATGCATCATATCATGAAAAATGTAGGTCATAGCCCGTTGATAAGTTGCACCGGCGTTCTTTAAGCCAAATGGCATCACTTTCCAGCAAAAGGTACCCCAGGGGGTAATAAAGGTTGTTTTAGCCTGGTCTTCAGGAGCTATCCTAATCTGATTATAACCGGAGAATCCGTCCATTAAGGACATCATCCCACTTCCGACAGTAAAGTCAATGATTTGATCCATATTTGGAAGAGGAAAGTCATCTTTAGGGCATGCAGCGTTAATATCTCTAAAATCGGTGCAAACCCTAACTTTGGTAGCTTCTTTCTTAGTGACTGGAACTACATTTGAGATCCATTCAGCATAATCAATAGCTTGTATGAAGATAACATTCAGGAGTTTTTCTAACTCCCCTTTGACTAGCAGAGCCACTTTGGGATGCATTTTTCTGAGTTTTTGTTTAACCGGTTTAGCATCCGGATGGACCACTAGATGATGCATGACTACAGAAGGGTCTAGACCTGGCATATCTTCATATGTCCAAGCGAAGACATCTTCGTACTCTTTAAGGAATGCAATGTATTGTTCTTGTTTGTCTTGACTTAGTTCTGCTCCAATATTGATTATGTGAGGATTGTCCTCAGTTCCAATATTAATTTTAATGACATTTTCTACCTCCATGTGTAGATCTCTTTCAAAATTAGGTGGGGCGGGTGAAACGCCCAACTCTTGTAATTCTTGTAAAGTTAATTTAGATAAGTCATCTTGAGGATTAGTGGTCTCAAGCTGAGCTATGGTTGGTATAGAACCATCAAAATAAAATCCATTGTGCAACATCTCTTCAACAGAGACATCATGGAAGATATCTCCTTCCAATTCTTCATCGGGGTCGACAATCATTTCGGGGTAGGCTATGGATAGCATGTTGCATGAAAATGACTGATTTTTACAAGGCAAATCAACATGCCTATCCAAATAATCTTGATAGCATATGAGATGAGCATCATCCTCAAAAGGAAAGGGTTGTCCCTTACTAGGAAATAGGCCCACACCACGGCGGGCAGGCCACGGTTCTACCTCGAAAGGCTCTTTCATGCCATTTTGGAAAGGTCCTAAGCCTTTCCCTTTATATCCCATTTTAAGCATCATGGGTTTAGCTTTAACATAATCATTGGTAAAATAACAGCGAGCGTATCCCTCATGATGAGTTTTGATATTCCGAGGGATTCTTCCCAGTCATATCCTTTATAAATGAAGGCACAACTCCCGACTTGGTAAGTACTTCCCAAAGGTTGTGGGAGGCCCAAAGTACGAGGAGAGGGCGGCAAATTATTTAAAAGGTTTGAATCTTGCATGAAAGCGTTCATTTTTTCTGATATTAAGGTTGTAGATAAATCTGGTAAAAGTTCATCAAAAAGGGCATAAGATGTAGAAGGTTTATTACTTATGTCTTGAGATGTGGAAGGTATGAGGGATGTGTCTAAAGGTTTTGAATTTATAGGAATAATAGTTGAAGGATTAGTTGTAGATTTGAGATCCTTTTGAGATTCTAAAATTTGTTTAGAAGGTTGTTGGTCTATATAGGAAGATGAAGTTAATGGAGGAGGAATAGATGAAGTTATGGGTTTATGTTTCACGAGTTTTAGATGAAAAAGAAGAACTAGAATGTGTGGATGACAGAGCGAGGGCAAAATTGCACTCCAACGGGTTCCGCCAAAGCACACATATCAAAAGGTCTAGGGTCACCATGAATAGTGACCAAGCTGATTTTTAAACTCAAATTTCACACATTGGTGTAAAGTTGACGGGACTTCTCGCATGGCGTTAATCCAAGGGCGACCCAAAAGTATATTGTACGATGCTGGGCAATGTACAATAAACACGGTTGTTTCTAGGGTTCTAGGACCAACTTGTAATGGGAGGGTAATGACTCCACACGTTTCTTGTGTTTCGTCATTAAAAGCTTTGATAATCATATCAATTTTCTTCATTTCATCACTTCTAAAACCAAATCGTTGGTAGAAGTCAAAGGTGCAAATGTTTAGAGATGAGCCATTATCAATCAGGACTCGTTTGACAGCTACATCTCCAATTAGAGCAGTAATGTACAAGGGATTATCCTTGTGTAAACTGTGTTGTGGGATATCTTTATCCCGAAAGTCAATACAATCAATCTCTCGAGTGATGATAGTATTGGCCATAGCTTCAAGTTGAATGTTTTGAGGTACCATCATTTGGCTCAATGTAAGCATCAACTCATCCCTATGTGTGGGAGAGGATCTTAATAAATCCAAGAGGGAAATTCGGCCGTGGTATTAGACAATTGTTCATTAATGCTGTAAGGGGGTTTAGGTTGAACAATAGGAGCATGATTCCCTTTATTTGGGTTTTTCAAAATGAATGGAGCTGATCCATCATTCTGGTTTGGTTCTTGTTGGGAGTTTTGAGCTTGTTGTCGAGTAACGACTCCGATGGTACCTACAATGTTATAGTGACGACGTTGAAACGGTCTCGGTTGAGAATTTATGGCTTGTTCATAGGGAAGGACTACATTAGAAGAAGGTCGAGTAGTGACTCTTCTAGGAAATGGTTCTTCCGGAACATTAGCATCTGTGACAGGTTGAATAGGATCTGATTCGTTTTCAGAACTATTCGATTGAATAGTGTCTACTTCACTTTCACTATCTGATTCTATATCACTAGAATCAGAAGTTTGAAAATTATGTAAGGGCCTGGTTGTAACCGGGGATAAGGTTGTGTCAAATTTTTGAGAATCCTGAACAGGTAATTGTCCGCTAATGGTTCCTACATATCGAGTAGGAGGGGGAACATTATGATGTTCGATTTGATTGGCTACCTCTTTACCATGTCTTGGTAAAGGGTGTTGAAATATGTCTAAAGTTTGATTGGCATTCGATTTTGATTTTGGGGAACCGTCTTTTGGGCATTATTAGGAGGGTTTTGTCTAGGTTGGAAGGCTTGCACTTCCATTTCATTATTGTCAATCAAATCTTGTATTTTATGTTTCAATCTCTTACAAGCGTTGGTAGAATGTCCAGGTCCTCTATGAAAGTCACAGTGCAAATCAGCTCTATATCCGGGTATACTTGGGTCGGGTTCCCGGATGGCTGGCAATTGGATTAAACCTCTTTCAAGCAGTTGAGGTAAAATGGTTGACAAGGGTTGGTTTAATCTAGTGAATTCTCGAGGAGGCTTATCAGGAGGTTTCAATATGAATTTTTCTGTTGTCTTTGTTGCATTGACATTAGCAACATTTATGCTTGTCAATGACTCCATCACCAACAACCTGTTTGTTTTTATATTGATTTCTAGATGTTTTCTCATCATCCTTCTTCCTAAGTTGGCCTCTCCTAATGAGGGCATCTTCTACTCTTCGAGCTAAGTCTATAGCTTGATCGAAGGTAGTCAAAGTAGTTGTTGATAGCTCATAAGAAAGTTGTTCTTGTAAATTATTGATGAAAATGTCTAGCATTTCCCTATAGGGTAGCACAAAGTGTAGTTTTCCTGTCAATTGTCTCCATCTAGCCAAGAAATCAGCAAAACATTCATCTTTATCTTGTTTTAAATTGTATAGGTCTTTAATAGTTACATGTCTCTCGATGTAGGCACTAAATTGATGAACAAATGATTCAATTGTTTCTTCAAAGTTTCTTAAGGAGTGAGTGGGCAATTGATAGTACCACTCTAATGCCATTCCACCTAAACTTTTGGGGAACATTTTTAGTAATAGCAAGTCGTCATGCGAAATGTCGTGACATGCTATCCTAAACATGCGAAGATGTTCTATGGGATCTTCGGTTCCTTTATATATAGGCTGGACGGGCATGGGAAAATGTTTAGGGTATGGTTGAGCTACCACTATGGGATCCAATGGTTGGCTACAAATCTCTCGATAATTGTACGAGGGACGGTAGGGATCTATCTGGTCCATACGTGAAGCCAATTGTTTCACCATAGCTTCCTGATTACTAGTTTGCCCCCCATATTGATTCGGTAGGGCATTGACATGAGTTTTATGAGCATAGGATGGAGGAACATGTAGATTAGATGCCATGTTACTATTGTGTAAAACATTAGTAGGAAAAATGTTATGGAGGAATTTTGAAGTTGGATTAT
Source organism: Wollemia nobilis (assembly GCA_028583015.1). Taxonomy (NCBI): domain Eukaryota; kingdom Viridiplantae; phylum Streptophyta; class Pinopsida; order Araucariales; family Araucariaceae; genus Wollemia; species Wollemia nobilis. Next base: position 1,069,978 of record JAQPPZ010001808.1, read on the forward strand.
GTTGTGTTCCAGATTGTTGAAAATTTGTATTTGGCTTTGTTTTAGATTTCTGTTTATTTAAAGCATTTTGCTCAATAGTTTGGCGGAACAAAGTAGTGAAGGGAATTTTCTTTTGTGCAGGAGTGGTTTTAGGTTGAGTAACAGGTTCCTTAGGAGGTTGGGTAACCTGTTGTTTTGACATGGCTTGGGCTATAGTGACCATATCCGTATTGGATGGTCCACCCTTATCACTCTCTTGATCAACAAAAGATAAAGGATTAGTGTGTATATCAAGCGCCCGTTCTATAGCTGCTTGAGCGTCACTAACTTCCCCTCTATCAATACGGACTGCTACATTAAGGATGTCGATATTCTGATTGAGAAATTTTTGAAAATGTTCTGCGTTGTCAAAAGCGATGGCTCCATTGGGAGCTATTCTAGGGGATGAGGATTCATTCTCTTTAACATTTCCTTCTTGTTCCTTATCTTCACCTAAGTCTTCATCCGATTGACCTAGAGTTTCTCCTTCCGGATTTGTATCTCCAAGAAGGACATTTGGGTTTTCAGTTGTATCTTGCAACCAATCTTCTCCTTCCCCTAAAGTTTCTTTACCATTCCTAAGTCTAGTCATGGTGCTAAGTTTTGATTTCAGCAAATATATATATATATATATATATATATATATATATATGCAACAAATTAAAAGGTATATATTTATATATACCTAATGCAATATTTGAAATGAAATGTTTAAGTTTTTACTATGTTGTTTTTGATTTTTTTCTTTTTTAGTTTTTCTTTGAAACAATATAATAAAGACAGCAAATGAAACAATAAATGCACGCAATAATAATAAAACTGAAAGTAAATGAACTAATCTTCTATGAATAACTTATGAATATCATTAATAGGTTCAAGTTGTTCAGGAGTCATGAAATGTTCTTCTTCAAATTGAAAGTTTTCTTTTAAGAATTTGATGAAAAGGGCTATGGTGATACCATGTATTTCAGATCTTTGGTTGATAAAAGTAAAGCTCATGGCAATACTCTCGATACCACATAGCTCTAGGAACTCTATTCCATATTCTCCTAATCATAAGAACAACCTCTTGGTCTTCTACAAGGCCTAAGACAGAATGGGAGTCACAATGTCTGTCATCGAGGTATTCCTCAAAGCTGAATAATTCTGAAGATACTAAAGCTCTCCTATAGGCTAGCCATCTATGGCAGGCTCTCTGAAGTTCATGATAGAAAACTAATTGGTGAGGATCCAGGATTCTATCCAAGACTAGCCTCTTGATTTGCTTAAGTTGTGTGGACCTAGATGAAATAAGCCTAAGTCTCCTATCAAGTTCGTCCCACAAGGATTGATTTCTACTTGTTTCAAGGATATTAAGGACAGAATTAACTTCTATAGCTGCCAATTGGTTTTCTACGTTTATAGTAACTTCTAACCTCTTTTTAGGAGCTACCATCTAAACATGATTTTGAACCTTAAATGTTTTAAAATGCATCTAAGTTTTAGTTGTTCTAATTTTTTGTTTGTTTTTGTTTTTGGTTTTCAAAAGGTTATGATGCATTCACGTCGGGTTCACCAAAATGTATCGCTCCAAATTTTTCGCATCCCTACCTTCGGGCTATTGGATCCGCGCCCGGAAGGAGGATGGGAAAAGGATGGTGCGGTACCTCGGACGAGAGGACTTCACGAAGGTCCCGCCTCTCAAGGGAGGTGTATTTTGGTGATTTTTCGACGGATGGTGGGTTCACCGAGGAAACATTTGGTGGCAGTTTCCACGCCTAGGTTTTGGAATGTGTTTAGATGAGTTCGTTTTATCCTTTAAGCATTCATCCTAGGTTTGGCCGAATGAATCTAACTTAATCTATATGAAAATGCAACTTTCAATGAATACAGAAAACAGATTTTGAAAGCAAAAACGAGAGAATTTACAGGAGGAAAATGGGGAATACCTGATCCGGATGTCTGAAGAAGATTACGGCGGTTGATGCAGTCTGGATCGTCTGGAATTCTACAGAATCGCCTGCAATCAGACGAGATCGTCTGAGATCTGATGAATTCGTCAAACACCTGCAAAACAGAGAATAGATGCAAAATGCAAGAACTAACACTATGCAAACAGAGGCAAAATATGCCAAATAATAAACTGAATACTGAACAAAGTTTAAAAATAGAAATTAAAGTAAATTGTTGTACTTTAATGGCAGATTATGAGCTTAACATGCAATCTAGACTAGATGGGTGAACTCCAGATGCAAAATAGGATAAAAACTAAATAGATTATCTAATTTGTAAAACAAAATAACCGAGGCAAAGTTAAGAAAAGCAAACTCCAAGCATTGATTGCCTCGATGTGGACTGCAGTCGAGATCGTCTCGCATCAATACGAAATCGTCTCGAATTTGACGAGATCGCCTCCGATCTTGACGGGTTCAGTCGACGACGATGGGTGCTGGCTCCGGTTGAAAATCGATGGTGTACCTGCATAAAAATGGCTATAGGACTAGTGCAAAAATAAGATTAAGGTGTTTTAGTGTAGAGGGATTCAACTTGCAGATAAAATTCAGCCAGGGGTTGGGGAGGGAAAATCTTAGAGTTTAAATAGGCTTAGGGAGAGTTGTTGGGAGGTTGGAGATCTTCCCAATTTGGGAGATCTCCAACGGGGAGGGTCCCAATGGCGCAGACACGCTTCTGCCGGATTGGAGACCCGTTGGAACGGATTCCAACTATGCAAATTCAGTTTTGCGACAAAATCGTCTGGACGTTCTAGTCCAGACGAAATCGTCAAATTTGGGGCGATATCGTCTGATCGGCGACGATATCGTCCAACGGTCAAAACAACCTCTAAAAATGGCGTAGAAAAAGGGGAAACGGGTTTCTCGGCGGTTAACGGGCGGTTTGGGAGGTTAAATTTGAATTTAAATTTATTTACTAAGGTGAATGTAATTATTCCAATTTTATTGCGCCAATTTTAGGGTGCTACAAAAACCATAGCTTCACTTTCTCAAAAATAGCCCCCTATTTCCATAGAACCATGGCCACCCATACAAAATCCTGCAAGAATCCTCCTCACAAGACAACAAAATGAGGAAAAAGTTTTTGGGTAATGTGGCCAGCTCCAAAGACCCTCGCGGTTTCCATCGTGATTGAGCCCACCGTTTGAGAACATCCAAAGGCGGTCTACCCCCTACCACTTTTCCAACCAAATCCCATGAACCTTTTTTAAGAGTCTGTTCACCGTGCTATCCGAAACGTGAATCTGACCTAGATCCGAGAAAACCTCGTAGGGGTCAAACACCTCACCACAGGACATCCCCACCACCACTTGAGCAAAGGATGGCGCCACAACAGGAGGCTGTTGCACCACCTTATCCCTTCCCACAAATTTCTCCATCACTTATGCCCTTACCATCCTTGGGTCCCAAGACAACAACGCCTTGGTTCCAACCTCTCCATAAATCTTGGACCCAAACTCACCTTTCCAGAAGACTTCTTCCAACACCAGCTCCTTTGGCTCCCATGCTTCAACCTCACTCCCTGACTCGTTCACAGAAACCCCAAAGTACCACATCCTATTTCAAAGTTTCTCCCTTCGTTATGGTCGTCGCCACCACCAGAACCGTAACCTGAACCAGACCCAACACCGTAGCCCGAACCAGATCTGGAACCAGATCTGGATCCGCTGCCGTAACCACTTCCCAAACTAGATCCATAGCTGCTACCGTAACCTCACAACCCACCACTTCCTAAAAAAATAATAGTAAATTACTACCGCTATAAATTTTGTATTTTTTAAAAAATATTGAAAAAAATAAAATCTACATCCTAAAAAATATAAAATGAAATTGTGATCTTGATGGGTTTTTGACCCCTTCACCTAAGTTACTTTATGAAACAAGGTCGTTGATGAACCACTCTTTGTCATGCTCTTTCGGTGCTAGAAACTGGCTGGTGGATCATACTCTGTACGCCTTCCACGAGTTCTTAAGTCTTTGTAAGACCCAAAAGCACAACCAACATCCTGGTCGATCATCCTCCTATGCAGGAACCAATGTTGGTTCGAGATAAAAAAAAAAAAGCCTAAGTTAAACTTCAAATTTTTACACATAGGATGTCTCTTTCTTTTATCAAAGACTCTTCATTTTTAATATTCTATTCAAATCTCCCGTGATCAAACAATTATCTAATCCAAGCAAAGTAATAATTATCTCATAGTCCTCATATTCTTAAATAAGATGGTTATTAGACAACATGAAGACCAACTTACTATTATGAATGTGATCATATGATAAGGCATCACATATTTAAGACAACCCTCCAATGCCATACATAAGAGAAGGCTATTAAGTTGCTTTTTCCAATACCTCGTAAATAAAAAACTTTTAATAATATCTTAGAAAATCCAATATGTTGATATTGTTATAATTTTTTTTATCTTAGAAAATCCAAATATTGTTATAATTTTTTTTATTGGGACATCACAGGTAAAGGTATTGGGCTTTCCTTACGAAGATCCAAGTTTAAATCATAAGGAAAGTAGCTCTATATACTCGAGGGTGGCCCCAGTGTACCCCTAACCAAGGGGGCCTGCGTTGCTTTTTCCATACTCCAATACTTAACGTAAATAAAAAACTTCTAATAATATCTTAGAAAACCCAATATGTTGATATTGATATAATTATTTTTTATTCGGACATCACAATGATAAAGGTATTAGGCTCTCTTTACGAAGGCCCAAGTTTAAATCATAAAAAAGTGGCCTTCTATGTGCTCGAGGATGGCCCCAATGTGCCCCTAGCTAAAATGACCTTCAATATGATCGAAGGTAGCCTCTCATGTGCCCTAACTATATGCTTTGACTGTTAATATATGTCTTCAACAAAAAAACAAATATAAACACAACAACAAATAATAATTTAAACACAACACAAGATAGGAAACTACATGCAACCACACCATCTTTTTTTGAGTTATAATTATTGTGATTGATATAAACTAATTACATTAGATCTTTGGATGAATTCTCACACTCATTTGATGTGATGCACATATCGAATGGGGATTCACATATTAAATGAGATTATCTAATTCTTAGAAACACAATATATAATGCTAGAGATATAATAATAAATTGTTTTTTTTTAATATATTTTTTTTAATAATAAAATAATTATTATATTTTAAATAATTATGTTTTTATTTTTATTATTATTATTTTTAATTTTTGCACTTGCTTTTTGTTTGTTTGTTTGGTAGGTTTGTTTTTCTAAATTTTTCATAAAATAAACATTAAAAAACCCAATAATACCATGCTAATTATAAATCATTACAATATTTTATAATAATATAAAACTTCTTACCAAGCAATATACCATCTTTTAGAGGAGATATTTCAATGTCACAACTAACACTTTAACAAAGCCATAGGAAGTGTGAGTTCTTCTTTAGAAACCATGTATTGAAAACCTTGTTACCATGTTTTGACACTTTAACCAAAAAATTAGAAGTACGCCCTTTGGTTATATAAAAAAAATGTATTAAGGATTAACAAAATTAGAGGCACAAATAAATATATTTATAGATTTTTCATAAAATAAACATTAAAATAATCCAACAATATCATGTAAATTATAAATCATTACAATATCTTATAACTATATAAAACTTTTTACCAAGCAATATACCATTTCTAAAGAAGAGACTTCAATGTCACAACTAGCACTTTAAAAAAGCCATAGGAAGTGTGAGTTATTCTTATTTAGAAACCATGTATTGAAAACCTCTTTACCATGTTTGACACTTTAACCAAAAAAATTAGAAGTATGCCCTTTGATTATATACAAAATAAGTACTAAAGAATAACAAAATTGGAGGTACAAATAAATCTATTTCTAGATAGAATATAATCAATATTGAGATATAAATTTTGACATAATCTTATCCCATGACTCAAATGTTTTTGTATTTAACATTATATTATTAGTTTAGTACAATGTAAAAGTATACTACCAATTATGTGATCCACATATTTGTAATTGAAAACAAATATGCATCATATGTGTACCATAAATATTTCGAAGTTTGAGTATTTAATATGAATATGACCAAAGCCTAATCAAAATATTTCAAATTTTGAGTATGTAATATGAATATGACCAAAACCTAATCAAATCACGATGGAAAACTGTTAAAATAAATTTTAATAATATAATCACTTCAGATGAAGCAACATGTCAACTTCTACGTCCAAATATGACTACGAATCCCTGAAAACTACTCTTGATAGGTCACTTCCTTTCTTCTATGTATTTTTGACACTCTTTGCAATACCTATGTTCTTTACGCCATTTGGTTTGGGTGTTTTAGAAATAGAATCTTCTTCAATTTCTTGAATATCAACAAGAACAAGTCCAACCATATTTGTTTCTCCTTGGATTTTAGTTTTGTAGGAATATTCTTTAGTCAACTCTTTTGGACATGTAAAATTGTAATCATCATAAGGCTTTCCTTTGAATTGATGCAATTATTTGTAATCCTCCTCTATAAATTGACTCATCATTCTTTATTTTTGATATTTTACTACCCTAATATTACACCAAATTAAACAAAAAAGATTTTGATTTTGAGAAAACAACACATAAAAATAAAATGTAAATTGTCATAAAGGCTAGAGAGACAAATCTTGCTAGTTATCTAATTTTTCATCTCTTTGGAATGCTTCCTATTCCAATTTGAAAATAGAATTTTCACTTGTTTAGCAGACATATATATAACCCTAGATGCTAATTCATTTATAATATTTATACTTACAAGGTGTAGAGGTTTTCTATGTTTATTTTTCAACTAATTTTTTATATGTGAAGGGATAATATTTTGTTTCTTCGTAATATTGAATGTACCATCTATACTTATCACAAGCTTATGATATCGATTCTACATCTTATTAAGAAGACCTATTTTATTATATTCAATAGTGTGCCTCAACATTGGATTTATGAAACATCTTCCTTTGACTGGTTTGTATTCAATTTTTTTATTTCTCTATGTTTTTGCATCATGAATTGACTTCTCATATGTCCCAATGTGTGAGGGAAACAAGAACTAGTAACTTGAAGTGTGTTGACTCCTTTAATATGCGTGTAAGCTATCATCTTATCTCTAAAATAATATAAACATGACCAAAGTGATTCATGGAAGATTTTTGATTCTAAAGATATTTAAACATCTATATGAGTTCCAAAGATGTATTTTCACATCAATAACTATTTATATTATACCTTTTGATGTATGTATAAACATCTTCAACATGATTTTGAAATTACATAATATTGAAATACTTGTAGCAATGTCCTTATGGTCTTTTTATATCATTCTTGGTCTCACAACCCTTCAATAACATTTTAATAAAAATATTACAAGTATAATAACATTGATTTCATAGATAGAAATAAGACATCTTTTACTAATAATATAGCTCTACATGTGGTTGACCTAATAGAATAACAATAGATAATGAATAAATTATAACAAAGTAAATCTCAACTATAACTAAGCATGTTAACTTAAAAGAACTTTCTACCTTTTAGAATGTTATCACATTAGTTAAAGATTTTATCTAAATCCTTTCCATCAAATTACCCACAGTTAAGATTAATGTATTCAATTATTTTATAATAAACCAAAGCTCCAATCTTGCATGGAACTTAATTTACCTTTATTTGTTCCTAAATCTGAATAAAATTGCTTGGTTTTTCATTTGGATGTGCATTGTTATACTCTTGTGCAATTATTTGAACTTACAAAATATCATGGAAAGAACAATATGCATGGTTTGAAATTGATCTAAGAGTTAAGTAGAAATGCATGCAAGTCACATACATAACTCATTAACTAAGATATAGAATGCAAATATGACTATTATCTTATGCAAATAGTATCTTATAATATTTAATGTCATTTTTTTCCATAGGATACGTATTCATATTAGTTAATGATGAGCCACACATTTTTTGATTTATATATAAATCTTTTATTTATTTTATCTTCCTATCACACATTTAAATTGATAGTAAAAAATTTAAATCCTATTAAAATAATAAACTACCAAGTACTACAATGGTGAAATATTGACAAATAAAATTTGAAAATTGAAGTAACTAAGAGTGAATGTACAATAACCATGATACCTGTAGTAAAATTAGAGGCAATGAATATTCAAGTGAAATTCTACTTATTGTATCAACTTCTCAAATAATGTGAACTACTATGACCATGTAATGCCTCTAGTAATATATCACATCCTTGGCCACCTCTGTCATAATTTAGCTAAGAATCAATGTTGAAATTAAAAGATACTTCTTTGAAAGACTTGCGTTCCCTTTTCTCAAGTGATTTAATTATAAACATAATATATGTCTTCACATATTTTACCTTAACAACAAAAGCATATCCAATTTCGCATTCCTAACCCATATTATTTTTTACTACTTGGTTGTCCCATTTTCTCATTTCTTTATTTTCTCATAGACTTTATGAGAGTTAGAATTTTAAAAAACATCATGTAAATCAATTTATTTCAAGCATTTTAAAATTTTTATGAGTCATCCTTGAGTCATAATAGCTCTTTAAGTGGTCATCTATTATTTGAATTATTTTGTTTTCACCAACTTGATCAACTATTTTTCCAACATACCAAACTCTAAGTCGTTTTCATACCTGTTTTCCTTTAGTGGTATACCAATGATGATATTTTGATCCCTTCTTAATTTTACAAAGGGTTTTCTTGATGCAATGGTTAACTCTTCTAGTTAATGATCTTGTTCATCTATGAAAGCAAAGATTTTATGGAATCAAATTCTTACTAGATCCACCAATTTTTCTAAAGGTCCTCTTACTATATCTATGAACTCTTCTAATTTTTTATTTTATCAACTATCATATTTATGTAGATAGGAAAAGGGTATCCATCGAAGGATGACCTCCACAAGCAACACAAATTACCAACATGTTAGCACTTCCATGATGACATGCACTAGATGACACTTGCTATGTCAACATTTCCCTAATGAAATACACTAGATGACACTTTTCTAACATCACACACTAGAAAAGACTTTCTTAACAACACACATTAGACAACACTTGCTACATTGGTACTTCCTTGATGATACTCACTAGATGACACTTCCAAGATGACACTTTGCATAACAGTGTTCCCTTTCTAGATGTTTTCCCTCAGACGACTCTCAACTTGATGAAACTAGCTGTCATATGATGACAAGACTTAGATGACATTATCCTTTCTTTTGTAATGACTCTCTCACTATTTCCCCTCGAACATAGTCTTCACTGAGACTGTTACAAAATTTACCCTCACTTGCAAACCTACATACACAACTCTAAACACTCTACAAGATGAAAATTTAAGAACATAATGCATTCACCATTCAAAGAAAAAATTCAAGGTGGAATTAAATATCATTGCTAATGTTCCAATCGATTGTATATTATAGTATATTTTCTTTTTATAAATAACTAGAAATCTATGTCATGCATTTTTATTTCCTCTTCTTCTCTTGCTCTTTATGCATATCTCCTCTACTCCCCTTCACCTCTCAAACCCCTTTTAATTTAAAGGCTAAAAAAATAGTTTCTTTCTCACTACCACTAGATGGTTGCATAATGACCATCAGATGGCTGACCTTCCAATTTCTCAAGTGGATGCTTTTGCATTGTACTCACTGGGTATGGAAATGTTTCATAAATATTTCTAGAAATATTTAACAAATACTCTATATAAAGTGATATCGAAAATATTCATCCATATTGCTTCACCAACTTCCTGGTTCTTCCACTTAACCAGATACTCATAATATATCTTTCCTCTTGTTCTTATCGCCACTCTTGAATCTATGATTACTTCAATTTTATCTCATTCCTTATCTAGCAACTGTGATATATATTTTTCTATTGAAAGATCACTTCTGAGAGCTTCATCATCATGTTTAGGTTGGTCATAGTACAGGTACAAGTTAGCTACATTAAATATTAGAGAAATGTCTATGCCCTATGGGAGTTCAATTTCATATGCATTGGCTGCAAACTTCTTCAAGACCTTACAAGGTCTAATATTCTTCTAGTTTAATTTATTATAAGTGCCTTTTAGAAATTGCTCCTTCCGCAAATGTGCCAAAACCAAATCTCCAACTTGAAACTCCTAGGTTCTTTGTTTAAGATCAACATATTGTTTGTATTTCATGGCACTCTTATTTAATTCATTTTTCATCTCCTGATGTAAATCATGATTGTAGTCAAAAAAGTCTTTTGCTACATCGATTGGTCTTTGTAAATCAACATTCTTTTGCAACTCATATAATCTTCTTGGGTATATTCCATATATATATATATTTTTATAAGTAGAGTTTTATATACAAAAGGGGTTTTTTAAAGGATCCCAAAACCTTATTACAATAGATGCCGAAGCACTGCCGTGATGGATAAAACTTTGAATCTAACACAGAACTTAAACATACTATACTTAAACCCATAGCAAAAAGCCCAGACAAAACTAGGGGACTGAGAACCCAAAAAAAACCTTACACCCGCATACCCCTAAACCAGGGAAGAACACCACATAGGAGAAAAACCTAAATAAGGAAGACTACCCCTGTAAACATGCTGCAAAAAACCCAATACAGGGGGACGCACAGGAACAGGGACCAACATCGTCAATGGCATTCCCTATCGAACCCTGGTCCCAGCCTACGGTGAAGCTGCTTGAAGATGCACGCTGAGGAGGATGCAGCGTTGGCCATCGAAGTCATGGAGTTGATCACCATGTCCAAGAGGAGCTTGGTGGGGAAGGCTTCGAGGTCGCTCTCAGTGTCTGAGATGACCTTCGAGGAACCCTTCCTCTCCTGTTTTGGCTTTTTGAGCCACGTTGAAGCTCTGGTACCACTGGGAGCACTAGGACCTCCCGAGCCACTGGGACCACCCGGAGCACTGGGAACGCTAGGGACATTGGGACCGTCGAGACCACTGGGACCGCCAGGGGACCTATCAGACACCCTCCACTTCCTAGAAGGGTTATGTTTTTCGCTCTTAGGAGGCGTCTTGTCAGAGATATCATGGTTGTCCTCCCTATCCTTGGAATCAGGATCATTGGAGGAGGTCAGGGAATCAGGGGGGGTTCGTAGAGAGGGGGGATCTCCTGGGCAAGGGGATGATTAGCAAGCACATGGCAATAGATGACAGCCATGAGCCCCTGGTGAATGGGCTTGAGCTGAGTTTTCTTAGCTTTTTCAATTGCAATGGTAAGCGAATACATAAGATACCTGGGGGTGCAAAGCTGAGTGGACTCACAAAGGTGGTTCACGAAGCTCAGGTGGAAACTGCGAAGGGGTTGTTCAGGGTCATCGCAGGTGATAAACTACATGATCGAGACAATGGCCTCATTGTAGGGTTTGGGTAATTCAGATATGTAGAGGGTCAATTTATCCCACCCATAACCTTTAGCTTGGTCTAGAAACTGTTTGAGCTCTTCCTCCCAGTTATGCTTATCCTACCTGATGAATTTCCCTTTCTTCTCATGATGCAGCCCAGTGACTTTGAAAAATAGCTCTTTGGTGACTCTTAAGTGGATGCCCTTGACCACCACCTTGCCATATTTCTAGGTATCAACAAAATTTTGGGTGACTTCATCATCAGGGCCAACAAACTTGCGAAGGAAAGGGGTAAGGGATTTTGCTTCCATGAAAACTAGGGCAATGTTGCTGAGGGACAAGGTGGCTAGTTTGACGTAAGTGATAGCCATCAAGGAGGGGAGGGGGATCAGAGTCCACAGAGAAATTGGGAAGTGATTCCAGAGTCAAAACCATGCACTAAGGAAATAACCTATGACGGGGCGAGGAAGGGGGCAGAGAAAAGAGGTGGGCGCTCTTCGATAGTGAAATAAAGGCCTTAGGGGAGATGAAGCACCATAAAACTGATGCATGCACGGGGACTCAACGATACAAAAAATGGGACACATGCTCGAAAGGTGGTGGAGGTGGGGAGTCAAAGGATGGGCACGATAATTGACAGGTGAACAATGGTGGAAGGTGAGCTTCTTGGGAAGCAGGTAGTAAGGTGGCAACCTGAGCAAGGGCCAAATCGACATCAGACATGGGGAAGCCACCTCCTTGGAAAGGTGGAGAGATAAGGTTGGATCATGTGACATGTGAGCTGAGTGGGCATGGGGTAAAACTTAGCAAGAATGATGAGGTTGGCATGGTAAATAAGGAGCTTGCTCAGAGCCGACCGGGTACCAAGGCCAGGGGTGAGGTGGTAGCTACAACGTGGCCCATCAAAAAGTGGCTTGATAGGTAAGCCCACAATGGGGTCAAAGGGACACGTGGGGCCAGGAGAGAGGCTGAAGCACAAAGTCAACGTGGCCCACCGATTGGAGCCTCTAAGAATCTTCTTGGGAGGTGTCCGCATCGTGGTAGGAGATTTTTTCTTGGGAAGCCATAGCTGTTAGATCTTTTGGAAAGTCATCTCTCCAGATCTGGAGCCCTAATGATGAGGTTATAGAGCTAGCCATGGTATCTGCCAGCTTGTTACCTTCCTTGTAGATGTGGCGGAGGGATGACTGGGGGAGACCTTGGAGAATAGTTTGAGCTTCTTGGATAATGTTGAAGATTCTCCATGATGGATCCCTTTGCTTTGTCATGAATTTTATGGTGTTTAGGGAATCTCCCTCGATGATCACCTTTCTGGGGTCTTCTTGGAGGATTTCCAGCCCATGAAGGAGCGCCGATGCTTCCACAAAATTGTTGGTTTGGATGCCAAGAAACTCCATGTAGGCGAGGATCAGGTTCCCCTCGTGGTCATGGATGACACCACCAACTCTTGAGGGCCCAAGATTACCTTTGGAGGCCCCATAAAAATTAAGCTTGATCCACCGGAAGGGGGTCGTCCACCTGACAGAGGCTCTGGGGTTGGGGGGGAGGGGGTCTAGGGGGTGTGCCTAGAAGCCAAGGGAGACAAGGAGGGTAAGCTCTCACATCGTTGGGGGAGAGTGGGATGGGGAAAGGAGGTGGATGTTCTCTGAGGCGTAAGCTAGCACTTTGTTCACCACCGTAAGGGGATCCCTGGGTGGGGAGGAGAACGCTCTACTATTGCACTCCAACCAAAGCTACCAGATCAGGTGGGGAAGGTAGAAGGCCCAAAGGGAATGGAGGGTGGGATGAAAGAAGGGATTGGGCCACTGGATGAAGAGATCAGGAATGGAATTGGGTGGGACCCACTGGATGGAGAAGGGGTGGAGGAGGTGGCCCAGGGTAGCCGAGGAGAAGGAGCAGCTCAAAAATAAATGGTTTGTCAATTCCCAATCAAAGAAACAAAGGTAGCATTGGTTTGGGATTGGGAATCCCATCTTGGCCAAATTCTCAATGGTGAGGATTTTTTTTGGATGGTCATCCAAGCAAAGAAACTAATTTTGGGGATTAGCTTTTTGGCCCAAATTTGCTTGATAGGGAAACGAGGCTCTTGGGGATCCCTTTGGAGAGAGTAGGCAGACTTGATAGAGAAGGATCCACTGCTAGTACCATGCCAGATGCACCTATCCTCAACCTCACCTGAAGGAATAATAGCTGAACTAAGAAGGGCAGAGAGGTTGGCCACCTGGAGGGAAAACCGAACGTCTTCGATGGGACACCAACCTGACTTTCCTTGGGCCCTGTTTATGTAATTGGCCACCCTAGATCCTTTGGAGGCATCCAACTAGGGCCTGAGGGCTAAAAGGTCTTTTTCCTCCCTTAGGGCCTCATCTCGGATCCATTTGTCATCCCAAAAATCAATCTTGTTGTCATCACCAAGGATCCACCTGGACCCCTTACGGATGAGGTCTTTAGTTTGGGCCATGGATCTCCAAAAAGTAGACCCGTCATGGGGCTGGTGGTCACCGAGGAAGGGGTGGTGCTGGAGGTATTTCCTTCTCACTATATGAACCCACTCGACTAGGAAATTGGTGAACACTTTCCATGCGTGCTTGGCCAGGAGGGCAATGTTCATTTGGGATACCCGTTTGAGGTCGATCCCGCCTTCGCTCTTGGACCGACAAACCAGGGGCCAGGAGACCAACGAGATCCTTTTATTTTCTTCACTCCTGGACCACAAAAAATACTTTGAAATCTGCTCGATGTGAGTGCTGATAGAGGCCGGGATTCTAAAAACTAACATGAAATACATCGGGATGCTCTGAAGGCAGGCGGACGTGAGGGTGGCTTTAGCGGCCTGGGAGAGAAGGTGCCCTTTCTAGGAGGTCAACTTCTTCTGGATTCTCTCAACAACGTTGGTCCACAGGGCTTTGGAGGGGAAACCGTAGAACAGGGGTAGCCCAAGATAGGTGGTGGGGAGGGCATCCGGGGTGCATCCCAGGATCCGGGCTATTTTGACCTACCTTGCTTGGGGAGTGTGGATAAAGTAGATTTTGATTTTTAGGAGATTTATCTTCTTCCTGACCGCATTCTCATACAAATTGAGAATCTGATTGATGATCTTGGCTTGAGCCACAAAGGTGAAGGTGGCCAAGATGGTGTCATCCACAAATTGCTGGTGGGAAACCAGGGCCAGTCCTGAGGTTGGTCTGATCCTGGAGATAAGCCTGCTCCTAGTTGTGCTCACAATGGTACGCCCAAGGGCTTCAACCAGGATGATGAACATGATCAAGGATAGGGGGTCACCCTGCCTCAACCCTCTGGAGCTAGGGAAGAACCCTACGGGGGATCCATTGACCAAAATCGAGAACCAAGGGGATGACACACATCATTTGATGAGATCAACCCAGGATGGGTGGAAGCCAAAATTGAGGAGGACTTCGATGAGAAAATCCCAACTGACTCTGTCGAAGGCTTTGTTCATGTCTAGCTTGAGAAGGAACATTGGTTTCTTGGCTAGAGATGCATAGTGTAGAACTTCATGGATTATGACGATCCCATCTGTGATAACCCTTCCTTTGATAGAGCTCCCCTGGCAGGGGTCTATGATTTTGGGGAGGATGTCCTTGAGTCTGGTCGCAAGAGCCTTGGTTAGAATTTTGTATAAGACATTACACAGGCTGATGGGGTGGAAGTCGGATAGAGATTTGGTCGCCTGGGTTTTGGGGATCAAGGCAATGAAGGTGGAGTTGATGCCTCTAGGGATGGAGCCGATAAACTGAAGGTCCCTAATGGCAGCACACACTTCTTGGCCCACTAGTTCCCAGAAATCCTGGAAGAAGTGGGGGGAAGCCATCTGGGTCGGGGACGACATCAGCCTTCATGGAGAATAGGGCTGCCTTGATTTCCACATCAGCAAGAGGGCTGAGGAGCATGTCATTGGTTCCCGGGGAGATGGAGGGGGGATGTGCTCAAGGAGCATCTTGGCCGCTTTGGTGGAGGAATGGGATGCGATGCCAAGGATATCATGGAAGAAACTAGAAGCCTCTGATCTAATTTCTTCCTCTTCCCTGATGGACCTACCATCATTGTAAGTGAGCTCATAAATTCTGTTGGAGCTTCTGTTTCTAAGAGTTGACGTGTGAAAGAATTTAGTATTTGCATTGCCATCCTTGAGCCATAGGGCTCTCAACTTCTATCTCCATAAGGTCTCCTCCCTAGCTAGAACATTGTGGTAATCAACTAGGATTCTACTTTCCTCCTCTCTGGACCCGAGTTCCTGAGTACCTTCTTAGAACTTGTGCTCTAGGTCTTCCAACTTCTCCTTTAGAATTTTCTTGCTCTCAAAGATGTTACCGAACACCTCTCTATTCTAGGTTTTAAGGTTATCTTTGAGGGACCTGAGTTTTTGGTAGATTTTCCCTATGGGGGATCCATCGAAGGGTTGGTTCCACCATCTGCTCACCTGCGACCTAAAATCTGGGTGATGGAACCACATAGCCTCGAATCAGAAGGGGCGCTTGGAAGGAGGATGCCTACCGTATTCAAAGAGGAGGGGGCTATGGTCTGATCCAATTTTGGGAAGAGCAAGGAGGGTTGAGTCTACAAATAGGGGGATGGCTTCTTTGGATAGGAAGACTCTATCTAGACTGACTTGGATAAGGTTGGCCCTGGCTCTTCTATTGCTCCAAGTGAATTTTTCTCCTTTCAGGTGGACGTCCATGAGCTCATTGGAATCGATGAATGCCCCAAACTCCTCCATGCTTCTGGGGTTCAAGGTGGTTCCCCCTCACTTGTCTAAGGGGAACAAAGGGTTGTTGAAGTCACCTACCAAGATCCAAGGGAGGGGTTTGAACGCTTCCCGCATGAGGCTAATTTCATCCCAGAGGGAGGCCCGTTCAATCGGGCTATTGGGGGCATAAATATTGGAGAGGATCCAGGTCTGGTGGGACACCAAGCTATGGAACATGATGTTAATGATTCTTGGGGAGGATGAAATTAGCCTCCCTTCAATAGTGGTTGGGTCCCATAAACACAGTAGACCCCCAGCTATGCCTAGGTCCAGGGTAAAGAGGAAATTATTGTTGCTCCAAACTACTTTAGCTACTTTGGGAGAGGAAATCTCATCAAGTTTGGTTTCCTGGAGAATGAGGATGGATGACTTATGGTCCTTTATGAGGTGGGAAAGGGTGCATCTCTTGGGGGCTCCATTGAGCCCTCTCACATTCCAAGTGAGTATCTTCATTTGGCACCTTTGGGGGTCTTTTTCCTCCCTTCCCCTACTGGGAGGGAGGTTTGGATCTCGGTGGTTCTTCTTTTAGGAGGTTTAGGGCATCAGACAAGAGGGTCATCTGGAGGCCACTAGCAATGTCATATTCTACTTTCTTCCTTCTCTATTCACCTAAGGTGGGACACCCTATTTTCCTGTCACTATCATAATTCATTATGAATCTTTTATTGTGGGTCCATTTGGGACTGAATCCTTCTGGGGCCAAATGGGAGAAGGATGGACTACCCTCATCATCATCCTTAGACATATCTGAGCTGACCTTCGAGCAAACCCGGGTGGGGTGGGGGGATCCAGAGGGGAGGAGGGTTGGGGGCATCGGAGGAGGAGGGGCATGGATCGCGGGGAGGGGGGATGGGGGATGCTCTAAGGGGGATTTCGAGCTTAGATTTGGGGTGCCCGTGGCTGGGGGATGGGATGGGGGTGGATCGATGGGGGACCCACTGGAGAGGTGGGGGGATCAACTGGACCATCGATCGGGTGGGGAGGTTCCTTAAGGGAGACTAAGACTTCTATTGAAACTTTAGGGGTAGGGTTGGGATAGGTACATACTTGGTCATGATCAGTCATTGGGATGGGATCCACCTTCTATTTACCTTTTTCAACTAGATATGGCCTCTTTTCATGCCACGATGGGGGCGTTGGTGGCCTCTGAGGGGGTCACCCGCTATGGGATGGGCCACGGGGGGAAACCTACTGCTAGAAAGAGCCTTAGGGAAGGAGTCCCCAACTATTGGTGCTTTGGGGCATTTGGAGAGGGGGCACTGGTTGAGGAGGTGTCCTTGCATGCTGCACTAGGTGCAGAAGGCTGGCCTGTTCTCGTATTCCAAGGGTTGGCGCCATTGATAGGAACCAGACGTCAAGGTGACTGAAGATGGAAGCTCAGATTCAAGGTTTGCATTGACACATAGTCTGGCATGGACCATTCGGGATCCTACCTTGGTTGCAGAGTCAAAAGCCATAAGTTTCCTAATGGTCCACGCAATGATTTTGAGTACATCCTCTCGCTAGAGGTGAAACGGAAGGTCTGGTAGCCGGACCCAGATCGGGGCATAGTTTATGCTCTGGGTGTTGGGGTTGAAGTCTACAGCCTAGCACCTGAGGAAGAGGCTTCTGCGGCCCAGAAACTAGGGCCCACATGTGCGGATATAACTGGTGTCATCCCTATTATTGAGCTTGATGAGAAAAAACCCTCTCGATAGGGCCATGATCTCCATGTTCCCAGAGGTCTTCCATTTGGAGTAGGCCCAACGATGGATGGTTTCCATGTTTGGGTGACCCCCAATGAATTTCTCGACCAGGGAATAGGAGGCCTCTGACACGTAGGTAGAGAAAACATCATCTGGGATGGAAATGTGCATCCCATCCAGGGATAAGCCCGAGGGTGGGGGACGGGGATGGTTCGCCTCTCCCGCGAGGACCTGGACATATGAGGGTTTGCTGGGCCCTCCAAGGGAAGACTCCTCAACCACCTTGTCAGGGGGCTCTTTGTCCGATGGATCTGAGTGTGCATTTCCAGAGGGGCCCGCTGTCACATCCTCTTCACCCTTACCTGGGCTCGAGTCCCCTATCGCCTGTCGGGATCCCGAGTCTCGGATCTCGAAGCCACCATCGAAGGCCTCCGCACCAACTTATGTTCCCGCTCCTGCTCTCACTCCCACCATGGTTTCATGTGAGATTGAGATCTCCCTATAGGAATTTTCATTCCATATATAATTTTAAATGGGCTTCTACTTGTACTTTAATTTACAAAGTTGTATGTAAATTCTACCTATGCCAAAACAATATCCCATAGCTTTAGTTTCTTGCCAACTAAGCATATCAACAAATCCCAAGGATATTATTCATAAATTCTATTTGTCCATCTATTTTTAGATGATATGCTGAATTAATCCTAGCTTAGTACCCAATTTCTTCCAATAAATTTACCAAAAATTATCCATAAATTTAGTGTCTTTATTTGAAACAATACTTTTTGGTAATCCATGCAATCTTAGCATTTCACTGAAGAATAATGTGACAATGTGATTAACATAATTTTTCCTACAACGTATAAAATGTTCCATCTCTAAGAATCTATCAATAACAACAAAAATATAATCATTGCCCTTTTGTATCCTCAATAATCCAAGAATAAAATCCATTCTTATGTCCTCTCATGGTATTTGTAGTACTGGTAATGACTAATACAACCCAATATTTTGACTTTTTCCTTTTACATGTTGATAAATTTGACCACCCTCCACAATTTTCTTACATATGCATTTATTCTTGGCTAATAATAACTTTCACCAAGTTGTTTTAGGGGTTTTATCTATCCCAAAATGTCTAACAAGTCATCCACTATATTTCTCCTTTATTAATTTTTATCTCATTGAGATTCGAGGTACACATAATAGTTATACCTTAAAAAGCAACCCTTCTTGGATAAAATAATCAAGCCATGACATCCAGTTTCTTGTAGTAGGATTATTGCATGTTGCCCAAGCTTCCTTGAAATTTACATAATTTGCGTAAATCTCCTCATGGCATCAAAACCAACAACTTCAATCTTCATTGTGTTCATCAAAAAATTTCTTCTACTCAAAGCATCAGGTACTCAATTTGAACTACCACTTCTATGTTTCAAAATAAATGAATATCCCTACAAAAATTCTATCCACTTTATGTGCCTTTGATTTAACTTACCATAGTTAATACATTATAAAGTATGATTATCTAGTGAATAAAACAAACTCCTCTAGTAAAAAATAATATCTCCATTTCTTTGGGGCTTGTATAATAGAATAAAAATCTTTATCATAAACCAAATATTTCTTCTTGGCTTCATTTAGCTTCTCATTAAAATAGAAAATAGGCCTTACTTATTAGCTTAAAAATCCTCCAATGGCTATCTTGTTGGCATCACAATCTACTTGGAAAAGCTTGTTAAAGTTTAACAACACCAAACTAGTTGCTTTTTGATTTTTTGTTGCAATATTTGAAAGTTCCTTTCTATTGCATTCATCCATTTAAAATCATGCCTACCTCCATTTATAGTTTCTATGATTGGAGCACAAATTCCACTAATTTTTTTAATGAACTTTCTATAAAATATTGCCAAACCATAGAAACTTCTAGGTTCAAACATACTCCTTGGCGATGGCCACTCTACAAAATATTTTAACTTTGTTGGATCCATTTGTAAATAATCCTTGGATATGATAAAACCCAAGTATTTTTGGAGAATATTACATTACTTGGTACATGCTAATGTACCACCTTGGTACAGCCTTATAAATATTATATTAGGGTTGTATCCTAGATTAGGGTGTGAGTAAATATTTTATGTAATGTAATAATGTGCAGAAAATGCACAAGTGTCATGTAAATAAGTGTGCAAGTGTTATGTGTGTAAATGTACACAAGTGTCTCATATGTAAGTGTGCACATGTGTTCTTATATTAGGATGTGTTATGTGAAGAGTCATGTCCAAGTGTGCATACAAGATAGAGTCATGTGCATGCAAGTATCAAGTAGAGAAGCCAAGAGTCATGAGACTTGGCATAAGGAAAGGAAGATCCAATTAACCAAAGAGTCATCCTACAATAATCCATGGAGAGGCATACAGATATATAATAAATATAGTGACCATCACCTACATTGTCTACATAGTGAGCATTGTTATTGTAAGAGAGTTTTATGATACATTTATAATAGAAATAGGAGTAATATAATTTGCATACATTTGAGCAACTAATATTGTAAGTCTTGTTATATTGTATGATTTAGGCTATTACATTCATATTTCAGCTTATTAATGAATGTTATTTGATATATTATTAAGCCTTGATATTTACATATTAGTTGTCTCATATTATCTCTATTACATTATTATTTTATCATATTATATTGTGGCTATCATATATTTGATCTTGTGATAATTATCCTGTGATATTTACATTAATATCAAGGCTTCAAAAGCCCTCAAGTATACCAATTCCTTGTTTATAAAACTACATTTCTTCAAATTGACCAACAATTGTTCCTCCAACTTTTGCAAAACTAACCTCAAATGAATTAGGTGTTCTTCCTTTGTATTGCTAAATACAAAAATATCATCCAAGTAAACCACCACAAACTTACCAAGAAAAGGATTCAAGACCTCATTCATCAATCTCATAAAAGTGTTAGGTGCATTTATCATTCCAAATGGCATGGCCAAACATTCATACAAGTCTTCCTTGGTATTAAATACAGTCTTCCACTCATCTACTTATTTGATTAGATTATGATGTTAACCACTCTTTAAATCAATATTTATGAAGTTTTTTGCTCCACTTAAAAATCTATCAAATTATCCATACGAGGTAATGGAGTCCTATATTTTATTGTGATCTTATTTACCACTCATGAGTTTGTGCACATAATATGTTCTCCTCCTTTCTTGGGTGCTAGTACAATTGGTACTAGACATGGGATCAAGCTCTCCCTGATCAACCCCTTGTCTAATAGATCTTGGAATTATCTCTTCATATCCTTATTCTCTATGGGTGTCATCCTATAAGTTTCCCTATTTGGAAAACTTGATCCTGGTATGAAGTCTATTTGATGAATAATACTTTTCATAGGTGGTAATCCATCGAGTAATTATGCTAAAAGAATCTTGACATACTCTTCCAACAAATACTTCACTTTACGTGGAATATCTACCATATTATTTTTTATCCCATTTTATGTGGGTTTAGCAATGAAGGAAAAACATTATTTCTTCTTCATCTCCTTCAAGAAATGTTTTTTGAAGATTAGGAAAATTTTAGAATTGCTGCACATATCTTTTTATTTGTCCTCCAATGGGCTTAACACATAACTTTTTCCATCCTTTATAATTGAATAAGTGTTTAGTCTACCATAATGTACTACTTTTCTACCAAACTTGTTGGTAGTATTACATTATTTGGTATCAAAGAGTACCATTGAGTTTCATGAAGTACCATTGATTAATATTGTAAATTTTTAGTTTAGGGAGTGTGTTTAATATTTTTCTAAAGTATGTGCTAAAGTGTGAAGAGTGTTATGTAATAAAGTGTGATAAGTTTCAAGTGTGCAAGTGAAGAGTCATAGGTGAAAGGTGTCAAGTGTGGAAATGAAGAGTCATAGGTAATAGGTGTCAAGTGTGGAAGTGAAGAGTCATATGAGATGTGTCAAGATGTGAAGTAGGAGGTTATGGAATCATGAGAGTATTTGTTATAATATGAGACATGTGAAAGGTTACATCTCTTGTGAGGAGAGAAAAAGTTATATTTGAGATAAAGCTCCATGCAATGTAATAAGATGATTTTGTAATGTGAAATATTATGATTTATGAATGTAGTAGATAATATTTTGGTGTAAAATACTTGTGTTACTTGTGAATGTGATTCTATGTGAGTGATATTTGATCTTAGAGATATTTACCTATGAGATAATCACACATAATTTTCAATAGTGGTATAAAAACCACATTGAGTGGACTCTGTGAGATGCACCTTGATGAAAGGTTCAAGGTTGGAGAAGAGAGTGGAGAAGAAAGAAGACTGGTGAAGTGATAGTGAGAAAAAAAGATTAGAGATTATTAAAAGGATATTTTGTTGGAGAAAAGTGAGATAAGATATCCTATTGATAGATAATGTGACCAGAATGAAGGACGAATTGAAGGATATTGAGAAATATTAGCAAACGAAAATATTTATGAGAGTAAAATATTTAGAGGGAGATTATCATGTTGTATGTGTGATGGTTGAGAGTGCCTTAGTTTGATTGAGTGACATGCTGCTATTCTAGAAACCAGAGGATGTTGAAGAAACCGTGGTGGACAAAGCCAAGAGTGGAGGATAAAATAGACATGAGAGCATTTGTTATTACACACTAGATGGTTGCTGATTAGAAGAGAATGTGTTCTAATAAAAAGGAGTTAACGTTGAATGTGTAGAAAATATGAATGTATGAAGCCGAGAAAGAGTGAAGTTATTGGATGTGTAACCAAGATCACAATCAAGTTGGAGAGAAGTTGTGAACATAGTAGAAGATGTTACATTGAGAGAATAAGTAAGACACATACGTGAAGTTGAGAGCATAGGCAAGGAAGTGAAGTTTTTGAGAAGAAGCTGAGTTGCTAGTAAAAAATTAGAGTGCATATGGTAGAGTTTTTTGGTAAAAAATTTAGCAAGGAGAGGAATTGATTATTGCTATAACGGTTATGATGTATTTTTAATGCCTGATGTAGTGATTGCATTATAGATCCATTTTAGGAGTTGCTTGACTGAGGGAAAAAATATTTGATAAGTTGCAAGGGTAAGCGCTATTTAAGGTGAGATTTTTTAGATTATTTGGATTATTTTTTGGGCACACATTTGATTATTTGTGGGATTTATAAGGTGCGTCTTAATTATTTTTTGAGATATAAGGAATGGATTAATATTAAAGTGAATAAAGTAATGAGTTAATTAATTAAAGAATGTATTTGGAATTGGAAAATTAGAAAAATTTCTTTGGGAGATATAAGAAGGAATTTAAAAATTGAAATTTTGATTGAAGAAAGGAAAATTTAAAATTAAACAATTTGAATGAGATTTGAAATTTGAATTTGAAGAAGAGGGAATAATTTGAAATTAAATATCTGGGAGTTATAAGAAGTGTAAATTGAATTTGAAGAAGAAGAAATTCAAAAGAACTATATTATGGAAACTAAGGGAAGAAAGAAGAAAACAAGTATTTAACATGCTTTGACAAAAATTAATGCAAAGACATGAAGAGATCTTTTGGAAAACATTATTAAAATTGGAAATAATGAATCATCATACTTAATGAAATTTTTACAACTCATTTATGAGAAAACTAAAGATAAAATATCTTTAATACTTCAACATTGTTTACATTGTATTCTCAAGAATACTAATAACCATGCATACAAGGCTATGGTTACTCTAGAAGACATTAAGATAGAAAGACAAGGATTGAAGAATAAATTCTTAATAAAATATGCATCTTACAATGATCTTCATCAAAGGAAGGATAAAAAATATATTTCAAAAACATGTGCAATGAATGGAAATAATATAAAGAAATGTAATCATTACAATATATTTGGACATGAAGAAGAAAAATGTTGGAATATTTATCCATGTAGATTTTTTGGAAGAAATAATCATCCTCAAGAATATTGTTGGCACAAGGAGAAAAATTATAATGATAGATGGAAAAAAATATTGATGATGAGACTGGATAAACTTCTTCAAAAAATTATCTTTAAAACAATTCCAAAATCTATTAGAGCAGGAGCATAATGGTTAGTTCAAGGGCCAATGGAGTAGAGATGGCATCACAAGTCAAAATTAGATAAAGAATAAGATGAAGATATAATATGAAGATTGAAGACTTAAAGTCTTCACACCAAATAATGTAATATGGAGGGGTGTTTATGGTATTACATTATTTGGTACCATTGAGTATCATGAAGTACCATTGAGTACTATTGTAAATATTTAGTTTAGGGAGTGTGTTTAATATTTGTCTAAAGTATGTGTCAAAGTGTGAAGAGTGTTATGTGTTATATAATAAAGTGTGAAAGGTGTCAAGTGTGCAAGTGAAGAGTCATAGGTGATAGGTGTCAAGTGTGGAAATGAAGAGTCATAGGTGATAGGTGTCAAGTATGGAAGTGAAGAGTCATATGAGATGTGTTAAGATTTGAAGTAGGATCTTATGGAATTATGAGTCTTTGTCATAATGTGAGGCATTGTTGGTCACCAACCCGACACTACACACAAGGCATGGTAAATCAATTCTAAGCATCATAGAATGACCACTACATCTAGATACGAGGTGAATGATCTTTAGAGGAGGCCGGTTCCTTTGTGGGTGATTCCATCTACTCTATGATGCAAAATAAGAGAAAGAGAAAAATGAAGGAAAAAAAATAAAAGGAGGCCGTAGCTAGAACTCACAAGGATGGGTAGAGCTGCATCAAGACTTATGTAGGTATGATACCTCGTATGAACACAGACCCTACACCTAACATATCATCCAAAAATGCCTTAGTTCCAACTCCTATCAGTAGTGGGTGGGAGGTGAATTTTAGAACCAACAGATAGATGCATGAGATCCATAATATAGAATCAGAGCACTCTTTTCTAACTTACATTAGAAAAAATAAACCCCAAAACCATCTTCCCAAACACACACTCTTGAGCCACTCAAGTGAACCCCACAGAATCTAGATAACAAAATAACATGGGATCACTTAAATGATTGAACAGAAATGAATATTCATACATTAAGTAAAGAACTAGAGGACAAAGCCAAAGACCAAACGGTGTAGAATTTATATTTACATAGGAGAAACCTTACATAAAAATTATAATGGCTAAAGAGCCACCCATAAGAATGACCAGCATTCTACTATTTATAACTATATTTACATGGACTTAAAAATATAGAAATTAATGGTGATATGTGGGAAGATGACCCTTATAGCAGGTGAGCGCTATTCTAGTACACTAATCCTATGGATAGTACTAATATTCTAGAAGGTGGTAGATGCCTTAGAATTAATCTGAGTCTTTGGATCCTTCGAATTTTATGCCTAGCTTATTAATGCTTAGCTACCCCATCCTTCTCGACTGGCGATCCTCTATTTAGGTGGTGAGTGTCAAAAATTGAAGTACCTTGGAAGCATCACACCAAAAATCCATCACTCCCACGTACGATGTCAAGTACTTGGCCCACTGTGGTAGTGGGTGGGTCTTACTTTGAATCATGGGTGAAGGCAGGAACTTCTAGTACCGGGTAGGTTCTTACTTTGTATTTTCCTCCACCTGTGGAAGCTCTGAAAATATGGGTGTTTCTCATATGTTCCGCTCCTATTTCATTCCTAACTTCCCACACAAGATGGGCAGGAGTTTTTATTGTTCTTCAAAGGTGGGCTTTTATGATTTTTCCACCCTTGCTAGCTCCTCAGAATTTCCACCCAAAAGGTTGGGTGGGTATTTTGGGAAGTTCCACCCAAAGTTAAGTGTGGGTGTCCACCCAATATTGTCACCCACCTTGCTTGATTTTACCACCCACCCGTTGGTTTGGTACGCCCTAAAAATACTACTGCTACTTTGACATCTTATGCTCATACATAAAAACCTTCAAAATTTGTTGAACTCCCTGAAAATAAACATCATCTTCTATGAAAAGGATGGGGGTGTAGAAACAAACCCACACTCTTGGTGACTCACAGGGACTTTTCCCTTGTGGGAAAGGAGGACCCAAAAAGTTTCAAATTGAAACTCAGAGAACGAAAGAGGAAAGTGGGACAATGAGATCACAAACCAAAAGCAACTGAGGAGAGCTGTAAGACAATGGAAGAAGAGAGCCAAATATGAATGGAAAATGAGGGTGGAAGAGAAGAAAAGAGGGGCAAAAAAAGCAGAAACAACAAACAAAATTAAGAAAAGAGAATAAGAGGGTAAGAGGGGAGGGAGAGGAACACAGGAAGCAACAAAATCATAGAGATAGCCGCTACTAACCTTGATGGTTGGAAGCGATGAAGAATTGAAGAAAGAGAAGGAAGCAAAGGATGCATTGAAATAAAAGAAACAAAAGGTAAAGTGATCCATGGGACACCCCATAGATCACATTCCTTCTAACATACCTCATCAAGGATCATGGCAAATTCAATAACAGATAAAATACTGAAGGCATTTGCCAGCTCTGGTGCAACACCTATTTTTGAAACAATATTTTAGGAACCTTGTTCATTTATTTCTACTTTTCTAAGGAGTTTGTAGCTTTATCATGTTCTTAATTCATGTTTCTTCTACCATTCAATGTCTTATAGAGTTCATTTCTCTTTGTTTGAAGAGTAGGCACTGCTTCCTAGAAGTAGGAGATATATTTTTACAATATTGTTCATAGATATACTTGAATTTCAAGTCTTAGATCCATTGAGTACAAGGTCATAATAACAAAGAAGAAAACATGAGTAAATTTTAAAATGGAGAATTCTAATAGTCCTCTTCGAGTGGATAAGAGTCAGATGATGTTACTTGGACACACACTTGAAGCACTTTATTTATTAGCCAAATTATGTACACAAAATCATGGTGTGAGTGGCACGTCACAACCATTGATTCATTACAGAGATTATTTAGTGAATTCGCAATGATCGAACCATATTACGTTGCATTTGAGATGCCTTCTATAGTCTGGTTGATATTACCAGTATTTCCAAGTCATGAAGAACCCATGACTTGGCAGATCATCATGCACACCAGTACTTATGCAATCGATGATCAGGATGGCAATGAATTTTCCATATGGGAGCCTTAATTTTATACTAGATTGTCTAGAAACATGTTCTAATGTTTCCAGACCTACGAATTCACCTGTTGTGAAATCCTTGCTTCACATACCTCCATTGTCCTTGTACATTTTTCCTCATAGGCTTCATTAATTGAGCCCGATGTTGATAGTACCTCCTCAAGGATTGGATGGTGACTAATTATGCCACCATCAATATGGCTTGGTACTTGCTTGCTGCACCTTGGAACACAAAAAGGGTGTAAAAATACTCCCTCCTTGTGCATGATGTTCCCACCCAGGTAATCCTTCACTCCTTGGGAAAGGGTGCAAGCATCAGAGGTACTACCTTATGTGTTGATGCTTACACTTTTCTTGCCTAGGTTCGAGACAACATATGCCCTTTGTGTTCCATCATAATACACCCTTAGCTACTACATAGCTTGAGATGGCATCCATGGGGGATACTATGTAGCAGGACAAGGAGTAATGGTAGATGAAAATGGGGATGGTAGGGCAAAATATCCTAAAGATATTATTCTTGCTTGAAGCAGGAGTTTCTCTACCCATACAACCTCTTGAAAGAATTGAGGGTATCTCCTTTCCCTAGTTTACAATAGGAAAAGGCCAATATTCAAGCTCAGGGTCTAGATATAGTATATGTGAGCTTGGTCAATCGACGATTAGTAATGAGGAAGAATACTCCAACTTATTTCAAACTGAATGTAGAAGTTGATAAGGGGTTTAAAAGATGCTTTCTTGATGAATGAGAGATGCATCAAGAGTTGGAAGGGATCCATGGAGCCATAGAATGTGTCTATGAGAGCTCCCACCAAGTTTTTCCATGAGTAGATGGTTATTCGCCCAAGGGTTTAGTACCACAATAGTACCCTTCCCTCTAGAGAGATGACCATAATCTTGATCATGACATCTTTGTGAGTAATGCCATGGAGGGGCACTAGTGCAACAACATATTCAATATGCTCCCAAGCCATTCTCAAGGTGCTATTATATTTTTTCGTGGCCTTTAGGGTGCCCTTGGGAATCTCATGTGAGCAGTGGAGGTTCATTGGACCAAGATATTTCCATTGGGGGAACGTCAGTTGAGCCATTAAGGTACCCATATTTAGAGGTCCCAACTGTGATGGTGGAGTCAGAGTCAGTCGTCAGGTGAACATACTATCTCCACCAATGAGGTCAAGGCTACTCACCATACCTTGAGTCCTTCAGGATATTTGGATCTTCACAATGGATGGACAATTGGTCTCATGATCTGGTCATGCTGTGCAATTGGAGTCACTAGGTGACTTTGAGAAGATTTGAGAAAAGTAGAGAGCCAACAAACTCTAATTTCATGAAACACGAGGACTCAGTGAGTTCCCCAACAAAGTTACCAAAAAATATTGGTTGCCAATATGGCACCGTGCATAGGATGGGGATGACGGATCAATTCCAAGTAGTGTAGAATGGCTACTGCATCAGGAGATAGGGTGAATGATCTCTGAAAGAGATCGGTTCCTTCATGGGTGATTCCAGCTACTCTATGCCACAAAATAAGGGAAAGGAAAAAAAGAAGAAAAGAAAATAAAATGATACTATAGCTAGAACTCACAAGGATGGGTAGAGCCACATCAAGACTTATGCAAGCACAGTACCTTGTATGAACATAGAACCTACACCTAACATATCACCCAACAATGTTTTAGTTCCAAATCCTATCAACAACGGGTGGGAGGTAAATTCTAGAACCAACTAACAGGTGCATGAGATCTAGAATGTAGAATCAGAGTACTCCTATTCGACTGGCATTGCAAAAATAAACCCCAAGCCTATCTTTGCAAACACACACTCCTAAGCCACTCAAGCGAACCCCACAAAATCCAAACAACAGAATAACACGAGATCACTTAAACAATTGAACAAAAATGAATATTCATGCATTAAGTAAAGAACAAGAGGACAAAGCCAAAGACCAAATAGTGTAGAATTTGTATTTACATAGGAGAAACCTTACATAAGAATTGTAATGGCTAAAGATCCACCCTTAGGAATGACCAACATTCCACTATTTATAACTATATTTACATGGATTTCAAAATCTGGACATTAGTGGTGGTAGGCGAGAAGATGACCCTTGTAGAAAGTGAGCATTGTTCTGGTACACTGCTCCTCTATATAGCGTCGATCTTCTAGAATGTGGTAGATACCCCAAATTAATATGAGCCCTTAGGTCCTCTGACTTTTTTGCCTAGCTTATTAATGATCACCTGCCCTGTCCTTCTCCTCGACTGGAGATCCTCTATTTAGGTTGTGAGTTTTAGACACTGAAGTACCTTGGAAGAATCACGTCATAAATCCATCACTTTCACATACGACGTCAAGTACTTGGCCCATCGTGGTAGTGGGTAAGTCTTCCTTTGAATCGTGGGTGAAGGCAAAAACTTCTAGTATCGGGTGGGTTATTCCTTTGTATTTTCCCTTGCTCGTGGAAGCTTAAAAAAGGTGGGTGTTTCTCATATGTTATTCCCCTCTTTCATTCCTAACTTCTTTCCTAGGTTGGGTGGGAGTTTTCTTATTTTTCAAAGGTAGGATTTTATGATTTTTTTGCCCTTGCTAGCTCCTAAAAATGTTCGCCCAATAGGTTGAGTGGGTCTTTTTGGAAGTTATGACCAAAGTTAAGGGTGGGTGTCCACCCACTCTTGTCACCCATCTTGCTTGATTCTGTCACTCGCCCATTGGTTTGGTCTACCCTGCGACCACTACTGCTACTCTGACATCTTCCACTTGTCCATCAATACCTTAAAATTTTGGTGAACTCCCTAAAAAGAAACATCATCTTCTACGAATAGGATGGGGGTGTAAAAACATACCCATAGGCATGTGAAAGGTTGCATCTCTATGAGGAGAGAAAAATTCATGAGAATTATTATATATTAGAGATAAATCTCCATGCAATGTAATCGAATGATTTTTGTAATGTGAGATATTATGATTTATGAATGTAATAGAGAATAATTTATTGTGCAATACTTGTGTTACTTGTGAATTGTGTTTTTTTGTGAGTGATACTCGATCCTGGAAAAATTCACCTATGAGATAATCAGGCATATTTACCAACAAAACTACCATTGTATCCCCCAAAAATATGATACATGTCCATTGGCATAATGTCATATAAAACTATGTCCTTATAAGAACTAAGTTGAAAGTTTACCATACATTGTTCGATTACCAAAATTTGGTACCCATTTTGTAACCATGATACTTTGCAAGGATTTGGATGCTCTATCCTCTTCAAACCATGTTCTCTACCATCTTTGTTGACACTAAGTTATTTGTGCTTCCACTATCCAAAATCACCTTGAAAAACTTGCTTCCCAATTTGAAAATTATCCTAAACAAGTTCCTTCTTTCCTTAGGTTCATGTACCTTTTTTGCTATTCAACAATACCCTTTTTACCATAAGGGATTCTCCTTGTTATGGTTCCTCCATGTGCTTCGATGAGGCTACACTTTCTTCATATGCTTGTGTAATATGGCTATGGGATTCCTTTCTATGACCATTGGTTTGCTATACTTAAGGGTATTTAAATACCCAATGATCAACTTATCCACATCTATAATACTTTCTAGGGATTCCTCTATCCCTTCCTCTACCAAAACCACCTCTTCCTCATGAGGAATCTCCATCTCCTCCGGTGTTTTAGCTAAAGTCATTGTGAGAAGTAATATCTTATCCTTCCTATTTTTATTGTACTCTTCCAATGTTTGTTTGTCCTCATCCTCATGAGAGCCTTATTCTTCCTCTTTGATTATTTTGTTACCTTTACAACAACTTTTCTTCTACCTTTAAGGCATACTAGTAGGTTTCTTCTACCATTCTCATTTTCATCATACTAACTTCATCTTGTATGGACAATCATAGCCCATTGATATATATTGAAACCTTTTCTTTACCATCTTCTACATGTCTGGTTTAAATGATGAGCCTATAAAATTCCTTGGTATAATCCTTCACACTCATTTATTTTGTATTAAATTTTGAGATTTCTTAAAAAGACCCAATTGGTAATCCGATGGGAGGAATTTGACCTTCAATTTGGTAACCATTTTCTCCCATGTATTAATATTTTATTTTTATTTTTTTGGATTTCTATTTGGGCATGATCCCAAAGGATGCATTCCACTTCAATTTTGTATAGGTAAAATTCTCCTTCTTGAGGTCTTCTATCGATTCAAAATCAAAATATTTCTCCATATATATAATCTAGTCTAAGAGTTCCTTGAGATTCAAACTTCTATTATATGATGGGGTTTCTATATAAGTATTCCTACCCATGTTAGAAATTTCTAAGATTAATCATTCCTCTAGTTCTTTCTCTTGCTATTCATTATGAGCTTCTTGTTGACCAACTTCATCTTCTTCACTATCACTCATATATTCTATTTGAACACCCCTCATTTGGGTAGTTTTGATTACATCAAGTAGTAATTCCTCTTAGCATTTTAGCTGTCTACAGATAAGGGTCCTCATGGTCTTCATCTTCCATGTTGTGCCATCTTTTCTTCAACACACTTTGCAAACTCCCAAGTATGAAAACCTAGTTTGATACCAAAGAATGTAGATAGGTGAAGGGTATCCAATGAAGAATGGCCTCTACAACTATCACAAATTACCAACACATCAACACTTTCCTAATAGCACACACTAGATGGCACTTGCTAAGTTGATACTTCCGTAACAACATGAACTTGATGACACTTCCTTGATGGCACACACTAGGTGACACTTCCTTGATGATATGGACTAGATGGAACTTGCTACATCAACACTTCCCTAATGACACACTGGATAGAAATTTACATGATGATGTTCCCTTGCTAGATATTTCCTCTCAGATTAATCTTAGTTTGATGACATTGGATGATTCATGCAATGACAAGAATTAGATGACATTATCCCTTCTTTTGCAATAGCTCTCTCACTATTTATCCTTAGATAAAGTCTTCACTCAAAATATTGTAAAATTTACCCTCATTTGCAAAGCTGCATACATAACATTAAACACTCTACAAGATGTAAATGGTTTTAAATGGGCATTATATAATGAACCAACTTGAGTATTATTAATAATATCAACCCTCACAATGGAATTATCCTATGAACCAATCATTGGATCTAATTCTGAATGGAAAGTCAACAAAATATTATATATTCTCATTCTCATATGGTGTCAAAAGGGAATTAAACAAAGAACCAACCTAGATATTATTTTATTTGTCAACCCTCATAATAGAACTATCTAGTGAGCCAATCATTGGATTTATATTGAATGGAGTGTCAACAAAATGTTTAAAAAAATATTCATTTAGTGAACTAGTTGAAAAATTATTATTTATACTATTTTTTTTTAAGGAGAACATTTACAAATTACATCAACAACCACCCTCAAGGGATTTGAACACAATATCACTTAAGAAACAACCATCATCTTAGCCACTAGGGCAACTACCGATCGGTATTATTCATACTATTAAACCTCACAAGAGAATTATCCCTTAAACTAGTCATTATGTTTATGGTCAATGGAGTGCCAAAGAATGTATATTATAAAAATAAAATTTGATATAAATCCTCGATATTTAGATACAAATAAGCCAATGAGTATGATTAAAATCTAAAAATTATGCTATTGTTGAATACCAAATATAGCAAACATGAATGATATTTATAATCTTATACTAATAAAAGCAAATGACTACTGTTTATGATTACCTTATTTCTTACTCAAGAAATATTGGATTATATAAAGAAAATTTTGATTGATGGAAACTTGGGTATTTAAACCCTTCCCACACAAAAATATTTCGTGTGTTTTTGTAATTTTCCTTCCAATGTTCCATCTAGTATAAATGATATCTAACAATGTTATCTAGGTTTGGGTTTTCAATGTTAAGTTAGAACCCAAAAGACATACACTTTAAAACTAGAAACTAATAGCTAAAAGAGACTTTGGAGACCATGTCACTTTCAAAGATCAAATACCACTTAAAATATAAAGTTAATTTTATGCACTTTATTCCTAGTTATTTAAGTTTGATAAAATACTATGACTTACAACTTGAACCTGACTAACATATCATTTAGAACAATACTTTTCCAAGATGAAGTTTAGACTTATTGTCAATATTACATTTAAGATACATAAAAACATAACCTTTAGTTAAATTCACACACATATCATTATTATTTATAAGGATGATAGTCATACATTATTAATGTATTTCTACTAATGATATATACCATCATTTATCTTCTTATAGTTGAGTTAAACAACCCTCGTTAATTGCTAGCCTTGGACATTGTTATCTCACTTGGTGGACCTTTTTTTTTTTTTTTTTAGAACTTGAACCTACTGCTAACATAATGTTAAGAAGAGAAACCTAGCTAAGGTGATGTTTAGATTCCTTTACACTGTTAGAATTTAGACCCAAAACAATGTTGGAAGACGCTATTTATTAGTTTTGGTTGGACGAGGTATCCAAATTTTAGACATTGGTAACATCCAGACTTGACATTAAATTTGAATACAATTAAATTAGCATTTGTACGTAATATAAAATAATAAATTTAAATTAATTAAATAGTGACATGTGTCCATTGATACACTACCCAAGTTTTAGACTAGGATAGCATCTCTAGTATACATAAACTTTCAATGTAGTTAAATTAGGATTCATACTTGAAATAAAATTCAAATGGAGTTGAGTTAATTAAAATATGACACATGTCCAAAAATAT
Organism: Wollemia nobilis; assembly: GCA_028583015.1. Classification (NCBI taxonomy): domain Eukaryota; kingdom Viridiplantae; phylum Streptophyta; class Pinopsida; order Araucariales; family Araucariaceae; genus Wollemia; species Wollemia nobilis. The sequence goes on from JAQPPZ010001808.1 coordinate 1,103,780, forward strand.
GCTACCTAAGTTGTAGACTTGGTTAGCATTCATTCCCCGCATAAAATGCTAATATAGTTAAACTAATAAAAAAAATGACATAAATCTAGAAAATAATTATAAACTTTAAGCCTTTTTTATGTTTATTTTAAAATTAGTTATTTATTTTTATTATAATTAATAATAAATAATATAAAATATAAAAGGTTAGGTAAAAGTACATATTTTATAAAGCAGCTTGATGTGGTTTACGGGTAAGGACGCCACCTGCATTATCCCAGGACGGATATGTATATGTAGTATTTACTCAATAAAAAATAAAATTGATATAGAAAAAAATATATTAAAATTATATATATATGGATTTAGTTAGTGTGAGAAACCCATACGATCTACGTTTAGGGTTGGGCATCCCCATCCCACCATGGCCTTTCATAAGAGAAGAGCTCAACTTATCAATAACCAATTTAACACACAACACACAACCCAAAATACATGCTGCTGTTTGAACTATAGTCCTTCCAAAGAACCAATATTAAAATAAACTGTATGATCATATTATTAAAATTTATAAATTTCATTGATGTTTCAATGAATAAAATCAATAATTTATTCATTGAAAAAATGCTTCTCATCGTAATTTAACATGTGTATTAAAAAATAATTAAAATCCTTCTAAAATATTTGGTTGTTTCCGGATGTTGTTAAATGTTATATCCTCATTCTTATATTTCTTATATGTGATATAAAAATAATTAGGATTAGATAAAATATTATATTGCTTCCATTCCTATATGTATTTTGGATGCATTTTTCCGACTTACATAGGTGCTAATACGTGATCTATTGAGGTCACCAAACATTTTGCATGGTACACAAGTAATAAAAAGGAAAGTAATAAAAATGATTGATTGCTAAGGGAAAAAATATTATTTCTGCCCACAATTTAAGAGATAGTTATAGTTGATTTAGCTAGGTTTAATCTCATAAAGATGGATTAGATAAAATAACATGATTAATTAAAGTTTTTATTTTGGTTGATACATTTTTTAGATTATTTAAATTAATTGATAGATTTCCGTGAGTGTGGTCTACCGCCACTTGCATTATCGGTGATGTGATCCGAGTTCAATCCCATGGTGGATGTGTATAAGAAGTATTTACTCAAATAAAAAAAATAATTAATAATAAGTATCATCAAAAAGGATGGGCATTCACTATCATCAACATTTATAAAGTTATAATAATACTTATTATTTGAATCATTATGATATTGTATTAATTATTAAAGTGATTATGAATGCATACATGAAAAACTGGACGAATCTAATAATTCAAGTAAAATTTAAAATTGAATGACTGTTTTTGGATAGAGATGGAAGAAGATAGATTTGAGATTATAGTCTGTTTGATTATCACAATGATCTATGAAACCATGAAACTACACGGTCATCATGAGACTTAGCATGCGGATATTGACTGAGACTTTATTGTATTTCATTTATAAAATAATCTATCATAGAAAGAAATGTATCCACTATACCCCATGACGGTACATCATCCTAAAAAAAAGTGTGGATATTTCAAGTTAATAATAACATTAAGAGGAAGATGAAATAATTTTAGGGACCCACTCTCATCATATTCCTAGCCAAAGGAGAAAACAACTACCCTAGTTAGCATCATCATATGGTTTTCCTTATAGATACCATTATTAGTTAGCAAAAGAGATTTGGTGAAGAAAGTATATTTTTGAGAATGAAGGATAAAAAGCTAATGATAAAAGATTTTAATGAGTCATAATATATGTGATATTTTACAAGATGGTAGCATGGGAACTATTTTTCCAATAAAATATGTTTTAGGCTACAAAGCATAAAATCTATTTAGTTACATATAAAGCTCCAAAAGGTGATAGACAACAATAAATATTCATTGTTGTCAAGAACCTAGAAAAAGTAAAATAACTAAATCCTTGATAGTATAATCATCGATTCTCCTCGTGGATTCATTGTCATAAAACAATAGTTGATAAAGGAGAAAAAATTAAGATGATGGATGAAGATTTGATGCATTTCATACCTAGGATAACCTTTAAAAGAAGAAAATATAGGTCTTTTTCTCTTTCAAATATTATCCTAAATATAATACATTAAGTTGTTGGGTTGAGTCAAAAGGATAAAGCTTCCAAACAAGGAAGGTATTACAACAATGAATGCCTACTCTTATCAAAGTCCTATAAAAAAAGAGAAAACAACTAACCTTAGCTAGTGTTATTATATTATTATCCTTGTAGGTTTCATCGTTATATTAGTGACGACTAAAAAATCCTAGGAGATGAAAGACGATGGATATAATATGTTAGATAAAAAATACAAGATAAAATATGAAAGGTATAATATATATAGAAAATAGTTACATGCCAAAACAATGCTTTAATATGTCATAAACTCAAAATGGTATACAAAAGAAAAGTTGTCATCATTGATATAGACAAAAGTTAACAAAAGCAAATATATTGTACTAAACATAGTATATTTTAATATGCACGATATTCATTCTTCTTTAATATATTTTTCATTAATTATTTCCAAACAATATACACCTAAAATTTACTTGTGATTGTGATGAAAGGACCTAGCTATTTGGGCTTAAACTTTTCCTTAAGATTTGCTTTGGCATTGGTGGTCTTCTTATAATGGTTATAATATTGGTGTTATAAACCTAAAGAGTAGGGTAGAGCTATAAATACCAATCACATCCCATTTTGTTAACAAGCTTCTTTACGAATTTGACAAGGGTTTTGTTGGAAGTCCTAGATTGACAATTACCCTACAAGTAATATGAGTAGATCAATTGTGTTGAATATGATATTTTTATAAATATTTTTGGATATATTTAAAAGGATTGCTATTAAATTAAATGATGATATATAAAATACCATACCTGTAGATAAGTTAGTTTTGGATGAAGTTAGACATTTGGATACCAATGGTAGAGGCCAAGGGTATGGATTTAACCCACTTTATAAAATATTCAATGGATTTGAGGATGAATTTATGTCCATTAGCAAATGTAGGATTGATATTCTCAATAATGCTCGTCATACAAAAGGACAAGAGCCAAGGGTATGTGATAGATTACAAGGCTTGGGATGGTGTACAAATAATGTTGTCATATCCATAACACTTACCATATTTATTGATATAGTTGCAATATTCCTTTTTTATGATGGTCCAATAGTACCCCATCCTAAAATATCTTTTAGTAATTAATATTACATTAAAATAACCACCACAAGACCCATAATGTTGTTCTTTGATGACATCCTAAACTTTTGTTTGATCTAGATATATGGATACCAAGAAATGGTCAAAGCGACACCTAGTAGGATGAAGTTATCTAAAGGATAATGGTTGGATCCTATATTTTCAAGGTGTCTAATCTACCTAATGATAAAGGTTACTTGCTAATACTCAAATTTTATAGGAATGAGGGTTGATAGAAAATCCATAGTGTCTATATGGGGGTTACTAATTCTAGGGGTAGACTTGATCATGACTGGTCTAAATTTGTAAATAACTTATCAATGTTTTCTTTATAAGGTTTAAGCTTTTCATATTTGGTTTAATAAAATCCATATATTTGGTTGATAATCAATTGGGAGTTTCTAAAATCATTTAGGATTCTAATATTTGGAGCTTAAGTGATCCCATACCAAGGATGAGGGATTCATATTATACTATATGATTGGTATAGGTGAAGTTTAGATTGAAAGGTAAAGGTATAGACTATTCTAAAGGAGTGATAAGGATAATTTAGGAATAAACTAGATTTAAAGTTAGTGTAGAAGTTGGATGTTAATTTATAAATTTAAGATCTAGGTGTGGATGATGTTGCCTACCTTTATCAATACACCACATGGTTCTATGATTTTAAATTGATGAAGTTACCATACCAATGATTCTTCATGAATACTAATAAGATATAGCTAGGAAATAGAAGATATAGGTTATGCTATCTATGTGACAATGAAGATAGAAAATATAATCTAAGAATAAAGGGTTTGCATTTGAACCTATGCCATCACTAGTAGTGGAGAAGACAAAGGTCTAGCATAGGGGCAAGAGAAAAAATACAACATGCTACAATTTTTGCTCCCCTAAGAGCCTAAGACCCCTCCTGATAGATAGGTAACCTAGGTATGAAAAGTTGGTTTAGGATTGTGATTTGGTTTAAGATTTATGGTTTATGGCTATAGGTATTGATAAAAAATAGTTTTTGAATGTAGAGCTAGTGAAAAAGTAGAGGTTTATGATTAATGTATCTAGTCATGAGGTAATTTATTATGTTCATCTATAGAAAAAATTTCCACTATCCCTAATTACCACAACATGCAAACACTTGGATCTATTTGATCTAGTTGATCAAATGATTATGGGATTCTATGTCATGGAGGCCACTACACAAGAGGCTTCGGTAGTGGCATCATAAATGATAACTAAGTGTGGTTTCATGGCATAAGATATTTATTGGTTGGTTGAATAGGCTATGAGCCTATATAATACCATAATAACACTAATAATTAAGTAAAATTAGATAACATAGATAATAATGTAGGGTGGGGCTAATGACTTAAGTTTACGAGTTCGTTTTAAAACCATATTTGGTCAAAGAGCTCTTTAGGAAATCAATCAAGAATATTATAATAAGATTAATCAATTATAGGAATAACTAGATACTATAAGGAAGAGGATGATAAACTACAGGATGACCTATTACTAGGTTCCTATAGGACAAATACTTCCTTCATCTCTGGCTAGATAGATGAGGTCTAGTTATTGGACTTGCATGCTTACACAAACATATATGATAGTTAGGATTCCACCATGATAAGGGGGTAGAAAAGGTAGTCATGTCTCAGATACAATATCTAAGACATGAGCTATGAGGCATATGATATCATATTTTATGATAGGATTTTAATATATGCCAAATGATATGATGCATATGATTCATGATGTATATATAACAATTTGATATATATGTTCTTGGTTTTTAAAATTTTGATTGTGTTATGATTTTATATTATGTTTTTTTTATTAGTTGAAAGAGGGGATTTTGAAAGGGATCCCAAACCTTTTACATATTACCAAAAAGAAGCCAAAAATGAGATAGTCTTAATTGGACCAATCCTAAAATTACAACACATTAAGGAAGCCAAAGAAAACAATGTGGAGGGGCCCAAAGATGGACTCCAAGGGATGCCAACAAAATAGAGAGATTTATATAGAGATCCATGAAAAAAAGAGATGAAGGACTGGAACCCTTGGAAAATGATAAAAAAGGTTGGCTAGAAAGACCAAGCTAATCAGACGTCTCAGAAGAGTCCCATTCAACATCGCTTACACTAGGATCACCAACAAAAATTTGAGTGCCACCTTCCTTTAGCTTTTTGATGGTAGAGATAATATTTTTAGCTTGTTGGAGGAGAGTCTAGACAATCATAGATTCTTTGGATATGGATCACATAATTTTATTCACATTTCTAAGGGAATGAAGGTTGACTATTTGCTAGATGCGAATTGAGGGCCTACTCGAGAAGTCACCAACCATCAGGGAGTGAGATCAAATAGGGGACTCTTCAATTTTTGGTTTCTTGAGCTTTGCTAGAGATTCTCCTAGGTCTTCTTGGTCTTGGTCAATAAAAATAGGAGTTTTCTTTTTCCCCTTGAAGCCTTTCTTCTAGATGAGCACCGACGAGGATCAGTCTTGACTGAAGGAGGGGTTTAAGTGGTAGTGGAGTCAAATATTAACTTCTTCCCAACCTTGATCGCATTTGTAGAATACCCCTCTATGTCATTGCCACTCGGGAGGTCCTTCTACAGGCTCTATTTATTGGGAGCCAAATTAGTAGGGTGGTCCATCGGGTTGCCACCAATCGAGAGAATAGCCTTCTATGCCTCCTTCTACAAGGCATGCTTGTAAAGGATAATATGGAGGCCTTGGTTCGTGGGGTGTGTTGAGTTACCTTATTTGATATTTTCCATAGAGAGATCCAGAGAATAAAACAAATATTCAGGGATATTGATGCATTTTATATTGTGCAAGTGATTCAAAAAATATAGGTGGAAACTCCTGAGAGGGGAATTGATGTTATTTACAGTGAAAAATTAAAAGATTATTATGATTATTTGATTTGAGTATATTATAGGTATTTAGATGTGATGATACTTGGATAACATAATAAATGCATATAAATTAATCATGTTCAATTTATAATGAATACAACTAAATTATACATGCTCTAAAATATTTAGATAAAATAAAACAAACAAAAATAAAAAAAATATTCTTAAACAAGATATTCAAGAACACAATTGCTTTTTGATGTCCCATGTTTAGATTCTGATTATGAAAACATGAAAGGTTATAGATTTTTCTTGAATAGTTATCAATGGCTTCTAACTAATAAAATATATATGATGTGACTTAGATAAGAATCCAAGGGTTTTATATGATAATAGTTGTGCCCAAAAGGACCTTAATATTTAGTTGTGCCACATGGGAATTTTTAGATGAGATTTAGTTATACCCAAGGGAATTTAAGATTTTTCTTGGATAAGGCTCCAAGGACTTCTATTGTACCATATGGGGCCTTTTAGATAATATTTAGTTATGCCCAAGGGGATTTAAAATTTGGCTTGGATGGATCCAAGGAATTCTACTATACCACATTAATTTTTTTATTTATAAATTAAGCTTAATTTTTTGCTATATTCAAAATATTTGATTTAGTTGTGCCCATAGAGACTTTAAGAATTACCTTGGATATAGATACAAGGACTTCTACCATGTCATAAAATTTATATTTTCCTTAGATGAATGCCCAAGGACTTCTATTGTGCCAAAAAGGACTTTAAATTTAATTTGGATGGGATCAAGGACTTTTTTTTGTGCCATAAAGTACTTTAGATTTTGATTTGGATGAAGTCCAAATACTTTTATTTTGTGATGAAGGAATTTAGATTTGGTTTAGCTATGTCCATTGGGACTTCAAATTTTATTTATGTATTCTTGAATGGACTTTATATTTGATTTAGCTATGCCTAGGGAGATTTTGGATTTGATTTATTTGTTTTGTTTATGGAAAGTTTAACAATATGTATAAGACTTTATGCTATAGAATGATTAAAAAATATTTTGAAAAAATAGTGTTATATTTCTAAACAATATGGTTTTGTTTTATGTTCAATATTCTTTACGTACATATACAAGTTGAAAAGATACAAAATAAATATTTTGCTAATGGATATTAGATGTTAAATACAACACAACAAGATCAAGACAAATAAGATTTGAAAAATGATATACTTTTAGGAATTTAGATGTGAAAATAATTTGAACATAATAGATTGAAGATACAGATTGCTCTCATTTTTATATGTGATAGAAAGCAATTTGGATTATATTCAGGATTATATTACCCCATCCAAATATGTTTTGGATTAATTTTTTGGACCTATATAGTTGCTAATGTGTGATCTATCAAGGACCCTAAATACTTTACATGGATACAAAAAAAATAAAAAAGAAGAGTAATTTTTAAGGTAGAAAATATTATCATCACCCCCAAATTAAGAGTTAAATATAGATAATTTATTTGGATCTAATATAGGACATGTTTATTAGTTGAAATAAAATTGGTGATTGAAGTTGTGATTTTGGTTGATACATTTGCTTACCTTTAAAGGGAGATGTTATTGAAAAAACATATGACAATGATCATGGATAGGATGGACATTAGCTATCATTAGCACCTACAAAGCTTCAATATTAATTATTTGGATTACTATGATGTGCTATTTATATTTTGAATCATTGTGAATTTACAAATGAAAATATTAGATGAATTTCATAATTCAACCAAAGTTGCAACTTGAATGATACTCTTTTTATTCTTAGGATGACCTATCAAAGGAGGAAAAAACACTATTATTTCCCTTTAATGGATCATTTTGAGACTTGGAATGAGTATCTTTATTGATACTTTATCATATTTTGTTCATGATATAATCCTATCCTGGGAAGAAATATATCTATTATTCCTCCTTGAGAGTGGATCATCCTATAACAAATCACAAATATCTCAAATTGATTATAGGATTGAGAGGAAGATATAGTAATAATGAGAATCCACTATAATTAAATTCCTAGTAAAATAAGAAACAACTATCCTTATTAGTATCATCTTGTGATTGCACTTATGGATACCATCATTAATTGGTGAAAAATGGTTTTGATGAATAAGGTAGCTCTCCAAGTATGAAGGATTAAAAGTTGATAGTAAAATATCTTGATGTGTTTTATAATCTAGATAATTATTTGTAGGATGATAACATGGGAAGTTTTTTTCTAGTAGAATATTATCCATAATATAAAGCATTGGAACTCTTTAGTTGCATATGAAGATATAAAAGGTGACAGAAAAATAATGGATATCTACTCTTATTAGTGATATAGTAAAAGGAAAATAACTAAATACTAGATATTATCAGTGTTCTATTGTCCTTGTTATAACATTGTCATAAACAAAAAAGAAATTTTTGAACAAAAGAGAGAATATAAAGATGATGGATGAATATTTAAAGTATTTTATACCCAATATAACCTTCAAAAAAAGAAAATGTGATAGTCCTTTCCTATTTTGAAGACTATCCTAAATACAATACAAAAAAATATTGGGTTATAGATGGAACTAAAGTGATAAATTTTTAGTTAAGGAAGGAAAGGAAACAATGAATATATGCTCCTACTAGAGTCATAGAAAAAAGAAAAAATAGCTAAATATAGCTAGTATCATCATATGATTATTTGTATAGGTTCCATGACTACATCAATAATGTCCAAAACAAAGCTAAAATATAATACATGATAGAAAAAAGATTCAAAATAAAATATAAAATATAAAATATAAAATATAAAATATAAAATATAAAATATAAAATATGAAAGACATATCATAGATAATAAAGAGTTACAAGCTGAAAAGATGATTAAAGATATGATAATTGAAAAAGACATGCAAAATGAAAGTTGTCATTCTATCAAGAAAAAACAAGAAAAATCCTTAAAGAGAAGAACACAGATTAAAAGATTTTTTTAAATTTATTAAGCATAATATATTTTGATATGGATGATATTCATTAGTTCTTTAAGCTCTTTTTCATCAAGTGTGACTAGATATGCACCTAAACCATACTATGCAATTATGATGAATAAACCTAGATAGTTAGGATGAAACTTTCCCTTAATATTTGCTTTGGCATTGGTGTTATTTGTATTTTTATTTCAAGAGCAAATCACCAAATTTAAAATATTAAGTTTTGATAGTATTTCCAAAGGCTATTTTAAGAATTTTTTGGTAGAACCTAAGGTGTTCTAATATCTATATACACTTTTACTTTAGTATTTAAAAATTTATTGAGTCATTATAGATGATAGCCATCATTGATGAAAGCATCTTGTATGGGGAACCATAATGAAAAAAAATTGATATCAAAGGGAAATATAGTCTCATATCCATAGACCGATGCATAAGGAGTTGTAATTATTGGGAGTTTCATATATAATTATAGGCCCAAAGAATTAGGTAGAAATTTAAATTCCAGTCTCATCCGATCTTGTTGATAAGATTCTTGAGGATTTTAACAACGGTTGTATTGGAAGACTCAACTTGACCATTATTTTAGATTTAAAGGGGTAGATATTTATGCAAAATGTGATATTTAACACAAATATTCTTAATATATTGACTCTTAAAGAGAGTTCCATTGTCTAAAATGATAACAAATAGAATCCTATACCTATAAATAAGATGGTTCTAGATGAACTTAGATACTTGGATATTATTGGTAGAGGCTAAGGGCATGGATTCAACACACTTTGTAGAATACTTAGTGTTTGTGGTGATGAACTTGTGTCTATCAAAGAATGTGGATTGATCTTCTCAATAATGCTGATTTTTAAAATGAAGAATGACCAAGGGGACATGATGCACTATAAGGAATAGTATGGCTCATGGAATATGTTATCATGTATCTAAAACATATGACATTAATTGCAAGAATTATTTTTCATGGTGGTCCAATACTAGCCCATCCTAACAACTTTGTGATTGCTATGCCACTAAAGAGACCACCATAAGATCCATCATGGGATTGTTTGAAATCCTCTTGAGATTTTATTTTCTATATATAAATAAGTAGAGCTCCATTAAAGCTACACTATTGCAATATACCACCAATTATGATGTGTCAAATGCTTTTTGGCCTAGGTTCTTCCATTTATTCTTGGTTAAACCTTCTTATAAATTTACATCTTTAAATATCTATAGATATCTTGGTACCAAGGGATATTCAAAGGATTACCCTCTACGATGAATATCTCTAAGGAAGAAACAATGGCTTGTATGGTTTCAGGTTATCTAAGTTTCCTAATGGTTATGGTTGCTTTCTCATCTTCAAGATCTAAATAGATAAGGAATGCCACACAAGACATAACATCTACATGGTGATTTCTAGTTTTGGGGATAGAATTGATCATGACTTTGTTTAAAGTTGCAAGTAACTAGTAAATAATATATTTATAATTTTTAATATTTTTATCTTTGGTTTGATAGAATCTATTTGGTTGATAATTAGTTGGTATTAATCAAAGATTTTGAAGATTCTAATATTTAGAGCTTAAGCATCTCTAATACCAAGGGTGAGGGATTCATACTCTACTATATTATTGGCATTGGTGAAGTTAATATTGAAAGATAAAGGTATAAAATAGACTTAAGGAGTGATAAGAATAATTACTTCCCTCAGTACTTTGGCAAATCTATTACTTGTTTGATTTTATAGTAATTTTTAGAAATGCAAGGAATAAAAACATTAAATAGAAAAATTGAAAAGTAATACATAAAGAAATACATGCAATATAAGAGGGTTTACATAGAAAAAAAATAATATCACTATAGGAAAATATAATACACTCCCATAGATAATGAAATAGTTGGTATGAGCGGGTACTTATACCCAATTACTAGTTCTCTTTAGGTCAAGGTTAAGAAACTAACCTTTAAACTAAATAGTAAAATATTACAATAAATAAATTTACAAGGTTTACAAGGATCCATAGGGATTATACATATAATATAACACAAAGTTAGTCATGGTCTCATGTGAAGTTTAATCACCACATATTTCAATATTTCCCTTAAGATTAATGATAGACATGAAGAGAGACCCTTACTAGTCATCCATATTAAGGGACACTCTCCTACACCAAGTAGCTCACACATGTACATAAAAGGAACCTCAATCATGACCTTGCTTGGTATATCTATTGGCTTCACTACTATTGGCACAAAGACTATATTAATCATCCCATGGGAATAAAGTCATTACATATAATACATCTACATATCAATGTGTTTGGTCCACTAATGAAACACTGGATTATGAATAAGTTGAATAGTGATCTAATTATCACACCAAAAAGTGGCCACATAGGATTGAGGAATGACCTATTTTTTTTTTATTTGATAAAATAAGGGGTTTTGAAAGGATTTCCAAACCTTTTACAAAGGGTTTTGGAGGGTCCCTCAACCTTTCAAAAGATATTCAATGAGCACAAAATAAAAAAAAATATAGGATTGATTCCCCCAAGAAATACTGATCTAGCAGTTGGTAAGAGAATCCAACATCTTAGATCTCACAAATCCTGCAATCCCACCTTTTTCAATTTGAAATTTAAAATTTAAATCAAATGCTCAAAATTGAAAAGACTATTAAATCCTAAGAGCACTCAATAATTTAAAATTTAAACTTTCTTACCCACTAGGAGATCCGAGCCATGGAATCCCATCCTCCTATGATGCATAATTCAACAAGTAGTTAAAACCTAATAGGAAGGAACAAATAGGAACCAAGGACGAAAAAGAGAGAAACAATCGTTCAAGAGAAGATTTACAATTAGTGATAAATGACAAAAGATCCAATATGCTCAAGACAAGAAGCATAGAACCAAAATAGGGCATTCAAACATATACTAACCAAAAAAGAACCTACCTGAAATAGGACTCCTACATCCTAGACCTCACGAAACCTGCAATCCCATCGAAATCTAAATTGAATTTAAAAAATGAAAATGAGTGCTCACAAAAGAAAAAATTGCTTTATCACTAGGAGTGCTCAATGAAACCCAAATAGGAAAAAAAATCATCTCGCTAAAAATGGGAGATCTGAATAAGAAACCAAGAGATATCTTCCCAACAAGCACACACATGTGCTAGAAACTACCACTTAATTAGAATTCTACCCCAAGGAAGAAGAATCTACCAAACCCAAAAACCCTATTCTAGGTCCAGAACACTGAGTCAGTAGGAAAATGAAAAATTACTTGATAAACCAAAATCTTGTAGGTGAAACACCCAAAAAGAATTTTCTCCCAACCCACAAAAGGAAATATCATGCTCAAAATCATCCATGGGATCTAAAACTAACCGTCAGCTATAAATATCTTATTTGGATCTAAGTTAACATCCAATAGCTAGTTCGTGTACTTACAACTATAAGCAAGATCTATAGCTCTCACCCCAGTCACACATCACCCCCAACACCCAATAACTCACCAATCCATCCAAGAAAATTCCAAATCATGGTTCAAAATACTATGGCTATAACCAACATATTTAGCACTAACCTTTCATACAAATGGTTGCCATAGAGATATTTTGCATTTTCAATTTTCTAGTAGGGCTATAGGATTTTTAAAGGAACCCATAACCTTTTTACAATTTGTCCAACAAACAACATTCACCCATTTTCCAAGGAGGACCATAGGGTTTTGAAAGGAACCCAAAACCTTCAACAAGGTTTTGACAAGGACCCAAAATATAAAAATTGGTCTAGCCTTCCATCTAACAACATGCCTAGCTACTACAACTCCTTTAGCTACCCTAGCCTTCTACCCAACCCCCAACTATGGTTCCTTGAATTGACCCAGTCTTCCACCTAACACACTTGCCTATTATGGCAGTTCCATCAACCAAACTAGAGAATTCTACAACCTAGAACAAATAAAATCAACAAATATCCCAACATCACCGCTAGTCAAAGTGGATCCATTAGCTGATATAGACATCCCCCAACCCCCCAATTATGGATCTAGTAGATCCAGCCTTCCTTCGAACTGCAAATTAACAGTAAATTCAGGGTCATCTACCAAAGTTATTCTTTACCCAAAAGGGTATCCATTGGTCTGCAGAGCCATTGATTCCAAAATTCCAAGGCTGCGTAGGGTCGCACAGGACCACACAGGACCACTCTTCTGAGGAATGCCCTAAAATTATTATCATAAATTGAGGGTTATTTGCTACTTCATTGGTATCACAATATTTAACTTTTGTAGAAGACTAAAAAATAGTAGACTATCATGTTGAGCTCCAAGAAATAAGGCTGAAACCAAGATAGAAGACAAAAATTATGGTGGAGGGTCACTCATACAAATCATCAACCAAATTTTCATCTAAGAATCCTATCAAAAATAGAGGTGAACCAACTAAATAATGAATACCCGTTTAATATGTACCTTAAATATATTAAAGGATCCTCTTGGATATGATGCAATGACTTTCTCGAGGTGCTTGCATGTACCTAGAACAATAGGTGATAAAAATAAATATTAGGTCCTATGTAAGTGAGGTAAATAAGACATCTCATAAGGGATAAATGTAGCTTAGCATCCACCAAAAGATTATAATATGCTCGAAGCTTCAATCTTAAAGCAAAAATATTCCAAGTGGATTTGCAATCCTCCATCTCGAAGCACTAAAAAAATATAAAGTTTATATGGGATATGAGATAATGATCCTAGAAGAAGTCTAATAAATTTTAATTACCAATAAATAATATAATAACCCAAAATCTATCATCTCAAAGGTAGTGTGAAACCATGACTTCTTGTTCTAGATCAAGGTAGGTGAGTTTCCTATAAGGAGAAGATTATCTATATACAACACAATCACTAAAATATCCCCATTTTTATGTTTCATATAAAAATCACATTTGCACTCACATCGCCAAAATACATAACTAATAAAGTAACCCATATTATCATACCAAGCATGCAGTTCCTCCTTAAGTCCATATAAAGGCTTAGTCAATCAATACACCAAGGGAGTAGGACCCTCAAGTTGAAAACCATGAGGATGTTTAATGTAAATATCTTCCTAAGGATCACCATGGAGAAATATTCTCTTCACATCCATATGATGTACCTTACATCCATAAGACACAACTATGGATAAAATCATCCAAATATAATCTATCTGAGCAACTCAAAAAAATGTATTTGAGTAATCAATTCCCTCCTTTTAATATAAACCCTTAGCAACAATGCATACATTATGCTTTACACTTGACCATATAAAGTATACATGGTCCTATGGACCCATTTTCACCTAAAAAAAGTATTCCCTTTTGGAAGAAGAATAATATTCTATGCCCAATTCTTCATCAAAGATTCATACTCAAAAGCATGATATTTTCCCACTTTATATGGACCTTAGACGAGGAATAAGTGAGAGGATCTCAAAAATTATCAACCTTTAAGATCAAGGCCCTAGAAGGAGGTATTCTAATGTCACTCTAGAAATAATGGGCTGAGATTAAGAAAAAATTGAAGTATCCAAATCATACTAATCCCCATGACATCATCCAATACTATAGCACAATGAACTAGTGTGTTAAGCTCAATGTTTTTGAAATAAAAACTTGATGGTGCTAGCTGAGGAGGGGTCAAATTAATAAGTACAAGACTTCTCTACAAAAAAAGGAGAAAACCCAATAAAAATAGATTCCACAAAAATCTCTAAATAATCTACTATTTTAATTAAAGAAAAAAATGGATCTTTGGCTAAAAGCTTAGATGGAAAACTAGATAGAACCCCTAGAAGAACCTCATAAAATTTTATCTTTCTCCAAATAAGAATCTCATGCCTTTTAGGACCATAATATGATATGCCTTAGATGTATCTAACTACCCATAAAAAATTATTTGTGACTCTTTTGTGTCTCCTTTCAAATTATCTAGGTATATGAGCCTATTTTGAAGACCCAAAGATATAAAATCAAGACACATTAGGGTTATCTCCTATCAACCTCTCAAGGGGTATTATACCTTGAACTAATATAGTAGAGAATCTATTGATGATGTTTGCTACTTGTGATTCCTTCCCTTAGCATGAATCATACAATGATCCATCTCCATTATTACCCTATTTTTCCTCTTAACTACCCCATTCTACTCTAGAGTATAATGAAAAATTATTTTAAAAGCAATACCTTGAAGAGTAAAAAAATCATGAAAAACATTGCTCATATACTGATCCCCCTTATCTAACTTGAGACACTTAAAATTACTTTTCAACTTATTTTCTATCAATTATTTGAATTCCTTGAACATATCAAAGGTATTATCTTTGGTATAAATAGTATACAACCATACATATGTAGAGAAATCATCAATTAAAACAAGAAAGTACCTATTTAGAGGACTAGAAGGTGTATCGAAGGGTCAACTATATCACTATAAATGAGCTCCAAGGATCATGTTGTATGTCTCACTATCCCTTTTAGAAATGACTCTTTATGATATTTCCATAAAATACATCCCTCATATGCACCACTCAGAAAAGAAATATGAGGAAATTCAATGGCCATCTAATGATAACTCATGTATCTCAATGATCCATAGCTAAGATGCCCAAGTATATGATGTTATTGTTGAATCTCATCATATTATTGTGCCATATTGGAAGAGGAATAATTTGGTCTATACCTTAGTTTGTACATATGATATGACTTATTACAATATCTAGATGCAACTATCTTAAATTCATCTTCAATATCCTTAATCACCCAACAATTAGAACAAAACTCTACTATTTTATTTGTATTGATGATGTGATCAATAGATAAAATTTTTGGGCTAACAATATGAATATGAAAAACCTCATATAATGAAGAAGATTAAAATCTACCCTCTCTACAACATGCCACATAAAACAAAGAGTCATTTCTAATGACTACATCCTCTCCAAAGTTAAATGTATTGTAATAATGTAGAAGGTGTTTATGCTTGGTCATGCCTTATTGCCCCTAAATATATAATCCACTCATCAAAATAAGTGGATGTCCAATATTCTAAATGAGTAGTACATGATATTTTGATATTTCACCATTGTGACTATCCTCAACCTATGCATATGAGATAGCAACATCAACGTCCTCCTTTTTGGATAATTCTTAAAGCTTCTTGATGTGAACTAGAAAAAATATCCTTTGTGTCCTTCCTTCTTGTAAAGCTTACAAGTTAGATTTTTGAAATACTTCTAAGGCTTCTTCTAATTCTAATTTGATTTCTTATCAATTTGAGCTTTGATCACTTCTTCTGTATGTGTTTAATTGATGAGAAGATTATCCTTATACCACTATCTTCAATTCTAATGGTGAAGAAGATGTTTAGACAAATGTTGGGATGTAGACATGAAGCATCTCAAACATAATAATAAAAACTATATTGAATGTATTTGAGATATTTTTGAACATAATATTAAGAAGCTCAATGTATTTCTATTATTCATTGTTTTTTTCCTCTCCTATCGTCTTTGAAAACCCCCTAAAAATCTAGATGTCATATTAAAAATTCATGAACTAACTAATATACTCATAAATTGTATTAAAGGATTCCATAGTTATTGTAAGAAATTGAGTCTATTCCATAATTTGGATTATGTAAATGTATCTTCCAAGTTATCTAGCTACTTCATGCAATGTAATAAATGCACAAGTGTCAATGTGAAGAACACAAGCTTATATTGAGAGGAGGGGTGAATAGTATAAGATCACTTTTTACTTTTTTTTCCCAATCAATAATTTTTATTTTTATTTTTTAAGCAAAAAACCCCTTGCGGAGCTACTTTGGTCTGAGAGACCATGAACAGGGGGTTCTACACCATCAAAGTCACTCGGGGGTCGCACTTGATCCTGCCCGCACCAACATTACCAATTGGATTTTAGATACCCAATTTAGCTTTTCGATAGGGTGGATATTTGAACCTAGGACCTCCCTTGGAGGATTGCCCTATCCTCTCTAACTCACCTACAACACCTGGGTTTTACCAATAAATATTATGCAATGTATCAATAGTAATATTAACAATAGTAATCAAAGCAATGCACAAATCACCACACACAATAGAGACACCAATTTAATGTGGTTCACCCAATGTGGGCTACTCCACGGAGAAAATATTTCACTAAACATTTTCTCAACAAATATCTTGGGAAACCTTTCCCTATTACAATGTTTATGGACCTCTATCTAAAGGAGACACCAATCCCCTAATCAAGTTCATGGATCTCTATCCATAGGAGACACCAATATCCTTAGCTGGTTCGTGGATCTCTATCCATAGGAGAACTCCTTCTCCTCTACTCTGGCTAGTGATCTTCTAGAAGAACTGCTGCCTCCACTACACTGGCTAATGGATCTCTATCCACTAAAGACTCCTGTCCTCACTCATAAGACTTGTCCTCACTACCCTAGCTAATGGACCTCTATCCACTAGAGACTATCTTCCTCTATACTCTATCACCTCCAAAGCTTACTCTCAGCTCTGTCTCAAATCTGTACTAAACACAGTCCTTCGGTCTAGCACAAATATGCTCAATCTCTATCTCTGGTCTGGCATAAATCTATCCTAAAATTTGCACCAAACTCTGTCCTCAAATATACACTAAATCTAGTCCTTCGGTCTAGCACAAATCTGCTCAATCTCTATCCTCAAGCCTTAACACAAAGATTGACTCAATCAAAAATCAACTCTACGATCTCCAAACCTAACCAAGGTTTGAATAAATCAATCAATCAACTCTGCTCTCAAGTCTTCTCAAAGACTTGTCTCAAATATGCCTTGTAAGCTTCCACAAAATCTCACACTAATCTGTCCACAAGTCCTCTCTAGAACTTGTCCAATCTGCTCTCAATCTCTATCTTCAAATCTGTATTGTAAGCTTCCACAAAAGCTCACACCAATCTATCCACAAGTCTTCTCAAAGACTTGCCTCAAATATGCTCAACAAGTCCTCACTAGAACTTGTCCAATCTGCTCAACAAGTCCTCACTAGAACTTGTCCAATATGCTCAACAAGTCCTCACTAGAACTTGTCCAATCTCACAGAAACATATAGAGAATTTTTAGAGACTCAATATGCTTCATACTCACAACAATGCTCAATCACTTTCACTCTCTCTCCTTTTTTACCACAAAAACATATAGAGAATTGTTAGAGACTCAATATGCTTCACACTCACAACAATCAATCACTTTACCACAGAAACATATAGAGAATTGTTAGAGACTCAATATGTTTCACACTCACAAACACTCAATCACTCTCAACCTCTTTCTCAAATCAATTTAGGATATAGAACAATTTGTTTCACAGAATTAGAACTATCACTTCAACACTTCCACTTGACTAGGCTCAATCAACTCCACTCAATCAATCACTCAATAAAACACTCCTTGTTTTCAAACCCTAGTCCAAGCATATGAATCCTCACTCAATTATTTCCAACAAATGCTTATCAAACAATCTCACATAACAATGATACTCATGATATTTCACAAACCCTAGTTCAAGATAGTTCACAACTTCACATAACAATGATACTCATGTTATTTCACAAATCCTAGTTCAAGCATATGAAAGCTTACTCAATATTTCCAACAATGCTTATCAAACAAGGTTTTTATCATCAAATCTCACTCAAAAAAACCTTTAACAAGCAAACTCAACAATGCTTATCAAACAATCCTTTTCACTCCAACTTAGCATTCATAACATCCAATCCAACAATATTTTTCTCACAAGGAAGACTTACCCATACCTTTTATTTTGATGGAGATATGTCTTCAAAACTTGTCTTAACCACAATCAAAATTTTCTTTACCAACACTAGGGTTATGTTACCACAACCTCTCTCAATATCTCCACAAAATAATTTTCTCAAAGATTATATTTCATAAAAAATAACAAATCCTTTTGTACACCTTATAATCTCCAAACTCACAATATTCAATTTAATAATTTCACCATAACACTACACTTAACAATAATTATAGCAAAGTCATTATACACCTTATAATCTCCAACTTCATAAACTCTAATCACCAAAAAATTAAAATCAAATATTTAATTTTTAATACACTTATATCTCCCTCAAAAAATTTAATCAACCTTTATTTTTCACAACAAAGCAACCTCCAAATTTATACAACCTTAGCAATAAAATCAAAATCGATGCATACCTTTTTGCCTAGAAAAACACTTTCAATGGGTTTTGAACACCTAACCTCACCCCTCCAAGTGCCTTAGCAAGGCGTGTGCTCACCACATGAGCTACGTGCCTCCACATAAAGGAAAAGGCACTACCTCCCCTTTGAACCTTCCCTGACAATGCAATAAAAAACTTCCTCCGCTTGCAAAACAAACACCATGAAACTCAAATCCTTGACCTTGCACCTACAATGTCCTAGCGCAACCACCAGCTGCCAACCGTGCTACCAAGTACTTAGGGATGTGAAGTGGGCTCCCCACTATTGTCCTTTGCTCTATTTCGTTAAACCTTCAAAACACATGCGAATCCTTCTCTTCCTCTTTGCACACGAATTACCTTAGATTTCAATCGATCGCATGGATAATTAATGCCTTGGGTTTCTTCCCTCCTTTATATGCATAGAGTGATGTCTTCGATGATGTCGACATGATTAATTTGAATAATTCAAAAATTTGAATTATAAAATTTATAACCCTATCTTTAGGGTTAGCTTAATTAATTTATAAATTAACTTATAATTAAATTATAATTAATTTACAATTAACTTAATAACTTTAAAAGTTAATTAAATTAATTTATAAATTAAATTATAATAAAAATATTATAATTAATTAACTCTTTGGGTCTTGCACTTTTAATATTATAATAAATTATTATAATATTATTTTGCTTGGGCCTTCCTTTTGCCCTTTAAACCTCATCTGACCACTTGGGAGAAAACTTTCTTTTGCACTTGATTACGAAACTTGAAATTGATGTTGCTCACTAAAACTGACGCTCATTGGTGCTGAATTCTTGACATCAATGACAAAAAAAACCTTCTCATATTTCCAACACAATGTGCAAGTTGTACATGTGCAAGTTGTCCCTTGCACAACTAGATAGAGTGTTGGCCAAGTATCCTATTTTACCTATATAAGGATGGCCTCATAGATAGATAGATATAGAGTCGGGGGACATAGTCAGATAGTGTAGCTTAGTGGATAGTACAGTTCTATGTGCCTCACCATCCATTGGTGATGGATACAATGTAGTTCAGTAGCTTTATTAATGGAGTGTTCATTTCCTCCATAGCTACATTGTAATATTTTATATGATTTCTATTTACAACATATTTTAGTCATCTAGCAGATTTACTTTCTTTCATATTATTCTGCATCTTGTGATTGTTATCTCCCAAGGCTCATTCATCAAAAGCTAACAGTGGTATCAGAGCCATGGTAGATCTAGTCTATGTAGGTCAATAGGGAAACCACCATTATCATTTAGCCTGAGTGTTTTGTCAAACTGACGCATCATTGGACCAACCACTATCAAAATATCTCAGAAGAATCTAGGTGGTAGAATTAGGGAGAGTCACAAAGTTAGGACTGAAAGAAATCTCAGTTTTAAAAAATACTGAGATCATTTTTGTCTAGAGTCTTTTCCACAGAGTTGTTAGGAAAACTCGTGAAGACCAGGACTCAACATTCAATCCACTAGATTGACAAATCATCTAGTGAAGATCATCCAGGTTATCTGGAATTTGCTAACTAGTGCCTAAAGTTTCTTTTGTTGCAGAAAATTAATTCTCAGAGGATTGGGACTCCTCCTACGATAGAAATCTAGGAGACTCCAACTTCATTGCCCGAAGGTCGACATGCCCTCATAGTGTAGATATTAGTTCATTATGCAAGAGGAGAATACTATGGAAGAAGACTTCTAGTGAAGGATCATGGTGAAGATAGGAGACTGAAGATCTCCATTATTAGATTGAAGAATTCCATAGTTGAAGAATAGGCCATAGGAGCCTTGATACAAAAAGGCCATAGAATCCTTGAAGAAGAAGCCATAGAAGTCTTGATACTAAAAAGGCCATAGAAGCCTTGATACTAAAAAGGCCATAGAAGCCTTGGTACTAAAAAGGCCACAGAAGCCTTGATATTGAAAAAGGCCACAGAAGCCTTGATCCTAAAGAAGAATTTGAGAAGAATATCTGATTCAGAAGTAGACTAAATATTTTAGTACTAATATATTTGTTGTAGGGATAGAAGATTCAGTGAGTTGGGAAACTTCCTACAAGAAATTTAGGAAGAGTATCTTCTTTAGAATCAACTCAGCCCTAAAGCAAAAGTGAAGAGATCAGGAGAAGATCTCATTGAAGAACTTCCAATATTGGAAGAAGAAGGACTAGGAGAGTCCTACTCAAATCCAAAAGTAGAAAATCAGAATATCCAAGAGAAGATCTCACCACCAACACTTCTAGGAGCAGAAGGTTGAAGAGAAGGTCTCAAGGAAGACCATCAGAAGCTTCCAGATCAAAGACCTTGAGAAGGTCTCATCGAGCATCTAGAAAAGGCTAGGAGAGCCTTGCTGAAGATCAAGAGAGTTCTTTGGAGAACTCATTGGAGAAATCCACTACCAAGGTGAAGTCCCTGATAGTGAAGGACTTGGGACAATTATTGCCATCCGAAAACAAGCCCAAGAGGAGAATTTGGCAAGGAGTGCCAAATATGTGAAGGAGAATTTGGCAAGGAGTACCATCTGAAGAAGAATTTGGCAAGGAGTGCCAAATCCTAGAAGAAGATCCTGCTTGAAGTCAGAATTCGACAAGAAGACTTGAAGATAGAAGAAGCTCACCAAATATTGGAGATTTGAAGATTACCTCTCACAGCAAGAAGGCACCGCTTTAGAGACATAGACTTCTCCAAATATACAGTAGAATAAAAGAGGAGAACAAGCCACCAAATCCTAGGCTCGTGAAAGAAAGTTTGAGACCATCATTTGGTGAAGAAGGAGTTATTCAAGACATCCTACTTGAAGCAACAACTTGGTGATTTTAGACACCAAGATCTACATCCTCTACAAAAGTGGGAGAAGAGCTATAGAAAAAGGTAAGCAAATTTTGGTGCAAGAAGATTCATTAATTGGATTACTTATCAGATTTATTAGAGCACCTAAATTTGGATTAAAGTTGCAAGAAGAAAATTAGATTATAGTCTTCTAAAGTGCAAAAGGAAAAATATTATTTTTAAGGATTTATTTGCACATTTATTAGGAGTTGATTAGATTTCAGATTAGCTTCTATCAACTACCTATCATCTACTTTGGAAAAATAAAAAGAAGACTAAGTCCTACAACATTGATTGTAGTGAAATTGCAGAATAACTCTTAAAGATTCATTTT
Organism: Wollemia nobilis; assembly: GCA_028583015.1. NCBI lineage: Eukaryota > Viridiplantae > Streptophyta > Pinopsida > Araucariales > Araucariaceae > Wollemia > Wollemia nobilis. The sequence continues at coordinate 1,126,382 of JAQPPZ010001808.1, forward strand.
AGGTTATTCTTGATTAGTTGCAGTAAATTATTAGTGCATGAATTTGAGAGTTGATTGGAGTGATAAGGTGTAATATTAGTGCATTAAAAGTGAAGGACTTGTACTATTATACTACTCTCAAAAAGAAATTAGTTTTGTGTTTTTTGAAGGGCACAAAATCTGATTTGTATCAAGTGTCTAAAGACACTATTGAAGCACAAAAATCTGCAACTTGTAGTGGCCAAAAGAAGCCACCCAAAAAGGTTAGAATCCTCCAAAATTTGGAGAAGAACTTAACTAACCAAAAATAGAAATAGAAGCTTCAAATATTGAGACTTGGTGAGTCTCAAATCCAAAAGCATTACAAGGTTAGATGCAAGGAAAGAAAGTGCAGAAAATTGCATCAATTGAAAAGCTTCTATCTACTATTATTTAAGCTTGGATTTGTTATCAAAGTGTCCAAGAAAAAAGGGAAAGGTGTGTCTACTCTTAAAAGACAACCTCAAAACCCTTGTATTGCAGGAAAAATCTGCCACAAAACTAGAATTTCAGATCTGGAAATAGAGTGCAAAAGAAGGTATATTAAAAGAAGCCTTATATACAATATTATAATACATTATATTGCACTACTCTAATATAGTTTTTACAGCAAAAGAGTAGATTTGGAAGTGCCACAAAAGGGCACATTAACTACAGGGTAAATCAGCCAAGGAAGGTCGGACATCAACACTCTTCTTCCCAAGCTAAAAGGAGCCACTCAAAGGGCTCATCTTGGATGTACATACCTGTAGAATCAAAGCTCATATCAGATTATCTTTGAGCTACATTTATGTAGACAAGAGAGTGCACATCTATTTCTAAAAGATATCAAAAATCTACAAAGGATTCAACACGATTGGAGGCATAAAAGAGAAGGAGCAAAGGTGTTACATTCATGGTCTCTAACTTGGAGAAGACCATCCACCAAAGGAAGCTCCAAATCATCATCCAAGCTCCATAGCGCATCATCAATCCACCTATAGAAGAATAGCTTGCTTGCTGCCCAAGCAACGTAGCAAAGCAAAGGAATGGTTACGAAAGGGTTTGAGGAGTTATAATCTCCATATTTGAAGATGTTACAGGAAAGGACTCCATGCAGAGATACCACTTGGCATAATAGACATCATTCCTCTCTCAACGTTCAAGAAACTCCCATGCAGGAGTTACAGTGAAGCGGTGACACTTGGTATTCTCCACCAGCTTCACACGAGTGCCCATACATTTTAGATTGCTTCAAGAGCATTGAACAAATAACTTGGGGTATTACAAAAAGAAGGGAGTGCTCACTTGTAATGGATGTGACACATGTCACAAAGTCTATGATTAATTATCCATAAAAGGTATTCGAAGTCCAAGTTCAAAGTGTGAGTGAAGCACAGTCAAAGACGTCCAAAGAGGGAGTGAAGCACAATCAAAAACATTCGAAGCATAGCATGGAAGGAAGGAAGAAGGAGCATTAAAGGCTCCTGTATTTTGAAGGTCAAACCTTCAACACCTACATACCAACATTAAAGACAAGCAACTCCAAGGGATCTCCATTGATTCTAGCACCAAAGGTATCACTTACATTGCTATTATATTCAGCCATAGAAAGCGTCGAATAGTGAGGAGATTTTGCATCTAAAAAGGTAAGGTTTAATCCCATTTATTATTGCTTTCATAGTTGGAGATATAAGGGTTATAAACTAAGGTTAAAACTTAGATTTTGAAAGCAAAAGCTATAAGGGGTAACTTATCTCATTGATTTAATATTTGCAATTTAACCTAGGAGAAATAAGGAATTCTACTTGGATTAAATTATTTAACATTTTGCAAATATTATTATTTTTTCTAATTTTCCAAACTTGGGAGCCACAAGGGTTACTCCATCAAATTTATTTTATTGGAAATTAGAAATAATACAAGGGATATAAAAGAGGTTATTAGGGTTTCTATTAAGGTTGGATAAATATATTTTTACTTGTCTCAAACCTTCAAAAAGGGACAAAAGAATTCCAACATTAAAACCTCTTCAAAAATTGAAAAGTGCTTAGTTCAATTAGGAGTAATAAGGTGTTAAGAAGTTGATTTTTGATCTTTACAAAACTTGTACAAAATCAACTAGAATTGAACTATATTTTTACAAAAGCACTATATCATACTTCAAAACATTAGGGAGTCATAAGGCATTCTACAAAACTTGATAACAATAATATTTGTCTAAGATTATCAAGTTGGGAAGATATAAGCTTTCTTCAAAACCTAAAATTAGGTGTTCATACTCTTATCACTAGGGAGACATAAGGTAGTCTACAAACCTAAGAATCTATAAAGGTTTTACCAAATCAAGCTTATATACTTCAATAAGGTATCATATATAAGGAGCTATAAGATAGACTATCAAGGTTCTATCAAATTTCAATTTCAAGAAACATTATGGATGAGATTTTGAGAAAAGCTTTCAATAATGAAGAACTATTCCATGAAGTAGAATTCTACTCTCAAAACTTAATAGATACTCTAGATGGATACGAGTATCTACCCTCTAATGACAAAGTGAAATTCTCCTTATTTCTTAAGGAAGCCAAAGAAGGTAGATTTACGACATTGATTAACTATCTTCATGAAATTCTCTTCACAACATGGTGGAACTCACAAATATTGGTTATATTTTCACCAGAAGAATGTCTGATGATTTATCTATCATTAATTATGTTTGTACTTACTCAACACAAGAAACAAGCTGGTAATAAAGAACAATACTTTTGTGATGATAGACTAACTTGTTATAAAGCAGAGATTTCACCTGCATCAAAGCAGAATCACAGGAAGAGAAGAAGAAAAAGGAAGAAGAGACATACTAAAAGAAATCAAGACATGAAGACTGAAGCAATAGAGGAAAAACCAGTACACCAAAAAGGCAAGCATAAAAGAATGAGAGGACAATTACACCATGCCCTACTCATTCATCAACAATCAGAATCAAATGAAGGTACTTGCAAGGAGAACTATAAAGGTGGCTGGATAGAAGATGAATCTGAACATGCCAAAGATCATCCAATGAAAGAAGAAGCTCCAACTACAACTTACTCTGCATCATATGAAGACACATATTACCTACTGAACCTGAATACAAAGAATGTAGAGAAGAAGACTATGAAGATCAAGCAGAAGATGATGAAGAAGATCCATATTGAAGACTAAAGTCTTCAATACCCAAATAATGTAATACAAGGGGGTGTTAGAAATAGAGTCTATTCCATCATTTGGGTTATGTAAATGTATCTTCCAAGATACATACTTAGATTACTTTATGTGCAAGTTATCTAGTTACTTCATGCAATGTAATAAATGCACAAGTGTCAATGTGCAAGTTGTACATGTGCAAGTTATCCCTTGCACAACTAGATAGAGTGTTGGCCAAGTATCCTATTTTGCCTATATAAGGATGGCCTCATAGATAGATAGATATAGAGTCGGGGGACATAGTCAGATAGTGTAGCTTAGTGGATAGTACAATTCTGTGTGCCTCACCATTCATTGGTGATGGATACAATGTAGTTCAATAGCTTTATTAATGGAGTGTTCATTTCCTCCATAGCTACATTGTAATATTTTATATGATTTCTATTTACAACATATTTTAGTCATCTAGCAGATTTACTTTCTTTCATATTATTCTGCATCTTGTGATTGTTATCTCCCAAGGCTCATTCATCAAAAGCTAACAGTTATGGTAATGATATCCATCTCTAATAAGTTGATTTATATCGAATAAATATGATCACACAATCCCTAAAATTTATCAAGTTATTCCTTACAATCCATAGTGCAAATTATATGAGGATCATAGATATTTTCAACATGAAGGACCATAACATAAATAGCCTCATCATTATCATCCTTATATAACTAATTTCACTCTTCAAATTCAGTCTCTCAAGGCTCCTCATTTATATATATAAGTAATCCCTTGCTTTAGAGAAAATATTTAATCCTGATTTTTTAAGTGGTATAGTTTGGACTATTTAGTAAGGGTACATGCTAATCCATAACTTTACTACCACAATATAAACATGGAAATGGGAGAGGGGGCAAGGGGACAACCAAAGGGATCCTTCACACTTTCTTCCTTTTCACTTAAATTATTAGGGGATATGGGGATGTGAAACCCTTTTTAACTAGTTTGATGAGTTAATTTCACGAACACCTATATTTTCCAAGAAAACTAAGGTTTCTTTTAAAGATCCTACTTTGTGTATAACCTAAACTTAAACATGTTAAATTAAATAAATGCAATGTAAACATATGATGAATGCAATGCACACACTTAATCTAGAATGATATTTCAATTTCAATGATGAAACAGAATAAATATTTTCCCCCCCTTGAGAATACAAGGGTTCAGGAGAAATGCATAAAATAAAAACCATCCTAAATGTAAACTATATGATGTTTAGGTTCAAGCCTAAAACAAACAATGCAATATCCCTTATTATATGATCAATTTACTCTAGGGTTCTCTTAACTTCTCATTTTTTCTCAAATAAACTAAAAATATGAACCAAATACAAAATAAAGTAGATTAAATTTAACTTTATATAAAAATAGAGCACCAAGGATTAGAGGAACCTAGTTTTGCCTCTAAGGTATAAGCATTGCCCATGTTGTAGAAGTATTGTAAATGCTTTTATTTCTAGACAATACTTTTGTAAGATGTGTAAAAATAGAGATGAACAACCAAAAAAAAAAAAAAAAATTATAGAAAGTAAAACAATGAACCAAGGAAATAGAAAGCTTGATTCTACCTTTATGGTAGAAGCATCTCTTCCTTGATAGAAGTGCTATCAATGCTTTTGATTCTAGGTGGAACTTTCACTACACCTACAAAAACAAACAAAAAATAGAAAAAATAGTGTAGAGGGGCTTGTCCTATCAAAAGGAATATGGTGAGTTGCCTTATTAGTTTGATTAGGCCCCTATTCTTAACTAGTTGAAATGATACATTGCTAAAATTGAAGAAAATCTTGTAGTAAAAGTAAAAATATAGAAGAATTGCTCAATCAAAAGCACTATCAACATGTTTACTTCTAGTGCTACCACCCTATGTAAATCAGAGAGTAAAAATACTACCCATAGTATATAGGCAGTGCTTTTGACTATAAGTATAGAACAATGAGGAAGGATATTGCCCTAAGAGACTGAATACCTAATTGTACAACAAAAATAATAGTAGTAAGCTTATACAAAATGAGATGAAATATCACAAATATAGATGTAATGATTATAAGATGCAAACACGAAGGGATAAACTAAGTGATATGACAATATGAGTGATTATTTAAAGATTACAATATAGGAGATGCACGATTTAGCAAAAATTAATAGTAAAATGTCATAAAACTCGAGATAAATAAGATATTATGAGGAAGGATATTGCCCTAAGAGACTGAGTATCTAATTGTACAACAAAAACAATAGTAGTAAGCTTATACAAAATGAGATGAAATATCACAAATATAGATGTAATTATTAGAAGATGCAAACAATAAGGGATAAACTAAGTGATATGATAATATGAGTGATTATTTAAAGATTACAAGATAGGAGATGCACAATTTAGCAAAAAATAATAGTAAAATGTCATAAAACTCGAGATAAATAAAATGACTAGATGAAGCTACAAATTAAGAGAAATGGAAAAAGGGCACAACCCAAGGTGATGAGTTGCTCCCTTCATTAAAGCTGGATAGTGACCTCACTCCTATTTGTTATGCTTGAAGCTTGATGAAGCCCCTTTAAAATTTTGCTTAAGATCTTGAGAGCTTGCTAAATGCTTAAAGGAAGCTTACTAAGTGCTCACAAGGCCAAGCCAAAATTTTGGCATGAGATAAGTAAGAAATATGGAGGAAGATATGAAATATAGAGAAAATCCAACAAAGTTTTGGTACCTAAAACAGTGTTATGGGAAGGCATCCCAAGGCCCTTAATTTATATAGATCCATGGATTTGGGAGAGAGGAAGTGCAATGAATGGGGATAATATGAAGGAAGGTAAGATTTTGAATTGGAGATCAAGAGGACAAAGATGGAAGCTCATGAAAGGGAAAATTCTTGGATTTGGGATTTATTATAGGGTGTCAAGTCAAATTCTTAAGGTTTTGGTTTATTAATGGCGAGCGACATGATAGGGACAAGAAGGTATGTTTGACACATGGTAGGTCAAAAACACTATCTAGAAAAAGCATTGCCAATACTTTTCAAGGAGTGCTATTGCTAAATCCCTTTTGAAGATTAAATTTTGGCAACAAAATATCAAATTATTAGTAGTTGTAAAAGCACTACATAGGTCAAAAAAGTGCTATCAATGCTTTTACTTATTTAGTCGGTACTTTTGCTTAGGAGAAATAAATGCTCAAATTTTGGTTAGAAAGCTAATTGGACTAGTTTGAAAAATTGGAGGACTAACTGATGGATGTCTTGGTGGATTCAAGTGCACAAAATTGGATGCCTACATTTACCCCTTTGTAATGCATTTATTTCATAATAAATACTTCAAAAATTGACATAGTTTCCCTAATTTCATGACAAGAAAAATTACTTTGGGTTTATTTTAATGATAGAGAGTGAGTGGTGTAAAAATTGGTTTCTTAGAAGTGATGTAAAAAATCACTCTTTTGGGTAGCAGTAAATTCACCCTTTCCCTCATATCTATGCAATGGAGACAAAGGCCCATTAGAGTAGCCTTGGTGGTGGAATGATGCATGATAGATGACCTAACACCATAGCAGGTCATATGGTGACCCTAGAGGAGCTATATAGGTTGGGAAAATGATAAGTAGGGTCACACAAGTATGTTGGTTGGTTGACCTAATGGGAGAGTAGGAGTTCCATAGTTTTGACAAGGTGATCTACTGATTTAGGTGAGCTACTAGACCCCAAAATCCATCCATAGGTAGATGTGGATAATCTAGAATTTATAGATCTAGGTAGGGATAATCCAAGGATGATGATAAAGTATAATAAATGGTGCACAAGATTTTTCTTGAGGAAGATCATAACACTAGGATAATGACCTCAAAGGGTGAGGGTTGTAGAGAGTATGAAATGACCAGTTAGGGAGGAATTAAGGTGAGAGTAGAAGGGTAGGCAAGTAGGAGAAAGGGTAGAAACTTAGATTCCTATGGCAATAGTTCCACTCTTAGCACTTCCATCACTAGTGACTTTGGTGGCCAAGGTGAGACCCAATATATTGCCTCACATTGCCATGGAGGCAAGTAGGAAACCTTATTGAGGAGATTTTTTGAGTGAGAGTGTGCATTAATGGTGGCCATAGGGTAGATAGTGGACTAGAAGGTTGCAAGGTAAGTGGAGAGGGAGTGGTAGTGATAGATGTTTGAGCTTCAATAGGAGGTAGCTAGTCTATACAGAGAGAGAGATGAGTTGGATACCTAGGTTGAAAACCTATACATAGAACATGTGAGGGAGGTCACAATAATGTAAGAGGAGATAGGTCAACTTACCATGGATCAATATACCATAACATCATAGGCTACAGTAGTATGGCTAGAAGGAGAAGAGGATATGATTTAGATGCTACTGGGATAAATATCTTAAGAGCAGGGTTAGATTAGTCACTAGTTATAGGGAGAGCTACAAGATGTGTAGCAATATTTATGGGTGGAGATAGAGTGCTTCTACCATTATTACACAATCTATTATGCATCTATTCCAATAGATAATAGGGTACCCTTGTTGACATGGATGAGGTTATAGTCTTGCTCGATATCAATGATCCAATACTTTTAATGATCTATGCATATGCCCTACCACTTCTAGTAGGAAGGCCATAAATAAGATTTGGAGGGGATCCTGATATGGGTTGTATATAGCTTGGTTTTTGGAGAGGACCTATCGTGCATGCCAATTTTGGAGAGCTCATGCTAGTTTTGGGATGTACAATATTGATTAGTGTATCATTGTGGTACACCAGATGTATTTGTATGTATGAGGGATATATTATTGTCATGTCATGTATTTGAGATATGACTTGATGTATCAATTATTTTTTGATGTATTATTTTGATATATATGATGATACATACTTATACAACATTTATAGGTATGATTGTGATGATAGAATTTATGAGTATGATTGTGATGATTGATGATGTACTTTGTGATAACATTTAAAAGTATGATTATGATGATTGATGATGTACTTGGTGATAATATTTATTACTCCATATGTCTATGATAATTTAATTTTATGTTTATGATGCTTTTTGTGATATGACAAATGATGTCAATGATGGTTGATGGTTTAGTTTGATTATGTGATTTGGTGAGATTAATTTTGTTAAATTAATTTCTTTAGGAAAAATTAATCAAATCTTAAGCATTGAAAATAATTTTGAAAAATTAATTTGATGTTGAAAAATGCTCCACATGTTGGTACTCCTATATAGTTTTAATAAATTATTTCTATTTAAAAAATATTAATCAATTTTGGGAGTTTTTGTATAATTTTAAAAATTAATTTCATTTTGAAAATTTTGTGGACCTTGGTTAATTTTGGTAAATTTAATATTTTGAAAAATTTGTCAAATTTTGCAGTACTTAGTTAATGTTAATAATTTATTTTGGCTAAAAAATTTATCAATTTTTGTGAATTTAGGTTTAATTTGATAAGTTATTATTTTTTGATATTGGTAAAAAAAGGTTTTCGAAAGGGGCCAAACCCTTTTACAAGTCTAGATTGGTCTATCCAATCTTAGATTATGATTTTACTCTTCCAAAAAACTTCAATACATACTAAAACCTTCATATACATTCTTAGAACAACATCCCACTAACATTAACAACTACATCAAAATTGCCAAAACATTAATACATTCAATACATCAAATATTTAGTTTATTCTAGCACATAAGCATGCAACATAATCCAAAAAAACCATAAAATCCAATCTCATTACATTCATAAGCTCTAGAATATGGAACCCTCAGTAGACAAGTCCACAAATCTTCAAAAAATGGATCCCTCAGCACACAAATCCATAGATCTTCAAAAAATGGAACCCTAAGTAGATAGATCCATAGATCTCCAAAAAATGGAACCCTTCTCACTTAGAGCCTCATAATGCTTCTAGAAAGTCACAAGTCCACACATCTCTAGAAAATGAGACCCTCAATAGACAGGTCCATAGATCTTCAAAATATTGAACCTTCAGTAGGCAAGTCCATAGATCTCTAGAAGATGGAGCCCACATACAAATCCATAGCTCTTCAAAAAAGGAGCCCTCAATAGGCAAATCCATAGATCTCTAGAAAATGGGTCCAATCTGCAAACACATATCTTCAAAAAATAGAACCCTCATTAGACAAATCTCTCAAAATTCTTATAGCTACAAGCTGACAAATCCTAGAGATCTCCAAAAGAAATGGCCTTATAACATGCAATTCCATAAATCTCCAAAAATAATTTACTATGGACATTCTAAAAATTGGAACTTTCACCCATTGACTTGACTTTCTAAATGTCCTCTCTCCTTTACCACTAAATGGAGTACATCTAGATGGATCCCATCTGGTGGTATCCATATTTTATCTTCCTCTCTAAGAGCTCCCTAGTTGGCTAGCCAATCGGCCACCCCATTTCCTTCTCTATAGACATGTACCACTTGAAATTCTTCTAGTGCATTTAGGTATCTTAGTGTATATGTTACTATGTATGCTACTCTCCAACTCTCCATCAACCTTTTATTGAGGCAATTAACAATATTCAATGAGTCTCCCTCAATTATTAATCTCTTAGCCCCTAACTGAACTACCATCTTTACTCCTACCAACACTGCTCTAGCTTTAGCCTGATGACTAGTCATAATGCCCAAGTACTCACTCATAGCTTCGATCACCATTCCTTGGCTATCCCTTAGCACTACTCCTCCTCCAACCTTCCCTAGATTACCTTTAGAAGCCCCATCAAAATTTAGTTTCAGCCATCCTTGTTTTGGTGGCTGCCACTTGGTCAAGCTCCTCAAGCCTCCTTGGGGATTGTCATTCCCCCAACTAGACTTAGGTTCCAATTTGCACTTAATTTAGCCTCCTCCAATGACTCTATACTCTCATGCACTTTCAATGCTTTAAGATTCTCCACTATGGTCGCTATGATGTGTTCTCTATTCCTAGTTGTAGATCTCTTCTCCCCTTTAAAAATCCTTCTATTTCTCTCCAACCAAACTCCCCATGCATAATGAAAGGGAATCAGATTCTAAATTTGATTCAATATTGGGCTTTTAAAAGGCTTCTCCCACTATTCTATCCATCCTGCCATGTTATTAGGCATCACCCACACCACCCCCATATTATTTATTATATCATACAATATTTTGAGGGAGTAATTACATTCTAATAATATGTGATTCATTGATTCCTCATGAGCTTCACAAAGGTAACATCTATTAGGGAATTGAAAACCCCTCTTATGAAGGTTATCTATTATTAAAATCTTGTTTTGGACTATCATCCAAAGGAAAATTGCTAACTTTGGAATGGCTTTCCTTCCCCATAATCGATCCCATTGAAATCCCCCTCAAGAACTACAAGTGAAAGATCATAGGTTGATTTAATAGTGAACGACCCTTCTTGAGTAGCTCCCCATACTATTGTATCCTCAACCAAATTAGGGCTTACATAATATGCTCTTAATTTAGTTATTAGCTTTTGGAGCTCGTCCTCATACTGATTATGGATTTTTAACTCCTTCCATATTACCTCTCCTCCTATAGCCAAATAATCACTCACCATATTCCCATAATTTTATTCTAGCTCTACTCTGATACTTGCTAACTCCTCATCCTTCACTAATGGGTACTTCTCTAGCCATGCATCTTCCTAGAAGTGGATAGACCTACCATTCCCTACCTTCCATTGGGTGCCTTTCCATAGCATCTCTCTACCCTTTACTATATGGTTCCATAATGAAGATCCTCAATAAGGCTCTAGAGTGGTCAAAAATCTACTATCCTCTTGGTTGTCAAGGTATTTATCTCTTAGAATTCTTGCCCATAAGGCATGACCCTCCTTCACTAGCCTCCATCCCATATTTTCTTCCAAAGCCTTATTCATATCCCTTATTCTTCTAAGCCCAAGTCCTCCACTTGATTTATCATTGCATACTTTCTCCCAAGCTACAAGTGGAATTCTACTCTTCTCCTCTATTCCTAACCATAGGAAATTTCTCTGAATACTTTCTATTATATTAGCTACTTTGAATGGGATCTGAAACACTGATAATAAATATATAAGGAGTTCTTGGAGAGTACTCTTAAGAAGTTGTAACTTACCTACTTGACTCAACAAATTCCCCTTCCAACCAACTAATTTACTCTAGACCTTGTCAATCAACACATTCCACATCTGATCCTTGCATGCCCCTATGAACATTGGCATTCCCAAGTAAACAGAAGGGAGAGTTGAAACACTACACCCAAGCTCCATTGCTATTCTTCTTTATTGATTCTCTATAGTGTTTATAAAAAACACCTTACTCTTGTCCATATTTATCATTTGTTGGGATGATTTTTCATAGAGATTTAGTATCCTCCTAAACTCCTTTACCTCAACTATAGAGGGTCTCCCCAAAAAATTTGTCATCCATAAATTATTGGTGAGTAATACCTTCTATGGATATAGATGGTTTCAACCCACTTAAGGCTCTTACCTACTTTATTGCTCCTATGCACCTTCCCAATACTTCTACCATAATTATGAAGAGATATGAGGACAGAGGGTCCCCTTGCCTTAAGCCCCTACTACTACCAAAGAATCTAACTAAAGAATTATTCATTATAACTAAGAATTTAGGTCCTCCATAGTAGTTATTCACCCATATTCTCCAACATCTATTGAAGCCAAACTTCTCTAGGACTCTATCCAAGAAACACCATGAGACCCAATCATAGGCTTTGTTCATGTCAAGCTTTAACACCATTCCCTCCCTTTTACTAATTTTAACTGAATGCATGGTCTCATGGAGTGTGATTACTCCATCCAAAATTTTCCTACCTTTCACAAAGCCCCCTTGTTGCTCTACAATGATCTTTAGGAGAATATACTTTAGTCTTAATGCAATCACTTTTGATATTATCTTATAAATGGCATTACATAGACTAATTGGCCTAAAGTCTTTAAATCCCTTCAACCCAAGCTTCTTTGGAATGAGCACTAGGAAAGTATTATTGTATTATTTTAACACTTTGCCTAAATGGTGTGACTCTCTTACTACTACTACTACATCCTCTCTCACTATGTTCCAAAAGGCTTGGAAGAAACCCACTTGAAATCCATCAAGCCCTAGAGCTTTATCTTTTTCCAATGAGAAGACCACTTTCTTGACCTCCTCCTCACTCACCTCTTTGACAAGTTTTGCATTCATATCTCTAGTTAGAATCCTTGGGATATGTTGAATTAATTCCTCCATAGCTTCTTGATCATCCTCCTTATCCTTTGTTAGCAATAATATAAAGAAGTCCACCACCCCTTGTCTAATTTGATCTTCATCTCTTATTACTTCTCCATCCTCTTTTTGGATTTTAGATATCCTTGTTACACTTTTATGTCTTATGGTAGAGACATGAAAGAATCTTGTGTTCCTATCTCCTTTTATTAACCATTGGTTCCTTGAATTTTATCTCTAGTATGTCTCCTCCCTTGCCATTATTGTATGTAATTCTACCTGGATAACTTTCTCTCTATTAAAAAGGACTTAGTCCATCCCATTTTTACTTATTTCCTCTTCAATTTGACTCAATTCTTGCCTTAACCTCTCCTTTTGCAAGAAGATATTTCCAAAGACCTCCTTGTTCCACTTTTTTACTTCCCTCTTCACATGTTTCAATTTCCTAACAACCACATACATCTTGGATCCTTGGATCAGATGCATCCACCATCTTTCCATTTCCTCATAAATGCTTGGGTGTTATAACCACATGAATTCAAATTTGAAGGGGTTATTTTTCTTTCTATCCTCTAGACTACACCAAAAGACAAGAGGGTTATGGTCTAACCTTATTCTTGGCAATGGTGCCAAAGTATGCTCATAATTTTTCTCAAACCACTCCAAGGATAGTAAAACCCTATCTAATCTCACTTAGATCAAGTCCTCCCCTAACCTCCTATTAGTCCATGTGAATGCATTTCCACTCAAATCAACATCATAAAGACTTGATGTTGATATGAACTTGCTAAGGTCCTCCATACTCTTAGTGAATCCTTGGGACCCCCTTTCTTCTCACCTAGTCTTAATGGAGTGTTGAAGTCTCCTACCACTATCCATATTAACCCCTTGACCTATTGTCCCATCTATTCTAGCTCTTTTCAAAACTCCTTTCTCAATCTACTTACATTTGGAGCATAGACATTTGTAACAAGGAAATCCAACTTTGAAGACTTGACCAAGAATAGAACTGACAATTGATTTACACTTCGAGAGATGACTTCTCCCTCATAGAGGTCAGAATTCCATATAGTTAACAATCCTCCTGAAGCTCCTCTAGCTCCCTCTTGACAACTCTTACCCTTTTTCCATATTCCACTCTGAATACTCTCCCACCTTGCACAAGATAATTTAGTTTCTTGCAATAATACTATCTTCGGTTTGTGGTCCTTCAACATGGATCTCACCAATCTATGTTTGTTAGGGGCATTCATTCCCCTAACATTCCATGATATGACTTTCATGTTTTACTTCTTGTAGTAGGCTTCTACCCACTCAAGACTATGGTCATTTGCTTCCCATATTTCAAATCCTTCTTAGTTTCCTTTAAGTATTTTTCCTTCAAATATGGTCTACCCACCTTCTTTTCCTCCTCTACTCCTACATCTAGGCACTTCTTAGCACTCCTCGACATCCTTAGGTTTGATACTTTCCCTAAAGATCCTACATCCACTTCTTCTTGATTAATTGTACATGACACAACTTCTAGATCTGAATCTCCATGGGCCTCCATCTCTCTTGCCATTTCTTTCTCTATTTCTTCCCTTTGATCCATATTCTCTTCCTCCTTGTTAGTCCCCTCATCTCATGGTATCAGAGAGCTTGATCTTTGTGGAGCATCTTGGCTTTCTATGGTATTAGGTTCCTCTCTTAGAATTAGTATTTTACCTCCTTCCATCTCCATTTCCTTCTATGAGTTTTCCTTACCTTCACCAATACCATATTTCTTTATTTATTCCTTATTATGTTCTAGATCCCTCCTCTCCTCAACTTCTTTCTTATGAAACTCTTTACCCTTCTCCTTAGAGATATGCTCATTTTTCTTCTATATTAGACCTTTTTGCCTTTCTTCATTCTTGCTAGGGCTTTCTTTGTTATTCCTTCTCTATCTATTTGGGAAATTCCTTGCTAGATGACCCATTTTGGCATAGATTCTATAGCTAAAGGGGTCATTCTCATAAATTATGCTTTGATTCCACACTCCTCATCTTGAGACCAGATTGATCTCCTTTGGTAGTTTCTATCCTGATTCAACCATAACACAAATCCTAGCAAAAATATCCTTTTTCTTTCTTTGGTGACAAAATCCACTATGAGAAAGCACCCAAAGGAGTTTGCTATACTTTCAAAGACTTCCTCCTCCTAGAATTCTAGAGGTAAACTAGGTAGTTACCCATACTGGGGCCACATCTATCCTTTCTATGTCAGGGTTAAAGCCAAGAGCCCATTTCTTGAGATAAAGGCTAGATCTACCCATAAACCATGGGCCTCCTAGAAGAGCCCTTTGGCAATCTTCTTCATTGTTAAAAGAAGAAAGAAAAAACCATTTTGGTAGAAAGGAGAATTCCACATGACCTTTAACTTTCCAGTGATTAGCTACCCACTTCCTAATCTGCTCCCTTGTTGGTCTTGAGCCTATGAACTTCCCTATAAGAGTTTTATTAAGTCTATTTTGTGCTCTTTCATAGACTTTGTTAGGAATATTAAAAAATATTCCTCCCTCCTTAGATTTAGAGATGATCAATAGTTATTGTTCCTCATTTTCCTCCCCTCTTCTCTTCTGCTTCAAACACTCTACCCATGTTCTATTGTCCTTATCCAAGTTACTGCTCTCATGCTACAAATTTGGATTTTTCTCCTTTCAAGATAAGGGATATGGATTTGACAGAGCATGTGAGTCATTAGCTCCACATTCAAAATCCTTAGTATCAACAATCCTAGCTATATTCTTTTGAATTCTTGCCCAAGATATAAAATATTCATCCATGCTATGATCCAACTTTACAACTCCACCTACACTACTCTACATCTCATGCCTACCAATACCTCAAGCACCCACCTCCTACAAATTCTTACTCAAATCCAACAATTCCTTTTCTTCCTACATACTCATCATTAAAAAATAAGCCCTACACTTCCTCTCCACCCAAACTCACAACCTCCTTCAAAAGATAAAATTTTATTTGAAGGAGCTAAAGCTGATGATCAAAAGGCACTTTTGAGGAAAAATTGGCAAAGAATTGGGCCCTAGAATGAGGCTACTTGATAAATTATTTTAATTGTGAGAAACTTTATCAGATTTTATGAACCTTAAGTAATTTTAGAGCATTAATTTAATTTGGACAAATTGGTCGATTGATGATGATCAATGTATGCCTTGATTAATTGATTTGATGAATTCTTCTAAATTAATTAATACCTCCAAACCAATTTTCTTAATGATTTCAAATAAATTAGGTGTAACAATTGAATTAACATATTTTGAATTAATGATTTGAATTTGAAATTGACTAAATGAATGAAGTTGTTGACTCCCAATTAGTGAATAGATCCCAAATTGAAGTTAAATTAATTAGTTAATTAATTGAGTTTTAATGGCTTCAAATGGATAAATTTGATCTAATTGATATCTTAATTTAATGTAAAATTTTAATAGGATCCCATGATTAAGGGATCAATTAGCAAACTATGCTAACAATTCCAAGTTAATAAACTAGCTTGATTCATATTTAATGGGTTGAAAATTGGTTAAATGCATAAAGAAATTGATTGACTATTTTAACAAGTTGAACGACTTCAAATTAAGCAATAGATTGGAAAGGAATTGGGTTAATGTAAAATATTAATGGTGTAAATGATTGCTTTCTCTTAATGGATTAAGCTAGTTGATGAATTGTAAATTATTTTATTTGAATTATTTTAATGACTTCAATTTGTGATTGATTAATTGAATTTCAAGTTAAATTGATTTGACATAAAATTTAGGTGATTGAATAATTAGTTGCTCCAAATTGAATTAAAAGTAATTGAGTCCAATTTGATTTATTAAAATAATTAATGGTTTAATTGATTACACAAACTAATATAATTTAATAATTAATTGTTGAATATGATTTAATTAACCAATTATTTAAGTAGTTTCACAATTTGGAATGTAAAATTAATTTGATTCAAATATTTTAATATTTTCAACTTAGTTAGAGAAGTGGGGATTAATAAATTCGATCTAGTTATTGGATTTAATAGTTTCAAGTGAAAATAATTAATGGATTTTTTTAATTAGGTAGGAAAGGATTTTGAAAGGATCCTTAACCTATTACAATGAGAGACATAATAGAAACAAGAACAATAAGTGTATCAAGAGAACAACCCCAAGGTATATGGGGATACAAAAAAATAGTAACAAATAGGCAGAAGGAAGAAAAATTCTTCAACAAAAAGCAAGAGGGAGCAACTTATCAACCAGGGACTAAAAGAGACCAGAATTCGAAACCAAAACACACTAAGTTAGAAAGGTAGAAAAATCCTTTATCTAGATTTGAAGAGCATTCTAATTGATCCCCTGGTTGACCAACAAGTTTTTTTCCTTATTTCCTTCTCTGAAGGTGTGCCTAAATTCAATACCTTCCAAATTCTTAGTGCAACGATAAATATCTTCCATTAAATTTGCAATGGACCAATGGGGGAAATGATTTACTTTAGTAATATTAATGGTAGAAAGAGAGTTACCTTCGATCACCACCTTCTTTGCATTCATATTTTCTAGGATCATGACCCCTTGATAAAGCGCCCAAGCTTCAACAAAAATTGGACTAAACAACTAAGAAGTCAACAAAGGCCAAAAGAATAACCTCTTTGTAATTCTTGATGATTCCTATAGCCCCTATAGTTCTTGGGTTACCCTTATATTCCCAATCAAAGTTGAATTTTATCCAACCTTGAGGTGGAGGCTGCCATTTGTAAGATATCTAAGATTGGGGATGGGCAGAATATAAATACCTTTCATATTTAGGATACCCAGCTAGCTGACAAGCTTACCTTCACCATGGGATGTATCCGTTACCTCAATAAAGTTAGTGATTCTAGACCCATAGGATTGCGCAGTAAAGGGCTCTAAGTAGTTTAGAAGCTAATATATAATCAAGGGATCATTACAAATCCGAATATCATCCCAAAATTTATATTTCCTACCATCACCAATTTTCCATCTCAAGCCTTTTTGAATAATAAACCTGGAATCAAGAAGGTATTTCCAAAAAAATAGTTCTTTGGATTGGTCTGAATATCAAGGAAATTACCATCTCTACCAAGATATTTAGTTGTTAAAATATCTACCCATATAGCTTCATCCATTTTGAAAAAATTTCAACCTTGTTTTGCAATAAGGACCAAATTCATTTGTTTTAGTTTCGTGAGGCCTAATCCACCCTTTTCTCTTCCTGGAACAAACTTGCTTCTAATCCACTAGGGAAATTCTATGTTTTTCTTCCATACCCATCCAAAGAAAGGCCTTTTGAATACTATCAATATTTTGGCAGATTTTATGTGGCATCTTGAAAAAAAATAAAAAGAAGACCTGGATACTTTGGAAGGTAGATTTAATGAGTTGTGCCTTACCAGCTTGGTTAAGGAGGGCACCTTTATAGCTTGTAAAATTTGTCCTAATCCTCTCAACAACAAGAATCTAAGAAGAATCCTCTAACCTGCCACTCAAAAACGGTAAACCTAGATAAATGGAAGGGAGATTCCCATTAGAACATTCAAATAATTTTACAATATTTACCTGCCTTTGAAGGGGGTGTTAAAAAAACACATTGCTCTTATTGAAATTTATCTTCTATTTAGAGGCAGCCTTATAAGAAGATAGAATAAACTTAATATCTTTTGCTTTTGGAACAGAGGATCCTAAAGCAAGAAGAGTATCATTTGTAAATTATTGGTGGGTTATGGGATTACAGGGGGAGGTAGGATTTATCCCTAAAATTAACCCCTTAGACTGGTTTGTCTGAATAGATCTTCGCAAGGCTTCAACCATAATAAGAAATAGATAAGGAGACAATGGGTCCCCTTGTCTTAGGCCTTAGAGGCTTCTGAAATAACTTGCTGGAGAACCATTAATTAGGATATAATTCATGACCGAGCACAAACATCCTTTGATGAGGTCTATCCAAGTAGGGTGAAAGCCAAATTTACCCATAAATTTAAACAAAAATTCCTAGGATACTCTATCATATGCCTTTTTCATGTCTAATTTCAACAATAATCCATATCTACCACTTTTATCTATGGAGTGAAGAACTTCATGAATAGTAATCATACCATCCAAGATTTGCCTTCCTTTAACAAAAGCACCTTAGCAGGGATAAAAAATATAAGGAAGAATGACCTTCATTTTATTGGCTATGACTTTAGCCAATATTTTATAAAGAGTATTACACAAACTTATAGGTCTAAAATTATTGAAAGAATTAGCTCCTTCCAATTTAGAAATTAGTACCAAAAATGTGGAATTGATGTTTCTTGGAATATGAAGGGTATTTTGAATTTCACCCATAGCACTATATATCCTTCCCAAAAATTCCTAAAATTTTTGGTAAAAAACTGTAAGAAAACCATAAGGTCTAGGGGTCTTCTCACTGACCATGGAAAACACTGTATATTTTATTTTAGACTCTTTCAATAGAGAAATAATACTAGAGTTCATTTGTTCAAAAATTAGAGAAGGAATAAAATTAAAAAATGTATTGGAGGTCTACTCATTTATAGGTGCCACCACTCCTAAGAAATTTTTAAAACACTATACAACATACTGATATTGAAAAACAAAATTTTATAAATTTTTATATAATTTTTATCAATTATTGTTATTATATATATACATATACAATTCTCCTTCCAATGATAGGATAACAGAGGATATTTCAACAGGTTGATAGTGGTATCTTGTAGAAATAACAACGAAAGGAGCAACATGTCAAGTCTATTATTTGTTCTGAATATAACAGTTCTATAAGGACATTGATATTGACATACTTTTATATAAAAAAAATATATATATATATATATATATATATATATATATATATATATATAACTCACTTTGTTGGATTATTTGATATTTTTATAGCTTTTCTAGTGGATTTTTTTTTCCATACTAAATGTAATGCTTTGTACAAAGTTATGACCTTGACGAGAACAGGTGATTTTTTTTTCTTTAGAGTCCACATATGGAATGGAAAGTTGTGAGCTTGATGGAAACCAAAAATGGAATTACGATGACCTAGAGAGGTTATAATGCAACTTAAACCTTTAACTTTCCATCAAACATAAACCATTTTTGAGCTTTTGGAAAGGAATATCAACAAGAACAAAACAACCATGTCCTCTAGCAAGATGCACTCATTTTTACCATAAATAAAAGAGAGTCGAGTTTAGTACATTCCATTTATTCTTGGCAACTAGTTTATATTATAATAAAAATATTATTTAATGGCTAAAAAATATCATCATTTTTAAAAAATTTGATGGAGATGGTCATTCTCATGCTTGTAAAACATAGAGCAAGAAATTCAATAGCTAGCCACTTTTATTTACTGATCCGAGGTCTGAATTGTTGGAATATGTAATGCAACATTGTGTAAATTATTCTTAGACTAAAATATAAAGTCTAAAGAATAATATTTGAATTAGAAAATAATTCTATTTTATGTAAAAATATTCCCACCCAATTAATAAATAAAATAAGGGTGCCAAGAATATTTAATTTGTGGGAAAAAGTTATTTCCCCTTTTCTAGTAAATATTAGAAAATAACTAATCACTTTAAAAAACATTCTCCCCCTAAATATACAAATGAGGATGAGAATCAAATGAGTAATATAGTTACAATGAGCTTCTATGACCAAGAATGGTCTATAATAAGGCACCAATACAAAATGGGCCAAAATGAGACTACAAGCCCCCAACGGAGTAGCTTAGATACAAGCAACTTACAAAGTCATCCATCAACCAAAAGTGGTTGCAAATGACAAGAAGAAAAAATCACAAGGGTGTATTCAGTAAGCCTGCAAAACCCCAAACGGAAGTACCTACAAGCTACAAGCAACTCAACATAAGATCAGTTAGATAGATCATCATAAATATATTCACCACAACATATATGAATATCCAAAGATGATAACAAAACTGATATAACAAATAGTGAACTATAATTCATCACAAAAAGATGCCAAGCCATACTTATAGTCACATGCTATATAGTTGATCAAAAAATATCATGATCAAAGTTGCATAAAGCAAACAAGGAGTACCATGATAATGCAAAATCTAAAGTACCATGTACAAAAGTTGCATAAGGTATATGAAAATAATAAAGTGTGCACACCGGTTGCATAAATCCAACCATAAAATATCATGTACAAAAGTAGCATAAATGCTAACAAGAAAGTACCATGATAAACCAATTGCATAATGCCAACTACATAAAAAATATAAAAAGTTGCACAAGGCAACAAGAAAGTACCATGTAAAAGAGTCGCATAAAGCAATTGCATCATATACTATAATTGCACAATGCCATCTACAAAGTAACATGTACAAAAGTTGCACAGAGGAAACAAGAAAGTACCATGTTCAAAAGAGATGTAAAAAGCAATTATACCACCAAAGATCAACTCATATATATAACAAAAAATACCTTATAAGGATGAAGTTGTCATCACACAAGTGTAACTACACTTCATTCCCCCTTGAGGAAAACTTCACCAAACCAAGTGAGTCCCTCAACTTACAAAAATGCTCCTTGGGAAGAGGTTTGGTGAAAAAATCAACATAATTAGAAGATGATGGGCAATACTCCAACTGAATAGTCCCATCCAATACCTTCTCTCTGATAAAGTGGGATTGGATTTCAACATGCTTTGTCCTTTGATGCATTACAGTATTTTTAGACAAGGAAATAGTTGATTGATTATCGAAGAGCAAACGTGAAGGACCAAATTGCTCAAAGCCAATTTCCT
Organism: Wollemia nobilis; assembly: GCA_028583015.1. Taxonomy (NCBI): domain Eukaryota; kingdom Viridiplantae; phylum Streptophyta; class Pinopsida; order Araucariales; family Araucariaceae; genus Wollemia; species Wollemia nobilis. Next base: position 1,147,673 of record JAQPPZ010001808.1, read on the forward strand.
TCATGAGGGTACGAAGCCAAACTGCTTCCTGTGTAGCTGTTTTCGTAGCCTTATACTCCACTTCCGTTGTACAAAGAGCAGTTGTATATTTCTTCTTGGAAGACCAAGAGATAGTTGCAGACCCAATAATAAAAAAATATGTTGTGGTAGACTTTTTGTCTATTCTATCCCCTCCAAAATTAGAATCAGCATAGCCGAAAAGAGCAAAGGAAGGAAGCCTAGAATACTTGAGTGCCAAATCTCTAGTACGTGAAAGGTATTTAAGAATCTTCTTGGTAGCTTGTAAGTGCTCAATATAAGGTTTATGCATGAACCTAGCCATCATACCAACTGTAAAAGCAATATCTGACCTTGTGATGGTAACATAAAGAAGACTACCAATGAGTTGCCTATACAATGTAACATTAACCAACTGATATTCTATACTTACTTCCAACTTAACCCCTATAGAAATAGGAATGGAAGTATTATTGCCATCCTCCAAATAAAACCTCTTAAGAAGATCTCCAATATACTTGGATTGACTCAAAAAGGTACAATCCTCATCCTGAAAAACTTGCATACCAAGATAGTAGTGTAGAAGACCAAGGTCAGTCATTTCATACTCTGACTTTAATTTGGAGATGAAATAAAAAATGACCTCATTCTCATTTCCAATCACAACAAGGTCATCATAAAATAGAGTAATTAAAATGACCAAGTTATACTTCCTAAGCACATAGAGATCTGTATCTGAATAGCATTTATCAAAACCAAGAGACAAGATGTAACCTAAAATATTCATGTACCATGCACTAGGTGCTTGCTTCAGACCATACAAGGTTTTCTTTAGTTTACACACAAGTGTTTCCTTACCTTGTACAACGAATCCTTGTGGTTGACTCATGTAGATATCCACATCCAAATCACCATTTAGAAAGGAACTTTTCACATCAAGCTAAAAAATATGCCAACCTTGAGCAGTAGCAATAGCAATGAGAAGCCGAATGGTGAGCATTTTGGCAACTGGTGCAAAGGTTTCATCATAGTCAATGCCATATTTTTGAGCATAACCCTTAGAAATCAATATAGCCTTATACTTTTCTATCTCTCCATTAGAATTGTACTTGATTTTATAGACCCACTTGTTCCCAATAACATTTCTCTTATTAGGATAAGGCACTAGATCCCAAGTTTTATTCTTTAGAAGAGAATCCATCTCAACCTTCATGGCATCAACCTAACAAGAGTGTTGTGAAGCTTCTTGGTAAGAAGTAGGCTCATGATCATTCTCTATATTATCTAGAAGAGACATGTTAAGGGTCATACTTCTAGTTATCCTTTGGCTAACTAAATTCTGGTCTTTAGAACCCCTAGAATGATCCAACCACTTGGTCCTTTTGACACAAGGCCCACCCTTTTATAACTCAAGAAGATCTTCATTGAATTTGACATCTCTTGAAATAAATACATTGCATGAAGAAGGTGAGTATAACCTGTAGCCCCTATGTTTTGCATCATAGCCAACAAAGATGCATTTTTGAGACTTTTTGTCTAATTTCTTCCTCTTTTATGAAGGAAAATATGAAAATGCATCACATCCAAACACTCTTAAGTGTGAAAAATTCGGCTTCTTACTATTCCAAACCTCATAAGGAGTCTTCCCCTCAACTTATTTTGAAGTACACCTATTAAGAATGTAGATTGCTGTATTGGCTACTTCACCCCAAAGAAATTGAGGTAAGTGGTCACCAAGCATGCATCTTACCATCTCCATGATTGTCCTATTTTTTCTCTCTGCAACACCATTTTGTTGAGGAGTGTATGGACAAGTAAACTGAATTTTGATCCCATGAGAAATACAAAACTCATTGAAATCATTGCTATTGTACTCCCCTCAATTGTCACTTCTAATCATTTTTATCTTTGCTCCCTTTTGATTTTCTACCAAAACTTTGAACTCCTTAAATGTCTCAAAACAATCTGATTTATTCTTAAGTAGATACCCAAAGATCATTCTTGAATAATCATCTATAAAGGTGAGAATATAGGATGCACCACAAAGTGATCTAACTTGTAATGGACCCATAATATCTGTATGAATGAGTTGAAGAATTTGTGTGGCCCTTGTTGACTTGTCCTTTGCAAACTTTTGTTTTCTCATCTTGCCTAAGATGCATGTTTCACACAAACCATGAATAGGTGAAATGTTAGGCAAACCTTCAACCAAATTTTTGGACTTCATCATTTGAATATTTTGATAGTTTGTATGGCCTAACCTTAAGTGCCAAAGCTTGCTACTAGGAGAAACATTAGTTGCTAAACACACTTTAGAAGGAGCATCACCTAACACATAAAGATTATTCTTCACATAACCTGTAATGATTGGTTTCATGCCTTTCCTAATGCTCCATGAAGTTGCATTGAACTCAATAGTGTGACCACTTCTAGCAACTTGCAAAACTGAAATTAAATTTCTTCTAAGGTTAGGCACATATAGCACATTATCAAGTAATTTCCCTTAAATTACAACATTTCCAACACCTTCTATTTGAAGTCTAGTATTATCACCAATGACAACTGAATCTGAAGAGTGCTTATGAAAGTCCACAAACTTATCCTTTTGAAAACACATATGGTTAGTGCATCCATAATCTAACACCCATTCATTAGAAGTAGATGATTCAATGGAGTAGAGGGCACAAACAAAGACATTTTTATTAGAATTTTCATTTACATTGTTGTTATTTTTCTTTCCCTTGCCAAACCATTTCTTAGGTCCTTGTCCCTTAGCCTTTTATTGCTCTTCCTTTTCTGAAATATTCTTCTTCTTGAAACAATTTTGTTCCTTGTGGTCTTTCTTGCCACAAAAGTTACAAGTGAAATCAACTCTAGGCTTGTTGGGTTGGAAATTTTGATTTTTCCTTCCCTTGTATTTCTTCTTGAAGGAAGCCTTAGTGGCACTCAAGGCAACATTCTTCTCCTTGAAAACTTAACCATTCATTTTGTCTCTATTAAGAGACTCTTCATGTTGAATCAATAATTGTGAAAGAGTGTTGAGAGGAATGCCATCCTCTTCTTGCTCTAGCCTAGTGTCAATGATGGTGATAAAATTTTTGAACTTGCTTGACAAGTTCCTGAAAATGATAAAGCTTAAGAGCTTCTCACTTATCCAATTACAATTACAAGCCAATAGTTGAGTTCTCATGTCTTTCATCTTTGACAGGAATATCAAGGCACTTTATTCTTCACCTTGCATAGTGCTAAGAATTTTGGACAATAAAGTGAATTTCCTTGATGTGTTGGACCTTAGATGGACTTGTTTTAGCAAATACCATGCATCTTTAGCATGCTCACAATGTATTATAGTGAGCAATATCTCATAACTCACACTATTGATAATCATGGAAAGTGCAAGGTGACTCTTGTTGTTGTATGTCTCAAGTGCCATTTCCTGGGTTGGGATTGCTTCATCTCCATTCACAATGGGCCATAACTTTCTTGCTTGAAATTCAGCCCTCATCCTTGGTTCCCATATTCCAAAATTTGATCCATCAAGGATGTTCTTAGGTGTGAAGGAGATTCCATGATCAACCATTCTAGAAAGTGAACATAATCAAAACATAAGATGCATTGACAAAGGAAATAAATGATGCAATAAGAAAGTAGATAAACATACTTGCATATATAAAAAAACATAACTTTCAAGTAGTCTACTTTTCAATCATCAAAGATAATCATCATGAAATACAAACATCATGAAAGATAATTAAAATTAAGCATCATCAAGAGAGATAAGCATCATCATGAAAGATAATCAACATTATCATGAACTACTATAACCATCTTGCAATAAACAACTATAACCATATTGCAATTGAATAAAGGAAATAAACCAAAATCAACTTGCAATAGATTAACTTGCAATAAGAAGGTAACTAATCATAACAACCATATTGCAACAAAATAAACTAACTTGAATTGAACCATAAAAAATTTGTTAAATGTTAGATAGTCAATAAGTTAGTAAGTTAGTGTTCATTTTAAGGTTTTGCTATAGCCTAATGAATTGCCGATTCATCTCACCCAAGGTCAACCAAACTACCCAAAAGGGTATGGGTACAAGGACTCGAAAAGGACTTGCTTCCGATAGAGTGGATTCTTTTGGATTCAATAGGTGTTTAGAAAATATAAACTGTGTTGCAAGATTAAGTAAATTTTAATCAAATACTAAAGTTGTGGTTAGTAAGTTGATTCATTTTTAACCTTCTTGATTAATATAAAAATTAGTAAATTGCAAGTTAGTTGGTTAGTAGATTGTTTAGTAGCAAGTTAGTAAGTTAGTAGTTAGATTAGTTGAGATGCAAAATGTAAAAGATGCAAAAAAAAAAAAACAAAAATGTAAGAAAGATGAACAAGAGATAGTGGAGACACAAAGCAAAACATAAATACACACACACTCTCTCTCTTTCTCTCTCTCTCTCACTTTCACTTTCATTCTCTTTTACTTTCATTATGAGAGATACAAGTTACATTAATTTACATTATGCTTCAAGCAAATGCTTGAGAGATATTAGAAGAAATTAATAAAAATAGGGGAAGAGAGTGAAAAAGTTGATCCGAAATTGCCTTGTATACTCCAAAACATACTTGGATAACCTTGCAAAACAATCAAACTCACAAACAACCATTGTTAATGTGAGATAAAAAAATATTGCAATTTAAGGAAAATAATAATAATTTTTAATACAAAAATTGCTTAAAAAAATGCAATTAAATTAATAAAATTTATTTTATTAAATAATTAATAAAAAAAATCGCATGAAAAAGTTTAAAGATTTTTATAAAGCAAAACTTAAAAAAAAAAATTTAAAAGTTTTTCAGACTATATAGCCAACTGTTTTTTTTTTTTGAATATATATATAGCCGACTGTTTTTTTTTTAGAATATATATATAGCCGACTGTTTTTTTCTTTATATATATAGCTGACTGTTTTTTTTATATATATAGCCAACTATTTTTTTATATATATATAACTGCTGCTCAAAGTTGGCAAATTTTTCAGCTTGATGTGAAAAGTGCCTTTCTAAATGGTGATTTGGATGTGGATATCTACATGAGTCAACCACAAGGATTTGTTGTACAAGGTAAGGAAACACTTGTGTGTAAACTAAAGAAAACCTTGTACGGTATGAAGCAAGCACCTAGAGCATGGTACATGAAGATTTAAGGTTACTTGTCTCTTAGTTTTGATAAATGTTATTCAGATACAAATATCTATGTGCTTAGGAAGTATAACTTGGTAATTTTAATTGCTCTATTTGTTGATGACCTTGTTGTGATTGGAAATGAGAATGAGGCCATTTTTGATTTCATCTCCAAATTAAAGTCAGAGTATGAAATGACTGACCTTGGTCTTCTACACTACTATCTTGGCATGCAAGTTTATCAACATGAGGATTGTACCTTTTTGAGTCAATCCAAGTATATTGGAGATCTTCTTAAGAGGTTTGATTTGGAGGATGGCAATCCTACTTCCATTCCTATTTCTATAGGGGTTAAGTTGGAAGTAAGTACAAAATCTCAGTTGGTTGATGCTACATTGTATAGGAAGCTCATTGGTAGTATTATTTATGTTACCATCACAAGGCTAGATATTGCTTTTGTAGTTGATATGATGGCTATGTTCATGCAAAAACCTTATATTAAGCACTTACAAGCTACCAAAAATATTCTGAAGTACCTTTCAGGTACTAGAGATTTGGCACTCAAGTATTCTAGGCTTCCTTCCTTTGCTTTTTCTAACTATGTTGATTCTGATTTTGGAGGGAATAGAATAGACAGAAAGCCTACCACACCATATGTTTTTAGTATTGGGTCTGCAGCTATCTCTTGGTCTTCCAAGAAGCAAGATACAATTGCTCTTTCTACAATGGAAGTGGAGTATAAGGCTACGACAACAGCTGCACAAGAAGCGGTTTGGCTTCGTACCCTCATGAAGGAAATTGGCTTTGAGCAATTTGGTCCTTCACATTTGCTCTCCGATAATAAATCAACTATTGCCTTGGCTAAAAATCTTGTAATGCATCAAAGGACAAAGCATGTTGAAATCCAAGCCCACTTTATTAGAGAGAAGGTATTAGATGGGACTATTCAGTTGGAGTATTGTCCATCATCTTCTAATTCTACTTATTTGTTCACCAAACCTCTTCCCAAGGATCATTTTTGTAAGCTGAGGGACTCACTTGGTTTGGTGAAGTTATCCTCAAGGGGGAATGAAGTGTAGTTACACTTGTGTGATAAAAAAATCATCCTTATGAGGTGTTTTGTACTATATATATGAGTTGATATTTGGTAGTATAATTACTTTTTGCATCTCTTTTGAACACGGTACTTTCTTGTTTGCCTTGTGCAACTTTTGTACATGTTACTTTGTAGATGACATTGTGAAATTATGGTATATGATGCAATTGCATTATGTGACTCTTTTACATGGTACTTTCTTGTTGCCTTGTGCAACTTTGTACATGTTTTTATGTAGTTGGCATTATGCAATTGGTTTATCATGGTACTTTCTTGTTAGAATTTATGCTACTTTTGTACATGATATTTTATGGTTGTCTTTATTAAACCGGTATGCACACTTTATTATTTTCATATACCTTATGCAACTTTTATACATGGTACTTTAGAGTTTGCATTATAATGGTACTCCTTGTTTGCTTTATGCAACTTTGATCATGATATTTTTTGATCAACTATATAGCACGTGACTATAAGTATGGGTTGGCATCTTTTTGTGATGACTTATAGTTCACTATTTGTTAGATCAATTTTGTTATCATCTTTGGATATTCATATATGTTGTGGTGAATATATTTATGATGATGTATCTAACAGATCTTATGTTGAGCTACTTGTAGCTTGTAGGTACTTTCGTTTGGGGTTTTGCAGGCTTACTGAAGACACCCTTGTGATGTTTTCTTCTTGTCATTTGCAACCACTTGTGGTTGATGGATGACTTTGTAAGCTTCTTGTATCTGAAGCTACTCCGTTGGGGGCTTGCAATCTCATTTTGGACCATTTTGTATTGGTGCCTTATTGTAGACCATTCTTGGTCATAGAAGCTCATTGTAACTATATTACTCATTTGATTCTCATCCCTATTTGTATATTTAGGGGGAGAATGTTTCTTTGTTTCATAATTCCTTTTCCAAAAATTGGATTAAGGGGAGTGTTGGAATATGTAATGCAACATTGTGTAAATTATTCTTAGACTAAAATATAAAGTCTAAAGAATAATATTTGAATTAGAAAATAATTCTATTTTATGTAAAAATATTCCCACCCAATTAATAAATAAAATAAGGGTGCTAGGAATATTTAATTTGTGAGAAAAAGTTATTTCCCCTTTTCTAGCAAATATTAGAAAGTAACTAATCACTTTCTAATATTTGATAGATGCCACTTATCACACATCTCAAATATTAGATTGTGATAAGATTAGAAAGTACTAAGCACTTTCTAATATTTGATAGATGCCACTTGTCACACATCTCAAGATTAGATTGTGATAAGATTTAGGGTTGTAGTAGAAAAGCTTCTCTTTAAATAGGGGTGTTGTCTACTACATATTAACATATCTTGTCATATTGAATTGTGTTGTAATATCATGTTGATGCATATTGTTGCATAACATTGAAGCATTCTTGTATTGTTGAATCAAATGAGTAATATAGTGAGATTCATAGTGGATGTTTCCCTTCTTCATTTCCCTAAACCACCTCTAATAAGATGGTTATAGTCCTCTTAAGGATAAGAGGGTAGTTTATAACTACCCTCATAGGGGCACCTAAAACAAAATTGGGTTTCCCTAAGAGGGTGGTTATAAACCACCCTCTTATCCCTAAGAGGGTGGTTATAAATTGCCCTCTTAGGTCACCCTATGACAACGGTTTATAATCATCGTCTTAAGGTGACCCCTAAGACGATAGTTTATAATCGTCTTTTTAGTCCTAAGAGGGTAGTTTATAACCACCCTCTTAGAGTGACCTTAACAGGGTGTTTATCCTAAGAGGGTGGTTATAAACCACCCTCTTAGGATCTATTAGGGTGGTTTTTTATCGTTGTAAAAAACCACCTTATTTTAGCCATTGTTAAAGCCCTTTTTTGGTGTAGTGTAGGTAAAAGCAAGCTTGTAGCCTCAAGAGACTTGGTTGCTATCCCCTTGTTGTGATGAAGTATATGATCTTGTTATTGATTGATATGATTGAGATAGAGCTTCACTATTGCAAGAGATCCATATTCAATTTGATAGGTCTTTAGCATTCTCAAAAGTTCATATTTTTTCCCTCCACCAAGGGTTGGCTTTATAGAAATCCATGGATCCTTGGAGAATCCTTTGGATGATGGTTGGATGAATATGATGGGACTATTTGAAGGTAAGTATTCAAAAGGAATATACAATTAAGGATGTAAGACAAAAAATAGAGATTTTGGGGCTTTGAATTGTCACCCAAGTTATTGCTAAGGTGGTGGATCAGAGTAATATTATCAAATCCATATTTGGTGGGAAGCTTGGTAGCTATTAGCTGCCTACCTTTTCTTTTTATGTTTGACAGTCAATAATGTTGGTAGTACTAATGATCTTAGTGCTAGTGTTGAGATGAAAATTATTGGGCAGATTAGATAGGAAATGGTAAAAATTAAAGGTTTTCAAAAGCACTACCAGGTAGCAGAAGCATGATCAATGCTGCTACCTGGGTCCTAATGCTTTTGATTTTGGAGCAATAAATGCTCCTATATTAAGTTTTTACACAATTAAATTGATTTATATGCTTGATTGATTAGTTGATGAATATGTTGATAAGTTTTGAAGGCTTGATGATGTTCTCAAAATTAGATGTGTATATTTACTCCTTGATGCATTTATTGGTATGTCAAATTTTTTCATTCATATCCCAAATTTTGAGATAGATAATTTTGATTTTGCTTAGGATTTGTGATGTAATATGACAAATGCTTTTGATTTATTTCTTACTAATGATGTTAAAATTTTCCTTTTTGATAGCATTAAATATTGTTGTGTTTAAGTGTGCCCCATCAAGTTTCAAAGGGAAAATCATGTTGGGCCAATGAAACTTAACTTGACCATATTACACACAAGTGCAATGATGAGAGATTGATATAGATATTTAATTTAGAGTTCTATTTGCTTAAGATGAGTGGATGATAAGCTTTTATTACTAGATTTAGAAAAATATCTTTTGATTTTTAATGTTATGATGTATTTAGACATGTGATTGTAAAATGATATTCCTAAGGATATTTTTCTATAATAATGTCATAAGGTATTGCTATGATACAAGCTACATACATATTAAAATTTTTGAAGGATATTTTAGCTATGATACAGATAAAATATTTGTCCAGGAGTACTTTAGCTATGATAAAAGATAAAGCATTTTCCTAGGGGGACATTAGATAATTCCATGAGGTATTGCTATAAGACAAGATATATAAATAAAGAATTGTTGAGGGGGACTTTAGCTATGATATAGATAAGAGCTTTACTTAGGTGTACATTAGATAATTCCATGAGGTATTTCTATAACATCAACTAAGGCCATAACATCAAAGCTAGGATCAGGGATGCAACTAAGGACATAACATCAACATGGTAGTTATTAAACTCAAATATAGCATCATTAGTGATTATTTCAAAATCATCCATTAGCTTATTGATGTTTTTTTTGTATGATTTAAGTTTGTTACCTTTGGTTTGATAGACACCATTGACCTAGTTGACTACTAGCTAGGAATCCCCAAATATAGATAGAATTTTACCCTTGAAGGGTAGTGTCACATGTAGCTCTAAGTTAAGAGCTTCATACTTGGAACTATTTTTGGTACAATAAAACTTGATCTGCTTTGAGGTTATTTTTAGGTGACTAAGATGACTTTTTTCCTCACTCCTTTGATGTATTTAGTGCCATCAGAATAGAAGGTCCAAGAGTTAGCATGATATGCTTTGATGTTAAAGAGTGACTCATTAGGGAAGTCTACTACTAAGGTATGACTATATTCTAAAGGTGCAATTGCTAATTGAGTAGCAATAACTTGACCTTTCACAAAATTTTGATTGATAAATTTAACATGGAATTTGCTAAGGGAAATGAATCACTTAGCAGTTCTTCTTGAGAGATGAGGTTTAGACATAAGATATCACAGGGGAACAATCCTTTCGATGACACATGTTTTATGGCTAAGTGTTTACTATCTAAGCTTTTGTGACATATAGACTATATCTAGGAAAATATTCTCTAAGGGCATATATCAGACTCAATAACTAACCAAAGTTTAGTTAATGCAATAGATATCCTTTTTCCTATGTTGATCATTGTATTGTGTAAAAATATCACCTATGGCATAATGAATAGAAACTATGTATAATAATAGAGTCTTATGGGGATTTGGTGAAATAAGGACAAGAGGAGATAAAATTGAGAGCATCAAAGTTAGCCTAAAATTTGGAATCTCGTTCAAAGATCATATCCTTTATTAAAATCTTGGTAAAAGGTTAACACTTGTAAACTAGTTATGAGATGAACCTTCAGCCTAGATTTTCCCTTGGATTCTTCTAAAATGGTTTAAAATTTGAGGTGGTGGCATATCGATAATAACCAATATTTTATTAGGATAAAATTTGATTCTACATTGAGATACAATGAATCCTAATATTTTTGTGTATATAATACCAAAAATGCACTTGTGAGGATTTAAACATACATTGTACTCTCTTAGTTGTTTGAAATTGCATATTAAGTCCTAGATATGATCTTCCTAGTTTAAACACCATTCAAGAAGACCATATACATAGTCTTCCACAATGTCATACATCATATCACAGAAGATGTATGGCATGGGTCATTGGTAGGTGGCTCTTTTGTTATTTAGTCTAAAAGATATAACTTGATAGCAAAATTTTCCCTATGAGGTGGTGAAAGATATTTTGGATTGGTCATTAGGGGCAATATTGTTCTAGTTATAGCCTAGGAATATAGTTATTAGGGACAACATTCGACATCCTATGATGAAAATAACGATTAGATTGATGTTGAGTAGATGGAAGTCATACTTGAGACATGCCTTGTTTATGTCCCAAACATTGATGCATATTCTAATATTGCCTATTTTATTTGCAATAGCCACAATTATTAGAAATCCAATTATAATAATTGATGACTTTTATGAAGCTAACATTGAAAAACTATTGTTCCTTTTTAATCAATATTGTGACTTTTGGGTGTATTTTTCATAATTTTTTCTTTATAGGTTTTGCACTAGGAGTGACAACTAGATGTTGGACAAAAAGGAAAGGATCAAAGCTATACATTCTAACATAGGACCAAGAAAATATGTATTTGAAATCTATCAATATTATGGTGTATTTATCACACTCAATTGGCATCAAGAATTTTCTTACTTTAAGGATATCTTGGGATCATCTAAAGTCCCAATATTGATATCCATAGTTTCCTTAGTTAAGATACATTTTGCCTTCCAATTGAGAGGGAGATCACAACACTCCTAGACTCTCTAGCTTTAAAGGATCTATAGTTAATTGGTTGTTATCAATTTACTATGAGATATCCATGTTGGTGATTTGGGAAAGATCCTCTAAAATAAAAGTTGTTTTGCTTTAGATAGATCAAGTGGCCATCTCGGGGAGGATCATTCATGACATCCTTCTTTTTTTAATAGTCTTCATTAGTAATGATTTTAGGGTAAGATAGGGTAATAAATTGACATCAATGTATCAAGTAAATTAAGAGAAGCTAAGAGGCAATGACCCATTATCATCATCCTCATCTCAATCTAGTTCATTAAAATAAATTATGTCATCATGGGATTAATTATTACACTGATCAAGATGTTCGAATTCTCCTTCACTATTGAAAGAAGAAGAAGATAAACACTTGTTATGGCTAACGATATACACTATCCCACAATGACCTAGCCAAGTTTCAACATGTAGGGTATCTTTGATGCCCTCCTTGTATAGGCTCTTTGGAAAGCATATTATTAGGGATGGTATATGAATTTAACAAAAAACATAAAGCATATTATTGTTCAATTGGATAAGGGTTACTACCATGCTTTTTATACTTGTTAGGAGTGCTAGTATAAATAAAGGTGCAACTTCCTATTTGTATTTTTTTACCCTTATTGCTAGAGGGAAAATCAAAGGTTGGTGATATGGAGGAAGCTTGGTTAGGTCTAGGATATATTGATTTTTATCTAGTTTGCTATTATTAGTGACGATTGGATTAATATTTTGACTCTTAATTTTATTGTTATATGAATTATTTAGAGTGAGATACCTTGATGCATCAATGATATGAGAAGAAGAAGATGATTCAAGATTCATATTTAGAGAAGGGTAAAGAAAATATTTAAGGTTTTCAACCTTGATTACCTAATAATATATAAAAATCTTTGAGGTTAGCTAGAATATGATAAGTATTTCCCTTGTATTTGTATTTAATACACTGATAGAGAGTTGAAGGGATGGCCTGCATCTCATGGATCCAAGGTCTCCCTACAAGAATATTGCATGGAAAGTTGCAAGGCATGACATAAAAGAGAGTACTATGAGTATGGGACCCAACTTAGAGAGGTAAGACTATAGTGCCAAAAACCTCAAATTCATATTATCAAAAGATCTGATTACAAGGTTATATTTTTTAGATTTTGTTTGGTTATCCCAAAGTGGATAATGAATTTTATATTATAAATATTTATACCACAACCATTATCTACCAAGATTCATTTCATAAAATTATTGCCAATATGACTTTTAATATATTATGGCAAAACTCCAACGAATGAGGGTTGAGGAATGTCATCCTTGTGGAATGATATGGTGGTGTGATTAGCCCCAATGGACCCTACTATGAAAGTAAGATCATAAAGTTTGAGGTCTTAAGAGATTAGTTGTTCATTAATGTTTTTGAAAGATGTCTCTATGGGCCAAATATGACATGTGAAGTTCAAGGGAGATCTTGGATAGGGTGCTCTTAATTTCTTAAAGTAAATCAAAAGTACCTTAAACCTTGGGTGAGTGACTTCTTTCTACACAAAGGGCTAGACGATATCTTGAAGGATGATCATATGATTGATTTTAGTATTTTTATCTAGTCAATGTAGATGTGACATATGTGATTAAAATAATGGAGCATATTCACTATCCTTAATTTGGAGGTGGAATGTTCCTATAGTGGACGTTATTCATTGCATTTTGATTTTGATTTTGATTATGATTAGGTAGCTAATTTTAGAAGATTCTAAGATATTGGTTAGAAGAAGGTTGGGACTTATATCCATAGAGAATAATTTGGTCATTTTTAAAAATATCTTTGACCATAATATGAAGGCTTATGCATATATCAATCACATGACTATTGATGTGATGGAAGGTGCATTGCTCATTGGAATGAAACCAAAAAGCTTTTTCTCTTTTAGGTTCAACAAGTTTGACATGTGGGAGCTCTATCATTTGGGATTTTGGGAGCTACTATAGGATGGAAGAAAGAGGTTCAACTAGTTGGGAGTATCTTCTTTTGGGATTCTATTGTTGGGGATTTCCTAAGACAAGCATTTAAATATTTATGACAACATTAACATTATTGACATGGTATGAATATTTGAGTACATCACCTATAATGTTTTTATTCTTGTACTACCCCTTTGGGATAGAGGAAGGCTTATTTTACTCTTTACTAGACTTGGTATTTACTTACCCCTATTTTATGAGGGTGATATCTACTCTATTGGCCATGTCAATCATATATTTTAAGGAAGATACATTAAGTGTCTCAACATAGAAGGCTAGCTACTTGTTAAGGTCTCCTATGAAGATATCCAATAGATCCTTTGGTGGGTAACATATTACATTATTTCCATTAGGGCTTTCCATCTTGCAAAGAAGTTAGTGAAGGTCTTGTATTTAAACTACTTTAGTTGGTATAGGCCACTAACGATGACCTTTTCCTCAATGTAGATGGAGAAATGCATACTTAATATTTTAACAAGGCCACTAAATATTTTCAAGGAATTCCTTGGTGTCTAGTAGTAACATTCCAAGGTGGGGCCATTAAGAATTTTAGAGAAATTTTGACTATAAATATTTTATTATAAGCAATATCATTATAAGTAGTTCTAAATAATCTAATAGGGTTGACAAGATCCTCTTTCCCTTTATGCATTTAAAATGTCAATGTTTAAAAACTATGATGAAAAGGGTAACCAACTATAAATAGATCAAGGGATCAATTAAAAAAGTCATTGTATGAGTACTTGTGATTGGATGACAACCCTTGTATGGTGGTCATTTGCTTCCTCAATGGATCTAAGTGGTTAAAGCTTGAAATTTTATAGAAGTGGGAATTCATGAGACATGAGGTACATTTTGAGAAATAGAAAGGATTTTTTGATGATTGATGAAATGAGGAAGTTGATATACCTTGGTATATGATGTCAAAGTTGGCATCATATGATCTAATATCAAGATATTGGAGATAAAAGTATTGAAGGATTGGTGATGAGAAATTGTGGGGATGGGTTTTTGTCCCAACACTATCCCCTTTCTTGTGGGATTAGAATGATTACCATAGGATAATTTAATATGGGGATTAGACCTTAGGTCTCTTGGTGGTACACCCTAATTAAGATTTTAACTAGTATCTACCTATTGATGTGTGGGACAATTGAAATTTTATTATAATAGCTCCTTAAGAAATAGATATAGATTAATAATGTGTTGATCAAGACAAGAGGATTTATGTCCCAACATCTATTAATGTGGTGATGATAGGTGGATTTGAATCAACAAGATGAAATGTTGAAGCATTGAAGTTTGTGAACCCAAATACTGGTTCGGTTTGACTTATTGACAAGGAATTTGAGTTAGGTTGTTGGGGAAAATCTAGTAATATATTTTCCTCTACAAAGGCACCTAGGGTCTTGCATCCTTCTCTAAGAAAGGCTTATATGATATCCCTATGTTTCTACAAGAAAAGGGCCATATGGTTTGCATATTTGAAGACCCATCATCTATCCTTTTTATGGGTAGTGCTTAAGGATTCTTGAGGTGTCATGTCCTCTTCTTCTTGATTGAAGGTGGTGTCCTCAAGGTCAAGGTGTTTTTTATGATCCCCTATAGGGGGATCAAGGATAGTGATTAACTAATGAGAAATACCATAGGTCAAGTAGAATTTATTGGCCATAAGTTTGGGGTATAAAAAAGAGGATTTATCACGAGAAGAAAGTGAATAGAGAAGAAAGTGAATATGCTTTTGAAACCTTACATCTCCTTCCCTTGATATACCTGAGCTGACCTATATATCTTAGGGTCCTCCCTCTATACATGAAGGTCCTTATATACCTAGCCACTCTCTATATACCTGACGCAGTGTGAGAGATAACCAATACATGGGACAATAATGGCATGTGGAAATGACCTCCTTGATATGCAGCCCAAGATAGTACATGGAGGGTAATAGTTGTTGGAGCGAATCAATCATATTGTATTGAACATAACCTGAATAAATAATACAATGCAACCCTAAATTAACCCATAGTTATCGGGTCTAAGAAACAACTTAGGACCCAAAATAACATAGGTTAAGTTAGGTCTAACAACCTAACAATATACTAACTAAATAATGGAATAATGTATATTAATAATATACGCTAACATCCCCCCTTATTACATTATTTGTGTAATTGAATAACTACTAGCTATGCTATTATCCCCCCATACAACATATTTGGGTAAAGGATATAGCTGCCCCAATACAGTGAAGAAGAAGAGAAATGAAAGAATGATGGCTAGTGCTTTGTCTTCGGCTCTGGCTTTGGCTCTAAGCATACCTCTAGAATTGTACCTCTGGGTCTATCTCGGGATCTGCCTATGAAACTGCCTCTAGATCATTGCCTTTGGATCTGGCTGTAGATTTGCCTCTGGAACTTTGTCTCTGGATCTATCTTTAGGTCGATCTCTAGGTCATTATCTCTGGGACTGCCACTCGGTCTGTCACTGGATTTACCTTGGGGTCTACCATAGGTTTTACCTTTTCGGTAGAAGCCATACAACATTTCTTTCATCATGGTCCATTGTGTGAAATCGTCCATCCACAATCAATATGAACCTTGTTGGTCATTTTCATTTTATGCCAACATCATGAAGAAGAGTGATTAGTACATCCACAAAAATCACAAGGATGTAATCTCCAACACTTAGCTACAACATGTCCTGTCTTTCCACAGTGACTGCAACAATTATTTTTAGGAGTTGTAGGAGATTTAGGTTTTACAAACATAGAATTACTGGTACTTGCATGTCCAGTATAGCCAAGGCCTTCATTCTTTGCCTTGACACTTAGCATTATTGGAGATTTAATGCCTTGTTCCTGTTTACCTAATATCTCACCATTGAATCCCATTTTCTTCATCATTTTGGAACCAAATCCTTTGGTGTGTTTTTCAAAACACCCAATTTCATCATCTTCATCAATGATTTTAACAATATTGCATTTGTCGCTATTGATGAGATTATGGAGCTCTTTTTGAGGAGGTTTAGTTGTTAAGTCACTAGTGTCACAAGAAAAATCTGCTACTGAAATGAGATCACCTGTGCTACAACTGATATCTACCATAGAAGGTATGAGGTCACTCGTATCACAACAAGCATGTGCCACAATGGGCTGAAGGTCACTCGTGTCATAACAAGAATTTGCCACAATAGGCTAAAGGTCACTTGTGTCACAACAAGCGTTCGCCTTTAGGACATCGCTTTCCTCACTAATGTCCCTTTTCTGTTGTGCTTTGTTAAGAGCATAAAATGACATGAATATGCCCAGTATAGCACCAATAGGGATTAGAACACCATTTTTCTCGCATGTCTCCACAAGACGCAGAATCATTGATTATGGCATTTACACCACTCAGTGTACGAAATGTGCCATCTTCATAATAATCTATCCCTTCTAGGTGTGGGGAAAAATATGGGCCTTTAACTGATTTTGCAACATCATCAGTTTGTTTTGGGATAGTTTTATTCTTTGATCTACCCATTCTTAAGGTGTTGGTATCTGTCGAAAATGCACCTTTTACAATAAAATTTTGCAAAATAAATTGACTAAGGTGTCGGTCACTGTCGAAAATGCACCCTTATAAGTCTTCCCCCCTTCATTTTGCAAAAATTGTATCTCCCCTATACGAGGTCCCAAGGGGCAGCGCCCCTGGCGTGCCTCCTACCAAACTGGCTACCACAACCCGGGGAAAGGATAGGAGACTAGCTCCTACTTGAAGACATAGCGGGCCCAATTTGTCTTCAATGAGCGCTCCAGAAAGCTTTTTTTTTACTGGTTTGTAAAAAAATTACAATATTTGCCTCTTAGGCAGATTAGCACAAAAATGTCATGTTGATTGCCTTTACAAGAAAACAAATTGCTCCTTTGCTTTGTAAGTTGTTGATGGTAATAATTGTTTTGCAAATATTTTCAATTTAATTATTTAAAAACAATAATTTAATAGAAGCTTAAAAAATAATTAAGTTTAACCTATAAAGGTTAAAAAATAATTAACATAAGCTTGAAAAGATTAAATTATTTAAATAAATAATGAAAAGAAAATAAAGAAATTGCAAAACAAAAAAATATTTTACCTTAGGTTTTCGTAGCAAAATATTTATTTTGAACTGCATGGGGTTTGAACCCCTGACCCTATGGCTGTTAGCCCAATGACTGGTGCTCCTACCAGTCGGGCTATGTCGCTCGACGAGAAGGAAATGGAAGCTCCTTCCCTTTCTTCCTATCCCCGACGTGAAGCGGGAAAAAAAATCTCGTGGGATTAATCCCACATCGCCCCTGCGGGCGATGCTTCACGGGGATAAAAGGGCAAACTCGCCCTATTTGTTTCGATTGCCTGTAGGAAATCGGGTGTCCCGTGGCTTTTTGCTGTGCCAACTAGCGCGTGGCCAGTCTGCCATGCATCATGTCCAGGTGGCACGTGGCCAGTTTGCCACGTGTCACCACATCGTTTATCCAGGTGGCATGTGGCATGTCTGCCACGTGTCACATTATTCATCAGCCTCAGGTTCTATGCCTGATCCACTGCCTCAAAAAATGTCTTCGATCGGCCTCAAGATTCGGTCCAGTCCAATAGCCCCGTCCAGTCCAGTGCCTCAAAAAATGTCTTCGATCCACCTCAAGATCTGGTCTAGTCCAACAACCCCATCTAGTCTAGTGCCTTGAAAAACATGTCAGTCTAGGTGTCGGTCTGACCTCAAAAAATGTGCAGAGTCAGAACCAGTCTGGATCGACCTCAGGATCCATGTCCAATCAACCACAGTCGTCAGATCTCGGGATCTGTGCCCGATCAAGCCAGTACAACCACCCTCATTTCGAGTGCAGGTCTAGATATGACAGCTTAGGATGCGTTCCCGAGTAGGTCCAACCTTGCCTCAGGAAACGTGCTCGCATCTATGCCTGTCTCCACTCAGTTCTCAAAAAATGGTCCCGAGAGGTCCTTCTCTGATACCATGTTGGAGCGAATCAATCATATTGCATTGAACATAACCTGAATAAATAATACAATGCAACCATAAATTAACCCATAGTTATCGGGTCTAAGAAACAACTTAGGACCCAAAATAACATAGGTTAAGTTAGGTCTAACAACCTAATAATATACTAACTAAATAATGGAATAACGTATATTAATAATATACGCTAACAATAGTGTACCTCCTTATGACTTCCACTAGTCCACTGTAATATACTCCTTACTAGGCATAAGTACATATGAGATCCTATGTGGGTAGATGGTAGCTTGGGCTTGGTATATACCCAATATAGCCTAGTAATTTGTATGATAGTTACTTAGAGGACCCTAGTAGGAAAATCCTTTGGTTATGTTCATTTTATTTGGATTTAATGTTTTATAACTACATAAACAAGTTTAGTAATATTAAGGTTTGATAAATTTTTGTTTTGATTAAGGTTTATCTTGGTTAAGAAAATATTGAGACCTATAGTGGTGTTCATGTTGGGTTCACCAAAGTGTGATAAGGAAAAATATTGAAAAGGGAATTTAACTTATCATATTTGTAGTGTCTCACCTCTCACTTCAAGAATAGGGGTAGTTGTGAGCCTAAGTGTAGGATTTAATGGATTCAAATTAGATAATACCTATGTTTCTCGCTAATATTTTCCTTTAATAGTTTAAATTCAATATGGTCATATCCTAACTATAAATGCAACAACAATGCAATAAAAAGGTCCTATAAACTATATGTTTTTGATTTCAATGATAAATGTAAAACATAATTTTATTTCAAGGTGAGGGTTCAAGAAGATAATTCAATAAAACAAGTCCTAATATGAATATATACAATTTTTTTTTGATGAGATGTAAGACTATAGTTGGTACCCTAATTCTATTTAACAATGATTTTTTCCTTATATTTCCTTTTATATTTAATAAATGAAAAATAAAAACTACAAAATAACATGTGTAACAACCCCACTCGTTGTTAATTGTAACAAACCGTTATTGTTACTTAATCTCATTGATAGACTAGTAAATATTTTTAAAATATAAGCACATACCCATGGGGACTCTCATATCCCTATGTGCATTAGTCTAGTTTTTAATTTGACCAACTTTTTTATTCCCATATCTACTAAAGGATATGCCCATATCTATACCATATGCAAGTCCATCTATGTAGGTATACTACGTGTAATGCAAATAAGCAATCCATATCATCTTCTTGATGAGCTAACTTATCTCCTTCTATCAATCGAAGGAATATACCCATATCTATACCATACACAAGTTTGTCTATGTAGGTATACTATGTGTATTGCAAAATAAGCAATCAATCTCATCATTCATGATGAGCTAACTTATTCCTCCCATAGATATCCAAGTTTGTTCATAACTCTTTAGGTTTCCCTTCTAGGATTGTTCTAAGAGATCCTAAGCCCTTAGGATATTTTTCCTCTACTTTCCATGACTATAGTATTGGGTGGATATTTTGATTAAAACATTTACAAGTGGATGTAAAATATTCATTTACATAACCAAATCATTATTTCATTCTTATTTCATCAAAATGAAAAACATTTTAGACTCATTGAAAGCAAAAAATTTAAAGTATTTATCATTCATCAATTATGAGTTCATCCACATCATATAACATTTGAGATTACATATCCCTCATTCATCTAATAAACATGTCATTGGAAAGTAAATAACATCCACACATAAAATATTAATGACATAGCATATATCCTAGGAAACCTCATGGGGAATAAACCCAACCTCAATTATATTCATTCTTTATATTATCATAAATATTCTCCAATACAATCAATTTATGGAATTGCCACAATTCCATAATCTAAAGCATCAATATATTTCTCAAGAATTTCCATACTTATTTATGAAATAAAACATGATTCTTTCTAAACAATGCATAAGAATTTCCACAATTCTTTATGAAATAAAAACACCATTCTTTCAAATTAAGTTTAGCAACAACCTGTTTCATCAATCTAGGCATTATGCTACCAACATTCATATTGTATATAATAAATATCAAGGAGGAACCCCATAATACCTCTACATTTATATCATAGTGTATAAAATAGGTTCACAAAGGGACCTTATAATTCCTTCAAGAATGAACTCCATGTTCATTCTTTTCCAAATATTATTTTAACCAAAACCTAGAACTTCCACAGTTCTAGAATGAACTCCACATTCATCTCATAAATTTAGAACTTCCATAGTTCTATCATAGGATTAGAACTTCCACATTTCTAACATCCTTTTAAATTCATTTAATCAACTAAGGTCCCATACCCTTAATTAATTAAATGCTATAAAAAATTTCATTCATTTAATCAACTAAGGTCCCATACCTTTAATTAATCAAATGCTATTCAAATTTATACTACAACTTCCTACATTTTCCCCAAATTTTACTATAGTTCTTCTATAATTTTTCATACAGTGTTCATTATTTTCCAAAGATTGTTTTAACTAAAACCTAGAACTTCCACAGTTCTATCATCCTTCCACAGTTTTAACATCCTTTTAAACTTTCCATTCATTTAATCAACTAAGTCCCATACCCTTAATTAATTAAATGTTATAAAACATTTCATTCATTTAATCAACTAAGGTCACATACCCTTAATTAATCAAATGTTATTCAATTTTTATACTATAGTTTCCTACATTTTTTCCCAAATTGTACTATAGTTCTATAATTTTTCCATACAATGTTCATTCTTTTCCAAAGATTATTTTAACTAAAACCTATAACTTCCACAATTCTATCATCGGATTGGAACTTCCACAATTCTAACATCCTTTTAAACTTTCCATTCATTTAATCAACCAAGGTCCCATACCCTTAATTAATTATATGTTATAAAAAATTTCATTCATTTAATCAACTAAGGTCCCATACCCTTAATTAATCAAATGCTATTCAATTTTTATACTATAGCTTCCTACAATTTTTCCAAAATTGTACTATAGTTCTTCTATAATTTTTCCATACAGTGTTCATTCTTTTCCAAAGATTGTTTTAACTAAAACCTAGAACTTCCATAGTTCTAGAATGAACTCCACGTTCATCTCATCAATTTAAAACTTCCATAGTTCTATCAATTTATTAGAACTTCTGCAGTTCTGCAGCCACAGAATTGACACACCTCAAAATTCCCTTTTCCTAGTAAAACATGTTGATTATCCTAACAACGTGAAATTTACCCTTAAATACCCCTGCCTCGATTTTTGTGCCAAGAAAATTAAAAATGATTTAATTTCCCCCCTTTTCGATAAATTCGGGCAAGCCCAACGAAATCGGACCTGTCCAACAATTTTGGTTGACCCAAAATCATCCAAATCCCACGTGCGTCTAATTTAGGTGCTCTGTTGGGATTTTGAACCTAATCTGGGTGAATCCAGATTCTCGACAAATTTGGGTGATCCAAATTTGTCCAAATCGAGCAAAAACCCAAATTGGCTTAACAACCTGGCCTATTCTCGCCTACCTCCCTGATTCCTCGACCTGCATCAAGCATTTAAACCCCTAGATCCCCCTAAATAAACTAATGGTGATAATTTGCAGGAAAGCTTGATTGAAGAAGGAGATTTAGGAGCTTTGTTGTAGGTTGCAGTGAATATTTTGACCTTTTGATCACCATTCCAGGATCCCATAGACATGGCGACACCTACTGTATACTCAGATCTGGTTTATACTTAGTTGCAATTTGATTTCTTGCATTATTTTTACAAATTTGGGTCACCCAAATTTATCATAAGCATCCGATTTTAACCACTATTTTTGTAGAACTAGCCGTTAGATTATTTTGGGTCACCCAAAATCATACATAGCATCGAAATCATGCATAGCATCCGAAATCATACCAATTTCATATTAGGGGTAAAATTTTGATAGCTATATTACCAGTTTGATTCAGATTTACATTGTACTTTCTTATCTACTTTTAGTACTTCACTACATATTACTATTGCTATTATATTTACTGCATTTAATATTACATGTTTTACATTAGATCAATAGATCCTTTACTTTATTTATGATTTGCTAAAAGAACCAAGGGGATTTGACTATTACAGATCATGATCTATTGTGACCTATGTAGATCCCCCATCCCTAATTCCAAATTTTAGTGTTGTATTATGAAATTGTAGGTTTCTAACATATTCAATGACCCAAATTCATCTGATGAATTTGGACATACGAATTCATCCTACAGACATCTAAATTCATCCTGTTAACCCGAATTCATCCAAAAGCAAACATCCAGATCAAGTAAGGATCTAAACTTATTTTCTCATACTTCAGATTTATACTTCTCTATCTTATAGGCATATGCATTTAATCAAAAAATAGAAAACACCAAAAACATAGACTTTACTACATTTTTCCATACTAGTCAAAATACAAAACACAAAAAAAAAAAAAACATGTTAGCATAGATCTTCATCTCTTGCTTTTTACAAAACCATTGCATCTTAGTCAAACTTTACAAAGCTTTCTAGCTAGATCTATATACTTTGTTTTCATTTGAAATTAAATTGCATATAGCTAGGTAGAAATTGCATTTTGGCCAAACCATAGGAGTGTGCATATAAAAAGAATACATCAAACATCCACTTTACCTAGGCATGGAAACCACCACATAAAGTGTTTCCTAGTGAACCCTCACCCCATTCATCGACAAACACCAAAGAGAGCGCAACTCAAGTGCTTCTCATCTGAGGTGCAGATCCATTATTTTCCCTCCCCTTTTAGGCATGGATCCATTAGCCTGGAAGAAAGGGGTGCAAAAATTTTAGGTCTACATTCTTTGGTGAACCCGACGTGAACTACACCATCATTGTCAAACTTTGTTATTTTTCCTTTTAAAAAAAATAAAAAAAAAAATTTCTAAATGGTAGAAAATAGTATTAAAGAGTCTTCCTTTATAGACCTTAGAAAAATGCTCATAGAACAAGAAGTTGACCTCTTCTACAAAAATTATCATTCAGAACGTCAAGTGGACTTGTGGAAAAACTTTGGTATCATTGAGAATAGATCTGAAGAAATAAGGAAAATTAAAAGAATTGATGTTACTAAAGCCCTAGGGCCAGGTTATTACTCTCCTTATTTTGAAATCAAAAGAAGTTGTGAATGTTGGCTTACAAACAAACGAGCTAGTGTTCATTCAAACATCTATCCTTGGGATAACTATCTGGAAGAAGCATTAAATATCCATCAATTCTTAGCATACTTAGAGAACAATGAGGTAACCCTAGAACAAAGAAGAAGATATCACAAAGCACCTAGGGCAGTCCTCTTTCGAGACTATTGTTATGAATTGCAAGTTCAACCTTCTACCTCAGAAACTAAGGAACTTACCCTTGTCCACTTCATCCAACTTCTAGTAAATGATTTCTCTTTTGAGGAAGAACACTACATGAGTCCTGAAGATCTAGAGCCCATTAATGACATTCACAAGATTTTCAAGGAAGATTAAACCATTTAGCATTGTTATCAAAATTTTGTAAATACTTGAGTTAAAGAATAGTAGATTGTTTTATTTTTAAAAAAAAAAAAAAAAAAAAAAAAAAAAAAAAAAAAAAAAAAAAAAAAAAAAAAAAAAAAAAAAAACAAAAAAAAAAAAAAAAAAAAAAAAAAAAAAAAAAAAAATTTAATTAGCATCGATAGGAAAGATGCCTAAAAATTTAAGGAGTGGTAAACAAGTGGCTACTAGCTCGAAGATGAGTCAAAAACTAAAAACCCTAATGCTGAAGTAGAAATAGAAGAAATTCTAGGAGAACAACAACTACAAATAGAACAAAATGAAGAAAATGAAACAATCGACCATAATGACCCAAAGTTGGGACCTCAAGGGGATATTCATTTTCAATCCATGCAACACTTTTGTGAATTTTTAAACCATAATCGAGCTGCCATCACTAATGTGTTGGAAATAGAAGATCAACTTGCAAGAGGTGACTTCTCAATGGAAGCAGCCCTAGAAGCAGCTTTCCAACTTCACCCAAAACCTGAGACATATATAAACGCTTCATTACAACATGACACTTATAATGATCATTCCTTAGATAATACCCAAAATATACCTCCTCAAGAAGATGATGCTCAAATGACACTACAACAACAACCTATTTTTGCAACTACTACAACCACTTCCACCCAAAAGAAACCTTCTCCATCTAATAATAATACTATTCTTTCTCAATATTTCCAACATCTATTCGCTCAAAATTCTACTTCTCAAAAAAATAAAAATATGCAAATTCCTAATTCTCCTCGACAAAATGCTCAACAAAATGCAACTCCTTATAAACTCAAAAATCCTCATATTTCAAACCCTATGCACAATCGTATCTCCATTTCCACTCCTTATAGGGTAGCACAACAGACATATTATCCTCCACATGGCAACATAGTAGCACAAAATAGACATGATGGGCAACCACATCATCTTGAAACTATAGTGAAACAATTAGCTTCACGATTGGACCAAATAGACCCTTATCACCCTACATACAACTATAAGGAAATGTGTAACCAACCATTAGATCCTATTGTTGCTGCTAGACCATACCCTAAACGTTTCCCCATGCCGATTTTACCAATTTATAAGGGGGTCAAAGATCCAATCGAGCATATTCGTATGTTTAGGACAACCTGTCATGACATTGCATATGATGATATGTTATTATTAAAGATATTCCCAAAAATTTTAGGAGGTATGGCATTGGAATGGTACTATCAATTGCCAACACATTCTTTAATAAATTTTGAAGAAACTACAGAATTATTTGTACATCAATTTGGTGCCTACATAGAGAGGCATGTCACAATAAAATATTTGTACAACCTCAAACAAGGAAAAGAAGAGAGCTTCACAGAATTTCTAGCTCGATGGAGAAAACTTCTAGGAAAACTACATTTCACTTTACCTCCAAGGGAAATGTTAGAAATTTTCATTGGGAATTTACAAGAGCAATTATCCTATGAGTTAGCTACTACAACTGTAACATCCTTTGATCAAGCTATAGACTTGGCTAGAAGGGTAGAAGAAGCCCTAATCAGAAGGGGATAGTTTAAAAATAAGGATGAAGACAAGTCATCTAAAAATTAATACAAGAACAAACATGTGGTAGGAGATGGGGTTACAGATAGTAGACCCCCTCCAAATGTTAATACCATAGAAACTACAAAGAAGTTTGTGTTAAAAGCACCTCAAAGACCTCCACAATGTAACTTCACAAGATTAAACCAACCTTTGACAATGGTCTTACCACAATTGGTGGAAAGAGGTTTGATAAAATTGCCAGAGATACGACAACCTGACCCCTCTCAACCTTGGTATAGACCAGACCAACATTGTGATTTCCATCAAGTTGATGGACATCCAACCAACACTTGTAAAATATTAAAACACTTAGTACAAGACTTAATTGATAATGGAAATTTGGGAGTGGAAAATCCTCCACCTAAAGCTAATCCCCCAATAGAACCACAAAAGCAATAGGTGCAAAATGCCAATCAAGATCTAGACATCTTCCAAAATCCTTTACCAAACCATGGTAAGGAAGTTGTAAATCAGCTAGACTATAAGATTGTACCTCATCCAACATGTTATGTGGGAATGATTAGTAGTCACTTACCATCGCAACCTTCACAAACTTCCTTTGTGCCTACTCAATATGTTGTCACAATTGAGCCAATTCATGGAAGGACAATACAATTCTCATCCTTGAACCATATAGAAAGTGAAACTGAATCTGAGGTAGACATTAGTTCATTACATTCTAATAGTTCAGAAGATGAATCAGAACCAATTTTACCCATCACAGATTCATTAACTCTAGAGGAACCATTTCCAAGAATGATAACAACCCATCCTTCTTCACAACAACTTCTTCCCATAGAACAAACATCAAATGCTAGATCACAACTTGTTCAAGATGATCCTCCCATTCCCCATCAATCAAACAACATTGTGGCTACAGTTGGAGCCATTACTAGACAACAAGCTCAAAACCAAAATTCTCAATCGCAATTACCTACAACTCAACCAAATAATGAGGATCAACCACATTTTGTTCTGAAACAACCTTATAAGGGAAATAATGTAATTCGACCTCAACAAAAAGCTCCCTTTGATATTAATGAACAACTAGCTAATACAACAACTAGGATTTCTCTCTTAGATCTTCTTAGAACTTCATCAGTTCATAGAGAAGAATTAATGAACACCTTGAGTCAAATGATGGTACCTCAGGACATAGAACCAATTGTTGTAGTGAATGTTGTAGCTTCTCAAGGAGTTGACTACATTGATTTTCATGACAAAGATATACCTCCACACAGTATGCATAGGGATAATCCCTTATACATAACAACATTAATTGGAGATGTAGGTGTTAAGAGAGTATTAATTGACAATGGTTCATCCTTAAATATCTGCACCTATGACTTTTTCAAAAGGTTTGGGTTCAGAAATGAAGACTTAAGAAGAACTAAAATGATTATAAAAGATTTTAATGATGAAACCCAAGAAGCTTGTGGTGTGATATCTATCCCATTACAAGTTGGCCCTAGAATATTGGACACATCTATTTTTGTTGTATCTTGTCCTACATCATACAACATCCTTCTAGGATACCCTTGGATTAATGCAATGAGGGCAGTTCCCTCTACACTACATCAATGTGTCAAGTTTGAATTTAAAAATCAATTGGTCACCATCCATGGAGATCCTAGACCTTTTGATATGTGTGCAATGGTGGAACCTATTGATGTTCCATTTTGTCCAGCCTTATCATCATCAATTCCTGTTCCCCCTAAGTCTTCTTCCCCAAAAATTGAACCTTTACCTTCTTCTGACACAACTACACCATCTAAAACTGATAATCCTTCTACCTCATATCCCCTCACAGATGAAGCTTTACCAGACTTATCTACCATATTAGCACCTACAGAGCATGCTAATTTTGTTGTACAAGACTCCATTATCTTGTCCCAATTACCACCATCCCCACATACAATAGGTTTACCTCACAAATGAGGAAACATATATCATGTTGGAAGTTGTACTTTTATTTCTATAGGATGTTCTCTTGATAAAATTAATATCAAGCAAATAAGCTTTACATTCGATGAGAATAGTTTTGCTCAATGTTACTTTTCCAACAAATATATAAAATCAAAACAAATGATGTGTGATATGGGTTACAGAGGTAAAGGCTTGGGTCATTTTGAAAATGGTATACATGAACCATTTGAGGTTGAGGAATGGCCTGCCCGATGTGGTATAGGCTATATCCCTACAAAATCTCAACCTTTCCCTTTTAATGACGATGATCATCTAATCACCTATGATGAATATTTAGAAAATAAAAAATATTTAATGAATAATAAGAAGAGAAGACAAACTCATTTTTCTTGCAATATGATTTCAATAGTCCATCCAAAAATGATTGCCACTCCAGATGAGTGTATAGAAGGAGATGTCTTTTTTGACATCTCCCTTGAAGAAGTCATGAGGAATGGTTTCTTCTTCGATGGGTCTATCCCATGTATAGCCCATGTTCACACAATAACCCCACAAGAAGAGTTAGCCAAATTATCCCTAGAAGAACTTCAGGAAATGGGTGTTTCACCCACCCCTCCTAACTTCGAAAGGGACTTAAATATTTTGGTAGAAGATATCTTGAAAATCAATATTGGAACATAAATTAATCCTCACATGGTCAAAATTGGAGCTACCTTGAGTAAAGAAGAACAAATAAAATACACAAAACTTCTTGTGGAATACCCTGATATCTTTGCATGGACGTATGCAGATATGCCTGGCTTAGATCCTTCTGTTATCATGCACCACTTAGTGGTGCATCCTGATGCTAAACCAGTGAAACAAAAACTTAGGAAAATGCATCCTAAAGTAGCCTTACTAGTTAAATATGAATTACAAAAATTATTAGATGTTGATTTCATTCAAGCCATAGATTACTCTGATTGGATATCCAATGTCATCCCAGTAACCAAAAAAGAGGCTACTAAAATCAGAGTATGTACTGATTTTAGGGACATCAATGTTGCATGTCCCAAAGATGATTTTCCCCTTCCTAATATGGATCAAATCATTGATTTCATAGTAGGAAGTGGGATGTTATCCCTTATGGATGGATTTTCTGGATATAACCAAATCCGTATAGCACAAGAAGATCAACCCAAAACTACTTTCATTACACCTTGGGGGACTTTCTATTGGAAAGTAATGCCCTTTGGTCTAAAGAATGTAGGAGCAACTTATCAATGAGCTATGACCTACATGTTCCATGATATGATGTATGACATCTTACATGATTATGTAGATGACATCATAGCTCGATCCATTAAGGAAGAGGATCATATTCTCGACTTGCGATGAGTCTTTAATAGACTCCATGAATATAAAGTCCGCTTAAACCTATACAAATGTGTTTTTGGAGTAAAATCAGGTAAATTATTGGGATTTATTGTATCTATGTGAGGAATAGAGATAGATCCTATCAAAATCAAGGCAATCATTGATATACCACCACCAAAAACCTTGACAAAACTCAAAAGCTTACAAGGTAAGCTCCAATCTATCCATCATTTCATTGACAAATTGGTGGATAAATGTCAACCCTTTCTTAAGTTACTTAAGAAAGATAATTTTTTAAATGGGATGAAGAATTTCAAGAAGCCTTTGAAGCTCTTAAGACATATTTTCTTACACCACCAGTACTCGTTCCTCCTAGGCCCGAGCATCCTTTTATTCTATACATTTCTACCTCAGAACTTGCATTAGGAGCAATGCTAGCGCAACATGATGAGGATAAGAAAGAAAGAGCTATTTATTACATAAGAAGAACCTTGATAAGTTATGAAACTCATTATACTCCTTTAGAAAAACTCTGCTTAGCTATTGTGTTTTCTACACAAAAACTGTGCCATTATATGCTTAGTCAAAAAACTTTTGTCATAGCAAAATTTGATCCATTAAGATACTTGATGAGTAGACCTTATCTATCAGGATGCGCAGCAAAATGGGTTCTAGATCTGAGTGAGTTTGATCTAACCTTTATTGGATAAAAATCCATTAAAGGGTAAGTCATAGCTGATCAACTCGTCATTGCCCCTCTAGAATCTACTCATCCTTTGACAATAGAGTTTCCAGATGAATGCCTTAACCTAGAAGGTGAACATTTAGATTCTTGGACTCTATTTTTTGATGGAGCCCATTGCATGAGTGGTATAGGTGCAGGCATTATATTAGTGTCTCCCCATAAAAAACTTATCCCATTATATTTTAAACTCCAATTTTCTTATACAAATAATACAATAGAATATGAAGCCTTGATCCTTGGGTTACGAGCAACTTTATCCTTAAATATTAAAATTTTATCAATTTTTGGAGACTCACAACTCATGGTAAATCAAATCAATAACATTTATCAAACCGAGATGAGAAACTGCCCTTATAAAGAGTATGTTTTGAAACTTATATCTTTATTTGAGAAAGTTACTATCAAAGCTATCCCTCATACTAGTAATCATTCTATGGATGCTATGGCAACAATTGCTTCTCTTATTCCTTTAGAATTGGATGATGATCATGCTACTATCATCATTCACCAACTTTAAGAACCTACATCATTAGAATCTTGCCTAGCACCCTTAGATGTTTTCACAATTGAAGAAACATCCTCAGAATCATGGTATGGAGATATCTTCGATTTTCTCCAAAATGGGTCATACCCAGATGGCTTAGATAGGAATCAACATAGACTATTACGTAGAAGAGTTGTTCATTTCATAATTATTAAAAATAATTTATATAAAATATCCTTTGAAGGTATCCTTTTAAGATGCCTCAACCTAGAGGAATCCAAGAAAGCACTAAGTGAAGTGCATGATGGATCTTGTGGAGGTCATTTTAGTGGTGGAGCCATAACTAAAAAGCTCCTACGAATGGGCTATTTTTGGCCCTCCATGGAAAAATATGCCAATGACTATGTGCATAGATGTGAAAAATATCAGAGACACACAAATTTAGTCCATGCTCCTACCCAAGAGCTTCAAGCTATCTCTTCCCCTTGGCCTTTTTCAAAATGGGGCTTAGACATTATAGGGAAAATTAATCCAATTTCATCAGATGGTCATAAATTCATCATAACAACAACTGAATATTTTACAAAATGGGTAGAAGCCATGCCATTGGCTTCTTGCATAGGAACCCAAGTCTCTAAATTTATTTTTAATCAAATCATCTATAGATTTGGGATTCCATCCACACTTGTTTCTGATAATGGAACTTGCTTCAAAAATAAAGATATACAAAAACTTTGTGCTAAGTATAAAATCCAACATAGATGGTCTACTCCTTACTATCCATAAGGAAATGGCCAAGTTGAAGCATCCAATAAAACTTTAATTAAAATACTAAAAATATTGGTTAATAAATCAGGACGAGATTGGCATACTCAATTATATCCTGCTTTATGGGCTTATCGAACTAGTGTTCGAACCCCTACTGGCGCTTCTCCTTTTGTCTTGGTATATGGCGTTGAAGTCGTATTTCCTTTTGAGCTTGAAGTCCCTTCTTTAGGTCTTTTACTTCAAGATGCCGAAGTAGGAGATGAATATCATGTTGGACGACTAAGCCAATTGGAATTACTAGATGAAAAGTGCATAAATGCTTTAGAGCACCTTCGCTCCTATCAAGATAAACTCAAAATATCATACTCTAAGAAATTTCATACTCGATATTTTGAGATTGGAGATCTAGTTCTTAAAGAAAATCAGAAAAATACAAATGCTCGAACTGATTTAAAAGGAAAATTTCAACCAAATTGGCTAGGTCCATTCATCATCACTGCAAAATTTGGATCAGGTGCATATCATTTGGCTACCTTAGATGGAAAATACCTTAAGGAACCAATGAACATTATGCATCTTAAAAGATACTATGCATAAAATCAAAAAGTCTCACCATTGTACATAGTTGTAAATACCTTGTACATACATTTATTGCATCTACTTCAATCATCATATTTAAATCATCTTTCACTTAGTTGCATTTATCTATGAATTTATCAAAATAAAATTGTGGTCCAATTACATACGACATATGGTCACATCCAATTATTATTCTACTTATATAATTAGACCGATGTTGTCAAAATTCATAGTTAATTTTGGTTTACTTTGGAGGAATTCAAAAATTATCTTGAACCACTCACCAAAATACACATTTTAATAAAATATTGATTCTTAGTATTGATTATAAATCTCTCTTGAACCAAAATCACTACTGCTTCACTAAATAAATTTTGAAGTTTTGGGAACTGATCTTGCCACTTTTTGAACCAAAATACACTTACACATCTTAAAAATGATTTTGCACAAGGGAAGATGATGCTACATAGTAGACCTAGCTCCTTAAGCGAAAGGTTTCCCTTGCTATCCTATTATGCGCATGGTCTAGAATGCTGAGAATTGGCAAAAGGACAAGCTCCTCCCTACCCGAATAAAATCCCTTGCTCTTTGTCTAATCTGAGCAAGTATCCCTTAATAAGAAAAAAGAGTAAAAAGCAAAAGCAAAATACCTTTTACTACAAAGCAATAAAATCCCCTTGTTCAAAACAAAAAATGAACAAGAATCCCTACTCAAAGAAATCAAAATAAAAGAAGGGGGTAATGAGCTTGAATCCCTAGAATTCCTCAGTTATTTGAACACCATGGGGTGATCCCTATTACAACAATGGGCTGAATGAATCCCTCCTGGCAATAGGGTAGTCTTACGCGTGGTGACATGTCTATCACATTAGCGACCTTCTTTTGTATAGACCAATGTCAGCTTGTGGATTAGCTAGCTTTTGGTAGCTTGTATTACATAGTAGTTAAGTCTAACTGAATGCATAAAATCATGGTAAATGAACTCCTCATTTTGCACACACATTGGTTCTTAAAGTTGGTTTGCATCATTACCTTACTCAAAATTGGTAAATGAACTTCATAAGCACACACATTTGATCCTTGAGAGATTTTGTATCATAATTAAGGTCAAGATGGAAAATGAATACACAAATCACACACTGGTTCTTGATAAATTTGACTTCATCCTAGAAATGACCAAAATTCTCCTTGAAGGTTGATTAGCAAACATCATTATTTCATCATGGATTTGTATGACTATTAGCATATGCAATTGGTCCTAAAAAATAGTTAATCTTGCATTTTCATACCTATCACTTAGCATAAATGCTTCCATTTTACTATATTGCATGATTGCTTATCATTTATAAAAACTTGCATTTGATCATACATAATCACTTTCTCATATAACTACATATTGACTTCACGATGATGGCATGAGACAACCCTAATAAAATATTTCTATTTACTTCACACTAGGAATCTTATGCCTAGCGCAAGTCCTCTACCCAATTTTTCATGCTTAGTCACCTTCATCTAATAATACTTCCTTTTAAGATTAACTTAGAATTAATCTTAAAAATCATAAAATACTTTTCATCAAACTTATCACTTTTAAACCAACAAAATTTCAAAATTATTTTGTTGACCACAACCCTTTGATGTTAACAATATAGTAAAATCTCATACAAGAATCTCTTAACGACCAACGCGAGGGGCAGCCTCCATAGACGGTCATATACAAGCATACATCCTCGAGATATATTGTTAACTGATCAAAATCAATAGGGTTCATTTTCAAAATACTTTTCTTCTACAAAACAATCCAATCACACTACATTACAAAATATCAATTTCATTAAATCACACTTTACTTTTTCCATATCTTGATTAAGCATGATGAAAGAAAAATTAGCAATCAAACATGACTGAAAGCATGATTATGTAGATCATCAAAAACAAATCATATTTTGCATTACACATACACATAAAAATCAAAATATCAAAAAGAGAACAAAAATAGTCAGATATATATATATATCATCAAAAATACATAGGGTACAAAAAATTGTGGGCCCCTTTGTTGCTTGGCATCACTGCATAACCAAACATGACATCCTCATCCGTGCTTTCAGACTATACCACCACTATCCTTGTTTGCATTTCCCACTCTGTGCTACACTGGTTACCGTAGTTGGTGAGGTCTACGTCCTCGACACCATTCGGTGCAATCCACGACCAAATATTTTGGAACGCTGCATCATCGCTGTGTGCCCCGTTGCGAAATAATATGTGATTTATAATTTGTCTGCATCAAAATTTTCTATCTTGGGGCCCAATACATCGCCCATCTATCCTTTCCACATGCCAACTCCCGCGCTGTTGTTGTGGTTTCAATGTCTCGACCGTTCTGCACCCCATTTCCAAGTCGTAAAGTCGATGTCGAAGTGATTTCTTTAATGCCAAAACTAATGCCATCATCCCGACATTTCTCCATAGTCTACATCGTTTGCCGATTGCTGAAGTAACATTCGAAGTCATCCATATTGTCATGCTATGCCTTCGAACATCTGAATTTCTCCATCTACGCGTCATTACTTTCCAGGTAAGCTTACCACCGTGAGACTACTCGATGAAAACCTTCACCCGATTTCGTACCGCGTTCGAGTGTATTCTCACCGCTTCCCACTTCTTGGTCTACGCTGCGCTGAGTCTCTGCTGACTTTCCATGAGCTACATTAAAATATCCCACTACGCCGCTCGAGTAAGTGTGGCCTTTGATCTCATTAAATACCCATACATTTAGATTATCGCTGCCATTTTCTCTCACTGTGCGCAACATCATTGACCATCAAATCACTCTAGCGATCGTCCCATATCTCTTTCGGGGTGTGTTGAAAAAAACCTACGTTCCTTATGCTGCCACACTATTGAAATTAGTTGCCTCGATAAAAAACCCTCGACATCATCATGCTTCGTCGTCATTTAGATCTTTCTTGCCAATTCACCCCATATGCGGCCATCGTTTACCCTCCATGGGGCCCACCATGGCCTTCCGTGATGCCGAAAGGTGTAGCCCGCATGTGCCGTATCATCCGCCCTATCATGTTCTATTCTTCGGGAGTGTATTCACGTACAAACTGTTGCATTAAACCATACACATTGTGTTCCCTCATGAGCGTCGCCTCATCATCGGCCACGTCCTTGCCGAGTCACCGTGTCATCTGGACAAGATTCGTCTCAGCTACCTTCGTATTTCTCTGCCATGGGCCTGTCATAGTGAGATATCCCCACTGTCGATGCATCCTTGTCCCAACCGAGTGTGCCTCACTGCTAACCTGCACACATAAAGTAAGACATTGTCAATATTAACCCAATTAAACCAAACAAGATTATCTTTTAAAACTTTATTAAGCCTAAGTGCCTTACTTTCATGCACTTTTATATATAAGTGGTTTACAATAAATTTACCTATTTTATTTTGATTTACTTTTGTTTTAATATTAATATATATAAATATATTTTTAATTCATTTATTCATTTTTATACTTATTAAATCTATATATAGATATAAATAGATCTTATTTTGTTTTATTATTAGTATTTATTTTTTTGTTTTAAACTTTAAATTTGTATATATATATAGAATATATATAAACTTATTATTAATTTTTGTTTATTTTATTATTATATGAAAGATGAAAGCACAACACTTAACAAGAAAACTCGCTAACAAGAAACTGACGATAAAATCATCGACAAGAAACTGACGATAAAATGTCATCGACAAAAAAAAAATGATGACAAAAAGTCATCAACAGTAAATTGATGATAAAAGATCATCAATGAATTTTGACAATAAAAAATGTTCAACAACTTTACAAATAAAAATTGTCAACAAGAAACTGACGATAACTGTAAACCCACAACAATAGAGACACATTTAACTAACTCAAAGAGAGCCCCAATTAATTCGAAAATCGATGAAATAAAACATGACCCAAGACGAAGTGATGGAGACTGATATGAATACATCAAGTATGGAACTTATTAACATTACCGCTCCGAAG
Organism: Wollemia nobilis; assembly: GCA_028583015.1. Classification (NCBI taxonomy): domain Eukaryota; kingdom Viridiplantae; phylum Streptophyta; class Pinopsida; order Araucariales; family Araucariaceae; genus Wollemia; species Wollemia nobilis. The sequence goes on from JAQPPZ010001808.1 coordinate 1,183,317, forward strand.
ACAACCAAGAACTCTCAAAACCAAAAATAAAAAGGTGGGTCCCCAAGTTTTGGGGGTACGTTGTGGAGCAGCCACAACAAATGGTGACTCTGCTGGGAAATGCTCCTGAGCATTTTGGTAAGAACCCAACCTGAAATGAAAACACACAAGATCAGCGAGACACAATAATTTAGCAACGTCTCGAGAAGATGGGGGTAAACAACTTTAGAATGAAAACAACTAATCCATCTGCCTTTGCTCAGTGTGTGCAAAAGTGATTCATTCCCGCATTTCTAAAAGTCCTCCAGATTCCATCATCCCTTTCTGCATTAGGCTATGAAGTACAACTCATGAAGTGAAGACTTTTACAGATAGAGCCCCACTGCCAGTCAGGCATCTATAGCCCCGGTGAGGTTTATCTAACTCACCCGTGTGTTCGCTTAATGCTTTGCAAAGCCCATCTATCCTAGGTGTGTCTAGACTTCCAATACTCATTCTCTCTTTCTTCTTTTTTTCTCTTTTTTTTTTCTCTCTTTTTTTCTTTTTTTTTTTTTCTCTTTCTATGTATCAAACTTTGCCTAGCTAGGGCCCCACTACCAGTCAGGCATCTATAGCCCCGGTGGAGTTTTCCTGAACTAGATGACAGATTTCAAGAAATCTATTGCATAGCTTGTACCTATGGAACTCTTGCAAAGCCTCAAGTCTCACTAAGGTTAGAAAGCCAATAAGTAGAGCATTTTAGATTTTTGCCTAGGGTTGCAAATCAAGACAACTTCATCCTTCTTACTTCCAGAAACACCATTTAATGTGTGTGAGTCCCATGTGGAGCTTTGGCTAATCTTTCATTGTTCCACTTTCCACCATTTTGGTCCCCAAAATCTGAGCATGATCACCAAATAACTCATCCCCCTTTTCTTGGGTTCATCGATTTTCAGATCAAGTACTCCAACCTACTAAATAAAGGAGCTTCAAAAATGCCAGAGACCAAAAGTTAGTGACCACGAAATATTACCCCAAAGCAAAGGGAACAACCCACACAAAATTAAACACACAAAACTAAAAACCAAAATAAAATCCAAACCCAAAACTATATACAAATGTACAATATGGTACAAGATGGTGCAAAGCTTGAACTATCACTTCCCTGGATCCCAAACATGATTAGAACATTTCAAAAGACATATAACATGATAAGCATGCCAAATGTTGTAGGAATCCAACAAAAACAAGATTAAGCCAAACAATGCAACAAACTTCAACTTGCCTCTCTCACCCCACCAATTTGATTTAGTTCCATTAACAATCCCATAGGTGAGATTCAAATCATTAAATTGATTAGACAACATTTGATTTTCAATTGTTTCTTGTCTATTCTTTAAAATGTCAATTTCACAACTCAATTCCGAATTTAGAACTAGGCTTTCTTTTTCAAATATGAAATCTTGCAAACAAGAGCCTATTTCTAAAAATTTCAAAGCCAATTCATTATTCATGTTTTTAGGCCAATCAAATTTATGCAAAAATTTGCAAGCATCTAGGATATTTACTAAATGAGAATCATTATAAGTTTTTATCCTAGATTCAATAATTAATTGTTGATGAATTTGATTCAACAATTCAAGTGCATCAACTTCTTTTTCATTCATCAAAGCATTCTTATTAAAGGTGTAAGTAGAAATTAATCCTTGTTCTTCATTCACCTTCAATGGCATTTCATCATAAACATCATTCAAATTCAATAAATGGTCATACAAATTTTCACCTGAAGCTTGGATGCTTGGACACAAAGGGTTAGATTTTACCTTTTGCACATTTTCATTTACCAAAGCTTGGTGAGGATTTGCAATTTCTTCTTCTACCTCATGGTCTTTATCTTCATTGATTACCTGTTCATCAAACATACCAAAATTGGGCACCCAATTAAAAACATGTCCATCCTTTTCAAACCTTAAATCTTGTTGGTCAAGGTGTGTGTCAAGTAACCCATCTTGATGATCAATCATTTGAGTTGCTTCAAATAAATCAACCTCTTTGTCATTTGATTCCAACTCCTTGTTCACTATCCATGGTATCTCTTCATTTGAATCCTCAAAACAATCATGCGAATTAGTATCCAAATTTTCAATATCCCAAAATGAAAGAGCAGATTTTACCTCTTCCTCATCCAAAATAGATGAGTCATAAGAAATTTTTACCATTTCTTCCCTTTCTATTTCAACAAAATTTTCAATGAATTTATGTTCAACATGATCGAATTTTGTAACCTTCTCAAATCTTGTGAATGTAATATCTTCATATGAAGTAGAAGTTTCAACCTCCTGCATATCAAGTGGAATAGAAGTTTCATCAATAGGGGTGTGAGAAAATAACACATCTTCATATCTTCCCCAACCATTGTAAAAATTGTCATCCAAATTCATGGGATGAAACTCTATGGTATCTGTGACATGATCTTTTGATTCATCCATCAATTCTTTTTCTTCTTTGTCCTTGGTAGTAGGATCATTATCATCTTCCAAAATTTGATGAGATTCCAACCCTTCTTCCAAAATATTCTCAAATTGTGCAGGAGTTGTAATATCTTCCTGTGAGAAAGCGATTGTGTTATCCTGCATATCAATTGACACAAAGGGTTCATTAGAAGGTTTAGAGTGAGCATATTCATCCAATTTCTTCCAAGAATCATAGTGATCATCTTCCAAAATCAAGTTGTGATGCTCAACTATTTCTTCAACATCTTCCAATTCATCAACATGTTTCTCATCAAATTCACCTTCACCTTCCTTAGATGGTTCAATGATTTCCAAAAGTGGGCTACTTTTTGTATCCAAGTTTGTAAGATCAATATCTACATTTGTAACCCATGATTCAATTTCATCACAATTTGGAGGGTGAGGAATTTCTTGATCATTAGTTTCAACAATCTCATCCAAAGTGTCTTCCAAGAACAAGTGGTGAAATTCTATTATGTCTTCAAATTCATTTATTGATTCTCTTCCAATTTCACTTTCAACCACTTCATTCAATTCTATGGTAGGTTCTGTCCTATCACATATCTCCAACACTAATTAGATTTAGGACACCATTATCTGAATACTCATGCACTTCTAGAAATGAATCCATCTCTACACAATCCTCATTAGTGGATGTTGGCTTGGCAACTTGCACCTCCTCTTGGGCAATATCTAAGGTGGTTGTAATATTTGGACATTCAAATTCATCCCCTTGATCATTCACCTTAGGCATCATTGGAGTGGAGGGTGCTATATTAGATGGTTGGTGTAGGTTGGCATCAATAACTCTAGAAGAACAATCTCTCATGGGAACATGTTGTGCCTCTTCTTCCACTTCACCATTGTTCTACCATTACTAGGATCTCATAGATTGTAGCTAAAGATGGGTCATCAAAATTTTTCCTTAAAGATGTAGCAAGTATGGGGGGTATGGCTCCCATGTATACTTGAATAGCTTCCTCTTCCATATGTCAAAACTTTCCCACATTTGAGAGTACAACTCATGAAACCTCTCATTGAATTGACTCATGGATTCATTAGGCTCTTTACGAATAGAGGTAAATTGATTTTGCAACATATCTAAGTCAACTTGATTACCAAAATGATAAAGATAGGTTGCTTCTAATCGGATCCAAGAAGTCCTAACCTCCATGGGTAATTGGCCATACCAAAAGAATGGTTTGTCATCCAAAATGTATGAGAATAACCTACAAGCAACATCCTCATAGAAAATTTGGCATTGAAATAATGTGCTCTTGTAGACATGCAATTTTTGTAGGTATCCTAATGTCACCTCTTGATTAAACTGTCATAGAAACTCCAATAACATTTCAAGAATTTGATGGGGTATCCCATGCATAGGAAAACCCTTATAATGATCCCCCATCATAGATACCATTCTTTCTCTTAAAGATACCACTTCAGCTCTTATATCAAATGTCGCCATTAGTGAAACTCAAAGAATAACTTTAGAACCAAATTTGTTAGTCAAATAAAAATATCTTGCAAAGAAGCATAAAATGACTAACAATTTTCAAATGAGTAAACCACAAAGATCATCATGTTAGTATCATCCAAAAGATATGCATCAATTAAATCATGACATGAAAGAACATTCTCAAATTTGCCAAAAGGTTAGTATTAACACATCATCAAATAGAGAATGTTAGAATCAATGAAAGTGATCAACAAAATTTCATTAGTCAAGACCAATGTCTTTGGATAAATCTTTCAAGTAACATGAACAATTTAGCATCTAAATAGCAATAGAATAAATCAACTCAAACCCTCTTAGCTCCCAAAGTGTTGAGTGCTAAAATATTACCAAAGATGCTAATCAAATGAACTTGAAATATTTAGCAATTAAAACTCTCAAAGTTACACCAAATCACATCATTCATGTATGAACAATCCAAAAGCGTTAGATCAATGAAAACCAATGCATGAATTGCTTAGCATAAATAAAATAAAGTAAACCAATTCGCCCTCCTTCTAGAATTTTTATTTAAATAATATCAGGCCCTCCTTCTAGCACCAAAATGTTGAGTGTTAATTTTACCCAATTGTGAAATTACACTCTCCCTTAGGGTTTGGATCCCAAAACCCTCTCTTGCAAAGAAGTTAAACAAAACAACTTCTCCAAGGTCTCCGCTATATTAGCATTTGCATATGTGTATTAGTAATCTCAATAAAAATATATCAATTCAATGCTAGGAACACCTTAGTGATTGCAAGTAACTCGTAAACAAGGGGCATGTGTTGGTTTATTTTACCATGCTACTTTAATGATTGTTCATGAAACCAAAATAAAAGTAAATGTGAATTGGCCCTCATATGACCACGATGTAGTGCCTTAATTCCTTTTATCTTGAGGATTTTAAGGTAGATTTTATCTTCCCTTATTAAGTGGATTTTAATCAAGTTTTACCTTGCATTAAATCCTACTTTAAACATGAAAGTAAAGATTAAAATCTATCTATGAATGTGAATCCGAAATGATGAATAGGCTCATTAAATGTAGCTTCTTATCATGAAGATAAAGATAGCCTTTGATATGATTAATAAATTATTCCTCTTTGGTGAAATTAATTTTCACAAAGAGATAATAATTTATTGCCTTAAAATAATGGCTTTAAAATGTCATTTAATTATCCCTCTTTAATGAAATAATTTTCATAAAGAAAAATAATTTAATGCTTTAAAATAACAACCTTTTAATGTAACATATAAAATTACCTCTCTTCAATGAAATCAGAATTTTCATGAAGAAAGGTGCATTTATTGCTCCAAAAATGATGGCTCATGAAATGCCATGAAAATTTCCCCCCTTTCAATGAAATTGAAATTTTCATAAAGGAAAGGTCATCTTATGCTTATGAATGAAAATGCAGAATTTAAAAATCTGATTTACCTCCAAAACTTAAAAAAATAAATTTTCGAAATTATAAAAACCCTTAAAAACAATAGTTTTCAAAAATTAATATAAAATCGAAATGACATCGGAATGAGTCCGAATCTGTTGCGTATGGAATATTGATGTTCATTCTAGGCAGCCATGTAATTATTTTTGTCATTTTATTTTTTACGATTTTTATTTTAATGCCTGAAAATTAAAAAAAATCTGTAAAATGAAAAGTTGGAAAACTGAAAAATAAAAATCTGAAAATAAATTTAAATGCTGAAAACGTAGACATGCAAAGCTTTGTCAGTTTGATGGCACCCCATCCTGCAAAACCGAAGATGTGAGAAACTCTTACATGCAACCTAGTCTATTCAACCTGCATTTGCACAATCGAAATAAACTAAGTGCTAGCTCCTAGGGTTCAAAAATAAATTTCAGATTTCAAACATTCACATGAAGTAACCAAAAAAATGCATAAACTTCATCTATAAATTTGAAATCTGAAAGGGAAAAGATAAACAATTAAATCTGAGCATGCAGAAAAATCTCCTTCTTTCTTGCTAACAAGGCCTCAAATTTCTGAAAAAATCTTTTGCATTAAAAAAATATTTTCATTTTACATCCAAAATTTTAGCAGCATTCTGGCCTTCTCCTAAAAATTCTAGCCCCTTTTCATTTTTTGCACTCCTATATTTGAAACCCTCTCAAAAGTTTTCACCTCATTCAAGTTTGACTTTGAAACATCACTTCCATTAGGCTTCCCACCATTTCGTTTCTCTTTATTTGGCTTTCCAAACTCGTGATGTCTCCAAACGCAAGGTTTCAATGTAATTGATGGCCTTCTTCTCTTTGTTTACATCCTTTGTATTTATGGCCCTAAGTCACTTGGCACCTTTACCATGTAATACCTCTGTAATAAATCAAAAGACCTGCATATATTATAAATGATGTCTTTTGTCCTTTTGTCTCGTAATTTTTCCCTCTTATGTTACATACCTTTTATTATATCCTTAGTGATAATGATGAAATCCCTTTTTTATTTTGCTTGTAACCCCCAACTTTATATCCTATTTTGTTTCTAAATCACTGTGTATTCTAAGGTAATGTTAGCCCATTAAATTATAATTTTGTATATTAACAACAACACATTGCTATTTCAAACCACGACCTCGTCCTAATCGATGATTAATGGTCCGAACCCGCTGCTATCCAGGCCTTTCTCGACTTATCATGTCGTGTCTTCGTATAGCGCGATGTCGCTGATGGCCCTTGTATCTACACAAAGATTCTAGTCCTATCATCTGCCCTATCATGTTCCATTCTCCAGGAGTGTATTCACATCCAAACTCTTGTATTAAACCATACAAACTACGTTCTCCCGTGAGCGCTGCCCGGTGCAGTCCTCATCATCGACCACATCCTCGTCGAGTAACCGTGTCATCTGGACAAGATTCGTCTCTGCAACCTCCGTATTTCTCTGCCATGGACCTGCCATTGTGAGATATCCCCACTGTCGATGCGTTCTTGTCCCAACAGAGTTTGCCTCAGCTGCTAACCTGCACACATAAAGTAAGACATTGTCAATATTAACCCAATTAAACCAAACAAGATTATCTTTTAAAACTTTATTAAGCCGAAGTGCCTTACTTTCATGCACTTTTATATATATATATATATATATATATATATATATATATATATATATATATATATATAAAAGTATTTTAACATTAAATTTACCTATTTTATTTTGTTTTAATTTTAATATATATTAGTATATTTTTAATTCATTTATTCATTTTTATATTTATAAAAAAAATATATATATATATATACTTATTTTGTTCTTTTATTATTATTATTATTATTATTATTTTTAAACTTTAAATATATATATATATATATATATAAACTTATTATTAATTTTTTTATTTTATTATTATATGAAACATAAAAGACGAAAACATAACACTTAACAAGAAAACTCACTAACAAGAAACTGACGATAAAATTGTTGACAAGCAACTGACGACAAAAGGTTGTCAACAAAAAAAATAACGATAAAAAGTCGTCAACAGAAAATTGACGATAAAAGATTGTCGATGACTTTTGACAATAAAAAATCTTCGACAACTTTGCAAATAAAAATCCTTGACAAGAAAACATCATCGACAAGATACTGACGATAAATGTAAACCCACAACAATAGAGACACATTCAACTAACTCAAAGAAAGCCCCAAATAATTCAAAAAGTGATGAAATAAAATACGATCCAAGACGGAGTGATGGAGATTGATATGAATACATCAAGTATGGAACTTATTAACATTACCGCTTCGAAGACAACCAAGAACTCTCAAAACCAAAAATTAAAATGTGGGTCCCCAATTTTAGGGTACGTTTTGGAGCAGCCACAACAAGTAGCACAAAATGTAGGGTCCTCAGGAAAACCGCATGTTGGTATCCCTCATGTCCACTACAACCTCTACCAACCCCCATGGCAAGTGTCGACCACTTTAATGACACACTAGTAGCCCAAAAACTATCTTTGCCAACACTATTATCAGGTGAGACATCCTATCTGCTGCTACCAGTCCCTCTATGCTAACTCTTCTTTGCTCAATAAAAAATTATGGGTCTCCCATAAGTCGTTGCATAGCTTGATCATGGGCCAATGACTGATACACAAACTGACCCCTAATCGATACTCTAAGGATCATCCACACATCCTCTAGAGTAGGGACCATCTTCCTTTTAGGTAGCCATAATATAGATGATCCTGGGTACTACCGCTTGGCTAAAGCCATAAGCAAACTATAATCTACCTATATATATGGTATCTCGGCCACGTGGTTCAGCCCCACCATTGTCAGAGTATCTCTCTCATCTGCGTCAAGAGCTCAAACATGATCCTCAAACCCTGTGTGTCACCACTCATGACCCTTAAGTGATCCTTGCAAAGTCAAAATAAAAGCAAATTAGTTATAAAACCGCAAAAATATCAAATAAATAAAGCATACATTGTAAACTTAAGTTCTAATTGATAAAATTTAGACTTAAAAAGTAAATTCGAACTTAAAGTACAAATTTAGACATTTCAAAAATGAATTTGGACATTTGAATTTGCAAATTCAAACCTATCACAAAAAATTGGATGTACAAATTAATTGAAAAGCGTCTGAATTCATGAATTCGAATGCCTTTTCTAACGAATTCGGATGTTTGAATTTATCGAAATGATCTAAATTGGTCACTATGACTGCGCGACAATAGACCACATCTAAAAATAAATAAAATCCTAAAAATTAAGCAAAAAATTCCAAACAAGAAGTTATAAATCACTTACCCGCATACTCCCTCCATTTATATCATTCTTGGCTCGAAATTTGTCTGCCCAATGCACAACAGTTGCCATTTTCTTGTTTTTCTCCAAAGCTCAATTTTGTAGAAAAGTGAGGGTAAAAATGAATTAGGGTTTTACCCTAATTTCTATTTTATATTACCTTTGTACCCATTTTTTGCTTCAAATTTTGAGTTTTGTAATAAATTTCAAGTTTTTTATAAAACTCGAAAGGGGTACCCTAGACAATAAAAAAAAAAAAAAAATTGAATAAACTTATTTTTCATAGCATAACACCCATTTTTGCTACATATTTATTTAACGTATTTATTTTTCATAAATGCGCCAAAGAGGGGGCAAAATGTGACAGTGGAATTTTGACCCTCAAAATTCCCTTTTCCTAATAAAACATGTTAATCATCCTAACAACTTGAAATTTACTCTTAAGTACCCTTGCCTTGATATTTTTGCAAAAAAATTGAAAAATGCTTTAATTTCTCCCCTTTTTGATAAATTTGGGCAAGCCCGATGAAATCAAACTTGTCCGATGATTTCGGTTGACCCAAAATTATCCAAATCCTACGTGTATCTAATTTAGGTGCTCTTTTGGGATTTTGAACCAAATATGGATGAATCCAGATTCTCGACAAATTCGGGTGATCCAAATTTGTCCAAATCAAGCAAAAACCCAAATTGGCTTAACAACCTGGCCTATTCTCGCCCACCTACCTAATTCCTCAACCTGCATCAAGCATTTAAACCCTAGAAAATATTTAGGAGATTTAGGAAAGCTTGATTGAAGAAGGAGATTTAGGAGCTTTGTTGCAGGTTGCAGAAAATATTTTAACCTTTTGATCACCATTCTAGAAGCCCATAGACACGGTGACACATATTGTATACTCAGATCTAGTTTATACTTAGTTGCAATTTGATTTATTTTATTATTTTTATAATTTTGAGTCACCCGAATTTATCATATGCGTACGATTTAAACCACTATTTTTGTAAAACTAGCCATTAGATTAATTTGGTTCACCTGAAATCATACATAGCGTACGAATTCATACATGGTGTTCGAGATCATACTAGTTTCTTATTAGGGGTACAATTTTGATAGTTACATTATTAGTTTGATTTAGATTTGCATTGTACTTTCTTATCTATTTTTAATATTGCACTGCATATTACTATTGCTACTGTATTTACTGCATTTAATATTTCATGTTTTGCATTATATTAATTGATCCTTTACTTTCTTTATGATTTTATAAAAGAACTGAGGGGATTTGACTGTTACTGATCATGATTTGCTATGACCTATGTAGATCCCCCATCCCTAATTCCAAATTTTGGTGTTGCATTGTGAAATTGCAGATTTTTGATATATTCGACTGACCTGAATTCATTTGACGAATTTGAACGTACGCATTCATCCTACAAAAATCTGAATTCATCCTATCAACTTGAATTCATCTGAAGCAAAGATCCAGATCAGGTAAGGATCTAAACTTGTTTTCTCATACTTCAGATTTATATTTCTTTATCTCATATGCATCTGCATTTAATCAAAAAAATAGAAAAGACCAAAAATATAGACTTTACTGCATTTTTCCATATTAGTCAAAATACAAAAGACAAAAGAAAAAGAGAAACATGTTAGCATAGATATTCATCTCTTGATTTTTACAAAACCATTGCATCTTAGTTAAAATTTACAAAGCTTTCTAATTAGATTTGTATACCTTATTTTCATTTGAAATTTAAGTGCATATAGCTATATAGAAATTGCATAGGTGTGCGCATTTAAAATAAATACATCAAAATATACACTTTACCTAAGTGTGGAAACTACCACAGAAAGTATTTCCTGGTGAACCCCACCCCATTCATCGACAAACACCAAGGAGAGTGCAACTCAAGCGCTTCTCATTTGAGATGTAGATCCATTATTTTCCCTCCCCTTTCAAGTGTGGATCCATTAGCCTGGGAGAAATGGGTGCAAAAATTTTGGACTTGCAAGTTCTAACATCCTTTTAAACTTTCCATCCATTTAATAAACTAAGGTCCCATACCCTTAATTAATCAAATGCTATTCAATCTTCATACTATAGCTTCTTGTATTTTTTCCCAAAATTACAGATAAACCTTATAACCTCTTCTTTATGTAAACATAGATATTTCATCTAATATATCCTTTAATATCCAAATTAAAGGTACTCTAAGTGAAGTCCATACTTCTCTTATTTAATTATTAAAAGGTATACTAAGAGAAAAATCATACTTCTCTTATTCAATATCCAAAATACAGTAAATCTTGCCTTCCAAAAATATGCATTCCTTAAATAAAAAGGGAGATTATTCTTCTCAATCTCTTATTAAATCCAAGAGAAGAGATTAGACCATTCAATCTCTAATTACTCCAAAAGGGGAGATTAATTCATTTAATCTCAATTTATTTCAAAAGAAGAGATTAATCCATTTAATCTCTAATTGTTCCAAAAGGGGATATTAATTCATTTAATCTCAATTTATTTTAAAATAAGAGATTAGTCCATTTAATCTTTAATTATTCCAAAAGGGAAGATTATATTCATTTAATCTCAATCTATTTAAAAGAAGATATTAGTCCATTTAATCTCTAATTATTCCAAAATGGGAGACCAATTAATTTAATCTCAATTTATTTTATGAGAAGATATTAGTCCATTTTATCTCTAATTATTTCAAAAGGAGAGATCAATTCAATTAATCTCAATTTTTTTTTTGTATTTACATGGTGGAATCGGTAGCCGCCACGAATCCGGGCAGGCTGTCCAGCTTTTATGGCCGCCATAGTATTCTGTGTTGTCCACCCCGAAAGCCGCCACATAGATCTTCGCGTAGTTCGCCCCTATAACCATCATGCCACAATAATTTTAAACCTTTTACGTCACTGAAAGCACCAGGAAAGGGACAAGCATTCAGTCCGGCGAGGCCCGAGATTTGAACCTTGGATAATCTCAATTTATTTTAAAATGAGAGATTAGTCCATTTAATCTCTAATGTCAATAGATTTTTCCTTTCCCTACCAACTATTCATATCCACTATTCATTTACTATTCACTATTCACTATTCAATATAGAATGAACTCCACATTCATTGATGAGGAATCTTAGACCTAGGGGCTAATTATTTTTAGACCTAGGATATGTTCATTAGGACTTAGTATGCAGAATAATCAATGTGAGTTGTTTCTTTCCTCCATTGAATGGTCTAGGTCTATGTCTAGGTGTAATTCTCTTCGTTGTTTTAGGGCTTATATCTTTAGCCTTTCCGTGATTGTGTACGTAAATCCTTGGAGCAGTTCATGATTTCCAGGATTACGATTTTTCATTTTGGACTTATTTAAGTCCTAAGTTTGCAAATAATATTTAGCTTCATTTTATTCCATATCAGTTGGTATCAGAGCGAAGAATTTTTGGAGATTTTGGGTCATTTCCGATCTCCATAGAGTGGTTTGGATAGGTTATCCACCTTCGTTCCTGTTTGAAGCTCAGGAGAAATTGCTGCAAATTTTGCTGCCACATTTTGCAGCAAATTGCTGTCAATTTCTTTGTTGTCAAAAATTGCTGACACATTTTCTTTCATAATCAGAAGTACACAACAAACTCCACATAATTTGATGTTGAGTTGTAGATAAGCACGCAAAGCTGTAAATCAAGCAATAGAATTAGCACTCATCTTCATCAGACCAATTCAAGAAGAAAAGCAAGCACCTAAGCACACTAATAATAGGAGTTCTTCAGTTCATTCAATACTTCAATCATTTTTTGATGTTTTTCAAGAACCCAAGAGTCTTCCTCTTGAAAGACAGATTAATCATAGTATTGAGATTGTTCCTGCATCTTCTCTTCCTAATTCTTCAATGTCTGAGACAATCAATAGTGCAAATGGAAGAAATTAAAAAGAAAATTCAAGCATTGTTGATTAAAGGGTTCATCAAACGCAGTACTTCCCCTTGTGCTTCTCCTATCTTGCTTGTGTTGAAGAAGGATGACACATGGAGATTATGCATTGATTTCAGGGCACTCAATAAGATTACAATCAAGAATCGTTATCCACTTCCTCACATTGATGATCTCTTGGACCAATTCCAAGGTGCAAAATTCTTCTCCAAGATTGATCTCAAAAGTGGGTATCATCAGGTGAGAATTCAAGCAGAAGATTCTTGGAAAACAACATTTAAGACCAAAATGGGGCTCTTTGAATGGCTTGTCATGCCCTTTGGCCTTACAAATGCTCTAGCTACATTCATGCGGCTGATGAATGAAGTATTCATATATTGTTTGGATCAATTTGTAATCATCTATTTGGATGACATTCTTATATATTCTTCTACTTGGGAGAATCATTTGGAACACTTGGAAACGGTTCTTCAAACTCTTTGAAAGAACCAATTGTATGCAAATTTTCCTAAATGTTCCTTTGGGCAAACATTCATTGCCTATCTTGGATTTGTAATTAGTGAAAAAGGTGTGCAAGTAGATCCTTCCAAAGTTGAATTTATCTTCTCTTGGCCAAATCCTACTTTAGTCACGAAGTTAAGAAGTTTTCTTGGACTTGCCAATTTCTAGCGCAAGTTCATTGGAGGATATTCTTCTATTGCTGCACCTTTACACTATTTGACGAAGATCAAAGTTCAGTTTCAGTGGACAAAGGATCAACAAAAAGCCTTTGACACATTGAAACAAAAATTGAGTCCTGCACCAGTTCTTGTTCTTCTTGATTTGTCTCAACCATTTGAGATAGAAAGCGATGCTTCGCAAGTTGCACTTGGAGTCGTGCTCATGCGGAATGGCCATCCAAGTGGCTTATCATTCGAAACATTTTTAGAGGCCAAGAAGAACTATTCTACATATGATAAGGAGTTCTATGCTTTGGTTCAAGCAATCAAGTATTAGAGGCATTATCTCTTGGGAAAAGAAATAATTGTTCATACAGATCACATGCCCCTTAAGTTTCTTCAATCTCAAACAAAAATTGAGGAAGCTAGACACATGAAATGGGCATCGTACTTGCAACAATTCCATTTGGTAATCAAGTACAAGAAAGGATGAAACAATGCAGTGGCTGATTTTTTGAGTCGTCCTCCTTCTACTCTTGTTTTGATAATTGTCACTACATCCCATCTTGGCTTCCAAACTTGGCCTACACAGTATCCTATGGATCCAGATTTTGAAAAAGTTTTCCACCAACTTTCCAATCCTTCTTAAAATTTGAGAGTTCTTTAGGACTTTCATATTCAAGATGGAATGTTGTACAAATTGGACAAAATTTGTGTTCCTCATGGAAACAGGGAGTCTCTTCTGAAGGAGGCTCATTCCACACTCTATGGGGGAAATTTTGGTAGGCAAAAAACTCTTCATCATCTTCAATGGTTTTTCTTTTGGCCACACATGCAAAGATATGTTCTTCAATTCTTGCGACAATGTGCAGTCTGTAATCGCTCCAAATCTACCAATAGGACATTTGGATTGAGCATGCCTTTGCCCATTCCTTCTCATCCGTGGGAAAGCATTTCCATGGATCTCTTGAGCGATTTTCCAATGACAATACGCAAGCATGATTGTGTCTTTGTTGTGGTGGACAGATTCAGCAAAATGGCCAAATTCATTCCTTGTCACAAGAGAAGTACTGCATAGGATCTTTCCCAACTCTTCTTTGAGGTGGTATGGCATTCTTTTGGTCTTCCTACCAGCATTGTCTCTGATCGTGACTCACGCTTTGTGGGTCACTTTTGGCGATCACTTTGGAAGATTTTGGGAGTATCTCTTAACTTCTCTATTGCTTATCATCCTCAATCCGATGGGCAAACAGAGGTAGTTAATCGTACTCTCATGCAGAGTTTGAGGATTTACCATCATTCCACTCCAACCAAGTGGGACTTAAGCCTCACTCACATTGAGCACGCCTACAACAGGGCCGTCCATAGTTCTACCGGGCACTCTCCATTTGAAGTCTGTTTTTGTTTTCAGCCACTTGCTCCTTATGAGTTACCTTTGTCTTTGCCTTCTTCAGCCACAATTCACATTCAGAAGGAACAAGACAAGTCCAACTCTTTTGTACATCATTTGCAAAGTCTTCAAGCCAAAGTGGTTCAAATTCTTTAGAAGACTCAGCAAAAGTAGAAACAACAGATGGACAAGCACCGCACTCCTCATTCCTTTCAATTTGGTGACAAAGTATGGTTTCATCTTGATAAACGACGATTTGTAGATAAGGCACATAGCAAAATCAAGCCTCTTCATTATGGGCCTTATACTATTCTTCAAAAAATCTCTGAGAATGCCTTTCACTTGGACCTTCCAGCTCATCTTGGCATTCATGATGTCGTCAATGTTGATCTTCTTAAACCATACTATGATTCCACATTGGAAATAGTTCCAGCCATCATGCATCCAGTTGATGTGGTTCTTGATGTTCAGCTTCCTCTTGATGCCGATATAGTCTTTGATATGAAGACCCGAAAAACATGCCAGGGTACTTCTACTTCATATCTTGTGGCTCGACGCGGCCAATTTCCACATCAGGCTCACTGGATTTTTGCTCACATTCTGTCCCGAGATTGTCCCTCTTTGTTAAAAGCATTGGAGTCCAATGCTTCTTTTGTTGGGATGAATGATGAGGAATCTTAGACCTAGGGGCTAATTATTTTTAGACCTAGGATATGTTCATTAGGACTTAGTATGCAGAATAATCAACATGAGTTGTTTCTTTCCTCCATTGAATGGTCTAGGTCTAGGTGTAATTCTTTTCGTTGTTTTAGGGCTTATATCTTTAGCCTTTTTGTGATTGTGTACGTAAATCCTTGGAGCAGTTCATGATTTTCAGGATTGTCCTAAGTTTGCAAATAATATTTAGCTTCATTTTATTCCATATCATTCATCCTCCTACACACAGCCAACATCTATAGACACTAAATTGTAGTTATTTTCACTAAAATTACTATTCATATCCACTATTCAATATTCACATAACCCCCATGGCTACCTAAGCTCTTTCTCACATCTAGCTCCTGGCCACCATGTGGCCTTCCATTTGACCTCTCTTGGGTTAATCTCCACCCTAGGTTGGTCAGTATACAAGGAAGACCTTCCTAGTTATTCCCTATAGAGGGACCCCACATCCACTTAATTTCAATGCTTTTCCTTTTTTTTAAGCAAATAAGCAATGTATTCCTACAAATATATTTATGCATATCAACAATATATTTCCACAATATATCTATGCATCTCAACGATATATTTCCACAATATATTATAAGGTCCACTATCTAAGTATTTCCACAATATATTAGAAAGTCCACTATCTATGTATTTCCACAATACATTATAAAATCCACTATCTAAGCATTTCGACAATGCATGAGAAAGTCTATTATCTAAGTACTTCCACAATAATTTAGAAAGTCTACTATCTAAGTATTTCTATAATACATTTAAAAAATCTATCATCTAAGCATTTCCACAATACTTTAAAAAGTCCACTATCTAATTATTTCCATAATACTTTAGAAATTCCACTATCTAAGTATTTCTATAATACTTTAGAAAGACTAATATCTAAGTATTTATTTTCTATATAAAAAGGACTATTATCTAAGTATTTCCACAATACTTTAAAAGTCCAAAGTATTTCAACAATAAATTTGAAAGTCTATTATATAAGTCTTTCCACAATATTTTAGAAAGTCTACTATCTAAAAATTTCCACAATACATTAGAAAGTCCATTATCTAAGTATTTCCACAATAATTTAAAAAGTCCACTATCTAAGTATTTCCACAATCCTTTAGAAATTCTAATGTTCATGATTTTGTTTATCCACAAAATCAAATATAACATAGCTTATACAAAGGAGAGATCCAACCTCACAAACCAAGTTGGGTTGGACTAGACTTCTTGTTGAGCAAGGTGCAGCAAAAGCATTGCAAAAGTATTGTCATTGTTGTCAACACAGACAGATTGATGCAGTTGATGCAGTTCAGAGGTCAGTCAGATCAAGTACAGTGATTTTCAAGGAAAACAGAAGTGACCCAGATTCAGAAATTTGCAAAAAAAGACAAGTAAGAAAACTGTCGCGATATCGCGACATGTTTTCTGTCGCGATATCGCGACAGGTTGAGAGGTCCGAAGGCAGAAAGAAAAATGTCGCGATATCGCGACATAACGGAGGAGAGAGAAAATGCATGCCAAATTGTCGCGATATCGCGACATAACTGAGGAGAGAGAAGGCGCAAGCAAAATTGTCACGATTTCGACATAAGAGAGAGAAAATGCAAAAAATGTCACGATTTCGTGACATGGCTGAGGAGAGAGAAGGCGCAAGCAAAATTGTCGTGATTTCGTGACAAAAAGGATGAGAGAGAAAGTGCATGAGAAAGTGTCGCGATATCGCGACAGTTTTCGAAGAAAAGCACTAAGGGCGCAAAGTGTCGCGATATCGCGACAAAAAGGAGGAGAGAGAAAGTTCATGAAAAATTGTCACGATTTCGCGACATGCTGGAAGGAAAGAAGCAAAGTTGAAAAACTATCGTGATTTCGTGACAAGTTTGGAGTAAAGGTGCCATGGACGAAAAGTGTCACGATTTCATGACAAGTTTGAAGAAGCAGCGCCTAGGATGAAAACTATCACGATTTCATGACATGTTGGAGGCAAAGCAGCAAAGTCGAGTAACTATAGCGATTTCGCTACATGTTGCAGTTTCGCTGGCTGAAGCAAAGAAAATGCACTAAGTCAAGAAAGTGTAGCGATTTCGCTACAAGTTTGAAATACAAGGCGCAAGAGTGCAGCGATTTCGCTACAAGTTCGGAATGGAAGGCACAAAGATGCAGCGATTTCGCTACAGGTTCAAAATGCAAGGTGCAAAGGTGCAGCGACCTCGCTACGAGTTCGAAATGCAAGGGGCATAGGTGTAGCGATTTCGCTACAAGTGTAAAACACAGAACACAATGGGGTAGCATTTTAAAGTCTAAGATTAAGTGAGAGGGGGAAAAAAAGTGGGGGATTTTTTGGTTTGGGGGGGGGAAAAAAAAAAAATAAAAAAAAAAGGTGTAGCGATTTCGCTACCACATGAAGAGAGAATTGTACGGAGGCCGAAAGCGTCACGATTTCACGACAAAGCGAAGGATGACGTCAGCAAAACTGAGAAGTGTCACGATTTCACGACAAGGTGAAAGAAAAGCCGCTGGAAGCCGAAAGCGTCACGATTTCATGACAACTTTGAAGATGACGTCAGCAAAAGCTGAAAGTGTCACGATTTCGTGACAAGTTGAAAGAAAAGCCGCAGGAAGCCGAAAGCATCACGATTTCACGACGACATTAAGGATGACGTCAGCAAAAGCTGAAAGAGTCACGATTTCGTGACATGTCTCATTTTCGTGGCTAGGAGACAAAAAAAAGCTCGATGCAGCAAAAGCGTCGTGATTTCGTGACATGTCTCATTTTCGGGTGTGTGCCGAGTAAAGTAGAAGGAGGCTGAAAATGTCGCGATATCGCGACATGTAATGTTTTCGTGGGTGCATGCTGAGACAAGGTCTTGAAGGAAGATATGTCGCGATATCACGACAGGTAACAGCTTGGCGGGAAAAAGCCAAAGATACATGCACTGTGATAGGTGTCAAAATAGCGCCAGTTACGGTAGAGTTAACTGGAGTCAGATCTGCAGTTCCCAGTGACAGGTGTTGGTGAAAGATTAGAGAAAATACTGCAGTAGTTAACTGGAGTCACAGGGAAAGTTACGAAGCATGCATTTAAGAAAAGAACGGCTGTTGCAGGGCCATGATGCAGCAAGCTGGCACAAGCGCAGTATTACAGATAATCTCTACAAACAAGAAATCCTCTCGATGGTTGTGCATGTCAGACACGACAGTAGCGGGTAGAATAGAAGGATCGACGTAGTATAGAAAAGAGTGTGAAAGTGCTAAAAGGGTAGTTACGTAGAGTTTAGGAGAACAGAATCATAGAGCATCGAAACACGCAGAAAGGCTGTCAGTCTGCACAGAAAAGGGTGTCAGTACCAGTAGAGCAGAATGTCAGAATATGTCAATAAGAAAGCGGCGAAAAGGCAGAACGCGTCAGAGGGGATTTGACGGATCGATTACAGCCGAAAATGCATGAAAGTTTAGAGGGAAAATTTGAACCGTTTAAAAATTGAGCCGTTCAAGAAAATCAAATATAAAAACTCGAACAGGCACAGGAAGAGAGGTTACTGCAACCATGGTTATTCATGAAAAACAAAAGATAAGGTTGAGTAAGAGTGCTGCTCGAAGTACAGTGAAAGAACAAGAACAACTGAATACAATTTTATTGAAAGATCAGAAGAGAGGTTTAGACTATAAAAGGAAGATATTGAGATTCTAACAATTCTCTGTATGCTTCTGTGAGATTAATTTGTATGAGCTATAGACCAGTGAGGGTCTTGCAAAAGAGAAGGCATTTTTATGTCAATATTTTTGTTAAAAATTGAAATCCAAGTTGGTGCTTGGTAAAAGGAGTTGGTGCTCCTATCTCATTGTAGCAGAAAAATCGGGGGTTGGTGCTCCTTCCAGTGGGTCTCTGGTAAACTATTTGTAAATATTGAATCCTTGCAAAGACTGGATTTGGATTGTAGTCCAAACAAGTCATTATTTGAGGAGTAGCCACATCGGTGAACCTCGTTAAATCTTGTGTTGTGTGATGCTCATGTGTTATACTTGCTTTATCTATTTTTAAGCTTGCATTTTTAAGTTTTAAGAGTTGCAGATTCAAGTTTTTAAATAGTTACACTGATTCACCCCCCCCTCTCAGTGTCATTGTGAGAATATCAATTGGTATCAGAGCAAGGTTCCTGTACAAGCTTAATCAGCTAAGGTGATCTTGGAAGATACACAATGGCCGGTGGTGAAGGATTCTCTTCTAACAAAGCTCCTCTGTTCGATGGAACAAATTATTCTTTCTGGAGACTTAGGATGCAGACATATCTATGTGCATTGGGTTATGACATTTGGGAATCTATTGAAAATGGATACACTATACCCTCTGTTCCTCCAACGGATGTGGCTGAGAAGAAAAAGTTTGAGAACAACTCGAAAGCCAAGAATGCTATTATGTGTGGATTAGTAGACAGTGAGTTGATACGCATCATGAACTGCAAATCTGCAAAAGACATATGGGACAAACTGCAAAGCATTCATGAAGGAGATAGCAAGATCAAGGAAGCTAAGCTGCAAACACATCGTGCCCAGTTCGAAGCATTAAAGATGACTGATGATGAGAACATAGAAGCCTATATGCTGAGAGTAAATGGAATCATTAATGCAATAAGAGGACTCGACGAGGAGATGGAAGATGCAATTGTTGTGAAGAAGGTACTAAGAACTCTCAATAAAAGATTTGATGCAAAGGTTTCTGCCATAGAAGAAGCAAAAGATTTAAATTTTTTTAGTATGGATGAAATGCATGGTTCTCTAACAACATATGAAATGAGAATTGGACAAACTAAGCCCTCAGACAGAGAAGCAGCTTTTCAAGCACAAAAAAATATAAAATCTAAACAAGAATCGAGGAAGAAGAATCTACGAGATGAAACTGAAGCAAACTTTGTTAGGAAATTAGTAAAGGGAAAAGGAAAGTACCGAGGCAAGCTACCGTTCAAGTGCTTTAACTGTGGAGGCATCGGGCACTTTGCAGCAAAATGCCCAATGAATGAGAAAAACAAAAATGATGAAGGGACACACCAAGAAAGAAATGTCTGGAAGAAGAAACCACATTTTAGAAAAAGGAACTTCAAGAAGAAAAGTTTCATTTCCAAGAACATTGACTCTTCTGAAGACAGTTCCAGTGAGGACTCAGAAGAAGAAACTGGTGAAGCCTTGTTCATGGCTTTTGAAGAACAAAGAACAGAGGAAACCCAGGAGTGTGAAGAAAAATTAGAGGATGAGGCTGAGGTAGATCTGGAAGGTGAGTTGGTTGGCTGCACTTGAAGAGTTAAGTGCAGAAAGGAAAAGAAATAAAAAGATTTCAAGAAAATTTGAGGATGCTAGCAATTTGATAATCAGTTTGAAAGTACAAACTGAAGAATATAAGAAAAAGTCTAAAGATTTTGAAGCTCAGTTAACCGTGAAAATAAATGAGTGCAATAAGCTAGAAGAAGACATAGTTGGATTAAGGCTGCAGCTAGAAGAGATGAATCGGAAACTGAGTTGTCATCATAAATTTGAAGACAGTTCCGCAAAACTGAATAAAATGTTAAATAATCAAAGGCCTACGGGTATCAAATTTGGTCTAGGCTTTGATGAAGGAGAATCCTCAAAGGACTCAAAGGCTATAACTGTAGAACCAATAAAGAATAAAGACAAGATCAGGGTTGATCAAGATAAACCGTATCATGCAAAAGAAAACAATAAGTCCAAGCTCGAAAGGAGTTCTGCAAATGATGGATTCACCAAAGTCACATATCAAAGAAGAAGAAGACCCATGGCTCCTACTTCCACATGGCAACAACCATTTCCCTGGTACACTCATTCCTTTTCTGGTTATTGTTTTAAATGCAATGCATATGGTCATAAAATTTCAAGTTGTAGATATAATGTAGAACAAAGAAATTTTGCTAGTAGAAATATTTTTTCACCTTTGATAGATTATGCTGTAGAATGTTATAACTGTCATAACTTCGGACATATTGCAAGAAATTGTCGTAGCTCTTTTGCAGGAAATAAATATCAAGGAAGAAAGTATCAATCAACTGGATTAAAACAAAACAGAAAATCTCCCAAAAAACTGTCACAAGCCAATGAAAGGGAGAAGGTAAAACAAGTGACCAGATCTGCTGTTAAATCTCAGTGGAAAGAAAAGGAACAACCGAAGAAAGACAAGGAATCTCTAATCGTTCAAACAACTCTCAAAGCCCAGAATAAATCTGCACCTTGGATTCTGGACAGTGGATGCTCCAGTCATATGACAGGAGACAAACAGAAGTTTGATAAGCTACAGACATACGAAGGTGGTTCTATAAAATTCAGAAACAATGATGGAGCAAAGATAGTGGGTAAAGGATCAGTTAAGTTAAGTGACGGAAAAATCAACTCTAAGGAAGTTCTTTTTGTGGTAGGTCTGAAGCATAACTTATCGAGTGTAAGTCAAATTTGTGACAGAGGTCATGAAGTAATTTTCAAGAAAGAGGGCTGTGAAGTAAGAAAGACAAAAAATGGAAAGTTAATAGCCATTTAATTGAGAACTTAATAAAAATTATATACTTTTTCGGAAAAATTTGAAGGAGTTCTTTTTTTGGTTGGACAAGAAGAAGAAAATTGGCTGTGGCACAAGAGACTCGGTCACATAAGCTTTGATAATCTGGTAAAGATCAGCTCAAAAGGAGCAGTAAGAGACATACCCACTATTGGTAAACCCTCAAACAACATTTGTGAGTCATGCCAAAAGGGGAAACAAACCAGATCTACTTTCAAAGCAAAAGAGTATTTTACAAGCAAACCGTTAGAACTAATTCACACAGATTTATGTGGACCCATGAGAACGGAAAGCATAAATGGCTACAAATATTTCATGCTGTGTATAGATGACTTTTCCAGAATGACATGGGTACTCTTTCTGAAATTTAAATCAGAAGCCTTTGAGATGTTTAAAACTTTTAAAAATCTTGTTGAGAATCAATCTGGAAAAAGAATTAAATGTTTGAGATCAGATAGAGGTGGAGAGTTTATTTCAGATGAGTTTGCAGAATATTGTGAAAAACATGGGATTAGAAGACAGTTTTCGGCAGCTAGAACACCACAGCAAAATGGAGTAGTTGAAAGAAAGAACAGAACTGTGCAAGAAATGGCAAGGACCATGTTAACAGAGAGCAAAATTGCTGACAGGTTCTGGAAAGAGGCAGTTCATACTACAGTCTACATTCAGAATAGATGTATGTTGAGGCCGCATGAAAGCAAAACACCTTATGAACTGTGGTTTGGCAAAAAGGCTACAGCAAAATACTTCAAAGTGTTCGGCAGCAAGTGTTACATTAAAAGAACTGAAAACAATCTTGGCAAGTTTGAAGATAGAGCTGATGAAGGTATTTTTCTTGGTTACTCAACAAAAAGCAAAGCCTACACATGCTACAACAAAAGACTCAAGAAAATTGTGGAGAGTGCGGATGTTAAGGTTGATGAAGGAAGGAAACAAGAAATCAGCCATAATGAAAACTACCCAACTTATGAAGAATTTATTGAAGAAGATGAAGATCAAGAAAAGGAAGAGAGACAGAAATCAGATTCAGATGATTTGGAAAGAGAAGAAAATAGGAAATCCAGAACAGGCAGCTGGCAGAAAAATCATCCCAAAGAGCAGATTATTGGGGACCCTACAGTTGGCATTCAGACAAGAAGAAGAGCAGTAAATAACTATTCTCTGTTATCCAGTATTGAGCCCAAAAATATTATTGAAGCAAGCACGGATGAAAGCTGGATGGAGGCAGTAAATGAAGAACTAGATCAAATTGAGAAAAACAAAACCTGGGAATTAGTACCAAGGCCTGAAAATAAAAACATAATTGGTACTAAATGGATATTTCGAAACAAATTGAATGAAGACGGACAGGTTGTAAGGAATAAAGCAAGATTGGTCTGCAAAGGATATGCTCAAGTTGAGGGGATTGATTTTGAAGAGACTTTTGCACCAGTGGCCAGACTTGAAGCAATAAGACTGTTTTTGGCTTTAGCAGTTCATAGGAATTTCAAAGTTTATCAGATGGATGTAAAATCAGCATTTCTGAATGGAAATCTTGAAGAAGAAGTATATATTGAACAGCCTGATGGTTTTCAACTTTGTGAGAATCCTAACTTTGTTTGCAAGCTGAAGAAAGCATTGTATGGCTTGAAACAAGCACCTAGAGCTTGGTATGCAAGATTGGACAGATATCTCACTAAGCAAGGATTCAAGAAAGGTATGGTGGATAGCAATTTATATATCAAAACTAAAAATGGCAATTTCATTGTCCTTGTTGTTTATGTAGATGATATAATATTTGGAAGCAGCAATGATGAATCATGCAAAGACATAGCAAACAAAATGCAGAAAGAATTTGAAATGTCTATGATTGGTGAACTTTCATATTTCCTTGGATTGCAAGTTAATCAAACTGAAAAAGGGATTTTTATTTCTCAAATTAAATATGTGAAAGAAATGCTGAAAAAGTTCACTATGGAGGATAGTAAGCCTGTCAGCACCCCCATGACAACAGGCTGCAAGTTGAGCAAGGATGATAAATCTCCAGATGTTGATCAAACAATGTACGAGATCAATGATTGGGAGCCTGTTGTATTTGATGACCACCAGACCGGATATCTTACAAGTTGTTTGCATGGTTGCAAGATTTCAAGCTAGTCCAAAAGAGACTCATGTGACAGCTGTGAAAAGGATTTTTAGGTACCTCAAGGGTACTATGGAGTATGGGCTATGGTATCCAAAAGGAAAAGACTTCACTCTTTTTGCCTATTCTGATGCAGATTGGGCAGGATGTATTGATGATAGAAAAAGCACAAGTGGAGGAGCATTTTATCTTGGAGATAAATTGGTAGCATGGCACAACAAGAAACAAGAATCAGTTTCTCTATCCACTGCAGAGGCAGAATACATTGCAGCAACAACATGCTGTACACAAATATTATGGATGAGACAAACATTGAAAGATCTTGGTATTCACTTCAATGAGCCCATTTCAGTCAAATGTGATAACACTAGTGCAATCAACATTTCAAAGAATCCAGTAATGCATTCCCGCACCAAACATATTGCAATCCGGTATCACTTCTTGAAGGATAAGGTTGCAGAAGGAGAGGTCAAATTGGAGTTTGTTCCAACTACAGAGCAAGTAGCAGACATATTCACCAAACCTTTGCCCAAGGAAGTTTTTGAATACCTTAGGGGTAAGTTGGGAGTAGTCACACTTCCCAAGCACTGACTAGCTATGGGGAACACATTCTCAGGGGGAGCATTAAAATTATTTATGCCTGAGAATGTTGTGCATAGACTCAGGGGGAGTCTGCAGCAGCCCTTTGGTATTATTGGCAAAGGGGAGAAGAAATTGAGCAAGGTTGCGAGTGTGTTGCCAACAATTCCAAAGGGGGAGATTGTTGAGCAAGGTGCAGCAAAAGCATTGCAAAAGTATTGTCATTGTTGTCAACATAGATAGATTGATGCAGTTGATGCAGTTCAGAGGTCAGTCAGATCAAGTACAGTGATTTTCAAGGAAAACAGAAGTGACCCAGATTCAAAAATTTGCAAAAAAAGACAAGTAAGAAAACTGTCGCGATATCGCGACATGTTTTCTGTCGCGATATCGCGACAAGTGAGACAAGAAAGAAAATGTCGCGATATCGCGACATAACGAAGGAGAGAGAAAATGCATGCAAAATTGTCACGTGATTTTCACTGACATAACCGAGGAGAGAGAAGCAAATGCGAAAGAGAGAGAACAAAATGCAACAGACAGAAGAGAGAGAAAAGAAAGTTCATGAAAAATTGTCGCGATTTCGCGACATGCTGGAAGGAAAGAAGCAAAGTTGAAAAACTGTCGTGATTTCATGACAAGTTTGGAGCAAAAGTGCCATGGACGAAAAGTGTCACGATTTCACGACAAGTTTGAAGAAGCAGTGCCTAGGATGAAAACTATCACGATTTCATGACATGTTGGAGGCAAAGCAGCAAAGTCGAGTAACTGTAGCGATTTCGCTACATGTTGCAGTTTCGCTAGCTGAAGCAAAGAAAATGCACTAAGTCAAGAAAGTGTAGCGATTTCGCTACAAGTTTGAAATACAAGGCGCAAGAGTGCAGCGATTTCGCTACAAGTTCGGAATGGAAGGCACAAAGATGTAGCGATTTCACTACAGGTTCAAAATGCAAGGTGCAAAGGTGCAGCGACCTCGCTACGAGTTCGAAATGCAAGGGGCATAGGTGTAGCGATTTCGCTACAAGTGTAAAACACAGAACACAATGGGGTAGCGATTTCGCTACAAGTCTAAGATTAGCAAGTCGAAGCAAGAGGAAGCACCAAGGCAACAAAGTTGTAGCAATTTTGCTACATGCTAGATTTTCAGAGGCCGCAGCAAAGAAAATTACTAAGTCAAAAAGGTGTAGCGATTTCGCTACCACATGAAGAGAGAATTGTACGGAGGCCGAAAGCGTCGTGATTTCATGACAAAGCGAAGGATGACGTCAGCAAAACTGAGAAGTGTCACGATTTCATGACAAGGTGAAAGAAAAGCCGCTGGAAGCCGGAAGCGTCGCGATTTCACGACAACTTTGAAGATGACGTCAACAAAAGCTGAAAGTGTCACGATTTCGTGACAAGTTGAAAGAAAAGCCGTAGGAAGCCGAAAGCGTCGCGATTTCACGACGACATTAAGGATGACGTCAGCAAAAGCTGAAAGTGTCACGATTTCGTGACATGTCTCATTTTTGCGGCTAGGAGACAGAAAAGAGCTCGATGCAGCAAAAGCGTCGCGATTTCGTGACATGTCTCATTTTCGTGGGTGTGTGCCGAGTAAAGTAGAAGGAGGCTGAAAACGTCGCGATATCGCGACATGTAATGTTTTCGCGGGTGCATGCTGAGACAAGGTCTTGAAGGAAGATATGTCGCGATATCGCGACAGGTAACAGCTTGGCGGGAAAAAGCCAAAGATACATGCACTGTGACAGGTGTCAAAATAGCGCCAGTTACGATAGAGTTAACTGGAGTCAGATCTGCAGTTCCCAGTGACAGGTGTTGGTGAAAGATTAGAGAAAATACTACAGCAGTTAACTGGAGTCACAGGGAAAGTTACGAAGCATGCATTTAAGAAAAGAACGGTTGTTGCAGGGCCGTGATGCAGCAAGCTGGCACAAGCGCAGTATTACAGATAATCTCTACAAACAAGAAATCCTCTCGATGGTTGTGCATGTCAGACACGACAGTAGCGGGTAGAATAGAAGGATCGACGCAGTATAGAAAAGAGTGTGAAAGTGCTAAAAGGGCAGTTACGTAGAGTTTAGGAGAACAGAATCATAGAGCATCGAAACGCGCAGAAAGGCTGTCAGTCTGCATAGAAAAGGGTGTCAGTACCAGCAGAGCAGAATGTCAGAATATGTCAGTAAGAAAGCGGCGAAAAGGCAGAACGCGTCAGAGGGGATTTGACGGATCGATTACAGCCGAAAATGCATGAAAGTTTAGAGGGAAAATTTGAACCGTTTAAAAATTGAGCCGTTCAAGAAAATCAAATATAAAAACTCGAACAGGCACAGGAAGAGAGGTTACTGCAACCGTGGTTATTCATGAAAAACAAAAGATAAGGTTGAGTAAGAGTGCTGCTCGAAGTACAGTGAAAGAACAAGAACCTGAACCTGAATGCAATTTTATTGAAAGATCAGAAGAGAGGTTTAGACTGTAAAAGGAAGATATTGAGATTCTAACAATTCTCTGTATGCTTCTGTGAGATTAATTTGTATGAGCTATAGACCAGTGAGGGTCTTGCAAAAGAGAAGGCATTTTTATGTCAATATTTTGTTAAAAATTGAAATCCAAGTTGGTGCTTGGTAAAAGGAGTTGGTGCTCCTATCTTTGCAGTGAGAAAAATTAGGGGTTGGTGCTCCTTCCAGTGGGTGCTGGTAAACTATTTGTAAATATTGAATCCTTGCAAAGACTGGATTTGGATTGTAGTCCAAACAGTCATTATTTGAGGAGTAGCCACATCGGTGAACCTCGTTAAATCTTGTGTTGTGTGATGCTCATGTGTTATACTTGCTTTATCTATTTTTAAGCTTGCATTTTTAAGTTTTAAGAGTTGCAGATTCAAGTTTTTAAATAGTTACACTGATTCACCCCCCCCTCTCAGTGTCATTGTGAGAATATCACTTCTCCTCTTAGTCTCCAAAGATTGGCCTTCAATATGGTCTCCCAATTTTACCTCCTAGTATCCTCCTCTTAGCCAACCTTCTCCTCATGCTTATTCACGAATCCTCTCATACTCCCAAGGTTCTTGACCAAATGCCTCTATCTAGAACTTAAAGCTTTTTGGTTTTTGATCCACCAAAGTGGAGAGCATAATCCCTAAGCTCTAAGATTTCTTAGCCCCTTCATGCTATTTATAGGCCTTCTTGAAAGATGTCTTTATTTAAATATTCATTTCTCACTTTATGAGTCATAAAGGTGAGTTAATATTAAATGATAGAAAGATCCTCCATTATGGTCTCCTTTTTTCTCCCCTCCCTTAATTTGGAGAAGGTTGCCATCATATGGGTTTATGCCTCCTATTTTAATAATGCTTTAATTAAGATTCTCTTTCTCCACCCTTGGTTTGAAAAGGGATCTATTTTGAAAAGCATTATTTAATTCCTAAGGAAAGATGTCCAAATCCATTAGTCATTCACTAATTTTGGTTTCTTTGCTAAATTTAAAGGGTCTACTATTGAAATAGTAAGATGCCTTAATTTAATAAATATTAAATTCCCACTAGCAAAGATACCAATCCTCCTCCCTTCATTTGGAGGAGGGGTCCAAATCTATTAGTCAATCACTAATTTGGCCTCTTTGCTAAATTTAAAAGGGCTACTATTTAAATAGTAAGATGCCTATAAACTAGTTTTAAATTGCCATTAGTAAATATGTCAATCCTCCTCCCTTCATTTGGAGGAGGGGTCAATTTGGAAAATTATTATTTTATTCCAAGGGGAAGATGCTCTTTTTGGTCCAATCCTACTTGGACACCTAATTATATTTAATTAGGTTAATTAATCCTAATTAATTATTTGAATTACCCTAATTTAATCCTTCCTAAGGGTAATTAATCTCTTTTCCAAAAGTATTATTTGACTTCCCAAATCCTCACAAAATCCACAAAACTTTACAAAATATTACAAAACTAGGAATTAGGCTAAATAATAAATCCTTATCAATTAAAAGCTAATATTAATTAATTACATAAAACTACAATTAATATTAACTCATCATTATTAGTACCATTATGGATCTTTATTCATCATTTCCTTCTTCCTCATCCTTAATGGCGACTCCCTCATCCACTCTATCCGATGGATACCCGCTCCTGTATCCATGCAAACTAATGTAAACCATCAGTAGTATCACATATTGCAATTAATCCAAGATAATGTCTTTTAGTCTATCTTCAAAACAACATAACAATTCATTAGTCTATCATATGGAAAATATTATCAAGGGAGGGTCATGACAATATGTAGGCACAACATAAACAATTTCTCTAGTATAAAATGATAGAAACAACTAGAAGTTTTGACCTGATTTCTATCTTAGTAGCAAAAGTGTCAGCATGATTTAGAAGCAATGTTGGTGATAATGTTGTTTGGTGGTATTTTCGCTTAGGAATTCTATTTTTTAGAGTCCTACAAAATAGATAGAAAATATATGGAGTTAGTAGCAAAGGTGTTTGCCTAGATTAGTGGAGAACGTGTGGCTCCCTTGATCAACATCAAAACCCTATCCAAAAGATAAATAAATGGGTGCAAAAGGATAAAATGATGATTATAATCCTAGTGGAAAAAATGCTATTAGAGGAGCGATAGTGACACTGGTGCTTTTGCTAGCTAGCAGTGCTTTCACTTTCTATAGAAAATTTTGACTGTGGCATCACAATTTCTATTGTAGTAGAAACTGAGTGCAATAGTGCCACTAAGACTACAATTCAACAATGTTTTTACCTATAGATACAATAGAATGAATTTTTGAGCAAATAATTTTTTTCTTTCAAATGATTCAAGGATGATCCATGACTAGGGGATGAAAGAGTCCTTGTGGAGATAGCAAAATAATTTGATTGATGATAAAAGATTCAACTAATGCTGAAATGAGAATAATATGATGAGTTCATACACAATTTGATAAACAAGAAAGGTTAGAATATAATGATTAAATTATTACAAAGCAACAAAACAAAGATAATGATAAAGCTGACAAATGAGAGAACCCAACCAATTAGGTAAAACCAAACTTTTAGCCTTGAGATACTTGGTTGATATCCCTTTGTTATGATGAAATACATGATATTTCTATTACTTGAGACAATTGAAATAGAGATTTACATTGGAAGAGATCCATATTCAACTTAACAGGGCTTCACTATTATCAAAATTTTATATTTGTCAGGCTTCCCCAAGGTTTGGATTTATAGGAAGATATTGCTCCTTGGAGAATATCTTTGAGGATGATTGGATGAAGTTGATGGGGTTGTTTGAAGGTAAGTTTTCAAAAGGCTTAACATGCAATTAAGAATGCAAAATATAAAAGAGAAATTTTGGGGCTTTGGATTATCAACCAAGTTGCTACTAAGGTAGGAAATCAGATTGGTGAAGTTAGATCCATATTTGGTGGGAAGCTTGGTAGCTACTAGTTTTCTACCATTCCTTTTTGTTTATGTTGGTCACAAATCCACCTAGTTACAAAATCTATGCTTTGTGCATTCTAGATCCGACCAAAATTGAAAGGCTGGAGGAAAGAGATGTCCTTCGGTCCAATCTCTAGAGAAGGTTGGCTCCCTTTCTAATCTACTTTGGTTAAAATCTTAGGGTAATAGGAAATAAATAGGGAAATATGGCTATAAGCTGGTAATATAGGATGGGGATAGACTAACAACCAAAATTCCTCCAAGCAAAAATTAGCAACATACAACAGAAATACAAGCACAAAAACTTCTTACAGTTATGCAAGGACAACCTCTAAAGAATATCTCAGTATTCACTTCCTCACTAGCAAATATTAAATTCAAAAGTAGAATTTAAACACAACAAATAATGGAAATGAATGTAATAAGAAATGACACACAAAATATTATCAAATGCAACACCACTCAAAGATCCAGAAGTCGTAGTCTTTCTATTGATGTAGAAAACTTGAAGTATTTTTCTGTAGAGTGTCCATCCTCATTTGCAATAAAAAATGATTAGTATTTATAGAGGGTTGCACCTCTTTCATTTAATGCATTTAAAAACAAAATGCTGGTTGATCAAAAACTAGTGAGAATAATTTCATCCTCAGCATCAATGATTTTTTGGTTAAAATACCCTTCATGAAAGACACGATCCGACTTTTGTGGGAAAATCACATGAGGAAATCATCATGGTTAAATAAATGGAGAACAACCCTGAGCATCGGTGCATTGGGACGTAGTGAAATTGCCTAAAAATTGGGAGCTTGTTTGTTGAAAATTACCTCACTCTTGCACCTTGGAATTCCACTTTCACCCAAAAGGTCCACTGAGAATTAAATTCATCTTGAAAAACAACAAATTCGATGAGCGATGCATTGGAAATGAACAAGAATGGCCTTTGATCTTGCAATTAGAAGAAAAAATCTTCGAAATACTTCTTGTATTGCTTCAAAAACTAAATTCCATCATTCCTTACCCCTTTTCGAGGGAAGCTACCAAAAATAGAACTTTGAGAAACAACTCTTCTTGAGAATGAATGCCAAGGAATCAATTTCACCCAAGAATGAGGTGAAACAACCTTTTGGAGTCACAATGGATGGTAACATAGCTTGGTGTACCTTTAACTGACGTCTTGGTAACTTCGTCCAGAACACTCCTTTTATCATCTTTCCCTGTTCGAAGAAAACACCTTCGCTTTCCTTGAAATTCGCTTGCATTTAAATTTCATCATTGAAAACGACAGAAATACGTTGCAACTTGGAATAATGGCCAACTTAATTGATTTCACCCTGGAGGAGGGCGACAGGTATTTTCACCCCTTTTGGGAGATGACATCACTTTTAACTTCTTTACTTTGAAGTAGCATGCGTTGCAACTCTTTTCACCCAATATTTGTTTTAAAAACTTCATTCACCTCCTGAAGAGGTGAAACCACATGGCACCTCTCAATAGGGGTGCCTTCGACTTTGCTACACTTTAAAATTGGCACAAAGCACTAATTTTATCTTTACCTTTCCCATGGGTGAAAACACCAAATGTATTTGAAAAGGGCCCCACTACCTCAATCATATACTTTGACTTTAGAATATTCAATATTTCCATTTCGGCCCAAAGAGAGGTGACAATAAGTTTCACCCCTCACTTGGGGTGAAAACCTTCTTTAAAACTTGCTTCGATTCACCCACGTCGGGCCCACAATGTGCCATATTTAAAACTCTTCTCCATGCTATGTTTCACCCCAAAGAGGGGCGAAAGGGAGTTTCGCCCCTCACTTGGGGCGAAAGCCCTTTTTGTTTTTTAAATTGTCAACTTCTTTTGCCAACATAACACTTGCGCTTTAAAATGATGTTCACCCCAAAGAGGGGCAACAAGGATTTTTACCCCTCACTTGGGGTGAAAGCATTCTGCTCCTTTGCTTAAAATTCATGACTTTCACCCCTTAGTTTCTGTTAGGTGATTTTTTTTTTTTAAATTATGTTTTACCTCCAAGAGAGGTGAAAGTGATTTTTGCCCCTCTATTGGGGTGAAACTCATCTTATTCCTCCTTTTAACTTCAATTTTGGATTAAGTTATGATTTTCATCTCTTTTCGGGGTGAAATTCCTTTGCAAGTGAAGCTTGGGGCAGAAACACTTAAATTCATTGTCTTTCCTTATAAATCTACCACCAATTCAAAACTAGACATGCTTTCCTGAAACCATCCTTATGCTGCACCTCACCTCTTACAAGCCTCTTTAACTTGGTCCAACTTAGAAAAATATTGGTGTAGTATAACTTTGGCACTTGCCCAAGCTCTAGCCATGTTGCTCATGGGACAAAATCTGAGGTCTGATCTAGCCAATACCTATATTTTTGTTGCTTTTACCAGGAGGAGCTCCAAGTGATCTTCGCCATACTCCACTATATACCGACCATATGAGATGACTATCTATATATCTTGTAGGCACATGAGGACCTGTGTTGTCTTTTCCACCATTGTATTACAATAAATAAGCAACTGGTTGTACATGTCTTTGAATTTTTCCTTAGTTAGAATAATCATCTATGTTGCTTTTGTGGCCAGCTGATCCTACAAATTCTAGAGTTAGCCCTTTAATGCCTCAACCTATAGTTCTACTCCTCCCTTGGCCTCCTGATACTTTTGAATCATCTTCTCTAAATCTTCCACCCTTTTCTACCAATGAGTCACCTTTGACTGTGTAGATTGCAACTATGCTCGAATTTTTACCAAAGTCTCTTCCAACTCAACGATCTTAGCCTCAACTTCAAAAA
The DNA here is from genome assembly GCA_028583015.1 of Wollemia nobilis. Taxonomy (NCBI): domain Eukaryota; kingdom Viridiplantae; phylum Streptophyta; class Pinopsida; order Araucariales; family Araucariaceae; genus Wollemia; species Wollemia nobilis. Next base: position 1,216,277 of record JAQPPZ010001808.1, read on the forward strand.
AGCACTTCTTATAATGCTCACCATGTAGGTACAAGGAGCTCATATCTACCTGAATATTCTCCATCATCTTCATAGTGTCAAGATTTATAAGGTCCTTAGTGATGATATCATAAGTATAGTCGCACAAGGTCATTTCTCCTTGCAACTTCTGAACCTAGGGAAACATTTTCACTATATGGGCCTCCATGGCATTAGGATCAAATGAAACCTTCTTCAATGGCTTCGTTGGTGCCATAGCCTCCCTTATTTTATAGATATTTAACCATTGTGATGAACTCAAATGAGCTTGGCTGATCGTTGCTACAATGGGTTATTCTAGTAAAACTTCCATCTCTAATTCAAGGAACACCTGGAGCTCCAAAAATAGGGTAAAAGGGAAATGAGCTTGCTGTGGAATTGACTTGAGGGAAGTGGAAACTGGCATAACAAAAACAATTGATGAAATGGAGGTGGTAGTGGGTATGAAAGTAAGGGGTTCACCCATGGTCACACTCACTCGAAGAGGAGCTTATGTGCTTACAACCATAGTGAAGGCTACTAAAATGGAAGATACGAGAAGCAAAAATGGATTCAAGGTGGATGTGAAAGAACTAAAAGAAATAGAAGTAGAAGAAATGGGAACAGAAGAAGAGGGAGTATTGGTGAGTGGAGGCTAAGAGACAGGAAATAAAACTAAGGTGGAAGGTATATCGAATGGTGGTGAAACAGTGGTAGAGGCTAAAGGATGTGAAATAATAGTCATCAACTACTCGATGATAAGAGAAGGGGTAGAAAATGTACCTTTAGGCTCTGACACCATTTGAGTCGATGAGGATTAAGGTGGTTGTGGCACCGACTCCTTATCCACCTGGTCCTTTGGCTTCGCTTCAATTTCTTCCTCAAGGTTTATAATCTGGGTACTTGGGCCCAACAACTCTATCCGAACCAAGGGAATAACTTCTAACACTTTTGTTCATTAAACTAAAATTGCAGGAGGGTTTGATTAAACTATGCTAGTCCTCCACTTCTTGGAGATCTTTATAATGGGTAGCTTCTCCTATTTTTTTCACCCGATGCTATAGTAGCTCTTCTAACACTCCTGCTTCTTCCTCTTCTACAAGTGACACTTCTTGGACCATGATATGTTCTTCTTTGGCTACACTTTCCTCACTGCTAGATTTTTGAAGAATTCAAGGTATGATACCAGTGAAAGTGATTGACTAATAACTAGTGTAGAACTCATCATAAGTTTTCAAAAATATTTCATCCATCACCAAGCCATAAGGTAACCTGATTTTTCCTCGATGAGCCCTCATAATCCACCAGTTTGTAATATTTTCTTTGGAAAAACCAGAAAGGTGCTTCATATGACTAAATAACCCTGGAGGAGGAATATGATGTTTATATAATGCAGGGTTATACTCAGTCTCCATATCGTAAAAGTCATGCCATGGTGGGAGAGACATCATATTTTCCACGTGCCACTCTAAGTCATACCCCTCCGAATTATTTTGGTGTTTCTCTATATCTATCCTGGAGAAACAATAAAAAAATTTGGCCTTAATTTTCTCTATGAAGCAACCCATAGAATTGTACTACCACTACTGCGGTAACAACACCATACCAATGTCGTAGAAGGTTTCAATAACTAACTGATTCTAGACCACTTGGTTCACCTCGATGCCTCCAAAGCAAAAAGGTATAGCACACATGGTTCTTTTTTCTTGTCCTAACCCATATACGTTGTTGATAAAATCATGTTGGCGAAAGACCTCCAATATAAAATGTGACCAATGGAAAAATATGGAATAATAACTGGCTTGCCAGTATAGCCAAAAATACGCAAAACTATGCCCTGCGTTAGAAAAAATATATCACCTTTCTCATTTGAGATGATTTCCTATCTCATCGCCCTTGGTACCCTCTTAGATTTACAAAATATTAGCTCAAGAGCAGGACCCAAAAATATGCACTTAAAATTATAAAAAAGACTCTTTCCTCAACAAGCTGGAGGTCCACAAATATACTGGCAATCTCTTATTCTCTCTGTCAACTTGCCTAACTGCTATGAAAGAAAATTTTTGATGCATATGAAAGAAGAAATACCATATTAAAAATGATGTCTAAATGACATGGCTCCTTCACTCTGCATTTTCTCCAGTTGGGTATGCATCCTTCTGGAAATATAGTTAGCCCAATCGATGAAAATGGGATTTGTCCTCATTGTCATAGCAGTAGGGGCATAGAATTCAACCTGGGAAAAGCACTACACCAAAGTTGATTGCCACTTGTGCACTATTGAATTGGTCAAAAGGCCCACAACCCAAGACACCATAGAAAATAAATCTAGGCTCTTGAAATCCACAAATGGTTTCAGTAAATTTTACAATTTTCTATATTGAGGTATTTTTATCAGTTGGATCTCCATAAACCGATGCAGTATTACCATTGATTGATATTTCTCCTCCTGTTCGCAAGGATGCAATCTCTTAAAAATAAAATCTAAAGGAGGTTTAATTTCACAAGTGAACGTCTCCTGGGTATCATCAGATGAGATAGTAAATAACACTTCTCCTTTGGCATTCTCCATAGCTCTGGTGTTAGATTATAAAACTTTGAAATTGCCTCCACCAACTTTGAGCAATAATGAACTGGTATGCATAGATACCAGAAAATCTGATCATAGTATGCAACAGTGAGAGGACTTTTCAACGTCAATCACTGCCTGACTGTAACATCTACATCCTAGTTCAACTTCTCAATGGTCTTGTTCATAATAACATAGTCTCCAACCTGAGCTAGCGTATCAAAATATGAATCCAAGTCAATATTTTCATTTCATCTTGCTTTTTTGGACTTCTTTCCTTCCTTTGCTTTCTTCTGCACCTTCTTTGATTCGGTGGCGCTCTTTGATTCTGCAACATTTTTACCCATTTGTGAAAATTTTTAACCACCTTATAATTCCTGTACTCAAGTAATCAAACACAAAAATGCTTTAGAAAATATATTAAAATTTTACCTCCTCTTTACTGGTGCAACAAATTTATAACCGCATCTTCATCTACCAGATTTAATGCACATGCTGATTTTCGAAGAAGTGGAACGAACGTGCGTCTCAATCCTTGTGCTTGGCATGATTTTTAATAATTTATTTAACTATCACCAACTTCCTTTCACCTGATATATTCTTCAATCCTCGTGCTTGGGCCACCTAAAATCTTAAAAAATGTATCCCGGATATCAACGACTAGCCTCAAAAATAAAAATTCCATGTGTTGATGAAGAATGCTCCTCTGTATAGAAATAAATCAATTCTGGTGCTTTTAATATTCACAACATCAATCTGGGGTGAATCGGGAAAAATTAATCTTTTTCGAATGCACTTGTTTATTTAACGACGTCAAATGGTGCTCCAAAATCATTATTTTTTGGAAAAGGTATTCAATGGTGCACTTTCTTTCCTAAAAATCTTCACCAGGTGAAAACAATTTCGCAACTTACTCCTTCCTTCAACTTGCACTTCGGTAAAGTCTTCTTGCTTGTTTTCTTGGTGAAATTATGAGACAAGTATCCCTTTTAAAATAATCTTCTTCCCTGATTTCACCTCAAAAAGTACCTTTCTAAAAAAAACGAGCTTTTAACTACCACTACTTTTACCAGAAATAATCTTTTAAACTAGGAGTTTAAACTGCATGACATTTTTTTTTTTTTCTCTCTCCAAAATAGAATTTCACCTCCCCGCAAATAAAACTGCATGATAAACTTAACCTTTGGGCGAAATTCTAAAAAAGACTTTGTTGTTTCCCCCCCCCTTTTTTTTTTTTTTTTGCCTTAAAAGGGGGCAGACATAACTTTCGCTCCTTACTTGGGGTGAAAGTATATATATTTTTATATATTTATATACATATTTCTATTCCCATTTACTTTGTATTAAAATAAATTTGCCCTCCTTTTTTCCCAAAGTCACTTTACCAAAGGGTCATTTAAATGATTTTCGCCCAAAATTTAAAATGATGTCTCGAAAACTCTTTTCGGGGTGAAATTATTTTTTATCACTGAGGATATGCTTTCGGGGTGAAATCACATGTTAGGGATAAAATAAGACCATTTTGTTTGTTTATTATAAGCATAACATACTTGAAAAATAAAAGAGAAATTTGTACATATATACATACTTGTATCCTTGATTTTATCACCGAAAATAGGCCTTTAGATGAAGACCATTTACCAAAATCGGTAGCTCCTGGCCATCCATGTCTTGGAGATAATGGGCATTGACTGAGTTCACTACTAAAACCTGGAATGAGCCTTCCCAAATTACCTCAAATTTATGGTGCTTTTCGGGCTTGGATTTTCTCTAATTCCACTTAAGCATCAAATATCCAAATTTAAATTTTCGTTCAGTCATCCTTTTTCTGAACCACTTCTACGTCATCTTGGCATGTTCAGTGAAAGCAATGTATGCCTTCTCTCTTTCTTCCTCAAGCTATAGAAGTTGGGCTAACTTTACACTCATGGGATTAGATTCATCATCCTTATCACTGAGCATCTACAAGGTCTAGAGAACTGGGAGTTTAATGTGGGTGGGTAAAATCACTTCCTTGCCATACACCAGGGAGTAGGGAGAATTTTTAATGGACTTCTTAATTGATATGTGATCCATCCATAGAGCTTGATTCAGTAGCAGATGCCAAATATTTTTGTTTCTTCCAAGTGTTCTCTTTAAAATATAAAGCAAGTTCTTGTTCGTGGACTCGACTAGACCATTTCCTTACGGGTAATAATTAGAGGAAGTTTTTAGATAAAATTCCATACCTGCCCATAAAATTAGTAATATTCAATCCAATGAAGGGAGTCCCATTATCTATGACAATGGAATATGGTATACAAAAATAGGTAATCAACCCTTTGAGGAAAAGAATGACTATTGTATGATCTGCTTTCTTTGTTGGAATGGCCTCTGCCCACCGAGTAAGGTAGCCAGTTGCTATCAAAATATATTTATGTTTAACAGAAGAATGGGGATCAATGATCCCAATAAAGTTTAAGCCCTACTATTGAAACATTGCTTCTACATGGATCATATGTAGAGGTAAGGATGCCTTCTTAATCCTACCATATTATCACTAATAGTTATCACAACTTTGACTCACTTTGTGTGCATCTTCAAAAAGAGTGGGCCAAAAATATCCAGCCCAAATGATTTTCAAGGCCATAGGCCTCCTTGCATAGTGTCCACCAAACAAGCCAAAGTGGAACTCCTCCAAAAAAAATTATTTTTTAGATTCTTTAACACACTTGAGGAGCACTCCATCTATGTTCTTGTGGAATAATCCACTCAACAACAAGACATATCTAAGGACCTGTAGTCTAAACCTTCGCCTATGTGAGGAATTGAGGTGAGATGGACACCTTCCAGATATGAAAATTTTGATTAGGTCCTATTTCCAGTTGTGGTTACCTGTTGCTTAGTTAGCAAGATTTCTCTTGCTGATAACCTCATCATGTGATGGTACTAGTGATTGAGAAGCTACACTTTTAGCCAATTCCTTATAGAATGCCTAATCACGAACCAATTTGATCAATCAAATCTCTAAGAGCAGGTTGGAGACCCAACCTGCTCTTTTGTCACCAAGCTCTCCTTGAATGTTAAAATTTCTAACATTCAAATGAATAACATAGACAACTATCTTACTTTGTGAGATGAAATATCAAAATTTCTTTAGGGACTTCATAATCGCATAAACCTGCTTTTCAAAAAAAATATACTTTTTCTCATGTGACGGAATGACTTGACTTAGAAAAGTGATTGGTTGTTCATCCCCATAATCTCGCTTTTGTGTAAGCATGTCATCATAAATTTCCTTCTCACCTACAGCATAAAGGATAAAATCCTTAGAATTGTCCGAATTGATCAACATTGGAAGTTAGATGATTCTATCCTTAATCTCTAGGAATTCCTACCTCTTTTTCTCTGTCTATTTGAAATCTATGTTTTTCTTTAGGATTTCAGTCATTGGCTTCACTACCTGAGCAAAATCGACGATGAATTTTTGAATAAAATTGATTTGGTCAAAAAATGATTGTAGGTCCTTTTTATTGGTTGGTAGTGGTAATTTTAAGAGAGCTCCAGCTCTTGCAGGATCAATGGCTAACCCTTTCTTTGAAATGACATGTTCCAATAGCTTTCCCTCCTTGACAAAAAAGATAGATTTCTTCAGGTTGATAGAGATTTCGAACTCACAACATTTCTTAAAAACCTATCTCAAGTGATAACCATGCTCTTTCCTATCATGGCAAAAAATGATTATGTCATCCAGATATATCACAATAATGTGATTCAATAACTCACAAGGCTACGTCCATTACTCATTGGAAGGTGGCACCATCATTTGATAGACAAAAAGACACTTGTTGGTAGGTAAAAGTGCTCTACTTGGTAGTGAACATCGTTTTGTACTGGTCTTCGTCCTTTACCTAGATTTGATTGTAGCCAGAGAAACCATCTAATAGTGAGAATATTTGCGCTCCAAATACTACATGAAGGATTTGGTCAATCTGTGGCAAGGGATACTAATATTTTAATGATGCTTGATTAAAATTACAAAAATCCACGCACAAGCAAATATCTTCATTCTTCTTCTGCACTGGAACCAGATTTTCCACCCAATTCAAGTGCTTGATAGGGTATATGATTTTCACCTCTAGAATTTTTAGCAACTATGCTTTCATTAGCACTTCGATATTTGGATTAACAGGCTACTACTTCTGTATAAAGGGTTTTATCCCTTCTTGCAACTCGATGGTATGCTGGATCACATCTTTGTTATAGCCTTTAAGATTGTGATAGCTCCAGGTAACAATATTTGGGAACTCAAAACATAATTCCTTAATTTATTTAAGCTCTTCTAGAGAGAAATTTGTCCTGAATTTTATTATCTTGTCAGGTTCCAACATTAGCTCAATGTATTCTTTCTCGTCCACCTTGATCCTATGCTTTTCTGCTCTATCATTCTGATCAAAGAGGCTTTCTAGAGTAATCAATTTTTTTGGGATGTGATTATTTTAGAGTTGGATTAAACCTTCAACTTCCTCTTTGTCCAGCGTCCTTCCCTCTACACTATCGACTTAATGAAAAATTCACAATCTGCTCATCATTGTCAAAAACTTGCTAGTAGATATTTTTATCAGGGACTGAAGGTCTATAGATTAACCTTGCAGTCTTGGGCTTTCATACCATATTCTCAATAGGAGAGAAGTTTAAACCAAAGGATTCCAAGATATCTGCATGTTTATTTTGTTCTCGTAAAATTGCTTGAACACTCAATGTGTTAAATGATTCAAATAGATCCCATACCTTATTGTGGTACACATTCAAGTAGTGTTGCTTTGCAATGTACTTACTGGTCACCTAGTTAACAATTAACTTATAATATTTGAAAATCTATAGTTGTTTGATTTCAAGCTTTTCCACTTTCTTTAGGCCCAAGCGCAGTGCTTCGTACTTAGTGATATTGTTCATACAGCTCCAGGTCAATCGATATGAGTATGTTTTTTTGATTCTTGAAGGAGAGATAAAGAATATCCCAAATTTGACACCATTCTTGCATTTGGTACTGTCAAAATACATTTCCCATAATTGATCAAAGTTAGAATCTATATTTTTAGACACCTTCGCTTGAACCTTCTTAAGATTAGTTTTGGTGTAACAATTGATTTTAGTCTCCATCATTGCATTTAAATCAAGCATTGAAAATTCATCGTCTAACCACAGCTCATCTAGAGATTTCTCCATCAGTTCCATCTCCTCTATTTCTTCAGTCACCATATTGATTGAGTCTATAGCCTTTTTGATGCACCTTGCCGGAGCCATAACTTGTGAACCGTACGCCCGTTTGCCTTGAAATTTAACAGGTGGTTCCGCATGCGTGTTCTGCATCAGGCTCATCTTTGATGCACCTGACCCTCCAAAAAACATACTTTCGGGACCTAACTCCTCCATCTAGTGTCCCAAAATTAGCTTTTAGAATAGGTTCCCGGGTTTTTTGGGTTTTTTGAATGTTAGAAGTTTATTATCTTTTGTTATACCTTAAGTTGAGACCTAATATTTTAAATTAAGGTTCATTATTGTAAGAGGGATGTGTGCACCAAATTTGGGTGCAATCCGACTCATTTCTATTTTTAGCAGTTTTTAGAAAAAATATGTTTTTAGGGTTTCTTTGGTTTTCGGTTGCTATATGATGGATTGTATTCTTTTGGAGAAGGGGTGTGAATTCAGGAATGAGAAGAATATCGATTTGTAGGTTTCTTCCATTATATTGCATTTGTGTTATGTGATTGGAGTCCATTTTGTTGGTCTCTTGTAGCTGAGTTTACACCATTTGGTATCAGAGCGGGTGTGATCTCGCTAGTGAAGGGAAGATGCCACCTAGAAGATATGCCCAGATGAATAGGCAGATCGAGGATCTGAATGCAGAAATAGCATGGCTGACTGGTGTGATTGATCGCATGGGAGAGAGACATCCCAGGGCACGTGCAGATCAAGGATCTGATGATGAAAATGTACCTGAGGAACGTGGATCTGAGGTCCACGCAGAAGCAGAACTAGAGGGCCCAGAGGAAGAAGGGCACGATTTTGAAAATCGGCTGATACGAGCTCTAGAGGGGCTTAAGGGGAATCGATATGGGATCAAGATCGAGGTTCTCGAGTATGTTGGTGGGTTGAAACCAGAGGAGTTGATCGATTGGATCAATAGCCTAGAAAAATATTTTGAATGGAGTAACCTTGCTGAAGAGAAGAAGGTTAAGCTCGCATGCACAAAGTTGAAGGGACATGCATTGATTTGGTGGGATCATTTACAGACTACACGATAGAGGAATGGAAAGGAAAATATCAGGGATTGGACAAAGATGAAGAAGAAGTTACAGGAAAAATTTATACCTGTAGACTACTCCCAAACCCTATTTCATAGATTTTAGAATCTTCGACAGAAGGATCAAAGCATTGAGGACTATACTAATGAATTCTACAAGCTATCCATTCGAGTGGAGCACAATGAGACGGAGGACCAAAAGGCTTCCAGGTATGTAAATGGCCTAAGTTTTGCTGTCCAAGATGAGATGAGCATGCATCACACTCTTACAGTGGAGGATGCGTATCAAATGGCCCTCAAGGAAGAGGAGAAATTGAAAAGGGTTAATAGAAGAGGTAAGAAGGGATTCACACCCTCTTCAGGTCGGGGTCGAAGTGGATCTAATTTTCTCAAGGGAGAATCCTCAATACCTGCTAAACAAGAAGAAGATGGGCAGAATCTGAGAGGAAGAGGATACCAACGAGGTAGAGGTTACGATGGTGGATGAAATGGGAATGATCCAAGAAGGTCGTATACCTATTATGGATGTGGTGAGGAGGGGCACAGAGCATTTGAGTGTCCCCAATGTGATGTCCAAGAAAGGGGTCAAGGAGGACAAGGAAGGGTCAATCTGGTTGAGATGGAAGAGCAGGATGAGGATGAAGTTGTTGCTGACATGGGGGAAGCACTTATGATAAGGAGGATGTTGATTGTTCCTAATAAAGAGAAGGTGTAGAGCAAAGCGAAGGGGTAGACCATAGATGGTGATGATTCTGGGCTATGAATGAACATCTTTCGAACAAGGTGTACATCAGGAGGGAAGGTATGTAACATTGTCATTGATGGTGGTAGCTATGAGAATATGGTGTCAAATGTCATGGTTGATAAAATGAACCTGGAATGTGAAAAGCATCCTTATCCATATCGCATCTCATGGGTTAAGAAGGGGAATGAGGTAATAGTAGATCAGAGGTGTTTAATTAAATTTTCAATTGGGAGCACTTACAAGGATGAAGTGTGGTGTGATGTGATCCCGATGGATGCATGTCACATTCTGTTGGGAAGACCTTGGCAGTACGATAGGGATACTAACCATAATGGGAGAAATAATACTTACACATTCTGGAAGGATGGTGTAAAGGTAGTTCTTGTACCTCTGAAGGAGGATGGGCTGAGTGAGAGCTTGTTGATGATGAAGGAGTTTCTTGCAGAGATCAAGGATGCTAGCTTCTATTATGCCTTAATAGCTAGGAAGCTAGAAATAGAGGAAGTGGTTATGCCTACAACAGCAACTAAGTTGCTAAGTGAATATAAATATGTCACACCAGAGGAGTTACCAGATGGGCTACCACCAAAGAGGGATATCCAACATCACATGGATTTGATTCCAGGATCAGCGCTCCCAAATCAGGTAGCTTATCGGTTGAACCCGACATAGAATGCAGAGTTGAGTAGGCAAGTGATAGAGTTGATAAAGAAGGGATTAGTTAGGGAGAGTATGAGTCCATGTGTGACTCCAGAATTGTTGACCCCAAAGAAATATGGTGACTAGTGGATGTGTGTGGATAGTAGAGCCATAAACAAGATCATAATAAAGTATCGGTATCCTATGCCGAGAGTGGATGACATGATGGATGGATTGGTTGGAGCTAAATACTTTAGTAAAATTGATCTACGGAGTGGCTACTACCAGATCAGAATTAGAGAAGGGGATGAATGGAAGACAACTTTTAAGACAAAATATGGGTTGTACGAGTGGATGGTGATGCCATTTGGGTTGTCTAATGCACCCAGTACATTTATGCGGTTGATGAACAGAGTACTACGAGAATATAATGGTAAGTTTGTGGTTGTGTATTTTGATGATATTTTGATTTATAGTAAAAGTGAAGAAGAGCATTTGTTACACCTGAAATTAGTGTTAGACGTGCTCAGGAAGGAGAAATTGTATGTCAACTTGAAGAAATGTAGATTTCTTCAGGATAGTTTAGTGTTTTTAGGATTTGTAATCTCAAGAGATGGCATGAGGATGGATGACGAGAAAGTGAAGGTGATTCTGGAATGGCCTCTTCCATGAACTATAATAGAAGTAAGGAGCTTTCATGGCCTAGCTACCTTTTACAGAAAGTTCATCAAGAACTTTAGTAGTATAGCTGCCCCTATAACTGAGTGCACGAAGGGGAAAGAGTTTGTATGGACTATGGCAGCAACAGAGAGTTTTGAACTCTTGAAGAAGAAGGTGTCGGAAGACCCTATTCTAGTGTTACCAGATTTTAGTAAGGTGTTTGAGGTTGATTGTGATGCCTCATTTGTTGGAATTGGTGGTGTCTTAAGTCAAGAGGGCCGACCTGTAGCATTTTTCAGTGAGAATCTGAATGATGCAAGGAAGAATTATTCTACATATGATGTGGAATTTTATGCAATTGTGCAAGCATTGCAACATTGGAGGCACTACTTACTCTCAAAGGAGTTTGTGTTGTTTACTGATCATGAAGCATTGAGGTATGTCAACTCTCAGAAAAAGTTAAATAGTAGGCATGCCAAATGGGTTTCATTTTTGCAATAATATACATTTGTCCTGAAGCACAAGTCGGGAAAACAAAATAAGGTTGTTGATGCATTGAGTAGGAGAGTCTTGTTGTTGACCACTATGGAGAATGAAGTGGTAGGATTTGAGGGGATTAAATATCTGTATGAATCTGATGCAGATTTTGGGAATATTGTGCAATAGTGTAAAAGTGCGGTAGAGGGTGAGTCCCATACTATTTTTGAAGAGTATTTTTTATAGAATGGTTACTTGTTTAAGGGTAATCGATTATGCATTCCCAATGGCTCTATGAGAGAGAACATCTTGAGGGAATTACATAGTGGGGGTTTGGCTGGTCATTTTGGAGTAGCCAAAACTACCACTCTTGTAGAGGAGAAGTACTATTGGCCAAAAATGAAGAGAGACATAATCAGGTTTATCTCTAGATGCAGAGTATGTCAAATGGCTAAGGGCCATGCACAAAATACAGGGTTGTATATGCCACTACCAGTTCCTACAGGACCATGGACCGATCTGAGTATGGATTTCATGTTGGGGTTGCCCAAGACACAGAGGGGTAAGGATTCAATTTTTGTTGTGGTAGACAGATTTTCAAAAATGGTGCATTTCATTGCTTTCCAGAAAACTAATGATGCAACTAGGATTGTAGTCTTATTCTTTGATGAGATTGTGTGGTTGCATGGTGTTCCAAAGACTATTACTTCTGATCGGGATACTAAGTTCTTGAGTCACTTTTGGAGGACATTGTGGAAGAAGTTGAACACCAGGCTGTAGTTCAGTAGTGCTTACCACCCATAGACCGATGGGAAAATAGAGGTAGTGAATAGAAGCTTGGGAAACCTCTTACGGTGCATAGTTGGAGAAAAACCAAAACAATGGGATTTAGCCTTGTCACAAGCCGAATTTGCATACAATAGTTCAGTGAATAGGTCGATAGGTAAATCTCCTTTTCAAATTATTTATGGTCAAAATCCTAGAGGTGTATTAGATTTGGTTGAGTTACCAATTGGGGAACAAGTTAGTGATGATGCAGAAGCATTTGCTGAGCATATCCAGAAAGTGCAAGAGTCAGTGAGGGAAAAATTGTAGAGTAGTAATGCTCACTACAAAGAGTCTGATGATGCACACAGAAGGGTGAAAGTGTTTGAAGAGGGTGATATGGTCATGGTTCATCTTAGGAAAGAAATATTTCCTAAGGGGACGTATAACAAACTGAAACTTAAGAAAATTGGGCCATGCAAGATTTTGAAGAAGATCAATGATAATGCCTATAAAGTGGAGTTGCCCGATGAATTTGATATTTCACCCATTTTTAATGTTTTTGATTTATTTTAGTATCCTGGTACTATCGAGGATGGTGAATTATAGGAGATAGTAAATTGGGCATGATAGATGCCTAAGAAGAAAAAATACAGAGTTGCACAGGTGCTCGATAAGAAGGTGATCACCACCAGACATGGGAGCTACAACAGATACCTGGTTCAGTGGGAAGGATTACCATAGTCGGATAACACTTGGGTTTTAGAGTCAGAGCTAAAGAAAATTGATAACCAGAAGCTACAGGATTTCAATTCAACTGAACTCGTAGGAGCTGAGTTCTTTTTCACCAGAGGAGAATGATGCACCTTGTCGGAGCCATAACTTGTGAACCGTACGCCCGTTTGCCTTGAAATTTAATAGGTGGTTCCACATGCGTGTTCTGCATCAGGATCATCTTTGATGCACCTGAACCTCCAAAAAACATACTTTTGGGACCTAACTCCTCCATCTAGTGTCCCAAAATTAGCTTTTAGAATAGGTTCCCGGGTTTTTTGGGTTTTTTTGAATGTTAGAAGTTTATTATATTTTGTTATACCTTAAGTTGAGACCTAATATTTTAAATTAAGGTTCATTATTGTAAGAGGGATGTGTGCACCGAATTTGGGTGCAATCCGACTCATTTCTATTTTTAGCAATTTTTAGAAAAAGACATGTTTTTAGGGTTTCTTTGGTTTTCGGTTGCTATATGATGGATTGTATTCTTTTGGAGAAGGGGTGTGAATTCAGGAATGAGAAGAATATCGATTTGTAGGTTTCTTCCATTATATTGCATTTGTGTTATGTGATTGGAGTCCATTTTGTTGGTCTCTTGTAGTTGAGTTTGTGGTGTAACAGCTGATTTCAGTCTCCATCATTACATTGAAATTGAGTATTGAAAATTCGTCGTCTAACCACAACTCATCTAGATATTCCTCCATCAGTTCCATATCCTCTAGTTCTTTAGTCACCATATTAATTGATTCTATAGCCTTTTCTTCCTCTTCAATATTTTTGATATGATATGTTGAGGGCTTCTCATTGTAAATCCAAATTCTCCTCCCTTTGAATGGAATATCCAGGTGAAAATAGTCAAGAGACAGATAGCCTCCTAACTTGGATGTGAACTCCCTTGATAAGCACATGTTTAAGTATGGCTCAAAGTCTACCACAACAACTTCTTGAATGATAGTTATCTGGGGTATGTTGTGCAAGACAATTGGGATATATTTGATCACCCCCATAATTTTGACATGAGTGCCATCCAACTACAATATGCCTTAGTTGCTTCTCATATATTCCATGCCCATGATTTTGCAAAATACATTTGGCATAAAATTTATCGCTACACTAGAGTCGATCATACAATTGTGCATGATCCAACCCTCCATCCTGAGAGATAGATAGAATGAGGGAGGTCTATTTTTTCCCATGGTATAAGTGGGCAACATATGAGCTAGCACTATCTGCATAGGGTTTTTCTTCTTATACTTCATAAATTTCAATGATTCTTGCATTATATCCACTTGTCCAGATAGTTGTAGCGCATCATAGAAGCTCACCATAGTGGTATTATTATTTAGTTCTTCGACAATATTATATGACTGCGTATGGGACTCCTTTCCCTCACTAGCAGCTTCATACATAGTTCAATATTGTTGTGTAGATTTTACCCTCTAAAAATTGATCAAGGACAAGTATTTGAGTCTCTCCTTAACTTGCTCTTTTGTTTTTTTCTGTGCTTATGCATCTGAAGGTTGTGAAGTTGATGGTTTTGTGTACAATCTATTCTTCGATGGCATAGATAAAATATTTTTCAATAATACAGGCTCATCTGCCTTAGGTTCTGACACTTTTGCTTGATATCACCTCTTCTCATTATGCACCTTCTACTCATTAGGTACCTTTAATGGCTCTAATTCACCTGGATATACAATGATAGGCTTTTTCTTAGATCTTGTGAGAACTGAAACTTGCTTAATCGATGAGACCATGAAGTTGTGATCTATTTTAGTGATCATGTTAAATTGACCACTAGAAGAGCTATCATCCAATGTCTGTACATAGTTCAAATGAACCATGTAGGTGTCTTCTCCATGTAGGTCATTTTAAGTAGAACACAAAAATGTTCTCTTTGATGGGCCACCTTCTTCATTTGCAAGCACAGTTGTACCCCTTTCAGGAGCTTTTTTAGGAGAAATTGCTTGCTCTTTGGTGATTGGAGGAGGTTGAAATATCCTTGGTCTGAAATCACTTTCAGTATACTTTATTTTAATCATCGTAATTTTTTTACCCATCACTCTTATAGTAAAATTCATAGACTACAACTCTTTCAGCACCTTGTCTTGTAGATAGGGGTTTGAGGGTGTTGGGGGAGATGGTAATGGTAATGGAACAGGTGGAGCTAGCAACATTGGGAATGGAACTAGGGCTGGTAACTATGGAATGATTGGAGAAAGGAGTTAAGGGACATAGACTATTGCTATGGTTTGGGATGTACTCAAATTTCATGAAGGGATTGAGTACATGGGTGACATGGGTAAAGGCTGAGAAGATGCATTGGCATACAAATACTATGGAAGATTAGGGAAAATAGGCATGGCAATTTTTGGTAAAAGCTTGCCAATAGTGATCAGATTAGCTTCAACCTTTTATGTTGTAGAATATAGCTTGGGGAATGTATTAGCATTAGACTATCGAATTACTATACAGATGTCAGAGTTGAAGGCTTGAAGGTAGTAAATATTGCTTGTTCAGGAGTTGGCCAAAGACCATTAGGAACCCTATGCCAAGTTTGGATGAATCTAAAATTGAAGTCCATGATATCTTCCCATGGATACCTTTGAATAGTAGTGAATTGATGTAATAGGAAGTATAAATCTACTTGTTCATTGAACCCTTTGATTGGCAGTTCAACTAACTGGTCCCAGGTAGTGATGGTTGCAGGTTGTAACGATCGGTACCAGTAAAGCAATTTTCCTCAAAGAGAGAAAAATCTTACCATTATGTCCTCTTATGTGATGTCATGAATTATCATCAAAGTAGCTACATCTTGAATAAGCTCATAGGTTGTATTTTTTGTACCATCGTAATTTGGCAAAGCCTTCATCGTCGCTTGCGGGATCGGATTTTGAGCTTGCATATTTAGAGGTCCAAAATGGTTCCATGCTGGAAACTACCTTGGTGGTGGCTATTGTGGTGGTGGATTTTGAGCCATGTGGATTGGTGTGTGTGGTTGAGGAGGTGGATAACTAGTGGTTGTACTAGAAGGACTTGAAGGAATGAAAAACACACCAGCCAACTGAGAAGATGTTGTGCTTAATGGGACAACTGCAGTAACTATCCTAAGGTGTTCTCCTAGCTCTTGGATATCAAGTTCATAAAACTCAACGGGATCTTCTAAATTTTTGGCTTTCAATTTTGTGATCATGAAGAAATTTTTCTCTCACTTCATGTTCGAAGGCTTCTGGGTAGAGTTGAGTCACCATATGTTCTAATCATACAATACAAAGGCGAACATAAAACCTCAATACTTTTGAAAGTTAAACCTTTTGAGAGTCCCATCGGGTATGCCAAAAAATATTGGTCATAAATCCACCTAGTTACAAAATATATGCTTTGTGCACCCTAGACCCGACCAACATTGAAAGGCTGGAGGAAAGATATGTCCTCTGGGCCAATCTCCAAAGAGGGTTGGCTCCCTTTCTAATCTACTTTGGTTGAAAGCTTAGGGTAACATGAAATAAATAAGGAAATATGGCTATAATTTGGCAATATAGGATGGGGATAGACTAACAACTAAAATTCCTCCAAGCAACAATTAACAGTATACAATAGAAATACAAGCACAAAAACTTCTTACAGTTATGCAAGGACAATCTCCAAAGAAAATCTTAGTATTCACTCCCTCACTAGCAAAGATTAAATTCAGAAGCAGAATTTAAACACAACAAATAATGGAAATGAATGTAATAAAAAATGACACACAGAAGATTATCAAATGTAACACCACTCAAAGAGCTAGAATTCAAAGTATTTCTATTGATGTAGAAAACTTGAAGTGTTTTCCTGCAGAGTGTCCATCCTCCTTTGCAATGAAAAATTATTAGTATTTATAGAGGGTTGTGCCTCTTTCATTTAATGCATTTACAAACAAAATGTTGGTAGATAAAAAACCAACGAGAATAATTTCCTCCTCAAAATTAGTGATATTTTGGTCAAAATGCCCTTCACAGAAGACACGATCCAAACTTTATGGGAAAATCACATGAGGAAATCATCATGATTAGATAATAGATAACATACCTGAGCATCAGTGCATTGGGATTGTAGCGAAATTGCCTAAAAATCGAGAGCTTGTTCG
Source organism: Wollemia nobilis (assembly GCA_028583015.1). Taxonomy (NCBI): domain Eukaryota; kingdom Viridiplantae; phylum Streptophyta; class Pinopsida; order Araucariales; family Araucariaceae; genus Wollemia; species Wollemia nobilis. Next base: position 1,233,315 of record JAQPPZ010001808.1, read on the forward strand.
ATGAAACTTACCTCACTCTTGCACCTTGGAACTCCACTTTCACCCAAAAGGTCCATTGAGAATTAAATTCATCTTAAAAAATAACAAAGTCAGTGAGTGGTGCATTAGAAATGAACAAGAATGGCCTCTGATCTTGCAATTCGAAGTACAAATTCTAGAAATGCTGCTTTCATTTCTTTGAAAATTAAATTCCATCCTTTCTTACCTCTTTTCAAGGAAAACTATAAAAAGTAGTGCTTTGAGAAGCAATGCTTCTTGAGAATGAATGCCAAGGAATCAATTTCGTCCAAGAATGAGGTGAAACAACCTTTTTGGAGCCACAATGGGTGACAACACAATTTTTTGGGCCTTTGACTGACATCTTGGTAACTTTATCCCGAACACTCCTTCCTTTTATCATATTTTCCTATTTGAAGAAAACACCTTCGCTTTCTTTAAAATTTGTCTGCATTTAAATTTTGTTGTTGGAAATGATAGAAATACGTTGCAACTTAGAATAATGGCCAACTTAACTAATTCCACCCCAGAGGAGGGCAATAGGGATTTTTGCCCCTTTTTGGAGGTGACGTCACCTTTAACTTCTTTACTTCGAAGTAGCATGCGTTGCAACTCTTTTCATCCAAAATTTGTTTTAAAAACTTCATTCATCCCTTGGAGAGGCGAAACCACATGGCACCTCACCCTCGACTTTGCTACACTTTAAACTTTGCACCAAGCACTAATTTTATCTTTACCTTCCCCATGGGTGAAAACACCAAATGTATTTAAAAAGGGCCCCACTACATCAATCATCTCCTTTGACTTTAGAATATTCAATATTGTTGTTTCACCCCAAAGAGAGACGATAATGAGTTTCGTCCCTCACTTGGGGCAAAAAAATTCTTTAAAACCTGCTTCGATTCATCCACATCGAGCACACGACGTGCCATATTTAACACTCTTCTCCATGCTATGTTTTGCCCAAAAGAGGAGATTAATTCATTTAATCTCAATTTAATTTAAAATAAGAGATTAATCCATTTAATCTCTAATTATTCCAAAAGGGGAGATTAATTCATTTAATCTCAATTTATTTTAAAAGAAGAGATTAGTCCATTTAATCTCTAATTTTTCCAAAATGGGAGATTATATTAATTTAATATCAATTTATTTAAAAGAAGAGATTAGTCCATTTAATCTCTAATTATTCCAAAAGGGGATATTAATTCATTTAATCTCAATATATTTTATGAGAAGAGATTAGTCCATTTAATCTCTAATTATTCTAAAAGGAGAGATTAATTCATTTAATCTCAATTTATTTTAAAAGAAGAGATTAGTCCATTTAATCTCTAATGTCAATAGGGTTTTCCTTTCCCTATCAACTATTCATATCCACTATTCATTTACTATTCACTATTCACTATTCACTATTCAATATAGAATGAACTCCACATTCATCCTCCTACACACAACCGACATCTGTAGACACCAAATTCTAGTCATTTGCACTAGAATTACTATTCATATCCACTATTCACTATTCACATAACCCCCTTGGCTACCTAAGCTCTTTCTCACATCTAGATCCTGGACACCATGTGGCCATCCATTTAACCTATCTTGGGTTAATCTTCACCCTAGGTTGGTCAGTATACAAGGAAGACCATCCTCTTCCCTATAGAGGGACCCCACGTCCACTTAAATTCAATGCTTTTTCTTTTTTTTAAAGAAAATAAGCAATGTATTCCCACAAATATATTTATGCATATCAACAATATATTTCCACAATATATCTATGCATCTCAATGATATATTTCCACAATATATTAGAAGGTCCACTATCTAAGTATTTCCACAATATATTAGAAAGTCCACTATCTAAGTATTTCCACAACATTAGAAAGTCCCCTATCTAAGCATTTCCACAATACATAGAAATTCTATTATCTAAGTACTTCCACATTAATTTAGAAAGTCTACTATATAAGTATTTCCACAATACATTTAAAAAATCCATTATCTAAGTATTTCTACAATACTTTAAAAAGTCCACTATCTAAGTATTTCCACAATACTTTAGAAAGTCCACTATCTAATTATTTCTACAATACTTTAGAAAGACTACTAAGTATTTCCTTTCTATATTAAAAAGACTATTATATAAGTATTTCAACAATACATTAGAAAGTCCACTATCTAGGTACTTCAACAATACATTAGAAAGTCTATTATATAAGTATTTACACAATACTTTAGAAAGTCTACTATCTAAGTATTTCCACAATACATTAGAAAGTCCATTATCTAAGTATTTCCACAATACTTTAAAAATTCCACTATCTAAGTATTTCCACAATACTTTAAAAAGTCTAATATTCATGATTTTGTTTATCCTACAAAATCAAATATAACATAGCTTATACAAAGGAGAGATCCAACCTCATAAACCAAGTTGGGTTGAACTAGAATTCTCCTCTTAGTCTCCAAATATTGACCTTCAAGATGGTCTCCCAATTTTACCTCCTAGTCTCCTCCTCTTAGCCAACCTTCTCCTCATGCTTATCCAAGAATCCTCTCATACTCCCAAGGTTCTTGACCAAATACCTCTATCTAAAACTTAAAGCTTTCTGGTTTCTGATCCACCAAAGTGGAGAGCATACTCCCTAAGCTCTAATATTTCTTAGCTCCTTCATGCTTGCCCTCTCATTCTATTTATAGGTCTTCTTGAAAGATGTCTTTATTTAAATATTTATTTCTCCCTTTATGAGTCATAAATGTGAGTTAATATTAAATGATAGAAATATTCTCCATTATGGTCCCCTTTTTACTCCCCTCTTTTAATTTGGAGAAGGTTGCCATCATATGGGTTTATGCCTCCTATTTTAATAATGCTTTAATTAAGATGCCCTTTCTCCACCCTTGGTTTGAAAAGGGGGTCTATTTTGAAAAGCATTATTTAATTCCTAAGGAAATATGTCCAAATCCATTAGTCATTCACTAATTTTGGCCTCTTTGCTAAATTTAAAGGGTCTACTATTAAAATAGTAATATGTCTTAATTTAATAAATATTAAATTCCCACTAACAAAAATACCAATCCTCCTTCCTTCATTTGGAGGAGGGGTCCATATCTATTGGTAAATCACTAATTTGACCTCTTTGCTAAATTTAAAAGGGATACTATTTAAATAGTAAGATGCCTATATTTAAACGAGTTTTAAATTGCCATTAGTAAAGATTTCAATCATCCTCCCTTCATTTGGAGGAGGGGTCAATTTGAAAAATTATTATTTTATTCAAATGGGGAAGATGCTCTTTTTGGTCCAATCCTTCTTGGACACCTAATTATATTTAATTAGGTTAATTAATCCTAATTAATTATTTGAATTACCCTAATTTAATCCTTCCTAAGGGTAATTAATATCTTTTCAAAAGTATTATTTGACTTCCCAAATCCTCACAGACTCCACAAAACTTTACAAAATATTACAAAACTAGGAATTAGGCTAAATAATAAATCCTTATCAATTAAAAACTAATATTAATTAATTATATAAACCTGCAATTAACATTAACTCATCATGATTAGGACCATTATGGATATTTATTCATCATTTCCTTCTTCCTCATCCTTAATGGTGACTCCCTCATCCACTCTATCTGATGGATACCTACTCTTGTATCCATGCAAACTAATGCAAACCATCAGTAGTATCACATATTGCAATTAATCCAAGATAATGTCTTTTAGTATATTTTCAAAACAACATAACAATTCATTAGTCCATCATATGGAAAAGCTTATCAAGGGAGGGTCATGACAATATGTAGGAACAAAATAAACAATTTCTCTAGTATAAAATGATAGAAACAACTAGAATTTTTGACCTGATTTCTAGCTTAGTGGCAAAATTGTTAGCATGATGTAGAAGCAATATTGATGATAATGTTGTCTGGTGGTATTTTCACTTAGGAATCCTATTTTTTAGAGTCCTACAAAATAGATAGAAAATAGATGGAGTTAGTAGCAAAGGTGTTTGCCTAGATTAGTGGAGAACATTTGGCTCCCTTGATCAACATCAAAAACCTATCCAAAATATAAATACATGGGTGCAAAGGGATAAAATGATGATTATAATCCTAGTGGAAAAACTGTTATTAGAGGAGCGATAGTGACACTGGTGCTTTTTCTAGCTAGCGATGCTTTCACTTTTTATAGCAAAATTTGATTGTGGCATCACAATTTATATTGTAGTAGAAACTGAGTGCAATAGTGCCACTAAGACTACAATTCAATAGTGTTTTTACCTATAGATACAATAGAATAAATTTTTGAGAAAATAATATTTTTCTTTCAAATTATTCAAGGATGATCCATGACTAGAGGATGAAAGAGTCCTTGTGGAGGTAGCAAGATAATTTGATTGATGATGAAAGATGCAACTAATAATGAAATAAGAATAATATGATGAGTTGATACACAATTTGATAAACAAGCAAGGTTAGAATACAATGATTAAATGATTACAAAGCAACAAAACAAAGATAATGATAAAGCTAAGAGATGAGAGAACCCAACCAATTAGGTAAAATCAAGCTTGTAGCCTTGAGATATTTGGTTGATATTACTTTTTTATGATGAAATAGATGAGATTTCTATTACTTGAGACAATTGAAATAGAGCTTTACATTGGAAGAGATCCATATTCAACTTGACAGGGCTTCACTATTATCAAAATTTTATATTTGTTGGGCTTCCCCAAGGTTTGGCTTTATAGGAAGACATTGCTCCTTGGAGGATCCCTTGGAGTATGGTTGGATAAAGTTGATAGGGTTGTTTGAAGGTAAGTTTTCAAAAGGCTTAACATGCAATTAAGAATGCAAAATAGAAAAGAGAAATTTTCGGGCTTTGGATTATCAACCAAGTTGCTACTAAGGTAGGAGATCAGATTGGTGAAGTTAGATTCGTATATAGTGGGAAGCTTGGTAGCTACTAGTTGTCTATCATTCCTTTTTGTTTCTAACAGTCAATAACCTTGGTGGTGCTAATAATCCAAATGCTAGTGTGAAGATACCATTGCTAGGTAGATTAGATGAAAAATTGTAAAAATTTGAAGGTTTTACAAAAGCATTGCTAGGACATAGAAGCATTGATAGTGACTCTATTTATCTATCTATATATGCATCAAATATGATAAGATTCATATGCACAAAACTAATTTGTTAAAAATTATGAAAGGGCTTCTAGTTTTATTAGATATAACTATTTGGGCCATTGCCAATTCTCACTTTACTATATAATATTAGACAATTAGTTCAAATCCAAAGAGGTGATCATATTAGAGAAGAGCCCTATTGACTTAATTATGACTTTAAAATTCTTTTACCTTTATTTTACATTTACTCTATTTTTAAATTGGTTACGTGGGATGTGCAATGTCAATCATATATATATATAAAAACAAGTGTGTGTACATTTTACCTTCACTCTATTTTTTAATTGGTTACATGGGATTTAAATGGGTCTCATTCATATTAAGTCGTAACCATATAGTGGTATTAGAATAAGTTGACAATTATGAATGCATCATTGACAAGATTGAAACTTGGGTGTCGCCCTTGAAAGTTGAAGAACCTGGTTGAGCTAATTCCATTGATACCTTTATTTTACATTTAAAATTTATAAAATTTATATAATACCATTTCAAAAATAATTATTAGATATCAAGGTTCGATCATACGCGCCCCCATGGAATTGAAAGAGATTATAAGAAGTGATAATGAAAGTAGCAGATAAACATGGCAGAGCAAAGCATAATACTTATTGGGATCGTGTGATGAAGGATTTGAGCACACTAAATTACATTGTTGTCAACGATTTCTTTATCAATTGTATGAAGTATTGAGCACTACATAAGCATAAGCCTTATTAGATAGCAAGATAGATAGAAGGATAGCGGGATGAATATTATTTCAGCTTCTCCATCAGCAAATTTAACCCAGATTTATTTGTTATTCTAAGATAGGGCTATCTTGCATTTGTCTCTAATCTTCTCTTATTTTTCTATACATCTTTCTAGCTCTTTGTACAAAGTCGAGGCTCTTCAACTTTTTTTTTATCGATACCAAAAAAATATCATATACATTATTAGTCTGAACTTCATGCTATACTTAAATCATAATAAAAATATATGCACATTTTCTCTTTAAAAAATCAAATAAAAAATAATATTTATAATTTTTTAAATATCATTAATTTATAAAATATATAATCTCATAAGAAATATTTTTATTATAATCTACTCACCTTTAATATTATAAATTTTATTTGTTTGTCATTTTTAATTTCAATTTAACATGTCTTCAAATTCCATAAATACCTACATAACCTGTTTTAAAAAAAAAAAACAACTTTAATGGGTCCACATTATTATGTTTAGTCACAAGTGGATACACGTAGACCTGCGGATACATACACACAATGTTTTATTTTTTACTTTATTGATTTATAATTTTTTAATAAATAAATAATCATAAGCATTATAAAATGTATTTCAAGATTATATAAAATAGTTTTTTTAAATTCTTCAATTTAATTGCTAGCCATATATATTAATGGAAAATAACATTATTTTCATTTATAATTTATATCTTAAAAACTATTAATAAAATTTATACATAGATTCAAAATGATATGATTTATGTTACAATATCTTCAAAATTAAAATATTAAAGTGAACTTAAGCTATTGTACAAGTAATTGAATTCTTACATACAATTAAGCACCACTTTTGCGATCAATTAATTTCTTTTCATTTACTTTTAGAGTTAGTTTCTTATTTCTTTTCATTTACTTTTAGAGTTAGTTTCTTGCAACTTTGAGTATATTTATTAAAAAAATATAGTATAATAATGTTTAATTTAATTTAAAATTTTATATTATTATTATATATATTTTTTATTAAGGTTAGTGTAAAAAAGTTTTATAACTTATGTTCAGGGTTGGAGATTCTCATCCCAACCATGACCTTTGATAAAGGTGAGAGCTGAGCTTATCAATAGGAGTCAAACTCACAACCATATACACCTACCCACATCGCAATTTGAACATTGGACCTCCCGAAGAAGAACCAAAGCCCAAAGCCCAAATAGGTTAAGTTTTAATTTATAATGTGAAAATTTTTCATCCCCATGCCTAGGCTTGTCTCAAACCCATTAAACTATAAAAATACAAATATACTAGTTTAGTCAAATAATTTTATTAAATGTAATTTCTATAATTTATTAATTTTAAGAGATCAATGTATCTTGCATATAATTTTTTTTTTTAAGTAAATATTTTTACAAAATTCAAAACATGTTATATTGATATGTTTTCTCTCAATGCAATTTTTGTAATGCTTTAGAAACTCTAATTCACTTGTTTTGGTTTTGTGACATGGTTAAATAGTTTTGGTATGTCTTCTATTCTTTTATTTTTCCCTATTTCACTAGATTTTGGAAGTTCTCTCAATTTATTTTTCTTAACTGGATTAGTGTCTCAAACTTTGGGATGTTTGTAGATTCATCCTTCTCAAGCGCATTTGGAAGTGCAGATGTAAAAAGGTGTTTACTGGATCCGCTTCTCTATTGGATATAGTTTTAGTAGACTTGACCTTTGATCTTTTGTTACATGTGAGACGCATTCATTCCCAAGTCTATGGAACTTTTAAAATACCATGAGATGTTATTGATAGACTTCATCAGCTTTCTCATATGGTTCAGGAGGATCTTCAAAAGGTCCAACAAAAAACTAAAAATAAGGCAATTAACAATGATGAGTAGGTTCAGGTTTTGATAACTTTTATTTCTTATTTGAAGACTTGTGAAGATACCATGAAAGACACACCAAAAATCTCTCCATATAACAGACTCTCCTACAAATAAATGTTGATATCTAGTGTATTGCAACAAGATATAGCTATAGTCTTTTTGTTGCTAAAAGCTTCTATTCTTATGTATATTCAGTTATGGATGCTTTACTCCTTATCCACCTCATTTTGTTTTTTAGCTGGTGGATAGTGTTAGCACCATAATATTGTAATGTTCTAGTTAATAAATTAATATATTCTAGCTTTTTCTAAAAAAAAAATGTTTCAGCTAATTCATGACCAGACAATAAAAAATCTTCAAAAAAAATTAAGTTGTCATATTTTTTTGATGTTCTTTATTTTGCAAACATTAATTTAGAGAAATAAGTTTAAAATATTAATTTCCATATAATTTTTGAAACCAGAATTACAATTTATAATAAGAAACCAGATTTTCATGTCATCTACTTTTTTAGTGTTGACCTTTTTAATATCTAATTTTGTGTTTTCTTCAATGGCAATTAAATCAAAATATAATATTTATTTATTTTAAATGGAATTATAATAGATCATTCATACCTATCCTCTGGTTTGAACTTGGGTCTCTTTGATAAGAATCCAACACATACCAATTTGGTGTTCCAACAAGGACTATAATATAATATTTATTAACATAAGATAATAAATTTAGAATGACATGATATTATAAGGTAAGTGTATCAATAAAGGATGTATCAATAGAGGCAAGATAAATTGTGTCTCAACATTCATTTATGTGGTGTGATAGGTGGATTTGAATCAACAGGATGAAATGTTGATACATTGAGGTTTGTATTCATGGACCCAAAGGTTGGGTCAATTTGACTTATTGACAAGAGGTTTGAGTTAGTTTGTTGGGGATAATCCAATAATAAATCATCCTCTACAAAGGTACCTAGGGTATTTCATCCTTCTCTAAGAAGTCTTCTATGACATCGCTATATTTCTACAAGAAATAGGCCATATAGTCTACATATTTGAATACCAATCACCCATCCTATTTATGGGTAGCACTTAAGGATTCTTGAGATGTCATGTCCTCTTCTTCTTGATCAAATATGGGGTCCTCAAGGTCAGCGTGTTTGTCATGACTCCTCGTATGGGGATCAAGGATAGTGGCTAACTGATGAGTGATGCCATAGGTCAAGTAGCACTTTCCAACCATAGGTTTAGGGTAGGCAAGAAAAGAGTATTGCTTAATTTTTTGATTGTTTAGAGTATTTATTAGAGAAAAAAAGATATGTTTTTGAAACCTTACACCTCCTTCCCTTGATATACCTTATCTGACCTATATACCTCAGGGTCCTCCCTCTATACCTATAGGTACCTATATACCTATCCACTATCTATATACCTATCAATACATGAGATACAATTGACACATGAGACAATAATGGTATGTAGAAGTGACCTTCTAGATAGTTAGTCCAAGATAGTACATGAGGAGTAATAGTGTACCTCTTTATGACTTCCACTAGTCCACTGTAATATTCTCCTTATTAGGCATTAGTATGTACGAGACCCTATGTGGGTAGTTGACAACTTGAGCTTGCTATATGCCTAATATAGCCTAGTAATTTGTATGATAGTTACTGAGAGGATCATAAATATCCCTATCAGTACTAACCTTCAACTATGTTGTTATCTAGGTTTAATGTGTTCTAACTACATAAACAAACATACTGATGTTGAGGTTTGAAAAATTTTGTGATTAAGGTTTATCTTGATCAAGGAAAATATTGGGACCTATAGTGGTGTTAATATTGGGTTCACCAGAATGTGACAAGGGAAAATATTGCAAAGGGACTTTAGGGATAGGGGTAGTTGTGAGCCTAAGTGATTTGATGGATTCAATTTAGAGAACACCAATGCTTTTTTTCTAAGATTCCCTTTGATATCTTAACCTTACTATGGTCCTAACCTAAGTACAAATGTATCCATTAATTCAATATAAAGGTCCTATAAACTATATGCTTTTCAATTTCAATGACAAATGTAAAAGACAATTTTCTTTCAAGGCAAGAATTCAAGAAGATAATACAATCAAACAAGTCCTAGTATAACTATATGTTATTTTGTTTTGATTATATGTAAGACTATAGTTGGTCCCCTAATGCTATTTAATAATGATTTATTCCTTAATTTTTATTTTATCATTTAATGGATGAAAAATAGAAAATATAGAACAATATATGCAAACATAGAACAAACAATTTTTCTAGTATAAAATGATAGAAACAACTAGAATTTTCTACCTAATTTTCACCTTGATGGCAAACGTGTTGGTAGGATGCAAAAACAATGTTGGTGATAATATTGTCTAGTAATGCTTTTTCTTAGGACTTTTACTTTTTAGAGTTCTACAAAATAGATATATAATAGATGAGGTTAGTAGCAAAATCATTTGCCTATATTAGTGGATAATATATGGCTTCCTTGATCAACATTAGACCCCTATCTAGAAAACAAAAATAAATGGGTGCAAAAGGATAAAATGATGATCATAATTCCAGTGGAAAAAGTGTCACTAGAGGAGCAAGAACATCATTCGTGTTTTTGCTAGTTAGTGGCACTTTCACTTTCTATAGAAGACTTTGACTATGGAATCACAGTTTCTATTATAGAAAAAAAATAGTGTAGTAGTGCCACTAAAATTATTATTCGATAATGCTTTCATCTATAGATACAACAAAATGAATTTTTGGATAAAGAATTTTTGTATTTAAAATTATTGAATGATGATCCCTAACAAGTGGGTGTTGGGATACTTGTGGTGGAAAAAAGATAATCTAGTTGAAGATACAAGATGCAACTAATGACAAAATAAGAACAAGATAATGAGTTGATACAATATTTGATAAACAAGTAAGGTTAGTATGCAGTGATCAAATGATTACAAAATAATAAAGTAAATATAATGATATTGCTAAGAGATGAGTAAACATAACAAATTAGGTGCAAGCAAACTTGTAGCCTTAAGAGCCTTAGTTGATATCCCATTGTTGTGATGAAATAGATGAGCTTTGCTATTACTTGAGATGGTTGAGATAAAGCTTTACTATTGGAAGAGATCCATAATCAATTTGATACGGCTTCATTATTGTCAAAAGTTCATATTTATTAGGCTCTCCCAAGGGTTGGCTTTATAGGAAGACATTGCTCCTTGGAGGATCCCTTAGAGGATGGTTAGATGAAGTTGATGGGACTATTTGAAGGTAAGTTTTAAAAATATTCAACATGCAATTAAGAATGCAAGATAGAAATGGGAAATCTTGGAGTTTTGGATTTTCAACCAAGTTGTTGCTAAGACAACAAATTAGAATGATATGGTCATATCCATATTTTGTGGACAACTTGGTAGCTACTAGTTGTCTAGCATTATTTTTTGTGTTTGACAGTCAGTAGCACTAGTGGTTCTAACAATCCCAATAGTGTCAAGATACCATTGCTAGGTATATTGGACAATAAATATTAAAAATTTGAAGGTTTTGCAAAAGATATGTTAGGAAGCAAAAGTGTTGCTAGTGACTGTGTGTGTGTGTGTACATATATGCACAAAATATGGTAATATTTATATGCATAGAATTAATTTGATAAAAAAATGTGAAAGGGCATTTAAATTTACTAGATATAACTATTTGAGCCATTGCCAATTCTCTCATAAGATTAGACAATGGGTTAAAACTCAAAGAGGTGATTATATTATAGAAGAGGCCTATTGGATTAATTATGAATTTAATTTTTTCTACCTTTATTTTATATTTAAGAATTATAAACTTTCTATAATACCCCTCTAAAAGTAAGTATTTGATGCCATGTGCAATATCGATATTATCATGTTCAACATATCTCTCTCTCTCTATATATATATATGTGTGTGTGTGTGTATGTATTTATGTATGTATGTATAGTTATTCACAAATTTTTCGTAAATATATGTAAATTTTACTTTTATTATAAATTTCTTAATTGATTTATATGGGATTAAAATGGCCTGATCCATATCATCATAACCACAAGATTGGAACGATCCCCATCCATATTACATCATAACCACATAATATTATTACAATAGCTTGGTAATTATGAATGTATTTTTTAACAAGAATGGAACTTGGGGATCATCCTTGAAGAATATGTTTGAGGTAATACCATTTGATACCTTTATTATACATTTAAAAATATAAAATTTTTATAACACCACTCCAAAAGTAATTTATTAATGTCATATACATTATTAGTCATGTGATATTCAACATCATGCTATGCTAAAGTCATTATAAAATGTATACACATTTTTCTCTAAATATTTAAACAAAGAATGATATTTACATGTTTTATATATATCATCAATTTATAAAATATATATAAAACCATAAAAAAATATTTATGAATTTAAATATTTTAAATTTGTTTGGAGAATATTACATTATTTGGTACATGCCAATGTACCACCTTGGTACATCATTGTAAATATTAGATTAGGATTTTGTATTAGATTAGTGTGTGAGTAAATATTTTATGTAATGTAATAATGTGTAGGAAATGCACAAGTGTCATGTAAATATGTGTGCAAGTGTTATGAGTGTAAATGTGCACAAGTGTCTAATATGTAAGTGTGCACATGTATCCTTAGATTAGGAAGAGTCATGTGAAGAGTCTAGTACAAGTGTGCATATAATATAGAGTCATGTGTATGCAAGTGTCAAGTAGAGAAGCCAAGAGTCATGAGACTTGGCATATGGAAAGGAAAAATCAAGTTATCCAAGAGTCATCCTACAATGGCTATATATTACTCCATAGAGAGGTATAGACATCATGTACATTACCCATAATATATATATATATATATTGTCTATAAAGTCTATATTGTATACATAGAGATTTTCTATGAGATATTTGTAACAAAAAGAGGAGTAATACAAGTTTGCATAGATTTGAAAAATTAATATTGTAAGTTTTGTTATGTTGTATGATCCAGGCTGTTAGATGGGGAAAATTGCCCTATCGTGTATGATTCTTGGCTAGATCCATTGGGAGCCGAGGTGACCATGAGGGTGTGTTATATTCTCTACACTTGGGGGCTTGGGGATCGAAGGGTTCACCAAGAATGGTTTAAGGACTCGCTCCAAGTTTGGGGTGGAAATTTTTGATGTGTATATTGAGCAAACACCTATGTTTGGCCTTTCTAAAATCTAAGCTATGGAAAATGGAAGAACAATGCAAGATAAACAATAATGCAAGTAAACAAAGACTAACCCTAGAATGATTCTTGATTTTCAATGATGACTAAACCCTAACTTGCAATAAAATAAATCATTTTCCTTTTCAGCAAGGGTTTTAAGAGAATGCACAAATAGAGTTAACCCTAGAATGCAAACTATATGCTTTTTCTCTTTTGAATGCCTAGAAATATAATCAAAATATTTTTCCCTTTATTTATGATCTAGGTTTGAAATAAAAATAGATAGAAAGCAAACAAAAAACAACCTAAGAAGTTTATTTAGGGCACTTATCTGATCTAGTGGTTGATCCTAGCTTTAACTTGCATCTAGAATATCCAAACAACTTCAAACCTGCAAAATAACTTCACAAAACCCTAGAAAATTTGATCAATATTTGGGGGCCTACTTAGGCCATTGTATGATTGAGCTTGGAGGCGCAACAATCAAGCCCCCTTGGTCCTTTTAGCTAACCATTCAAAAGTAAAAATGATCTTTGACCTTTGGAAGAAAACACAACGAGATATGATAACATGAAATAGTGAACTAGATGCAAACAAAATGAACATAATGCTAAACTAGTATGCAATTAGAAATCTTAGGGTTTGGGGATAAATAGTTGCCCCCAAGCTAGTATGATTTAAATGCAAGCAAAATAGAATGATAGAAGTTAAAATAGAATGATAACAGAAAGGAAACAATGCAAAATAGATATGCAAACCAAAACCCTAGGGTTTGGGGATAAATAGTTGCCCCCAAGTCTATCAAAACCAAATCCATACCCTATAAATTACTAGGCATGGATTTGATAACCAAAGGAAAATCAACAATAGAAAGTAAGATAGGAAAAAATAGGGTTTTTTCCAAATTCGTATCCTGTAATGGGTAGGGCATGGATTTGCACAAGGAGACTTAAAACAAAGAATCCATATGTGAAATGTAATTTTAACACAAAATTAAATGATTTAAAAGCTAATAAATGCAAAGAGACAACCTGATAAGCCTATAGAAGAAGCAAGAGCAAAGGTAGAAGACCTCTCCTCCTTCAAGAAGATAAGTTTATCATCAAGGCTTCTCCACTTGCAAATCACAAGAAGCACACCAAAAGTAGAACACCAAAGCACCAAGAACACTAGATGAAATGAATATTTCCCAAAAGCTTGCTTAGATCAAGATTACCTCAACATAAAATTATCTTGAAAAAAGGGATCCAATCCCTTTATTTATAGAGGGTTTGGAGGGCTAAAAAGGTGGGAAAATAAAAATTAACCTTGGCCAAGCTGACACCATAAAAGGTTGGCTCAAAATTTAGAATTTTTAAAAGAAAAAGTCCAAATTTGCTAAATCCATGCCTCATAATTTATCGAGCATGGATTTGGTCAAGGTTAAGAAAAACAAAGTAAAACATAAGAAAAGAGGGTTCAAACTTACACTTAGCAATTTTGAGAGCCTCCCAAAGGATTCTAAGGAAAAATGACTCATTTGGATGGGTCAATTTTCCATGTCTACATTTTGCCCCCTCTTTGATGCATTTAAGGCCTAATAAATACATCAAAGAAAGATGTAGACACCTATGGGCAAAAATGATGAACAAAAAAGGGGTAGCTAGTTTAGAAGAAAGGGGTGGTGCAAAAAATGGTGTCAATATAGATAGTTAAAATTTTACATGAACACCTCTCAAGATAGGGTGCCCCCTCAATTTTTAGAAGGAATATTACATTCTAGAGGAAATTCAAAATGGTGGATGTAGAGGAAAATAGGGTGACAAAAATAGAAAGAAAGGAAACAAAAAGGTGCCAAAAGGGAAAAAAATATGAGAGAGAAAGAGAAAAAAAGAAATAAAGGCAAAAGGGGTGAAAACCTAATTCATTTTCACCATGCAAAGAAAAGAAAGAAGAGCTCTAGAAAAAAGAGAATAATGATGCTACCCACACACTAAGCAATTTTTGTGAGGGTTGAGGTCGACACATCAGTACAACAAGCATGGGTAAGAGCCAAAAACCAAATTTAGATTAAGTTTTATTTGCATTTTTTTAAAATTTTAAGCATTTTTTAATATTTTAGCATTTTTTAGAGGAATTTACTAGGTAGGGTGTCTTGGCATGGATTTGGTAGTCATCCACAGATTTGGCCAACCTTGGTAGTAATTGAATCCATGCCCTATGTCATACAAGGCATGAATTCATGAATCCATGCCCTAGAGGATACATGGCACAAATTCAAAAGAGAAAATAAAATAGAGGGAGAGAGATAACAAAACAACAAGAAGAAATTAATGCTTAGGTCTCTCTTTAGTTTGATTATGTGATTTTAATTATTATTATTATTATTTGAAATTGATGAAATTTTATGGATTGTTTTTATTGCAGCATGATGTCCTTGAGAGTAGGGAGTGGTGGTCGAGTACCCTAGAGGAGGCACTATGATAGCTCATGCAGCAAGAGAGAGACACACTAGAGGTAGTGGGGCTACTACACTTGGTAGAGATACCCTAAGTGGAGGCTAATAGAGTGCTACTGATGATGCTAGCGGAGAGGTGGTACCCAAAATCATCCACATTCTAATTATCAATGGGAGAGATGACCATCACATTGGAGGATGTGTGGTGCATCTTGAGGATCCCCATCAAGGGGAGGATAGTTTATAAGGCATAGGTGCCTCAAGAGATAGCATAGAGATTGATAGGTGACCCATCACATGAGATTCATAAGAGTAGATTTCATATTGATGACATGCCATGATGACATAGGATTGGGGCACTAATGACCATGCTCTATGGAGTGGTGGTAGGATTGCTAGTGTGCCATACAAGTCGACAACACCTACCATGGGCACTAGTGGGAGTAGTAGTAGACATGTGAGACCATAAGATGAGGTTCACATGGGGGTCATATGTGTTAGCCTATTTATATAGGATATTGTACAATATCGTGTACAAACAACACATAGGACTAGTATGCATGATATTGCTCTAGGTGTGGTGTTAGGAGCACATAGCCATCAAGAGGCTAGATGCACTACCAAGGCCACTGCTCAACCTAGAGTGACCAGCAAGATACAAGTGGTCCTAAGACTATAAGCATACATAGAGGATATACATAGGTATTCTACCACTAGGGAGATAGGTAGTAGATGAGCTACAAGATCACTAAATCATATGGTAATCATGGTATCTACACCCTAGATGGGATGAGGATGTGGAGGAACTAGCTCAGGTTAGGAGGGTCTGATGGGTCACCATAGAGAAGGGTAAGTTAGAGCTTTACCAATTTGATCGAGTGTGGTGATAGTTTAAGATTCTCTAGGAGATACCAGACCTGGGTGACTACTAGTTTAGGAGGGTGAGGAGGGATCCATCAGGAGTCATAGGGGACCCTAATATGGCTAGGTTTATAGAGGAGGATTTGGATGATCCCCTCTATATCGATCCTAGAGTGGATGATGTCAAAGTAGCCCTTAGATATAGGAGATGGTATAGGGGTATTATTCCCTTAAGGATCTCCCCATAGGTGCCAGTGTAGAGGCACCAAGTCATGGGCTAACGAGTGCAATTAGCACTTCAAGAGGCTAACCAATGCACTATAAAGCGATGATAGAGAGGGCTAGAGCCTCCTAGGTAGGTGAGGGTATAGATTAGGATAGAGATGGTGATAACCATGAGGACAACCATCACTCTCTTTGGCTCAAGGGTAGGGGGATAATAGGAGGTGCCTCCATGGTGACATAGATGAGACCTAGTGAGGTCATGGGTCAAGAAGACCCAATGAGAGAGGCAAAGGGACTACCAGCCAAGATAGTCATTATGTAGGGGAGATAAACACCCTCTACTTATAGCTAGGCTAGACTCATAGTAGAGTGAGACATAATGAGGGCTAAGGTAGATCACCTCATAGGGGAGATGGGTCAGCTAGAGTAGGAGTGATAATAGGCATAGGTAGAGGGGATGGTTATCATTATGAGCAACCAGCTAGGTGAGGGGATCCACCTTCTACAAGAGCAATTATAGAGGGCAGAGGAGAGGTAGGAGGTGTTGATATAGAGGGAGACCTTCTACTAAACCTTGTACTTTTAGGTAGTTCCAATGAAGCAGAGGGTACCTCCACCATCCTCCCTTTAGACATAGGGTCAATCATAGTCTAGATCATAGACTACCATGTAATCTATGAACATACCCCCACTAGGACCACCTCCAAAAAGTGAAGTAGAGGAGATAAGCTCATAGAGCTAGGGCTAGGATCAAGGTGACATGCCAAATTTTTATTATGGTATGCATCCCTAGGGAGGGTCGAGTGCATCAAGCTCAGACTATGGTGCATCAACCCAACTAACATGTACTCTTTACTATCAATTAATATCATGTTATTATTATTTTTTTATGGTGTGAAAATATGTGTGCATTATGTGTATGCTTTTTAATTTATTTTTTCTATGCATGATGATCACAAACATAATGAATGCAATGCATAATGATCTTAACTAAATGAATGCAAAATGAGCTTAACTAATGAAATGCATGAAACTAACTAAAATGAATGCAAATGAGATGAATGAAAGAGCAAATGAAAAGAAGAAAGGAGAGGAAGAAAAATAAAAGAGAAGAGGAAAACAAATGATGATAGAAGGGAAAAAATGAAGGAAGAAAAAGCTCCAAAAGGTCAAAAAGAAAAGACACAAAGAAAAGAAAATAGGAGTGAAACCCTATAAGGATGTATGCTCACAAATGATCGAATGGAGGCTACCCCTCACTTGTGGCCATGAAGCTATCCTATAAGGGTGTTATGCTCACAAATATGGTCAAGTGTGGAGTGATACCCACTATGGGTGTAGTGCTCACTAATGGCCAGAGATGAAGAGATACCTACTAGGATGTATGCTCACAAATGGTCAAGATGGAGGTTACCCCTCACATGTGACCATGAAGCTTATCATATATGGGGTGAAGTATTTGATTGATTTTCCAAAATGAGTACTACCCGATAGGGGTGTGGTATGTGCAAGATATGAATGAGAAAAGAAAAACATAATAGAACAATGTGTGTGTGTATGTGTTAGAGGAGAAGAAGATAGAAGAAAGAAGAGAGCAAAGA
Organism: Wollemia nobilis; assembly: GCA_028583015.1. Lineage (NCBI taxonomy): Eukaryota > Viridiplantae > Streptophyta > Pinopsida > Araucariales > Araucariaceae > Wollemia > Wollemia nobilis. The sequence continues at coordinate 1,251,494 of JAQPPZ010001808.1, forward strand.
GTAAACAATAGTGTGTGTGTGTCCTTATTGAAATTTCAATAGCTAAGAGGTGTGCATAAGATAGTCAGTGGTCATATGAACACCATAAATGATATTCATATGGTATCTACCCTATCCCATGAGGACCACTTAACAATTAAAATATCAAGAAGGAAAAGTGTGAGTGAAAGCAAAATGAGCAAATAGAAGAAGGAATATATATCCTTTATCTTGAGGAAAGAAGAAAGAAAAATTTCAAAGGACAAAGGACATACAAAAATGAAGAACTATATCCCTTGACTTGGAGGAAAATTTTGATGATCATTTTATACTTTCAAAGGTCAAGGAATATAAAAGAAGAGAGAAAGAAGAGAAGACATGAGCAAATGCAATGATGAAAATGCATGGAGATGGGCCCTAGGTTGGGGATTCACTAGGCATCAGAGCCCTAGTATGAGTGCAATGCATGTGAGCTAAGACCTAACTAGGTTTCATCACTTGCCATCCTCACAAAGTCCCCAAAAAATCTATATGATCAAGTAGTCATGCAAATATGATCAAGCAACAATGCAATTATATGACAAGAAAAATGCAAATGGAATAGAATGTCAAGCAAAACATGCAAAATATGATAGGCAATCATGCAGTATGGACAAGAAAACCAAATGCAATATGAAAACTAAGCTAAATGCAATATGAGAAAATGAAAATGCAAAGTCATGCATAGTATCTTTTTAGATGCATTATGTTCATTGGTTCTTTAAGTTCTTTACCATATAAAGAAGCTAAATGATAGGCTCCTAAGCCAAACTTGGTCATTATGACAAAGGGGCCTAACCAATTGGGCTAAAACTTACCTTTAAGATATAAAAAAGCATTGGTGTTCTTTTGGTTTTCCTTGAGGACAAGGTCCCCAACCTCAAAAGAATGATTGTAAACTCTCTTGGAATAAGATTTCTTGAGCCTATTATGATAGGCTCAAAGATTCTCTAAGGCATGAATGCACTTTTCATCCAACAACTCCAATTGGTGCAAATGATCAAAATGATACTCATCATCAATCGAGGCATCTTGCAACAAGATGCACAATGAAGGGACCTCTAACTTGAATGAAAAACTACCTCAGTCCCATAGACCAAGACATACAGAGAAGCACCTATAGGAGTTCGCACACTAGTACGATAGGCCCACAAGGTAGGATAAAGTTGGATATGCTAGTCATGATCAATCTTACTAACCAACTTCTTGAGGATCTTGATCAAAGACTTGTTGGATGCTTTAGCTTGACCATTACCCTGAGGGTAATACAGAGTTGACCACCTATGTTGAATCTTGTACTTAGCACAAAGCTTATGGACATCCTTGTTCTTGAAAGGAGTGCCATTATTAGAAATAATCATCGAAGGAATCCTAAACCTACAGAGGATCTAGTTGAAGATGAACTTGGAGACCTGAGCTCTAGTCACCATGGCCAGGGGTATGGCTTTGACCCATTTAGTGAAGTACTCTATCATTGTTATGATAAACTTGTGACCATCAGATGATGTTGGGTTAATCTTCCCTATGATGTCCAATCCCCACATGGAAAATGGCCAAGGAGAAGAAATAACCTAAAGGTTTTGAGAAGGAGCATGAACAAGGTTGTCATGGCATTGACACTTGTCACAACATCAAACATGGTCACATGCATCTTTCTCCATGGAAGGCCAATAATACCCCATCCGAAGGAGCTTCTTGGCAATGGCATTGCCACTAAAATGGCCTCCACATGATCCTTCATGAGCCTCACTAAGAGCTAGTCAAGCTTCATCAAAGTTAAGGCATCGCAAGAGGATACCTTCAAAAGAATATCGATATAAAGTATTGCCAATTATAATGAATCGACATGCTCTTTTGCACAAAATATTACGTTGATTGTGATCTAAACCATCAAGAATCAAACCATCCTTAAGGAAATTAAATATGTCATTATACCATGGCTCAGATGGGGAAGCTTCAATGGTCAAAACATCTAATGGAACAAGACTAGAACTAAGTGATATGGGCTCCTAGAGTTATCTAATGATAATCGATGCTTGATCATCATCCAACTCCAAGGGAAACAAGGATGCAACAATGGCCATGGCATCCACATGGTGGTTGGAGGATCTAGGGATAGACTCTATGGTCACTCGATCGAACATAGACAAAAGCTTGGTGATAATCTCTTTGTAAGGTTTTAGCTTATCATCCTAAGTCTGATAAACATCATTAATCTGATTGACCACAAGTTGAGAGTCACCAAAAATTAAAATAACTCTAACCTTCAAGGCTAAGGCTACTCTAAGACCAAGGATCAAGGCTTCATACTCTATAGTATTATTCATGCAAGAGAAATGAAGCTTGAAGGAAAGGGGATGAGCTATTTTTATGGGGTAACTAGAATAATTCTAGAACAGCCCTTTAAGCATCGAGCTCCATCAAAAAATAAAGTCCAAGACTCTAGCTCTTTAGCTTCTACACTAAAGCACTCATTAAGAAACTCGATGACTAAAGGATGGGCTGACTCTAAGGGAGTGGAGGCTAACTGATCAATAATCACCTGACCCTTGATAGCCTTCTAACCTATGAAGGTTAGGTCAAACTCACTAAGGGCTAAAACCCACTTAGCAACTTGACCTGAAAGGTGGGGCTTAGACATTAAGTAGTGCAAAGGATCAAACTTTACAACAACCAATATCTTATGGCTGAGCATGTAGTGTCTTAACTTTTAAGAAGCAAACACTATAACAAGGCAAAGCTTCTCTAAGAGGGTATACCAGGTTTCATAGCTAACCAAGGTTCTACTAATATAGTAGATAACTCACTCTTTATTTTGATCATCATGTTGAGCCAACAAGGCTCCCAAAGCATGAGTTATGGCTGCTATGTAAAGCATCAAATGCTTATCTAATCTAGGAGGAACTAAGATAGGTGGGGAAGTGAGATACCATTTGAGTTCATAAAAAGCTTGTTGACACTCAAAATCCCACTAGAACATGACATATTTCTTAAGAAGCTTAAGAAAGGGCTGACACTTATTAGCTAACTAAGCTATGAATAATAAATATATTTAACCTTACCTTGCAAGCTATGCAACTTGGTTAGGGTGTGAGGAGGAGGTATGTCAGTGATAGTCACTATCTTAGTAGGGTCCACTTCAATGCCTCACCTAGACATGATGAAACCTAACAACTTGCTAGATGTGACTCCAAACACACACTTGGAGGGCTTAAGATGAACCCTGAACTATCAAAGCCTTTCAAAAATTCATCTTAGATCATGAACATGATCCTTTCGATGTATGGAATGACCCAGAATATCATCCACATAGTCCTCTAGAATATCATGCATCATGTCATGAAAAATATAAGTCATAGCCCTCTAATATGTGGCACCAATATTCTTCAAGCCAAAAGGCATAACTTTATAATAGAAGGTACCCCATGGAGTGATGAAATTTATCTTGGCTTGGTCCTTAGGGGTAACCATGATCTGATTGTATCCTAAAAAACCATCCATGAGTGAAAGCATTCCACATTTGGTAGTGAAATCTATGATCATATCTATGTTGGGGAGAGGAAAATCATCCTTGGGACATGCTAAGTTAATGTCCCTAAATTTGGTACATATTCTGATTGTTCCTACCTTCTTAGCCATAGGAACGATGTTGGAGATCCAATCAGAATAGTCAATAGCTTTTATAAAATTGATATCAAGGAGTTTTTGGAGCTCCTCCTTGACTAAAAGGGTGACCTTAGGATGCATCTTCCTAAGTTTCTTCTTAATAGGCTTAGCACTAGGCTTCACTACCAAATGATGCATAACAAGGGAGGGATCAAGCCCTAGCATGTCGACATATGACCAAGCAAAAATATCATGAAATTCCTTCAACAAATTGGTCAATTGCTCTTACTCATCCATGGACAAGGCTTTACCTAGCTTAAGGATTCTAGGGCTCTCCTCAGAACCTATGTTAACATCTATGGTCTCCTCAATGAGAATATGAGACTCATCCTCATAAGGAGGTAGGGTGAGGATCACTCCTAGTTGCTCAAGGTCCTTAGGAGACATAGAACCAAAATCCTCTTGAGAACTAGAAGACTCAACATGCGCAACACAAGGGACTGACCCATCAAAGAAGAAGTTATTTTGAAGGATATCCTCATGATCCATATCACAAAGAGTATCCCCTTCAGCATACTCCCCTAGGATCACAACTAACTCAAGATGCACCAAAGTTACCACATTACAAAATAGAATGTCAATGGGATAAGGTGGTCCCTCATCCTCATCACTCCACTCCAAGCCTTGATGATCCAAATATTCAGCATAAGTAATAAGGTGATCATCATCATCAAATGGTAAAGGTTGGTTTTTATTGGGTATGTAGCCTATGCCACATCTCCCAGGCCAAAGCTCAACTTCCAAAGGCTCTTGAATACCTTTATGTTGTGGCCCCAAACCTTTACCTATATATCCCATACTAGATAGGATTTTCTTGGGAAGTGGGTAATCATTGGATAGGTAACAATGGGTAAAAGAATGCTCTACAAGAAGAGGGTTGCTACCATGGATATTTTCTTTGAGGGATATACCCATGAAGATAAAGGTACATGTGCCAATGTGTACGACTTCACCCTTCTTATGAGGTAAACCCATAGTCCTTGGTGAAGGTGGTAGCTTGGCTAAATCTAGAAGAGGTTCTTGAAGAAAAGGATTGACTTGATCTTATGATGAAACATTGATTAGTGGTTCCTCACTCACCTTTAGATTTTCAAGTTGCTTGGTGATGTGAGATGAAGAAACTGATGGACATAAATTGAGACTAGATTGAGCTTGCTCAACCATTGAACAATATTGAAATGGATGAGGGTCACCCAGAATGGTGACAAGTTGATCTTTGAATTCAAACTTCAAACATTGATGAAGAGTAGAAGGGACAACCCTCATCGCATGAATCCAAGGGCATCCAAGAAGAAGATTAAAATATGTGGGGCAAGGTACCACATAAAACAAGGTATCTAAGATCTTAGGTCCAACCCTAAGGGGGAGGGATATAATGTCATAGGCCTCTTGGGACTCATTGTTGAAAGATTTGATGATGACATCAGATTTAATTAAATCTTCCTCTTTTAATCCAAAATTTTGGAAAAATTGATAAGTGCATAGATTGAGGGAGGAACCATTATCTATCAAAATTTGCTTGATAAATATTTCCCCAATAAATGTAATGATATAGAGGGAAGAATCCCCTTACAAGTTTGAGGAAGGAATATCATCATCCAAAAATGTGATATGATGTATCCCAAGGGAACCTACAACATCAACTATAGCACTAGGGGAAATGTCTTGAGGGATAGATTGTTGACTTAGAAGCTTCAACAAGGCTTCCCTATGAATAGGAGAAGTTTGCAAAAGTTCTAAGAGGGAGATCTTAGTTGGGGTACTAGCTAACTATTGTTGAATGTCGAAGGAGACTTTAGGTTGTGGTTTCAACACTAAAGGTGGGTTTTCTACTCTCGTGCTCCTTTTTTGGGTACTCTTCAAAACTAAGGGTGGTTTTGAAGGTTGATTGGATGTAGAACTCATCTCCTACTGAGATCGTTGAGTTGGTTGAGCTTGAGCTTGTTGCCTTGTAGTTGTTACTATCATACCAACCATATTATTGTAGGGAGGTGGCACATTATGATATGACACTTGATTAGTTGCTTGTTGCCCATGATTAGGTAGGGGATCTTGGAAGATCCCCATGTCTTGATTAGTTGTGGGTGCTTGTTGAGTAGGAGGTTGATTGTTTGTTGGAGGATTAGGTTGAGGACCCTCTATAACAAGGTGACCTACATCAATTAAGTCTTGAACCACATGTTTCAACCTCTTACATGAATTTGTCATGTGCCCCTCCACTCTATGATACTCACAATGTTGACCAAGCTTATACCAATTAGTCATGGTATCAGGTTGCCTTATGGGAGGCAACTCAATCATATTAGCTTCCAAAAGCTACTTTAGGACCAACGAAATAGGTTGTTGAGTCTTGTAAAATTCCTTGGTGGGGGTTTTTGAGGTTGGCTAAGCACCATATTTTATAAGGTGTTAGCAACACTATTAATAGGTCTACTATCCATTACCCCATCACCAACTACATGCTTGTTCTTATACTAAATTTTTATGGTCCTATATTCTTCTTTATTTGGCTTAATTTGACCTCTTCGAATAAGGGCTTGCTCTACCCTTCTTTCTAGATCTATTGCTTGGTCAAAAGAGGTAATAGTTATTGTTTCCAATTCATAAGATATTTTCTCTTGTAAATTTCCAATAAATATCTCTAGCATGTCTCGAGGAGGTAAAGTATATCTCAATCATCCAACTAAACTTCTCCAACGAGACAAGAATTCTAAAAAAATTTCATCTTTACCTTGTTTCAACATATAAACATCTTTCATAGTCACATTTTTCTCAACATAAGCTCTAAATTGTTGAACAAACAATTATGTTGTCTCTTCAAAATTCCTCAAAGAATGATGAGGTAGTTGATAATACCATTCCAATGCCATACCACCAAGGCTCTTAGGGAATATCTTTAGTAACAACATGCCATCATATATAATATCATGGCATGTTGTCCTAAACATCCTTAAATGTTCAATTGGGTCCTCTATTCCCTTATAAATAGGTAAAATCGACATTGGAAAATGCTTAGGGTAGGGCCTAGAAGTGACAACAAGGTCTAAGGGATGATTGCACATTTCCTTATAGTTGTAGGTGAAACTTGGAGGTTGAATCATATCCACTCTTGAGACCAATTGTTTCACCATATTTGTCAAACTTTGCATATTGAGATTGTTGTTGTGCAATACCCCTAGGTTCCCTAAGGGAGGGTTATAGGTAGGTTATTGAAAGGGAACTTGGCCAATGTTGGAGGTATTGACACTATTATGGTATGGGTTATGATATATGGTATCTTGTTGTGGAGGATAACTGACATTTGGTGGAATAGAAGCATGAATATTGAGATGAGTAGAATGAGGAGGAAATTGAGCATAATATTGAGATGCACTACTAGTTGGAGGAACTTATGGAATTCTTCCAACATTGGTGGTTATAGTAGTGACATATGTTGGTTTATGAAAAGGATTAATATGATGCAAATATTCAAACAATGGATTGGTGTGAACATTCTAAGGAGAAATGGTTGGAGGATGAGATGTCCCAACCTCTTCAAGTTGGGCTTCCTCATCCATAGCCTTAACCAAGGCATCCTTATGATATTTCATGAAATTCTATATATGATCATATGATTTAAAGGTGAGGTCTCCATTAGACCCCTCAAGAGGATCAAGGTCATTACTAATTTCTACATATTCTTCCTCTTCTAGATTAGGATTCTCCCTATCAATCTAATCATCTTCTTGAAGAATTATTAAATTCTAAAAGCCTTCACTTACTCCTAAGGTTGGGAGCCATTAGGAGAAAGAGAAAGGATAGAGGAGAAAAGGAGGATCTAAAAACTAGTAAAAAATACATAAAATATTTTTAAGATATTTTTAATGTTTTCTAATTCTAAGAAAACAAATTTAATGGTCTTGCTTAAATTTTTCAAAAGAAAAACAAAAGGAAGAGGCTTCCTAACTTGGCCACTAAGATGTGTCTTCACATTAAGTTCACCAAATATGTAGAGGGGGAAAATTACCCTATCACGTATGATTCTCGGTTGGATCCGTTGGGAGCCGAGGTGACCATGGGGGTGTGTTATATTCTCTACACTCGGGGGCTTGGGGATCGAAGGGTTCACCAAGAATGGTTTAAGGACTCACTCCAAGTCTAGGGTGGAAATGTTTGATGTGTATATTGAGAAAACACCTATGTTTGGCCTTTCTAAAATCTAAGCTATGGAAAATGAAAGAACAATGCAAGACAAACAATGATGCAAGCAAGCAAAGACTAACCCTAGAATGATTCTTGATTTTCAATGATGACTAAACCCTAACTTGCAATAAAATAAATCCTTTATTTTTTAGCAAGGGTTTTAAGAGAATGCACAAACAAAGTTAACCCTAGAATGCAAACTATATGCTTTTTCTCTTTTGAATGCCTAGAAATATAACCTAAATATTTTTCCTTTATTTATGGTAAGGATGATTGTTTGATACTTTTAAGGTCAAGGAATATAAAAAATAAAGAAAGAAGATAAAACATGAGAAAATGCAACGATGAAAATGCATGGATATGGGCCCTAGGTTAGGGATTATCTAGGCATCAGAGTCCTAGTATGAGTGCAATGCATGTGATATAATACCTAACTAGGTTTCATCACTTTCCATCCTCACAAAGTCCCCAAAAATATTTATGATCGAGAAATCATGCAAGTATGATCAAGCAACAATACAATTATATAACAAGCAATGCAAATGGAACAAAATGTCAAAAAAAACATGCAAAAAAGATAGGCAATCATGTAGTATGGACAAACATGCAATATGAAAACTAAGATAAATACAATATGAGAAAAATAAAATTTAAAAGTTATACATAGTATCTTTCTAGGTGTATTATGTTCATTAGTTCTTTAAGTTCTTTACCATATAAATATAGGATCCTAAGACAAACTTGGAATTTATGAAAAGGGGCCTAGCCAATTGAGCTAAAACTTACTATTAAGATCTGATCGAGCATTGGTGTTCTTTTGGATTTACTTGTGGACAAGGTGACCAACCTCAAAACAATGATTGTAAACTCTCTTGGAATAAGATCACTTGATCCTATTTTGATAGGCTCAAAGATGATCTAAGTCATGAATGTGCTTTTCATCTAGCAACTCCAATTGGTGCAAACGATCAAAACTATACTCATATTCGACTGAGGCATATTGCAATAATATGTGCAATGAAGGGATCTCTAACTCAAATGAAAATCCTACCTCATTACGTAGAACAAGATATATAGATAAACACATAGGATTTCTCACACTAGTATGATAGGCCCATAAGGTAGGATAAATCTAGATATGCTAGTTGTGACAAATCTTACCAACTTCTTGAGTATATTGACTAAAGAATTATTGGATGCTTTAGATTGACTATTACCCTGAGGTTAATACAAAGTTGAAAACATGTGCTGAATCTTGTACTTAACACAAAGCTTATGGACATCCTTGTTCTTGAAAGAAGTGTCATTGTTAGAAACAATCATCGAAGGAATCCCAAACCTACAAAGGATTTGGTTGAAGATGAACTTGGAGACTTGAACTCCAATCACTGTGGCCAAGGGTATAACTTTGACCTATTTAGTGAAGTACTATATTATTGTCATGATAAACTTGTGACCATCAGATGATGTTGGGTTAATCTTCCCTATGATATTTTTATCCCCACAAGGAAAAGGGCCAAAGATAATAAATAAACTGAATGTTTTGAAAAGGAGCATGAACACGGTTGTCATGGCATTGAAACTTGTCGTAACAGAAAACATGGTCACATGCACCTTTCTCCATGGAAGACCAATAATACCCCATTCAAAGGAGTTTCTTGGCAATGGCATTGTCGATGAAATGGCCCCCACATGATCCTTCATGAGCCTCACTAAGAGATAGTAAAGCTTCATTAGAGATAAGAAATTACAAAATAATTCCTTACAAATAACATCGATATAAAGCATTGGCAACTATAATGAATTGACATGCTCTTTTCCACAAAATCTTAAATTTATTATGATCTAAACCATCATGAATCAAACCATCCTTAATGAAATTAAAGATGCCATCATACCATGGCTCAGATGGGGAAGCTTTGATGGTCAAAACATCTAATGATACAATGCTAGAACTAAACGATGTGGGCTATCAAAATTTTCTAATGATAATCAATGCTTGATCATCATCCAACTCCAAGGGAAACAAGGATGTAGTAACAACTATAACATCTGCATGGTGGTTGGAGGATCTAGGGATAGACTCTATAGTCACTCTATTGAATGCAGATAAAAGCTTGGTGATAATCTCTTTGTAAGGTTTTAGCTTATCATCCGAAGTCTGATAAACATCATTAATCTAATTGACCACAAATTGAAAGTCACAAAAACCTAAAATAAATCTAACCTTCAAGGCTAAGGCTACTCTAAGATCAAGGATCAAGGCTTTGTACTCTGTAGTATTGTTCGTGCAAGAGAAACAATGCTTTAAGGAAAAAGGAATGAGTTGTTTATATGGAATGACTAGAACAATTTCAATAGTAATTCCCTTTAAGCATTGAGATCCTTCAAAAAACAAATTCCAAGACTCTAGCTCTTTGGATTTTATGCTAAAGAACTCATTGTGAAACTTGAAAAATAAAGGATGGGCTGAATCTAAGCGAGTGAAGGCTAGCTGATCAACCATCACCTGATCCTTTATAGCCTTCTAACCTATGGAGGTTAGGTCAAACTCACTAAGGGCTAAATATCACTTAGAAACTTGACCTGAAAGGTGGGGCATAGATATTAAATAGCACAAAGGATCAAAATTTGTAACAACCAATATATTGTGACTAAGAATGCAGTGTCTTAATTTCTAAGAAGTAAACATTATGGCAAGAAAAAATATCTCTAAAGGGGTATACCAGGTTTCATAGCTAACCAAGGTTCTACTAATGTAGTAGATAGCTCACTCTTTGTTTTAACTATCATGTTGAGCCCATAAGGATCCCAAAGCATGAGTTATGGCTGCTATGTAAATCATTAAATACTAATTTAGTGTAGAGGAACTAAGATAGGTGAGGAAGTGAGATACCTTTTGAGTTCATCAAAAGCTTGCTAACACTCAGAATCCCACTAGAACACAATATATTTCTTAAGGATCTTAAGAAAGGGTTGACACTTATTGGCTAACAAAGCTATGAATCAATGGATAGTTTAAATTCTACCTTGTAATCTATGCAACTTAATTAGGGTACAAGGAAGAGTCATGTCGGTGATAGCCACTATCTTAGTAGGGTCTACTTCAATGCCTCACCTAGACATGATGAAACCTAGAAACTTGCCATATGTGACTCCAAACACACACTTGGAGGGCTTAATATGAACCTTAATGTTGGAAATATGAGCAATATTTGTTTTCATTGATGTCAAGAGTAAGTTTTAGTGAGTGGTACAAGAGGAAGGATGTCAACAATCAGTTTCAATAATTAGTGCAAGAGAAAGATTGCTTCTAGACCTAAGGGAAATAATATTATAATATCTCCCATTATAATATTCAAGGTGGTCAAATAAGGTCTACAAGAGAAATAATAAGGCCCAAGAAAAATTATATTATAATATTTTATTATAATATTAAAAGGTCTAATGGTAAGACCTAAAGTAATTAAATTAATTATAATAATTTTATTATTAATTAAATTATAATCTAATTTAATTAACCCTAAGGTTAGGGTTATAAGGGCAAATTTAATGCACCAACATCATCCTTTTCTCCTCCGCTAACATCAATGCATTTGGAGGCATGGGTATAAATACCAAATGCCTAAGTGACTTTAAAAATATCATCCGTGATTGAATTCATTTAAATTTCCTAAGCTAAGGTGTGTGCAATATTTTTGACGATCGAAAGAAGGAAGAAGTCCTTCATTGAATTATCTTTTTGGAAGTTTGTGAAGGGTCAAAAGCAACAAGGCTTGGAAGCCTTGTCACCACCTAGCCATGTGGGCTAGCGGCAGTTGGCAGCACTTTCAGTAACGCAAGGTGCTACGTCTGATTTACAATGGGGAAAGTCATGAGGTTTTTGCACAGAGGATGCCAAAGCTCTTTTGGCTTTTGGTGCCAGGGAAAGAGACAAAGCACTATGGGTACTTTTTCCTCCCACGTGAGCACTTAGCTCACACATATAGGCAATTGTGGCTAAAGTGTTGTAGGCACTTCAACTCGGGATCGAATCCCACCGGGAGCACTTTGAGAGGTACTAAATTTTTATTAAAAATTATTATTTTTGGATCCTAAGGTTGTGTGGTATAGTTTTGAGCTTAGGGAGATATAAGGTTGATAAAATTAAATAATTATTTTTTATTTAATTGTTTGGTGGATTGATTTATTTAAGGTGGAGTTATAAGGTGTAATAAGAGATTTATTTTTATGTATGTTTTTGGTGAATGCTAATTTCAATATGGAGTAATAAGGTGTATTTGAGTTTAATTATTTTTTGTAATTGTGAAATATTTTGAGGGAGTGTTAGAGTGATATTTTGTCATCTAACCCTTGATATTGGCAAAGAGAGTAATTGTGATTGAGACAAATTTTGAGGTTAATTCTTCATCAAACAAAAGGTATGGGCACATCTTCCTTGTGAGTGATTGTTGGATGTTGTGAATGCTAAGTTGGAGTGAAAAGGGTTGTTTGATAAGAATTGTTGAGTTTGGTTTTGTGGAATGAAATTTGATACTAGAAACCTTGTTTGATAAGCATTATTGGAAATATTGAACTAAGTTTTCTTATGCTTGAACTAGGGTTTGTGAAATATCATGAGTATCATTGTTATGTGAAGTTGTGAACTATGTTGAACTAGAGTTTGTGAAATTTCATGAGTATCATTGTTATGTGAGGTTTGTTTGATAAGAATTATTGACTAAGCTTTCATTGAGTGATTGGTTGAGTGGAGTTGATTGAGCTTAGTTGGTTGGAAGTGTTAGAGTGATAGTTCAAGTTCTGTGAAACAAATTGTTCCATATTCTAATTTTATTTGGAAGAGATATTGAAAGTGATTGAGTGGTTGTGAGTGTGAAACATATTGAGTCTCTAACCATTATCCATATGTTTATGTGGTTGAACAAGAGAGATTAAAAGTGATTGAGCATTTTTGTGAGTGTGAAGCATATTGAGTCTCTAACCATTCTCTATTTTTTCTGCAAGTTAAACAAGATTCAGTGTAAAGCTTGTTTGTGTGATTGAAGAGGTTTTCTATGATAGAGTGAGTTGAGTAGAGTAAGCTTTTATGGAAGCTTACAATGTAGATTTGAGACAAGTCTTGGTGAAGAATTGTTGAGAAGATTGGACAAGTTCTAGTGAGGACTTGTTGAGAAGATTTGAGATAAGTCTTGGTGAAGACTTGTTGAGCAGATTGGACAAGTTCTAGTGAGGACTTGTTGAGCATATTTGAGGTAAGTCTTGGTGAAGACTTGTTGAGAATATTGGACAAGTTCTAGTGAGGACTTGTTGAGAAGATTTGAGACAAGTCTTAATGAAGACTTGTTGAGCAGATTGGACAAGTTCTAGTGAGGAATTTTTTAGAAGATTTGAGGTAAGTCTTGGTGAAGACTTGTTGAGAATATTGGATAAGTTCTAGTGAGGACTTGTTGAGCATATTGGACAAGTTCTAGGGAGGACTTGTTGGAAAAATTTGAGACAAGTCTTTAAGAAGACTTATGAGCAGATTTGATTGATTTATTTGTTCAAACCTTGAGTTAAGGTTTGGAGCAGATCTAGCAAAGTTGATTTATGATTGGATCAAGCTTTGTATTAAGGCTTAAGGATAGATTTGAGGAAAATTTTTGGTATAGATTTAAGGATAGGTTTGTGCTAGACCAGAGACATATATTGATTAGATTTGTGCTAGACTAAAGGACTGTGTTTAGTGTAGATCAGAGACAGATATTGAGTAGATTTGTGTAGGGCAGAGGACAATGTTCAGTACAGATCTGAGATAGAGAACAAAAAAAAGTAAGATAAAATTTTGGAGGTGATAGATAAAAATACAATAGTATCCAGTGGATAGAGATCCATTATCTAGGGAATTAAGGACATAGATCTTCTGAGTGAATACAGAGTCTTCTATGGAGAGAGATCCACAAGTCAGAGCAGTGGAGGTAGTAGTCTTCTAAGAGAATCACTAGCCAGAGTAGAGGAGAAGGATTTATCCTGTGGATAGAGTTCCATAAACTTGATCAGGAGATTGGTGTCTCCTTTGGACAGAGGTCCATAAACATTGTAATAGATAAAGGATTCCCAAGAGAATTTATTGAGAAAATTTTATAATGAATATTTTCTTCGTGGAGTAGCCCACATTGGGTGAACCACGTTAAATCATGTCTCTCATGTGTGTGATGCTTTGTGTGATATTTACTACTTTAATATTGCTGATGTTATCATATGGATTGAAAAGCAAAAATTTTTATCTTATACTATTAACCCCCCCTCTCAGTATAAGCACATGTTATTCAATTGGTATCTAAGTGGGTCTCTCTGTGAAAAGACTAATAGCTTGGAGGAAGATCCATCAAAAATATACATGAATTCAAAGAGTGAAGAAGAGACAATGTTTGACACAAAAGAAGAATTCTTTGTTGCTCTTAGGAACCTTAAAAAAATTAGAAATAAGAACTCAAATTTTAAGGATCAAATTCAAGAGGATGAAGAAGCAAGGATAGAACTTATACAAAGTCTCATAGAACTCAAGATAAAGGTAGAAGAGGGAAATAAAATTGAACAGGATATGACATATCTATTAAAAGTAAGAGAAACAAAATGTGAAAGATTGGAAGAAAAAAATATTTATCTAAGGAATGAAGTTGAAAAGACCAAGGTACTACAAGATATAAAGTTTGGGAAATAGAAAGAGGATTCAAGCTTTCAATAAGTAGAGACTTCAAACAAAGATAAGCAAGTGACTTATACTCCAAAAGGAAAAGACATCAGGAAATAAGAAAACAAATAAGAACCATGAACAAAGGTTAATTACAACAAAATGAGGAGCACTCGACCATATTTACCAAGGAATTCAAATAGGTTACATACTCTCTTCCATGGATATTTCTTTTCATGTAACAAATATGGTTATAGAGCTATACATTGCACTGGTTATGTTAAAAAGGATGTAAATAGAAATTTCAATTCTTTTGCACCTCTTATGGATAGTGATGTTATATGTTATAAGTGCAATATTCCTAGGCACAAGGCTAGATGATGCAAAATGGTATTGACTAAGTCAAGTAAAAATAATACAACTTCAACAATTAGGAAAGAAATAAAAGGTTATGAAAAAACTAGATCAATGTTAGTTCAAACAGCTCTTCATGCTCAGGATAAATAAGAAAAATGGTTTCTTGATAGTGGTTTCTCTAGACACATGATAGGAGACAAATACAAATTTGTTGTACTCAAAGAAACTAATAGAGGATCAATAAGTTTTGATGATAATGGATCAGTAAAAATTTGTAGAAAAGGAACTCTGAGCTTAGATAACGGGAAAACAAGAACAAAAAATGTACTATATGTCAAAGGGTTAAGGCACAATCTGCTAAGTGTAAGCCAAATATGTGATCAAGGTCATATGGTTATATTTCAACCAGATAGATGTGAGATAAGAAAGTCAAAAACTGGAAAGGTCATTGCAAATGCAAGTAGAACTCCAAACAACCTCTATATGCTTAGTGAGATTAAAGGAGAAAAGTATTTTCTATCACAAGAAGATGAAATTTGGTTATGGCATAGAAGAATGGGTCATTTGAATTTTGACAACATAGTCAACATAAGAAATAAACAAGTTGTCAAAGATTTACCCAATTTAAAAAGTCCACAAAATATAATCTGTGCACCTTGTCACCATGGAAAGCAAACTATAACAAGTTTCAAATCAAAGGGATATATGTCATCTGAGCCATTGAAACTAATACATATTGATATATGTGGTACTACCAGAACATAAAGTATTCAAGGTGAAAGTTAATTCATATTGTTTATAGATTATTACTCCAGAATGATTTGGGTAGCCTTCCTGAAAGATAAGTTAGAAGAATTTGGTAAATTCAAGGCTTTTAAAGAAAAAGTTGAAAATGAAACAGGTAATAGGATTAAGTGTTTGAGATCAGATAAAGGAGGAGAGTTTAACTCAAATGAATTTGTATATTTCTATGAACAACATGGAATCAAGAGAGAATACTCATCTGCAAGAACTCAAAAAAATGGAGTAGTTGAGAAGAAGAATAGGAATGTTGAGAATATGGCTAGAGCTATGTTAAATGAATCCAAGCTTTCAAATGGATTTTGGAGGGATGCAGTTGACACAAAAATTTATATCATAAATAGAGCTTATATAATGGTAAAAATCACAAGACTCCATACGAGCTTTGGAAGGGAAGACCAGCCACTATAAAACACTTCAAAGTTTTTGGAAGCAAGTGTTACATAAGATGGGAAGAGCAAAACTTGGGCAAGTTTTATCCAGGATGTGATGAGGGTATTTTTATTGGTTATTCTACTAAGATAAAATCCTATAGATGCTACAACAAAAGGACACACACTATTGTAGAAAGTATAAATGTAACAATTGATGAGAAAATAGGAATAAGAGAACTAGTTCAAGAAATTGTGTATTAGGAATATGGAAGTTGTCAAGAGAAGTTTCATGAGGAATTAGAAGAAGAAGATGAAGAAAAAAAAAGACTTCTTCCTAAGACTCAATCCAGGTATGTACAGAAACACCATCCAGTATATCTAATCATTGGGAATCCAGATGAGATATAGACAAGGAGAAGGGTAATAACATCAACTCAACAAGCAAATTTCTCTTTATTATCTAAAATTGAGACAAAAGACTTCAATGAGGCAAGTGAATATAAGTTCTAGATTAAGGCAATGGATGAGGAATTAGATCAGATAGAGAAAAGTAAGACTTGGGAACTTGTTCCATGACAAAAAGA
The DNA here is from genome assembly GCA_028583015.1 of Wollemia nobilis. Classification (NCBI taxonomy): domain Eukaryota; kingdom Viridiplantae; phylum Streptophyta; class Pinopsida; order Araucariales; family Araucariaceae; genus Wollemia; species Wollemia nobilis. Next base: position 1,268,149 of record JAQPPZ010001808.1, read on the forward strand.
TAAAAATGTGATTTGCACTAAATGGGTATTCAAAAACAAGTTAAATGAAGATAGCCAGGTAGTAAGAATAAAGCAAGGTTAGTGTGCAAAGGTTATGCATAGGTAGAAGGAATTGAATTTGATGAGACATTTGATCCAACTGCATGACTTGAAGCTATCATAATGTTCTTAGCCTTTTCAAGATTCAAAAACTTCAAAGTATATCAGATGGATGTTAAATCAACCTTTCTAAATGGTGTTTTAGAATAAGAGGTTTACATTGAGAAGCTAGAAGGTTTCAACTTGACTGATAAATCAAACTATGTATGCAGATAGAAGAAAGCACTTATGGACTAAAGCAATATCCTAGAGCTTGGTATTCAAGATTGGATAATTACCTATAGGAACAGGGTTTCGGGAAAGGAATAGTGGACAGCAACTTATACATAAAAAATGAAGGGAATGACTTACTAATTGTTGTTGTTTATGTTGATGATATCATCTTTGGAGGAAACAATGATAAGATGTGTTAAAAATTTGTAAAGAGCATGCAAAATGAATTTGAGATGTCTATTCTTGGTGAGTTGTCCTTATTTCTTGGACTTTAGATTTCACAATCAGAGAAATGGGTGTTCCTTTCACAAACCAAGTATATAAAAGAGATGCTAAAGAAATTCAAATTAGAATATTGCAAACCAGTAAGTACTCCCATGGTTATAGGATGTAAATTAAGTAAATATGATGAATCTCCAGAGGCAAATAAAAAATTATACAGATCTATGATTGGTAGCCTATTATACGTCACAACTACTAGACCAGATATCATGCAAGCAGTGGGATAAGTGGTAATATTTCAGGCAGCACCCAAGGAAACAATGTAGCAGTAGTAAAAAGGATTCTCAAGTATCTAAAAAGGACCATGGACTTTGGGCTCTGGTATCCCAAAAGTGACAGTTTCACTCTCACATCCTATACAGATGTAGATTGGTCTAACAACATTGATGATAGAAAAAGCACAAGTGGAGGAGCATTCTTTCATAGAGATTGTTTGGTCTCTTCGCTAAGTAAGAAATAAGCATAAGTATCCATATCTATAGTATAGGTAGAGTATATTGCAGCAGTTTCTAGTTGCACATAGGTATTATGGATGAAGTGAACTCTAGAGGATTTCAAGATAAAACATGATAATTCAATTCCCATATTGTGTGATAATACAAGTGTTATAAATATCTCAAAGAATATAGTTATGCACTCCAGGACAAAGCACATTCCGATCAAGTATCACTTTCTGAGATAACAGGTGATAAAAAAGAGTTAGGTTGGAATGTGTTACTACAAAGGAGCATATTATAGATATTTTCACTAAGCCACTTTTGAAAGAGACTTTTGAGCACCTTCAAGAAAATTTGGGAGTAGTTCTACTTTGACTGCAAAATTAACCACCTCAAGAGGATGTGAGGGAGGGGCTAAGCTAAGAGTTTCATTCTTAGCCCCAAGCCACAAAGGTGACCCTTTTCCATTGATGAAAAAGGGGGAGATATTTGAGTTAGGGGGAGAGCATTCAGTCAAGGGGAGTAGTTTCTTAGGGGGAGCAGAACAAAAAGAGGTAAAGGAAATGGTAAAAGGTAAATGGGTTGCCATTAATGAAAAAGGGGGAGATTATTGAAAATATGAGTAAGACTTGTCATTGATATCAAGAGTAAGTTTCAATGAGCAGTGCAATAGTAAGGATGTCAAGAGCCAATTTTAGTAATCAATGCAATAAAAATATTGCTTCTAGACCTAAGGGAAATAATATTATAATATATCCCATTATAATATTCAAGGTGGTCAAATAATGTCTACAGGAGAAATAAGAAGGCCCAAGAAAAATAATGTTATAATATTTTATTATAATATTAAAATATCTAATGGTAAGATCTAAAGTAATTATAAATTAATTATAATAATTTTATTATTAATTAAATTAAATCTAATTTAATTAACCCTAAGGTTAGGGTTATAAGGTCAAATTTAATGCACCAACGTCATCATTTTCTCCTCCACCGACATCAAACATTTGGAGGTATGGGTATAAATACCAAATGCCCAAGTGGCTTTAAAAATATCATCCACGATTGAATTAATTTAAATTTCCTAAGCTAAGGTGTGTGCAATATTTTCGATGATTGAAATAAGGAAGAATTCCTCCGTTGACTTCTCCTTTTGGTAGTTTACAAATGGTCAAAAGCAACAAGGCTTGGAAGCCTTATCACCACCTAACGAGGTGGGCTAGTGGCAGTTGGCAGCACTTTCAAGTACATAAGGTGTTGCGTCTGATTCGCAACAAGGAAATTTGTGAGGTTTTTGCATTGAGGACACCAAAGCTCTTTTGGCTTTTGGTTCCAGGGAAAGAGATAAAGTGCCATGGGTATTTTTTCCTCTCACATGAGCACTTAGCTCATGCGGCTAGGAAACCATAGCTAAAGCACTAGAGCCACTTTGACTCGGGATCAAATCCTGCTAGGAGCACTTTGAGAGGTACTAAAATTTTATTAAAAATTATTATTTTTGGCTCCTAAGGTTGTGTGGTATAGTTTTGAGCTTAGGTGGATATAAGGTTGATAATTTTTTTTTTGTATTTACATGGTGGAATCGGTAGCCACCACGAATCTAGGTAGACTATCTAGTTTTTATGACCGCCACAGTATTTTGCGCTATCTTCCCCAGAATCTACCACACAGATCATCGCATAGTCCACCCCTATAACCACCATGCCACAATCATTTTAAACCTTTTACGTCATTGAAAGCAAAGATTGATAAAATTAAATATTTTTTTTTATTTAATTTTTTGGTGGATTGATTTATTTAAGGTGGAGTTATAAGGTGTAATAAGAGATTTATTTTTATGTATGTTTTTGGTGAATGCTAATTTCAATATGGAGTAATAAGGTGTATTTGAGTTTAATTATTTTTTATAATTGTGAAATATTTTGAGGGAGTTTTAGAGTGATATTTTGTCATCTAACCCTTGAGATTGGCAAAGAGAGTAATTGTGATTGAGATAGATTTTGAGGTTAAATCTTCATAAAAAAAAAAGGTATGGACACATATTCCTTGTGAGTGATTGTTGGATGTTGTGAATGCTAAGTTGGAGTGAAAAGCGTTGTTTGATAAGCATTTTTGAGTTTGGTTTTTTGGAATGAAAGTTGATACTAGAAACCTTGTTTGATAAGAATTGTTGGAAATATTGAAGTAAGCTTTCATATGCTTGAACTAGGGTTTGTGAGAGATCATGAGTATCATTGTTATGTGAAGTTGTGAAATATCTTAAACTACGATTTGTGAAAGATCATGAGTATCATTGTTATGTGAGGTTTGTTTGATAAGCATTATTGACTAAGCTTTCATTGAGTGATTGGTTGAGTGGAGTTGATTGAGCTTAGTTGGTTGGAAGTGTTGGAGTGATAGTTCAAGTTCTGTGAAACAAATTGTTCCATATTCTAATTTGATTTGGAAGAGAGATTGAAAGTGATTGAGTGGTTGTGAGTGTGAAACATATTGAGTCTCTAACCATTCTCTATATTTTTCTATAAGTTAAACAAGATTTTATGTGAAGCTTGTTTATGTGATTGAAGAGGTTTTCTGTGATAGAGTGAGTTGAGTAGAGTAAGCTTTTTTGGAAGCTTACAATACAAATTTAAGATAAGTCTTGGTGAAGACTTATTGAGCATATTGGACAAGTTCTAGTGAGGACTTGTTGAGAAGATTTGAGATAAGTCTTGGTGAAGACTTGTTGAGCAGATTGGAAAAGTTCTAGTGAGGACTTGTTGAGAAAATTTGAGGAAAGTCTTGGTGAAGACTTGTTGAGCAGATTGGACAAGTTCTAGTGAGGACTTGTTGAGCAGATTTGAGATAAGTCTTGGTGAAGACTTGTTGAGCAAATTGGACAAGTTCTAGTGAGGACTTGTTGAGAAGATTTGAGGTAAGTCTTGGTGAAGACTTGTTGAGAAAATTGGACAAGTTCTAGTGAGGACTTGTTGAGAAGATTTGAGGTAAGTCTTGGTGAAGACTTGTTGAGCAGATTGGACAAGTTCTAGTGAGAACTTGTTGAGCATATTGGACAAGTTTTAGGGAGGACTTGTTGGATATATTTGAGATAATTCAAAGACTTGTGAGTAGAGTTGATTGATTTATTTTTTCAAACCTTGAGTTGAGTTTTGGAGTAGATATAGCAAATTTGATTTTGATTGGATCAAGCTTTGTATTAAGACTTGAGGACAAATTTGAGGATAGATTTGAGGACAGGTTTGTGATAGACTAGAGATAGAGATTGAGTAGATTTGTTCTAGATTTAAGGACAATGTTTAGTGTAGATCAGATATAGATATTGAGAATATTTGTGCATGGTAGAGGAAAATATTCAATTTAGATCTGAGACAAAGAATAGTACAAAGTAAGAGTAGACTTTGGAGGTGACAGAGTAGAGGACAATAGTCTCTAGTGGATAGATATCCATTAGCCAGGGTAGTGAGGACAAAGATATTTTGAGTGAATATAGAATCACCATATAGAGTAGAGGAGAAGGAGTTCTCCTATGGATAGAGTTCCACAAACTTGATTAGGATATTGGTGTCTTTGGACAGAGGTCCATAACCATTGTAATAGGGAATATTTTCTTTGTGGGGTAGCCCACATTGGGTGAACCATGTTAAATCATGTCTCTCATGTGTGTGATGATTCGTGTGATGTTTACTGCTTTAATATTGTTGATGTTATCAAATGGATTGAAATTTTTTTTTTTTATCTTATACTGTTCACCCCCATATCAGTATAAGTACATGTTCTTCACTTAAATTATCAGAGCCTTTCAAATATTCATCTTAGATAATGAACATGATCCTTTCGATGTATGGAATGTCCTAGAAGATCATCCATATAGTCCTTTATAATATCATGCATTATGTCATGAAAAATATAAGTCATAGACCTTTGATATATGGCACCAATGTTATTTAATCCAAAAGGTATGACTTTATAACAAAAGATACCCCATGGAGTAATGAAGGTTGTCTTGGCCTGGTCCTCAAGGGTAACCATGATTTTATTATATCATAAAAAACCATGCATGAGCAAAAGCATTTCATATTTGGTAGTAAAATCTATGATCATATCTATGTTGGGGAGTGGAAAATCATCCGTGGGATATGCTAAGTTATTGTCCCTAAAGTCGATAAATATTCTTATTGTTTCTACCTTCTTAGCCACAAGAACGATGTTGGATATCCAATCAAAATAGTCGATGGCTTTGATAAAACCAACGTCAAGGAGTTTTTGGAGCTCCTCCTTGACTAAAAGGGTGACCTTAGAATGCATATTCCTAAGTTTATGCTTAATAGGATTAGCACTAGGCTTCACTACCAAATGATGTATAACAAGGGAGGGATCAATCCTTGGCATGTCGACATATGACCAAGAAAAAATATCATAAAATTCCTTCAACAAATTGGTCAATTGCTCCTACTCATCCATGGACAAGGATTTACCTAGCTTAAGGATTCTAGGGCTCTCCTCAAAACCTATGTTAACATATATGGTATCATTAATGAGAATATGAGACTCATCCTCATAAGGAGGAGGGGAAAGGATCACTCCTAGTTGCTCAAGTTCCTCAAGGGACATAGAACCAAAATGATTTTGATAACTAGAAGACTCAACATGCACAACACAAGGGATTGAATCATCAAATAAGTTGTTTCAAAGGATATCCTCATGATCCATATCATAAAGAGTATCCCCTTCAGCATACTTCACTGGCATCACTACTAACTCAAGATGCACCAAAGTTACCACATTGGAAAATAGAATGCCAATGGGATAAGGCAATTCCTCATCCTCATCACTCCACTCCAAGCCTTGATGATCCAAATATTTAGCATAAGTAATGAGGTGATCATCATCATCATTAAATGGTAGAGGTTGGTTTTTATTGGGTATGAATGCTATGGCACATCTCCCAGGACAAAGATAATCTTCCAAAGGCTCTTTAATACATTTTTGTTGTTGTCCCAATATTTTACCTATATATCCCATACTAGATAGGATTTGCATGGGAAGTAGATAATTATTGGATAGGTAAAAATGGGTAAAATAATGATCTTCAAGAAGAGGGTTGCTACCATGTATCTTTTATTCACCATGAAGATAAAGATACACATGCCAATATGTACAACTTCACTTCTTATGAAGTAAAATAATAGTCCTTGGTGAAGGTGGTAGCTTGGATAAATTCAAGAGGCTCTTGAAGAAAAATATTGACCTGATATTTTTATGAAACACTAATTAGTGGTTCCTCACTCATCTTTAGATTTGCAAGTTTCTTGGTAACATGAGATGAAGAAACTAATGGACATAAATTTAGACTAGATTGAGCTTGCTCAAACATTAAATTATATTTGAATGGATGAGGATCACCCAAAATGGTGATAAGTTGATCTTTGAATTCAAAATTCAAATATTTATGAAGAGTAGAAGGGATAGCCCCCATCACACAAATCCAAGGGCATCCAAGAAGAATATTAAAATATGTGGGGCAAGGTACCACATAAAATAAGGTATATAAGATCTTAGGTCCAACCCTAAGGGGAAGGGATATAATGCTACAGACCTCGTAGGATTCATTGAAAGCTTTGATGATACCATTAGATTTAATTAAATATTCCTCTTTTAATCTAAAATTTTGGAAAAATTCATAAGTGCATAGATTGAGGGAGGAACCATTATATTTCAAAATTTGCTTGATGAATGTTTTCCTAATAAATTTAGTGATGTAGAGGGAAGAATCCCATCGTAAGTATGAGGAAGGAATATAATCATCCAAAAATGTAATATGATGTATCCTAAGGGAGCCTACAACATCAGCTATAGCACTAGGTAAAATGCCTTGAGGGACAAATTGTTGGCTTAGAAGCTTCAAAAAGGTTTCCTTATGAATAGGAGAAGTTTAAATTTTTTTTAAGAGGGAGATATTGGTTGGGGTACTAGCTAACTATTGTTGAATGTCAAAGGAGACTTTAGGTTGAGGTTTCAACACTAAGGATGGGTTTTTATTCTCATGCTCATTTTTTGGGTACTCTTCAAAACAAAGGATGGTTTTTAAGGTTGATTGGATGTAAAACTCATCTCCTATTAATATCGTTGAGTCGGTTGAGCCTGAGATTTTTGTCTTGTGGTGGTTGCTATGATACCAACCATATTACTATAGGGAGGTTGCATATTATGATATAATACTTGGTTAGTTACTTGTTGCCCATGGTTAGGCAGGGTATCTTGGAAGATCCCAATTTCTTGATTAGTTGTGGGTGCTTGTGGAGTAGGAGGTTTATTATTTGTTGGATGAGTAGGTTGAGAACCCTCTATAACAAGGAAAAATGGATCAATTATGTCCTAAAACACATGTTTCAACCTCTTATATGAATTTTTCATGTACCCCTCCACTCTATGATGTTCACAATGTTGACTGTGCTTATACCAGTTAGTTGTGGTATTAGGTTTTCATATGGGAAGCAACTCAATCATATTTTCTTCTAAAATTTTCTTTAGGACCAACGAAATAGGTTGATTGAGTCTTGTGAAATTCCTTGGTGGAGGTTTTTGAGGTTGGAAAAGCACCATATTTTGCAAGGTATTACCAACAATGTTGATAGGTCTACTATCTGTTACCCCATCATCAACTACATGCTTTTTCTTATACTAGATTTTCATGGTCCTGTCTTCTTATTTCTTTGGTTTAATTTGATCTCTTTGAAGGAGGGCTTTCTCTACCATTTCAAAATCTATTGCTTGATCAAAAGAGATAATAGTCATTGTTTGTAAACCATATGATATTTTATCTTGTAAATTTCTAATGAAAATCTCTAGCATGACTTGAGGAGATAAAGTATATCTTAACCATCTAACTAAAATTCTCCATCGAGACAATAATTCTAATAAAATTTTATATTTTCCTTGTTTCAACATATAAAAATCCTTCATAGTCACAATTTTATCAACATAAGCTCTGAATTGCTAAACAAACAAGTTCATTGTCTCTTCAAAATTCCTCAAAGAATGATGAGGTAGTTGATAATACCATTCCAATGCCATACCACCAAGGATCTTAGGGAACATATTTAGTAACAACATGTCATCATATATAATATCATGACATGTTGTCCTAAACATCCTTAAATGTTCAATTGGGTCCTCTATTCCCTTGTAAATAGGTAAAACTAACATTGGAAAATATCTAGGGTAGAGCCTAGAAGTGACAACATGGTGTAAGGGTTGATTGAACATTTACTTATAGTTGCAGGTGATACTCGAAGGTTGAATCATATCCACAATTGAAACCAATTTTTTCACCACATTCGTCAACCTTTGCATATAAGGATTGTTGTTATGCAATACCCATAGGTTCCCTAAGGATGGGTTATAGGTTGGTTGTTGAAAGAGAAATTGACCAATTTTGGAGGCTTTAACATTGTTATGGTAAGGGTCATAATATATTATTTATTATTGTGAAGGATAACTAACATTTGGGGGAATAGAAGCATGAATATTGGGATGAGTAGAATAAGAATGAAATTGAGCATAATCTTCAGATGCACTACTAGTTGGAGGAAATTGTGAAATTATCCTAATATTGGTGGTTATAGTAGTGACATATGTTGGTTTATAAAATGGATTAATATGATGTAAAGATTCAAACATCGGATTGGTGTGAATATTTTGAGGAGAAATAATTGGAGGATGATATGTCCCATCCTCTTCAAGTTGGGTCTCCTCATCCATAAACTTAACAAAGGTATCTTTATGATATTTCATTAAATTATAGATATGATCATATAATTTAAATGTGAGGTCTTCGTTAGACTCCTCAAGAGGATCAAGGTCAATACTAGTTTATACATGTTCTTCCTCTCCCATATTAGGGTTCTACCTATCAATCTAGTCATCTTATTGAAGAATATCATATTCCAAAAGCCTTCACTTACTCCTAAGGTTGGGGGCCATTTGGAAAAAAATAGAATGGATAGAGGAGAAAAAGAGGATCTAAAAACTAGTGAAACACATAAAAGACTTTTCAAATGTTTTTAATATTTTCTAATTCTAAGAAAACATATTTAGTGGTTTTGCTTAAAGTTTTCAAAAGAAAAGCAAAAGAAAGAGGCTTTTTATTTTTGCCACTAAGATGTATTTTCACATCAGGTTCACCAAATATGTATAGGGGAAAACTACTCTACCGCATATGACTCTCGATTGGATCCACCCAGAGCTGAGGTGACCATGGGGGTGTGTTATATTATCTACACTTGGGGGCTTAGGGATTGAAGGGTTCACTAGGAATGGTTTAAGGACTTATTCCAAGTTTAGGGTGGAAATGTCTGATGTTTATATTAAGAAAACACGTATGTTTGGCTTCTCTAAAACCTAAACAGGGGAGAATAATGCAAGACAAACAATAATGCAAGAAAGCAAAGACTAACCATATAATGATTCTTGATTTTAAATGATTACTAAACCCTAACTTTCAACAAAATAAATCCTTTATTTTTCAAAAAGGGTTTTAAGAGAATTCACAAATAGAGTTAACCCTAAAATACAAACTATATGCTTTTTCTATTTTTGAATGCCTAGAAATATAACCTTAATATTTTTCCTTCATTTATGGTTTGGATGATTATTTTATACTTTTAAGGTCAAGGAATATTAAAAAAAAAAGAGAGAAAGAATATTAGACATGAGCAAATGTAATGATACAAATTCATGGAGATGGGTCCTAAGTTGGGGATTCACTAGGCATAAGAGCCCTAGTATGAGTGTAATGCATGTGAACTAATACCTAACTAGGTTTAATCACTTGCCATCCTCACAAAGTACCCAAAAATCTATATGATCAAGCAAACATGCAAGTATGATCAAGTAACAATGCAATTATATGACAACAAAAATACAAATGTAATAGAATATTAAACAAAACATGCATAAAATGATAGGCAATCATGCAATATGGACAAGCAAACCAAATGCAATATGAAAACTAAGCTAAATACAATATGGAAAAACAAAAATGTAAAGTTATACATAGTATCTTTCTAGGTGAATTATTTTCATTTGTTCTTTAAGTTCTTTACCATCTAAAGAAGCTAGATGATAGGATCCTAAGCCAAACTTGGTCATTATGAAAAATCAGCCTAGCCAATTGGGCTAAAACTTACCTTTAAAATATAACTGAGCATTGTTATTTTGGTTTTTCTTGAGGACAAGGTCCTCAACCTCAAAAGAATGATTACAAAATCTCTTGGGATAAGATTTCTTGAGCCTTTTTTGATAGGCTCGAATATGCTCTAAGGCATGAAGGTGTTTTTCATATAGTAGCTCTCATTTTTGCAAATAATTAAAATGATACTCATCACCGACCAAGGCATATTGTAACAATATGTGCAATTAAGGGACATCTAACTCAAACAAAAATATATCCTTAGTCACATAGACCAAGACATATAGAGAAGTGCTTATAGGATTTCTCACATTAGCATGATAGGCCCATAAGTTAGGATAAAGCTAGATATGCTAGTCATGATCGGTATTACTTACCAATTTATTAAGGATCTTGATTGAAGACTTATTGGATGCTTCAGATTAACTGTTACCCTAAGGGTAATACAAATTTGACCATATGTGATGAATTTTGTACTTAACACAAATCTTATGGACATCCTTATTTTTGAAAGGAGTGTCATTATTAGAAAAAATCACTGAAAGAATCCCAAACCTATAGAGGATCTGGTTGAAGATGAACTTGGAGACTTGAGCTATAGGCACTATGGCCAAGGGTATAATTTTGACCCATTTAGTGAAGTACTATGTTGCTATCATGATAAAATTGTGACCATTAGATGATGTTGGGTTAATATTCCCTATGATATATAATACCCACATGGAAAAGGTCCAAGGAGAAGAAAGAAATTGAAGGTTTTGAAAAGGATCATGAACAAGGTTGTCATGGCATTAAGACTTGTCACAACATCAAACATGGTCACATGCATATTTCTCCATGGAAGGTCAATAATATCCCATTCAAAGAATTTTCTTGAAAATGGTATTACCGCTAAAATTGCCCCCACATGATCATCCATGAGCCTCACTAAGAGATAGTTGAGCTTCTATAGAGTTAAGGTATTGGAAAAGGATTCCTTCAAAAGAATATCGATATAAAGTATTTTAGATTATAACGAATTGACATGCTCTTTTGCACAAAATATTACATTGATTATGATCTAAACCATTATGAATCAAACCATACTTAAGAAAATTAAACATGTCATTATACCATATCTTAGATTGAGAAGCTTAAATTATCAAAACATCTAATGAGATAAGGCTAGAACTAAGTGACACAGACTCTCAAAGTTGTCTAATTATAATAAATGCTTGATCCTCATACAACTCCAAGGGAAACAAGGATGCAACAACGACCATGGAATTTACATTGTGGTTGGAGGATCTAGGGATATACTCTATGGTGACTCAATCAAATATGGATAAAATATTCGAGACAATATCTTTGTAAGGTTTTATATTATCATCCCAAGTCTGATAAACATTGTTAATCTAATTAACCACAAGTTGAGAGTCACCAAAAACTAAAAGAACTCTAACCGTCAAGGCTAAGGCTACTCTAAGACCAAGGATCAAGGCTTTGTACTCTATAGTATTGTTCGTGCAAGAGAAAAAAAGCTTGAAGGAAAGGGTAATGAGTTTTTCTATGGAATTACTAGAAAAATTCCAATACCAATGTCCTTTAAGCATTGATCTCCTTCAAAAACCAAAGTCCAAGACTCTAGCTCTTTGGCTTCTATGCTAAAGCACTCATTGGAAAACTCAATGACTAAAGGATAGGCTGAATCTAAGGCAGCAAAGGCGAGTTGATCAACCATAACCTAACCCTTTATAGCATTCTAACCTATGGAGGTTAGGTCAAACTCATTGAGGACTAAAATCCACTTAGGTGCTCAACCTAAAAGTTGGGGCTTAGACATTAAGTAGTAGAAAGGATCAAACTTTGTGACAGCCAATATCTTATGGCTAAGCATGTAATATCTTAACTTTTGAGAAGTAAAAACTATGGAAAGACAAAGCTTCTCTAAGGGGGTATACCAGATTTCATAGTTAACCAAGGTTTTGGTAATGTAGTGGATAGATTGCTCTTTTTTTTTATCATCATGTTGAGCTAATAAGGCTCCCAAAGTGTGAGTTGTGGTTTCTATGTAAAGCATAAAATGCTAATTTAGTATAGAGGAACTAAGATAGGTGGGGATGTGAGATACCTTTTGAGTTCATCAAAAGCTTGCTAACACTCAAAATCCTACTGGAACACAATTATTTCTTAAGAAGTTTAAGAAATGGATGACACTTATCAACCAAAAAAGCTATGAATCGATGAATATCTTAAAGTCCCTGCAAGCTATGCAACTTAGTTAGTGTACAAGGAGGAGGTATGTCAGTGATAGTCATTATCTTAGTAGAGTATACTTCAATGCCTCGACTAGATACAATGAAACCTAGCAAATTGTCAGATTTTAATCCAAACACGCACTTGGAGGGCTTAATATGAACCCTGAACTGTCAAAGCCTTTTAAATATTTATCTTATATCATGAACATGCTCCTTTTTATGTATGGAATAATCCAAAATATCATCCACATAGTCCTCTATAATATCATGTATCATGTCATGAAAATATAAGTCATAGCTAATATGTGGCACCAATGTTCTTCAAGCCAAAAGGTATAACTTTATAATAGAAGGTACCCCATGGAGTAATGAAATTTATCTTGGCCTAGTCCTCAGGGGTAACCATGATATGATTGTATCTTAAAAAACCATGCATGATAAAAAGCATTCCACATTTGGTAGTGAAATATATGATCATATCTATGTTGGGGAATGGAAAATCATCCTTGGGACACGCTAAGTTAATGTACCTAAATTTGGTACATATTTGGATTGTTTCTACCTTCTTAGACACAAGAAATATGTTGGATATGCAATAAAAATAGTCGATGACTTTGATAAAACTTATGTTAAGTATTTTTTGGAACTCCTCCTTGACTAAATGGGTGACCTTAGGATGCATATTCCTAAGTTTATGCTTAACAGGATTAGCACTAGGCTTCACTATCAAATGATGTATAATAAGGGAGGGATCAAGCCTTGGAATTTTGGCATATGACCAAGCAAAAATATCATGAAATTCCTTCAAAAAATTGGTCAACTACTTCTACTCATCCATGGACAAGGATTTACCTAGCTTAAGGATTCTAGGTATCTCCTCAGAACCTATGTTAACATCTATGGTCTCCTTAATGAGAATATGAGACTCATCCTCATAAGGAGGTAGGGTGAGGATAACTCCTAGTTTCTCAAGGTCCTTGAGAGACATAGAACTAAAATCCTCTTAACAACTAGAAGACTTAACATACACAACACAAGGGACTAACTCATCAAAAAAAAAGTTATTTCAAAGGATATCCTCATGATCCATATCACAAAGAGTATCCCCTTTAGAATACTCCCATGGGATCACTACTAACTCAATATGCACTAAAGTTACCACATTATAAAATAGAATTTCAATGGGATAAGGCAGTACCTCATCCTCATCACTCCACTCCAAGCCTTTATGATCCAAATATTCAACATAAATAATGAGGTGATCATCATCAAATGGTAAAGATTGTTTTTATTGGGTATGAAGCCTATGCTACATCTCCCATGCTAAAGCTTAACTTCCAAAGGCTCTTGAATACATTTTTGTTGTGGCCTTAAACCTTTACCTATATATCACATACTAGATAGAATTTGCATGGGAAACAAATAATTATTAGATAGGTAAAAATGGGTAAAAGAATGATCTACATGAAGAGGGTTGCTACCATGGATCTTTTCTTCCAGGGTTGTACCCATGAAAATAAGGGTACATGTGAAAATGCGTATGAGTTCACCCTTATTATAAGGTAAAAATATAGTCCATGGTGAAGGTGGTAGCTTAGATAAATATATAAGAGGCTCTTGAATAAAAATATTGACATGATATTGTGATGAAACATAGATTAGCGGTTCTTCACTCATCTTTAGATTTTCAAGTTGCTTGGTAACATGAGATGAAGAAACTAATGGACATAAATTGAGACCAGATTGAGCTTGCTCAACCACTGAAAAATATTTGAATGGATTAGGATCACCTAAAATTATGATAAGTTGATCTTTGAATTTAAACTTCAAATATTTATGAAGAGTAGAAGGGATAGCCCTCATCACATGAACCCAAGGGCATCCAAGAAGAAGATTAAAATATGCAGGGCAAGTTATTAGATAAAACAATGTATATAAGATCTTAGGTCCAACCCTAAGGGGAAGGTATATAATGTCACAGGCCTCTTGAGACTCACTGTTGAAAGCTTTGATGATTACAATATATTAAATTCAATATTTATTTTTTAATCCAAAATTTTAGAAAAATTTGATAAGTGCATAGATTGAGGGAGGAACCATTATCTATAAAAAATTGATTTATTAATGTTTTCCCAATAAATGTAGTGATGTAGAGGGAATAATCCCCTCGTAATTCTAAGGAAGAAATATCATCATCCAAAAATATGATACGATGTATCCAAAGGGAGCCTACAACATCAGCTATAGCACTAGGAGAAATGTCTTGAGGGATAAATTGTTGACTTAGAAGCTTCAACAAGGATTTCTTATGAATAGGAGAAGTTTGCAAAAGCTTTAAGAGGGATATCTTGGTTGGGGTACTAGGTAACTATTTTTAATTTCAAATAAGACTTTCTGTTGAGTTTTAAACACTAAGGATGGGTTTCTATTATTGTGCTTATTTTTTGGGTACTCTTCAAAACAAAGGGTGGTTTTGAAGGTTTATTGAATGTAGAACTCATCTCCTACTAACATAGTTGAGTCGATTGAGCCTAATCTTGTTGTATTATGGTGGTTGCTATCATACTAACCATATTATTGTATTGAGGTGGTACATTACAATATAACACTTGGTTAGTTGATTGCTGCCCATGGTTAGTAGAGGGTATTGGAAGATACCCATGTCTTGATTAGTTGTGGGTGTTTTTTGAGTAGGAGGCTGATTATTGTTGGATAAGTAGGTTGAGAACCATCTATAACAAGGAAAACTACATTAATTAAGTCTTGAACCACATGTTTCAACCTCTTACATGAATTTTTCATGTTCCCCTTCACTCTATGATATTAGCAATATTGACTAGGATTATACTAGTTAGTCATGGTATCAGGTTTCTGTATTGGAGGTAACTCAATCATATTTACTTTCAAAAGTTGCTTTAGGACCCATGAAATAGGTTGATTGAGTCTTATAAAATTCCTTGGTGGAGTTTTTTAAGGTTGGTTAAGTACCATATTTTATAAGGTGTTAGCAATATTGTTGACAGTTCTGCTACCCGTCACCCCATCATCAACTACATGCTTATTCTTATACTAGATTTTCATGGTCTTGTCTTCTTCATTATTTACTTTAATTTTGACCTCTTAAAATGAGTGCTATTTCTACCCTTCTTTCCAGATCTATTGCTTTATAAAAAAATGTAATAGTTGTTGTTTCCAATTCATATGATATTTGCTCTTGTAAATTTCCAATGAAAATCTCTAGCATGTCTTGAGGAGGTAAAGTATATCTTAACCATCCAACTAAAATTCTTCACCGAGACAATAATTCTAAAAAACTTTCATCTTTACCTTGTTTCAACATATAAACATCCTTCATAGTCACATTTTTTCCAACATAAGCTTTGAATTATTGAACAAACAAGTCTGTTGTCTCTTAAAAATTTCTCAAAGAGTTATGAGGTAGTTGATAATACCATTCCAATGCCATACCACCAAGGTTATTAGGGAATATATTTAGTAAAAACATATCATCATATATAATATCATGGAACGTTGTCCTAAACATTCTTAAATGTTAAATGGGATCCTTTATTCCCTTGTAAATAAGTAAAATTGATATTGAAAAAAGCTTAGGGTAGGGCCTAGAGCACCAATAGGTTCTAAGGGTTTATTGCACATTTACTTATAGTTGTAGGTAAAACCTGGAGGTTGAATCATATCCACTATTGACACCAATTGTTTCACCACACTCATCAAGCTTTGTATATTGGGATTATTGTTGTGCAATGCCCCTAGGTTCCCTAAGGGAGGGTTATAGGTAGGTTGTTAAAAGGGAACTTGGCCAATGTTGGAGGCATTAACATTGTTATTGTACGAGTTATGATATGTGGTTTCTTGTTGTGGAGGATAACTAACATTTGCTATAATAGAAGCATGAATATTGATATGACCAGAATGAGGAGGAAATTGAGCATAATCTTGAGATGCACTACTAGTTGGATGAAATTATGGAAATGTCCCAATGTTGGTGTTACAGTAGTAACATATGTTGGTTTATGAAATGGATGAATATGATGTAAATATTCAAACAACGTATTGGTGTGAACATTCTAAGGAGAAATTATTGAAGGATGAGATGTCCCATCCTCTTCAAGTTGGGACTCCTCATCCATAGCCTTAACCAAGGTATATTTGTGATGTTTCATGAAATTCTAGATATGATCATATGATTTAAATGTGATTTCTCCATTAGACTCCTCAAGAGGATCAAGGTCAATACCATTTTCTACATGTTCTTTAAGATTTTCAAATTCTAAAATCCTTCACTTACTCCCAAGGTTGGGAGCCATTAGGAGAAAGGGAAAGGATAGAGGATGAAAGGAGGATCTAAAAACTAGTGAAACTCACATAAAATATTTTAAAAATGTTTTTAATATTTTCTAATTCTAAGCAAACAAATTTAGTGGTCTTGCTTAAATTTTTGAAAAGAAAAATAAAAATAAGAGGCTTCCTATCTTGGCCACTAAGATGTATTTTCACATCGGGTTCACAAAATATATAGATGTGGAAAACTACCCTGAAAATACAATTCTTCGTTGGACCGGCTCGGAGTCGAGGTGACCACAAGGTTGTGTTACATTCTCTACATAGGGATCGAAGGGCTCACTAGGAATGGTTTAAGAACTTATTCCAAGTCTGGTGTGGAAATGTTTGATGTGTATATAGAGCAAACACCTATGTTTGGCTTCTCTAAAATCTAAACTATGAAAATAGGAGAACAATACAATACAAACAATAATCCAAGAGAGCAAAGACTAACCCTAGAATGATACTTGACTTTCAATGATTACTAAACCCTAACTTGCAATAAAATAAATTCTTTATTTTTCAGTAAGGGTTTTAATAGAATTCACAAATAGAGTCAAACCTAAAACTCAAACGATATGCTTTTTCTCTTTTTGAATGTCTAGAAATATAACATAAATATTTCTCCATTATTTATGGTCTAGATGATTATTTTATACTTTCAAGGTAAGGAAAATAAAAAATAGATAAAGAAGAGAAATATGAGCAAATACAATGATGAAAATGTATGCAGATGGGCCCTAGGTTAGGAATTCATTGGGCATCAAAGCCATAGTATGAGTGCAATGCATGTGAGCTAAGACTAAACTAGGTTTCATCACTTGCAATCCTCACAAAGTCCCCAAAAATCTATATTATCAAGCAATCATGCAAGTATGATCAAGCAACAATGCAATTATATGACATGCAAAAATGTAAATAGAATAGAATATCAAACAAAACATGCAAAAAATGATAGGTAATCATGCAATGTGGTCACATAAACCAAATGCAATATGAAAACTAAGCTAAATGTAATATGAGAAAATGAAAATATAAAGTTATGCATAGTATCTGTCTAGGTGCATTATGTTCATTAGTTATTTAAGTTCTTTACTATCTAAATAAGTTAGACAATAGGTTCCTAAGCCAAACTTGATCGTTATGAAAAGGGACCTAGCCAGTTAGGCTAAAACTTGCCTTTAAGATTTTATTGATCATTGGTGTTCTTTTGGTTTTCCTTGAGGACAAGGTCCCCAACCTCTAAAGAATGATTGTAAAATCTCTTGGAATAATATTTATTGAGCCTATTTTGATAGGCTCAAAGATGCTCTAAGGCATGAATGTGCTTTTCATACAGTAGCTCCAATTGGTGCAAATAATTTAAATGATACTCATTATCAATCAAGGCATATTGCAATAAGATGTGTAACTAAGGGACCTCTATCTTGAATGAAAATACTGCCTTAGTCCCATAGACCAAGACATACAAAGAAGAGCCTATAGGAGTTCTCACACTAGTATGATAGGCCCATAAGGTAGGATAAAGCTAGATATACTAGTCATGATCAGTCTTACTTACCAACTTCTTGAGGATCTTGACTAAAGACTTGTTGGATGATTTAGATTGAATGTTACCCTAAGGGTAATACAGAGTTGACCACATTTTTTAAATATTGTACTTAACACAAAGCATATGGATATTCTTGTTCTTGAAAGGAGTACCATTATTAGAAATAATCACTGAAGGAATCCCAAACCTACATAAGATCTGGTTGAAGATGACCTTGGAGACCTGAGCTCCAATCACTATGGCTAGAGGTATATCTTTGACCCATTTATTTAAGTACTATGTTATCATCATGGTAAACTTATGACCATCATATGATTTTGGGTTAATATTCCCTATGATATCCAAACCCGACATGGAAATGTGCCAAGGAGAAGAAATAAACTAAAGGTTTTGAAAAGTAGAGTGAACAAGGTTATCATGGCATTGACACTTGTTGCAACATCAAATATGGTCACATGCATCTTTCTCCATGGAAGACCAATAATACCCCATTCAAATTTGGGGTTCATTGAAGTTAAGGTATCGCAAAAGGATTCCTTCAAAATAACATTGATATAAAGTATTGTAAATTATAATGAATTGACATGCTCTTTTGCACAAAAACTTATATTGATTATGATCTAAACCATGAGTAATTGAACCATACTTAAGGAAATTAAATATTTCATTATACCATAGCTTATATGGGGAAGCTTTTATGGTAAAAACATCTAATTAGACAAGAATATAACTAAGAAAAATAGGCTCTTGAAGTTGTCTAATGATAATCAATGCTTGATCATCATCCAACTCCAATGGAAACAAGGATGTAGCAACAACCATGTTATCTACATGGTGGTTGGAGGATCTAGGGATAGAATCTATGGTCACTTATTTGAATGTGGATAAAATATTGGTAACAATATCTTTGTAATGTTTTAGCTTATCATCCCAAGTTTGATAAAAATAATTAATCTAATTGACCACACATTGAGAGTCACCAAAAATTAAAATAAATCTAACCTCCAAGGCTAAGGCTACTCTAAGATAAAGAATCAATGCTTCATACTCTATAGTATTGTTCATGCAAGAGAAAAAAATCTTGAAGTAAATGGGAATGAGTTGTTTCTATGGAGTGACTAGAACAATTACAATAGCAGCCCCCTTTAAGCATTGAGCTCCTTCAAAAAACAAAGTCCAAGACTCTAGATCTTTGGCTTCTATGCTAAAACACTTGTTGGAAAACTTGATGACTAAAGTATGGATTGAATCTAAGGGAGTGAAGGCTAGCTGATCAACCATAACCTGATCCCTTATAGCCTTCTAACCTATGAATGTTAGGTGAAACTCACTATGGGCTAAAACCCACTTAGCAACTCAACCTAAAATGTGGGGCTTAGACAGTACGTAGTACAAAGGATTAAACTTTGTGACAACTAATATATTATCTATAAGCATGTAGTATCTTAACTTATGATAAGCAAAAACTATGGGAAGCCAAAGCTTCTCTAAGGGGGTATACCAGGTTTCATAGCTAACCAAGGTTCTACTGATGTAGTAGATAGCTCACTCTTTGTTTTGATCATAATGTTTAGTCAATAAGACTCCCAAAGCATGAGTTGTGGCTTATATGTAAAGCATAAAATTATTATTTTGTGTAGAGGAACTAAGATAGGTGGGAAAGTAAGATACCTTTTGAGTTCATAAAAAACTTGCTAACACTCAAGTTCCCACTAGAACACAATATCTTTCTTAAGAAGCTTAAGAAAGGGCTACCACTTATAGGCTAAGAAAGCTATAAATAAATGAATAGCTTACATTTATACCTTTCAATCTATGCAACTCAGTAAGGGCATAGGAAGGAGGTATGTCAGTGATAGCCACTATCTTAGTAGGGTCTACTTCAATGCCTCGCATAGACGCGATGAAACCTAGCAACTTGCCAGATGTGACTCCAAACATACATTTTGAGGGCTTAAGATGAACCCTAAACTATCAAAGCCTTTCAAATATTTTTCTTAGATCATGAACATGATCCTTTTGATGTATGGAATGACCTAGAAGATCATCCACATAGTCCTCTATAATATCATGCATCATGTCATGAAAAATATAAGTCATAGCCTCTGATATATGGCACCAACGTTATTCAAGCCAAAAGACATGAATTTACAATAGAAGGTACCCCATGGAGTAATTAAGGTTATCTTGGACTGGTCCTTAGGGGAAACCATGATCTGATTGTATCTCAAAAAACTGTGCATGATCAAAATCATTCCATATTTGGAAGTGAAATATACAATCATATCTATGTTGGGAAGAGGAAAATCATCCTTGGTATATGCTAAGTTGATGTTCCTAAAGTTAGTACATATTTTGATTGTTTCTACTTTCTTAGCCACAAGAACGATGTCATAGATCCAATCAAAATAGTCGATGGCTTTGATAAAACCAATGTCAAGGAGTTTTTGGAGTTCCTCCTTGACTAAAAGGGTGGCCTTAGGATACATCTTCCTAAGTTTATGCTTAATAGGCTTAGCACTAGGTGTCACTACCAAATTCTATAAAACAAGAGAGGGATCAAGCCATAGCATGTTGGCATATGACAAAGCAAAAATATCATGAAACTTTGACAAAAATTTGTTAACTACTCCTATTGGTCCATGGACAAGGATTTACCTAGCTTAAGGATTCTAGGGCTCTCCTCAAAACCTCTATTAGCATCTATGGTATCCTTAATGAGAATATGAGACTTATCCTCATAAGGAGGAGGGGAAAGGATCACTCCTAGTTTCTCAAGTTCCTCAAGAGACCTATAACCAAAATCCTTTTGATAACTAGAAGACTCAACATGCACAACACAAGGGATTGAATCATAAAAGAAGTTTCAAAGGATATCCTCATGATCCATATCATAAAGAGTATCCCCTTCAACATACTTCATTGGCATCACTACTAACTCAAGATACACCAAATTTACCACATTGGAAAATAGAATGCCAATGGGATAAGGCAATTCCTCATCCTCATCACACCACTCCAAGCCTTGATGATCCAAATGGTAAAGGTTGGTTTTTATTAGGTATGAAGCCTATGCTACATCTCCCAAGCCAAATATCAACTTTCGAAGGCTCTTGAATACTTTTTTTGTTGTGGCCCCAAACCTTTATGTATATATCACATACTAGATAGGATTTGCATGGGAAGAAAATAATTATTGGATAGGTAAAATGGGAAAAATAATTATCTACAAGAAGAGGGTTTCTACCATGGATATTTTCTTCAAGGGTTGTACCCATGAAGATAAAGGTACACATGTGAATTTATACGAGTTCACCCTTCTTATGAGGTAAACCCATAGTCCTTAGTGAAGGTGGTAGCTTGGCTAAATCTAGAAGAAGCTCTTGAAGAAAAATATTGACCTAATCTTGTGATGAAACATTGAATAGAGGTTCCTAACTCATATTTAGATTTGCAAGTTTCTTGGTAACATGGGATGAAGAAACTAATGGACATAAATTGAGACTAGATTGAGCTTGCTCAATATTTAAAAAATACTTAAATGGATGGGTTTCACCTAAAATGGTGACAAGTTGATCATTGAATTCAAACTTCAAACATTGATGACGAGTAGAAGGGATAGCCCTCGTCGCATGAATCCAAGGGCATCCAAGAAGAAGATTAAAATATGTAGGATAAGGTACCAAATAAAACAAGGTATCTAAGATCTTAGGTCCAACCTTAAGGGGAAGGGATATAATGTTGTAGGTTATATTTAATTTAATATTCTTTTTTTAATCCAAGATTTTAGAAAAAATTGATAAGTGCATAGATTAATACAAGAACCATTATCTATCAATAATTGCTTGATTAACGTTTTTCCAATAAATGTAGTGATGTAGAGGAAAGAATCCCTTTGCAAGTCTGAGGAAGGAATATCGTCATCCAAAAATGTGATATGATGTATCCTAAGGGAGCCTACAACATCAACTATAGCGCTAGGAGAAATGTCTCGAAGGACAAATTTTTGACTTAGAAGCTTCAACAAGGCTTCCCTACGAATAGGAGAAGTTTACAAAAGATTTAAAAGGGAGATCTTGGTTGAGGTACTAGCTAACTATTGTTGAATTTCAAAGGAGACTTTAGGTTGAGGTTTCAACACTAAGGATGGGTTTTCTATTCTCGTGCTCATTTTTTGGGTACTCTTCAAAACTAAGGGTGGTTTTGAAGGTTTATTGGATGTAGAATTCATCTCCTACTAATATCATTCAGTTGGTTGAGCTTGAGATTGTTCTCTTGTGGTGGCTGCTATCATAGAAACCATATTATTGTAGGGGGTGGCACGTTACGATATAACACTTGGTTAGTTGCTTTTTGACCATGGTTAGGTAGAGGATCTTGGAAGATCCCCATGTATTGATTAGTTATGGGTGCTTTTTGAGTAGGAGGTTGATTATTTGCTAGATGAGTAGGTTGAGAACTCTTTATAATAAGGCAATTTTCTTCAATTAATTCCTAAACCACATGTTTTAATATCTTACATGAATTTATCATGTGCCCCTCCACTCTATGATGTTCACAATGTTGACTAGGCTTATACCAGTTAGTCGTGGTATCAGGTTTCCATATGAGAGGTAAATAAATCATCTGTACTTCCAAAAGTTGCTTTAGGACCAACAAAATAGGTTAATTAAGTCTTGTGAAAATCCTTGATGGAGGTTTTTAATTTTGGTAAAGCACCATATTTTGTAAGGTGTTAGAAACACTCTTGATAGGTCTGATATCCGTTACCCCATTTTCAATGAGGACTTGCTTTACCCTTCTTTCTAGATCTATTGATTCATCAAGAGGTAATAGTTGCTATTTCAAATTCTTATGATATTTGCTCTTGTAAATTCCAATGAAAATCTCTAGCATGTCTTGAGGAGGTAAATTATATCTTAACTGTACAACTAAACTTCTCCACTGAGACAACAAGAATTCTAAAAAAATCTTTCATCTTTACCTCGTTTCAACATATAAACATCCTTCATAGTCACATTTTCTCAACATAAGCTCTGAATTACGAAACAAACAAGTTTGTTGTCTCTTCAAAATTCCTCAAAGAATGATGAGGTAGTTGATAATACCATTCTAATGTCATACCACCAAGGATTTTAGGGAACATATTTAGTAACAACATGTCATCATATATAAAATCATGGTACATTGTTCTAAACATCCTTAAATGTTCAATTGGTTCTTTATTCCATTGTAAATAGGTAAAACTGATATTGGAAAATTCTTAGGGTAGGGCCTAGAAGAAACAATAGGGTTTAAGGGTTGATTGCACATTTCCTGATAGCTATAGGTGAAACTTGGAGGTTGAATCATATCCACTCTTGAGACCAATTATTTCACCACATTTTTCAAGCTTTGCATATCAATATTGTTGATGTGAAATACCCCTAGGTTCCCTAATAGAGGGTTATAGGTAGTTTGTTGAAATGGAACTTGGAAAATGTTGGAGGCATTAACATTGTTATGGTACGAGTTATAATATGTGATTTCTTGTTGTGGAGGATAAAAAACATTTTGTGGAATAGAAGCATGAATATTGATATGAGTAGAATGAGGAGGAAATTGAGCATAATATTGAGATGCACTACTAGTTGGAGGAATTTATGGAATTCTTCCAATGTTGGTGGTTACAATAGTGACATATGTTGGGCTATGAAATGGATTAATATGATGTGAAGATTAAAAAAATGTATTGGTGTGAACATTTCGAGGAGAAATGATTGGTGGATGAGATGTCCCATCCTATTCAATTTGGGCTTCCTCATCCAAAGCCTTAAAAAAGGTATTGTAGTCTAGTTTTTCATCAAGACAACGCTAGAACTATGATCATTATCTTGAGAGATTCGAAAGTGAGCACATCCTAATCACAACCTAGACTAAATATTAGAAAAACCAAATTACTTTGATTTAACCTCCAGAAAATTTTGGTATACCTTATAAACTTAATAGGTGTTGACTCTTTTTAGTTCAAGATATAAAAAGCTTAAGGGTAGGAATAAAAGGATTAGAAATGTATGAATAAAAAGTGGATAGGTGAAGATAACAACATAAACATCCACAAAGCATCTTTCAACCAATTAGAAATTTAGAAACAATATTCAAGACTAACAACATTTAGAAATCTACAACACTCTATATGATGAGTGTCGTCAATTATTCATCATTTAGTCATTATACTTGTCAATCCAGGGCGGTGTCCAATGGTTGTATACGATAGGAAAGGTAATCAATTTAAGGATTAGTTCATTCAGGAGATGGCTTTTACTGGTGAAACAATTATCATTTGGGGGTTTCGTGTCACCGCTAAATCCTATAAACTTAAGTTGACTCCTATTTACCCTTGCATAAATGAAATTGTAGGAATTGAAACTTTGAAGAAAAAGAAAACTATCTAAATTTACAGAATGATAGAAATGAAGTGTTGCAGAACTGGAAATAATAGAAAATAAACTTAAAAAAATTGAAATGCACACTTTGCATAAAGTAAATCTAATTACAGTAATAGAATTCAAAGGACAAGAATTAAAATATTGTAAAACTGAAACAGCAGGGAGTTCACTGATACAAACTGGAAATGCCAAAATATAAAAACAACTGTTGAAAACATGGAATATCAAGAGATGTTGTAGGATGCAATAATATATGCTAAGTGGTCAACTGACTTGCACACACTTCTATAATAATTACAAATTATCACATGCAATCTATAATAGCACAACTAAAAAAATATGAAATAGAAACTGTCAGGTTCCTGCTAATTTGTTGCAGCAAGAAATGAGCAAAAAACCTATCAAAGTTGTTCCTTCTCCTGGGCCTAGAAGTGGCCCTTGCTCCATGAACTAGAAGAAGGTGGAAAGAAATTTTATAAACTATATAAATCTTACACATTCATTCAGAATGCCAACGTAATGGATAAATTGCACCTTTATTGATTCTGCAATAGCATTACAACAATGTAGGAGAAAGCCTACAAAATATTGCTCTGCTACAAAGACTTACAATGCCATAATACCAGAATTCTTCTATATCTCCATATATATCCTATATGATCAACCAAATGGGAGCTAATTTATTTATATTATTTTATTACAATGCTGATATGGTCTGTTGCTACTTTTCAAGGATTTTACAACTGTTTTCAGAACTATCTTCCTAGAATGCAGGAAACTATTCTACTACAACTTATCCATTTCCTTTGTTGGGCTGCATCCATTGGAATAAATGCACTGGAAAAGGTAATACAACCCCTTATATAGCTACAATCAACTTTGTCTCACCATTTGCCACCTTTTTGACTTGTTTGTGGATGATTTTGACCAAAACTGTTCTTGCTCTGCTCATTCTAGAGCTGCTCCGAAATATTAGGCAGTGTAATAGTTCTAGCACTTATCCATGCATCAGATGTGCAAGAAAGTGGTTTTGAATGACTAAAAAGTATCCCTTTGTCCCCATAAGACCTATTCCATAGTTGGTGCATGATAGAGCTGATCAATTCCATGCCATGCTATTAATGCATAATTGGCTGAAATTTGTATGGTCAAATTCTGTTTCCTGCACAATCATATTATTTTGAATAGGTTTTGGTGCCTTTTTAGTCATTTGAAATGATTATATGGTAGGGAAAGCAAATGGAATGATTTTAGCATTGAAGACATATCAACACCTATTATTACAACTTCAAATAAATCCTAATTTGCTTAGAGAATTCAGCTAAAATAGGTCAAAAAATACAAAAAAATAGTTAAACAGAATATATGCTCTTCAACATTTAAAACATGTAAACACTAATACATAATGCATTCTATCACCATAATCAACATCAAAATATAACATAAGGTGTTTCAAAGAGTCTATAAGTTATCAAAAATAGTCCATGGATGAGGCAATTCACAGCCTCATCATTTCCCCCCAACTTGTTATAATGAATGTCCTCATGCATTTTGTGCAGCTATAAAGGCACAAAGATCCATGTCAAGATATATTTCATGATACTTCCACAATATTCCACCAATATTATAATATCCTCGATGCTCCTTTATTTCTCTAAGCTATTATTGAAATTGTTCATCAGATTGAGGATCATTGTCAAAGAAATAAGGGACAGGGGTGATGACTATTGGTGACCTGTACCTGAGACCTACCCATTGTTCTTTTACTTCTAAGATGGTTTGGATAATACTTTATTCTCTTTGTCTTGACCATAGCAGGTTGTTTGAAGATATGGGCTTCATCTTTTGCAGTGATATGGGTAATTCTCCCCATCTACTTTTACATGCTGATAAAGCATCAACAAAAGATTCTACACAAAAATCCTGAAAATGAGTCATACACCTCTGAAGATTTTCCATATACATATTTTTAACCCTGGTATCTCTCATTAGAGTATAATGCTGATAGGTGGAATCTTTGTGTTTATGATGAACAAGTCTGATAAGTAACACTACTTGTAGCTCCATCTCCTTACTATATTTTCCTATTCCCAGTGAATTTGGTTTTGCAATGTTGACATAAAAGCCCTTAATTGGAGATCACTTGTAAATATGTGTGGCAATAATATCACTTCAGTTTGTAAGAAGAAGTTATGTAGGAATAGCTCACATAACAGGTTCTGTTGGGCTACTAAAATCTACCAAAATGTTTCTAAAAACTCTCCAAGAGTTTCCAGCTTATAAAGAAGACCAAAAGCAATTCTCATTAATTGCCATCGGAGATATTTCTATTTCAATATCAAAATATAGAATCTTGTTGAACTCCTACACTGCACTAGACACTCTACAAATTTACATGTTTCTTGTACCTACTCCTACAACTTACTAATTTCTGCATTTTTAGCTTTTAGATGTTCTTTCAAAGGTTTTAAATACAAGATTTTTATCTCCATCTTATGACACTACCCCATCCAGTATGCTATATCCTCATTGTATTTTGTTAAGGTCACTATATCTGGAGGCCTAATTATAGGTTGCATCTGTGGGATAATATTTACTTGTATGCCTACTTCTACTATTTCAACAGTGGGTAAATCTATTTGTATCCTAGTTTCTACTGTTTCCACTTCAGGTGTAACAAATAAAATCAAATCAACAGAAACTTGAGGGGAATATGGATTTACCTCTTCTTGTACTTCTATCCCTACATCAATATTTGTTTCTTGTTCTTCTTGTTGCTGCAGGTCCTCAAAAAATTATACAAGTGCCCCTAAATTTTCATGCTCTGTTCTACCTTCATACTGTTGGGTTATTTGTATGGCCACTCCTTCTATATCTTCTTACCTTATGGGTGAGTTTCTTTCAAGTAAGGCTGCATTTCCATGTTCTACAGCTAAGTCTAGCAAAATTTTGACCAACTCATTCACAGAATCAGCTTGAGGGGGCTGTTGCTCTAGAATTGATAGTCTAGCCTTTACTTCTTCTATTTCCTACCATAATTTAGCAATAAGGTCATATTTTTCCTTAATGGAGGCCTCATGTTTCTCAATCCAACCCATTTGTATCTTGATGACACTTCTAGAAGTATGTAACTGGGTTTGCATGTCAGTTTCTTCTTCTTCTCTTATGGATCCTTTTTCAGAACTAGATGCTTCAGAATTCGAATAGTCAACAAGTGGGATTGTAGGCATTTCTGCATGTAAATCTGTTACCGTGCCTACTCCTACATCTTCTAGACTTTTATATTCATCCTGGATACTTGTATTTTCATATTCCTCCATGAATTCCTCTTCTTGCAATGTGTATTCACCAGACAAATTAATATGCTATGATACACTTTCTTTTATCTCTTCTTCCATGGCACTAGATTTCCAAAGTCTTGAGGACCTCTATAACCCTAGAGTAGGTTGTTTTTGTTTCTTTTTAGATCTTGAAACAGAGCTTGTCAATTCTAGGGTAGGGTCTACTTCAGGTTTTTACTTCTCCATCTGCCCTTCCCTTCTTGAACTTATAAATTTCTCAGTGGACTGTGTGGGAAAAACAGTTACATTTTCAAAAAATGTAACCTTCCTCCTCTTTCCTACATGATCAATCTTAGACTATTTCTCTCTTTTTTTCCTGGTCATGGAGGATGGAGGTCCTTGTGATGAGGAGGGAATTTCTTTTTTAGAGGATTCAGTTTCAATTTCATGTTCAAATATTTCAATTTCTACTTTTGCTTCAGATTCAGGTCCTTCAACCTCTACCTCTTCTTCAGATCCAGGGCTTTCAACTTCTAATTCATTCCATGTAGAGAAAAATCATTCAAAAATCCTAGGGTTTCCTCTAAAGTAGTGTTTACAGATGATATTGATGAGCCCATGGTGTTTGGGAGTGCCCTTTCCTTCTTGGTATTTTATAGCCATATTTTTCAATTCCTGGTGAAGGTATAAGGGAAGATTTATCTTGACCTCCGGGTTTGAATGACCATGTCGTAAATGATTCAAAATTCTGATATGATGCCTAGATAGAATAGGAAATTATCCTATTTGGGAGTGTCCTTTTCTTCTTGGTATTTTCTAGCCATATTTTTTAATTCCTGGTGAAGGTATAAGGGAAGATTTATCTTGACCTCCAGGTTTGAATGACCATGCCATAAATGATTCAAAATTCTAACATGATGTCTAGACAGAACAAGAAATTGTCCATCATAGGTTAAAAACATAATTACCTACATCGCTACATTATCCCAGGGAGGTGGTAGACTAGACCTTTTAACCCCTTTGCATACATTCTTACTCATTAAAAATTCAATTGGTCTATCTCCTTCTTCCCTAAATTGGTTAAAAATTTCTATTAAAGCATTTTTACTAGTTTTCACAATCTGAACTCCTTGCAAAGGCATTTTAGTAATATGGCAAAAAATTTCTAGAGTTACCTAGATGGTCATGCCACTAATATGGACCTGGTTGTTTCTGAATGTCCGAGCGAACTCAGCTGCCAACCCCTCAGAGTATCCATTGAACTTGCTCAGAAATGACATGAACCCACCTTCCATGAAGACCCATAGGGATTCATAATCCTTTTGCAAATACTCAATATTTTTTGGTTCAGCCCTATTTTTCTTACCCCTCATTGTAAATTGCTTGTGCTCTGTGTATTTTAACCCTACAAAATTATGGCAGCAAAAGTTATCTCCAGTTTG
Organism: Wollemia nobilis; assembly: GCA_028583015.1. Taxonomy (NCBI): domain Eukaryota; kingdom Viridiplantae; phylum Streptophyta; class Pinopsida; order Araucariales; family Araucariaceae; genus Wollemia; species Wollemia nobilis. Next base: position 1,297,654 of record JAQPPZ010001808.1, read on the forward strand.
GAATGATAAATTTTTTTCAAAGCTTATGTTTGGCTTTGCGAAGTAAATTTTGGCAGTGCAGGAACAACTTTAGAATGTGTCTAAGAACATGAATTGGACACATGGTAGAGTTTTATTGCATAGAGGAGTCCTTAATGATCTATTTTACTGCATGTCATTGAATGATTATGGTCTGGTTGAGGTGACGTAGAATAAAAAATCTTATGACAGTTTCCTTTCCAAAGTTTACCTTGATACGTGTGCCATAAACTTTTATATACCTCAAAACCATATGCTACCTTGAACTCTGCAGTTAAAACTCATGCTCTGTTTCATATTTCTAACCCCAATGGTAACAAAACTTAGGAGGACACATGTTACCTTCTATTTCCAACTAATTCGCTCTTAAACTCGTTTCGGAGTTTATTGAATCATTTCAAAGCATAATTTTATTTCAAATTCCAGAGCACAGGTTTATTTTTTATTTCAAAACTGCTTTCTACTTTTTGGTTCTATTAGAGTTAAGGTGCACTATGCCTTCACCTTGACACTTGTCAGTTTCTCTTGACAAGTTTCATGTGTTGAATATAGGCTTATGCCTATATATTGTAACCATTTGTATCAATAAAAGGTAATCCCATCAGTTTAAATCCTAACATTTGGTATCAGAGCAGGCTTTCCCTGCCCTATGAAACCCTTGAGGGGGGATTTCCCTCATGGAAATCCTCCCTCCCCCTCATCCTTTCCCCCATTTTTTTTCCAAGCCTAGGGAGTATGCTCTCCATTTTTTTTAAAATGGATCAAAAACCAGATAGCTTGAAAAAAATTCATGGCTGTCTCCACCATTATCATATGCTGCTCTGATGATGAGCATGAGCGCAGTAATAATTACTATGAGGACAGATCTGTGCTGGGTGATAGATGTGTAGACAGCTTATTTGGTGCTGTTGGAGGCTCGAAGGGAAATATTTGCGATGCTGAAGAGGTCGACGGTGAACTGTCAGAAAATGAAATGCTGTCAATACTGTTTTACAACTTTTTTTTCTGAAGTAAAAACGAAGCTGGAGACTGCTCTCCATTTTTTTTTCCTTGGGAGGTTTCCAATTGATGGATCAGGTAGCCGTGCGTCGGCCCTTCATTTGGAGTGTGAAAGCTGAGCCCATTGGGAGTATGATCTTGGTGCTGTTTCACTATGGTTTTTCCATCAGGGCTTCATTATTTTTTATTCCTTGCTGGATTGGCTACGATGCCTCGACGTGTTCGCGGTGCTGTAGGAGCGTGGTCCTCCCATGCGAAGACAAGCAAAAATGTTGTGCAGAGGGGCGAATCTTGGTGGACGAAGACTTCGAGCAGGCCGTGGAGCTTTATTCCGAGGCTATTCGGCTTGATTCTTTGAATGCCATGCTTTTCTGTCGTAGAGCGCAGGGCAACATCAAGCTCAAGAATTTCACACTCTTCCACTGTGCTCCAGCAGCAGACGAGGACGAGTAACAGGTCTGGATCGGCGAAGCTACGTGTGTGGCGAAGCTGCGTGTGTCTACAGATCTTTGCCTCGAGATATACAAACATTGCATATCTGTCATGGGTAGCGGTGGATTTTTAGACTTCCTCTCGGATAATAGCATGATCGTCGTGATCCTGAGGACGGTATTGCTGTAGGGGAGATTGGAGTCCACCATAGTTTTTTTTTTTTTTGCCCGCTTACCACGGCGTCCAGCAGTCCCCCCAAACCCTCGCCCCGGTTTCCCATTGCTTCACCCCCCATGTGACCGCACGGCCCCGCTATCCACAAAACCTGCGGCGGTCTTGAACCCTGAAACTTACCAGGTCCCGAGATCGAACCCGGACTGCTGCATCGGGATTCCAGTCTACTTCACGGATCTTCAGCGACGGGCGTATTTGGATGCTGCGGCCATTGTTGGGCTGACGGCAAGAGCATGGGGGTTTCTTTATCTAGAAGCGCATTGCATCATCAACTATATGTGAAGAGCGGAGGTCGTCTACGCTGCGATCATCTCCATCAGTGAAGAAGAATCTTGTGGAGTGCCATTCTGGATCAGGATGCACGCAGAGAAGACCCGCAGACATGACGGAGATGGAGACAGACGTGAGTTTTAGTGTCAAAGCAAGCTGGCTTCCCTCTCATGGCTCACTTTACAGACACGTCTTTTGTGCAATAGAAAATCCCCCCAATGGTCTAGAGATCGAATCGTGCCCTTTCATTTTGAAGCCTTTGCTAGACTCAGGCCCGTGCGAAATCACCCTCAAGTTTGAAGGATCATTGTGTGAAATTTCCACTGTCTATGTCCGAAGTACAGCCCGAATATTTGAACCATACAAACTTTTTCCCACTACAGCAACAGATCCTACGAATCGAGCTTCACCGGCGGATAGTTTCATGAAGCTTTCTCAGATTGGTTTGGAGCGGGCGACGTGGGGCGCCTGTGGTTAATTTTTGTTGTTTGCTGCTGCGGAGATCAGGCCGTTGAAGATCTTGGCCATACTGGGCAGCAGAAGTGTATGGTGGGCCCCACTTAAAGTGGTTTCCTTCTTGTTGTTAGTGGGGGGCAATTATTAAATAGTATGGCCAATTTTTTATATTTTATTTTCATGTATTTTTCCACATGGAAAGTGGAAAATATGAAATGAACATTGTTTTTTTTTAAGTGGACAGAGACCACTTTCTTATAAAGATTTTATTATGGCAATGTTTATGGCTGACAGCAAAACTTTATTGGCCTCTTTCTTTCCACATATAGGAAGTGGAAGTGAAAGGACTGATGGCTCATGTAATTCCCTTGCGAGGGAAATTTTAAGACTATTTTTTATTCCGCCTGAGAGCGATGCCGCCATTGTGCGAGGTTTTAGTTGTTGCCTTAGAGAGGCATGTTGTTTTTCATTATGATGAAGGCCCCTTTGATGGTGGAATATAGGGGTATTTATAGTCGTTGGAAATGGTTTTCCGTGACGGACACAATGGTGGTGTCATATTATAATTTTGAGGCTATTTCAATTCAGTCTTTTAGCCTCAATTTTTTTTTACCTTGGAGTGCACTTTCGGTTGTACCCGACACTCCCAAGGTAATTTGATATGTGATCCTTGTACCTAGTGATCTTTTCTATACACTTTGCGAATGTAGCGGCTGGTTACCCATGCATTTTGGTGGGATGACTTGGTCACCATAAGGACACTTATACTAGGGACTACAGACAAAGACACCCTAGAATCTATCCGAGGTTTTTTTCGAATCTACTTCTGAAGACTACAGACGAAGACACTTCAGAAGATTCTCTTCTTTTCTTTTTCTCTCCTCCTATTTTGATCTATGGCTCATTTTATTGTATTGAGTGCATTTTCGATAAAGACCGACACTCTTATATGGCTCGTTTTTCCTTTCATTAGGTGCATTTTCAGCAGAGACCGACACCTTCTAGATTGAGTTCACCATGAGGAGGGATTTCATACTCATGGTGAATCTAGTCAGTGACCTATAAGAGGCAACATCCTCCGAGGATGACCTGCGAAGCAACGAGACCCGAGTGGTTGACCCTGAGGCACCCATGATGACCCTGAGGCACTTAGATGGCTGACCCAGTGGCAACAGACCCGTGGAAGTGGCTGACCCTGAGGCAACAGACCGAGATGTATACACAGTGAATCTAGCATTATTCATAGTTGGAGAGCCAAGAGCACAAAGCACGAGCCTAAGACCAAATCAGCAATAAGGAGGATGATAGGTTGTTTTTGAGAAGTCAACATTAAGGGGGAATGTTACCTAATGTTGACTTGCTTTGTTTTTTCTTTAGTTAGGATAGTGCACTAATCCCTCCTTATGGTGAACTCAATCTAGAAGGTGTCGGTCTCTATCAAAAATGCACCTTAATACAAAAGAAATATGAGCCATGAAATACAATAAAATTGAGCCTTAGAATCCAAGTGTGGAGGAGAAGAAAGAAGAATAGAATAGAATCTTCTGAAGTGTCTTCGTCTGTAGTCTTTAGAAGTAGATCCGAAAAAACCTCAGATAGAGTCTAGGGTGTCTATGTCTGTAGTCCCTAGAATAAGTGTCCTTATGGTAGTCACCTCATCTTATCGAAATGCATGGGTAACCAGCCGCTGCATCCGCCAAGTAGAAAGGGGAGACTACTAGATACTAGGTTCACTTATAAATGCCTTGGGAGTGTCGGGTTCAACCGAAAGTGCACTCCAAGATAGAAAAAACTTTGAGGCTAAAAAAATCAATTGAAATAGCCTCAAAATTACAATATGACACCACCATTGTGTCCGTCATGGAAAAACGTTTCCAACGACTATAAATACCCCTATACTTGTATGTGAATGGGGCCTTCAACATGTGGAAAACAATACCATGCCTATCTAGGCAGTAAATAGACAACATCGCTCAATAGCAGCATCGCTCTCAGGCGGAATGAAGAAATAGACTTCTCAATTATCCCATTCAATGGAATTACAATGGCTATCTATCTTTGAATTTAAAAAAAAAAAACTTACAACCTCGTTCTTTGTAAAGGCTATATGGAGCATTTTCCCAAATCCTCATACAAAAGTAATATGTTCCCCCTTTCCACTTTATAAAAAGATTATGTTTACAACTTTCATTTTATAAATGCCCACGTTCCCATTTGTCTTTTCAAAAGAGTGGGCCCTCCCCACTATTGAAAAATATAATAATGATCTATGAATAAACACTTTGAAAGTAACCCCAATAGTGACCATATTTTTAATAACCAAAACAAATATTTGGGCCTTAACTTCATTTCACCTCATGGCATACTCTGACATGATCGTTGCAGAGAAGGGATAGTCGTCGCCGATGCCGAAGCCGAGCCAGAATCTGAAGAAACAAAGCGTCGTCATCACGGACTTTGCCGCTGTAATTTTGGCATTATTTGCTCTTGAACTTCTACAAAATACAGTCATCTGTATCAAATCCCACTAGAAAACTCAACAACATTGGCAACCCACCATTCACCAGCGCCGACTGCTACCGCTGTAGCTCCACCTGCGTCATCAGCTCCCTGAGACGAAACTGTCGAAGCCAAACGCCGTTGGCCCCTCCTTCTGCCCCTTCACAGACATCGTCGGTCGAAACGTCAGATCTGCTCTCTCCTCCGTCGTCACCAGATGTTCATCAACAGACAGACTCGGATCGAGCCGTAGGGCCTTACCCATTTTTGCACAGACAAAATTCACAAAACTGATTAACAGATCAAATCGGCTTAACCCAAGAACAATTTTGTCATATTTCTGGGCACTGTGAATATGGCCAGGTTAGATCTGTAGGCACACAACAAAATAGTCAACTATGCGGGAGGCACAAACTTTGCCATATGCGCACGTTCACAGTCAAGGAGAGGGCCAAAAATCCAGATTACATTTGCTTCTATCAGCAATGACGTCAAGAGAGGTCTTTCCTAAAAAAAAAACATCGAGCATAGCATTGATGAGCTTAGCACCGTTGGTGTAGTTTCCTGTCGCCCAGTTGTTGCCCGCTCCAGACTGGCCGAACACAAAATTATCAGGCCTAAAGATCTGGCCATAAGGCCCCGACCTCACGCTGTCCATGGTGTCGAGCTCCAGATCCATCAGAACAGCCCAGGGAACAAACCTCCCACAACTTGCCTCATTGTAGTACACATTCCAGTTGAAGATCAGAGGTTCCATGGTAGGTCCCCGTGGGATCAATCCCATGCTCAGCGCACAAAACTTCCCAGAATTTGGCACCAATCTGGTTGCCACATTGTTCACCCTGGATATGCAAAGCGCAAAGAGCACGAGCCTAGACCAAATCAACAATAAGAGAGGATGATAGGTTGTTTTAGAGAAGTCAACATTAAGGGGGAATGTTACCTAATGTTGACTTGTTTTGTTTCTTCTTTAGTTAGGATAGTGCACTTTAAGGGGGAATGTTAGAGTTAAAGTGCACTATGCCTTCACCTTGACACTTGTCAGTTTCTCTTGACAAGTGTCATGTGTTGAATATAGGCTTATGCCTATATATTGTAACCATTTGTATCAATAAAAGGTAATCCCATCAGTTTAAATCCTAACAGGTTCTAGAGCTACCATCATTCCGAAATTGTTATGAACAACATTCTCATTCTGGAGCATTATCATACAAAAGCATTTGAAGACATCGACTAAAACTTTTCATGATCATATCATAGCCACATTTCCCATGAACCATATGGATAACTTCTAAATCAACCTTATGTATGCCTTATATACTAACTAGGGATATTATACACTACATACTAGATATTGACAATGTTCTACATTTGTACAAATGGTTGTTTCTGCTGATTTCTAGCTTGCTGCTCTACTAACTAAGATAGGTGCAATATGAAAACAGGTGAAACAGTGATTGTGAGAAAAGACAAAATAGTGATGGTGGGTCCAAATTGTGATTTCAACAAGGCAAACATGTCGAAAGACTAGTTTTCATGCAAGCCAAATTTAGAAGCACCTCAAAGAGGTTTTCACTTTCTAAATTATTCATCATTTTTTTTATTAGTTTTATATATATATATATATATATATATATATATTTTTTATTATTTTTTTTTCAATTTTTTTATGTTACTTTGCTGAGTCCAGTGTGGAAGAAGTGTTTTCTCCCAACATGTGTAAATCCAAGTTTTCCACTTGCTTGATAAAATCCTCTTTAGTTAGTGGTTTATGGTATGTCCGAAGACGATGTCCATTAACCACCAAATTTCATCATGAATCATCAATGGGTGAAAGGTGAACAACTCCATTTTCAAACACTTCCTCAATCTGATATGGCCCAAGCCACCTTGTCTGCAACTTCCCAGGAAAGTCTTCATAGCGAGAGTCAAACAACAAAGCCCAATCGCCTTGCTAAAATTTTCATTGTTGAATGTGACTGTCATGCCATAATTTTTTGTGTGCTTGGATCATCTCAATCTGGTGTAATGCATACATTCGTAGCTCATACAATGCATTGAGTTGTAGAATTCGATCTATTTGTTCCTGTGACAAATCAATACCTATATCCAAAGCAGTTCGAAGAGTCAGTAACTCAAATTCAATAGGCAAAAGAGTCTTTTTACCATAAACCAATTCAATAGTGTAAATCTAGTGGTGGATTTCCAAGTAGTGTTGTAAGACCAAATTGCTTCAGGTAGTTTGTCCAACCAATTCCTCCTATGGGCTGCTATGGTTTTGGTTAAGATTCTCTCTAGTTCGCTATTAGTCACTTCAACCTATTCATTGTCTTATGGATGATAAGGTGATGATTTTCTGTGCTTGATTTGATATAGTTGAGTGAAAGCTTCAATAACTCTTGAAGTAAACTGAGGTCCCTGATCTGTGGTGATGGATTGTGGGCTCCAAAATACAGGAAAATTTGTGAATATAGGAAATCAACAACTTTTTCTTCTCGAGCATGCTTAAAAGCACGGGCTTCTACCAATTTGGTTACATAGTTAGTACATACCAATATATGCACTTTTCCTTGGGAAGGAGGGTCAATGGGACCTATAAAATCTAGCCCCCACCTCCCAAATGGTTTTGTTCCTATTTGAGGTTGTAATGGAATTTCACTGGTGAAGGGAGGTTTTCCCATCCTTTGGCATGAATCACAATATCTGACATACCTTTTCACATCTTTATGTAAATATGGCCAGTAGTAACCAGTACCCAAAATCTTTCGAATGGTGCTTTTTACTAAATAATGTCCTCCTAATGGTTCATCATGACATGCCCGTAGGATATCATATATCTCATCCTTGTGGATACACCTACGTAAAACATGGTCAGGATTGCATTTAAACAATAAGCCTCCTATCCATTTGAAATAAGAACTTTGCTTTATTAACTGTTTCTTTTGTTTAGGAGTAAAGTGAATATGAATCTTTTCTATAGCCAAGTAATTAGCTATATCGGTAAACCATGGAGATTATACAGAAATATCAAATAATTTTTCATCTGGGAACGTATCTTCAACCAATTCTCTTGTATTTGCATTTGGCAACCTTGACAAAAAACCTGCTACCACATTATCTTTTCCTGGTTTATTAACTATGGTGATATTAAATTCCTGCAACAATATTAACCAATGATTAATTCTTGCACTAACCAAAGGTTTATTCATTAAGTATTTTATGGCAGCATGATATGTATGAATGAACACTTGATATCCTGTGATATAGTTTCAAAATTTATTAATAGCATATATCACAACTAAGAATTCCTTTTCAGTGGTGGTGTAGTTCTTTTCAGCTCCTATCAAGTTTTTACTGATATAATAAATGGCATAATGCTCCCCATTTTCAATTTTTCCTAATGTAGCTCTAATAGCAGTATTGGAAGCATCAGTATGAATATGGAATGGCAGTTCCCAATTAGGTCCTCTCAATACAGGGGGAGTTGTTAACTTTTCTTTTAATACTTCAAAAGATGTTTGACACTCAGTAGACCAAGTAAATTCATAATCCTTAGTTAGTAACGCAAACATTGGATTGGCTATGGTACTAAAATTGGCAATAAATCTATGGTAGAAACCAATGTGTCCCAAGAAACTCCTTACATCAGTTTGAGTTTTTGGAGGAGGAAGGTTTTTAATGACTTCCACCTTTTTAGGATCAACCTTGATCCCATAAGAAGAAATATGATGATCAAGGACAATCTCTTCCTCTATCATTAAGAAGCATTTCTCAGGATTAAGAGATAGATGGTATGTTTCACAACGTATTAAAACTTTTTCAAGCTATTCTAAGGTATACTCAAAACTATCTCCAAACACTGTGAAATCATCCATGTAAATTTCTACACTCTCATTTGTCAAATTAGATAATATGGCCAAAAAATCTCTCTAAAATGTTGCTGGAGCATTACACAAACTAAAGGTTAAAACTCTGTAAGCAAATGTTCCCCAAGGGCATGTGAAAGTAGTCTTTTCTTAGTCTTCTGGTGCAACTTGTATATGATTATATCTGCTAAAACCATCAAGAAAATAGAAAATTTTCTTGCCAGCAAGGGTATCTAACACTTGGTCTATAAATGGTAATGGAAAATGGTCCTTATGTGTAACCTTATTTAACTCTCTATAATCCACACACTCTTAATTTCCCATTTTTCTTTGGAACAATGACCAATGGAGAAACTTACTTAGTATCTGAAATCGAGTAAATGAATCCTATATGTAAAAGTTTTTAAATTTCTTCTTTAACAATATCTTTCAGATCAGGGTTCAGGCGTCTTTGATGTTGTCTCACTGGTTTGACATATTTAGTATATATCCTATGTGTACATACATCAATATGAATGCCAATCATATCCTTGTAAATACAAGCAAAATCCTGAACATGTTTCTATAAAATAACAAATAGTTTGGCTTCTTTTTCATTAGTCAACCAACTATTAATATTTAGAACTTTCCCTAGCTATATTTCAATTTGTTTAATCCCTGGATAAATAGAATTGACTACTTAATATCTTCTTATTAAATAATTTAATGGATAGTAATGTTGCTGCAGAGTATGAAATACTCTGGATTCTATTTCATAGGTGATACCGGATGGAATCATTCCCTGCATAGGACATGTGAAAGAGGTAAGAAGATGATGATGCCATCCATGTGGAAGTGTGAAAGATATTTCTTGTATGGGAATAGGTTACAAATGTTTTTAGGTTTGTTCTTCATCCTTCCATAGCAGGTGATGGACAAGAATTTGATCATCTTTAAGTGCTTCTTCTTGTAATGTTTTCACTAGGACAATTTCATCTTCAAAAAATTCCCTTTCTGGTGAATTGACTTCCTCAATGTGTTCCTTCACTATTACTGTGGGAAAAGTGGTGATAGTTTCTTGTTCTTCATCAAACTCAGGATACCATATCTGTCTAGAAAATTTGGTTGAAGGTTGGTTTGGTGGATACAGGGAAATCTTATTAAGGTCAATGCCATTTGAAATAGTCATTTCTCCTGACCTGCAGTCTATAAAAGCAGTTGCAGTAGCAAGCCAAGGTCATCCTAGAATGATGGGATAGCCATTAACTAAATTTCTAGGCTGCAATACCAAGAAATCTACAGGATATTCCTAGGAAGAAACTTCAATGGCAATATCTTCTAGGATCCCTTCTGGCTTGGCAATTGACATATCTACCATTTCCAAAATTGTGGTAGTAGGACTTATATTATTGAGTTGTAGTCGTTGCATCGTTTCTTTGGTCATTACATTGATTGCAGCTCCAAGATCAATTAATACATTTGAAATTTGGATTAATCCAATAGTGATTGTGACTACTGGACTTATTAGATCACTATAATTTGGAGGCACTAGTTTTCTATATAGAAGGTCAACCAACTTCCCTTCTACTTGCACAGTTTTAAGAAAGGCTTTCTTCTTTCTACTAGGTTTCTTGATACACAAATCATGAATGGTTTTCTTGATTAAGGGCACATCCTTTATTGCTTGCAACAAAGGGAGGGAGATAGACATATTTTTAAGTTCTATAACCAATTCTGATTCACGAGTAGTGACAGTATGATCAAACTTTTTAGGGTACGACACTACTTCTGAAGAAAGTTCCTTTTTCCCTTGCATTTTATCTGGTTTCTCCTCTTGTTATTTTGTTTGCACTGGTTTTGAACATGGAGACTGTTTATTTCCATAAATTTATTCAATGGTGGGTGGGGCAAGGTCAGGTAAAACTTTCCCTGAATGTAACTAGATATTACTACAGTCAAGTACATGAACTACAGTAGTGTCTTCAAACTCAGCTCCATAAATAGGAGTTGCTTGTCTGGTATTATTTGGGTTAGCCACAGGATGAGCTGGAAGTGGGGGTTGCTTAACTTGTTGTGCTTGTTGAGTTTGTATTCTTCCTTGAAAGTTCTTATTAGGAGCTGGTAGCAAATTTTGAGTCTATCCTTGATACCTTTGTTGCCCTTGATATGATGGGTATTTTGGCCCCCATATTTGACCATATTGTTGATTCTTTGTCCAAGGTGGATTAACAATATTCTAAGGTGGATGTGACCAATCTTGGAAATATGTCCAATATTGATTCCATGGTTGGGAAGGTGGTTCCAAATATCCCCAAGGCATATTCCAAGGATTTTATCCCCAACCTATAGGAAAATGAGGGACATTATGGTATTGTGAAAAGTTGTCACCTGGCCTCTGCCCAATAGCATTAAGTTCTTCAATCTGAGTTTCCAAAATAGTTTTCAGGTGAGGCAACAGATGATACCTATCAGTTTTATGCTCTTTTGAACATATGCCACAAATAGTTGAGATAGAGGTTCTATCCAAAGGACAATCATGTAGGGCATGATTATTTCTGCATCTAGGACAATAGATAGCTAGGGGTGGAGTAGAGTTGGATTTTGCATTTCTCTGCCCTAATGCAGTATTTAATTGAACAAAAATGTTAGTTTTCATGTTGGCCATTTCTTCCATCAAATATTTTATATCAGTATTACCAGGATTTCACTTCCTTATTATTTGTCTAGTGTGGGAATAATTTTTGCATAACTCTACAATATCATTAATCTCAAGATGGTTTATATCTCATTTTCCCATTAAATCCAATACTTCTATGGAATCATCCTGCAAACCTCTCAGAAATATAGTTTTTAACAAGTCAGTTTCCATAGGACCATGTCTCTTTTGGATAAATGTAAATCTATCAAGATAATCCTCTAAGTTTTCATCCTCTTCTTGTCTAATCTGAAATAACTCATCCTTCATATTTCTCACTCTACAATACTCCTGATACTTATCCAAAAATGCAATTTCCATTTGATCCTAAGTGCAGATTGAATCTAGTTCAAGGCTCATAAATCATCATAAGGCTGCATCTTTGAGTGTAGAGGGAAATAACTTTAGTTTCTTGTTGTCATTGACATAGTCATAAGTCTAACACAGAACTTTGAATTCAAACAATAACTAATCAGGATATTAAGGAATAATTCCCCTACAGATTGGCAATACTGAGGGTGAAATTGTTTTCATAGGAGCATTCTGAGTAGGATTCAGATGAATAGGGTATTCAAAAGTTCTAACAAAAGGATTATCAGCATCATGACCAACAATTTCCCTATCACGTTCTCCTTGTTCTGCCATAGGTGCTTCCTAAATTTTTACTTGTTAAATTGGTTCAAATGGATCTGCCCTATGGGTATGTCTAAAAGCAAGTGCCTCTAAGAGTTCTTCTTGCAAAGATCCTAAAATTTTAGTTGATGAAGAAGATGATTCTCATTTAAGTCTTTCAAGAAGTTCATACATAGAAATATCTTCACCTGATCATGAAGAATGCCTTGGTGGAAAAGAGTTAGTTCTAATAAACCTTCCTCTTTCGTCTCTTGGCATATGCATTCATGCTCATCCACTAAATGAACTAGAATTTAGTTTTAAAGAAAAGTTACCTGTAATAGGATAGTTCTTGGAATGCTATGTTTATCCTAACAACACCTAAGGTATCCCTGAAAACAACAAAAAAAATGATGAGTGTCGTCAATTATTCATCATTTAGTCATTATACTTGTCAATCTAGGGTGGTGTCCAATGGTTGTATATGATAGGAAAGGTAAGTAGTTTAAGGATCATTTCATTCAGGAGATGGCTTTTACTAGTGAAACAATTAGTGTTTGGGGGTTTGATGTCACCTCTAAATCCTATAAAATGAAGTTGACTTCTATTTACCCTTGTAGAAATGAAATTGCAGGAATTGAAACTTTGCAGAAAAAGAAAACTATCTAAATTTGCAGAATGATAGAAATGAAGTGTTGCAAAACTAGAAATAATAGAAAATAAACTTTGTAGAATTGAAATGCACACTTTTCATAAAATAAACATAATTACAGTAACATAATTCAAAGGAGAGGAATTAAAATGTTGCAAAATTGAAACAATAAGGAGTTCACTGATACAAACTGGAAATGCCAAAATCTAAAAACAGTTGTTGAAAACATGGAATATTAGGATATGTTGTAGTATGCAAGAATATATGCTAAGTGGTCAAATGACATGTACACACTTCTATAATCATTACAAATTATCACATGCAATATAGAATAGCACAACTAAAAAAATATGAAATAGAAACTGTGAGGTTCCTGCTAATTTGCTGCAGCAAGAAATGAGTAGAAAATCTATCAAAGTTGTTCCTTCTCCTGGGCCTGGAAGTGGACCTTGCTCCCTAAACCAAAAGAAGGTGGAAATAACTATTATTAACTATATAAATCTTACACATTCATTCAAAATGCCAACGTAATGGAGAAATTGCACCTTTATTGATTCTGTAATAACATTACAGCAGTGTAGGAGAAAGCCTGCAAAATACTGCTCTGCTACAAAAACTTACAATACCACAATACTAGAATTCTTCTATACCTCCATCTATCTCCTATATGCTCAACCGAATGGGAGCTAAGTTATTTATATTATTCTATTACAATGTTGATATGGTCTATTGCTACTTTTCAGGGATTTTATAATTGTTTTCAGAATTGTCTTCCTAGAATGCAGGAAACTATTCTACTACAACTTATCCATTTCTTTTTTTGGGCTACATCCATTGGAATAAATGCACTAGAAAAGGTAATACAACCCATTATATATCTACAATCAACTTTGTCTCGCCATTTACCACATTTTTGACTTGTTTGTGGATGATTTTGACCAAAACTGTTCCTACTCCGCTCATTCTAGAGCTACTCCAGAATATCAAGTAGTGTAATAGTTCTAACACTTGTCCATGCATCAGATGTGCAGGAAAGTGGTTTTGACCGACTAAAAAGTCTCCCTTTGTCCCCATAAGACCTATTCCATAGTTGGTGCATGCTGGAGCTGACTATTTCTAGCCAGCTAATTCCATGCCATGCTATTCATGCATAGCTGGCTAGAATTTGTATGGTCAAATTTTTTTCTTGCACAGTCAGATTATTTTGAACAGGTTTTGGCACATTTTTGGTCATTTGAAATGATTAGACAGTAGGGAAAGCAAATGGAATGATTTCAGCACTGAAGACATATCAACACCTATTATTACAACTTCAAATAAATCCTAATTTGCTTAGAGAATTCAACTAAAATAGGTCAAAAAATATAGAAAAATAGTTAAACAGAATATATGCTCTTCAAAATTTAAAACATGTAAACACTAATACATAATGCATTCTATCACCATAATCAGCATCAAAACATAACATAAGGTGTTTCAAAGAGTTTATAAGTTATCAACAATAGTCCATGGATGAGGCAATTCCCAGCTTCATCACTATGTTAATGGCCTTTGGCACACTCAAATAATTATTCCAAACATCTAAAGCATTAATTATTTAAATTAATAGAATAAGATCAATGCCTCGACTAACAAAAATAGAATTCCCATAAGCATGTGTGTAAGAATAAATTATTTCATTTTTACTCTAAGTTAGCTATCCAAATTAATAGAATAGACTAACCATAGCAGTAAGAGCAAAAATAACTTTATAGTATTATGACCAACCAATCAACACAAACACAAGTTCGAGGTAAATGTTCTTTGTAATGCTTCATTCATTAATTATAGAAAAGGTACATAGTAGTGCAAGGGAACACTTCAAAGTTGACCTTTTGAAATAATATCACTACCTTTATTTAGATTTCTACAATGAAATTCATTCTAAGCATTACAAGGATTTTGATATTTCTTGATTTTCTTGGCAACTTGCCATCAATGGTGCTGGCAAGTTGTATATTCTTGATATGTCATAACCAACTTTGGATCAAAGCCCTTTTTTCCATTGATGATTCTTGGGCCCTTCTTTCATCCACTGATATACAACTATTTCTGGTTGATCATAATATTCTGGAAAATTCCAGACTGTTAAAAAAGCAATTCAACTTCCATGGCACTCAATTTATCTATCCCCTACCTTCTATAACAAGCAAATGCACAAAAATACATCCAAAATCTTGAATACAAGTAAAAAATTAATAGTTGTCGTTGATCTACTAATGAACTACTATGCTTGAGATTAATCTTCTACAACTTTGACTGTGGAAACAAAAATTCATGTGAAATTAAGATTTTGCTCAATTTCTTATGGCTTGCTAGGCTCAACAAACTTCTAACTAGTGGGTCCCATTATCCTTCTTGCATGCTTGAATAATTATCTGCAATATTCAAGTCTGCACCTCCTTGTCCGCCATGTAACTTGAGAACTAATCTGATTTTCATGTGGATTACAAAGGTATTGGAGAATCGTGTGTAACATATTTTCTCCCTTTTTGGCCATTTCTTGTGCTTTTTATTTCTCTCACACTTTACTAATTTGCACATGGATTACAAAGGTGTTGGAGAATTGTGCGTAACATATTTTCTCACTTTTTGGACATTTCTTACACTTTTCTTTTTTATCATGCTTTTCTGATTTGCGCATGGATTACAAAGGCGTTGGAGAATCATGCGTAACATATTTTTTCCATTTACAATAATTTCTTGCGCTTTTCCTTTTGCTCATACTTTTCCTTTTGCTCGTACTTTTTTTATTTATGTGCAGATTAAAAGGTGTTGGAGAATCACGCACAACATCTTTTTTCCCTTTTCTGCCATTTCTTGCACTTTTCCTTTTGCTCACACTTTTACTTTTGTTCGTGCTTTTCTGATTTATGCATAGATTACAAAGGCATTGGAGAATCATGTGTAACATCTTTTCTTCCATTTTGGCCATTTCTCACACTTTTTCTTTTGCTTGTGCTTTTCTGATTTGCACACAGATTACAAAGGTGTTGGAGAATTGCACGTAACATGTTTTCTCCCTTTTCGGTCATTTCTCATGTTTTTCTATTTTCCAATGCTTTTGGGAAAATTAGCGAACTTATTCTTGTTTTCTTCATAATTAGTTAAAATTTTGCAAATTTTTAAGCTAATTTGAGATGTAGCCAATTTTGGCCTACATTAATGGCATCTCTTGGGGAGTCTTGCTCATAAGACTTTAGAACTTAGAGCCTTATCCCTTCGGTTCATGTATTCTAAAGGAATGATATGATAGCGAAACATGGGATGGAAGGAAATGTTCAGAAAAGGGGAGATGGAATGAATGACTTGAAAATAGTATGGAAAAAAATGAAGGGATGGATGAAAATGTATGAAATGATGACATGGATGTGAAGTAACAAATTGGGATGTAAAAACATGGAAGGACTAGACTCCAGTTGTTTCCTTCAAAAAATGCCTCAAATCATTATTTCCTTGTGACCATAACCCTATTAATCATTGGAATCTAATTAGAGGATAATTTTTCACATGGAGACAACGCAAGAGGCATAAATCCAAGCTTTGCTCGTAAATGCTTTCTCTTCCAATATTTGGATTCATATTATTCAATTGTCTAAAATTATTCCTCAAAATTTGCTTCTTCATGACTATCAACCTCTTAATCTAATACTATCCAGAGGTTCACGGTCCTTGAAGAAACCATCTATGAAGAAAAATGTGATTGACCTATACCAGGAAAGACTTCTCTTATAGGTAATCTTCACCTTATCATAACTTCATATGCATGAGGTCTTTTGTAGGTTCATGTTTCTTTTGTTTCTATGACATTTTTTAGTCTAAAAACTCCACAAAAATTGTGTTTTCTAATGGCCTTTTTCATCAGACATGTTGCTCTTCTTGCTCTGCATCTTCAACATCCTCTTCGTCAACATGGATTATCTCTATATCAGGATTTTTAAGTTTGATCTCCTAAACCTCTTCCTCTTCTTCTTCCTCAATTTTATCTTCTTCTTTGGATTCAACTTCCATGATGGATTCCAAGCAAGTTCCCAATGTTTCTTCCTCGATGTATTGATGATCCTCTCCAAGGTAATCAGGGAAACCAAGTTGTCTAATGTAATACAATTTTATCATGATTTTGTTGGTCTTGTCCTCCAACTTATCTAACAATTGCAAACCTTTCATTAATAGCTTGTTCTTAGCTAGTATTTTCTTGGCTATATTATCAACAATACACTACTACCTCTTTGAGATAAGTCTGGACATAACTCTAGATCTCACTTTTACCAATTTGTGGATATTTTCTACTAGGGCTATCTTGTGCTGAATTTATTGTTGCATATTCTTGAGGATATTCCTAGAACTTACCACCTCATTAATTGCTTCATCCAAGAATATAAAAACCAATATGGCCTCTAAACCCTTTGTATTGATATCTACCTATATTTCTTTCCTAATTTATTTTACATGATCCTTCGAGAACCCGATGGGTCTGGCCTTTTCCATCAATAATTCCTACTACAAGTGATTATTATAGTTAGTTAGAGTCTTTACTTGAGCTTGAATGTTCTTTGCCTACTGTTTATAGTTGGTTGTTTCTTAGTATCTATTCTACCACTTCTTTACCTCATCTCTGAGTGTTATGAAAAGGTCCTCATAATCTATGAGTGTAGCTTCAAGATATTGTATATTCCTTTTTAGCTCTTCATTTTCTTCCCTTGAATTTCATCTTACAAGAAGACTGTATTCACATGAGCTTTAGCCATTACGAGCTCATCAACTATTTCTAATTACATGATGTCCACCATCTTCTCTATCACCTCATAGTCATCAATAGTCCTCTCCTTCCTGGTCTTGTTCACCTTGGGTGTGATAGTGAGCTTCATTATCTTTCTGTAAATAGGATCTATGGCATCATTCTTGCTCCTATGATATATCTCCTCTGATGGTCTTGCCAATTGCTCGTTCCAACTAGCCACTACATTGAAGGAGATCTCATAAATATTTTTATGTTGGACCATGGCAGGGTCAATGGATTGGGTGGTTGTGGCGATCAAGGATGATACAAGGGGTAAGGGAGTATGTGGAGAAGCTAAAATAGTATAATCTTAGTGAAAATAGGTAGCTTCGATTGATGATGGGGTTGGAAGTGGTGTGGAAATTTGTGAACCTGTTGCCATTATGGCTAATGATTCCAATGTCATAGGGGTATTTTGAAGTGGACAAGATGAAAGTTGAGCTTATGTGATAATGAATGAGGATTGGATGAGTGAATGTGGAAGGGATGTGGATATTTGAGATGATGTGGATAGGGGAACTTCCACTTATTGAACTTATTTTTTAGAATGGGAGGGGAGTGTCTCTTGGGATCTTAGGGAAGCAAGAGTAGAATAAGAAGGGAAAGAAGTCATACCTAAGTTTCTAGGTGGAGACTGATGTGTGATTTGATTTGGCTTGATTGTTCTCTTTGTGGAACTTGTGATAGCTCTGAAATTTGAGAGACCTTTTCTGCTTCCTCCTCCTCTTTTTCCTCTTCATTTGTTTCTTTTATAATTCTAAAAGAGGCTACTAGTGGCCATGACTTGAAAGAATCAATCGCCGATTTCCCCCCTTGAGATCCCTCCTAAGGTTCTATTGGTGTTTTTTCTAATTGCATTTGTTGTTGGTATGAAGTGGGGTATGTGAATCTCACTGCAAATGTATCGGTCATAACCTCTTCAAGTATGAATCTTAGCTCAATATATCCTTCAATGGATGCCCCTAAGGCTAGCCTTTCTAGCCTTTGTTCAACTTGAATTATCTTTGCATGGCCTACCTCATTTAGGCCTAGACCTCTTCCTTCATAACCTTACCTCTGTATTAAGTGAGCACCTGGCCCATATGTATGTAACTACTCCTTTGAAGGCTGTAAAGCCACCTGTTTCCCTTGTCCTATCGGGGTAGTTACTGTGGGGGTATCTATATGAGGAGGGGAGGATGAATGAGATCTAATGGTGACTAGTTTTAGTTTTTGCCTTCTAGCTTACTTATTATTTGTTACTCCTCCTTGACCCATAGGCTTCCTAAATCTTAATTCGAATAATTTCCCACCATATTTCCAAGTCACAAAATACTGATCATATTTCTCGTTAAACCATTTATCATTCTTAGTGGGGTACTTGGATTTCACTGACTTTTTCTCTACTTGCATTCTCCAAAATTCAAACATATTGGTGGGATTGCATTATTCTTTCTTAATAATTTCTTTAACATCATCCTCCACATATATCTACACTTGGTTCTTGTCTAGAACATAATCAATGATGTGATCATAGAAGTCTCTCCAAGGGGTAATGCTTCTATGTGTTGAACATCCCACTCAAATTCAAACTTTTCATATTTATTCCTAAACTTCTCATAGTGAGGTTGGAAAGTCCTATTGAACCTAAGAGTCTTAGCCTTGGGATCATTCAATTTTTCTACAAATATATTTTCTAGGTCATATCTCCACCTATGAGGGGGTTCTACTAACCCTAATTCCTACATATATATCATAAAGCTTTTATACTGCTCTTTCTTATTGACGATGATGCCTCTAATTTTTATAGGGTAGGTGTAGGTGCCCTTCCTACCATTTCCCATTCCAAATATCACATTGGTGTAATATTTCTATCGACAATATTCTGGAGTGAACATTCTCTCAGTGACATAATGAGGTAGCACGAAAGGTTTCTTAGTAAAAATGTACAAGCGAATAACTATCCCTTCCGTCAGTATGTACTAGTCATATTTTTCCTCCCCTACTTTCCTTAATGTATCTTCTACCAATTTAGGAACTATAGACATCTATAATTTAATCAAATTTAGTGCAAGACCTAAGAATTACCTATTAAAATTGTATTAAGGCTCTATCTTGCTAAGCACACTCATCCAACAATAGATGATGTGGGTAGTTCTGTTAGCTCTGTTAGGGCTTATGGTCTTTACTGGTATACATGGAAACTCCAAGTAATTGAAATAAAGAAATATCCATGCAACATGAGAACAATATCTAAAAGGAGTCCCTTTTATATTGGCTTTTAGTCTTATCAAAATTTTATGAATCATGTTAGCCAAGTATCGAGGCCATCAAAGAATATTGGGTAGTTGCTCATCTAGGAAGGGTCATAATTCATAGGGGTTAGAGATGCAGTAGATGGTAACTATTTTCCAGTTAGACACATTTTGATCAGAGGGTAAACCATTTATTATATCAAACATTGAGTAAATTTTAGGTTCCTTGCAATCACCTATCTTAATTGGGTTCGATGGTGAAGAACACAAGCTTATACTGAGAGGGGGGTGAACAATATAAGACCACTTTTTACTTTTTCTTCCAATTCAATATTATGTTGTGTAAAGATAGCAGTATCAATAGCAGTAATCAAAGCAATGCACAAAATACCATACACAATAGAGACACCACAATTTACGTGGTTCACCCAATGTGGGCTACTCCACGGAGAAAATATTTTACTAAAACTTTCTCAATCAATCTCTTTGGGAATCACTCCCAATTACAATGTTTATGGATCTCTATCCAAAGGAGATGTTGATCCCCTAATCTCAAGTTCGTGGATCTCTTCCATAGGAGAACTCTTTCCCCTTCTGCTCTGGCTATGTGATCTTCTAGAAGACTCTGTCTCTCTATTGCACTAACTGGTGGACCTCTCTCCACTTGAAGACTCCTCACTCAGATCTGTCTTCAACTGTGTTGGCTGCTGGATCTCTATCCACTGAGACTCTATCCTCTGTACTCTGTCACCTCCAAAGCTCTATCAATAGGCTCACTAAGAACCTGCTCAATAGGCTCACACAGAACCTGCTTAACAAGCTCACATAGAACTTGTCCAAATATGCTCTAGCAAGCTCACCAAGAACTTGCCCAAATATGCTCTAGCAAGCTCACCAAGAACTTGCCCAAATATGCTCTAACAAGCTCACCAAGAACTTTATATCTCAACACTATCCTCAAATATATCCCAAAGGCCTTCTCAAAGGCTCAATCAATCATGCTCAAGTAGTACTCAAAATGAACTCAACAATGAATGGCAATCTCAACTCAAATTAACTTCATAGAAGCATAAAGAGAATTGTTAGAGACTCAATATGTTCTAATCTCACTCTCAACCCAAATCAATCTCAACTCAACTCAAATCAATCTCATAGAAGCATAAAGAGAATTGTTAGAGACTCAATATGTTCTAATCTCAATCTCAACTCAAATCAACCTCAACTCAATTCAAGTCTTATAGAACCATAAAGAGAATTGTTAGAGACTCAATATATTCTAACCTTAATCTCAACTCAACCAATCATCACAAGGGACAACTCTTTCTCACACAACCCTAGTCCAAGTATGTATCAACCAACTCAAATATTTCCAACAATGCTCAACCACAAATCTCACATAACAATGATACTCATGTTCTTTTCTAACTCAAGTTCTTTCACAACCAATGGGCTTCAACAACTATGCTTATCAAACAAGGTTTAAACACAACTCTCAAATTAGAAAACCTTGAAGCATTCAACCAACCACTTTCGAAAAGGAAACCACAAACAATCCTTTTCCCTCCAATGATATTTCAGAAATCAACCACCATAAACAATCAATAGGAGAATGTGCCCATACCTTTTATGAAGATGAAAAAACCTCTTTGTAAATCTGCCACAATCACAAAATTCTTTTGCCAATCTTCACAAGGGTTAGTAGATCACAAAATAATCAACATTACTCCACTTTTCAATAATCATCACCAAGGCCTTTAATTGCACAACTTCCTTATCTCTCCTAAAACCACTTGTACCATAAAATAAAATAAATCAAAACATTGCATAACCTTTTCACTCCCAAAACCACTTATACCATAAAATAAAATAAATCACAATATTGCATACCTTGTCACCTCATGAAAGAATTAATCCTCTTGAAAAAGAACAAGGCAAACTTCACTTTTGGAACCCCTTTGCAAAATCAGAAATATCTCTTTACACACACCTTATTTCTCCTTCTAAATAAGTTAGTCAAATAGCCCTCGAAATAAGCTTTCCAAGAATATATAATATCCCCCTTTCCGAAATAAATTGAAACCTTTACATATATATATATGCCAACCTCCATTAATTGCACATAGGTCGGCCCTCCATTAATTTAAACTTAAACTTTAAACTTTAATATCTTCATCACCGGAGGTCCTTTTTCAATGAAACAAAATTCCACCTTGGATTTTAAGAAAAGCCCTTTCCACATAAGCCCACCATGGTTTTAAATAAAACCTTTTATTTTTCCTGCCTTGGTTTTCATAAAAACCTTGTATATATCCATGCTCTCCAAAATATCATAGATGATTATCTATGAAGTGCTTTTGCCACAAAAACTCAATGTGACATCAATGATCCATGTGACATCAATGACAACATAAAATGCCTCAAATTAACTCAAATTTCCAACAATATCCCCCTTTGTCATTGATGGCAACACCTCTAATGCAAACACCACAATCACTGTAAAAACCATCTCTGAGAATCAAAGTTGCTCCCCCTGACTCAATACTCTCTATGGAGGCTGCTCCCCCTAACTCAATACTCTCTTTGGAGGCTGCTCCCCCTAACTCAATGCTCTCTCCCTTACTCAAATCTCTCCCCCTTTGACATCAATGGCAAAAGGGACACCTATGGGGCTAAAAGATATGACTCTTAAGCTTAGCCCCCTCACCCCCTTCTCTTTTGAGGTGATTAATTTTGGGGTGGGAGTACTTTTACTCCCATATCACTTTGTTTCTTTCCTCTATCAACTTCCTTCCATGTTTTTCTGATATCCTTCTCTTGATGAATTACTTGATCTTCTTGTCTAGAACCTGTTTGACCTTCTTGCCTTGAACCTATTTGGAATTGAGTCCTACACCATCTTGCAATATGCCCAAAGTTATTGCAATTAAAACACTTGATATTGTAGCCTTTGGTTGGTGCCCATGTCCTAAAATTATTCTTAAAATAATTTCCATATCCATTCCTTTCTTGAACCCTGTATTGTGAAGCTCTAAAACCAAAACCATGTTGCTCATTTCCTTTGCACTGAAAAGCTCTATGACCAATCATGTTGCATGAGAAGCAATGTCCCTGAAAACCATACCTTCTTCCCTTGAAGTTTCTTCTAGAAAAATCAAACTTCTTTGATTCATAAACCCTGTAGTGTATAGCCCTGTGTCCAAATCCATTACAAGAAAAACAATATCCTTGAAAAGCCCTTTGTTCATGCCTTGGTTCCTCATACCTTTCTTGACCATTATCCTTATGATCATCTTCAACTTGTGCATTGCATTCTTGAACCTTCTTTGTAGCATCTAAAACCTCTTCCTTGCCTTTCTCTTCAAGAATTTCTTTTCCCTTTGAGCTTGATTCACCTATCTCAAAACAAGAACCAAACTGAATATTTGAAGCCATAGGAACTTTGGAACTTTCCTCACAAATCTTAGGTGCTTCCTTGCTTTCATCTTTTAGAACTTCCTTTCCTTTTTGAATCTTTTCATCTAATGTATCATGTCTTGTCATTGTTACCCTTAGTTCTTCATTCATCCTCTCTTCTATCCTTTTTGCATTTTGAAGCTCTTCTCTGAGATTACTGATTGTTTGAAGTAGTTCTTCTCTGATTTTGACATCTGTTCGAATCTTGTTTTCAAGATTCCTGTATTCTTCTTTTAACCTTTTGATTTCTGATTTTTGTTTACTTGGCTCATCCTCTTCCTTTTCTATTACCAAAAATGAGACTTCTTTGTTTTCACTATCTGCTGGAATTGTCACTAGAACTGTTGCTTTCTTTTTCAAATACACTTTCCTTGTTGTAATTGTTGTAGTATGTGCAATCATCATCTATATGCCCAAAATCTCCACATATGAAGCATTTTAGTATCCTTAGACCTTTCTTGTACCTATCTGCTTGCTCAATGGCTATGGCAAGCTCTTCATGTCTTTCTTCAATAGGCACATCCTCTTCTTTAACTTCAATAGTTTGGAGTGAATGTTCTTCTTCTACTTCTCTTATTCCATAGAAAAACCCTTCTTCATCTTCACTGTCACTAAGATCATTATAATATTCTATAGCAAATAAACTCTCAAGATTTCTTTGACCATGCCTATTTCCTTGATGTGTCATCTCATCTTCACTATCACTGAAACCATTGCAATATCCTGATCTGTGATCTCTTTGACCACACACAAAACATTGTTCTCTTTCACCTTCTATTCCTAGGAATAAATGCTCTTCCTTTTCATCATCTGAATTGTCTCTATCACTATGATCTGAGCTATCACTTGCTTCTACAATGTAGTAAGATTTCTTTGCCTTACAAAAAAATTTCTTCTTCTCATACCTGTTTTGCTTGAATCTGACATCTTTGTCATGCTTATGCTTTCCATCTTCTTTTCTTCTGTGACCCTATTTTTCATCATCACTGATTTCTTCATGTGGACACTTGTATGCATAGTGACCAAGATCACCACACTTGTAGCACCTGACTTTCCTTATATCTCTGAAATTCCTAGAGTCCTTATTCCTTTTGATGAAGTTAGCTTCCTCATCATTTTCTAAAACTCTATCTATTTCTGAAACTTTCCCTTTCTCTTTTTCTGAAGCCTTGAAAGCAATCTCTTTTATTGGAGCTTGATGCTTACTTACCCTCATCTCATAAGTTGTGAGAGTACCTTGCAATTCTTCCATTGTTAACTTGTTGATATCCATTGTTTCTTCTATTGTTGAAACCTTTGCATCATATTTCATGGGAAGTGATCTCAAAACCTTTTGAGTAACTTCTGATTCTTTCATATCAAAACCTAGGCCTCTCATAGTGTTAGTAATCTCATCAACTCGAAGTAAGAACTTTGCAATATCTTCAGAATCTTCCATTTTCAATTCCTCAAATATTTTTCTATGAGTTTGTAGTTTTGCCAACTTTACCTTGGAATCTCCTTCATAAGTATTCCTCAACTTGGTCCACATCTCATTAGCTGAAGTACATACCATGACCTTTGCAAAATCTGTCTCATGAAGCCCACTCAAAATACAATTCATTGCTCTTGCATTGATCTCAACCAATTTCCTAGTAGTCTTATCTTCCTCGGGATCACCTTCAACCCTATACTCTTTTTCAACCATTTGCCATACCTCATATCCTTGTGATATCAAGTAGTTCTTCATCCTCATGCTCCAGAAAGCATAATTGTTACCATCAAACAATGGAGCCTTATTTGTAGATAATCCATTCTGTGAAGCCATCTGTGTTCTTGTAGAATCTGCCCTCAAGTTGTTAGCCTTTTCGAAGGAACCCGCTCTGATACCAATTGAAGAACACAAGCTTATACCGAGAGGGGGGTGAACAGTATAAGACCACTTTTTACTTTTTCTTCCAATTCAATATTATGTTGTGTAAAGATAGAAGTATCAATAGCAGTAATCAAAGCAATGCACAAAATACCATACACAATAGAGACACCACAATTTACGTGGTTCACCCAATGTGGGCTACTCCACGGAGAAAATATTTTACTAAAACTTTCTCAATCAATCTCTTTGGGAATCACTCCCAATTACAATGTTTATGGATCTCTATCCAAAGGAGATGTTGATCCCCTAATCTCAAGTTCATGGATCTCTTCCATAGGAGAACTCTTTCCCCTTCTGCTCTGGCTATGTGATCTTCTAGAAGACTCTTGTCTCTCTATTGCACTGACTGGTGGACCTCTCTCCACTTGAAGACTCCTCACTCAGATCTATCTTCAACTATGTTGGTTGTTGGATCTCTATCCACTGAGACTCTATCCTCTATACTCTGTCACCTCCAAAGCTCTATCAATAGGCTCACTAAGAACCTACTCAATAGGCTCACATAGAACTTGCTTAACAAGCTCACATAGAACTTGTCAAATCTACACTAGCAAGCTCACCAAGAACTTGCCCAAATATGCTCTAGCAAGCTCACCAAGAACTTGCCCAAATATGCTCTAGCAAGCTCACCAAGAACTTGTCCAAACACTATCCTCAAATTTGTCCAAACACTGTCCTCAAATCTATCCCAAAGGCCTTCTCAAAGGCTCAATCAATCATGCTCAAGTAGTACTCAAAATGAACTCAACAATGAATGGCAATCTCAACTCAAATTAACTTCATAGAAGCATAAAGAGAATTGTTAGAGACTCAATATGTTCTAATCTCACTCTCAACCCAAATCAATCTCTCAACTCAAATCAACTCATAGAAGCATAAAGAGAATTGTTAGAGACTCAATATTTTCTAATCTCACTCTCAACTCAAATCAATCTCAACTCAACTCAAATCAACTCATAGAACCATAAAGAGAATTGTTAGAGACTCAATATGTTCTAACATCAATCTCAACTCAACATAAATCATGGAATAGTTTTTTTATAGAACTTGAAAAAATCACTTCACACACTCAATATGTACTGACTCAATCAACTCAACTCAACCAATCATCACAAGGGACAACTCTTTCTCACACAACCCTAGTCCAAGTATGTATCAACCAACTCAAATGTTTCCAACAATGCTCAACCACAAATCTCACATAACAATGATACTCATGTTCTTTTCTAACTCAAGTTCTTTCACAACCAATGGGCTTCAACAACTATGCTTATCAAACAAGGTTTAAACTCAACTCTCAAATAAAAAAACCTTGAAGCATTCAACCAACCACTTTCGAAAAGGAAACCACAAACAATCCTTTTCCCTCCAATGATATTTCAGAAATCAACCACCATAAACAATCAATAGGAGAATGTGCCCATACCTTTTATGAAGATGAAAAAACCTCTTTGTAAATCTGCCACAATCACAAAATTCTTTTGCCAATCTTCACAAGGGTTAGTAGATCACAAAATAATCAACATTACTCCACTTTTCAATAATCATCACCAAGGCCTTTAATTGCACAACTTCCTTATCTCTCCTAAAACCACTTGTACCATAAAATAAAATAAATCAAAACATTGCATAACCTTTTCACTCCCAAAACCACTTATACCATAAAATAAAATAAATCACAATATTGCATACCTTGTCACCTCATGAAAGAATTAATCCTCTTGAAAAAGAACAAGGCAAACTTCACTTTTGGAACCCCTTTGCAAAATCAGAAATATCTCTTTACACACACCTTATTTCTCCTTCTAAATAAGTTAGTCAAATAGCCCTCGAAATAAGCTTTCCGACGATATATAATATGCCCCCTTTCCGAAATAAATTGAAACCTTTACATATATATATATGCCAACCTCCATTAATTGCACATAGGTCGGCCCTCCATTAATTTAAACTTAAACTTTAAACTTTAATATCTTCATCACCGGAGGTCCTTTTTCAATGAAACAAAATTCCACCTTGGCTTTTAAGAAAAGCCCTTTCCACATAAGCCCACCATGGTTTTAAATAAAACCTTTTATTTTGCCTGCCTTGGTTTTCATAAAAACCTTGTATATATCCATGCTCTCCAAAATATCATAGATGATTATCTATGAAGTGCTTTTGCCACCAAAACTCAATGTGACATCAATGATCCATGTGACATCAATGACAACATAAAATACCTCAAATTAACTCAAATTTCCAACAGATGGTAGAGAACTACCACTCAAATTTATTTTTAATTGACCTACTACCCAACCCAGGAAATTTCCTCCCTCTTCAACATGTTTTCTTAGAGCATAATATTTTGCCTAGTATTTTGTAGAGAAAAAAAAGTCTTTTCTATCTTGTTTCACTCCTAGGGTGAAAGCAATGTTGAAATATTCATGTTTTAAATGCATTAGGGTCATCCCATTGATTCTTTATAGCGTTTGATGCTCAGGGTTATAAATTTATGTTATTGCCTTTATTAACTCAGGGCATGGATGTACAAAATCACACATGTAAAAGGATAACATAGAACTAACCATGATTGCATTCAGGCTTGATGCTGATATATCAGTGGAGACTCTCTTCTCCACCTCTGTCCTCATCTGTGCCTTTAATTTATGGGTGGTGATAGTGTCTGCAATTCCACTTGCAGTATCGTGGAAGCAATTATCCACCTCGCTCTCCACGGTGGCAATTTTCCTCTTGGAAAAAGATGATGTGGCTATTTTTTACAGTGAGAAGATTACTCCTACTTAGAAAGAAACTTATGCTCTCTTTTGATCCTTGAAATCCCTACTCTTTCCTATGCATTACACAACTGTCCCAGTTCAGAATATGTGGTAAGAGTAAAATATGCACTATGGTGTCTGGTGCGTGTGTCTTTAATGCGGTGGGTGCAACATCCATTTGTATGTAAAACCAATTGGCATTACATTGTGATGCAGGAGCATCTCGGGCAGCGTAGCAATCTTGCATCACCAAAAAAAAGTTCAAAGTTGAAAAAGTTCAAAATTTGAAAAAAATGACCAAGTATAAAATTGGTCGCGATATCGCGACACCAAAGTTGTCACGATATCGCGACGTATTCTGAGCACCGTGACCAAAGCAACTAATGGTCGCGATATCGCGACGCAAATGTCGTCGCGATATCGCGACGTATTCCGGGCACCATAGCAAATGCAACTCATGGCCGAAAGTTCACAATGCACCATAGCAAATGCAACTCATGGTCGA
Organism: Wollemia nobilis; assembly: GCA_028583015.1. Lineage (NCBI taxonomy): Eukaryota > Viridiplantae > Streptophyta > Pinopsida > Araucariales > Araucariaceae > Wollemia > Wollemia nobilis. The sequence continues at coordinate 1,326,051 of JAQPPZ010001808.1, forward strand.
AAGTTCACATTTTGCAAAAAAATGACTAAGTGTAAAATGGGTCGCGATATCGCGACACCAAAGTTGTCGCGATATCGCGACACCTTGGCCGGCAAAGCCAAAACTCAAAGAAGTGTCGCGATATCGCGACACCTTGGCCGGCAAAGCCAAAACACAAAGAAGTGTCACGATATCGTGACACCTTGGCCGGCAAAGCCAAAACACAAAGAAGTGTCGCGATATCGCGACACCTTGGCCGGAAAAGCCAAAACTCGAAGAAGTGTCGCGATATCGCGACACCTTGGCCGGCAAAGCCAAAACTCAAAGAAGTGTCGCGATATCGCGACACCTTGGCTGGCAAAGCCAAAACTCAAAGAAGTGTCGCGATATCGCGACACCTTAGCAGACAAAGCCAAAGTGGCAGTTCCAGGTGGCGTTCCAAGTGGCAATTCCAGGTGGTGTTCCATGTGGCAGTTCCGAGTGGCAGTGCCTGAGATCGTGAAGGCCGTTCCAGCGGCAGTTTCAAAGGCCGTTAAGGCCGTTCCATACGACCGTTCCAGAAATCGTTAAGGCGGTTATGAACGGCGGTGCAGCACGAAACATAGAGGATAAAAAAAGGATTTCTTTGGGGGATTCAGCAGGCTGGGGAGAGAAAGGAAGGCTGTGGCTGTATTTTGCGTTTAAAGCACTGTGTATTTATTTTCATGGTATTTTATTGTAAAAGCTCCCTGCTTCGAAATTAATAACACTGCGACTTTCAAATAAAATTGCGTCATTTTATTTGTGGTGAAATTGGCTCCCCATCACATTGATGCCCTTCTCTATTCATAATTGGTTTATATCTATGGTTGGCGATGCAAATCAGACACATGTAATATCCCTTTTGTTTGAATTAAAAAAAATGTATTGTTATTCAATTTAAAGAGGGAGCTTTGTGTCAAAAGAAATCTTTGTCGATTGCCCCTTTTCATTTTTGTGCGGTTGTACCCCTTTTCTAACTCACAAGCGATGCGGTTCCAAGATGAGACACATGGCATAGTGATCACTTTGCAAATAGATTTGGGATCGCGATTATGAGGAGACTCACCGCTGAAACATAATTTTTTAATCTTTCTAGATATTAATACAAAGTGGAAAAAAGATAAAAATATTTACGTAATATGATACATATAGTACACGATAAATTGTTGCTTACTTGAGATATAATTTGAGATGATACTCGTTTACTGGAATTGGTAGCAAATCTCCATCTTGGTCTTGGAGTTGGAAGGTATTCTTGTGTTTGACTGTTGTTATTTGAAAAGGACCTTCCTAGAATGTGTTAAAATTTTCATGTTTGCCCACTTCAGAACTAAGTCGCCAACTCTAAACTTCCTAAAGATGGATTTTATATCAAACCAACCCTTTGTCTGTGACAAATGCTTCTGGAAATTTTTATAGGATTCCTCTCTCTGTTCTTCTAAATGTAGCAACTGAACCAGACTTTCATCTACTAGGTCTCCTTTATCAAAATTATTATCACTATCATACTTTAAGGTAGGTATTTCTACATGAATAGGAAGTATTGTTTATTTTACATACACTAGAGCATAAGGGTATGTGCCTATGGATTTTTTCATAGTGATTCTATCTGCCCATAAGACCTGATTTATTAGCAAATGCTAGTATATTTTATTTTCTTCAAGAGACCTTTTAATATTTTTGAAGAGGTTTTTATTGCTTTATTCTACTAGGCCATTTTCTTATGGCTAGTAATTAGAATAATTTTTTAGATAAATGTTGTATCTAGTAGCAAAATCAATATACTTGGATCCTATAAAATCTGGACCATTAGCTCTTACTAAAGCCTCTGGGATGCCAAACCTAGTGATCAAAGTTTTGAGGAATTCAAAGACTACATATTGATCATATTTTTTGGTAGGGATTGCCTCAACCCATCTAGTAAAATAATCTGTGGTCGTTAGAAAATATCTATGGCCTGCTAAAGAATTAAGATTAATTTTTCCCATAAAATCTAGCCTACATTGCTGAAATAGCTGCTCCACTTGGAATGGCTATAGAGGTATTGCAATGTTTTTATTTTTACCAGTAAACCTATAGCATTTATCACATGAACTGGTAATATTGAAGGCATCTGCAAATATGGTAGGCTAATAATAACCTACCCTTATGATTTTTAGTGTAGTAGATCTACCTGAGTAATGAACTCTAGATAATCCATTGTGGAATTCTCCTAGGATCTTTTTCATTTGGTCTTCTCTTACACATCTTAGCAGAACACCATCTAGGTTTTTCCTATAAAGCTCTCTCGATAACATTGTATAGTGTAAGGCTTTAAGCCTATATCTTCTCCTTTGTGAAGCATTGATATTTGGAGGGTAGACCCCTATCTAGATGTAGTTTACGAGTTGATATATCCAATATGCTCCTTCTAGAAGAGCATCATCTCTCCCTTATAACTCTTAAATTTGGCATACCACTTCTTCCCTTGAATTAGCTTTAGCTACTAGCTCTTGATATAATGGTCTTCCTCTGATCAAATTGGTTGGATGGATCTCTATATAAAATTCTTGGATCTTTGTGATCCATCCGGTTCTATTTTTGTCAAAGCTCTCCCTACAGGATGAAGGTTCTAACATCTGAGTGGATTACATATACCTGTGTTTTACTTTGAGCTAGGTACTACCTATATTATTCAAATATTTCATGACTGCAAACACCTATATTTCTATGAAATTATACTTTATCTGATATTCATGAAGTGTTTGACTCCAAAATAATATGGGGTGCTCATTGTTTTGATCATCCTTTTGGGTTAGCACAACAACATAACTCTCTTCAGCCCCATAAGCGTATAATATGAAGTCCCTATCAAAATATGTATGAACCAGTGCTAGAGTTGTAGCAATGATCTGCTTGATTAACTTAAATGCTTGTTTCCTTTTGGTAGTCCATTTGAAATCAACATTCTTCTTGAGTAATTTTGAGGATGGTTTAACAGTTTGAACAAAATCCAAAATGAATTTTCTCACAAAGTTAATTTGACCAAATAAATACTGAAGAGCATTCTTATTCATTGGGAGGGTAAGGGACAATATTTCTTTTATTCTATATGGGTCAATAGATATTCCTTGTTCTGACACTACATGAACCAATAATTTTTCCTCATGGACTGCAAAGATGGATTTTTTGGGATTCAATGATATGCCAAATTCTCTGCATTTCTGAAAAACTTGCTCCAAATGGCTAAGATGATCCTACTTCCTATGAGAAAACATAGTCATATCATCTAAATAAATTAATATTATTTTGTTAATCAGCTTGCCAAAAGCATAATCCATTACCCTTTAAAAAGTGGCACCAACATTTGATAGTCCAAATGGTATTATCTGATAGGAAAAGGTGCCCCACCTTGTAGTGAATGCAGTTTTGTGTTGGTTTTCATATTTGACCCAAATATGATTATACCCAGAGAAACCATCTAGTAGAGAGAATCTCTACCCCTGCTACCATCTATAAAGTCTAGTTGATTTGTGGTAAGGGGTATTGATATTTCAGATATGTTTGGTTCAGATTCATGAAGTCTACATAGATATGAATATCATCGTTCTTCTTCTTTACTAGGACCAAATTGGCAACCTAGGTAGAGTGTTTGATAGGATATAGTATTTTAGCTCTCAAAAACTTAAGTAGATCCTATCTCATGATCACATAAATTTTAGAGTTTATCGGTCTCTATTTCAGTCTGAATGGTTTGGCGTGAGGTACTAGCTCAATGGTATGTTGAATTATGCTTTTATCATAAACCTTAAGGTAATCATAAGTCCAAGCTATTATGTCCTGATACCTATGACATAGATATTTGAATGCTTATGCCTCATTTGTAGTCCATTGGATGCAAAAGTTTAGGTTTTCTCCATTTCCTACTTTAATTTCTTTGTAGATCTTGTCATCCTCTTTCATTTGCTTTAATATCTTGCCATATTCATTATTGAACAGGCTTTCCAAAGTGATTAATCCTTTAGGTATTGTTGGGACTGCTCCAAAATGTACCCCAAAATTGGGGACCCAACTTTAATTTTGTGTTTATGAGTCTTTGGTATCCTTGGGTTGAGTTTAACAGGTTCTATCATTGACGTTTGTACTTCAAGTCTCAAGGTGCCGTATTGAGTAGCGTCTTCTGGACTTCTTTTGTCTTTTGTGGAGTTTTGGTAGACTTGTGTGTCTCGTCCCTCCTTTTTTTTGTTGAATGAGTTTTGAGTGTCTTTTGAATTTTGTCAATGGTTTGGTTAGATTAATAGGTTTTATTAGTTGTGTTGATTGTGGAAGTTAGTTTTAGAAGTTTGACTTTCATTTTAAAACTCAATGGTTAAAACTTTTAAAACTAAATGATTCACATTTTAAAAAACATAAAGATGCAATTATTTATATATAATATATTTAAATATATTATATATACAAATAAAACTAAAAGATAAATAAAATAAAATATATATACATATATTAGTAAAAAACAATAAAAATGATGAAAAATATATAAACATATATATATATATATATATATATATTTTTTTTTTTTTTGATGAGGAACATTTTATATATAACATATGTGAGGGGAGAGATTTGAACCTGGGCCTCTCGATAACTAGAGAGTTTTAACTACCCACTTGCTCTACATGAGCGGATTATATATAAGTTTTCAGGTGTATACATGATATTATAAATAATGGGATACATGAATAAATTATAATAAAAAATAAAAAATAAAAATAAAAAGAAAAGAAATAAGAATAAAATTATATACATTAATATATAAACAAATCAAAATGAGAGTGCCTATGCTAAGCGTTTGTGAAGTTTGGTTGAAGTTTATAATATTAGTTTTTTTTGGACTATTATGTTTAGGTTTTCAAAGGGTCTAATCAATGTGTTTTTTTAGAAGCTATGCGAATGAAAAGTTTAGAAGTGGAATGTGGAAAAATGCAAGCATGAAAAGACAATATTATATTGCAAAGTTTAACCTAACATATGATCACAAGGAAAAAGCATATATAGGCGTTGAAATCAAGTGGAAGGAAAAAATCCTCATTGTTCAGATAAGGACTAGCTCTCATAGGCTTAGATGTGAAATAGGGAGATGGACGACACCCAAAGAACAATGGGAAGAAAGGATATGTCCTTTATGCAGCACAGGGCAGTAGAGACAGAGGAACACTTCATCTATAAGTGCCCGAGTTTTTCAAACATCCGTGGCAAATACAAAGAAACACTTAAAAACGGGGGTTTATGACAGAGTTATTTGAAGACAATAAAATAAAAAAAGTTGAGGAATTGCTAACCCAAATCAGCAGGAGAAGGAACAACCTTCTCAAAGATATTAAAGACCATATAATATGATTTGAGCAGTTGTATTTCCATATTTGAGTTCCCATAGACCATATTTGGGTCTCGCGGAGGTAATTAAAATCTTTCATTTCATTTTCGTGTTCGCAGGGTGCAATTCGACAAGGTAGACCCGGACTCTAATGTGGAGAGACGAGGTGAACCGGATGGGACGAAGATGCTTACGTGGACCAATAGAACGGTATGGAAGCTGTGAGGACATTGGATTGGTGGAGACCGGACGAACGACGACACCATAGATGGTAGCTTTCACGTGGCAGTAATGCCAACAGACAACTGGCGAACCACGGAGATTGTCTTGTGGACCCTAAGGATGGGAACGTGGACATATTTCCTTGAGGTGTCGATTATCGAAGCAGAAAGGGTTGAGGACCGGAGGACGTTCAGCAAATAGACCACACACGATTTTCAACTCTGACAGTATTCACGAGTTAGAGTGTGAGCACATCAACAACGTGAACGACGGTGTGTTTCAAATGGGAGAATGAGTTTGGTGTTCCCATCACTCCGAACTCTAACAGATGGTGATTGGTTGTCGTAGATGTATAACTCGACGGCAATCATGATGTGGGTCCATTTGAAGGCCCGCGTGGAAAATAAAACTCACGTGGCAGGCCAAGCGATAGATGAGCAGAGTTTGGACGTTTGGAGTGAGATATAATGAGCGAAGATGGGGGTTTTGAGTTCGACGAGGGTAAACCACACTGCAGAAAGGATGTGCATCGAACATCGTTAATCACGGATGATAGTACGAGGAGTGGGCTGCATTTTAAAGAGGCCAGAGAGGGTTGTTCATTGGTTACGTTTTAAACAGAATATCGTTATGATAATAATGACCGGGCCATTTCGTGTTATGGTTACGAAACCAAACAAGACAAAGAATGAAGAAGTCGAACAACCAAGGGGCAGAAAAGGGGAAACGGAAAGTGTTAAAGGAAAAAAAAGGGTTTGGAAACCAAAAACGAATGTTCAGAAAGGAAAATTTTAAAAACCCAAACGAATACATGCATAAGGGCTGGATATTTTGGGACCTGGTTGTACCATGTTGGGCCAGATTTCTCAATGTTGTTTGCCAACCGTTGGACTATTATTTTTCACCATGTGATGCCTATTTAGGGGTTGTAATTTTCTGCATCTATGTTAAACATTGAATACCCATTTTATTGCAATAAGATGAAGAAGATTAGATTTTATGCATTTTTTAATGGTTGATCTATTTTATTTCCAGTTTTATTGCACCCTTTCCTTAGAAGCTTGCACCGCATTAGTTATTTAACTGCATAAATCCGGGTAATGCTAATGCTAGTTTTTGTGCAGAATATTCATGCTTGCAGGGTTTGTGGAGAAATCAGGAGTTGCAGCATTTCTGTTTTTTATTTTATTTTTTTATTTTTATTTTCTAACTTTCTTTTTGCAGAGTTTTTTAATTTTCATAGATTAAAAAAAATTTAAAAGTTTTCAAAATCCAAAAATAATTGCACGGCTGCGTAGAATGTACTACAAATTTTATTTTTGCACATTTAAGTTTTTGCTCCGGAGTCATTTCAAATTTATAAAAATTTATAAAATTCTGATTTTATCAAAGAGAGGTAATTCATACATTACATCAAAGGCTAGTGTTTTAAAGCATTAAATTATGTCTCTTTATGAAAATTCTGATTTTATAAAAGAGGGATAATTTATGATGACATTTTAAGGTCATAATTTCAAAGCAATAAATTGTTTCTCTTTATGAAAATTAATTTCAATAAATTGTTTCTCTTTATGAAAATTAATTTCATCAAAGAGGGATAGTTTATGAATTATATCAAAGGCTTTCTTTATTTTCAAGATAAGAAGCTACATTTAATGAGCCTTTCCATCATTTTGGATTCACATTCATAGATAGATTTAGCCTTCATCTTCATGTTTAAAAGTAGGATTTAATGCAAGATAAAACTTGATTAAAATCCACTTAATAAGGGAAGATAAAATCTACCTTAAAATCCTCAAGATAAAAGGAATTAAGGCACTACATCATGGTCATATGAGGGCCAATTCACATTTGCTTTTATTTAAGTTTCATGAACAATCATTAATTTAGCATGGTAAAATGAACCAACACATGCCCCTTGTTAACAGTTTCCTAGCATTAATTTATATATATTTATTGAGATTACTAATACACATGTGCAAATGCTAATATAGCGGAGACCTTGGAGAAGTTGTTTGTTTAACTTCTTTGCAAGAGAGAGTTTTGGGATCAAGATCCTAAGGGAGAGTGTGATTTTGCAATTGGGAAAAATTACCACTCAACAGGTATGTGAATGTCTTTTAGCTTTACTATTACCCATTAATCAATTCTTTGAGTTAGATCACTTTGAGAAAAAAGCATAATCAGCTTAACCAAAAAATCAAAAATTTGCTCATCACTCTCAAATACTTGTCAATATATCTATCTATCTGGCATTGCTGGTCTGAAGACGAGCTTAACTCTTTTATTCATAGGGGATCCATAGTCTATATAGGAAGAGAAATTTGATCCTTTGATAGCCAAAACATCAACCAAACTATTTTGCTGCCTTGGGACAAAACGTAATTTTAGTGCATCAAAAGTTTCCATCAAGTCCCAAACTCTATTTGATGTAGGAGCATCCGGTGGTAGCAGAGCAATCTTGCATCAACAAAACAATTTTTTTTCCAAATGTTAGCTTTGGTGTCGCGATATCGCGACATGTCGCATTTTCGTGACTCAGGAAGGAGAGAGAAGGCACGGAGCCAAAAGTGTCACGATTTCGTGACATGTCGCGAAATCGTGACCGAAAGACGGAAGAAGGCGCAAGGAGAAAACGTGTCGTGATTTCGCGACATGTCGCGATATCGCGACATGTCGCGTTTTCGCGACTCAAGAAGGAGAGAGAAGGCGCGGAGCCAAAAGTGTCACGATTTCGCGACATGTCGCGAAATCGCGACCAAAATACGGAAGAAGGCGCAAGGAGGAAAAGTGTCGCGATATCGCGACATGTCGCAATATCGCGACCAAGGGACGAAAAGAGGCATAGGAGCGAAAAGTGTCGCGATATCGCGACATGTCGCATTATCGCGACAAAAGGACGAAGCAAGGCGCAGGAGTGAAAAATGTCATGATTTCGTGACATGTCGCGAAATCGCGATCGAAAGAACGCAGAAAGGGCCAGAGGAGAAAATGTCGCGATTTCGTGACATGTCGCGAAATCGCGATCGAAGAAGCAGAAAAGGAAGCAAGGAAGAAAACTGTCGCGATATCGCGACATGTCACGATTTCGTGACCCGAAGCAGAGAGCGAAGACAGAAGGCAAAGTTGTCGCGATATCGTGACATGTCACGATTTCACGACCCGTAAAGGCGAGAAGAAGGTAGAGAGCAAGATGTCATGATATCGTGACATGTCACGATTTCATGACCAAGAAGGAAGAAAGAAGAACCGGAAGGGAAGATGTCGCGATATCACGACATGTCGCGACATCGCGACCTGAAGGAGGGGAAGGCCGAGAGAAAGAAAAAAAATTTATCGCAATATCGCGACATGTCGCGATATCGTGACCCGAAAGAAAGAAACACTACAAGGAAGGAAAATGTCGCGATATCACGACATGTCGCGATATCGCGACCCGAAGGAAAGAAACACTACAAGGAAGGAAAATGTCGCGATATCGCGACATGTCACGATATCACGACCCGAAGGAAAGAAACATTGCAAGGAAGGAAAATGTCACGATATCGTGACCCGAAGGAAAGAAATGCTGCAAGGAAGAAAAAATGTCGCGATATCGTGACCCGAAGGAGAGAAGGGCAGCAAGCAAGAAAAATGTCATGATATCATGACATACTGCTGGTTCTCTGTTCGAAAAATCTCGCATTCCCAGACGGTGTTTTCCGAGGCGGTCAGGGCCTCATTAATGCATGATTTCTTGCCCGATAAGCTCGCTGAGCATGGCGGCCATTCGAAGATTGGGCCCAAAAGTCAGACGGCTCATCAATGCATGTATCCACGACCAACCCGGTGGCAGTTTCCAGTTAGGGAAAGATGTAAAGGTTCAGTCAAGCAGGATGTATTTTGGGGCAGATGGGTCATTAATGGCCTAGAGGGTCGGGACCTGGAGATATAGGGGCAGGGGAGTGCATCAAGAAGGGGGTCCTCAGAACAAGAAGACTATGCCTGTTGGCTAGTATTGTAATTTTTTTTTGAAAGTTCAAGGAATTGAGAGCTGGAGTGATTCTCTGTATTACTGATTTTCTGTGTTTTACATTCCCTGTGTGTCTGTGTCTCCATCAAGTGGTATCAGAGCGGGAGTTCCTGAGTGTGTGAGCAGATCGTCGAAAGTGAGGCAGCTTGCACCAGGATCTGTGGAAGGGTTGTGAGAAGAGAGTGAAGCAAGATGCCTCCATGAAGAAACCGTGGTGGTGGAAGAAACATGGTGCCAGTGAAAGATTTTAGAGCTTTGCAGAGGCAAGTTCAGGCCCTGCAAGAGGAGCTGCACAGAGGACTTGAACCCCGAGGGGAAGAAGGAAGTGAAGATGAGGTTGATGAAGAAGAGGACCAGTTTGAGGAAGAGGAAGAGGTTGTAGATCCTGCACAAGCCAGGTTATACAGAGCCATCTCTCAGATTGGGAAGAAACCAAAGATGGAGGTTTCTACGTATTCTAGAAATCTTGATCCAGAGGAATTGATTGATTGGATCAATGATTTGGAAGAGTACTTTGAGTATGAAGAGGTTGAAGATCCTAATAGGGTCAAGTTTTCTAAGACCAAGCTGAAGGGTCATGCCAGCATATGGTGGAAGGGAGTACAGTTGGAAAGAAACAGAAGAGGAAAGGAGAGAATAACCAGGTGGGATAGAATGCTGGAAAAGTTAAAGAGGCAGTTCATCCCAGCTGACTATGAGATGGACCTGCTGAAGAAAATGCAAGGTTTGAAGCAGGCCAGCAAGTCTGTTAAAGAATACACAGAGGAGTTTTACAAGATTGTAATCAGAACAGGCCATTCAGAGGCCAACAAGGAGAAGGTAGCCCGTTATATTAATGGGTTACGAGCAAGTATTCAAGAAGAGTTAAGCCTAGTCAGGATGACCACCATAGAGGATGCTTACCAGTTTGCTCTGAAGGTTGAAGAGAAACTGAATAGAAGGTTTGAGAGCAAGCAAAGAGGAAGAGGTCATGGTGGAAGGACTGGTGGAAGGACCAATGGAGAAAAATATAAGGACCAGAAGAAGGTTGGTGAAACCAGTAATACCCAAGAGCAGAAAGATGAGAACATCTACCAACCCCGTAACCAGAACAATGGTTATCCGAGAGGGAGGGGCAGATCTGGACGTGGATTTGGAAGAGGAGGATTTCGTGGAACTTGTTTCCACTGTGGTGAAGAAGGACATCGAGCATTTGAGTGTCCACAACACCGAGAAAAGATGAATAAGAGACCTGAGGGTCCTGCCAGAGCCGTTGTAGCAGATGAAGATGCTGAATCAGAACATTCTGAGGAGGCAGAGAGAGGAGAAGTTATGGTCACCAGGAGGACCCTGTTAAATGAGGAGAAAGGATCAGACCAGAGGAGGAGCCTATTTCGCACTAGGTGTAGAAGTTTGGGTAAGGTCTGCAATATTATCATAGATAATGGTAGTACTGATAACTTGGTTTCAGAAGAAATGGTTGCCAAGTTACAGCTACAAAGGAGAAGACACCCGCATCCATACCGGATTGCGTGGTTGTAGAAGGACCATAGAGTTTTGGTCAATGAGCAATGTTCAATGAAGTTCAATATTGGGAATTACTGTGATGAGGTCCTGTGTGATATCCTGCCCATGGATGCTTGCCATTTGCTGTTGGGAAGGCCATGGCAGTTTGATCGGTGTGCAGTGCATGATGGTCGTGCCAACACCTACTCAGTAACGAAGAATGGAGTGCGCCATAAGCTGAAGCCCTTGAAGGAGGCGGAAGAAAAGGTATGCAGCAGCGCTAGAATTTGTTTAGTTGAAGGAGGAAATTTTTTGAATAGTTTAAAGCATGAGCATATGTGCTATGCATTAGTTCCTAGAGTTAGGAAGGAAGAATGCAAGGATACCCCTGTAGAAGTCTTAGGACTATTGAAAGAATTTCCAGACATTATATCTGATAATGTGCCTGAGGGTTTACCACCAGTGAGGAAGATCAGTCACCACATAGATTTGGTACCAGGATCTAGTTTACCCAATAAGGCAACACATAGAATGACTCCTACAAAAACTGAAGAGCTGAACAGACAAGTCCAAGAACTGCTGGAGAAGGGACTGATTCGGGAGAGTTTGAGTCCATGTGCAGTACCTGCAGTACTAGCACCAAAGAAATATGGAGAGTGGAGAATGTGTATAGACTCTCGAGCCATTAACAAGATCACCATAAAGTACAAATTTCCATTACCAAGGATGGATGACATTATGGACTGTTTGAGTGGAGCCAAGTACTTCACCAAGATTGACCTGAAGAGTGGTTATCACCAGATTCGTGTCAGAGAAGGAGATGAGTGGAAGACAACCTTCAAGACCAGAGAAGGTTTGTATGAGTGGTTGGTCATGCCATTTGGGCTGACCAATGCACCAAGCACATTCATGCGGTTGATGAATGAGGTATTGAAAGAGTTCTTAGGAAAATTTGTTATTGTCTATTTAGATGATATTCTAATATTTAGCAGAACCCTGGAAGAGCATCTGATGCATATCAGAAGGGTTTTTGAGAAGCTGCGGGAGGAGCAGTTGTTGATTAATCTGAAGAAATGCAATTTCGTGAAGAAGGAGTTAGTGTACCTGGGATTTGTCATCTCAGCCGGAGGTCTAAAAATGGACCCAAAAAAAGTAAGAGCTATCATTGAATGGCCTACTCCGAGAAGCACGACTGAGGTAAGATCATTTCATGGTCTAGCAAGTTTTTACAGGAAATTCATTAGGAATTTCAGCAGTATTTGTGCACCCCTTACAGAAACAATGAGAGGGAATAAGAAAGAATTTAAGTGGACTTTAGGAGTAGATAAGAGCTTTGATATGTTGAAAAGGAAGGTTATAGAACAACCTATTTTGGCACTTCCAGATTTTAATAAGGTATTTCAGGTAGACTGTGATGCTAGTGGTAGTGCCATAGGAGCTGTTTTGAGCCAAGAAGGTAGACCTGTTGCTTACTTTAGTGAGAAACTCAATGATGCCAAAAAGAAGTATTCAGTTTATGATCAAGAGTTTTATGCTATAGTGCAGGCTCTAAAGAAGTGGCGACATTACTTGTTGCCAAAAGAGTTTGTTCTATTCACTGATCATCAGGCCTTACAGCATATTAATAGCCAAGGGAAGCTAAACCAGAGGCACCTAAAGTGGGTTGAGTTTCTACAGAGTTATACCTTTGTGTTGAAGCACAGGAGTGGAAAGTCCAACAGAGTTGCAGATGCCTTAAGCAGAAGGCAGTGTTGATGAAAATGAAGGTGGAAGTGGTAGGATTTGATGAACTGAAGGGTTTGTACCCTGAAGATCCTGATTTTGTAGAAGCCTGGAAGGCTTGCTTGACACCTGTTACTTTGGACAGGACCAAGTGGCTGGATTTCCTGATCCAAGATGGGATGTTGTTCAAAGGAGGTCAATTATGCATTCCATGGAGTTCAATGAGGGAGAATCTGATAAAGGAGAAGCATAGTGGAGGACTAGCTGGACATTTTGGTCGAGATAAGACCATTGCCCTTGTTAGTGAAAACTACCATTGGCCACAGTTGCAGCAAGATGTGACTAAATTTGTGCAGGGCTGTAGAATCTGCCAGATGGCTAAGGGAGTGAGACAGAATACAGGATTGTATCAGCCATTACCTATGCCAGAGAGGCCATGGGAGGACATCAGTATGGATTTTGTTCTCGGCCTACCAAGGACACAACGAGGGAGTGACTCCATTTTTGTTGTGGTGGACAGGTTTTCGAAGATGGCTCATTTTATCCCATGTCAAAAAATGAGTGATGCAGTTCATATTGCAGGCTTGTTTTTCAAGGAGGTGGTACGCCTTCATGGTCTACCCAAGAGTATAGTATCTGACAGAGATACCAAATTTGTGGGTTATTTCTGGAAGACTTTGTGGAAGCAGCTGAAAATGGATTTGAAGTTCAGTTCTGCGTACCATCCGTAGACTGATGGGCAAACAGAGGTGGTGAACAGAAGTTTGGGTAATCTCCTAAGATGCCTGGTGGGAGATAAGCCCAAGGGATGGGATTTGATTTTGCCATAGGCAGAATTTGCTTACAACAATTCCATCAACAGAAGTACTGGTAAATCCCCATTCCAGATTGTGTATGGGAACAACCCAAGGCATGCTTCTGAATTGAGAATGATGGGTAAAGGAGAAAAGAGTAGTGCTGAGGCTGAAGATTTTGCAGAGCACATGAAGAGTTTACATGAAGAGGTAAAGCAGCATATCAGTAAGATGAGTACTCAGTACAAAGCCAAAGCCGATCAAAAGTGGCATTTCAAGGAGTTTCGAGTGGGAGATGAGGTCATGGTTCACTTGAGAAAGGAAAGGTTTCCTAGCAAAACCTACAACAAGCTAAAGATGAAGAGGTTTGGACCATGCAGGATCATAGGTAAAAGAGATTCGAGAAATGCCTATGAAGTAGAACTGCCAAGCGAGTTGAATATCTCACCTATTTTTAATATTTTAGACTTGGTAGAATACCATGAAGGAGGTCATAGTGAGACACCAAGAACAGATTTGTGGGATATTCCAACTTCTACTGCAGCAACAGACGAGATCGAGGAAATACTAGACACTCGAGTAGGCAGAAGTACCAGGAACAGGCAGTATTCTGAATACCTGGTCAAATGGAAGGACAGGCCTATCGAAGATGCAACTTGGTTGTCAAAAGAAGAGGTCGACCGCTTGAGTCTTCCTCCAACAACACAGAAGTGAAGGACACTTCTCAATCCACCCCGGGTGTCTGATGCAGGAGCATCCGGTGGTAGTAGAGCAATCTTGCATCAACAAAACAATTTTTTTCCAAATGTTAGCTTTGGTGTCGCGATATTGCGACATGTCACGATATCATGACATGTCACGTTTTCGTGACTCAGGAAGGAGAGAGAAGGCATGGAGCCAAAAGTGTCATGATTTCGTGACATGTCACGAAATCACGACATTTTTTATTAATGGAAGAAGGCGCAAGGAGGAAAAGTGTCACGATTTTGTGACATGTCGTGATATCGCGACATGTCACGTTTTCGCGACTCAGGAAGGAGAGAGAAGGCACGGAGCCAAAAGTGTCACGATTTCGTGACATGTCACGAAATCGCGACCAGAAGACGGAAGAAGGCGCAAGGAGGAAAAGTGTCGCGATATCGCGACATGTCGCAATATCGCGACCAAGGGACGAAAAGAGGCGCAGGAGCAGAAAGTGTCGTGATATCGTGACATGTCGCATTATCGCGACAAAAGGACGAAGCAAGGTGCAGGAGTGAAAAATGTCATGATTTCGTGACATGTCGCGAAATCGCGATCGAAAGAATGTAGAAAGGGCCAGAGGAGAAAATGTCACGATTTCGCGACATGTTGCGAAATCGCGATCGAAGAAGTAGAAAAGGAAGCAAGGAAGAAAATTGTCGCGATATCGCGACATGTTGCAATTTCGTGACCCGAAGTAGAGAACGAAGACAGAAGGAAAAGCTATCACGATATCGTGACATGTCACAATTTCACGACCCGTAAAGGCGAGAAGAAGCCATAGAGCAAGGTGTCATGATATCGCGACATGTCACGATTTTGCGACCAAGAAGGAAGAAAGAAGAACTAGAAGGGAAGATGTCGCGATATCATGACATGTCGCGACATCGCGACCTGAAGGAGGGGAAGGCCGAGAGAAAGAAAAAATGTCATGATATCGTGACATGTCGCGATATCATGACTCGAAAGAAAGAAATGCTGCAAGAAGGAAAAATGTCACGATATCGTGACCCAAAGGAAAGAAACACTGCAAGGAAGGAAAATGTCACGATATCGCGACATGTCGCGATATTGCGACATGGGATAGGACACGCAGGTAGAGTCACGATATTATCGCGACATGTCGTGATATCGCGACCCGAAGGAAAGAAACACTGCAAGGAAGGAAAATGTCACAATATCGTGACATGTCGTGATATCGTGACCCAAAGGAAAGAAATGCTGCAAGGAAGAAAAAATGTCGCGATATCATGACATGTCGCGATATCACGACCCGAAGGAGAGAAGGGCAGCAAGAAAGAAAAATGTTGTGATATCGCGACATGTCGCGATATCGTGACATACTGCTGGTTCTCTGTTCAAAAAATCTTGCATTCCTAGATGGTGTTTTTCGAGGCGGTCAGGGCCTCATTAATGCATGATTTCTTGCCTAGTAAGCTCGCTGAGCATGGCGGCCATTCGAAGACTGTGCCCAGAAGTCAGACGGCTCATCAATGCATGTATCCGCAGCCAACCCGGTGGCAGTTGCCAGTTAGGGAAATATGTAAAGGTTCAGTCAGGCAGGATGTATTTTGGGGCAGATGGGTCATTAATGGCCCAGAGGGTCGGACCTGGATATAGGGGCAGGGGAGTGCATCAAGAAGGGGGTCCTCAGAACAAGAAAACTACGCCTGTTGGCTAGTATTGTAATTTCTTTTTGAAAGTTCAAGGAATTGAGAGCTTGAGTGATTCTCTGAGATTATTGATTTTTTGTGTTTTACATTCCCTGTGTGTCTGTGTCTACATCACTATTTCTATAAGATTTTAGATAATGGTGTTTACTATTGTATCTTCCTGTGACTTGGTTCACAACCAGCTCTGAGTCACCATAAATATCCAAAATTTTGATATCCATGCTCTTTGTTTGCATCAAACCTAGGCATAAAGCCTCATATTCTACAGTATTATTTGTACAAGACCAAGTGAATCTAAAATAAAATTTTTTGACTCCCTATGATGGAGATTTTAAAAACTATACCCACCCCAACTCCATTTCTACATCTTGCTCCATAAAAATGCATTGCCCATATTTAGATTCTCTTAATGATTGGTTGGAAATAGTAGGGACCTACTTCTCTATTTTGGATGATATGTTGTATGTACCGATTACCGTTTCTAGAATATCATGGGCATTTTAAAATGGTAGTTGATCATCAACCTCTAATCCTCAAGGAGTTCTACCAATTATGGCTCTTCCATAACGGAGTGGTTGTACATATCCTCCTTTATCTTCTCAATATGATAAGTGACAAGTTTTTTAGGATTTAGCCTAATACTCTTTCCTTTGTGAGGAATCATCATGCCAAAGTAGTCTAGATACTTATATCCTCCTAGTTTAGCAGTAAATTCTCTAGACAAACATAGACCAAAATAGGGCTCAAGTTCCACCACCACTATTTCTTACACAATAGTGATCTCATGAGATTTATGCAATCTCATCAATACATCTTTCACAACTCTTATAGTCTTTACTAGGGTACCATCTAGTTTTAAAACTCCTTGGCAAGAGCGGGTATATTCCATCCCCATATCATCACAAACAACCTTGGGAATAACTATGGTGGAAGCCCCTGAATCAATCATGCAATTGTGAACTATCCATCCTTCCATCCTAAGAGAAATATAGAATGGAAGAGGTTTATTTTTTAGGGTAGCAGGAGACATATTTTCCTATTCATGAGCCTGATTAAGTACAATGGTAGTGTCTTTCCCTTGGGAGTTTTTGCTAAGAGAAGCTTTCAATAAATCAATTTGACTAGGGAGAAAGACTGTATTGTAGAGGCTTTCTCTAGATGTTGTTCTTTTGAATTCCTCAATAATATTAAATTCAAGCTTCTCTAATGGATTTCTCTCTTCTTTATTATCTGTATCTTCAAATATTCTCCTATACTACTACGTGATCTCAATCCTCTATCTCTTAGTAATAGAAGAGAATTACAACTTCTCTCTTGCCTCTTCTTTGGAACCTGACTGCTCCTTATCCTTATCTTTCTGAATCTATTTTAATGGATTTCTATTTTTCTCTTGATCCTTAGGGTCCAAATATCCTTTTCTAGTTGCCTATGGTATGGGGAACTTGTCCTTTTTTGGCAAGGATTGGTATTTTATATTTTGAGAAGAAATTTGGAATGATCTCAATTTTTGTGGATCTACTTGCAATAGTTTCTTTCCAGATCTAGTTAGTACTAAATCATATTCTAATTTAGTGAATTTGGGATCACTCATCACTTGCTCATGCTGCCATAACATGTTAACTCTTATCTTCTGGTTCCTCTTAGCCTTTTCAATGATCTGTTGGACATGGTGTTGATACATATAGCAAGATTTAGGATCATGAGAGTCGTTGCAGACCACACAACAGATATTGACCAAAGTAGTTTCAGGGTTGGACTCATATTCCTCTTGATTAGAATTAACCCAGGGCCCTACATTATTTCTTGAACTAGGATTTTGATATTTGTTAATGTAAGGAAACCTTCTTTGTTGAGATATTTCCATTTCTCTTTGTTACTGATAGTCTTTAAATAATTCTAAATATCAAGTAGTAAAGGAGATTCTTGAGGTGCAACAGTAGGAAATTTAGGTGTCAATGTATTTACTATAGGAAAATGAGTTTCCAATGATGGGGGATTCATTGTGAGAAAATATGTGGTTGAAGGCTAGAGAGAGTGTTGCATGATTTCAAGAGTGTATGGAGTAACATGTTTGAGAGGTAATATTTCTATGCAAATCAATATATCTTTGGTGTTGACTACTATTTGATAGACATGAGGAAATATGGTTATTCCAAATTATTGGGTTTGTACCCTAATGTCAAGCCCTAAAGCTTTGATATAATATATGTAATATAGGGGAGAAGTTGATCTAAATTAATTGGGAATTATTTTCTAGGTTCGACTAAAACTGAGGTTGAAATTAGACACTGACTCTTGGGGATGCCTTTGGATAACTATGATCTGAGTTGGGATTGAAAATGAATCTGTGGACTCGTTAAAATCTTCTATAAAGGGATTGGCTAAATCAGTCCAATTCTTGATGGAACCATTTTCTAAGGTTCTAAACCAATGTAGGATTTTACCCTAAGGAAAGGACCAACAATTTTACAATAACATCCTCATGCCTAATGTTATGGATAGCTGCCATGGACAACACATCTTGGAAATGCTCATAAGTCATTCTTCCTATACCATCATAGGTGAGTACGAATTTGATTACAACTTGAGGGATATCATGCATAACTTGAAAAGATAATAGGGATTGTAGTATTCTAATTAGGGTAATTTTGATGAGTTGCATCCTGATCAGGATCCATATCTACTCGAGTACAAGGAGTTTCAGTACCAGAAGATTTTGAGGTAGAATATTATGTTTGAAATTCTTCTATGGAAGTTTCAAAATATGGATATCTTGAATACCTAAATTTTGAGAATAACTCATAAAAATTGGTAGGTTTATCACCTTTCTTAGCAGCACTTCTGGTAAACATAAAAGTGTAAATATTAGGATTAAGGTTATATTAGATCTTAATCTTAGGGATTTTCTAAGTGAATCTACTTTATCTGCCTATGAGATCAAGACAATTCACTGAATCTTTATTACTCCAAGTAAAATATAAAAGATATATATGGTGTAAACTATCCCATTGGGCATACCAAAAACTATTGTAGTCTAGTTTGTCATCAATCCAATATTAGAACTACGATCCTTTCTTGATAGATTAGAAGGTAAGCACCTGCTAATCACAACCTAGACTAAACATTGGAAAAACTAAATTGCTTTTATTTAACCTCCAGAGAAGGCTAGTATACCTTGTCAACTTAATAGGTGTTGAACCTTTTTAGTTCAATATAGAAAAAGCTTAAGGGTAGGGATAAAAGGGTTAGAAATATATGAATAAAATGTGGATGGCTAAAGCTAACAACATAGACATCCATAAATCATATTTCAACCAATTAGAACTTCAGAAACATCATTCAAGACTAACAACATTCAGAACTCTACAACACTTTGTGTTAATGGCCTTTGGTTCACTCAAAGAATTATTCTAAATATCTAAAGCATTAATTATCCAAATTAATAGAATAAAAGCAATGCATTGACTAACAAAAATATTATTTCCATAAGCATGTGTGTAAGAATGAATTATCTTGGTTTTACTCTAAGTTAGCTTTCCAAATTAACAGAATAGACTAACCATAGTAGTAAGAGCAAAAATAAATTTACAGGATTATGACCAACCAATCAACACAAATGCAAGTTTGAGGTAAACATCCCTTGTAACACTTCATTCATTAATTGTATAAAATGTACATAGTAGTGCAAGAAAACACTTTAGAGTTGACCTTTTGAAAGGAGGTCACTGCCTTTATTTATAGTTTTACAATGAAATTTATTCTAAGCATTACAAGGAGTTTGATAGCTCTTAATTCTCTTGGTAACTTCTCATCCATTGTTCTAGCCAACTGCATATTCTTGATCTAGTATAACCAACTTTGGATCAAAGCCATTTTCTGTTAGTGATGATTCTTGGACCCTTCTTTCATCCGTTGATCTACAACTATTTTTGGTTGATCGTAATATTCTAGAAAATTCCACACTATAAAAAAGGTGATTCAATTTCCATGGTGGTCGATTCATCTCTCCCCTACCTTTTGCAAAAATAAACATGCAAAAATACACATGAAATCTTGAATACAAGTAAAAAATTAGCAGCTATCATTGATATACCAATGAACGACTATGCTTGAGATTAATCTTCTTCAACTTTAACTGCGAAAATAGGAATTCACGTGAAATTAAGATTTCACTCACTTTATTTTGGCTTGTTGGGCTCAACAAATTTTTGACTAGTGGGTCCCATTATCCTTCTTGTGCGCTTGAATAATTATCCACAATATTTGATTCTACGCCTCCTTGTCCGCCATGTAACTTGAGCACTTTTATGATTTACGTGCAGATTATAAAGGCATTGGAGAATCACGTGTAACATATTTTCTCCATTTTTTGCCACTTCTCACAAATTTTTTATTTACGCATAGATTACAAAGGTGTTGGAGAATCATGCGTAACATATTTTCTCCATTTTTATTCATTTCTTGCGCTTTTTCTTTTGCTCGTGCTTTTCTAATTTACATGCAAATTACAAAGGTGTTGGAGAATCACGCGTAACATATTTTCTTCCTTTTCAGCCATTTCTCATGCTTTTCCTTTTGCACACACTTTTCCTTTTGCTCGCGCTTTTCTAATTTGTGCATGGATTACAAAGGTATTGGAGTATCACGTGTAACATTTTTTCTCCCTTTTCAGCTATTTCTCATACTTTTATTTTTTCTCACGCTTTTTTTATTTACGTGCGGATTATAAAGGTGTTGGATAATCACGCATAACATATTTTCTCCCTTTTCAATCATTTCTCGCACTTTTCAATTTTCCAGTGCTTTGGTGAAAATTAGGAAATTTATGCTTGTTTTATTCTTAGTTAAAATTTTGTAAATTTTTAATCTAAGTTGAGATGCAGCCGATTTTGACCTACACAAGGTATGTTTATGATGTTTCATGAAATTCTAGATATGATCATATAGGTGAGGTTTCCATTAGACTTCTCAAGAGGATCAAGGTCAATACAAGTTTCTACATGTTCTTCCTCTTATAGATTAGGGTTCTTCCTATCAATATGGTCATCTTATTGAAGAGTCTAAGATTCTAAAATCCTTCGTTTAATCCTAAAGTTGAGAGCCATTAGAAGAAATAGAAAGGATAAAGGAGAAAATGAGGATCTAAAAACTAGTGAAACACACAAAATATTTTTAAAATATTTTTAATGTTTTCTAATTCTAAGCAAACAAATTTAGTGGTCTTGTTTAAAGTTTTCAAAATAAAAATAAAAGTAAGAGACTTCCTATCTTGGCCACTAATATGTGATTTCACATCAAGTTCAACAAATATGTAGAGGGGGAAAACTACCCTACCACGTACGATTCTTGGTTGGATCCGCTCAGAGCCGGTGACTATAGGGTTGTGTTATTTTCTCTACACTTAGGGGCTTAGGGATCGAAGGGTTCACTAGGAATGGTTTTAGGACTTGTTCCAAGTCTTGGATGGAAATTTTTGATGTGTATATTGAGAAAACACCTATGTTTGGCTTCTTTAAAACCTAAGCTATGAATAGGGGATAACAATGCAAGACAAAAAATAATGTAAGCAAGCAAATACTAACCCTAGAATGATTCTTAATTTTTAATGATTACCAAATCCTAACTTGAAATAAAATAAATCCTTTCTTTTTTAGCAAGGGTTTTAAGAGAATTCACAAACAGAGTTAACCCTAAAATGTAAACTATATGTTTTTTCTCTTTTTGAATGCAAACAAAGTTAATAGAGTTAACCCTAAATATTTTTCCTTTATTTATGGTCTAGGTTGGGAACAAAAATGGATAGAAATCAAATAAAAAATAACCTAAGAAAATAACTTAGGGCATGTACTTGATCCAATGGTTGACCTTAGCTTTAACTTGCATCTAAATAAATCCAACAACTTTACAACCTACAAAACAACTTTACAAAACCTTAGAAAAATTTATCAATGTTTGGGGGCCTGCTTAGGCCATTGTATGATTGAGCTTGGAGGTGCAACAATCAAGCCCCCTTGGTCCTTTTAGCTGACCTTTCAAAAGTAAAACTTATTGCAAGTGAAATAGCAAAGTGAGACAACATATGCAAAGTGAAACGACATAAGGAAGAGAGCATAAGCAAACTACAAGGATAACAAAATAGTCTCCATTAGTGATACAAGTGGAACATAGCATTTGCAAGAACCAAGCGATAAAAGTGCTGAGGTACACCAACACTATGATGAGGAATACAAGCATCAGTGAGTGCCATGAAAGAGCATAAACATTACTAAGCAATGCAAACGTCATATACACCACCTTCATCAAGTTGAGACTAATAACCTATACTACCTTTGTCGAGTTGAAATGAAAAATGCCTACACAACCAAGTAGAGGTAAAGTGAAGTGCCAGAGAGGAAGCCAGAAGGGTATAAATATTTTATGTCAATTGCGAGTAAGTTTCAAATGTAGGAAAGTCAAGCATTCAAGGTACTCATGTGACACTTGAAACACCAAAACCAACTGTCGCATAGTGAACGATTGGAATATCATGCAAATTGGTGAGAAGCCACGTTGATTAAGGGTAAATGAAGTGCATCAATGTAACCATTTTTTAAAACCCTCAAGAAGCTTCTCTTGCATTCAATTTCCAACACATTTGGAGCACAAGCGAATGGCAATGAAACGTTCATCCAAGTACCAATTTTGATTGAAAATCAAGATCGCCTGAGAAGTTATCATGCGTAGAGGTATATTAGGGTTTAATATTTTTATTTTATTTTTGGATTATTTCTAAATTTAAAAGGATATATAAGGATTAATAGAATATTTAATATATTATTTACTTTTTGAAGTATTGGAGTGATAAGTAGAAGTAGAGAGTATTTATTTTCAAGTTTTTCAAAGTCATTTAATTTTTAAAAGGTTTAGTTTTGATATTTTTTGAAATTTAAAGATATATAGAATATTTGCAAATTATTTACTTTTGAAGAGATAAAGTATTCTACTTCAACTTTAGAATAGATACCAAATTTACAAAAATTATTACTTTCTTAGTTTCTAATTAATTAGCAAGGCATAAGGAATTCAACTTCATAGGTTTATAAAATTTGGAAACTTGAAAATTATTATTCAAAACCTAGGGAGATATAAGGTAGGCAACTTCAAAGGAAATTTATTGAGAAAAATGGATGAAATTATTAAGAATACATTCAATGAAAATAGTGAATAATTATTTCATGTACATTCACAAGTTAAAAGTTGATTTTCAAAACTTAATAGATAGAGAGAAGACAAAATGGCTTAGAGATACATTTGAAAAATCAAAAATAAATTCTATAATATCTTCTAATGATAGAGTAAAGTGTTCAATTTTTGAAATACAGGAAGGGAAAATATTTTATAATAAAATATTTGAAAAACAAGAAAAAAATGGATCAATTGCGATCCAAATTTATCTTCCAAAGTAATCATGACCCATAAATAAAAGAAGAAGCTCAAGCATTTCATGAACCAAATAATGAAGAACCAAATAATAGAGATGATGAACTTAGAGTAGAAGTCTCCATTCAAAAAAGAAAGGGTTTTATATGCAAGAACCTGATAACTATGAAAGAATTCAATAGATTTGTAATCTTGAAGCCACAAAGACTAAAGTACACTAATAATTCATTTGATCAAAATATATAATGGTAACAAACTAAAGAATGCAAAAGAGAAAGCAAAGAAAACATAGGTTCTAGGATCATATGAAGACAAAGGCCATATTGAAGACTAAAGTCTTAAATAACCAAAAAATGTAATATCGAGGGGTGTTGGAAGTTATTACATTATTTGGTACATGCCAATGTACCAAGTTGGTACATCATTGTAAATATTAGATTAGGGTTGTGTCTTAGATTACTGTGTGAGTAAATATTTTATGTAATGTAATAATGTGCAAAAAATGCATGTGTCATGTAAATATGTGTGCAAGTTTTATGACTGTAAATATGCACACGTGTCTAATATATAAGTATGAACATGTATCCTCCGATTAGGAAGAGTCATGTGAAGAGTCTAGTACAAGTTTGCATATAATATAGAGTCATGTGTATGCAAGTGTCAAGTAGAGAAGCCAAGAGTCATGAGACTTGGCATATGGAAAGGAAGAGTCAAGTTATCCAAGAGTCATCCTACAATGGCTATATATTACTCCATAGAGAGACATAGACTTCATCTACATCACCTATAGTGCCTACATTGTCTACAGAGTCTATATTGTCTACATAGAGAGTTTCTATGAGATATTTGTAATAGAAAGAGGAGTAATACAAGTTTGCATACATTTGAGCAACTAATATTGTAAGTTTTGTTATATTGTATGATTTAAGCTTTAATTCATATTTCAGCATATTAATGAATGTTATTTGGTATTTTATTAAGCCTTCGTAATACATATTAGTTGGCTCATATTATCTTTGTTACAAACTATTATTGAATCCTTTATATTGCAACTTCATTATATTAGATCCTATGATTATTTTCCTATGAGATTTACATTAGTATTAAAGTTTCAAAAGCTAACAAATTTTGTTTAACTCTTATTTCTTTTGCCATTTTTAATTTCAATTTGACATATCTTCAAATTTTATAAATACCTATTTTGTTAATAAATTTTTAAAACTTTAATGGGTCCACATTATCCCATGCTTACCTATTTTAAAAATATATCTCTTTGTCACAAGTGGATACACTAGATATATACAAATACATACAATATTTTATATTTTACCTTTGTTTTCTTAAAATTCTTCTATTTAATTTTTAGCCACATATAAATATATACAAACTATATATATATATGAAAAATAACATTGTTATAATTTGTAATTGATGAAAAATATTTGCTTATATTAAAAATCCATAAATAAAAATTATACGTTAAAAAAGTAAATTGAAAATGGTATAATTTATGTTGTTACACTATTTTCAAAATTAAAATCAAAGTAACTTTTTCCAAGTAATTGGATTCTAGCATATATTTAAGCACCAATTTTTGCTATTAATTTCTTGTAATTTACTTAGGTACCATTTTTAATATTAATTTTTACAACTTTGGATACTTTTAATAAAACAAGTTTTATGTAATAATGTTTAATCTAATTTAAATTTTTAAATTAATATATTCTAAATTATATATATATATTTTATATAATATATATATATATATATATATATATATATATACCTTGGTTTATTGTATGAAACTTGTTCTATATTAAACCTTAAGTTTACCTATCTAAATGTGAAACTCCTTAGTCCTCATGCCTATGCATGTCTTAAGCCCATTAAACTAAAAGATACAAATATATTTTTGGGTATCGATAAAAAAAAGGGTGGAATGGCCCTGATCCTTCACATAGAGCTCGAAATATGTATAGTAAAAAATAATAGAAGATCATACAAATGCAAGATGTCCCTCTCTTAGTAAAACAAACAAACCTGGGCTAAACCTGCTAATGGAGAAGCTGAAATAATATTCCTCATGCTATCCTTCTATTTGACGTGGTTTATGCAATGCTCGATGCTTTACATAACTGATAAAGAAATTGCTGACAACAATGTAATTTAGTATGCTCAAATCCTTCATTGCATGATCCCAATAAGTATTATGCTTTGCTCTGCCCTATTTATCTGCTAGCTTCATTATCAATTATTATAATCTCTTCCAACTTCATTGGGGCATATGACCAAACCTTGAAATTCTCAGATTTAACTACCATATTCACCATTTTATCGATAACTTGGTTTCCTTCTCTATAAATATGATTTATTTGACTTTCTTCTAGGTTTTCCAAAATAGTCCTCGCATCTATAATTATTTAAAAAATGCTAGAATTATTTACCTCCCCTTTTTGAAGGTAAGTTATAATATTCTTGGAATACCCTCAAGAACAATTCTCCTAAAACCTAAATTCATTGTGATTCGGAGGCCTGTAAGCATTGCCCCTTGCTTCAACTTGGTGATTTGTGGTAATTATTAGATCCTCAACATATGCATCCACTATCTGACCTCTATCATTCCTAATGAGTCCCCCACCACCAACATGACCCGGGTTACCTTTTGCAACTCCATCAAAGTTAATTTTTACCCAGTCTTTGTGAGGATATTTCCATCTAGTATCTAGTCTCACCTTATTGATTTTTTCCATATTTAAGATATCTTTTTCTCTAGAGAGGATCATTGCAAGATTTTTTTGGCCGATAATGTGTTTAATACAATCCTCCAATAGGTATTTTTTTTATCCTGGCATAAATCCCAATTTTTCTTTTGGTTTTATTTTTGGACACTCATCTGTTTCTTTCCAACCAAATACCTCAACAAATATGTGGAATACATTTTTGCCAAAAAATACTGTTTCCTAAGTGCCATTGTTCTCAAATCCTAATTAGATAATCTGGAATGACCCAAGCAACATTAAATTCTCTCAATAACATATTTAGGATATCACAAAAAAATCATAAGTTCCAAACAAGTGGTCCATGCACTCATCCTCTTTGTTACATAAGACACAAAAAATTGGAACCACAATCCCTTTTTTAAACATATTATCTTTCGTAAAGATCTTATTGAGAATGGCAGTATAAAAAAATATAGCAACCTTAGGGATGATGTTTAGCTTCCAAATCATTTTAAGCTCAGGTTTCTCTAAGGTTACTTTACCCAAAACTCTATATACATCCTTCACTAAGTACTGGCCTTGTTGGTTTCTTCCCCAAATTATTTTATCCTCCTATTAACCTCTGCCTAAATAATAACTCCTTAAAAGGTTTTGCAAATATTTACCCCCTAGACCTTGTATATCTTCTTGTAGGATTTTCCACTCCTGAAAATCACCCACCCTATGAATGTAACCATTAATTTTCTTACCATAGGTTCTGGTTAAATATTCTTAAATATATTTGAACTTTTTGTAGTTCGCTCAAGGCTCCTCTTGAATCCAAGGATTTTTCCAAAAATTAATTTTGTCTGCCTACTCTCCATTTTAGACCTTGCCATAGAAATTTCTTGCTATTGATTATATTTTGCAAAAAAATAGATCTACATGGAGGATTAGAACAACTGATAAAGTTATTTCTACCCTCCAAGTATTTGGTTTGGATAATGCTAACCCATTTCCCTAATGCTCCAGTGCAAAGCCTCCAACCATGTTTAGCTAGAAGGGCTCTATTTATATCTCTCAACTTCCTCAAACCAAGACCCCCATTCTGTAAAGGTTGGTAGCAGGTATCCCAGGCTACCAAATGTATATGTTTTTTGCATTCAATGCCATCCCATAAGAAATTTTTTTGTAGTCTTTCTAAAGTCTTTTCCACTTTCCTTGACATCCTTAGGAAATACATGCAATAAATAGGGAGGCTTTGAGCGTGTGTTTTATGAGTTGTACTTTCCTCATAGAGGATAACAAAGATCCCTTCCAACCTTGTTTCCTATTAAATTTATCAATAATATGATTTCAAAGTCCATCTTTCATCTTGCCTAAAAAAAAAGTCAAAACAAGATAGGTGATAGGGAACTTTTACTCCTTACATCCCAATAGTTTAATTATTTGATTTCTTATACTTTCCTCCTTATTTAAAAATATAATCCTATTTTTTCATAATTTTTTTGGCGTGTAAATTTTTCATAAGAATCAAGGACTTTTTTTTAACTCCAATTTTTTTTTCAAATATAATAATTTAGTCAAAGCATTTTATTAAATATAATTTCTCTAATATATTAATTATAAACAATATTTTACATATAAAACAAAACTTTTTAAATTTTTTTAAAGCTTCAAAGCATGCCACATTAATATGTTGCACCTAATATAAAACAAAACATTTAAAAAAAAAATTGTTTCAAGCTTCAAAACACGTCACATTAATATGTTTCACCTAATTAAAGAGCAAACAACTAAAAAAATTAATTGCAAACATTAATATAGAGAGATTTTTTTTGGAGGTTGGTTAAGTACAATGGGGTAACGGGGCTTCCCTTCTCGTGAATTGAACTTGGGTAACATGGATAATCTAGTCCAATGACATACCATTAGGGTGTCCCTATGAAATAATTTAAACACTACTTTGAAAATGTCTTATCACGACAATGCCCTAACGATATGTTGTTGACGTTTCATCTTGGTTACCTTAGCTCGAATCATAAAAAGGAGGCTCCATGTGCTCAATTATACCACTCATTGTACTTCACCTAAAAAAAACTCCTTCAATCCAAATTTTCATGTCATCTATGTTTGAATCACAGAAAAGAGGTTTCTCTTACTATGCTCAAGTATACCACCCATTATACTTTGGCCAAAAAAAACTCCATCAAACCAAATTTCCATGTCATCTACGCATTTTATGTTAATATTTATAGTATAAAATTTTGTGTTTTATGTGAGAATTATATCATTATATAATATTTATAACAGAAGAGAATGAATTCCACATGATTTGGTTTAGTAAGGTAAGCGTATTGAAGCTTGTTTCCACATATGACATATCTTTAAAATGCCTATATATAAAATACCAGTTTACTTTTTCATTAATAATTTAATCTAAATGTCATCTACATATTTTAATTGAAGGGTGTTATGGATAATCATGCATTATTTGCAATAATATTTTAGTATTTTATGCTTATTTTTATTAAAATAATATTGTAGCACACCCTTAAGTTAAGATATCTGATTACGTATCATATCTTTCCTCTCAATACATTCACTCTGGCCAGTCCTCTTATGATGTTAGCTTAGCTTGTTGTGCACTTATTCTCTAAAAGCTTATTCTAAGTTCATTGTACATTATATTAAAAAATATATATTATGTTAGGAATTCACCATGTACAAATAATACACAGCCTATGCAAAAAAAATAAATAATAATAGCGACAATGGAAAAATAGTTCAAACCCTAGTTAAGCAGTGCAATAAACAATAAGCAATCACACAAATGTAAGAGACACAAGATATACGTGGTTCGGGAAGTGTACCCTACATCCACGGAGAAACAATCAGTCCTTTGTATTATTAACAATACAACAATCTTCTCCTCTTGTACAATGTCTCCTCCCCTCTCTTCCTCCAAACCAGAAAAGAGCATTTCGCCATAGAGGCAGTCTTTATAGTACAAAATATATAGAGATTCGTGGCTTTTCCTCTACCCGAAACCACATAGTGGTGTCGGAATACAATGAGCCAAAAACATGGGTTGATAACCACCCATACGCTTATCACGTTCTTATGACAAGTGTTTTTCACCAAGAAAATACAGTTAAATTGTCAGCCATAAATTTTCATTAAAAATTTCTCCATCAACAATATTTAATAGTAATTAAATATTTAATGGTAATTAAATATTTAATGTTAATTAAATATTTAATGTTGCCCCTTGGAACCCCGTTCAAGGGCCTATTGTTGATCATTGCCCATCAACAATACTCCTTGGCAATTAATTCCTTTCTTATCAATTTGGCTCCATTACCTAACAATCTCCCACTTGGAGACAAGATTGATGCAACATCCCTGCACCCTAGGACTGAAAGTTTCTCATAACATGACCTTACTCCTTAAGGCCAACCAAAGTAGAGAAAAAGCTCAACTTCTCCCTGGTTACAATTTTAGTAAGCATATCAGCAAAATTTTGGGAAGTGTGAATCTTACCCAACTTTACCAAACCATCCTCCATTGTTGATCGAATGAAGTGATACCTCAACTGAATGTGCTTTGTCCATGAGTGAAAAGTAGAGTTCTTCGCTAAATGAATGGCACTTTGGCTATCACTCCAAAGTGTCCCATATCCTTGCTCCTGACCCAGCTCCTCAATCAACCTCTGAAGCCATATGAACTCTTTGGCACCTTCCGTGATGGCTACATACTCAGCCTCCATAGTAGAAAGAGCTACAACACATTGTAGCTTGGATATCCAACTCATTGTTGTACCTCCAACTATGAATACATACCCAGTAGTGCTCCTCCCACCATCCAAATCACCTGCCATATCTGAATCCACATAGCCCTATAACTCAACTTTGGAACCTCCAAAATTCAAACAGAATTTTGAAGTCCCTTTCAAATACCTGAGTATCCATTTCACTGCTTGCCAATGAGATTTACCTGGATTACTCATATACCGGCTCACAACTCCCATTGCTTGGGCAATGTCCGGTCTTGTACACACCATAGCATACATCAAGCTCCCAACTGCTGAAGCATAGGGTACCTTCCTCATGTACTCTTCCTCCTCCTTTGTCTTGGGACATAGCTTCTTTGAGAGCTTAAAGTGCTTTGCAAGAGGTTGGGCTACCGGTTTTGCATCATGCATACTGAACCTCTTAAGCACCTTTTCCACATAATCCTCCTGAGACAACTTCAGTGTTTTCTCCTTCCTGTCTCTAGTGATTCTCATGCCAAGGATTTGTTTGGCCTCCCCCAAATCCTTCATGGAAAATTTACTTGCCAACTCCCTTTTCAATTTCTTAATATCCTGCATATTGGATCCTTCCACAAGCATATCATCAACATACAATAAGAGAATAAGGAAGTTACCATTTCTTGTAGCCCAAAAATAAACACAATGGTCACTCTGGCTCCTAGTAAAATCATGCTCAATCATGAAACTGTCAAACTTGAGATACCATTGCCTTGGAGCTTGCTTCAAACCGTACAAGCTCTTTTTTAGTTTACACACAAGACTCTTCTTGCCTTTGACCTCAAACCCCTCCGGTTGGTGCATGTAGATCTCCTCCTCCAAATCCCCATGAAGGAATGTTGTCTTCACATCTAACTGCTCAAGATGAAGATCTTCTACTGCAACTATACTCAAAATAGTCTGAATTGAAGTCATTTTTACTACAGGTGAGAAAATGTCATCATAGTCAATACCTTTTCTCTGTGCAAATCCTTTCACAACAAGTCTTGCTTTGTACCTCTTGTTGCCATCAACTTCGTCCTTCACCCTGTACACCCATTTGCAATGCAATGCCCTTTTGCCCTTGGGAAGCTCAACCAAATCCCAAGTTTGGTTTTGAGTCAATGAGTCCATCTCATCCTTCATAGCATGCTCCCACTTAATCCTAGCATCCACTTTCAAAGCCTCATGAAAGCATTCTGGTTCACCGGCATCAGTGTACAGTACATAATGTAAAGTAGGAGAATACCTATCAGGTGCATGTCTTACCCTTGTAGATCTCCTTACTTCCTGTGGGGATGATGGTGGAGTAACAACAATTTCTTGTTCACCTTGCTCTTCCTCATGAGCACCATGTTCATCAATATGAACAAGAGGCTGTCTTTTTACACCATGCTCTGGGATTGCATCCAAGTCAACAAACTCAGGTGCATCCTCTTCAACCTGTATGTGCCTATCCTTGTACAACCTATCCTCATTGAAAATCACATCTCTACTCCTGATAACTTTTTGGCCAACATTATCCCATAGCCTATATCCCATCTCATCCACACCATAACCAAGAAAATAGCACTTTCTAGACTTTGCATCAAGCTTACTCCTATTTTCTTTATCTATGTGGGCAAAAGCCTCACAACCAAATACTCTAAGGAAAGAGTAGTT
This sequence comes from Wollemia nobilis, assembly GCA_028583015.1. Classification (NCBI taxonomy): domain Eukaryota; kingdom Viridiplantae; phylum Streptophyta; class Pinopsida; order Araucariales; family Araucariaceae; genus Wollemia; species Wollemia nobilis. Next base: position 1,357,623 of record JAQPPZ010001808.1, read on the forward strand.
TATAGGTTTACCTTTCCAAGTCTCCTCTGGAATACCTCCATCCAATGCAGTACAAGGTCCTCTATTTATCAAATAAACTATTGTATCAACTGCACTAGCCCAACAAAACAATGGCAACCCTGCATGCAATATCATGGCTCTGGCACGCTCCATTATAGTTCTATTCATCCTCTCCGAGACTCCATTCTCCTGTGGTGTCCTAGGAGTAGTCTTGACTCTCCTAATTCCTTCCTTTGCGCAATAGTCCTCAAACTCCTTGCTGCAATATTCACCACCATTGTCAGATTTAAGGCATTTTACTTTCTTACCTGCCTCAATCTCCACTAATGCTCTCCACTTCCAAAAAATGTCGAAAACATCAGATTTATGCTTGATTGTGAAGATCCATGTCTTCCTACTGAAATCATCAATGAAGGTAACATAATAAGAGTAGCCCTCAAGAGAAAGTACCGGTGAGGGACCCCACACATCCGAGTGAACTAACTCTAATTTCTCTTTCTTCCTTTCTGGACCAACCTTCAAAAATCTTACCCTTTTCTATTTTCCATATACACAACCTTCATAGAAACCCAAATCAACCTCCTTGAGTTTTGGCAATAATTTTTTGGAGTGAAGGGTTTTCATCCCTTTCTCACTCATATGACCCAACCGCAAATGCCATGCTTTCGCATCATCCTGAGCAGCATAGTTCAATGTACAATAAGATGAGTTCTGTAATAAATACAAAGTTCCAATCAACTCACCTTTTGCAATCACCATTGAACCCTTTGTCACTCTCCATTGCTGGTTTTTGAAAGTAGTGTTGCATCCCTCCAAATCAAGTGCACTGGCTGAAATCAGGTTCCTCTTCAGATCAGGAATGTGCCTAACATTTTTAAGCACCCAAATATTTCCATTTGGCAATTTTACATTCATCGTGCCAATACCCACAATCTCACATGGACAGTTATTGCCCAACAAAACCTCTCCATAATGACCTGGAGTATAATCAAAAAAGTACTCCCTATGAGAAGTGACATGATAAGAAGCTCCAGAGTCCATAACCCAATACTCACTCGTGCAATTTGTTGCAAGAATCAGGGCATCCTGATAAATTGCACCTGTAATGTTTACCTCTTGAGCATCATTCCCATTATTGTCCTCATTCTTATTTCTGTCTTTGCACTCCCTCTTGAAGTGTCCACTCTTCCCACAATGCCAACAATCAATCTTGCTTTTGTCTCTACTTTTAGATCTACCCTTTGATTTTCCTCTGTTCTGGATTTTTCCTCTAGCTTGGCCTTTTCCTCTTTCTTTGTTTCTGCCTCTACTTTCTGTAGATAGTGCTACTCCAGATGATGAAGCCTCCCTTGAGGATTTTCTCCTCATATCCTCACTAAGGATTGTGCTAATCACATCATCAAACACCAACTTTCTAGATCCAGGCACAAAATTACTCACTGCCATTACAACGCTACCCCACGAGTCTGGTAGTGAACAAAGAAACCCTAAAGCCATAACCTCATCATCAAAATCAAGCCCTACAGATTTTAAAGAACCCATAACAACATAAAACTCATTAAGGTGTTCTTGGATAGATCCACCCTCTTGCAACTTCATAGTAAATAGCTTTCTAATCAAGAAAATTTTATTTGAAGCTGAGGGTTTTTCATACAACTTAGCTAGTGTATCCATGGCTCCTTTGGTGGTCTTTTCCTTCCCGATGTTGTATGCAACAGAATCATCCAGGCTCAACTAGATCACCCCTAGTGCCCTCCTGTCTATCAGATCCCATTCCTCATCATCCATCATCCTAGGTTTACCATCATTCTTCCCTTTTAGAGCCAAGTACAGATCATCCTTCTGATACAGATAATCCTCCACTTTGGTTTTCCACATACCAAAATTTTGTCCAATAAACTTCTCTAGTTTAAACTTTGAACTTTCTCCCATTTCTCCCACTCAAATAGAAAACTCTCCTATGAGTGCCCTTTCCCAACAAGATCGCTCTGATACCAGTTGTTAGGAATTCACCATGTACAAACAATACACAACCTATGTGGAAAAACAAATAATAATAGCGATAATGGAAAAATAGTTCAAACCCTAGTTAAGCAGTGCAATAAACAATAAGCAATCACACAAATGTAAGAGACACAAGATATACATGGTTCGGGTAGTGTACCCTACATCCATGGAGAAACAATCAGTCCTTTGTATTATTAACAATACAACAATCTTCTCCTCTTGTACAATGTCTCCTCCCCTCTCTTCCTCCAAACCAGAAAAGAGCATTTCGCCATAGAGGCAATATTTACAGTACAAAATATATAGAGATTCATGGCTTTTCCTCTACCCGAAACCACATAGTGGTGTTGGAATACAATGAGCCAAAAACATGGGCTGATAACCACCCATATGCTTATCACATTCTTATGACAAGTGTTTTTCACCAAGAAAATATAGTTAAATTTCTAGCCATAAATTTTCATTAAAAATTTCTCCATCAACAATATTTAATAGTAATTAAATATTTAATGTTAATTAAATATTTAATGTTGTCCCTTGGAACCCCGTTCAAGGGCCTATTGTTGATCATTGCCCATCAACAATACTCCTTGGCAATTAATTCCTTTCTTATCAATTTGGCTCCATTACCTAACATATTACTAATCATATCTCGTCTTTATAAGGGTGACTATCACTGTTTTAGGTGCCTCAAAAAGGGACTTGATGTTAAATATCTCTAGTTTGATAAATTCATGTTATCATATACAATACAACATGGATATATTTAAAAATATTATATATTTGATGTAATTTATTAAAAAAATAAAGTGTTATAGTGATATATAAATATTTGGTTGGCGTAGTTTTATATCCTTTATCTTGAAGAAAAGGAGAAAGAAAATTTGCAAAGAACAAGGATATACAAAAAGAAGAAGTATATTCTTTGACTTAAGGAAAATTTTGATGATTATTTTATACTTTTAAGGTTAAGGAATATAAAATAAAAGAGAAAGAAGATAAGATATGAGCAAATGCAATGATGAAAATGCATGGAGATGGGCTCTAAGTTGGGGATTCACTAGGTATCAGAGCCCCAGTATGATTGCAATGCATGTGAGCTAAGACCTAACTAGGTTTCATCACTTGTCATCCTCATAAGTCCCAAAAATATTTATGATCAAGAAGTCATGCAAGTATAATCAAGCAACAATGCAATTATATGACAAACAAAAATGCAAGTGGAATATAATATCAAACAAAACATGCAAAAAATGATAGGAAATCATGTAGTATGGATAAGAAAACCAAATGCAATATGAAAACTAAGCTAAATGCAATATGAGAAAATGAAAATGTAAAGTCATGCATAGTATCTTTTTAGGTGCATTATTTTCATTGGTTATTTAAGTTCTTTACCATCTAAAAAAACTAGATGATAGGCTTCTGAGCCAAACTTGGTCATTATGACAAAGGAGACTAGCCAATTGGGCTGAAACTTGCATTTAAGATCTAATTGAGCATTGGTATTATTTTTGTTTTCCTTGAGGGCAAGGTCCACAACCTCAAAAGAATTATTACGAACTCTATTGGAATAATATCACTTGATTCTATTTTGATAGACTTAAATATGCTCTAAGGCATGAATATGCTTTTCATCCAATAACTCCAATTGGTGGAAATGATAAAAATAATACTCATCGAAGACCGAGGTATCTTGCAACAAGATGTTCAGTGAAGGGACCTCTAACTCGAATGGAAATACTAAGTCAATCACATAAACTAAGACATATGAAGAAGCACTTGTAGTAGTTCTCACACTAGTACAATAGGTCCACAAGGTAGGATAAAGCTAGATATGCTAGTCGTGACCAGTCTTACTTACCAAATTCTTGAGGATCTTAACTAAAGACTTATTGGATGCTTCAGATTGACCGTTACCCTAAGGGTAATAAAAAGTTGACCACTTGTGTTGAATCTTGTACTTAGCACAAATCTTATGGACATCCTTGTTCTTGAAAGGAGTGTCATTGTCAAAAACAATTACTGAAAGAATCCCAAACCCACAAAGGGTCTGGTTCAATATGAACTTGGATATCTAAGCTCTAGTTACCATGGTCAGGGGTATGGCTTCAACTCATTTAGTGAAGTACTCTATCGCTATTATGATAAACTTGTGACCATAAAACAATATTGGGTGAATATTCCCTATGATATCAAATATCCACATGGAAAAGGGCCAAGGATAAGAAATAAAATGAAGGTTTTGAGAAGGAGCATGAACAATATTATCATGGTGTTGACACTTTTCATAGCATTGAACATGATCACATGCATATTTCTCCATGGAAGGCCAATAATACCCCATTCGAAGGAGTTTCTTGGTAATCATATTATCGCTAAAATGGCCCCCACATGATCCTTCATGAGCCTCACTAAGAGCTATTTAGGCTTCATCCAAGTTAATTCATCGTAAAAGGATACCTTCAAAAGAATTTTTATATAAAGTATTGCCAATTATACTGAATCAACATGCTATTTTACACAAAATATTATATTGATTACGATCTAAACTATCGAGAACTGAACCATCCTTAAGAAAATTAAATATGTCATTATATCATGGCTCATATGGGGAAGCTTTGATGGTCAAAACATCTAACGATACAAGACTAGAAATAAGTGACATGGGCTCTCGAAATTGTCTAATGATAATTGATGCTTTATCATTGTCCAACTCCAAGAAAAACAAGGATGCAACAGTAACCATGGCATCCGCATGATTGTTGGAGGATCTAGGGATAAACTCTATGGTGACTTGATCAAACGCAAATAGAAGCTTGGTGATAATATTTTTGTAATATTTTAGCTTATCATCCTAATCTGATGAACATCATTAATCTAATTGACCATAAGTTGAGAGACAAAAAATTTAAACTCTAACCTTTAAGGCTAAGGTTACTCTAAGACCAAGGATTAAGTCTTTGTACTCTATAGTATTATTCATGCAAGAGGAACAAAGCTTGAATGAAAGGTGAATGGGTTATTTCTATGGAGTGACTAGAAAATTTCCAATACCAACACCCTTTAAGCATTGAGTTTCTTCAAAAAATAAATTCCAAGACTTTAGCTCTTTAGTTTATACACTAAAGCACTCCTTGGGAAGATCATCTATCACTTGACCCTTTATAGCCTTCTAACCTATGGAGGTTAGGTAAAATTCACTAAGGGCTAAAACCCACTTAGCAACTTGACCTGAAAGGTGGGGCTTAGACATTAAATAACACAAAGGATAAAACTTTGTGACAACAAATGTCTTATGGCTAAGCATATAGTGTCTTAACTGTTGAGAAGAAAACACTATGGTAAGACAAAGCTTCTCTAATGGGGTATACTGGATTTCATATCTAACCAAGGTTCTATTGATGTAGTAGATAACTCACTATTTGTTTTTATCATCATGTTGAGCCAAAAAGGTTTTAGATTTTTATGTAATAAGCATTGGGAGATAATAATCACAAGATTCAGAATAATATGAAAGAAAGTAAATCTCCTAGATGATTGAAATATGTTGTAAATAGAAATCATATAAAATATTACAATGTAGATATGGAGGAAATGAACACTCCATTTTTAAAGTTGTTGAACTACATTGCACTCATCACCAATGGATGGTATTGTACATAAAACTGTACTATACCCTAAGTTACACTATCTAACTATGTCCCCTAACCCTATATCTATCTAACAATGAGGTCTTTATTATATAGTAAAATAGAAACCTTGGCCAAAACTCTACCTAGTTGTGCAAGGGACAACTTGCACATATACAACTTACACTTATACAACTTGCACATTGAAACTTGTGTATTTATTGCATTGAATGAAGTAACTAGATAACTTCCACATAATGTAATCTAATGACCTAAGTATGTACCTTGGAAGATACAGTATATAACCCAAATGATGGAATATACTCTATTTCTACCACCCTCGTGTATTACATTATTTGGGTATTGAAGACTTTAGTCTTCAATATGGATCTTCTTCTTCATCATCTTGATCTTTGTACTCTGTATTCTTTGTATTCAGGTTCAGTAGGTGATTTGTGTCTTCATATGATGCAGAGCAAGTTGTAGCTGAAGCTTATTATTTCATTGGATGATCTTTTGCTTGTTCATATTCATCTTCCTTATCTTCTATCAAATCACCTTTATAGTTCTCCTTGCAAGTATCTTCATATTCATATGATTTTTTATGAAAGAGTAGGGTATGGTCCAATTGTCCTCTCATTTTTTTGTTTTTGATCCTTCTATGATTACCTTTTTGGTGTACTGGTTCTTCATTTTCTTCAACCTGTTCTTCTGTAAATATGTTAGTATATTATGAAATACCACATTATCTTATGATATTTCTATTGATTCTAGGATGTATGTATTTTCATGAATTGAACCTATTGATTTTATTCCTATAGAGGGGGAAAAATGCCCTACCGCATATAATTCTCAAGGTTGGATCCGCAAAGAGAGAAAGCCTTGAGGTGAACCATGGGGGTATGTTGTTCTCTACACTCGATGCTAAGGGGGGAAGGGTTCACCAAGAATGGTTTAAGGACTCGCTCCAAGTCCTCTGGTTTTCAAGAATGTTTGATGTATTCGATTCAAGACAATCACCTAAATTTGGCCTTTCTAGATCTATGCTATGAAAGATAAAGGACAATGCAGAAATACAGAATGCAGGAATACAAGAGCTAACCCTAGTATGATTCTTTCTTTGAATGCTTTTCTAACCCTAGGGTTTCAAGACAGAAAACCTTTAAGCAAGGGCTCAAGAGAATATGCACAAACAATATTAACCCTAAGTGCACACTATATGTTGTTTATCCTTTCAAATGCCTAGAAATTAATTAAATATATTTCTATTAAAATCAGATCTAGGGTTTACAATAGAAATATAAGGCACTCAACAAACAACCTAGAGACTAATTGGAACACTTATCTCATCCGGTGATTTATCCTTGCTTTTATCCCTTATCCAATGATATCAACAATTCTTGTTCTTGCAAGATAACTTGACAAACACTTGAAAAATATGATTAGCGTTAGGGGGCCTACTTAGGCCACTATACAATAGTGCTTGGAGGTGCAAAAGTCAAGCCCCCTAGGTCCTTTTAGCTGACCTTTGATAAATAGAAGTGGAAATTGACCTTTGGAAGAAATCAAACATATGAAAGCACAACAAAATAATATGATAGAAACATAGAATAGAGTATGACACTATGCCCTAGATGCAGCCTAGAATGCAAGTATGAAATCTGGAACAACAATTTTCCCCTAGGTATAGCTCAGGTGAAATCGTACCCCGTAACAGGTGACCATGATAATGCATCGATGGAATCATGCCCCATAGAGACCCAGGCACGATTTCGTAGAAGTGAGATGAAACATCTCAGATCAAAGTGAAATAATAAATGTGAGATGTAGCGAATGAAAACAAGCATGTAACAGAGCGAATTCACCTAGTAGAGAGCGAGGAAGCAAGCAGAAGGGTTGAGACCTCCTGAATAGTTGATCTCTCCTTAGGGCTTCAACACAAATCCACCAAGAGCGAGCAACAACAATCAACAATCCAATGCAACAGAAAACCAATCAAACTTCACACTCCAAAGTTAACTTGCTTGTGAAAGAAGAAGAAGGATGCAGATCAATAAGCGAACACTAAAACACTTTGCGAGAATAATTATCGTTAGCATTAATTATCAAATGTTGTCATGCGTGAGAGTGTGTGAAAAGTGAATTCAAACCCTCCTTATATAGCGGATTTGAAGGTGATACGGGAGGAAAACCAAGGAGGGCCGACGTAAAACATGCCAAACCCAAAGAATTAGGGTTTCCTTAGACAAAACCCTAAAAAGGTGAAATCGTGCCCCATCAAGGCCGACCATGATTTCACCTATGCAAAATCGTGCCCCATCAAGGGCAAGCATGATTTTGCATAGAGAGAGAGAAAAAAGGTAAAAGAGGGGGGAGAAGCCTTATCCTTGCCCTAGGCAAGTCTAAGGGGTCTCCTAGAGGGCTCAAGGAAGATTGCCCACTAAAGTGGGTCAATTTTCCATGTCTACATTTTCCCCCTCTTTGACACATTTATGGCCTAATAAATGTGTCAAAGAAAATATGTAAACACTCACAGACAAAATATGACAAGCAAAAATAGGGTGGTTAGTTTAGAAGAAAAGGGTGGTGCAAAAATGGTGTTATTTTGAACACTTTCTTATTTTACATGTAAATCGAGGCATTAGGGACATTAATACCTCTAAGGCCAAGGTGCTCCCTCGAATTTTATGAGGGACACATCCCTCATGAAAACTTGAAAAAGTGAAAATAAGAAGGGAAGCAAGAAGAAAAAAAATAAGAAGAAGCAAGCGAAAACCAGGGATAAAAGTGAAAAAGGGGTAAACCCTAATTCATTTTTACCGCATAGAAGAGGATAAAGGAGCTCTGGAAAAAAACTAGAGATGGCGCTACCGATGCACTGTTCAGTGATCGTGATGTGTGAGGCTAAAATAGAGGTATAACAAGCATAGGTAGGGTTGATAACCATCCTCGCATTTCAATTTTTGTAAAAACATTTATGCTTTTGGATGATTTTCTGCCAAAACTGATGGTTTTGCCACGTACGACCCAAGCATGATTTCGTGGTCCAACCATGATTTTACCCTAGGTGGTAGTAGTGAAATCACGCTTGATGATAAGGGTCATACACGATTTTGTGAAATCATGCCTCATAAAAAATAGGGTGCAACTTCACCTCGACGCAATCGCGGTCCTAGAAAAGAAAGAAGAGAAGAGAGAAAGAAGCAAGCAAGCTAAAATTTAAAAATGCAAAGTTTGATTTTTAGCAATAAATTTTAAAGTTTTAAATTTAATTCAATTTAATTTAATTATTTTATTGATTAATTAAACTGATGGAAAATTTTTTGTTGTTATTATTGTAGCTTAGAGTACTCGAGAGCCGTGAGTGGCGAGTAGGCTCCTTGGAGGTGGAGCTAGAGGTACTCGAACGGGAGAGAGAGACACATTGGAGGTGGTGGGGCTAGACCACCTAGTGAGGCTACCTCGAGTAGAGGTGGATAGGGCTCTACTGATAGCTCTAGTGGAGAGATGGTACCCAGAGTCATCTACCTTTAGTTACCCATAGGAGAGATGACCATCACACTAGAGGATGTGTGGTGCATCTTGCGCATCCCTATCAGAGGGATGATGATTTATAGAGTGCGAGGGGCCAAAAACCTTGCAATGATTTTTAGGAGGTTGGACCCACTAGGTGAGAGAGCACCATAGTCATGGATGACCTGGTGGGGCGATATGGGGTGGACCCATTGATGACCATGCTCTACGAGGTGGTGGTAGGACTATTGATGTGCCACACTAGTAGGTGATATCTACCATGGACTATGGTGGGTGTAGTAGTAGACATGTGACACCAGGGAGTTTGGTTCGCATGGGGTCCATATGTGTTGGCTCACTTATACAGGATGTTGTACAATATCATGTACAAGTGGTATACAAGGATAGTTTGTACAAATTTGCTCTAAGTATGGAGCTAGGAGCACATAGATGTATGGAGACTAGATGCACTACTAAGACCATTATCTAACTCGAAGCAGCCAATAACATATAGATGGTCTAGATCCCTAGAGCGGGTCATGAGGACCTACACTGGGAACCTACCACTAGCGAGGTAGGTAATAGATGAGCTGAGGGAGGCCAAGATTATATGGTGACCCTAGAATCTACACCCAGGATGGGCTAAGGATAGGATAGAGCTAGTGAGGGTCAAGAGGACTAGATGGTTGACCATAGAGAGGGGAGCCAAAGGTCTTCCAATTTGATCGAGTCCTGAGGTAGTTTGAGATCTTACAAGGAATCTTAAACCTAGAGGATTACTAGTACTAGAGAGTCTACTAAGACCCAGCAAGGGTTGGAGGTGAGCTTGACTTGGCTAGGTGGGTAGAGGAGGACTTGGATGATCCTCCTTACATGGATCCTAAGGTGGATGACATGAGAGTGGCCTTCGACTATAGGTGGTGGTACAGAGGAGTCATGCCTTAGAGGGTCTCCCTACCAGTTTTGATATAGAGGCACCAGGTGATGGACCTGGGCATGCAATAAGCATTTTGAGAGGTAGCTCATAGGGCCATAAAGAGGGTCAAGTAGGGTCGTGTAGCTCTAGGATAGAGATAGGCTCAGGTCCATATTGAGTTAGTGATGGAGGACACCAATGCTACAGGGACCAAGGAGGTAGGGGCATCTAGAGTTACCCCCATAGAGGTTAGGGTACTACCAGGTAGAGGATCGAGAGAGGCCTCCACATCAATAGTAGTCGACCAAGGCTAGGCCTTAAGATGAGGGGATCCGAGGGAGGAGGTAGAGGCACTACGAGCACAGGTGGTGACTCTATAGAGATAGGTGGACCTACTCTAGGAGGATAGGTCCAAGAGGATCGAGGGACTACAAAGCTCATTGAGTACCATAGAGATAGAGAGGGATGTAGCTCGAGTAGAGGTCGATCATCTTCAAGGGGAGGTGAGCCATCTAGACATAGAGCGCTAGAGGGCTCGAGTAGAGGGGATGGCTATCATCGAGAGCAGCTAGGCTAGCGATAGGATCCACCTTCTACAGGTGAAGCTACAGAGGGTAGGGGAGAGGCTGGAGGTGGCCATTCAATAGGCTACCTTTTATGAGACCATGTACTACTAGGTGGTACCAATGGGGTAGAGAGTGATGCTTCCTCCATCCCTCAAATTAGCTAGTAGGTCATGGTCTCGATCATAGATAGTCTCAACTTCACCATCCATGGGTATGCGGCTACCTGGACCACCTCCTCCTCTAGGTAGAGTAGAGGAGATAGGATCTCAGAGCTAGGGCTAGGGATCGGGATGACATACCAATTTTGATTATGGTATGCATCCCTCAAGATTGGTTGAGTGTACCGAGACTAGACTATGGTACACCAACTAGACACTGATGTATCTCTCTTTTCTCATCGAGTAATACATAGCTACTTTTTATATTTTGTGTGAATGTGTGTGCATGTGATATGATTTAATTAAGTGTTCTTTATTTTATATTTTATGTGTCTTAATGCAAAAACTATATGAAATGCATGGATGAAATAGGTGGAAGAAAGAAAGAAACATAAGAAAAAAGAAAAAAAAAGGAAGAAAAGAGGAAGAAAAAGAAGAAGAAGAAGATCCAAAGGTCAACCATATGAAATAGAGAAGGATAGGTGAAACATAGTATTTAAATCAGTGTAGGTCGCAATGGACCAATGTGATTAAATACTATGAATCGTACCAAAAATGGGGAGTTAAACCCACTATGGGTGTAGTACTCACCATAAAGAATGAAGTGTTGGAGTCTGACCCGCTATGGGTGGTTGCTCACTAATTGACTATTGTGGGGTGATTACCCACTAGGATGTATGTCGAGGCCTACTAAAAATGGCCAAGGAGCTTATCCTATAATGGGGTGTTGAGCCCACTGAGTCAAAAGGGAGTATAACTCGATAGGAGATCATATCCGATAAGATACCCGCTAGGATGTATAAATATCCCATGTGGGGTGAAATATAAGGATAAAATATATATTATGCTAGTGCTACCCCCGAAAGGGGTTTTATAGATGAAATACAACATTCAAAGAGTGTGGAAAGGTGAAGAAGAAGACAACTTTGAAAAACACAAAGGATGAAATAAATACACATATTTCCTTGTCAAAGCAAAAAGACAAAGAAGAAAATTCGGAAGCAAAAGAGAGGTGACAAGAAAATATTAACAAACTATCATCCTTGACCCAAGAAATATGATAAATCAATACTTCTAAGACCAAGGAAAAATAGAACTTGAGTGACAAAGAGAAGCAAGAAAGAAGACTGAAGAAGAATCCCTAGGTGGAGATCTTACTAGGCATCAGAATCCTAGTGAAAGTGCAATGCATGTGAGCTACAACCTAACTAGGTATCATCACATGCCATTGTCACAAGATCCCCAAAAATCTATATGATCAAGTAGTCATGAACAAGCAATCATGCAAAATATGACATTCAAGCATGCAAGTTGTGTTAAATGTCAAGCAAGTAATGCAAAATATGACAAGCAACAATGCAATATGAACAATCAAATGGATGCAACGGAAATGCAAATGCATAGCTAAATGATAATTAAGTGATTTGATGTAATTTTTATTTATTATTTTTATTATTATTTATTTTTATACTTTAGTTTAAGCAAACAGGATGATAGTCGACACAAAATCTAAGTGTGTCACCTTTCTTAGCATAAGAAACAAGTGTACCATGGACTGTTTCACCAAAGAAATTTCTAGAAAGCAAGTCATATCTATGATGAAAATCACAGAGAAGTTCCTTCGTAGCTCTTTCTCTGATAGCCATGGCACGATAATCATTGCATTTTTGAACAAGACCATTCTTTTTAACATAAATATTATTATAAGACAACAAAGTAGGATCTTATTTTAAAATAGAAGGCTTATTTTTAGAGCATACAGAATCAATCATATTACAAAACAAGATCTCAAAAGAATAAGGGGGACCATCATCCTCATCACCCACTCCTAACTTTTGATAATCCATATATTCAGCATAAGTCATAAGATGATCATCATTGTCAAATGGTAAAGGTTGGTCTTTACTAGGTATAAAACCTATGCCACATCTCCCAGGCCAGATCTCGACATCCAAAGGCTCTTGAATGCCCTTATGTTGTGGCCCTAAACCTTTACCTACATATCCCATACTAGATAGGATCTGTTTAGGAAGTGGGTAATCATTGGAAAGGTAACAATGAGCAAAATAATGCTCAATGGGAGAGGGGTTGCTACCACGTATATTTTCTTCGAAGGTAGTTCCTACGAAGATAAAGGTACACATGCCAATGTGTACAACATCACCTTTCTTATGGGGTAAACCCATGGTTCTTGGTGATGGTGGTAGCTTGGCTAGATCCAGAAGAGGTTCTCAAAGAAACTGATTATCATGATCCTGAGATGAGAAATTTGAGATGTGTTCCTCACTCATTTTTAAATTTTGAAATTGTTCTGATATCTGAGATGAGGAACATGGAGAAACCATTGAAGAAATAGGACACAGGTTAAACTCAGATTGAGCTCACTCTACATTTGAGCAAAACTCAAATGGTCGAGGGTCACCCAGAATGGTGATAACTTGATTTTTAAATTCAAACTTGAGGTATTGATGAAGAGTAGAAGGGATGACCTTCATTGCATGAATCCAAGGTCATCCAAGAAGAAGATTAAAATATGCAGGACAATGTACCACATAAAACAAAGTATCTAATATTTTAGGCCCAACCTTGAGGGGAAGAGATATGACACCACAGGCCTCTTGGGACTCATTGTTGAAAGCTTTTATAATGATATCAGACTTTGTTAAATATTCCTCTTTTAATCCAAATTTTTGAAAGAATTGATATGTACACAAATTGAGGGAAGAACCATTATCAATCAAAATTCGCTTAATAAAGGTATCCCCAATAAGTGCAGTGATGTAAAGTGAAGAATATTCTTGTAAGTTTGAGGAAGGTTTATCATCATCCTGAGAATGAGATGTGATGTATCCCAAAAGAACCTATGACATCAACTATAGCATTAGGAGAAATATCTGAGGGAACCGATTGTTGCTTTAGAAATTCCATCAAAGCATCTCTATGGTTGGGAGAAGTTTGTAAGAGCTCTAAAACTGATATCTTTGTTGGAGTATTAGCCAACTGCTTCTGAAGATCAAATGAAACCTTAGGCTGTGGTCTCAATACAATAGGTGGAGTCCTTGTATCTGAAACTTTTTTTTATTATTCTTCAAAATCGAACTGGGTTGTAATACAGAATTTTGTCCTTGTTGAGGATGTTGAGTTTGAGCTTGCCTTCTTGTAGTTATCCCAACCATACCAACCATATTACCATAGGGAGGAGGCTCATTCTGATGAGCCACCTAATTTGTTGCTTGTTGATTATGTTTTGGCAATGGATCTTTAAATATTCCCATATCTTGATTGGTAGTTGTAGTTTTTTGGGTAGGAACTTGATTATTCACTGCCTGAGAATTTCCTAAGTCAATACGTCCTGCATCAATCAAATCTTGAACCACATGTTTCAACTTCTTACAAGAATTTGTCCAATGTCCTTCCACTCTATGATATGCACAATGTTGACCTACCTTATACCAATGAGTTGTAGTATCTTGGTTGCCTTATGGGAGGTAACTCAATTGCATTGGCTTCTAAAAGTTATTTTAAAACTGCTTCCATAGACATATTAAGCCTTGTAAAATTCCTTTGTGGAGGTTTCTGAAGTACTATATTTTGTAGGCTATTAGTAACATTATTAATAGGCCTACTATCCATTCCACTATCACCTCCTATGTGTTTATTCTTATGTTGAGACTTAGTAGGTTTCTCTTCTTTGACTTTGAGTTGGCCTCTTTTGATAAGGGCTTGTTCTACTTTTCTTGCTAAATCAATTGCTTGATCAAAATATGTAATAGTAGTAGTCTCTAATGCATAAGATAATTGTTCTTGTAAATTACCAATAAATATCTCAAGCATATCCTTTGGAGGTAAAGTATATCTCAAGCATCCAACTAAACTTCTCCAACGAGCCAAGAATTCTAAAAATTTTTCCTCTTTACTTTGTTTTAAATTGTAAACATCTTTCATTGTTACTTCCTTTTCAATATAAGCACCAAACTATTGAACAAATAATTCTGTTGTTTCCTCAAAACTCTTCAAGGAATAATTAGGCAACCGATAGTACCATTCTAATGCCATGCCACCAAGACTCTTAGGAAATATTTTGAGTAACAACATGTCATCATAAATGAGATCATGGCAAGTTGTTCTAAATCTTCTTAGATGTTCTATTGGATCTTCTATCCCCTTATAAATAGGTAAAACTAGCATAGGAAAATGCTTAGGATAAGGCCTAGCAACAACAATAGGATCCAATGGCTGATTACACATTTCCTTATAACTGTAAGTAAAACTTGAAGGCTGAATCATCTCAACTTTTGAAACCAACTGCTTTACCATATTTGTCAAATTCTGCACTTTTGGATTACTGTTATGCATTATCCCCAGATTCCCTAAAGGAGGAATATATGTGTGTTGAGGAACCAATGCTTGACTCAAGTTGGATGCATGGATACTATTGTTATATGTGGCACCTTGTGAAAATGGACAACTAACATTTGGTGGAATAGAAGCAAAAGTGTTGAGATTAGAAGATTGAGGAGGAAATTGAAAATAATTTTGAGTGACACTACTAATTGGAGGGACTTGTAGATTCCTTCCAATGTTGGTGGTTGTAGTAGTAGTATCAATTACCTGGTTTAAGTTATTAAGATGCATTGATTTAGGCAAGGGGTTATTTTGATCAAGCATAGGAGAGCTTACTGGAGGGGGGAGTGGGGGAGTCTCACCTCTTTCGAGATGAGCCTCCCATTCCATACCTTCCAATATCTTATCCCTATTAGCTTTCATGAAGCCCCAAATATGCTCAAATGATGAAAAGACAAACCCACCATTAGGTCCTTCATAAGGATCAAAACTCATTTCAGTTTCCATGTTATCTTGTTCTTCTGGATCTATGTTAGGATCCTCTCTATCAATCTGATCATATTCTGGAGGAACATAATCAGATTCAAGGTACTTTCACTGACTTCTAAGAAGAGGAGCCATTGAAAGGATAGAAGAGAAATACTAACAACAAACACACAAAAAATATTTTTAAATATGTTATTAAGGTTTTTCTAGCCACACAAATAGAATTAGTGATCTTGTGAAGAACACAAGCTTATACTGAGAGGGGGGGGTGAACAATATATGATCTCTTTTTACTTTTTCATTTATACTTCAAAATAGTAAAGCAATATACCCAAAGCAATATCAAAACAATGCACAAAATCATCCACAAAGTGACACCAATTTTAACGTGGTTCACCCAGAATTGTTGGGCTACATCCATAAAACTTTTCTCTAAAAGTTATCTCAAAGTTCTTTGGGAATCCTTTCCAATTACAATGTTTATGATCCTCGGCCCAAAGGAGATACCTTCCCCCAATCAAAATTTATGAGCCTCTGCTCAAAGGAGATACCTTCCCCTAAATCTGAATTTATGAGCCTCTGCTCAAAGGAGATACCTTCCCCTCTACTCTATAAATGATCACTCAGAAGATCAACTACCTCTACCTCTTGCCAGCACATGGAACTCCTTTCCATCGAAGACCTCCTGTCCTCAATGCTTAGCCTAAGAGACCTCTACCTTCTATGATCATGTCCACAACAGCTCAACAACCTGAACCAAACACAGTCATTTGGTCTAGTACAAGTCTTCCTCTGTCTATCAGATCTGTCCAACACTTGAAAAAATCAATCCTCTACACACAAGCCTTCTCAAAGACTAGCCAAATTTGTCCTCAGGTTCTTCTCAAAGAACCAATGCACCTCTGTCCTCAAGTTCTCTGATAGAACTAACAAACTCAGCTCACAAGTCCTCTGCTAGGACCTGTCCAAATCTGCTCACAAGTCCCCACCGGAACCTATCCAAAACCTCAGCAAGCTCACCAAGAAAAACTTTCTTAGTTGGAAATCACAAGGTGAATTGTTAGAGACCCAATGTGATTTGTCAAACTCATAGAAGCATAAAGAGAATTTTTAGAGACTCAATATGTTCTATACTCAACTCCCAATCTCAAAACTCAACTCAAATCAACTTAGCTCAAACTCAATCTCAAATATGAAAACTCAACTCAAACTCTGAAATGGATAGGATAGAATGCTTTCTTTCAAGAACATGAAACCCCAACAATTGTCAACTATGCAAAGAATCACATAACAATGATACTCATGTTCTTTTCACCATAAATTAGGGCTTCAACAACAATGCTCATCAAACAAGGTTCAATCAACACCATTCAGCTCAAAACACAACCTTGAAGCATTTCACAATCAACATCAAAAAAGGAAACAAGTAGAACTCCTTTTCTCTCCAATATTGTTTGAACAAAAAGCATCCACCAACTCAACTCAACAATAGCATAAAACAAATTTTCAATTCATCAACAAAGGAGTAAGCCCAACACTTTAACCAAGTAAATAATAGCTTGATTATAACCAATTTAATGAAAGCAAATGTCAATCTCAAAGCTTCCCACTTAAGGTTTCACAACTTCACACAAGAAGCAATTAACCTTAAAACATCATGCTTTCATTTCCATAATCAACAAAAAGCACTCTCAACATTACAAGAAATATTTATCCATTATACACCTTATTTCTCCCTTATTGTCTCATCAAAAATAAAGTTTATCTCTTATAAGAATGCAATAAGATACTTCAACAACACCTTCAAACTAATCTTTTATCAAAATAACAACAAGCTTTAAAACCCTTATTACTCCTAAGTTGTTTTTCTTCTAACAAACTTCGTCCATCCGCAACATACACTTAGCAAAAGATTAAATTCGAAAATACCTTAGCCAACATCAAAAAATCGCTTTGGAGAAATTTGCGCCCGAAATCTAACACCACCCACTGCGTCCATGATGAAAAACCCTTTTGCATGATTTGAACGCGGAACCTCCCGTTCGGATAGCG
Source organism: Wollemia nobilis (assembly GCA_028583015.1). NCBI lineage: Eukaryota > Viridiplantae > Streptophyta > Pinopsida > Araucariales > Araucariaceae > Wollemia > Wollemia nobilis. The sequence continues at coordinate 1,375,297 of JAQPPZ010001808.1, forward strand.
CGCCAACAGCCTAGCCACTACTGGTGCACCAAAGGCACCCGGTGAGGTTAAAACCTCACGATGTTATGCTTGTCCCTTCTGTGCTAGGAAAATAAAACACAGTCCTCCCTTCCTTCTGACACGAATTCATAGACAACAAGCTCTACAGCGGACTCGATAAACGTCGAGACAAATGAACGAACAACGGATATGAAAATCGACGAAGACACACAAACAATTAGCGGATTACGAAAACCGGTGAAGACAAACACACGATTAGTGGATTACGAAAACCGACGAAGACGCACAAACGATCAGCGGATTATGAAAATCGACGAAGACACAGTCGAATTTACAACGAGCAACTCCTTTCAAAAATCGGATGGGATCAATCTTTGTTTTCATCGAGGGGTATTAATATGAATCCTTGCCATAAGCTCTTTGACGTCGACGAGGAGATTAACATGTCGGCAGAGGTCTTGGCTAGCGCCCACCATGTTAAAACATTTGTACCATGGATTAGGAGAACCCATTGCAAATAATTAATATTTATTTTAAAAATAATTAAAGGGAACCTTAACAAGGTTTTTAATTATTAAAATAAATATTTCCTCCTGGACCCAATTGCATTAAACTAATGCCTCCACCTGTAATATTTAAACTCGCCAACTTGGGGTTTACAAAAGACCTTTGAAGTCTGTCATCGTCGAACCTTCATCAAAACAAATTATTTGACATCAAATCAAATTCCTTCAAGAGCTTCTTGACATCAATGACAACTTATACACTTGAGCAAATGCAATGTACCCAAAGTACCCAAAATTGCCAACATCTTGCTTAAGATGTTTAAAATAAAGGATATGTTCATGTCGAGTTCACCAAAGATGTAGAGGGGGAAAACTGCCCTATCATGTACAATTCTCAAGGCTGGATTTGTAAAGAGATAAAATCCTTAAGGTGAACCGCAGGGGCATGTTATTCTCTACACTCGATGCTAGGGGGGAAGGGTTCACCAGGAATGAATTTAATTACTCTCTCCAATTCCATGGGAATTTTAGGAATATTTGATGTATTCTTTTGAAGACAATCACCTAAATTTAGCCTTTCTAGATCTATGCTATAAAATATAAAGTAAATGCATAAATACAAAATGCAAAAATACAATATTTAATCCTAATTATGATTCTTTATTTTAATGCTTTTCTAACCTAGGGTTTTAAGACATAAAATCTTTAAGGAAGGGCTCAAGATAATATGCACCAAATGGTATTAACCCTAAGTGCACACTATATGTTGTTTATCCTTTAATACCTAGAAATCAATTAAATATATTTCTATTAAAATATGATCTAGGATTTACAACAAAAATATAAGGCACTAAAAAAACAATCTAGATACTGACTAGAACACTTATCTCATTCGATGATTTATCCTGGATTTTATCCCTTATCCAATGATATCAACAATTCCTGTTCTCGCAAGATAACTTAACAAACACTTAAAAAATATGATTAGTATTAGGGGGCCTGCTTAGGCCATTGTACATCAGCGGTTAGAGGTGCAATAGTCAAGTACCCTAGGTCCTTTTCGCTGACCTTTCATAAAAAAAAAAGTGGAAATGGACCTTTGGAATAAATTAAACATATGAAAGCACATTGAAATAATATGATAGAAACACAAAATAGAGTATGACACTATACCCTAGATACAACCTAGAATGCAGTTATGAAATATAGAAAAACAATTTTCCCCCAGGGATAGCTTAGGCAAAATCATGCCCCGTAACAAAGCATGTAACAAAGCGAATTCACCTGGCAGAGAGAAAGGAAGCAAGCAAAAGGGTTTAGACCTCCCAGATAGTTAATCTTTTCTTAGTGCTTCAACACAAATCCACAAAGAGCAAGCCACAACAATAAATAATCCAATGCAGTAGAAAACCAATCAAACTCCACACTTCAAAATTAACTTGCTTACAAAAGAAGAAGAAGGATGCAGATCAATAAATGAACACTAAAACACTTTACGAGAATAATCATTGCTAGCATTAATTATTAAATGTTGTCATGCATGAGAGTATCTGAAAAGTGAATTCAAACCCTTCTTATATAGTGGATTTGAAGGTGAGACAGGTAGGAAAACCAAGGAGGTCCAATGTATAACATGCCAAACCCAAAGAATTAGAGTTTCCTTAGAAAAACCCTTAAAAAGGCAAAATCATGCCTCATCAAGATCGACCATGATTTATCCTATGAGAAATTGCACTCCATCAAGGGCGAGCACAATTTTGCATAGATAGATAGAGAGAAAAAAAATACAAAAGAAGGGGCAAGAAGCCTTGTCCTTGCCCTATGCAAGTCTAAGGGGTCTCCTAGAGGGCTTAGGGAATATTGACCACTAAAGTGGGTCAATTTTCCATGTCTACAATTCCATCTTGATTCATAATGAGACATGTATTGATCCCATCCATATATCTAAAATTAATCATATAGTTGCTTTCTACTAGCTTGCTTACTGATATGAGATTGAATTTTAGTCCAAGAACACACAATACTATTTGTAGTAGAAGATTTAAAAATGATTTATTGGGTGTTACACATCCATATCCATGTATAGGATAAGTTTGGATGTATACAATTCTTAGTTTGTAACCTTTAGCAACTTCAAGACAATAAAACCATTGTATATTTCTTGTCATATGATGACTATCTCATGAGTCAATAGACCACATGTGTTCATGTTTTGTGAATTGGTTCCTATTGGAGCAAGTTTTACATTCATTGTATGACATTCCTTTACCCATTTGAAGAGGTTGAATTCGAACAAATGAGATAGAATTGTAGCCTTCCTTATAGCCCCCTATATCGGGATATATGATCCCTAATTGAAGTATATAAGCTTGATTTGATGAAACCTTTATTAATCCTTAGGTTTTTAGGCTTCCTTATGTCTCCCTAGTAATGAGATTATGAACACCTAATTTTAGGTTTTGAAGAAAGCTTATATCTTCCCAACTTGATAATATTTGACAAATATTATTATTATCAAGTTTTGTAGAATGCCTTATGACTCCCTAATGATTTTGGAGTATGATATAGTGCTTTTGTAAAAATATAGTTCAATTTTGGTTGATTTTGTACAAATTTTGTAAAGATCAAAAATCAACTTCTTAACACCTTATTACTCCTATTGAACTAAGCACTTTTCAAGTTTTTGAAGAGGTTTTAATGTTGGATTTCATTTGTCCCTTTTTAGAAGTTTTTGAGATAAGAAAATTATAATTTTCCAACCTTAGTAAAAAACCTAATAACCTCTTTTTATATCCCTTGGATTGTTTCTAATTTCTAATAAATAAATTTGATGTAGTAACCCTTGTGGCTCCCAAATTTGGAAAATTAGAAAATTAATAATATTTGCAAAATGTTAAAGAAATTTAATCCAAGTAGAATTCCTTATTTCTCCTAGGTTAAATTGCAAATATTAATTCAATTTGATAAGTTATCCCTTATAGCTTTTGCTTTCAAAATATAATATTTAACCTTAGCTTATAACCCTTATATCTCCAAACATGAAAGCAATAATAAAATGGGATTAAACCTTACCTTTGTCAATATAAATATCCTCATTGTTTGGTGCTTTCTTTGGTTGGATATAACAATAATATAAAAATCACCTTTGGTGCTAGAATCAATGGAGATGCCTTTGAATTGCTTGTCTTCAATGTTGGAACGTAGACGCTATAAAAATAGGAAGGTTTGACCTTCAAGACCAAGAGCCTTTAATTCTCCTTCTTCCTTCCTTCCACATTATGCTTCGGATGGCTTTGACCACCTTTGCTATGCTTTAAACTATGGATTTCCAATACCTTTTATGGATGAATAATCATGGGCTTTGTGACACGTGTCACACCCATTACAAATGAGTGCTCCTCTCCTTATTTAACATACCAATTTCTTGTTCAACACTTCTTGATCATTCTGTAACATATGGGCACTCGTGTGGGCACTTGTGTGAAGCTTGTGGAGGATAACAAGTGTCACCACTTCCTTGATATTCCCTATAACTCCTGCATGAGGTTTCTTGAGTGTTGAGAGATGAAATGGTGCCTTAGAAAGTTTATGCCAAGTGGCATTCAAACTCTCTACATGAAGTCCTTCCCTGTAACATCTTCCAAAGAGAATATTATAACTCCTCAAATCCTTTTGTATGTCATTCCTTTGCTTTGCTACATTTCTTGGGCAGCAAGCAAAATTTTCTTCTGCAAGTGGATTGATGATGCGCTATGGAGCTTTGAATACTGATTTTGGTGCTTCCTTTGGTGGATGATCTTCTCCAAGCTAAATAACTTGAATGTAGCACCTTTGCTCCTTTTATTCTATGCCTCCAACGTATTGATTCCTATGTAGATTTTTGATGTCTTTTTCGTAGTAGATGTGCACTCTTTTTATCTATGTAAATGTAGCTTGATGATGGCCTTTTGTGGGCTTTGATTCTGCAGGTGCATCCATCCAAGATGAGCCCTTTGAGTGGCTCCTTTTTCTTGGGAAGAAGAGTGTTGATGTTCGGCCTTCCTTGGCTGATTTACCTTGTATATATTGTACCTTTTGAGGCACTTTCAAATCTTCTATTTTTCTATAAAAACTAGATTAGAGTAGTGCAATAATATGTACCATAAATTGTATATAAGGCTTTTTTAATGTACCTTCTTTTGCACTCTTTTTCCAGATCTGAAATTCTGGTTTTATGGCAGATTTTTCCTACAATATAAGGGTTTTGAGGTTGTATTTTATGAGTAGACACCTTCCCCTTTTTTCTTGGACACTTTGATAACAAATCCAAGCTTAGATAACAGTAGATAGAAGCTCTTTAATTGATGCAATTTTCTGCACTTTCTTTCCTTGCATCTAACCTTGTAATGCTTTGGATTTGAGACTCACCAAGTCTCAATATTTGAAGCTTCTATTTCTATTTTTGGTTAGTTGTATTCTTCTCCATATTTTGGAGGATTCTAACCTATTTTGGTGGATTCACTTGGCCACTATGAGTTGCATATTTTTGTGCTTTAATAGTGTCTTTAGACACTTGATACAGATCAGATTTTGTGCCCTTCAAAAAACACAAAACTAATTTATTTTGAGAGTAGTATAATAGTGCAAATAAATCTAATAGACTTTATTTTTAATGCACTAAAAATTTCACCTTATCACTCCAATCAACTCTCAAGATAATGCACTTAATCAAATTTACTACAACTAATCAAGAATAATCTGAAATGAACCTTCAATAATTATTTTGCAATTTCACTACAATTTAGTATTGTAGGACTTAGTCTTCTTTTTCTTTTTCCAAAGTAGATGATAGGTAGTTGATAGAAGCAATTCTAAAATCTAATAAACTCCTAATTAATGTGCAAATGAACCTTAAAAGAACCTTTTTTCCTTTTGCACTTTTGAAGACTGTAATCTAATTTTCTTCTTGCAACTTTAATCCAAATTCAAGTGCTCTAACAAATCTGATAAGTAATCCAATTAATGAATCTACTTGCACCAAAATTTTCTTACCTTTTGAAAGTTTCTGTAGCTCTTTTTCCACTTTTGTAGAGGATGTAGATCTTGGTGTCTAGGATCACCAAGTTGTTGCTTCGAGTAGGATCTTGCAACTCTTTATAGACTGTCCTGAACAACTCCTTCTTCACCAAATGATGGTCTCAAACTTTATTTCATGAGCCTAGGATTTGGTGGCTTGTTCTCCTCTTTTTTTCTCCTCCTTCTACTATAGATTTGGAGAAGTCTTTATCTCTGAAGTGGTGCCTTCTTGCTGTGAGAGGTAATCTTCAAATATCCAAGATTTGGTGAGCTTCTTCTATCTTCAAGTCTTCTTGTCAAATTCTTGACTTCAAGGATGCTTGACCATCTTCTTCTAGGATTTGGCACTCCTTGCCAAATTCTTCTTCACATATTTGGCGCTCCTTTCCAAATTCTCCTTCACATATTTGGCACTCCTTTCCAAATTCTCCTTCACATATTTGGCACTCCTTTCCAAATTCTTCTCTTGGGCTTGTTGTCGGATGGTGATAATTGTCCCAAGTCCTTCACTATCAGGAGCTTCTCCTTGGTAGTGAATTTCTCCAATGATTTCTCCTAAGAACTCTTTTGATGATCTTTAGAAAGGCTCTACAGGCCTTTTTCTAGATTCTTCTTAAGACCTCTCCTAGGTCTTCAATCTTGTAGCTTATGATGGTCTTCCTTGAGACCTTATCTTCAACCTTCTGCTCTTGGAAGTGTTGGTGGTGAGATATTCTTCTAGATATCTGATTCTACTGCTTTTGGATTTGATCATGACTCACCTAGTCCTTATTCTTCTTCTTCCAAGACTAGAAGTTCTTCAATGAGATCTTCACCTGATCTCTTTGCTTGCTTCAGGTGTTGAGTTGATTCTGAAGAAGATACTCTTCCTAACTCTCTTGTAGGAAGTTTCCCAACTCACTGAATCTTCTTTCCCTACAACAAATATATTAGTACTGAAATATTTAGTCTACTTCTGAATCAGATATTCTCTTTGAATTCTTCTTCAGGATCAAGGCTTCTATGGCCTTTTTCAGTATCAAGGTTTCTATAGTCTTTTTCAATATCAAGGCTTCTATGGCCTTTTTCAGTATCAAGGCTTCTATGGCCTTTTCTAGTATCAAGGATTCTATGGCCTTTTTAGTGTCAAGGCTTCTATGGCCTTCTTAGTATCAAGACTTCTATGGCTTCTTCTTCAAGGCTACTATGGCCTTTTGTATCAAGGCTCCTTTGTCTTGTTATTCAACTGTGAAGTTCTTCAATCCAATAATGGAGATCTTCAGTTTCTTAACTTCACCACAACTCTTCACTAGAAGTCTTCTTTCACAATATTCTTCTCTTGCACAAGGAACTAATATCTGCACTATGAAGGCATGCCGACCTTCGGGAAACAAAGTTGGAGTCTCCTAGATTTCTATTGTAGGAGGATTCCCAATCCTCTGAGAATTAATTTTTTACAACAAAAGAAACTTTAGGCAATAGTTAGAAAATTCTAGATCTCTTGGATGATCTTCACTAGATGATTTGTCAATCTAGTGGATTGAATGTTGAGTCCTAGTCTTCACGAGTTTTTCTTGCAACTCTATGGAACAGACTCTAGTCAAATATAATCTCAGTATTTCTAGAGCTGATATTTCTTTCAATCCTAACTTTGTGACTCTCCCTAATTCTACCACCTAGACTCTTTTGAGATTTTTTGATAGTGGCTGGTCCAGTAGTGCGTCAGGTTGACAAAAAAACTTAGGCTCAATAATAATGGTGGTTTCCCTATACATAGACTAGATCTACTATAGCTTTGATACCACTATTAGCTTTTGATGTAATGAGCACTGGGAGATAGTAATCACAAGATGCAGAATAATATGAAAGAAATTAAATCTGCTAGATGACTAAAATATGTTGTAAATAGAAATCATATAAAATATTACAATGTAGCTATGGAGGAAATGAACACTCCATTAATAAAGCTATTGAACTACATTGCACCCATCACCAATGGATGGTGATGTACACATAATTGTACTATACCCTAAGCTACACTATCTGACTATGTCCCCCGACTCTATATCTATCTAACAATGAGGCCTTTCTTATATAGGAAAATAGATACCTTGGCCAACACTCTACCTAGTTGTGTAAGGGACAACTTGCACATATATAGCTTGCACATTAACACTTGTGCATTTATTAAATTGCATGAAGTAACTAGATAATTTCCCCTAAAGTAATATAATATCCTAAGTATGTACCTTGGAAGATACATTTACATAACCCAAATGATGGAATATACTCTATTTCTAACACAAACCTCCCAAAGCGTGAGTAGGTGATTGTTATGTAAAGCATCAAATTCTTATCCATTGTAAAGGAACTAATACAAGTGGGAAAGTGAGATACCTTTTTAGTTCATAAAAAGCTTACTAACACTCAGAATCCCATTGGAATATTATGTCTTTCTTAAGAATCTTAAGAAAGGGTTGATACGTATCGACTAACTAAGCTAGGAATCAATGAATAACTTAAATTCTACCTTGCAAGCTACATAATTCGGTTAGGGTATGGAGAGGAGGTATATTTGTGATAACCACTATCCTAGTAGGGTCTACTTCAATACCTCACCTAGACATGATGAAACCTTAAAACTTGTCAAATGTGACTCCAAACACACACTTAGAGGGCTTAAGCCAAACACTAAACTATCGAAGTCTTTCAAAGATTCATATTATATAGTGAACATGATCCTTTCAATGTATAGAATGACTCAAAATATCATCCATGTAGTCCTCTAGAATATCATGCATCATTTCATAAAACATATAAGTCATAGCCCTCTAATATATGGCACCAATGTTCTTCAAGCCAAAAGGCATGACTTTATAATAGAAGGTATCCCATGGAGTAATGAAAGTTGTCTTGGCTTGATCCTCAAGGGTAACCATGATCTGATTGTATCTTTAAGAACCATCCATGATAAAAAGCATTCCACATTTGGTAATGAAATATATGATCATATCTATGTTGGGGAGAGAAAAATCATCATTGGGACATGCTAAGTTAATGTCCCCAAATTCGGTACATATTCTGATTGTTCCTACCTTCTTAGCCACAAGAACAATGTTGGAGATCCAATTAAAATAGTTGATGGCTTTGATAAAACCAATGTCAAAGAGTTTTTGGAGCTCTTCCTTGACTAAAAGGGTGACCTTAGGATGCAAATATTCCTAAGTTTATTCTTAACAGGTTTAGCACTAGGCTTCACTACCAAATGATGTATAACAAAGAAGGGATCAAGCACTGGTATGTTGGCATATGACCAAGTAAAAATATCATGAAATTGAAGAACACAAGCTTATACTGAGAGGGGGGGGTGAACAGTATAAGACCACTTTTCTATTTTTCTTTCAAAACAACTTTCAATCCAAAATTATGCAGTATAAAGATAGCAGTAATAACAACAGTAATCAAAGCAATGCACAACACACCATCCACAAAGTGACACAACAATTTACGTGGTTCACCCAATGTGGGCTACTCCACGGATAAAACTTTTCTCTAAAAGTTATATCACGGTTCTTTGGGAAACCTTCCCAATTACAAAGTTTATGGGCACCAACCCAAAGGAGACACCTTCCCCTAGCTCTGCTCTTTAGTGGTGATCCTCTAGAAGACCTCTATCTCTTCTGCCCTTAGCAAGTGGAACTCTATCCACAGAAGACACCTGTCTTCCCTGCTCTGGCTGGAGATCTCTGTCCTCAACTCTATCACCGCAAAGTCGTTCCTCAAGTTCGCACCAAACACAGTCCTTCGGTCTGGCACAAATCTGTCCTCTTCCTCTGTTCTTTTCTGTTACAGTCGCACTTGGTCGAAACCAACTTTTCACCGTCTACGCAAACACAGCAACACTCGATTAACTTATGCTCTTCTGCAAAACCATAGCAGCACAGTCTTTGCACATCCAACGCAAACACAACAGCATAGTTTTTGCACTCTTTCTCAAACACTATAGCACAGTCTTCGCACAGTCTATGCAAACTTAGTAGCACAGTCATTGCACACTCTACACAAACACCGTAGTCGATCAGACTTCCACTTATGCACCTCTACGATCGAACTTCTCCCCGCACTCTATCTACGCAAATCACACTTCGAACGCACACTTGATCGATGGCCAAACTCTTCAAGCAACCCTCCTTTTATACTCACAATCTCAAGATTAGAACCTTGATCTTAGTCGGCTGCACATCCCTAAAACAACGTCGACGCAAAACCCTACGCTGCGTCGGCCCAGATTTAACTCTGTCGGCTCCACTGCCTCCCTGTAGCTTCTGGCATGAAACTTCAACATGTCACGATATCGCGACACCTTTGCCTGCCGTACACCTTCTATTACCTACTGTCACGAAATCGTGACCCTTTTTGCCTTTGTCTACCCTGACTACTTCCTTGTCACGAAATCGTGACACATCTGACTTTTGCTGACGTCATCTGCAACTCTATCATGAAATCGTGACCCTTTTTGCCTTTTTTTGCCTTGACTACTTCCTTGTCACGAAATCGTGACACATCTGACTTTTGCTGACGTCATCTGCAACTCTGTCGTGAAATCGTGACACTTTAGTCTTCATGGCCTTCTTCTCTTCCTATGTCACGAAATCGTGACATTTCTGATGTCGTACAGCCTCTCTCCTCTTAGAGTCACGAAACTGCGACATGTCACGAAATCATGACATCTTCATCCTGCTAGCTTCTTTACTTCTTCCTGTCATGAAATCGTGACGCTTTCAGCTCCTGAAAGCTTTCCTTGCAACCTGTCATGAAATCGTGACACTTCTGGCTTTCATACACTTTCTTTGCAGCTTATTGTGAAATTACGATGCTTCTCCTTTCAGAATCTTCTCTTTGCTGCATGTCACGAAATCGCAACACTTTCTGCATCCGTACGCTTTTTCTTTAGCCTGTCGTGAAATCACGATGCTTCTTATTTCAAACTCTTCCCTTAGTTGCATGTCACGAAATCATGACAGTTCTCTCTTCAAGCTTTTTAGCATGTCACGAAAATGCGATAGTTCTCACTTGGAACTTTGCATCATGTCACGAAATCATGACAGTTCCTAAATAACATTCTCTCTCTTCGATCTTGTCATGAAATCGTGACAGCTCACCCTGTGAACTCTCTCTTCAGCATCATGTCACGAAATCGTGACACTTTTTCGTCCGTACAACCTTCTTGGCAATGTGTCGCGAAATCGTGACACTTTTCCTTCTCTGCCTTTCTGCACCTTTCGAGTCACGAAAATGCGACATGTCGCGAAATCGTGACACTTTCCATCTTGCTCTGCTTCTCTGCCAACATGTCACGAAATCGTGACAGTTTTTGCCACTGCCTCTCTTTCTTCCAACATGTCACGAAATCGTGATAGTTTTGCCAAAACTTTCTCTCTCCTAAAACATGTCGTGAAATCATGACAGTTTTGCCAGCAGCCTCTCTTTCCTGAAACATGTCGCAAAATCGTGATAGTTTTTCCAGTCGCCTGCAAACTTTTTCTTACTTGGCTTTTTCTTGATCTTTTGCAACTGGGCTACTCTGATCTTCTTGGAAACTTACTGACCAGCTGAAACCTTCATCAAAACAAATTCTTTGACATAAAAACAAATTGCTTCAAGAACTTCTTTGACATCAATGACAACAACTACACTTGAGCAAAGGCAATGTACCCAAGGTACCCAAAATTGCCAACAATCTCCCCCTTTGTCATTGATGGCAAACCTTTACTAAAAGTACATCTTCAAGAGCCAAAAATGAAAGCAATCTGAGCTGACAACTGAGAATCTTTCTTTGAAGTTTTTGCTCCCCCTGACTTGAAGCTCTCCCCCTTACTCATATCTCTCCCCCTTACTCAAATCTCTCCCCCTTTGTCATCAATGGCAAAGGGTCACCTTTGGGGCTCGGGACTAAGAATGAGCTTCTTAGCTTAGTCCCTCCCCCACCTCCTTGATGAGGTGATTAGAATAGGGGTGGGAGTAAAACTCCCATTAGGCACTCATCATCATCAGTGTCTACAATTTCTTTGCCGGGCCTTCTCTTGAACTCTTTGTCCATATTTTTGTTTTTGTCACTTTTCTTGTTCTTGTTCTCATCCCTGTTTTTGTCCACGCCTTGATCCACGGACCTGTTCATATTACTTTTCCTATTCCTGTACTTTGGAAGATCAGCTCAGCACTGTCTAGCTGTGTGGCCTGCATTGTTGCACTTATAACAAGTAACAATATTATTTTTGTTCGGCATACCTGTTCTTTGAATCCGCCTGTTATAACTAACCGTGTTCCTGTAATTAGCCTTGCAGAAAATTGCCTTATGCCCAAACTGATTACAAGAGTAGCAATACCCTTGAAAGAAATTGCCACCTCTGAAACTGTCTTTTCTTACTTGAGTCATGCAATGTACAGCCATATGACCAAACCTGTGACACGCAAAACAACTACCATGAAATTTTCTTTTAATCGATCTCTTGGGTCCCGAAAACTTTTGCTTCATATTCAGAAATCTGTTTTCTATTTCTGCGCTTTCATCACTCACGGACTCTTTCTCTGAAATACTCTCTTCATCAGAACTCTCTTCTTTTTGACATCTCTTACTGGATTCCCCAACATGTTTCCTGTGCGGCTCAACAAAACCGAGACCTATTTTATCTATTGGTTTTCTTTGACTTTTGATGAGAGACTTAACTCTTTTGGAGCTTTCTTGAAACCTGTATAGCTTATCCTTGTATTCTTTATTTTCCTCTTTCAAGGCAGCCATTTTCTGTTCTAATTCACTATACTCAAGCACCTTAGATTCTAACTCATTCTTGAGTTCTTGTGTCTTAGCCATAGAGATGTCAAGACTTTCTATGAGTTCATCTCTCTCCATACAACATTCATCTAACTTATCCTTGAGTCTAGCATTCTTCTTTCTTTCCTTTTTCAAAACACTAAGAGCATTAGTAAGTTCACATTCAAGATCCTCTATTTGATTGCATTTTGAATTATCAAGGCCTTTTTCAGATTTCTTATCACTAGAGGTGCTATCCTTTTCAAAAACCATACATGCATCTTCCTTATCATTTTCTGAAGCATCCTCATACATACTAGCAACCAATTCATTATTTGTGCAATTATCCTCAAGGTGCCCAAAATTTCCACATCTAAAACATTTCATGACAATGAATTTATGTTTCGGTTCTTCCTCCTTTTCTGAAATGAACAACATCTCATTTTCATTATCACTAGAAGAACTTTCACTATCACTGCTAGAACACTTACTTGCTTTGTCTAGGTAGAAGCTCTTCTTGTTCTTGTGTGAATGCCTCTTTCCTTGATTGTTGTGCTCATCTTTGTTCTTTCTGTAATACCTGTGCTTTTCAGAATCCTTGCTCTTAACATCCTGTATATCTTCATCACTTTCATTCTTTGAAACAGTACAGTCAGTAGCATAATGACCAAACTTTCCACAGTTGAAACATCTTATGTTTTTCTTGCTTTTGTGTTTTCTAGAGAACTTGCCTTTCTTGCTGTAATATGCCTCTTCATCACTAGAAGACTCATCACTCTCTTGAATCTGTTTGCCCTTTGATTTCTTGGTAGCTTTGAAAGCTGCCTCTTTCTTGACATCAACTTTCACTTGAGTTCTCAACTCAAATGCTGCAAGAATACTATGGAGCTCATCCTTTTTCAATTTATCTAAATCTTTAGCTTCCTCAATAGCAGAAATCTTTTCACTAAATCTATTAGGAAGGGATCTTAAAATCTTATCACACACATCATTTTCAGCAAGCTCAAGACCTAGGTCTTTCATGGAGTTAACAACCTCATCCATACGAAGCATGTAGTCACTAATATTTTCATCATCATTCATTTTGAGTTGTTCAAACATACCTTTAAAATGTCTCAATTTGGCCTTTCGGACATTTGCATCACCTCGTATGAACCACCTCGCAATTGTTTCCACATTTCACTAGTTGTCTTGCAATGAATAACTTTGGTGAGATCTGCTTTCTGTAAGCCTTTCAGGATTGCATTCATGGCTTTTGAATTGTTGTGAAGCATGAGCCTGTCTTCTTTAGTATAAGGACCATGTTCAGGAATAGTGTACTCGTCTTCAATCACTTCCCATACCTCATTACCAAGTGCCATTAGATAAACTCTCATTCTTGCACTCCACAGACCGAAATCTGATCCATCAAGAATAGGTGCTGCATTGCCACCTAAAAAATCCATTGTGTTCTTAACCAGTTCTTCCTTCCGACTGTTAAACCTTTTCGAAGGAACCCGCTCTGATACCAATTGAAGAACACAAGCTTATACTGAGAGGGGGGGTGAACAGTATAAGACCACTTTTCTATTTTTCTTTCAAAATAGCTTTCAATCCAAAATTATGCAGTATAAAGATAGCAGTAATAACAGTAGTAATCAAAGCAATGCACAACACACCATCCACAAAGTGACACAACAATTTACGTGGTTCACCCAATGTGGGCTACTCCACGGATAAAACTTTTCTCTAAAAGTTATATCACAGTTCTTTGGGAAACCTTCCCAATTACAAAGTTTATGGGCACCAACCCAAAGGAGACACCTTCCCCTAGCTCTACTCTTTAGTGGTGATCCTCTAGAAGACCTCTATCTCTTCTGCCCTTAGCAAGTGGAACTCTATCCATAGAAGACACCTATCTTCCCTGCTCTGGCTGGAGATCTCTGTCCTCAACTCTATCACCGCAAAGCCGTTCCTCAAGTTCGCACCAAACACAGTCCTTCGGTCTGGCACAAATCTATCCTCTTCCTCTATTTTTTTTGTTACAGTCGCACTTGGTCGAAACCAACTTTTCACCGTCTGTGCAAACACAACAGCACTCGATTAACTTATGCTCTTCTGCGAAACCATAGCAGCACAGTCTTTGCACATCCAGCGCAAACACAGCAGCATAGTTTTTGCACTCTTGCTCAAACACTGTAGCATAGTCTTCGCACAGTCTACGCAAACTCAGTAGCACAGTCGTCGCACACTCTATGCAAACACCGTAGTCGATCAGACTTCCACTTATGCACCTCTATGATCGAACTTCTCCTCGCACTCTATCTACGCAAATCGCACTTCGAACGCACACTTGATCGATGGCCAAACTCTTCAAGCAGCCCTCCTTTTATACTCACAATCTCAAGATTAGAACCTTGATCTTAGTCGGCTGCACATCCCTAAAACAACGTCGGTGCAAAACCCTACGCTACGTCGGCCCAGATTTAACTCTGTCGGCTCCACTGCCTCCCTGTAGCTTCTGGCACGAAACTTCAACATGTCACGATATCACGACACCTTTGCCTGTCGTACACCTTCTATTACCTACTGTCACGAAATCGTGACCCTTTTTGCCTTTGTCTGCCTTGACTACTTCCTTGTCGCGAAATCGTGACACATCTGACTTTTGCTGACGTCATCTGCAACTCTGTCGCGAAATCGTGACCCTTTTTGCCTTTTTTTGCCTTGACTACTTCCTTGTCGTGAAATCGTGACACATCTGACTTTTGTTGATGTCATCTGCAACTCTATCGCGAAATCGTGACACTTTAGTCTTCATGGCCTTCTTCTCTTCCTATGTCACGAAATCATGACATTTTTGATGTCGTACAACCTCTCTCCTCTTAGAGTCGCGAAACTACGACATGTCACGAAATCGTGACATCTTCATCCTGCTAGCTTCTTTACTTCTTCCTGTCATGAAATCGTGACGCTTTCAGCTCCCGAAAGCTTTCCTTGCAACCTGTCACGAAATCGTGACACTTCTGGCTTCCGTACACTTTCTTTGTAGCTTGTCACGAAATCGTGACGCTTCTCCTTTTAGACTCTTCCCTTTGCTGCATGTCACAAAATCGTGACACTTTTTGCGTTCGCACGCTTTTTCTTTAGCCTATCGTGAAATCACGATGCTTCTTATTTCAAACTCTTCCCTTAGCTGCATGTCACGAAATCGTGACAGTTCTCTCTTCAAGCTTTTCAGCATGTCGCAAAAATGCGACAGTTCTCACTTGGAACTTTGCATCATGTCGCAAAATCGCGACAGTTCCTAAATAACATTCTCTCTCTTCGATCTTGTCATGAAATCATGACAGCTCACCCTGCGAACTCTCTCTTCAACATCATGTCGCGAAATCGTGACACTTTTTCGTCCGTACAACCTTCTTGGCAATGTGTCACGAAATCGTGACACTTTTCCTTCTCTGCCTTTCTGCACCTTTCGAGTCGCAAAAATGCGACATGTCGTGAAATCGTGACACTTTCCATCTTGCTCTGCTTCTCTGCCAACATGTCGCGAAATCGCGATAGTTTTGCCAGCTGCCTCTCTTTCTTCCAGCATGTCGCAAAATCGTGACAGTTTTGCCAAAACTTTCTCTCTCCTGAAACATGTCACGAAATCGTGATAGTTTTGCCAGCAGCCTCTCTTTCCTGAAACATGTCACGAAATCGCGACAGTTTTTCCAGCCGCTTGCAAACTTTTTCTTACTTGGCTTTTTCTTGATCTTTTACAACTGGGCTACTCTGATCTTCTTGGAAACTTACTGACCAGCTGAAACCTTCATCAAAACAAATTCTTTGACATAAAAACAAATTGCTTCAAGAACTTCTTTGACATCAATGACAACAACTACACTTGAGCAAAGGCAATGTACCCAAGGTACCCAAAATTGCCAACAGAAATTTCTTCAAAAATTGGTCAACTACTCTTGCTAGTCCATGGGTAAGGCTTTTCCTAGCTTAAGGATTCTAGGGCTCTCTTCAGATTCTATGTTAACATCTATGGTATCCTTAATAATAATATGAGACTCATTCTCATAAGGAGGCGGAGTGAGGATCACTCCTAGTTGTTCAAGGTCCTCGAGAGACATAGAACAAAAATCCTCTTGAGAACTAGAAGAATCAACATGCCCAACACAAGGGATTGACTTTTCAATGAATTTGTATCAAAATATATCCTTATGGTCCATGTCACAAAGAGTATCCTCTTCAACATACACCCCTAGGGTTGCTACTAAATCAAGATGCACCAAAGTTACCACATTGTAAAACAAAATGTTAGTGGGATAAGGTCATCCCCTCATCCTCATCACTCCACTCTGAGCCTTGATGATCCAAATATTTAGCATAATTAATGAGGTTATCATCATCATCAAATGGTAAAGGTTGGTTTTATTGGGTATTAATCCTATACCACATATCTTAGGCCAAAGCTCAACTTCTAAAGGCTCTTCAATACCTCTATGTTGTGGCTCCAAACCTATCTTATATATCGTATACTATATAGGATATGCTTGGGAAGTGGGTAATTATTGAACAAGTAAAAATGGACAAAAGAATGATCTACAAGAAGAGGTTTACTACCATGGATATTTTCTTCGAGGGTTGTACCCATGATGATAAAGGTACACATGCCAATTTGTACGACTTCACCCTTCTTATGAGGCAAACCCATAATCATTGGTGAAGGTGGTAGCTTGGCTAAATATAGAAAAGACTCTTGAAGAAAAGGATTGAATTGATCTTGTGATGAAATACCAATTAGCAGTTCCTCATTCATATTTAGATTTTTAGGTTTCTTGGTAACATGAGATGAAGAAATTGATGGACATGAATTAAGACTAGATTGAGCTTACTCAACCATTGAACAATAATCAAAATGGATGAGGGTCACCTAGAATGGTGATAATTTGATCTTTGAATTTGAACTTCAAACATTGATGTAGAGTAGAAGGGATAGCCCTCATTGCATGAATCCAAGGGCATCTAAGAAGAAGATTAAAATATGTGGGGTAAGGTACGACATAAAAAAATGTACGTAAGATATTAGGTCCAACCCTAAGGGGGAGGGATATAATACCACATACCTCTTGGGACTCATTGTTGAAATATTTGATGGTGACATTGGATTTAATTAAATATTTCTCTTTTAATCCTAAATTTTGTAAAAAATGATATGTGCATATATTGAGGGAGGAACCATTATCTATCAAAATTTGCTTGATGAACGTTTCCCCAATAAATGCAGTTATGTAGAGGGAAGAATCCCCTCAAAATTCTAAGGAAGGAATATTGTCATCTAAAATTGTGATATGATGTATTCCAAGGGAGCCTACAACATAAAATATATCACTAGAAGTAATTTTTTGAGGGACAAATTGTTGACTTAGAAGCTTCAACAAGGCTTCCCTATGAATAGGAGAAGTTTACAAAAGCTCTAAGAGGGAGATATTTTCTGGGGTACTAGCTAACTATTGTTGAATGTCAAAGGAAACTTTAGGTTGAGGTTTCAAGATTAAGGGTGGGCTTTCTATTCTCATTCTCATTTTTGGGTACTCTTAAAAACTCAGGGTGGTTTTGAAGGTTGATTGGATGCAAAACTCATCTCCTACTAAGATCATTGAGTCGGTTGAACCTAAATTTGCCAACAATATTGTTGTAGAGAGGTGGCATAATACGATATAAAACTTGGTTAGCTACTTGTTACCCATGGTTAGGTAGGGTATCTTGTAATATCCCCATGTCTTGATTAGTTGTGGGTGCTTGTTGAATAGGAGGTTGAATTTTTTTGGATGAGTAGGTTGAGAACTCTTTATAATAAGGCAATTTTATTCAATTAATTTATGAACCACATGTTTTAATATCTTACATGAATTTTTCATGTACCCCTCCACTCTATGATGTTCCCAATGTTGAATAAGCTTATACCAGTTAGCCATGGTATCAGGATGCCATATGGGAGGTAAATCAATCATATTTACTTCCAAAAGTTGCTTTAGCACAAATGAAATAGGTTGATTGAGTCTTGTGAAATTCCTTGGTGGACGTTTTTGAGGTTGGCTAGGCACCATATTTTGCAAGGTTTTAGAAACACTATTAATAGGTATGTTATTCATTACACCATCATCAACTACATGCTTGATATTATACTAAATTTTCATGGTCTTATCTTCTTATTTGATTTGGTTTAATTTGACCTCTTCGAATGAGCGCTTGCTTTACCCTTCTTTCTAGATATATTGCTTGGTCAAAAGAGGTAATAGTTGTTGTTTCCAATTCATATCATATTTGCTCTTGTAAATTTTCAATGAAAATCTCTAGCATGTCTTGAGGAGGTAAATTATATCTTAACTATCCAACTAAGATAAGAATTCTAAAAAGCTTTCATCTTTACCTTGTTTCAACATATAAACATCCTTCATAGTCACATTTTTCTCAATATAAGCTCCGAATTATTGAACAAACAATTCCACTATCTCTTAAAAATTCCTCAAAGAATGATGAGGTAGTTGATAATACCATTCCAATGCCATACCACCAAGGCTCTTAGGGAACATATTTAATAACAACATGTCATCATATATAATATCATGGTACATTACCCTAAACATCCTTAAATATTTAATTGGGTCCTCTATTCCCTTTTAAATAAGTAAAACCGATATTGAAAAATGCTTAGGGTAGGGCCTAGAAGCTGCAATAGGGTGTAAGGGTTGATTGCACATTTCCTTATAACTATAGGTGAAACTTGGAGGTTGAATCATATCCACTCTTGAGACCAATTGTTTCACCACATTTATCAAGCTTTGCATATTGGGATTGTTGTTGTGCAATACCCCTAGGTTCCCTAAGGGAGGGTTATAGGTAGATTGTTGAAAGGGAGCATCGCTAATGTTGGAGGTATTGACACTGTTATGGTACAGGTTACGATATGTGGTTTCTTTCTATGGAGGATAACTAACATTTGGAGGAATAGAAGCATGAATATTGAGATGAGCATAATGAGAAGGAAATTGAGCATAATATTAAGATGCACTACTAGTTGGAGGAGTGGAATTCTTCCAATGTTGGTGGTTATAGTAGCAACATAATTTGATTTATGAAATAGATTAATATGATATGAATATTCAAAAAATGGATTGGTATAAACATTTCAAGGAGAAATTGTTGGAGGATGAAATGTCCCATACTCTTCAAGTTGGACCTCCTCATCCATAGCCTTAACCAAGTTATCTTTATGATGTTTCATGAAATTCCATATATGATCATATGATTTAAAGGTGAGGTCTCCATTAGAATTCTCAAGTGGATCAAGGTCAATACTAGTTTCTACATGTTCTTCCTCTTCCATATTAGGGTTCTCCCTATTGATCTAGTCATCTTCTTAAATAATCTCATATTATAAAATTCTTCTCTTACTCCTATGGTTAGGAGCCATTAGGAGAAAGAGAAAGGATAGAGGATAAAAGGAGGATTTAAGGATTTAAGTATAACTAGTGAAACACACACAAAATATTTTTAAAATATTTTTAATGTTTTCTAATTCTAAGCAAACAAATTTAGTGGTCTTGCTTAAAGTTTTCAAAATAAAAACAAAAGGAATAGGCTTCCTAACTTGGCCACTAAGATGTGTTTATACATTGAGTTCACAAAACATGTAGAGGAGGAAAACTACCCTACAACATACGATTCTCTAGTGGATTTGCTCAAATTCGAGGTGATTTCATGGGTGTGTTATAGTCTCTACACTCAAGGGCTTAGGGATCAAAGGGTTCACTAGGAATAATTTAAGGACTCATTCCAACTCTAGGGTGGAAATGTTTGATGTGTATATTGAGAAAACACCTATGTTTGGCTTCTCTAAAATATAAACTATGAAAAGGGGAGAACAATGCAAGACAAAAAATAATGTAGGCAAGCAAAGACTAACCCTAGAATGATTCTTGATTTTTGATGATTACTAAACCTTAACTTGTAGTAAAATAAATTCTTTCATTTTTAGCAAGGGTTTTGAGAGAATGCACAAAAAAAGTTAACCCTAAAATGCAAACTATATGTTTTTTCTCTTTTTAAATTCCTAGAAATATAACCAAAATATTTTCCCTTTATTTATGGTCTAGACTTGGAATATAAAATGGATATAAAGCAAACACAAAATAACCTAAGAAATTAACTTAGGGTACTTACCTAATCCAACGGTTGACCTTAGCTTTAAATTGCATCTAGATAAATCCAACAACTTCACAACCTACAAAACAACTTTATAGAACCCTAGAAAAATTGATCAATGTTTGGGGGCCTACTTAGGTCACTGTATGACTAAGCTTGGAGGTATAGCAATCAAGCCCCCTTAGTCATTTTAGATGACCTTTCAAAACTAAAAATGATTGTTGACCTTTGAAAGTAAACACAATAGGATATGACAATATGAAACAATAAACCAGATGCAAACATAATGAACACAATGCTAAACTAGTATACAATTAGAAATCTTAGGGTTTTGGGACAAATAGTTACACCCAAGCTAGTATGATTTAATTGCAAGAAAAACATAATAATAGAAGTTAAAATTGAATGATAACATAAAGGAAACAGTGCAAAACATATATGCAAACCAAAACCCCAAGGTTTGAGGACAAATAGTTTCCCCTAAGTATACCAAAATTGAATTTGTGTCGTGTAAATTATCGAGCACAGATTCGATAACCAAAGGAAAAATAATGGCAGGAAGTAGGGTAGGTAAAAACAAGGTTTTCATCGAATATGTGCCCTATAACGGGCGGGGTGTAGATTCGCATTAGGAGACTTAAACTAAATAATATAGATACAAAATCAGTCCTAACACAAAACTAAATGATTTAAAAGCTAATAAATGCAAAGAGACAACCTAATATGTCTGTAGAAGAAGCAAGAGCAAAGGTAAAAGACATATCCTTTAAGACTACAAGTTTTTTGTCAAGGCTTATCCACTTGCAAATCATAAGCACACAAAAAGTAGAATACCAGATGAAATGAAGATTTCCCAAAAGCTTGCTTAGATCAAGATTACCTCAAAAGTAAATTCTCTATTTTTATATTACAACTTCATTATATTAGATCCTATGATTATTTTCCTATGATATTTACATTAGTATTAAAGCTTTAAAATATAATAGTAGTATCAAAGGCACAACAACATTGCTTGCACATGATTTGAAAAATTATTTTGTGTCCATTGTGAAAAAATTGGTTAGAGTCTATCTACTTTAAAGGGAGTTAGATCTGGGCTCTATTTTGAAGTTGCAAAGGATAGAGTCTTTCCACAGTTGTAAAACTGGTGAAGACTAGGACTCAACAATAGAATATGAATATTGAGAAAGCTAAGGTCTTTCTGCAAGGTTGAAGAATAACCTATGAAGACTATGACTTAGCTATGATCTTTCCACTAGGTTGAAGGATAACCAGTGAAGACTAGGATCCCTATTTGGGAAAATAAACTTGAATACAATTGATTATTTAGGGAATAGCCAACCTTGACATTGATAAAGGTATTTAGGGACATAGATAAATTCTTGGAAACTAGTTTCTAGCAACTCATAAGAAGGTTAAAGAAGTTGGTATAATCAAGCTATCTTGTTTGGAGTATCAGGGAATTTTATAGTCACCTTGACATTGATTGAATATTGTAGGAAGGAAGAACCGACTTAGGATAAATTTAGTTATAGCCATATTGAAATCATATATTTGATTCTCTAGCAAGGAGGAGAGTCATATTGGATTCTTAAGAACAAGCTAAGAAATTATTGCAATGAAGATTGATCTTCAAAATTTGAGAAGCTTCCTACAATAGATAGAGTAGATTTTCATCTTCGAGTGTGAGAAGAAGGCATAAAGCTTTCCTCAAGCAATTATTGATAAAATTTGTAGACTATCAAAAGTTTTAGGTCTCAAAGATAGACCTTGATAAAATTTTCAAGTCATTAAGATATTGAATTTGATAACATAGATCAAGTTTACCTATTCCAAGAAACTATTAAAAATAGAAGGAAACTTATAAGATTGATTATTGTATTGAAGGAAAAATATCTTGATAATAAGCTTGAAAATTGGTCCAAGAGAAGAGGCCAATATTGAAAGATAAAGACTCTTCAAAGATAGGAGTCTATAGATTAGATAATAAAAACAATTAAGACCAAATGAAAAGAAGTTACATAAAAGTCAAAGATAGGAGACCCAAGAAAAGAGGTCTCATAGAAGGCAAAGATAAAGGAGACCTGTTATGAGAGGTCCCACTAAAATTAGAGATTAATGAGACCTGTTAGAAGAGCTCCAACAAGAGTACTTACACCAAATTTAGGATAATCATCGTCATTCAACGACAAGCCCATAAGACAAAGATAGGAGACCTAAGAAAATATATTTTTAAAGTTTGTTGATAGAGGAATGATATCCATTTAAAAGAGATCCATCATAAGTAAATTTATTGGTCCTTAGTAAGAGAAAAGGTCATTAATCTAGCTTGTTCTACAGAGATATAAAGCAAGTAGAAAAGACTCGAAGGCAACAATAAGACTTTAAGACAACAAAAATACTAGAAGGTGACATACTCTTGGTACAAGAATACTTGACCAAGAAAGTTTGAGGAGAAAGTATACCATGTAGAATAGTAAGATTGGTGAACAACAAGATTTGAGGGAAACAAATTTGAAAATAGAGAAAGAACATTATGAAGGCGTCATCAAGGCAGCAAGATCAAGGATCAAAAGATTGAGGATAGTAGTTTGAAGGCAAAAAACTTAAGAGTTAAAAAGCTTGCATTTGGAGGTAGAAAGTTCATAAATTAAAGGCAATATTTAGAAGGCAGAAAGATAGCAAACAAAGGTAGCAAGATTATAGACTCAAGATAAAATTTGGAGATAACATTTAGAAGGCAAGCAACAAGGTTTTAATGTTAGAAATAAAGCTAATATAGTATTATAGAACAACGACGAAAGATAACAAGGTTTGAGTGTGTTTTGAGCTAGAAGGCAATAAATTAAGAAGCATTAGAAAGCTTGCAGAATAACATCACTATAGTGAAATTTAAGGGCAGTCAAAATGGTGTTAAAGGATTCCATATTTCAATGATCCAACACATCCTATACCTAAACCTAAAATGGAAATAGCAAAGTGAGACAACATATGCAAAGTGAAATGACATAAGAAAGAGAGCATAAGTAAACTGCATGGATAACAACATAGTCTCCATTAACGCTATGAGTGGAACATAGCATTTGCAAGCACAAAGTGATAGAAGTTCCAAGGTACACTAACATTACAAGGAGGAACACAAGCATCAATGAGTGCCATGAAGGAGCACAAGCATTACTAAGAAACGCAAGCATCATCTACACCACCATCATCAATTTAAGATGAATCACCTGCACTACCTTTGTCAAGCTGAAATGAAAAATGCCTACATAGCCAAGTAGAGGTAAAGTGAAGTGCCAGAGAGGAATACATAAGCGTATGAATACCTAGCACCATCTCAAGAAAGGTTTTACGTCAATTAAGAGTAAGTTTCAAACGTAAGGAAGTCAAGCGTTCAAGGTACTCAAGTGACACATGAAACTCCAAAACCAACTGTTGTATAATGAGTGATTAGAATGTCATACAAATTAGTGATAATCCTTATTTATTAAGGGTATACAAAGTGCAGCAGTGTAACCATTTTTGAAACCCCTCAAGAAGCCACTCTTGCATATAATTCCCAACTCATTTGGATCACAAGTGAATTGTAATGAAATTTTTGTCCAAGCACCAAGTTTGATTTAAAATCAAGATCACCTAGGAAATCATTGTGCATAGAGGTATATTAGGGTTTAATATTTTTTATTTTTAGATTATTTCTAAATTTTAAAGGAGAGATAAGGATTTATAAATGTAATTTATTATTTTTATAAGGTTTAATAAGTTTAGGTGGAGAGATAAGAGGATTAATAGAATATATAATATCTTATTTACTTTTGGAAGTTTTGGAGTGATAAGTAGAAGTAGAGAATATTTATTTTGAAGTTTTTCAAAGTCATTTAATTTTTGAAAGGTTTAGTTTTGATATTTTTTGAAAATTAAAGATATATAGAATATTTGTAAATTATTTACTTTTGGAGAGATAAATAAATCTACTTCAAATTTAGATTAAATACTAGATTTGCAAAAATTCTTACTTTCTTACTTTCTAATTAATTAGTGAGGCATAAGGAATTCAACTTTGGAAACTTGAAGATTATTATTCAAAACCTAGGGAGATATAAGGTAGGCAACTTCAAAGGAAATTGATTGAGAAAAATGGATGAAATTATTAAGAATACATTCAATAAAAATAGTGAAGAATTATTTCATGTACTTAAGAAATCAAAATGGCTTAGAGATATATTTGAGAACAAGTTAAAAGTTGATTCTCAAAACTTAATAGATAAAGAAAAAACCAAAATGGCTTAGAGATACATTTGAGAACTCAAGAATGAATTCTATAACATCTTCTAATGATAGAGTAAAGTGTTCAATTTTTTAAATATAGGAAGGGAAAACATTTTATAATAATTTTTTTTTAAAAACAAGGAAAAATTTGGATCAATTGTGATCCATATTTATCTTCCAAAGTAATCATGAACCAAAAATCAAAGAAGAAGCTCAAGCAATTCATGAATCAAATAATGAAGAACCAAATAATAGAGATAATGAAGAACTCAGAGCAGAAGTCTCCATACAAAGAAAGAAAGGGTCATATATGCAAGAACCCGATGACTATGAAAAAATTCAAGAGACTTGTAATCTTGAAGCCACAAAGACTAAAGTACACTAATAATTCATTTGATCAAAATACATAACAACGAAAAACTGAAGAAAGCAAAAGGTTAGTAGAAAAAGCATAGGTTCTAGGATCATATGAAGACAAAGACCATATTGAAGGCTAAAGTATTCTATAATCAAATAATATAATACAAGGGGTGTTGGAGAATATTACATTATTTGGTACATGCAAATATACCACCTTGGTATATCATTTTAAATATTATATTAGGGCTGGGTCTTACATTAGTGTCTGAGTAAATATTTTATGTAATGTAATAATGTGCAAAAAATGCACACATGTCATGTAAATATGTGTGCAAGTGTTATGAGTGGAAATATGTACAAGTGTCTAATATGTAAGTGTGCACATGTGTCTTTTAGATTAGGAAGAGTCATGTGAAAATTATAGTACAAGTGTGCATATAATATAGTCATGTGTATGCAAGTGTCAAGTAGAGAAGCCAAGAGTCATGAGACTTGGCATATGGAAATGAAGAGTCAAGTTATCCAAGAGTCATCCTACAATGGCTATATATTACTCCATAGAGAGGCATAGATATCATCTACAGTGCCTACATTGTCTACAGAGTCTATATTGTCTACATAGAGAGTTTCTATGAGATATTTGTAACAAAAAAAGAGTAATATAAGTTTACATACATTTGAGCAACTAATATTGTAAGTTTTGTTAAATTGTATGAATTAAAATTTTATTCATATTTCATCATATTAATTAATGTTATTTGGTATATTATTAAGCCTTTATAATACATATTAGTTGGCTCATATTATCTCAGTTACAAACTATTATTGAATCTTTCATATTGCAACTTCATTATATTAGATCCTATGAATATTTTCTTGTTAGATTTCCAATAGTATTAAAGCTTTAAAAGCTAACAAATTTTGTTTAACTATTATTTCACTTGTCATTTTTAATTTAAATTTGACATATCTTCAAATTCTATAAATATCTATTTTGTTAATAATTTTTAAAAACTTTAATGGGTCCACATTATTCTATGCTAACCTATTTTATTAATATAACTCTTAGTCAAGTGGATACATTGTAGATATATACGGATATTTTATATTTTACCTTTGGTTTCTTAAAATTTTTCATTTTAATTGTTAGCCACATATAAATATATACAAGCCCTATATATAATAGAAAATAAGAGTGTTATCATTTGTAACTTATGAAAAATATTTGCTTATCCTAAAAATCCATAAATAAAAAATATACATCAAAAAAGTAGATTGAAAATGGTATAATTTATGTTGTTACACTATTTTCAAAATTAAAATCAAAGTGATTTTAGCATATATTTAAGCGCCAATTTTACAATTAATTTCTTGTAATTTACTTCAGTACCACTCTTAGTATTAAATTTTTACAACTTTTCGTACCTTTAATAGAAAAAGTATCATGTGATAATATTTAATCTAATTTAAATTTTTACATTATTATATTCTAAATTATATATATACCTACCTACCTTGATTTATTATATGAAACTGGTTCTATCTTAAACCTTAAGTTTGTCCATCTAAATGTGAAACCCTTTAGTTCCCATGCTTATGCATGTCCTAAACCCAATAAACTAAAAGATACAAATATAATAATTTAGTCAAATAATTTTATTAAAGATAATTTCTATAATTCATTAATTATAAAAAATCATTTTACATATAAAACAAAATTTTTTAATTTTTTTTTTCCAAAGCTCCAAAACATGTCACATTAATATTTTTCACATAATATAAAACAAAACTTTTTAAATATTTTTTGTTTCAAGCTTAAAAACATGTCACATTAATATGTGTCACCTAATTCAAGAGTAAACAAAAAAAAAAAATCTTAAATTGCAAACATTAATTTAGAAAACTTTTTTGAAGTAAGGCTAAGTACAATGGTGCAAAGGAGGCCTCTCTCCTCATGATTTGAACTTGGGTAATTTGAATAATCTAATCCAATGGCATACCATTAAGGTGTTCCTATAAAACAATTTAAACACAACTTTGAAAAGTTTTTATCAGTACACCCAAAAGATATGTTGTTGGCATTTCATCTTGGTTACCTTGCCTCAAATCATAAAAATAAAGCTCCCTATGCTCAATTATACCATCCATTGTACTTTGCCTAAAAACTTCATCAACCCAAATTTCCATGTCATCTACCAAACCAAAAAAAATATTTGTTTCCTAATGCTATACCCAATTATACCACCATTGTACTTAAACCAAAAAAAAACACCAACCCAACTTTCCATGTCATCTACGCGTTTTTATGTTGATCTTTCTATTATCAAATTTTGTGTTTTCTTCTCTGAGAATTATATCATAATATAATATTTATAACGGAAGAGAATGAATCCCAAATGATTTGGTTTAGTAAGGCAAGCGTATCGAAGCTTGTTTCCACATATGACATCTATTTAAAATGCCTTTACATATAAAATACCAGTTTACTTTTCCACCAATAATTTAATCTAAATGTCATCTACATATTTTAATTGAAGGGTGTTATGGATAATCATGCATTCTTTGCAATAAGATTTTAGTATTGTATGCTTTGTTTACATTAAAATAATATTGTAGCACACCCCTAAGTTAAGATATCTGATTACGTCAAACGTATCATACATTCACTGTGCCCAGTGTGGCCAGCCCTCTTATGACGTAAGCTTAGCCTGTTGTGCACTTATTCTCTAAAAGCTTATTTTAAGTTCATTGTACATTACATTTTAAAATATATATATTACTAATCATATCTCGGCTTTATAAAGGCGACCGTCACTGTTTTAGGTGCTTCAAAAAGGTGCTTGATGTTAAATGTCTCTATTTGATAAATTCATGTTAGTATATACCATACAACATGGATATACCTGAAAATATTAAACCTTTAAATTCATGTTAGTATATACCATACAACATGGATATACCTGAAAATATTAAACCTTTGATTTAATTTATTAAAAAATAAGTGTTATAGTGATATATAAATATTTGGTTGGCATAACTTTATACCTTTGGCTTTATAGTTTTGGTGTACATATTTTAGGTGATTTTTTAAAAGTAGAATGCGAAGTACGTACAACTGGAAATAATTGGGACCACTTCGGAGACCAATTTTTTCAAAGTTAAAAATGAACCTTTCAATTTTATGATTGAACAACATATGAATGAGATGTGTTGACAAAGATGATGATGAAGAAAAAAAGGGAACCTTTCAATTTTATGATTGAAATTTAGATATTGTAAATAAAAGTTCAACAACATATAAATGAGATGTGTTGATAAAGATGATGATGGATGATTTTAAAAATCAATGGACATAGTTTACCGAGGGAAGGTTTAAAAGTAGAAGAGTTGTTATTTATAAGCATTTTAACAAATTGCTTGCAAGAAAAAAAAAGGATGGGAAGGTGAAAACTACTATATCTCACACGTAAAAGAAAATTTAACAAGGGAACAAACTCACTAAAGGTTAAAACTCACTTAATAACTTGATCTGAAAGGTGGGGCTTAGACATTAAGTAGTGCAAAGGATCAAACTTTGTGACAATCAATGTCTTATGGTTAAGCATGTAGTGTCTTAACATTTAAGAAGCAAACACTATGGAAAGATAAAGATTCTCTAAGGGGTATACCGGGTTTCATAGCTAACCAAGGTTCTAATGATGTAGTAGATAGATCGCTCTTTGTTTTAATCATGTTGAGCCAACAAGGCTCTCAAAGTGTGAGATGTGGCTGCTATGTAAAGCATCAAATGCTTATTTGGTGTAGAGGAACTACAACATGCCAAGAACTGAGATACCTTTTGAGTTCATTAAAAGCTTGTTGACACTCAAAATCCCACTAGAACACGATATCTTTCTTAATAAGCTTAAGAAATGAATGACACTTATCAACTAATTGAGCTATGAATCAATGAATAGCTTAAATTCTACCTTGTAAGATATGCAACTCGATTAGGATATGGGGAGGAGGCATATCGGTGATAGTTGTTATTTTAGCAGGATCTACATCAATACCTTGCATAGACACGATGAAACCTAGCAACTTGCCAAATGTGACTCCAAACACGCACTTGGAGGGCTTAATATGAACCCTGAATTGTTGAAACCTTTCAAAGATTCATCTTAGATCATGAAAATGATCCTTTTGATGTACGAAATGGCTTAGAAGATCATCCACATAGTCCTCTAGAGTATCATCCATCATGTCATGAAAAATATAAGTCATAGCCCTTTGATATGTGGCACCAACGTTCTTCAAGCCAAAAAGCATGACTTTATAATAAAAGGTACTCTATGGAGTAATTAAAGTTATCTTGGACAAGTCCTCCGAGGTAACCATGATCTGATTGTATCTTGAAAAACCATCCATGAGAAAAATTATTCCACATTTGATAGTGAAATCTACAATCATATCTATGTTGGGAAGAGGAAAATCATCCTTGGGACATGCTAAGTTAATGTCCCTAAATTCAGTACATACTTTGATTGTCCCTACCTTCATAGCCATAGGAACGATGTTGGAAATCCAATCAAAATAGATGATGACTTTGTTAAAACTGTTGTCAAGGAGTTTTGAAGCTCCTCCTTGACTAAAAGGGTGACCTTATGATGCATCTTCTTAATTTTATGCTTAATAGGCTTAGCACTAGGATTCACTACCAAATGTTGTATAACAAGGGAGGGATCAAGCCTTGGCATGTTGACATATGATCAAGCAAAAATATCATGAAATTCCTTCAAAAAATTGATCAATTGCTCCTGCTCGTCCATGGACAAGTCTTTACCTAGCTTAAGGATTCTAGGGCTCCCCTTAGAAATTATGTTAA
The DNA here is from genome assembly GCA_028583015.1 of Wollemia nobilis. Lineage (NCBI taxonomy): Eukaryota > Viridiplantae > Streptophyta > Pinopsida > Araucariales > Araucariaceae > Wollemia > Wollemia nobilis. The sequence goes on from JAQPPZ010001808.1 coordinate 1,405,325, forward strand.
CATCTATGGTCTCTTTAATGAAAATATGATACTCATCCTCATAAGGAGGCAGTCGGGGATCACTCCTAGTTTCTCAAGGTCCTCAAGAGACATAGAACCAAAATCCTCTTTAGAACTAGAAGAGTCAACAAGTTCAACACAAGGGACTAACTCATCAAAGAAGAAGTTGTTTTAATGGATATCCTCATGATCCATGTCATAAAGAGTATCCCCTTATCATACTCCCCTAGGGTCGCTACTAACTCAGGATGCCCCAAAGTTACCACATTGCAAAACAAAATGTTAGTGGGATAAGGTGGTCCCTCATCCTCATCACTCCACTCCAAGCCTTGATGATCCAAATATTTAGCATAAATAATAAGGTTATCATCATCATCAAACAGTAAAGGTTGGTTTTTATTGGGTATGAAGCCTATGCCATATCTCCCAAGTCAAAGCTCAACTTCCAAAGGCTCTTGAATACCTTTTTTTTGTGGCCCCAAACCTTTACCTATATATCCCATACTAGATAGGATTTGCATGGGAAGTAGGTAATTATTGGATCGATAAAAATGGGAAAAAGAACAATCTACAAGAAGAGGGATGCTACCATGAATATTTTCTTTGAGAGTTGTGCCCTTGAAGATAAAGGTACACATGCCAATGTGTATGACTTCACCCTTATTATGAGGTAAACCCATAGTCCTTGGTGAAGGTGGTAGCTTGGCTAAATCTAGAAGAGGCTCTTGAAAAAAATATTGACCTAATCTTGTAATGAAAAACTGATTAGCAATTCCTCAAATCATATTTAGTTGCTTGGTAAATGATATGAAGAAACTAATGGACATAAATTGAGACTAGATTGAGCTTGCTCAACCATTGAATAGTATTTAAATGGATGAGGGTCACCCAGAATGGTGACAAGTTGATCTTTGAATTTGAACTTCAAACATTGATGAATAGTAGAAGGGATAGCCCTCATTGCACGAATCCAAGGGCATCCAAGAAGAATATTAAAATATGTGGGGCACGGTACCACATGAAACAAGGTATCTAATATCTTAGGTCCAATCCTATGGGGGAGGGATATAATACCACAAGCCTTTTGGGACTCGTTGTTGAAAGCTTTAATGATAACATCAAATTTAAATAAATATTCCTCTTTTAACCCAAAATTTTGGAAAATTTGATAAGTGCATAGATTGAGGGAGGAACCATTATCTATAAAAATTTTCTTGATGAACGTTACCCCAATAAATGCAGTTATGGAGAGGGAATAATCCTCTCGTAAGTTTGAGGAAGGAATATCATCATCCGAATATGTGATATGATGTATCCCAAGGTACCCTACAACATCAGCTATAGTGCTAGGGGAAATTTCTTGAGGGATAAATTGTTGACGTAGAAGCTTCAACAAGGATTCCCTTTGAATAGGATAAGTTTGCAAAAGCTCTAAGAGGGAGATCTTGGTTGGGGTACTAGCTAACTATTTTTGAATTTCAAATGAGACTTTAGTTTAGGTTTCAACACTAAGGGTGGTTTTTCTATTCTTGTGCTCCTTTTTTGGATGCTCTTCACAACTAAGGGTGGTTTTGAAGGTTGATTGGATGTAGAATTCATATCCTACTAATATAGTTGAGTCAGTTGATCTTGATCTTGTTGTATTGTGGTGGTTGCTATCATACCAATAATATTGTTGTAGGGAGGTGGCACATTATGATATAAAACTTGGTTAGGTACTTGTTCCCATTGTTAGGTAGGGGATCCTGGAAGATCCCCATGTCTTGATTAGTTGTTGGTGCTTATTGAGTAGGAGGTTGATTATTTGTTGGATGAGTAGGTTGGGAACCCTCTATAACAAGGTTATCTTAAAAACTAAAGCACATGTTCAACCTCTTACATGAATATTTCATGTGCCCATCTACTCTGATATTCACAATGTTGACCAGGCTTATATCAGTTAGTCATGGTATTAGGTTTTTGTATGGGAGGTAACTCAATAATATTTGCTTCCAAAAGTTGCTTTAGGACCAATGAAGTAGGTTTATTGAGTCATTTAAAATTGTTTTCTAGAGGTTTATGAGGTTGAATAGGCACCATATTTTACAAGGTGTTAGCAACACTATTGATAGGTCTGCTATTCGTTACCACATCATCAACTACATGCTTGTTCTTATAATGGATTTTTATGGCCCTATCTTCTTATTGTTTTGGTATAATTTCACCTCTTAAAATGAGGTCTTGGTCTACCCTTATTTCCAGATCTATTGCTTGGTTAAAAGAGGTAATAGTTGTTTCCAATTCATATGATATTTGCTCTTGTAAATTTCCAATAAAAATCTCTAGCATGTCTCGAGGAGGTAAATTATATCATAAGCGTCCAACTAAACTTCTTCACTGAGACAAGAATTCTAAAGTACTTTCATCTTTACCTTGTTGCAACATATAAACATCCTTCATAGTCACATTTTTCTCAACATAAGCTCTGAATTGTTGAACAAATAATTTTGATATATCTTCAAAATATCTCAAATAATGATGAGGCAGTTGATAATACCATTATGATGTCATACCACCAAGGTTCTTAAGGAATATCTTTAGTAACAACATGTCATCATATATAATATCATGGCATGATGTCCTAAACATCCTTAAATGTTCAATTGGGTTCTCTATTCCCTTGTAAATTGGTAAAACCGGTATTGGAAAATGCTTAGGGTAGGTGCTAGAAGCGACAACAAGGTCTAAGGGTTGATTGCATATTTCCTTATAGTTGTAGGTAAAACTTGGAGGTTGAATCATATCCACTCTTGAGACTAATTGTTTCACCATATTCTTCAAGCTTTGCATATCGATATTTTTGTTGTGCAATACCCTTAGGTTCCCTAAGGGAGGGTTATAAGTAGGTTGTTGAATGGGAAATTGGCCAATTTTGGAGGCATTGACACTGTTATAGCACGGGTTATGATATGTGGTTTCTTGTTATGGAGGATAACTAACATTTGGTGGAACATAAGCATGGTTATTGATATGAGTAGAATGAGGAGGAAATTGAACATAATCTTGAAATGCACTACTAGTTGGAGGAATTTATGGAATTCTCCCAACGTTAGTGGTAATAATAGTGATATATGTTGGTTTATGAATGGATTAATATGATGTGAAGATTCAAACAACAGATTGGTGTGAATATTCTAAAGAGAAATTATTAGAGGATAATATGTCCTATCCTTTGGGCCTCCTCATTCATAGCCTTAACCAAGACATCTTTGTGATGTTTCATGAAATTTTAGATATGATCATATGATTTAAAGGTGAGGTCTCCATTAGACTCCTCAAGAGGATCAATATCAATACCAGTTTCTACATGTTTTTCCTATTCCATATTAGGGTTCTTCTTATCAATTTGATCATCTTCTTGAAAAATATCATATTCTAAAAGCCTTTTTTTACTCGTAATGTTGGGAGCCATTAGAAGAAAGAGAAAGAATAGAGGAGAAAAGGAGGATCTAAAAACTAGTGAAACATACAAAATATTTTTAAAATGTTTTTAATATTTTCTAATTCTAAGCAAATAAATTTAGTGGTCTTGCTTAAAGTTTTCAAAATAAAAACAAAAGGAAGAGGCTTTCTATCTTGGTCACTAATATGTGTTTTCACATTGGGTTCACCAAATATGTAGATGGAAAAAACTACCTTGCCATGTATGATTCTTGGTTGGATCCACTCGAAGCCAAGGTGACCATGGGGGTGTGTTTTATTCTCTACACTTGGGATCTTGGGGATCGAAGGGCTCACTAGGAATGGTTTAAGGACTCATTCCAAGTCTGGGGTGGAAATGTTTGATGTGTATATTGAGCAAACACCTATGTTTGGCTTATCTAAAACCTAAACTATGAAAAGGGAAGAACAATGCAAGACAAACAATAATGCAAGCAAGCAAAGACTAACCCTAGAATTATTCTTGATTTTAAATGATTACTAAACCCATACTTGTAATAAAATAAATATTTTCTTTTTTAGCAAGGTTTTTAAGAGAATGCACAAATAGAGTTAACCCTAAAATTCAAACTATATGTTTTTCTCTTTTCGAATGCCTAGAAATATAACTAAAATATTTTCCCTTTATTTATGGTCTTGGTTTGGAACAAAAATATGGATAGAAAGCAAACAAAAAACAACCTAAGAAATTAATTTAGGGTACTTACCTGATCCAGTGGTTGACCTTAGCTTTAACTTACGTCTAGATAAATCCAACAACTTCACAACCTGCAAAACAAATTTACAAAATCCTAGAAAAATTAATCAATGTTTGGGGGCCTGCTTAGGTTGTTGTATGACTGAGCTTGGAGGTGCAACAGTCAAGCCCCCTTTGTCCTTTTAGATAACCTTTCAAAAGTAAAAATTATTGTTGACCTTTGGAAGTAAACACAACAAGATATGACAACATGAAACAGTGAACCAGATGCAAACATAATGAACACAATTCTAAACTAGTATGCAGTTAGAAATATTAGAATTTGGGGATAAACAGTTGCCCCCAAGCTAGTATGATTTAAATTCAAGTGAAACAAAATGATAAAAGTTAAAACATAATGATAAAATAAAGGAAGCAATGCAAAACAGACATGCAAACCAAAACCCTATGGTTTGGGGACAAATAGTTGTCCCGAAGTCTATCAAAACCAAATTCGTACCCTTTAAATTATCGAGCGCATATTTGATAACCAAAGGAAAAACAACAACAGGAAGCAAGTAGGTGAAAACAAGATTTTTGTTGAATCCACACCTTGTAATAGGTGGGGCATAGATTCACACAAGGAGACTTAAAGCAAATAATCCAAATGTGAAATATAGTGCTAGCACAAAAATAAATGATTTAAAAGTTATAAATGCAAAAAGACAACCTAATAAGCCTATAGAAGAATTAAGAGCAAAGGTAGAAGACCTCTCCTCCTTCAAGAAGATAATTTTATCATTAAGGCTTATCCACTTACAAATCACAAGAAGCACACCAAAGGTTGAACCCCAAAGCACCAAGAACACTAGACAAAATGAAGATTACCCAAAAGCTTGCTTAGATCAAGATTACCTCAAAAGAAAATGCTATTTTTTTTGTGTGTACAAAAAAAGGGGATCCAATCCCTTTATTTATAGAGGAATTAGAGGGCTAAAATGTGGGAAAACAAAAATTAACCTTGGCCAAGCTGATGCCACAAAAAATCAACCCAAAATTTAGACTTTTTTAAAGAAAAAAGTCCAAATTTTTTGAATTTGTGGATTGTAATTTACCAAGCGTGGATTTAGTCAAGGTTAAGAAAAATAAAGCAAAACACAAGAAAGGGGTTTTCAAACTTACACTTAGAAATTTTTACAGTCTCCCAAGGGATTCTAAGGAAACATTAATCATTTGGATGGGTCAATTCTCCATTTCTACAAGGCTTTACATTCATGTTTCAACATATTAATGAATTTTATTTAGTATATTATTAAACCTTGATAATACATATTATTTGGCTTATACTATATATTACAAACTATTATTGAATCATTTATATTGAAACTTCATTATATTAGATCCTATGATTATTTTCCTATGATATTTACATTAGTATTAAAGCTTCAAAAGCTAATAGTAGTATCAAAGCCACAACAAGTTTGCTTGCATAGGATTTGAAAAATTAGTTTGTGTCCATTGTGATAAAATTGGTTAGAGTCTATCTACTTTAAAGGGAGTTATATTTGGGCTCTATTTGGAAGTTGCAAAGGCTAGAGTCTTTCTACAATTGTAGAACAACTAGTGAAGACTAGGAATCAACAATAGAATTTGAATATTGAGAAAGCTAGGGTCTTTCCACAAGGTTGAAGAATAACCTATGAAGACTAGGACTCAACTAGGATCTTTCCACTAGGTTGAAGGATAACCAATGAAGACTAGGATCCCTATTTTGGTAAATCAACTTGAGTATAGTTGATTATTTAGGGAATAGTCAACCTTAACATTGATAAAGGTATTTAGGGACATAGATAAATTTCTAGCAATTGGTTTCTATTAATAACTCAAAAGAAGGTTGAAGAAGTTGGTATAATCAAGCTATCTTGTTTAGAGTATCAGGGAAGTTTATAGTCGCCTTGACATTGATTAAATATTGTAGGAAGGAAGAACCAACTTAGGATAAAGTTGGTTATAGCCATCCTAAAATTATATATTGGATTATCTAGCAAGGAGGAGAGTGATATTGGATTCTTAGGAACATCCTAAGAAATTGTTATAGTGAAGATTGATCTTAAGAAGTTGAGAAGCTTGCTACAACATATACAGTAGACTTTTATCCTTGAGTGTGATATTAAGGAAAAATTCTTTCCTCAAGCAAGGATTTATTAAAGTTGTAGACTATCAAAAGTTTTAGGTCTCAAAGATAGACCTTGATAAAATTTTCAGGTCATTAAGATATTGACCTTGATAATATAGATCAAGTTTACCTATTCCAAGAAACTATTCAGAATATAAGGTAGTCTATAAGATTTATTATGGTCTTGAAGGAACAAAGAAGAGGTCAATATTGAAATATAAAGACTCTTAAAAAATAGAAGTCTATATATTGGAGAATAAAAAAATAAGACCAAAGGAAAATAGGTCTCATAAAATTTAGAGATAGCAAACCCAAGAAAAGAGGTCCCATAGAAAAGAAATATAAAGGAGACCTCTTTAGAAGAGGTCCCATTTAAAGCAGATATTAAGAAAACATGTTAGAAGAGCTCCAACAAGAGTACTTACACTAGATTTGGGACCATCGTTACCATTCGACAACAAGCCCATAAGACAAAGATAGGAGATCCGAGAAAAGGGCTTATTAAAGTTTGTTGATAGAGGAATGAGACCCATTTAAAAGAGGTCCATCATAAGTATATTTATTGGTCCTTAGTAAGAGAAGATACAATTAATCTAGTTTGTTCTACAGAGATATAAATCAAGCAAAAAAATACTTGAAGGCAACAAGAAGACTTCAAGACAACAAGAAGACTAGAAGACAACAAACTCTTGGTACAAGAAGACTTGGCCTAGAAAGTTTGAGGAGAAATTATACTACGTAGAACAGTAAAATTTGTGAACAATGAGAGTTAATGACAACATATTTGATTATAGAGAAAGAAAATTATGACGACATCATCAAGGCAGTAAGATCAAGGATAGAAAGGTTGAGGATAGCAGTTTGGAGGCAACAAACTTAAGAGTTAAAATATTATATTTGGAGGCGGTGAGTTCATAAATTAAAGGTAATATTTATAAGGTAGGAAGATAACAATCAAAGGCAACAAGATTGTAGACTCAATATAAAATTTAGAGATAGCATTTAGAAGGCAAGCAACAAGGTTTTAATGTTGGAAAGAAAGCTAAGATAGTATTGCAGAACAACGATGAAAGACAATAAGGTTCGAGTGTGTTTCGACCTAGAAGGTAACAAAATAAGAAGCATTAGAAATCCTGCATAATAACATCATTATAGTGAAATTTAAGGGTAGTCAATATGGTGTTAAAGGAGTCCATGTTTCAGTGATCCAGCACATCCTAAACCTTCACTTGCAAGTGACATAACAAAGTGAGACAACCTATACAAAATGAAACAACAGAAGGAAGAGAGCATAAAAAAACTACAAGGATAACAATGTAGTCTCCATTAGCACTACGAGTGGAACATAGCTTTTACAAGAACCAAGCAACATAAATGCCAAGGTACACCAACACTGTGAGGAGGAATGAAAGCACTAGCGAGTGCCATGAAAGAGTGCAAGTGTTACTAAGAAACACAAGCATTGTCTACACCACCTTCATCAAGTTGAGATGAATTACCTACACTACCTTTGTCAAGATAAAATTAAAAATTCCTACATAGCCAAGTAGAGGTAAAGTGAAATGCTAGAGATGAAGCTAGAAGGGCATGAATACCTAGTGCCATCTCAGGAAAGGTTTTGCGTCAATTGAGAGTAAGTTTCAAACATAGGGAAGTCGAGCGTTCAAGGTACTAAAGTGAAACCTAAAATGCTAAAGTGAACCATTGCATAGTGAATGATTGTAATATCATATAAATTTGTGAGAATCCACATTGATTAAGGGTAGACGAAGTGCATGCAATTCCTAACTCATTTGGAGCACAAGTGAATATCAATGAAATGTTCATCCAAGTACCAAGTTTGATTCAAAATCAAGATCACCTGAGAAGTCATCATGTGCAGAGGTATATTAGGGTTTAATAATTTTTTATTTTTGGATTATATCTAAAGTTAAAAGGAGAGATAAGGATTTATAAATGTAATTTTTTATTTTTCTAAGGTTTAATAAGTTTAAGTGGAGAGATAAAAGGATTAATAGCATATTTAATATCTTATTTACTTTTTGAAGTATTGGAGTGATGAGTAGAAGTAGAGAATATTTATTTTGAAGTTTTTCAAAGTCATTTAATTTTTGAAAGGTTTAGTTTTGATATTTTTTGAAAGTTAAAAATATATATAATATTTGCCAAATTATTTACTTTTGGAGAGATAAAGAAGTCTACTTCAACTTTAGAATAAATACTAAATTTGCAAAATTTCTTACTTTCTTAATTTATAATTAATTTAGTGAGGCATAAGGAATTCATATAGGTTTATAAAATTTGGAAATTAGAAAATTATTATTCAAAACCTAGGAAGATATAAGGTAGACAACTTCAAAGGAAATTGATTGAGAAAAATGGATGAAATTATTAAGAATACATTCAATGAAAATAGTGAAGAATTATTTCATGTACTTAAGAAACCAAAATAGCTTAGAGATATATTTGAGAACAAGTTAAAATTTGATTTTCAAAACTTAATAGATAAAGAGAAAAAATAAACCAAAATAGCTTAGAGATACATTTGAAAATTCAAAAATGAATTTTATAACATCTTCTAAAGATAGATTAAAGTGTTCAATTTTTGAAATACAAGAAGGGAAACCATTTTATAATAAAATGTTTGAAAAACAATCAAAATAAAAATGGATCAATTCTGATCCAAATTTATCTACCAAAGTAATCATGAACCGAAAATCAAAGAAGAAACTAAAGTAGTTCATGAGCCAAATAATGAAGAACTAAAGAATGAAGACGGTGAAGAACTAAGAGTAGAAGTCTCTATACAGAAAAATGAAGGGCCATATATGCAAGAATTTTATGACTATGAAAGAATTCACGAGATTTGTAATCTTCAAGCCACAAAGATTAAAGCACACTAATCATTCATTTGATCGAAATACAGAAGGGTAACAAACTGAAGAAAGCAAAAGGAAAGTAGAGAAAGCATAGGTTATAGAATCATATGAAGAAAAATACCATATTTGATGTAAATCTAGCTGCAAGAGGTCAAAATAAATGCCTCGTCACATAAAAACTATGATAAATAGAAAATAAACCGGTAAAACCCCCATTCTGATAAAAACTACAATACATGGAAATAAATTGATAAATGTTTTATTTTCTCATTCCTGGGTTCACCCATTTTAAAATGCTACCAAGGGAATATATATCCCAAAAGAAACCCTAAATCCTAAAGCCCTAAATATAAGAAAGTACTATTTTTTTGGGCAAATTGTTATTTTTAGCCAAAAATTATTATTTTTATGAATTCACCAAAAATATCGGATAGTTCTCTAAATTAAAACACATACTTGTATCAACTGTATTAGAACTCCTAGAAAATATCAACACCTACCCATGTCTAAATAAGAAGTTATTACATTCTAAGTATTCTTTCTTCTAGTTTCCTAAAAAACACTAAATTCTATTTTTAGGGCACTAGATGAAGGAATTAGGACCCGATAAAATACTGAAAAGACTTGGAAAAAATCATTGAGGTAAAAGAGTGACTAGCCATGACATTTTCCTCCTCTTTATTTATCTCCTCATAAAATTTCAAGCCGATCCAACGGTTGGATCAAAAGTTATGCCCTTCGGAAGATAGGCTCCTACATCAATATTGAAGACTAAAGTCTTCAATAACCAAATAATGTATTACAAGGGGGTGTTGAAGAATATTACAGTTTTTGGTACATGCCAATGTACCACCTTTGTACATCATTGTAAATATTAGATTAGGGTTGTATCTTAGATTAGTGTGAGTAAATATTTTATGTAATGTAATAATGTGCAGGTGTGACCACCAAAACGGTCTCACACTGATATGGAAAATATGAAGCTAAATATTATTTGCAAACTTAGGACTTAAATAAGTCCAAAATGAAAACCGTAATCCTGGAAATCATGAACTGCTCCAAGGATTTACGTACACAATCATGGAAAGGCTAAAGATATAAGCCCTAAAATAATGAAAAGAATTACACTTAGACCTAGACCATTCAACGGAGGAAAGAAACAACTCACGTTGATTATTCTGCATACTAAGTCCTAATGAACATATCCTAGGTCTAAAAATAATTAGCCCCTAGGTCTAAGATTCCTTATCATTCGTCCCAACAAAAGAAGCATTGGACTCCAATGCTTTTAACAAAGAGGGAAAATCTCGGGATAGAATGTGAGCAGAAATCTAGCGAGCCTGATGTGGAAATTGGCCTCGTCGGGCCACAAGATATGAAGTAGAAGCACCTTGGCGGGTGTGTCGGGTCTTCGTATCAAAGGCTGTATCAGCATCAAGCGAAATCTGAGCATCAGGAACCACATCAACTGGATGAATGACGGTTGGAACTGTTTCCAATGTGGAATCAAAGTATGGTTTGAGAAGATCAACATTGACAACATCGTGAATGCCAAGATGTGCTGGAAGGTCCAAGCGAAAGGCATTCTTAGAAATTTGCTGAAGAATAGTATAAGGCCCATAATGAAGAGGCTTGATTTTGCTATGTGCCTTATCTGCAAATCATCATTTGTCAAGATGAAACCATACTTTTTCACCAACCTGAAAGGAATGAGGAGTGCGGTGCTTGTCCATCTGTTGTTTCTACTTTTGCTGAGTCTTCTAAAGAATTTGAACCACTTTGGCTTGAAGACTCTGCAAATGCTGCACAAAAGAGTTGGCCTTGTCTTGTTCCTTTTGAATGTGCATTGTGGCTGAAGAAGGCAAAGACAAAGGTAACTCATAAGGAGCAAGTGGTTGAAAACCAAAACACACTTCAAATGGAGAGTGCCCAGTAGAACTGTGGACGGCCCTGTTGTAGGCATGCTCAATGTGAGTGAGGCTTAAGTCCCACTTGGCTGGAGTGGAATGATGGTAAATCCTCAAACTCTGCACTAGAGTACGATTAAATACCTCTGTCTGCCCATCAGATTGAGGATGATAAGCAGTAGAGAAGTTAAGAGATACTCCCAAAATCTTCCAAAGAGATCACCAAAAGTGACCCACAAAGCGCGAGTCACGATCAGAGACAATGCTGGTAGGAAGACCAAAAGAACGCCATACCACCTCAAAGAAGAGTTGGGCAAGATCCTCAGTGCAGTACTTGTCTTGCGACAAGGAATGAATTTGGCCATTTTGCTGAATCTGTCCACCACAACAAAGACACAATCATGCTTGCATACTGTCATTGGAAAACCGCTCAAGAGATCCATGGAAATGCTTTCCCATGGACGAGAAGGAATGGGCAAAGGCATGCTCAAACCTAATGTCCTATTGGTAGATTTGGAGCGATTACAGACTGCACATTGTCACAAGAATCGAAGAACATCTCTTTGCATGTGTGGCCAAAAGAAAAACCTCTACAGATGATGAAGAGTTTTCTGCCTACCAAAATGTCCCCCATAGAGTGTGGAATGAGCCTCCTTCAGAAGAGACTCCCTGTTCCCATGAGGAACACAAAGTTTGTCCAATTTGTACAACATTCCATCCTGAATATGAAAGTCCTGAAGAGCTCTCAAATTTGAAGAAGAAGGATTGGAAAGTTGGTGGAAAACTTTGCCAAAATCTGGATCCATAGGATACTGTGTAGGCCAAGTTTGGAAGCCAAGATGGGATGTAGTGACAACTATCAAAACAAGAGTAGAAGGAGGACGACTCAAACAATCAGCCACTGCATTATTTCATCCTTTCTTGTACTTGATTACCAAATGGAATTGTTGCAAGTACGATGCCCATTTCATGTGCCTAGCTTCCTCAATTTTTGTTTGAGATTGAAGAAACTTAAGGGGCATGTGATCTGTATGAACAATTGTTTCTTTTCCCAAGAGATAATGCCTCCAATACTTGATTGCTTGAACCAAAGCATAGAACTCCTTATCATATGTAGAATAGTTCTTCTTGGCCTCTAAAAATGTTTTTGAATGGTAAGCCACTGGATGGCCATTTTGCATGAGCACAACTCCAAGTGCAACTTGCGAAGCATCAGTTTCTATCTCAAATGGTTGAGACAAATCAGGAAGAACAAGAACTGGTGCAGTACTCAATTTGTGTTTCAATGTGTCAAAGGATTTTTGTTGATCCTTTGTCCACTAAAACTGAACTTTGATCTTTGTCAAATAGTGTAAAGGTGCAGCAATAGAAGAATATCCTCCAATGAACTTGCGATAGAAATTGGCAAGTCCAAGAAAACTTCTTAACTTCGTGACTAAAGTAGGAGTTGGCCAAGAGAAGATAACTTCAACTTTGGAAGGATCTACTTGCACACCTTTCTCACTAATTACAAATCCAAGATAGGCAATGAATGTTTGCCCAAATGAACACTTAGGAAAATTTGCATACAATTGGTTCTTTCAAAGAGTTTGAAGAACCGTTTCCAAATGTTCCAAATGATTCTCCCAAGTAGAAGAATATATAAGAATGTCATCCAAATAGATGATTACAAATTGATCTAGACAATCTCTAAATACTTCATTCATCAGCCGCATGAATGTAGCTGGAGCATTTGTAAGGCCAAAAGGCATGACAAGCCACTCAAAGAGTCCCATTTTGGTCTTAAATGTTGTTTTCCAAGTGTCTTCTGCTTGAATTCTCACCTGATGATACCCACTTTTGAGATCTATCTTGGAGAAGAATTTTGCACCTTGCAATTGGTCCAAGAGATCATCAATGCGAGGAAGTGGATAACGATTCTTGATTGTAATCTTATTGAGTGCCCTTAAATCAATGCATAATCTCCATGTGCCATCCTTCTTCAACACAAGCAAGATAGGAGAAGCACAAGGGGAAGTATTGGGTTTGATGAACCCTTTAGTCAACAATGCTTGAATTTGTTTCTTAATTTCTTCCATTTGCACTATTGATTGTCTATACATTGAAGAATTAGGAAGAGAAGATGCAGGAACAATCTCAATACTATGATTAATATGTATTTCAGGAGGAAGACTTGTGGGTTCTTGAAAAACATCAAAAAATGATTGAAGTATTGAATGAACTGAAGAACTCCTATTATTAGTGTGCTTAGGTGCTTGCTTTTCTTCTTGAATTGGTCTGATGAAGATGAGTGCTAATTCCTTTGCTTGATTTATAGCTTTGCGTGCTTGTCTACAACTCAACATCAAATTATGTGGAGTTTGTTGTGTACTTCTGATTATGAAAGTTTTATTGTCTTTGTGCAAAGTGTATGTGTTTTTGTACCCATCATGTATAGACCTCCTATCGTATTGATAGGGTCTTCCAAGCAACAAGCCACAACAATCCATTGGAGTTACATCGCACACAACCGAGTCCACAAAAGAAGGATTGAAAGCAAAATTCACAGTGCAAGTGTGTGTGATGTCGGATGTAATCCCATTGTCCTTCCATCCCAAAGGATAAGGATGAGGATGGGGATTCATCGGTAACTTCAGTTTGTCAACAACGAACCTCGCAATTAGATTTTTCTGCGAGCCGCTATTGATTATACAATCAACCATAAAGGTGTCACTGAGATGGACCATAGTCACAAACAAATTCTCGCGATCACCTTGTGAAGTATTCATAAGGGTCAATTTGTTTAACCCTACCAATTCCTTATAAGGCTTACGTTCCCTTGTAGCCTCAATGGGATTTTCTTGTGAGTCGTCATTGGAAGGCTTTACAACTAGGGATTGTTTCTTCACATTTTGCAACTTAAAACACCTCTTTTGAGTATGTCCTAGCTTTTTACAATAATTACAAATCAAAGGTGATTTAGAAGAAGAAGATTTTTGTGAAGAAGAAGAAGGGGAAGATGAAGAAGAGGGAGAAGGAGAAGAAGAAGATTTAGCTCCCTTGGAAGAAGAAGAAGGGGAAGATGAGATTAAGTATGTCCTGATGTAGAAGAGCGAGTCCCACGCGATTGCTCTCTCATTTCCTCTTCAGCAAGAAGGGCTTGATTGAAAGCCATGTCAATGTTAACAATCAACTTGTATTTCATCTTCCTGTAAATGGGTTCCTGCAAGCCACTTTTGAATTTGTTAACAAGTTGTGCCACGTTATCCTGAACATAATTCAAAATTCGCAACTTGTTAAATTGAAAAATATAGTCATGAACACTCATATTAGAGGTTTGTCGAAGACGAAGCCACTTGATTTCAAGCTCAGTGGCATAGTTTGAAGGATAAAAATTATTCTTCAAAACTCTTTGCAATTCATCCCACGTGTCAATGGGATTTTGGGTCCGTTGTCGATCAGTGACAAGGACCTTGGCAATGCCAGAAAGTTTCAACTTAGCAAAGTTAACTTGCTGATCCTTTGCTATCTTGGTATACTCAAACCAACTGTCCATGTCCAAAATCCAACTGTTGAGGACCTCTGGATCTCGTGAACCAGTGTAAATGGGAACCTCACATTGTTGTTGGACTTCATTAGAAGTAACCTTATCAGCCAAAACGCTGACAAGTTGGGTTACTTGAGCCAATTTGTCGGCTAATTCAGAAGCCATTTGACCCCGAGTGAGCGCCAGCAAAAATTGTCACAAAAAGACAAAGTGACAAATGTGCAAAATAAAATGTGCCCAATTTAATTTGCAAAAATTGCAAATTTACAACATAGAAGGGCAAAAAGAAAATTTTGCACAATTTGGAAAAAGTCAAAATTGACTTGTGAAAAAGACAAAAAGGAATTTTTTATTTTTTTTTTTAATTATGGTTCATCCTTTTTGTTTTTTTTTTTTTAATTAAAAAAAAAAGTGGTTTTGAAGCAAATGTACCAAGGTCAAATATTGCCTACATACATGCAGTCAATAACCAATTAAATGAACACGAGGAAACCTGTCAATCCCAGCACATACCGAAACCAAACAAGATACCGAGCAGGCTTGTCAAGATAAAATAGGCGAAGTGCCTATTAAAAAGAACAAACTAGCTCATCTGCGACAGATGTGGGACTAAACCCACAGCGGACGAAGCAACGTTGTTCGACCCGCGTTGCCTGAAAACTTGTGTCGCTGTTATCGCATCCCCAAAATTAGAGCCCGCTAATTATGGATCGACCTCCCTAACCCGTACTCTGCACCCAAATCCAAGCCATGCACTCCGTATGCTAATAGGTTTCTGGCATGGTGTCAGGCATGCGGGCCGAGGGAAAAGGTGTTCCTCCTGGCAGATCTGACCAGAGGACACAGAACCCCTGATCGCGTTGGGCTCCAGAGCAGGAGCCAATCGACCAACCACGATAGAAAATGCGTGTTCCCAAAGGAAATTTGATAGTTCAGATCACACAGAACTCTACCCTGACACGCTCTGTCGCCCAATCCTGACGCGATCTGTCGCCCTGACACGATCTGCCAGGCTACGCACGGTTGCTGGCACCACTTGACAAAACTGGCACAAATGCTAGAGTATACAACATGTGTTTACAACAGCGACAAGGAATAGGAAAGTAATCGACACGCAGGCTGAAATGGTATAGTTTGTCTTCAATGTATCTTCCCGTCTCACCTCTGAATCCCCAAAACAAAACTGACTATGTTAGATTTTGCAGGGTCTCTAACAGCATAGCACAGGGTCTGTCGGCGACGTCGTAAAGGAACGTCCGTTGCCAGATTTTGCTTTTTATGACAGTACAACGGATGAAATCTGACAGCACAACAAAGGGAGAACAACGACAACGTCCAACAGTGTGGGGAACACCGATTGTCATCACGACATCGAGGATAATTTTTTTTGGCCAACGTGTGAGGGGCTACGAAAATCGTAGCAGTTGGTCACTGGTCGAAGAGACTGGATTCATCCAGGAACCAAATGTTGCCCTTTTTTTTTTTTTAAATTGTAACCAATCCTTCGCAAAATTTAGTGCTTCCAAAAGTTGTCGATGACGACAATTTCTTGCAGCAAAATTTATCAGCAAATTTTCTCAACAAAAATGGAAATTGGCAGCAATTTTTCTGCAAGAATGGCAGCAAAAATTCTGCAATTTCCCTGAGCTTCAACTGGAACAGGTGGTGGAGTTTCACTATGGAGGTCGAAAATAACCCAAAACCTCCAAAATTAACCTGCTCTGATACCAATGATATGGAATAATATGAAGCTAAATATTATTTGCAAACTTAGGACTTAAATAAGTCCAAAATGAAAATCGTAATCCTAGAAATCATGAACTGCTCCAAGGATTTACGTACACAATCATGGAAAGGCTAAAGATATAAGCCCTAAAATAACGAAAAGAATTACACCTAGACCTAGACCATTCAACGGAGGAAAGAAACAACTCACGTTGATTATTCTGCATACTAAGTCCTAATGAATATATCCTAGGTCTAAAAATAATTAGCCCCTAGGTCTAAGATTCCTCATCACACACCTATGCTTCCTACTACGTAAAATGAAATAAGAGAAACAAAATAGACGCATGCAAAATTGACAACAAATGGGAAGAAGAAAAACACTTTTATTCCATTGTAAAGAAGCCAATCCCGGTTACAATTACGTCCCTCTTAGGGATACCATTTTGATACTCTTATTACAGTAGGAAAAAGCAATGTTCCCTCTTAAGGGTAAATGTGAGTTTTAGGCCCTTTGGGGTGACACGAACTGCTCTAGGGTGGAGTTGACCCTCTTCTCCGCGTTGAGGAAGGAATTGGATGGTTGAATATCCTTTGAATCTACTTTCCTACGGTCAAGAAACAACATAAAAGCATTAAAAGCATAGGCAACCTCTCATGATGAGGCCCTTTAAAGAATATGAACATAAAGATGCCATAACACTAATAAAATCAAGAAAATGAATAAAGCATGTTAAGCCTATGCAATACTTGAAAATATTAATTGAAACATATAACTAGAAAAGTACAACTATCTATCTAATGGATTGATTACATGAAATGAAGCATGATAACATGAAAATGAGCTAATTATGTCCTATTTGCCATAATGAAGTAAACTTAATGAAAACCCTAATTCTATCAGTCAAAGTCTCTAAAATGCTAAATAAACCACTAAGATGCTTAATCTAACCTAGTGAAATACAATGCAAAAAGAACAGTAAGGAGATATTTCATCGATTGCAAACCATGGCTCAAATGAGCGGTCTGCACTATACACCATGGCTGTCAGCCACGATGAGCAACAGAGTAGTTTTGCCCTCCAAATCCAAGGTTGTGGGCTTGATCCTCCTTGTCAAATTGATGATCAAGGGTCACCTTGATGTCCTATGATTGGTTTGGCGATTGAATTGCACAATTGGGCCTCCGTTTTCCCGAATTTATGTTTCTTGGCATTCTAGCTCCTTAGGGCATCCATGGCACAAATTGACATGATGCTTGATGAATTGGCAAGTGAATGGCAATAAAACTCCCTCTCAGTACACTCAGGTGAGTCTACAATCCGATAGGGCTTCGCTGCTTTAATCTCCAATGCACACTTCTCTATTTTGCCCTAATTTGAAGGGGTACTTATAGGATTACCCAAGGGCTAGGGGTGGCTTCATGGAGAAGCCAAGATCAAGAAGAGGTGGTTGGGATAGTTGGATTGGAAGCCTCTAGAATATTTCATCCTTCAACTACCCTCTTCTAGAACAAATGGTCATTCAAACCGATTTGGCTCGGATGAAGGCCAACTAAACTTTAGTTCTAAACCATGGGTGACAGCTACGGCCTAGACTATGAACCATGGGTGTCAGTAGTGGTTCAGACTGTAGACCGTAGGTCTCAACAGTGGTTTGAGCTGATTAGGCCAAGGAGCCCAAATTGAGTGGTTAAAACCACTGCTCTATCTTGGAGTCTATCCAAGATCTTCCATATGGTCTTGTAGCATGTCCCATATGAGTAGTCACCATCGACATGATGCATTTTAGGTGTCTACAGATACCCCTTTTGAGATGTGTTGTGAGATTGAACAACGCGTGAGAAAAAATACACCACCTAAAATGATGTCGAAGGTTGCATGATGATCATTGATCTGATCAACATTAGATGCCCTAGGTCCTGCAAAAGGACGCGCATCCTGGAATCATTGCTTCCAACTCATTGGAGGCTTAATTTGAAAGGGTTTGCACTCGTCATCAGGAATTCGGGTAGCTTTGGTGCTACAATAGGAGTTAGGCCTATATAACCGAAAGGAGGTGAGATACAAACAAACTATCATATATGCTATTTACCCCAAGCAAAGGGGTAAGCTTATGATAGTTGTTGACAATGATTCATAAGGACGAACACAATTTGACAAGATCAAGGGATCTATGATCAAGGGATCTTCTGCTGATTTTGATTATGATTATGAAAGTATGACTACCCCCTCAAGCGATGAGTCGATGAGGGTAATGACAATTGAATGAAGCGATGAGGTCACTTGACCACAATGAATGATCTGAACAAACTTAGAATTTAGCATTTAATTACTTGACTAGGCTTAGTTCAGCTTATGATTGCAACTGTTAATAGTAATTGCACATTTCTATCCCATGGAGCGGTCGGGCTACAATAGCCTTCTTAGGGAATCAAAATAATACAATTCCAATTAGATTTATGTTGAATCAATTTGTCGATGATCTACTGAAAATATGTCATAGGAGAAATGACATGAAACGCCTCATTCCCGTGGAGCGGTCCAACCTCGAAGGCCTTCTTCGAGATTGAAAAGAAGCATATCAAATCAACGATGACAATTTTACCCCAAATGTCCTTATGGTTATTTACTCATCTCGTCGGATTGCATGGAGTGTCAGTCACTGCAACCGCCAAGTGTCTAGGGTAAATAATTGAATACGAGGTGCATTTGGCTTTTGACTTGTTTAATAATTTTTTTTTGACTTTTTGAGTTTTTAATTGATCTTGGTGCTTGAAAATCACCAAATTTGCTAAATTGATTGCTCTTATTGAGATTTTGATCCATTAGGAATCATTAATTTATCATTTAAAACCTTCCCACGATGGGATTTTGGTGCATTTAATGCCAGTTGCAAACCGCGCACATGGGCAACAGTTTGAAATATCAAAATTTGGGAACCATGGCTTAGAGTTACGGTCGGAAAACCCTAATTTTGGGATCGCGATTGTCAGCTGTGGTCCGTCAAAATTAAGAAAAGTATATAAATTTTTCCCATTTGAAAATTTCATTATTATTCCTTGAAAGCGATTGCAACTAGAGAGCTCTGAGAGGTGAGGAAGCAAAATTTGACGTGAAACATTGCTGAAACAACTACCTACGACCTCTCACACATCCCGATGGCAGACCCTGTGCAACCTTCATCCAATAGAGGCATCAGTGCGGGAAAGGTAATTCAAAACCGAGTCCTCGCACTCCTTACCAACTTAAAAATGAACCACATTAAGTAATGGGTCAAATTAACTTCACTAAACTGCTGGTAAAGAACCTCACATTAGTTTAGGCTAGATTAGGGCTTTAATTTTTGGGTGCCAGGCTAGGAAGTGACCCTTTTAGGGTTACGTTCCTAGACCGTAGCTGGTAGACGCAACTCCCAATTGTCAGATTGGGAACCGTGGCTATCAGCCATGATGGGATTCAAATCCCAATGGTCAAATTTTGACCGACATGCGGACCGCAAATTTGACCCGTGGTTCCAAAACTTTTGAAAAATTTTCAATTTTATTTGATTTTTTATTATTATTTTTTATTTTACTGGTAATTAATGCCATTTATTGCACTTTTGAAATGCATTTTTAATTTTTATTTGGAAATTTTGATCACTTTTTGCATGTTTTTGTATTTTTAGCAATTTTTTAGATTTGTTTGATATTTTTAAACTATTTTTAGTTATTTTTAGTCACCTTTTTCCCTTATGCATTGCTTCTTTTCAAAAATTGACCTCTAGAGCCAGGGAGTCGGATCTCCTTCGCACCCTCCATAGATAGCTCACTGACCAGGAGCGAGAGTGGTTCGGTGTGGTTGGCTTTGGATACGTGCTTGATCTACCCATGATCAGGGTAGACCAAGCATACATGACTGCGTTGGCCTGACGCTGGGATGCGTGGACCAACACATTTCACCTACCCATAGGTGAAATGACTATGACATTGGAGGATGTCTACCGGATCTTCAGGATCCCGATCGATGGGGAGCCCATCACCTCCACTCCATTCACTAGTAGAGGAGCTATTTTTGATGCCATCTTCAAAGATCAGAGCGAGGATGCTCAAACCAGGATTGATCATGGAGGTGTCCATGTTGGATACTGACAGGAGTAGGGTGTCTTCTCAATACAGATACATATTGTGCTTCTAGAATCCTTGTTGTCAAGAGAGTTAGCCTAGGGGATCCCACTGCTAGCTTAGCTTTATCATGAGTTATATCAAATTACCCATAGGAGTCGGGTTGATATTAGCTGTAGCCTACTACTTTAGATCTGGGGCTAGCAGCACATTCAGATCGAGTGGCCTACAGACCTATCGCTCATCATTACTATTGTTCCTACCGCATGCCAGTGCTATGTGGCATGTTGGCCCCATGAGGAGGAGGGGTTCTAGAGTAGGTCTCACATTGGGGACCTAGACCACTATATTGCTAGATTTGCACAGCTTAGGCAGATGATATAGAGTGGCACCCATACATGGATTGCCCCCGTGGCAGGAGGCTGGCAAGCGGCTACGCTAGGCGAGGAGGGACAGGTGGTTACTTGGCCGCAAGGCCAAGATTCATGAGTACCAGTACTACTCACGTGTCTTATGCTAGTTTGGTATTGCTCAAGATATTTTGGTGCTTCCTATTATCTACAGGCACCTAGTACTGGAGAGAGATTTACCATGGGTCCAGTCGACACCGCTAGGGGATGAGGACGATGACTTCCAAGAGTCGAGCATGGCTAGGGCTGGCACCACCACAGCGTATGACACTTGGTGGTCACTTTTATAGTGGTAGGGAGAGGGGCCCCTAATCTGGGAAGATGATGGAGCAGAGGATGATCCATATGGGCGCAACGTGCGCTAGTGTACCGAGGGTGGATGGGGCATAGAGGCCACCATAGGGGAGGCTCCTCAGGTTGAGGCAGAGGAGGACATAGTTGAGGAGGGTGAGGCACCTCCTGATAGCGAGATTGGGTAGCTGAGGGCCTAGGTTGTCGACCTTTAGAGCCAGGTTGGGAGACTATAGACTCAGATTTTGTAGTGGGACACATCTATCACCACTCTAGAGGTGAAGCTATCTCATAGTGAGAGGCAGCTATAGTAGGCTCAGGAGGAGAGGACAACTCTCTAGGCATAGGTAGATTCAGCAGGTACAAGGATCACATAGCTCATAAGCGAGCGAGATGTGGCACAGGCACAACTAAGTGCCATGACTACTAAGAGGGACCTACTAAGGGCAGCGATGGGGGCATCCTCTGCTACACAGGCTATGATGCCACCTTCGATAGCACCATATTATTTACTACCAGTAGGTCGTGACCCCATGGTAGAGATCAAGAGGCTTTGTTCCCTCATGGAGGAGGGTAACGAGCGGGATACAACACACGTGGCTTGCATCTCCTAGCTGGAGGGCCACATCAGACTGATAGGTGGGGAGGTTCTATAGGATACACAGACTACAGGGACTCATCGAAGATGATCCCAGGCCATAGAGACAAGGCAGTCTACTGCCAGCTCTAGCCACAGGACTCATAAGACCGAGAGGACACACAGGTCTTCTAGCACTCATGGAGCCAGCTCATAGAGGATCCATAGGGATGGCAGGGGTGATGGTGGTGACTCACAAGCTAGGGGTGTAGGCCCCATGTAGTACAGATCTTACAGAGATACTTATTGTACCATTTTTGAGTGTAAGGTCGAGGACCTACATAGTTGTAGCCTACGGGCATTTTTGATATACCCTTGATGTACTCCTTTTGGACACACACACACACACACACACACACAATATATATATATATATATGAGATTGATCATTTTGGCTCATTATGTGTACTTGTTTATTTTTGATTTTATGTTTATGTTATGCACATGGATGCAGATGTTCATATTGATGCTATGTTTATATGATGTGATGTATGATTGACATGCACTAGATAGCTATTTAATTTATGATGATGATGATATGCAGTGATCTAGATGCTTAGATGTGCTATTTATTATGGATGCATATGGATGCGATGTTTACTTTTAAATGCATATTTAATTTTTCTTTATTGTATGCATTTAATTTATGACGATATCATGATATTGTGGTGCAATGTATGTAATGTATTATTTACATGATGGTAATCTAATGTAAATGAACATGTATGCTTTAATCACTTAAAACATAAGGAATGAATGCGATATGTGTTTAAAAATCTAATGGATGACACCACAAAATGTGTAAAAATCATGAATGTAATTGAAAATCCTCATTACAAGAATTTAATCAATTAATCACCCATATATGAAATGCAATGATATGAAGTGGTATGATGCGAATGATATAATATGTCACTCTATAGTCCTTTTGAAATTTGAAATATATGCACAATATAGTCAGTGGCCATCTAAATATCATTTTTGATATCCATCCAGTATCTATCCTATATCTTGATTGTGCTCAATGTAATGATGTATCACGGATTCGATACTTTGCAATTTGATGATTGAATGACTTTTATTTTTGATGGTTTGTGATCTTTGGTATTTTTTTGCTATTAGAGAAATCTTTGAGGTTTTCCATGAGACTCAAACACCCTAGTAGACTTATCAAAAGTTGTATACTGACCAAACTAGACTTCTGAAATGTAAGGCTTTTGCTAGGATAGGCCCTAACTGTTCATTATCCTTGTGTGTGCAAATGAATATATTAAGATAAAGCATAAGCATACCCCGATGTCAGGCGGGATTCTTTCAGCCCATTGCTAAGATAGGGGATCCTCATATGTTTATCCAATCCTAGGTTTAGATTTTAGTTGGACTAGACCACTAGGCGATACAGGACACCTAAAGCTAGCTCTTCCACATTCAAACATTGGTCTATACATAAGCGAGGTGCTAATGCATTAGACATATCATCATGTGTAAGGTACAATAGTGTTGACAATTCCAAGGATTCAAGTTTGCTCCCTTATTTTCTTCAATTTTTTGGGATACTTGCTCATATAAAGTGATAAAAATCACTGTTTATTTTTGTACTTTAGTGATAATAATCACTGTTTATTTTGTACTTTCTCTTTTTTTCTTGAGCAAGGGATTTGATACTGATTTTTCTTCCTTTGTACAATTTGTCTTCATTTGACTTGACTTTTTGGAATTTTACATTTGATAATTTTCTTCAAAAACTTCCTTTGGGGATTTACTTTGGGAAATTTTTTTCTGGTATATCGATTGAGGATATCGATCTTATGATATCAATATGGGATATCAATATGGGATGTCGATCTATGATATCGATCGAGGGTATCAATATTGAGGATTGATGTGGGATATCACTCTGGGATATTGCTCATTTTATCGTAAGCAAGGGATTTTGGGTAGGGAATAAACTTGTCCTTTTGCCAATTGCCAACATTTCCCATACCGTCCGCACAGGGGGATAAGCAAGAATAACTCTTTTCACCTCAAGATACCTGGTCCTGCTTCGTGGCTTTCATATTCCCCTAGTCCTTATTAGGATTGTTTAATTTATTGATTAGTGATAGGATTATGATATGCTAAGGGCTATACTAACTAGACCTCAACTACAAAAGCAAAGCAAGCTTTCTATCAACTCTTGAGAAGACCTCTAGGTATGGTTGAATGACCGAAAAACCCTAGTATATTCTTCATAGTAACATTATGGGTTGTGTTGAAAAACATAATTACTCACATGAATGATGGATTATGATAAATGCAGAAGTGCATGATTGAAACACAACGTGGCATTGTTTATGAGACTGACAAACACAATCCATCCTACTACATAATGCAATGGGTGCAGAATGCCTACATGCAATGTGATGAGTTGAATGCATGTGTAAATACAAATAAAAATGCATAATGCAAATGCAAATATTTTTGGATTTTATGCTTTACCAATTTTTTTGGATTTTATTGTTTTTTTTAATTTTTATGGATTTTGAGCCTTTATATTTGACCAAACGATGATTACATGCCCTTGGAGCCTTTAACTTGACCAAGCAATTTTTAAGAAAATGCTTGGGTCTTTTAGGTTGACCAAAGGGATTATGAGAACCTTTGGAGATTTTAGGGATGACCAAGCGGAATCCTTGGAGCCTTTTGGGATGACCGAGCGGTTTTAAGCAAACCCTCGAAGCCTTTTGGGATTGATCGAGCAATTTTAATAAAACCCTTAGAACCTTTTGGGATTGATCGAGCAGTTTTAAGCAAACCCTCAGAGCCTTTTGGGATTTACCGAGCGGTTCTAAGCAAACCCTTAGAGCCTTTTAGGGAGGGTATGTTACCCTATGTACCCCTAGTGTATGTGTCACTCGATGACAGTGAGGGAGGTGCAATACCTCTAGACCCCTTGATTTGCCTTCTCGAATTTAGCATGGATGGTGGGGAAGGTATGCTACCTTGTAGACCCCTAGTGTCCATGTTATTCACTAAAATGTAATCAGCTTATTTAGGAAGAGTGACAAAAATCAACTCTCCTAAATTAGGAATGGACCTTAGCGGTGTGCCTATGTCTTGGCAGGGTTGAACGAACGAACCATCCTTGTGGACCGCATCTCATTCTACTAGGTCTTAGATGACCCTCTTAAATGATTGACAACCCTGAATATCATGTCCATGCACACAATGATACACATAAAAGGGGCTCTCATCAAGTTTCCTAGTATTGGATACCATTTGCTTGAATTAGGGTAATATGAATGCCTTTACCTCGTATAACTTTTGGAAAAAAGTTAGAATAGTCATCTAAAATGAAACAATTCATTGCATTGGCTTATTGGGCCTACAAGGCGACTGACGACCTTAGGGTCGCACATGAGGAGGTGTGACCTCCACTTCAGCATGTTGGGACACTATAAGAGAACCATCTACATTATAAACCTTCCTATCTATAAGATTTTGCACCACACTCTTGAATTCATGACAATATCAAATGCCATGACCCTCTATTCGATGATAGAGACAATAGTGATGCTCCCTGTAACCCATAGGTTTAGCTCTATTTGGGTCTAGAGAAATGATATTAAGCAAGGTGATGACCTTAGCCTCTTGCATCTTCTGAAAGATATCAGACATAGACTCTTTTAATGGAGTCTAAATGTGCTACGACTGTTTTGGACACTCGAACTTCATTGGATCGCTTTGAGGACCCAATGGTTGGGTTGGCTACATGGGCTCTTGCTTTTGCTGAGGTTTTTCCTGTACTTGCATGGGAAGTGATGCGACCTTAAACAAGGGGTGCTTTTGTGATCCCAAATTCCCAAGCTAGTTCATGATAAAGTGCAACGCCTTATCTTGCTCATCCATTCGATGTTCCATTTGTTCCAGACGATTATGAATGGCTTGTAAGACAGACAAAGATTTTATATGTATTTCCAACGACTGATTCAAAATACCTTTGTCTATTGAAGGAAACAAAAGAGTGGATGCTAGAGATCCATTAGGTGATTACAAATCACATATTTCCTTCATTTGGATTGATGTAAACGCTTCTTTATGATACACTTCGTCAATGCTATCCACATGCTCATGCGCATGATTCAGTTCATGCTGTTGTTCGACTTGAAATAATTGAAGCATGATTCAGTTCATGTTGTTGTTCGACTTGAAATAATTGAACTGTGTCAGATTTAGTACTTCCATCCTAATATGGGATACACAATTGCTCTTGCCCTTGAGAAGGTGACATAAGAAACAAGTCAGGAGTGACTAATTTTAAAGGTTCGGACCCCTTTGTGGAAGCAAGGTTTGGACTTCATTTGCATGGGTGTACTTAATGCACTGATGCACTATGGATGGTACGCACTCCATGGATCTTATCCATGGCCTTCCAAGTAGCAAGTTATATTGTCTTGAACCCTCTAAAATGTAGCATAATGTAGAAAAAATATTGTCCCACCTCGATGGGGAGGACTATTGTACCGACTATAGGGGATTCCACATCATTAAAAACTTATAGCATGATAGTCGATGCCTTGATGTGGGAAGGTGGAATTTTGAGATGTTTTAATGCAAAAGTGGTGATAATATTGATGGATGATCATGTATTAACCAACACTCGCTTATACGCAATCTAATTTATCCTCGCTATGATGTGTAGTGGAGGATCAGATTCCTCGTCAGGGACAAGTTTGACTTCCTATTTATGGAAGGTAATCACAGGTTCCTTATACGAAAAAACAGACTATATATACCCCAAGGACTGTGACAACTTTCGAGCATTAACATTGCTCACCTGTCTGACTTGCCTACTCTCAGCCTCATGCTTGAGCATGAGATACTTAAGCATATCTTTTTGTTGCTTATCAATAGCCGACGGTATGTCTGTCTGTCTAAGAGAATGGCTATCTACTTGCTTAAGAGGCAAATATTGATGATGCGTATGGTGCATCGTGTTGACTTGTTGCCTAGGCACTCTAGGTATGAGCTTCTTCTCAGGAGTTACCTCACATGATTGTTCTTCACATAATTTATGTTGGTAAATCCTCCCTTCATGTTGTTGGAGCCTATCCAACCTTTGTTGATGTGATATATTTTGCTTTGAGTGCTCACGTTCTAGGCGTTCTCGCTCAATGCGTGCTTCCTCCAATTGACTCTGGAGTAGTCTCCTGCTATAGACTATATGAGACTCAGGTTTCCTAGATGACCGACTCGTGGAGTAGGATCCACAACTCTCTATATTGCTAGGGAGAGACCTAATGTCATGGGTTCTCTTTATGTGTGAAGAAACCTCATGGCCTGTGTGGGTGGACCCCCTATGTGACGAAGGGGGCTCACGACGACTATCAGAACATCACACTGGGATGATTAGATCCTTAGGTGAATGATGTGTATGATGCCTAGCGAGGAGGCGTGCAAGATCTAAAAGATCCTCAGGGGAATAACAGAGGCATTGAGGGCCTCTCCATGTATGTGTTGATTCATTAGCTCGTGATTGAGCTAGACTATGCCTAGTTGCCATGATGCGCCAACTACACAAGTATTGAGAGGAAACCTCTCTTACTAAAAATTTTGGCCTCAAGGAAGGCCTTGTCTTGATGAATTAAGCTATAAAGAAGCATACAATGTAAACAATGTGATTATCTCCTTTACATTTTAAAAGTGAGCCCTAAACTGTTTGATGTTATTTCATGATTTGTTGCATCAGTATTAGAAAATATTATCATGTTTGAAAGCTTTTTGGATGATAATCTTAGTTTAATTGGATTTTACCTATATACTCGTAGCTCAACAACTTGGCTAGGAGCTCCAACTCACGTAATCCAACCTATAATGTGTGGTAATAAAGCCCACACATGGTCAGGGAACACAGGTCCTCCCAGATCCTCACTCGTTTTCACCCAGTCAGCGTCATACCCTCCAAAGAGGAGTATATGCAAACTTTCCAAGCTACGAACGGTTCTTGAATCCGGTATTGGTCTAGAACAAAGGTACGTGAGATTTGGGCCAACGGATGGAAATCACCTCCACCGTCGTTGAAACCCTACTAGTGGTTGAAAGTCACTTCCAACTCACTAGATTTTAATTGAAACGTGGTGTGTGTGGTTCATTTTAGTTGTTGCATGAAAAGGAAATGCATCATACACCATTCATGCTCATTTTCTACGTGATATGTAGTGAAAGAACTTTTCAAATTCAAAAAATGCAAGCTACATACTACATGCTCTTTTTGACAATGCACATTACGATGTAAATGGCCACTAATCGAGCCTTAAACATGTAAAGAACCACACAATTTAATCTAGCATGATGGATTCTAGGGCGGACAACACTTAGAGGTTCGTTGTTCCTAGCAACGCCTAGCTAAAACCTAAAAAGAATGGACATCCTAAGACCTAATTCATTTTCCTTTTCTTTTGTGTCATAATTAATTTTCCTTTTCACACAAACTGGAAAAACACAGGTAGTAAAAATAGAAACATGGGTTAAAAATGAGACCTACCTCTAATCCTCACCTGATAAGCTTTGACTCCCTATTATCTGTTGTGTCTGCTATAAACCGTAGCTCTATCATGTGGTTTCTACTATAGACCGCATCTTGAAGCCATGGGCCAACAATGAGACCATAACTGTCAACCACAGTTTGCACCTAACATTCAAAAACACAAAAAAGGTCAAAAATTAGAGGCTAAAATGCAGAGTTCCATCGTGATTGCCTTTTGTGACCACCAAAACGGCCTCACACCTATGCTTCCTATTGCGTGAAACAAAATAGATGCATGCGAAATTGACAACAAATGGGAATAAGAAAAACACTTTTATTCCATTGTAAAGAAGCCAATCCTCGTTATAGTTATGTCCCTCTTAGGGATACCATTTTGATACTATTATTATAGTAGGAAAAATCAATGTTCTATCTTAAGGGTAAATGTGAGTTTTAGGCCCTTCGGGGTGACACGAACTACTCTAGGGTGGAGTTGACCCTCTTCTTCACAGTAAGGAAGGAATTGGATGATTGAATCTCCTTTGAATCTGCTTTCATGTGGTCAAGAAACAACATAAAAGCATTAAAAGCATAGGCAATCTCTCATGATGAGATCCTTTAAAAAATATGAACATAAATATGCCATAACACTAATGAAATCAAGAAAATGAATAAAGTATGTTAAGCATATGCAATTCTTGAAAAGATTGATTGAAACATATAACTGAAAAGTGTTGCTATCTATCTAATGAATTGATGACATGAAATAAAGCATAATGACATGGAAATGAACTAATTATGTCCTATTTACCATAATGAAGTAAATGTAATGAAAACCCTAATTCTATTGGTCAGAGTCTCTAAAATGCTAAATAAACCACTAAGATGCTTAATATAACCTAGTTAAATACAATACAAAAAGAACAGTAAGGGGATCTTTCACTGATTGCGACCCATGATTTGAATGAGCGGTCTGCACTGTACACCATGGTTGTCAACCGCGATGAGCAACAGAGTAGCTTTACCCTCCAATTCCAAGGTTGTGGGCTTAATCCTCATCAAATTGATGATCAGGGGTCTCCTTGATGTCCTATGACTGGTTTTGCGATTGAATTACATAGTTGGGCCTCCGTTTGCCAAAATTTAAGTTTCTTGGCGTTCTAACTCCTTAGGGCATCCATGACACAATTTTACATGGTGCTTGATGAATTGGCAATTGAATGACAACAAAAATCTCTCAATACACTCATGTGAGTCTATAATCCAATAGGGTTTCACTGCTTTAATCTCCAATGCTCACTTATTTGTTTTACCCTAAATTTGAAGGGGTACTTATAGAATTACCCAAGGGATAGGGGTGGCTTCATGGAGAAGCCAAGATCAAGAAGAGGTGGTTGGGATAGTTGGATTGGAAGCCTTTGGAATCTTCCGTCCTTCAACTACCCTCTTCTAGAACAAATGGTTGTTCAAACTAATTTGGCTCGGATGAAGGCCAACTGAACTTCAATTCTAAACCGTGGGTGACAATTATAGCCTAGACTGTGTACTACGGGTGTCAGCAACGGTTCAGACTGAAGACCACAGGTCTCAACAGCGGTTTGAGCTGATTAGGCCAAGGAACTCAAATTGAGTGGTTAAAACCATTGCTCTATCTTGGAGACTATCCAAGATCTTCCATATGGTCTTGTAGCATGTCCCATATGAGTAATCGCCATCGACATGATGCATTTTAGGTGTCTACAGCAGGAAATGCACAAGTGTCATGTAAATATTTGTGCAAGTGTTATGAGTGTAAATATGCACAAGTGTCTAATATGTAAGTGTGCACATGTATCCTTAGATTAGGAAGAGTCATGTGAAGAGTCTAGTATAAGTGTGCATATAAGATAGAGTCATGTGTATGCAAGTGTCAAGTAGAAAAGCCAAGAGTCATGAGACTTGGCATATGGAAAGGAAGAGTATCCAAGAGTCACCCTAAAATGGCTATATATTACTCCATAGAGAGGCATAAACATCACCTAGATTACCCCCAGTGCCTACATTGTCTACAGAGTCTATATTGTCTACATAAAAAGGAGTAATATAAGTTTGCATACATTTGAGCAACTAATATTGTAAGTTTTGTTATATTGTAAGATTAATGACTTAATTTATATTTCAACATATTGATGATTGTTGTTTGGTATATTATTAAGCCTTGATAACACATATTAGTTGGCTCATATTAACTTTGTTACAAACCATTATTGAATTCTTTATATTGCAACTTCATTATATTAAATCCTCTGAATATTTTTTTGTTAGATTTACATTAGTATTAAAGTTTAACAATTATTTCACTTGCTATTTTTAATTTCAATTTGACATATCTTCAAATTCCATAAATACCTATTTTACAAATAATTTTTAAAAACTTTAATGGATCCACATTATTCTATGCTTACTTATTTTAAAAATATATCTCTTAGTTACAAGTGGATACATTATAATATAAGAATACATACAATATTTTATTTTTTACCTTTGGTTTCTTAATATTCCTCAATTTAATTTTTAGCTTCGATATATATATATATATATATATATATAATAACATTGTTATCATTTGTAATTTATCACAAATATTTGCTTATCCTAAAAACCCATAAATAAAAATTATACATTTAAAAAGTAGATTGAAAATGGTATAATTTATGTTATACTATTTTCAACATTAAAATCAAAGTAACTTTGGACCAAGTAATTGAATTCTAGCAAATATTTAAGAGCCAATTTTGCTTTTAATTTCTTGTAATTTACTTAAGAATATTTGCTTATCCTAAAAATCCATAAATAAAAATTATACATTTAAAAAGTATATTGAAAATAGTATAATTTATGTTGTTATACTATTTTCAACATTAAAATCAAAGTAACTTTTGACCAAGTAATTGGATTCTAGCATATATCTAAGAGCCAATTTTGCTTTTAATTTCTTGTAATTTACTTAAGAATATTTGCTTATCCTAAAAATCCATAAATAAAAATTATACATTTTGCTTTTAATTTCTTGTAATTTACTTAAGAATATTTGCTTATCCTAAAAATCCATAAATAAAAATTATACATTTAAAAAGTATATTATAACTTATGTTGTTACACTATTTTCAAAATTAAAATCAAAGTGACTTTTGACCAAGTAATTGGATTCTAGCATATATTTAAGAGCAAGTTTTGCTATTAATTTCTTGTAATTTACTTAAGTAATACTTTTAGTATTAATTTTGCACCTGAGGATGCATCGCAATGGTTTGGGCTTTGGTTCTTCTTCGGGAGGTCCAAGGTTCAAACCGTGGCATGGGTGAGTGTGTGAGAGGGTGGGTGTGTGTCTTCCTAGTGGAGTTGTTGTAACAGGTTGGGGGATTCTTGGTCAAAACCTCCATATCTTAATATTACCAACAAAAAAAAAAATTAGTATTAATTTTTTACAACTTTTTTTTGGATGAAAAAGCCATTATATTAATAAAATAATGTTTAATCATACAAAAAAGGGTGGGTGGGATTAGCACACCCCGTAAACCAATACATTAACCATTGTGGTTAAGAGTATACAAGAGTGTCAGAAACAACCCACAAACTTAATACCTTTCATACCTTTAATAGAAAAAGTGTTATATGATAATGTTTAATCTAATTTAAATTATTTTTTTTAAAGCGAAAAATCCCTTGCAGGGCCGTCTTGGTTTGAGAAACTATGAACAAGGAATTCTACACAATCAAAATCATCCGGGAATCGAGAAACCATGAACAAGAAATTCTACACAATCAAAATCATCTGGAGAATCGCACACGACCCTGCAATCTAATTTAAATTTTTATATTATTATATTTTAAATTATATATATCTTAATTTTTATATATATATAAACATAAACGTAAACGTGAACGTGGTTTATTAAATGAAACTTGTTTTATCTTAAACCATAAGTTTGCCCATCTAAATATGAAACTCTTTAGTCCTCGTGCCTATGCATGTCCTAAACCCATTAAACTAAAGATACAAATATAATAATTTAGTCAAATAATTTTATTAAATATATTTTCTATAATTTATTAAGTATAAAAAATCATTTTACATATAAAACAAAACCTTTTAATTTTTTTTCCCATTAATATGTTTCACCTAATATAAAACAAAACCTTTTAAATAGTTTTTTTTGTTTCAAGCTTCAAAGCATGTCACATTAATATGTTTCACTTAATTCAAGAGTAAACAATAAAAAGTTCTTTAATTGCAAACATTAATTTAAAGAATTTTGAAGTAAGATTAAGTACAACGGAGCAACGAACGCCTCCTTCCTCGTGATTTGAACTTAGATAACCTGGATAATCCAATCCAACAACATACTGTTAGGATGTTTCTATGAAACAATTTAAACACAACTTTAAAAAGTTCTTATCATATACCGTCGATAATTCAATCCAACAACATACAATTAGAACGTGCCATTAAAGTGTTTTTATGAAACAATTTAAACATATCTTTGAAAAGTTCTTATCAGTACACCCAAACGATATATGTTGTTGGCATTTCATCTTGGTTACCTTTGGTTAACTTAACTCGAATCATAAAAAGAAAGCTCCTTATGCTCAATTATACGATCCATTGTACTTCACCTAAAAACTCCATCAAACCAGATTTCCATGTCATCTACTCTTGAATCACAAAAAAAAGATTTCTTATTACGAGGCTCAATTATACCACCCCAAAGTTCTTATCAGTACACCCAAACGATATGTTGTTGGCGTTTCATTTTGGTTACCTTAATTCCAATTATAAAAAGAAAGCTCCTCATTTAAAATCATTAAATAAAATACTTTAGAGTATAATTTTAATGTTTTAAATCATTCATTTTAAATTTTAATTAAAATATTTAAAATTTTAAAATAAAATGGCCTCAGGAGAGCTTAAAAATTTCGGTCGAGGGAAAGGGCTCTTTAAAAAAGCCGATAAAGCTCCATTGACCAACAACATATAACACATTTTATGTCCTTGATCTTCCATTATCCAAACTCAAAGTCCCTTTTCAAACAATTTCGGCAAAAGCATTATCACCAAATTTCATTGTTCCTCCATTTATTTTCTTGTTCCTCCATTTATTTT
Source organism: Wollemia nobilis (assembly GCA_028583015.1). Taxonomy (NCBI): domain Eukaryota; kingdom Viridiplantae; phylum Streptophyta; class Pinopsida; order Araucariales; family Araucariaceae; genus Wollemia; species Wollemia nobilis. The sequence goes on from JAQPPZ010001808.1 coordinate 1,438,784, forward strand.
CTTGAGAGAAAGAAATTTACTTTTGTCACCTATCATATGGCTTGAACAACCATTATCAATGTACCACTGATTTCCTTCATTTTGCCCAAAAAATCAGAAACATAAATCCAGTAGCCCAAACAAGATGTCCGAATAAGAACATCCATGCCCAGACAGATAGACTGTTCATACCAAAAGGATTGTATCCATTAATAAGCTGTGAAGAATTTAACCGTACTTCACCTAAAAAACTCTATCAAACTAAATTTCCATGTCATCTACGCTTGAATCACATAAAAGAGATTTCCTATTACTATGCCCAATTATACTACCCATTGCACCATGCCAAAAAAAACTCCATCAAACCAACTTTCCATGTTTTCTTTTTGGTTACATAGGAGAGTTGGTCACAACCACACTATTTTTAGTAACTGACAAGCGCACAGGGTTCAAACCACAAGGGCTGCTCCCACCAAGCCTATTTCATCTCATTATTGTTGATTGGACATGAAGGGGACCACCGGTTGCTCCATCTCATTATTGTTTGATTGGATGTGAAGAGGACCACCAGTCGCTCCATCTCATTATTGTTTGATTAGACATGAAGAGGACCACTGATAACTCCGGATGATGACATATTCCATCTTATTATTGTTGACTGGACGTGAAAAGGACCATACCATCATCCTCGTAATGCGTACTCAAAGGATTCAAATTAGAGTAATACCTTTACAAACAAACTGCTCCCTAAATTTGAACCTACGTGTATTTTTGATAAGTGCCACAAACACTTACCAATCAAACTAACCCTCGAAGAATAGATAACTTTCCACACTACGCGTTTTTATGTTGATCTTTCTACTTTCAAATTTTGTGTTTTCTTATGTGAGAATCATATCATAATATAATATCTATAACGGAAGAGAATGAATCCCAAATGATTTGGTTTAGTAAGGTAAGCGTATCGAAGCTTGTTTCCACGTATGACATCTCTTTAAAATGCCTATACATATAAAATACCAGTTTACTTTTTCATTAATAATTTAATGAAAATGTCATCTACATATTTTAATTGAAGGGTGTTATGGATAATCATGCATTCTTTGCAATAAGATTTTAGTATTGTATGCTTATTTTCATTAAAATAATACTGTAGCACACCCTTTAGTTAAGGTATACATTCAATGTGGCCAGCCCTCTTATGACGTAAGCGCCTGTTGTGCACTTTTTCTCAAAAAGCTTATTCTAAGTTCATTGTACATTATATTACCAAAAAAACATATTTATTACTAATCATATCTCGTCTTTATAAGGGCAACTATCACTTTTTTAGTTGCTTCAAAAGGACTTATTAAATGTCTCTAGATTGATCTTATTAAATGTCTCTAGATTGATCAATTCATGTTAGCAAAAAGTTGCTTCGAAAGGACTTATGTTAAATGTCTCTAGATTGATCAATTCATGTTAGCAAAAAGTTGCTTCGAAAGGACTTATGTTAAATGTCTCTAGATTGATCAATTCATGTTAGCATATACAATACAACATGGATATACCTGAAAATATTAAACCTTTGATGTAATTTATTAAAAGAATAAAAGCCTTGTAGTGATATATAAATATTTATAACTTTATACTCTTTGGCTTTATACTTTTGGTGTACATATTTTAGGGTGATTTTTTTAAAGTAGAATGCAAAGTATAGCTATAGACAACTGGAATTATTTTGGAACCATCTTTTTCAAAAGCATAACGAAACCTTTCTTTTTATGATTGAAATTTAGATATTATAAATGAAAGTTCAACAACATACGAATGAGATGTGTTGATAAAGATGATGGAGGATGATTTTAAAAATCAATGGACGTAGTTTGTAAAAACTTTAAGAGGGAGATCTTGATTAGGATAAAAGCTAACTGTTGTTGAATGTCACAGGAGACTTTAGGTCGAGGTTTCAACACTAAGGATGGGTTTTTTGTTCTTGTACTTTTTTTGGATACTCTTCAAAACTAAGTGTGGTTTTGAAGGTTGATTGGATGTAGAACTCGTCTCCTACTAAGATCATTGAGTCGGTTGAGTTTGAACTTGTTGTCTTATGGTGGTTGCTATCATACCAACCATATTATTGTATGGAGGTGAAACATTGTGATATAACACTTGGTTAGTTGCTTGTTTCCCATGGTTAGGTAGGGGATAATGGAAGATTCCTATGTCTTGATTAGTTGTAGGTGCTTGTTGAGTAGGAGGTTGATTATTTTTTGGATGAGTAGGTTGAGAACCCTCTATAACAAGCGACCTGCATCAATCAAATTCTGAACTAAATGTTTCAACCTCTTACATGAATTTGTCATGTGCCTCTCCACTCTATGATGTTCACAATATGAACTAGGCTTATACCAGTTAGCAATGGTATCAGGTTTCCGTATGGAGGTAACTTAATCATATTTGTTTCCAAAAGTAATTTTAGGATCAACAAAATAGGTTGATTGAGTCTTGTAAAATTCCTTGGTGGAGGTTTTTGAGGTTGGCTAAGCACCATATTTTGCAAGGTGTTAGAAACACTGTTGATAGGTTTGTTATCCGTTACCGCATCATCAAATACATGCTTGTTCTTATACTATTTTTTTGTGGTCCTATTTTCTTCTTTCTTTAGTGTAATTTGACCTCTTCAAATGAGGTCTTGTTGTACCCTTCTTTCCAGATCTATTGCTTGGTCAAAATAGGTAATAGTTGTTGTTTCCAATTCATATGATATTTACTCTTATAAATTTCCAATAAAAATATCTAGCATGTCTCAAGGAGGTAAATTATATATTAAGCATCCAACTAAACTTCTCCACTAAAACAAGAATTTTAAACAACTTTCATCTTTACCTTGTTGCAACATATAAACATCCTTCATAGTCATATTTTTCTCAACATAAGCTCTGAATTGCTTAACAAACAAGTTTGTTGTCTCTTCAGAATTCCTCAAAGAATGATGAGGTAGTTGATAATACCATTCCAATGCCATACCACCAAGTCTCTTAGGGAACATCTTTAGTAATAACATGTCATCATATATAATATCATGGTATGTTGTCCTAAACATCCTTAAATGTTCAATTGAGTCCTCTATTCCCTTGTAAATAGGTAAAATTAGCATTGGAAAATGCTTAGGGTAGGGCCTAGAAGCGACAACATGATATAAGGGTTGAGTGCACATTTACTTATAGTTTTAGGTGAAACTTGGAGGTTAAATCATATCCACTCTTGAGACTAATTATTTCATCACATTCGTCAAACTTTGCATATTAGGATTGTTGTTGTGCAATACCCCTAGGTTCCCTAAGGGAGGGTTATAGGTAGGTTGTTGAAAGGGAACTTAGCCAATGTTGGAGGTATTGATACTGCTATGGTATAAATTATGATTTGTGGTTTCTTGTTGTGGAGGATAACTAACATTTGGTACAATAGAAGCATGGATACTGAGATGAGCAGAATGAGGAGGAAATTGAGCATAATATTGAGATACACTACTAGTTGGAGGAAATTATGGAATTCTCCCAATGTTGGTGGTTATAGTAGTGACATATGTTGGTTTATGAAATGGATTAATATGATGTGAAGATTCAAACAATGGATTAGCATGAATATTTCAAGGAGAAATTATTAGAGGATGAGATGTCCCATCCTCTTCAAGTTGGGCCTCATCATCCATAACCTTAGCCAAGGTATCTTTATGATGTTTCATGAAATTCTAAATATGATCATATGATTTAAAGGTGAGTTCTCCATTAGACTCCTTAAGAGGATCAAGTTCAATACTAGTTTCTACATGTTCTTCCTCTTCCAGATTAGGGTTCTCCCTATCAATCTAGTCATCTTCTTAAAAAATATTAGATTCTAAAAGTCTTCTCTTACTCCTAAGGCTGGGAGCCAGTAGGAAAAAGAGAAAGGATAGAGGAGAAAATGAGGACCAAAAAAGCTAGTGAAACACACACAAAATATTTTTGAAACATTTTTAATATTTCTAATTCTAAGCAAATAAATTTAGTGGTCTTGCTTAAAGTTTTCAAAAGAAAAATAAAAGGAAGAGGTTTCCTATCTTGGCCACTAAGATGTGTTTCACATCGGGTTCACCAAATATATAGAGGGGGAAAACTACCCTGTTGTATATGATTCTCGATTAGATCCACTTGGAGTCGAGGTAACCGCGGGGGTGTGTTATATTCTCTACACTCGGAGGCTTGGGGATCGAAGGGTTCACCAGGAATGGTTTAAGGTCTCGTTGCAAGTCTGGGGTGGAAATATTTGATGTGTATATTGAGAAAACACCTATGTTTGGCTTCTCTAAAATATAAACTATGAAAAAGGGAGAACAATGCAAGATAAATAATAATGCAGGCAAGCAAAGACTAACCCTAGAATGATTCTTTATTTTCAATGATTACTAAAACCTAACTTGCATTAAAATAAATCCTTTCTTTTTCAGCAAGGGTTTTAAGATAATGCACAAATAGAGTTAATCCTAAAATGCAAACTATATGCTTTTTTAATTTTTGAATGTCTAGAAATATAACCTAAATATTTTCCCTTTATTTATGGTCTAGGCTTGGAACACAAAATGGATAGAAAGTAATAAAAAAACAACCTAAGAAATTAGCTTAGGGCACTTACCTTATCTAGTGGTTGACCTTAGCTTTAACTTGCATCCAGATAAATCCAACAACTTCATAACTTGCAAAACAACTTTACAAAACCCTAGAAAAATTGATTAATGTTTGGGGGCCTACTTAGGCTATTGTATGATTGAGATGGGGGGCACAACAGTCAAGCCCCCTTGGTACTTTTAGTTGACCTTTCAAAATTAAAAATTATTGTTGACCTTTGGAAGCAAACGCAATAGGATATGGCAATATGAAATAGTGAACCAGATGCAAACATAATGAACACAATGCTAAACTAGTATGCAATTAAAAATATTAGGGTTTGGGGATAAATAGTTACCCCCAAGCTAGTATGATTTAAATGCAAGTGAAACAAAATAAAAAAAATTAAAACAAAATGATAACAAAAAAGAAATAGTGCAAAATAGATATACAAACCAAAATCCTAAGGTTTAGGGATAAATAGTTGTCTTTAAGTCTATCAAAACCAAATTTGTGCCCTGTAAATTAATGGACATAGATTCAATAACCAAAGGAAAGACAAAAACAGGAAGCAAGGCAGGAAAAAATAATATTTTTGTCGAATTCATTCCTTGTAATGGGTAGGGTGCAGATTCGCACAAGGAGACTTAAAACAAAGAATCCAAATGTGAAATGCAGTGCTAACACAAAAATAAATGATTTAAAATCCAATAAATGCAAAGAGACAACTTGATAATCCTGTAGAAGAAGTAAGAGCAAAGGTGAAATACCTCTCCTCATTTAATAAGACAAGTTTATCATCCAAGCGTCTCCACTTGCAAATCACAAGAAGTACATCAAAAGTAGAACACTAGAGCACCAAGAACACTAGAAAAAATGAAGATTACCCAAAAGCTTGCTTAGATCGAGATTACGTCAAAAGAAAATTCTCTCTTTTTTTTGTGTACCAAAAAAAGGGGATACAATCCCTTTATTTATAGAGGGTTTGAAGGGCTAAAAGGTGGGAAAAAAAATCAACCTTGGCCAAGCTGATGCCACAAAAGATAGCCCAAAATTTAGACTTAAAAAAAATTCCAAATTAGCAAAGAGACAACTTGATAAGCCTGTAGAAGAAGCAAGAGCAAAGGTGAAAGACCTCTCCTCCTTTAATAAGACAAGTTTATCATCCAAGATTCTCCACTTGCAAATCACAAGAAGTACACCAAAATTAGAACACTAGAGCACCATGAACACTAGACAAAATGAATATTACCCAAAAGCTTGCTTAGATCAAGATTACCTCAAAAGAAAAATATCTCTTTTTTTGTGTGTACCAAAAAAGGGGATTCAATCCCTTTATTTATAGAGGGTTTGGAGGGCTAAAATGTGGGAAAAAAATCAACCTTGGCCAAGTTGATGCCACAAAAGGTTAGCCCAAAATTTAGACTTTAAAAAAAAATCCAAATTTGCTGAATTTGTGGCCTATAATTAATCGGGCACAAATTTGGTTAAGGTTAAGAAAAACAAATCAAAACACAAGAAAAAAGGTTTCAAACTTACACTTAGAAATTTTGAGAGCCTCCAAAGGGATTCTAAAGAAAAATAACTCATTTGGATGGGTCAATTTTCAATGTCTACAAGGCTCTACATTCATATTTCAACATATTAATGAATTTTATTTGGTATATTATTAAACCTTGATAATACATATTAGTTAGCTCATATTATCTCTATTACAAACTATTATTGAATCCTTTATATTGCGACTTCATTATACTATATCCTGTGATTATTTTCCTATGAGATTTACATTAGTATTAAAGCTTCAAAAGCTAACAGTGGTATTAGAGCCACAACAAGATTTCTTGCATAGCATTTGAAAAATGAGTTTGTGTCCATTGTGACACAATTGGTTAACGTCTATCTAATTTAAAGGGAGTTATATTTGGGCTCTATTTGGAAGTTGCAAAGGCTAGAGTATTTCCACAATTGCAGAACAACTAGTGAAGAATAGGACTCAACAATAGAATTTGAAGATTGAGAAAGCTAGGGTATTTCCACAAGGTTGAAGAATAACTTGTGAAGACTAGGACTCAACTAGGATCTTTCCACTAGGTTGAAGTATAACCAATTAAGACTAGGATCCTTATGTGGGCAAATCAACTTGAAGACAATTGATTATTTAGGGAATAACCAACCTTGACATTGATAAAGGTATTTAGGGACATAGAGAAATTATTGGCAACTAGTTTCTATCAACAACTTGAAAACAAGGTTGAAGAAGCTCGTATAATCAAGCTATATTGTTTGAAATATCAAATAATTTTATAGTCACCTTGACATTGATTGAAGGTTGTAGGAAGGAAGAATCGACTCAAGAGAAAGTTGGTTATAGCCATCCTAAAATCAAATATTGGATTCTCTAGCAAGGAGAAGAGTCATATTGGATTTTTAGGAACAACCTACGAAATTTTTGGAGTGAATATTGATCTTCAAAAGTTGAGAAGCTTCCTACAACAGATAGAATAGACTTTCATATTTTAGTGTGAGAAGGAAAAAAACTTTGCTAAAGCAAGGATTGATTAAAGTTGTAGACTATCAAAAGTTTTAGGTCTCAAATATAGACCTTAATAAAAATTTTAGGTCATTAAGATATTGACCTTGATAAGATAGATCAAATTTACCTATTCCAAGAAAATATTCAGAATAGAAGACAATCTATAAGATTGATTATGATCATGAAGGAAAATACCTTGATAATAAGCTTGACAATTGGTCCAAGAGAAGAGGCCAATATTGAAAGATAAAGACTCTTCAAATATAGGAGTATGTAGATTGGAGAATCAAAAAAATTAAGACTAGAATAAAAGAGGTCTCATAAAAGTTAGAGATAGGAGACCCAAGAAACAAGGTCCCATAGAATACAAAGATAAAGGAGACTTATTAGAAGAGGTCCCATTGAAAGCAAATATTAAAGAGACCCGTTAGAAGAGCTCCAACAAGAGTACTTACACTAGATTTGGGAAAATCATCACCGTTCGATGACAAACCCAGAAGACAAAGATATGAGACCCAAGAAAAGGCCTTATTAAAGTTTGTTGATAGAGGAATGAGACCCATTTAAAAGAGGTCCATCATAAGTAATTTTTTTGGTACTTAGTAAGAGAAGAGATTATTAATCTATCTTGTTCTATAGAGATATAAAGCAAGAAGAAAAGACTTGAAGGCAACAAGAAGACTTCAAGACAACAAGAATACTAGAAGGCAACATACTATTGGTAGAAGAAGACTTGGCCAAGAAATTTTGAGGAGAAAGTATACTATGTAGAACAGTAATATTGGTGAATAAAAAGAGTTGAGGACAATAGATTTGAAGATAGATAAAGAACATTATGAAGGTATCATAAAGGTAACAAGATAAAGGATAGAAATATTGAGGATATCAATTTGGAGGCAACAAACTTAAGAGTTAAAAAGCTTGCATTTGGAGGTAGTGAGTTCATAAATTTAATGTAGTATTTAAAAGAAAGGAAGATAGCAATCAAAGGCAACAAGATTGTAGAATCAAGACAAAATTTGGAGACAACATCTAGAAGGCAATCAACAAGGTTTTAATGTTGGAAAGAAAGCTAAGATAGTATTGTAAAACAACAATGGAAGGCATCAAGTTTTGAGTGTGTTTCAAGCTAGGAGACAATAAAATAAGAAGCATTAGAAAGCCTACAGAATAAGATCATTATAGTGAAATTTAAGGGTAGTCAAGATGGTGTTAAAGGAGTTCATGTTTTAGTGATCCAACACATCCTACACTTGCAAGTGAAATAGCAAAGTGAGACAACATATGCAACGTAAAATGACATAAGGAAAAGAACATAAGAAAACTATATGGATACCAATGTAGTATCCATTAGTGCTATGAGTGGAATGTAGCATTCGTAAGCACCAAGCGATAGAAGTGCCAAGGTACACCAACACTGTGAGGAGGAACACAAGTTTTAATGAGTGCCATAAAAAATTACAAGTGTTAGTAAGCAATGCAAGCGTCGTCTACACCACCTTCATCAAGTCGAGATAAATTACCTATACTACCTTTGTCGAGCTAAAATGAAATTTTCTTATGCAGCCAAGTAGAGGTAAAGTAAAGTTCCAGAGAGGAAGCCAAAAGGGTATGAATACCTAGCACCATATTAGGAAAGGTTTTACATAAATTGAGAGTAAGTTTCAAATGTAGGGAAGTCAAGTGTTCAAGGTACTTAAGTGACACCTGAAACACCAAATCCAACCATCGCATAGTGAATGATTGGAATGTCATGCAAATTAGTGAGAAGCCACATTTATTAAGGTTAGACAAAATGTATTAGTGTAACCATTTTTGAAACCCCTCAAGAAGCTACTCTTGCATGCAATTCCCAACTCATTTGGAGCACAAGTGAATGACAATGAAATATTTGTCCAAGTGCCAATTTTGATTCAAAATCAAGATCGTTTGAGAAGTCATCATGTGCAGAGGTATATTAGGGTTTAATAATTTTTTATTTTTGGATTATTTCTAAAGTTAAAAGGAGAGATAAGAATTTATAAATGTAAATTTTCTATTTTTCTAAGGTTTAATAAGTTTAGGTGGGGATATAATAGGATTAATAGAATATTTAATATGTTATTTAATTTTTGAAGTATTGGAGTGATAAGTAGAAGTAGAGAATATTTATTTTGATTTTTTTCAAAGTCATTTAATTTTTGAAAGTTTTAGTTTTGATATTTTTTGAAAGTTAAAGATATATAGAATTTTTGCAAATTATTTACTTTTGGAGAGATAAAGAAGTCTGCTTCAACTTTAGATATAATGCTAAAATTATAAAATTTCTTACTTTCTTAGTTTCTAATTAATTAGCGAGGCATAAATAATTCAACTTCATAGGTTTGTAAAATTTTGAAACTTGAAAATTATTATTCAAAACCTAGGGAGATATAAGGTAGACAACTTCAAAGGAAATTGATTAATAAAAATGGATGAAATTGTTAAGAATATATTCAATGAAGATAGTGAAGAATTATTTCATGTCCTTAAGAAATAAAAATGGCTTAGAGATATATTTGAGAACAAGTTAAAAGTTGATTCTCAAAACTTAATAGATAAAGAGAAGAAAAAACCAAAATGGCTTAGAGATACATTTGAAAACTCAAAATTAAATTTTGTAACATCTTCTAATGATAGAGTACAATGTTCAATTTCTGAAATACAGGAAGAGAAAACATTATAAAATAAAACATTTGTAAAACAAGGAAAATAAAAATGGATCATTTGTGATCCAAATTTATCTTCCAAAGTAATCATTAACCAAAAATCAAATAAGAAGCTGAAGCATTTCATGAACCAAATAATTAAGAACCAAAGAATGAAGATGATGAAGAAATCAAAGCAAGTCTCCATATAAAAAATAAATGATCATGTATGCAAGAATCTGATGACTATGAAAGAATTCAAGAGATTTGTAATCTTGAAGCCAGAAAGACTAAAGTACACTAATCATTCATTTGGTCAAAATACAAAAGGACAACAAACTGAAGAAAGCAAAAGGAAAGCAGAGAAAACATAGGTTCTAGGATCATATGAAGACAAAGACCATATTGAAGACTAAAGTCTTCAATAACCAAATAATGTAATACAAGGGGGTGTTGGAGAATATTATATTATTTGGTACATGCCAATGTACCACCTTGGTACATCATTGTAAATATTAGATTAGGGTTGTGTCTTAGATTAGTGTGTGAGTAAATATTTTATGTAATGTAATAATGTGTAGGAAATGCACAAGTGTCATGTAAATATGTGTGATGTTATGAGTAGAAATGTGCACAAGTGTCTAATATGTAAGTGTGCACATGTGTAGGAAGATTCATGTAAAGAGTCTAGTACAAGTGTGCATATAAGATAGAGTCATGTGTATGCAAGTGTCAAGTAGAGAAGCCAAGAGTCATGAGACTTGGCATATGGAAAGGAAGAGTCAAGTTATCCAAGAGTCATCCTACAATGGCTATATATTAATCCATAGATAGGTATAGATATCATCTACATTATCCATAGTGTCTACATTATCTATAGAGTCTATATTGTCTACATAGAGAGTTTCTATGAGATATTTGTAACAGAAAGAGGAGTAATACAAGTTTGCATACATTTGAGCAACTAATATTGTAAGTTTTGTTATATTGTATGATTTAGGTTTTACATTCATATTTCAACATATTAATGAATGTTATTTGGTATATTATTAAGCCTTGATAATACATATTAGTTGGCTCATATTATCTCTGTTACAAACTATTATTGAATCCTTTATATTGCAACTTCATTATATTAGATCTTGTGATTATTTTCTTGTGAGATTTACATTAGTATTAAAGCTTCAAAAGCTAATAAATTTTGTTTACCTCTTATTCCTTTTGCCATTTTTAATTTCAATTTGACATATCTTTAAATTCCACAAATACCTATTTTATTAATAATTTAAAAAACTTTAATAGGTCCACATTATTTTATGCTTACCTATTTTAAAAATATATCTCTTTTCCAGAAGTGGATACACTATAGATATATACAGATACATACAATATTTTATATTTTACCTTTGGTTTCTTAAAATTCTTCAATATATATATATATATATATATATATATATATATATATATATATATATATATATGTAAGCCCCACATACATATATGTATGTATTTATATACATATAAATATATACAAGGCCCTATATATATACATATACATACCTATGATATGTACGTATTTTCCATTATATATAATAATATTATTATTATTATTATTATTATGGCAAATAACATTGTTATCATTTGTAATTTATGAAAAATATTTGCTTATCCTAAAAATATATAAATAAAAATTATACATTTAATAAGTAGATTGAAAATTGTATAATTTATGTTACACTATTTTCAAAATTAAAATCAAAGTGAATTTTTTTTTCAAGTAATTGGATTCCAGCATATATTTAAGTGTCAATTTTGCTATTAATTTCTTGTAATTTACTTAAGTATCACTTTTAATATTATTTTTTTACAACTTAACATACATTTAATAAAAAAAATATTATGCAATAATGTTTAATCTAATTTATATATTTATATATATATATATATATATATATATATATATATATATATATTTATTTATTTATTTGTATTTGTTCTATCTTAAACCTTTAGTTTACTCATCTAAATGTGAAACTTTTTAGTTCTCATGCCTATGCATGTCCTAAACCCATTAAACTAAAAAATACAAATATAATAATTTAGTCAATTTTTTATTAAATATAATTTTTATAATTTATTAATTATAAAAAGTCATTCTACATATAAAACAAAACCTTTTAATTTTTTAAGCTTCAAAACATGCAACATTAACATGTTTCACCTAATATAGAATACAACCTTTTAAATATTTTTTTTGTTTCAAGCTTCAAAACATGTCACATTCACCTAATTCAAGAGTAAACAATAAAAAAAATTTAGTTGCAAACATTAATTCAGAGAATTTTTCTTTTAGAAGTAAGGCTACGCATAATGGAGCAATGGGGGCCTCTCTCCTTGTGATTTGAACTTGGTTAACTTAAATAATCTAATTCAACGACATACCATTATGGTGTCCCTATGAAACAATTTAAGTTTCATAAGCACAACTTTGAAAAGTCCTTATCAGCACACTACACCCAAACGATATGTTGTTGGTTGTTGTTGGTGTTTCATCTTAGTTACCTTAGTTTGAATCATATAAAAGAGGCCCCCTATGTTCAATCATACCATCCATTGTACTTCGCTTAAAAAACTCCATCAAGCCAAATTTCTTTAACATATGTGCTTGAATAAATAATAAAAAAAAAAAATTCGTATAACTTATTAAAAAAAAATTCGTATAACTTATTATACCACCCATTATACTTTGAAAAAAAAAAACTCCCGCCATGCCATCCACGCGTTTTTATATTAATCTTTCTACCATCAAATTTTGTGTTTTCTTCTGTGAGAATTATATCATAATACAATATTTATAATTGAAGAGAATGAATCCCAAATGATTTGGTTTAGTAAGGTAAGCGAATCGAAGCTTGTTTCTGCCTCTACATATAAAATACCAGTTTACTTTTTCATTAATAATTTAATCTAAATGTCATCTGCATATTTTAATTGAAGGGTGTTATGGATAATCATGCATTCTTTGCAATAAGATATTATTATTGTATGCTTATTTTCATTAAAATAATATTTTAGCACACCCTTATGTTAAGAAGGGTGTTATGGATAATCATGCATTCTTTGCAATAAGATTTTATTATTGTATGCTTATTTTCATTAAAATAATATTGTAGCACACCCTTAAGTTAAGATATCTGATTACGTCAAATGTATTATATTTTTCCTCTTAATACATTCACTGTGGCCACGCCTCTTATGACGTAAGCTTAGCCTGTTGTGCACTTATTCTCTATAAGCTTATTCTAAGTTCATTTTATATTATATTAAAAAAAAAAAATATTACTAATCATATCTCGTCTGTATAAAGGCGAGTGTCACTGTTTTAGGTGCTTCCAAAATGTACTTGATGTTAAATGTCTCTAGTTCGATAAATTCATGTTAGCATATACCATACAACATGGACATACCTGAAAATATTAAACCTTTCATTTAATTTATTAAAAAAATTAAAGTGTTATAATGATATATAAATATTTGGTTGTATAATTTTTGGCTTTATACTTTTGACCTAAATATTTTAGGTGATTTTTTAAAAGTAGAATGAAAAGTACAGCTGTAAATAATTGGGACCATTTTGGGGACCATCTTTTTTTCAAAGACACAACGGAATCTTTAGATATTATAGATGAAAGTTCAACAACATACGATAGAGATGTGTCGACAAAGATGATAATAAATTATTTTAAAAATCAATGGACGTAGTTTGCTGAGGGAAGGTTTGAAAGTAGAAGAGTTGTTATTTATATGCATGCCGACAAATCGCTTGCAAGAAAAAAAAAGGTTGAGAAGGTGAAAACTACTGTATCTCACACGTAAAAGAGATCTTAACAAGGGGACAAACAAAAAAATAAATGACCAACCGAGGCGAGGAGATCTCTTATTAGGTCACTTTCTAGGTGGAGTGTTGATATGGGGTATTATGTTAAGCTAAAATATGTGTGAGCCAGTCTTCAACTGGGAATAAACTATGAGTAGCCCCCTAAGGGAGAGGCCATGATTGGACGCTTCCGGGGAGGGGCACGTGTTGAACAATGTGATGGAGAATCACATAAGACAACAACAGAGGTGGAGATCTCTTGCAACCTAACACTGCACAAAGTCAATACCTTTGGTTTAAATAATTCTGTGGGGAGGTGCATTTAATATTTAGGAAACATAAAGCCCTGAAAGCAGGAGAGAAAATGAAAACTATGGAGGGCTTGATGTTTAGAATCCCCAAAAGGTGTGGAGCAGAAGGGGTTGAGAAATTCGCGGGAATGGAAATGAATCGTGGCATTTTAGGTTTTTTATATATAAGGAAATTGGTAATCTTTCCTTGATACCCAATATCATTACAATAAATTTTAGCTTACAACAGGATCCATCCTTTAAGATTTATGGAAATGAATAGTGGCATTTAATGTTTTTTTTATATAAGGAAATTGGTAACATCTTTTTTGATACAGAACATCATCACAATAAATTTTAGCTTACACCGTGACCTAGATCTTTTGAAAATATCGGAACAGTTAATTGGGGTGTAACCTGGATCTTTTGAAAATATCGGAACAGTTAATTGGGAAACACTAAACCACTACCAACCAGTCTATTTACAGAGACATATAGGTATTAACATGAAATGGAATTCCAATCATAAAATATCCTACTAGACTTGCATCATTACATTAACCGGTTAAAAAGTAAGAGGGTCAGCCCCCCACACAGGAGAATCAGTAACACCTTTGTTTGGAAATAGGACACCACCACTTTAAACCTTAGCCTACAACAGGACCCCGATCTTTCAAGGAATACAACCCGAAGAGGGTCAGCCCCCCACACACAGGAGAATCAGTAACACCTTTGTTTGGAAATAGGACACCACCACTTTAAACCTTAGCCTACAACAGGACCCCGATCTTTCAAGGAATACAACCCGAAGAGGGTCAGCCCCCCACACACAGGAGAATCAGTAACACCTTTTTTTGGAACTAGGACACCACCACTTTAAACCTTAGCCTACAACAGGTCCGATCTTTCAAGGAATCCAATCGGAACAACCAACTGGGAAACACTAAACTTTACTAACCAACCTATCTCCTTCTGAATACGTTGTGGTTTAAACCTGCTTTGAATGGTAGTTCTGTGTAGGCCGTGGTTTAAACCTGCTTTGAATGGTGATTTTGAGTAGGTCTTGGTTTAAACTTGGTTTGAATGGTGCATTTTATGTTTTTTTTAATTTAGCAAAAAAAAACTCTTTGCGAGACTGCCTTGGTCTGAGAAACCACGATCAAGGGGTTCTACACTGTTAAAATCACTCAAAAGTCGTGCTTGATCAAAAAGAGCTTCTACATCGTCAAAATCACACAAGAGTCGCGCTCGGTCAAGAGGGGTTCTACACCGTCAAAATCACTAGAGAGTCGCGCCTGGTCTTGACCGACCGCACCAGCATTATCAACTGGATTTTAGGTACCCAATATGTGTTTGGTATTTGGGGATTCGAACCGAAGACCTTCCTTGGAGGATTGCCCTACCCTCTCTAACTCACCAACGTATTTTATGTTAGCGGCAAAGGCTTTTACATAACATTTTGGTCAGAGGGGTAAAGGACAGGGTTAGGAATAGAGCGGCGGAAAATGTCAGGGAAGGGGTGTGGGAGCAGTCAACGATGGGGTTGCGCATGACACGTATGGCGCCGGGGGTTCAGGGAGGAGGACCCACTACGTGGCAGAATACTGGACGTTGACCGAGGCCGGTGATTTGGGAGAACACAGGCCGTCGGATGGCGATGGCGTGTGGATGGTGGGCAGGAGTTTGGTCTGAAGACGGGGAGGGGGAGAGGGAGAGGGAGGTGAGGGAGACCGGTTGGGTTGGGCAGCTCTGCTGATTTGCTCGATCGAGGTGTATTTTGATATTGAAATTGAAATTGGTGCCTCCCCCATTTCGTATTCAAGTTGATAAAATTGTTGGTTAGCTGAGATGAGATGATGGAGCTTCAGTGACTTGTCATGCACGGGTAGAGGCTTCTGGGCCAAGAGATTCAGGGCTCCCTTATACTATTTAGCACACCTTATACTTCCTGCGGTTTTTCTCTTCAATGCCCACAGCCTGCTCCTCCTCCTCTTCCTCTGTGTTCTGCATCCATCCATGAAGTAGATATACATGATGTATATATATTCATTGTGTCAGGTATGGGTATTTGTGTGTATATGTTTTATTGTGTAGGGGGTTGATTTGACAGAGGCTAGTAGCCCTTGTCTTCTCCGAAGGGGTGATCAGGGTCAAACACCTTTCTGTTCTTCCTGTAGTACTGAGTAAGACTACTTACTATTTGTGTTTAGCGAGGGCATTCAAGGCTGTGGGAGGACAGGGACCCTTTTTATGCAGGTCAGTAAGAGGACAGGGACCTGAGTACCTGCTCTGGATTTTCCTTTCTTCCAGTTTGCTGCTGCTGCTGCTGCAAGGTGGGTTGGTTGCTATATATGTGAGCTTGACAAGACGGGGTTTTAGTTCTTTGTGCACTTTGATTTTGAATCGGAAGGTGAAGGTGGTGTGGTGCAACGTTATCTCGAAGTGGGTGCAGTGGTCTCTTGTTCCTTGGGCTTGAATCCAACGGTTTGTCTGTTGAGGGGGGGGTGGTGTTTGTAAGGAGGGAATCGGCTATGGAGTCTTCGTTGAATGTGATGAATAATAGCGGTAGTAATAGCAATGCACAGGCGGAGGAGAAGAGCGAGGATTTGCCTCCGGGGTTTCGATTCCATCCTACAGATGAGGAACTGGTTACTTACTACCTCACGAAAAAGATTCTGGATGGCAGTTTCTCTGGGCGTGCGATCACAGAGGTGGACTTGAACAAGTGCGAGCCTTGGGATCTTCCAGGTACATGACATGACATGATGTTTGATTATTATGTCCTGATTGATTTTCTGTTAAGTTTTAGGTCATCTGTTGGCACCAAATTAATCTGGTGTACAAGTTTCATGGTAGATATGTGGTTGATCTTTAAATCTTTTCATGAATATATTAAGATGAGAAAACAAAAAGTAGGAGGTCATATTCTTTTGCATAGTTTGAGAGAAATATACCCCCTTTATGTTGTAACATCATACAGAAGTAGACTGCAAATGTTTATCAGAAGAGACAAATTGAACTCCTCAAAAGAGGATGAAATGAAATAGGCTAAATTACAAGCTCATTTTTATTTTTAGTCATTGGAAGTATATATATATATATATTTCATGTATGTTTTTTTCAACTTTCTCTGGTTTGAAATAGAGCTGAGGTTAATTGAAGGATTAGCTGCTATTTTCTGGTTCAAAACATTAGTAGATAAAACTGAAATACTGAACGTTTGAGCAACTCCTGAAATGAGGAATATTTGGGTTTTTCTGATGATTCAAGAGGGAGTTAGACTAAAGCCAAGGATATGCCTTTAAATAATATTAAGTCTGTATATTAATTTTAGATGGTGTAGATTGTGGTAGACTGCCTAACATGTGCGACCTGTTTTAGATGAAAACGGAAATAATGATTGCAGCCAAAGCTTTTGGAGAACACAAATATTCCATCTGCATAACAGTCCTAGAGAATGCTTCCGAACGTTCGAGATAATATAAAAAGGAAAAAAGGATACTAATACCCATTTTTTTGTTGTTTGTTTAGTTCTTTTTTTATATATGTTGCTGAGAGTGGTTGAGAATCCGGATAAACTGCAAAGATGGGAAAAAACATAAAAATGTGTAGACATATATTTGTTTATATCCTTTCCGTCTGGATCCTCCCCACAGCTTGTAACGAACTTAAATAAACTATTACATGAAAGTTGCACGTTAACTGTGTTTTTCTTTAATATATTCTCTAGGAGATGGCTAATGGTAATGCATTATGCAGGGAAAGCTAAAATGGGAGAGAAAGAATGGTACTTCTTCAGCCTGAGGGACCGGAAGTACCCTACTGGTCTTCGGACCAACAGAGCCACAGAGGCCGGGTACTGGAAAACTACGGGAAAGGATCGAGAGATCTTCAATTCAAGAACTTCTGCTCTGGTAGGAATGAAGAAGACACTGGTCTTCTACAAGGGCAGAGCTCCGAAAGGAGAAAAAACAAACTGGGTCATGCACGAGTATCGCCTCGAGGGCAAATTCTCCTACCATCGCCTTCCCAAAAACTGCAAGGTATATATCACTATTCACTATTCACTATTCACCATTGACATATTATATACACAATGTGTATATATCTCTTTCTAAGCTGCTGTGGGTATATGATTGTGTCAGTATTCACCATTGACATAACATATACACAATGTGTATATATATATATCTCTTTCTAAGCTGCTGTGGGTATATGATTGTGTCACTATTCACCATTGACATAGTATATACACAATGTATATATATATTTTTCTAAGCTGCTGTGGGTATATGATTGTGTCACCACCATTGACATAGTATATACACAATGTATATATATCTTTTTCTAAGCTGCTGTGGGTATATGATTGTGCAGGATGAATGGGTGGTATGCAGAATTTTTCAAAAGAATGCAGGCGGAAAGAAGATCGGCGCAACTGGACTGATGAGCAGGAGCGCATATCTGGATCTACCAGGCTCTCCATCGCTGCCATCGCTACTGGAATCCCCATACAACACAGCCACAGCGATAAACGATCAGGAAACGACAGGGTCCATCGACAGTGAGTCCGGCACGTCTTCAAAGGCCCATGTGTCCTGCTTCTCCACGGCCATGGACTACAACAACAGCACCGGCTACAATTTCATGGGACACCATCACCATCAATTGCAGCAAGGCAGCAGCAATTCCGAGACTTCAGACCAGCTTTCAGAGATGGCCAGATACATGAAATTCTCCTCTTACATGCAAAACATAATGGTGAATGATCCAAGAATCAACATGAATCCCATGTCTGCAGCCTTATCCAATCTGAGGCGTGACAATAGCCTAGCTCTACCAGGGATCCAAAATCTGGCACTGCCTCCGCCGCTGCTGTTTCCACAGATGCCTCTTCCATCTACGTCCTATCCAAATTTCAACCCTTCTTCTGCAGGGATGCTGAGGACCTTGCTGGGAGGTCAGTCCGGCCTGTTAATGGATCCCTCTTCCTCTAACTTTAGCATGCATGACAAAGCAGACGACAAGGCTAATTTAGCGGCTAATTCCGGTGCAATCCAGTGGGTCAATGAAACCGATCATCACCATCATCAGCAGATAAAACTAGAGGAGGGCAATGTTCTTTCTCAGAGCAATGCCATTCAACAAAGCGATGGAACTGCTCAATGTCTGAGCACAGACATGAACGAGGAGATGTCGTCGGTTGTGTGTAGCCAGTTGAATCGATCCTTCGATCAAGTAGATCCCTCCTCTTCGGCTCCTCCTCCAGTCGACCTCGATTCCTTCTGGAATTTCAGGGACAATTCATTCTAATCAATCCCATAAAAATGTCGTCTGTAAATTCAAAGGGAAATCTCGTTCCTCATACAATACAGGCCACCAACTAAATTTATGTTAACAGCCATAAATACATATTGTCATAAGCACTGTAATTGTTTTTTTTTTTTTTTTCCCCCTCTTCCCTTCCTTTCTTATCTAATTTCTAATGTGTGAAACATAAATTGACTCTAGCCATTATAATTCAGATTGTTTTATTCGAACAATTAATTCATGAATTTCTTTTCCTTCCATATATTTCTGTAAATTTGTGCATGAATTCCTGTCCTTGTCATGTAAGTACATTGAAGCTCACGTCAAAACAGTGCATTTCTTATTATGATGTTCTTTTCAATTCCCATCGTTTTCACCGGGTAAGTACGAACCACCATTTTTTTTTTTTTAATTCATGGGTGACATCACAGTACTGGAAATGGCATGGAGATCCATCATGTTTACAATAATCAGGAGGGGAGGGCACATGTGCCAACTGCTCTGCGAACAACTACTACTGTTTCTGCTGGATATTTTCTCGTTTGGAAAACTATTGATCATTCCATGGAACTGGTTCCGTTTCTCATTGGGCATCTAGTTTTTCGGAAAAGAAGTTTCTTAAGACGGTGCTCGTCCCACCACCAGATTTTTTTTCTTGTCGGCATGTACCATTGTTTTCTTGGATATGGGTGGATCATGAAAGTAGGTACAGGAAAATGACGCGGTTATTACTCAGACTTCAATCCATGGGTGGATCTTCCTATGCTTCACGCTATGTTGTTACCTAATCGAAGTAAGTATACGCTTCCAAACATTCACGTATGTATTATTTTTAAAAAAGTGGTGTCCTATGGCTTTGCCTTGGTGAAGTCAAACACTTGTATGCAGCATCATCCTCATTATTTCATACGGAACTTGGAGTTGACTGTTTGGTAACATACACGTTGGTTTAGATGGGTTTAAGGACTAGCTCAGGTAGGCAGTGGTGCAGGGAAGAGGATGATAATAATATGGTGGAGGGAAGAGGATGATAATAATACGTAACCCCTGTAGTTGTTAACAAAGCTTCGTACACAAGTCCGATAACATGAGAATAGAGAAGTGATAAAGTTTAGAGTTTTGTATATTTGAATAACGAAGAGAACTCTGAGAGTTTCCTACCCAAACAAAAATTATTAATTACAACTTCTTCTTATTATTTATATATTATTATTATTATTTATTTTTTATTACATATTAAAATTATATATATTTTGATACCTAGAAGAATTGGTAACTACTTTTCTTTTCTAACAACTGGTCATATGGTCAACTAGCACTGCCTTTCATAATAGTGTTAAATCATGGTGCTACCATTATAACCTCTATCTCACTTCCGTGACCCGCAGTGAGGGAGACCCCTAGTGGCTTGGGGTTGGTACCATCGTCATCAAGGACTCACGTCACGTAGACTACTAGCTTTGCCTCGATTGGGCATGCCCACAAGGTATGAACCTAGGTCTCCTCTTGGTAAGTGCCCAACTGTTTACCAATCCACCTAGCCCTTAGGGACACATATTAAAACAATATTTATTTAATAGTCAAGGATGTTGTAGTTCAATGGTTAAGACATATGGGTGACATAATTCACACCAAAGTTCAAATCCTGACACTAAATAAACTATCTAGTTTGATATGACAAAATTGATTTAAAAGAGAAAGAGAACCCTTTCAAAACTCTACTTATTTATTTATAAATAATTTTTATTTAATTACTTATTGTTTATATTTTTAAATAAAAAAAATCATATTTATATATTAAATAATTCACACCAAAGTTTAAATGCGGGTACTAAATAAACTATATAAGTTGATATGATAAAATTGATGTAAAAGAGAAAGAGAACCCTTTTAAAACTCTACTTATTTATTTATTTATAAATAATTTTTATTTAATTATTTATATTTTTAAATTAAAAATATTATATTTATATATTAAATACATAAAAGCACGAGGGTTAAAACTTGAATTCTAGACCTCGTTACATAATTGTTTTTTATTTTTTGTTTACATAGATACAATCACAATTTGTAATGTAATTGCCAGTGTAACCGACAACATTCAAACTATAACAAAGACTTTTAACACACCCACCATTCTCGTCACATAATTGTTATTCACTTACCTTTAAAAAATTAAAATAAAATACAAAATACAATCAAAGAGTAAATGAGATCAGCCTCTCCATAATTCAAACCTAACCCATAGATATACCAACTTGCATGTTTGATGTCGATAAATTTTTTTGTTATTTATATTTATCATCTGATATATGTATGTTCATTGATTTTAAGCACAATTTATAGTTTAATACAAATCATTTTTTTTTTCATTTATGTTTATGGTAGATTAAAAAAATGATATTTATGCCTATAAATTTTTAAAGTCTTTGTAGTTTAGTACAATTTTTTTTTTTTCATTTTTGTTTATGGTAGATTAAAAAAAATGATATTTATGATTATTAATTTTTTAAGTTTTTGTTTATAGCATATATTAAAAAATATTAACATATTGAAAAGTGATCTCCATTAAGTAATATATTTGTGAGATTATATGCAATATTATAATTTTAAAATGTTATTAAATCAATTATAAATTAGTAGAGTTAGAGAATTTTTTTCCCAAAAAATGATTCGTCTTCAAGAGCTATATCTTTGTATTGAGTTATCCAACAATTCTTGTGCTATTTTATGTGGAATTTAAAGATATTTGAAATGAGTGGTCATACAAAAGAATTCAAGAAGTATTGAGGAAAATATGATGATATGAAGACAACCATTTGGAATAAAGGTATTGTTAGGGCAAATTTTTCTAAAACAATTCTCATCTTTTAGGAGCCATATATTTATGAAGGGTTATCCAATTTAAATGATTCTTAGGCTAATTTTTGTACAATTTGAAGAGATTTTAAATGAGTGGTCATATGAAGGAATCCAAGCAGTATTAAGGGAGATACGACCCTATGAAGTTAGTCATTAGAAACAAGGGTAGTGATGATTTTTTAAGTCATAGAAAATAAAAGTCTAGATATCCATCAACTAAGGTTTAGATGATGAGAGGAACAATGGAGGGTTAGGAAATCAATGATGCAGGCCATTCTTTTTGGCGCATAAAATGTTTTAGATAAGTTTCATTTATCCGTTCATTATCTTAAAATTTTCACATGCATATTATAATAGATTTATTTTCAAATAATATAATTGCTATAGGATATACTAGTAAATTTTAGTAGTTACCAAATTAAATTTTTCTTCTCATAGTTTAACTTACAACTAAATCCTTAAAATCATCCCTAGTAGTAAAGGTTAGGGACAACCTCATAGAGTAGCGATCCTCGTTGCTCAAAGATAAGGTGATCATTTGTAATTTTATGGGTCTTGGCTAGGGGCTTCAACTTTGATAAAATGTATTGATAGGAGATCAAAGTCTCTAAGAGTGATTCTATCCTTTCTTCCCAAAGGTTTCTTCCTAGCCATTTTTTGTTATAGGAAGGAAAGAGATAGAATACTGAAAGGAGGTCCTTGGTTTATGGGAAAAGCAAGACTCTTCCTTATTTTTTGTATGAAGGTTTTACACTTGAAAACATAAATTTATCTTGAGTACCAGTCTAGGTTAGGATGTATGGGATACCCATTGAATTTTAGGAAATGCATACCTTGAAAGCAATAGGCAATACTTTGGGATTGTTCCTTGTGATTTCATAAAATAGAAAAGATAGAGTCTTGGCTATTTATGCCTAGATATTGATCATGATTGATGTTAGTAAACCTTTACCAAGATCAATCATTCTTAAGTATGGGGGTGAGTCATGGCTACAAATATGAATTATGATAGTATATCTTTCAGATGTAGAAGATGTCATGAGGTGGGGCATATTGAGAGATCATGCCCTAAGAAGAGTCCAACAAAAAAGAAAACTGTAAGAGAAACTTACAAATGGATATGGATGAGGACGGTTTTCAACTTCCAAGAAATAGCTCTAGATAGATGAAAGTAAATAAATAATGGAGACCAGTAAGTAAGGATATTATAAGAAATACTAATTCTTTAGAGGCTTTATCTTATGAAGAAAAAGAGATTAAAAGACATGGTACAATAGGATCATAATATTAATAAAGGATTATCTACTCAGTATGATCTTAATTTAGGGATGCAAATTCCTACTGAACCTAAGGAATGTTCCTCATCAGATTTTGAAGACTCTCTTGAAGTATCATGCACTATTCAAGAGAAGGAAAGTGGTAGAGAAAACACAATATTAGATGTTAATACCCATACCATTAACAATGAAATACCAAAAAATGAGTAGGATAAGTCAAAAGCTTCCTTAGTAAACCTAGGAGAGGATAAATATAATGAAAAGTAAAGTTATAAAAAATATTTAGGAATAGAATAATAAGAACTACTCTCGATACTGATAAGGAAAAAAGATGAAAACATTGAAATTATTGAGCAAGAGACAAGGAAGCATGAGCAAACATAGATAAAGGAACACAATCTAAATTGGTTGAACTTCTTTTTATCAGACATCAAAATGATATTGGTAATTCGTAGGAAGGGCTAATAGCTCCCAATGAGACATGATTACCATCTCATGGAATATAAGGGGTGCTAATGTCCCCTTAAAGTAGAGGTGTATTAAGGACCTTTATTTAAGCAATAAGCCTAATATTCTTTGTATCTAGGAAACTAAAATGACAAAGGAAGAAGTTTTTAAAACTATGAAAGAAATATGGAAAATATGTGAATGGGATGCTATGTATTCAAAAGGAGTGGTAGGGAAATTTTAACAAGTTGGAGTCCAATTAGAACCTTTTGTGAAACCATTTGTAAAACTAGGCATTGGATAACCTCAGTCACATACTACTTTGTAGATATTTATTTAATCCTTATCAATTTCTTTCAACCTATAACCTAGTCAAACATGTTAGAAGTATGAATTGGGATTGAAGATTTATGAGAAGTAAAGACTAAGAAATCTCATTCATGATCATCGAAGATTTTAATACCACTACCAAGTTGGATGAATTTTTTGGGGGAATTACAGAAATAACCCAAAGTATGAGAGATGTCTTAGATTTTATTAAAAATAATAATCTATGAGATGTTAAATTTGAAGAGTACAAGTAGACATGGGCCAACAAAAAGTTAGGCTAGAACTTGATAGCAAAAAAATTAGGAAAATGTATTCTCTCATATCATTGACTAGATGAAGGCACTTATGTTAAAATTAATACCTTGACAACGATTGGTTCAAATCATTGGCCAATAAGAGTTAAGATGGTTGTAAGTGAATAAAAAAAATATCTTATTTTAAATATGAGTAGATGTGTGAAGGCCATCCCCAATTTGTTGATATGATAGCACAAAAATGAAATTATTTAAGAAATGGTGGGTAGTATACACTTCCAAAACAAATTAAATCAATAAAAACTAAATTAAAATTATAAAACAAGAACACTTTCAAAAATATTTTCAGAAGAAAGAATAGCTAAAATAGAAACTTTTAAAATCCTAAAAAGGTGATCACAATAATCCAAGCTTGGAGGAAATGGAGTTGCTTAGTGAATATCATAATATTTTGAGTAAGGAAGAGAAATTTTGGAGATTAAAATCAAGATAAACTTGGTGAAAATGATATACAAACGTAAATTTTTCTCATAGGATGGCAATAATAAAGAGATCAACATATGAAATTAGTAGAATTAGATTAGTATAAGGGGTTTGGATTTAAAAATAGATAAAAATTAGGAAGAAGACAATAATATTTTATCAAAATATTCTAAGATCATAGGAGATTTAAGTTCTTAATTGCAAGAAGTACCTTTGGTTATAATATTCAATCCTTTTATCTTTTGATAAGGATAAATACCCAAAGTATGGATGTACTCTCTAAGCACTATTTCATCATAAATAGGAAGAGTGAAGGATTATTTATTGGTGGTAGTGGAAAAATCTAGGGTAAAACAATACATACCTTATAACATATATGCAACATATATTATTCTAATTCAAAAAAAATGTATAATTATTTGATTCATTTAGGCCCATAAGTCTATATAAAATGACATATAAGATAATCTTCAAAGTGATGGAAAATTAGTTAAGACCACTATTAGACAAAATCATTTCAGAATATCAAGGAGGATTCATGAAAGGGAGATTAGATTCTAAATGGGATCATAGTAGCTCATGAAGTAATGCACTCAATAACTTCTAGAAAACAAAGAGCAATGATTTTAAAAATTAGAATATGATAGGGTTAAATAGAATTTTCTTTTTGCAATATTAGAAAATTTTATATTTGGGAATAAATGGGTCATATAGATTAAAGTTTTTGTTGCTACAATATCTTTTTCAATGCTACTCAAATGGGCTAGTAACAAAATCATTTAAATCCAAGAGGGGTCTTAAACAAAGAGATCCTTTATCACCATATCCATTCATTCTTAAGGTAGAGGTATTGGGAAAGAATTTGAAGAAGGCATACAAATATGGGATAATAAATGGATGTAAGGCTAGTAATAGATCAACACCATCACCCATCAATAGTTTGTAGATGATACAATTGGAAAGGATGGAAAAAAATAAGGCCAGAGCTTTGAATAAAATAGTAAAAGAATATGAAAGAGGATCATGGTAGAAAGTTAATAGGACAAAATTCAAAATTTACTCCCTAAACACTCTAGCTAGAAATCAAAATAAAGATATGTAACTTACTTCAAATGGAAGGGGTAAATTTTCTAGTAACATATCTAGGGATGCCCTTATTTGAGGGGAGAATGAGGATAGAGTTGTGAAATCTAGTTATAAGTAAAGTTTATAATAAGCGATCGACATGGAATGGTAGATGGTTATAACTAGCACGAAGAGTGTAACTAATTAAATCAGTCTTATAGACCATTCCAACATATCATATGTCCTTTTATATCATACCAAAATTAGTAGGAAAAAGCTTAATCTATATTATATAGTAATTTTTATGGTCAGAATTACATGATAAAAGGAAAATTTCTTTGGTGAAATGGAGCAAGATGTGTGATGATAAAATGAGGGGAGGTCTTGGTTTAAGAGTTATTATGGATGTAAACTTAGATCTAAGGGGAAAAGTAATTTGGAGATTGTAAAAAGAGAGTCAAATACAATGGAAAATAATTCTTCTAAGTATGTTGAGTCCAATGACCCAATCTTAATCTTTATTGCATTCTCACTGCCAGATGATTTTGCATTATGAAATAATTTAAAAAAATCAATTGATCCAGTGATTAAAGGTTTAATATGGATGGTTGAAATTGAAGAAAAAAATTCTATTTGGATGGATACTTGGCGTGATAAAAAACCACTCAATATATATCCAATTTTGAAACTATGGATGAGATTACTTTAATATAAATATGGCGATAGGGTTTCAAACATTATGTACAACAATTATGAAGGAAGATACAAATGGAAAGAATATTTTTTACAAGTATACCAAACATTATTGTTAGGAGGTAGTTGAGTTAAAAGATAACAACATTGATTATTTTGAGGGGAGTCAAGGATAAGCTATTTTGGGAGTTGAATAGTTGAGGAGAATACATAGCAAAACGCAGATATAATATAAATTGCCAACAAAATAGGAATACGACAAGAATATGGATAGATATTTGGGATAGCCCAACCATTCCAAAAGTCAAAATGTTTGTATAACTAGTAGGTAATAGGAAAATATTATCCTAGGATAACCTAATAAAAGGGGTTTTGATGGCCCCTAACAATGTGTTCTATGTAAAAATGAGGAGAGTATAGACCATCTCTTGGGAAACTGTTCAGTAGTATAGGAACTATGGGAATGAGTTCTTAATATGTTTGGTAAATGCATGGTGATGAATGGTAGAATTGAAGTATGGTTAAAGCAATGACATAACACTTTTAAAAGCGAGGTATGATAGACAACCTAGGATACAATACTTTGGACTATATGGCTAGAAAGGAATAAGAGAATATTTAAAGAAAAGGAAAGCAATTTAGAGGTAATGAAAAGGAATATTTGTTTAACTATAGAGGAGTCTAAACCAACCCTATCAACTTACCCAATATCTAATATTGAATCAGAGAGACCTGATATGTGGGGTCATGTCATCAAATAGAATTATGATGTTGGGTTTAGTACAAATAAAAGTAATACAAAGAATATAAAGTGGAAACCACCAAAAATAGAGCTGGTCAAATTATATTTTGAATGAGCATCTAAAGGAAATCCATGACTAGTAGTAAGAGGAAGAACAATTAGAAACAATAGGGGTGATCTTTTATCACCTTACATTTCAATAGTATATTTAAGACAAATAATGAAGTTGAAGCTTGAGTAGCTTTGGAAGGGTTAAAAATATGCTGAAAAATGAAATAGAATAGAGTATGGATAAAATGTGATTCACTAATATTAATAAATGCAATTTTGAGGAAAGCAAAGGCTTCATGGAACATACAAGAGATCATAATGGAAATATAAGATCTTGCAATAGAGTTTAAAGAAATCAAATTTACACATACATTAAGGGAAGAGAACAAATATGCAGATAGGCCAGCCAACAAAGGTGTTTTAATAGTGTATCATAAATTTAAATTCTCTTTTCCATGTTTAGAGGAAGTAGTAAGTTTAGGTGAGGCTGACAAAAAATGTTGATTGTATGCGTCAAATAATGATTAAGATTTACTTTAATGTTTTCCATTGGTAATATTTGTTGTATTTTATAACATTAATGTGTTTTCATATAAAGTATTTATTATAATTATTGTGGTTGCATTTATGCTTCATGAAGGAAACTAACAATCTAGATCTAAAAAAACAGACTAGGATAGCACAAAGTTTTGGAAATATTACTCTACTAAGATGGAGTGAGTAGACAATAGAGGTGGAATTTTGGTATTATGAAGTATACTACAAGAAAATGTCAAGAAAAATGATGTTGAATTTTGGAATATATATATATTTACAATGAAAATTGAAGATCCAAAAAATGAAAATAAAGAATTTAGACTTTTTGTGAAAAAAGACAAAGGTATCTAGCTATAGCAACCCAATTGAGATGAGAATTAAATCTGTTTGTAAACTCTCAAGCTTTTAAAGGAGAGATTTGTATTATGTCAAAGGTGGGGGACTAAAGTACAACCTCTTTTTTCTAGCTATATATAATCTTTATAAAATAAAATATTTATAAATTAATTAAAAATTATACCTTTACATTCAAAAATATTTATATAAAAAAAGGTTCAAACCGTGACATGGGAGAGTGTGTGAGGGGGTGGGTGTGTGGTGGCTTTGTATTAAATTCTCTATTGATAAGTATAACTCTAGGCTTTACTAGGAGTTATGGTTGGGAGGATACTGCTCAACCCTATGCATCGGTCATAGAGGTTTCTCACAATAACCAAATAAAAAATATATATTTATAAAAAAATATTATAATTTTTAAAATGATTTTAAACATAAAAAATAAATAAATTTTTTTCTTTAAATTTATTATTAACATATAAAATAACCATTTTCATTATATTTAATTTAAGTATAGTTTTCTAAAAAACTTTCTATTTATGATTAATTATAAAAAACATTGAATCCCTTTAGATTAGCTTTAGTAAATTTGAAATGTTTAACTATATTAGAATTTGCATTTGAGCATTCAAAATTATATTCTATTATTTTCATAAATTATGTTATATAAATTATTTAAATTTTATTAAAGATATTCAAAATAAAATGAAGTGTATATCAAAAATGAAAGAATTGGCGGTCACATGGAGGATGATTCACTGGTGAGAGAGCTGATAGTCAACCACGTTCGTTCAAGGATATTCTAACTGCAGGAGATACCAAAGCGGTTTCACATGATGCATCTTTCTCTATCACAGGTAAGAATCTTTCTGATTCTTCCTGTAGGGTTACCTTGTCTCCTAGCCATGAGATGTATGATGCGTTAAACCATGAACAAGAAAGGCTTAAAAATGTTGTTATTTTCTTTGTAGCGTTAAATGTTGAAAATTTACCTTCTAGAAGGTTTTTTGATGAATGGATGTTAAATGTATGGGGAAAAAAGCTGGATATACAGTTTTCATTTTCTCGAATGCTTCAAAAAGGGATTTTCTTGTTTATTTTTAAATCTGGGCAAATGCAAAACAAGGTGTTAAATAAGCAGTTCTGGAATGTTGAAAGGTCGATTTTTAGCGCTTTTGCATGGTCGTCAAAAATATTATGTGAGGAATTGTTTGTTGTTTCTTACCCTAGGTGGGTAGTGGTTAAAAATGTTCCACTGGTTCTTTGGCCCTTTCTGCCACAATTTCTAGTTTCATTTGGCAAAACCCTTAAAATAGAAGACTCAAAAACTGTTCTTCCACATATGGATGCTAGGGTTTTGATTTCTATCTCTCCTGGGATTGATTTTTTGGATGAAGTGGAGTTAAAATGTGGAAATAATAGCTTTGTTTATAAATTGGAATTGTTGGGTGGCATGAATGCTTGTTTTATTTGTAAAAAAGATCATGTTCGCAAAAATTGTCCTCTTCTTCGTAAGAAAAGTGGGGGTTTCTCTTTTTCAATTGATAATAATATTTCTCCTAATAACATACAATCAGTTGGTTCTCCTATGAAATCAGTAAATGATGTGAGGATGAGTGTAAACCCTAACCTTAATTAGGAAGCTTGTATGGTTAAAATGTTTGATGGGGTTTCTTTTTCTTCTGTGGAAAATGGTTTTATTGGTCAAAATAATAATGTTGATGTTGGAAATATGAATATTACTGGTTCTGTGATGAGTAATATTTTAGATTTGTCATCTGTTATAAATATGAATGCGACCTCTTGCTTAAACTCTTCGAATGCTGGAAATGAAAATGTTGGTTCTAATAGTAGGGTTGTTGAAAATGTGAATACTATTGAAGAGAATAATATTATTTCTTCTGATAATGTGGCAAATAATGTCTCGACTGGTTTACATCTGGATTCTGTCATGGCTGTTAACAATGGTGTTGTTACTTGTGAAGTTGCTCCCAATCACTATAAACATAATGTTGATTTTGAAGTCGTAGAACCTGTTAATGGTTGTATTAATATTGATTCAGTTAATCTTCAAGATACTTATGCCCAAGGTTGTGGGGTTATTGTTAATAATACTGATGCACATGTGATGTCTTCAGTTTGTAATGACAATGAAGTTAATGATGTTCATTTGGTTAATGATATTAATTCTGGTTTTGGGCATAAAAGGAATGCTCAGGAGCTTGCTCTTGCTACTATTAATCAAAGAGCATTAGATTATAAGAAAAATAACTCTTTTAAAATATTTGAGTCATCAACAGTAACTGAAAACTTAACTGAGGAGGATATTTCTAATGTGCTTCCTCTTCCCAGTATGGAAATAATTAAGTCTGTTGATAATCATATGGTAAGGGATGTTGATGCTATTCAGGATATTGGTTGGTCTATTGTGGAAAAGAAGAAAATAAGACGGGATTTGGATCCTGTTACTAATAATAAATCTATTAAGGCTGCCAAGGATTTGGCTAGAGGTAGATCTAAATCACATAATTTTGGAAATGACATTTAAATATTTTAGCTAGAATGTAAGGGGTTTAGAATCCCCTAAAAATAAGTATTTTATTAAGAATTTCTTATAGTCTGTTGGTAAAATTGATTGCTTTTCCTTGCAAGAAGTTAAAGCTTCAAGTTTGTTATTGCACTTTGCTCTTAAAGTGATTTGGAGAGATGCCGATTATTTTTGTACCAATCATTCACCTGGTAAAGGTGGTGCTATGATTTTATTATCACCATATTGGTCATCTAAGGTTATTGATCATGGTTGTTATCCTTGTAATCGAGTTGTTTGGGTAATTTTAGCAAAGAATAATAGTAAGTTTGGAATTTGCTCTATTTATGCATCTAATGATCATCGAGATTGATGTGATCTATGGAAATGGGGTCTTAATCTTCATAAAATACCATGGATTTTTTGTGGTAATTTTAATATGGTGGAATTACATGAAGATAAATGTGGAGGTTTAAGTGTAGAATGGAAGGGTGAGGAATATTTTCACTGGTCAAATTTGAAGTCTTATTTTAATCTAATGGATCCTTTGGAGGGCCAAAAAAATAGTCATAAGGGGTTATGGTTTACCTGGTGTAATATGCAAAAGGATATCAATAGGATTTATTGCAGATTGGATAGGTTTTATGTTTCAAGTTCCTTTTTTCTGGTTGATCAAATGTCAGATGGAAGCAGGGTTCTTGTATCACCTAATCCGTTCTCAGATCATTATCCTATTGCTATCTAGTTGAAATTTTATGATGAAATATTGCATAATGTGAATACATCTTGGAAATTTCATTTTAATACTTTATTACTACAATTTTTTAGATTGTTCAGATGCTATTTTTACTCTATGAGATATTAATAAATGGTTACTTAGTAAGTCTAGTGCTATTGATAGATGAAATATGAATATTTGTAGATGGAAGAAGATTTTTCAAACCATAGGAAAGCAACATGCATTAGATTCAAAGAAATATGAAAGATCTCTTCAATCAAGACTATTTCAGCTTGAATCATGTCTTCAAAAATATCCTTCTAATATAGATTATCAAGAAGAGATTATTTCCATAAAAAATGATCTTAGGAACCTGCAAGCCAATAGAGTTCATGGTCAAAGAATTCAGGCAAGGCTTAGTTGGCTTCATGATGGAGATAAAGGTTCAAAATTTTTCTTCAAGTTTTTGAAAGAAAGAGGTTTGATTGATAAAATAGCTGGTATATGGAATGGTCATGAGTTGATTGCTAATTCGAGTGTTATTTTTTTTTTTTTTGAATTTACATGGTGGAATCGATAGTTGCCACGAATCCGAGTAGGCTGTCCAACTTTTATGGCCGCCACAGAATTCTGTGTTGTCCGCCCTAGAAGCCACCACACAGATCTTCATGCAGTCCACCCCTATAACCACCATGCCACAATCATTTTAAACCTTTTACGTCGTTGAAAGCACCAGGAAAGGGACAAGCGTTCAGTCCGACGAGGCTCGAGATTTGAACCTTGGACCTCCGCCCCCTTATGGGGTTTGGATGAACCAATTGGTCTACACCTCGAACCTATCGATTCGAGTATTATTAAGAATATATATTTTTTAGTATTATAAAAATTTTCTTCTGAAGACAATGATTCTAGATTAGAGGACAGGCGATATTGTTGCTCTCTCATCCATCGTAAGATCTCTGATCAAGATACTTTTATATTAGATCAACCTATTTCTAAAGAAGAAATTCTTAAGGTCATTCAATCTATTAATAATGATAAGGCTCCTAGGCCTGACGGGTTACCCATAGAATTCTATAAGAAAAATTCTCACTAGATTATTGATGACTTCTTCCGGTTGTATTCTGGAGCTATTAATAATGGTTCTTTGGGGAAGGAAATTAACATTGGTATTATCAAACTTCTCCCCAAAGATGGTGATAAGTCCTTGGTTAAAAATTGGAGGCCAATAACATTGCTTAATGTATCTTATAAAATTTTAGCCAAGGTATTGGCTCTAAGAATTGCTAAGTACCTTCCTAAATTTATTAATTCAGTCCAGACAGGTTTTGTAAAAGGCAGGTATATACTTGAAAATCTGATTACCAGTTGGGAGGCATTAAATTGGTCAAAATGTTTCGATCAAAATGCTTGTATTCTTCTTTTAGACTTTGAAAAGGCATATGATAGAGTTGAATGGGCATATATTCTTATGGCCCTTGAAGCTTTTGGTTTTCCTCCTATTTTTTGCAAAATGGTCAAAGTTCTTCTTACTGATGTTGTTGCTTACATTGATGTTAATGGTTCTCTTTCTAAACCTATTCTTTTACAAAGATCTATTCGGAAAGGTTTTCCGTTAGCTCCATCCCTATTTGTGATAGCTAATGATGCTTTATTCTATCTTTTAAGAGAAAATTGTATCAGTCCTCCTGTTCGTGGTATTACATTACCAAATGGTCGAGAGCTGATCAACATACATTTTGCTGATGACACTTCTATTTTTGTTCAGTTAACTGAATAAAATTTTGTATCTATTTTTGCTAAGTTATCATGTTTTTACAATGCTTCTGGAGCTAAAGTTGCTATGTCTAAATACTTTTTATTAAGTTGGGATTTCATGGCTCCAAGTTGGTTGGCTAAATTTGATATTCAGTAGGGAGGTCCTTCTAAACAGGTTAAATTTTTGGGAATCCCTTTTGCAGTTGATCCTAATCTGAAGGAAATGTGGTTATGGGTCAAAAGCAGGATTATTAATAAGTTTAATAAGTGGAATAACATATATTTATCCATTGCGGGAAGACTTCAAGTTTGTCAAAAAATATTTTCCTCTTATACAATTTACTTTGCTTCAACCTAGCTATTCAGCTCATATCAAGTTAATGATATTCATAAATATATCAGGAAATTTTTGTGGACAGACATTAATACTTGTAACAAAAGGCATGCTGTCAAATGGATATGGTGTACAACCAACAAAATAAAAGGTGGTTTAGGTCTGAAATATTTAAGAGTGCAAGGAATGGCATTAGCTATTAAGTGGATTGTTAAGAGTATCGAAGGTGATGAACCTTGGAAAGTTTTAGTTAGACATAATATTATCAATTATGTCCAAAAAAAAACTCATACTTGGAAAGGCCTGCATATGATTGATATCTTGTTTGGTAATTTTTTAGTTACTCCTGCTGGTTTAGCTATTTTTAAGAGTCTTTGAAAAGCTTGGGATTTGGTGAAAGGTAATTTTTTTATTGATAATCATCACATTGTAGATAATAATGTCTTTTTTGCTCACAGCTCTATATGGTGGTCTTTATCTAATAATAATAAGCTTCTTGCCATAACCCAAGGTTGTTCTGCTAAGAAGTGGGCTTATAAAGGTATTATTACTTTTGATGATATCATGGATAATGGTGCTCTAAAATCATGGCAGTCTCTTAGTTCTCAGTATGATATTCCTCTATCTCAGTGGAGAACATATTCTTTACTAAGAGATTCTATCAGGAAATCTAAGTCTGTTATTATATATGATGAGCAAATTTTTTTTGACAAGGTTATGTGGCAAGATGGTATGAAATTTAGCAAAGTTAAACCTGGTTATGGATAATAATGATATAATTCTTCATATCATAAACAATTGACATCTAGATGTTAGCACTATGTTTGGGCAAAATATGTTGAAGACTATCTGGTTCAGTATTTTACAACCTAAAAAGAGTTATTTTCTGTGGCTTTTTTTGCTTCAAAGACTTCTTATATCTAGAATTCCGAAGGATATTACATTATGTTCTATCTGCAAGGTTCTTGAATCTGCTCAACATATATTTTTTGAATATTTTTTTGTTAAAGAAATATGGCATATTTTTTCTACAATACTTCAAGCTGGAATTATAATATTGATATGGTTAAACAACATGTTATTTTTGGTTTTATTCCACATATGGGCAATTATTATAACAAATTTTAGCTTTTAATTTCTACTGATATTCTATGGTTTTTATGGATAGTCAGAAACAAGGATATTTTTCAGGCGTATCAGAGGTTTCTTACTGGGTCTCTTAGAAGACTCACAATTTTCAAATTTGCTATACAGGTTTCCAGGAGCATGTTGTATTACAAGGACAAGTTCAGGAAGCTTCTCATGAGTTATTAGATTCAGTATGATAGTAGGCACATTTCAAATTCTAGATAGTTTGGTTATAAGTACTTTATGTTATTACATCATTGTATAAATAACGTTAAGTATAAGTTTTTTGAGTTATATTATTGTAATAATCAAAGACAAATACATATGATGTAGTCAGCGTCTTTTATAGGCAGTTCTGGTTTCTTTCCAGCTAGTTCTAGTTTATATACTGTGCCTTCGGGCTAATTTTGTATCTTTCCTTTTATATTAATACAAGTTTACGATCTTCAATTCAAAAAAATAACACTAAAATTTCAAAAAATAAGTTGATCATTATCTCAAATATTAAATTACTTCGAAAGTCAAAGTATTTTTTGAAAAATGGTTAAATCAACACTTCTTTATGTGAGCATAGGCAAAATTTTAAATTTATTTCCTGTATCTTTTTATATTTTAAACCTTTGACTAAAATTTTGAAAAATTAAAATTTTTATTGACATGTGTTGATTTACTAATAAAAATCCCACTTGTATTATTGATGATGAAACTTGGATTCAACCCTTACAACAAATATGTGTAAAATTGAATCTTTTAATCTATTTAAAATCACATAATACTCCTTTAATATGGACACTTACTATCATCTATTTTATCCATCACCCATACTAACATCGCTTACTATCATCTATTTTATCCATCACCCATACTATATCTAATTTAGACACTTACTATCATCTACTTTATCCATGGCCGAAATAATACTTAAAAATAAGTTTTTTTTTTAAAATTAAAATAATGGTTTATGTTTTGGAAGGTACTATCATCTATTTTATCCATCACCCATACTAACATCACTTACTATCATCTATTTTATCCATCACCCATACTATATCTAATTTAGACACTTACTATCATCTACTTTATCCATGGCCGAAATAATACTTAAAAATAAGTTTTTTTTTTTTTTAAATTAAAATAATGGTTTATGTTTTGGAAGGTTTAAGGTTCATAGTGTGATTTAGTGTGTGAGAGATGGTTGTGTGTTTGGTCCTTATTAATGATAAAGGTCATAGGTCATAGTTGAAATAAAAATATCCAACCTTAAAGGTTCGTAGGAATTTCTTATACTAACTTCAATAAAAAAAATTAAAACAAAATCATGAAAAAAATTTATTTGACATTTATAATATTTATGAGATTAATTTTATACCAAAATTTTAAAACTTGAGTGCTTTCATGTCTTTTTTTAGATAAAAATAAAAATTTGTAATTTTTAAACTTTAAACCATCATCATTTTACCTAAATAAAAATAGCAAAATTATTCGAACATTGTATTATTTTTATTCTAAATAAAATTTAATAAAACTTTTATTTTAAATATTTAAGTGGTTTTTAATTTTTCATAAATACCAGTAAAAAAATTATAACATATATAAACATATTAAATAAGTCAAAATTAAAATGAATGATAATTTTTTTCCGTTACATAGGAGAGTTGGTCACAACCACATTATTTTTAGTAACCGACAAGTACAGGGTTCAAACCACATGGGCTGCTTCTACCAAACCTATTCTGCTTCGTTAAGGGGTTGCTTTCACCAAACCTATTCCGCTTCGTTATTGTTGATCCGGTGTGAAGGGGACCATTGGTCACTCAGAAATGGCACCATCATCGTCGATCTAGCGCGCGCTCAAAAGATTCAGATCAGACTACTACCTTTGCAAATAGGTTGCTCCCAAGGTTTGAACCTGGGTGTCTTCTTGGTAAATACCTAACCAAACAAGCACTTACCAATCCATCTAGCCCTCTTGGGCCAAAACTTAATGTTAAGGAAAACTGTTCCTTGTATCCCATGGGACCAGGACTTTTCGTTCCACGGGGCCTATCCCATCTGACTATATCCCTCAGGCTAGCCGATATGTTTTTTTTGTGTATTCGACACATGTTATTAGGTTTGAACCATGAACCTCCTTCCGAAAATTGAGAGAACTTACCAATAAAATACCTTATACAGATTAACTATAAAATTTTATAAAATAATAAATCTAATTTCAATATTTTAAAATTATTTCGACAACCATGATCAAAATATGTTGACAACAACAATTTATTAGACAACGAGTCTAATTTCAAATATTTTAAGCTTCCACATAAAACTTAAACAAAATTCTTAATGGATTATTTAAGGTATAAATGCTTCCTAGTATCTTTATGTTTAAATTCTCCATCTAAAAATATATTATAAAAAAAAAGCATGTCAATGATATCAAAATCTATTCTAGATATAAGGTATAAACTAGCGCCACAAAATATTAATTATAAAAAAAATATAACCTGTAGTAAAAAAGATTGCGACTCATGAGAATATTCATCTGTTCAACAAGCTAAAAAAGATATAATCTTAATCTCACATGATATTAAAATTAATAAATCATAGTTAGAGTAAAAGTATAATAATTTTAGTTAAGATATATAATTGTTTGAAATTACATTAATTATTTAAGTTATAAAAATAAAGTAGAACTTCTAAATTATAGTATAAAAATGTGTTGTAATGCTAATTTTAATCCCTTGATCAAGTTAAAAAGCATAAAAAATCAAACTTATATATTTCACTAGTTACTAACTCTCATGTAAATATAACATGTAATGAATAAAAAAATATAAACAAACCTTACCTTATAACAATTAAAATTAGCATGAGAATGTTAATGCAAATTCCTAGGGTATGATTTAAACTTGCATATGATCTTAAACTTAATAGACAATACACATAAATATACTTAAAATATAAAATTATTTTATAGATTATTAAGTTTCTTATAAATACTAAGTCAAAACGTAAGCTATTAATATGTATTTTTATATTTTTATATAATGCTAATGTCATTGACCAACTAAAAGAAGGTGCAAGCCCAAACTTTCATAATATATCAAATAAAAAACTGCACGAGATTGATAATATTAATCCATTTGTTAAGGTGAAAAATATAGGGTCATATTTATTCAATTCAAACCTTGGTGTGGTTTTGGAACCGTCGAGTTGGATTGGACAAGGTGGTCTAATAAACATTTGGTAATTCTTTGGAGGTTCAGCCTAGTCACATTCTCTTGTCGTGCTAGTAGATGGGGATAGTCGGTGGACATGGATTCTTATTGGTGGCATAGATGGAAAATTACCACTTGGAAGTCGTCGAGCCGCACTGATCATCCGAGTGCATGATTCTTAGCCATTTATTTCAATCATGGCTTTGCCTCACTACACGTCAAGTTTCAAGAGTGTCTACTTCCAGTAGATTTTGTGAAAACTATGCAGTTTTTTATTCATTTGGAAACTCTCATTTTGGCTCGTGGCATCTATTGGGTAAAGGGCATCCCAATCCTACTTGGGTAGTGGGCTTTGTTGTCAAACTCGAGGTTTTGTTAGTTTCTTGAAAATATTGGTTTGATCTTTGCCAACATATTTGCTCAGAAAGTTAGTCTCCTTATTTTTGGCACAGTGACCCTTGGTAGTTCTTCAATCTCTCATTGAAGTGCAAGGATTGGGATTCTACGATCCACAGATAGTGCTCCTTTGATTTAAAGAAGGTATTTTTTAGACCAAGGGGTGGTGTGAGAGTGGCCTTGCCCTCCTGTGCGCAAGATGTGTTACGATTTCTAATGGCTAAGAGGTATGCATACAAGGAAATGAATATTTCAATTGAGCCAAAAGTATTGGAGGTCAATGATGAAATGAAAAAATCTTGCATAAAGGTGGTCTCTTGGATTACCTCCAATATTTTCACAGGCATCACAGAGTCCTTTCAAGAATGTTACCTCATTATTGGAAGGAGGGATGGATCTAGGTCAGAGGGATTGAATTCCTCTTCTTGGTGGCTCTCGTAGGTAAGGTGATTGGGTTACTTGTCGATGAAGGTTGTCATAACCATTCAAAGCATTCTCTTAAGCGGGAATGTGGGCTTTTATTAAACATAGGGGAATATTTATCAAAACTGTAGAAGGGGTACGATGCTAAGGCTCTTAAGGCTCCTTGGAATTCGGTTCTTATGGTAATAATGGACTACTTCATCTTGAAATCGAACAAGGAGATAATTTGTAGCTACCACATGATGTTCCTGAACCATCCCAGGAGGAATCAGTTGATGAACATACCTTATTTTCTCTACCATTCCTTGGTAAAATCTCTAAAATATGTTAGACGAGAGAAAGGTCTTGATACAATTCATCAATGTTGGATATTGTAATGTTTGAGCATGTGGAAAAATCAAAAGGAATTGTGGTGGAAGAGGCATTGGGGAAGGCTGAATTCCAAAAAATTCTCTCAACCCTTGATCCTTAATTGACAACCTCTAACTCCTTTGGTGAGTCCTATGATCCAGACGATAGGGAATTTATGACCCCCCCTTATGCTTCAAAAGGGAAGGTGTCGACATCGAATAAAGATAAGAGTTCTCGAAGTAAAAGTAGGGGAGGATGAGTGCACCACTCTAAGCATCTTTCTACAAAGGTAATGATAGTCTTCTAGTGAAGAAATAAAGGGTCATAGGATTTTAATGTTGTGAAGGAGATTTCTCCCCCTTCGATTCCTAATTTTCCTTTGGTTCTTGATTCCCCTTTTGTTCTTGATTTCCTTGGTGCCCATTCATTTCTATGCAAGCTTAATGAAAATCACCAGACACTGACAGGCTTAATCCTGGTGGTGGTTTCTTTCATCAATGAAATCTAGGGAATGGTTTAGTAGCAAAAGGATGCATAAGTCCTTTCGTGGTTAGGAGACATGGGCATCCTCCCTTGGGTCATGGACCTTTTTGTGGTTTTCTTCAATTATCTTGATGGTCTTGTTAGGCTGTGTATCCCCTCTTTTGGTGTTTAGTTTGGGTAGCCTTGTTTAGCTGGTTTAGTATTTTTCTTTTGGTAAATTTTCCTTATCGAGAGGGATCTAGAGTTTATTCCTGATATTTATCTGCTCCATATGTATTAAGTTTTGTGGATCCTTTCAAAATTCCTTCTCTTATCTAATAAAAAAAAGATAGGCCAAACTAATATATGGTATTGAAATTAAGGAATATTAAAATTAAAGAATATTCATGTATTACAAAATATATGCTTGGTTGAAATTGTTCTTTTCATGCTTGCTATCTATCTATCTATCTATCGATATATAGCATGAAGAACCAAGAGGTTTATAAAAATTAAAAGAAAAAAATAGGGTACATGTAAACCTAAAATGTCGAAGGTTGATTGTATCTTAGTTAA
The DNA here is from genome assembly GCA_028583015.1 of Wollemia nobilis. NCBI lineage: Eukaryota > Viridiplantae > Streptophyta > Pinopsida > Araucariales > Araucariaceae > Wollemia > Wollemia nobilis. The sequence goes on from JAQPPZ010001808.1 coordinate 1,479,029, forward strand.
TTTGACAAATCTGGGGATAATTTGAAAACTCTTATTACTTAAAATATTCCTTTTTATAAATAAGAGGATACAAAGCCATAGGCTTCCAAACATAGGATATGAAAATTTTATAATACCTTAACCTATAGTGGTCCTACTTGAAGCCAAACTAAAATTAACTAAAAAAAGGATATTAGTGGAGCTTCACACCTTTGAAAATTCAAAGGTGTGAAAATGCAAACAAACATTAAGCATAAATAAGGAAAAATTGGTTGATCCAACATTGTTAGGTTTTGTAAATCCAATGTTCAACCATGGATCTGAAATATTAATTACACTTTAACATGTGGAAACTTGGTTTGATATAAAATGTAGAAAGTTATTGGTTTATCTTTGTAACTATATAAATAGTAGATAAATATCATATAGAAAAAGGGAGGACAACAATTGTTCAATGAAAATATTTTAGGGTTCCATAGTTCTAGGGTTTCATCACAAAAATAATTGGCATTGAAGAGGTAACCTATTGTTGGTGATTACCCTTAAAGAGAATGGCATATACAAGAACTATATTTTGAAGGGCCTATTTTCTTACGATGTCAAAAATTGTATGGTCATGGCCATCATATGGTTGATGTAACTAGTGATGATGCTCTCAATACTACTCTAGAACATTGCACCATTACACCTAGTGCCCTTCATGACCTTCTTGTGGTGGATACCAAAACTCATATAGTATGATGTCCACATGTAGGAGTTATTCACCATGCACCTCTATCCTCCTATGGGAAATTAGTGGGGTCATATTACTATGTGGGATATTGACACCCACCAAATCACAAATTGACTCACTCTTGTAATTGCATGAAGAAAGTTTTGGATTAAATTCTCTTGAGAAATAAATAAGATGAGCTCATCACAACAATGAATTTGATGCAAAAAAAAAGATGAAAATGAATGTGATGCAACTCCATTTGAATGAAATTAATGCCTTCACAATAAGTCTTGTTTCACATATATAAATACATAAAATTTAAAATGTGGTTCAAATGTCATATCAAAATATTGAAACCAATTCATTACTAAAACAACTAGGTCATAGAGGACATTACTATTAAAATTAAATTTACATTTAATACCATAGATTAAGGTTATTTAGTTAGTAACAAGTGCTTTGGTTTTTTATTGAATTGCACATACAAATTTACTAAGGAAAAAGAAATAAAATATCTAAACATATATATATATATATATATATATATATATATATATATATATATATATATTTGTAAGTAACAATATATTTATAGCGGGTTTTTTGTTGAAGGATCCCAAAACCTTAGTTACATAGGAAGTCGTGGCTACAATTGTGAGTAAAAACTAGGGCTGCGCCCTTGGACAATAGTCCGGGGCCCAGGGCCCTAGTGCCTACAAAAATACAGACTAGCTATGAGACCAGCACTACAAACTTTGGTTTGTGGCCACCAAAACATGGAAAAACCGCAAAACAACAAATGCAAAAAATGTAAAAACTTGCTCGTCGTCGCTCCGAGAGGCCCTGTGGCCAGGCCTAGCCTAGACGGGGCCCGACCTGATAGAGTAGCTCCTCTCCCTGTCAGGGCCATTGCCCAGCCTGCGACGGGTTCTGCCAGGGCATTGGCCATTGAGGAAGCCGCTTTGGGGGCCAATCGTAATGTCAGGGAAGGCCCTGGTCGTCCAATTCTACATCTTGCTGTCGGAGTCAGAACTAAATTTGATGGCCTTCGGGACCTCCACCTTGGCCTTCTTGGAGCTGCCAGCAGCCCTGCTACTGCCTGGGGCTGGGCCTTTGCGACTTGAGCAGGAGTCTGGGCACCACCTGGGCCCTAGATTGGAGTTCTACATTTTTGGGTGGGCCAGCGCCTTTTCGAGGAAGGGGAGCCTTTAGGGGAGGGGGTCTCCTTGGATTTGGAAGCTACAGGGGAAGCACGGGGCGTGGCCGTGCATCTTTGAGGCCTCGACACGGGGCGGGCTAAGTTCCTAGGCCCTCATCGATGCTGGAATTGTCTTGCAATACTATTTGGGCCAGAGCTTCAAGGAAGTTCATGGTACAGGTAGTGAAATCTTCTGTTGTGGTGGCCTGGTTGGCCATGAAGTCGGCTGCCCTGTTGACTTCTCTGTACACATGCCGAAGGGTGTGATCAAGGAGCCCTTGGATAATGGTGTGGACTTCCCAAGTGGAGTTGTTAATGCGCCAAGAGCAACTTCCCGGGCTGTGGGTAGCTTTGATTATAACTTGGGAATCGCCCTCGATGATGACTTTTGGGGCGAACTCCTTGAGGGCAGTCAGCCCGCTGAGGAGAGCTACTACTTCAATGAAGTTGTTGGTCTAGATGCCAAGCGGAGCAACGTACGCCAATATCAGGGCCCCGTGGCTATCGCAGATGACGTCGCCCACACCCGAGGGCCCAGGATTTCCTTTAGAAGCTTCGTCAAAGTTAAGTTTGACCCAATAGAGAGGGGGGCAGTCCACCTGATCGCAAAACTGTAGGAGGGGGTGGGAGGCAAGGGGGGAAGCTAAATTTTGAGGGAGGATAGGAGGGTGGCCTCGCCCAGTCGTCGGGGTGCCTCGATCAAGGGGATGGAGCAGGAATTCTCAAGGGCAAAGGTCACCGCCTTGGTCGCTATCCACTGGGGGGAGCGGGCCGGGGAGGAGAAGGCTCTGCTATTGCGCTCCAGCCAGAGTTGCCAAAGCATATGAGGAAGGCAAGAGCCCCAGAGGAAGCGGATGAAGGGATGGGAAAAGGGGTTGGGCCACTAAGACAGGAGATCTGAGATAGAGTTGGGGGCCACCCACTGGATAGAGAATTAGGAAAGGATGAGGTCCAAGACTTCGGACGAAAAGGAACAGTTGATAAAGAGGTGATTAGTGGACTCCCAGGTAGCACAGCAGAGGAAGCATCTATTCAAGATCTAAAAGCCCCTCCTTATTATATTCTCAATCGTCAGGATCTTGTTTTGGATGGCCGCCCAAATGAAGTGGCTGATTTTGGGGATCAACTTCTTGACCCACACCTGTCGGGTTGGAATGGGAGCCTCATCAGGGACTCTTTGGAGATTGTAAGTAGATTTGATAGAAAATACTCCACTGGGAGTACCATGCCAGATGCATCTGTCGATTCCTTCAGAGGACGAGATGACAGTCACCTTGAGGAGGCACTGAGGCCTGGAAGCTTGGAGCGGGTGCCTAGGATCTAGGATGGGTTTCTAGGTAGCCCGCCCCTGGTTTTGGGTAAGATAGGTTGACACTCTAGGCCCTCTATTCGTAAGCCCTGGTTTGAGGATGAGAAGCTATCTGTCAGTAGCCAAGGCCTCATCATGAATCCATCTGTCTTCCCAGAAGACGATCTTGGCTCCATCCTCGAGGATCCATCTGGTCCCTTTCCGAATTATGTCTTTGGTGAAGATCAAGGAATTCCAAAAGGCTGATCCATATCGAGGCTGAGCTTCACTAAGGAAGGGGTGGTTATGATAGTATTTTCTATGCACGATGTTGACCCACTCATTAGGGGTATTGGTGTGCACCTTCCAGATGTGTTTAGACAAGAGGGCATTTTTCATGAGGACCACCCGCCTAAGCCCGATCCCTCCCTCACCTTTGGGGCGACAGACCAGGGGCCAGGAGACTAGGGGAATCCTCTTCTTATCTTCGCTGCCCGACCAAAGAAATCATTTCTAAATTTGTTCGATGTGAGCTACAATGGAGGTTGAGATTCTGAAGACCGACATGAAATATATAGGAATGCTTTGCAAGACTGCCGCCAAGAGGGTGGCTCTGCCAGCCTACGAGAGGAGGTGACCTTTCCAGGGGGCCAACTTCCTCTGAATCCGCTCAATCACCCCACCCCACAGGGCCTTAGAGGACACACCTATGAACAGGGGAAGCCTAAGGTAAGAGGAGGGAAGGGAACCAGGGGTGCAGCCTAATATCTACTTGATTCTGATCTGCCTAGCCAAGGGAGTATGGATGAAGAAAATCTTGCTTTTTTGGAGGTTGATTTTCTGCCCGGCCACCTCCTCGTACAGGTTCAAGATACGCTTGAGGGTCTTGGCTTGAGGGATTGAGGCAGAGGTGGTGAGGATGGTGTCATCCATGAAATGCTGGTGGGACACAAGGGGTAGGCCCAACGTAGGCCTGACGCCCAAAATGAGACCGTGGGTCACAGTGCACGAGATGGTATGCCCTAGGGCCTCAGCCAGGATGATGAAGAGGATTAGGGACAGGGGGTCACCTTGGCAAAGGCCTCTGGAACTGGGGAAGAACACAGTAGGGGACCCATTGACAAGGATGGAGAACCACGGGGAGGACACGCAGTTGCTGATGAGCCTGACCCAGGATGGGTGGAACCTAAACTTAAGGAGAACCTTGGACAGGAAATCCCAATCAACCCTATCAAAGGCCTTGTTCATATCCAACTTGAGCAGAAAGGAGGCTTTTTTGGATAGGACATCCGAGTGAATGGCCACGTGAATGATTATAAAATCATTTGTGATCAGTCTACCTTTGATCGAGCTACCCTGATAGGGGGAAATAATCAGGGGAAGGATATCCTTAAGGCGGGAGGCCATGGATTTAGTCAAGATTTTATATAGGACATTGCACAAGTTGATGGGGAAAAAATTTGAGAGGGATCTGGCTGCCTGGGTCTTGGGGATCAGGGCTATGAAAGTGGAATTGATACCTCTAGGGATGGAGCTAGCAGTCTGCAGGTCCCGAATGGCTGCACACACTTCTTGCCCAACGATGTCCCAGAAATATTGGAAGAATCGGGGGGGAATCCGTCCGGGCCTAGGGCTGCCTTAGCCTTCATGGAAAAAGTGGCAGCATGGATTTCAAAATCAGACAAGGGCTGCACAAGCATCTCATTTGCCATGGTCGATACGAAAGAAGGAATGTGTTCAAGAAGGGATTTAGCTACTTTCGGGGATATGGGGGGGTTGTCACCCAGGAGATCTTGGAAGAAGTGGGTGGCTTCAACCCAGATGTCCTCTTATTCCTTGATTATTCTGCCGTCGCTGCCCACCAACTCAGCAATTTTGTTGGAACCCCTATTCCTGAGAGTCGACACGTGGAAGAACTTAGTGTTTGCATCACCATATTGGAGCCACAGGGCTCTTGACTTCTGCCTCAAAAAGGTTTCTTCCCTGGTCAGAATGTTGTGATACTCACTGAGAGCAAGGCGTTCCTCTTCCCCGAGCCCCGGGTCTTGGGAGTTTGCTTGAAATTTGGACTCGAGGTCTTCGAGCTTATCTTTAAGAATCGCTTTGTTTTCAAAGATATTACCGAACACCTCCTTATTCCAAACCTTGAATTACTCTTTGATGCATCTTAGCTTGTGAAAAACTTGTTCAGTGAGGCGTCCAGAGACTGGGGGAGCCCACCAATGGCCTACCTGGGCTCGAAAGTTAGGGTGATGCAGCCACATGGACTCGAACTGGAAAGGCCTCTTGGGGGAGGGGCGATGGTCGATTTCGAGGAGGGGGCTGTGATCAGACTCAATTTTGGGGAGGGCCAACAGGGTGGTGTTTGCAAACATAGACAGGGCTTCCTTGGACAAGAAAACTCTGTCTAGTCTGACTTAGATGTGATTTTCTCCCGCTCTTCTGTTGGACCAAGTTAACCTGGCTTCTTTTAGGCTGACGTCCATGAGCCCGTTGAGGGCAGTAAAGGCTCCAAAGTCCTCCATGCTCTTGCCCTGAACCATTGAGCCCCTGCTTTTATCAGAGAGGAATAGGGGGCTATTGAAGTCCCCAGCCAGGATCTAGGGTAGGGGGGCAAAGGTTTCTCTCATCAAGCTAATTTACTTCCATAAGGCCGCTTTCTTGACGGGACTATTAGGAGCATAGACGTTGGACAAAATCCATGAGCACCTTGACTTTACGTAATGGACCAACATGTTGATGATTCTGGGGGATGAAGATATGAGTCTTCCCTTGAAGCACTGGGGGTCCCACATGCACAGTAGACCCCTGAATGAGCCAGCTGCAGGGGTAGACAGGGACTCACAATTATGCCAGGTATCTTGGGCAACACGTCGAGTAGTAGCGTCATCTATTTTGGTCTCCTAGAGGAGGAGGAAGGATGGACGTTGATCCCTACAGAGTTGGTCGAGGATCCTTTTCCTAGGGGCCCCATTGAGGCCCCTGATATTTCAAGTGATGAGCTTCATTTGACACCCTTGAGGGGTTGCTTGCCCCCCTTCCCGGAATGAATGGGGGGTTTAGGTTGGATGGCGTCCATCTTGGAGAAACTTGCCCCCATGTCAGAGAGAGTTGCCTAGGAGCCATTGGCGATGTCATGTTTAGTGATCCTTGTCCATTGATCACCCAGGGTGGGGTGCCCTCTTTTGAGTTTGCTACCAAAGTCTGTGGCAAAAGACCTACTCCAGGTCATCTTAGGGATGACTTCTTCGGGCCTGGATGAAGAGCGGGAGTGGGGGGGGAAGGGGGCCCCGATAGAGGGAGCCAGCAAGGAAGGGAGCCCGGTCAGCTCGCTTGCTTGGAGGGGGCGCAAGCAGGGACCTGCGAGGAGGGATTCAAAGCAGGCTAGGTGGGAGAACCAGGGATCAGGGCCCCAAAAGGTGACCCAAGGGAGGGAGCAGCAGAATGGGAAACCTGGGAAAGACCGCCCTCAAAACCAAGGTCCACATGAGAGTCCTGTAGGGCAGGAGGGGGTGCCCCCTTGGTGGTCCAAGCCTAGGATATGGGGCCATCACAAGGGGGCCCATGAGATGGGGCCCGACCTGATTGAGAAGGGGGTTTGGGGGGAGGGCCTTCAGCCTTTTCGAAAACCAGGAATTGGTGGGAGAGGTGGCCCTAAGTGCTACAGGTGGGGTAGAAAGCAGATTTGTTTTTGTAGATCAGGGGCTAGCTCTAGAAGTAGGACATAGAAGAGATGGTCACTAAGGAGGGGAGAACATATTTGAGATTGGCATTGATGCAAAATCGGGCATGCACCATATGAGATCCTGCTTTGGTAGCATGGTCGAAGGCCACCAAGTCCCCGACCAACTGAGCAATGAGTTTGAGTATGTCTTCATGCCACAGGTGGAAGGGAAGGTCTGGGAGCCGAACCCAGACCGAGGTGAAGTTGATGCTTTGGGTGCTGGGGTGGAAGTCAGCTCCATACCGCCTAAGGAAGAGGCTCTTGTGCCCTAAAAACTAGGGCCCGCCTGATAGGATCTTTTTGACATCCTCACTATTATTTATTTTGATAATGAAGAAGCCCTTGGTTAGGGCAACCAGCTGGATGTGCCTAGAAACCTTCCATTTGGTAGCCGCTCATCTGTGAACGGTTTCCATGTTAGGGCGCCCTCCCAGGAATTTCCCTACCAGGGAGGTAGTGGAACCAGCTACCAAGGAGGTGTAGACCTCCTCATGGATAGAAATGTGAGTGCCCTTGATGGAAATACTTAGCCTTGAGGCCCGAGAAAGGGCCCTGGTGCCCGCCAAGATCTGTTGATAGGAGGGTTTGGGCCAGCCCGAGACAAAGCCCAGCCCAGGATCAGGGGGATTTTTCCCCAGCCCTGCGCTCACATTGAGGTTAGCTTGGGGCCTAGGGCCCAAAATGCCGAACCCAACCTAGCCGCCAAATAGATCAAGTGTAAATCCATCCTCTGGGCCCGTCGGGGGTCCTGCTGGCCCGGGACCGGGCCCTGACATGCCTAACCCTGACCTCAAGCCCGATCCTGATCGGGAACCTGCACCATGCACATAACCTATCCCCAGCCCTGCGCCTGCTCCTACTCCTACTCCTGCTCTTGCTCCCTCCATCATCTCCTCGTTCCTTTTGCCAAATATCTAAACATCTTATCATGCATTGAGTTAGATAAAAAAATATTTTACATTTTAAAAAATATTATAAAAATTAAAGAACCTTGATGTTTTATCTGTTGATTCAATGAAGACAATTTATTTGAGTTATATGGAAACAAGAATCTCTTATTTAGCATAAAATAATAAAATAAATATTTATTTCTAAAAGATTTTTTTGATTAATGGTGAAAAAATAGGGTTTTGAAAGGTCCGAGAACCTTTTACATTAGAGGAGGCAAAGAAAGATAAGGCCAATTAAGCACAAGCCAGCCTCCAAGGCCAAAAGAAACAAAAATTAAACCAAAACAACCATCCAAAAGCAAAGACCAGCCCACCACCCAACAGGGCATAAAGGAGAATTTTTATTCAACTTTCTTTTAGAGACACCAACAATCCTGCTCTATTTTTGCATAAGTTTGGAAGGGTAGTAAATACATCAAAATGCAAATAACAAAACTCCAAAATCATAAAGCAAGGTTGAAGGAAAAACACCAAGTATATTCCTTGAGAATGGTAACCAAAAGGGAGAAAAAGGGCTAGCCCCCCAAAAAAGACCCTTGAAAGAGAGGATCACTACAACACAAATGGGATCTCATTCAAGCAGAAAGACAATAAAAGGCCTATTGGATACGTAGATCTTCAAAGCAACAATTATCATTAAATACAAAGGAAAATTGTTTTCCCAAATTATTAATTGGCCACCATCTACCCCTAAATTGGCCATAACATCAGCAACCTAGTTACCTTTCCTATAAATATGTTCAATTTTAACTTCTAACAAGCCTTCCAGAATTCTTAATAATATTTAGGATGAAACAATTGTCAGTATTTCCAACCTGCAAATCCTGAATGATGTTCAAGGAGTCACCTTGAACAAGAAGTCTTCTAAAGCCCCTCTCAAAAATCTAATGAACACCCGAGGAATGTGCCTTAGCTTCAGCTAGGTGGTTGGTTTGATTGCTAAAAGTTAAATATATATACTTTATTATAGTATTATTTTATTTCATTTACATAGGTTCATTATGATTTTTTTTAATTAGTTGGATGAAAGAAGTTTTGAAAGGACCTCCAAACCTTATAAAAAAAGAAGCTAATCTCCAACCACTAGGAGACTGAGGACACTTCAAACATTTAAGCCAACCAACCCTTGGATACAACTACCTACACCCAGACCAACATATACTAGCCGAAAAAACCCAGACACATAAGCCAAATAGAGATTAAAGCTAGGTACATAGGCCCGCATGGATAAACATAAACAAAAAACTAGGCACACAGGCCCGACCAAAATAATCAAAAAGCAACATCTAATGGGGAGGGTTCCAGCCACCCGCTCTAAGTATTCTGACTCGAGTTTGACCTTTGTTTGAATTCATTGTCCAACGATCTAAGGGCATCTAGGAAATTACTTGTCCAAATTTGAAGATCTTGTTGTGTAAGATCTGATTAGCGAGGAAGTCTGTAACTTTGTTACCTTCCCTGAACTAGTGCTTGAATTAGACTTCTTCTAAATTTTGAATCATTCTCATAGCTTCAATTATAAAATTTGCAACAGTTCAAGAGGGATTTTGGTTACCATTAATCATGTTGATAACATTGAGTGAATCTCCTTCTATGACTAGTTTCCTACAATTCACCTAGTTCAGTTGGAAAACACCTTGAAATAATGCTCGAGCTTCAGCGAAATGACTGGTTTGGTGATGCAATTTTTCAACAAAGGCAAGAAGGATTTTGCCCTCTAAGTTTCTAAACAAACCCCCTGCACCCGTCGAACCTGGGTTCCCTTTAGAAGCTTTGTCAAAGTTGAATTTCAGCCAACCCGATGGAGGGGGTTCCCAAATTGTGCTAGCCCTATCCTGATTCACCCTGCTCACTATATTCTAAGGCTAAGTTATAAAACCTAATGATCTATCCAAACCAATATCCCCTTCACAAGTTATCGAATCTAGTTTTAAAGCTTTCACATTTTCCACTGTATCTACAATAGCCCTCGAGGACATTTATGACTTACGATGGAAAATATTTTTAAAGGCATGAGAATTCCTTTCCTTCCATACCCCCCACCAAATATGAGGTGACCCAAATATCCAAAACTGACATAGGTGGTGAGAGGAGAAGGGGAAGACCCATTGAACAACCAGGTCCTCCATTGAGTTGGGAAGAACCCAAGCAACACCTAGCTCCAAAAAGAACTGATGGAAGACTTCAAGGGTATAGGCACAATGAGAAAATAAGTGGAAATGCGATTCAAAATCCCTATCACACATGAAACACCTATTAGGGAAAATAATTCCCCATTTTTTAATATTATCAAGAGTAAGACACTTTCCTTGTATTTTTAACCAGAATAACACATTAAATTTAGGCGTCAGGCCTTTAATCTAGACTTGATCTATCGGGAACAAGGGATCTGAATCATAGTCCAAGTAGCCATAAGCACACTTAACTAAAAACTGGCCATCTTTCTCAGGACCCCAAACTAGCTTATCGTGAAGACTAGTACCTAGGGTTACGAATAATTTTATGGAGTTTTTTAAATTTATAAAAGCAAGTTTCTCCTCCCGAGAAATATTTAAGAATTCAAAGGACTTCCATTGAAGATGACCATTGAATAAATCTAAAAATTTAGAAACTTTGGGACCAAAAAAGCTATCTGTGATTGGTTTTAGACAGACAAAGCTTAAGAAATATTCAAGAGGGGATGATGAGGCCCAAGAATCTCCCCAAAAATCAATGGAATAACCATACCCCACCACCCAACGAAGGCATTTACGCACATTTTCCTGACTATCAACTATGCTGGACCAAAAGGTAGACCCCACCGGGAGAGCTTGGGATTTTAAGAAATTACTGTCACGACCAAGATACTTAGCCTTCACAATCTTAACCCAATTGACATTATCATCCTGAACTAATTTCCAAGATTATTTTACAATCAAGATTTTTTCAACATTATCAACCTTTTCAAACCTAAGCCTCCTTTTTCTCTCCTATTGTAGACTTGATCCCATGCCACCAGGTGGAATATCTTCTTCTCTTCAGTCCCTAACCACAAGAAGGATCCTTGGATGTGCTCTAATTTATCAATAACTTTACGTAGAATCTTGAACAAGAAGAGGAAGTACACTAAGATGCTTTGTAAAGTGGCTTTGACCAATAAAATCTTCCTCACTTGACTTAAAAGGACACCTTTCCACCCCGCTAACTTATTTTGAACTCTTTCAACTACTGAATCCCACAATGATGGTTTCTATGCACCCTTGAATAATGGCATTCCAAGGTAAACCGAGGGAAGGAAACCAATGTTGCACACCAAAATATTTGCTATCTTCCTCTGCCTATCAATCGGGGTGTGAAAGAAAAAAATATTTTTTTTTGAAATTCACCTTCTGACCTACTACCTATCATTATCAAAATATACCAAAATTGATTTAACTAATTTAGCTTGAGGGATTGATTCCATGAAGGAAAGAAGAGTGTCATCAGTAAATTAGTGATGGGATATGGGATCTATCGATTGGTCTATCTTCAAACCTTGAATAACCTTATTATATTTAATGGACCTACCCAATGCCTCAACCATAAGAATAAAAAGGTAGGACGATAAAGTGTCTCCTTGATGTAGACCTCTATTGCTATGAAAGTAGTTGTTGGATATCCATTAATAATTATTGAAAACATGGCAAAAGATATACAAGATTTAATCAGTCTCAAATAGCATTGGGAAAAGCCAAACCTATCAAGGACCCTAAGAAGAAAATACCAAGCCACTATGGCATACACCTTGTTCATGTCCAACTTGAGAAGAGTTTCAGACCTCCCACTTTTATCAGTAGAGTAGATGATATCATGAAAAACAATAAAACCATCCAAAATATATCACTGGGGCATGAAACCACTCTACAGATCATCAATGATTAAAGGGAGCAAAAGTTTAAGTCTATTGGCCATGGATTTAGTCAAAATTTTGAAAATCGTATTACACAGGCTAATCGACCTGAAATATGTAAATCCTTTGGCACCTAGTGATTTAGGCAATAAAACCAAAAAGGTGGAATTTACATCGAATAGGATAAAATTAGATCTTTGGACCTCTCTAATTGCATTACAAATATTAGGACCCAGAATATGCCAAAACATCTAAAAAATATTTTCACTGGTCAAATATGAAGTCTTATTTTAATCTAATGGATCCTTTGGAGGGCCAAAAAAATAGTCATAAGGGGTTATGGTTTACCTGATGTAATATGCAAAAGGATATCAATATGATTTATTGCAGATGGATAGGTTTTATGTTTCAAGTTCCTTTTTTTTGGTTGATCAAATGTCAGATGGAAGCAGGGTTCTTGTATCACCTAATCCGTTCTCAGATCATTATCCTATTGCTGTCCAGTTGAAATTTTATGATGAAATATTGCATAATGTGAATACATCTTGGAAATTTCATTTTAATACTTTATTACTACAATTTTTCAGATTGTTTAGATGCTATTTTTACTCTACGGGAGATTAATAAATGGTTACTTAGTAAGTCCAGTGCTATTGATAGATGGAATATGAATATTTGTAGCTGGAAGAAGATTTTTCAAACCATAGGAAAGCAACATGCATTAGATTCAAAGAAATATGAAAGATCTCTTCAATCAAGACAATTTCAGCTTGAATCATGTCTTCAAAAATATCCTTCTAATATAGATTATCAAGAAGAAATTATTTCCATAAAAAATGATCTTAGGAACTTGCAAGCCAATAGAGTTCATGGTCAAAGAATTTAGGCAAGGCTTAGTTGGCTTCATGATGGAGATAAAGGTTCAAAATTTTTCATCTTGCTACTGGAGTCAGAACTATCAAGAACAAGGGATCTGAATCATAGTCCAAGTAGCCATAAGCACACTTAACTAAAAACTGGCCATCTTTCTCAGGACCCCAAACTAGCTTATCGTGAAGACTAGTACCTAGGGTTAGGAATAATTTTATGGAGTTTTTTAAATTTATAAAAGCAAGTTTCTCCTCCCGAGAAATATTTAAGAATTCAAAGGACTTCCATTGAAGATGACCATTGAATAAATCTAAAAAGTTAGAAACTTTGGGACCAAAAAAGCTATCTGTGATTGGTTTTAGACAGACAAAGCTTAAGAAATATTCAAGAGGGGATGATGAGGCCCAAGAATCTCCCCAAAAATAAATGGAATAACCATACCTCACCACCCAACGAAGGCATTTACGCACATTTTCCTAACTATCAACTATGCTGGACCAAAAGGTAGACCCCACCGGGAGAGCTTGGGATTTTAAGAAATTACTGTCACCACCAAGATACTTAGCCTTCACAATCTTAATCCAATTGACATTATCATCCTGAACTAATTTCCAATATTATTTTACAATCAAGATTTTTTTCAACATTATCAACCTTTTCAAACCTAAGCCTCCTTTTTCTCTCCTATTGTAGACTTGATCCCATCCCACCAGGTGGAATATCTTCTTCTCTTCAGTCCCTAACCACAAGAAGGATCCTTGGATGTGCTCTAATTTATCAATAACTTTACTTAGAATCTTGAACAAGAAGAGGAAGTACACTAAGATGCTTTGTAAAGTGGCTTTGACCAATAAAATCTTCCTCACTTGAATTAAAAGGACACCTTTCCACCCTGCTAAATTCTTTTGAACTCTTTCAACTACTGAATCCCACAATGATGGTTTCTATGCACCCTTGAATAATGGCATCCCAAGGTAAACCGAGGGAAGGAAACCAATGTTGCACACCAAAATATTTGCTATCTTCCTCTGCCTATCAATCGGGGTGTGAAAGAAAAAAATATTTTTTTTTGAAATTCACCTTCTGACCTGCTACCTATCATTATCAAAATATACCAAAATTGATTTAACTAATTTAGCTTGAGGGATTGATTCCATGAAGGAAAGAAGAGTGTCATCAGTAAATTAGTGATGGGATATGGGATCTATCGATTGGTCTATCTTCAAACCTTGAATAACCTTATTATATTTAATGGACCTACCCAATGCCTCAACCATAAGAATAAAAAGGTAGGAGGATAAAGTGTATCCTTGACGTAGACCTCTATTGCTATGAAAGTAGTTGTTGGATATCCATTAATAATTATTGAAAATATGGCAAAAGATATACAAGATTTAATCAGTCTCAAATAGCATTGGGAAAAGCCAAACCTATCAAGGACCCTAAGAAGAAAATACCAAGCCACTCTGGCATACACCTTGTTCATGTCCAACTTGAGAAGAGTTTCAGACCTCCCACTTTTATCAGTAGAGTAGATGATATCACGAAAAAAAATAAAACCATCCAAAATATATCACTGGGGCATGAAACCACTCTATAGATCATCAATGATTGAAGGGAGCAAAAGTTTAAGTCTATTGGCCATGGATTTAGTGAAAATTTTGAAAATCGTATTACACAGGCTAATCGACCTGAAATCTATAAATCCTTTGGCACCTAGCGATTTAGGCAATAAAACCAAAAAGGTGGAATTTACATCGAATGGATAAAATTAGATCTTTGGACCTCTCTGATTGCATTACAAATATTAGGACCTAGAATATTCCAAAACCTCTAAAAAATATAAGCAGAAAACCATTTGGACCTAGAGCCTTAAGACATCCCATTGAGAAAATCATCTTTCTGATCTCATCATCCTTGAAGGGATCACACAAGATCTTGTTCATATCTTCAGAGACCACCGTTGGAATGTTATAGTGAAGATAATTTTATGCTTGCAAGTTTCTAGGAACCGAGGAGCATAACTAGTCTTTGAAGAAATCCACAACACTTTCCCTAATTTCGTTAATTTTCTTAGTAACCTCACCATCCACTTTTCTAATTTCCTTGATCCTGTTGTGACTCATATGCCTCAACATGGATATATGAAATTTTTTTGTGTTTTTATCTCCTTCTTTAAGCCATAAATTCCTTTATTTTTGATGCCACATAACCTCTTCTTCAGCCAATACATTGTGCAAATATGCAACCAGACTTCTTTCTTTGGATCTCACCACCTCCACTACCTCTGACCTAGCTGAAGTGGCTTCCACTTCTTTAAGCTACTCAATGAGTTCAGTTTTCCTTAACAAAATATTACCAAAAATAAATTTATTCCATTCCTTTAGCTTTGCCTTAATATACCTCAGCTACAATGCAACTTGAGAAATAGGGTGGCCTGAAAAGTCCTTAGTCCACCATTCCTTTATCTTACCTTCCAGGTCTGGGTGAGAGAGCCACATGGCCTCAAATCTAAAGGGCCTAGGAAAAAATGGATAATTTTGAACTTACTCCAGCACTAGAGGATTATGATCAGAGGTCACTTTAGGAAGAGACTACATGCATCTCCAAAAAAAATGCAACCCTTCCTTAGATATGAGTATTCTTTCTAGCCTGACCTAAATGTTTTGGCATCCCAATCGTCGATTGCTCCATGTATACCTAGACCCCTTCAACTCCAAATCCATAAGCTCTTAGGAATTCAAAAAAGAGGTAAAGTCTTCCATGCTTTTGTAGATTGGAGTCCCTCCTTTCTTATCATATGGGTATAAAGGGGTATTAAATTCTCTTGCCAAAAGCCATGCTTCCTTGTTAAAAATCTCTCTCATAACTTGCAAGGAGTCCTAGAATACCAACTTATTCTGAGGAGATTTAGGGGCATAAATATTCGAAGTAACCCACTTGAACCCTAAGACTTTGGAAGAAAACAAAATATTTATAACTCTATCATAAACTTGGGTTCCACATACATAACAGACATAAGCTCCATTAGCTAGCAACAATATTTGATTCTCTCCAAATTTTATTTTTAACTAATTCAACATTGTAACTATCCATTTTTGTTTCATGTACAAGAATAATATCTGGCTTAAAATATTTCCTTAGAGAGGCCAACACTCTTTGTTTATCAATCCCATTCAAGACTCTAATATTCCATGTGATGAGTCTCATTTACAATATTTGGAGCGATTACCCCCCTTAGGATAATGTGGCGAGTGACAAAATAAATCTAGTTTAAGTTGCTTTCCTTTAGACTCTTTCTCATATTTTAAATGGATTTGCAAGCCATCTGTAATATCTGCTTCTACCTCCCTATTTCTTACATTTTTTTTAGAGGTCTTATCCACCTTCCTGGGCACTCCAACATCAGTCAATCCCTTTCAAGAAATTCTTGTTTTTGGATGAGAATATTTCATCCCCGATGAACCTTCTTCCCACTTCGACAACTTGGCCATATTTGGCTTTGGAAAAGAGCTAGAGTTTTTCACCATCTTCTGAGGTGAGACAAGTGCCTCTATATCATCTTGATTCCATTTCTCCTCCTTAGGGTTAGAATTTTTAGGATTTAATAATTCAAAGGAATTATGAAGAAAATTTGACAACATACTTGTTTCAATCACCAGTTCTCCTCTATCCACCTACGGGAGGCCAAAATAAACACTAGACTGATTAATAGCAGTTGATTATGGGTTGCTAACTTCTATCACCTTGGAATCATTATTATTTTTGTTTGGTCCTAAGTTCTTTGAATTAAACTGGTTGGGGCTTGAGGAATCAGATGACCCTGACCAAGGCTGGCCCTGAGACTTAAAATTTCCCTACTTTCTAACCTAGTTTCCCTTGGGAACCTCCTTTCTATCCAGATACAAACCAGTCGAGTGGTCCAACCTCCTACAAAATGAACACTTAAGAAGCCTATTTTCATAGACTATCATTTGAGTCCATACATCGTGTTTGGAAATAAGATCAATATGACCTGGTAACTCCGCCTTTGGGTCTGCCATTATGCACATTCAAGAAAAAATCATTATGGTTTTTTCTCTAGTTGTTGATTCTATTAACACTAAATCACCAATCACCTTATCTATACCCCTTAGGATATCTTCATGCTAGAGATGGAAGCACAAATCAGGAAGACATAACCATAAAGGAGACAAATTGATCTTTTGGTTTCGTGGATTAAAATATGGCCCTCACTTATGTAGAAACAATACTTTTCGTCCAAAGAACTAGGGATCCCCTCCAAGGATTCACTTTGAGTCCTCCTTGCAATTGAGTTTAATCAAGAATAATGTATTAGAAACCATAATAATATCCAAAGAATCTTTCAGTTTCTATTTAACCATTGCCCATCTCCTTATGGTGTCAATATCAACTTTACCACCATGGAATTTGTCGTCAAGGTTCCATGAGCCCTACTCCATGGTGATCACCGTAATATCATTTGGAATGACCCACTTATCTCCTATAGGAGAGAGGTAAAAAATACAGCAAGATTTTTGAGACCCAAAACCCTTAGTTGTGATCTTGACAAAGGATAACTTACCTAGATTGAGAAATGTACCGAAACTTTGGGACCCACCTGTATTGCTAGCGAACAGAGTCTCATGAACCACTAAGCTGGGAGACTCACCATCAAGAATAGTTACCTTTATCATTGGGTCATAAGAGCCTAAATTGCTAGGTAAACTCACCTCCCTAGGAATGGCCACTTGCTCACCATTTTCCTGCTTGCTAGCAGCTACCTGACTGCTTGAATCCTACAAACTAGTATTTGCTCCCTATCCTACCACTGCCTACAGAACACTACTAATCTCACCCTTCTGCCCATCATCGAGCCCTACTTTCTCTCTCCCACTATTACTCAATTTAAATTCTCTGACTTTCATCATAGGAATTCTCACACAACTTTGTTTATTTGACTATCCTATTCGAGGAGAAACACCCCTCATCCTGAGAAATTCCTGCTATGAAAATTAAACCCTAAAAAACCATATGTGGATCTCTGCAATTATTTCACTCCCTTTGTCACTTGAGCCATTGCAAAAAAATAAATCCTAAACATCTGTCTATGGATATCTGCAACACTATAATTTTTTCATTCATGTTGTTGCCTGAGCCATTGTGAAAAATTCTTTCACTCCCTCCGCCACTTGAGCTACCACAAAAAAATAAACCCTAAAAATCCTCCTATGGATCTCTGCAACACTATAATTTTTTTACTCCCACCGTTGCCCGAACCACCGTAAAAAATTCCTTCACTCCCTCCATTGCTTAAGCCGTCGCAAAAAAATAAACCCTAAAAATCCCAGTTCATTATGATTTTTAATCAAACAAGAAAATTTAATTTTATAGGTATAATTTAAAAATGCTCTAAATATTTATTACATCATAAAAATATTGAATTATTAATATTAAAATAAGAAATATTCTAAAATTCCCATTAGCTATCTTAAATAATATTATGTTGCTTTATATTCCATATGTTGTAGTTCACCATATTATTGCCTCACACAAGAAGTAAAAAATTATCTATTATTAGTCCCTACATATAGGAAAGGAACTATGTGGACCAACAAGCCCCTCACCTATTTTTTGTGAGATTAAGTAAGAAATTAAAATACCAAATTAGTTGCATGTATTTTAATTATATATAGTTAATTGCTCCAATATAGGAAACTACCACCAAGGACAACCTAGAAGTAGTAAAAAACAATTTTACTTATGGATGCACTTTGACTATAGAAGTTGTTGTGTTAAAGGCCACTTTTTTCGGCATCCACTCCCATCTATGTATCCATATCATCACCCACCATAAATTCATCTATCCCTTATTATTTATTCTCAATTCATCTACTATTGTTTCTCTTGTTCCCACTTCATTAATCCCACCTTCTTCTTCTATTACGATCACTTCACCATCCATCAATGTAGCTACCAAGGCAATGGCATCCATGGTTCCATCTACCATTTCATCCCTTGTAATGTTCATTGTCTCACCTTCACCATGATCCTTCATCCCTTCCACTACCACTTCCTTTCCATTATAAAAAGCATTTCCAAACCTACATCAACACATGCAATAATGACATAGTATACCATTATTTCCACCACTCCATCATTTATCGCATTTGTGTCATCATAACTAATATCATAAATAATGATATTGATGGATCTAATAAATACTTTAATGTATGCATCACCCATATATTTAAGTTTTGATACCTTAGTTTTTTAATTCTAAACATCTCTAATAAGCACTATAGCATAAATAGGCTCAATAATAAATACTATGTCTTTATTGGTAACAAAAGCAATAACATCGTTAATAAAAGTAGGTCTGGTGGTAGGGTCCCAACCATATTTTTCATAATGGCTCTTTTAGATCATAATCCATTTATGATATTGAGGTATGAAAGAGGCAAGAAGGTGGTTAAAGAAATATGAAAATGTAATTAAGGGCCTTACCACTAGCAATTTTGCCATGCCTTCCATAACTCCTACTTCATTACATATGTAGAGATGTGAAAAGGTAAAGAGACTACTATTTTTAGAGACATTCTACAAATATATGATCTAACTAGCCATTGCTTCCTATGATTATAAAAATAGATTATCAATGGTAAACCTAGGCCAAACCATGTTGGGGGAAGTGGTAGAATTATTTGAGTAGACTACTAAAGCCATATTAATTGACTATCTGTGATTAGCAAGAAAGGCCAAAAAATACAAGCAAAAAACTAAAAATAGAAAAATATTTCCCAAGGTGAAGGAATATCATACTAAGGATATTCAAATTGATTATTTTGTAAAAGACTTACATGTAGAGAAAAAGTAGAAAAAGGACCTATAGTAGTAGTTAGATCAAGCAAGGAAAGATGTCAAAGTAATTAAGTAGGAGAAGAAAAATAAGATAGCTAATTTGAAGAAGAAATAATAAAGGATGAATAAATATATTAAAGAAGACAAATATGAGGGACAACCTTTTAATGTGTATGGTCAAAACCTTTCTCAATTCTGTCTAAGATCAAATTTGTGTCAAAGTGAAAACAATGGAAGTATACATAAAAGGATATGAAGACCTTAGTAATAAGGTTGACATGGCTATTAGTGAGAAAAAATCTAAACTAGGAAGGAAACTAGATTTAACTTATTTCATGTTGGACCTTTTTCATGATAAAACTAATGATGAAATTCAATAAATAGGTATCACCAACAAGAAGATAATGACAAGGTTGCTCAAAACCCTGATTGAAAAGCAAAAGAATCTAGAGTACATTGAATAAAATACTTAAAGAAAATTAATAGAGAATATGATGATGTTTATTTTGCCATATTATCTCACAGGTCATTTTATCAAGGATCAAATATTAATCATAATATTAAAGCATACAACTATATGTCCAATATCAATGAATATCACATTCATGAAATAACAATAATATTACTCAATAATAGAACTCACAATATTATTCATAAATCAAATATACAATCTCTTGGATTCTTCATGATACAATACATGGAGCTTTATCTCCATAATATAGCCTTATAAAATGACTCTTCAATACTTGACTATTGCTCTCCTCACATATTCGAGATGCATCCTTTCATATGTCAAAACTCTCATGACTCTTCACTTTACATCTTGCCACATATCATGTGACTCTTCACTTGCATATTTGACACCTAACTCTATGACTCTTGACTTACTTACATGACACATTGCACTCTCTCACACTTTGCACATTTTATTACATAACACTTGGACTCTTCTCACACATTGACATATACATTAGAGAAATATAACTCACACTCCCTAATCTAATATTTACAATTGTACCACATACTACCAAATAATGTAATATCTCCAATATAGAAAGTACTATATGTTAGGATATTATTATATTATTTGCAATAAATAAATGTCACCTACCATGGTATGCATACCAAGAACATAAAGTAGTATACATCCCAAGAAGATAAAGGAGTTGGTAGATGGCTAATATTTTAGTGTAGTAGTTTGTCACTACTATAGGCTCATAAGACTATAAATATGTACACCTTTGCAATGTTGAATATATCAAATATATATTTCTAACATTGGTATCAGATCAAGACTCTCCTAACTGAAGTCTTGAGGGGGAATTATGTCTTTGGCAATTATTCCCTTCCCATTTGTCAAGGTGGTGGTGGTGGTGCTTCTCCCTTCCCCTTATTTATCCATAGCTTGAATCCAATTATGCTCTAAACTTATGGTTTTATACTGATATGATTTATCAGAAATGATTCCCGTGGATGCAGAAAATTCATGAAGCTTGTAGTTATGGTTGTCCCTGAAGCTTAAATACTTAGAATAATAATGTTTTCCAAGTCTAGGGCCAATCCACAAACATTCTTCTTTGGATAGCAAAAACCCCAAGGTCATGGATTCAAACCCCATCATGGCCAAATGAGTTTTTCCATGGGAGCCATCATGCTCATTGGAGAAATAGAGCCAAGAAAAAAACCAAAGTACCCTCCACCCTCATTGACATGGTATTCATGCCTCCACATAGGAAGGAGGTATGAAAATTAAATAAACACCTCCATCACTGGCAGTGATAACGTGCTCTATGAGGGTATTTTTTGTGCCATCACTACCACTTCTAATGTCAAAGGTGAGGAAAACAATTTCTAACATTAGCACATATGTGAGCATAGTTACGAGTTAGATACCAACACCTCTAGAATTGAATATTCCAGAATTTTTTTGGCAAGGTTGATGACAATCAAAGAATTACAAAAAATAAATTTCAAAGGGAGAGTCATCAATGCTTGTCTAATTAGAATTGGTCAAGAAAGTACTCGATGAGATGGAACAAATTCACTCTATGGTTGAGATGGTGCTCAAATTCTCTATATCCGTAGAGGAGCATGCTTTGACGAGGAAATGGAACCTACACTTGCTTCAAAAAGTGCATGGTAAGGGAGGTTTAAAAGTGTCTTCGAAGGGATTGGGTCTACTATTCGAGAAAAAAATTGCATGCTCAATGGCCTACATAGCAAAAATATTATCTAGATTGATGGATCTTTGTGGGTACCCCCTCTGTAATAACAAATTGTAATTATTCTTTATAGTCATGAAGTGGAGAGTATCATAGTAGAGCAGTGGCCTCTATGATTTTAGATGAATATTCTCTTATGTACCCACTATGTGACAATGGATGCATCTAAAATTTGATACCTGATTAGCTCATGCATAATCTTGAATACAATTTATTGACTATTATTCAAGAGAGTTTGGACTTAATGCACATAGGTACACATTCTCATCCTTAGTATTGGTAGACCATGAACCATGCCTAGCCTATTGCTACAGAGAAAATGTACACAACAACTAGTCTAGCTCATTTTTTATTATGTTCAAAATGACCTTCTTTGGGCACTGATGGAGGTCAATGGAGGCTTGTGCTCACCACATTTCCAAGAGAAGTGACATCCATCATTCATTCCAGGAGACATCATAATACAAGCATAGCAAGTGGTTCACCTCCTCTTGAATACTCATTGTAGACCATAATTGCTGAATCAAGTCCTACTCACTTAGATCTAATGAGATTGACACACTTCATCCTCTTCGTAGTCGACCTGTATTTGGTTCAGATAGAGAGTCAAACTTGGAATTATTCTAGTATGGAGGATCTTGAGATGGTCTCTAAAATAAGGAATTATTTTGCATTGATTTATTTGGTGGTCTTGTGCACATGGGAATTAGAGATTTTATCAAAATCCAAATTGTAGAACTCTCAACCACCATTGCTACTAAAACCCATGCTCAAACCCTAAAAAAACCTTAGATAAACTTCCTAATCAAGGGGAGGTACTCGTGCCAAAGAGGATAGGAATTTATTAGGACTCAAAAGCATGATGTGGCTATTTTATCAATGTAGCCCAATCTTTAGGTACTGTTCAACTCAATGAGGGTGGAAAGGTCTTAACATTGTACATGTAGAATTTCTCTAGGCTAGGATCCATGCACAGATAGGCCATGTTGTTGTGTGAATGAGAGTAGTAGAAGCATGGAGGGTGACCATAATCTAAAGCTCCATAATCCACACACATATTTTCTCAAATCTCCATACTTGGTATTTTTAAAAATTGATCTTTGGGTCAACAAATTTATTGTGGATATCCAACTCTACTTGAGTCGACATAAATCTATTGATGACACCAAGCTTCACATTGATCCAACTGATGGAGTTTTTTTAAGAGACGTATATCTACAAAAATCACTAGGCCAATATTACTCCCATAGCTAAAACCACATTTCTAAAAGAGGAGGCATAGTAGAGAGTACTTAACATTTCTAGGTATGATCAATTTTCTCAACTTGGCATAGGAAATCTAGGTGTTGAATATTTCAATCCATTGATTAGATTCATCAACTTGCTCTTTCTCAATCCATGGATATAATATTGTAGCATTGGGAGCTAACTTTATTTTTGCTAGACTACTATGTGGGGTTAGAGGAATGATGCCCTATCTTCCATGCATCACTCCCTCACATGTTCTACCCCTTTAATCATAGCATTGTGAAGATATCCTATGATAAAATCTCCTCTCTACACCTTCGATTTCATGGAGACTTTTTGCCTTAAATCTGATTCACATACAAGATTTTCTTGAGAACCTAGTAGTATCTCCTCCATAAATGCAAGTGCAATCATTCATTTAAGATGGCACCAAAGATCTTAATATTCCCCTTGATGCATAGATATAGGTCAAAAGCATTTATATTTAGTCAAGACATGGTGAAAGGAGTGGAGAAAAGCACCAAATTTATCTAATATTTCTCCATAATATCTATATATATGAGTGAATACTTGTGTGATAGCCACCCATAGAATGTTGAAATACCCATATTCTCCTCAATCCTATGGTGCCATGGATGTAGATTCACTTCTCTATTTTGGAAACAATAGAATTAGTGGATAGGTATTTCCTTACCTCCAAGTGCTCCATCGATGTCAATGTGGATTGAACCCATGGCACCATCCAAACCCACTAGTTTGATAGGAAATTTTCCATGTTTTGCTCACTTCAAAGTTGCTCAATCATGTGACACCTCCTATTTCTGCCATAGTTATGAAAACATACACCTATCACTCTAGCATGAAGGAATACAAGTATTTGTTGTAGTGTCCATTCCTTTTAAAATATTTATCCGAGTAGGGTAATCCAACCTTTAAATGTTTTCTCTTTTGTGCATGATATGAAATCTATAAACCCACATGATTTATGAGTATTCATCCATTTTTCTCCTTTAGTCCTACATGGAGTGTGGAAAGGCCTTCATGGCCTTTATTAGCTTACATTTACTCTTTTATATAGTGTAATTCAAAAATGGAGGAGCCCACATCAAATTTTAAAACATTAAATATTCTAAGGAATATTTTGAGAATGTTGTGAAATATTTTGAAAATATTATGTAGGAGGAAAAACTAAATCCCTCCTATTATTTTTCCTAATGAGAATTTTTTTCGTAATTTGATGCAAATATATGCTTTTCAAGTATAGGCATGTCTATTCTCGTCAATTTTTTTTTTTTAAGCACACTCCAATGGAACCATAATTTTCTACTTTTGCAAAAGTCTACTACAAATAATTGGTTCTCCAAAGTTTCAACCAAAGACTAGAATATTTGACACTCTAGATTTAGAAAAATTATTCTAGGGACTATAAAGAACTTGACACCTTAAAATCAAGAAATCACAAATTTGAAGACTCCACAGATTTTGACACTTTGAATATCATCCATTTTTGAAGACTACATAGATACAAATAATTTAGAATATGCATTAGATATTCCTAACTTCTCTTTCCAATTATCTAATTATGGTTTTTAAGGTTCTCATCAATTAAATTTATTGTCATATGGAGTGCATTCTTGGTTCTACCCAACACTCCTCAAAACAAAATAATTAAACCTCATAAGGACACTTGTAATGGCTTTAAAAATTCTTGTATAAAGATGCATTTTCGGTAGAGACTGACACCTAGTACCAAATATGAGTTTCACCTTGAGGGAGGGTATACTCATGAAACCAAAAATAGAGTGAACCTCATAACTAGTGATCTACTCTAGCACACTTGGAATTTATAGCGATTGGTTATCCATGCAATCTAGTAGGATGTAAATATTACAATAAGGATACTCATATAGTTGTTGAAGAATAATAAGGCCAATTAGAAACAATAAGTTCCAAACATCATGAGTGTTAGAGTTACTATGGTAATTCTATTTATTACCTCATTTGGTTTGTTAGGGTAGTTAGTTATCTACCTACGGTTCGCTTAATCACTTTGTTAAGCGAATATTTCTTGTTGATTGTTAAGCACTATTTGGTTAGTGGTTAGCTATTCCTACGAGCTAACTATAGCCTAAGTTGTACTATTTAGTCTATGTTGATTAATGAAATCTCAGTCCATTTTTTGACATGGTATCAGAGCTAATGCTAGAGGCTCGATTTTTGAGGTCCTAATTTCTTGGACCTGGACACGCCTCCGAGGCTCCTGACAGGCTGCGTGTCCAAGGCTCCTGACAGGCTGCTGGTGATAGCACGACTGGTCGAGAAGTGAACGTCCTATGTTGAGGGTTGACTGGACTCAGATAACCCTACGACTGGACCTTCGGGAGACGCTGACTGAGCAACAGTCCTAAGCTAAGGCAAGACTTGATCGATGGATCTGACCTGACATAGGTGGACTAGGACCACAAGGACGAGACTCCTACGTGGAGACTTTGTGACCTGGACCTAACCGGACGACTGGACTGTACGTGGTGTGAGCAGACGGGGACCTACGGAGAAGGGCCTGGACACAGCTACCGAGCTAGGATGTGGATACTAGCAACCATGCGAACACCTACATAGGTGACGTGGCAGCCTGGGCAGCTAGGACGGATGAGGGATCTAGCGGATCGGAGACCAACGAGGCTGGACAACTCAGATTGGCGTGGTGGACAAAATTTTGCGATTTAGGCCCGAACAGAGGGTGTAAGCGGTGGGGTATAGCCTTCCCAAAGGAAGACAACTAATAAGGGAGGCATTATGTCTTATAAAGGCCTCTTCTGTTGTTTATCCCCTATATGTGGGATTTTGTTGTGTTAACAAAATTGCACAGTATTTTTTTCCTGTGCGTCGGTCTGTAACTCCACGCAGACGTATTTTTTTTGAAGAAACGGTGCAAACATTTTTTTGTGCTGAGGGTCGGGGAGGATCACAGGGAGCACAGACCAGTTATTTCCCATCTGTGATAGACTCCTTCGCTCAGTTGGGGGATACCAAAACGCAGACATCTCAGACATTATGAGATTGTTTCTCCTGAAGACGCTTGGAAGTATCCCATTCTGGTGAGGCAATTATGGCCTTATTGCATGTTCAATCGATGATGTCTGGTGCAATTGTGGTCAGGTGAAGACCCTCGACGGCGATATAACACAACACCTTACCTCCAAACAGACGAATTGAAATACGCCATCGCCCACAGTGGGCTCATCTGTGAGTATTGCAGCTTAGCGCAAGGAGGAGAGGCTCAAGGAGCCTTGTCAAATACAAGGGTCTCCCCTGATCATTTCGGATCAGCCCGCTAGCCCACTTGGTCGTGGGCTGAGCGGTAGGGCTCTGGGAGCCCTGAGGTCGCGGGGTCAAAACCCGTCGACCCCCCCAAACAAAGGTAAAACAATTTTTTTTAAAGTTATTTTTTAATATTTTTTTTCTAAAGTTAAAATTAAAATTTTTAAATTATTTCTTTTATATAGTTTAAATTTTTTTTTTTTAAAAAAGATAATTTTTTGCTATAAGGAATAATTATTTTTTTTAACTTTAGAATATAAAATGTTTTAAAATGCTTTATAAAGGAAAATTTTAAAGGGGGGAGTTATTTTTTTTCAAGGGGGGATAGATTTTTTCTCTCCACCATCAAAGCAATTAAAGAGGCATAAAATCATCAAACCTCCAAACCTGTTTTTTAGACTTCATAAATAGCAATTTTTTGTTTGAAGTACTTCACACAGGGGGGATTTTTTTTGGTGATATATTGTGCTAATCTGCCTACAGGGCAAGCTTTGTAAGAGCCTTTTTAGGTTTAATTGTTGCATTTTTTTTTGCACAAAAGGGGGGGATAACATTTTTTCTCTCTCCACTATCTCCTATTTTTGCATCAAAAGGAGGATATAATTTTGCAAAACCAAGGGGGGAAGACTTATAAGGGTGCATTTTCGGCAGTGACCGACACCTTAGTCAAATTATTTTGCAAAATTTTATTGTAAAAGGTGCATTTTCGGCAGAGACCGACACCTTAAAAATGGGCAGATCAAAGAAAAAGATAGCCCTAAAAACTGATGTTGCTAAATCAGTTAAAGACCCATACTTTCCACCAGAGATGGATGGGTTGGATTTTTATGAGGAGGGCACATTCCTCACACTAAACAATGGTTTAGTAGCTCTCCTCGATGATTTTGAGTCTTGTATAGACCTTCAGACAAATGGTGCTCAAGTTCCTATTGGCGTTCTAAGGGGCATATACCTGGTATTTGTTGCACTTGACCGTGCCCAACGTAAATTGGAAATAAATAAGGAAAGTGAGGTCCTAAAGGTGAACGCTTGTTGTGACACAAGTGACCTTCAACCCATTGTGTCGAACGCTTCTTGTGACACAAGTGACATTCAACCCATTGTGGCGAATGCTTGTTGTGACACGAGTGACCTTCAACCCATTGTGGCACATGCTTGTTGTGATACAGGCGACCTCATACCTTCTATGGTAGATATCAGTTGTAGCACAGGTGATCTCATTTCAGTAGCAGATTTTGCTTGTGACACTAGTGACTTAAAAACTGAACCTCCTCAAAAAGAGCTCCATAATCTCATCAATAGCGACAAATGCAATATTGTTAAAAGCATTGATGAAGATGATGAAATTGGGTGTTTTGAAAAACACACCAAAGGATTTGGTTCCAAAATGATGAAGAAAATGGGATTCAATGGTGAGAGATTAGGTAAACAGGAACAAGGCATTAAATCTCCAATAATGCTAAATGTTAGGGCAAAGCATGAAGGCCTTGGCTATACTGGTCAAGAAAGTACCAGTAAGACCATATTTGTAAATCCTAAATCTCCCACATCTCCTAAAAAGCATTGTTGCAATCATTGTGGCAAAACAGGTCATGTTGCAGCTAAGTGTTGGAGATTACATCCTTGTGATTTTTGTGGATGTACTAATCACTCTTCTTCATGATGTTGGCATAAAATGAAAATGGCCAACAAGGTTCATATAGATTGTGGATGGACAGATTTCACACAATGGACCATGATGAAAGAAATGTTGTATGGCTTCTACCAAAAAGGTAAAACCTATGGTAGACCCCGAGGCAAATCCAGTGATAGACCTAGTGGTAGTCCCAGAGATAATGACCCAGAGACAGACCTAAAGACATACCCAGAGACAAAGTTCCAGAGGTAGATCTACAGGCAGATCCAGAGGCGATAATCCAGAGGTAGATTCATAGGCAGATCCTGAGATAGACCCAGAGGTACAATTCCAGAGGTATGCTTAGAGCCAGAGCCAGAGCCATGAGCCAAAGACAAAGCACGAGCCATCATTCTTTCATTTCTCTTCTTCTTCTTCTTCACTGTATTGGGGCAGTTATATACTTTACCCAAATATTGTTGTATGGGGGATGATAGTGTAGCTAGTAGTTATATTATTACCCAAATAATGTAATAAGGGGGGATGTTAGAGTTACTATGGTAATTCTATTTATTACCTCATTTGGTTTGTTAGGGTAGTTAGTTATCTACCTATAGTTCACTTAATCACTTTGTTAAGCGAATATTTCTTGTTGATTGTTAAGCACTATTTGGTTAGTGGTTAGCTATTCCTACGGGCTAACTATAGCCTAAGTTGTACTATTTAGTCTATGTTGATTAATGAAATCTCAGTCCATTTTTTGACAATGAGTTGGACCACATAAACCAGCAAGTTTCCTCTAAGGAGATAATTATGGGCAAAACCATGTAAACCAACAATAAGCCCACTTTTTTTTAAGTACTCTAAGATTACTTAACTTGCTTAGACCTAGAGGTAGAACCAGAGGTGATAGACCCAAAGGAAAATTGAAAGACAAATCTAGAGGTGTTTAACTAAGAAAAATCTAAAGAAACTAGATCCAAGAGCTAGAGCAGCTACAGCTAGATTCAGATCTAGAGCCAAGAACCTAGAACCAAGAGCTAGATCCAAGAGCCAGAGCCAAGAACCTAGAACCAAGATCCAGAGCCAAAATGAGAGCCAAGAGCCATAGAGCAAGATCCTAAACTTATACCAAATAATGTAATAAGGGTAGGGGGATGTTAGGATATTATTACATTATTTGAAATCTTAGTTATCGAGTTCGAGTTTGTGTTTGAGGAAGACACTCTTGAAGTTCAAAAGAAATTTGACATGTTTAAAAAATTGGAATAAAATTCGACATAAAATTCTTTTTATTGTAAATGTACATATATCCTTTCAATGTTATGTAAATAAATTAGTAACTATTAGAATCAAATAGAGACTCAAAACAAACATTAATAATTCCATTTAAGAACACAAAAATAAAGAAGGTGAGAACACAAGAATTCATTCTTGTTGTTCTTCTCCCTGACATCTACTTGTTACATCATCAAGCTCCATATCATCAAGAGCACAAGGAGGGTTGATTGATTCATGCTCATTGCTCTCATAACCAGGTTCAATATCCTCATGTTCATTGTCCAATCAATAGCAAAAGAAACACACTCCAAAAGATAATAAGAATAGTTGAACTCTTTGACTTTGCTTATGAATTTCTTTCTAAAATTTATATATAATTATACTCTTATTTTTTCTTGAGCGTTGTTAAAACTTCTAATTCAATAAATTAAATTTATCTTATAAATATAATTAAAATTATTTCATTTTATATATAACATCTATCAACCTTTTAAATATAAGGTAATTATTAGAAAAATATATTAATTTATCTCAAATTATTTCATTTTATATATAATATCTATCAACCTTTTAAATATAAGACAATTATTAAAAAATTCTATTTTAATTCAATAAAAATATATAAAAAAAATGTAAAGTAGGTCTTCCATAATCTTACCTCTTATAAAATCAAATAAAATAAAAACATTACAATTTGCATGTTATAAAAACAAGGTATCACATAAAACATTTAGACAAAAGGGTAATTTCGGCTAAGTGAAAGCCTACCGATTCCAAGTGAGGAGCGTATTATGCATCTAATTAGGTATGTTCTACTTTATCGTTGCACATGTATTTATTCAGTTTTATTGTGCTGGTGTTTATTATTTCAACAGCTCTAAAATATGGATTTAGAGTTCTTGTAGCAAATTTTTATCCTCTTGAATTTGTGGTTACTATAAGAATAGTTTGTTCCATTTTTATTTTTTTAGTGACTTTGAAGTTTGATTTTTACAAATTTTTCCCCTTCTCATGCATGTTTATCATGCCTATTTCCCACCCAATATTTTTCCCTATCAAATTTAGAGTTTGTTCTCCGAATTTATGTGCTAGGATTTTGAATTTGATGAATTTTGAACTTCATATAGAAAATTTGACGAATTTGATAACTAAGTTTGTAATAAATAAATATCACCTACCAAGTACACATACCAAGAACATAAAGTAGTACACATCCCAAGAAGATAAAGGAGTTGGTAGATGGCTAATATTTTGGTGTAGTAGTTTGTTACTACTATAGGCACATAAGCCTATAAATATGTGCCCTTGAATATCAAATATATCGAGAATTTTCTAACACTATAATAGCTAAAATATGGATTTCTCAATCCATTATCAAATCATGGAAATCCCATAATTGGTGAGTAGTATGCCAATATAATAGATGAAAGGAAATTCAACTTCTCAAATGAGAAACAATGCTAATAGAACAAGCAATAATTAAAATATCAAGTTTAATCATTAATATGGAAACACTATTGGTATGTATAAAGTGAATGGTAACCATCAAAGAGAGATCTTATTTAGAAGAGTATGAGGATGTGTATTTAGAACTTGAAACATGGAATGTGATACAAATTCTTTTGGATTCTAATTAGGCTTCTATGCTAATGTTGATGTCAGTCTTAAGGGGTTTATCCTCCTAAATATATGGTCCTCATGGTTTCTTCTTTTAATTATTTTATTCTATAAAATTAATCATATTCCTTGTAGAGTTTATTTCCAATAAATAAGACATAATAGAGTCTATCATTAAATAAGCATGATGTCCTTAGAAATCATCAAAACTATAGCGATTTCACTACACCTATCATGCTACATATTTTAAGTTAGTTACAAAAAGAAAGTAAAGTTTGAATCAACATAATAAGACTTGATAGGATCATACAAATTGGTTATCATAAACCAAAATAGGACCTTGGACACCAAATTTCAAAAATATCTCAAAAATGTAAAAGAATATCTATCATTAATCTCTCACCCTACTCAATCCAATTAACTCTACCTAAATATTTGTCTATACACGTTGATTTGATAAGAAAAGGAGAAACACATGAAAAATGCTAAGTCACTTGATCCACCTAGGGATAATTCATTTAACTTGATTCACTTGGAAAATAGGGCCTATGTCATAATGATATTACCTAGCCAATAGGAAGATTCAATTAGTTCACAAAAGGAAAGGGATTGAGGAAAGAGTGCATAGATGTCAATGCATTCTAAAATAACATGAGCATGACATCATCTAAGTGATTGACTAGCTAAAAATAAAGTGAAAAAAATCTCAATTCGCTAAATCATGAGGTAAAGTCTTCAATCATAAAATACCATATATGTAAGTATCAAAGTTAGTGGAGGAAAGGTCAAAGAAGATATATTTCACCAAGTTTCATAACAATTGACCCATTATGCATTGCTTCACTTAAGGGAGGGTCAATTCACCTAAAGGGGACCAATTTTCTCTTAATGATATGAATTCATTTAATGATATATCATTTTACTCAATCGATGCAAGGAAAAAATACAAATGGTCCAATTTGATCTTTAGAGGTCTATTTTTGAGCATGGAACTTGATGTGGGTTCTATGAGAAAAACTATATCATTTTACTCAATCGATGCAAGGAAAAAATACAAATGGTCCAATTTGCTCTTTAGATGCCTATTTTTTAGCATGGAACATGATGTGGGTTCTATGGGGAACACAATAACAACCCATTCAAAGATAAAACTTTCACCAAATATAGATAGTTGAGGAAAATGACTTCCAAAGTGCATAAGGAGGATTTAGAGCCAAATTTAGCTAAAGAGGTGTCATTTTCCATCAAATGATATAATTTGGTATTTTTATGATAAATAAAAAATTAGGGTGTATTTTACTACATTTAAGACTTGAGTTAAGACACATTTACTATAAATATAAGGTGAGGCTCATTTGTAAGGCATAATTTTGGCTATTTGTGAATCATTACTATTATTTTGATCAATATATAAGCTAGATAAATTATTGCAATGGATGCTTATGGATTGTGCATGATCACTTGTTAAACCATGTGTATTTATTTCTCATAACTTTGATTTTAAGTTAAATAATGTTTGTGGCTTTGTCTTATCATTCTTCTTAGTCCTTTCCATGAGTGTTATTATATATTTATTTATTTTCATGGTGGATTATAGTTATTTGGTTATCGTTAGAACCCAACTGAATTGTTCTATCCATAATACAACCTTATAGCTATATTTTCTCTCTATACTTTAGTTTTATTCATCTAAAATTTTCCCCACAAGATTTAGATTAGATTGGTTATAATACAAGGGAGCCAACCCTCTCTAGAGTTTGAATAGAGTAAAATACTGTCATCCAATCCTATTATGATGAAATATGCACACATAAAATGTTAGTCATATCAATAGTAAGGAAATTATAGCATTCGTAGTGGGACTCCAACAAGTTACTTTGCTAAAAACAATGTGATGGTTCCATAAGGAATTAATAGATCTATTTAGATCTAATATTTTATAGCGACATTTTGAAAATTTTATTGGGTGAAACTTTATATCCATCAATACCACAAAGTATTATTGCATATTTGCTCTATTATTGAAGTATGCATAGATATGGGATTTTAAATTTATTTTAGCAATGTTTGCAGTTATTTTCTAACAAGTTTCATAGAATTTATCTATATTTTGAGATAAAATTACTAGTTTAGAAAATTTACATTCAAATTTGAGTGTTATTTTTATAATTCAATCATCTATATACTAGATCTACAAACCTATGCTTAGAATTTTGGATAAATTTAAGATACCTAGAAATATTTTGGAAAAATCCATATCTAGGTATACATTTGGATAAATCTCAAAAGTAAATTATATGATGATTCCACTAGAAGGGGAATTCATGATCATGCTATCTAAGTTATAGAAATTAGGAGCTAATGATTTTATCAAATTACCTCCAATCACAAAGAGGGATTTGAAAAACAATAGAATTATTACCCAAAAATTGTTGGATACAAATTCAAAAAACTCGAATGCTTTATTGATCACTTCACACTTTGTTTAATATTTCATCATACATTTGTAAGTATACAAAGAATCTTACATGTGAGTTCCATAGGAATATAATTATATAGAAACCATTTAAGTAATGGGATAATAGGAAAAACCTAACTAGAAACCTCCTGAAACTTTGTGAACATAATATAGAGGAGAATATACAATAATTAATATTTTTTAAACTATATCCTAACATACCCTCCTTATTAGTTTATTTGAGAGATTAAATAATGGAATAACTATTCCCCTAAATCTAGAGATGTTGGCTATGTCATTGAAATATTCATGCTTTCTATGTTATCTCTATGAATTACCTCTAGATCAACAAAATACTAGGTTTTATTTTATAGTGTACATGAAACATCTCTTTTATTTGATGTCATTCCATGATATCCATCCATCCATAATTCAACTAGATTTTTGTGTAGTTTCCTTGAGAAGTGTTCCAATATTTCTTAGATGTATATCTGAATTTATGACAATATTTACAACTATTTCTTAGGGAAGACATATTGTGTTGTGAGATCAACCTATAGTTTGTTATGTTATGTTTATACATTATAGCCAATATTTATTGTATCCTTTTCATCAACCTATACAATATATGTTTTATTGGTGAAACTTCTAATTTTTGCACCATTGTTATCTTCTTGAAAAACCTCCAAGTCATTAATATCACAACTAAAGTACGAAAAATACATATAAGCACTCTTTCGCCAATTGCGTGCTGTTCTGGTAGCATACCAAAAACATAAAAGCCTCCGGCGATCCATTGCATATTGGATCTGAACCAGCATTTGCTTGAATCTACCGGGCCCTCTCTTTTCACTTTTCCATATATAGCCAGGTTTTGGAATCAATGATTGTACGAGGATAAAGATAGAGTCCAATTCTACATGTCAATGCCAACAACAATGCAAATTGCAGTAGGAAGAAAATCCATTGTTTGGATATTGATTTTATTACAAGCAATGTTTTTCTTTATTGTAAGATCACCTATATCACCCATGACATTTTCCATCAAGTTATGTGAATTGCAACCAATTTATTTTGAGTTAAATTAAATTGAGTGGGAGTTATAGAGTCTTTTAGGTTTATTTGGAAATTGTATTTTGTATGAGGGCATTATTTTTGCATATCAAAAGTAGGATTTGTATGGTGTATTAGGTTATTTGAAAATTGTATAGTGTGTGATGGAATTATTTTTTCATATTAAAATAAAGGAGTTATAAGGTGTATTATGTTTTTATTTGAAAATTGTATGTTGTATAGTGTGTGAGGGAGTTAATTTTTGCATATCAATAGAAGGAGATATAAGGTGTATTGTGGTGAAAATTATTTGTACTTTTGCATGTTAGAGAAAGGAGATATAAAGTGTAATTTGTGATTGATTTTAAATTTTATTTTACATATTAAAAGAGGTTCATAGATGGATGATTTAATATATGTGTAATAAAGAGAATATTACTAACCAAATTTTTAGAGGAACAAAAGGAAACTATTTTTGTTAAAGACAGGTTTGGGAAAGCTCATCATCATTGTGGTAGATTTAGAGGTATGATGATTTAATTCCTTTCTCAAGGGTGGTTTTGTTTGAGGAAAATAATTTTGATGTCATATGGTTGGAGGTATAAGAATTGATTTGATGTGCATTAGTTTAGAGTGATATTGGAAATGAAAGTGCAAGAGTTATAGATCAATTTGTGAAGCAAATTTATGCATTGGTTTAGAGTGATATTGGAAATTAAAGTGCAAGAGTTATAGATTAGTTTGTGAAGCAAATTTGTGCATTGGTTTAGAGTGATATTGGGAATAAATGTGCAAAGGGTTATAGATCATAATTATGAGAAAACCTGTGCATTGGTTATGCTTGAAATTGGGAGAAAATTTGCAAGGGTTATAAATCATATTTGAGAAGCAAATTTGCATTGTTCATGATTTATTTTGAGAGTATATGAAAAGGACATTTGTGAATGGTGATTGTTTTTTAAGTGAAGGTTGGAATAAAAAATTACCAGGTCAGTAATCAAGAGCTAGACTAGATCTACCTTTAAAATATAATAAATGAGAGACATGTGAATATGAAGAACATATTGAGCATTTATTTAGTGCATATAATTTTCTATATGTTCATGAAGATAAAAAAATTATGGGTAGAATATGTCTGAATTGCTCTAGTTGAGGAAAGCACATTAAAGAATAGATAAAGCACTTGATGACATCATTATGCAATATTTGAGAATAGATGAGCATTGTTTGTATACAAGGTTTGGAGTAGATATGAGCAGGTTTGAGCAAGATCTATGAGTAGATTTGAGAAGATTTTGTGAGCATATTTTAGTATGTTTTGTGAGTAGATTTTGAGAGTATATTTTGTGAGTAGGTTTTGTGAGCATATTTGAGCAGGTTTTATGAGCATATTTTGTGAGCAGTTATAAGCAAGTTTAGTGAGTATATTTTAGTAGGTTTTAATGAGCATGTTTTGGAGTTGTTTTGTGTAGTGTTGAAGAAAGAGTTTGAGCTGAGTTGAAGACAAAGTTTAAGCTTATTTGAAGATAAAGTTTGAGCAGAGTTGAAGATAAATTTTAAGCAAAGTTTAGGACAAAACCAGAATAGAGTGGAGTGGTATCGATAGAACTAGAGCAGAGGAGATTGGTGTCTCCTATAGAGTGGTGCCCACAAAACTAGAACACTATGGATAGAGGTCCACGAACTAGAGCAGAGGGGATTGAGGTATCCTATGGATAGAGGTCCATGAACTAGAGTAGAGGGGATTGAGGTCTTTTGTGCATAAAGGTACATAAACCAAAGTAGAGGGTATTGAGGTATCTTGTGTATAGAGGTCCACAAAAATTGTAATAGGGGTTGGAGCCCATGAAAATTATTTGAGAAACTTGTAAGAGATATTTCTCCGTGGATGTAGCCCACGTTGGGTGAACCATGCTAAATATCTGTCTTTTATGTGTGTGGTGATTTGTGCATTGTTTCATTATTGTAATTGATAATATTGGATAATATTGCTTTGGAAAGAAAAGTAGAAAGTTTTATCTTATACTTTTCCCCCACCCTCTCAGTATAATCTTGTGTTCTTCAATTGGTATCATAGGGGTTCCTTTGTGAAAGCCTAAAAACTTGAAGGAAGATCTTACAAGAACACACATGGCACATCAGGAAGGCTTTTCATCAAATATAGCTTCATTGTTTGATGTGACTAACTATGATTTCTTGAGTATGGATGATCTACATGGGATGCTCACAACCTTTAAGATGAGGACAAAAAAAGATCAAACATAAAAAAGAGAGGCATATTTCAAAGCTTCAAAGGAGGCAAAGAATAAAGAACCATAATCAAGTAAATAATCAAGTAGTGGAGAAGAGACTAACTTTGAGAGAATAAATAAGAAGGATCCAAGAAAAAATAAATGTTTTAGTTGTGGTAACATTGGTCACTATGCAACTAATTGTCCACAATATGGAAGTAGTAGTAGTGAAGAAGAAGTTGACTTTGTGAGAAGAAATAAGAAGGATCTAAGAAAACACAAATGTTTTAATTGTGGTAACCTTGGTCACTATGCAG
This sequence comes from Wollemia nobilis, assembly GCA_028583015.1. Classification (NCBI taxonomy): domain Eukaryota; kingdom Viridiplantae; phylum Streptophyta; class Pinopsida; order Araucariales; family Araucariaceae; genus Wollemia; species Wollemia nobilis. The sequence continues at coordinate 1,515,845 of JAQPPZ010001808.1, forward strand.
CTAATTATCCACAAGATGGAAGTAGTAGCAGTGAAGAAGAAAAGGAATACAAAAAAAATAAAGAAATAAAATTTTATTATGAAAAGAAAAACAAGTACAGTCAAGGCAAGCAAGAGAATGAAGATGCTCTTGTTGTCAAAGACAAAGACCAAGAATAAGAGAAAGAATATTCTCTTGTGATTAAAGACCTAGAAAAAGAGAAAAAGTTAGAAAATGAAGAGGAAGCCACAGTTGATATGGAAAAGTAACTTGATGAGTTGAAAAGGGAGAACTTAAAATTGAATGCTCAAGTACAAGAGCATGAGAAATCAAAGGTAAACCTTCTACACTATCTCACTGACTGAAAAGTTAAATTTGAAGAGGAAAGGAAATTTGAATAAGGTATGAATGAGTAGTTAAAGGCAAAAAAGTTGGAATGTGAAAGACTAGAACATGAGGTTGTTTATTTAAAGAACGAAGTTTAAAAGCTACAACAAAATATTAGGTTTGAGAAAAGCACAAAAAATATTGAATGATATTATCAAAGCACATAGATATCCATTTATAAAAATAGGTTTTGGTCTTGAAGAAGGTCAAGAGAAACAAAAAAATGAGTCAATATCAAAGGAATAAAATAAAGGAATTGAATAAGAGCCTAAGACCTATGTTGATGTGTTGAGAGGTGATAGTATCAAAGAGGAAGCAAACAAATAATCATCAAGGAAAAGGGACCATCATAAGAAAATGCAAATAAAGAACCATGATATCAAGGCAAGATGAATATTTATTCCAAGGTTATTGATTCTCATGTAATCATTTTGGTCATAAAGCTATACATTACAAGGTTCATGATAAAAATGATTATGGCTTCACCAAGAGAAACTTCAATTCATTTGCACCTTTCAAGGACTACAACATCATGTGTTTCAATTGCAATAATTTTGGTCATAAATCTATACATTACAGGGTTCATGGTAAGAATGATTATGGCTTCACCAAGAGAAATTTCAAGTCATTTGCACCTTTAAAGGACTACAACATCATATGTTTCAATTGAAATAATTTTAGGCATAAAGCAAAATGGTGCAGAACAGTGTTTCCTAAATTTTCGAAGACAAGCAAGAAGGAAATTCAAAATGTTCAAAGAGGTATGACTTCAAAAGTTTAGAGAAAGAAAATGAAACAAGAAGAGGAGCATAGTAATTTGGGAGTTTCACTCCCATACCATAATTAATCACCTCAAGAAAAGGAGGTGGTGAGGGGATTGTGCTAAGTGTCTTATTTTTATCCCCAAGGAGCCCTTTGCCATTGATGTCAAAGGGGGAGAATTTAGTGAGGGGGAGCAATTTCTCAGGGGGAGCAAATTGGGAATCCAATTGTAGTAAAAGATTTTTTTTTTGTAGGGTTGCCATCAATGACAAAGGAGGATATTGTTGGAAATATTGATTTGTCATTAATTTCAAAGGGTGTATGACACTCAAGACAATGTCAAAGGGTGCATGGTACTCAAGGAAAAAATATTATTCAAGGGTGATGTGTTTATAAGGATGGATAAATTATTTAATACAAGGTATAGTGCAAAGCAAGGCAACTATTTTTAAGGAAAGGTTCAAGGCAAATATTTTTAATGAAAGGATTATAATATTTAAATATCATATCTAAATATTATAAATAAAACGTTTAAGAGAATTGGTACACAAGAAGGTTTAAAGGTTTGAGACAAAGGATTTAAAATTATAAAGGTTTAAAGGCTTGAGGATAAAGGTTTATAAAAGATATGGACAAAGGATGGGACATAAGTATGCATTATTTAAATCAAAAGGATTTAAATATTTATGGGTTTAAAATATTATGTTATAATATTTAAATTAAATATTATAACCCAAAGGAGCCAACATTTTGGAGGAAAATCAAATATAAGTTTGAGCCGACCTTGGAGGAAATTCAAAGACCATTTTAGAAGCATATAAATACATTGATTTATTCCACCTTTGATTAATGCAAGCATTTTTTATTAATGATTTTTGTGTGTGATTAATGTGAACGACAGAGAAAAATACAACAAAGATTCAAAGGTGTGCAAGTGCTAGACAAAGACAAATATGTGTGTGCACCTCTCACATCTCACCCAACTGGGGTAGCCCAGTGGTTGGTTGGCTTGCGTGAGCACTGTTGTGAAGGAGGTCATGGGGTCGAAACACCTTGACGTCATTTTACTGTGTGTATTGAGCTTTGGATTAACATAAAATACTATGATAAATTTGACGTGTGCCCCTTTTGTTCTACCTACTGTGGTAGCACAACCGATTACAAGCGCTTGTGAAAGCACTACATCATGGGAGGTCACGGTTTTGAATCACAATGGTGCATGAGGTATTTGAATTTTGTTGATTTTGAATTAAATTAAATTGAGTGGGAGTTATAAGGTCTTTTAGGTTTATTTGGAAATTGTATTTTGTATGAGGGCATTATTTTTGCATATCAAAAGTGGGAGTTGTATGGTGTATTAGGTTATTTGAAAATTGTATAGTGTGTGAGGGAATTATTTTTGCATATTAAAAGAAAGGAGTTATAAGGTGTATTATGTTTTTATTTGAAAATTATATGTTGTATAGTGTGTGAGGGAGTTAATTTTTGCATATCAATAGAAGGAGATATAAGGTGTATTGTGGTGAAAATTATTTGTACTTTTGCATGTTAGAGAAAGGAGATATAAGGTGTAATTTGTGATTGATTTTAAATTGTATTTTGCATATTAAAAGGGGTTCATAGGTGGATGATTTAATATCTGTGCAAGAAAGAGAATATTACTAACCAGATTTTTGGAGGAACAAAAGGAAACTATTTTTGTTAAAGACAGGTTTGGGGAAGCTCATCATCATTGTGGTAGATTTAGAGGTATGGTGATTTAATTCCTTTCTCAAGGGTGGTTTTGTTTGAGGAAAATATTTTTGATGTCATATGGTTGGAGGTATAAGAATTGATTTGATGTGCATTAGTTTTGAGTGATATTGGAAATGAAATTGCAAGAGTTATAGATCAGTTTGTGAAGCAAATTTGTGCATTGGTTTAGAGTGATATTGGAAATGAAAGTGCAAGATTTATAGATCAGTTTGTAAAGCAAATTTGTGCATTGGTTTAGAGTGATATTGGAAATAAATGTGCAAAGGGTTATAGATCAGATTTATGAGCAAACTTGTGCATTGGTTATGCTTGAAATTGGGAGAAAATGTGCAAGGGTTATAGATCAAATTTGAGAAGCAAATTTGTGCATTTTTCATGATTTATTTTGAGAGTAGATGAAAAGGATAGATTTGTGCATGATGATTGTTTTTGAAGTGAAGGTTGAAATTAGCAATTACCAGGTTAATAATCAAGTGCTAGATTAGAGCTACCTTTAAAATATAATACATGTGATACATGTGAATGTGAAGAACATATTGAGCATTTATTTAACACATCATTTTCTATATGTTCATGAAGATAAAAGAATTCTAGGTAGAATATGTTTGAATTGCTCTAGTTAAGAAAAGCACATCGAAGAATAGATAAAGAACTTGATGACTGCATTATGCAAGATTTGAGAAAAGATGAACATTGTTTGTATACAAGGTTTGGAGCATATATGAGCGGGTTATTATAAGTAGGCTTGAGCAAGATCTAATTTGACCAGGTTTTGTGAGTAAATTTGAGCAGGTTTTGTAAGCATATTTGAGCAGGTTTTGTAAGCAGATTTGAGCATGTTTTGTGAGCAGATTTTGTGAACAGATGTAAACAGGTTTAGTAAGCAAATTTGAGCAGATTTTAATGAGTAGGTTATGGATTTATTTTGTGTAGTATTGAAGATAGAGTTTGAATTGAGTTGAATATAGAGTTTGATCTAAGTTGAAGACAAAGTTTGAGTAGATTTGAAGATAGAGTTTGAGTAGAGTTGAGGAAAAAACTAGAACAGAGTGCATTGGTTTCCATAGAACCAGAGCAGAAGGGATTGGTGTCTCCTATGGAGTGATGTCCACAAAACTAGAACACTGTGGATAGAGGTCCATGAACTAGAGTAGAGGGGATTGAGGTCTCCTATGGATAGAGGTCCATAAACTAGAGTAGAGGATATTGAGGTATCCTATGGATAGAGGTCCATGAACTAGAGTAGAGGGGATTGAGGTCTCTTGTGGATAGAGGTCCACGAAAATTGTAATAGAAGTTGGAGCCCATGAATTTTTTTTGAGAAATTTATAAGAAATATTTCTTTGTGGATGTAGCCCACATTGGATGAACCACATTAAATCTGTACCTCTTATGTGTGTGGTGAATTGTGCCATTATTTCATTATTGTAATTGATAATATTAGATAATATTACTTTGGAGAGAAAAGTAGAAAGTTTTATCTTATATTGTTCACCCCACCTCTTAGTATAAGCTTGTGTTCTTCATAAGGATCTATCTAGACATAGATTGTTTATAAGGAAAGGCTTTGCAAGATATCAAGTAAACACAAGGGTGAGTTAGATAAACTCTATTGGGGCTATAGATGCCTGACTTGCAGTAGGGCTCTATCTATAAAATTTTTTTTTATGAGTTGTGCTTCAAAGCCTAAATACAAAATAGGCAATGGAATCTGGATGGTTTTCAAGAATACAAAATGAATCACTTTGTCACACACTAATAAAATGCAGATAGATTAATTGTTTACTTGAAGTTGTTTACCCCACCTTATAGGGGCATTGTTAAATAGTTTTTATTTTGCTGATCATTTACGTTCTTATTAAATATTGGGTTCTTCATCCAAAATGCTTAGGAGAATTTCCTAGCAGAGTCACCATTTTTTGTGATTGTTGCACAACTTACCCCAAAATTGGGGACCCATGTTAAATTTTGTATTTTTGAGACTTTTTTTGTCCTTGGAGTGATAATGTGGATAGGTTTATGGGTTTGTGTTGACTTTAATTTTATTTTGAGATGTCTAATATGTCGATAAGATTTGCTTTGTTTAATCTTAATGTTTGGAGTTTAATTAATTCAAGCACTTGAATTAATTAAATCAAATCTAAAGTAAAGCAAAAGCAAAAATAATAAAAATGAAATAAAAAGAAAAAATAATTATATATATATATATATATATATATATATATATATATATATATATATATATATTACACTTATATATGTATTGAATATAGTAATAATCAAAATGAAAAAAATTAAAAAATAAAAATAATAAAAATAAAATATATTTATACGTAAGTTTATATATATATATATATATAAATTTTATTTTTAATAAAGTGAAAAGAGTTACCCTTTTGTTGATGTAGAGAGCTAATTTATTTTAATGTGATGATTATGTCTTTACCATGTAGGTTACCTATATGGATTATTGGACGACCATTGGATGGTGAATCATGAGGACTAGGGCATGGACTCCAAGGTGCACTCGACCAAGGAAGACAGTTATGTAGGTGGACTCAAAAGTATGAGCAGGAGGAGTGTAGTGTGTGGATAACAAGTAGGTGCATGGTAAAACACTACTGCCACATAATATTGGAGTTATTTAGAAGGAGCACAGTATGGAGGACTCACCTCGGGTAGCATTAATGTGCTAACAGGGGTAGAGTCACCACTACCAACATGTGATGTGGGTGAAACACCAATAGGGAAGGCATATGCATAGATGGTCAAACATGGCAGGTGATGAATGATAAAGGCATAAGAATAAAGTAGGTGCATATGGATTGAGGGGCTATTTTGAGGTATGGATGTGTCTCGCATTACCCAACAAGGCCCTTACGTAAAATATGGAGACACCGTGGACTCATGGAGATGGAAACACCATTGAATTAGATATGTAGATACCTCATCAACGTGGATGTACAGAGGGACCACAATATTTTGATGTGATAGGGCAATGGGGTGGACAAATGCGAGTCATTTAGGGTCATTCAAAGTGCATCAGTTTGCCAAAGTGTGAATACACAAGATACTAGGGCAGTTTCGTGGTGTAGGTCAGCGTTGGTAGCTCGATAGAGGCTATTGAAGTGCAATGCAAATCTACAAAGAAAGAAATATATTTCCCAATATACCCACATGCTCAAGTTGAATCATTGATTTTTAGGGTAGGTGAATGTGTATCTCCTGTGAAACTATTATAGTGAAGTTAGAGTTGGATAAGTGAAACTAGAATGGGCCTTCTTTGTATGTGTACATCCAATCCCTGAGCAATTTTTTAGTGGAATATGTCAAAGGTAAATAGCATTGAAATAAGAGTATGCTTAGGTATTAATCGATGAAGAGGTGAGACATATTTTCTTATTCCTATGGCTAATGAACGTGTTGGCACATGGATTAAGAATATGTGAATTAGCCCTGTGTGACATTCATGAGGGTGTCATATAGAAATTCTGGGTAATATAGATGTAGTGGACATTAGTGGTAGCAATGTGATCTGAATAATGACTATAAGATAAACACGCCCCTGACAAACTAGCAGGGCAGAGACAACAGGACTTGGATACATAGAATAGGTCGATAATTGCATCTGATATGTGGGGATCCATATTATTCACAATGGTGTTAACACAATATTACTATATCCATGATATAGTAAGTTAGGGGTGTAAAATGGTAGCTCGAATGGGGAAAACCCTATGACTTGGTGCTTTCAAAGGGAATAGAATATAACACAGGAATGGTGGAGGAAGCATCAATCGAATGGTTTAATGGAGATAAAAATACATGGAACAGTGACCATCAATGAGGATGCAAATTAGAGAGTGCAATTCATGGGCACATTCTTTGTTTGAACAAAGCCTATGAGGGGATGATCACAGTCAACAAAGAATATTATCACTACAATGATAGATTGGAGGGCATTTGGTACACACAATGTAGAAATGAAGATTTTAGCTCAGATAAGATGAGGATAATGAGGATATTGAAGGTCCATGTGGATGATTTCCGTGGACCGATTTAGATACATATGTCAACTTGGACACATATGTTGACTGATAAAGTGGCAAAACAGAGTTGTGGATCTACGTGTAACTCCTGGTATGATAGGAAAGCATGATGGGAAAGAGCAGTTTTAAATGGATGGACCATTTCTAATACATTCACTTCACTTGAATGAAGGAACTAAATATGAGATAAGGACTAGGTTATTGATATTCTACCACGAATCAACACATCATGAAGACCTATGTTACAATGGTTTCGAGGATAGGTAATAGGTTACATCATTAGGAATGTCAAAGACAACGTAAACCACCATGTTGTAAGTTTACTTTGTGCAATCAAATCATACCATGCAACTATAATAATGGTACACATAAAAGGCAACAATTATTTAAATATTTTGTCAAAGATCATGTATTGTATAAATTGCCACATGGAGGACCGTTATCTTATGAAGTGAATAGGAGTTAATTTCAATTAATAGAATAGTCATTATACACAGAAGCTTTGTTATCAAAGGGCTTTATGGTTACAAACAGGAGGAAGATGAAAATGAATGGTCGGAGAGCGTTTCAATAAGAAAAGAAAGGAAGCAAAACCTAGTAGAAATGGAAACAAAAAGTCTCTTCCAAAACAATTTTAAATATGCCACAAAAATAAAGGTAGGGGTTGGAAGTTTGTCCAATGCCAAGGGCTGCACTCTTTATGGAAGATGTTAGAGATATTGTAACAAAATTGCACCTTTTTTTGTCTTAATGTAAAATAGAGCATAAACTTGTACCTTGTAAACAAGACATGAGTATAATCATTTTTGGATATCTTGATTTAATGCTTATTTTTCCTTTCCCTCTATTTTAGGTTTATAGGTGATGTTTAATGCATTTCATGGTTGCATTTTTGAATACCTAGAAATGGGGAACTTATTTTTATTCCTTAGAAGCTTGCACCTATTTTATTTTGGAATGTGCAAATGCAACTTTTGATAGACTAGGTTACATCGAGAAACTCTCACAATATTCGCTTTTGCAATATAGCGTAGCATTAGACTGACAAATATTTGCATGTTTATATTTTCAGAATTCTGGTCCATTTCCATATTTTATTTTTATTTTTATAACCCTTCTTGTTTGCATATTTTTTTAAAATTTTGCGATTAAAATAAAAATCGAAAAAAAATAAAATTCCAAAAAAAATGCAAGGATGTGAAGAATGAGCTTTAATGTTTTATTTATAACAAGTTCAATTTCATTTTGAAGCCATTTCAAAATTATAAAAATTATTTAAAGTTGTTTTTACAGGCATTTTATAATTTTGGATTTTACATAATTTTGCGTTTTGAAGGTAAATCAGATTTCAAGCTTTGCATATTTGTTTTGCAAGCAATGAATTAACTTTCCTTTATGAAAATTCCAATTTCATTAAAGGGGAGTGATTTATATGGTATTTCAAAAGGCCATTATTTTAAAGCAATAAATTGACATCTATTTATAAAAATTAATTCCATCAAAGAGGGGTGATTTATTTGTCACATCAAAGGCTTCTACATTTTAAAGCTAGTCATTTCATTTTTTTATTTCTACACAAAGCAATTTAAAATAAATCCAATCATAATTTAATATTCACATTTGGGGATAGATTTTGGTCTTTCGTTTCATGCTCAAAGAAGGGTTTAAAATGGATAAAACTTAATTAAAATATTCTTAATCAAATGATGCAGGAGCATCCGAGGGCAACAGAGCAATCTTGCATCAACCAAATTTTTCTAAGTGTTTTGCAAAGAAAAATATGTGTCGCGATATCGCGACAAAAAAGTGTCGCGATATCGCGACCAAAGCAGGGAGCGAAGGTGCAGAGGACAGAATGTCACGAAATCGTGACCAAAGCAGGGAGCGAAGGCGCGGAGGACAGAAGGTCACGAAATCGTGACATGTCATGATTTCGTGACATGTCGCGAAATCATGACCAAAGCAGGGAGCGAAGGTGCGGAGGACAGAATGTCATGAAATCGTGACCAAAGCAAGGAGCAAAGGTGCGAAGGATAGAATGTCATGAAATCGTGACATGTCGTGATTTCGTGACATGTCGCGAAATCATGACCAAAGCAGGGAGCAAAGGCGCGGAGGACAGAATGTCATGAAATCATGACCAAAGTAGGGAGCGAAGGCGCGGAGGATGGAAGGTCATGAAATCATGACATGTCATGATTTCATGATCGAAACTGAAGAATGGAGGCATGATAGAGAAACGTCGTGATATCGCGACAGGTCATGATATCACGACCAAAGTGGAAGAACGGGGATGTGATGGAAATACGTCACGATATCGTGACATGTCGCGATATCGCGACCAAGGCAGAAGGAAGGAAGGTGAAAGAAGAGAATGTCACGATATCGCGACATGTCATGATATCACGACCAAAAGAAAAACATGTAGTCCAGGCTGTCATAAATGCATTCCTTCATGCACGACAAGCTAGCGATAGTGAAGCAGCAGTCTCAGAGGAAGATTCCAGCAAGCATGTCGGCCACTCACGCATTATATCTAGAGACGCAGTTAAGACAACTAGCAATGAAGCAGCAGTTCCAGAAGAAGATTTCGGTGGTTATGGCGGCCAGTCGTGCACCTCACCCAGAGTCCCATCAATGCAACTTTCCAGTATTGAGCCAGGTGGCTGTTGCAGATCGTGGGAAGTTTGAAAACACAGAGGGTCGGGGCCTCGATAAAAACCCAAGAATTGTAATGAGAAGGGGTTGGCAAAATGGTAGATTGTTGTATATTCTTTGTAAATTCTTCTAAAACTATTGAATGAGAAATTTTGGCTCTTGTTTTCCTTGTCTCCTTTACTATGTTAGTTCTGTTCTCCACCAAGTGGTATCAGAGCCGAAAGTTCCTGAGTGTGTAACAGATCATCGGACGTGAGGCAGTTACACCAGGATCTATGGAAGGGCTTGTGAGAGAGTAAGCAGAATGCCTCCAAGAAGAAACCCTGTTGGTGGGAGAGGCATGGCGACAACGGAAGATGTCCGAGTTTTGCAGAGGCAAATGCAAGCCCTGCAAGAAGAGATGCGTAGAGGATTTGAACTAAGAAGAGATGAAGGTAGTGAAGAGGAAGATGACGAAGAAGAAGGCCAACCTGAGGAAGAAGAAGAAGCAATAGATCCTGCTCAAGCCAGACTATACAAAGCCATATCCCAGATTGGGAAGAGGCCGAAGATGGAGGTTTCCATGTATTCTGGGAACCTTGATCCAGAGGAATTGATCGACTGGATCAACGATCTGGAAGAGTACTTTGAGTACGAGGAGGTTGAGGATCCTGATAGGGTCAGATTCGCTAAGACCAAACTGAAAGGTCATGCCAGCATATGGTGGAAGGGAGTGCAGCTGGAGTGAAATAGAAGAGGAAAAGAGAGAATAACAAAATGGGAATGGATGGTAGAAAATCTGAAGAGGCAATTCATCCCTGGTGATTATGAGTTAGACCTGCTAAAGAAAATGCAAGGTTTGAGGCAATCAAGTAAGTCTGTAAAAGAATACACAGAAGAGTTTCATAAAATTATGATCAGAACAGAGCCACTCAGAGGCCAACAAGGAGAAGGTAGCCCGTTATATTAATGGGTTACGAGCAAGTATTCAAGAAGAATTAAGTCTGGTCCGGATGACCACCATAGAGGACGCTTACCAATTTGCCCTAAAGGTTGAAGAAAAGCTCAATAGGAGGTTTGAGAACAAGCAAAGAGGAAGAGGTCATGGTGGAAGAACCGATGGAAGGACCAGTGGAAGAAGAAATGAAGATTCTCAGAAGAATGGAGAAGGTAGCAGTAATCAGGAACAAAGGAGAGAAAATACCTACCGCCCCTATAATCAGAATAATGATTACCGAGGGGGAAGGGGCAGAGCTGGACGTGGCCAGGGAAGAGGAAGATTTCATGGAACTTGTTTCCAGTGTGGAGAAGAGGGACATCACCAATACGAGTGTCCACAACAACGAGAAAGGAATAATAGGAGGCCGAAAGGAAATGCCAGAGCCGCGGTCGCTGATGAAGATGCTGGATCTGAGCATTCTAAAGAAGCAGAGAGAGGAGAAGTAATGATCACAAGGAGAGTCCTGCTGAATGAAGAGGGGGGCACAGATCAGAGGAAAATCTTATTTCGCACAAGGTGTAAATGCGTGGGTAAGATTTGCAATATTATTATTGACAACGGTAGCACGGATAACCTAGTTTCAGAGGGAATGGTTACAAAGCTACAACTGGAGAGGAAGAGACACCCGCATCCATATCGGATCACGTGGTTGCAGAAAGACCATAAGGTTTTGGTCAGTGAACAATGCCTGGTAAAATTCAGCATTGGGAATTACCGTGATGAGGTCCTGTGCGACATCCTGCCCATGGATGCGTGCCATTTGCTGTTGGGAAGGCCATGGCAGTTTGACAGGTGCACGGTTCATGATGGCCATGCCAACACCTACTCCGTAACAAAGAATGGAATGCGTCATAAGCTGAAACCCCTGAAGGAGGTGGAAGAAAAGGTATGTGGCAGTGCCAGAATTTGCTTAGTTGACGGGAGAAAATTTTTAGATGATTTGAAGCATGAACATATGTGTTATGCATTAATTCCTAGAGTCAGGGAGAAAGAATGCAAAGATACCCCGACAGAAGTCCTAGATCTGTTGGAGGAATTTCTAGATATTATATCTGATAATGTGCCTGAGGGTTTACCCCCAGTAAGGAAGATCAGTCACCATATCGATTTGGTGCCAGGATCGAGCTTGCCCAATAAAGTTGCACATAGAATGACGCCTGTAGAAACTGAGGAGCTAAACAGGCAGGTCCAGGAGTTGCTGGAGAAGGGACTGATTCGTGAAAGCTTGAGTCCATGCACAGTACCTGCAGTGCTAGCGCCAAAGAAATATGGAGAGTGGAGAATGTGTACAGACTCTCGAGCCATCAACAAGATCACAATAAAATACAGATTTCCATTGCCAAGAATGGATGACATAATGGACTCTTTGAGTGGAGCCAAGTACTTCACCAAGATTGACCTCAAGAGTGGTTACCATCAGATCCATGTCAGAGAAGGAGATGAGTGGAAGACAACCTTCAAGACCAGAGAGGGTTTGTATGAGTGGTTGGTCATGCCATTTGGGCTATCCAATGCACCAAGTACCTTCATGCGGCTGATGAATGAGGTACTGAAAGAGTTTTTAGGCAAATTTGTCATTGTCTATTTAGATGATATATTAATATTTAGCAGAACCCTGGAGGAGCACCTGGTGCACATCAGAAGGGTTTTTGAGAAGCTACGGGAGGAGCAGTTATTAATTAATCTAAAAAAGTGTAATTTTGTAAAGAAGGAGTTAGTGTACCTAGGATTTGTCATCTCAGTAGAAGGTCTAAAAATGGACCCAAAAAAGGTGAGAGCTATCATCGAATGGCCTACCCCGAGAAGCACAACAGAGGTAAGATCATTTCATGGTCTAGCCAGCTTTTACAAAAAATTCATTAGAAATTTCAGCAGCATTTGTGCACCCCTTATAGAAACAATGAGAGGGGATAAGAAAGAATTCAAGTGGACCTTGGGAGCAGATAAGAGCTTTGATGTGTTGAAGAAAAAGGTCATAGAACAACCTATTTTGGCACTTCCAGACTTTAACAAGGTATTTCAGGTAGATTGTGATGCCAGTGGTAGTGCAATAGGAGCTGTACTGAGTCAGGAAGGCAGGCCTGTTGCTTACTTTAGTGAGAAGCTCAATGATGCTCGAAAAAAGTATTCAGTTTATGATCAAGAATTTTATGCTATAGTTCAGGCTCTAAGGAAGTGGAGGCATTATTTGTTGCCAAAAGAGTTTGTTCTATTTACTGATCATCAGGCCTTACAGTACATTAATAGCCAAGAAAAACTGAATCAGAGGCACTTGAAGTGGGTTGAGTTTCTCCAAAGTTATACCTTTGTGTTGAAGCACAGAAGCGGAAAATCAAACAGAGTTGCAGACGCCTTAAGTAGAAGGCAGAATTTGCTGATTGAAATGACAGTGGAAGTGGTAGGATTTGAAGAACTGAAGGGTCTGTACCCTGAAGATCCTGATTTTGCAGAAGCTTGGACGGCTTGCTTGGCACCTGTTACTTTGGACAGGACAAAATGGTTGGATTTTCTAATCCAAGATGGAATGTTGTTCAGAGGGAGTCAATTATGCATTCCAAGGAGTTCCATGCGGGAAAACTTAGTCAAGGAAAAACACAACGGAGGACTGGCTGGACATTTTGGTCGGGATAAGACCATTGCCCTGGTGAGTGAGAACTACTACTGGCCGCAACTACAGCAAGATGTGAAAAGGTTTGTGCAAAGTTGTAGAATATGCCAGATGGCAAAAGGCGTGAGGCAGAACACTGGATTATATCAGCCGTTACCTGTACCTGAGAGGCCATGGGAGGACGTCAGCATGGATTTCATTCTTGGATTGCCGAGAACACAGAGGGGAAATGACTTCGTATTTGTGGTGGTTGACAGATTCTCCAAGATGGCACATTTTATTCCTTGCCAGAAAACAAGTGACGCGGTTCACATTGCAGGGTTATTTTTCAAGGAAGTGGTACGACTTCACGGTCTACCAAAAAGCATCATTTTTGATAGAGATACAAAGTTTGTTGGGTATTTTTGGAGAACATTGTGGAAGAAGTTGAAGACAGATCTGAAGTTCAGTTTTGCATACCACCCATAGACTGATGGACAGACAGAGGTGGTAAATAGAAGTCTGGGTAATTTATTGAGATGCTTGATAGCAGATAAACCCAAGGGATGGGATTTGGTTTTGCCATAGGCGGAATTTGCATACAACAATTCTGTCAACAAGAGTACAAACAAATCTCCATTCCAGGTCATATATGGAAACAGCCCAAGAAATGTTTCTGAGCTGAGGAAATTGGATAAAGGGGAAAAGAGCAGTGTCGAGGCTGAGAAATTTGCAGAACATATGAAAAGCATGCATGAAGAAGTGAAGAAACAAATTACAAAAATGAATACTCAGTATAAGACAAGAGCAGACCAAAAGCGGCGGTTCAAAGAGTTCGAAGTGGGAGATGAAGTCATGGTCCATCTCAGAAAAGAAATATTTCCTGCCAAAACTTATAACAAGTTGAAGATGAAGAAGTTTGGGCCATGCAGAATACTGGAAAAACGGGATTCAGGCAATGCATATGAAGTGGAATTGCCAAGTGGGCTTGACATTTCGCCTATTTTTAACATATCAGATTTAGTGGAATACCATGAGGGAGACAGTACAGAGGCACCAAGTACAGAGTTGTGGAGCATTCCAGCGTCTAACCCAACCACAGACGAGATCGAGGAAATATTAGACACTCGTGAAGGCAGAAGCACCAGGAACAAACAATATTCTGAATATTTGATCAAGTGGAAGGGCAGACCTGTAGAAGATGCAACTTGGTTGTCAAAAATAGAGGTTGACCGCCTGGGTCTTCCTCTCACAGATCAGAAGTGAGGATCACTTCTCAATCCACCCCGGGTGTCTGATGCAGGAGCATCCGAGGGCAGCAGAGCAATCTTGCATCAACCAAATTTTTCTAAGTGTTTTGCAAAGAAAAATATGTGTCGCGATATCGCGATAGAAAAGTTGTCGCGATATCACGACCAAAGCAGGGAGCAAAGGTGCGGAGGACAGAATGTCACGAAATCATGACCAAAGAATGGAATGAAGGCGTGAAGGACATGTCACGAAATCATGACCAAAGCAGGGAGCAAAGGTGTAGAGGACAGAATGTCACGAAATCGTGACCAAAGCAGGGAGCAAAGGTGCGAAGGACAGAATGTCACGAAATCATGACCAAAGCAAGGAGCAAAGGTGCGGAGGATAGAATGTCATGAAATCATGACCAAAGCAGGGAGCGAAGGCGTAGAGGACGAAAGGTCACGAAATCATGACATGTCACGATTTCGTGACCAAAACTGAAGAACGGAGGCATGATAGAGAAATGTCATGATATCACGACAGGTCATGATATCATGACCAAAGCGGAAGAACGAGGACGCGATGGAAATATGTCATGATATCGCGACATGTCGTGATATCGCAACCAAGGCAGAAGGAAGGAAGGTGGAAGAAAAGAATGTCGCGATATCGTGACCAAAAGAAAAACACGCAGTCCAGGCTATCATAAATGCATTCCTTCATGCACGACAAGCTAGCGATAGTGAAGCAGCAGTCTCAGAGGAAGATTCCAGCAAGCATGTCGGCCACTCGCGCATTATATCTAGAGACGCAGTTAAGGCAACTAGCAACGAAGCAACAGTTCCAGAAGAAGATTTCGGTGGTTATGGCGGCCAGTCGCGCACCTCACCCAGAGTCCCATCAATGCGACTTTCCAGTATTGAGCCAGGTGGCTATTGCAGATCGTGGGAAGTTTGAAAACACAGAGGGTCGGGGCCTCGATAAAAACCCAAGAATTGTAATGAGGACGGGTTGGCAAAACGACAGATTGTTGTATATTCTTTGTAAATTCTTTTGAAACTATTGAATGAGAAATTTTGGCTCTTGTTTTCCTTGTCTCCTTTACTGTGTTAGTTCTGTTCTCCACCATCAAAAGAAGATAAAATCTACCTAAAACACATCAATATAAAATGAACTAAGGCTCTACATCATGGTCATATGAGGGCCAATCATATTTTCCTTTTCTTTTAAGTTTCATGAACAATCACTAGTATAGCAATAAAATAATACCAGCACAGGCCCCTTGTTAATAGTTACTTGCAAATAACTAAGGTATTCCTAGCACTTATTTAATACATCTTCACAATATTAAAAGCACACATTAAGTAAAAGAAACCTTGGAAAAATTTATATTTCTTTGCAAGAGAGGGTTTTCGGATTAATACCCTGACTGTGATGGGGATTTTGCAATTGGGAAAAATATCCACTCAAAATATCTCTAGGTGGTTAGATTTTGGGGTTGTTATAACTATCCATAGTTAGGAACAACATCTATAGGTTTGTCTTGATCTAAAATATTTAAAGTACAAGGAAGAAATTTAAAAGCACTTTCTTCTTTGTGTTTTCCTAGTAACCCTAAAGTGTAAGGACATTCCTTCATAGTAACTACATTATCATACTAACCTAAAACCCCTAAATTGCTATGGATATATTGCACCCTCATTTATTTATTATGTTGCTTTTTAAACCATAAAGTGCAAGTGATAACCTTTACAATACTTTCATTTCTATTACAATAAGAGGATTTTATACTACTTG
This sequence comes from Wollemia nobilis, assembly GCA_028583015.1. Lineage (NCBI taxonomy): Eukaryota > Viridiplantae > Streptophyta > Pinopsida > Araucariales > Araucariaceae > Wollemia > Wollemia nobilis. The sequence continues at coordinate 1,532,031 of JAQPPZ010001808.1, forward strand.
AGGAAAATGAAGACGATTTATCTAGAATAATCTTGATCTCTTCTTCATCTATTTTCAAATTTTAATCCACATATTCCTTGGAATATTTAATTCATTATAAATTTGAGCTTGTATATTGTACTTCCCATCCCTTATTCCCTTCTTTATTCTTTTCTAAAGGTTGATCCAAGTGAAGTATGATGGTGTTTGTAACTTAACACTATAGATAGGATTTATTTACCTCTTTTTTGAATTGAAATATCATTGATCTAATATATCTTCTACTACAATATGATGTCCATCCTACACCTTGAAGTGTATCTCATGATAACAATTTTCTCTCTTTTTGTAATAATAGTACTGAATTTTTTTCTATAAAAACTAAGTATTTTTTCTTTTCTAAGCTATTTAATAATTAATTGTGTCCTATTTAATTTTAATAAAAAATCAAAATTAATTCTCACAAAACATATAGTAGAGAATCAAATCTAACTAAATTTACATGTCACAAATCACTATATTACATATACATGCCTATTTTATGTTGTACCACACAAGGTCATGTAGTGGTTCACTTCGCATATTGAGCATCCACTTCTTAAAATGAGTGGATAGGCAATTTAGGAGCAACTAGGCACATGAAAATGCATAAACATATACTTTAAGGCTTAAAAAAAAACATGCAAGATAAAATGGTGTGATTGGAGATGACTCTTCATTGTAAGTTATAGGAAGTGGAGACATCAACATTGGATCTTTATCATTTTATGAGTTACTTCATGTTCTTAATTCTAGCCCTAACCTATTATCTATTTATCACATTACCATACAAATAAGAAGCCATAGTTTTAGCCTGATAGATGGATAACTAAAAATATACAAAATAGATTCAACACTATCATTTCTAGTTATTATTAATAGACTAACCACATGTATAAGTTGGGAGAAATACTTACCTTATATGTCCCTCTTTCTAGGAATAAATTATTTATTAATATGGTTGCTCATGCTGATAATGAGAGTAAAAAATGACATCATAGGCATGCACATATTATCTATGGTTCTTTGAGATACATGAATCAATATGAGATGACTATTGGGCTTCCACACATATCCCCTCCAAGTAGTGCATGTGAGAAATATATTTGGGGAAAGTATCATAAGGAGGCCTTTCTAAAATGGGTTGCAAGGCAAACATCTTATCCCTTGGAGATCATACATAGTGATATTTATGGACCTATGGGTATACCATATTGTTTAGAAAATAGGTACTTCCTTCTTATTATTTATGATTTCTCTAGATATATTTGGTTGTACAATACTTGCACTACGTATGGAGTCTTTGAGAAGTTTAAGAACTTCAAGAACATTGTTAATAATTAGCTATATAGGAGAATCAAATGTTTAAGGATAGATGAGATGGTGAATATGTTAGCTATACTTTTTATGATTTTTTGGATTTTCATGGGATTTCATATTAGAGGATTGTTTACTATACTCCTAAAAAAATGGCATGGCTAAGAGAAATAATAGGACAATCATGAAGATGGCACAATATATGATTCATGACAAGGGGATAGATCATAAGTTTTTGGGTGATGTTATCACTTGTGTGGCATACACCATCAACAAAGTACCCACCAAGGCAGTTCAAGGCATGAAATCCTTTGATAGATTGATAGAGGACAAGCCAGATGTGTTCCAATTTTGTAACTTTGAGTCTTTAGCATGGGATCATGTACCCAAGAAGATTCAAAAGGAGTCACCAAAAAGTCATAAGTGTATCTTTGTGGGGTATTCTAATATCTCAAAGTCATATCATCTTTATGATCCTTAGATACATGATGTTTTGACCTAGAGAGATGTTATATTTGATGAGGTTCTTCTATGTACTCCTTCCAACCCTCCACTAGAGATTTTGCTTATTTATGTTTGTTTCTTCTAGATTTAATAAGTTAATTGGATATTTTGGTTGGTTCTATTCCTATTAGAGCATATTATTATTCATCTTCCTCAAGTGGTCATTATTTTCCTATTGATTTGAATCCTTTAGAAGTAACACCATAGACAAATTTATCTTCTACAATAGTAGATTAGGATGAGTGGGACACTTCAGTTAAAAATAATTTGGTCTTTCATGATTAAGGTGAGTTCTAATGATTTGAATTCTCCAATTTCAACTTATAATGTTAAGTTAGCATAGGATGCACATGATTGTTTATTTCATCCAACACCCAAATGGGTTAAGATACTTCTAAAGGATGCTTAACCTATTCTATATCTTGAGCAACATCAAAAGGTTCCTTCCTAAGCATTGCTTTCAAAGGTAGCACATACTTAGCATCCTCTCATATATTGTAAGGCTAAGGATAAGCCATAATGGGAAGATGATATGTTCGTAAAGTATGAGGTATTGATGAAAAATAAAACTTAGGAGCTCATCCCTCTTCTAGAAGGACAAATATTGTTGACTACAAATGGGTCTACAATACTAAATACTCATAATATTGTTAGGTAGAGAAGTAGGTAGAGAATAACAAGGATAACATGGATCTCAATCAATGATACAAGTTTATATAGATGTTGTGGATTTCAATTTTACAAGATATGCAATCTTACATGAAGATAAAAATAAACTAACATATCACTAATATTAAGTTAATAACGTAACAAGAATATGACTTAATCTAATAATGTATTATTCTAAAAATCTATTGTATTTTGGAAAGGATAATAAACTTAATAAACTAATCCTATAATAAATCCTAGACTAATCCTCATAAAAAGCATACCTTGTTGAAAAATGTTTCTCTCAACAAGAGGAAATGGACTAGTCCAAGATGTTTGCACCTATGGCCAGGATGGACCTAGTCAAGATGATTCTCTCCATTGTTGCTTCATCTAGATGTGAGGTACATCAAATAGATATGAAGAGTGCCTTTCTATAGGGAGATATTCAAGAGGAAATCTATATATAATAACCATCCAATTTTGAGCTTGAGGGACCCACTCCATTTATTTATCATTTGATCAAGTCCTTATTTAGAATTAATTAGGTCCCTCATGCATGGTATTAGAAGATCCATTCATTTTTTCTTAGTTGTGGATTTTTACAATGCAAGACTAAACATGATGTTTACGTTAAATATCAAAATGGTGAAAGTTAGGTGATTGTTTCATAAGTTGATGATATCCTAATCATTGGAAACTCCTCTACTCTAATTTATGATATGAATTCATGGCTTCAATCCACCTTTGAGATGATATATTTGGAGCTTTTGCATTATTTACTGAAGATTTAAATTGATTAGATTGAATCTTGCATCACAATTTCTTACCCCAATAATGCTTTAGATTATCTTTATTGGTTCAATATGGAGTGTAAGCCTACTTTGATCCTTTCTCCCTCTATGTTGAACCTTCAATTTTATTTCACCATACCATTGGTCCACGTTACATTATATCAGTCTCTTATGGAAGGACTTCACTATCTTACTCACACTAGATTAAATATAGCCTTTGTTGTCAGCTATTACTCCACATACATGTAGGTTCCCCATGAGAGTCATTGGATATCAACTAAGAGGATTATTAGATACATTAGACAAAACTATTAAAAGGTAATTCACTATTCCATTAGCTCCCATAAAATTTTTATAGGATTTTTAGATGTTGATTGGGAAAGCAACTTGGATGAGAGGTTGTCCACCACAAGTTTTATGTTCTACTTGGAATAAAACCTAGTTTATGGTATTCTAGATGCCAATCCACCATTTCTCAACCCTCCATGAAGGATAAAATTATTCTTTCAATGAGGAAAATAAGCATATCAAGTGGATTCTAATAATTTTGAAGGAAATTGACATTCCTCAAAGTTTTTCAGTAACCCTTGATGTGATAATCAGAGCACTACCTAGCTTGTCTATAATATAGTGTTCCATAAATGGATAAAGTGTATAAATATATAGATTCACCTTTTGAAATAATTTCATATTCATGGGATGTTAGATCTAGTGTTTTTACCTTCATCTAAGTAGGAAACAAATATATTGACCAAGGTCATGCATGAGGTCACTTTTGTGCACATGTAAGAGCTTCTTGGATTTGTAGAGTGTCACTTAAGGGGACGCAAATTACATGTCTCTCTTTATCCCTAGTTCAGCATAATGAGGATGTTGGAATATGTGGCTGTTAAGCTTCACTTAAGGCCACAATTGACTATTTGTACTCATAGATGTTATATTTTCCCTTTGGGCCCATGTAACCCCTAAAAAAGGTCCTTTTGAAACTTTTTGTAATATTTTATTCTTAAGGATCAATCTCATAACCTTGAAACAAAAGTAATAATGTATTTATGCATAAATACCCCTTCATATCGATCTTTTTGATATTTGTTGGAGTGTAATTCAATTTCCATTCTAGTGAGATTATTGGTATCCATGGAAATTCCCTTATATTTTATGTTCCTTTTTTTTCTATGTAATATAAGTAGAATTTCTCAACCACATCCATATCCTTAGAAGGAGAAGAATTTTTCCAATAGAATGTTCCACCATTTTTCTAAGTAATGCAGTCTCAAAACTGAGTCGGACACCTGAAGTAGTCATAAAATCAAGAGGAAGGTAGGTCAAGCATGAAAACATCATAACATTAAATTTTGTTGAGTGTAGAAATTTGCTAAAAAATTAATGGTGATGATGTCGACAGTAAGCATAAAAGCATATGACACCCAAAAATCAAAGGCAAAAGAGTATGTCTACTAATTTTCACATTAGACTCAAATTTTGACTAAGTATTAAACACAACTAGAAATATAAAATGTTGATGTGAGAAAAGTCTTGATACAAGCCCAACATCCAAAAAATCATGGATCAACATCCGATGCATTATGAGATGTTTTTGGCTAATTATGGATGAAAACCCAACATCCAACATTGTAGCAAAGATTGTCAGTTGTAACAAAGTTTAGGCTATGCAACAAAGAGTATTGAACATTTTTGGATGCTGATGTCAGTAGGAGTAGCATAAAAAAATGACATAGAAAAGGAGATTTTGAATATAAAATATTCTAAGTCATTAAACCCAAAATAATTGGTATCATAAATTCAATCATCTAGTATATGACAAAGTGCTTCATATCATAAGCTTAGTGTCAAAGAGTATCGAAAATTCCAAATGTTGATGTCATAAAAATAAAATAATAAACCTAACATATGGTGCATAGTTGAAATGGATATGTAAAATTAATAGAAGGAAGTTGAAGCTAAAGGTTCTAGATGGATTGAAATATCCAAGTGTGCTCTCGGTAGTTATGATCCATTGCAAGAAAATCTCAATAGCCAATAGCTTTCTAAATAACACCTATATTGATACAACTAAAGTAGTCATGGAGCAGCTAAAAGTAGAAAACACATGTCAAAGGAACTATCACACTATATGAGGACACTTCAGCCACCACTCCCTTGGATGAAACAAAAGCAAGCCACATCAACACCATGATGCCAAGTTGGTTACAACATAATGAGCTAGAAGGGGTCCACACGTTCTGCAACAACAATCTAGTAAACTTGTAATCCACTCTTAGAAAAATGATACTAAGCTAACAAAATTCTTTGTAAAGCTATATATACTTGAATGTAACTCATTCAAATGGTGGGATATTTAACATTTATAATTGCATAATTGTATGATGACGATGCCATACGCCTTCTGAATAAATACTAGATTGTTGTTTGACCTCTTTCTCAACTTATTTTAGAACATGTATGTATGTCAACAAAGTTATTAAGCATTTCTATTAAATATATATGAATGGTTTATTCTGTTATAATTATTTTTCTTTTTTAATTTCTCCCTAGATTTTTTGTTCATTAGTTCATAGAATTCTTGATAATGCTTAGTGTTTGTAATGATTAAATTCTTTGCAATAAGAAAGGAAGTTGATCTTTTAGACAGTCTAGTTCATAGGAATCACCCTACTCTGAAGGTTGAATTATAAAGCCTTATTTTTAGATCATCCAATCTTGGCTGAGGTCTTGAGGGCATAACCCATCCACTTAGGTAGATTTCAGACCAAGATTTTTTGGCATACCTAATGAAACTCAAATTTCACTTGACTTATTTAGTAGAATTGTGGTGACATTCTACTCTAATGGATGAAAACCCAATCACCAAACAACTCTTATGAAATGCTATTATAAAGGAAACCTAGCCACCATTTAATTTGTAATCTTATGCTCATAAGAGTAGCAGGTAAAAAGTTCAAGGAACCAATACTATTTGTAGATTTACCTCCATTAGTATTTAGAAGACGTAAATCCTCATCATCTCCTACATAACCATCCTCTATATCTGAAAAAATGGCTCAAATAATGCCTCTATAGAACTTTCCCAACTAGAATAACATAGGAGTACTTAACCTAGTAAATAAGAAGCCCATTCCTCTGACAACACTAAAGGTTTTGCCAATATATGATGGCATTGGAAAAACAACCTATGAGCATTATCAAGATGTAGCCTCCTTAGCCACAATCCATAACATTAAAGAGAGGGACATTATGATAAGATTGGTGATAATATCATTGAATGTAAGGTACTATATTTGTAACAGACTCTTTAGGATGGTCGCATTAATTCATGGCATAGCTTGCTAGTAGACTAGTGCAAGAATTTAATGAACAAGAAAATTTATTCTCACTACTAACCAAGTTCACCACTATACAAAGGTACCATAAGGAAACAATAATGGAATTTAACATCAGATTTAGTAGAACATGGAAAATAGTACCGCACTAAATTAAACTAATGGATTCAAAAGCATTGTACTATTACCTATGTGTTTTCAACTCAAACCTAGGCTTGTTAATATGGCAATCTCGCATGTTTATGTTTCCAAAATTTACCAAGTGATTTAGTGGAAGAAAATACTATGATATCTATAGGAAAACTTCCTCCTAGGAATATAATTTCAATCTTCCCAAAAATCTTGTAGCTCAGAAAAGAAAAAAAGCACCAGTTACAATCACTCATTTGCCAAATATAGATCCAATCCTTGCATCCAAATTTATAACATTACCAACTCCAACATTATTGGTACCTCCCACCATATTTGCATTATTTTCTCTTGAGCCTCAAATATCCGATATAATTGAGATAATGACAACATTAAAAACTCTGAAAAATAAGATCACCACCATGAAATGGAGAAAAACTGAGAGAAATTTTACTATCCTAGGAGATTTCCATACATGGTAAAAGATCAAGGAGATTCTTCTAGTAATGTCGATGGAAAACCTAATATAGTGTACAATAATTAGGAAGATATTCCTTCCATTGTGGTATTAGAAGTAGATTATTGATACTTAACTTGTTATGATACACATGGCAAAAGTACTTGTATGTATCATCAATATCAGATGTAAAAAATGATAGTTGAAAAGGCATAAAAATATTAAAAGAGTTAGGTTAATATGCTATGGAGAGTAGATCATAATTTGATGGTGCAAGAAGATGAGTGTTGTGAACCTCACTGCTCATTACAATAAATATTTCAAAAATTTCCATAAATATTCAACATGCATCCACAAATAAATTGCACAATAAATTGCTCATAATAAAATAGAGACTGATTATACCCTTGAGGTAGGACACCACCACAAAATGCTAATTTTGGAAGGAAACCACTATACAAAATCTCTAGCTCCATGAGCCAAGACTTCTCCAAGAATATATCATAGATATCTTTTACAATGGGGGTACATCTATATTTATACAAGAGTGTGATGGTTCACCTTCAATGAGTTACAAGATCACCCATGTTGTCACAACCCAATTTCCTAAGAACCTAACTCCCAACTTATTCACTTCTTTTTTTTTGCACTCTTTTTAAGTAGTGAGTTTAGGTTATTACAAGGTACCTTACGAACTCTCGAGTACTATGTATTTCCATATCATAATGGTTTACCACTTTGAATTTTCTTTGAGGTAAATCCATCCCCACAACTTACATAAATCCATTTATGTAACTATACTAGGTGCAAGTACTTGGTTTACAAGCTATCTCTCTTGTTATTTCCCAATGAGCTAACTTACCTCTTTTCATCCCATCAAAAAGAGCACACCAATTACCACACTTCTACTTAAGTCCATCTAAGTAGGTGTTTGAGTGTGTAAGATTCAAAAATCTTTTTCATCTCCATGATGAGCTAGCCAATCCATTGGTTGCCTTTTCCATTTCTTATACCATGGGTTTAGCATAGTAGTATTCAAATTTAGTCATTACAAACCAATAAGTTTCACTACTTCTTGAGCTTAAATCATATAGCAAAGAAAATTACTTTCTTTAATTCATCTATAGTTACACACATAAAATTATTTTATGATGTATTTGAGTAATCCCATAGCACATTTCATTGTAAATACTTATGGTGAATTAACACACAAGGCATAAACTATTCCATGCTAATGACCAACAATTATTGGTTAAATTCCAAGATATAGTACTTTATAATGGAATGACCATATATTTGAAGAATACAAAAATATTATTATCCATTTCAACATTGTTTTCTTCTAAATTCAAAGTACAATTAATTATCATGTGGTAACAAGATTTAGCATACATGATGATGAGCAAGGTGCAGCCAAAGTATTGTCATTGTTGTCAACACAGACAGAGGATCGGTTGATGCAATGGACAGGAGTTCATTGATGAGCAAAAAGACAACAAAAGTATTGTCATTGTTGTCAACACAGTCAGGGAGATCGGTTGATGCAGTGGACAATAGATCGGTTGATGCAATGGACAGGAGTTCAGTGGTCATACAGAGCATGTACAATGATTCTCCAAGAAGAACGTAGTGGCCCATATGCAAAATATCAAAGAAAAAGACAAGTAAGAAAAGTGTTGCGATATCGTGACATGTTGAGCAAGCATAAGAAACTGTCACGATTTTGTGACATATCGCAACATGTTAGAAGAGAGAGAAAGCGCAAGGAAAACTGTCGTAATTTCGCGACATGTTGGAAGAGAGAGAAAGCACAAGAAAAGCTATCATGATTTTGCGACATGTTGGAAGAGAGAGAAAGTGCAAGAAAAACTGTTGCGATATCATGACATGTTAGAAGAGAGAGAAAGCACAAGGAAAACTGTCACGATTTTGTGACATGTTACAAGAGAGAGAAAGAGCAAGGAAAACTGTCACGATTTCACGACATGTTGGAAGAGAGAGAAAGCACAAGAAAAATTGTTGCGATTTCGCGACATGTTCGAAGAAGAAGCGCATGCAGGAAAAACTGTCGTGATTTCGTGACATGTTCGAAGAAGAAGTGCATGCAGGAAAAACTGTCACAATTTCGCGATATGTTCGAAGAGAAAATGGCAAGTAGAAAAAGTGTCATGATTTCGTGACATATTGCAAGGAAGGTTGTATGGACGAAAAAGTGTTGCGATTTCGTGACATATTGCAAGGAAGGTTGTACAGATGAAAAAGTGTCACGATTTTGTGACATATTGCAAGGAAGGTTGTACAGACGAAAAAGTGTCACGATTTCGTGACATATTGCAAGGAAGGTTGTACGAATGAAAAAGTGTCACGATTTCGTGACATGTTGCAGGAGAAAGAGTCCAAAAGAAAAAGTGTCATGATTTCACGACATAATGCAGGAGAGAGAGTCCGAAAGAAAAAGGTGTCGCGATTTCGTGACATGTTTCATTTTTGCGGTCCAAAGCGAAGAGAAAGAGGAGAGAGAAAAAGGTGTCATGATTTCGTGACATGTTTCATTTTCGTGGTCCAAAGTGAAGAGAAATAGGAGAGAGAAAAAGGTGTCGCGATTTCATGACATATGACAAGAGAAAGAGCTAAGGAGAAAAAGTGTCACGATATCGTGACATGTCGGGTTTTTGTGACCCGAAGGCAAGAGAGAGAGTCTAGGAGAAAAAGTGTCACGATATTGTGACATGTCACATTTTCGTGACTCAAGGAGGAGAGAGAATGTAAGGCAAAAGTTTTGCGATATCATGACATGTCATGTTTTCACGGTCAACAGCCAAGAAAAGGTCAAAGGGGCAGAAATTTCATGATATCGCGACATGTCATGTTTTTGCAGGTAAAATGTGAGAAGAGTACAAAGAGACAAAAGTGTTGCGATTTTGCGACAGGTCGCAATAGCATGATTACGGATAGTTAACTGAAGTAGAATGACAGTTACAGGGGCATTTGCAGAGGAAAATCATGCAACCAATATAAGAAGAGTCAACTGAAGTTAGTGCATCAGTTATAGGGTCAATTACAGATAGAAATCATGCAAGCTAAAATAAGAACAAAGCATTAAAGGAAGAATGGCAGTTACAAGGCATGTGATGTAGTGAAACCATCGAGCAGTCGTTACACTGTCAGTCCGAAACAAGAGACAAAACTATTAATAGGTTGCATGCAGAAATACTGTGCCAAAAAGGAGTCACTCACAGAAGTGGCTATTGATAGTCTGCATGAGTAAATACCAAAGTTAAAAATAGAGAGAAAAGCCTATTATAAAAGGAGGTCTGTGTGGAGATTTAAGGTGCTACTCATAGTGAAAAAGTGTCGCCATATAGAGGGAAAGTGCTACAAAAAGAGGGCTATAAGAGTGCCGTAAGATTGCGGTAAACAGAGCAGTTAGTGAGCAGAGAGGGTTGTAAGAGTGCAGTAAGCAGAGCAGTAAGAGTGAGACGTAAGAGTGAGCCGTGAGACAGGGCTGTAAGAGTGCGATAAGTAGAGCCGTAAGAGTGTGTATGTTTCATGGACAGCAAGTTCAGATTGCGATTTGAGTATAGAACATATTGAGTCTCTAACAATTCTCTTTATGCTTCTATGATGTTTATGTGAGCAATAGACCAGTGAGGGTCTTGTAAAAGTGAAGGCATTTTTATGTCAAAAATATTCAAAATAGAATTCCGAGTTGGTGCTTGGAATCAGGGGTTGGTGCTCCTTTCTGTTGGTGTAGATAAATTAGGGGTTGGTGCTCCTTCCAGTCGATGTTGGTAAATCAGGGGTTGGTGCTCCTTTCTGTTGGTGTAGATAAATTAGGAGTTGGTGCTCCTTCTAATGGGTTCTGGTAAATTGATTGTAAAGTTGGTGCTTTGCAAAGGCTGGATTTGGATGGGAGTCCAAGCAGTCTATTTTTGAGGAGTAGCCAAAACTGGTGAACCTCGTTAAATCTTGTGTTGTGTGATGTTCTCTTGTGATACTTGCTATTTTTGGTTTTAAGTTTTCATTATTTTAGATTTAAGAGTTGCACATTTAAGTTATAAAAAGCTACACTGATTCACCCCCCTCTTAGTGCCATTGTAAGTCTAACAATTGGTATCAGAGCCAAGTTCCCGTCTCAGGCTAAATCAGTCAGGGTTGATCTTGGATTAGTACGCAATGGGTAAGAAGAATAGATCCTCCTCTAAAAAGACATCTCAGTCAGTTTCAGTTCCTGTGGAAGAGAAAATTGAACCAGAAAAGGTAGGAGTGAACTCTGAAGTATGTGATGAAAACCTTGAGGCTGAGGTTGAAGTAGATCTAGAAGGTGAGTTGATCACTGCACTTGAAGAGTTGAATATTGAAAAGAAAAAGAACAAAAGACTGTCCAAGAAATTGGAAGAATATGGGGATGAGATTGAAGATCTTTTCTTACAATTTCAAAAGGCCAAGAAAACAGAAGAAGCCTTGAAGTCACAGCTGAATGATAAAGTCGATGTATTTAGCAAACGTGAAGAGGATTCTAACAAAGTTGTTAGTAGTCTGAAGCTGCAAGTAGAAGAGTCCAAAAGGACTGAAGAAACTCTCAGGTCTCAGATCAATGAGAAAGAGACTGTTTGCCATAGACAAGAAGAAGAGATTGTTTTATTGAAAGAACAACTAGAAGAGGCCAATACAAATTGCAAACTCAAGAAAAGCACAAATTTGCTAGATAAAATGATAATCCAACAAAGAAGCTCCACGGATAAGCATGGTCTTGGATATGAAGCTAAACAACCTTCATATTCCAACTCCGCAGAGAAGAAGAAGTTCACTGTTGAAGGATCGAAGCAAGAAAAGGTTGAAGCAGAATCTTCAATAGGAAGAAAATATTAAAGAAGATCTACAGCAAAGCAACCACAACAAAAGAGGTTTTCTCACTCTCACTCTTTTCATAATAATGCTTTTAACGACTATTGTTTTAGATGCAACCATTATGGTCACAAGGCAATTTATTGTGGATTGACCAATAGATCAAAGAGTTATGCTGTTAAAAATACATCTGTTTTTCTGAGTGAACACCATGAGCAATGTTTTAAATGTAATGGCCATGGGCACATAGCAAGGTTTTGTCCAAGCACTTATGCATCTAATCTAAGGCAAGACCATAGATTTCATCATACACACAGAATGCAATACAGACAGGGAATAAAACATGTGCAATGTTTTAAATGTAATGGTCAAGGGCACATAGCAAGGTTCTGTCCAAGCACTTATGTATCTAATCTAAGGTAAAACCCTAGATTTCATCAGACATAAAGAGTGCAACACAGATAGGGAACATATCATGTGCATAAAAGAAAGGAAAATCTTCATCCATCAAGGATGCACAAGAGACAACCTCGTGAGAGAAATGTTCAAGTTCATGAACAGGGGCAAAATAGGGATGTAGTTGAAAAACTCAAGCCCAAGTTTGGGAAAGTCTGGAGAAAGACAGAAGAAAGGGAATCATGTCTCCTTGGATTGAAGGAGACTACTCCACTATTGCACTAAGCCACTCCAGGTGGCACATCCTCAGGGGGAGCGATATTAAATTCTTATTTTAAATGCTCCTATGTATTTGTTTGGTTATCTGAGGATGAAAGGTAAGTAGTCGAGATATTGTTGTTTCAGTTGTCAAGTGTGTTTTTTAGTTTATGTAGTGGTTTGTGGAAGTGCCATGAAGTGTGGTGATTAATTTGAGAGCTGTCACCATTGGTAGTTTTGAGATATGTCATTGTTGTACTGTTGATGTTTCTTCTGCCACTGTTCAAAATTACGGATCATAACAGTTCAGATTGTTTTTGTTTAATGAAAGAATGCTTGCCCTAGCTGCGTATTTGTGTTTCGATAATAGCAGCATGTATTTTTTTGACACATTGATGTTAAGATTGTGAGATATTTCATGACACCTTGGTGAAATTATTTAATTCACAGACAGTTTCATTTTAACTGTTGATAAAATGCCAATCCGAGGTTAAGAAGTATGAGGTTGAGTAAGGGGCACTATGGTTGGCTGTAAAGTGTTTGACAAAATGTCTTCTCCTGATTTGCACAGTTGAAAGTAAGGTGTGACCTGCAGTAACTATAGAAAACATAGATCAGGTTGTAAATATAAAAAAAAATTTGGTTGTGCTGCAGTACAGTATTTGATGCTCACATAAAGTTGAAAGTGGATTGAGGTAGCCTGCTGGATTCTCACTGAAGAGAGAGACAAACAACTGACATTAGGTTCAAGCTTGTTGAGAATATCCAAGATGCATTTGCAGATGCTGCCAGCATTGCAGAACAAACAATTGGATATATACAATCAGTGTATGCATTCACTAATAGTGGACAAGTTTGAGGTTGTAGAGCAACAGAGGGTTGGTACTCAGAAGACAGTAGTCCAGCCATGTTATTACACATATTATATTGGTGAAGTTGATAGTGATGATGTCATTCACTGGTTATTGCTGCTACTCACATTATTGATATTGTTGATGCCTATTATGCTTATCATGATGTTGTCAAATAGTGAAATGAAGTGGTCATATTCCCAAGAATAGACTAAGAATTGACTAGCCATCAGCATCAAATTCTCAGGGGGAGCATTTATGCATTTGTTTATCTTATTGTTCATGTTTATGATTTCTGTTAACTGTAATAATTTTTGCTTGAGAATGTTGTGCATGGACTCAGGGGGAATCTGCAACAGCCCTTTGGTATTATTGTCAAAGGGGGAGAAGAGTTACAGGTAATTGCATGCAATTACGTGTGTTGCCAACAATTCCAAAGGGGGAGATTGATGAGCAAGGTGTAGCCAAAGTATTGTCATTGTTGTCAACACAGATAGAGGATCGGTTGATGCAATGGACAGGAGTTCATTGATGAGCAAAAATACAACAAAAGTATTGTCATTGTTGTCAACACAGTCAGGGAGATCGGTTGATGCAGTGGACAATAGATCGGTTGATGCAATGGATAGGAGTTTAGTGGTCATACAGAGCATGTACAATGATTCTCCAAGAAGAACGTAGTGGCCCATATGCAAAAGCTCAAAGAAAAAGACAAGTAAGAAAAGTGTCGCGATATCTTGACATTTTGAGCAAGCATGAGAAACTGTCGCGATTTCGCGACATGTTAGAAGAGAGAGAAAGTGCAAGGAAAACTGTCACGATTTCGTGACATGTTGGAAGAGAGAGAAAGCACAAGAAAAACTGTCATGATTTTGTGACATGTTGGAAGAGAGAGAAAGTGCAAGAAAAATTGTCATGATATCGTGACATGTTAGAAGAGAAAGAAAGCGCAAGGAAAACTATCACGATTTCGTGACATGTTAGAAGAGAGAGAAAGTGCAAGGAAAACTGTCATGATTTTGTGACATGTTGGAAGAGAGATAAAGCGCAAGAAAAACTTTCGCAATTTCACGACATGTATGAAGAAGAAGCACATGCAGGGAAAACTGTCATGATTTCGCGACATGTTCGAAGAAGAAGCGCATGCAGAGAAAAACTGTCATGATTTCGCGATATGTTCGAAGAGAAAATGGCAAGTAGAAAAAGTCTCACGATTTCATGACATATTGAGGAAGGTTGTACGGACAAAAAAGTGTCACGATTTCATGACATATTGCAAGGAAGGTTGTACGGACAAAAAAGTGTCACGATTTCATGACATATTGCAAGGTTGTACGGATGAAAAAGTGTCGCGATTTCGCGACATATTGCAAGGAAGGTTGTACGGATGAAAAAGTGTCGCGATTTCGTGACATGTTGCAGGAGAAAGAGTCCGAAAGAAAAAGTGTCACGATTTCATGACATAATGCAGGAGAGAGAGTTCGAAAGAAAAAGGTGTCACGATTTCGTGACATAATGTCCAAAGCAAAGAGAAAGAGGAGAGAGAAAAAGGTGTCGCAATTTCGTGACATGTTTCATTTTTGCGGTCCAAAGCGAAGAGAAAGAGGAGAGAGAAAAATATGTCACGATTTCGTGACATATGACAAGAGAAAGAGCTAAGGAGAAAAAGTGTCGCGATATCGTGACATGTCAGGTTTTCGCGACCCGAAGGCAAGAGAGAGAGTCCAGGAGAAAAAGTGTCGCGATATCGCGACATGTCGCATTTTCATGACTTAAGGAGGAGAGAGAAAGTAAGAAGGCAAAAGTGTCGCAATATCGTGACATATCATGTTTTCATGGTCAACATCCAAGAAAAGGTCAAAGGGGTAGAAATGTCGCGATATCGCGACATGTCATGTTTTCGTGGGTAAAATGTGAGAAGAGTACAAAGAGACAGAAGTGTCATGATTTCACGACAGGTCGCAACAACACGATTACGGATAGTTAACTGAAGTAGAATGATAGTTACAGGGGTAGTTGCAGAGGAAAATCATGCAGCCAATATAAGAAGAGTCAACTGATGTTAGTGCGACAGTTACAGGGGTAGTTACAGATAGAAATCATGCAAGATAAAATAAGAACAAAGCATTAAAGGAAGAATGACAGTTACAGGGCACATGACGCAGTGAAACCATCGAGCAACCGTTACACTATCAGTCTGAAACAAGAGATAGAACTATTAATAGGTTGCATGTAGAAATACTGTGCCAAAAAGGAGTTACTCACAGAAGTGGCTATTGATAGTCTGCATGAGTAAATACGAAAGTTAAAAATAGAGAGAAAAGCCTATTATAAAAGGAGGTCTGCGTGGAGATTTAAGGTGCCGCTCATAGTGAAAAAGTGCTGCCATATAGAGGGAAAGTGCTGTGAAAAGAGGGCTATAAGAGTGTCATAAGATTGCGATAAACAGAGCAGTTAGTGAGTAGAGAGGGCTATAAGAGTGTAGTAAGCAGAGCAGTAAGAGTGAGACATAAGAGTGAGCCGTGAGACAGGGCTATAAGAGTGCGGTAAGCAGAGCCGTAAGAGTGTGTATGTTTTGTGGACATCAATTTTAGATTGCGATTTGAGTATAGAACATATTGAGTCTCTAACAATTCTCTTTATGCTTCTATGATGTTGATGTGAGCAATAGACCAGTGAGGGTCTTGTAAAAGTGAAGGCATTTTTATGTCAAAAATATTCAAAATAGAATTTTGAGTTGGTGCTTGGAATCAGGGGTTGGTGCTCCTTTTTGTTGGTGCAGATAAATTAGGGGTTGGTGCTCCTTCCAGTCGGTCTTTGGTAAATCAGGGGTTGGTGCTCCTTTCTATTGGTGCAGATAAATTAGGAGTTGGTGCTCCTTCCAATGGGTGCTAGTAAATTGATTGTAAATTTGGTGCTTTGCAAAGGCTAGATTTGGATGGGAGTCCAAGCAGTCTATTTTTGAGGAGTAGCCAAAACTGGTGAACCTCGTTAAATCTTGTGTTGTGTGATGTTCTCTTGTGATACTTGTTTCTGGTTTTAAGTTTTCATTATTTCAGATTTAAGAGTTGCACATTTAAGTTATAAAAAGCTACACTGATTCACCCCCCCTCTCAGTGCCATTGTAAGTCTAACACATGACTCATATATAAACCAATATTCCACATTCTAAAACTAATGTAACTAATTAAAAACAAGTTTCAAAATTATTTTGAACATTTCTCATCAAAGAATAACAACATACTTCTTAGGCATTTCAAAAAAAATATAACTTGAAATAAAATTCCTACAACATGCCACACAAGATCTCATTTACCCTGGGAGAAACCCCTATAGGGAAAACCTAGCTTAAAATTATCTATTCTTCGTTAAAACTTATAAGAACATCGATTTGATACAATGAATTGAAGGCTCTCCAAAATACCTTCCTTCCTTTAACATAAGGACTACCCAATGCTCATATCATTACAAAGTGAATAATTATTTTAATTCACAAATAGAAGGTTTAACCATAAATTCAGGACACACCATAGTTTCCCTTTCCAGTATAAGATTATTCTGTCTTATGACTCTACAATATGAATAATCTCTTAAGTTTACAAATATAATAGTTCTCTTCTAAAATCAGACACACTTTGGTGTCCTTCCAACATAATTTCAACATATTTTCTACAACCAAAATATAAAATTCTATAATAAACACTATGGCATATGGAAAGGAATTTTCTAGAAGAGAAATTATGGCTTCTTATTTGCATCCCATCTAATATTGTACTCAATCCTATCACTTGTAGATGAAACCACTTACCATCATAAATACCAAGGTTATGCATAAGAGGTAGTACCGAAAAACTAATTATAAAATCGGGGTGAATCTAGGCTAATGGTGTATAAACATCGAGGAATTTTTTTTAAATTTTGCAAAAAATTTATCAAAATATGGCAAATTTTTGAATTTTGCACAAAATTTTCAAAATTTTTAAATGGTGAATTCCACAAAGCGACTAGCAGAAGCTACTGGTACAAGGGAATTGGCATAAGTAACTGACATAAGGCAACTGGAAGAAGCAAATCGAACAAGGTGACTAGAAGAAGTGACTAGTACAAGGTGACTAGCAGAAGTGGCTAGAACAAGGTAACTATCACAAGATGACTATCACAAGGCGACTCTCACAAGGTGACTATAACAAGGTGACTGTCACAAGGTAATTGGTATTTGGTGACTAGCAGATGGTGACTATCACAAGATGACTAGCACAATGTGACTATCATAAGGTGACTGAAATATGGTGATTGGCAGATGGTACCTATCACAAGACGAATGGCATAAGGTGACTGGCATACAGTGAATATCACAAGGTGATTGTCACAAGGCGACTGACATATGGTGACTAGTACAAGATAATTGGCATATGGTTATTGGTATATGGAGAGTGTCATAGAGTGACTGGCATATGGTGATTAGCATATGGTGGGTGACATATGGCGAGTGGTAGATGGTGGGTGACAGATGGTGACTAGAATATGGCGAGTGGTAGAAGGTGATTGAAAAAATGTGACTGGTAGATGTCGAGTGGCATAGTGTGACTGGCATATGGTGACTGGCAGAAGGTGACCGCCAAAGATCATCAATAAGATGCTGCCACGTGTGCTCACCTCTGCCATGTGTCACGCATCCATCGACTTCAGCCATGTAGACTTCTATAAATAGAAATGCAGGGTCATTTTTCACCTTTCCCACAATGTTTTCCAGAGCAATTTCAGAGTATTTTCCAACATTTTTAGAGCATTTTTTACAGCGGTTTTAGAGCCTTTTCAGATGGTTTTCAGAGCATTTTCAAAGGTTTTTGGAGCATTTTTAGAGGGTTTTCCCAATGTTTTTAGATGGTTTTTAGAGCATTTTCCAAGGCATTTCAGAGCGTTTTCCAAGGCATTTCAGAGCATTTTCCAGGGCATTTTAGAGCATTTTCTAGGGCATTTCAAAGCATTTTCCAGGGTGTTTCTAGACCATTTAAAGACTATTTTTAGAGCCTTTTTTAGACCGTTTTAGTGTAGAAATGGCTAGCTCTTCCTCTCCTCTGCCTTCCAAAGTGACATTCAAGAACTACTATTGCCCCAACATCAAGAATATTTTTAGCACTCCTGGGAGAGATTCTGAATGGATTTACACCTCTGAAGTTGTTGGAGTAATGAAGATGCCACAGTTGAACATCAACATCCCCCTGATGCAATGGATAGTTAGTTGCTACAACCATGATGTGTCCACTATTCAGATCAAAGTGGATAACAAGGATATTGTTTTTACTGTGAACCCCTCGGATGTGCAATGACTAACAGGGCTACCATTTTTGGATGGTCACCTAGTGAACAACCAGTACGCCTTGATCAAGGATGACAAATCAATGCTAGCATCCAAATATGTTGTGAATTCAGACCATTTGAAAGGTATGTTTTTAAAATTTAGTTTTTATTTATCTTAAATTTTGATGTATTGTAGTTTCCATTCTCTAATAATGTTCTCCCTATTGTAATTTTTGTTTTCTAATAATGTTCTCTCTTTTTTTAGTTAATTCTTCTAAGTCGAAAAGGGGTTTAAACATTTCCAACATTGCAGACAAATTTCTTTATGCCTGCATTGAATTTTTCTTGGCAAGGCTTATTTTGCAAGGGTGACCTACAGAAATGTCATTTTGGGCATTGTCATTATTGATTCGATGTATTGATGGAGGCAGATATGATTGGTCCATGCACATTTCCAACCGCCTGAAATAGGACCTTCTTAGTGCCCAAAAAATTCAATCTGCATATACAGTAACAACCAACAACTTTATTCTTTATCTTTTTAATGAAGCATACTTCAATCTTCAAAAAAGCAATCCTCCAACTGCATTGCACCCAATTTTGTTGGCTATTGGCATGACTGAGAATGAAATACAGGTAAAATTATTTATTGGAATAATCTCTCTTTTCTTTCTTTTCAATCAATCTTTTTATTTTCTAATTTTCTTTTGAAAATAGAGAAGAGCAGCTCATTCTTCCAGTAAAAGGGATGTCACCATTAGGATTCAAGAAGCATCTGTCGATTCTGACATGCAGTCACAATCATCACCAGTAACTCCCACCGGTAAACGCAGGAGGTCTCCTGTTCAACAACATACACGTACGACTCCTGTTACTTCTGGACATGCATATTTTGTAGTCGACGTTGAAGAAGTAACCTCCAACTCACAAGGTAACCTTATTATTCAAAAGTACTATTTCAAATAATGTATTTTAATGATATAAAATTATATTTAGTTTGAGAAAATATTTTAAATGTTTTCAGAGCAAAGGCAAATGGATGCATCATCAATGACAATGGTTGTAGAGTCTGAGTCTGGTATGTTTAGTTAAAATTAATCTCTTTTAATGGCATTGTTTTTAACACTAGTTTTAATTTATATTTTCATGTGAAATTTTGCAGATGGACCGACTAGATTTAAAAGACTGAGAAAATAGATGCCTCCACTGGGTGCACAACCACAAACATAGCAACAACAAGTTCAGTGCCACCACAAGTCCATCCATAGCAAGTCCATCCACAACAAGTCGTCCAACTCCACAATAGGTACCACCGGTGAGGAACCAATATTGCATGCATGGGAAATAGTTCCTCACACCACCGCCTTTAGGAACCAAAAGTTAGGCTGAGACACAGACTCAAACTATGTCTCAGTCTCTTGTTTTAGCGTTCCCAATATTAACCCTTGAGAATTTATCAAATGTAGAGAGCGCATCTCAGATGCCCTCTGGGAATCTCGATGATGATTTTCTTTATCAGGATATGAATAATTTCCCTCTAAAGGCAAGTGATGTGCTTCAGGGTCTAGAGATCGATGATGAAGTAGAGGAGAATGTTGAAGTAGATGCCACCGAAGTTTCCTCTTCCCCCACTAGCAAGTCGACACCCATCATCATCCGAACGATGATGATAAAGTTAATTTTTTAGAAACTATTTTATTAGCTAATAGATGTAAGGCTACAGTTAAGAATAGTCTACTTGTAGATATTGATACATTAAAATAATGGGAATATCAGGCCAAGGTTTTGATAAAAGCAATAAATGGTCGATACAAGAATTTTGCACATAGAAAGGAGTTGTTTTCAAAGGTAGAGAATGAGCCACAAAAGCTCGATGCTCTATTACGTAAAGCTGAATCTGGCACCGTGCAGGCTGATTCTACATATAGTGATGAAGTTTTGGCCATTATGCTGGATCGATTAGAGAACCTCAATGTCGAGGCCCAAGCATATTTCAATGAATGGGAACTAGATAAGAAAAAAGTAGTAGTTGCAGAAACTGCAAGACTTACCATTGATGTAAGTTTTACATATAACTAAAAATCATTTTTTTCTTAAATATATTTTGTTTATAAATATTAACATTTTTCTCTTCTATTTTGTAGTCTAATTATCAGCACTTAAAGCAGCAAGTCACTGCCATGAAAACGTTGATCAAGACTGCAAAAATTAGTGTGAATAATGCTATTGAAGTGAAGAAAATATTACAATACACTGTTAGAGAAAACAATTGGCTGAAGAAGTTTATCAAAGATAAGGGCCTGGATGTGGAGGTTGTATTAAAATAAAATGAGAAAGAATTGAATGCACCATTTAGAGAAGATCCAACGAAGGAAGAAGGTTTATTGCTATCGGGGATAAACACTACAGTTGAAAGTTTGGTAAGGGTTGGTGCATTGGAAGCAAAGGATATTGAGGTAGATGCAGCTGAAACTTCAGGCACTATGTAGGAAGAAAAGTAGAACTGTTGCTTTTTTATTTGAGGAGAAACCAAACATGTTGCATAGTTTTTTTTAAATTGTAAAAGACTCGTATCTTTTTGAAATCAATAAAAGAGACAATTTCCATAAATTTTGTATTAGCTTTTTGATATTTTGTTTTCAATATTGTGATGTTTTGATTAGTTGTGTGGATGCAATAAATAATTTTGAATTATGTGGATGCAATAAAATGTTCTTTTATGTTTTATGAAATAATTTGAAATGACTGAAATGCAGCACAAATATTTAGTTTGCCATACATGGTTTATTCAATACAAATCTTCTAAATAATTTGAATATCATAGACTAATAATCCAATAACAAAGACTTAAATAACATGATATACAAATCAAAAAAAAGCATAATATTTAAATAACACTCTATTATATAAAATAATTTTCAATAAGCAATAATATTTTAATCAATATTCTATTGAAAACTAATAGCATAATATTAAATCAAAATACATGTGAAAATCAATATATTAATCTAATAATAATAAAATTAATTTGTAATCAATATTTTTTTGAAAATTGATAGCATAATATGTGAATTTGAAATCAAAATATCATGTTCCAAAATACATGTCTCAAAATATAATCAAATCTCAATATTCTATTGAAAATTGATAGCATAATATGTGAAATAAAATCAAATGAAAGAATCAAATCTCAATATTCTATTGAAAATTGATAGCATAATATGTGAAATCAAATCAAATGAAAGCATATTTGCATCATAATGTTAGAAGCTAGAACAAACTCTTTTCAGATTGTACAAAATCTTTTGCACTCATACCCAAAATTTTTATCATCATAGTCTGATCAATGTTACCATTATCCTCATCATCCTGAGTATTCGTGACACCTCTTCTCTCTGCCAGAGATTTCCAATATGACAAAGCTCTATCATAAGGAAACTTCTCTACCTCATAGGTCGACACATATACTCTCAAAAAAATTTTCAAATTTTTGTCCAACCTATTTCGAACTTTAGATTTTACATATGATAATGCACTAAATACCCTTTCATCCTCCATAGATCCTAAAATCATCGTTTGACATAATTCATATAAATTAAAATATTCACTCATAGTATGTTGTAAGATACTACTAGGATGTAATTGTTTCCACAAACGTGAAATAGAACCTATTTCATGATGGTTAGTGAGTTGTGAAACTTGAGCAGACATTGTTGTTCCAAAATAGTTTGATTGTTTTGTCAAGAGATCTTTGTTGAGAATGCCATTGATTTCAATACCATTGACTACCACACATTTAGTGAAATGGCTAGCAAGAGTGCCCATGTATTTGAGAAACAAACCATTTATAATCTGGTATTCATTACAAGGATCCCAAAACATCGGGTTAACCACACCCATAGCCTCAAGCAATTCATCTCTTTGAAAACGATCTCTGATTTCTTTTGTCAATGATTTTGCTATTTGTTTCAGTTTAATTTTTGTATCTGTTACAACTACATGAAATCTGTTGTATGTTATGGGTATTTGTTCAACTTCATTTGTAGCTATATCCATTCACTGACCAAAATAATATAAAGGAATTTCCTTTCCATGGACATTAATACATAGATGATCGTTTATATTGAACTTCAAAATGTTTTGAGGATCATTCACGTTTGTCAATGCTCTCCAACTCTCAAACATGGGATCCATAAAACTTTGACCAGATGCATACATCGTATCAATATGTATGCAAATTTGTTTTCTCACCCTGATGAAATCCACAATATAAATCGATCTTTCTTGTGCAATTTTGATCAAAGTATTCATTTCTTCCAACATTGGAAGAATACCACACAATGTGAGAAGTGTTTCAAAGTCACTCATTCAAAATAGCAAATCTTTAGCCTTATCAACTGCCCTACGATTTGCATACATAAACCCTACCAAGGATTGATATTCTTTGAAAACTCTATATGTCGGTTGATACATCGAAATCCACCTAGTATCTACATCTTTTAAGAGTTTTTTACCTTCAGTAACTCCTAGTGCAAACTATTGAAACTCTAAAAATATTTTTGGACTACACAAAAAATAATCATGAATTTCACGGACAAGCTCTTCCACTCTCACTACATTTGTAAATGTATCCACAATTTTGTATGCAAGATTCATTCTATGAGCCATGCAATGAATAGGGATCAAATATGGGGCAACAGATGTTTGTAGTCTAACACAAAGACCATTCATGTGTCCTTGCATTGTAGCAGCACCATCAACTTTGACACATATTAACTTAGTGGCTATTTCCATTTCATTCATTCCTGCTATTTCCTTTAAACTAGATACAACAACATTGTAAATATTTTCTGCATTGCAATTTTCCACCATCTTGCATAATCCAAGTAAATGAGGTTGCCTTAAATGATTTTCCAATGTGTAAACATGCATGCAAATCCAAGATGTGTTGTCAACAACAGTCACCTCATCAATTGAAAGTGAAATGAATTTGGCCTTTTTTACTTTCTCTTTGAGGTCATCCTGCTCAACCAATGACAGATATTTTGCCATTTCCCAACCACTTCGATCTGACCAATGGGTGTTGGGTAAGTTCTGCACATCAGCTAGTCGAAATAGAGATTTATAATCAATGAAATCAGACATAGGTCTACCCTTTTTAAGAATAGTGAGTACAACAACAAACTGTAAACTTTTTGAAGCTAAAGTGCACTTATTCATTTTTCGAAATTGGGCTTGAATCGTTGCACCTTTCTCAACCAAAGTTTACTTTTGTTTCATTTCTTTATCATATTCTTGTGCATATCTGATATGTGCACACTCTGATGCATCCTTCCACCTATAATTTTTTGGTTTTTGTCCATCACCATCACTTTATTTTGTTTTTATATAAACCTTTCCAATATGTTTTTCTATTGTATCTTTCTTAACTTGCAATCTATGATCCTTTCCATGTTTCCAACTGCAAATTACGCATCTCAATTCTATTATTACCTCATTACTATTCTCTGGCAGCACTGGCTCAATAAATGGAAATTCTGAAACCCAATCAAGCTGAAATGATCTATTAATTATCCACCTAGATAACCTTGCACATTTATGTTTTTTAGAAGAAGATTCTCTGGAAGTAGGGACTGCATAAGAACTATTATTTTATTTTCCATTTGGCGTGTTAGTTTTAGGAATCTCTTCATGTTGTTGTTCCATTTCATTAAGAAAATTTTCATCTGTGGACTTTTCATTATCGTGGATATGTGGAAGTGGAGGCATACCAGGGTCAACAGTGTTTTCTGTAGAGATAATACTAGGGTCAATACCAGGGTCATTATGATTATTCCATTTAAAAGCATACCTTCTGTTAAAAAATATAGATAAACAATGGACAAAGCCATCAACCAAAAAGCACCCTTCTTAATGAATGAAGACATTATATATAAAATTAACAATGTACAAAAATTAACTGGTTAGTAAGTAAAGGCGTTCATACCTTCAATTTGTGCAGATGTTGATGGCTGACTAGATTTTGAAATATTATGAAAGTATTTGAGGATACTCCTTTTATCGGAAGACTAGCCTCCCTTCTTTCCACTGCCAATAGGTGACATTTTACCTATATAAATAGAAGAGTAACATGAACATCATTTTGAAAAATGAAAATAATTGGTAAAAGAGAGAACTATTATTCAAGACAACAAAATATCTGACCCAAGAAGGCTTGAGATTGGTGCCCAAATAATAGGAAAACCTCCTTATTGAGTGTCCATGAACAAAAATGTTTAAAAAAGGAACATTAATGGTAAAATAAACTTACCGATAAATGGCTATTACTATATGTCACTCGCCTTATACCACTCACCTTTTGCCACTCACCTTCTACCACTTGCATTATGCCACTTGCATTAGTATAGTCACCTTGTGCCAATCACCTTGTACCATTCACCTTGTGCTAGTCACCTTGTGTCAATAACCTTTTTGTTAGTCGCATTAGTCACCTTGTGTCAGTTGCCTTGTATCAGTCACCTTGTGTCAATCACCTTGTGTCAATTGCCTTGTGCTAGTCACCTTGTGTCAATCACCTTATGTCATCTTGTGTTAGTCACATCCTGCTAGTCATCTATGTTAGTCACCTTCTATCAATCATGTTCTACCAATCATCTATGTCAGTCACCTTCTATCAGTCGTATTGTGTCAGTCGCCTGCTTTGTATCATTCGCTATCAAAGAAAATTAATGTTTTAATTGTATGAGTGTCGTTGTCAGGGTTACCTATATATAATGGGGTACAAGAGGCGAATTGGGCGGGATAATTTTTTTAATAATTTTAAGGCAAAAATTAGGTGGGAAACCTTATGGTACCGGGGTGAATTTACCCTAAAAAATTGATCCCAAAATTTTTGGGCGAATGGGCCGACCTCTAGGGTCCCAAAATTTGCAAAATTAAAATTGTGAAAATCTGAATATTTGCACTAAATTGTGAAATTCGCCCTTGTGCATAACCCTGATAAATACCATTTAACAACAGGTTACTATAATTAAACCATAAGTTTCTATTGGCATATTATACCAACCACATTCTATCATTGCAGATATCCCACATAAAGTAACTCCTTAAGCATTACCATGGCTTTAATGAAAATCTAAAATCATAGTCCTATTTTAATTTTTCTTTATTATTTCAACAATGTCTTTGGAAATCAACTTAAAATAATAAAATCATCATTTTTTGCTTTCATAAATGATATTATCATAATATTATATGGTTCCCCATACAATTTAATTTGAAACACATAGACGCAACCAAGCTTAACTACCCATTAACACTTAAACAACAACAACAAAAACATGATGCGATCATTTCAAGTTTTCGTGTTTAGAAAAACCATTAATTTTATGATAACTTATCCAAACTAAACAAATATTCTTAAGCTTCCAAAAATCCTTACAAAAACTCTTCTATTAAAGACTCATGAATGATTCTCTAACTTGAACTTGTAAAAAAATACCTTACCACTTAAGATAACTCTTAATGACATATTAAAAAATGCAACACTAAAGTTATTCACAAGGTTAAGGAGGTTCATGGAGAAAGAACTTCCTTTGATACCACTAAGTTCTGGTGGTAGAAAACGGTATACAAACCACACTACAAAATATTTCTTATGAAAATACTAAGATTCAATTCATATTTTTTCTACGAGCGGGAAAGAATAAAGAAGATATCATAGACATTTCAAGAGACTTCTACAGGTTATATATTACTCCAAAAATTGACACCCTACCATACTTATTTCTCAATATTTCTCACACTTCTTGTTGCCAATTCAAAGTTATCGGACACCCAATACTCAATGAGTATATTACAAAGGAAACACACTTGGTCAATTCATACCTGAAAACTTGAGTCCAAGGTCCTAAAATCGTCCACTATTCAACCAAACATATGGGAAGAATATGACATTTATGAACATCTGAGTGAAGACACACTAACATATCCCACCAAAATTCCCTAATAGACTCATCATTGAATCTTGGCTAGGCCAAGCAAACTCTCTTAAGAAAATTAAATTACTATCATCTAAGCTAAATTTTATTCGAACAATATGACACCTTTCCTAGATCAATTAAAGAAAGACCTTCATAAAGGAAAATAATCTTACTTGATAGAATTACATAGTCTTCCTTATGTTTTTACCAAGCTAAGTTTAAAATAACATGAATATTTGCATATTATCAAAATAGGAATACATAAATTATGATACCAACCTGAGTTTTGTAGTGATAGAAAATCTCCACCAAACAGTCAATATTTGCAATCCTTATCTGAATCGCTTGTTTTCTCTCCTTCTAGTTGATATCTCCTCTCCCTTAGCTTCTTCCTCCAAAGTGGATATCACCTCCCCACTCATTCCATCCAAACTGACTGAGCATCATTGCAAATTTTGTGTTATCTTAAACATCCATGACACATGTTTTCCTCTAACCCAATGCTCGGGGAGTAATACCAAAAAACAAACAATAATCATAATATATTTTTACAAAGCCTCCACTGCAGTTACACTAAGTAGAATCATTAAGTTTCTACTTAATGATTCCATACAAATACATATTTTATTTAGCCAAGGATAACACCAAGTGAGCATCCTCAATTGAGATATTAGGGAAATTCTTAAACGTTAAAAAATTCCACCAGCATAGCAACAATACCTCCTTATTAAAACCAAACCATACCAATTAAAACAAATCATCAAAAAACAGTAAATTTCCATCCAAAACTTGGTATATCATACTCATGTAAATCATACTATGCAACATAATGAAAAGAACATTCTTCCATGTTTCCCATCAACAACTCGATGACTAATTCATCACATCATATTTTTATCTTACGACAACCCGTTCTCGATGGTAATTATTTATTTTCCCCCATAAGAAATATGTTCCTACAAAAGCAAGCCCATAAGAAGCATTGTATTCTTTTATAAAATATAATTTTTTTATAAATTGAACATGAAATAGTCAATCATTCCATAAAATATATGTTTTGCATAACTAATCATGAAATAGTCAATCATTCCATCAATAAAACAACATAGCAAAACATAAATCCATCCAATAAAAAGTCTACCAAGGGAGGGTCATGACATCCTCCCCCCTTAGGCTTAACACAATCCTTTATGTTTCATATAGTTCAAACATAAATAACAATTACATAGCATTCTCAAACAGGAATGGAAAGTGTCTTTGCATATCTGCCACTTTCTCCCAAGTAGCATTTCTCTCGGAGTAGTGGTCCCATTGGACCTTGCATTGCTCCAGAGTCCCTTTCCTCATCGATTTGGAATGAAACTCAAGGATTTTTACTGGTCGAACCTCTATAGCCTCTAGATCCACCATCTATAATTTAGAAAAGTCCCACACATGATCAGGATTAGCAATATATTTTCTAAGCAATGAAATGTGAAAGGTGTCATGAATATTCGATAGACTAGGTGGTAAGGCAAGTCGATATGCCATAGGACTAATATTTTCTATAATTTCAAAGGGTCCAACAAAACGAGGATCTATTTTTGTGGACTTAATAGCACTCTTCCTTGGTCTCACCCTCAGAAACACTCTATCACCTACAACAAACTCTCTTGGCGACCTTTTAAGATCGACATAACTTTTTTGATGATCTATGACTTCTTTAAGCCTTTCCCTGATCATCCTTAATTGTTGCTCCATTTCCCTGACCATATCTGGTCCAAGCACAACCCGATCCTCTAGATTATCCCATGATAATGGTGTCCTACACCTCCTACCATATAAGCTTCAAATGGAGCCATGCCTAAGGTCGAATGGTGACCATTATTGTAGGTAAATTCTACCAAGTGTAGGTAATATTCCCATCGGGTCTTTTGATCCATACAATACATGTGAAGCATGTCCTCTAACACCTGGTTCACCCTTTCAGTTTGCCCATCAATTTTTGGGTGATATGTAGAACTGATGTTTAACCTAGTACCTATGGCACGATGTAAAGCTTGCCAAAACTTAGATGTGAATCTCGAGTCTCTATCTAAAATAATCACTTCCAGAAAACCATGAAGCCTGAATATTTCTTTGGAAAATCTATTAGCCACAACCATGACATCATCCTTGGTATTCTTGGGTATAAAATGTGCAACCTTGGTCAGTTTATCGACCACAACTAGGATTGCGTCATGCTGGAACCTAGTCTTTGGCAAACCTACAATAAAATCCATTGATATCACCTACCATTTTTGCATAGGTACATCATGAGGATACAATAGTCCTACAGGATGTCTATGTTTTACCTTTAATTTTTGGTATTCGAGACATTGGGCAACAAATTCATTGATGTCTCTTTTCATTCCTGGCCAGTAGAAGGTTTTCTTCATATTCTCTCTCATTTTTGCCCCTCTTGGGTGAGTAGAATACGGATATCTATGTGCTTCATTCATGATCATTTTTCTTATATCACCGGCCTCAGGAATTACTACCCTATCCTTAAAGCATAAGAAACCATCCTTGATGCTGAAATCCTTATTTTCATTTGGTTTCTTTTCCATCCTTTACCCAAATTTGGTTGCAATACACATCCTAATGTTGCATTTCCTTGACTTGTTCCATCAAGTCTACATGGATGCGAGTCAAAAAAACTATGTGTCTTCTCCTACTAAGTGCATCGATGACTTTATTTTCCTTCCCTTTGATGTACTCAATGCCAAAATCATACTCGATGAGAAATTCCATCCACCTTCTCTACCTAGAATTTAGCAAAGGTTGAGTAAATATGTATTTCAGACTTTGATGGTCTATCCTCAACTCAAAGGGTCTTCCCACCAAATAATATCACCAAATTTTGAGAGCGAATACCACCACTGCCAATTCCAGATCATGGGTTGCATAATTGACCTCATGTCATTTTAGTTTCCTTGAACCATAGGCTACCACTGCTCCATCCTGTGAGAGCACTCCTCCCAAACCTTCCAATGATGCATCTGTACATACATAAAAACTACCCTGAGGGTCTGGTATCTTTAATATGGGAGGTGTAGTGAGTTTCTATTTGAGCAGATCAAAAGCTGCCTCACATTTATCCGTCCACTTGAACTCTTTCCCCTTCCTCTGAAGGTTAGTTATTGGAGAGGTTATCTTGGTGTAATCCTTCACATAACGCCTATAGTATCCAGTCAAACCCATGAAACTCTAGACTTCCATCACATTTGTGGGTGATGACCAATTCAGTATAGCTTCTATTTTCTTAGGATCCACTATGATCCCTTCTACTGATACAATATGCCCTAAGTATTGCACTTTTAGCACATAAAATTTACACTTGGATAAATTATCGTATAACTGATTCTTTCTTAGTAGCTCTAGCATGATCCTAAGGTGTCTGTCATGCTCTATCTTATTTCAAGAATATATCAAAATATCATCCAAGAACACAAGAACAAATCGGTCCAACTACTTCCTGAAAATGCTATTCATCAAATTCATAAATGTTGTTGGAGCATTCATTAGACCAAAAGGCAAGATAGTAAACTCATAATGTCCGTAATGAGTTTTAAAGGTTGTCTTATGGGTATCCTCTTCGTGGATCCTCAATTGATGGTATCCATATTTCAGATCGATCTTTGAGAAGATAGTGGCATCTCTAAGCTGATCAAAGAGATCTTCGATTATGGGTAGAGGATATATATTCTTAATAGTTGCCTTGTTCAACATCCTATAATCTATGCACAATCGCAAGGAACCATCCTTTTTCTTAACAAATAGAATAGGTGCACCCCATGGTGACACACTTGGTCTAATTAATCCCTTCTCCAGCAACCCTTGCAACTGTACTTTTAGCTCTTGCATCTCAATGGGATTCATTCTGTAAGGAGCCCTATGTATAGGCTCTATTCTAGGTTGAAGCTCAATTGTGAAATCAAATTCATGTTTAGGTGGTAATCCAGGTAAATCCTCTAGAAATACATCCCTAAACTCCTAAAGTACTGGGTGTTTCCCAAACACCTCTTCCTTCTTTTCTTTTTCAATCTCATTTATCTTGACTACATAAATTGTTCCTCCTTTTTTTATGGCTTTCTTAAGTTGCATTACTGAGAGGATCTGGGATTGAAAAGCCCCTTGTAGGCTGTACACCCTTTGTACTTTCCTACCATATTTTGAATACTCAATCCATCTATCCTAAAAATTGATTACAACCTTATGTGCTTGTAACCAATCCATTCCTAGGACTACATCAAAAGCATGTAATGGTGCTACATATAGATATCCAATGGTTGTACCACTAGGTAAGGTAATTTTTGCCATAGGATAGCACTGATCTATAGAGTAGGTTTATCCTGAACCATACTCGACCTTCCACCCATGTGCCAAGATTCTTGGCATTTTTGGTATATCTTTAATTAAGCTAGTGGAAACAAAACTATCTATAGCACCACTATCAATCAGAATTTTAACATTTCTACCAAATATCTTACCCTTTATCAGCAGAGGAGTGGCTTGCCCTTCCAGATTCTGACTCCCTATCGCTGCATAAATCTTGTGTGTAGGTTCTTTATATGCTGGTTCTTTCCCTTTTGAACTTGGTCCTACTCTAAGTGGACAATTATTGGCATAATGTGGTCCACCACATTCAAAACATCCTATCTTGGGTCTTGGATGTATTTTCTACTTTTATCCTTCTTCTTATTTCACTGCTAATGGGGGGTTGGGTTGACCCTATGGTGGTGGTTTATTATTACCATTGTTGCAATTGTTAGGATTATGGTTCTTTCCTTGGAACCTTCTCCTAAACTTTCCTTGCTTCCTATCATTTCTTCTATCCCACCTTAGAGAATTCTTTGTTTGTCTATTCTACTTCCCACTTCATAAATCTTGCATTGTTTCTTTTTCTAAGTGCTTGCTTGTCCTGCTCAGATGTCCCTTCATAATCAAAGTAGGGCTTAAGATAAGTTTCAGCTTTCCTAGCCAAGTCATAGGCCTTCTGAAGAGTACTAGGCTCTCTCATGTTCACTTCATGCCCTACCCTAGGATCTGCTCCTAGTATAAACTTATGGACTTTCATCTTCTCATTATACGTAGGCACATACTTCAATAGCTTGATAAATTTTTGGTAATATGCCTCCACTGTCTTATTTCCCTATCTAATATTGGTGAATTCTTCAAATTTCTTAGTATAAAAATGTTCTATGAGGAACCTTTCTTTAAAAGCTACCACAAAGTCTTCCCATTTTAGATCAACTACGACCTCAATTCCTCATTCTCCACTAAATGTTTCCCACCAATCCAAGCCAACACCCTATAAATGTAGGGTGGCATATGATGTTTGGGTCCTAGTGGAATAATTATTCATATTGTAAAAAGTCTCTATCTCCTTCATCCAAGCTTCGGCTACATCACCACATTCCTCTCCATTGAACTTGGAAGATTTTAGATGCTTCATATCCTTGCCCAATTCTACCTCAAGTCAAATTTTGGCCTGTTGTGCCTCTGAAAGGGGTTCATTAACTTATCCCACTCTAGGATTCCCATATTGTGAATCCTGATTCACTATGGCTTCCAACAATTACTTCTATGTTTCCATCTATTCATGAAGTAAAGCAACTATTGTAGTGAGATCCTCCCTCTCATTACTAGGATTATTTATACCTACATCTATGATCTTGACTTCTACATTAGTTTGTCGTGTCTACCTCATCGATGGGGTAAAACTCCCTCTCCTCCTCTTTGGTGGCATTGTCCCTGGCCACACACAAGAGAGATAGTAGGAATTAGTTCACAATTACATCTTTGAATTGTTTCTCCTACTATTAACTATATACCTAGTTATCTTAACTAGATAGTCAAGGTTTACTTTCAATAGATACACTATTCATGTAGGTATAGTCTCTACATGGTGTGCATCCTATTACACACCTTCATCTATTCTTGCACAAGGAAACTTGTATCCCTATGAACCAAGCACTCTGATACCAAATGTCACAATCCAATTTCCTACAATCCTGACTCCCAACTTATTCATAACATTTTTTTTGCACTCTTGTTAAGTAGTGAGTTTAGGTTATTACAAGGTACCTTACGAACTCTCGACTACTATGTCTTTCCATCTCATAATGGTTTACCACTTAGAATTTTCTTCGAGGCACACCCATCCCCACAACTTACATAAATCTATCTATGTAAGTGTACTAGGTGCAAGTACTTGGTTTACAAGCTATCTCTCATTATTTCCCAATGAGCTAACTTACCTCTTTTCATCCCATCAAAAAGAGCATGCCAATTACCACACTTCTACTTAAGTCCATCTAAGTAGGTGTTTGAGTGTGTAAGATTCAACTATATTTCTCATCTTTATGATGAGCTAGCCAATCCATTATTTGCCTCTTCCTTTTCTTATACCGTGGGTACAACATAGTAGTATTCAAATTTAATCATTACAAACCAATAAGTTTCACTACCTCTCAAGCTTAAATCGCATAGCAAAGGAAGTTACTTTCTTTAATTCATCTATAGTTACACCCATAAAATTCTTTTATGATGTATTTGAGTAATCCCCTAGCACATTTCATTGTAAATGCTTATGGTGAGTTAACACACAAGGCATAAACTATTCCATGCTAATGATCAACAATTATTGGTTAAATCCCAAGATATAGTACTTTATAATGGAATGACCATATATTTGAAGAATACAAAAATATTATTATCCATTTCAACATTATTTTCTTCTAAATTCAAAGTACAATTAATTCTCATGTGGTAACAAGATTTAGCATACATGACTCATAAACAAACCAGGATTCCACATTCTAAAACTAATGTAACTAATTAAACATTAGTTCCATAATTATTTTGATCATTTCTCATCAAAGAATCACAACATCCTTCTTTGGCATTTTAAACAAAATACAACTTGAAATAAAATTCCCACAACAAGCCACACAAGATCTCATTTACCCTGGGAGAAACCCCTATGGGGAAAACCCAACTTAAAATTGTCTACT
This sequence comes from Wollemia nobilis, assembly GCA_028583015.1. Classification (NCBI taxonomy): domain Eukaryota; kingdom Viridiplantae; phylum Streptophyta; class Pinopsida; order Araucariales; family Araucariaceae; genus Wollemia; species Wollemia nobilis. The sequence continues at coordinate 1,565,912 of JAQPPZ010001808.1, forward strand.
CTTCATTTAAACTTATAAGAATTTTGATTCCATAAAATGAATTGAAGGCTCTCCAAGATACCTTCCTTCCTTTAACATAAGGAAGGACTCCCCAATGCTCATATCATTACAAAGTGAATAATTCTTTTAATTCACAAATAGAAGGTTTAACTGTAAAGTCAAGACACACCATAGTGTCCCTTTCCAGCATAAGATTATTCTTTGTCTTATGACTCTACAAGATGAATAATGTCTTAAGTTTACAAATATAATAGTTCTCTCCCAAAAATAGACACACTCTAGTGTCATTCCAGCATAATTTCAACATATTTTCTACAACCAAAACATAAGATTCCATAATAAACACTATTGCATACAGAAAGTAATTTTTAGAAGAGACATTTTGGCTTCTTATTTGCATCCCATCTAATATTGTACTCATTATCATCACTTGTGGAGGAAACCACTCACCATCATAAATACCACTTAAAAACAGGTTACTACAGTTAAACCATAGTTGTATGTTGACATATTTACATATTATACCAACCACATTGCATCATTCCAGACATCCCCACATAAAGCAACTCCTTAAGAATTACTATGGCTTTAATGAAAATTAGAAACCTCAGTCTAGTTTTATTTTTTCTTTCTTATTTCAACAACATCATTGGAAATCAAATTAAAATAACAAAAGCATCCTTTATTGCTCTCATAAGACTCTCATAATATTATATGGTTCCCCATACAATTTAAGAAACACATAGATGCAACCAAGGATTAATTACCCATTAACACTTAAACAACAACAACAAAAACACGCTGCCATAATTCCAAGTTTTTGTGTTTACAATAGCCATCTATTTTATGATAAATTATCCAAATTAAACAAATATTCTTAAGCTTCCAAAAAGCCTCCTTTAAAATAATTACAACAACTCTTCTATAAAATACTCTGGAATGATTCTCTAACTCGGGAACGCAATGAAATACCTCACCACTTAAGATAACTCTTAATAACATATTAAAAATGCAACACTAAAGGTATTCGCAAGGTTAAAGAGGTTCATGGATAAATGACTTCCTTTTATACCACTAATTTTTGGTAGCAAAAAATGGTACATAAACCGCACTTCTACAAAAAATTCCTTATGAAAAGACTAATATTCAGTTCATATTGTTTCTATGAGTAGGAAATAATAATTAAGATATCACATATGTTTCAAGATATTTATACAGGTTATAAGTTACTCCAAAAATTGATACCCTGCTAAAATTATTTACCAATCTTTCTCTCATACTTCTCAATATCAATTCAAAGATACTGGAAACCCAGTACTCAGTATATCACAAAGGAAACACACCAGGTCAATTCATACCTAAAAACTTGAGTCCAAGGTCCTATAATTATCCATTGTTCAACCAAACATGTGGGAAGAATGTGAGGTTTATGAACATCTGGGTGAAGACACACTAACGCCTCACACCTGACGTTCCTAACAAAATCATTATTAAATCTTGGCTAGGTCGAGTAAACTCTCTAAAGAACATTAAATTACTATCATCTAAGATAAATTTTATTCCAACAGTTGGACACCTTTCCTACACTGGTTAAAGAAAGACCTTCACAAAGGAAAATAATCTTACTTGAAAAAATTGCACAGTCTTCCTTATGTTTTGACCAAGCTAATTTTAAAACAACATGCATCTTTGTATCTTATAAAAATAGGAATTCATAAATTGTGATACCAACCTAAGTTTTGCAGTGATAGAAATTCCCCACCAAACAATCAGTATTTGTAATCCTTATCTGACTCACTTGTTTTCTCTCCTTCCAGTCGATATCTCCTCTCCCTTGGCTTCATCCTCCAAAGTGAATATCACCTTCCCACTCATTCCATCCAAAATAGTCAAGCATCATTGCAAATTGTGTATTATCTTAAACATCCATGATGCATGTTTTCCTCTAACCCAATACTCAAGGAGTAATTCTAGCAAAACAAACAATAATCATAGTATATTTTTACAAAGCCTCCACCACAATTACACTAACTAAGTCATTAATTTTCTAGTTAATGATTCCCTCCAAAGAAATTTTATTTAGCCAAGGAGAATTCCAATCGAGCATCCTCAATTGAGATATTAGGGAAATTCTTAAATATTAAATAATTCCACAAGCATAGAAACAATACCTCCTTATTAAAACAAAACCATACAAAATAAAACAAATCATATTCTAAAACAAATCATCAAACAACAACTAATTTCCATCCAAAACTTGGTATATCATACTCATGTAAATCATACTATGCAACATCATGAAATAATATTCTTCCATGTTGCCCATAAGTAGTTCAATGAATGATTCATCACATCTATAACAATCCCAAATCTACCCAACTCAACCAATCGATTATATATTTATATATATATTCTACCTAAATATAGCATGGAGTTAGCTTAAGTTCTTTGTGTTCTCATCTGCATAGCTTAGTTCCAATGTGGATCTATTTTCTTCTACTAGAAACTCCACAAGAATTACCCATCCCTACAACTTACATATATCATTTAATGTAAGTGCATTAGGTAAGCTATCCCTATAACTTACACATATCCTTTAATGTAAGTACATTAGGTGGGATGCTTGCTTGGACTATCCCTCTCATATTTCTTTTAATGAGCTAGTTCAACTTCTCTCAGTCCATCGAGAGTACACACCAATCCTTGCTCTTCACATAGGTCTATTTATGTAAGAGCACTAGGCATGTCCCAAGCACTTAATAGTTCCTCATCATGGTAGGCTAGTCTTCCTACTTAGACCATACCCTAGAACACTAATCCATTGTAAGTTTTTCTCCATTATTTTTCTAACTATTAGAATTCCAATGGTATATCATATAACATGGCTAATCCTTAAAAGTATCTATATTTCCATCATGCATTAAATAACTTCTTAAAGTTAATCATGCAAGTCTTATATGCATCCATGATATTCATAACATAAATTACTGCATAACCAAAAGCAAAGCTTCATAAAGAATTATCACCATAAATAAAGAACCATTTCCATAATTATTAAAATTAAAGCATAGATTCATCTCAATGGAAAATCCCCACAAAAGAGCCACACAACAACATTATTTTATCCTGGGAAACCCGAAGGTAAAAACCCATCCATGAATCTACTCTATCTTTATTCTTATGATTGGATAATTACAATCAACCGAGGCTTCTAAATAAGCCTTCAATCTCCTCTTATGAGTTCCATGACTCTTATCAAAATTACAATCTAAACTTATCCATTAGTTCATAATATTAAACAAGTACAAAGTTTTGGATACATATTCTAGGAAACAAATCGGTTTTCAACTCTTTAAAATACCATTAGGCTTTCACCATTGTCCCGAAGATACCTGTATTGTATTCATTTTACCATATGAAAATTTGTTAATGCTTTGACATCAAACGTACATTCAATCTTGACGTTTTTTAAAACCTTACCCTTGCTACTAAGTTCGGTTACCAGCCAGAGCAAGTTAACTCAGCCCTCCAATGAGTAGCGCCTCTAAAACTATCTCCATCAATAACAAAAGATGTTTATATTTTTCCTTTAGAGCACACTATCCAGATATACTCTATCTTAATCTCTAATCAAATACTTCCACTTGACTTTATTATCTAACCATAGCCCATGCCTATCTAAAACCATTGCAGCACATAGGAGCTTAAACTTCCAATAAGGAACATAAGACACCTACCTACTCAGCTCATAGGGAAAGCCTTACCTGGCTTGTTCTATAGGGAAGTCTACATTTGGAAACTACAAACTTGTCAATGTATTGAAGAAGTTGATAGGGAACTAAAATGCACCACCAAGTTTACCAAAAATATTCCTTACAATTGATGCAATGAAAACATAGCTAGTGAGCAGTGTTCCTTTGCCCTCTATTCTAGGTCGACTAGACCCGATTTACAGTTCTCTTCCTAGACTATAAAATGCTCTCAAAAGTCATTTTATAGTTTATAAAATACGTTATTTTATAACTCCTATGCTTACAAAATTGCAATGCTTTAACATAAACCAAAACATGCTCATGTCCCTGAATTGAATTCACTCCTTGTTAACCAGATATAACAATGACATAAAATTTCCATTCAATGACATAACAATGTTGGGAAAACTAGTCCACTAATATCTAAATTGGCATCACCATCCATTAGCCATGGAAATAAAATTCCAAAGTCTTACTCCCATATCCATCGAATCCAACCTAGATTAGCATAGTCATCACTCATACCTATCCTTACCATTTCCTATAGAAACTTCACTTCTATTTTCATCATGGAGAATGTCTCTATAAACTCTGATCATAATAATAATGGCACTAATATATATCTCTACCATTCACATATTTTTCAATGTCACAGTGAACATTTTCCACACTAACATCAATTCTCTATAGTGAAACTAGTAGATATCTCTCCAATCACTTATTTTCAAAGTCATAGAGATCATCTTCAAACTAACAACAATCCACAGTGAAATAACAAATATCTCTACCATTCACATATTTTTCAATGTCACAGATAATATTTTCAACCTACATCAATCCCTTACAGTGAACTAACCAATATCTCTACCATTCAATTATTTTTCAACGTAACAACAAAAATTTTGAGACCTATTTTCAATTACCATAAATTGTTTATGCAAAATTTTCCATACAATATATCTTTTAGCATAACTCGGGTTACTCAACTATCTCCAAACACAAGCATTTTTTTTTCAAGATAATTCAATTAAAACTTACTATTTTCTCTTGTTTGAGTGAGAGTCAACAATATTTTTGTATCGATTCAATATAGCAAATCCCTTCAACAAGCTTTAGAGTCAATCCTTGTCATCCTCCCTCAATTTTTCTCCTCTTCCTTTTTCCAAAACCAAACCTCCAAAATGAATAATAACCATCCTCTTTCTCTCTAGTGGTTAAATCAATTTACCACTCCATTCGTCATGCACACCTTTAATCCTCTTCCCACTTACTCTACTTCCACTATCTATTAATGGCATATCCATTCCACCACAGCAACAAGAAATCATTCCATTATCTTACCATCTAGAAGACACATCTAATAGCCAACTTGGTTAATCACACATTTTAAAAGATTCCACCATGCAATAAACTCAAGATTTTTTTTTTAATATTTATCCATCAATATCATGTAGAAGTAGATAATTGATAGATCCATCTTCAAAGTCTTCTCATCCTGAGAAAATCATAAAGTAAGACATTAGTCCAATAAGTCTAAATTATGATATGCAAGAAAAGTTAGCAAAAATCCATAACACAAGTACCAAATCCATTTCCAAGTACCATGCAAACCATATGGGGCCAAAATATCATTATTGTAAACCATAGGTCTTACATACTTAACACATGGAAAAATAAATCATTCCATCAATAAGATATATAGGTTATTTCCATAAAATGTTTGTTTTGCATATCTAGTCATGGAGTTGTCAAATGTTACCACAAAAACAACACAACAAAATCCAAGTTCATCCACATAATAAGTTTGCCAAGGGAGGGTCATGACATCCTCCCCCCTTAGGCTCAACATAGTCCTCTGTGTCTTTACTAGTTCCATCAACAAAATAAAATATCAATTACATATTTGCTTTTAAATAGGAAAGGAAAATGTTTCTACATGTCTGCTACTTTCTCCCAAGTAGCATTTCTCTCGAAATATCTGTCCCACTGGACCTTGCATTGCTCCAAGGTCCCTTTCCTCATTTATTTGGAATAAAACTCAAGGATATTTACTGGTCAAACCTCTATAGCCTTCGGGTCTACCATTTGCAGTTTAGAAAAGTCCCACACATGATCAGGATTAGCTATATATTTTCTAAGCAATGATATATGAAAGGTGTCATGAATATTCGATAGACTAGGTGGTAAGGCAAGTCGATATGCCACAAGACTAATATTTTCTATAATTTCAAAGGGTCCAATAAAATGTGGATCAAGTTTTGTGGATTTAATAACACTCTTTTTAGGTTTCACTCTTAGAAACACTCTACCAGCCACAACAAACTTCCTTGGTGACCTCTTAAGGTTAGCATAACTTTTTTGATGATCCATTGTTTCTTTAAGTCTTTCTCTAATCATTCTTAATTGTTGCTCAATTTCCTTGATCATATCTAGTCCAAGCACAATCCTATCCTTTGGATTGTCCCAAGACAATGGTATCCTACACCTCCTGCCATATGGATTATAAAATGGTGCCATACCTAAGGTCGAATGGTGACCGTTATTATAGGTAAATTCCACCAAGTTCAAAAAATATTCCCATCAAGTATTTTGATCCATACAATACATTTAGAGTATGTCCTATAAAACTTGGTTCACCCTTTCAGTTTACCTGTTAGTCTTCAGGTGACATGCAAAACTATATCTAACCTATTGCCAATGGCAGAATGTAAAGCTTTCCAAAAATTAGATGCAAATCTCGAGTCTCTATATGAAATGATCACTTCCAAAAAAACATGAAGCTTGAATATTTCATTGGAAAACCTGTTAGCCACAACTAGGGCATCATCCTTGGTGTTTTTGGGTATAAAATGCATAACCTTATTCAGTATATCGACCACAACTAGGATTGCATTATGCTAATATTTGTTCTTTGGCAACCCTACAATGAAATCCATTGATATCACCTACCATTTTTATGTAGGTACATCATGAGGATATCGTAGTCCTACGGGGTGTCTATGGTTTTCCTTGAATTTATAGCATTCAATACATTGGGTGACATATTTTATTATGTCCTTTTTCATTCTTGGATAGTAGAATGTTTTCTTCATATTATCCCTCATTTTTTTCCCTCCCGGGTGAGCAGAATATGGAGATCTGTGTGCTTCATTCATGATCATTTTCTTCAAATCACCAACCTCAAGAATTACTACCCTATCCTTAAAGCACAAGAAACCATCCTTGATGCTAAAATCCTTACTTTCATTAGGTTTTCTTTCCATCCTTTCCTATATTTGATTGTAAAATACATCCTGATGTTGCATTTTATTAACCTATTCCATCATGTCTATATGGATGTGAGACAAGAAAACTATGTATCTTCTCCTACTAAGTGCATCGACAACTTTATTTTCCTTTCCTTTGATGTATTCAATGCCAAAATCATATTCAACAAGGAATTCCATCCACCTTCTCTACCTGGAATTTAGCAAAGGTTGAGTAAATATGTACTTCAAGCTTTGATGGTCTATCCTCAACTCAAAGGGTCTCCCTACCAAATAATATCACCAACTTTTGAGAGAAAAAACTATCACTGCTAATTCTAAAATATGGGTTGCATAATTGACCTCATGTAATTTTAGTTTTCTAGATCCGTAGGCTACCACTACTTAATCTTGTGAGAGCATTCCTCTAAAACATTCCAATGATGCATCTATACACACAAAAAAACTACCTGAGGGTCTAGTATCTTTAGCATGGGTTATGTAGTGAGTCTTTTCTTAAGCAAACCAAAAGGTACTTCACATTTATCCATCCATTTGAAATATTTCCCTTTATTTAAAGGTTAGTTATTGAAGCGGTTATTTTGGTGTAGTCCTTCACATAACACATGTAATATCCAATCAAACCCATGAAACTCTAGACTTTCATCACTTTTGTGGGTGTTGGCCAATTCAGTATAGCATCTATATTATTAGGATCCATAGCGATTCCTTCTGCTAATAAAATGTGCCCTAAATATTGCACTTTTGACACACAAAATCACACTTTGGAAATTTTTTGAACAAACGATTCTTCCTTAGAAGCTCCAAAACAATCCTAAGGTGTCTATCATGCTATGACTTATTTCAAGAATAAATAAAAATATCATATAATAAAAAAAGAATGAATCGATCCAATAGCTTCTTGAAAATGCTACTCATCAAGTTCATAAATGTTGTTGGAGCATTTGATAGACCAAAAGGTAAAATAGTAAACTCATAATATCCATAATGAGTTTTGAAGGCTATCTTATGGGTATCCTCTTCTCAAATCCTCAATTGGTGGTATCCCAACTTTAGATCAATCTTTAAGAAGATAGTCACATCTTTAAGCTTATTGAAGAGGTCTTCGATCCTAGGTAGAGGATATTTATTTTTAATGGTTACCTTTTTTAACATCCTATAATCTATGCATAATCACAAGGAACCATATTTTTTCTTGATGAAAAACACTGGTGCACCCCATGGTGACACACTTGGTCTAATTAATCCCTTCTCCAATAATCCTTGTAATTGCACTTTCAACTCTTGCATCTCAATTGGATTAATTATGTAAGGAGCTCTATGAATAGGCTTTGTTCTAGGTTGAATTTCAATTGTGAAATAAAATTCACATTTAGGTGGTAATCCAGGTAAATCCTCTGGAAATACATATCTAAAAACCTGAAGAACTGGATGTTTATTAAACAATTTTTCTTTTTATTTATCTTCTAACTTATTTAACTTCACTACATAAATTGTTCCTCCTCTCTTAATTACCTTCTTAAGATGCATTGCGAAGAGGATCTTGGATTAAAAATCCCCATGTAGGCTATACACCTTCTATACTTTCTTACCATATTTCGAGTGCTTAATCCATATATCCTAAAAATTGATTACAACCTTATGTGCTTGTAACCAATCCATTTCTAATACTACATCAAATGCATACAATGACACTACGTACATACATCCAATGGTCATACCACTAGGTAGAGTAATTTCTACCATGGGATAGCACTGATTTACAAAGTAGGTTTATCTTGAACCATACTTGACCTTCCACCCATGTGCCAAGATGCTTGGATTTTTAGGTATATCCTTAACTAAGCTAGTCGAAACAAAACTATATGTAGAACCACTATAAATCACAATTTTAACATTCCTACCAAATATCTTACCTTTTATCAGTAGTGGAGTGTCTTGTCCTTCCAAATTTTGACTTCCTATCATTGCATAAATTTTGTGTGTAGGTTCCTTGTGGGTGAGTTCTTTTCCTTTTAAAGTTTGCCTTGTTTAGTATGGACATTTATTGGTATAGTGTGGTCCACCACAATCAAAGAATCAATCCTTAGGTTCTCTATTATTTTTCTATTTTTGTCCTTCCACTTTTACTGCTAATGGAGGATGGGTCTGACTCTGCGGTGATGGTCTGTTATTCCTATTGTGGTGATTTTTAGGATTTTGGTTCTTCTCTTTGAACATTTTCCTAAAATTTCCTTGCTTCCTATAATTCATTTTGTTCTATCTAGAGGAACTCTTTTTTTCTTGTTCACTTTTCCACTTCATGAAGCTTGCACTATTTCTTTTTCTCAATACCTCTTTATCCTTCTTAGATGCCCCTTCATAATCAAAGTAAGGCTTAAGATAAGTTTTAGTTTTCCTAGCCAGATCATAGGTCTTCTAAAGAGTATTAGGTTCCTGCATGTTCACTTCATACCCCACTTTGGTATTGACTCCTAGAATGAACTTATGAACCTTCATATTTACGTTATACATGGGCACACATTTCATCAACTTGATAATTTTTTGATAATATGCCTCGATTGTTTTATTCCCTTGTCTAATATTGGTGAACTCTTCAAATTTATTAATATAGAAATTTTGGATGAGGAACCTTTCTTTAAAATATACCACAAAGTCTACCCATTTCAAATCAACTGTGGCCTTAATTACCTTTTTCTCACTGAGAATTTCCCACCAATCCAAGCTAACACCCTATAGGTGTAGAGTGGCATAAGCCATTTGGGTGCTAGTGGAATAGTTATTCATGTTATAGAAATTTTCTATCTCCTTTAGCCAAGCTTTGGCTTTATCACCATCTTCCTCTCCATTTAACTTGGAAGATTTTAGATGTTTCATATCCTTGCCTAATTTGGCTTCCAATTGAATTCTATCCTGTTGTGCCTCCAAAGATATTTCATTCTCTTGTCCCACTCTAGAATTTCCAACTTGTGGATCTTTATTCACTATAGCCTCCAATAGTTGTTTTTATCTCCATCTATTCCTTTAGTAAGGTAATTGTTGCAGTAAGATCCTCCCTTTCATTATTAGGAGCACCTATCCCTATCTCTGGGATATTGATCTCTATATTAGTTTATTGGGTTTGGATTATTGATGGGATATCATTTCCTCTCCTTCTCTTTGGTGGTTGATGCAGGAGCAGCCGAGGGCAGCAAAGCAATCGAGCATCAACCAAACTTTTGTTGTTATTTTTTTCTAAGTGTTGCAATGTTATTTTTTTCTAAGTGTTGCAAGTAAAATATGTGTCGCGATATCGCGACACAAAAGTGTCGTGATATCGCGACCAAAACTGAAGATAGGGGAGCAGCGGACAAAATGTCACGATTTCGTGACATGTCGCGAAATCGTGACCCAAGGCAGGGAAACAGAGGCGCAGAGACCAAAGGTCGCGAAATCGTGACCACCGCAGGAGAAACGAAGGCACGGAGACCAAAGGTCACGAAATCGTGACATGTCGCGATTTCGCGACATGTCACGAAATCGTGACCACCGTAGGAGAAACGAAGGCGCAGAGACCAAAGGTCACGAAATCGCGACCACCGTAGGGGAAACGAAGGCACGGAGACCAAAGGTCACGAAATCGTGACATGTCATGATTTCATGACCGAAACGGGAGAACAAAGCCGATAGCAAAAATGGCGCGATATCGCGACATGTCGCGATATCGCGGCCAAAACGGAGAGAGAAGGTGCAGAAAGAAAATGGTCGCGATATCGCGACACGTCGCGATATCGTGACCAAACAGGAAGACACGCACTCCCAGCTTTCTTAAAGGCGACCCTTCGTGCGCGGCAAGTTAGAGGCAGTGAAGCAGCAGTTCCAAAGAAGGATTTCAATGGGCATGTTGGCCACTCACGCAGGATATCTGGAAGACGCATTTAAGGCAACTAACAGCAAGCAGCAGATCGAGGAGAAGATTTCGTTGGATATGGCAGCCAGTCGCGCACCTCACCTAGAGTCTCATGAATGCAACTTACCAGAATTGTCCCAGGTGGCAATTGTAGATCGTGGGAAGTTTGAAAGCACAGAGGATCGGGACCTCGATAAAAACCTAGGGATTGTAATGAGAGGGGGTTGGAAAATGGTAGTTTGGCTGTATATTCTTGTAAAATTCTTCCTAAGTATTGAATACAAATTTTGGGCTCTTGTCTTGCTGGTTTTCTGTATTTTGTAAGATCTGTTCTCCACCAAGTGGTATCAGAGCCAGTAGTTCCTGAGTGTGTAGCAGATCGCCGGAGGAGAGGCAGCTGCACCAGGATCTGTGGAAGGGCTTAGAGTTGGGTGAGCAGAATGCCTCCAAGGAGAAATCCTGTTGGTGGGAGAGGCATGGCAGCAGCGGAAGATGTTCGAGCTTTGCAGCGGAAAATGCAAGCCCTGCAAGAAGAAATGCGTAGAAGATTGGAGCCAAGAAGAGACGAAGGTAGTGAAGAGGAAGATGATGAAGAAGAAGACCAACCTGAGGAAGAAGAAGAAGCAGTAGATCCTGCTCAGGCCAGACTATACAAAGCCATATCCCAGATTGGGAAGAGGCCAAAAATGGAGGTTTCCACATATTTCGGGAACCTTGATCCAGAGGAATTGATCGACTGGATCAACGACCTGGAAGAGTACTTTGAGTACGAAGAGGTTGAGGATCCTGATAGGGTCAGATTCGCAAAGACCAAACTGAAAGGTCATGCTAGCATTTGGTGGAAGGGAGTGCAGCTGGAGCAAAATAAAAGAGGGAAAGAGAGAATAACTAAGTGGGAACGGATGGCAGAAAAGCTAAAGAGGCAGTTCATCCCTGGTGATTATGAGTTAGACCTGCTGAAGAAAATGCAAGGATTGAGGCAATCAAGCAAGTCTGTGAAAGAATACACAGAGGAATTTCATAGAATAATGATTAGAACAGGCCACTCAGAGGCCAACAAGGAGAAGGTAGCCCGTTACATTAATGGGTTACGAGCAAGCATTCAGGAAGAACTAAGTCTAGTCCGGATGACCACCATAGAGGACGCTTACCAATTTGCTTTGAAGGTTGAAGAAAAGCTCAATAGGAGGTTTGAAAACAAGCAAAGAGGAAGAGGTCATGGCGGAAGGACCGACGGAAGGAACAGTGGAAGAAGAAATGAAGATTCTCAAAAAAATGGAGAAGGTAGCAGCAATCAAGAACAAAGGAGAGAAAATACAGACCGCCCCCGTAATCAGAATAATGGTTACCGAGGGGGAAGAGGCAGAGCTGGACGTGGACAAGGAAGAGGAAGATTTCGAGGGACTTGCTTCCAGTGTGGTGAAGAGGGACATCACCAATATGAGTGCCCACAACAGCGAGAAAGAAATAATCGGAGACCGAAAGGAAATGCCAGAGTAGCAGTCACGGATGAAGATGTTGGATCTGAGCATTCTGAAGAAGCTGAGAGAGGAGAAGTAATGATTTCCAGGAGAGTCCTGTTGAATGAAGAGGGAGCTGCAGATCAGAGGAAAAGCTTATTCCACACAAGGTGTAAATGCACGGGTAAGATTTGCAACATCATCATTGACAACGGTAGCACAGATAACCTAGTTTCAGAGGGAATGGTTACAAAGCTACAACTGGAGAGAAAGAAACACCCGCATCCATATCGGATCACGTGGTTGCAGAAAGACCATAAGGTTTTGGTCAATGAACAATGCCTGGTAAAATTCAGCATTGGAAATTATCGTGATGAGGTTCTGTGCGACATTCTGCCCATGGATGCGTGCCATTTGCTGCTGGGAAGGCCATGGCAGTTTGACAAGTGTGCGGTTCATGATGGCCGAGCCAACACCTATTCCGTGACCAAGAATGGAATGCGTCATAAGTTGAAACCCCTGAAGGAGGTGGAAGAAAAGGTATGTGGCAGTGCAAGAATTTGCTTGGTTGACGGAAGAAAATTTTTAGATGATTTAAAGCATGAACATATGTGTTATGCAATAATTCCTAGAGTCAGGGATACAGAATGCAAAGGTGCCCCAACAGAAGTCCAAGAGCTATTGAAGGAATTTCCAGATATCATATCTGATAATGTGCCTGAGGGTTTACCCCCGATAAGGAAAATCAGTCACCATATTGATTTGGTGCCAGGGTCAAGCTTGCCCAATAAAGCTGCACATAGAATGACACCTGTAGAAACTGAAGAACTAAACAGGCAGGTCCAGGAGTTGCTGGAGAAGGGATTGATTAGGGAGAGTCTTAGCCCATGTGTAGTACCTACAGTACTAGCACCCAAGAAGGATGGAGAGTGGAGAATGTGCACAGACTCTCGGGCAATTAACAAGATCACTATCAAATACAGATTCCCATTGCCAAGGATGGATGATATCATGGACTGTTTGAGTGGAGCTGAGTACTTCACGAAGATTGACCTAAAAAGTGGTTATCATCAGATCCGTATCCGAGAAGGAGATGAGTGGAAGACAACCTTCAAGACAAGAGAGGGCTTGTATGAGTGGTTGGTCATGCCATTTGGGCTGTCCAATGCACCAAGTACCTTCATGCGGCTGATGAATGAGGTACTGAAAGAGTTTTTAGGAAAATTTGTCATTGTTTATTTAGATGATATATTAATATTCAGCAGAACCCTGGAGGAACACCTGATGCACATCAGGAGGGTTTTTGAAAAGCTACGGGAGGAGCAGTTATTAATAAATCTGAAAAAGTGTAATTTTGTCAAGAAAGAGTTAGTATACCTGGGATTTGTAATCTCAGTAGAAGGTCTAAAAATGGACCCAGAGAAGGTGAGAGCTATCATCGAATGGCCTACCCCAAGAAGCACAACAGAGGTGAGATCATTTCATGGTCTGGCCAGCTTTTACAGAAAGTTCATAAGAAACTTTAGCAGCATTTGTGCACCCCTCATAGAAACAATGAGAGGGGATAAGAAAGAATTCAAGTGGACCTTAGGGGCTGAGAGGAGCTTTGATGCATTAAAGAAAAAGGTCACAGAACAGCCTATTTTGGCACTTCCAGACTTCAACAAAGTATTTTAGGTCGACTGTGATGCCAGTGGCAGTGCAATAGGGGTTGTACTGAGCCAAGAAGGCAGACCTGTTGCTTATTTTAGTGAAAAGCTCAATGATGCTCGGAAAAAGTATTCAGTTTATGACCAAGAATTTTATGCTATAGTTCAGGCTCTAAAGAAGTGGAGGCATTACTTGTTGCCAAAAGAGTTTGTTCTATTTACTGATCATCAGGCATTGCAGTACATCAACAGCCAGACAAAACTGAATCAGCGGCACATGAAGTGGGTTGAGTTTCTCCAAAGCTATACCTTTGTATTAAAGCACAGGAGCGGGAAATCAAATAGAGTTGCAGATGCTTTAAGTAGAAGGCAGAATCTGCTGATTGAAATGACAGTGGAAGTAGTAGGATTCGAAGAACTGAAGGGTCTTTATCCTGAAGATCCTGATTTTGCAGCAGCCTGGACGGCTTGCTTGGCACCTGTTACTGTGGACAGGACAAAATGGTTAGATTTCCTAATCCAAGATGGAATGTTGTTCAAGGGAAGTAAATTATGCATTCCAAGGAGCTCCATGCGGGAGAACTTAATCAAGGAAAAGCACAGCGGAGGACTGGCTGGGCATTTTGGTCGGGATAAGACCATTGCCCTGGTGAATGAAAATTACTACTGGCCGCAACTTCAGCAAGATGTGAAAAATTTTGTGCAAGGTTGCAGAATGTGCCAAATGGCAAAAGGCGTAAGGCAAAACACAGGATTATACCAGCCGTTACCTATACCTGAGAGGCCATGGGAGGACATAAGCATGGATTTTATTCTTGGATTGCCCAGAACACAGAGGGGAAATGACTCTGTATTTGTGGTGGTTGATAGATTCTCCAAGATGGCACATTTTATTCCCTGCCAGAAAACAAGTGATGCGGTTCACATTGCAGGGTTATTTTTCAAGGAAGTGGTACGACTTCACGGTCTACCAAGAAGCATAGTTTCTGACAGAGATACAAAGTTTGTTGGGTATTTCTGGAGAACATTGTGGAAGAAGTTGAAGACAGATCTAAAGTTCAGTTCTGCATACCACCCACAAACTGATGGACAGACAGAGGTGGTAAATAGAAGTCTGGGTAATTTATTAAGATGCTTGATAGCAGATAAACCCAAGGGATGGGATTTAGTTTTGCCACAGGCAGAATTTGCATACAACAATTCTATCAATAAGACTACAAACAAATCTCCATTCCAAATCATATATGGAAACAGTCCGAGAAACGTTTCTGAGCTGAGAAAATTAGATAAAGGGGAAAAGTGCAGTGCAGAGGCTGAGGAATTCGCAAAACAGATGAAAAGCCTGCATGAAGAAGTGAAGAAACAAATTACAAAAATGAATACTCAGTATAAAGCAAGAGCAGACCAAAAGCGGCGGTTCAAAGAGTTCGAAGTGGGGGATGAAGTCATGGTCCATCTCAAAAAAGAAATATTTCCAGCCAAAACTTATAACAAGTTGAAGATGAAGAAGTTTGGGCCATGCAGAATACTGGAAAAACGGGATTCAGGCAATGCATATGAAGTGGAATTGCCAAGTGGACTTGACATTTCACCTATTTTTAACATATCAGATTTAGTGGAATACCATGAGGGAAACAATACAGAGGAACCAAGTACAGAATTGTGGAGCATTCCAAAGTCTAACCCGACCAAAGAAGAGATCGAAGAAATATTAGATACTCGTGAAGGCAGAAGCACAAGGAACAAACAATATTCTGAGTATTTGATCAAGTGGAAGGGCAGACCTGTAGAAGATGCAACTTGGTTATCAAAAATAGAGGTTGACCGCCTGGGTCTTCCTCCCAAAGATCAGAAGTGAGGATCACTTCTCGATCCACCCTGGGTGTCTGATGCAGGAGCATCCGAGGGCAGCAAAGCAATCGAGCATCAACCAAACTTTTGTTGTTATTTTTTTCTAAGTGTTGCAATGTTATTTTTTTCTAAGTGTTGCAAGTAAATTATGTGTCGCGATATCGCGACACAAAAGTGTCGCGATATCGCGACCAAAACTGAAGATAGGGGAGCAGCGGACAAAATGTCGCGATTTCGTGACATGTCGCGAAATCGTGACATGTCATGACCCAAGGTAGGGAAACAGAGGCATAGAGACCAAAGGTCACGAAACACCCGACATGTCACGAAATCGTGACCACCGCAGGAGAAACGAAGGCGCGGAGACCAAAGGTCACGAAATCGTGACCACCGTAGGAGAAACGAAGGCGTGGAGACCAAAGGTCACGAAATCGTGACCACCATAGGGGAAACGAAGGCACGGAGACCAAAGGTCATGAAATCGTGACATGTCACGATTTCGCGACCGAAACGGGAGAACAGAAGCCGATAGCAAAAATGGCGCGATATCGCGACATGTCGCGATATCGCGGCCAAAACGGAGAGAGAAGGTGCAGAAAGAAAATGGTCACGATATCGCGACACGTCGTGATATCGTGACCAAACAGGAAGACACGCACTCCCAGCTTTCTTAAAGGCGACCCTTCGTGCGCGGCAAGTTAGAGGCAGTGAAGCAGCAGTTCCAAAGAAGGATTTCAACGGGCATGTTGGCCACTCGCACAGGATATCTGGAAGACGCATTTAAGGCAACTAACAACAAGCAGTAGATCGAGGAGAAGATTTCGTTGGATATGGCAGCCAGTCACGCACCTCACCTAGAGTCTCATGAATGCAACTTACCAGAATTGTCCCAGGTGGCAATTGTAGATCGTGGGAAGTTTGAAAGCACAGAGGATCGGGACCTCGATAAAAACCCAGGGATTGTAATGAGAGGGGGTTGGCAAACGGCAGTTTGGCTGTATATTCTTGTAAAATTCTTCCTAAGTATTGAATACAAATTTTGGGCTCTTGTCTTGCTGGTTTTCTGTATTTTGTAAGATCTGTTCTCCACCAAGTGGTATTGTCTTTGGACACACACAAGAGAGATAGTAAAAATCAGTTCAAAATTACATCTTCAAATTGATTCTCCTACTAGAAACTATATCCTATTTATCCTAGTTAGAAAATTGAGGTCTAATTTTAATAGACACACTTTACTTACAGGTAGTCTTTACATGATGCTCATTTTATAAAACTTTATTTATTCCTACGTAGAAAAACCTGTATCCCTACAAACAAAGCACTCTAATACCAAATGTAACAACCCCAAATAAATCAAAGTCAACCGATTATTTTTTTTTATATTCTACCTAAACATAGCATGGAGTTAGCTTAAGTTCTTTGTGTTTTCATATTCATAGATTAGTTCCAATGTGGATTTGTTTTCTTCTATTGGAAAATCCACATGAATTACCCATCCCTACAACTTACATATATCATTTAATGTAAGTGCATTAGGTAAGCTATCCCTATAACTTACACATATCCTTTAATGTAAGTACATTAGGTGGGATGATTTATTGGAGTATCACTTTTATCTTTATTTTAATGAGCTAGTTCAACTTCTCTTAGTCCATCGAGAGTATACACCAATCCTTGCTCTTCACATAGGTATATTTATATAAAAGCACTAGGCATGTACTAAGTACTTAATAGTTCCTCATCATGGTAGGCTAGTATTCCTACATAGACTATGCCCTAGAATACTAATCCATTGTAAATTTTTCTCCATTATTTTTCTAACTATTAGAATTCCAAAAGTATATCATATAACATGGCTAATCTGTAAAAGTATTTATATTTCCATCATGCATTAAATACCTTCTCAAAGCTAATTATGCAAGTCTTATATGCATCATGATATTCATAACATACATTACTACATAACCAAAATTAAAGCTTCATAAATAATTATCACCATAAATAAGAAGCATTTCCATAATTATTAAAATTAAAACATAGATTCATCTCAATGGAAAATCCCCACAAAAGAGCCACACAACAACATTATTTTATCCTGGGAAACCTGAAGGTAAAAACCCAACCATGAATATATTCTATATTTATTCTTATTATTGGATAATTACAATCAACTGAGGCTTCTAAATAAGCCTTCAAGTATCTTCGTATGGATTTCCATGACTCTAATCAAAATTGCAATCCAAAATTATCCATAAGTTTGTAATCTTAACTAGGTACAAAGTTTTGGATATATATTCTAGGAAACAACTCTATTTCCAACTCTTTAAAAGACCACTTTCACCATTGGCCAAAAGTTAAATGTATTATCTTCATTTTACCATATGAAAACCAATTAGTTCTTTGACATAAAATGTACATTTAGTCTTGATGTTTTTTTTTTAACCTTACACTTGCTACCGAGTTTGGTTACCAGCTAGAGTAAGTTAACTCAACCCTCCAATGAGCAATGCCTCTAAAACTATATCCATCAATAATAAAAGATGTTTGTATTATTTATTTAGTGCACACTACCTAGATATACTCTATCATAATCACTAGCCAAATAATTATACTCAATTGAATTATCTACCCATAGCCCATACCTATCTAAAACCAATGCAACATATGAGCTTAAACTTCCAATAGGGAACATAAGACACCTACCTACTCAGCTCATAGGGAAACCCTTACCTAGCTTATGCTATAGGGAATTCTACATCTGGAAACTACAAAATTATCAATGAATTGTTGAAGTTGATAGGGAAATAAAACACACCACCAAGTTCACCAAAAATATTCATTACAATTGACGTGGTGAAAACATAGCTGGTGAGCAACGTTCCTTCACTCCCTATTCTGGATCGACTAGACCCAATTTCCATATCCCTTCCCAACCTATACAATGCTCCTAAAATTCATCCCAAATTATATAAAATATATTATTTGAAAACTCCTATGCTTACAAAAGCACACCATTTTAACACAAATTGAAACACACTTATGTCCCTAAACCTAATTCACTCCTCATTCACCAAATATAATAGTGATATAAAGTTTCCATCCAATGATATAATAGCACTAGGCAAACTATTCTAGTAATATCTAAATTGACATCACCATCCATTAAAGCCATGGAAATAAAATTCTAAAGTCTTACTCCTATATCCATCAAATCCATCCGAGAGTAGCATAGACATCACTCATACCTATCCTTACCATTTCCTATAGAAACTACACTTATATTTTCATCACAGAGAAGGTCTCTATAAAATCTAATCATAATAATAATATCACTAACAAATATCTCTACCATTCACATATTTTTCAACATCATAGAAAATATTTTCCACACTAACATCAATTCTCTATAGTGAAACTAGAAGATATCTCTCCAGTCACTTATTTTTTAATGTCACAGAGAATAACTTCAAACTAGTAGCAGTCCATAGTTAAGTAACAATTATCTCTACCATTCACATATTTTTCAATATTAGAGAGAACGTTTTCAACCTACATCAATCTCTTACAATGAACTAACATATATCTCTACTAGGGCTATGCGTAAAGGGTCGATGTCAAAATGTATTTATAAAAATTTGGAGAATCAGTTTCAAAATCTAGGCAAATAGTGTCCAAACACATGTAGAAGGTTCACTATTATTAGGGACAATTTTGGAAATTTAAACTTAAAATAGTCAAATTATTATAAAATTGGGGCGAATCGATCCAAATTTTTTTTTTGCACCCATAAATTTTTGGCTAATGGGCCTTGGTCAAGGGTCCCAAATATTAGCCAATTCCAAATTTTAAAAATCCTAATTTTAGCCAATTTGGTGATAAATAGTCGCTATGCATAACCCTCATCTCTACCATTCACTTATTTTTCAATGTTACATCAAACATTTTCAAACCTATCTTCAATTTGTAGAGATCTTTTATGCAAAATTTCTCATACAATGCATCTCTTTCAACATAACTCGAGTTACTCAACTATATCCAAACACAAGAATTCATTTTTCAATCTAATTGAAGTAAAACTTATTAATTTATCTTGTTTTAATGAGAGTCAGCAATATTTTAGCATTGATTCAATGTCGCAAATCCCTCCAACGAGCTTTAGCATCAAAACCTTGAAAATGAAGAACAACCATCCCATATCTTTTTGGTGGTGAAATAAATGTACCACTCCATCCACATTGCACATATTTACTCCTCTTCCTACTCTCTCTACTTCCACTATCCAATAACGACATATTCGTTCCACTGCGACAACTAGAACTAATTCCATTATCTTACCATCTAGAAGACACATCTAATAACCAAATTGGTTAGTAATACATTTTGATTCCACCATGCAATAAAATCAATATTTTTTTAATATGTATCCATCAATATCATGTAGAAGTAGACAACTGATAGATCCATATTCAAAGTCTTCTCATCCTGAGAAAATCATAAAGTAAGACATTAGTCCAATAAGTCTAAATTAAGATATGCAAGAAAAGTTAGCAAAAATCCATAACACAAGTACCAAATTTATTTCCAAGTACCCTACAAACCATATGGAGCCAAAATATCATTATTGTAAACCATAGGTCTTACATACTTAACACATGGAAAAATCAATCATTCCATCAATAAGATATATAGGTCATTTCCATAAAATGTTTGTTTTGCATATCTAGTCATGAAGTTGTCAAATGTTACCATAAAAAAAACACAACAAAATCTAAGGTCATCCACATAGTAAGTCTGACAAGGGAGGGTAATGAAAACATCATTTTGTTATCTTATAACTACCTGTTCTCGGTGGTAATTCTTTCTTTTCCCCCATGAGAAATCTATTCCTACAAAATTGCAAACCCATTAGAAACATCGTATTCTTTTATAAAATAAAAGTTTTGTAGAAATTGAACATGAAATAATCAATCATTCCACTAAAATATATATTACATTTTCCATAAAATATATATTTTGCATAATTAAGTATGAAATAACCAATCATCTCATTAGTAAAGCAAAATAGCAAAACATGAATCCATCCATGTAAAATGTCTGCCAAGGGAGGGTCATGACACATGTGGTGGTTCACCTTCCATGAGTTACAAAGTGCATAATGATACAACAATATTCCTTGTGGTTATATATGACAATATTCCCCAAAGGTTACATATATGATTCTATGACATACTTATTTCTAATTTGACATGTGGCCTTCCTTAATAATTAATTTATGGCTCATACCATTATACAATACAATAATAAATTATTAAGTACCTATCTTGGGTACCTAACATTCCATATCCCTTACAAATGTTTCATCGTCAAAATATTATAAGAGGCTAAATAATATGATCTTCTAAGCCATGTTGAATATTGGTACCAATCTTGAGCATCCATTCATTTGAGTAAAACATTGACTCTTTATCCTAATATGCCCTTATGCCATTTGAATATTCATAATTAACCCTTTGGTTCCATGTATGTCCATCATAACTCCTTTGTTTCTTTGTGCTCAGTCTCCATGATTATTGCCTCTCATGATGATGTGGATGACGATATGCTCCAACCTTAGTCCTATGTGCTACTTTCCTTGACTCTTCAATATTTTGTGCCTCTATTTTGTGCTCTTTTGTTATGCTCCCATCCATTGATTCTTCCCTTACTTTTACTTTCTTGATTTATGTTACGACCTCCCCTTGAGATTCTATTTTAGGTTCTTTTGATTGTTCTTCACTATGTTCCTCTGCAATAGCTACACGTGTTTCCTTACACTAAGAATATCTTCTTCTTTCGGTACCATAACTTCATGAAATTATTTTACACATTAATATTAATAGTACCCAAAGAATGCAACCAAGGATAACCAATAACAATATCTACATCCTCCATCTCAATAGCATGAAAATCTTAATGTAAAACATATTTATCCATGGCGATTTTCAAATATTAAAAAAATTGAATATTTTGACCCTTAAGTTGTATGTCTTTGATTTTGTTTGCTTGGAATTTCAATCTCTTAGTCAAAGACATATTGATAAAATTATATTTGCTGCTAGGGTTAATAGAAATAATAATTTTTTTGATTTTGAATGCACCCATGAACTTGCAAAATATATTTTTTACATTCAAACAAATATTTTTTACCATTGTTTGGCCCTGACACAAAAGATGTAGTTTCTTTAGCTTGCACATCATTATCCTTTTTCTTGGAATCCCATTTGCTTAAAAATGCAACTTCAAATTCTTCCCATGTATATTTGTATCTATGAGTAACAACAAAGTTTATAAACCATAAAGAAACATTCCCTCTCAAGTAATCCTTCACTTTCCATTCTCTAAGAAATATTTAAAGAAAATGTTTTCCACTTCATGAACCATTCCTTAGCATCAATATCATCCCCTCCAGTGAACATTGGCAACTCCATGATTTTTTTATTTATTTTTAAGTAGCTAGGGTTTGAAATAACCGTAATTTCTCAAAAATTAAAATTTTGAGATCTCATCTATTTATTTCTTAAAACACCTAAATATTTAGTTTTTATTCAAAACAAAACAAATTACAACTGATTTACTTACCCAGATTGAGAGTTTAATTTTTTTCTTCCTTTTTTGTGTAGCCCCAAAAATAGCACCAAAAGCCCAATTTGCAACAACTATAACTCCCTCAATATTTATCAGAATTTAACAAGTGAATAGTCATTTTTGGAGTACTCAAAATAACCTATATTTTGGTACAAAAATATTTTAAAAATTTTAGCAAAAAAATATAATAATAAGTTTTTTATTTTTGAAAAAATTGGCATAGCCCAAAAACAGTCTCAATAGCCCAATTTCAAACAACTATAACTCTCTCAATACTTATCAGTTATTTTACAAATGAGTAGCCATTTTTATAGTAACTAAAATAATCTACATGCTGGTGCAAAATTTTTGAAAAAGACAAATAAAAAAGTTAATACACATTTTTTTCTTTTTAAAAAATTTACGTAGCCAAAAAACAACCTCAATAGCTCAACTTAAAACAACTGTAACTTCCTTTTACTAGGTAGTGAAAATAATTACATGAAACCTAGGGCATCAAGGACCATAAAATTCCATCAGGAGGGAAGAAAGCAGAGATGGGAGGGCTCTGGTCCCTTCCCTACTCCCCCTCCCCTGGATCCTGGTTCCTGCCCAGTCCATGGCTCAACCCAGGTCATCCCTCCCTGGGAGTGGTTGTTGCAGATGATCTCCTGGGGGGAGATCCTTCTCCATTTTTCTGTGCCCCTCCCAGCTGGATTGGGTTTCCTTGGTTGATTTTTTTGCCTGGTGCTTCCCAGGGATCCCTATTTGTTTGGGGATCCCTTCCCTTTTTTCCTCAGGCTTCCCCCTGGGGTTTTTGCAGGTTATTCACACGGATCTGGTACCTTGCTTTTCTATGAGCGGTCGAGGTGATGGTTTAGGGTTTTATAGCTTCCTGGGGTCTCCCTTGAGGTCCTCACAGCTTTGGGGGTGGTCTGGGGGGGCCTCTTTCCTCCTTTGCTTGTGAATCCTCGACGGGATCCTGTGGCTGCTGTTCTTCCCGCTTGGAGGCTTCTTCATGCTGGTTCTGCTCCTTGGTGGACACCCTGGGCATCTGGTTTGGCCTTGGGGGGGCTTTCCTCTGCCTGGGCTATTCCCATTCCCAGTCCCAGTTCCCTGAAGCTGCTTCTGTGCTTGGACGGGATTCTTGGTCCCTGCTGCTGGGTTCCCTTTGGCTTCTGCTGCATGTTTCATTCTTGGGGGGGTCTGATCTATGCACACAGACCTTAGATCCCACTTGTTTGGCTCCTTGGGATCCCTTCCCTGTGACTGTCTTCCTCTTCCCGCTCGAGATTCCCAGTCCCTGGATCCCTGTTTCCTTAACCTGTAGTTTCCTTGTTGTTTCCCCAGGGCAGGATCCTCGTGGTGAAGCTCCTGTTTGCTTCCCGCTGGGCCGGATCCTGGCTCTCGGCTTCTTGCTGGGTGGGATCCCCCTGTCGCTGGGCGGGATGGCTTCTCGCTGGGCGGGATCTTCTGGGCGGGATCCGCCAAATCCACTTTTTCTCGATGGGCGTGATCCTCTGGGCGGGATCCGCCAAATCCGCTTTTTCCCGCTGGGCGGGATCCTCTGGGCGGGATCCGCCAAATCCACTGGTTTTCCCGCTGGGCGGGATTTTCTCCTTTTTGCTGGTTTCCCGGATGGCGGGATTTTCTTGGTGCAGTTTTTTTGAAGCTTTTTGCTGGGCGGGATTTCACTAAGGTGGGTTTAAGCTGCTTCCCGCTAGGCGGGACTCTCTCTTTGGTGGTTTCTGACTGCTTCCCGCGAGGCGGGATTTTATTGTAACGGTTTTTCTCTGATTCCTGCTGGGCGGGATCTACTCAATGGTGGTTTTCGGCTTCTTCCCGCTGGGCGGGATCTGTTTTATTTTTTAATTGTTTGTGGTGGGATCGTCTGCTATGTCAAAAAAATTTGTAATTCGGTCTGAGATGTGGTTCCTGTCTCAACCTTGCGGCCCTAAAGGTGCTCCTTTTATTGTTATAAGGTTTTGGGATCCTCTTAAAAAACCCGCTATGTATATAATGTTACTTAACAAAAAAAAAAAAACCGTAACTTTATAAATATGTATCATAATTTTATAAGTGAATAGTTATTTTAATAGTATTCAAAATAATATACATGCTGGTGCTACTAAAATATTTAATACATTTTTTTTTATTTTGAAAAAAAATTACGCAGCCAAAAAATGACACAAATAACCCAACTTCAAACAGCCATGACTTTCTCAATAATTATTGAAAATTTAAAAAATGAACAATCATTTTTGTAGTACTCAAAAATATCTAGAAAATGGTACAAAAATCTTCTAAAAATGACTACTGAAATAAAAAATATGGCCTCCACAAAATGTGATGTTTTATGAAAAAATGTGCCCTAGATTTACAAAAAAAAACCCACTTTGCCCAAATCATTGCTCTGATATCAAATGTTGTTAAAATCACTTCTCAATGTAATAAATCTTTCAAAAATCTAAATAAATCTTCAACATGCATCCACAAATAAATTGCACAATAAATTGCTCACAATAAAATAGATATTGATTATACCCTTGAGGTAGGGCAACACCGTACAATGCTCCTTTTGGGAAGGAAGCCACTCCACATGATCTCTAGATCCACAAGCCAGGACTTCTCAAATAATACATCATAGATAAATTTTACAATGGGGGTACATCTCTCTTTATACAAGAGTGTGATGGTTCACCTTCCATGAGTCACAAGATCACCCATGTGGTGGTTCACCTTCTAGAGTTACAAAGTATATAATGATATGACAATATTCCTTGTGGTTACATATGATAATATTCCCAATGGTTACATTTATGATTCTTTGAAATACCTATTTCTAATTTGAAATGTGGTCTTCCATACTCAATAATTAATTTATGTCTCATACCATTATACAATACAATAATAAACTATTAAAGTACCTAACATTTAGTCTCTTAAAGTACCTAATAATTTAATATTGTAGTGTATAATGGTATGAGCCATAAATTAATATTAATTTAATATTGTATTGTCAATTGCAGTCCTAACCTGATCTAGAAATAAGCCATTGCAAGTAGATCGTAAGAAACTAGAACTATTTAAAGTTTTGTCCTAGTAGGTAAAACAAAAAAAAAAAAAAATTACATCAATCTACTTAGAATATAGATCAACTTCTACTAGAGCCTCCAAAATAATAACATAAGCTAGTGCAATAAAAATAAGTTGAGGCTCAATAAAAGGCTAGAAATAAGCTTCAATATCTTTCTATCACTAAGCGATAAAGGATTGAAGCAACACAATAATAGCAAAAAAATGATGAACTAGAGAAAGGAGAAAATAAGCAATAAGAATCCTCTATCTTCAATATCATAGATGAGTTAAAGAAAACATCATCCAAAGCAAGTATGCATGATGCTTTTATGATTATGAGATAAACTGACCTACTCTGGGCATCATTGAAATCCATCCAGCTAAACAACCAATATTAGCCAAAACTCAATCTAGAACAAGATAAACCTACTCTAGGAGTAGGTAAAAATAGGCCATCTCCATTCTACATGTCCCTACATATTGAAGGATGGGTCATACATAATTATTTTTTTTTTAAGAAAAAACCCCTTACGGAGCCACCTTGGTCTGAGAGACCATGAACAGGGGGTTCTACACCGTCAAAGTCACCCGAGAGTCACACCCGACCCTGCCCGCACCAACATTATCAACTGGATTATGGATATCCAATTTAGCTTTTTGGTAGGGTGGATATTTGAACCTCGGACCTCCCTTGGAGGATTTCCCTCTCCTGTCCAACTCACCTACAACACCTAGGTGGGTCGTACATAATTCCATGGTGGATTTTGGAGCAACAATGACATTTTTGCCAAAATATATATGTAAATCAATGGGCATGGAATACACATTTTTCAATCCTAGAGTGTTGTAGTTGGATGGAACTCTAGTAAATGTTGTTGAAGTGATTAAGGACATACCCAAGGTATTACATAGAATACCATAGATAACAATCATACAAGAAGTGGTTGTAGTATACCTAGAACCTTATATTGGTATGTGTTTTTCTTACGAATTCACAATGAATTTGGGTGGATATTTATCCTTAGATTATTCACACATGAAAATTCCTCACAAGGGTAGGAAGGTGAAAATATTTTCTAAAAATCCATCCAACTACCATATAGAAAAAGTTGAAGAGAACAACATCAGTGTGATTAGTTAGGAAACTAACCTAGTAGAAGAAATCATAGATGGGCTACAGACTGAAGATCAGTTCTCACTAAAAAACTACAATGCTATTATTGAAACAATAATAAACACTTCTTCGATTTCAAAGCCAAAAAATAAAAAAACTTGTATCCATCACAAACAAATATATATGGAAAACTGAGATATGGAAACTCTACTTTGATGGAGTTAGATGTAAAAATGACGTCGGAGTAGGGATAGCGTTGACTTTGCCATCTGACAAAACTAAAATATCATCATATCGGTTGACCTAGAGCTACACTAATAATGTAGTAGAGTATGAGGTACTATGTATTGGACTCAAAGAAGCATAAAATATGGGAATCACACTATTAATGATTTATGGAGATTTTAAGTTAGTGGTAAATCAAATCACAAAAAAATGTAGCAACAAGCAACATTATCTAAAATCTTATCGAAATAGATTTTGGGATCTATTTGAAAGCTTTGATGTGCTAAATATAAAAGTAATTTCTAGAGAGTAGAATGCACAAGCTGATGCAATGGCCTCCCGTGGATTCAACTTTTGTCTAGCCTCTACTTTAAGAAAAGGCTCAAGATTTGTTAAACTAGCATTTAGGTCTTCTATGTTGGATAAGGATTATTTTTATCAAGTATTTGACAATGATAAATAGATAGTAAATTTCTTGATTCAAGAAATGGATTACACAAGTCCAATTGATGACATGATAGAGAATATAAATGAGGATGAATTAATTCAACTAAAAAATAATCATATTCCCAAGGGACTAATCACCCTAAAAAAAAAATTGATAGCAATGACTGGCCAATTGACCAAAATATGCAAATCGATGGAACATTAAAAAAAAAATGAAGATTGGAGTATAACGCTTTGAAGAATAAGTTTAACAACTTCTAAGTTTGTGCAAAGAATTTAGTGACATCATTGCATGGAGCTATGATGATTTAAAGGTCTACAATATAGAGACCATCCAACGTACTATAGAATTATTTCCCAATATTAACCCATTCCAGAAAAAGTAAAGTCCAATCAATCCAAAAGTAGAAGAATTGATGAAACAAGAATTTATGAAGCTCCTAAATGCAAAGACTATTTACCTAGTCAAATATTCCACAAGGACAGTCAATATAGTATCGATCAAAAAAAGAATTGAGACTTCTGCCTCTATGTGGATTTTAAAAACCTAAACAAAACATCCTTAAAGGATCATTATCATTTACCCCAAATTGATCATATCTTGCATTCCATTTTTAGGGTAGAAATATTTTCATTGTTGGATGGATTTGTAGGCTTTAATCAAGTATGGGTTCAAGATGAGGATCAATATAAAACTACGTTCATAACCAAGTTGGGAACATTCACTTATCAAAGAATGCCTTTTGGCTTATCTAATGTTATAGCTACCTTCCAAAGGACTATGAATCTAGATTTCAATGAACTAGTGAACAAAGTCATACTGAAAAGAAAAAGCATTTTGATCATATCAAGCTAATTTTTCATAAATACAAAAAATTTGGGGTATCACTCAATCCGAGGAAGTAAATCTTTGTCATCCATGAAAGAAAGTTATTGGGTCATGCAGTATCAAAGGAAGGTTTAGCTATTGATCCAGATAGAGTGAAAGTTGTATTAGCACTACCTTTGCCTCAAAATAAAAAATGCTTATAGTCATTCTTTAGGTAGATTGATTTTATCTAGAAATTTATGTCTAGCTTTTCTCAAATAGTAAGTCCTATGAAAAAAATGCTTAGAAATTAGGTAGACTTCACATGCATAGAATAAAAAAGGGAGGTTTTCAAAATAATATAGGAATATCTTATAAAATCCCCAATATTAGCTAATATTGATTATAGCAAAGACTTCATCCACTATGTGTTTGGAGCAGAAGAAAGCTACGCAGTCATGCTCATTCAAAAGAATAAAGATCACTATGAGTGGCATATAGCATTTCTAAGCCAAAATCTACATGATCATGAAGAATGCTATAATTTGATATAGAAGTAGATGTTTTCTCTAATGAAATCTCTCAAAAAGCTAAGACATTACATATCTCAAAGTAAAACATTAGTGTATATTGTACACCCAGATGTCTAAAATTTTATAGTGCAAGGAGAACTAGGCAAAAATGAGTTGGTTAGATCACAAAAAATATAGGAGTATGATATAGAGATCAAACCAACTAAGTTGTTAGAGGAATATCACGAAGTGAATAATTGGCAAACTCTACAACATCAAACTCTAATATGTTGATTGAACAACAACAAGAACCTTAGCCGACAAATGCCTAGACATAACATAACACATGGATAAATCAATTAATTCATTTTTTTGAGATTGATAAGTATATGGACGGGTCTACAACCTCTCAAATATGTATGTGTAAACTACAAGCAATGAAATACTCTCTGATTAATGTTATTTTGTACCAATTTTTTTTTATGGTGTATTGGTGAGATGTATACAACTAGATAATACTGAGAAAATACTTAATGAGTTTCACACTAGCTTATCAAGAGGAAACTATTTTTCTCAAACCACAACAACCAATATTTTGAGAGCCAAATATTATTGGCCCACATTATTTTTTGATACTATCAAATTTGCTAATGTTTCTGATGAGTATCAAATATTTGTTGGTAAAAACAAAAATCGTGTCATGCTCTCCAATCAGTTATTTTAGAACTCTTTCAACAATGAAGGTTAGATTTTATTGGGGTGATCAACCAAATTATTTTATCAGGTACAAATTCATATTGATAGAAACAAACTATTTCACTAGATGGTCTAAAATATAAGCAACTAAGCATGCAAATCATGACACTATTGTTGAATTTTTGGAAAGATTGATCACTCGATTTGGAATCCCTGGTACAATAGTGTCTGAAAATGTTGAAGAATTCATAGGGAATAAGACCATAAATTTTGCAAGGAAGTATGACATATATTGAAAGACTTCATCCAATTATTACCTATAGGACAATGGACTGGCAAAGTATACAAATAAGAACTCAGTGAAAAATATTAAGAGGAATATCGATGACAACTAGAGGAGTTGGAATTTAATGCTAAATTAAGAATTAAGAAAATATAGAATAAATGTCAAGAAGGGTCTGAAGACCATGCCCTATTCTCTATTTTATGGTAAAGAAGTCGTGTTGTTAATTAATCTCAAATTTTCTACCTGGAATTTCATATACCAATCATAATTAGAAGATGCAAAGACTATTCAAAGAAGAATGACATAATTATCACTATTGGAGGAAAAAATAAAAATGGCTTTTAATAAGTTTTTCCAACATCAAACAACCATTAAAATATGGTTTGAGAAAATATCATCATTAAAGTACTTTAAAGATGGTGAGCTATTTGTAAGAACCCACTTTCTTAACCAAAGGGAGAGAGCTAATTTTTTCTACAAGCATTAACTCAAAGAGATGATCCAATTATTTCATCAGTATAAGGTATATGCTATCTTGAGTTTACTAGCATTGTAGATGAAACTTAAATGGATAGGAGTGTCCAACCTCCCGTAATTCCTAGGTTTCACTTTTCTAATATTACAATTAGAAAAGACACCATAAGTGGTCCCCATATTTTACATACACTACCTTGTATGAGACAACTTTACCATGGCATAATGGTTACCATTTAAGGCTTGTAATACTTAAATATGATGCCTATTCCTAACCCTGCATACTATCATTTATGTAGGTTTACTATGGTATGATACCTTCATTATTAGTTAGTTTAATCTACCCATGAATTAACTAAAACCATTATCACTCACTTGGTAATGATCATGGTCATGCTTGCCTACCTGCAAGGTACCCTATGAATGATTCGATGTATTATCCCATACCAATCCACCATTAATATTCTTAAACCTCACAATTAGAAATAATCCAAACCTCACCACGAGGAACATCCAAGCATCATCGCTAGGATATATCATTCACAATTATCTAGTTGAATTTTCTACCCACAACTCAACTAGGATTGGGTACAACTCAACTCTATGGATTACTATTATGGTGACAACATTCATGCCTATAAACACCTTATATTAACCCAAGGGTCCTAAACAATATTTTATCTAACTCTCCACAAAAGAAAAGAGTGCTAAAATAAATCATATAAAAAAATTCAATACTAACATCCATATATCATATTGATAAAACTAAAGTATTTAGGTACTTCTTTCAAAACATATTACTATAAATAGGTATTTCCTTTATTTACATGGAAGAAAGTATTCAATATCTAGGAAATTTTAACCATATTTCATCAATTAAATTCCATCATCCTCTTCCACAAACACAATTTATCCATCTTGTTATCAACAATTTATTTCTAATAAAAATTAACATAGAAGGAAAACATTAATTTATATTTTCTCTTTTAAACAAAGTCATGACAAGGAATCAAAGATGTTAAAAAATAATCTAATATTTCATTAAAGTCATTACAAGGAACAATATCTCTTAAGCATGTCTCATTTCCAAATACAATATTACATTTCAAAACATCAATACCCAAATACCACTAGTCTCATATTCTTTTTCAAAGTCTGATTATTCATAAGTCTTTTCTCCATCAGCTTTCAAATTTTCAATAAAGGGATCATGACAACTCTTGTAAATGAATATGCAAGCCTAACATGCATCATGCAATAAATTCATACAAGAACAATGTAAGATTTTGATTCCAATAGAATGTATATGCAAGCCTAACATACATCATATAAATAAATCATTCAACAACAACACAAGATCTTAGTTCTATGATAAAATGTATATGCAAGCCTAACATACATCATACAAATAAAATCATTCAATAATAATGCAAGATATTAATTCCATAATAAAATATATATGCAAGCCTAACATGCATCATACAATTTAAGATCATTCAATAAAAATGCAAGATCTTAGTTCCATAATAGATTTCAAGTATTGTTTTGATGTGAGGGTTCACTCTTCTAACCTCATCACTAGAAAATATGTCATATGTGGTCCCCCCATTTCCTTACACTACCATTTAAGAAAACATTTTTACCATGGTGTGGGGTTACCCTTTAAGGCCCATAATACATAAAGGTGATGTTTATCCCCTAACCCTACATACTAACATCTATGTAGGATTATTATGGTGTAATGTTTATTAGTCATAAATGAGAGAAGCCCATACTTATCTCATTTAATTATGGTTCTTTTGCTACACAAGCCACATCCAATAAAATCATGCAAGAACAATACAAGATCGAGAGAAGCCCATACTTTTCTCACTCAATTATGGATCTATTGCTACACAAACCACATCCAATAAAATCATGCAAGAATTGTTATCACTCAATTATGGATCTATTGCTACACAACCCATATCCAATAAAATCATGCAAGAACTCTCACTCAATTATGGATCTATTGCTATACATGACATATCCAAATCATGTAAAAATAATGCAAGATCGAGATAAGACCATACCTCTCTCACTCAATTATGGATCTATTGCTACACAAACCATATCCAAATCCTGTGAGAAAAATGCAAGATCTAGTAAATACCATACTTCTTTCAATCATGGATATATTGCTATACAAGACACATACATCTCTTTGGGTAAACTTACTATTCAACCCTTCATGATTAAATAATAATAATTCCCTCATTGCTTAAATATAGAAATATTCTCAATACATTATTCCATTATTATTTCTTACCATTCCTTATAACATGGGTTTATTACTCTTCTAATAACCCCAACTATAATCCTTATAACTAATAAATTAATATTGACAAATAAACAAACACATTATTTAATCAATATTAATAAGACAAAGTCTTCAATCTTCTATTAATATTAATTAATAGTTTCATATCTATGACATAATAAAACTATTAATTAATTACATAATTAATAAATTAATATTGATAAATAAACCAACACATTATTTAATCAATATTAATAAGACAAAATTCTTCAATATTAATTAATATTTTCATCCTTATGACTTAATAAAACTATTAATTAATTATATAACAAATTAATATTGAAAAATAAACCCACTAATCATTTCATCAATATCAGTAGCTTCATCCTTATGACTCAATAAAATTATTATTTAATTACATAATTAATAAATTATTATTTATAAATATTTTCCATCTGGATAAGTTTGCTATACTTTGGGTTGTTGCTTCCATTATTTAAAATGTGGATGCAATTCCTTTAGATAAGGTCACTTCCATTGGGAATTTGGTGGTGGAGTTAGTTCTTGGATTTAGAGATTATTCTTCCGATCATCACCTTGAAGCTCCTACAAGACATACTACTATTTGGAAACCTCTTTTTCTTGGTTGGTTGAAGCTAAATTTCTATGGAGCTTCTAAAGGGAAGCTAGGATGAGCTGGTGTAGGGAAATTGGTTAGAGACTTTGACAAGGGTATTTTGTTGGCTTTTGCTAAAAATTTAGATCGTTGAGACCAATAATTTTATGGAGGCATGAGCTATCTTTCAAGGGGTTTGTCAACTAGAAATTTTGAATGATAGGAAGGTAATTATTGAAGGGGATTCCCTCAATATCATTAATATTATCAAATGTGTTTAGGTCCCTTCTTGGATGATCAAAAAAAAAATTGCTGAAATCTAAAGATGGATTTTAACCCTTGAAGCGGTTGAGATTAAGCATGTTTACACAAAGGAAAATAGATCAGAATATTTTTTTAGCAAACTTGAGACTTCTACAGGAAAATGCATAATTTGGTAGGGGGATTTTCCAAATGGATTAAATCAGATAGATAATTAAATCTTGAGGAGATAATTTGTATTTTCAAATGGCTCTGATTTGCGGCAGTAAGGATCTCCTAGGAAAATTGGCTGAACATAAGAGTTTGTACCTTAATCCTAGCCAAATTTTAAAAGAAGAATTCATGCCACAAATAGCTATTGTTGTTGGTGTCCTTTCTAGGGGTTTTTGCTTTACTATGTTTTTTCTATAGGTATAGTCTCCTGCATGAGACATGATGTCTTTTTTGCAATTCTAGTTGTTGATAGTGAAAGCTCTAGTGTGTTGATGGTTTTAGTTTGGGTTTGTCCTACTTGAATATTATGTAGCTTTTTTGTTTATCTGTTTCATGGATCCTTTTTGGTTTTCTATGTTGATCTTTATATTCCTTGTATCCATCTGGTTGGTTGATCCACCTTTGTAAAAGGTTTGGGACACCTTTCAAAACCCCTTCATCCATATTATCAAAAAAAAATATTATTGATAAATAAACAAACACATTAATATTCTGGCATAAATTTATTAATATATTATGAACTTATCCAAATCTTATAAAATTAATCAAATAACTCTAAAATAAAAAATGTCTATCAACATTCAATAGCAACACAAGATGGAAGTGGCCTTTGAATTATAAAGGAAAAGGTAGTACATATGGAAAGTTAGCAAAAGTCTTAAAAACACCTATCATTATTAATGATTATTATGCATATTATCATTACTATTGTGACAATATTATAAATATTAAAAACACCTATTGTTTTGTTATGCAATGCACTACTACTATCATTACCCATATATGTTTGTACTCAAATTACACATAGTATGTATATTACATGAAAATCACACTTCATAAAATGTAATGTGACTGTGTGAGCACTTTTATATATTATGTATTGAATTAAATTTAAAATTAATCATCACAACATGAATTCCTTTGCTTATAATAATTGTTTGTTATAAATATTGATACCATATGATTATCTGAATGCATCGCTACTATGTGATGTTTAGTATATTCTCTACAATCCACACTCACATACTTTTCTCCAAGAAGGATAAGTTGGACATTGCTGGCCTATGTTTCCTCGCATAACACTAAAAACATAAGCGTGATTAGTTATAATTCCCAACACAAACCAAAACCATTCATAATATCTCGTTCTTACTTTGTGGAAATGAACAATTCAAACATTAACATGATTCATCTTCTTGAATATATAAGAAAAAAATCTCATCTTATTTTATTTCTAGCCTAAAGGGATGTTTTTTTTATGTTTTTTTTTCTTAAAGACTTTTTCATATGCTCCTGTAAAATATTATTTTGATTGGTTAGGTTAAGGAATTCTTTATTACTTATAGTAAAATGCTCATGCAAGTTCTAGATATTAATAATTCTATAATGATGGTAGAGAATACAACTTAGTAATCATGGTCCATTCGAGGAAGCTACATATTTTCCAAGAAGCAAAAAATTCTTTTTAGATTTAGAACTCGTGCATGGTTGATTGTCAAAATAGTTTGCCAAATCCTAGATTTAAAGTGACTTGGATTTTAGATGAGGTCTAAATATTTTTCTAAAAGGGTCAAATTTTTCGTGGTTCTAAGCTTAATGCTTCCATTTGGTATTTTGAAAAATATTTGCTAGAAAAATGATATTAATTTTGACTTTACATTTATGTGAGACAAAAATAGCATAATAAACATATCATAGAGAATGAGAAAAACATAAATAAGAAGATATTACTTTTGTAATATTTTTTACAAAAGTCTAGCATTTGGAAAGTGTGTATTTGATAAATTTAAATTAAATCTAGAGATCAAATCCAACGATAGTTAACTATGAAAACTTGGAGAGTACACAAACCAGGTTAAAAAAATAAACAATCTTCTATTTTTATATATTTTACTATCCAAAATTTGGAATCAAGAAAGATCGAATGGTGAAAAACAAGTGTTGACATCCATATTAACAATCATACAAAAAAATTTCATTCAAGAAAAAATTAGAAGGAAAAATACCTCCACAATATCTCTTCCCTCTTTCTCCAATATTTCCTTGTCAATGCTTTATTCCATACCACAATCCCCCAAAAACTTGGTAGAAAAATATATCATACAATGCTCGAAGGAACAAGGAAGATCAAGGGTCGGAGTTGACTTATTAATTCTTTGCAATGCATGCCTTCCATCCATCTTCTTTCTCCAGGGCGTTTCCATCCTGTTACACAAAAAGGGTAACTCCCCATAAAAATTCAATTATTCTATTATGAAAATATTTCAAAACCCTTTCAGGGACATTTCAAAACCCTTTCTACCAATAAAAAAAAAAATATTTCCAACATTTCGAACTTTCCAACATAAATTTGCAATTATTAAGTTATGAAAACATTTCCAACATTTCCAACTTTCCAAATTTAAAAAATAAAAATGAACTTATTTTAGTATTTATTAATTAAATACCCTTTTTATAAAGTTTAACTTATTAAAGTTAATATTAACCTACTAATACTCTTAAAGCAAAGTATTAATAATTAAACCATTCACTCATATCATAACATTAATTTAATATTATTATTACTTTCTAACTAACATTAGTGTAATATATATATATATATATATATATATATATTTTAAAAACCAATATAATAATAATTAAATTAATTACTCACTTCATAGAATTAATTTAATTAATACAAAATGTTAATATTAACCATTAACATCGATATTTAATATTTTAAGTATTAATAATACTAACATTATTATTAATACCTTGATAAAATATTAACCAAACAAATTCCATACTTTAAACACATGCATAAATGCATTCTAATGATAAATCATGGGCTCTTGCTATAAGTTGTCATTGCCCGGACTAAGATGTATATCAACAATAAGTAATAATATGCATAAACAATACTTTTCCTTATGTAGAAGGTATTATGATAACTACAAGGTTATCACCCACCTACGAAGGATCCCCTAAGCATAGGGTAAGGACTCTTTTGCTTCTATAGCAACATATTTTCCCGATGATGCATTTTAATCACACATGCACATATGCAAATGCATCTACATGATTGTTTTACCCTTGTGGTTGTCAATGAAAATTCATCCATCATTTTCTATTTCTCTCAACTCCAGTGGTTTTCCTATACCAATCCTGCAACCACAAAATCATCAATAGTACCCTATTCTAAAATAGCATAATCCAACTTTAAAAGGCATAAAGTACAACTAGCAACTCATATTAATAGAATATAATAGAATCATGCATTAATTATCAACACATTAGTACATTAATCAAACAACAAGGGAATGTCCTACCAAAATGAGGCCATTACATACTCTCCCCCTGGGACTTAACACAATACCTTATATTTTTAGAAAACAATACATATTTTATTCAAACAAAAATGAGAATTGCTTTCTCATTTCACCAATATATTTCTATGAAGCACAATTTCTAGGAAAGTGATCCCATTAGACCTTACACAATTCTAAAGTTTGGTTTCTCAGGTTCTTAGAGTGAAACCTTAAAATTTTGACACATGAGAGGGATCAACAACATACTTCTTAAGTAGGTATAGTTGAAAAGTGTCATGGATTTTTGATAGGTTTGTTGGTAAGGTGAGCCTATAGGCTATTGGACTAATCTTATCAATGATTTCAAATGGCCCAACAAAATGAGAATCCAACTTAGTTGACTTGATGGCACTTTTCTTAGGTCACACCCTTAAGAAGACTTTATCTCCAACACATAATTCTCTTGGTGATATAGTTATTTTGATGAATAGCTACTTCCTTGGACCTTTTTTGAATCACCCTTAGCTACTTCTCCATCTCCTTAATAGTATCTAGTCTGATCACCTCCTAATATTTTAGATTGTCCCAAGATAGATGTGTCTTGAAAGGCATCAAATGGAGGCATTCCCAAGGATGCATGGTATCCATTATTATATGCAAACTCTACTAGATACAAATAGTCTTTCCACTTAGACATTGATCCATGCAATACATGTGAAGCATATCTTTGAGAATCTGGTTCACCCTCTCTATTTTCCCTTTTATTTCCATATGGTAAGGAAAAATGATATTCAACTTAGTGTCCAAATCACAATGAAGAGCTTTCTAGAATTCTAATATAAATCTCAAGTCTCTATCTGAGATGATTACTTTAGGGAAACCATGCAACCAGATTATTTCCTTGGAAAACTTATTTGCCATAACTGGTGCATCATCCTTGATGTTCCTTGGTATGAAGTATGTAATCTTTGTTAACTTTTCCACCACCACAAGTATTGCATCATATTGGTAACTTATTTTAGGTAAACTCACAATAAATTCCATGTATATGACCTACAATTTTTGAGTAGGTATATCATTTGGGTATAGTTTTCTTGTTGTATATTGATGTTTTGCCTTTACTTTATAACTTTCCAAACATCTAGCAATGAAACCATTGACATATCATTTCACTCCAAGCCAATAAAAGGTCTTTTCATATTTTATCCCATTTTGGCACCTCTTAGATGAGTAGAATATGGAGAACAATGTGTCTCCTGCATAATCATTCTCCTTAAATCACCAATATTAGGTATAACAACCCTATATTTGAAACACAAAATCTCATCGTTTATGTTAAAATCTCCATTTTATTTAGGATTCACCTTAACTTTATCCCAAATTTTAATGCAATATAGGTCTTGTAATTACATTTTGTTGACTTTTTCAATCAAGTCAACATGACTTCGGGTTAAGGTTGTTATATACCTCCTCTTAATCAAGGCATCAACTATTTTCCTTTCCTTTGATATATTATATACCAAATATATTCAGCTAAATATTCTATCCACCTTATTTGCCTTGCATTCAACATTAGTTGGGTAAATATGTACCTTAAGATTTGGTGATTTGTCCTTAGCTTTAAAGGATTTCCCAAGAAATAATGCCTCTAGATCTTAAGAGCATGGATAACTGCTACTAGATCCAGGTCATGCATAGCATAGTTCAACTCATGCTTCTTAAGTTTTATAGATTCACAGGCTCTTGTATCTTCATTTAAGGATAAAACTCCTCCCAATAATTCTAATTAAGCATATGTGCATATTGTAAAATTCTAAAAAGGACCAGGTATTTTGAAAATTTGTGTTGTAGTAAGTTTATTCTTTATCAATATAATCCATCCATATTTCTTGGAAATTGATTAGGGTACCATGGGATTTTATCTCATTCATCCCTAAAATAATATCAAAGGCTTGTAGTGGTTCTGCATATAAGTGACAAATAATTGATCCATTGGGTAAGGAAATATTGACATTGGATAAGCATTGACTCACTGAATAGGTTTTTCCAAACCCATACTCATATTTCTATTTTAGATCATTTGCTTGAATTCCTCTACACACCTTAAATGTATTCCACCATTCCAAGGTAACATATTGTAGATGAAGGATGGCCCAAAGAAATAATGTTTTAGGTGAGTATTTATTCATGGAAAGGTAGGTAACTAATTCATTCAACCATGAAAATCTCATAACTTCCTTATTTTCCACTAAATTTAGGTACCCTTACATTCTTCAAATCCTTGTATAATTTAGCCTCAATCCATTTGTTACCTCTTGGACTTCTCTAACATCTTGTATACCCTCTAAATCCCAATTATTAGATTTTGGGTTAAGAAGTATTTCCAACATTCATTGTTGTTGCTCCATATTCTCTTGTAGCAACTTGACTATTGATGTAATATTTTCCATTATTTTATTGAAGTCCTATGAACTTCCAGTTTGTTTTTCCTTTTAGATATGAGCTACAACTTCTTCCTACGTAGCTGGCCCTGGGTTCTTAGAATATCCCCCTCTCAAAAAAAGGTATCATTTCCTCCTATCCACAAAAATGATCTAGGTTAGGTAATGATCCTCAATAAGAAGCTATACCTTCTAGGATTTTTACTCCTTTGTCTAATTGGTCAAGATAACATGCAATACCCACTTTTCCCATATCAATTTAAGGTCCTTAGAAAAGTTAGGCTTCTTAACATTAGTGCATTAATTCAAGGTTCAACCTAGGTTATTTTCATGGAAACATTGAGTCCTACAACCTAGGCTCTAATACCAACTACAATGATCCACTTTCTTGACCAAAGAAAGAGAGTTATTTTTTTTTCTACAAGCTCATAGAGAAGACCCAATATTTTTCATCACTATAAGGAATATACCATCTTGATTTTATTGTCACTACAGATGACACTCAAGTGGACATGAGTGGTTAGCTTCTCATAATTCTTGGGGTTCATTTTTCTAATTTCACCATTAAAATAACACCATCGGTAGTCCTCCTATTTCCCATACAGTACCCTGTATGAGACAAGTTGACCACGACATAGGGATTACCCTTTAAGGACAATACTACTTAAAGTTGATGCCTATTCCCTAACCTTACATGCTATCATCTATGCATGTATACTATGGGATGATGCCTTAGTAATTAGTTAGTTTTATCTACCCATGAACTAACTAAGACCATTACCATTCACCTAGTAATGATCATGGTCATGCTTACCTACCTGCAAGGTACCACCACTATATTACCCTATGAATGATCTAGTGGATTATCCCATACCAATACACCATTAATATTCCCAAGTCTCATTTCTAGAAATCATCCAAGCCTCACCGCTAGGGTATATCATTCATAATTACCTAGTTGAATTGTCTACCTACAACTCAACTAGGATTAGGTACAACTCAAGTCTAAGGATTACTATTATGGTTCTAAAATTCAATCCCATAAACAAACCCTCTCAACCAAAGGGTCCTAAACAACATTTTTTCTAACTCTCCTCAAAATAAAATAGTCCTAAAATAAATCATATAAAAAATTCAATACTAACATCCATATATTATATTGATAAAACTAAACTATCTAGGTGCTTCTTTCAAAATATATGACTATAAATATGCATTTACTATATTTACATGGAAGTAAGTATTCAACATCTAAAAAATCATAACCATATTTCATCAATTAAATTCCATCATCCTCTTCCATAAACACAATTTATCCATCTTGCTATCAATAATTTATTTCCAATAAAACTTAACATAGAAGGAAAACATTAATTTATCTTTCATATTTTAAATAAATTCATGACAAGGAATTAAATATGTTTACAAATCATCTAATATTTAATTAAAGCCTTTACATAGCACAATATCTCTTAATCATTTCTCATTTCCAACTACAATATTATATTTCAAAAAATCAATACCCAAAGGTCACTAGTCTCATATTCTTTTTCAAAATCTTCTTCTTCATAAGTATTTTATACACTAGCTTTGATTTTAAATAAAGGGATTATGACAACCCTTTTAAATTAATATGCAAGCCTAAAATGCATCATGCAATAAATTTAGATAAGAACAATGCAATATTTTAGTTTAGATAGATTGTATGTGTAAGTCCAACATGCATCATACAAATAAATCCTTCAACAACAATGCAAGATATCAATTCTATGATAGAATGTATATGCAATTCTAACATGCATCATATAAATAAAACCATTAAATAAAAATTCAATATCCTAATTCCATAATAAAATGTATATGTAAGCCTAACATGCATCATACAATTTAAAATCATTCAATAACAATCCAAGATCTCAGTTCCATAATAGACTTCAAGCATTCTTCCAATGTGGGGATTCACTCTTTTAACCTCACCATTAGAAAATATATCATAATTCATCCTCCCCCATTTCCTTATGCTACCCTATAAGAAAACATCTTGATTATGGCGTGGGGTTACCCTTTAAGGCCCATAATACTTAAATGTGATGCCAATCCCCTAACCCTACATACTAGCACCTATGTAGGATTATTATAGCATAATGCTTATTAATCATAAATTAGAGAAGCCCATAATTTTCTCATTCAATTATGGTTCTTTTGCAACACAAGCCACATCCAATAAAATCATGTAAGAACAATACAAGATCAAGTGAAGCCCATACTTATCTCACTCAATTATGGATCTATTTTTTTTT
This sequence comes from Wollemia nobilis, assembly GCA_028583015.1. NCBI lineage: Eukaryota > Viridiplantae > Streptophyta > Pinopsida > Araucariales > Araucariaceae > Wollemia > Wollemia nobilis. The sequence goes on from JAQPPZ010001808.1 coordinate 1,607,442, forward strand.
TGGATAATAAAGGGTTGTACTTTGGTTCCCCAAACTTGATAAATTACATCTCTCTTCTTTATATCTTGAGATTTCACAAATAGATGCACTTCTCATATCAATTGAGATGCTATAGCTAGAAATCTACATTTTACATAAAATATCTGAATTATTGATTTTCATTTTCTGGATATTTTAAAATTCTTGTATGAATACAATTAATCTAGAATTTAGCAACTTTCTAGAAATTTTTCTACAACAACCTTCACAATTCCAAAACTTCATCTCTACTATATATACCTTCCATCTTAGTAGAGTAATATTTCTAAAACATCGCACAATCATAGTCTACTTTACCAAATTTGGATTGCTAGTTTCCTTCCTAAAATACAAGTGCAACCACAAAATTATAATAAATGGTCTAAAAGAAAACACATTATTGTTACAAAATAAAGCAAATAATACCAATGGAAAACATAAAAATAAATCTTATTCATAAATTGATTCAGGAAATCAACATTTTTTTGTCAACTTTAACTAAAATTTCTACTTCCTCTAACCATGGAAACAAGAATTTAACTTCATGATCCTCAATAAAAACCTCTATATTGGATAGCTTATCTGCATATTTGATTCCTTCCTTTAATATGTGTGTAAACCTGATTTCTTCAAACTCTTTAGCAAGATATTGAATTTCTACAATTACCTATTGTATATTCCATGGAGCCTTTGCTTTCCTCAAAATTGCATTAATTACTATGAGATAATCACCTTCCATCCATACTCTATTCCATTTCATTTGTTTACATATTTTTAACCCTTTTAAAGCTTCCCAAGCTTCAACTTCATTATTTATCTTAAATCCACTATTGAAAGCATAATGAGACAAAATATCTCTATTATTTTCTAATTATTCCTCCTCCTCCTCTTGGTTCTAGATTTCCTTTAGATGCTCCATAAAAATTCAATTTAACCCACTCCACATCTGATTTTTCCACTTTATATTCTTTGCGTTCTTTTTGTTTCTCTTGTACCCAACATCATAGTTCCATTTAATGACTTGAATCCATCTATCAAGGATTTCTACTTCCAAATTAGGGACTAGATGAGTTGATAGGGTTGGTTTAGACTCCTCTATGGCTAAACATATCTTCTTTTTCATTACCTCTAAAATGCTTTCCTTTCCTTTAAATATTATTCTATTCCTTTCTAAACATATAGCCCAAAGTATTATTTCTTTTGATATATCCCATATTTTTTGTAAAGCCTCACTTTTATAAGTGCTCTACCATTGCTTTAACCAATCTTGAATTCTTCTATTCATCACCATGCATTTACCAAACATATTAATAATCCATTGCCATAGATTCTAGACTATTGAGCAATGTCCCAAGAGATGGTCTATACTCTCTTTGTCCTTATTATAGAAAATACATTGAGAGGGGCCATGAAAACCCCTTTTTATAAGATTATCCCAGGATAAGATTCTTCAATGAACTACTAGCCAAAAAAACATTTTGAATTTAGGAATGCTTGGGCTATCCCAAATATCTCTCCATATTTCAGTGACATTATTATTTTTTTGGTGTTGAACATTATATCCATTTCTCATTGTGTATTCTCCTAAGCTATTCAACTCCCAAATCAATTTATCCTTAGATCCCAAATCACAGTTGTTATCTTTCTACTCAATTTACTCCTAGCATCAATGTCTTGTATACTTGTAAGAAAATATTCTTTCCATTTGTATCTTCCTTCTCGATTCTTGTACAAAATGTTTGAAATCCTATCACCATATTTGTCTTGAAGCAATCTCATCCAAGGTTTCAAAATTAGATATAAATTGAGTGGTTTTTTATCACACCAAGTATTCATCCAAATATAAAATTTTCCACCACTCATATTAAACCTTTAATAATAAGATCAATAAATTTTTGTAAACCATTCCAAAGAGTAAAATTATTTGGTAGAGAGAATTTAGTAAATATTAAACTTGGGTTATTGGTATCAACATACTTAGAAGATTTTTTACCGATTGTATTTGACTCTCTTTGTACAATCTCCATATAAATTTTTTCCTAGGAGCTAAGTTTACATTTGTAAGAAATCTTAAACCAAGACCTCTCCTAGTTTTATCATCACACAACTTGCTCCGTTTCACCAAAAAAAATTTACTTTTATCATGTAAACCTAACCATAAAAAGGATTGCATCATATAGATTAATTTTTTTTCAACTGATTTTGGCATAGAATACAATGACATATAATATGTTGGAATGGCTTGTAAAACTGAATTAATTAACTGCAATCTTCTCGCTAATGATCACCATCTACCTTTCCAAGCTGGAATTTTATTCTAAACTTTACTAATAATTGGATTCCATAAATCGATCATCATTCTCCCCTCAAATAAAGGCATCCCAAGATAAGTTGTTGGAAAATTTGCCTCCTATATTTGAAGCAATCTACAAATGCTTTCTTTGATATTAGTAGGAGTGTTAAGGAAGGAAATTTTGGATTTAGTCCTATTAACTATTTTCCATAAAGCTCTTTTGTACTCTTTTAAAAATTTATTCAAAGCTCTGGCTTCATTTATCCTTGCCCTTCCAAAAAGGGTTGTATCATCTACAAACAGTTGATGGGTGATGTTATTTATGTTATTACTAACCTTAAGACTACTTATAAGTCCATATTTATAAGCCTTTTTTAATTTTCTACTCAAAACTTCTACCATAATAATGAACAAATAAGGAGATAAAGGATCTCCTTGTCTAAGGCATCTCTTGGATTTAAAATATTTTGTTACTAACCCATTGACCAACACTACTAAATAATAAAATCTAGAGACACAAGATTTAATCCATATAACCCATTTCTTCTCGAAACCAAACTTATCTAAAACTACAAAAATAAAATCCCATTTAACCCTATCATAGGCTTTACTCATATCAAGTTTTAAAATCATTGCTTTCTCTTTTCTTGAAGTTTTTGAATGTATAACTTCATGAGATACTATGATCCCATCTAGAATTTGTTTTCCTTTCACAAATACTCCTTGCTCTTATGAAATGATTTTTTTCTAACAATGGCCTTAATCTATTCACCATCACTTTGTAAATAATCTTATATGCCGTATTACATAGGCTTATGGATCTAAAACAATCAAACAATTTAGCATCCTTCTTTTTGTAATTAGGGTAATATATGTTGCATTTATTTTATAAGGTATGAATTGTATTACCCTAGACTGTTCCACTACCACCAATAAATAATACTTTACTATATCCTAATTATGTTGGTAAAAATTTGTAGAGAGCCCATATGGACCTAGGGATTTATCCTTATTAAAATATAAAATATTTAAATGAACTTCTTCTAGAGTAATAGGCTCCATCAATTTCCTATTGTCTTCATTTGTTATAACTGAAGGAACATCTTAAAGAAGTTTATCATTAAGAACTGCAGTCTCCTCTAAACCTAGAATATTATGATAAAATGACTTTACCTCTTTTCTATTTTCACTCTGATATTCAATCCAAACCCCTTCTATATATTTAATTCTACTAATTTTGGAATTTGATATCTATACTATAGCCATCCTATGAAAAAATTTGTATTTTTCACCTTCTTTTAACCAAGTTTGTCTTGATTTTAATCTCCATAATTTATCTTCCTTACTCAAAATATTATGATATTCACTAAGAAACTTCCTTTCATCTAAGCTTCTATTATTATCATCACGATTTTAGAATTTTGAAAGTTTATATTTTAGTTCTTCTTTATTCTCATTTTTTTTTTAAAGGTGTTCTTGTTCCATTCTTTTAATCTATGTCATAGTTTTAACTTGGTTTGGAAGAGAATACAACCCACCATTACCTAAAGAATTCCACATTTGAGCTATCATGTCAACATATTGAGGATGGCCTTTCTACATCTACAATATGATCTTTTTTAATTCACTTACCACCATTTTAGCTCTTATTGGCCAGTGATCTGAACCAATCTTTGTTAAGGTATTAATTTTAGTACAAGTTCCTTCATCTAGCCAATGATATAAGAGAATGCATTTGTCTAAATTTTTTGCTATCAGGTTCTGGCCTCTCCTATTGTTGGTCCATGTATTCTTCAAAATAAACTTCCCATAGATTATTATTTTGAATAAAAGCTGAGAAATATTTCATACTATGGGTCAATATCCTAATTCCTCCAAAGTTTTCATCCAACTTGGTTATGGCATTAAAATATCTAATGATCATGAATTAGGTTTCTTGTTCTTTACTTCTCATAAAGGCTTCAATCCTAGTTTAAAATCCTAATCTACTTGACTAAGTTATAGGTCCATAGACATTGATAAGGATGAAATGAATATATACAAAGTAGCAAGTGATTAAAGAGGCTATATAATTCCTAGTTTTATGAATAGTTACACAAGAGGTTATAGAAGGATTCCAACAAGTTATAATTCCCCCTGTCACTCCTTAATAATCCATAGCATCTCATTCACATCTTACCCTTACTACTTTTATAAAATTTTAAACTTCTTTTATCATTTTAGTTTCCTAGATACAAAGAATATCAGGTTTATTACTTAAACATAGGTCCCTAATACACCTCTGCTTTGAGGAGGACTTAGCACCCCTTATATTCCATGAGATAATAATCATGTTTCAATAGGGGATTTTGGCCCCTACTATGTATTACCAATATCATTTTGTTGTTTGGTAAAGAGAATTTAAACCAACTTAGTTTGTGTTCCTTTCTCTATGTTTGTTCTTGCTTCTTTGGGTATTGCTTGATAATTTGAGGGGTATTCTCATTTTTCCTTGCCTATATTAGGAGTAGGTCTTATTATTATATTCCTAAATATTCTTTCACAATTTTTTTCATCATATTTATCCTCTCCTAGCTCTATTATAGAAGCTTTTGACTTGTCCTACTCATTTTTTGGTATTTCCTTATTAATGGTAGAGGTATTAACTTCTAAAATTACATTTTCTTTACCAATTACTTTCTTATGAATGGTGCATGGTACTTAAAAAGAGTGTTCAAAATATGATGAGATGCATTCCTTAGGTTCATCGATAATGTTCTTCCTTAAATTAGGATCATTCTGAATAGACAGTTCCTTATTAATATGTTGAAATTGTTGTACAATATCCTCTAAGTTTTGATCTACTTTTTCTTCATAGGCTAAAGCCTCAAAAGAGTTGGTATTTATTCCAATATCCTTCCTTATTGGTCTCCACTATTTATTTTATTTTATATATCTAGATCTATTTCTTGGAATTTAAAAACCATCTTCATTCATAACCATTTGTAAGTTTCTTGTGTGGTTTTCTACAAATGATTTTGTTAGGCTCTTCTTGGGGTATGATCTCTCAATATGCTCCACCTCATGACATCTTCTGCATCTAAAAGATATGTTTTCATAATCTATAGTTTGGGTCCACATATTATCCCCATACTTAAGAATGATTGATTTTGGTAAAGCTTTACTTATATCAATCATGACCAATATTTGAGCATAAATAGCCAAAAATCCATCTTTTGTCATATCTAAAATCTCAAGGAGTTATCCTAAAGTTTTTCCTATTGCCTTGAAGGTATATATTTCTTAATATTCAATGGGTAATCCAAACATCATAACCCAGACTCGAACTAGGGCTAGATTTACATTTTCAGGTGACAAGCCTTCATACCAATGAGTAAGGAAGAGTCCTTCTCTTCCCATAAACCAAGAACCCCCTTTTAGGATTATTTCTCTTTCTTCCATAAACAAAAAATGGCTAGGAAGAAACCTTTGGGAAGAAATTATAGAATCACTCCTGGAGACTTCCAACTCCTATCAATCCATTTTCTCAAGGTTGAAGCCCTTGACCAATACCCATTAAATTTACTAAAAACTACCCTATCTTGGAGAAACAAGGATCTCTCTGAGGTGTGTTCACTAACCTCTACCACTAGATATGATTCTAAGTATTTAACTATAAATCGATCCATGGAAAGGAAACTAAAACTCAAAATCTATTGAAATTTATCTAAATATCCTATAACAAATATAATATTTGATAAAAACTTTATAAGATTATTCATGCACAATTTCTAAGATAAAGAAAGGGGGAAAAAACTTAGCTGAAAAATTCTTTTTCTATATATAATTTCTTTCATCGCTAGCCCTTCATTGCTCTTCCCATCGTTCAAAACCTAGATAGCAAGTATTTGTAATTTTATTTTTTATGACTTGAAAAATTGTCACTACCCTTGTTCAAAATAGTTGACTTTATAGTGTCATATATCTCTTAATATTGCTTAGATATTTACATATGACCACTCATTTTAAATAAATTCAAATTCTGCACAAGTTGGTCCAAGAATCAGCTGAAGTAGGTAAATCTTCGCAAAAATATAGCTCCTAAAAGATAAGATATTTTTCAGGAAAAAAACCCTAATCGTTTGCACTTCACATATAATAAATTAAAAGTTACTACTCAATTATGGATATATTGCTACACAACCCACATTCAATAAAATCATTCAAGAACTTCTCTCACTTAATTATGAATTTATTGCTACACAAGCCACCAAATCATGCAAGAACAATGCAAGATTGAGTGAATCCCATACTTCTCTCACTCAATTATGGGTCTATTACTACACTAGTCACATCTAAATCATGCGAAAACAATGCAATATCTAGAGAAGCCCTTACTTATCTCAACCAACTATGGATCTAGTGCTACAAGCAACATCCATCTCTTTGGGTAAACTGCTATTCAACCTTTCATGATTAAATAGTAATAATTCCCTCATTTCTTAAAATATAGAAACATTCTCAATACATTATTCCATTATTTTATTTTATTTTCAATGGGTTATAGGGGATGGAAACATGCCCCACCCATATTAAGTCATCACCACATAGTGGTATTACAACAAAGCTTGGATATTATCCATGTATTAATTGAAAAGATTTAAACCTAGATCTCCTCCTTGTAATGTTGAGGAATTTAACCGATTTATCTAATGCCACTTGATTCCATTATTATTTTTTAATGAGTTTACACAAATTTTTATAAGGGGTCTTGGTCCCATCATATTGAGTGGGGTTTGAACCTTGGACCTTTGAAATAGAGGCCAAATCCCTTACCACTATAGAAATATTGTAGCTATTGAATGAGTTTACACAGTCTTTTATGATAGGTCTCGATCCCCTCATTTTGAGTGGGGTTTGAACCTTGGACCTCTCAAAAAGAGATCAAAGCCCTTACCACTATAGTAAGGTTGGAGCTTCTTTTTTCAAATGATTTTACATAGGTTTTTATGAAGGGTCTTGGTTCCCTCATATCGAGTGGGGTTTGAACCTTGGACCTCCCAAAGAGAGGCCAAATCCCTTACCACTACAGTAAGCTTGCAACTATTCCATTATTATTTTTTACCATTCTTTATAACATGGGTTTATTACTCTTCTAATAACCCCAACTATAATCCTTATAATTAATAAATTAATATTGAAAAATAAACAAACACATTATTTAATCAATATTAATAAGACAAAGTCTTCAATATTCTATTAATATTAATTAATAGTTTCATCCCTATGACTTAATAAAACTATTAATTAATTACATAATTAATAAATTAATATTGATAAATAAACCAACACATTATTTAATCAATATTAATAAGATAAAAGTCTTCAATATTAATTAATAGTTTCATCCCTATGACTTAATAAAACTATTAATTAATTACATAATTAATATATTAATATTGATAAATAAACCAACACATTATTTCATCAATATCAATAGTTTCATCCTTATGACTCAATAAAACTATTAATTAATTATATAATTAATAAATTAATATTAATAAATAAACAAAAATATTAATATTTTGGCATAAAATTATTAATATATTATGAACTTATCCAAATTTTATAAAATTAATAAATAACTATAAACTCAAATATATCAATCAATTCAAGCTTACTGCTTTGGTAAGGGCTTTGGTCTCTCTTTGAGAGGTCCAAGGTTCAAACCCCACTTAGTATGAGGGGACTGTGGCCCCTCATAAAAACATGTGTAAACTCATTGATATCAAGTGTCATTAGCTCAACTGGTTATATTCCTCTACATTTAAGGAGGAGACTAAGGTTCAAATATTGCCAAGTGATACATGGATAATATCCAAGAATTGTTGCAATACCACTATATGGTGATGATGTAATATGGGTGAGGTCTTATGACCATGATCTACTCAAGGAAGCTACCTATTTTCCAAGAAGCAACAATTTCTCTTTATATTTAGAACTCATGTGGCCGATTGTCAAAACTATTTTCCAAATCCTAGATTTAAAGCAACTTGGCTTTTAGATGAGGTTAAAATAATTTTCTAAAAATGTCAAATTTATATGGTTTTAACCTTAATGCTTCCATTTGATGTTTCAAAAAATATTTTCTAGAATCATCGTATTAATTTTGGCTTTACATTTATGTGAAACTTAAAATAGCATTATAAACATATCACAAAGAATGAGAAAAGAATCAATGAAAAGATATTACTTTTGCATTGTTTTCACACACACTAGGTTACAAAATAAACAACTTCTATTTTTATATATTTTAGTATCCAAAATTTGGAATTAGGCAAGATTGGATGATGGAAAAGAAGTGTTAAAATTCAGCATAACAATCATACAAAATGTTTTTCATTCAAGAAGAAACTAGAAAAAAAATACCTCCATAGTAACAAACTCCAAGTATCTCTTTCCTCTTTCTCCAATATTCCCTTGTCAATTTTTTCTTCTAGCCCATGATCCCCCAAAAACTTGGTAGAAAAAGAAATCATATAATGTTCGGAGGAAAATGGAAGATCAAGGGTCGGAGGTGACTTCTTAATTATTCGCAATGCATGCCTACCACCCATCCTCTTTTGCTAGAGCATTTCCAGCTCGTTACACAAAAAGGGTAACTACCCATAAAAATCTAATTATTACGTTACAAAAATATTTTGAGCATTTCCAACTTTCCAAAAATAATAAATAAAATGAAATTATTTTAGTATTTATTAATCAAGCCCCCCTTTATAAAGTTTAACTTATTAAATATAATATTAACCTACTAATACTCTTAAAGAAAAATATTAATAATTAAATCATTCACTCATCTCATAGCATTAATTTAATATTATTATTACTTTCTAATGCTAGTGTTAATTACTAACATTAGTGTAATATATTTTTAAAAACAAGATAATAATAATTAAATTAATTACTCACTTCATAAAATTAATTTAATTACTACCAAATGTTAATATTAATCATTAACATCGACATTTAACATTTTTTTTATTAACCTCGTGGAATTGGTAGCCACCATGGTAATCCGTGCAGTCCACCCCTATAACCACTAAGTTGCATTCATGTTGAACCTTTTATGCCACTGGGAACACATTGGAATATGGACAAGCACCCAATTCGACGAGGTCCGAGATTTGAACCTTGGAAATTCATCCCCCTTACGAGGTTTCGCCGAACCAGTTGGTCTACACCTCGGACCTCGATATTTAACATTTTAATTATTAATAATACTAACATTATTATTAATATCTTACTAGATAAAATATTAACCAAACAAATTACATACTTCAAAACACATGTATAAATGCATCCTAATGATAAATCACAAGTTTAAGCAACACAAAGGCTCTTGCTAAAATATGCCCTTGCTTGAAATAAGATGCAAATCAACAATAAACAATAATATGCACAAACAATACTTTTCCTTAAGCAAGAGGCATTATGATAACTACAAGGTTATCACCCACCTATGAAGGATCCCCTAAGCATAGGGTAAGGGCTCTTTTGCTTTTATAGCAACCTCCTTGCTCGATGATGCATTTTTAATCACACATACACACATGCAAATGCATCTACATGATTGTTTTACCCTTGTGGTTGTCAATGAAAATTCATCCATCATTTTCCATTTCTCTCAACTCCGGTGGTTGTCCCATACCAATCCACCTATGAGAGTACATGGTCCTACAACACCAAAATTCATCAATAGTACCATATTCTAAAAATAGCATAAGTCAAATTTAAGATACATAAAGTACAACTATCAACTTATCTTGATAGAATAGAATATGATCATGCATTAATTATCAACACATTATTACATCAATCAAACAACAAGGGAAGGTTCTACAAAAAAGGGGTCATTACACTAGTGCTCAAATGGAACTTAGACTAAGCAAAACCAAGAAAGCATGATAAGCTATAATCACTGATGAGAACATCCAAAACATAAGGAATACTATTATTATTTTGTAAAAACACGTGAGACTTCACATAAATCTCACGTTGGATTATTTTTAGGTTGTTATCCAAGTTGTTAGCTCAAGTTAGCTACTTGTTGGATTATTATTATGTATTTGGTGCTATTTAAGCACCCACTAAATAATGTAAAAGTTAGTTCAATGTGATTCCATATTAGTTTGTATTAGAGCAGCATGATCTAGCTATCTATGAGGGGGAATTTTTCATGAGGGAAGTTTACCCTCTCCTTCTCTTTCATAAATTTCATTTGACACCCTTATTGTACATTAGTTTTAGTCATTTGCTTTTTTTTGGAGTATCCTGTTTGTCCATAAAAATTCCTCCTTGGTTTTTATGATTTGATAAGAGAGGATGAATCAACTTTTTGTTAATATTTATGAATCCCACAAGAGGATATTGGTTGTGTCTCCCCATGATGGCGCCCCTCAAGCAAATAAATTGCTAGGAGTTAGGGCCATAATTTACCCCTAGGACCACTATAGTGGTCATGGTGGACTCCCTTCTATCCTTGGAATTCCTCTATCAAAATTTATAGCTTCACCTTGTTGGCCATAATCCATGGTCCCTGATGTACCTGTACCTTAGTGTTTTCGACGTACTCAAGATACCTCATGATTGATTTTGATGGTCTCTGTCAATCAAGGTATTTTATCTCTAATATGGAATGCTTATGTGTGCAATCCAAATAGATTGTTCATGCATGAGCTGGCCAATGTATCTATTGGAACCAAATTTAGATTTTTATTTAATAGGGGTATGCATTTTCATGTTATGATTTTTGCATGTTTTACCTGTAACTTAGGTACATGTTTCAGTCTATTGGACCACTTGTAAGGAGTACAATGCCAAGGTCGAATTAGAGCTCAACAAGATCTATGATTAAATCTTGTATCACTTGGACTCACACCTTATTTTGGATTCCACCATGAGGGAGTCAAAGGTGTTATCTTAGGGGTGATTATCATTGGTATCTTGTATATTTTAAGACCAACAGTAACATAAAGGATATAGTTGAGAGCACCATTCTTACTTACAAGTCTATGCAAGACATTGTTGTGTTTGAGATAACCTTGACTCATCCTATCAGGCTAGGATTTTTTATGATAATATCATATTATGAACTTCAAAAAATGTTCACAATGTTGTCAGTTCAAGAATTTATCAGTTTATTTTCTTTCCTTCAATTAACAAACACCATCTACCACAATTCTTCTAACATTATGTGGGTAAAATATTATCATAATAGTCATGGTCAATGGAGATTTGGTTTGTTGTTGAGAAGGACATAAAAATGGAGATCATCATAGTTGGTGATAGACTGGAAGATCTACTCTTGTTCTTATCTTACGAGAGCACAATATCCCTACCATGCATGTGATGAATAGGAGGATTTCATATGCGACAATGTGGAGAGATCTTTCATAGGCCATGGGGGAGGATTTACATGTCCAACCGGTCCAAGAATAAAACAACCATGATTGTGAACAAAAATGTGACACATGGTGTACGAGGCTGAGGCACTAGATTATCTGAATCCAATCTATCTATGCATTTACCTATTTGAGCTCAACATTGACTGGGTATTGGTGCACTGCACATTGGCACCATTTTTAAACTATTTTGATTAATTTTACAAAGGCTTAATTCTATGCACTAGGGTTATCCATAAGGGGTCAGATCCAAAATCCAAGTTTCAAAATCTAGATGAATCAATTTTAAAATCTAGATAAATCCTAGCCAAATTTGTGTAGGAGATGTGGCAAATTGCATTTTGTTTCCACCAAAAATTATAATGGGGCAATTTTTTATTATTTTAGTTTGGAGGGTGTAAAACTAGGACTTCCTAAAAGGTCACCCATCTGAGTACTACTCTAGTCGAGTATGCTTAACTATGGACAGGAAAACATCAAGTCATATTGGTTTTTTGAAATTTTTATTGTGGTTTTGAGAAGGTCTAAAAAAAAGATATTCTTTGCAAAAAATAAATTGCATTCGGATGTAGATTTGCACTCAAATTCAAGCTAGTTGTAAAATTACACCCGATGTGGATCGGGTGAACAATTGCATCCGACCTGCATCTAGGTGCAAAACCAGGTCATGTGTAATTTTTTAGCTAGCTCACTTCCAGATGCAAAAAGTGCACTGGATGCAGGTCGACTGCGAAATTACACCCAGCCTGCATTCAGATGCAGATTTATACCTAGATGCAAGTCGAATGCAATTTTGTAATCAAACCAGATCCGGGTGCACTCTTGCATCCGGATGCCGTCTGACTATAAATTACACCCTAAATGTACTTTGGTGCAAAAAAAGTACACTCGATCCACACATTTTACTACTATAGGTCATTTTTCAATAAGAATGAATGTTTTAGTTGTATGGGTATCATTGTCATGTTAGGTATTTATTAGTATAATAGGTGAATTTGGGAGGATAATTAAAAAGTTTTATAATTTCAAGGAAAAAAGGATCAGAACCATACCTATACAACTAAAACATTCATTCTTATCAAAAAATTACCTATAGTAGAAAAAAATGTGGTCTGACTGCACTTTTTTTGCACTAGAGTACAGGTCAGGTGTAATTTTATAGTCGAATCACATTTGGATGCAAGGGTGCACTCAGATACGGGTCGATTGTAAAATTACACTTGACCCACATTCGAATGAAGTTTTTCACCATAATGTAGGTCGGATGCAATTTTGCAATCAACCCACATCCGAGTGTACTCTTGCATCCAGATGTGATCCGACTATAAAATTACACCTGACCCGTACTCTGGTGCAAAAAAGTGCACTCGATCCGCACTTTTTGCTACTACAGGTCATTTTTCGATAAGAATAAATTTTTTGGTTGTATGGATATGGTTGTCATGTTAGGTATATATTAGTATAAGAGGTGAATTTGGTAGGATAATTAAAAAAAATTATAATTTCAAGGCAAAAAGGATCCTCGATTTGGGCAGGAGTGCTAGCGATTTAAAAAAATGGCTATATTATTTTTAACGTGTGGCGAGGTGACCTCTAAAATTTTTTTTGATCCCAAAAATTTTAGGCAAATAGGTCAACATCCAAGGGTTCCAAATTCACCAATTTCCATTTTCAAAAAATGCTAATATTCATGAATTTACGAAGATTCACCGCTATGCATAATCTTGTTATGCACCTTTATTTTTAATTAATTATCTTGGAATAATTAATTAAATTTTACAACTTGTATGAAGGTGCTTAGTTCCTATTTTGGAATTTATTGTCTAAAGCCATTTTATGCCTTTGTAATATTTTGTCCTTTATAGATTTTTAATATGGAGTGCATTGAAGAACACAAGCTTATCCTGAGAGGGGGGGTGAACAGTATAAGACCACTTTTTACTTTATTTTCAAATCAATATCAATTAATGTCCTTAATTTTAATAACAAAATATAGTAGTATGCATTAATAACTCAGATAGTAGTATTAAGCAAGAGCACAAGTCACCACACATAATTGAGACACAATATTTAATGTGGTTCCCCTAATGTGGGGTACTCCACCAGATAATATCCTTATAATATTTCACACAAAAATAAGGATCCTTATCCAATACAATGATTTCTTTGATCTGCTCAAATCTAGGCAATAAAAATTTCACATAGAACTTGTCCAAATCTGAATAACAAGCTCACACAAAACATGTCCAAAATTGAATAACATGATTACATAGAACTTGTCTAAATCTGCTTCAACAAGCTCACCAAGAACTTGTCCAAATCTGCTCTAGCAAGCTCACCAAGAACTTGCCCAAATCTACTCCAACAAGCTTACCAAGAACTTGTCCAAATCTGCTCTAGCAAGCTCACCAAAAACTTTCCCAAATCTTCTCTAACAAGCTCACCAAGAACTTGTCCAAATCTGCTCTATAAATCTCACCAAGAACTTGCCCAAATATGCTCTAGCAAGCTCATCAAGAACTTGCTTAAATATGTCCACAAATATGTCCCAAAAACTATCCACAAAGTTGTCCCAAAACTGTCCACAAAGCTATCCACAAAGGTATCCAAAAATATCCACAAAGCTATCACAAAACTATCCATAAAGCTGTCCCAAAACTGTCCACAAAGCTATCCACAAAGCCTTCTCAAGGGCTCAATAAATCATGCTCAAGTAGTACTCAAATCTCATCCACAAATATATCAAGGTAAAGCTCAAAGATGAACTCAACAATGAATGACAATGTACTCTTCAATGGATGACAACAATGATCCACAATGATCTCAATTCAACTCAACTCAAATCAACTCATAGAAGCATAAAGAGAATTGTTAGAGACTCAATATGTTCTAAGCTCAATCTCAACTCAACTCAAATCAGAATTATGGAATTAGTTTGTTTCATGGAACTTGACCAATCACGTTACACAATCACTTGAATAGGCTCAATCAACTCAACTCAACCAATTACCACAAGGGACTACTCTTTCTCACAAAAACCCTAGTCCAATCATGTATCAACCAACTCAAATGTTTCCAACAATGATCAACCATAAAACTCACATAACAATGATACTCATGTTCTTTTCAAGTTCTTTCACAACCAATGGGCTTCAACGACTATGCTTATAAAACAAGATTTAAACACAACTCTCAAACCATAAAACATTGAAGCATTCAACCAACCACTTTCAAAAAGGAAACCACAATCAATACTTTTCACTCCAATTATATTTCATAAATCAACCACCATAAACAATCAATAGGAGAATGTGCCCATACTTTTCGATGCCAAGAAGTTATCCATAAATTCTGCCACACTAAACACAACTTTCCTTTCCAATCTCAATAAGGGTTAGTGGACTTCAAATAATAATCACAAGATAAGCATAACTCAATTTACACCTTTTTACTCCAACTTAATAAACACATCCATCAAAGTCCTTTTTAATAAAATTTCTTATCAAAAATAATAATCAATAAGGCTCTCAAAAATATTTTATAACAACTCCTTATTTCTCCTAAATATTAATTTTTAATTTCATGAATATCAAAATAAATCAACAACTCATCCACCTCTGAAATAATAATCATAGCCCTTATAAAAATAAATTTTAATTAAAAACTTTAATTATTCCTTAACCACTTTATAACTCCTATCCTAGGGCATCAACGAAATTAATTAGAGCAAAACGTAATTACCTCCTCAAGGGGATTCAAACCCCCAACTTGCACACACCGTGAGCACCTTAGCCATGGCTAAGGTTGCCACATGAGCTAGCCACTCATTCGAAAGGAAAAGACACGACGTGCCTTAAGTTCTTCCTCCCTTCCACGCAAACCAAAAGTGCTTCGAGCACTTTTCTTCCAATGAATTTGAATGTAGTCAAGGAGATTCGAAACTTGACGTAAAGTGCTGCCACACACCTTAAAAAAAATCCAATTGCCAATGCACCACTCTGCCCATAATTTCTTGGATTTATTCGATGTCTCCCTTTTCAAAACTATTTTCACACAAGCTCTCTTCGGATGCTTAACCAATGATTAACATGAGCAAGGATTAATTTCAAATGAACCTTAGGATCCCCCTTTATATATTCTTCTCCTTATTTTTGATGACGTCAGCACATTATTGATTTTACCTCTTTATTTAGACGTCGGCGCTAACTTTAATTTTAATTTTAAAATTTAAATTTAAATTTTAAATAATTAAAATTTAAACTAAATATTTAAAATTAAATATCTCCATCACCAGGGCACATTTTTCGACGAAACGAAAGGCCAACCTAGGTTTTAAGAAAAACCCATTTCAAATCTGCCATTCATGGTTTTAAATAAAAACTTTTATTTTGTATGCCTTGGTTTTTACAAAAACCCTGAATTTATCCATGCTTTCCAAAATATCATCTGCCCACCAAAACTCAATGTGATCCATATGCCATTAATGATTCATGTGTCATCAATGACAACATAAAATAACTCAAATTTCCAACATGCATGTGGTACCTGATACTCCTTAATACAAGTGAACCCCATAACTAGTAATATCCTCTATAACACTTGTTAGTTGAGCAACTGGTTATTCATGCAATCCGATAAGATGAGTAGATCACCATAAGGATACTTGGAGGATTTGTGCACTTGTTATTTTATCTCTTTTTGTTGCAATTTCCTCCATAATGAATCAACCATAGTTTTGAGGCTGGTATAGGCTGCTAGTTGAGGTGCATACTTCTAGTTATGGGAGGCTAGTAAGAAGGTGTGGCAAAAAAATTGATCTACTTCATTTTATTCCCAATGCTTAGTTTTAGGTTATTGCTAACTAAAGCACAATTTCAATGGTTAGGTGATATGTTTGATTTGTTTCAAGCCAACTTGTATCACAATTTTTTGAAGCATGAATGATGTAAATAGCTAGTACTATTTTAAGAAGAAGAAATATCCTACTATAGCCCTTGGATCATAGTTTGCTTTTGATACTCCCTTTGAAGAAGTGGTAGTGATTCCTTGGTGGTGATTGCTGCTCTTTGTGATAGATCAAAGCCTTCTAAAAGGTCTTCATTTTCTTCATCAGTTCGAGGACTATATTTTGGGCACTTGTACACTCTCATGTTTGCTCCCACTTTCTTGTAAAAACATTAGATTCCAATTCTTCTATGGTTGGGAGGAATGATGAGGACATCCAAAACATAATATAAACTATTATTATTTTGTAAAAATATGTGAGACTTCACATCAAGCTCATGTTGGATTATTTTTAGGTTGTTAGCCAAGTTGTTGGCTCAAGTTAACTAATTATTGGATTATTTTTATGTGTGTGGTGTTATTTAAGCACCCACTAAATAATGCAAAAGTGAGTTTAATGTGATTCCACATCAATCGCTTTGGTCTGGTCCATATCGAATCTTAGGAAGAAAATAAGTAAATTCATACAAACTTCAAGACATGGATGGTCATTTTTTACCAATTTTGATGAACGAATAATATTTAAAGTATTAATCATATAAGAGTGTGACATTGATGTGTACATATGTAAATAGTGATATATGTATATATAATTATAGCGGCAGTAGCATTGTTTTAGCAATGGAAGCTGATTGACTAAGAATTATGCTTGGTAGCCACAAAATTTTGAATTCCAATAATATAATTGGCCTAAAGCTTTACAATCTTATAAAAGAACATGCATTGCAAATGTTTACATGAACTTTTAGTTCCAAGGAAGTTATTTTTCATAAAATCTAAGCACACACAATACTCGACATTAAATTAGCAATGGTTGTTATTTGTAAGTTCTTCTTGCTATATAAATAGGGCCATAAAGAAGCAACGTACATTAGAGAATTTAATAGTCAAAGGAGTAAAATATTATAGAACTGTTGAAATACTTTGTGTAAGAAAAAATCTACATAATTACCTATACCTATGACTATAGAAGGAATTCACTAGTGCAAAATAACTTGAGGTAAGAGAGGGTAGAAAGTGTAGAATACTACTAAGGATCTACAAGACATACTAACTAACATTTGTGAACCTATCATCACAATATTATTAAAATTTGAAGAGCTTCAAAGAAATGTCGAACGACATGTATGGCAAACGTTTACATGAACTTTCAGTTCCAAGAAAATATTTTGTCATAAAAGCTAAGCACATGCAATCCTCAAAATTAAATTAGAAATAATTTTTCTTTGCAAGTGCTTCTTGCTATATAAACGGGGGTAGAAATAAGCAATGCACATTAGAGCATTTAGTAGTAGAAGGAGAAAAATATTATATAATTGTTGAAACACTCTACACGAGAGAAAAGATACATAATTGCCTATGCCTATGACTATATAAGGAATTCAGTAGTGCAAAATAGCTTGAGGTAAGCTAGGGTAGAAATTCTAGAAGACTACTAAGGATATGTAAGATAAACTAACTAACATCCATGACCCTATCATCACAATAAAATCAAAATGGAAGAGCTCCAAAGAAGGGTCAAAGGAAAATACAACAAGAATGTTATGTAGCAAGTTAGAGGCTACTCCTTGGATTTCTCTCTTGTCCAGATAAATGCCTAGGTTTTTCCGCCTCTTCCTTGATATTTTCAAAGCAATTGCTAAAAATTATGACCTAGAAATGGTGATGGTGTATGAAATAAAAAGGAGAGGACTATTTACCATCATAGAAAAGATTTTTCAATAGGAGCACAACCAATTACAAGACCTAAGCCTAGTGACATACATGAATAGAAGATATTTTTAAAGAAAGATACTATTAAATCTTGGTGAGGTAAGCATATAGGGAAAATCCCAAATGACTTGCCAAAAAACCCTATAAAGCTCCAAAAAATTTAAGAACTTTATATGTTATATAAATAGTATTGTCCATATTAGCTGAAATTCTAGGGTTGGATTTTGACACGTATGTATATGACTATCAAATCTTCATTACTTATGTAGTAATTAACACACACAACTATGATGGTTCAAGTGCTAGTAACCCTATATTCATTTTTACTTGGCACACTTTCTAAGTTGTCAAATCCATAGTCAATTGGTTGCCCTCAAGTTAAAAGAAAGTGAGAAATTCCACTACCCCTCACATTTAGCATGGTTATTTATTTTGTATATACCCCTAGAAGTACATAGTATTAAGCTACATACAAGATATAATGAACAATATTACCCTATAGTTGATTGGACTATAGTTATTAGGGAAACCTCTTCATAGCTAAAATTTAATAGAATGTTTGTAGGACCTATATTTACATCTATTTATGGTCAAATTCCTCACCATGACTTTGAAGATATGGATAAGCTAAGAGGTATGAAGCATGAATTAGGGGATTGGTATATTTTTATAAATGACACTATCATCAGAGTATACAAATTTCCTAACACTCCTTATCTACTCCCATACTATGTCATAGACTAGGTATTCAGCATGGAGCTATGTAGGCAAATAGATCAGACAGATGGAAATTTTGGGTTTGGAGCCATGAAATTCTAGACTTATTGATATCCCTTTAAATTTGAAGATATAGCCATGATAATAAGGGGTCAAGAAAATATTTTGGATGACAAACTCAACACACACCAATTGTAGATCGTGCTACACATGTGGCATTATGACCTAGAGGGTAAGTTTAAATTCAAAGTGGAAAATTTGAATAATAAGCCACCAACATTTGATCATCTACCGTGGTTGAACATTGAGAAGTTCAAAAACAATGAGGAATATTAGGATACCAAAATCAATATCAATGAGATGCAAGAGTGATCCCCATGTAGGAAATGCTATGAGTTCAAGTGGGTTTATAACCTAGCAAGAAATAAGGACCAATGGATAAGTGATGAACTCGTAGGTAATATTGAAGATGATTTAAAATGTAAGTAGGAAAATATTAGAGAATTGTGGATCTCACATTGTGAATGTGATAAAAAAAAAGATATCTTTCTCTAGTGCTTCTAAAAATCTATTTGAAAGGGATTTTGATACCAGATACAAAAAGTGGATAGAAGATCATTCGAGAGAAATATATCTAGAATTAATATTACTAAGGGATCAACAAGAAGAGGCATATGAAGAAGAAGAAGAATAGGTACCTCAATAAAATCTCACTTAAGGAGGGTCCTTGGTTGGCTATGAGGATTCATAGGAGGATGCAAGCTCAGAGTACCTACATTTATAGAGAACAAATAGCTTGAGCTGAGAAAGCTAGTGTGCTTGAAATCATTTTAACAATTGAAAATGCCTTAGAATCTAGTGAAGGAGATCTAGTAGAGCATGTTGTAGAAGCTGAAGTAGATCAGGTAGTAGCATTCACAATAAAGGTAGTTGTTTCATCAAGCCAAAAAAATGCCAAGCCCCAATTGGAGGTCCAACAACATGTTCAACACAATAAGTCTAGTGAAAGGGCAAAATAAAAATGTCATGCAAGAATTGGGTAAAAGGAGACAATAAGAGTTCCCAAAAGGCAACACCTAGAGTAGGAAGTGCGAAGGACTAAAATACAGATTGAAATATTTGACACAACTATCTAGGAGCTAGTGCTAAAAGCAAGAGGATCAGGTATATCTCCCTCCCTTCCTCTTTCGTTGAAATTGCTCTACAACCTATACACACTCCACTTGAGCAACCACCCCCACCATCTTCCCCTACTTATTAGGATTTTCCCTTGTATAATTTACCATAAAAGTAATTACCACTTCCCATGTATTAAACCAAAATAGCCCCAAAATATGTACATATGTGAACCCTTATAAGTAAAACCATTGTATCATTAAATCCCCCATCCTTAATTGTATCACCTTTCTAATCCGCTTTCAATTCTCACCCTGTATATAAGTATCCATTTCCAGAAGCATTCTCCATGATTCAAAATATTGAGATAAATACTCAAAAATGGGTAGAGTAATAAGAACCGTAGGATGGCACAAAGAAGACAACCACTCAAACATATGATGGAGTGGATCCAATTACTAGAGAAGGGGTCATGATGGTTGCATTTCCTAAATTTTGGAATCTGGTTGAAAAAATGATAGTGAAGGACTACCATATCAAGATGTAGAGGTACAATATTTCTATGATTCCTAATATTGACACATTCGGGGCACTTTATACTAAAGCAAACACATTGCTCCTCTAAATAAATCAAACAAACATAAAGCTAGCAATTGTAAAGAAAATAATTTAAGCTCTAGACTAGAAGCTGAATAAAGAAAATATAGAAAATGATAATCTAAAAAATGAGATTCAAGATCTCAAACAACATAAAATATAAATCTCCCACTGAAGAATAGTTGTAGTAGAGGGCAGAGAAGATCCATAGGTTGGAAGAACAATTGCACCAAGGAATCAATATGATACAAACATAGGAGAAAGCATTGCAATAATTTAAGTCAAAGCTCCAAATCCTTTCTCAAATGGCATGAGATAAAATATGTAGGCTATTTCAACTAGCAATATCCCCTTTAGTAGCTCAAGTAGCTAGTCAAAAAGGCAAAACTTCTAGAGCATCTTTGAAAGAAGGGTAGGAACAATCCAGTGGCAATGTCAAGACTTCGTAAATGGGAAGTATATAGAAGGTCAACCCCTATATAGAAAATTTTTATTTTATTTTATTTTTGTTTCATTTTGACTCCATGGCCCAATAGGATAAGGCTATATGTGTTTTATGCTTTTTCAAGTAGAAATCCCCCATGAGCCATCAATAATATGTGTAGAATTTCTCACCCACATCCATATCCTTAGAAGGAGAAGAATTTTGCCAATAGAATGTTCTTCCATTTTGTTAAGGCAACCTCAAAAACTTAGTTGGACACCTAAAGCGGTTTTTGTATCAAGAGGAAGGCAGATCAAGCATGAACACCATCATAACACTAAATTTTTCTAAGCATTGAAAGCTACCAAAAAATTTGTGGTGATGATGTCAACAACAAGCATGAAAGAATCTGACACCTAACAATTAAAGGCAAAAGAGTTTGTCTATTGATTTTCATGCTAGACTTAAATTTTGAGTAAGTATGAAACACAACTAGAAATATAAAATGTTGATGTCAACAAAGACTTGATAAAAGATCAACGTTCGACAACGCATGGAATAAAATATGATGCATTATGAGATAATTTTGGCCAAGTATGGATGAAAACCTAACATTCGATGTTGTTGGAAAGCCTATTGAATATAACAAAGTTTGGGCTACACAACAAAGAGTGGTAGATATTTTTGGATACTAAGGTTAGCAGAAGTAGCATGAAAATCCAACATAGCAAAGGAGAACCTAAATAGAAACTATTCTAAGGCATGGAACCCAACACACTGGGGTTCATAATGTCAATTTGACATCCAACATCCAAAATCTAACAAAGGGCTTCACTTCATCAGCTAAGTGTCAGAGAGCGTTAAACATTCCAAATATTCATGTCATCAAAATAAAATAATAAACCCAACATCTAACACATAGTTGAAATAGATATGTGAAAGCAACATAAGGATGTTGAAGCTGAAGGTATCAGATGGATTGAAAGGCCCATACATGATCCTGATAGTTATGATCTGCTATAAAAAAAATCAAAAACCAATATCTTTTATAACTGACACTTGTACTAATATAGGTAAAGTAGTCATGGGGTGACTAAAAGAAGAATAAAATTGTTAGAGGACCTAGCATACCAAATGAAGACACTTTAGTCATCACTCCCTTGGATGAAACAAAAGCAAGCCACTTCAGCACCATGATGCTAAGCTAGTTACAACATAATAAGCTGGAAGGGGTACACACATGTTGCAACAATCTAGTAAACATGCAATCCACTCTTAGAACAATGATGCTAAGATAACATAATGCATTATAAAGCTACATATATTTGAATGTAACTCATTCAAATGATGGACTCTTTAGCATTTACAATTGCATAATTATATGATGATTGTGTTATATGCCTTTTGAATAAAGACTAGATTGTTGTTTGACCTCTTTCTCAACTTATTGTAGAACATGTATGTATGTCAACTGAGTCATTAAGCATTTCTATTAAAGCTATATGAATGGTTTATTCTATTATAATTATTCTACTTTCTGGATTTCTCCCTAGATTTGTTGTTCATTAGTTCTTAGAATGCTTGATAATATTGTATTTGTAATGATTAAATGTTTTGTAATAAGAAAGTAAGTTGGTCTATTAGGAAGTCTAGTTTAGTTTGGAGTGTGAGACTCTCATACTTTGTGTCTCTTGATGTTGCTAAATCTGCACCATTTTTATCTTAGCTTCTAACTTTATGCATCCCTTACTTTAGTTTGCACCCCTCATTTTAGTTAGTTTAGCTAAGATCATAGAAACCAGCCTGCTCTGGAGGTTGACTCGAAAACCCTATTTCTAGGTTATCCAATCTTGATCGAGATCTTGAGGCCTTCACATATCCACTTGGGCATATTTCAGACTAAGATGTAATCATTTTGTTAAACCAATACCGGATAATGTTTAATTCCATTCGTTTTTGCCAAATTTGACATACATTTACTTTTTTACATCTAAATTAAATTAATTTAACATGATTAATGAAAAGTTGCCCTAAATTTAAAGGTTGAAAATAACACCTCATTTTCTTTCAATTGTTGAAATACGATCACATAAATATATACTTTTACATAAGTTTAACAATTATACAATACACAGAATAATTTTAATTTTAAAATATTATTCATTTTAATAGTTTAAAGTTTTAAATGTTATTTATGTTAATTTTAATTATGTCCAAACTATTATAGTTATTTATTTTCATATTAAAACGAATTAAATAAGTGAATGTGTCTACTTTGTCATTATCAAGGTTTTCTAGATACGTGTAGCTATCATTTTGAAATTTCACCTAACATACGGTGTTTTGCTAAGTATTTTGTACCAACTACTAGCATATATCCACACTAATACAACCACACACCCTTGATTATTATAATATAATACTTATATTCATAAAGGGTTATATTTTCGTATATCAACATAAAATATTAAATAAAATTTAAACAAATAAATAAAAAGTTAAAATAATTAACGTTATGTGAAGGATATTATTATAATATGTTTTTGGTTTTAAGTCAAAATACTTAAGTTTAAGTTCAAATTTAGATAGAAGGAATCAAGACCCCTTGCAAAATCCTACTTTTTACCTTAAAATTTAATCTGAAAGATAGGCAGGTTCCCATAATGGTTTACAGATGAACCATCTTAAGTTTTGGTTTTGAGTCAAGATACCTAAGGAAGTAGTCTCTGAATCCTTGAGTGCATGTCAGACCGATGAGGAAGGTACGAATTCCAAAGTACAAACCCAAAGTGACCGGCGGTCTCCATCTTAGGCCAAGTCAACAATTAACGAGACGAATAAGTTTGGTAGTTACAATCCTTATATTTGAAGCTTGTAAAGTTGTTGTAGCCAACTCTCCTAGGTAACCAAAAAAATATATATTTTAGATAAAGGGAATCGAAACCCCTTGCAAAATCCTACTTTTTACCTTAAAATTTAATTTAAAAGAAATAGGTCAGTTAATCTAATGGTTGTAGGTGAACCATTAACTTTATCTTTACCTGCCAAGATAAGATTTATAATTGTTTTCTATAAAAAAAATATAAAATCACTATCGCTGCTATCACCTCGTCTCCGTCATGTCCCGTCGTTTGTCTTGAATCATATTTTTTCGGATCTGCTCAGGTATAAAGACGGAATGCGTGTCATTCATTCCCGGCAGACTTTACGAAGTGATTTTGCTCTGGGTAGATAAAGTTGGTGTGATTTCTGGAAACTGGAAAGGGAGGGGCGGAGATTACTATTCTCGAGTGTGGATCCCGTGTACGAATATGAGGAGCACCCATCTCGTTTCTGTAGGTTTCATCATCCAAAGAACACCCAAAACACCCGTCTCTTTCTAAAAGGATCCGGCTGTTAAACAAAATGACGTCTAATGGATGTTAAATGGGTGCCGTGTTGTATTTGGTTATCACATCACTCTAACACACTAAATTTCTCCGATTTAGGTCTAGGCGGTGTCACTTTTATGTTTGGCTGTGTATGGAATGCTTTGCTTATTACCGTTTCTGCTAATGATTCGGTTTTTTTTCCTCATTTAAATGTTTATATGTATCCCATGAATGTAAACCAAATTCAATCTTCATAATAAATATGTATAAAAATATTACTTTAAAAATATATATTTATATATATATATAAAACTTTTCAAAAAAACAAACAATTGATACCATTTCACTACTGATTTTAAAAAAATAATAATTGACGCCATTTCACTACTCTATGGCTTTCGTCACTGCCATGTTAAGTTGAAAGGCTTTAAGTGTGGATTTGTAATTTGAGGTTTGATTAGATGATTTAAGGTTTAAATTTAAAAAAAAAAAAAATTGATGCTATTTTATTATTTTATGGTTTTTATCACTGTCATGTTGAAAGGTTTTTGTATTTAAATAAATTTTGAGGTTTAAATAAATAGTTTAAGGTTTAAAGTTAAGTAGAAGTAAAAGTTATATTAAAAAAAATTTAGTTGAATTAAAGTAAATTAAATAAATTTTTTAATAAATTTTATAACATTATTACAATTAAAAATTATTCAACTTAAAACTTACTTTCAAGTTAAAACTTACTTTACCTTTGCAATGTAAAAATTTAACACGTATGACAACGCTTTAAAAAAAAAAATACAATAAAAGCAATTGATGCCATTTGACTGCTCTATGGCTTTCGTCACTGCCATGTTAAAGCTTTTGTATTAAATGAAAGCGTGAATTTGTAATTTGAGGTTTAAAGAGGTGGTTCAAGGTTTTTACTTGAAAAAAAAATTGATATCATTTTACTATTTTATGGTTTTTATCACTTATGTTAAGTTAAAAGGTTTTTGTATCTAAATGAAAGTGTAGATTTGTACTTTGAAGTCTAAATAAATAGGTGGTTTAAGGTTTAAGTTTAAGGTTTAAATTTAAAGATAAAAGCTTAGTTATGTATTAAACACTCTTAAAATTCGAAAGATTCTTTTATTTAAAAATTCGACATAAAGTTAGATATATGTATGTATATATGAACTTATATATACATAATATTTTTTTGGATTAAATATAAAACCAATATTTTCTAATACATTACCCGACACACTAATTGAAAATAAAAATAATAATAATAAACATCCATTCAACTTATTTGATTAATAAATCAAAATAATAAAATCAACTAAATTTCATTTGTTTTACTAAATCAAAATCATAAAATCAAAATAATAATGGATGTCTTCTATACGCAATTTGATTTGATGCCATTTTACTTGGATTACTAAATCAAAATAATAAAATCAACTAAATTTCATTTTTTTTACTAAATCAAAATCATAAAATCAAAATAATAATGGATGTCTTCTATACGCAATTTGATTTGATGCCATTTTACTTGGATTACTAAATCAAAATAATAAAATCAACTAAATTTCATTTTTTTTACTAAATCAAAATCATAAAATCAAAATAATAATGGATGTCTTCTATACGCAATTTGATTTGATGCCGTTTTACACCGTGTAGATTGCATAAAATTTTATTAAAATGTTATTATTTTTTTAATATATAATTTTTATTCGAAACTCCATATCAAATTTTATAAAAATATTATTATTTTTTTATAATTTGTGTTTCTTTATCCCAGGAACTTCATTGTGCGATGTGATTTGCAACAAGAAAGCCACAAACTGCAGGTACGCTCATCAAAAACCAAAACCACACATTAACATACGTTGTTGAGGACCAAAACAATTTCCGCGTTTCTGCATTAGGGTTTGTTTACCGTTTTTCCCTTCTGCAAGTATTTCCACTCAAATGTATGTTTTGTTCACCGTTTTTTCTTATGCATTTTCAATCAATTTTTTTCTACGTCGAATTTAGGTTTGTTCTCGAATTTATTGGTGAAGATTTTAAATTCAACGACTTTCGAATTTTTAAGAACGAATTTGATAACTAACAGTAAAGTTGTATTAAAAAAAAAAAAATTAGTTAAATTAACATAGATTAAATAAAAATAAAATTTTTAATAAATTTTGTAGTGATATTACAATGGAAAGTTGTCCATATATAACTTATGGTCTTGTGGAACTTAAAACTTGCTTTACCTTTTCAATGTAAAAATTTGGTGTGTACATGTGTGTGAGAGTAGTTAAAAAAAAAACAACCAATTGATGTTATTTCACTACTCTATGGCTTTCATCACTGCCATGTTAAGTTGAAAGGCTTTTGTATCTAAATGAAAGTGTGGACTTGTACTTCTAGGTCTAAATAGGTGGTTCAAGGTTTAAATAAAATTGGGGTAAAAGTTGTATTAAAAAAAATAGTTGGATTAACATATGTTAAATAAATATTATTTTTATAAAAGTCTTAATAAATTTTACAGTTTTTTTTTTTAAAGTTATCCATATATAACCTATGGTCATGTGGAAGTTAAAACTTATTTTACCTTTGCAATTTAAAACTTTGGACTTGGGTTTCTACATTAAAAACCTATATTTGTAACCACATCCTGAAGGGATCTCTATATATGTTGTTAGTTTCAAAATATTAACAAATATATAATCTTAATTTCAAAATGTTAAGACATATATATAATGTTGGTGTCAAAATTATTAGAACATATATAATCCAAATTTTTAAAATTCAAAGATACTTCCTTTGGAAAGGATGTAAGAAAAAAGATCGGTTTCCTTTTATTAAGTGGGATAGGGTTTATAAAAGAAGGAATGGTAGAGGGTTACACGTAGGAAAATTACAAAATTATAGACTAGGGAGTTGGATTTAGTCACAAAATTTGGGTGAAGATTATTAAAAAATTAAGAGAGTTGGAAAAAAATGTTATTTAAGTATATAAGATTTTGTTGATGTTGTCTAAGAAACTAACATTACCTAGAGTCTGGATAAATGAAACTTTGTATCAAAGAGTTTGAAATTAATCAAAATTTGTATTAGGTGGTCAATCATTGAGAAGGCTACAAATTTTTGTTATGATGCTTTGTTAAAGACTTATCCTCTTATTTGTGATCCAAAATAACAATTGTTGGATTAGACATGTTTAGCTTGTATAGGTTTATAGGTCAAAAATTATATCAATGTACATAAAAATTCCAAATTATAAATTTCTATTAGTAGCTTGGTTGAAGGAAAGGACCTCAAAGAAATAGGTCATGAGCTTCAAGTTATGCTTTAAGAGTTATATTTACCCATATATACACAAGAGGATGAGTTTGTTTGGAATCTATAAATAGATGGTGGATACTCAATGAATTTGGGATATAAAGTTTTAGAGCATTAAATGTTTTCCACTTTCAAAGATTTTTCTTCGAAGAACATAATATTTCATCACTTGAGGCCCTTCCTAAGGCTTTAAGATTCATTTGGTTATTACTCCAAAATAATTTCTGTAAAAGTGACACTCTCCAAAGAAGAGTATACCAGAGACCTTTTAGGTGTTCCTTGTATAAAGGGAACCTAGAAACATCAAATATTTTACTTTTTCGTTTTCCTTTTTCTTACACCATTGGTGCTACTTTAAAAAAAAAATCATGGATAGCTACATTAACATTGAAAGAGCTAATAAAATATTGGATAGTTGCTTTTAGATATTTTGTGGAGGATTAGTCTTACCATTATTTGTTAGAATCTGTGGATTGAAAGGAATAATGGAATTTTGAAATACAAGTCTCATAATCATGCTCATGTTTGGAACCATATTATTGTCTCTCCTCTAGAACTTTTAGAGGCATGATACTCATCTTGGGAAGTCTCAAGTGAGGAAAAATAGGTACTACCCTCTTGTTTATAGGATTTAAATGTATATTAAAGTGTCTTTTGTGATCATAAAAATTAACACAAAGGGTTTGCATTGATATATGAAAATATTCAAAAGTTGGGATTATAAAAATTAATTTTGATAGTGTTTCCAAGAGAAATTTGAGAAAATTTTACAAAGGGGTGTTATTCATAATAATGAAGTTAAAATTATCCTCACTTACTCATAATAATATGGAATCTCAACAAAAAACAATGTAGAGGCTAGGACACTTCTTACACATGGATCAACATTACACTTAAAAAGAGGATGAAAGTATATTTCTATTGAGATGGACTCACAAATTATTTTTAATGTTATTAAGATAAAGTACTTAATTAAGAATAACATTATTTTTATTGGCCATTACTTTTCACTAGAGAGATTATCTTGAAAATATCAACATGCTTATAGAGAAAAAAAATGTCATAGATTTAGCCAATCACAATGTTGACCTTCGTCCTAGTAAAATTTAAACTTTAGAAGGCAACTTGCTCAAGAAGAATTGATTTGTTCATGAAAATGATGTTAGAATTCCAAAAACGAACAAAAACTATCCATGCACTCTTATACAAAATATGAAAAGAAGGATGAGAAAGAAAGATATTTGCTTGGAATTGATAGGTACTATAAATAATCATTATATTTATCTATAATATTACACAATGCTTCAATAATAAATAAGGAGTGTAAGGGGTATTTATAGTAATACCAGAAATCCTCATTACATCATAAGGTTTAACCTAAGTAAACATAACAAGTGGGCTTTAGGTTAATAATAAATAATAAAAAGGGTTTAACTATAACAAGGTTAACCATGGCCCATTGGGATGCCATAATAAAATATTACAAAATAATAAATACATTGTACATTGAAATTCCTTTAGGCCTATCCAATACATTGCACAATGTCAACTCTTGACCATAAATTTGATTATTATTTCAATACCCCCCATAATCTAAATTGAGTGGCTAAGGAGAAAATATATTAGTGATAATAATATATTTCCCCCATAATTGATGCTCTAGTGGGCCTCTACAATTGAGACAAATCCATCTAAATAACCCTTATCATCTGGAATATGTCCATCTAACTTCGAGAATCTAGATTCAATCTCTATAGCTTCAACAAGCAATTTTTCATTGGATGATCCTCCTTTTTATAGTATCCACAAGTGGTCTTTTTTTTCTTTTAATACTTAGTCTAGCCCTTGGGCCCTTATGTGTTAGCCTCCGTAGAATTGAATTCTTTTGCATGTGCCTATACTTGTGGAGTTCCACCATAATTCTACATTTCCACCTGAAAGTGAACTAAGAGAGAAGATAACTAATCAAGAGTAATAGTATTCTAAGATTATAGAAATATTGAAATCATATTAACCATTAGGCTCAACATTTGAAAGGAGGGTAAGAAATTAGCAAGGATAATCTTAATGTATTTTTCATCATCTTTTGTTTTACCTCCAAAAGAGGTAATATCTTCCCTCAAAACATTGAATCTTGCAATATAATCCTCAACATTATCAAACTCAACTAGATTAAGATAAGAAATCTCTAACTCCAAGAAAATAACTTCAAAAGTATTAAACTTTCCAAAAATATATTGCAACTTTGACGATATCTTGATAGGTTCACTCTTCTCTTTGATATAGAAAAGTGACTTTGGTTTAATCAATAAGGAAAAAAATAGAGAATCTCTTCTATGTTTTGATATTGAGTTTCATAATCAATAATGGTTGCTTTATCCTCTTGAAATATGCACCACAAGTTCTTACTATGTAGCACACCAATCATTTGATTTGACCAAAAACTATAGTTTTATCCATCAAGGTGAGTAACAAAGGATTTATGGTCTTCTTACACAACCCAACCCCTATATTGTAGCAGACCCATGAACTAATGTCACTAGTACATAGGACCCAAATAGTTATGTAATTTGAAAATAATGGACTCAAAAAGATTTTGTATACAAAAGTTATGGACTTAGGAAGTTTTACCCTAATGGACCCCAAAAAACAAAAAATTAAAGCTTCAAAACTTTGGAAAAAAGAGCCAATCATTTAGCTACCACTTAGTGATTCATTATTTATTGATATCTTCCACTTATCTTTTGTCAATTCAACATTCCTAAATTAATGCAACTATGAAATTTGTCTCCTCCTAATAGATTGAGCAGATAAATATAAACAAAAATTTTGGTTCATGGAACAAAGAAGTACCATGTTGGCTGTTATATCAACCTTAGAATCAATTCTACCTTTCTTAAAATAGTATTATTGGGAGTCAAACCTAGTGTTGGGGACCATAGCTAGTCTAAGTGTTGAGACCACCTACATGCAATTCATCGGGTGCATCTGGTGCTCGTGCCTAGCATGGAGTGTTAGTTTGGGATGTCTAGGGAGCATGGGATGTAGCTCCTTTGGATGATCTCTAGATTTTTTACCAAGGATGGATCCTTATTTGGATGTAATATTTGGTATAGTTTCCTTCTTGCCTTACGTCCTAATCTAGTCCTAGTCTACAAGGTTCTTCCTAGGGAAAATGAATAGAGAGAAAATCAATAAAATCTAACTAGCCTAACTAGCCTAACCTAAAGGTGGAGATATGCAAAATATTATAATTTCCCATTTGGATATGAGTAGGATTAGTGAACACATGCATCATACTATGAAAGCTAATAATGAACACAATCACAACTATATACGACTACAAATTAAAGAATCACCTATGAAAACTAGGACATATACTAATCATAGCCCTCCATAGAAAGATATATGCACACAAATACCAGGAAAAAAATTGGAGTAGTTATAACTCTTTGCATTCATATCAAAGTATAATTACAATCATATATATTTGAGAGAGGTTGAATGACATGTACATGTAGTGACTCAAGGCTCAAGTCTATACTGATATACAAAATAAAAAGTAAGAAAAATACATAAGGCCAGATACTAGGCATGAAAACAATATTTTCCTCCCTTTTTGCCTCAATATTTATATCAAAATTCAAAATTCACAATTTCTTCCCAAAGTGGCTATGAGTAGGAGTGTCTATTTCATTCTTTCTTATTGAGCCAAGGAGACCATGCTGCATTTATTTATGGAAGATCTAGAGTGGATTGGGGGGTCAAATCATCATAAATGCTTCTATGGGTGACATGGTATTCTTGTAGAGGTGTCATTTATGAATCCTTATTCCTTTGTGAAAACTTAAGATAGGGTGGCAACTTGTTGACAAAGCCCTACTATGGTGGTCATGGATTTGCCTCTTTCTAGTTTTCCCCTTTCTCAATGTATGTTTCCCTTTTAGATTAGCTTTAGGTACTAGAAGCAACTTGATTCCTAACCTTATTTCTAATGATTCATTTATTCTGGTATCTCCTATTCATGCATTCCTTACTTGCCTCCTAACCTGTTTGATGCCATATTTGATGTTGCCTTGATACTTTTCATTTTTTATAAGTTGAATATACCTCTATCTGAGATTTTATAGATCTCATTTGATGGGAATAGTTTAGGTATAGTTTGACTTGTGCACACTCTTTTTGTACCTCTTTTCACAATTCCTCTAGGGGATCATTCTATGGATTAACATGATCAAGTGATCCTATTGAATCCTTACTTGACTTATCCTATCCACGTATCCTTTTACGTATAAGTTTCTTTGGATATTCCTCAGTGAATACGTTGCTCATGCCATTGCGCAATTACACTTGGGTATATGGAGTGCTACAACCCAATTACTAGAAGAGGGTAACTCGGCTTCAGGGCATGTTGGAGAATATTATATTATTCGGTACATGCAAATGTACCCCCATGGTACCTTTATGGTACAAACATAAATATGTAATAGATTAGAGTTTGAGTCTATAGTTTAGGAGAGTGATTTATATTTATGTTTAATGTGTAGGATATGCACAAGTGTCATGTAAGTAAGAGTGCAAGTGTATAATGAGAGAAAGTGCATAAGTGTCATGTATGCAATGTGTGCAAATATGTAATGTGAGGATGGACATGTCGTGTATTAGGAGCATAAGTAGAAGTGTGTAAGGTTCATAGAGTTACATGTGCATGTAAGTAGAAAGTGAAGAGTCATGTATACAATTGGTAAGATTATGATCCAAAGGTCATGGGAGCTATCATATGGAGAGAAATAGTCAAGCACGTGAAGTATTATCTTCTATGTCTATATTAAGGAGACAAATATTTATTCAATGTATTGGAAAAATGATCACCATTGCAAGCATTTACATTGAATCTTGTATACATATTTTTAGCAATATTATTGCAAGTATTTTTTATGCTATTATATGAATGATTTTGGCTATTTGCATTCATATTTGATGTTATAATGAATGTTATTATAAATTATATTGTTCGGTATACACTTAATTTCCTCTTATATTTAATTATACTCTTGATTAATTATATTAAGACCTGAGATATTATGGATTAATTATACTAGAACTTGATATAGTTTGGTTTAAAATCCAATAGGAGCCACCCACTATATTATCAAATAGGACTAGATAAATCAAGTTAATAGAGGTCCTACTATCAATGGAATCCTTTTAGTTACCACTAAGAGGGTTTTGATGCTCCTATTTATGGTGGGATGTGTCTTAGTCACCACTAGAAAGACTGTAATCCTTTATTGGTCTAGTCCATATGGTTGAATTTTCCTTGTGGTATGATGAGATTTTAGCATGCTGCTAGTCTCTTTAATAGACTCACCCTTGCTAGTGTCTTGTTCAAATAAACTATTTGGTATGTGTATGGAGCCTTAGGGCCTTTGATTTCACTTAGCTTTGGGTGGTGGTATTGTTCAAAATTCTCTTCTAGGCAGGGGTTTATCCCATGTAGTGATACTTCATGATAGTTCTAGTGATTCACAAGGGACTTATAGTTGAGGAAACCAAAAGTGGTAGCCTTATATTTTAGGCATAGATTCTACAAGGAAAATCTTGGAGGTCTTAGAATTTAAAATAAAAGAAGTGGAATCTTTATTGGGTCTACTTGGGATCTTGTGGGATTTATCAATAGGATCCCTCATTTTATAGAATCTTTGTTGGTAAAGGATTAAAGTCCATGGATTGTCAATCCTTTTTCTCAATCCCTCTCATGTGGTTGAATTTGTGGTGGCAGTGTTATCCACTATGTTGTCATGTGTTTAGTCATAGAAACTATCTTTTCATTGATTTGATGGTTATTGGGTGCTTGATGACAACATATGGAATTATTATCTTGATTTATTCTTATTGATTATTAGTCTCATTAATCCATGCAGTTTTATTTCACTTATGTATTTGATGTGGTGGCATGCTTCCAAAAAATGCTTTGCATGAGCATTTTGACTTTTTTCCCTCCTCTATATGTTTCTTATTTATTCTAGCCAATAATTATAGTACGTGGATCTAATGAATTTTTATTTAAATGCTACCTATTTACAATATGATACATAGTCTAACATGTTTCCATACACCTTTTGTTATATGTAGAAATTTCTCATTGGAATTTACAATGTCCTAAGCAAGGCAAAACAAAATTCTATTAGCCTTGGTTGTTTTATTCCTAAGGTATATGGTTCATCGGTTCTAGTGAGTGATACATATTAGCAGTTCCAAAAATTTCTATTATGGTGAGACCTTCTTAGATTAGGCATATGTTTGCTCTAGTTTTTCCAAGCCCATCATGTAGGTCTATTCCCCATGTTACGATGGCTCATTCATCCATATGGTCATCTAGTACCATGGTATGTACTTCATCCTGTACTATATTTGACTTTGGATCCTCTTCTAAAATCAAGAAAGCTCATTCTTCCTTAATATTGATTGTTAGAATATGTTCCACATGATGCATGTGAAAGATATTAGAAGAAACCTTTATCTTGGTACCATAAAATATCATTAGTAACATGTGAGTCCAATCTAGAGAAAGGTACCCTCAAATATTTGCAATGAAGTCACAGAAGAAGCATATGATAAATCATGCTAGTATATAAATCACTACTACCTCCTAAGTTATAATCACATAGGGATGAGCAGAGAGTGAAAGATGTGAGTCTTTAAAAATGTCAAGGAAAGGAATTAGGGTTTCATCTAGCTGCACTACCTATTTTTTGACCAATTCATAAGCTAATTCTAGATCATCATCCACTCTTTTAGGCATAACTAAGGTACTTGACCCAGAATGCACTAGGTAGTTGTGACTGAGCTTATCTCTATACATGAGCATTAATTAAAAATGTTGTAGCTTGGGCCTATTAGGATTAGCACCATATATTTTTAGAATAGCTTGTTCTTTATGCTTTATAGTGACCTTTTGATCTCCAAAGCTTATTCAAACTACTTCATCTACTTTGATAGGGTGAGGACATCCCATAGTGGCATAGGAATAGTAGATGTGCACAACCATAGTGAAATATTACAGCAGTTGATGAAGAAAACAAGATTATACTAAGATGGGGGGATGAAAAATACAATATAAAAGTTTTACTTTTATTTCCAAAGCAATAACTTCAAATATCATCAATTGAAATAATGAAACAATGCACAAATCACCACATACATAAGAGACACAGGTTTAATGTGGTTCACCCAATATGGGCTACATCCATGGAGAAATATTGCTTATAAATTTCTCAACAAATTTCATGGGCTCCAACCCACAGGAGATACCAATCCCCTATTATAATGTTCATGGACACCAATCCACAGGAGACACCAATTCCCTCTCAAGTTCATGGACACCACTCCACAGGAGATACCAATCCCCTATGCTATAGTTTTATGGACACCACTCCACAGTAGACACTAATCCCATTTGATCTGGTTTTATGGACACCACTCCATAGGAGATGCCAATCCCCTCTACTCTGGTTTTGTGTATACAACTCCATAGGAAACACCAATACCATCTGATTTGATTTTGTGGATACCACTCCATAAGAGAAATTAATCCTGTCTTCTCTGGTTTTATGGAAACCACTCCACAGGAGACATCAATCCCATTTTATCTAGTTTTGTGGACACCACTTCATAGGAGACACCAATACCCTCTACTTTGGATTTTTGGGCACCACTCCACTAGAGACACCAATCCCCTCCACTCTTATTTTTTGGACACCACTCCACAGGAGACACCTATCCCCTATGTTCTAGTTTTGTGGATACCACTCCATTCTATTATGGTTTTGTGGACACCACTCCATAGGAGACACCTATCCCATACTTTTTGGTTCTGTGGACACCACTCCGCTCTATTCTGGTTCTAACTGTGTTTCAGTCTTCTCTCAAACCTACTCTATGATTTTTCTCAAACCTGCTCCAAACCTGCTCAAATTTACTCCAAAACTTGCTCATAAAACCTGCTCAAATCTAATCCAAAACCTGCTCATATATGCTCTACAACTTGCTCATATCTGCTCCAAAACTTGCTCATAAAACCTTATAAATGCTGATTTTCCTTCCCTTTTGTAGATAGCTAAAAATATCCAATTCTTTCAATTGAATCCTAGAATGAAGATGTACATAAATCTCCTCTCTCTATCCTTGCACAATGTAACACCTTGATTTATTCTAAAACAATATTTCCACTTATATGAAACTATCCTCTTTTACTCACACTTGTACTTTGAAACATCAAACTCATATTTCAATTTCATACATCTAATAATCTCTTATATCTCCCACTTAATAAATTCAACAAATCATAATCACATCACACAAAAAAATATTTCACAACACTTTCATGGCTGCCCACATAAAACACTTTGTCTTTGGAATTTCTATTGCCACACCTTGCCCAAAATATTATGCACTTATTATCTTGTTCTAACAAAAGGAAACTCTCATTATGTAGACACCTAAAACATGTCATGTCAAGGTGACTACTCATATGGGACATGCCAGAAGACCATATGGAGACCTTGGATAGAAAACAAGGTATAGCAGTGGTTTTTACCACTTATTTGGGCACCTTTGCCTAGTCAGTGCTAGCCACTGCTGACACCCATGGTTAGCAATTTTTACCACGCCTATCAGCCGTGGTTAGGAATCAGAGTTAGTTGGCCTTCATCTGACCCAAAATTAGTTGCAATGGCCAATTGGTTACGTATTAGAGCAGTTTGAGTGAGGAAGGTTGTGGATCCTTACATCCAACAAGCTCAACCACCCAATATTGATCTAGGCTTCCTCATGAAGCCACCTCTAGCCCTTGGAAATTGTTATATAATACCCCTCTAAATTGGGGAAAGGGGGAGAGAAGCATAATCAATTGAGCAGCAAATCCCTATAGAATTGCATAATCATTCACATGCATTGATAGGAATACTTTTGCTACCCAATTGGATATCACATTGCCATGGAGGTCCTAGGAGGATAGGAGAGCCAATAAATGCTAATCTGTGCAATTTGTGCACTCACTGAGAAATTCATCTACCAAATCTATCAGAGGACACAAAGGTGATCCTTGACCATCAATTTGACAAGGAGAATCAGATAATTGACCCTGATTTGGAGGGTAAACTTACTTCAGGCTCAACCACAATTGTCAACCACGGTGAACAGTGCCCACTGTGTTAATGACCCACAATCAAAGGGTAATCCCTGATTTCTTTGTTCTCTATTTTACAATCTATTTAATTAGGTTATATTAATCATGTTGTAGGTTTAATTCAGTATTCTAGAGACTTTTGACCGATAGATTAGGAGTTAATTGCAATTTTCCTTCATTATTATAATGTAGGTATAACAAACCTTTTTCATGCTTTCATGTCTTCAATTGGTTAATTAGGAGCTTAGATAGATTCATCTTAGTTTCTTTCATGTTTCTAATGGTATATCATCATGATGTAGATCAATTTACATGCTTTAAATCACTTTCTTGATTTCTTGATTATCATGTTATCTTTTGTGCAAATATCCTTTCAAAGCCTCATCAAGAGAGGCCTCCTTTGTTTTTAATGTTTCTTGTTGTTTATTGCACGTAGGACTAACATGATTTTGGTATGCAAGGCAAAAAATGCCTCTAATCATAGATAAGAGGGTCATTGATAGTCTAGAGTAGTTCGTGTCATCCTGAAAGGCATTTGGAAATCACACTTACCCCTGAGAGGGAAACATTACATCCTATTGTAACAATTGTATCAAAGTGATTATCCCTAAGAGGGATGTACTTGTAATTTGACTTTGGCTTCAAATATAATGGAATAAAGTGTATTTATTATTGTCAATTTGTTGTCAATTTCTTTTTATTGTATGCATTTTGTGTATCTTTCAATTCTTGTAATAGGAACCGATAGGTGTGAGCCTTTTTTTGGATCGTACACATTCATAAAAACCTGAGTGCATTAATAATTTCTCACTTTCTTTTATTTCTTCTTTTGAAGAAAACTTTCATACATAAATTCTCATCAATAAAATTTCATTCCCAAATATAATTAAAAGCACACTTATATTTTCAAAATATTTTTCGTTGGTGCTAAAACTCGAACCCTAGTCTTTCACCCACAACTCTTATTGGCTAGAAATGAACCAATTATGCTACACCGTGTGATGGAAGGTGATTACACACCCTTAAAATTGAATATGTGGTCATTACTTTTCAATTAAAAATATAACCTTGGCCCACTTCAAATACAAGATGTTTCAATGTTGTTTCATCTTTTTCTCTCATACAGCCACCACTTCAACTTCTCATATAGCTGCCACTTCCATTGTCTTTAGGGTTTAGCTCTAATATCGTACAGGTTCCACCTCTATTGTATTTAGGGTTTATCTCTAATATCATACAATTGCCACCTCCATTGTATTTAGGATTTAGTATCTTGTCTCCAAGCGTAGACAATGACTTTACACCATAGCATCGTTGAGATCTCTTCACTGCCACTGCTATCTTATTCACACTATGTACACTTCACATATACCTCAAAAATCTCATTTTATTCTCTTTTGAAAATACCAAATTACAAAGATAATGTGATGCCTTCTCTTCTTTTACATTGGTCGAAACCATCACTATCATAACTACTGCCTTTGGTTCCTTTATAGGGACCACAATCTTCTTCATTTTTGGTGTAGCACATATGTTGATGGATTTTCTTGTGATATTACATTTTTATTTGCAGGATCACTACATTCTATTCTTTGTCACAATAATAAGATTTTTTCTGGTTCCAAATCTCCTTTGCTTGAATTCACTGCAATGAACTCTTGCACAACTCCCATGAAGGTATATTATCTAACAACACTCACTCTTAAAATATAGATGAAAGAATACACTCCAAAAATGAATATAGTCAAGAGATCAAATGAATGGCACACTCTCTAGACTTACTCACTCTCAAATCACTCAAATGAATGATACACTCTCCAAGCACAACACTCAAATGAGCAACACAATCTTCACACGACACACTCTCCAAAACTCACTCACTCTTTCGATTTTATATTAAGGCATGCAAACAAATGTTAATTCTCTTTTTTCAAAAGCAAAATGAAGGCACAACTTCAAAAGTCACACACACCATAATGTTAGAACCAAATATATATGAAAAAATAATTTTTGAACCTTTCAACATAAGGGTCGACCCTTACATTATTTTTCAATATATTTAAATACATCCCACTTTTAAACATTTATTTAAATCCTTTGATTTAAATACTTCCCACTTTTAAAAACCTTACTTTAATATTTAAATATTAAAGTATACATCACCAATTTAATTTCTCAAGCACCATAATATTGACAACTCACAATTTCATCCTTGAATATATTTTTGCCTTTGACATTATTGATAATATTGACAACTCACAATTCCAACCTTGAATATATTTTTACCTTTGACATCAATGACAACTTAATATTTCTAACAATCTCCTCCTTTGTCATTGATGGCAATATTTCAACAAAAATTGCCATCAAAAATAAAAATAAGGAAATCCTGCACAAATTTCTAATCATTCTGGGGTGGGACGCTGGGGACTGTCGCAAAACCTACAAAAAGTGACCTTGCAAATATCGAGCATCTGGGTAGTCTTATAATTACATATAATTCCTAAATCATGAGTTTTAGGTGATTTGGATAAGCATAGATGGGACATTGGAGCGCTCACTTTGGAGAGGCCCCCGACGGGCAAACGAGCATAACGGGGCCGTTCGACGCCGCTTCGATGCAAAATTAGGTGATACCAATTCTAGAAGTTGTCCTTTACATTTATATATCATTCTATAATTGATTTATCAATCTTATCACTGATATCCCACAAGCACCCGCTGGAGGCCTTGGGGATTGCATGTTTTTCTAGATACGCATATGCTATTAACGATTTGTTGTCTTTATGTGTGCAAGATCTCACCACCAGGAATACTAGAGGGGTAGCAAGGAACGATGAACACATGGACACAAGTGGTGACAACTTTTAGCCCACCCACTTTGAATGTGGGCACGCGAAAGACGTTGGAAGCGTACCGTCCGATCTTGGAAGCGTGGCTTCTTTCGGGCATCCATTAATGTAACAAATTGTATCAAATGTTCTGAGCCCTAGAAGGGGGACGTATTGTAATCATATTAAAAGCAATATCAATAAATGAGGCCCCGCTTTGTTTGCTCACATCTCGTTTC
This sequence comes from Wollemia nobilis, assembly GCA_028583015.1. Classification (NCBI taxonomy): domain Eukaryota; kingdom Viridiplantae; phylum Streptophyta; class Pinopsida; order Araucariales; family Araucariaceae; genus Wollemia; species Wollemia nobilis. Next base: position 1,647,707 of record JAQPPZ010001808.1, read on the forward strand.
TGCGTCATTTCCTTCATGCATTGCTCATCGCATTCGTAGGACTTAGCATCTATATCTATTTTTGTTTGCATCATATCGGTACGCCATTTTTCTGCATGCTTTCAGTGGTGATCATGGTGGGACCCTGTCCCCTACTGTTAGGATCAAGTTTTTGATCCAAATTTTGTGGTTTTTCTTTGCAGGTGTTACTCATTCGAGCACTGGATTGCTACTCGTGCCACCCCGGGATGAATACGTATTCATCCCACCCTATGATGAATGCAGACCTGCTATTCATCCCACCCCGGGATGATTAGAGCTCTATGCATTTTCTGAGCAGAAACTCAGAGGCATCTGGTTTAGACAGAGAAGAGGTAGGCCTTCTGAACATCCTCTCGTGTTTTTCTACTTTCTGTTTCTGCAATTTTCTGTTTTCTTTGCTTTATTTTTAGACACTTGCATAGAAAGGTTAAGTAGTTTGTTTTCCTTTCTTGCAATAAAGAAAAAAATAAAAACATAGAGTAAATTAAATGGAAGGAACTTGATTAGGAATGCATTTTTCTCTTGGTTTGCTTGCATGATACTTGCACAAATGGCAAGTCCTCATTATAGGTTTCAGTTCTAGTTAGGTTTTGTGATTTCCTTTTTGCTACTAATTGTCTCTGAAAGATAAAACGTACTTTAAAGCATTGCATTAGTGAAAATCATCTTTTGTTGTATGTTTTCTTTCTTTACACAATTAAAAGGAACCACACACACCACCTAATAAAATTAACATCAAGGAGTTGGTCTTAATACCCCAACACTTGATCAAGACCAACGGTGGGTTTCATCACCACCTTGGCTTGGATTTTGCATACATATACCCTGATCGTGACTGTTGCTAGACGTAAATCCTGATGAAAGCTGACCAAGTGTAGCGGGGGTGATTCCCCATGCATGAGGATAAGTCTTCTAAGGTAGGTGTCAAAAATAGAGCGATCCCCCTTTCGTACCGCCTATGTTCCACTTACTCGTTCTGCTCTCGCGTACCAATAGTTTCCCTCACGTAAGGGCGGGTATATTGAGAGGTTCGGTATAACGGCCTGGCAATGGTATATTGAAGGGGCGACCATTTTGGAGATACAAGAGCCCTCATTATGCATGTATAACAAAGTTTTCTTTACAAGATTTACATAACAAAAATCAAACACACTCGAACCGGGATCTAGGACACACATTTAATCTATAAACAAGATAATCATTTCTTTGTTTGTGTGGTCCCCTTTTGTTTGGTATAGCATAAAAATTGTAAAGGAGATAAAAATATACATATCTTTTTAGAAAAACCACCACCATGGTGTATACCCATAGCCAAGCCCAATCACGGGCAGAAGCTGCAGAAAGTATACAAGGAGGCACAAGTCGCCTCCGTTATAGCCCCAAGGACTTGGTTATACCACCTTGGCAGCTTGACCCACAACATAGTCCACACTATACCACTACAGAAAAGGACTATAGAGGCACCCCTTTGAGGGGCACTCCCGTTCAACATAGACCCTCTCAGGAGGAGTACACACATGGGAAGGCCCCCTTAGACACTCATTATGAGTGGCCACTACGTGATGAAGTGCTAGAGCAGCATAGGGTTCATAAGGAGGGCCCACATGATTATATCATTCCTCCTCCACCCCTCATTACTGTTAGAACTAATAGGCCAAATCTAGAGTGCAAGGCTCTTCAGATAGGGTGAGCCAACTCCGCCCATCCCTTTCACATGTATGAAAGGGAGCATGAGGAAAACTAGTATATTCCTCAAGAGCAATACACCGTGTGGGAGCAATGCGCCTCCGCACCTGCTGATTATCAAGATCACCTATTGAGGCCAGAGCCTCGAGTGAATGCTGCTAACCTCGATAGAGGAAAGTGACCCATAGAGATCTCGGATCACCATGACCGAGATAGATATGTAGGGGAGGCATCTAGGCCTCCTAGACCTAGGACGATGGAACAAATTGACTTGGCATTTGCCAAACATGCCGCCCGCCAAGCGCAAATCATGCAGCTTAGGCAAGATCAATAGTAGTTAGAACAACTGTATCATCTTAACAAAGAGCGCATTCAATGCCAGATAGATGAGTTGTTCTAGAACACTATGCATGAGAGGATTCCAACCCCTCGCATGCATAAGACAAAAATTTATGAGAGGCACAACCCCTTAGTACGAGACAGGTCTCCACGACCTTATCAAGCATTGCCTCCAAGACCTCCTAGACCTGAGTGGGAGGCCACTCCTAGAACCAATGATGGGCGCCTTCCTCGAGCACCCATCCATGTTTATAGGTCATGCCCAAAAACTCCTCAAGAGGCCTATGAGGAATTTGAGTGAGAAGAAGAGCGGGCTGAAATGCCCTACCAAGGCAAGGGGGCGCTATCCGGCTACCCCTCCATAGGCCTCAAGTTCCTCGCAATTCACAATGGGAACAAACCAAAGAAGAGGAAATCAAATCCTCTGATGCATACAAAGCACTACTAGAGCACTTAGAGTCTATGGAGACTAAGACTTCAGGGCCCCAAAAGCCCACCTTACGCCAACTCCGTAGTCACCCTGTGCATCCTTCAGTTTCGGCACCCCCATACCCCGACCACTTCAAAGTGCCTCAATTGGCAATTTTTAGAGGGGATGAGGATGCCCAAGAGCACGTAACAAGGTTCCTGAGTCAATGCTTTGGCATTCAGGACAATGATGCATTGCTTCTGAGAACGTTTATAACCACGTTCGTAGGCCCTGCCTCGGATTGGTTTACCCAGTTGCCGAAGCATAGCATCAATAATCTAGACCAGCTAGTGGATGCGTTCCTTGAACGTTTTGCCTTCAACACCAAGAAGAAGGCATCCTTAAGCGACCTAGCTGGCCTTAAGCAGTATGATGATGAGACCATAGCTGCTTATGGGAATCGATGGAGGACATTGCTTTCAAAGCTACCTTACCTCCCTCCCATGGCCGACATGACTCAAATGTTTTCAAAGAGTTGCTTAAGGTCGATCTCCATGCTATTGTAGCTACAGACAATATGCCACCCTCGAAGAAGCCCTGGCGCAAGCCAGGATAATTGAGGAGATCAAAATACAAGATGGTGAGATTGCCAAGCCATGCAAGAAAGAGTGGCCCAAAAATGCTAAAACTGGGCCCACGCAACCAAAACCCATCATGGTCAATCAGGTTGCCATAACTATACCAAAGCCTGCACAAATGACACAGCCCCCAAAGGCTAATTATCAAGTAGTTCCTCTTGATAACTATGAAAAGGAAAATCATAAACAAGAGCAAAATCAGCAGCGTCACCCTAGGCGACAATTCACACAATTCACGGAGTCTAGAGACTCCTTGTTTGACCGCTTGTTCATGGAAAACCTGATAAACTTGCCGAAAAGTCGACCCATAGACCCCAACATGCCAAAACCCAAGGGCTATAGGGAAGACTTATATTGTAGATTTCATCAGAAGAAAGGACACGAAATCTCCACTTGTTGGAAATTCAAACACTTAGTGCAAGACTTGATAGACAACAAAATGCTCATGGTAGATAGTCCCGTAGCACTGAGCAACCAACAGATGGAGGTCTTCAAAGACCCCCTGCCTACCCATGATGCGTAGGCAAAGACTTTACAAGTGAATGAGGTAACACAAAACTGCCCCATGCAAGGATACGTAGGGATGATAAGCATCGTGACATGGAACAAAAGATACCCAAACATGGCTGCACCCGTTGTAGCTACAGGAGATGTTCCATCAATGTCACAACCTCCACAACACCCTACGCAACCTCCCCCGCCTAGACCAGTGGCCACGATTTGGACTAAACTTACTCAAAGTTTAAGGACCACGTCGGCTAGGCTCTCCATTTATGAGCTCATCCAACAATCACCGCCCCATCGGGAGGCTCTGATGGAGATACTCAAAGCCATTGAGCTACAACCCCATGAAGCCAATTCTTTCAACAATTTCATGGGACATGTGAGACAATGCACAGAACTAGTCATAACCTTCAGGGAAGATGAACTAAAATTGGTGATCGATGATATGGTGGATCCACCCCTGCACGTCATTGCATGGGTCAACGAGATTCCATTCAAGAGGGTGTTGTTGGACACTGGCTCATCCAACAACATAATCATGACAATGGCATTAAAACACCTTAAGCTGCCAGCATCCCACATTGTGGCATCCACTTACACTCTTTGAGCATTCAATGACGCGTTATGCTCGATGGTTGGCACAATTGTCCTACCCATCCAAGTAGGACAAAAGACCATTCCTACGTTGTGTCACATCCTTGAGGGTGAGATGGCCTACAATATCTTGCTAGGCCGGCCTTGGATCAGGGACATGAAGTGTGTCCCTTCGATAGCCCATCAATGCCTCAAATACACATACGAAGGGCAAGTACATGTAGTCCCAGTGGACTTAGAGCCCTTTAAGTTTTGCAATGCGGTGCAGCTGATGCCACAATCGACCCTCCCATCGACACATTTGGACTTTCAATTGAATCCATCCACACAGGGTCCGATTCTGCCTACATCCTCACTGTTGAGTCCCTCAACTCACCAACCTGGCCCATCTTCATCATCTGTTCCTTCACCAATGATGCCACCTATGGTGGCCACACCGAAGGACAATGGGAAGAAGCCCCTAGAGGAGGTACCACCATTAGTCTCAACCATCTCTACCGAAGAGGTGCCCAGCCGAATGGAAGTCGAGACACCTGGTTCACCCAACATGGAGTGGACTCAGGGAGAACTCCCATTCCCTCCCCCTCAACCATCGATGATTACCATTGAGATGGCCAATACGGGCCTAGGGGAGTACCTAGTGCGGAAACATTGTGGCAACACCCACGCTCGAATCCATGCAAGACATGGGGAGACCTCGCCTCCCCATCGACACTATCGTCCCTTTAGGCTACCCACCAAATCAGACCAATTTTGTATATGGGGGCCTCGAGAACGGCATTGAACCCTACCTACAAGAGGAAGAGGATGAAGAGCCATTTGCTGAGAATGTTGACTATCTCATCCAACCCGGACTTCGCCTTGAAATACCTAGACCAATGTAATTGGCATGGATATGGATTGGGCAGATACGAACAAGGAATGCACATTCTTTGTCAACCGAGATACCAGATGCAATATGATAAATCAGGAGTAGGGTTCAACCACCCTTTGCCCCTCGACATCTTGGTAGAAACCATGCAAGGCCTAGGTCTAGGCAACAGGGATGGGTTGGCACAAGATCCATATGCCAATCCCAACACAACATACACATTGGGGGATTATCTCCCATTGTTAACAACAAACCTTGTTGACCTCAACAACCCCTCCCCTTTGATCGAGGAAGGGGAAAGTTCAAGAAGTAACCTCCAAGAGGGATATGAACAAGATCAAGGGGGGTCTTCTGAAGATGAGTCAGATTATGAGGTAGCACCTTGGGACCCTTTTGAGTCCGATAGCAATCACTCGCAGGTGACACCCATTGACGACTATCGAGGAGAACTTCATGGCAATGTTCCCCTTTAATGTTCCGATCGGGCAATTGCTACCTCCAGAGAATCCAGCCCTCCCGCAGAGAGCGAAACAACCCATAAGGGACCAAATCAACTTGCTCGAACAAAATGAGCCTCCCATGCCGGCCATAAGGCCAAGTGATCCACCGGAGGAAGAAGATCCAAATATCTTCTTCAACATCGACTACCTACATGCCAGATTTTCGATTTTCATAGAGAGTGAGGATAGTGATCAAGAAATGCCTAGTGGGAGGCTATACCAGCCAGAGGGGCACATAGTTGTCGGAGCCAATGAAGGCCTATGGATCTTCGATAGCGACTATGAGGATGAGACTGAGATGGCATATCTCAACCATATGAGGCAACAGGAATACCCCATAGACATCGATGATATGTTTGAACATCTAAATATGGGACCAAGGCATAGGTGGCATTTAAACCAAGTACAGTTAAACCAAGTGCTTCATCCACCACTTCGGGCATACAGGGAGCACCTCCCACCTAGAGACCCTATAGGGCCATCAGTGCCAAGGGCAGACCCTATCCTTCTATCCACACATAGGGCCGATCCTTTTGTGCCAATACCCATAGAGCCAGATCTAGGGTACAAGGATCACCAAGGATGTCTGAATCAACACCCATGCGGCAATGGAGACCAAATTCATTCCATCAACATGATCTCCATTGATTTAACCACCCCCATCCACAATCCAGCCGATCCAACATGACCATTGTATCTAGACCTAGATGCCATAGACTGGGATCACGCTGACTCACCACCATCCCCATCAGAGTACTGGCCTTGTGGTGAGATGTTTCATTTCACCCTAGGATAGACTCAGGATATCTTCCATGCTGAAGAGGAACCCGACATTCCCAATGTAGATCTAAATTCAGCAAATGATATCCACCTGATCCCAACTCCACACCAGTTGGAGGATGGATCCCACATGTCAGTCGAAGAGATGATTGACGTAGACATCGGTTCTGATCCAATGAATCCACAAATCATCAAGTTAGGGGTAAGTTTATCCCCCGAAGAGCAAGTCGATTACATTGCCCTTCTCAAAGAGAAGAAGGAGGTTTTTGCATGGTCCTACAAAGACATGTCGGGGCTAGACCCGTAGCTAGTCATGCATAATCTAACACTTGATCCGACAGTCAAGCCAGTCAAGCAAAAGCTATGTAAGATGCACCCAACAGTGGCCTTAATGGTCAAATATGAGCTACAAAAGCTATTGGATGCACAGTTTGTCATCTGCATAGATTACCCACCATGGCTGTCCAACATGGTACCCATCAAAAATCCTGACGGGAGGATTCGCATATGCACCGATTTTTGAGATTTAAACAAAGCGAGTCCCAAGGATGATTTCCCCTTGCCTAGCATCGATGCATTGGTAGATGCTACAACAGGCCATGAAATGCTTTCCCTCATGGATGGTTTCTCGAGATACAACCAGATTCGTATCAATCCCGATGATCAACTAAAAATGGCGTTCACGATGCCTTGGGGGACATTTTGTTATAAGGTCATGCCCTTTGGCCTTAAAAATGTTGGCGCCACCTACCAACGCGCTATGACATACATCTTCCATGATCACATGCATAAAACTTTGGAAGATTATATGGATGATTTGTTGGCCAAATCTCTTTTGTGCCAAAATCATCTCGATGACTTACGCAAGATCCTTGATCGCCTCATCGAACACAAGGTTAGGCTAAACCCCAAGAAGTGCGTATTTGGCATCACATCTAGAAAACTCTTGGGTTTCATAGTCTCAAAATGAGGCATCGAGGTAGATCCAAATAAAGTCAAGGCAATCCTTGAAATGCTTCCCCCAACCACCATCAAGCAGCTCAGAAGCTTGCAGGGTAAGGTCACATCGATCAAGCGCTTCATAGCATAATTATCTGACAAGTGCCGACCCATGAATAAATTATTACACAAGGGGGTAGCATTTCATTGGGATGATGAGTGCCAGTCAACCTTCGATGACATCAAACAATACTTGGCTTCATCGCCAGTATTGGCACCACCTAGACCAGGAGTGTCATTCTATTTATACATCTCAGCTATCGAGGTGGCACTGGGTGCCATGCTAGCCCAAAAAATGAATTACATAAAGAACAGGCTAATTATTATCTTAGCCGCACCTTAGTCAGTTATGAACTTAACTATGCATACGTTGAGAAGCTATGCTTGGCGGTGGTATTTGCCACCAAAAAGCTATGCCATTACATGTTGAGCAATACGATGTATGTTGTGTCTAAGGAGAATCCATTGTGGTACATGATGAGTCATACTTATCATAGTAGTCGCACGGTGAAATGGATCATGTTGTTGATGGAGTTTGACATCGAATTCATTGGACAAAAGTCCATCAAAGGTCAAGTCATCACCGATCAACTAGCAGAGGCTCCTCTCGAAGATGATCAGCCTCTGACCATAGAGCTGCCCGATGATGGGGTCTTCCATGTCTCAGAATCGCCAGATTTTGATGAGCCTGAGTCACAGGTCGACATAACCTTATTTTTTGATGGTTCTAAATGTGAGCAAGGGGGTGGCATGAGAATCATGTTTTTCACACCGCAAGGGGCTCCAATGCCTTTATCATTTAAACTTGATTTCTCGTGCACCAATAACAATGTTGAATATGAAGCCTTGCTCATAGGTCTTCAGACAACCATCACCATGAACATCAAATGCTTGAATATCTTTGGTGATTCATTGTTAATTGTCAACCAAGTGAAAGGGGTATTCCAATGCAAATGCCCAGTTCTATAGGCCTACAAAGCCCTTGTGGATAAATTCCTGGAAAAGCTTGAATGGTACGACATCGAGGCACTCCCTCGATCATCGAATCATTTTGTGGACACTATGGCCTCCTTGGGGTCACTAATCCCGCAAGACATTTCTGGTGAGATGACAACCATTCAAGTCAAAACGTTATCGCAATCCATGATGGAGCGTGCAAGCTCTGACATAATGCCAGGAATCCACCTGATCCAGATTGAACCATCTCAGGATAGGTTCTCTCGAATCCATGATAGTCTGAATCATGCCAACTAGGGGTCTTTGTTCTCTCCAACCCCTCTTAATAGCAACACAACGCTATTTTTACAAGTTCTTTCCCGCTCAACTTTTGCTAGGGATGAACTTCAAGAGGGATCGATCGTTCATACCATCGAGGTTTCTGATCAGCAGGATTGGTACACACCCATAAGAGACTATCTCAAGTTAGGTAGCCTCCCACTTGGATTGTCGCACACCATGAAAATATCATTCAAATAAAAAGTGGCAAAACATGTCTTGCTAGGAGACATTTTATACCATCGAAGCTACGAAGGAATCCTCCTCCGTTGCTTGGACCAGTAGGAGTCCACTTGGGTGATCACCCAAGCGCATGATGGTACATGCGGTGGCCACTTCAGTGGTATGGCCATCACAAAGTGCATTCTTTGCATGGGCTATTATTGGCCATATTTAGAGTGAGATTGTTGTGCATATGTGCGGAAGTGCATGAAGTGTCAACACCATGCTAACTTGACACATGTACCTTCTCAGGCCTTGCAGCCGATCCAATCGGCTTGGCCATTTTTGTAGTGGGGCTTAGATCTCATCGAAAAGATCTCCCCTACATCGTCAGGTCATCACACATTTATCATAACGGCCATAGAGTACTTCACTAAGTGGGTGGAAGCAATTTCGCTTACCTCTACGACTGGGCCCCGCATTGCGGAGTTCATTTTACATAACATCATATGTCATTTTGGTATTCCATCCAAGATCATCTCGGATAATGGGACGTCATTTAAGAACAAATATGTGCGTGCTTTGACAACAAAGTACAAAATTTAGCATAATTTTTTGACACCTTATTATCCGTAGGCAAATGGGCAAGCAGAGGCGTCAAACAAAATGCTAGTTGCCATCCTTAAAAATATGGTCATAGATAGTCATAAGGATTGGCACATCCAAATACCACTTGCCCTATGGGCTTATCGCACTAGCATTCGGACGCCCACTGGGGCAACTCCATTTTCGCTAGTGTATGGCTCCGAGGCAGTCATGCCTCTCGAGTTGGAAATACCCTCCCTACGCATATCAATGCAAGAGTTCATCGATGATGACACTGCATGGTAGGCCCGGTTAGACCAGCTTACGTTACTCGATGAACGACGCGTCAATGCTCTCGAGCATTTACGTATCTATCAAGAGCGACTTAAGAAAGCATACAACATGAAAGTTCACCCGAGGGACTTTCAGGTCGGTGACCTGGTCTTAAAAGAGAACCAACAAAATTCTAACTTGCCACCCCATTTAAGGGACAAGTTCATGGCAAATTGGTTAGGTCCTTATGTAATCGATAGTAAAATAGGACCTGGAACATACCGGCTCGCCTCTCTTGAAGGAATCAAGGAACTAGAACCCTTGAACATCAGTCATTTGAGGCCATTCAACATTTAGAGAGCCATGGCCCACTCCAAAAGCCCCAAGGGTTCTCGCCATCGCTTGGTCAACCTAAAACGCCCCAAAGGTATCCATAATCCCTTTGGTCAAACCAAAAGCTCCAAGGGTTCCCACAATCACTTGGTCAACCTAAAATGCCCCAAAGGTATCTATAATCCCTTTGGTCAAACCAAAAGCTCCAAGGGTTCCCACAATCGCTTGGTCAACCCAAAATGCCCCAAAGGTATCCATAATCCCTTTGGTCAAACCAAAAGCTCCAAGGGTTCCCACAATCGCTTGGTCAACCTAAAATGCCCCAAAGGTATCCTATAATCCCTTTGGTCAAACCAAAACTCCAAGGGTTCCCACAACTTGGTCAACCAAAATCCCCAAAGGTATCCTATAATCCCTTTGGTCAAACCAAAAGCTCCAAGGGTTCCCACAATCGCTTGGTCAACCCAAAATGCCCCAAAGGTATCTATAATCCCTTTGGTCAAACCAAAAGCTCCAAGGATTCTCGCCACCGCTTGGTCACCCAAAATGCCCCAAAGGTATCTATAATCCCTTTGGTCAAAACCTCCAAGGATCCGTAAGAATCACTTGGTCCACACCCATTCGAGTTAAACCGTCCATAACGAATATTCAAAAACAACAGATAATCAAAAATAACAAAAAAATTGCATCTCACTTTCATGCATAATCTTAAAAATCAAAACACAAAAAAGCTGCATTAGGCATCGCATACATACATTGCATATTTGTTGGTCATACATGTCAAATGCACCATAGACTGTAATTACTCGACAATTCCATCATTTTCCACATTTGTCCATTTTGTAAATGATCCAACAAGAATAACGCCATTCGCATTTTTGCCATATCATAGTCAGTTGTCTTCTAATGTCTTTAGGGTTTTCGTCATTCAACTGTCTTTAGATTTCTAGTCAAATGTTGTACAAAGTCAGACCGATTTTTACAAGGTAGAGTTTTACTTGGATCACGCCTTGTTACATAGCATCCCAACACAAGCTTAAAACACATAAAAATTCCCAAGTTGTGTGAACGAAAGATGAAACCTACAAAGTGGTCTAGGGTACCTTGAGAAAAAAATTTATCCTGCTCATCCCCCTATGCGAATGGTTCAAGAATGCTGAGAATTGACAAAAGGACAAGCTCTTCCCCATCCAATTCCCCAAAATAAATAGTGGTTTTCACCACTATCAAAAATCCCAAACACCCTTGATCCCTAAATTCATAAGGATTCATACTACACTCCCCGAAAGGATGGGTATCTCCCAAGTCCTCCACAAGGATCAATACCATTTCCAAGAGCAAAATCTCAAAAGTTCACCATCAAAATTCCCAAACACCTTTGATCCCCAAGAATTCGTACTACATGCCCAGAGAAGGATGGGTAGTCATCCCCAAGGCCTAAAGGATCAATGCCATTCACAAGCCAAAAATCCCACAAGCTCAACTTTGAAATCAAAATTCAAAATCTAAATCCTCAAAAAGCAACAATAAAAAATAACAGTGGTTATCACCACTACTCAAACCCCTTGCTCAAGAGAAAAAAAAAAAAAACAAAATAAATAGTGATTTTCATCACTATATATGAGAGCAAGTATCCCAACAAATTGAACAACCGAAAGACGTTTGAGCTTGAATCCCTAGAATTCTCAAGCATTTGAAAGACCATTTAGGTGATCCTCATTACGGGTTTGGTGGATAGCCTACCTGGCAATGGCGGTATCCTAAACGCATGATGATATGTCTATCACATTAGCTTTGCATGTGTGTAGACCAATGTTTGCATGTGGATGAGCTAGCTTATGGTATCCTAGATTGCATCGTAGATTAATCCTACTAAATACAACAAAGGAGTTAGTGGAGCTAATTAGGTGATCCTCAGTACAGGTTTGGTGGACAGCCTACTCAGCACTGACGGTATCCTTACGAATACCACATAAACGAACTCAATCGCACACACAAGGATGTGAAATAACTTGGTCAAACTCAAGTCTGATTCGTACCTTGTTCAAAAGTCTTGTAAGATAATGTACAGTCTTGACTAGTTAGTTAAAGCATCTGAGTCTCAGAAAAACCTTAACTACATTCTAAAACAATTGTTGTATATTTCATTACTTACATCACCATCAAAAAATACAAAACAATTATTACAAATGCAAAGTTATTCCATAAAGCAATCACATAGTACAGAAAGCCAGTAAATCCTATACAGTCTATGGTGCCACCACTTGTATACCAACAAATCATTCCATCCATTCCATATGCATACATCTATATCATATAGTTAAAATCATCCACAATCATAATAGCATATGCATACATCAACATAAATAAATGTGCATAAAGAACAATAAACCATGACAAGTATATAATCAAACCAAAAAGAGTCATGTATATATATCAAGTCAAAATGCCCTCAGGCTACAATAAGAAGGTCCTCTGACCTCACAAAAACCAAAAACTCAAAATCCCCAAAGCCTAGGGAGTCGGCCACCATGATCATGTAGGATCGGTGCGACTGGAACTACCCCCAATAGTATGGGTCCTATGGGACCTCTCAGGTGGCTGCTGCCAGCCCTCGCACCCTGCCCACCAACACTACCCTCACCTAGCCACCTACGATGAGATGATGCAGACTGCTCAGTCTCACTGCCTCTCGTACGATGCGATGAACCACCTCCATCAAGCACAGGCAACTATCCATCGAGGTGGACAACCTCTATCTCTAACTCTATCCGGTACCGACCCCACTCCATATCTCATTGGTGATACACAACCAATGCACTATCCCATTATGCCAACTAAGTCCATAGGAGATCCCTCTCCTACGTTACCTCCACCAAAGCATCTCTATGCTCCTCCTCCCATCTCCGTAGGAGACCCTCCAATCATGCTATCTCAACATGAAGCCCAGCCTCCACATCCCCTGAGATAGCCTGAGGCATGGGCACCTCCGGGATGGCCTGCTGCTCTAGCACCCACTACTCTAGGACATCCTGTACATTCGGCTACTCTGAAACCCCCAAATCATCTCCATCATCGATGAAGTCATCGACCTCCACCATGTCAACATCATCAAGTAGAGCCCCCCAACCCTCCATCGGTGCCTCTACACCCCCACCTCCTATTGCTATAGTATCCATGCCTCCTAGAGGCCCCTCACTCCGCCATCACCACATAATCCACCATCGGTCATACTCTGTAGTCACCCCGACATCGTCCACATTGGGTACATCAATAACTACATCGAACCCTCACCCAAATGCTTAATGGTAGGCCAGACTAGAGTCTTCTCATCACCATGATGTCGATAGATCAAGGGATCACCAAGCAATCCCTGGTGCACCCCAAACTACCATATCACCCAAACATATGGGAAGTACTCCTGCTCTATCCCATGCCGCCCAATCAACCATCTACCCCTACGCACATGCCAGAGCCACTCTCCAGCCTCAGGCCAGGCTGGACAGTCCTGATACATCCACCAGAACACCTACCCTAGCACTAGACGAGAGAAGGCATCAGTATAGTGACCTACGTCACCTGCCCACCGTCGACTCTATCCATGCTCCTCTGACCTCTGCCATAAATTGGCATATCCAATTTCTTGATCCACCATCTCACCTCGGGTGGTCCAAGGCAAACCCTACGACCGCTCCACAGCTATGTGCTGCCACCCCCAGCACTGCAAGAGATAGCTGCACCCGATCCCCTTTCGCTTTTGATAGTGGACCTCATACAACTCATCGTACAACTATGCCAATAGACCCCATCTCATAATAAGTGGAGCTGATGTAGGACACTCCACCAATGTGAAAACCAACTCAAGTAGGTTCCAAGGGAACCTCGCACCTGAGGAGTCAGGAAGTAGCATATTGGAGATGAGGGTCATGATCAAAGCATGCCTCACCCCTAATACGCCCTTCTCCAGCCACCACCGCACTAGAATACCGCCTATCTGGCAGTCAGCCTCTACCCTCTCCACAACCCTCTCCACCCCCCTCTCCACCATCGGACCAAAACATCGTGTCAATACCATTATTCGCTGGTCACGATGGGTCATCCGGATAGGCAGTCCATCTATCAAAATCTATAGAATCCGATACACATCCTCCAGAGTAACAGTCATCTCCCCTATTGGGAGATGAAAAGTGTTGGTGTAGGGATCCCACAGATTGATCAGGGTAGTCAAATATGCTCGATCCCCCACCATAGGCTCCAGACGCATCACGTGCTTGAGCCCAAGGGCATCAAGCCACTCCCAATCCACAACTGTCAGGGCATCCCGAGCATCAGAGAAAATAGTCGATTGGCGGTACCGACTCTTCACAACCTAAAACAACAAAATAAAATAAAAAAATATATTAAGTACATACTTAATATAAACAAAAACATTAAAATAAAACTATACAACAATGACAACATACATGAAAATAACTGTACAATCAACAAAAAACAACAAAAATCATATTAGGGTTTCAACCTTAATGTGAACGCAAAAAAAAAAAATATTAGGGTTTCAACCTTAATATGGCAAAAACAAAAATGAAATAAAACATATTAGGGTTTCAACCATAATATGAACAAAAACAACAAAATAAAACGAAAACATTTTGGGTTTTAAACCTAAATACAAACACAAACAAAGTACAGATAACAATTGTGTACTAGGGTTTTGACCTTAATATACGAAAATTAACAACAAAAAAACAAAGCAAATAAAGTTCCTATATTAGGTTTTCAACTTGATATACGAATAAAATCAAACCAACACACAAAAAAATTAGGTTTTTAAAACCTTAAAAACAAAATAAAGCGAACAAACATTTTATATGTGAGTTTTAAACTTCATATAAAACATGCACGAATAACAAGAAAAGAGAAGGAACATCATACCGGTCTCACCTCAGCTCCTCCACTCGAAGATCCAATTCTCGCACTCATGATGTCACACGCAAATTTAGCCCCCCCCCCCCCCCCCAATACACAAAAAAACAAAAAAAAAAACAAAATGAGCCCAAAACCTAGTTTTGGTCCTTATATAGGTTGTTAGGCCTGTAATCGTTCCACCCTAGGATGAGCACTCTAGTTAGAACTCATCCCACCCTAGGATGATTACAAAATTGGTATTCATCCCACCCTGGGACGATTACAGAGCAAGAAATAAAGCAACAAAAACTGCATCCAAAAAATGCACCAAAAATAGCAATAAATCTGTCGAACAAAGGTGCCTTTGCACCTGACATTCATGGCATGAAAAACCATCATCGGGGTCACAAATACTCACTATCCTACTCCCTAAGAAGGCTAGCATAGCCGGACCGCTCCACGGGAAGGAGGATTTTTGATAATTTCTACCCCAATAGGCAAAAAAAAAGGGTCAAAACCCACCAAAAATAGGTCCGATGGTTGGAAAACTGCAATAAGCGTTCAACGAAAACAACTGAAGGCACCCTTACAAACATCATCTTGGGTCAAGCGACTCATCACTTTTCTCATTTTTGGTCATTCCCTCATCGATTCGTCACTTGAGGGGGTAGTCACACTTAGTCACCAATCAACAAATACACACCCAATCAAGGAAATGGCATGCATTCAAAGAATCATTGACAAAGACAATCACGCTCCTGCTTGGGGCAGCAAACAAGCAATAATCATAGGCTAAACAAACACTTGGCATTCTAGAAGCATGAAGAAAAGGTTCCTCGGACAAAAGGTTGTGCCCTTTGCCTATTCATGTCTGAACAATGTCCAAGATCAAGTACACCTCACCGAAAAAGGTTACACTTGAGTTAAGCTCCTTAGCTCGTCAGAAGCAAGGATTCAAGAATGCGTGCCCTTTCCATACTTGGGGCATCAAAATTTGGTTAGGTTACTGAGAAACCCTAATCATTAAGTGCTTTGGTCATCTATTTTTGCTCAAGCACTCGCACCACACACAATGCATCCCAAAAAGGGGCATCTGTAGACACCAAAACAACACCAATCCGATTATGTGACTACAAGCACTGACCGAATTGGCATACATACCCCCTAGGGCAGCCTCCAGAGGTTAAAAAGTGGTCCTAACCACTCCCAAATCAGTTTTGGAAGGTCAGAGGTCAGTTTTGCACCTTTTAAGCACTTTGCTCCCTATTCGTCCCACCCCGGGATGATTAGCAGCAATCGCTCCAGGGTGGGACGATTAGCAGGTTTGACTAGAAAAAAGTCAAACCTTGACAAATGGCAGCCCAAATCCACCACCTAACTTCGCCTTCAAGGCATGCATGGGATTGTGAGGGAACGTTTCAAATCATGGAGGCCTCAATCAAGGAGGCCCTAATCAGGGAGGAATCTTCTCTCCCCCAAAAAGGCATAATGAGCCAAGTGGTGCCCTCGCATGCGCATTCAAAGGAGACCCTTAGGTCTATAAAAAGGTGAGCCTCCTCACCCCAAAAAAAGAATAGAGCTGGAGCATTTGGAGCAACGAAGTGCTGCCAAACTATACCCCCATTCCTCTTTGTGCTTCCTACATCCCTAATCTCTCTTCTGGAAGAGAGGTTATCGGGTGAACACTAGGAATGCAATCCAGATCCAAAAACCCAAGAAATCAGCCATAATCCCACCCCAAACTCATCGACACAACCCCCTAGGAAGTTTTGGACCCATCCCACTTGGATTGGTGTCAAAACTAGGCCCTAAACGGTGGGCGTCCCACCCCCGGCGCCCCCAAACTATCGTTACAGTCCTAATCGCCCCACCCCGAAGTGATTAGAAATCTGTGCATGGTTTTGCTACTATTATTTTTGCATTCTTTTATATCTAATGTACTTATGTTGTTGTCCAAATTTCATTGCTTTCTGACATGATTTGACCTGGTTTCTGTCATTTTATGCGTCTACTAACCTACAGGGAGTGCCTTCGGATACAAGATAACCTGGGAAGAATCTGCCAAATCTGACCTTCTGGGTCATCTCAAAATGTTGTTTTTAGTCTAACCACAAGTTTGCAGGAGTTTTGGAGGCCTCTAGGCAGGACATTTGCAAGGTCACTTTTTGCAAGTTTTGCGATAGTCCCCAACGTCCCACCCTAGAGCGATTAGAAATATGTGCATGATTTCCTTACTATTATTTTTGCAATATGTCCCAGATGATATCCTAATGCCTCTGTTAAATTTTGAACTCATTCTGACATGATTTGACGATCGTTTTATTATTTTATGTATTAACTAGCTCGTAGGGCGCCCCTATCACATATAGGAGAATATGGGTAGGATATGCAAATTCTGAGCATCTGGGTAGTCTTAGAATTACATATAATGCCTAACCCATGAGTTTTAGGTGATTTGGATAAGCATAGGTGGGACATTGGAGCGCTCACTTTGGAGAGGCCCCCGACGGGCAAACGAGCATAACGGGGCCGTCCGACGCCGCTTCGATGCAAAATCAGGTGATACCAATTCTAGAAGTTGTCCTTTACATTTATATATCATTCTGTAATCGATTTATCAATCTTATCACTGATATTCCACAAGCGCCCGCTGGAGGCCTTGGGGATTGCATGTTTTTCTAGATACGCATATGCTATTAACGATTTGTTGTCTTTCTGTGCGTAGGATCTCACCACCAAGAATACTAGAGGGGCAGAAAGGAATGATGAACACATGGACACAAGCGGTGGCAACTTTTAGCCCGCCCACTTCGAATGTGGGCACGCGGAAGACGCTGGAAGCGTACCGTCCGATCTTGGAAGCGCGACTTCTTTCGGGCATCCATTAATGTAACAAATTGTATCAAATGTTCTGAGCCCTAGAGGGGGGATGTATTGTAATCATATTAAAAGCAATATCAATAAAGGAGGCCCCACTTTGTTTGCTCACATCTCGTTTCTGCGTCATTTCCTTCATGCATTGCTCATCGCATTCGTAGGACTTAGCATCTATATCTATTTTTGTTTGCATCATATCGGTACGCCATTTTTTTGCTTTCTTTCACCCCCTCACCACCTCATTTTCTTGAGGTGATCAATTTTGATATGGTAGTAAAATTACTCCCAAATTACTATGCTCCTCTTCTTGTTTCATTTTCTTTCTCTAAAACTTTCTCCAACCTTAAATGTGTTATCATCAGATTTGGTCAAATAACTCTTAGATTTGATAGGTTTTGAAATGTATTTGATTTATTTTGGGATACCCCTGAAAGCGCCTTCGAATGAAGAGGTTTTCAAGGAAAATACTTGTAAAAATATTGAGGATAAATGTGAGAAACACTTCATGAGCAATGCTTGTTATTGTCTCCTTTCAAAATTGGGTGGGAGCACATCAATTTATAGTCAAAATAGGAAAAATGTGCAAAGGAGAAAGTTATGGCATGTAGGGCAAGTGCTTCCACTTGTCCATTCCCTTGCCATGCATAGGAGGGAATATGCCTTCCATTTGGGGCCTCCAATTTGTAGGCCTTGATGTTTATGACAACTTCCCAATCAATTTTGGGTGATTGGGTGGGGTAAATGGTAGTAATTTATTACCATTTATCCACCCCTTTGACTTTTGGAGGGTCTGGTTCATGGCCATCCCACCTAGGGATGACTATTTATGGTTGTCACTGGGTGGGACGACCATGAACTATGGTCATCCCTAGGTGGGATGGCCATGGCTACATGGCCCAAAACCTCCCAAAAGTGGGGCAAACCCTCCCAAATATGGTTGGGAGCCCTAATTAACCCTAGAGGGTTTCCTAATGGGGATATATGATGTCAATAAGAGTGGTGCATAGCAGTATTATTTGATTTACATGATTTTAGTGTCTATAGATGCCCCTTTTTGAGATGCACTGTCTAGAGCGTTGAGCAAAAATATATTACTAAATAGTTAAATTACTGAGGTTATTCATTAACCTAACCAAATTTAGATGCCTTCATTGTGGAAAGAGCATAAATTATTAGAATCCTTGCTTTTGATATAGTTGAAGCATTGATTGTGGTATACCTTTCATCTGCCCTATAGTGACAGTTGTACGGGATTAGGGTATACTTGGTCTTGGTTCCTTGTGTCCTTGTAAGCCTTTTCAAAGGTGAATTCTCAAGGCTTCAAGGAGACTAAGTCTTTTTTGTTGAATTTGTGGATTTTTTGCCCCAGCATGGGCTTTCTTGGCAAATATTCTTTTTGAATGTATGAAAATTGTAGTTTTGAGTGTTTAAATGTTGGTTTAATTATGAAATATTTATTATGACTATCCCCTCAAGTGAGGAGTTGATGAGGGCATGAATAATGATGAAAGTGATGAGTCCTTGACTCATATGATTTAATTGGGATAACCATCAGTTTTACCCATTACAAACCCTTTAAAGTCTGCTAGGATTTTGATCACTTTAATGATGATTTATGGGAGAGAAAGCCTAAATACTTCATTCCCGTGGAGCGGTCCAGCCATAATAGCCTTATTGGGGACTGAAATAAAGATTTTTTAGAGTGTCCATGAATACTTTGGGTTTAATATTGATCCCTTGTTAACTTGAACCATTTTGGACATTTTTTTGGTGGGTTTTTGGACTTTTGTTTTTATCTTTTTAAGCTATTTTTGAATTTTTTATTTTTGATGAGATTTCAAAGAAGAAAGAAAATGAATACCTTGTTCTTGTGGAGTAGTCCAGATGCAATGGCCTTATTGGGGATTGAAGTGAAGATATTTTAGTTCGACTATGAATAATTTGGTTCAAGTAGCCTTATGGTAATTTACTCATCTTGCCGAATTGCATGGAGTGCAAGTCGCTACAACCGCCAAGTGTATAGGGTAAATAACTGGGTACGAGGTGCACTTGAGATTTTTCTTTATCTAATTTTTTTGTTGATTTTATGATTTTTGGGGTGTGAGGTCTGAGGACCCACTTTATTGTAGCCTATGGGCAGTTTTTGGATTATGATGTAGCTTTAGATTTCATTGATACATACATACATACATACATATATACATATATATATATATATATATATATATATATATATATATATATATATATATATATATATATATATATATGAGTTTTATGTTATCATCATGTGATGTTTTTACTGCTTTATGATATGTATGCAATGCTTATATTTTCTTTATGATGATATAATGGATGTCTAACATGGATGCATGTATTTATCCTATGATGTGATTTTATGATATTGATATTTGTAAATTCATAATGAAATGGATGATTTGTTTAATTTGTATGATGTATTATGATTACTAGTTGACACATTAGATGCTAGCACCATGGATTATACAAGATTTATCTCATCATTTTCATGTTATTATGATATTATCTAAATGGCTTGTGTAAATGTAAATGAACAAACATGTGATGGCATGATGTGAAATGAAATGAATAATATAATGATTAGAATTGTGTTTGGAATTTTTAGGAGACTGGAAAACTCTAGTTACCTAATCAAAATTTGTATAATAACCATGCAAGACTATTTAACAAGGTATGAATCTGCTAAGATAACCTAGATATGCAATATCCTTGTGTGTGCATGTGAGTTTATTACTATGATAATGCATAAAGTTTCCCTAGTGCCAAACATGATTGATTCATCCCATCTATACTAGATATCACCCTACAAGTCTCATTATCCTGAGTTTTGTACGTAGTTGGATTAGACCACTAGGTAATACAGGCTACCAAAAGCTAGCTCATCCACATGCAAATATTGGTCTATACAAAAGCAAGTCGCTTATATGATAGACATATCATCATGCGTAAGGATACCGCCATTGCCAAGCGGGCTTGATGCCACCCAACCTATAATGAGGATCACATTATGGTTCTCTAATACTGAGAATTCTAGGGATTCAAGTTCAATACTCCCTTATTTTCTTTTAAATTTGGATTGTTCAAGGGATTTGCTCATTTTTTATGGTGAGCAATGGATTTTTGTAGTGGTGAGAACCACTTTTTATTTTATTTTTGCTAATGGTGAAAACCATTGTTTCTTTTTTAATATTGCTAAATGATAATAACCACTATTTATTTTTCTCTTTTGGATACTTGCCCCAATTTGGTATGAGGTAAGGGATTTTGAGTTGAGGTAAGGAGAAACTTGTCCTTTTTTCAATTCTTAGCATCTTTGAACCATTCACACAGAGTTATGAGCAAGATAAAATTTTTTCTTAAGGTAACCTAGACCACTTTGTAGGTTTCATCTTTCCTTATGCTAAACTTGGATTTATTAATGTGAAAATGTGTCGAGATTTTGACGTATACAAAGTATAATCTAAATAGAATTATACCTTATAAAAATCATTATAGATTTCTACAAAATTTGAAAAGAAAACTAGATATGGCTAAGTGACCAAAAACCTACCCATGTCTTATGAACAACGGCTAAGTGATGGGAAACAGACACACCATATGGAGTATAGATGTAAATAATAAGTGTAATATAAACAGGTGATAATATTGACTTATGATAACAATGAATTTGACAGATGCCTAGTATACAAACCTGGTGCTAGACATGTATGATCAACTTCTAATAATGCACAATGTAATGATGTGTACATAATGCAATTAATATTATAATGCAATGCAATGCAATTTTTTGTGTTTTTGAGGTTTTAATGATATTTTTGTATTTTTTATAGATATATATGTATATACAGGTTGACCAATGGGCTTAGTGAATGCCATTGGGTCTTTTTGGGTGACCAAAGGGCTTATAGATACCTTTGGGGTATTTTGGGATGACCTAGATAGTCGTAGACCACCTAGGAGCATTTTAGGGTGACCAAAGGGCTTATAGATGCCTTTGGAGTATTTTGGGATGACCTAGATGGTCATAGACCACCTAGGGGTATTTTAGGGTGACCAAAGGGCTTATAGATGCCTTTGGGGAATTTTGGGGTGACCTAGACGATCATAGACCACCTAGGGATATTTTAGGGTGACCAGAGGGCTTATAAATGCCTTTAGAGCATTTTGGGGTGACATAGATGATCATAGACTACCTAGGGATATTTTAGGATGACCAAAGGGCTTATAGATATATTTGGGATATTTTGGGGTGACCTAGATGGTCATAGACTACCTAGGAGCATTTTAGGGTGACCAAAGGGCTTATAGATGCCTTTGGAGCATTTTGGGATGACCTAGATGGTCATAGACTACCTAGGGATATTTTAGGGTGACCCAAGGGCTTATAGACACCTTTGGAGTATTTTTGGCTGACCTAGATGATCATAGACTACCTAGGAGCATTTTAGGATGACCAAAGAGCTTATAGAGGTATTTTGTGGTGACCTATATGGTCATAGACTACTTAGGATCGTTTTAGGGTGACCAAAGGGCTTATAGATGCCTTTGGAGCATTTTGGGTGACCTAGATGGTCATAGACTACCTAGGGGTGTTTTAGGTTGACCTAGATGGTCGTAGACCACCTAGAGGTATTTTAGGTTGACCTAGATGGTCGTAGACTACCTAGGGGTATTTTAGGTTGACCTAGATGGTTGTAGACCACATAGGGGTATTTTAGGTTGACCTAGATGATCGTAGACCGCCTAGGGACATTTTAGGTTGACCTAGATGGTCATAGACCGCCTAGGGGAATTTTAGGTTGACCTAGATGGTCATATAATGCTTATGGGAATTTTTTATGTTGACATAGATGGTCGTATACCACCTAATGGCATTTTTTAGGTTGACCTAGATGGTCATAGATCACCTAGGGGTATTTTAGGTTGACCTAGATGGTCATAGACCGCCTAGGGATATTTTAGGTTGACCTAGATGGTCGTAGACCACCTAGGAGCATTTTAGGTTTACCTAGATGGTCGTAGATCACCTAGGGGAATTTTAGGTTGACCTAGATGATGTTAGACCACCTAGGGGTATTTTAGGTTGACCTAGACGATCGTAGACCACCTAGGGGTATTTTAGGGTGACCAAAGAGTTTATGGATACCTTTGGGGATTTTTGTAACTTTGATTAATTTGTGATTCTAGGAGGAAGGTGCAATACCTTATGTAACCCCAATATTTGTGGTGATCAAAGGAAGTGTTAAAGGTGTTATACATTTATAATCCTCAATTTGCTTTATTTCTTGTGATGTAAATAGTTGGGAAGGTGTGACACCTTGGATACCCCTAATATGTGCTATAATTGATGCAATGTTATTGGCTTGGCTAGGAGGAGTGATATGGACTGACTCCCCCTGTTGTGGCAGGGAATTCTTGTTAATGCCAATGTCTTGATGGGGTAAAATGAGTGACCCATTTGTGGATAAAAATTTCTTATCAATAATATCTTGGACCATATGTCTAAAAGTATAACAATCGCTAATGTCATGCCCTCTTATTCGGTGATAGAGGCAAGAATGATCCTTCTTGTATCATCTAGATCTAGACCTATTTTGGTTGACCAGGGGTATATCTGGTAAGATGATTGTATTTTTTTCTTGTAGGTTGTAAAAAATGGTTGACATGGGCTTAGATAATGGAGTCTAGGTGTGATGTTGATGCTCTAAACGAGGTGAATGTGGCCGTTTTACTGTATGCAATAACAAAATTGTATGCATCTTATTCACCTATTTAGGTTACCTCTCTTGATTGGCCAGTGTTGTGTTTGCTTCATGTGTGGGCAAGGGGTCTTGGGGGACTCCTATTGGTTGGTTTCTTGGGGCAAAAGGATTATCCATAAGAAGTTATTACCTCTTAATCATATCCTAAACTAAATATCTAAAGGGATAACATGTCTAAATGTCATGATCCTTTTATCGATGGTAAACACAATATGTATTTTGCTTGTGCAGTTTTAATCTACGCTTATTAGGTTTCAAGGGATGAATTTTAGGAAGCATGATTTATTTTACCTCATACAATAACTTGAATATCATTGCCAAGTGTTTTGAAAAATAAGTAAATGTGTGAGGTTGATAGCATTGTTGCCTTTGCCCCTGATTCTATTGAGATTTAACTTTGGAATATACATGAGGGGGTTGTTCCTAATGATTAGGGGGGTGAGCTTTTGGATGACTCAACCATAACTCCATACTTATGATTTGATTCAATATCTGTTGTAAATCATTGTGTTGGTGATTCACTTGTAACTCAATATTGGCTAGCCTATCCAAGCTTGTATGAGCATATGTGGATGGTGCATGATGATTGTCGCTAGTGAATATATCCATATGCTCTTGCTCTTGATTTAGCTTATGTTGTTGTTCCACCTCATAATTCAATTGGGGTAGTTAGATTACCCCCACTTTGGTGTAGGGGGTACACCTATTCTTGATTTTGTGGAGATTTTGGGTGATATGGAGTAGGTGTGACCAAATCCATCGATGGTATCTCTTGTGGTATGGATGTAATGTTGGATGGAGTCACAAGTGGCATAAATGGATTCATAGGAATTTGGTTCTCTGTCATCACATTGATCATTCCCATAAAATCATGACAAGATGCACTTGCATTTGGATAAGTCATGGCTACCTCATCAACTTGTCCAAGGTGATCTACTTGGCCCCCATGCTCATGGGGTGCATCAGAAATGCTATCAATGGGTGGAAACTTGGCAAGAGGATGACCTAGGTCCTTGATTGACTCAATGATAGGTGGGCATGTAACATTGTGTATTATGCACTCATCTAGTTCTGGATTGGTCAAGTGAACTGAATCCTCAAGTGTGGTGGAGGAAGATGGTATGATACGATCTACCTCATTGATATTAACTGTGGGTTTCTCCTTGTTGGTAGGAATGGGAAGGTCTTCTACTGATGTGTCAAATATGGCTATGAGAGCTTTTACAGTTAGCCTTTTTTACTCTCCCTTGTTTGAAGAAATAATGGGTGGTACTAGTGGTGGTGGTGAAGGTATCTTCATGACTAACTACGGGGTGAATCTAGACTCTGGATAAGGTCATTGGGTTTAGTATCCAAAGGTGTGGATGGATGAGTAGACTCTTGTGGATGATTATCCTTATTGTAATACTTGAAGGGGTCTAGGTCAACATCAACCACATGGACCTGACCTTCATGAATGTGTTTGAGGTATTGATGTACAATGGAGGGGATGCACTCCATATCTCTCATCCAAGGTACTCCTAACAATATGTTGTATATTATTTCACATTCCAAGATATAGAACAATGTAGGCATAATATTTTGTCCAACTTGAATAGGTAGGATTATCATGCCCATAGTGGAGGACAAAGCATCATTAAATTCTTTCAAGGTGAATGTGGATTTTACAATGTGTGAAGATGGGATGTTGAGATGTTTTAGTGCATATGTGGTAATAATATTTATTATGGAACCTGTGTCAACCAACACTCGCTTATAGGGGATCCTGTTGATGCATGCAATGACGTGCAAAGGAGAGTTTGGTAGATTGGCAGACCTAGGTTTTATATCTTGTTTTTGAAACTATATAAAAGGATATTTTTACATTTTTATATATCCCACAAATTTTGTGAAAGCATCCAAATCATGGGGTTGTAATTCGATAGAATTTAAAACCTCCATGAGATTTTCCTGATGCTTGGGGGATTTTGTTTTAACTCTCCCATGGTCATGTTTGCTAATGACATATATGAACTCCACCTAGGCCTAATATGTCTTGTTACCACTTGTTGGATGGGAGTTCTAGGTGGTGAAGAGGGAGTGTAGACTTCTCTACTAGGCCTCTTGGTAGGCTGGTTATCTCTGGTTTGGGCTTGGACTCGGTGTTGGCTAACTGAATAGTCCACTTGATCACGTGAATAATCCATTGGTGTTCTCTTGGTAGAGGTACCTCATGCTTGCATGGAATAATGTGACCGAGGGTAATTAGGATCTTCCTTAGGTCTTCCTTCATAAATGAGGAATGGTAGGGTAGAATTGACTCACCCACTACGATGAGTATCATACTTGTCTAGGTTTTGGTACCTTGGGAAAGGGTGATTTGAAAGCATAATATGATCATTTAACCCTAACCTAGGTGTATAGTCTTGTTCCTACACATAAGCATGTGGAGTAGACCGAGAAGGCACACGAATGTGTGGTATTTCTCTATGTGTAGGTGCCTCATTGCATGGTTGCCTTTCTTGAAATAAGGCATTGGAAGTATCCATACTTGGGAAGTAATTTCCTAGAGTGGGATTGTGACCTATAGGGGTACCCCATGTAGGAGTCCCTTGCAAGCTATATTTCCTCTCTGAAACTCTAGGACTTGGGAGAGTAGGTGGCCACCAAGGAGGTATAACCATGTCCTTGGGGTCAAATTGGAGATGATCCATGTCTCCTTGCCTACTCCCCATAGTGTCCACCCTTAAGTGGGCTTGGCTATAGGTATATACCATAACTACTTACTCTAAACCTCTATGTGATTATCTCCTTTACAAGTTTTATATATTCAAACATAATCAATAGAAACACACAAGAATACAAATGATTATCTCTTTTAAATATTATGTGTTCCTAAACTATTTGATGTGTTTCAAATTTTTTGCTTTTGTAAAGAATCTCTTTCACATGTTTTTGAATGTTGATGTAATTCTCAAAATTTTAAAGGTTTTCACCTATATACTCATAGCTCAACAATCGATAATGAAATTTTGATCACGTGAACCAACCAAAGTATGGAGATGAAATCCATACCTAATCAAGGAGCATAGGTCCTACCAGTACTCACCCAGTACTCACTTGGTCAGCGTTATACCCTCCGAAGAGGAGTACATGCAAATTTTCCAAGCTACATCGGATCTTGGAGCCGACTTTGGCCAAAAATATAGGGTACATGGGATTTGAGCCAACGTATGGAGATGAAACCCACCATCTTTGAACTCTATTAGTGGTTGGGGATGAATTCCAACTCACTAACATTAAAAAAAAGTGTGGTGTATGTGATTCCTTTTAAAATTATTGAAATAAAACAAGATAGCATTCAATTATTGTTCACTAAATGCATGAAATTGCATTTTACTTTCAGAATCATAAGCATATATATAAAAGGAAACTACAAAATTTGTAAACTATATGAAAACCTAACCCTTAGGTAGGTCACACACAAGAAAACTAGACAAATGCATTTTGAAAGGCTGTTATTTTTCCTATTTTTCTTCAATTTTGTTAATGCAAAATTTGGAGATATGAAATATAACTTTCAAATGCACACAAAAGACAAGAAAAACTGAAATTTAACCTTTTTGAAACAACCTAGATGCAAATTGAAGGTTTAGGAAGTTACCTCTTCTATTATGGAAATTGTTGTTTCTGGAAATTTCTGTAGAAACCCCCTGGTTTTGTGGCCATACCTGGGTGGGACGACTGAAAATTTTGGGTCCATCCTTGGTAGGGACATTTTTAGTGGCCATCCCTGGCAGTTCCAATTAGGAATTTTGCACTTGTTCCTGCTCAGAACGGCCAGAACCTGCAACACACAAAACACAAAAGGGATGTCAAAAATGAAAAAAATGAAAGGGAACAAGGGACAAGGGTCCCACCATGATCACCACTAAAGAAGCACAAAAAATGGCACACCTAAATGTGTATTAAAAATTAAATGATACATTATTGTTTCTAAGCAAGCATGCGAAGGAAAGATGCAAAAGATGTAAACTATTGAAATGAAGAATGATTTGCAATAAAAGAGGGGGGATTTCTCCTTGTATTTATTAATTCATCAATTCCAAAAGGTTACAATACATCCCCTTTGAGGGCTTATCATTTTGATACATTTAGATTACAAATTACAAGGGAATGAATCCCTCCATGAGCTTAATGGCATGTTTCAATGTTCTTCTTGCAACCCACACTTGAGAGCTAATCTTGGGATTCTTCTAATATGCCTCTTAGCTCCTCCATCATGCCTAGAATACCTACACCTACACACAAGAGATTGAAAATAGTTAATAGCATATGAATTTTATATTGAAAACCTTTAAAATAATATAATAAAGAAAGTAAAACTTATTTATGATAAATCAAAACAACTCCAAATGACTTGAAATTCTAATATGATGTTAATGAGATGATTTTGGGAGGATCTGAGCATAAATCAAAGTGCAATTGTTAGCAAAACTTGTGGTCATCCCTACCAGGAGCAAGTAAGATTGCAATCATAAAAACTCTAATTGACCCATCAAATCTACTCCAAAATTTACCAAATTTGGATATGTTGCTATTCTAATGCTCTAGAATTGATCTATGCTAAAATCAAACCAAAATTTTTAGCCATTTCATGGCCATCATTGGAAAGTCCAATTAGGACTGTTAGGACTACTAGCCATCCCTAGTAGGGATGACCACAAAACTGGGTGGTTTTTGCCACCAATTTCAAGGGTATCTAGCTTAGAACTACTCCTAAATATGTTGTCATAAAATTTGGTCAAATAACTCTCATATTTGATAGGTTTTGGAATGGATTTGGTGTATTTTGGGATGCCCCTAAAAGCACCTTCGAATGAAGAGGTTTTCAAGGAAAATACTTGGGCAAATGTTGAGGACAAATGTGAGCAACACTTCATGAGCAATGCTTGTTATTGTCTCCTTTTGAAATTGGGTGGGAGCACCTCAATTTATAGCCAAATTAGG
Source organism: Wollemia nobilis (assembly GCA_028583015.1). NCBI lineage: Eukaryota > Viridiplantae > Streptophyta > Pinopsida > Araucariales > Araucariaceae > Wollemia > Wollemia nobilis. Next base: position 1,676,248 of record JAQPPZ010001808.1, read on the forward strand.
GTAAATGTGCAAAGGGGCAAGTTCTAGCATGCAGGGCAAGTGCTACCACTTGTCCATTCCCTTGCCATGCATAGGAGGGAATATGCCTTCTATTTGGGGCCTCCAATTTGTAGGCTTTGATGTTTATGATAGCCTCCCAATCAATTTTGGGTGATTGGGCAGGGTAAATGGTAGTAATTGATTACCATTTATCTACCCCTTTGAATTTTGCATGGTTTGGTTCATGGCCATCCCACCCAGGGATGACTGCATGTGGTCATCCCTAGGTGGGATGACCATGGAATATGGCCATACCTAGGTGGGATGGCCATGGCTACATGGCCCAAAACCTCCAAAAATTGGGGTAAACCCTCCCAAAAGTGGTTGGGAGCCCTAATTAACCCTAGAGGGTTGCCCAATGGGGCCATATGATGTCAATAAGAGTGGTGCATAGTAGTATTATCTGATTTACATGATTTTAGTATCTATAGGGCCTACCTTGGGCCCTAATATTCACATCATCTCAATGAGACAATGGCTACAGATAATAGATACTTCATAGACAATAGCAATTATGAAGATGATACCAAAATGGCCTACCTCAAACCTTGGTAGTTAATTCATCGCAATGAACCATTCAACATGGATGATATGTATCAAAGAGTTTGTCCTGGCCCTCACCTCAGGGAGAGACCAACTAATGTAGAGGAAATTGATCACATATTTTTCCTTTATCCTCCCACATTCAGGCATCTACTAGAGCCAAATGATCTTATTTTCTTGTCTACTCAGAAAAAATCCTGAGATCCCCATACCCCTAGAGCCACATCTTGGGTATGAAAGTCAAATACATAATTTAGACGTGCATACACATGGTCCTGGAGATATCATGTATTTCATCAACATGATCTCCATTGAGTTGACCAATCCACTCCATAACCCAACAGATCATTCCAAACCATTGTGTCTTAATATAGATTCTATTGATTAGGATTATGCTAATTCACCTCTAGAGCCTAAATATTTCTTCCCTAATGAAGAAATGTTACAACCATTTCACTTTGCACTAGGTTGTGCACATGATGTTTATCAATCTAAGGGTAATTTCAATGTGGAACCGTTAAACCTAGTGGATGATATCCATATTATCCCTACACCTCACTATATTGAGGAGGGATCACACATGTTAGTAGAGGAAACCTCTTATGTGAATATCAGTGATGATCCCACAAATCCTAAGAAGTTTAAATTTGGAGAAATTCTATCTCCTGAGGAGTGTGCCAATCTCATTCCTCTATTGAAAGAGAGACCTGATCTCTTTTCTTGGATGTACAAGGATATGTTGGGGTTAGATATAAATTTTGTTACTCATAACCTTTCATTGGACCCCTATAAAAATTTAGTCAATCAAAAGCTTAGTAAAATGCATCCAACCATCGCTTTAATGGTTAAATATGAGTTGCAAAAACTATTGGATGTAGAGTTCATCATATCCATCGACTATCCAAAATGGGTATCAAACATGGTACCTATAGGAAAACCTGATGGAAGGATACATATCTATATGAATGTTAGAGACCTAAACAAGGCAACACCAAAGGATTCATTCCCATTTCCCAACATAGATGCTCTCATAGATGCAACTGTGGGTCATGATATGATTTCCCTGATGGATGGTTTTTTTGGTTACAATCAAATTCAGTTTAATCCTAAAGACCAGCACAAAACCGCATTCACAACGTCATGGAGAATTTTTTTTTATAAGGTTATACCATTTGGTATTAAAAATTCTGGTGCCACATATTAGTAAGCCATGACATACATCTTCCATGACTACATGCACAAGATCCTAGAGAATTATATCAATGAATTATTGATGGAGTCATTGCTACATTCAGAGAATGCTGAGGTTCTTAGAAAAGTCTTTGATTGCTTGATAGAACATAATGTTAGGTTGAATCCCAAGAAATGCATCTTTGGCATAACATTAATAAAGCTCTTGGCTAAAATTCCATCAAGGGATAGGTCATAGCTGATCAGCTGGAAGAGGCGTATTTATAGGATAGTAAGCCTCTTGTCATAGAACTTCCTGATGATGCAGTATTTGCATTATTAAAGTTACCCAAACCCAAATAATCGGATAACAAGACTAACATGACTTTGTTCTTTGATGGTTCAAAGTGTGAGAAAGGGGGTGATGTAGGAATTGTATTTTTCACACCACAAAGTGCTCTAATGCCCTTGTCATTTAAACTATGTTTTCCTTGTACCAATACAACTACTGAATACGAGGCCCTAATCTTGGGTCTCCAAATAGCAATCACCATGAAGATAAAAAATTTAAACATCTTTGGTGACTCTCTTCTCATTGTTAACCAAGTTAAGGAACTATTTCATAGGTTTCCTATGCTGAAAGATTATAAGGATCTTGTTGACACTTATCTAGCTAGAGAGGTATGACATCGAGGGAATCCCTCGTACATAAAATAGATTCGTAGACACTATGGAATCTTTGGGATCCTTTATCCCTCAAAATATATTTGTCGATTTCACTACCATTCATGTGAAGACACTTTTGCATGCTACGATGCAGCATGAGGCTTTTGAAAATAAAGAACCAATTAACATGATTCATATAGAATCAAACCATGAGTGGTTATATAAATCCAGAGACTTTCTTAAGAAGGCACCTTGGGGGTCATTGATCTCACAGGGTCCTACGGGGAATCACACCATCATTCACCACAAGGTTGTGTCTCAGTTTGCATTTGTACATATCAAATATCAAAAGGAAGAAGTCATCTTATTAGTCAAAGTTGTAGCTTATCAATATTGGATGTCACAACTGCACGACTTCCTTAAGCTTAAATTAATCCCTCAGGGATTATCATGTGTTGTGAAACACACATTTAAATAGAAAGCAACAAAGTATGTCTTGCTAGGAGACATATTGTACCGTCAAAGCTACGATGGAATTCGCCTTCATTATTGAGCCTCAATAATTAGATTAGGTAATCTTACAAGCTCATGATGGTACATGTGCTGGCTATTTCAGTGACATGGCCATCATCAAGCGCATCCTTCAAATGGGTTATTATTGGCCCACTATGGAAAAGTATTATACTATGTATGTCAAAAAATGTGTTAAATGCCAGCATCATGCTAATCTTATGCACTTTCTATCATAGGCCTTACAACCCATTCAAGTGGCTTGGCCATTTGCTCAATGGGTTTTTGATTTTATTGGTAAGATCTCTCCCCCATCATCGGGCCAACATACATTTATTATAATGTCTACTGAGTACTTTACAAAATGGGTGGAAGAAATCCCTTTGAAAAAAAAAAAAGGAGCATGTATTGCGGAGTTGATACTTCACAATATCATATGTCATATTGGGATACCATCCAATATCATATCAGATAATGGAACATCATTCAAAAATAAAACTGTGAGGGCTTTGACGTCCAAGTACAATATATAACATAGTTTTGCAACTCCATACTATCCAAAAGCAAACGGGCAAATTGAGGCTTCTAATAAGATAGTTGTAGCTATCTTGAAAAATAATGTTTAGGAGAACCACAAAGATTGGCATATCCAGTTGCCCCTTGAATTAGGGGCTTACATGACTAGTATACGAACACCCACTAGGGCAACCCCGTTTTCACTAGTATATGGCACTGAGGTCATTATACCCTTGGAGTTGGAAATTCCAACCCTGTTCATCGTATTGAAATATTTCATCAATGATGACATTGTGTGGCAAGCTCACCTCAACCAACTGGTGCTTCTTGATGAACATCATGTGAATGCCCTTGAGCATCTTTGAGTTTATCTAAAATTCCTAAAATAATCTTATAACAATAAATTCCATCTAAGGGAATTTAAATTTGGGGATCTTATATTGAAATAAAACCAATAGAACTCAAACCTATTGCCGCACTTGTAAAATAAATTTGTGGCCAACTGGTTAGGTCCATATATCATCTCAGAGCAGATAGGACCTGGAACATATCACCTAACATCACTGGAAGGTGTTGAAGAGCCTGAAACTCTCAACATCCTTCATCTTAAGGTGTTCCACACATAAAATTAAAAAATTCAAAAACATTCAAAATATTCAAAACTTCAAAAAACAATGGAAAACATTGAAATCCATAAAAATCAAAATTCAATAAAATTCAAAAACAATGTAAAACATCAAAAATACAAAAACATTTGCATTATGCATTTCATTTTGCACATGCATTCATTTAATTGCATTGCATTAGGCATGTCCATCCATTGCACTTGCATTAGAATAGGTTGTGTTTACAATCCTACAAATGACACCACGTTTGTATCTAAATCATGCATCTATTCATCATCATCATCCATCACCCTTGTGAGTAATTGTGTTTTTCAACACAACCCCTCCTGTTGCTATGAGGAATATACTAAGGTTTTTTGGTAATTTATCTATACCTAGTTATCTTCTCATATTTTGTAGAAAGCTATCTTTGCTTTTGTAGATGAGGTCTAGTTTTGATAGTACTTTGCATATATCAAAATCCCATCACTAGTCAAACACATTAACAATCCTAATTAGGACAAGGAAATATGAACACTACAAAGTGGTCCTAGTCACCTTAAATGAAATATTTTTACTTGCCCATCTTGTGATGCGCATGGTCTAGAGTGTTGATCATTGGAAAAAGGACAAACTCCCCCCTACCCAAGAAATCCCTTGCTTTACATCAAAATGAGTAAAATCACAAAATAAAAACAAATTCCTTGCTCAAAACAAAAGAAAAAGAAAAATACCAAATTTTCATCACCAAGCATGATCAAGTATCCCAATAAATCAAAATAAAAGAAGGGGATAAAGAGCTTGAATCCCTGGAAAGGTCACTACTTGAAACCATAGAGTTATCCCCAATACAACAATGGGTTGAATGAATCCCACCTAGCATTGGGGTAGTTCTAATTAATTTACAAATGAGCTAGCTTTAGGTGGCCTGTATTACCTAGTAGTTTAGTCCAAATATGTCCAAACTTAGGAGCAAGGTGAAAATTTGGTGATCCTCATTACAACAATGGACTGAATGAATCCTGCCTAGAAATGAGGTAGTCTTATGTCTCATCTAATATATATTTATTTGCACACACAAGTATAATGAATATCATGGTCTTTCATAACAAAAACTTTATCTTTTAGGAGTCCTGTATAGTCACTATATAACTTTTTATTAATCAACTAGGGTGTTTGAGTCTCATGGAAAACCTAAAAAATCCCCTAATAGTAACAAATCAAATCAATCAATCAAGCATCAACTTTCCTTGTGAAATTTTATTTATTAAAGGGTGTTCATGGAGTAGGATAGATACTAGATGGATATCAACAATGATATTTAGATGGCCACTAACTATTTTGTGTATATATTTTAATATACAAAAGCTTATAAGAAAAAAACCATACATCTCACATCATCATATCTCATATATGGATTCTTAAATGATTAATTCTTATGATAAGAGTTAACATTTTTATTTCATGATTTTTATACATTTTGTGGTGTTGTCCATTAGATTTTTAAGCACATATTGCATTCATTCCTTATGTTTTAAGTGAGTAAAGCATACAAGTTCATTTACATTAGATTACATCATGTAAATAGTGTATTACAAACATTGCATTCACCATATCATAATACCATAAATTATATGCATACAAATAAATCAAAACAAACATACATTTAACAATAAACATTGCATCCATGTATGCATACATAAGTAGCCCATATACACATCTAGATCACAACATTTAATCATACATCATCTAGATAGTGCTTGTCATCAATACATCACATCATATAGAATCTAATAAAATCATCTAAGCATTACATACATGTTTCATCACATGAACATAAAATCAAATAGATAATACACATAATGAATCTCAAAATATAGTATCATATATATGTGTTTAGATAAAACTACATAGAGGTACAAAATTCCCATAGGCTACAACTATGTAGGTCCTCAGATATTACACTCAAAAATGATAAATTATGCTCAGCATAATTAGGCATGGCCTATACCACTTGAATCACCTCAACCCTCTCTATGAGGCAATCTGGAGCTAGTGCCTACTGTCCTCTTTGTTTGGGACCCTATCCTATGGTTGGGTTGCACTGAAGAGTACCCTGACTCACTTTTTCTACTTCGGTGTGACACCCCTACTATAGACCTCTCTAGAGGAGTGCCACCTAAAATCTTGATCTGAAGCTGTAAATACATAATGTACCCAACATCTACCAACATCTAGGTATTAAAATCTTCCAATAGTCCCTGTAGCTACCTAATATCTGGCCCTGTATCTAATCTTTTTGGCCCCTGAGAAACTAGAGTGGCTCAAGCAACCTATAATCGTACAGTGTCTCTCTCCGTGGTGAGCTGCTCTATCATGGTAAATACTAAGTCAAGATGGGTCTATAGAGAGTTCCTCTCCTCCTTATATCCTTGCAAAATGACATGCCCTACTTCTAGTTGACTTTGTATTATAGCGAGAGAGGTATCCCACTCTAGGATCTATCATTGAACGGTTTGAAGCTCAACCTCAATGTTGTGTTATACTTAGTACGGCACTGAGAGGGGGGGTGAATCAGTGTAGCATTTCAAAAACTTAAATCTGCAACTCTTAATGCTGAAATAATGAAAACTTAAAACCAGAAACAACAAGCATAACAAGAGAGCATCACACAACACAAGATTTTAACGAGGTTCACCAATATGGCTACTCCTCAAAAATTGACTGCTTGGACTCCCATCCAAATCTAGCCTTAGCAAAGCAATCAATTTTACAATCTATTTACCAGCACCCACTGGAAGGAGCACCAACCCCTTATTTATCTACACCAACAGAAAGGAGCACCAACCCCTGATTTACCAGCACCTACTAGAAGGAGCACCAACCCTTGATGCCAGACTGCAACCTGGACTTCAATTTTGAATCTATAAGTTTGATGAGAAAATACCTTTGCTTTTACAAGACCCTAACTGGTCTGTTTCACCTTTGCATCCTCTGCGCACTCTGCGCTCTCTACATAAACACTTTGCACAATCTGCTGCTTCACTTTCGAGCTTCACGATCGTCTTCTCACTTTTGTACACTTTGCTTCCTTTGTGAATTTCACACTTGGCATGATTTGACTTCTTTGCTCACTTTGTGCACTTTGCCATCATCTCGTCGCTTCTACGCTTTCTATGCTCTTACGGCCACATTTCTCGCTTCGACACTTATTCGATGATATCTTCGACCGAACTTCACACTCTGCACTGTCTTCGAGCGTCACACTCCACAACTTCAAACTCTTCAAATAGCCTTCCTTTTATAACAATATTTTCAAGATCAAAAACCTAATCTTAGTTGACTGTAACCCTAATCTTAGTCGACTGCAAACCCTAATCTTTGTCGGTTGCAAACCCTAATCTTCATCGGCTAACATCGGTCTTTGTCGACTTCAACTGCCTCTGTAACTCTTCTGTAGTTGTTGCCACGAAAACACAACATGTCGTGATATCGTGACACTTTCACCTCCGAACACTTTCTCTTAGCTTTGGCCTATGAGAATGCAACATGTAGCGATATCGCTACACTTTTTCCTCCGTATGCTTTCTCTCAACTTCGGCCCACGAGAATACAACATGTAGCGATATCGCTACACTTTTTCTCTTTGCTCTATTTCTTAACTTTGGCCCCACGAAAACATAACATGTCGCGATATCGTGACACTTTCACCATCGTACTTATTTTCTTGGCTTATACCCGTGAAAACAGAACATGTCGCGAAATCGTGACACTTTCACTTTCGTACTCTCCTTCTTTCCTTTTGTCACGATATCACGACACTTTTTCTCCTTGGCACTTTTCTTCTCATCGGGTCACGAAAACCCAACATGTCACGATATCGTGACACTTTTTCTCTGCGAGCTCTTTCTCTCGAACCTATCACGAAATCGTGACACTTTTCCGTTTGTACAATCCTTCTTGCAAATTGTCGTGAAATCACGACACTTTTCTTTGTGAGCTCTTTCTCTCGAACCTGTCATGAAATCGTGACACTTTTTCTTTCTCTGCCTTCCTCTTCGCTTCGGACCACAAAAATGAAACATGTCGCGAAATCGTGACACCTTTTTCTCTCTCCTCTTTCTCTTTGCTTTCGACCGTGAAAATGAAACATGTCACGAAATCGCGACACCTTTTTCTCTCTCCTCTTTTCTTCGCTTTGGACCGTGAAAATGAAACATGTCACGAAATCGCGACATCTTTTTCTCTCTCCTCTTTTCTTCTCTTTGGACCACGAAAATGAAACATGTCACGAAATCACATCTTTTTCTCTCTCCTCTTTTCTTCGCTTTGGACCATGAAAATGAAACATGTCGTGAAATCGTGACATCTTTTTCTCTCTCCTCTTTCTCTTCCAACATGTCACGAAATCGTGACAGTTTTTCTTTCTTCTTCTCTCTCTTCTAACATGTCACGAAATCGTGACAGTTTTTCTTCTTCTTGCTCTTCTAACATGTCGCGATATCGCGACAGTTTTTCTTTCTGACCAAACATGTCACGATATCATGACAGTTTTTCTTTCTGGCCAAACATGTCGCGATATCGTGACAGTTTTCTTACTTGTCTTTTTCTTTGATCTTTTGAATGTTGGCCTCTTCTATCTTCTTGGAAATTCACTGTACATGCTTTGACTGACCTCTGAACTCCTATCCACTGCATCAACTGATCTATCTGTCTATGTTGACAACAATGACAATACTGTTTCTGCACCTTGCTCAACAATCTCCCCCTTTGGAATTGTTGGCAACACATGTGCAATTTCCTGTAATTCTTCTCCCCCTTTGACAATAATACCAAAGGGCTGCTATAGACTCCCCCTGAGTCTATGCACAACATTCTCAGACAAACATTGTTATAGTTAGCAAAAATCATGAATATGAGCAAAACTATAAACATAGGCATAAATGCTCCCCCTGAGAATGCGGTCCCGATTGCTAGCCAATTCTTGGGAAGTTTAACCACTCGACCAATCTATCTCCAAGATAGAATGCACCTCCACTGGTACTCTTTCTGTCATTGACACATCCAACCCAATCTACATCTGAATATGATATAAGGGTGAAGTATTTACCTTTCGGATATCATAACCCATACTCCATAGTACCCTTGATATTATAGAAGACTCTGTCTCTCTGTACTCTATCACCTCCAAAGCTCTATTAATGGGCTCACTAAGAACCTGCTCAGTAGGCTCACACAGAACCTGTCCAGATCTGGTCTAACAAGCTCACCAAGAACTTTCCCAAATCTTCTCTAGCAATCTCACCAAGAACTTGCCCAAATCTGCTCTAGAAACCTGTCCCAACACTTTCCTCAAATCTGTCCCAGCATTGTCCTCAAATATTTCCCAAAGGCCTTCTTCAAAGGCTCAATCAATCATGCTCAAGTAGTACTCATAATGAACTCAACAATGAATGACAATCTTAAACCAAATCCACTTTATAGAAGCATAAAGAGAATTGTTAGAGACTTAATATCTTCTATTCTCAAATCTCAATCTCAACTCAAATCAAGGAAAGTTTATTTTATGGAACTTGAACAACCACATGCATCCAATCACTTGACTAGGCTCAATCAGCTCTACTCAACCAATCACCTCAATGAACAACTCTTTATCACAAACCCTAGTCAAAGCATGTATCAACCAACTCAAAATGTTTTTCTCTAAATCAAGTTCAAGTTCTTTGCACAACCAATGAGCTTCATCAACAATGCTTATAAAGATAAGGTTTAATAACAATTCTAAAACCAGAAAACCTTGAAGCATTAAACCAATCACTTTTGAAAAAGAAACCACAATCAATCCTTTTTACTCCTGTCACATGAGTCTCCTTGGGATTGGCCTGAAATCGTGCTACCATGCATACTATGCTCGGGGTGCCTGTTTCAAGCCATATATCTTCAACTTACAAACCAAGTGGGGATCATCACCAAGCTGGGAACCATATGGCTGCTCAATATAAACCTCTTCTTCAAAATTGACAAGTGACTCATACTTGTACCAACTTTTGTCCAATACTGTACCAACACTGCAATTTTACTGTCAATTCTGTGCAAGCATCAAACATAGTATCACAACACCAACCAAATCCCTTTTTACATTTTCAGCTTGGTCTATGTTTTTTGCAGTCACCGCTGGTCACACCTTACTGTCAACTGTTCGAATCAAAAAACAATATTTTTTTAACCACTTCACGGCCAACTATAATGCACCTTACTCAAACTCATACTTCTGGACCTCGGATAGGTATGATTCACAAAGCAAAGTTGCTCATCTTGATGAGCTAAACATGAATCAATGATCAAACTTCAATATTTTTCACCACAGTGTCAAAAATAGATCTAACAATCTTCCCATCAATGTGTAGTTCAAATACCCATTGCTTTTATCGAAACACATATATACGGCTAGAGCAACATTCTTTCACAAACCAACTTATCTGAACTGTTATAATCCTTAAATTTGGACGGTGGCAGTAAGAACCATCATCAGTACAACAATGACATATAGCAATACTACCAATAATGAGAACTTTTAATTTAATCACCACCCTTCACGACACTTCCACAAACAACTACATGAACTGAGAACACGCTTCGACAACTATAGACAACTCCCCCTAACTACTTGCCTTTCATCCTCAGAAACCCAAACAAATACATAGGAGCATTAAAATAAAACTTTAAGATTGCTCCCCCTGAGGATGTGCTACCTGGAGTTGCTTAGTGCAATAGGGGAGTAGTCTCCTTCAGTCCAAGGAGACATGAATTCCTTTCTTCTATCTTTCTCCAAACTTTCTTGAACTCGGGCTTGGATTTTTTAGCTGCATCCCTGTTTTGAACCTTTTTGTGAACTCGAACATTTCTCTTGTGTGGTTGTCTCTTGTGCATCCTTGATGAATGATTATTTTCCTTTTTATGCACCTGATTTATTCCCAATCTATGTTGCGTTCTTTGCGTCTGATGAAATCTACTATTTTGCCTTGGATTAGATACAAACATGCTTGGACAAAACCTTGCTATGTGCCCATGACCATTACATTTAAAACATTGTACATATTGTTCACTCAAAAACACATAAGTATTTCTACCAGCATAACTTTTTGATTTATTATTCAATCCACAATAAGTTGCCTTGTGACCATACTGGTTGCATCTGAAACAATAGCCATTAAAAGTATTAGTATGAATAGAGTGAGAGTGATAGAACCTCTTTTGTTGTGGTTGCTTTGTTGTAGATCTCCTTTGATATTTTCTTCCTTTTGAAGATTTAGCTTCAAAATTTTCTTGCTTTGATCCTTCAACAGTGAACTTCTTCTTCTCTGCAGAGTTGGAAGATGAAGGTCGTTCAACTTCATATCCAAGACCACGCTTATCCGTGGAGCTTCTTTGTTGGTTTATCATTTTATCTAGCAGCTCTGTGCTCTTCTCGAATTTGAGATTTGTATTGGCCTCTTCTAGTTGTTTCTTCAATAACACAGTCTCTTCCTCTTGTTTGCAGCAACCAATCTCTTTCTCATTGATCTGTGACCTGAGAGTTTCTTCAATCCTTTTGAATTCTTCTACTTGTACTTTCAACCTGGTTATTATTTCATTTGCATCATCAAGCTTTCTTGAGATTTCCTTATTCCTTTTTCTTTCTATCTTCAATTCATCCAGAGCTGCAGTTAGTTCCTCTTTCAAATTTATTTTAGCATCAATTTCTTCTTCATCACATTTTTGTTCTTTTTTTGTTTCTCTTTTAGAATCATCCTCTAGGACTTCATTAAATTTTAGCATATATATCTCTATGTTCTCATCGTTATTCAACTTTACAGCTTCGACCTGAGCTTGATGTGTTTGTAGCTTGACATCCTTGATCTCATCGTCTCCTTCATGAGCACTCCTCAGTTTGTCCCATATTTCTTTTGCCATTTTACAACTCTTGACCTTTATCAGCTCACTGTCTACTAATCCACACCTGATAGCATTCCTTGCTTTTGAGTCATTTTCAACCAGATTCTTATCGACAACATCGGTTGGAGGAGTGATGGGTATTGTGCATTCATTGATTACTGAATCCCAGACGTAGTATCCCAAAGCACAAAGATATGCCTGCATCCTGATTCTCCAAGTCGTGTAATTTGTTCCATCAAACACAGGTGCTTTGTTTGATAAAAAACCTTCAACCTCTTTTGGTTCAATTTTCTCTTCCATAGGAACTGAAACTGACTGAGATGCCCTTTTGGAGGAAGATCTATTCTTCTTACCCATTACGTACTAATCCAAGATCAACCCTAGCTGATTTAGCCTTTGAAGGGAACTTGGCTCTGATACCAATTGTTATACTTAGTATGGCACTGAGAGGGGGGGTGAATCAGTGTAGCATTTCAAAAACTTAAATCTGCAACTCTTAATGCTGAAATAATGAAAACTTAAAACTAGAAACAACAAGCATAACAAGAGAGCATCACACAACATAGGATTTTAACGAGGTTCACCAATATGGCTACTCCTCAAAAATTGACTGCTTGGACTCCCATCCAAATCCAGCCTTAGCAAAGCAATCAATTTTACAATCTATTTACCAGCACCCACTGGAAGGAGCACCAACCCCTTATTTATCTACACCAACAGAAAGGAGCACCAACCCCTGATTTACCAGCACCTACTGGAAGGAGTACCAACCCTTGATGCCAGACTGCAACTTGGACTTCAATTTTGAATCTATAATTTTGATGAGAAAATACCTTTGCTTTTACAAGACCCTAACTGGTCTGTTTCACCTTTGCGTCCTCTACGCACTCTGCTCTCTCTACGCAAACACTTCACACAATCTGCTGCTTCACTGTCGAGCTTCACGATCGTCTTCTCACTTTTGTGCACTCTGCTTCCTTTGTGAATTTCACACTTGGCATGATTTGACTTCTTTGCTCACTTTGTGCACTTCGCCATCATCTCGCCGCTTCTGTGCTTTCTACGCTCTTATGACCACATTTCTCACTTTGACACTTATTCGACGATATCTTTGACCAAAATTCGCACTCTGCACACTATCTTCGAGCATCACACTCCACCACTTCAAACTCTTCAAATAGCCTTCCTTTTATAACAATATTTTCAAGATCAAAAACCTAATCTTAGTCGGTTGTAACCCTAATCTTAGTCGGCTACAAACCCTAATCTTCGTCGGTTGCAAACCCTAATCTTCGTCGGCTAACATCGATCTTTGTCGGCTTCAACTACCTTTGTAACTCTTCTGTAGTTGTTTCCGTGAAAACAACATGTCGCGATATCACGACACTTTCACCTCCAAATGCTTTCTCTTAGCTTTGGCCCGCGAGAATACAACATGTAGCGATATCGCTACACTTTTTCCTCTGTATGCTTTCTCTCAACTTCGGCCCGCGAGAATACATGTAGCGATATCGCTACACTTTTTCTCTTTGCTCTATTTCTTAACTTTGGCCCCGTGAAAACATAACATGTCGCGATATCATGACACTTTCACCGCCGTACTTCTTTTCTTGGCTTATACCCGCAAAAACAGAACATGTCACGAAATCATGACACTTTCGCTTTCGTACTCTCCTTCTTTCCTTTTGTCGCGATATCGCGACACTTTTTCTCCTTGGTGCTTTTCTTCTCATCGGGTCACGAAAACCTGACATGTCACGATATCATGACACTTTTTCTCTACGAGCTCTTTCTCTCAAACCTGTCGCAAAATCGCAACACTTTTTCGTCCGTACAATCCTTCTTGCAAATTGTCGCAAAATCGTGACACTTTTCTTTGCGAGCTCTTTCTCTCGAACCTATCGTGAAATCGTGACACTTTTTCTTTCTTTGCCTTCCTCTTCACTTCGGATCGCGAAAATGAGACATGTCATGAAATCGTGACACCTTTTTCTCTCTCCTCTTTCTCTTCGCTTTTGACCATGAAAATGAAACATGTCACGAAATCACGACACCTTTTTCTCTCTCGTATTTTCTTCGCTTTGGATTGCGAAAATGAAACATGTCGTGAAATCATGACATCTTTTTCTCTCTCCTCTTTTCTTCACTTTGGACTGCGAAAATGAAACATGTCACGAAATCGTGACATATTTTTCTCTCCTCTTTTCTTCACTTTGGACCGTGAAAATGAAACATGTCACGAAATCGCGACATCTTTTTCTCTCTCCTCTTTCTCTTCCAACATGTCACGAAATCATGACAGTTTTTCAATCTTCTTCTCTCTCTTCTAACATGTCGCAAAATCGTGACAATTTTTCTTTCTTCTTCTCTCTCTTCTAACATGTCGTGAAATCACGACAGTTTTTCCTTCTTGCTCAACATGTCGCGATATCGTGACAGTTTTTTCTTTCCGACCAAACATGTCGTGATATCGTGATAGTTTTTCTTCCTGGCCAAACATGTCGCGATATTGTGATAGTTTTCTTACTTGTCTTTTTATTTGATCTTTTGAATGTTGGCCTCTTCTATCTTCTTGGAAATTCATTGTACATCCTTTGACTGACCTCTGAACTCCTGTCCACTACATCAACTAATCTATCTGTCTGTGTTGACAACAATGACAATACTATTTCTGCACCTTGCTCAACATGTTGTGTAGCTGATATTGAAAGGGAGACTCCTACTCCTTTGGAGCTACCTCCCCCTCCTCCTTTGGTACTACCCACTCCTTGATAGCTTAGCTCTACTCCTCTATCCTAGGCCACACCCATCGTGCATCAGGTTCCTCCTTAGGTGCCTCATCCCTCGCTCACCCTAGGCTACCGCCACCCTACCATCACCACATCATCCACCACTAGGAGTATTCCCCTGTAGTCTCAATTTTAGCTATACCAACATCAACTATAGGAGGATATACCTCCTCTACCAAAGCTATCATGTGGGGCACATGAAGATCCCTATATGCCTATATTTGCCTATACAAAACTAGCACCAGTAGAACATCCTACTAGACCCCATATTTCATGGTCACCCAGGATTAATGAAAGAACTCCCTCACTTCTACCTTGTGATCGATGACCCATCAATCGTACCACATCCATGCCATAAAATAGTCTACCTCAATTCAATCAGGGCAATCCACATAGGGCCTCTAGATTATTTCATGAGTCTATATCCTAGTCAATGAGCGTGCATAGTGTTCCAATTCCCTTGCATGACAGTGACTCTATCGCTCCTCTGCATCCCAAGGCCACCTAGTTCCATAACATTGTGACCTAGATGCTATAGTGGTGATATTCTAGGGTAGCCCTATTGTGCAATCTACTATGATGTGCTCCCAATACTAGATATGTAGAAGTAAGCTACAAGCAACCTCCACCCAACCCCATATATGGATCTTGTACACCTCATCATAGAGCTATGCCAGTAGGGTACTCCCCAAATCCATAATGATGGGCTTCGTACTATCCATCAAATCTTGCACCATCGCTATGAGGTTCCATGGGAACATCACTCTAGAAGTATCAGGTAGAAGTATGTTGTAGATGACATGCATAAAAATGGATTGGCATGGCAAGAATACATCAGACCGATACCAACGAGCGATAGTAACTCCTCCATTTTGAATGTCCCCTAGTGCTGCCCGTGCTTGGTCACTAAAAACCATGGCAAAACCCACTAGCTTGTGCCTAGTACACAAGGAGATGATGGCTCATCCATCGAATGGGATCCCAAATATCCTATAGATGTCCTATAGAGTAATGGTCATCTCACTTGTAGGGAGATGGAAAATTTTCATGCGATAGTCCCATATATGGGCCAATGCTATGATGTACATCTAGTTTGACATCATCATCAAAATATGAGCAATGTACATCAGATCCCATGCATCAAACTAATCCTAGTTGGCATGAACCATGAGGGGTAATATCTTGAATAGCAACTCAGGCTCCCGAGCCCATGAAGACAAGAGCTAAGTGTGCAAAATAAAATACCTAATCAGATGCACTTACACTAATATAACATAATAAAATCCAAAAATGGTGTAACAATAACCCATAATCAAGCAAGGGTACAAACACAATAAGCCAATGCACCAAAACATGTAAAAAAATCAAAATTTACACTTCAAAAAATAAAAAAATTAATTTAATTAAGAAAAAAAAATAAAAAAATAAATAAAAATAAAAAAAATTCTAAATTTTCTTGGTTGCTCACATTGACAACGACCACCACACCATCTGTCGATGCCTACAGTGGCTAGACACCAACGGTTAAAATTTTTACCATTGAAGGTTTAAACTAGTCGCACTCAATGACAGTGACCCCTCTTTGCCAATTAGGGGCCACCCTAAGCGATAGCAACCACGAGGTAGAACACCAATGACATTCATCCTCGCCCAAAAATCCAAAAAAAAATTAACAAAAACATAAATTTAAGAGGAACCCACCAAAATTGACCTAGTTCTAAACCTAGCTATTGGTGAGGTTCATTACCAATAAGTTTAGTGAGGTTAATTTACCGTTTTATTAGTTTGGTTCATTTTACCCATGAATTAACAAGCTAGGGTTTGAGAAATACTTGTGAAGCCCTGAATCCTCTTCTCGTTGAAGCCTCGCCTTGCTCCACCATGGTGTCAGGTAGTCAATAGTATTCTGGGTCACTTTCTCACTTTTCTTCTTAGAGCTCACTATTGCAAATTGACAGCTATAAATAATGAATTGAAAACCCTAATTTTATTTTTATATTTTTTAGTTTTTCCATGGTTACTGCTTGCATCAGCAACTAGAAAGTGTGGGTCTCCTATGTTGACAGTGCCATTAAAATTGCAAAATTGCACCACCTATGTTGATAGTTACTAAGAATCAATAAGTAATACCTCCAATTTTTCACCATGGGAGGCCTCAAAATGGACAAATAAGCATATCTAACAATCCATAATAATTAAAAATTTGCAAAATAACAACAAAAATCAAAAAATCAAAATTTCAAAACAATTGAGAAATTAAAAAAAAAACAAATAACAATAAACTTTCAAATGCACCTCGTACCTAGTTATTTACCCTCTACACTTGGCATTTGTAGTGACTTGCGATCCATGCAATCCAGCAGGATGAGTAAACCACCATAAGGTCATTTGAGCCAAATCAGTCATAGTTGAATTGAGATGCTTCTCTTCAATCCCGAAGAAGGCCATGGCGGTCATATTGCCCCATGAGAAGAGGCATTCTTTTCATTTATTCCATGATGTTTTTAGCAGATCATCAAGTGACTCATCACATGCTTCATGGAATTGATATCATCTTGATTCCATAATAAGGCCATTGTGATCAGATTGCTCCATAGGATAGAGAGGTTCAATTATTATTAAGGGATGAAATCATGCCTATGATAGGACCTACCATATAAAAAAATGTAAAAATCTTCAAAAGTTCAAATCAATCATCTCGGTCAAGTGACTCATCGCTTTATTCATTTTCCTTCCCTCATCGACTCATAACTTGAGGGGGTAGTCATAATATCAAAAATCATAATCAAATTCAACAAAGAATCACTTGATGTTGTAAATTGCATTCATCTTATGAATCATTGCCAATAACTATCATAAGATTACCCTTTGCTGGGCCAAAAAGAAAATATGACTGAAAAGCTTGAAGATCTCCACCTATCAAAATAATTGTAGCACTAAAGCTACTCGATCGTTGTGGACACACAATAGCTTTCCAAATTAAGCCTTCCATCCCTTTGAAAGCAATAATTCTAATATGTGCATCATTTTGTAGTATCGAGGCATCTAATCTTGATCAGATCAATGATCACCATTTAACCTACAACATGGCTTTAGGTGGTCTATTTTTTCTCAATGTTGTTCTCTCCTAGAATGCATCCCAAAAGGGGCATCTGTAAACACCTAAAATACATCATGTTTAGGAGACTACTGATATGTGCATCCATTGCAAACCATATGAATGATCTTGGACATTTCCAAGAGCTAGTAGTGGTTCTAACCACTCATTTGTGGCAACTTTGTCCTATTTAGGCTTAGTCATTGATCATAAGAGTGGCCACCAAATTAGCCGCTAACAATCAAAGTAGCTACAATTTAGCCATCCTAAGCAAGAGCGGCTAGCCTTGAAATAGACTTGGCCTCTCAGGCCAAGCCAAAAATTAGTTACAACGACTTTGGTAATGGTTTTTGAAGTGGTTTAGGCATGGAAGCATCCAGAAGATTCCTCCTAACTTCTATAACCTATCAAATATTGTTCTTGGCCTCTCCATGAAGCTAGAGAAAGGAATTGAGAGGGCTATAAGACCCCCCTCAAAATTGGAGAGGAAGAGATATGAGACATGAGATTTTATGTAGTGAAGCTCTACCTAAATGGATTGTGAAGTGACAACCCATTTAGGAGAGTCGAGGTGTTGGCCAAGAGCATGAATTCAACAATGAAGCTTCTAGAGGATTGAGAAGCACACCTTGCGATTTCTTGCCAATATAAAACAAATACAAATGATTTCAACCACCAATCTATATTTGGACATTCAGGTGATCCTTGATCATCAATTCAACTAGTGAATTGTGTGCTGCAACCATAGATTCAAGAGGTAGAACCTTCATTTCACGATCATTGTCTTCAATAGCAGCCCACAGGCTCAGTCACCCTGAGCAACAACGATCTGGGTTTGATGCACTTTCTCCTTAGTTTTAGCTTATCTTTTTATACATTTATACTTTACTAGCTTATATTAAAGTATATTCATCATTTTAGTACATTTGAACAGTTTATTATCCAAATTTAAGATAGCTTTGACTAGATTCATTCACATTTTCTAGTTTTGGTTAATCTCCTTAGATTAGCTTTTTTTCTTGATTTTATTACAAATTATATTCTATATTAGTTAGATTTACTTATCTTCAAGCATACTTTACATTAGTTCAGAATTCTTGCACATATCTTTTCTTACATTGATATATCTTTATGTTTTATTGCAAGTATTATTACATTCTTTGCAAATATTCGACAAGAGCCTCATCATGAGAGGCATCATATGCTCCTAATTGTGTTTTTGTTGTTTCTTGAATGTATATTATAGATTCTTTACATATTCGAAGCATTCTTGGAATCAATTTCCTCCAATCAAGTCAGAAGAAGGTATACATAAGCCTTAAGAAGTTTGTGTTGAATCCTGAAAGCCTGTGGATTGTACCACCTCTGTTTAGGGGATTCAAAATATTGTATTCATTGTATAAATATTTTTGTATCCCTTAGAGGGACCTACTTGTAATTTAATAAAAAGAGCCATATATTCTTGTTAATTCATTGTTATACATGCTTTATTGCTTTATTCTTGGTATTAATGATACAATAGCTTAGGTGCATATTTTTTGGGATAGTATAGATAGATATAAATTAAACTATCAATGTTTTTGTAGTGGGATCTCCACTACAACCTATCCTACAAAGATAAAATACAACCAAGAGCCAATGGAAAGTGCAAGTGGAATGAAAATCCTTAGAACCATTATGGACCACCAAGAAGTTTATGCCAAATAATCATCAACTAGTCATTACCAAAAATGAAAAATATGTAGAGTGGACAAGCTGACTTCATTTTAGCTTTTGATGCTTAATACTTAATTCAAATAACCACAAAATCTCAAATAAAGTTGCAATATAAAGTATACAATAATGATAATATTTTAAACATATAAAACTCATAAATAACTTCAAATATAACTCATAAAATGGCCATTAACAAATGCTCACAAAAATAGTAAATGACATAGAATAAAGGCCTACTAATGCATGCTATGAGCAATGCACTTTTGATTGTCATTAAAATACTTAGTCACAAATATATAATGGAATGTGAATCTTCATATGGAATACTCTTAGCCTTTTCCCTTCTTGATACTCTTCATTTTCCTAATCTAATGACACATGTGCACTCCTACATAATGGACACTTGTGCACATATACACTCATCACACTTGCACACTTAGCTACAAGATACTTGTGCATTTCCTACACATTATTACATTACATAAAATATTTACTCACACTCTAATATAAGACACACTCCTAATCTAGAGATGTACCCAAGGTGGTACATTAACATGTACAAAATAATATAATATACTCCAACACCAACTGTATTACATTATTTGGTTATTGAAGACTTTTAGTCTTCAATATGATCTTCATCTTCAATCTATCTCCAATAAATTTATATCTAGAGACTTTAGATAAGTATATTCATTTGGTAAAATATTTATTTTGCTTTTCTTGATATGATTCCTTTTCTTGTTTCTTCTTCTTATTCATTTTTGTATCTTCATCAGTGATATGTATTCAATACAATGAGTTAGTAGATCATCAAAATAATAGTGACGTGGATTCAATGATTCTTATTTGAGACAATTATATGAATCCTTTCTTTCAACTTGTATCTTTCATTGAAATATTTAAAAAACAATTAATGAAAGATACATCATTAAATATTATTTTTAAGTACAATGGTGTTTTGAGATTCCCAACAAGACCTAAAATGTTTTTCATGAAGATATCCCATAAAGGTAGTAAATTTTTCTTCTTTAGCTTCGGTGAAAAAATTAATTTATCTTTTATAACATCAAATATTTTATCTTTATCAATGTTGGCTATTAAGCCATGCAAATAAAAAATGAATGCATGCAACATTTCTTCACCACTTTCATTAAATACATTCTTAACAATTTCATCCATAGTCCTTCTAAAGTAATCTTCCTTGTAGCTCCCTAGTCTTAAAAAGACAACTTTGAGAAAAAAATTCAAATCTATAAACCTTTGAGGTTAACTACCTTATGTCTCCCTAGTTGGTTTTCTAAAAAAAAAATTAATATAATTTATATTTTCTAATTTTTTAGATTTTTTCTCTAAATTTTTTTAAGGAGAGACTAGATATTGATGTAATTTACAACTTTTAAAATTCTAAGTTGAATCCCTTTTGTCTCCATAATTAATAATATTTTCAATAACAATTTCTATATAATCTTCAACTTCTATTCCTAAAGATAAATACCTTGTTTTTTCCTAGAACAAACAATAATTTTGACAAGGGTTTCAATTATTCAAATCTTTAGGTAGAATTCCTTTTATCTCCCAAATTTCAATAATGTGGTTTATCAATTCTAAATTTCACAAACCTATGTTGGTGTTGAATTCCTTATAAATCCAAATTTAGAAATTTAGAAATTCTATAAAAGATATTTGCAAGTTTTGTATTCCTAATTTGATGTAGGAAACCTTATTTCTCCAAAATTCAAAATATTTGAAAATATTAAAAATGCTTCACAAAATTCAATAACTCAATTATAACTTTACCAAATCTTCTACAAACTTGAAATTGATTTCCAAAATTTCCTAAAATAATTTTAAGGCTTCTCAAAACTTTCCAAAAATAATTAATAATGCTTCTAAGGTTTCAAATTTCACTTTGATACCTTGTTTCTCCAATGATTAAATTAATATTGTAGATAATTTGCTTAATATTTCTTCAACCTTAGAAAAAATAATATTACCCTTTATCCTTATAACTCCTAACTTGGGCAAATAATCAAATTTTAAATAAATTGCTTTACCTCCAATTTTAGGCTTGAAATAATTTGTCAAAGGTATTTGACCTTCCATTGAATGACTCTCTCACTCCTCTGCCACACGTATGGCATTTCTATCCACTATACTACACTGATGAACACATATGTTGTGCTTAGCTTGATGCTTGATGCTGATTATGCAAATAGAGTTTGATTACTTGCATTTATAAGGACCTGAGATGTTTCAATCACCTCCATAATATGGTTGCCACTCCTTCTGTTTTAACATGTGGCACTTAGTATTTTACATGCTATATGTTACATAGAGTACTACTCAAGAATTTTGACTTACTCCAATGAACGTTATAAGATTTCATTCTCTAAATGTCATAGGCAATGAGTAAATCCTCACTATATTCTTGTAAATGACCACTCCATGTTGAATCGAGGTTATTTAGAATGCCAAAAAAAATATTTCCTTCTTTATGTTGTAACTTCCCAATGTATTGTTCACCTTCCTTTATGAAATATATCTCATATTTGATGTTGAGGATATCTCTTTAACTTCCCAACAGACCTAACATTTAATCTTCCAATGCTATATGATTCTTCTTCAACTTTGTGGTGGTTAATTCCTCTCCAGTGATGGAGATCTTCCTTGACGTTTTTCTCTACTGAATGGTGGAAGTTTTCATTGCTCTTCATTGGTTGTTTGGTAATGGTGGCTACTTTATTCAATATGGTGGCTCCTTCACTTTTTCCTAGTGGTACTACCACTTGTTTGGTGGTTTCTTATCACTACTATATCTTGCAATATTTATTGCTTTATTTTTGGTGTTCTTGCACATCTTTAATCTTGCTATATCTTGAACTCTATTCAGCCTCCAAAATATTCAATAATATAGCACTATTCTCCCTTTAATAAATAAATGTTATATTAATAAAAAAAATTTCCTTCTTCCTTATTAATAATATTAATATTAATAAAATTCACCATGGCTATTAATAAACATCATTTCCTTCTCCTTATCACTCCTTTCAAGCAATATTTAACGCTATTTTATGTTGTTATATTTTGTAGGTTCGAAGATGACAATAATATCTCCTTATTTAGCTTGGAGACACTCAACTTCAACTTTCTTTTGATGGCTTTAAAAATTTGAATCTGTAGCTAATAAAACATTTCCTTTAATGCTTTAATGAAACACTTCTGTAGCTATTTTTTTTTTCACTAAGCTTACTACCCAAAATGGTGAAAGCGTAGATCCTTTTCTTCTCGAGATTACTACCCAAAATCCTGCACTATTTTTGTCCAAAAATATTTGTATTTGAAGCAATTTTTTCCTCAGATAGTCACCTTTAATTCTAAACTTTTCTTCTCCAAATTTTCTAAAATTTGCAGATGTAAATGTAGTCCAAAATGCTGCCTCTAACTCCACTTTTCTTTCTTTTGCTATCTATAAAATTTACCTCTATCTCAGTCCTAATTGCTTTCAATTCCTTCTTCAAACAAATATCCAAAAATCACTTTCAAATCTTCCCTAAGATTCTTCAATTCATAGTTGTTGTATCTCCTTCCAATGCTGTCCAATTTTGTAGTCCAAAATCCTTTCAAATTCTACTCTGAAATTATAACTTCTCCTCTATCTTGCTATAAAAAAATAGTCTCTAACTCCTACAATTCACTGCCTTAATTTTATGGCAAGCATTAATTCAATTGGATGTTCAAGGTCACTTTAAAATCTACCCAAATATTATTTAGTTTGTAGCTCTATATCACCTAAAATTTTGTCCTATGATCCTTCAAATTCTATCATGATAATAAGAAATCTTCTCCTCCACAAATCAGGCTTCAAATTTGTAATGGTTGTCTTTAAGTTCATCAAATTGGTGGCTTGTTCAATCCTCTTTATTCTCCTTAGCTCTTGATGAATTATATCCTTCAAATTTGGCCTCTTTTTTGGCATCTTATTAAGAATCTGAATGTCTTGAAGATATTCAAAATATACTTTCTAAAATTTGGCAAACTTCTTACCAAAAATATTCTCATTTTGGACTTGTTCTTGGATGGTGATAATTATCCCATATTTATATTTCTAGGAGCTTCTATTGCTTGCAATATTCTTCCTTAAACTTTATTTAAATCTTCTCCAATGACCACTTCTTAAACTTCCTCAATTGGGTTTTTGTAGCCCTCTTTCTCTCTTGTCAATCTTCAATCTACTATGAAAATCTCTTTCTTTAGTCTCCTCAATCTTCAATATGCAATCTTCAATCCTCAATGGGAACCTTTTTATTGTGTCTCTTCAATATTCAATCTCCAATGGGACCTCTTTCTTGGACCTCCTTAGTCTTCAATGTCTACTCTTTGTTGCAAATCAATACTAATCCCTGCACAAGGAAAGCACATAGACTTTCAAGAAATTGAATATGAAATTCTTCTCTATCCATTGTAGAAAGATTCTCAAATTTTTAGAACTAATTTTTTGAAACAAAAACATAGATAATAGCAATCAAATACATTCAATTTTCTGTATTTATGAAATCAATAAACTTCACTAGTTATTCTAAAAAACTAATGGAAAGAAATCTATGTTGAGTCCTAGTCTTCATGAGTGTTCCTTCAACCTTGTGGAAATACTCTAACCAAATAGAAATATGGAATCTTCTTCTATCAAACTTTTCAATGGGACCTCCTTCTTGGGTATCTTAATCTAATCAATATCAAAGTCTATCTTCAAGACCTATAAATTTCCTTCTATTATAAATTTACTCTTGGAATAGGTAACTTAAATCTCCAATATTCATTGGTTTAAACACAGTGGAAAATACTATCTTATTTGGTTTCCTATTTCCAAAGGTAATTTATTCAAATTCATTGGTTTTTCCTTACCTAGCGGAAATTCCCTTTGCAAATTTTAAAAACATATTCAAGACAAAACCTTGTTGTAGTTCTAATACCACTATTAGCTTTTGATGCTTAATACTTAATTCAAATAACCACAAAATCTTAAATAAAGTTGCAATATAAAATATACAATAATGGTAATATTTTAAACATATAAAAATCATAAATAAGTTCAAATATAACTCATAAAATTACCATTAACAAATGCTCAAATAAATAGTAATGACATAAAATAAAGGCCTACTAATGCATGCTATGAGAAATGCACTTTCGATTGTCATTACAATACTTAGTCACAAATATATAATGGAAAGTGACTCTTCATATGGAATAATATCAGCCTTCTTCCTTCTTGAGACTCTTCACTTTCCTACTCTAATGACACATATGTACTCCAAAATAATAGACACTTGTGTACATATACACTCAGCACACTTGCACACTTAGCTACAAGACGATTGTGCATGTATTGCACATTATTACATTACATAGAATATTTAATCACACTCTAATCGAAGACACACTCCTAACAAAGATATGTACCCAAGGTGGTACATTAACATGTACCAAATAATTTAATATACTCCAAAACTTCATCCTCAATAGACCATAATGAGAATCTCATAATCTTTTTGGTGATAATTGATTCCATTCTTACCATCAATAGCATTCTACGAGCTCTTTCAATGACAAGTAGAGAGATTTTACTAATGGTGAAGGTTGAACCAAAACAACAACTAGTGGGTGGCTAGTAGACCTAGCTATAATCCACATTTGTTTGAAATCACTGTACCTAACCCCTCATATGTAATTTATCCACCATACACATAGGAAACTCTAGTTTATGAGAAACTATTGGAAATATTGAGTTGTCATTGATGTCAAAGGTGTATGGTATTCAAGGCAAAAATATTCTTCAAGAAGTTTATAAGGTTGATCAATTATTCAAGGCAAGGTATATATCCAAGAAAGGAAAATATTTTTAAGAAAAGGATTATAATATTTATTGGCAATTTGAGTTATTTTATGTTGTCATTGATGTCACATGAATCATTGATATCATATGGATCACTTTGATTTTTGGTGGGTAGATGATATTTTGGAAAGCATGGATAAAATCAGGGTTTTTATGAAAACCAAGGCAGGAAAAATAAAATGTTTTATTTAAAACCATGGATGGCAGATTTGAAATGGTTTTTTCTTAAAACCCAGGTTGGCCTTTCATTTCATCGAAAAAGGTGCCCCGATGATAGAGATATGTAATTTTAAATATTTAGTTTAAATTTTAATTTTTTAAAATTTAAATTTAAGTTTTAAAATTAAAATTAAAGTTAGCGCCGATGTCTAAAGAAAGAGGGAAAATTAATAATGCACCGACATCATTAAAAATGAGGAGAAGACTATATAAATGGGGATCCTAAGGTTCATTTGAAATTTATCCTTGCTCGTGTTAATCGTTGGCTAGCATCCGAAGAGAGCTCGTGCGAAAATCATTTTGAAAAGGGAGACAACGAATAAATCCAAGGTTGGTCAAAAGCCCAAGACATTGTGGGTAGAGTGGTGCATTGGCAATTAGATTTTTGTTAAGGTGTGTGGCAACACTTTACGTCAAGGTTCGAATCTCCTTGACTGCATTCGAAGGCATTGGAAGGAAAGCGCTCAAAGCACTTTTGGTTTGTGTGGAAGGGAGGAAGGACTTAAGGCACATCATGTATTTTCCCTTCGAATGAGTGGCTAGCTCGTGTGGCAACCTTAGTCATGGATAAGGCATTCGCGGTATGGGAAAGTTAGGGGTTCGAATCCCCTTGAGGAGGTAATTACGTTTTGCTCTAATTCAATTTGGTTGATGCCTTAGGATAGGAGTTATAAGGTGGTTAAGAAACAATTAAAGTTTTTAATTAAACTTTATTTTTATAAGGGCTGTGATTATTATTTTAGAGGAGATGAGTTGTTGATTTAAATTTGATATTCATGAAATTGAAAATTAATATTTAGGAGAAATAAGGAGTTGTTATAAAATATTTTTGAGAGCCTTATTGATTATTATTTTTGATAAGGGTTTTTTATTAAAAATACTTTGGTGGATGTGTTTATTAAGTTGAAGTAAAAAGGCATACATTGAGTTATGCTTATATTGTGATTATTATTTGAAGTCCACTAACCCTTATTGATATTGGAAAGGAAAGTTGTGTTTAGTGTGGTAGATTTTGTGGATAACTTCTTGGCATAAAAAAGGTATGGGCACATTCTCCTATTGATTGTTTATGGTGGTTGATTTCTGAAATATCATTGGAGTGAAAGAGATTGATTGTGGTTTCCTTTTCGAAAGTGTTTGGTTGAATGCTTCAAGGTTTTATGGTTTGAGAGTTGTGTTTAAACCTTGTTTTATAAGCATAGTTGTTGAAGCCCATTGGTTGTGAAAGAACTTGAAAAGAACATGAGTATCATTGTTACGAGAGATTTGTGGTTGAGCATTGTTGGAAATATTTGAGTTGGTTGATACATGCTTGGACTAGGGTTTTTGTGAGAAATAGTAGTCCCTTGTGGTGATTGGTTGAGTTGAGTTGATTGAGCCTAGTCAAGTGATTGTGTGAGGTGATTGGTCAAGTTCCATGAAAAAAAATATTTCATAATTTTGATTTGAGTTGAGAGTGATATTAGAACATATTAAGTCTCTAACAATTCTCTTTATGCTTCTATGAGTTGACTTGACTTGAGTTGATATTGATTTGAGTTGAGTTGAGTTGAGAGTGAGATTAGAATATATTGAGTCTCTAAAAATTCTCTTTATGCTTCTATGAGTTGACTTGAGTTGAGTTGAGATTGATTTGAGTTGAGTTGAGTTGAATATTGAGCTTAGAACATATTGAGTCTCTAACAATTCTCTTTATGCTTCTATGAGTTGAATTGAGTTGAGATCATTATGGATCATTGTTGTCATCCATTGAAGAGTACATTGCCATTCATTGTTGAGTTCATATTTGAGCTTTGCCTTGATAGATTTGTGGATGAGATTTAAGTACTACTTGAGCATGATTGATTGAGCCTTTGATAAGGCTTTGTGGAAATCTTTGTGGACAGTTTTAGGATAACTTTGTGGACAGTTTTGGGATAACTTTGTGGATATTTTTGGGACAGCTTTGTGGATAGTTTTGGGACAACTTTGTGGACAATTTTTGGACAACTTTTTGGACATATTTGTGGATAGTTTTGGGACAACTTGTTGGAGTAGATTTGAGCAAGTTCTTGGTGAGCTTGCTAGAGTATATTTGGGTAAGTTCTTGGTGAGCTTGCTAGAGAAAATTTGGGTAAGTTCTTGGTGAGCTTGCTAGAGTAGTTTTGGACAAGTTCTGTGTGAGCTTGTTATTCAATTTTGGACAAGTTCTATGTGAGATTGTTATTTAGTTTTGGATAAGTTATTTGTGAGATTGTTATTCATATTTGGACAAGTTATGTGTGAGCTTGTCATTCAGATTTGGACAAGTTCTATGTGAACTTGTTATTCAGTTTTGGACAAGTTCTGTGTGAGCTTGTTATTCAAATTTGAATAAGTTTTGTGTGAACTTGTTATTGCCCAGCTTTGAGTAGATCAAAGAAATTATTGTATTTGATAAGGATACTTATTTCTATGTGAAATATTATAAGGAGATTATCTGGTGGAGTACCCCACATTGGGGAAAACATGTTAAATATTGTGTCTCAATTATGTGTGGTGACTTATTCTCTTGCTTGCTACTGCTATCGGAGTGATTAATGCACACTACTAAATTTTTTTATTGCAATTAAGGACATTAATTGATATTGATTTGGAAAGAAAGTAAAAAGTGGTCTTATACTATTCACCCTCCCCTCTTAGTATAAGCTTATGTTCTTCAATTGGTATCAGAGCGGGTTCCTTCAAAAAGGCTAACAACTTGAGGGTATATTCTACAAGAACATAGATGGATTCACATAATGGATCATCTACAAATAAGGATCCATTATTTGATGGTAACAATTATGCTCTATGGAGCATGAGGATGAATAACTACTTGATATAACAAGGATATGAGGTATGGAAAATGGTTGAAAAAGAGTATAGGGTTGTAGGTGATCCTAGGTAGGTAATACTATCAGGAAATTGGTTGAGATCAATGCAAGAACAATGAATTGTATTTTGAGTGGGATTCATGAGACATATTTTACAAAGGTCATGGTATGTAATTCAGCTAATGAGATGTGGACCAAGTTGCGAAATACTTATGAAAGATATTCCAAGGTAAAGTTGGCAAAACTAAAAACTCATTGAAAAATATTTGAGGAATTGAAAATGGAAGATTATGAAGATATTGCAAAGTTTTTACTTCGAGTTGATGAGATTACTAACACCATGAGAGGCCTAGGTTTTGATATGAAAGAATCAAAAGTTACTCAAAAAGTTTTGAGATCACTTCCCATGAAATATGATGCTAAGGTTTCAAAAATAGAAGAAACACTGGATATAAACAAGCTAACAATGGAATAATTGAAAGGATCTCTCACAGCTTATGATATGAGGGTAAGTAAGCATCAGGTTCCAATAAAAGAAATTGCATTCAAGGCTTCAAAAAAAGAGAAAGGGAAAGTTTTAGAAACAATTAGAGGTTTAGATAATTATGAGGAAGCTAACTTCATCAAAAGGAATAAGGACTCAAAGAATTTTAGGGATATAAGGAAATTCATATGTGGTGATCTTGGTCACTATGCATATAGGTGTCCACATGAAGAAAATGGTGATGATGAAAAATAGGGTCACAGAAGAAAAGAATATGGAAAGCATAAGCATGACAAAGATGACAAATACAAGAAAAATAGGTATGAGAAGAAGAAAATTTTTCGTAAGGCAAAGAAATATTACTATATTGTAGAAGTAAGTGATAGATTATATTATAGTGATAAAGAAAAATTAGATGATGAAAAATAAGAACATCTATTCCTAGGAATAGAAGGTGAAAGAGAGAAGTGCTTTGTGTGTGGTCAAAGAGATCACAGATCAGGATATTGCAATTGTTTCAGTGATAGTGAAGATGAGATGACACATCAAGGAAACAAACATGGTCAAAGAAATCTTGAGAGTTTGTTTGCTATAGAAGATTATAATGGTCTCAATGATAGTGAAAACAAAGAAGTCTCACTTTTAGTTATATAAAAGGAAGAGGATGAGCTAAGTAAACAAAAATACAAAAATCAAAAGGCTAAAAGAAGAATATAGGAATCTTGAAAACAAGATTCGAACAAATGTCAAAATCAGAGAACTACTTCAAACAATCAGTAATCTCAGAGAAGAGCTTCAAAATGCAAAAAAGATAGAAGAAAGGATGAATGAAGAACTAAGGGTAACCATGGCAAGACATGATACATTAGATGAAAAGCTTCAAAAAGGAGTGGAAACTTATTTTAAGGCTGTATCTTACTTCCAAGAAAAATCACACTCAAACGAAAAGGAAGTTCTTAAAAACGAAAGCAAGGAAACACCTATGATTTGTGAGGAAAGTTCCAAAGTTCATATGGCTCCAACTATTTAGTTTGATTCTTGTTTTGAGATAGGTGAATCAATTTCAAAAGGAAAATAAATACTTGAAGAGAAAAGCAAGGAAGAAACTAAGGAAGATGATTTAGATACTACAAATAAGGTTCAAGGATGAAATGAACAAGTTTAAAATTATCATAAGGATAATGGTCAAGAAAGGTATGAGGAACCAAGGCATGAACAAAGGGATTTTCAAGGACATTGTTTTTCTTGTAATGGATTTGGACACATGGCTATACACTGCAGGATCTATGGATCAAAGAAGTTAGATTTTTCTAGAAGAAACTTCAAAGGAAGAAGGTATGATTTTCAAGGGCATTGCTTCTCATGTAATAGGATTGGTCATAGATATTTTCAGTGCAAAGTAAATGAGCAACATGGTTTTGGTTTTAGAGCTTCACAATTCAGAAGTCATGGGAGTAATGGTCATGAAAACAGAGCTTCACAATACAGGGTTCAGGAAAGGAATGGATATGGAAATTATTTCAAGAAAGAATTTAGGACATGGGCACCATCCAAAGGCTACAATATCAAGTGTTTTAATTGCAATAAATTTGGGCATGTTGCAAAATGGTGTAGGACTCAATTCCAAACAGGTTCAAGGCAATAAGGTCAAACATTTTCTAGACAAGAAGATCAAGTAATTCATCAAGAGAAGGAAATCAGAAAAACATGGAAGGAAGTTGATAGAGGAAAGAAACAATGTGATATGGGAATAAAAGTACTCCCACCCCAAAATTAATTACCTCAAGAGAGAAGGTGGTGAGGGGGAAAAGTTTAAGAGTCATATATTTTAGCCCCATAGGTATCCCTTTTGCCATTGATGTCAAATGGGGAGAAATTTGAGAAAGGGGGAGAGCATTGAGTTAGGGGAGCAACATTCAAAGAGAGCATTGAGTTAGGGAGAGCAGCCTCCATAGATATTATTGAGTCAGGGGGAGCAACTTTGATTCTCAGAGATGGTTTCTGCAGTTATTGTGGTTTTTGATTTAGATGTGTTGTCATAAATGACAAAGTGGGAGATTTTTGGCAATTTGAGTTATTTTATGTTGTCATTGATGTCACATGAATTATTGATGTCATATGGATCACTTTGAGTTTTGGTGGGCAAATGATATTTTGGAAAGCATGGATAAAATCAGGGTTTTTGTGAAAACCAAGGTAGGCAAAATAAAAGGTTTTATTTAAAACCATGGATGGCAGATTTGAAATGGGTTTTTCTTAAAACCCAGGTTGTCCTTTCGTTTCATCGAAAAAGGTGTCCTGGTGATGGATATATTTAATTTTAAATATTTAGTTAAAATTTAAATTATTTAAAATTTATATTTAAAAATTAAAATTAAAATTAGTGCCGAAATCTAAAGAAATATGGAAAATCAATAATGCGTCGACATCATCGAAAATGAGGAGAAGACTATATGAATGGGGATCCTAAGGTTCATTTGAAATTTATCCTTGCTCGTGTTAATTGTTGGCTAACATCCGAAGAGAGCTAGTGTGAAAATCATTTTGAAAAGGGAGAACGAATAAATCCAAGGTTGGTTGAAAGCCCGAGATATTGTAGGCAGAGTGGTGAATTGGAAATTGGATTTTTGTTAAGGTGTGTGGTAGCACTTTATGTCAAGGTTCAGATCTCCTTGACTGCATTCGAAGGCATTGGAAGGAAAGCGCTCGAAGCGCTTTCGGTTTATGTGGAAGGGAGGAAGGACTTAAGGCACATTATACCTTTTCCCTTCGAATGAGCAGCTAGCTCGTGTGGCAACCTTAGCCGCGACTAAGGCGTTCGTGATGTGGGAAAGTTGGGGGTTCGAATCCCCTTGAGGAGGTAATTACGTTTTGCTCTAATTCAATTTGGTTGATGCCCTAGGATAGGAGTTATAAGGTGGTTAAGGAATAATTAAAGTTTTAATTAAACTTTATTTTTATAAGGGCTATGATTATTATTTCAGAGGAGATGAGTTGTTGATTTAAATTTGATATTCATGAAATTGAAAATTAAGATTTAGGAGAAATAAGGAGTTATAAAATATTTTTGAGAGCCTTATTGATTATTATTTTTGATAAGGGTTTTTTATTAAAAGGACTTTGGTGGATGTGTTTATTAAGTTGGAGTAAAAAGGTGTAAATTGAATTATACTTATCCTGTGATTATTATTTGAAGTCCACTAACCCTTATTGAGATTGGAAAGGAAAGTTATGTTTAGTGTGGCAGATTTTGTGGAAAACTTCTTGGTATCAAAAAGGTATGGGCACATTCTCCTATTGATTGTTTATGGTGGTTGATTTCTGAAATATCATTGGAGTGAAAAGGATTGATTGTGGTTTCATTTTCGAAAGTGGTTGGTTGAATGCTTCAAGGTTTTCTGGTTTGAGAGTTGTGTTTAAACTTTGTTTTATAAGCATAGTTGTTGAAGCCCATTAGTTGTGAAAGAACTTGAAAATAACATGAGTATCATTGTTATGTGAGATTTGTGGTTGAGAATTGTTGGAAATATTTGAGTTGGTTGATACATGCTTGGACTAGGTTTTTGTGAGAAAGAGTAATCCCTTGTGGTGATTGGTTGAGTTGAGTTGATTGAGCCTAGTCAATTGATTGTGTGAGGTGATTGGTCAAGTTCCATGAAAAAAACTATTCCATAATTTTGATTTGAGTTGAGAGTGAGATTAGAACATATTGAGTCTCTAAAAATTCTCTTTATGCTTCTATGAGTTGACTTGAGTTGAGTTGAGATTGATTTGAGTTGAGTTGAGTTGAGAGTGATATTAGAACCTATTGAGTCTCTAATATTTCTCTTTATTCTTCTATGAGTTGACTTGAGTTGAGTTGAGATTGATTTGAGTTGAGTTGAAGATTGATCTTAGAACATATTGAGTCTCTAAAAATTCTCTTTATGCTTCTATGAGTTGATTTGAGTTGAGATCATTGTGGATCATTGTTGTCATCCATTGAAGAGTACATTGTCATTAATTGTTGATTTCATATTTGAGCTTTGCCTTGATAGATTTGTGGATGAGATTTGAGTACTACTTGAGCATGATTTATTGAGCCTTTGAGAAGGCTTTGTGGACAACTTTGTGGATAGTTTTGGGACAACTTTGTGGACAGTTTTGGGATAGCTTTGTGGACAATTTTGGGACAACTTTGTGGACAGTTTTAGGACAGCTTTGTGGACATATTTGTGGATAATTTTGGGACAACTTGTTGGGGCAGATTTGAGCAAGTTCTTGGTGAGCTTGCTAGAGCACATTTGGGCAAATTCTTGATGAGCTTGCTAGAGCATATTTGGGTAAGTTCTTGGTGAGTTTGCTAGAGCAGTTTTGGACAAGTTCTGTGTGAGCTTGTTATTTAGTTTTGGACAAGTTCCATGTGAGCTTGTTATTCAATTTTGGACAAGTTATGTGTGAGATTTTTATTCAAATTTGGACAAGTTCTGTGTGAGCTTGTCATTCAAATTTGGACAAGTTCTATGTGAACTTGTTATTCAGTTTTGGACAAGTTCTGTGTGAGCTTGTTATTCAAATTTGAACAATTTTTGTGTGAACTTGTTATTGCCAAACTTTGAGTAGATCAAAGAAATTATTGTATTGGATAAGGATCCTTATTTCTCTATGAAATATTATAAGGAGATTATCTAGTGGAGTACCCCACATTGAGTTATTAATGCACACTACTATATTTTGTTATTGCAATTAAGGACATTAATTGATATTGATTTGGAAAGAAAGTAAAAAGTGGTCTTATATTGTTCACCCTCCCCTCTCAGTATAAGCTTGTGTTCTTCAATTTGTATTAGAGTGGGTTCCTTCAGAAAGGCTAATAGCTTGAAGGAATATTCTACAAGAACATAGATGGATTCATAGAATGGATCATCTAAAAATAAGGATCCATTATTTGATGGTAACAATTATGCTTTATGGAGCATGAGGATGAATAACTACTTGATATAACAAGGATATGAGGTATGGCAAATGGATATGAGGCATGAGGATGGATCAGTTTTGGACAAGTTTTGTGTGAGCTTGTTATTAATATTTGGACAAGTTCTATGTGAGCTTGTTATTCATATTTGGACAAGTTTTGGTGAACTTGTTATTCAGTTTTGGACAAGTTCTGTGTGATCTTGTTATTCATATTTGGACAAGTCTTATGTGATCTTGTTATTGCCTAGATTTGAGCAGATCAAAGAAATCATTATATTGGATAAGATACTTATTTCTGTGTGAAATATTATAAGGATAATATCTGGTGGAGTACCCCACATTGGTGAAACCACGTTAAATCTTGTGTCTCAATTATGTGTGGTGACTTGTGCTCTTGCTTACTACTGCTATCTGAGTTATTAATACACATTGC
The DNA here is from genome assembly GCA_028583015.1 of Wollemia nobilis. Classification (NCBI taxonomy): domain Eukaryota; kingdom Viridiplantae; phylum Streptophyta; class Pinopsida; order Araucariales; family Araucariaceae; genus Wollemia; species Wollemia nobilis. The sequence goes on from JAQPPZ010001808.1 coordinate 1,710,656, forward strand.
TATATTTGGTTATTGCAATTAAGGACATTAATTGATATTGATTTGGAAAGAAAGTAAAAAGTGGTCTTATATTGTTACCCCCCATCTAAGTATAAGCTTGTGTTCTTCAATATCTAAATATTATAAATAAGGACAAAAGCTTGGGACATAGGTTTAAAAGTTGATTAAGACAAAGGTTTAAAATTTGATTGGGACAAAGGTTTAAATATCACAAGAGAAGGCCAAAGGTTTTAAAAGTTAATATATTATAATATTTTTAAATATTATAATATAAAAAGGGTTTATAAGTTTTGGCACCAACATATTTAAAGAGCATATATAAAATCAAAATGAAAATCGTGAGCCAACTATCTATGCGGCAAGGAAAATATTGAATAAATTGATATAAATACATGGAAATATTATGATTTTGTAGTGATCAAGAGGTATATTTTCAAAGTGCAGCATGAAGAAATTTGTGAGAGAGAATAAAAATTTGTAGCCTACAATTGGAGGTGCAATTAGAGGTTGAAGGATCCTACACATAGAGGGGCATTGTACTCAACAAAAGAGAGAGCACAACATAGGCATTATACTCGATGAGAGAGCACAATGAAGGTATTGCGCTCAATGGTATAAAGAGCACAATGAAGGCATTACACTTAATGAGAAGAGGGTATTATGCATGGTAGAGTTTGAAGATAGTGCAATATTGCGTACGATAGATTTTGAGCACAATGAGCACACAATAGAGTTTGAGCACAATGATCACACAATGGAGTTTTAGTATATCGAGCACATAAAAAATTTTAAGCACAAAAATTGCACGATAAAGTTTGAGCATGGTAGAGTTTGAGCATAGTGAAGTATGTGCACCCAGTGAAGGTTGAGCATAGTGAAAATTTGCACACAGTAAGATTCAACCACAATGATTGGAAATATTGAAGAACTTGCACTAGGTTGTGACAAAGATTTCAGGTTGATAAAAGTAGTGGTGGAAGAAAAAAGAAGATATTGGATAGAAAATTTACATCATGGTTGTGAGACCAAACATAATAATCATCAGTGGTAAACTTTGTAATTTATCACCCAACCAAAGACATCACAAAAGACTTACGAGGAAAAAATATCAGGCAAGAGATAATTTAATTTATTTTTACAAATGTTGGCAACATCATCATGTTTGGAAGGTTTTATTTTGTGGTTGTGTTGGGGATTTAAATCCCACATCCTCCCTATAAGAGATTTTCAGGATTTTAAAAGAGCATGAGCACAATAGGAAGTTTGTGAGCACCTCATGGTGTCCATGATGCCTAGTTGAAGGGTTCTGGAACATTGTGTGCCATACATAGACTCGCCTAGTTGGAGGGTACAACACATGGCATATTATGAGTAATTTAAGATGTGAATTTTGAGTGGAGGATATTTACATAAAATTTGAGATCCATTTACTTACTATGAGTTGACTTCATACACACGAATTTTTGTTGAAAACATTTGAAGGTATGGAAGTTTAATTTCTTTCTAAGGTGGTTGAAATTAATTAAAAAAAAAAAATTAGGGAGTTATAAGGAATTAGAGAAATAAATTAAAAGAGATTTTATTGTGTTATTTTTTGAAGAATAATATTGTTGGGTTACATAGTGGGGATATAAGGAATTATTGAATATGTTGCTTTGGAATGAAAGCTTGTTGTTTTGAGTTTATTATTTGAGGAAAATTATTTGAGTTTGGGAGGTATAAGGAACTATTAAATACATTGCATTAAATATGAGTTAGAAAATAAAATATTGAGTTTTTGTTATTTGAAGAAGAATGTTTGTTGGCCTTATATAGTGGAGTAATAAGAAATCATTAGGTAAACGTTGGTGATAATTTGAAAAGGAGAGTTTGTTATTTTTAAAGTACATGTGAAATATTATAACCTCATATATTTCTTTAAGATAAGTCAAGGGGGTTACACAAGGGTAAGAATAGAGTGAAAGAATTTAATTGGCAAGAAGAACATATTAGGCAATTGTTAGTGCATATTATTCTTTATATGTTCTTCAAGATAAAAGAACTCTAGGTAGAATATGTCTGAATTACTTTAAGTTGAAGAAAGCATTTTTGGGAAAGTTATGAGCATTGTTTGTATGTGATATTTGGGAAAGTTATGAGCATTGTTTGTATGTAATATTTTGGAAAGATATGAGCATTGTTTGTATGCAATATTTTGGAAAGATATGATCAATATTTGTATGGAAAATTTGGGAAAGATATGAGCAGATTTGAGTAGGTTTTGTAAGTATATTTGAGCAAGTTTCGTGAGTAGATTTGAGTAGGTTTTTATAAGCAGATGTGAGCAAATGTTGTGAGTAGATTTGAGTAGATGTTGTGAGAATATTTGAGTAGGTTTTATGTGCATATTTGAGTAGATATTATGAGCAGATTTGAGAGAAGATTTGAGTTTTGTGAGTAGATTTGAGCAAGTTTTGGAGTAGATGTGAGTAGGATTAATGAGTAGGTTATGGAGCTGATTTGAGCAGAGTTGTGAGTAAGATTTGTGAGCAAGTTATGGAGCTGATTTGAGTAGAGTTGTGAGAAGTATTGTGAGTAGATTTTGGAGTTGATTTGAGCAAGAGTTGTGAATAGTATTGTGATCAGGTTTAGGGGAAGATATGAGAAGTATTTAGAGCAAATAGGATTGGTGTCTCTTGTGGATTGGTGTCCATGAACAATAATAGAGTGGAGTGGTGTTCACAAAACTAGAATAGAGTGGAGTGGTATCCACAAAACTAGAACATAGTGGAGTGGTGTCCATAGAACTTGAGAGGGGGTTGGTAACTCTTGTGGATTGGTGTCCATGAATATTGTAATCAGGGATTGGTGTCTCATGTGGATAGATGTTTGTGAACCAAAAAAAATGGCAATGGTATATCTTGTGGATTGGGGTCCACAAACATTGTAATAGGGAATTGGTTCCCAAGAAATTTGTTGACAAAGTTTATAAGAAATATTTCTTCATGGATGTAGCCCACATTGGGTGAACCACATTAAATATGTGTCTCTTATGTGTGTGAATTTTTATGCATTGTTTCATTATTAAAATTGATAATATTGGATGATATTACTTTGAAAATAAAAGTAATTTTTTTATCTTATACTGTTCACCCCCCTTTCATTATAACCTTGTGTTCTTCATTTGGTATCAGAGGAGGTTCCTTCATGAAAGCCTAATAACTTGAAGGAAGATCTTACAGAAACACACATGGCTCATAAGGAAGGGTTTTCATCAAATAAGGCTCCATTGTTTGATGGGACTAACTATGCTTTCTAGAGTGTGAGGATGAAGACTTATTTTATGGCACATGGATATGATATATGGTAATCCATTGAGAATGGGTTCACACCACCTACAACTCCTCCTATATATGCAAGTGGTAAGAAATCATATGAAGATAATGCCAAGGTGATGAATATAATTTTGAGTGGGTTATGTGAATCAGAGTTTGTGAAAGTCATGCAATGCACTTCAAAAAAAGAAATATGGGATACGTTACAGAGAACATATGAAGGAGATGACAAGGTAAAAATGGCAAAAATTCAAACACATAGGAGGAAGTTTGAAGACTTGAAGATGAAATATGATGAAGATATTGTTATGTATCTACTTCATTTTGATGAGGTTGTCAACACCATTCGTGGACTTGGAGAAAATATTGAGGAATCTACTATTGTTCAGAAAATATTAAGGTTACTCCCTATGAGGTATGATGCAAAGGTTTCAATAGTGGAAGAGATGAAGGATCTCAAAACTTTAAGCATGGATGAGCTACATGGAATTCTCACAACCTATGAGATGAGGATAGAAAAAGGAAAAACATAAAAAAAGAGGCGATATATTCAAATAAGGCAAAGGATAAAGAACTAGAATCAAGTAAAGAATCAAGCAGTGGAGAAGAGACTAACTTTTAGAGAAGAAATAAGAAGGATCCAAGAAAACACAAATGTTTTAGTTGTGGTAACATTGGTCACTATGCAACTAATTATCCACAAGTTGAAAATAGTAGCAGTGAAGAAGAGGCTAACTTTGTGAGAAGAAATAAGAAGGATCCAAGAAAACACAAATATTTTAGTTGTGGTAACATTGGTCACTATGCAGCTAATTGTCCACAAGCTGAAAATAGTAGCAGTGAAGAAGAAAAGAAATACAAGAAAAAGAAGGAAAGAAAATTCTATCATGAAAAGAAAAAAGCATGGTCAAGGCAAGCATGAGAAGAAGATATTTCAAAGACACAAGAAGAGATTTTATGTTGAAGAAGCAAGTAGTGCTTCCAGTAGTAGTGATGAAAGCCTCTCAGATAGTGAAAAAGAAGAAATCCTAATTTTTGCCATAGAAGAGAATGAAGATGCTCCTATTGTCAAAGACCAAGAAGAAGAGAAAGAAGATGCTCCTATGATTGAAGACCTAGAAAAAGAGAAAGATTTAGAAAAGGAAGAGGAAGCCACAATTGATATGGAAAAGGAACTTGTTATTGATATTGAAGAGTTAAAAATGGAGAACTTAAGATTGAAGGCTCAAGTACAAGAGGATGAGAAAACAAAGGCAAATCTTCTACAAGATCTCATTGACTTAAAAGTTAAGGTTGAAGAGGCAAGGAAAATTGAAGAAGGTATGGCTGAGCAGTTAAAGGCAAAAGAGCTAGAATGTGAAAGACTAGAACATGAAGTTATCACTCTAAGGAAGGGACTTGAAAAATTTAATAATAAGATATATCAGTTTAGTAAAAGCTCAAAAAACTTGGATGATATTATCAAAGCACAAAGATCTCCATTTATGAATACTGGACTTGGTTTTGAAGAAGGTCAAGAGAAACAAAAAGAGGAGTCAAGCTCAAAATAAATAGAAGCATCAAAGAAGGTAATTGAAGAAGAGCCTAAGACCTATGCTGATGTGTTGAGAAGTGGAAGCATCAAAGAGGAAGAAAACAATGCACAATCAAGGAACAGGGACCATCACAGAAAAAGCAAAGAAAGAACCATGAGATCATATCCTCCAAGGCAAGATGAATATTTCTTCCAGGGTTATTGTTACTCATGTAATCATTTTGGTCATAAAGCTATACATTGCAGGGTTCATGGTAAGAATGATTATGGCTTCACCAAGAGAAATTTCAAGTCATTTGCACCTTTCAAGGACTACAACATCATGTGTTTCAATTGCAATAATTTTGGGCATAAATATAAATGGTGTAGAATAGTATTACCTAAACTTCCAAAGACAAGCAAGAGGGAGAATGCTCAAAATGTTCAAAAGGGTATGACTTCAAAAGTTTGGAAAAAGAAAATTGAAAAAGAAGAAGAGCATTGTAAGTTGGGAGTAGTTTTACTCCCATACCAAAATTGATCACCTCAAGAAAAGGAGGTGGTGAGGGGGCTGTGCTAAGTATCTTATTTTTAGCCCCAAGGAGCCCTTTGCCATTGATGTCAAAGGGGGAGAATTCAGTGAGGGGGAGAAGCTTGTCAAGGGGAGCATATTTGGAATCCAGTTGTAGTAGAAGAATTTTTTTGTAGGGTTGCCATCAATGAAAAAGGGGGAGATTGTTGGAAATATTGAGTTGTCATTGATGTCAAAGGGTGCATGGTATTCAAGGCAAAAATATTCTTCAAGAGAATTTTATGAATGGTTGGAAAGCAATGAACAAATATCCAAGGCAAGTATATATTTGAGAAGAAGCCAAACAAGGAAATATTTTTAAGAAAAGTATTATAATATTTAAATATCAAATTTAAATATTATAAAGAAGGACAAAATCTTGGGACAAAGGTTTAAATATCACAAGAGAAGGCCAAAGGTTTTAAAAGTTAATATATTATAATATTTTTAAATATTATAATATAAAAAGGGTTTATAAGTTTTGGCGCCAACGTATTTAAAGAGCATATATAAAATCAAAATGAAAATCGTGAGCCGACTATCTATGCACCAAGAACAAGATTGAAGGAATTGATATAAATACATGGAAATATTATGACTTTGCGGTGATCTAGAGATACATTTTTGAAGTGCAGCATGAAGAAATTTGTGGGAGAGAAAGAACATTTGTAGCCTACGATCGGAGGTGCAATCAGAGGTTGAAGGATCCTACACACAATGAAGGCATTGCACTCAATGGTAGAGAGAGCACAACGAAGGCATTGCACTCGATGAGAGAGCATAGCAAAAGGCATTGTGCTTGATGGTAGAGAGCACAGTGAAGACATTGCACTCAATGAGAAGAAGGCATTATGTATGGAAGAGTTTGAGGATAGCGAAATATTGTGCACGATAGAGTTTGAGCACAACGAGCGCACAATGAAGTTTTAGCACAATGAGCACATGATGAAGTTTTAGCATAGTGAGCGCACGATAAAGTTTGAGCACAATGAGTGCACGATAGAGTTTGAGCACGGTGGATTTTGAGCACAACGAAGGATGTGCACACGGTGAAGGTTGAGCACAACAAACATTTGCACACAACAAGAGTCAACCAAAGTGATTGGAAATATTGAAGAACTTGCACTGGGTTGTGATAGAGATTTCAGGTTGATAAAAGCAGTGGTGGAAGAAATAAGAAGATCTTGGATAGAAAATTGACATCACGGTTGTGAGACCAAATGTAATAAGCATCAGAGGTACATTGTTAATTTATCATCCAGCCAAAGACATCACAGAAGACTTGCGAGGACAAAATATCAGGCAAGAGATAATTTAATTTATTTTTGCAAAGGTTGGCAATGTCATCGTGTTTGGAAGGTTTTATTTTGTGGTTGTGTTGGGGATTTAAATCCCACATCCTCCCTGCAAGAGACGTTAAGGAGTTTAAAAGAGCCTGAGCACAATAGGAAGTTTGTGAGCACCTCATGGTGCCCATGATGCCTAGTTGAAGGGCATTGGTGCTTCGCATGCCATATGCAGATATCACCCAGTTGGAGGGTGTGACACATGGTAGATTATGAGTAATTTGTGGTGTGACTATTGAGTGGAGGATATCTACATAAAATTTGGGATCCGTTGACTTGTTGTGAGTTGACTGCATACGCAAGAATTTTTGTTGAACATATTTGAAGGTATGGAAAATTAATTTCTTTCTAAGGTGGTTGAAATTATTTAAAAGAAAATATTTTAGGGAGGTATAAGGAATTAGAGAAATAAATTAAAAGAGAGTTTATTGTGTTATTGTTTGAAGAAGAATATTGTTGGGTTACATATTGGGGATATAAGGAATTATTGAATATGTTGCTTTGAAATGAAAGCTTGTTGTTTTGAGTTTATTATTTGAGGAAAACTATTTGAGTTTGGGAGGTATAAGGAACTATTAAATACATTGCATTAAAGATGAGTTAGAAAAGAAATTGTTGAGTTTTTGTTATTTGAAGAAGAATGTTTGTTGGCCTTATATAGTGGAGTAATAAGGAATCATTAGGTAAACTTTGGTGATAAGTTGAAAAGGAGAGTTTGTTGTTTTTGAAGTACATGTGAAATAGTATAACCTCATACATTGCTTTAAGACAAGTCAAGGGGGTTACACAAGGGCAAGAATAGAGTGAAAGAATTTAATTGAGAAGAAGAACATATTGGGCATTTGTTAGTGCATATCATTCTTTATATGTTCTTGAAGATAAAAGAACTTTGGGTAGAATATGTCTGAATTACTTTAAGTTGAAGAAAGCACGTTTGGAAAAGATATGAGCATTGTTTGTATGTGAGATTTGGGAAAGATATGAGCATTATTTGTATGTGAGATTTGGGAAAGATATGAGCATTGTTTGTATGCAATATTTGGGAAAGATATGAGCATTGTTTGTATGCAATATTTGGGAAAGATATGAGCATTATTTGAGCAGGTTTTGTGAGCCGATTTGAGCAAGTTTTGGTGAGCAGATGTGAGTGGATGTTGTGAGCACATTTGAGTAGATGTTGTGAGCATATTTGAGTAGGTTTTGTGAGCAGATTTGAGAAGATGTTATGAGCATATTTGAGAGAATATTTGAGCAGGTTGTGTGAGCATATTTGAGCAAGTTTTGGAGTAGATGTGAGCAGGATTAATGAGTAGGTTATGGAGCTGATTTGAGTAGAGTTGTGAGAAGGATTTGTGAGTAGGTTATGGAGCTGATTTGAGCAGAGTTGTGAGCAGTATTGTGAGAAGATTTTGGAGCTGAGTTGAGCAAGAGTTGTGAGTAGTATTGTGATCAGGTTTGGGAGCATATCTGAGTAGTATTTAGAGCAGAGGGGATTGGTGTCTCCTGTGGATTGGTGTCCATGAACTAGAACAGAGTGGAGTGGTGTCCACAAAATCAGAATAGAGTGGAGTGGTGTCCATGAAACCATAATAGAGTGGAGTGGTGTCCACAGAACTTGAGAGGGGGTTGGTAACTCCTATGGATTGGTGTCCACAAACATTATAATAGGGGATTGGTGTCTCCTATGGATAGAGGTCTATGAACCAAAGCAAAGGGGATTGGTATCTCCTATGGATTGGGGTCCACAAACATTATAATAGGGAATTGGTTCCCAAGAAATTTATTGAGAAATTTATAAGAAATATTTCTCCATGGATGTAGCCCACATTGGGTGAACCATGTTAAATATGTGTCTCTCATGTGTGTGATGATTTGTGCATTGTTTAATTATTGTAATTGATAATATTGGATGTTATTGATTTGGAAAGAAAAGTAAAAGTTTTATCTTATACTGTTCACCCCCCCTCTCAGTATAAGCTTGTGTTATTCAAAAACATCTAAGTAAATGTCAATAGAAGCAACAAGATAAGCAATATTCATAAGAACTCATATTTAGCAAACCTTATAAGCCATATATATTTTTCCCATATTTATTAAAGGAGACCACTTGATTTGATATCTCTATACCAACTCTGGTATAGAGGCCAATAGGATAGTAGAGACATAGAGGGTATAAAAAAGGTTTCAAACTAGGAATTCCATGAACTAAAAATATTATCATCTATAGTTCTTGTCATCTCAAAGTAACATGATAAAAAATTGCCTTAAAAGAACATGGTAAGAAAAGAAGGCAAGATTGATGGTAAGCAAAGAAAAAATTATGAACCTATAGGGACAATAGAAGATTCGAGCATAGTAATGGCTTTGGCAGCATGTAGATTTTACATATATAGGATCCTTAGTAAAGATATGTTCATCAACAACCCTAGGCTGATTTTTGTAAAAGGTTTTGGGTCAACCTGTAAAACCCGGTATTAATGCTATAGTATCTTATCTACCAAAAAAAATATTCTAGCATAAGCAATTAATTTGTATGGTTGCATTCATAATTTTCTTCTAAGAAGGCTATGAGCTCTAATGATGAGGAAGGACATATAAGATCAAAAATTTCTGAGAGTCTTCATTGATTAAAAAGTTTTGAAAAATACATAATATTAAGGAATGCTAAAAGAGAAGGGTTGCACTTTGAAAATTTTGGAAAAACTAAAAAAATATAACAATAAAAAGTGCCAATATTTCCAAAAAAGTGGAGAAAAGGTCTTGATAGCCAGAGCCATCTCAATCCATGGAACAACAATAATGGTGCATGATACTAGGAAAGTAGATGAGGTAAGTTAATACAAAAGTATGATGGATCACCTATTGGGTCATTTTAGCATATCAATTCAAGGAAGCATATGTAAAAAATAAACACAAAGATAATACTTTACAGTAGAAACAACCCAAAATTAACAAAAGTTATGGTCAAGGGTTTCTTCAGTAAATTTTTAAAATTCCTAGAAGAAGTAGCTAAGAAGTCAAATCATCCTAAAAATTTTTGAGGGAAATTTTCCTTGATTGTAAAACTATAATTAATAGTAGTCTAGGATTTGAAAAGGATTAGTAAGTTTGTAAAGATTTCTTTTAATTTATCCCTATATAGTAGTACACATATCTCTAGGTGGTCTTGCAGGTAATAAAACCCCTACTCCTATCATAATATCTATAATATTCCTTGCATATATATATTGGAGGCCTATGTACCTATTTTGAGTAATCATATGTGGTTATCATGCTTTGGCCCATCTCTTTTATGTGTGTATGTAATATTTACCTCTTTATGATATTCAATTGCATATGTGTATATATTGGATGCCTAGGTGTCTACTTTGAGTAGCCATCTATGGTTATCATGCCCTGACACATATCTTTTATGTGTTTGTATGTCTATGAATCTCATCTAGGCTCATATATGTTGGCAGGAGTAAGTGTTCATCCCAATGTATTACAACCAATATTGTTGTGTAGGGAGGTCTTATCTGATCTTTGGTGCATCACCATATTGTTAGCATAAGACTCTTTTTATTTTTGGCTATCTTTTCTTTTTCTATTTTTCCCCAACCCTTTTTCCTCCAAGCCGTTAGATTAGGAAAGTGTTCCTAAAGATCACATTTTTTTTGGTAAGTGGTAGAAATTATATTATATGGGTTTTAACTGGTGCCCAAAACTAGAAACATAAGAATATAAAAAAAATTATGTAGAGAAGCACAAACCATGGTGTCTACACCCTATCCACTCCATGAACCAGACTAGAGAAAAAATAGACCCACACTGGGGTTGTTTAATAGAAAAACAAATATCGAAAGAGAGCCCACATAGGGGCTAAGGAGAAAATAAGGTAAAATAAAACTAGTGCCCATGAAGGGATCAAAATATTAGTACAAAAAATCATATGTAGGGGAACAGAGCTTGAAAGACAAAATAAACAAACTCTAATCATCGATAATTTTCAGCTACAGAGCTATTTTGGCCATGTTTCTTGACCAATATTTTTAGGGAGTTTCTGATGTTATCCATGCTATTGATGAACCTACTAAGGATGGTGTTATAGACAAAGTTGAATATGGCCACTGAAGAAGCAATTTTGTCACTCCCATAATTAGAATTTTGAGGCGAGCATACCTCTTAGGTTCTGTTGTGCATTTCCTAGTCGACAATAGCAACATTAAGAATATTTTAAGGGAAAATTTGGTGCCATATGGATAGATTCCTGTGACTAACCTTAAAATTTATGATCAAATCAACAGATTTGTTAGCTTCCTGATACACATGGTAGGTTGTAGTGTTGTAAAAATTTTGCATCAAGACCTTAGCTTCCTGAATAATAGTGCACACATTCCATGAAGGAATTATGTCACTGATGATAGAGTTTGTAACATTCATGGAATCACCTTCAATTTGTAAATTTCCCTTCTAATCTCTAAGAACTTCGAGCCCTCTCCACAACGTATGAGCTTTAGCATAGTGTTTAGTTTAGACACCCAAAAACTTAGCATAGGCTACTATGATTCGTCCATTGTGATCCTTGACCAAAACTCTGACACTCGATGCACCTGGATTTCCTTTAGAAGCACCATAATAGTTAATCCATACTATAGGAGGAGGAGTCCAATGAGCACCAATTATAGGATGGGGATTAGAAGGAGTAGAGTTGGTACTGTGGGGAATATTGAGGGAACGGAAAAGAGTGGACTCAAGGGCATACTCAGGTGGTTTGGTGCAAAGGAAAAGCTTATAATTTTCAATAATAAAGGTAATGTATTTTTTGGCAATATATATAGAGTCCCTTAGGGTTTTTGAAAATATTATACTAATTATTTTGAGCTAGATCTGCCATAGGAGATGATGGAGATAAAATTTCCACAAATAAGACAACCTAGAATTTCTACAAGGCATGGGCCACTGGGAAAAAAAAATATCCAAGGAGTTGGGTTGGGCCTAGGAGATGTGAAAGGTGGACATGATATGATCCATGGTAGAGTGGAAGAAAGAACATTCTACAAATATGTGGTTGATAGATTCCCAGCCTGCCAAGCAAATATGGCATTAATTAGGAACAACCATCCCTCTCTTCAGGAGATTATCAGTAGTGAGGATATTGTTTTGGATGGCCAACCAAGAAAATACAACAAATTTAGGTATAACATTTTTAAGACAAACAAGATTGAAAGGAATGAGAGAAGTTTGGGGAGTGAAAGTTAACAGATGAGCAGATTGGAAAAAAAAAGACCAGAGTCAGTTTATTTCTAGAAAAGGATATCATGAGACATAGTAGATGAAATTATAGTTTCCCTCAACAATTTTTATAATTATATGACAAAATTTGAAATTTGGGCATCAGCGTTTGCAATGTATAGATCTTTCCATATTTTGGGTTGGATTGAAGAGTCTATGAAATCAGCCACCTTTCTACCTATGAGAGTATCCAACAAACCACTAAGACTTTGTTGTTATCACTAAGTGTTTGATTGGATATCCACCTGTTTGAACAAAAATTTATCCTATTTCATGTTCTAAGTCACCATCCGGTTCCCATTTGAATAAGAGGTTTGGTCTAGAGGATTGATTTCTAGAAGGTGGACCCAACTTTAGGAATATTTTCATCCATAAAACTTGATATGTGAGTGTATTTTTTATTTATGATGGAAACCCATTCAATATTGCAATTGGTAAACACCTTCCAAGACTACTTGGTCAACAATTCCATGTTCATATTACTTATTCTTCTAAGACCCAGCCCTTCCTGAATTTTGGGTAAGCAAACCTTTTCACATCTGACCAGATGAAACTTTTTTTATCCTCTGAACCTGCCCAAAGGAATCTCTTCTGAATCAATTCAATTTTTTTTTTTAATAATGACATAAAATAAATAGGAATACTTTGAATATAGGCCATGGTGAGAGTGGCTTTGGCTGCATGGGATAGGAGGACCCCTTTCCAACCTGCAATATTTTTATTGATTCTTTCAATAACATTGCTTCACATAGACTCTTGGGGTAATGACAATCACTTTTGATTTAACATATACTCCTTTGAATGGATTAAAATATATTTGTTATTTCTCTTGTATTCAACATGGGCATTCATACTTATAGTAATGACATCCATGACTTTAATTTGTCTTTCAAATATATTTATCCTTCCATGCTACCTAGATTTTTCTCATATGAATTCTTTATTTTTTTTTAATTTATTCAAAGATGTGGACCAAGAAAAATTGATGCTTGCTCCTTACTTGCACTTGCTTTCTCTTCACACTCTCTTCCTTTTCCTTAAATATATATAAAAAAGAAAATGTGAGGCTCATTCCCAACTTGCATTCCAAATTTATTATAACCTCAAAGGATCCATTTGTAATAAAATTAATACCTTTGCTTTTTACTTCTATTTTTTCTTTTTAAAAATCTTATCCCTATGCCTCATCAAGAATAAAAAATAGATATTGAGATAGCGGGATAACCTAGAGGATTTCAATTGATAATTCAAAGTATCTAGTAAAGGATCCATTAAGAGAAATAGAATAATGTTATAACAACATCGAATGCATTCACACTAACATTAATTATAACAACATTGAATGAAGCTTAAAATTTTTGCTACATAGGAATGATAGGATGTCTTGGTTGGTTGCATTCAATAAAAGCATTGTCTAGGGAAAATATGATAGATACAAATTAAACTATCAATGTTTTTGTAGTGGGATCTCCACTACAACCTATCCTACAAAGAGAAAATACAACCAAGAGCCAATGGAAAGTGCAAGTGGAATGAAAATCCCTAGAACCATTATGGACCACCAAGAAGTTTATGCCAAATAATCATCAAATAGTCATTACCAAAAATGAAAAATATGTAGAGTGGACAAGCTGACTTCATGTTAGATTTTTATGCTTAATACTTAATTCAAATAACCACAAAATCTCAAATAAAGTTGCAATATAAAGTATACAATAATGATAATATTTTAAACATATAAAACTCATAAATAACTTCAAATATAACTCATAAAATGGCCATTAACAAATGCTCACAAAAATAGTAAATGACATAGAATAAAGGCCTACTAATGCATGCTATGAGCAATGCACTTTTGATTGTCATTAAAATACTTAGTCACAAATATATAATGGAATGTGAATCTTCATATAGAATACTCTTAGCCTTCTCCCTTCTTGAGACTCTTCACTTTCCTAATATAATGACACATGTGCACTCCTACATAATGGAAACTTGTGCACATATACACTCATCACACTTGCATACTTAGCTACAAGATACTTGTGCATTTCCTGCACATTATTATATTACATATAATATCTACTCACACTCTAATCTAAGATACACTAATAATATAGAGATGTACCCAAGGTGGTACATTAAAATTTACCAAATAATATAATACTCCAATACCCCTTGTATTACATTATTTGGTTATTAAAGACTTTTAGTCTTCAATATGATCTTTGTCTTCAATCTATCTCCAGTAAATTTTTATCTAGAGACTTCATATAAGTATCTTCATTTGGTTCAATATTCATCTTGCTTTTCTTGATCTGATTCCTTTTCTTGTTTCTTCTTCTTCTTCATTTTTGTATCTTCACTAGTGATATGTCTTCAATACAATGAGTTAGTAGATCATCACAATAATAGTGATGTGGATTCAATGATTCTTATTTGAGATAATTATATGAATCATTTCTTTTAACTTGTATCTTTCCTTAAAATATTTAAAAAACAATTAACGAAAGATACATCTTTAGATATTATTTTTAAGTACAATGGTGTTTTGAGATTCCCAACAAGACCTAAAATGTTTTTCATGAAGATATCCCATAAAGGTAGTAAATTTTCCTTCTTTAGCTTCTATGAAAAACAAAATCAATTTATATTTTAGAACATCAAATATTTGATCTCCATAAATGTTGGGTATTAAGCCATGCAAATAAAATATGAATGCATGCAACATTTCTTCACCACTTTCATTTAATACAGTTTTAACAATTTCATCCATAGTCCTTCTAAAGTAATCTTCCTTGTAGCTCCCTAGTCTTAAAAAGACAACTTTGATAAAAAATTTCAAATCTATAAACCTTTGAGGTTGACTACCTTATGTCTCCCTAGTTGGTTTTATCAAACAATAATTTTAATATAATTTCAATTTTCTAATTTTCTAATTTAGTCTCTTTAATTGTTTTAATTAGAGACTAGATATCAATGTAATTTCCAACTTTTAAAATTATAATTTGAATCCCTTTTGTATCCCTAAAATTAGAAAGTTTTCAATAACAATTGCTATATAATATTCAACTTCTATTCCTAAAGATAAATACCTTGTTTTTTTCCTATAACAAACAATAATTTTGATAAAGGTTTCAATTCTTCAAATATTTAGGTAGAATTCCTTTTATCTCCCAAATTTCAATAATGTGGTTTATCAATTCTAAATTTCACAAACCTATGTTGGTGTTGAATTCCTTATAACTCCAAATTTATAAATTTAGAAATTCTATAAAAGATATTTGCAAGTTTTGTATTCCTAATTTGATGTAGGAAACCTTATTTCTCCAAAATTCAAAATATTTGCAAATATTAAAAATGCTTCACAAAATTCAATAACTCAATTATAAAAATTTACCAAATCTTCTCAAAACTTGAAATTGATTTCCAAAATTTTCCAAAATAATTTTAAGGCTTCTCAAAACTTTCCAAAAATAATTAATAATGCTTCTAAGGTTTCAAATTTCACTTCTATACCTTTTCTCTCCAATAATCAAATTAATTTTGTAAATAATTTGCTTAATCCTTTTCCAACCTTAGAAAAAATAATATTACCCTTTATCCTTATAACTCCTAACTTGGGAAAATAATCAAATTTTAAATAAATGACTTTATCTCAAATTTTAGATATGAAATACTTTTTCAAAGGTATTTGACCTTCCCTTAAATGACTATGTCACTCCCCTACCACACGTATGTCACTTCTCTCCACTCTAATGCATTGATGAACAAATATGTTGTGCTTAGCTTAATGCTTGATGATGATTATGCAAGTAGAGTTTTATCACTTGCATTTATGAGGACCTGAGATGTTTCAATCACCTCCACAATATGGTTGGCACTCCTCCTTCTGTTTTAACACGTGTCACTTAGTATTTTATATGCTATATGTTACATAGAGTGCTACTCAAGCATTTTGACTTACTCCAAATGATTTTAGAAGATTTCTTTCTCTAAATGTCATAGGCAATGAGTAACTCCTCATTATATTCTCTTCGATGACCACACCATTTTGAATGGAGTTTATTTAGAATGCCAAAATAAATATTTCTTTCTTTACGTTGTAACTTCCCAATGTACTGTTCACCTTCCTTTATGAAATCTATCTCATATTTTATGTTGACGAGATCTCTTTAACTTCCCAACAGACCTAAAATTTACTCTGACAATGCTAGATGATTCTTCTTCAACTTTGTGGTGGTTAGTTCCTCTCCAATGGTGGAGCTCTTCCTCGACTTTGTTCTCTTTTGAATGGTTGCGGTTTTCAATGCTCTTCATTAGTTCTCTGGTAATGGTGGCTACTTTCTTCAATATGGTGGCTCCTCCACTTTTGCCTAGTGGTGCTACCACTTGTTTGGTGGTTTCTTCTCACTACTATCTCTTGCAACATTTATTGCTTAATTTTTTGTGTTCTTGCACATATTTAATTTTGCTATATCTTGAACTCTATTTGGCCTCCAAAATATTCAATAATATTGCACTATATCCCTTTAATAAATAAATGTTATATTAATAAACAACATTTCCTTCTTCCTTATTAATAATATTAATATTAATATTAACAACATTCACCATGACTATTAATAAACAATATTTCCTTCTCCTTATCACTCATTTCAAGAAATATTTAATGCTATTTTATGTTGTTATATTTTGCAGGTTCGAAGATGATAATAATGTCTCCTTCTTTAGCTTGGATACACTCAACTTCAAATTTATTTTGATGGATTTAAAAACTTGAATATGTAGCTAATAAAACATTTTCTTTAATGCTTTAATGAAATGCTTTTGTAGCTACCATTTTTTTCACTAAGCTTTCTACCAAAAATGGTGAAAGCACACATCCTTTACTTCTCAAGATTACTGCCCAAAATATTGCACTATTTCTGTCCAAAAATATTTCTATTTGAAGCTATTTTTTCTCAGATAGTTGTCTTTAACTTCTGAAATTTTCTGCTCCAAATGATGTCCATAAACTCCAAAAATTGTAGCTTTAATTCTTCTCCAAATGCTACTCGGAATCTGTCTTCTTATTCCTCCAATAATGCTATTAAAAATTCTGCCCTTTCTATTATCAAATGTTGCCAAATTTTTTTGAAACTCGTAGCTGATTTCCTTCAAAATGATGTCCAAATATAGCTCCTATCTCCTTCCAATTTGTTTGTCCAGAACTCTATAATTTTACAATTCTCAAATTTGCCTAAAAAACTATCTCCTTGTTGTCCAAAATACAACTTTATCTTATTCAAATTGCTGCCTTATATCAATTTCTTCTTCAAAATACCCTTCAAATTGCTTTCCAAATTTTCTAAAATTTGTAGATGTAAATGCAGTCCAAAATGTTGCCTCTAACTCCACTTTTATTTATTTTCTATCTATAAAATTTACCTCTATCTCAGTCTTAATTACTATCAATTCCTTCTTCAAAAAACTATCCAAAAATCACTTTCAAATCTACCCTAATTTTCTTCAATTCATAGCTCTTGTATCTCCTTCCAATGCTGTCCAATTTTGTAGCAAAAAATCCTTTCAAATGCTACTTTGAAATTTTGACTTCTCCTTTATCTTTCTGTCCAAAAATAGTCTCTAACTCCTCCAATCCACTACCTTAATTTACTGTTAATCCTCCCTACAATTGGATGTTCAAGGGAACTTTAAAATATACCCAAATATTTTTTAGTTTACAGATTTATATCACCTCAAATTTTGTCCTATGACCCTTCAAATTCTATCATGATAATAAGCAATCTTCTCCTCCACAAATCAGGCTTCAAATTCGTAATGGTTGTCTTCAAATTCATCAAATTGGTGGCCTCTTGAATCATATTTCTTCTGCTTATCTCTCGCTGAATTATATCCTTCAAATTTGGCCTCTTTTCTGGCCTCTTATTCAAGAATATGAATGTCTTGAAGATATTCAAAATATACTTCCTAAAATTTGGTAAACTTCTTGCCAAAAATCTTCTTCTTTTGGGCTTTTTTTCGAATGGTGAAAATTATCCTAGATATCTCTTTCTAGGAGATTCTCTTGCTTGTAATATTCTTCCAACTTTCTTCAAATATTCTTCAATGGTCAATTCTTCAACTTTCTCAATTGGGTTTCTCTAGCCTTCTTTCTCTCTTATCAATCTTCAATATACTATGGAGATCTCTTTCTTGAGTCTCCTTAATATTCAATTTGCAATATTCAATCATTAATGAGGATATTTCTCTTGTGTCTCTTCAATATTCAATCTCCAATGGGACCTCTTTCTTGGATCTCCTTAGTCTTAATATCTACTCTTTGATACAACTCAAAACTAATCCCTGCACGAGGAAAGCACATAGACTTTCAAGCAATTGAATATTAAATCCTTCTCTATCCATTGTAGAAAGCTTATCAAATTTTGAGAACTATTTTTTTGCAACAAAAACTTATATAGTAGCAATAAAATACATTCAAATTTCCATATTTATGAAATAAAAAAACTTCACTATTTATTCTAAAAAACTAGTGGAAATAAATCTATGTTGAGTCATAGTCTTCATGAGTGTTCCTTCAACCTTGCGGAAAGACTCTAGCCAAATAGAAATATGGAATATTCTTCTATAAAAATTTTCAATAGGACCTCCTTCTTGGGTCTCTTAATCTCATCATTATAAAGATCTATCTTCAAGACCTATAAATTTCCTTCTATTCTAAATTTACTCTTGGAATAGGTAAACTAAATCTCCAATCTTCATTGGTTTAAACATAGTGGAAAATACTATCTTCTTTGGTTTCCTATTTCTAAAGGTAATTTATTCAACTTCACTGGTTTCTCCTTACCCAATGGAAATTCCCTTTGCAACTTTTAAAAATTTATGTAAGACAAAACCTTGTTGTAGCTCTGATACCACTATTAGATTTTGATGCTTAATACTTAATTCAAATAACCACAAAATCTCAAATAAAGTTACAATATAAAGTATACAATAATGAAAATATTTTAAACATATAAAACTCATAAATAACTTCAAATATAACTCATAAAATGACCATTAACAAATTCTCAAAAAAATAGTAAATGATATAGAATAAAGGCCTACTAATGCATGCTATGAGAAATGCACTTTCGATTGTCATTACAATACTTAGTCACAAATATATAATGGAATGTGACTCTTCGTATGGAATAATATTGGCCTTATCTTTTCTTTAGACTCTTCACTTTCCTAATCTAATGACACCTGTGCACTCCTACATAATGGAAACTTGTGCACATCTACACTCATCACACTTGCAGACTTAGCTACAAGATACTTGTGCATTTCCTGCACATTATTATATTACATATAATATTTACTCACACTCTAATCTAAGATACACTCCTAATCTAGATATGTACCCAAGGTGGTGCATTAACATGTGTCAAATAATATAATATACTCCAACACTTCATCCTCAATAGACCACAAAGCATCTCATAGTCCTTTTGGTGATAATTGATTCCATCCTTGCTATCAGTAGCATTCTATGAGCTCTTTCAATGACAAGTAGATATATTTTACTAATGGTGAAGGTTGAACCAAAACAACAAGTAATGGGTGGCTAGTAGACCTAGCTATCATCCACATTTGTTTGGAATCACTGTACCTAACCCCCAATATGTCATTTATCCACCATACACATAGGAAACTCTATTTTATGAGAACTATTGGAAATATTGAGTTGTTATTGATGTCAAAGGTGTATGGTATTCAAGGCAGAAATATTCTTCAAGAAGTTTATAATATTGAGCAATTATTCAAGGCAAGGTATATCTCCAAGCAAGGAAAATATTTTTAAGAAAAGGATTATAATATTTAAATATCAAATTTAAATATTATAAATAAGGACAAAAGCTTGGGACAAAGGTTTAAAAGTTGATTAAGACAAAGGTTTAAATATCACAAGAGAAGGCCAAAGGTTTTAAAAGTTAATATATTATAATATTTTTAAATATTATAAAATAAAAAAGGGTTCATAAGTTTTGACACCAACGTATTTAAATAGCATATATAAAATCAAAATTAAAATCGTGAGCCAGCTATCTATGTTCCAAGAACAATATCGAAGGAATTGATATAAATACATGGAAATATTATGACTTTGTAGTGATCAAGAGATACATTTTCAAAGTGTAGTATAAATAAATTTGTAGGAGAGAAATAACATTTGTAGCCTATGATCTAAGGTGCAATCAAAGGTTGAAGGATCCTACACATAGAGGCATTGCACTCAATGGTAGAGAGAGCACAAAAAATGCATTGCACTCGATGAGAGAGCACAACGAAGGCATTGCACTCGATGGTATAAAGAGCACAGTGAAGGTGCTCAACAAGAAGAAGACATTGTGCATGGCTGAGTTTGAGGATAGCAAAATATAAAACCCTAAAATTGACCCATATTAATTCACATTAAGAAAAAAATCTAAAAAAAATAAATTAAAATAACTCCCTATCCTTTTGCCTTGATTTTTGTACCCTCCTGGCAAGATCAGCTATATCTTGAAGAGATAAGATGTCTGATCCTTGATAGTCATTCAATGTACAAGATCAGATGTACGATATCATCCAAAAATAGAAAAATACCAAAACAGAAAAACAACAAATATGTTGCAACAATTTTTGTCTCCATCTGCCTAACTACACGATGGTTACATGATCGGATTTGCTGATCACCCCCATATTGGAAGAGGTTGCAACCTATTTTGTTTTTGGTCCAACCCTTCCAAATTGCTTAGCCTATTTAATCAAGCATTCCCATCCTGAATTCCCATTGACTCTCTAGCTGGATTCTAACTTCTAGTTTCTTAGTTAGCACTTTTATATTTGATTATTTTCTATGCTTTTCATAGATCTTTGTAGGTTATAAGGTACGATCACTGTGCTTCCGTTGGTATGATTCGATATCATATGTCTGATATCACTCAGTTAGCATTTGATCCTATCCTGGTACATTTGATCTAGCTTGCAAGTTGCTTAGGGGCAAATCTAGACTTTGGTTTACATCCTTTAGTCTCAAATATACCTTTCTATACATCATTTTTATCATTCATTATTGCATGTAGAATATAAATTGTTGGTATCATTCTTGTAGTTCACCATCCTTGCATTCAATTATCTTAATTGCATGTCATAATTCATATTTCATAGTATTTTATTTTAGTACAACATTCAATAAGATTTTATATGTCCTAATCCATACTTAACAAAGTATATAGCATATTGTAAGTTTATGTTTTTCTCTGTATTTGTGAAATCCTAGGTTTCTACTCTGATTAGACCTACTGATCACTGATCAAATCTGACGATATTCAGATCGACGGATACGATAACTAATCGAACATCCGATCTTGCCCTGCAACATCCGATCTTGCTTGCAACAAGTAAATAGACTCTACATCAGACATCCAGGTTGAGTAAGAGGATCAAATCTCTTTTACTATTAAGCATTTGCATTGATTTTCTTTTTGTAATTCACTATATGCTGTATTCATATGAAAATAAATTGCATTTAGTATAACATAGTTGCATTTTTGGCCAAACTAGGTGATTGTGAGAAAATATAAAATAACACATTAAAAAAATTCCCAACCTAGGCATGAAAACTGCCAATAAATATTTCCATAGTGAACCCTAAAAAATTCATCAAAAAATCACTAAAGAGGGCACAACATCAAGTGTCTCTCCTCTGAGGTGTAGACCTATAATTTTCCCATTCCCATTTTAGGCACGGATCCATTAGCCTAAAGGAAAGGAGTGAAAAAATTTTAGATCTACATTCTTTGGTGAACCCGATGTGAATAACATAGGCATATTTCTGATTATAAAATACAAAAAAATATAAAAATTACAAAATAAAACACAAGAAAATCCAAAAATATCATTAGTCAAAATTTCGTACTTTAGATTTATTTCATATATGTTAGATTTCAACATAGGAAGAGCTGCAAGCATAGATGTTAGATCATTATTATATACATAGAAAATATCTATAATAGTTAAAAATCCTAGTATTCCATCTCAAGAATAGTGGACTGAAATTTGGAAGAGATTAGACATTATAAAAACCAATACACCAAGACTTAGCCAAATTAAAAGATTTGACATAGCTATAATCCTGGAGACCGATAACGCTTCTTACTACTTTGATATTCAAAGGGCATGTGAGAGGTGGTTAATAGATAAATGAGCAAGTGTTTCTTCAACTGTTTATACTTTTGATGATTATATTGAAAACACTATAATAATACATAGGTTTCTAGCACACATAGAAGATCAAGAAATAGTCTTGGAAAATAAGAAAATATTTTATAAAACTCCTAGGGCAGTCCATTACCATGAGTATTGTCATGAACTATACTTTTATATATAAAACTCTAAAATTGATAGTATCACCATAGCCCATTTTGTCAAATTTTTAAAATCCAACTTTCAATTTGAGGAAGAGCATTATATGTCACCTGAAGAGCTTGAACCTATCAACGATATCTACAGACTCTTTCAAGAAGACTAAAGTATAATATTTAGAATATTATAATTTCTATTTTCTTCTTTGTTTTTGAAAATAAAAAACACAAAAAAAAACCAAAAATAATATATAATATATATATTTCTATATAGGTATATATATAACATATATACCCAAGAATTTAAAGTATATATATACAACATATATATATGCTTTAAATTTTGTGATATATATATATATATATATATATCACCAAAATTTAAAACAAAATGCCTAGGATTTTGAGAAATGAAAAACAAATAGAATATGATGAACAAGATCAAGAAAACCTTGATGATAGGATAATTATTGAAGATGATAAACTCACACAACAAGGTGAGGATGATAATGGAGAAGATGATGAAATAGACGATCCTACTAAGAGTTATATGGATGTTGAAGGTAATGTTAGATTTAAATCTGTCCAACACTTTTATGAGTTTCTAAAAAACAATATAGATGAAATTAATCATGTGATAAAGACAGAAGAGTTACTCCCAATGGGATATTATTCAACGGAGGCCGCTTTAGAAGCTGCTTTTCAACTACATGTAAACCCAATGACATACATAAATAGAACAAATCAAGATCAAACTAGACCATCTCAAAACAATAATCAAAACATAGATTCAAATAATCAAAAACCAGCAACACAACCAAATTCCAAGAAAAAATAAAATTCTTCTTCTTCTCAAGATCCTAATCAACAATTAGTTACATCACAAAGAGCTAAGAAAATTCAAAATGCCAACCAATATCAACAAAAAGTTCAACATAATGCAATCCCATATAAACTTCATAACAATGTTCCCACAAACACTTTACACAATAGTATTTCTACTGGAAATTCTTATGTGACAAAACAACCATATCATCAAAGACACAACAACATAGTACAAAAAAATCAATTTAGTGAGCAACCACATAGACTTCAAGCCTTGGTTCAATAATTAGCTTCACATATAGATCAGATAGATCCCTAGCATCCCTCATACAGTTATAGAGAGATGTGTAGTCAACCTTTAGGTCCTATCATTGTTGCTAAACCTTACCCAAAACATTTCCCTATGCTGGTCCTTATGATATATAAAGGAACCGAAGATCCTATTTAGCATCTTCGCATGTTTAGGATAGCCTGTCATGATATTTCTTATGATGACTTGTTGTTACTAAAAATGTTTCCTAAAAGTCTTGGAGGCATGGCCTTAGAATGGTACTATCAATTACCAACAAATTCTTTGAGAAATTTTGAAGAGACAATGAAAATTTTTGTTCACCAATTTAGTGCATACATAGAAATACATGTCACTATTAAGGATTTATATAATTTGAAATAAGGAAAAGATGAAAGATTTGCTAAATTCCTAGTCAAATGGAGGCAACTTCTAGGAAAATTGCATTTTGCTTTACCTCACCGAGAGATGTTGGAAATTTTCATTGGTAATTTACAAGAACAACTATCTTATGAACTTGCTACAACTAAAGTAACCTCTTTTGATCAAGCTATAGACTTAGAAATAAGGGTATAATATGCTCTTATCAGAAGAGGACAATTTAAGAAAAATTATGAAGATAAAACTTCCAAAAATTAATATAAGAATAAACAAGTAGTAGGTGATGGAGTCACCTATAGTAGAAATACCTCAAACATCATTACTGCAAAAGCTGTAAAGAAGTTTTTGTTAAAAATTCTTGATAAACCTCCAAGAGAGTTCACAAAACTAAATCACCCCTTAACCATTATTTTTCCTCAATTATTAGAACATGGTTTAATATGGTTTCCAGAGATACAACAACCAGATACCACTGCAGCATAAAATAAGGTTGATCTACATTATAATTTTCATAAAGTGGATGGACATTCAACTAATTCTTGTAAGAGGTTGAAACATATGATACAATATTTGATTGATAAAGGTAAAATGGAAGTACACCAATTTATCACAAACAATAATACTCAAAATAATACCCAAAAACAACCAACTCAAAATGCAAATCAAAACCTAGATATTTTTCAACATACTTTACCCAAACATGGTAAAGAGGCTGTAAATAAATTATAACATCATAATGTTCCTCCTCTAGCTCGGTATGCGGGAACCATTAGTAACTTTTTATCACAACAATATTTGCAAGCCTCCTATGTACCTACTCTATCTGTAGTCACAACTAGACCAATACGTTATTTTCAATCTTCATATTTAGAAGATACAAGAAGTGACACAGAAAATACATAAAGTGAAAAAAAAAGTAAAATGGACATCACCTCAAATAATTCTAATAGTTCTGAATATGAGTCAAATCAAATTATTCCCATCATAGATTTATTAGTTCCAGAAGAACCATTCCTTAGAAGAATGACCACTCGACCTTCATATCAACAAACACTTTCAAATGAACAAGTAGTAAATGTTAGACCTCACTTTGGTCATTTACAAAACAATAATATTATGGGCACTATTGGAGCCATCACTAGACAACAAGCCCAAAATCAAAATTCTCAATCACAAACTCAAACTCAAAATGATAAATCACCTCCATTTGTATTAAAGACACCTACAAAAATAAATAATATATCAAATCCACAACAAAAATATCCTTATGATATTAATGAATAATTGGAAAATATCATAGCTAGAATTTCTCTTCTAGACCTTTTGAGGACATCACCTATACATAAAGAGGAATTAATGAATACCTTAAGAAAAATTATGGTACCTCAAAATATAGAACCAAATGTTGTAAATTTTAAAATATAATGTGCAATATGCCTTGTTTGATACTTGTCATGTTCCTTGACAAGTGTCATGTTTTCATATAGGCTTATGCCTATATATTGTAATATCATTCATGTGTAATATATCTCATCTATTAAAATCCCAACATATGGTATCAGAGCAGGATTTCCCTACCCTGTTTAACCCCTTGAGGGAGGATTTCCCTCATGGAAATCCCACCCTTATTTTTTCCTCTTTATTTTCCCCATTTTTTTCTTCAAGCTAGGGAATATGCTCTCCATCATTGATGGATCAGAAACTAGAACTGAAAAGACTAATGGTGGCAAATATTTTTTAGAGTTTTTTATTTTTTTAGATTCTGGTTGGAGGCCAAGACATAGAAGTAAAGATGTAGGTTGATTTTAGGTAGAAAATATAGAAGTTCACACGACTGTTGAAGGGGTTCTATTCCAGTTCAAGATCTATATATTTTGTAGGGCTAATGGGCCAGTCAATATAGATACATGCTCTCTCCACTATTCTAAATTTTACGTCACTGCAATGATCTACCTAAATTTCAAGAACTATGGAATGCTTGAATTCAACAACCAATTATTTATCTCCAGCCACGACCAATGTCAAGTCGAGGGTTTTTTTTAATTCTTTGAGGTTGCAGTGGATCTGTGCTGACATATGCATCACAAGAACTAGTAGACCATTACAACATCATCAAATCCCTAAAAAATGGTCTTGTCAAAATTATTATTGGCCGCACGCTCAAAGTTTCAGCCTGTGGTGCCCATTGATCTACTCCTATGGTAACAATGTATGTGGAATTTCATAATCTAAATATACCAGTGGAAAAGCAGGGTGATATCTCAATTGTGAAAGGATGTTTTGGAAAGTACCACATGGTTGATGGGTCTGTCTCATTATTTGGCACTGAAGTCACATGCATCATAATGAAGATGTGAAACAGATCCTAATGGGTGTATTGGCATGCTACTCCTCTCATCGTGATGCAATAGATAACTTTGGCCATGGTAGCCTCCCATTATAGAAGAGAGATCACCACCACTAATTTCTATTTCCAAAGCCCACATGGAGGACTACTATATTTGCCTATATTGAAAAAGTATGGCCATGTTATATGTTTTTGTACGTATGTCATCGTCTACAATAGCACTGTTGGAGCAAAAAAAATGTTTGTGATTACCACAGTAACAGTTTGCACGGATCCATGGATAGTGATCTAATCATGGTGGTCATGGACTGACTATTGATGACGATATCCCTAGATCTGATCAAAATTTTTTATTTAATTATTGACGACCTAGATGGTAGCTTTGTACACTCAATGGCACATTCAATTTCGTACCTTGATGGGCCCACTGGGGACGCACAAGATGTGATCGCCGAACTACAAGACTTACTTGCAACGGTGATCAAGAGGATGTGTTCCTAATCATCTTAGTCATAGCATGTATTCAACTACTGACTACTCCTCTTGAGCAGATAAATCATGCATTTGGAGGATGGAACACCAAGGTAAACCACACATAGCAAGCGCAATTTTTAGGGGTAGTGATGAGATTTCTCTATTCCCATATGGATGAGTATGCACTCAGTGTCCATGACTAATTCTTGTAATCAATATGGCCAGCGATAATCTGGGTTCCTGAAGGTCAAAATAGAGTGCCTCAATTTATATTTTGATGATGTGCAGTTTGAGAACTTTCTGAGAAACCAGAGGTTTGAAAGTGCACAGCATGAGTGCAATGATGCTTGATGTTTATATTTAATGTTTTGTCCCATCATCCCCGTGTGAATTTCTTTGTTTGATGCCCAGTTGTGGGCATTAATATTTTTTTTTAATATTTATTTGAAAATAGTAAAAGGCGCCTCATAGCGCCAAAACAGTGTGTTATGGTTGTTGAGTAGAAAGAGATTGATTTCCATGACATGAAATGTTAGGTTTCAAAATGTGGACGACCATGATTTAGGTTTTATGGACGACAAAATAATTTTGCATCATATTATGGTAAATTTAGAGAAGCCACAAATTTTTGTAGCAACTTTGCTGAGTATGGCTTTTGAAGAAAATATTGATCCTATGATAGAACTGATTTACGAGGAGAATCCACCATGATACGATGTGGTCAAGCTTATGGTAATGATTCATGGAATACAAGGATTTAAATATGAGCTATCAAACATGTGGCCCACCTGATTTTATATGCGAGCATAGATACAAAAATAAAGGAGGAAGCCACGAACAAAAAAGATACCACCACAAAACCTCAGGTTCCAGTGATGGTATAAGGATATGAATGGAGGAGGCATTTTATTTTCACAACATTATCTATAGCACCAAGTGGTCATGCAGAGGCTGCAAAATCCAATGGTGGTCATATGGAGGATCCAAAGCTTTGGACTCAATGGGTGTTTGTTGGGTATGCTCATTTTTTTCAAGTACGTAGAACCACCATGATTTTCTATAGTGAGACCTTCATTTCATAGCATGTGAAACCTGATGTGTCGGATCATGTGGATTCACGATTTGATGATGCTTTTTTTTCAGCTCTAAGCTCGCATGCTAATTTGTAAGCCAAAAGGAGGGATTTTGCAAAGAATTTGTTTTCATATTTTACTTTTTGTGTTAGGTTTTTTAACTCTAGGCCAAAATTTACTTCATGGGAGTGAAGTGAGGGATATTTTAGTGTCTGAGGCTAATTTTATTATAGTGGAGTGAACCACTTTTATGGGCGAATATGGATAGTCAAACTTTTGTTTAAGGGCATGGGGCACACTAAAACTTTGAGGTAGAAATGAACATTGTAATTTCCTGTGAGGGAAATTGAAGACTTTTTTATTTTGCCTGAGAGTGATGTCAAGAATATTTTATTCCTAATATTTATTTTACTACCTAGAAAGGCATGATGTTGTTTTTCCAGTAAGTCAAAGGCCCCAAATACACCCGAACATAGGGGTATTTATAGTCATCGAAAGCATTTTCCAAGATGAACACATTGGTATCCAATTGTAATTTTTAGGTAGTCATATATGTATTTTTTAGCCTCAAAGTTTTGTACCTTAGAGTGCACTCTCGGTTGAACCCGAAACTCCTAAAGCAAATTTGTATGTGATCCTAGTATCTAGTCACCTTCTCTATAGCACCTAGCGGATGCAGTGGCTGGTTACCCATGCATTTCGATAGGATGAGGAGGTCACAATAAGGACACCTACTCTAGGGACTACAAACATAGACACCCTAGACTCTATTTGAGGATTTTTTTGGATCTACTTCTGAAGACTACAAACGAAGACACTTCATAAGATTATATTCTCTTCCTTCTTCTTTTCCTCCACATTTGGTTTCTATGGCTCATTTTATTGTATTTTATGATTGCTCTTTCGATAAAGATCAACACTCTTATATGGCTCGTATTTATTTTGTATTAAGGTGTATTTTTTGCAGAGACCAACACCTTCTAGATTGAGTTCACCATGAGGGGGAATGATATTCATGGTGAATCTAGTTAGTGACCTATGAGAGGCAACATACCTAGAGGATGACTTATAGAGGCAACATAACTATGGAAGGGGTTGACCCTGAGGCACCTAGGATGATCCTAAGGAACTTAGAAGGCTTATCCAGTGGCAACAGATCCAAGGAAGTGGCTGACCTTGAGGTAATAGACCGATAAGTATACACCGTTGATCTAGTATTATTCATAGTTGGATAGCCAAGCATAAAGAGCACGAGACTAGGTTCTTTATGTTATTTAATGTTGAATTTTATTTTCTATAGTTAGGATAGTGCACATTAAGGGGGAATGCTAGAATATAATGTGCACTATGCCTTGTTTGACACTTGCCATGTTCCTTGAAAAGTATCATATTTTTCATATAGTCTTATGCCTATATATTGTAATCTCATTCATGTGTACTATATCTCATCTATTAAAATCCCAATAGTAAATATTGTAATTTCTCATGGAACCAATTATATAGATTTACAAGATAAGGATATTCCTCAAAATATGTATAGAGATAACCCTTTATAAATTACAACATGAATTGGAGATGTAGGTGTTAAAAGAGTCTTCATTGATGGATCATCATTAAACATATGCACATATGATTTTTTTTAAATATTTGGGTTTAGAAATGAAGATTTAAAAAGAATTGAAATGATTATAAAAGAATTTAATGATAAAACTCAAGAACCATGTGGAGTATTGTTGATTCTATTGCAAGTTGGTCCAAGAATTTTATATATGACCGTGTTTGTTGTATATTTATCCACATCATACAACATCCTTCTAGGAAGATATTGGATCAATGCAATGAGGGAAGTACCTTCTACATTACATCAATGTGTTAAGTTTGAATTTAAAAATCAATTAGTTACCATCCATGATGACCCTAGACCATTTGACATGTGTGCTATGGTAGAACCAATAGGAGTCTCATTTTGCCCTGCTATGTATTCAACACACCCTAGTCCTCCTTCAGTATCAAAACCCACACCATCTATACCTACAACTAAAGAAGATAGTCCTTCTACTTCATATCCTCTTTCGGATGAAGTCTTACCAGATCTATCCTCAATACTAACAACTTTAGAATAGACTAATTTTGCTACCCAAGATTCCCTTGTTTTATCTCAATTACCACCATCTCCTCGCACAATGGGCTTGACACAAAAGCTGGAAAGCATTTATCATATGGGTAGTTGTACCTTTATCTATGCAGGATATGATTTTGGTAAAATTAATATTAAAATAAGTTTCACAATTGATCAAAATGGATTCTATGTGCTATTTTTTTAATGTATATGTAAAGCTAAAACAAATGATGGTTAGCATGGGTTATAAAGGTAGAGGATTGGGACATCTCAAAAATGGTATACATGAACCCCTAGAAATTGAGGAGTGGCCTTCCTGATGTGGTATTGGTTACATTCCTACAAAAACACAACCATTCCCATTTGAGGATGATGATCAACTAATAACATATCAAGACTATTTAGCACATCAAAAGTATTTTAAAACAAGTAAAAGGATACATTCTTGTAACATGTTATCAATAACATATCCAAAAATGATTGCTACACCAAAGGATTGTTTAGAAGGAGACATTTTTCATGATATTTTTGTTGAAGAAATTTTGAGAAATGATTTTTTCTTTGATAAATCTATACCATGCATAGCCCATGTTCAAACAACAACCCCATAGGAAGAATTAGCTAAGTTAACCTTAGAAGAGTTACAATAAATGGGTGTGTCACCTGCTCCACCCAACTTTGAAAGAGATTTAAACATTGTGGTAGAAAATATTCTACAAGTTAACATTGGAACAAAAGCTAACCCTCACTTGGTTAAAAATGGAGCATAATTAAGTGAAGAAAAACAAAACCAGTATATCGCATTTCTCACATAGTATGATGTTGTTTTCACTTGGACGTATACAAATATGCCAGACTTAGACTCTTCTATGGTGATGGACCATTTAGTAGTGCGCCCTGATGTAAAACCTGTTAAACAAAAGCTTAGAAAAATGCACCCAAAAGTAGCATTATTAGTCAAGGATGAATTACAGAAACTTTTGGATGTGGACTTTGTTAAATCCATTGATTATGCTGATTGGATATCAAATGTTATTCTAGTAACCAAGAAAGAGGCCACTAATATTAGAGTATGTGCGGATTTTAGAGACATAAATACTACATGCCCTAAGGATGATTTCCGTCTCATAAATATGGATCAGATTATATATTTTATACCTGGGAGTGGAATGTTATCCCTCATGGATGTTTTTAAGGATACAACCAGATAAAAATAGCTCCTGAAGACCAACCCAAAACTACTTTTATTACAACTTGGGGAACATTCTGTTGGAAAGTAATGCCCTTTGGTTTAAAGAATGCAGATGCCTATCAAAGAGCTACGACCTATATTTTTGATGATATGATGTATGATATTCTACATGATTATGTGGATTATATTATAGCTTGTTCAACTAAGAAAGACAATCATATTTATGATCTAAGAAAAGTGTTTGATAGACTAAGAGAATATAAGATTCACCTAAACCCAAACAAATGTGTATTTGGAGTCAAATCAGGAAAATTGTTAGGAGTTATTGTTTCTATGTGTGGCATAGAAATAGATACCCTTAAAATTAAGGATATCCTTGATATGCCACCACCTAAAAACATATCATAATTAAGGTGTCTACAAGGATAATTCTAATTTATCCATCGCTTCATTGATAAGTTGGCAAACAAAATCTGACCTTTTCTTAAGTTAGTTAAGAAAAAAATTCCATTTTAATGGGATGATGAATGTAAAGAAGCATTTGAAGCCCTCAAATAGTATCTTATTAATCCTCCAGTGCTTGTTCCTCCTAGACTAGACTGTCCTATTTTGTACATTTTTGCTTCTAAACTTGCACTTAGAGCAATGTTGGCTCAAATAAATGATAATAAGAAATAATGAGCCACTTATTATGTAAGTAGGACATGAATAAGCTATGAAACCTAGTATACACCACTACAAAAGCTTTTTTTAGAAGTTGTGTTTTCCACACAAAATTTATGCCACTACATGCTCAATCAAATTTTTTTTGTTATTGCTAAGTTTTATCCATGAAGGTATTTGATGAGTAGACCTTACTTGTCAGGACACACAACTAAATGGGTTCTTGCTCTAAGTGAGTTTGAACTCAAATTTATTGGCCAAAAATATATCAAAGGCCAAGTTATAGTCGATCAACTTGTTGCTGCTCCTCTATAATATACTCATCCTATAACCATTGAATTTTCTAATGAGTTTCTTTTTAGGCACTGAATTGCATCAAGTTTTAATCAATACTACAATACTATGACTATCTATATTCCTAATTTCTATCCAGGCTTGCACCCGATAGCTACAACTCAACACTCAACATTGGATGGACCAAAATAGAGTTTTTGATCCAACCTCTAGAGTAGGTTGGTTCCTTGTCAACTTAAACAAGATGTTGACACAATTATGCTCACTTAGGATTTTAGATAATAGGGTAAGAAAAGGTTAGGGTTAGAAAATGTGAACAATAGTGGATGGATAGGCTAACAAAATTGCACTACAACAAAAAGCTCAAAAAAATCAACTTAAAGACACATCACTTAGATCAACACTATCTCAAATAAAATGTACTTTCATTCATTAAATAAAAAAAAAGAAATATTGCAGATAGCAATTCCAATATCTAAAAAATGATAATCCAAATAAAATAATTCTCCAACATTTAGAATTTATAGAAATGCACTCCCTAACAATAAATATCAAATTCAAAAGCAGATTTCAATTACACTAGCAATTAGTAATCCATTAATTTGGCACAAACTAAAGTATTCATAGAAATGCAACTAAAGAATTCAAACCTCTGATATCACAATATGAAAACACAATATTTGAGGCGAAGATCAATGTAATGCTCCTTTCATTAGCCCTTGGAAATATTTATAGTAGCACAAGAAAACACACTAGAGCTGACCCTTTAAAAATGAGGGTTTGACCTCTATTTTTAGTTTTGCAAAATTAAAATAACAAGGAACATTACAAATATGAAATTTGACAGCTCAACAAAGAGTTCTTGCTGGATTTTTCTTACTAGTTCAACCTCTGGGAAGTTTGTTGCAAGTGGACTGCCATGGTAGCTCGAACACTCTATAACTTGCTAGTTATTCAGTTCTAACTGGAGTTTTGGTCCTTGGAGAATGTGTATGCATCGTTGATATTTCTTGGAAACCTTCTACTACCATCGATCTGCAATCGTCTCTAATTATCATTTTCTTAAAGACCTCAATGCTTTAGATTCCTCCTCTAACTGACTGTTATAACTCCAGTGAGAAATTAATTTTATACTCTTCGTATTTCTTAGAAAAATATCCATCGTTGATCTCCCCCATCGTATGGATATCATTAAATTGGAAATAAGCTTGATGTAATGGCAGGGAGAGAACACAGTGCCATTCCACTTTAAAAATGATGATGTCACCTTTAATGCTTTAGAAACTATTGAGCGTCAATCTCGCATAGAAATGCTTTGAAAATGAAGTGGGATGAAATCCACTCCCTATCCTTCGGTTCTCTTCATTGGTGATGAAGCATTCACCAATCCATATAAAAAAGTCAATGATTTCATATCTCCTTCAAAACTTCTATGGATTCCATTCCAGACCTAAGAAAGTGTATTGTCCTGCAAACATCATTCCATACTTATTACAATGTAAAGTGACTTCTCCTCCATTTTGCACTCGCTTTAGAGTAAAACGTTGTTTTTCGCCATTCTGAAAAAAATTTAGTCAAAACAAAACTTCGTCATGAACTTGCATCATTTACACTTAGCATTCCACCTTATATTACCATTCTAGGAAAATATGTTCAATGCGCTTTCCGAGATCAGGCTTTCCAACACTTAGCTGCTCACAAGGTATTCAAAATATAAAGCAGTCACCAATCCACACTTATTTTATGCTGACATCATCCTTCTTCAAATTTTTTTACAAATTTAGGATGAGTCAGCAGTATAGATCCAAAAACATAAGAAACTATGCGGGATTGCTCCAAGTGTGAAATTCATCAAGTTTTGGGAAGGTTTGTGATCTTTGTTGCGGATCCACTCTAAAATACACTACAAAGTGTGTGGAATGAGAACTTTATGACTTAGGAAAAAAATTTCAAAATTTTCCTAAGTATGTGGCCATTTTGGACCTACATTCTAGCGCCTCCCAGGTGGATTTCCTTGCAAAGCCATAAAACTCAGAGTCTTATCCATTGGGCCTTAGGAGTAAAAAATGCTCATCTTCAAAAATATGCTTTAAAAAATAACTTCCATACAAACATTACCCTCTGAAAATATGTTGGTTTGCTTATAGGGTAAAGGTTCATATAGATATCATGCCTAAAATATTAGAACTTATCCGCTTATATGGAGTCCATGCCAAAAATTTGGGCCTATTGCAACTATCTTAAAAAAAATAGGCATAACTCTACTCCTTTTATAAGGCCTTATTGAAAAATGCCTTCATACAAAATTTTCTGCTCTCTGAGCCTCTATAGGCTTCATGCCTTTATTGTTTATTTTTGAAAATTGTCAGAGCAAAAACAAAAATGTAAAACTTGTGCATATGTAAAAAAACAAAAACAAACTAAGTATGGGCCCCTTTTGGGCCTACAGTAGCTCCATCCTACTCTTCTTATTCATGGGCCTCTTCCTTGACCTCGTCTTCATTCTCTTATTCTTCTTCTTATTCATTTTCTTCTTCTAGAGAAGGTGTTTTTTATGCCTTCCTCTAAAATCATCACCAAATAATTGAATCATCAATTTCAAAGATTGTAAATCATGTTTCCAGGCTACTTTAGAGGGGTTTGATGTTTCTTTGATCTACTTATAAATATATTGTAATATATTCATAATTAGAAGCATTCCATCTACTCACTAGATCTTCCATGATATATCTTAATCTGATAAAATTAACAATTAATTGGGCAACTTTCTCTTGGGGTAGTGGCTCTTTAAGATAATCAATTCTAGACTCATCCAATAGATTTTCATCAATGCTCTTCTGGATCTCTTCCATAGATAGCAAGATGTGATCCTCCATCCATAGGCCTTTGAATCCAACTTGGATCATTTATTTGTTCACATACACAACATCTTGAATCACTCCTTCAATCCTATCGAACAATAGCCAGGATCTTTAAAGTACCCTATGATTCTTGACCATGATTCTGGTAGTAACTTTAGTGAGATTCCATTCTTTATTGGGAATTGGTTTAATAGAATCACTGAGTCTACTATCAACCAACCTATACATCTATTCTATTGAAATCACCATAGGCTGCAACTCTATGGTGATATAATCTAGAGCTCCTTGAATATTGGAGAGTAAGAGGCTAGCATTATCAAGGTATTCAATCATAAGCCAAAGCCCTGAACATTTATATTAGACCTCAGAGAGAAATTCTTTTCTAATATTCTTCAAATTGGCCTTGGAAAAGCTAGAAGACTTAGCTTTCTCAAGTTGAAGTTGTTGTCTCAAACTTTGGATTTCTTTTTCTTGTTCTTCATTCAGCTTGTTCTACTCTCCTAACTTACCTTTGAGCTTACTGGCTTCTTGGTACTTTTTGTGCCAACCCTTGGTCTCCTTCTTCAGAGCCTTTTCTACTTCCTTTTGATTTCTCAGAATATTCTAAAGCTTTTCAATATGTTTCTCCATTTTGCTCACCTTATCTCTAAATATATCATTTTTTACATAGAAGGTGTCCAAGTGGGCTTTGGCTATGATTAGCTCATATTCTTTAGAAAGCTTATCAATATCTTTTGTGACCTCCTCCACTCGATAATATTGGACAACCATTTCAATTTCAGGCTTACTTACGAGTGGAGTCATAGATATAGATACCCTTTACCTAGAAATTAGATAAAAATACATGCTTCTTCTACTGACATCCATCCTATTGGAAGGCTTTGAAAGCTTCTCTGCCTAGAAATCATTTACTTTTTGTATGGCTACCTACTCTTTTGGCAAAGTGACAAGACTTGAAAAACTAGTAGCCAAGGGATATGAAGATACTAGAAATGCAAGGAAAGACTGAATTGTTGACAATGGAGGTATGAAAGTGATTACAACAGTCTTTGTAACAATAGTGGACTCTATAACTACTACTCTGGTTGCTATTGGTAAAGTCATAGGAATTGATGCAATATTAACAACTGGATGAATGGTGGCATTTGGAACAAATTTTCTCTTTGATGGGGGTTGTAGTAATAGTGAAGATGAAGTGATGGGAGATGATGAAGTGGGAACTTTAGATGATGAAAGTGGGATTTGTTGTGACTTTGGGGAATAGAGGTAACTTGCACTTCAGTGACGACCGATGAAACATGGGGTGAACCATGAGAGGGATAAGGTACCTTTGTCACATTTACTTGACCAAAAAGAGAGGGAGATATTCAAGAGGATGAAGTGGAGAAGAGGGATTATAAACCATACCTTCACCTACATATGTATGGTGCTCTAGTTTCGCATTTATTTCCTACTGCTTCTCATTATGATTCAATTCTTCTACAGCTAAAATAGCTACATCTTTGGCAATATCCTTCATATCCAATATTTTTTTCTTTGAAACTTCTATTTCCCTTATTTCTATAGTTTTTTTAGCTCTCTTGTTAATTAATTGAAAATAAGCCATCTCACTCTAAAAATCTTCTTCTGATACATTTCCTTGTCCAACTCTAGGAAGCAAGACTTGCTCAGACATGGGATGCAATTCTGCTGATACTGTAGTGGTGAAAGAAAGAGGGATGAACCTAAAACTCTCGTCCTTCTATCTCTAGTCAATATCTGTGTCTAGAGGATGTCCCCCTAGAGCTAAGAATTTAGGCATAGAAACTGCTTCTATGACTGGAGTACTAATAGACTTTTCATTGGAATATTGCATTTTGCTCATAAGTTGTGCTCCTTTAGGAAAATTCTCCACTTATTCAACAGTAGGATGAAATATTTTCAAGACATTAGTTGTTGTTAAAGGATTTTCCTACTCTTTTGTAGGAGATTATTGATATGTGGTTGGAGAGAGATATTCATAACTAGCTTGGGACTTTTCACTGTCAACACTGTGTTTCTGATGTCCTTCTGCTTCTAGGTTCTGATATTTTCATCATGTTTCTTAGAAAATTCCTTATCAATCTTCATGGCAAACATGGACTTAGGTTTTCCAATTTTTATTCTCATTCTCCACAAATCTGATATCTTTGCTACATTCTATTTTTCTCCTTCTTCTACTTCTTCAACAACATTCTCATTAGGTTGAAGGTCCTTTTCTTTCTAGTTTTCTCCTCAATGTCACGAATGGTGTCTTTTGTAAGCCGATGACACTTCTTCTTGTCAGGATAAAAATCCACAACTTATTCATAGAAATCCAACCATGGAGGTAGTTGACCCATTTTTGAAAAATTCCAATCCAAAATAGTGGTCTCATCATTGTTTATGCCTTGTTTGAAATGAGACCTAGGCCTCTTTTCAAATTTGTAAGATTTTTCTCCATTTAGGGCTACATTCCTTGCAGTGAAAATACCATCAAGGTCGTAACTCCATATTTGGAGAATGTAAAATAGACCTAAGGTATTGGTCAACCTTCTCACTCTGCTCCTTCTTTATGATGGTAATATCCTCCACAATGCGGTATGTAAGAAAATACTTTTTCTTTCTTCCAAAACCATAATTCAAATCGATGTACTCCCTCTACCTCAAATAATCCAAGGAAAAGAGCCTTTCTGTGACAAAATGGGGTAGGATAAAAGGTTTACCCATGATACCACATAGTCTGATAACTATACCCTCAGTCAAAAAGTACCAATCTCCTTCCCTAACACCCTCTACCCTAAGAATTTTTTTAGCCAAGGGTGGAAATCTAGGGCACTCTCCATACATTATTTTCAAGAAAGGTCAAATAAATTCCAAATTGAATCTATAAAAAGACTCACTACTTCTCAAGTGACTTATCCAATAATAAACTAGTAGGGGTTCCCCATAACTGGTTTTATCCATAACCGAAATACAAGGCATCTTGTCCTTAATGACAACATAGAACATCCATACCAGACTTGAGCAATGCCTAAAACTAGGAACATCAAAGCCCCTTTTCATTATAACCAACTATTCGTGTATCCTCTATGCAATAAAGTCTAGCCAGTAAAAATAAATCACCGTAGTCCCTCTTTCCTCCGTACCTTCCTCATACATTATTTCATTGTAAATATAATAGGCTACGGTAATTTACTAGTTGTACACCATTCTCTCAGAATCTAGGCCCTCCATACAGGCCAACATAGAGAATAGTTTAGGGTTTGCAAATCCATCAATATGAATAGGAACTTCAGGAATTTCAGCTTCCTCTCTTATCCTTTTGAAATTGATACGAAACCATTTTTCTATAGTTCTCTTCTTTTTCGATGTTACCAATGCGGTATAAGACCTTGCTAGCTCTTCTATGTCAAATGGTATGGAATCTGAAGGTGGACCTACTTCTACAATGAATAATTCATGACAAAATTCTTTGGTAATTGAGAATAGGGGAATGCCTTTAGAGGAATTTATCATTCTATTTTTAGAATCATAGAACTGGCTCATAGAAAAAACTAACTTGAGGTAATGATGAGCAGAATCATAGATATATGAGAACAATAAATATTTTATAGCTATGGTACCTTGTCATTGCATCGGGTTTCCTCCAAAGTATCAAAATTTGAAACTCGTCCTTAGAAGGGTCCTCCTTACTCTTGTTATTACTATGTCTGCAACTCATCTGGTTTGATGCACATGAGCTTGCAATTCTTCTTCCATTATTTGTGCCTCTGTGAGCACTTTCTTTGGAGCCATCTTGATAGCAACAATATTATGTTCTCTCTGTAATTCACAATGAAGCTTCTGAGTACCATATCACTCTTTTCATCTTTGTGAACATAATTTACCACTAAATAAACATTGCTCGAGCATTTTTGTTCTATTATTTCTTGGCATGCATGTATCTTCCACCATTAATACAGTTGTTGTGCGATCTACCTACTAGCACGCTTTCCAAATTCCACTCATTCCTTTCAATAGCTCCACAATGGAATTCTAAATTTTCATTGGTTGAAAATTCAAACTGCACTACCACCTCATTGCATCTCTTCGGATACTCTTTGGTTCAAGTGGGAGTTTGTTATCATTGAATGCAAGATTTTTCTTTTTCTCCATGTGGCATAGTCGTGAAGTCACTGCTTTGCTCCACCTTGGTTATTGAAATTTGTAGGATGAAGATGTCTCTGATTTTGCTGACACTTAATAAATCCCATGTGTGAGTTACCACTTTGGTTTCGTTTTGCTACGCTTTAGCTTTGAAAATCTCTGAATTGGAGACGCTTTTACTCTTTTTTAAGACTTGGCTCTTTTCATCATGTGGAAAAACAACCCTTGCATCATTTCGTTGGAACTTTAATGTATTTTAGCACGGATTGGAGATGCTCACCATTTCACCACCCCTTATATGTATTTGAGTGCAGGATGGAACCTTGCTAAATACTTTGTCAACACTTAGCTATTTTTTTGCAAATATTTTTCAATGAGATTGTACAAAGTGCAAAAAGAAACTGAATACAAAGTATAGAAAGAAAGGGAAATATAATACAAGGTATATACATATGTTACAATGAGATCATATTTCAAACGTAGTAGAGTTTGAGGTGAAAACCATTTACTGGAATAGACTATGTGTTCCCTTCTTGATATTCAAGCTGGAACACATTGGACTCCTAGGTCTCCACTATTTTAATAGGGCCATCCCAAAAAGAATCAAAATTTTCATGCTTGCCCAATTTTGCTCTATCAACATTCCACCTAAGAATTGAGTCTCCAACCTGGAATTTTTTGAATCTGGCCTTCTTATCAAACCATGCCTTGATATCTAAGGAATGCTTTTGAAAATTATCATATGCCTAAGCTCTATTCTCTTCCAATTGCATCAAGTGAGTCAACCTGGTTTTTACCAAATTTTCCTCTGATTCTTCCTCTGTATTGACAAGTTTAAGTGTTGGAATTTCCATGTGGATAGGTAGTACTACCTCTTTGCCATACACCAAAGCATAGGGGGAAGTCTCAATAGACTTATTGATAGTAATCTCGTCTGCCCACAAAGCTTGGTCTAGTAACATGTGCCAACTTCTCTTGTTACCTTCAAGTGATCTCCTTAGAATCCTCAATAGGTTCTTTTTAGTAGATTCAGCAAATCCATTCCCTTAAGGGTAATAGTTAGAAGTATTATTAAGCATGATGCCATACTTTTTGGAAAACTCAAATAATTGGAACCTATGAAAGTTGAGCCATTGTCACTCACCAAGGCTTTTGGAACTCCAAACCTTGAAATCAAATTTTCCATTAAATTGATCACAACTTCCTGATCTAATTTCTTAGTAGGAATAGCCTCTACCCATATGATAAGATAATCTAAGGTAGTTAGGATATATTTGTATTTTGCTGAGGAAGTAGGGTTGATGATCCCTATGAAGTACAACCCCCATTTTTGAAAAGGTTCTTCAACCTGTATTAGCCTGAGGAGAAATGAAGCATTCCTTGTCCTTCCAACATATCTCTGACACTTGTCACAGGTCCTAGTAATTTTGAAAGTATCAATAAATAAAGTAGGCTAATAACCCGCTCTTATGATTTTCAAAGCTGTAACTCTACCTAAGCTATGTCCACTAGTCGGTCCTCCATGGAAATCTTCAATGACCCTCTTTTGTTGATCATATTTTAAGCATTTTAGAAGAACTCCATCCAATTTTCTTTTGTACATGCCTTCTGGTAGTAGTACATATTTCAAAGCATTAAACTTGTATCTCCTCCTTTAGGATGTATTTGTATTAGGGGAGAATACTCCAATTTATAAATACTTGATCATCCAGTCAACCTAATAGGAGTCTACTGTCTATGCTCCCTCCACCTGATCTTCTTCTACTTGGCATTATTTAATTAATAATTTTTGCTCTCTTCCCCTGCCACTATCTATAAAATCTAATCAATATATGGGAGGCGATAGTGATCCTTAAGGGATGCTTGGTTAATATTTCTTAAATTCACACACAAATAAATATCCCCATTCTTTTTCCTCACGGGTACCAATTTGGCTACCCAAGTTGAATGTTTTATTGGGTATATGATCTTAGCCTTTAATAACTTTAAGAGCTCCTCTCTATTATTGGCTTCGATCCTTGGATTTATGGGCCTTTGCATATGCATAAAAGGCTTTGCATTAGGCTCTAGATCAATGGTATGTTGGATAACCTTTTTGTCATATACCTTGAGGTCTTCATATGACCAAGCCACAATATCTTAGTATTTTAAGCATAGGGCTTTGATATATTCAGCTTCTTCTGGTGAACATCGAACTCCAACATTGAGCTTCTTTTGAGTACCGACTTCAACTTATTTATATATTTTTCACTAACTTTTATGGCTCTGGTCTTTTTTTCGGTCCTCATTATCAAACAAGCTCTCTAAGGTGACCAATACCCTAGGAATATGATTATTTCTCATTTGAATAACATCTTGTTGATTAATTTCCTCTAAATTTTCCTCTTGGATAGTAGAGAGACATGCTTTTCTTACTAGAAAGTTAATTATCTATTCATCACTTTCAAAAACCTGTCGAAAAATCTACTTGTCTGGTATTGCAGGTCTAAAAATCATTTTGATTCCTTTGGCTTTCTTGATTCCATAGTCTATAGAAGGGTTGAAGTTAGATCCCTTTTTTGCTAAGGAATCTTACTAAGTATTATTTTCTCTGAGAAAAAAATTTAAATTCAAGGCATCAAAGGATTCCATCAGATCCCATACCCTATTTCTATAAGATTTTAGGTAATGGTGCTTACTGTTGTACCTGTTTCTTACTTGATGGGCTATTAACTCATAATCACCATATATGTTCAAAATATTAATGCCTATGCTTTCTCCCTACATCAACACAAGACACAGGGCCTCATATTCTGTAGCATTATTTGTACATGACCATGTTAATTTGTAGGCAAAATTATTTATCTCTTCTGATTGGGACTGTAAATCCACACCAACTCCTACACCATTTTTGTATTTAGAACCATCAAAGTGCATGATCCATGTTTCTTTTTCTCTCAAATACTGATTAGATATAGCATGGATTTTCTTCTCTGATTTAGTTGAGATACTATATTTTCCCATACTATTTCCAAACTGGCAGTAATCTTCTCTGAAAGGCAACTCATCCTCAATATCCAACTCCTCAATGTTTTCAACTAGCTCAAATTCTTCTAGAGGAGTAATATTGCACGTCTTTCTCAATATTTTCAATGTGATAAGCTACTGGCTTTTCAGGTGTTATCCTTATTCTCTTTCCTTTGAAAGGAATTACCATACTAGAATAATCCATGTACATACATCCACCTAGTTTTGCAGTAAAATCCCTTGAAAAACATAATCCAAAGTAGGGTTCTAGGTCAACCACAACTATTTCTTGTACTATTGTCACCTCAAGGGCTCTGTGCAACCTCATTAAAATATCCTTAATGACTTCAACTGTCTTAACTGATGCAAATAGAGTTGCAAAATATGATAGAAAATATTATTCAATTAATCATTAGCTAGACCTTTGGATAGTCTTAGCTTAAATAATTTACAAAATAGGTTAAGCAACTAACTTAACACTAATCACGCTAACTAATCACTCTAACAATAGGAGAGAGAGATACGTGATTCTAACAACTAACCTAGGATAGAGAAGTTCAATTAAACCACTAACCTAAAATATCTAACCTAGGATATTTTAGGTATTAACCTAGGTTAACCATAAGATATTATGGAATAGTAAATATCTCCATGGTTATGCAGTAAAAGTAAATGTAATAATCCTATGTAGTATAATGCAATATACTACCTATTTTACCCTAACATCCCCCCTTTATTACATTACTTTGATATACAAAGTTTACTCCAGAATAGTTGAAATTTGACACGTCCAAGTGCCTTTGTAAAAATGTCAACAACCTGTTCATCGGTGGGAATGTGTTGGAGCTTGATTCTGTGCTTAGGAACTTCATCACAAATAAAATGACAATCTGTGTCAATATGCTTTGTTCGTTCATGATGTACTAGATTCTTGACCAAGTTCAAAACACCTGAGTTGTCGCAAAACATGTGAATAGGAAGTTTCTTTGGTAGGCCCATGGTAGCCAAGATGTGACTTAGCCATATCGCTTCACACACAGCTCCACGTGCAGCACGATATTCTACCTCAGTTGAAGATAAAGCAACCACCTATTGCTTTTTACTATGCCATGAGACAGGACCAGATCCAAGATGAAATACATACCCTGATGT
Organism: Wollemia nobilis; assembly: GCA_028583015.1. Lineage (NCBI taxonomy): Eukaryota > Viridiplantae > Streptophyta > Pinopsida > Araucariales > Araucariaceae > Wollemia > Wollemia nobilis. The sequence continues at coordinate 1,753,890 of JAQPPZ010001808.1, forward strand.
TGATTTTCTGTCATCTATGGATCCAACGTAATCAGAGTCAGTGTAACTCTATAAGAAGAATGAGTTATTCTTCTTATACTCTAGACCATAATCTGCACTACCTTGAATGTAGTGAAGAACCCTCTTAGCTGCTTTCTAGTGAGAGACCTTTGGTTCCTGCATGAACCGTGAAATATAGTTTACAACATAAGTAATGTCTGGTCTAGTATTAGTCAGATAGATGAGGCTTCCAATCATCTATCTATATAGTGTGCCATCTACCTATGGTGAGTCATCATATCGTGATAACTGAAGCCCTGATTCCATCGGTGTTGCTTTGGGCTTACAATCAGTCATACGATATTTTTCTACTAAAGTCTTGGCATACTTTTTTGAGTCACCCTAAGATGATTCTTCTTTCTGTTCTATCTCAAGACCAAGATAGTAGTGGAGAAGTCCTAGATCTGTCATATCAAATGACTCTTTCAAGTCATCTTTCACGGTGTTAACCAATTTTTGAATTTCCAGTGATGATCAGATCATCTACATATAACACAAGAATCACTATTTCAGAACCTGTGTTCTTGATATAGAGATTTGCGTCAGATGGACTTCTCTTAAATCCATGTTGTAGTAGGTGACTATCCATTTTTATGTACCATGCTCTTGGGGCTTGTTTTAGCCCGTATAATGATTTGACCAACTTGCAAACTTGTTGCTCATGGCCTTCCTCAACAAATCTAGGAGGTTGAGTCATGTACACCTCTTCTTTTAAGTCACCATTTAGAAAGGCGCTTTTTACATCCATCTGATGTAATTTCCATCCGAACTGTGTTGCCATAGCACAAAGAACTCGAATGGTGGTCATCCTTGTTGTAGGAGCAAAGGTTTCCTCATAGTCAAGGCCTTCCTTTTGAGCATAGCCCTTCACCACAAGATGGGCCTTATGCTTATCTATGGTGCCATATGCCTTATATTTGACTTTATAAACCCATTTGCAGCCTATGGGTCTCTTTCCTTTAGGCAAATCCACCAGCTTCCATGTTTTATTCTTCATGAGGGAGTTATGTTCCGCATCCATAGCTGCCTTCCACTGAGGTAGTCTAAGTGCTTCATCAACTGTAGAAGGTTCATTTTCATCATATGATGACAAGTAAACCCTCTCCTCATCTATTTCCATGTCATATTCCCTTGCTAACTCTCTATCAACAGAAAGCTCTTGAAAATATGCACAAATATCATCAACTAAAGTGGATGCTTCAGTATTTTCTTGTTGAGTCATGCTTCATGTCTTTGGACGATTGAGAGTAAGATCAGGTGGTGAAGTGAGTTTGGAATATTTCATTGTGCTTGTATACCATTTGGGAGGCTTTTTCTATTGTGGAGGAGGAAGTGGTTGTTGCTCCTCATCATCTAGGTATATTGATGTAGTGTTAGGTGTGAAAGCTTCATCAAACACTACATCTCTGCTGACATGTATTTTCTTGGTAAGTGGGTCTATCAACCGATAGCCTTTTGAGAATTCATCATATCCAAGAAAAACACATGGTAGAGACTTCTCATCTAATTTCTTTCTTTTCTCCTTGGGTATATGCATAAAAGCCTTACACCCAAATACTCGTAGATGAGATATGGAGGGTTTCCTTCCACTCCATGTTTCCTGAGGAGTCATACCTTCAAGAGCCCTTGTGGGTGCCCTATTTAGAAGATATACAATAGTTTGAACAACTTCAGCCCAGTAAGTGTGCTCAATATTGGATCCATTAAGCATACATCGAACCATTTCCATAATGGACCGATTTCTTCTCTCAGCAACTCCATTTGACTGAGGAGAATAGGTTGTTGTCAACTATCTCTTTATCCCATGTGTCTGTAAAAATGAGGAAAATTCCTTTGATGTGTATTCCCCCCTCGATCTGAATGGAGGGTCTTGATGAAACATCCTGATTCTTTCTCAACAAGCTTTTTGAACTGTTGAAAATAGGCAAATGCTTCAGACTTCAACTGCAAGAAGAAGACCCACATTTTTCGTGAGTGATCATCTACAAACAATTGAAAATACCTTTTTCCTCCACAACTAGTAGACATGGGACCACACAAATCTATGTGAACCAACTCCAAAGGTACCTTAGCTCGAAAGGAGCTAGGTTCAAAGGGTACTCTATGTTGCTTTCCTGACAAGCAATCTGAGCACACTGGCAAAGTAGATGAAAGAGTAGGCAGTCCTTTCACCATTTGATATTTATTGAGTTCTAGTAAATACCCTGAACTTAGATGCCCAAATCTCTTATGCCATAGAGAAGTGGCCTCTTTTGTGGTTACTACCATTGTAGTATGTGAGGAGGTAATTGCATCTAAGACAAACAAACCATGTTTGTATGAACCTGTTGCTATCTGTTTTCCTTTCTTAGTGATAAAGCAACGTTTCTTTTCTTTGTCCACCTTGAAATTGACATTCATGTTATTGTCCAGGATTTGTGGAACTGACAAGAGATTATTTTTCAATCCTGGTACATAAAGAACTTTTTGAATTTTACATTCTCCATCTGGAAGGGAGACAGAAACACTTCCTTCTCCCTGAACTCGATAGGTTTGATCATCAGCAATGGTGACCGGTCTACCTTCTCGAGCCTCAAATATCTCAAACCAGGACTTATCGCCAGTCATATGCTTACTAGCGCCTGAATCTATGTACCACATAGTGTCCTTGTGAGGGGAATCTGTATGTGTCATGAGCACTTTGTGTGCTCTTTCAGAGTCTGAACTAGAATCTTCAACTGCAATGTGTCCCTGTTGTTGTTTATTCTTGTTCTTTGGTTTGCCTTTGCCCTTCTTTTGACCTTGTTCATTGGGCGGTTTGTTCTTAAACCAACATCTCTTGGTTTCATGAGTGTCTTTGTCACAAATCTTACAATACTGCTTCTTCTTCTAAGTCTCTTTGCCTTTACCCTTGTCTTTAGAAGAAGAAGAGCCTTTCTGTTGATTCCACTTTTTCTTACCACCTTGTCTGTTTGAGAAAAGGGCATTGTTGGATGCCTCATCTCTTTGGAGTTGATTAGCTTCTTCTATTTGAAGCATATTTACCAACTCGACAAAAGTCACTGTCCTCCCAGAGACTTGTAGGGAAGTGATCAACATTCTATAGGAGTCGGGAAGAGCCCTCAAAATGATAGAGGTCAAGATTTTGTCTTCCATAGTTTCTCCTAAGGCTTGCAGTTTGGTTTTCAGGTCTGCCACTCTATAGAGGAATAACTCTACTGTTTCTCCAGATTTCATATGAAGAGTATGAAGTTGTGTTTGGAGGTTAAGAATCGTTGATTGATTCTTCCCCTCAAATATGGTATTTAAGGCATCCCATGCCTCCTTACCATTCTTAGCTTCACTGATATGAGGTTGGATATCATCAGTAATAGCTAGCAAGATCAATAAGGAAAGTCTCCTATCCTTCTTATCATAAGTTGTTTGATCTGCTCTAGCTGAGGTGGGTCTAGTTTCAGCACCAGTTACTATTTCCCACATTTCCTCTACAGTTAAGATGGCCTTCATCTTAGTTTTCCAGGCAGAATAATTTGAACCTTTGAGCAGTTGGCTCTCTGTGAGATACTTGTTGATCATGGCCATGGTGAAGGTTTCAAATTGATTGGACTAAGATGAGTATTTCTTGCAGTATACCCTCAAAAGAGTATATGGAAGATTTTAAGCTGCTCTATAAGATATTTAATGGCACCTACCTTAACACCCTTAACAAGGGATGAGAAGTTTGAGGAAATTAAGCCAAACAAGATAGAGCAAATTAAAGGGGTAGGTTGAAAGACTTCTGATTGTGCTCTCTAGGATATTTAATGGCACCTGCCTTAACACCCTTCAAGAAGGATGAAAATTTTGAGGAAATTAAGCCAAACAAAGAGAGGTAATCAAGGTGTTTTTGGATTTTTGACCTTTTGATGGGGTAAAAAAAAATTGACTATTGTTCAACCTGTGCAAAGTGTAGCACATTTTGGAGTGAAATTTGGATTTTGTGAAATGCTTCTGCCAATGTTGTATCTGATTGTTTAATTGCACACAAAAAACATGAGTGTTAGTGCAATAATCAAAACATGAGAGCAACCCAAATTATTATCACTCTAGGTGTCGGATGCAACCGAAAATGCACCTAGTATAGTCAATTTTTGAGAAAGGTGTCGAGTACAATCGAGATTGCACCTTTCTTGTTTTTGGAAAATCCCCCCTTTTTCTTTACAATTTTGCAAATAATAGAATAAAAAAAAATGATTTCTATCCCCCTTAATGTTTACAAAATTGAGAAATTCGAGCACTCCTTTCAAGACAAGTCGACACACGACCCGCGTTTGAAAGGCTTCCAGACCAGTCGACACACGACTTTGGTTTTTTTGTCTTCAACAATTTAGCATGAGGAGCAAAAAAATAGGTTTGAATGGATCTCAAGTTGACAACAAAAAAAAATTGCTAATTTATGTTTTATGTCTCCTTTCAGGAAGGAGAGAACAAAAAACAAAGTTTGAAGTTTTGGGAAAAATGAGATGACCTTTTATGCTTCCTCAATCATGGCTTGTTATGTGTTTTGCAATAGAATTGTTTTGAGTTGCTATGTCTTATATCTCCAAAAAAAATGAAGAAAACTATAGCACTTTTGTGAAATTTATTGCAAAAAATTGTTGAAGAACTCCTTTTTGTTTTGCAAAAAAAATGAAGGTTATGGGGTTTCTCCGTTCACAAATTTCTAAGTTTTGAAAAATGCTAAAAAAAATATGTTTTAAAGTGTCATTAATTTTATAATAAAGCTACATTTGGAAAAAAAATTATAATTTAAAATTTAACTTTTAAATCCAAATGATTTAAGCTTATATTATAAAAAAAATACTTAAAAAAATATTTTATTAAAGCAAAAAAAAACTTTAGAAAAGTGAAATTTTGGAAAATTTTTTAAAAACCTTCGATTTATCCAGCAAAAACTTGTTTTTGGTGACCCGCGGGCTCGATCTCGCGACGTCGGGGCTCCCAGAGCCCTACCGCTCAGCCCACAACCAAGTGGGCTAGCGGGAAGATCTGGGAGGATCAGCGGGGCCCTTGTATATGAGGTGGCCCCGCTAGCCCAGCAAAGAAGTGTCGCCGCTCCTCCACTCTTCGGTGGTGGTTGGTGGTGGCGGTGATCACTCCCTCGCATCGATGGTGATTCCTCCTCGAGCGGCAATGGCACAGGTGGTATTCGGCCAAAAAAAATTTCCAAAACTTGCTGCGCTGAACTGTGTCAGCCTTCGGTCGGCCCTGTCGATCCACGCTCCAAGCGTATAGACTACGCTCTCACCTGTTGCAAGGACGTTGAAAACATAGAATCCAAACAATGACAGAACAACGATGCATGACGGGGTTTTGTTCACCTCTTTGTACAGTGAAAGATTGCCACGCAAATAGAATGTTGGGGTTTTGTTCACCTGTTTGAACTCAGTCGAAGCCTGGATATCGTAGTGATCCTTCAAGCCAGAATCTAGGAGAAACTTCACTGGCAAAGAATTTTAGAGTGTGATTCAATCACTCTCCTGTAGATCATCCATGCCATGGACGTCAATCTTTAGAAGATATACTGCAGATCACCCATGCCATGGAATGAATAGTTAAGTGCGAACTGGGGAATTATCCCACATGCATGGGAAAACAACTTAAAAAGTTGTTTATTAGTGCAAAACCACACTTTTGGAGGTGTCTCCCTTGTGAGGGAGACTATGCTCCATTGGAAAGTCATCCGTGCGAGTCTGTCGTCAGCACGTGGTATTCCAAAATTTTGATGAAATCTGATGTGTTCATGGGAGTGCGTTGGTAGATCAGCTGAACAATAGTGTGCCACATCAGCAGGGTGCTAGGTCATCCAGAGGACCAGTCGGGTGCATGCCTCAAAATCTATGCTAGACAAAGCTGACAATAGTGCACCTCGGGTGTCATGTAGTGGCAGGTTAGCAATAGTTTACCTAGGGATCCATGTAGGGCCAGGTCACCAGCAAGGTGCCTCGGGATCCGTGCAGGGTCCAGGTCGGGTGGAATGAGCAATGCTCGTATTGGGCCACCCAACGATGATACTAATGATGCAAATAGAGTTGCAAAATATGATAGAAAATATTATTCAATTAATCATTAGCTAGACCTTTGGATAGTCTTAGCTTAAATAATTTACAAAATAGGTTAAGCAACTAACTTAACACTAATCACGCTAACTAATCACTCTAACAATAGGAGAGAGAGATACGTGATTCTAACAACTAACCTAGGATAGAGAAGTTCAATTAAACCACTAACCTAAAATATCTAACCTAGGATATTTTAGGTATTAACCTAGGTTAACCATAAGATATTATGGAACAGTAAATATCTCCATGGTTATGCAGTAAAAAGTAAATGTAATAATCCTATGTAGTATAATGCAATATACTACCTATTTTACCCTAACATTAACAGGTGTCCCATATAGTTGTAATACTCTAGGACAAGATCACGTATATTCCATATGCATTTCTTCACAGACTGCTTTAGGCATAACTATAGTTGATGCTCCTGAATCTATCATACAATTTAGGACTATCCAACCTTCCATCCTTAGGGATATATATAAAGGAGGGGGTTTATTTTTTAAAACTGTAGGGGGCATTTCTTTCTTTTATGATGGCATACTAAGGATTATAGTGGACAACTTATCGTACAGATACTTGTTGAGGGAAGCCTTAAGTAGATCTATTTGACAAGGAATGAATAGAGTGTCATACAGGTTGGCTTTTGATGGAATTTTTTCATATCTTCAACAATATCATACTTAGATTTAGTCAGGGTAGGTCTTTCCAAACTTCTTTCTAGCTCACCATATTTTTTTTTCACTGCTGAGTGGCATTTATTGTTTATCTTTTGGTAATAGAGGGGAGTCTAAGACTTTCTTGAGCCCCATATTGAAATCTTATCCAATCTCCTTCGGTTTTATTTTTTGATCTCTTAGGAAGAATATCTATCTTCTTTTTCCCTTTAGCTTGAGGGATGGAGAAAGTATCACTGATTTGAGGAAGGGGATCAGTTATTTTTTGAGAAGGGGCTTGGAATTGCCCCATATTTTTGGGATCTACTTGCAATGCTTTATTTCCAGACCTTGTCATAATAGTAATTGGGCTATCTTCATCCAGTTCTTTCCCAACCATGATTTGATCAGACTGCCATAACATTTTTCCTCTCCCTTTTTTATTTCTTTCAGCTTAATCCATAGCTTGTTGGACATGGTGTTGGTACATAACACAAGACTATGAGTCATGAGGGTCATTACATACCAGACACCAGATATTTGCAATAGTAGTATCTGAAAAACACTCAGGATCCTCATATGTTACGTTTACTCTAACCCCAATATTTTTACTAGGACCAGGTCTTTGATATTTATTTACATATGGAAATATCCTTTGTTGTGGCATTTATTGGTCTCTCGTTTCCATTGAATTTATTCTATTATTTAAAATTTTCAAAGTATTTTGTATATCTAGAATAGCAAAAAAATCTTGAGATGGTTAAAAAGGAAGTGGATGAAAAGGAACTGCAGAGGATTATGGTTTTGGTTGACATATGGCATTCATTTACGAAGATGGGGATGATAAAGAAAGGGGATCCATGTAATATGGCTTTGTAGTTTGGATTTGGCCATTAGTGGCCTTTGAGTTATAAGGTAGCACAATATTGGGGGTAGTCTCCCCACATTAATTAGGATATTCTTAGCATGAACTACTGCATTGTAAACTTGGGTGAAGGTTTCTACTCTAGATTACATATAGGCCAAACACGCAGTTGGTCTAGTTGTGGGAGGTATTCTCTTCCATGTTCTGCTAAATTTCAAATTAAAATATGAGATAGTTTCTTTTTGAGACTTCTGCATGGATGTAAACTGATTAAGTAGGAAAAAGGGGTCCACATATTCATTAAACTCTTCCACAAATGGCTCAGCCAATGTTTACCATGAGGTAATGGTGTTATCTTCCAGATTTATAAACTAATGTAATATATTTCCTCTGAAGGATAGGTCTATAATTCTTACAATAATATCCTCCTCTTTTATGTTGTGAATTGCTACCAAATTTAAAATATCTTGACAGTGCTCATAAGTTGTCTTCCCTGATCCATCATAAGTGGGGATAACTTTGGATATAGCCTGGGGGATGACATTTATTTGAGCTAATCTCAGGGGACTAGCTATGTTCCAACTGGGGTACTTCTATAATGGTTGATTAGGAGCCACTTTTCGTACCATATTTCTAGATGTAGGTCTTTTTGGAGGGACTATTGGATTAGCTGTAGGATTTTACTCCAGAAGTTCTTCTTCTGAGATAAAATCTTGAATTAAAATTTGGGCAATAGCTTACCCTTTATAAGGTAATTCAAAATAAAAATAGGATTTAGGGTTATTCCTTTTGAAAGACTTGGTATACATGAAAGGACACTAGTCTATAGGGATAATTCTTTTTCTAGGTTTAAGGACCAGGGATTTGCCAGGTGAATTTTCTCTTCTCTGCTTACAAAGCCAAGACATTTCACCAAATATTGATTCCTTCAGGTTGAGATAAACAATAACTCATATGATGGATTTTCGTATTCCTAATGAACTGGTCCCATAGGGCATGCCAAAAACTATTGAGCACTGAATTGCATCAATTTTTACTCAATACTACGGTTGTCTATATTCCTACTTTCTATCCAGGCTTGCACCCGATAGCTACAACTCAACACTCAACATTAGATGGACCAAAATAGAGTTTCTGATCCAACCTCTAGAGTAGGATGGTTCCTTGTCAACTTAAATAGGGTGTTGACACAATTATGCTCACTTAGGTTTTTAGAGATTAGGGTAAGAAAAGGTTAGGGTTAGAAAATGTGAACAATAGTAGACCGATAGGATAGCAACATCGCACTAGAGAAAAAAACTCAAAAAATCCAACTTAAAGACACGTCACTAGGATCAACATTATCTCAAATAAAATGTAATTTCATTCTTTAAATAACAACAAAGAAATATTGCAAATAACGATTCCAATATCTAAACAATGATAATCCTAATAACAGAATTCACCAACATTTATATTTTACAGAAATGCACTCCCTAAAAATAAATATCAAATTCAAAAGCATATTTCAATTACCCTAGTAGTTAGTAATCCATTAATTTAGCACAAACTAACCATTCAAGTATTCATAGAAATTCAACTAAAGAATTTGAACCTCTGATATCGTAATATGAAGACACAATATTTGAGGCGAAGATCAATTTAATTCTCCTTTCATTAGCCCTTGGGAATATTTACAGTAGCACAAGAAAACACACTAGAGACGACTCTTTAAAAATGAGGGTTTGATTTCTTTTTATAGTTTTACAAAATTAAAATAACAAGGAATATTACAAATATGAAATTTTTATAGCTCAAAAGAGAGTTCTTTCTAACATTTTCTTACAGGTTCAACCTCCATCCACGACAAGTGGACCGCCATGGTAGCTTGAAAACTCTGTAACTTGCTGGTTGTTTGGCGCTAACTGGAGTTCTGGACATTGGAGAATGTGTATGCATCATTGATATTTCTTGGAAGCCTTTTGCTACCATCGATCTGCAACTATCTTTGGTTCTTGTCTTCTTGAAACCATCAACACTTCAGATTCCTCCTCCAATTGAATGTTATAACTCTAGAAAGAAATTGCTTTTATACTCTTTATATTTCTTATAAAAATATCCACTGTTGATCTCCCACATCATATGGATATGATTAAATAAGAAATAATATTTATGTAATGGTAGAGAGAGAACACAACACCATTCTACTTTAAAAATTATGACATCACCTTTAATGCTTCAGAAACTATTAAACACCAATACGACATCAAAATGATTTGAAAATGAAGCAGGATGAAATCCTCTCCCTATCCTTCGTTTCTCTTCATTGGTGATGAAGCATTCACCAATCCGCACAAAAACATTGATGACATCATATATCCTTCAAAAATTTTGCGGATTCCATTCCAGACCCAAGCAAGTGCATTGTCCTGAAAACATAATTCTGGACCTATTACAGTGTAAAGTGACTTCTCCTCCATTATGCACTAGCTTTAGAGTAAAAATCTATTTGTCGCCATTCCAAAATAAACTTCGTCAAAACAAAACTTCATCACTAATTTGCATCACTTACACTTAGCATTCCACCTTTTGTTACCATATTAGTTAAATATGTTAAATGCACTTTTTGAGATCAGAATTTCCAACACTTAGCCACTCACAAGGTATTCAAAATATCAAGTAGTCATTAATTCACACTTATTTTACACTAACGCCATCCTTCTTCAAAAAATTTTGTGGATTTTGGATGAGTCGCCAGTCTGGATCTAAAAGCATAAGAAACTATGTAGGATTGCTCCAAGCATGAAAATTCATCATGTGTTGGGAAATTTTGTGGTGTTTGTTGCAGATATACTCCAAAATACTTTGCAAAGTGTGCGAGAATGAGAACTTTATGACTTAGGCAAAAAAATTCAAAATTTTCTTATGTGGCCATTTTGGGCCTACATGTCTTAACTTAGAAGAGGACCTTTCTGAATTTTGGTCCTTGTATTTTGATGGAGCTAGGTGTATGAGTGGTTTAGGTGCGTATATTATATTAATATCTCCACAAAAGCACCTTATTCCTTTGTATTTTAAACTTCAATTTTCTTGTACTAAAAATTATACAGAATATGAGGCTCTAATCCTTGGATTACGAGCAACTTTAGCCTCAAAAATTAAATTTCTATTAGTCTTCAGATATTCTCATCTTGTGATAAATCAGATTAATGAAGTATATCAGACATGATATGATAAGCTTCATACCTATAAAGAGTATGCTCTTAAGATTATATTCTTATTTGATAAAGTAACCTTAGAGGCCATCCCTCGCACTAGCAACCATAATATCGATGCCATGGCTACCGCTACCTCTTTGTTACCTTTGGAGTTGGATGATGAATATGCTACAATTATTATTCACCAACTCCAAGAACCAGCTTCATCTAAGTCTTTTCTAGAACAATTGGATGTGTTTTTAATCACTGAGATAACTCTAGAACCTTGGTATATAGACATATTTAATTTCTCTAAAAATGAACCTCCCCAAAAGGATTAGACAGAAACCAACGTAGGTTATTACGTAAGCAAATTGTCCGCTTTGTAATTATTGGCAATACTCTATATAAAAGGTCTATTGAGGGTATCCTTTTGAGATGCCTCAATTTAGAAGAGTCTACAAAAGCATTAAGTGAAGCCCATGATGTATCTTGTGGAGGATATTTTAGTGGAAGTTCCATTTCTAAAAGCTTCTATGAATGAGATACTTTTGACATTCCATAGAAAAAAATGCTAATGATTATGTGCATCATTGTGACAAGTGTCAAAGATATGCAAACCTTGTTCATGCTCTTGCTTAGGAACTTCAAACTATATCTTCTCCCTAGCCCTTTTCTAAATGGGGTTTAGACATCATTGGTAAACTTAATCCTATATCTTCTGATGGTCATAAATTTATCATATTAGCAACAAAGTATTTTACCAAATGGGTAGAATCCATACCATTAGCTTCTTGCATAGGAGTCCAAGTGTCCACATTTATTTCTAATTAAATTATTTGCAGATTTGGTATTCCATAAACTCTCATATCTGATAATGGAACATACTTTAAGAACAAAGACATTAAAAAATTTACCAGAAATATAAAATTCAACATCGATGGTCCACCCCTTACTATCCATAGGGAAATGACCAGGCTGAAGCTTCTAATAAAACCTTAATTAAGATTTTAAAAATATTGGTTAATAAATAAGGTTGTGATTGGCACATGCAATTATATCTCACCTTGTGATATTATCGAACTAGTGTTTGTACCCCTACAAGCACTTCACCTTTAGTCTTGGTTTATGGTGTTGAAGCAGTTTTTCCATTTGAGTTAGAAGTTCCTTCTCTATCTCTTCTACTTCAAGATGCCAAAGCAGGAGATGAATATCATGCTGGTATATTAAGTTAGTTGGAGCTTCTAGATGATAAGTGTATTCATGCTCTAGAACATATTTTCTCTTACCAAGATAAACTCAAAAGATCATATGCCAAGAAAGTTCTTAATTGATCTTTTGAAGTTGGTGATTTAGTACTTAAAAATTTCAAAAAAATACTAATGCTAGAAAATATATTAAAGGTAAATTTCAACCTAATTGGATTGGACCATTTTTCATTGTTGCTAAATTTGGATCAAGTGCATATCGCTTGGCTACTTTGGATGGAAAATATCTCAAAGAGCCAATGAATATCATGCATTTCAAAAGATATTATGCATAACGCAAAAGTTCCATATTTTGTATATAATTGTAAATAAATTCTTCATCAGTTTGCAACTATCATCACAACAACTAAAAAATTAAAAAACATAAAAAAATTCCAAAAATATTTCAAATTATTCTTAAGTTCTCATTATTTGCATCAGTGTGTGTTGTTTTCCAAAAATTCAAGTTATATTTTATCTTATTTCGGATAAACTAAAAAGTTATATTGAACCAATAACTTAATTCACATTCTATACTAAATTTTTATTTTATCACTTTGATTATAAATATCTCTTGTACCAAAAAGCAGTACTACTTCACTAAATAATATTTGAGTTTTGGGAACTGATCTTACTACTTCTTGAACCAAGAACACACTTTCATATATTAAAATGATTTGTTGCAAATTCAAAAAGGATACTACATAGTAGTCATAGTTCCTTAAGTGAAAAGTTTTCCTTTCTATCCTATTATGTGCATGGTCTAGAATACTGAGAATTGGAAAAAGGACAAGCTCCCCCATATACTCGAATAAAATCCCTTTCTCCTCTAATCTAAGCAAGTATCCCGAAAAAGAAAAGCAAAAAGAAAAGAAAAGCAAAAAAAACCAAAAGCAAAAAGAAAAGAAAAAGCAATAAAAACCAAAAGCAAAAAGAAAAGAAAAAAAAGAAAAGAAAAAGCAATAAAATCCCCTTGTTCAAAAAAAATGAACAAGAGTACCTACTTCAATAAATCAAAAGAAAAGAAGGTGGTAATGAGCTTGAATACCTGGAATTCTTCAGTTATTCAAAAGACATGAGGTGAGCCCCATAACACGCGGTTTGTGCCCAACCCGCATGGCCTTGGGTAAGCCTTTTGCATGGCAACATGTTTGTCACATTAGCGACCTTTTGTATAGACCAATGTCTGCTTGTGGATTAGCTACCTTTTGGCATCATGACTTATATAGTAGTTTAGTACAATGGCATGCGCAAAATCATGGTTAATGAATCTTTCATTTGCACACACATTGGTTCATAAAAGTTAGCTCATATTATTACCTCACTCAAAATTGGTAAATCAATTTCACAAGCACACACATTTAAGACTTGAGAGATTTTGTATCATTATGACAAATTAAAATGGATAATGAACTCACACATCACACATTGGTTCTTGATACATTTGAATTTGTCTTAGAAATAATTTAAAATATTTCTTCGAAATTTGTTAGACAATATTAGTTTATAACTATTCATATTAATCCACATCGCTTAATTTGCAATTACATATATATATATATACATATATATTTCAAACTCTTTCAAAATATTTTCAAAATTATTTATTCCCAAAGAACTTGCATGCATTGCATTTTGAATTCACGATTATGGTATAATTCCTAGTAATTATTCTTATCAAATGTCACACTAGGAATTCTATGCCTAGCGCAAGTCATCCTTCTCAAATTTTTAGGTTTAATTCATTTCATATTTCTCGCAAATAAATAATTTTCTTAAACATGTGACACAATGATTTGCTTCACATCAATTTGCATTTTAAAATCAAACAATTTCATATTAGCATGCATTATATTTTGACTTCGTGATGATGGTATAATTCCTAGTAATTATTTTTTCTAAATTTCACACTAGAAATTCTATGTTTAGCGCAAGTCATCCTTCCTAATTTTCATGCTTAAATCATCTTATATTCATCATAAAAAAATCTTTATCAACCTATTTTCTTAAAATCAATTTATTTTAAATCGACATTTTCTTTCATCATCATAAGCCTCAAGGTCACTCTTGAGCCCTACAAACTTTATTATTATTAGAAATACAAGCTTCCTCGCAACTGGATACACTTCATGACCTAGAAAGAATTTTATCTCCACCAATGGTCATATAACAACATAACATCCTTTGAGGATCATTGCTAATCCATCAATTCTATCATCATAAAAAAATATCTTTTTTAGAAACATAATTTACAAAATAAAAGCCTGATAAAATCCCATTAGCAAATCCCTAGCACTCTCTCTGAGTCACCCCTCCCCGAGTGAGTCGACTAAGAAGATGTAGGATCTAGAGCCATAACTATATAAGTTGCCTAAGCCTATGCCAGTGCGAGCTCTACTTCTAGAGTCTAAATCCTAGCCTTCAGACTCACATCCTCTATCTATAGAGACTCAATATGGGTCTTCTGAGGTATTATCCTTCCTCAGACTAGTGAGCTTCACCCATGGAGATTTCATTTCACTGCTCCCCCCATCCTCTATCATGGTGCCCTTCCCATATGAGTTAGGTATCCTCTCCTACTAAGAGGATGCTCTCATCTCCTACTAATAGGATGCTCTCCTATCGTCCCTAGTACCCCCAGACCTCTCTCCTATCCCAGTAGCCCTACTTGATCTAGATGTCCCTTGGAATTGATGTCCACCTCTGGTCTAAGGCCCTTCCATCCTAGGGAGTACCTATCTCTTTGATTGCTATTATTGGCTATTTGTGGACCGCTATTAGAAAACCTACTCAGCTACCTACTGCACTGCAGTCCTTGACCTATTCAACCATACAGGATGGATGCAGGTATACCACTGTTAGTCCTATTAGTAATCCCAACATCATCTACCTCTACTGTGGCCACTACCTCATCATTCGGCTGAGGATCTAGAAACTGAGCCATGTTGGGAGAACCACTAATGGTAGTGTGATCTTGATTCACCCTAGAAAACATGAAATTCCTATACTAGGGAATGTCCTACTATAACCTAAATTGGTGCATCACTCGGCCTACATAGTGTAGCTCCAACTCCTCCTGATCCATCTCTAGCCAAATGAATCACCTTAGATGAGCCATATCATAGCAATCCTCTCCCCACCCTGGTAGCTCTCTCTAGGGTCTCCATCATATGTCCTCTGTAAGTAGCTCATCAATTAACTACCTCACTGTATTGAGGCTAACCCACCCATGGTGCCATTTATGTAAATAATAATAGAATACCTTGGGTCTATCATCATCCACCCTGGGCCTCCCATCCTCTTCCTATGTCAAAGGTAATTCTATAGGTCTCCTGATAGCCAGTGCTCCTAGCACCATACCTGTAGAAAGGAGGTAAGTACCAATATATTACCCCCTTTGTAGACCATCCTATGGAGTGTCTTGTATATCCTGTAGAGAATATACGGACCCCAAGTAAACCATACCCTCTAATCCTATATGTCACAGATGACCTCTACCAAAGTTTATGGTAAGTGGTACCCACTGAGATGGCATACTAAAAGGCTTTCCATTGTACCACTCAAGAGAGTTGTCAATCGAGAGACTCCATCTGTCTATCCTAGCCTCTCAATACTAATCCCACCCTTCTTGAGCATGAAGCTCGGGTCCCCAATAAATATTTGCATCACCTAGGCTTTGTTACCAGATGTAGATATATGCATGCCTCTGAAAGGTACCCTAAGGATCCTCTAGACATCCTCTAATGTGGGGACCATATCCCCTATCGATATATGGAAATAATATGATTCTAGATACCATATCTTTGCTAATGTTGTCAATAGTCTTTGATCGACTGGAATTTTTGGTATCTCTACCACATGTTTAAGTCGAACTACCTCTAAAGTGGTTCTCTTAGCATTAAAGAGAGCACCCAAGTATTCTTGTATACTGGAATATCTCCACTCCTTATTCTTCAAAGCTAGTTTCTATTAACAAAACAAAGTAACAAATAATTAAGTTAGTGATCGAACTTAAAAATTAGAGATCAGACCTATATTTGCAAAATTGTACTCAATTGTTCAATATCAAATTTATTTTGATGATATCGTACTCTCTGATATTTCTAAAATAGGTCTGATATTGACCAATATCAGGCCCATTTCGACAATATTAGAAGGTACAATATTTCCAAAATCAATTTGATATTGGCGGATTGATTTGATCTTGCTATTACGGCTGCACGATGGTAGCCCTACCCTAAAAATCTAAATTTAACCTAATTAAATGCAAAAACATAAAATTTATAAGCTAATGAGGTGTAAGATACTTACTCTTATGCTCCCATGCCCTGCTCAGACTTCATATGCATGGTGGATAGCCTCTACCATAGTTCTCTCCTCAGATCCCAAAAACCAAAAAATAATAAAAACAAAATGAATTAGGTTTTGTTTCTATTATTCTATTTTATTTATTTTACCCTCCATGCAAAAAATTTTGAGTTTTCCACCAAAATGTAGAATTTGGTGTAAAAAATTGAAGGGGGTGTCACACGTAATGCAACTTGCAATAAAACTCCAAACCATCAATAAATTTTGTAATACATTTTTGCTTTCTCGTAAAGCATGCCATTCTCTTATTTAATGTATTTTTTTCAAAAATTTGCTAAAGAGACGGTAAAATGTAACACCCTAAAATTGACTCATATTAATTCACATTAAGACAAAAACACTCAAAAAAATCAATTAAAACAACTCCCTACTCTTTTTCCTCGATTTTTACGCCCTCTTGGCGAGGTCGACTATATCTTGATGAGATCGGATGTTCGATCCTTGATAGTCATTTAATGTATGAGATTGGATGTCCGATATCATCCAAAAACAAAAAAATACCAGAACAAAAAAATGACAAAACTATTGCAACACTTTTTATCTCCATCTGCCTAACTGCATGGTGGTTACAGGATTGAATTTACCGATCACCCTAATATTGGAAGAGGTTGCAACCTATTCTATTTTTTGCCCAACCCTTATAACTTGATTAGATTATTTAATAAGGAATTCCCCTCCTGAATTCTCCCTGAATCTCTGGCAAGATTTTGACTTCTATTTGCTTAGTTATTGCTTTTGCATTCAATTATTTTCTGTGCTTTTCATAGATCTTTGCAGGTTCAAAGGTATGATCATTGTGCATCCGTTGGTATGATCCAAGATCAGATATTTGATCTCACTCGGTTAGCATCTGATCTTGTCTATCTGTATCTAATATAGCCTAAAATTTTCTTGTGAGAAAATCCAGGCTTTAGTTTGCATCCTTTAGTCTCAAATATACCTTTCTATGCATCATATTTATCATTAATTACTACATGTAGAATATAAATTGTTGTTATCATTCTTGGAGTTCACCATCCTTGCATTCAATTATCTTAGTTGCATGTCATAATCCATATTTCATAGTATTTTATTTCAGTACAAAATTCAATAAGATTTTATGTCATAATCCATACTTAACAAAGTCTATAGCATATTATAAGTTTTTGTTTTGCTCTATATTTATGAAATTGTAGGTTTCTGCTCTGATTAGACCTATCGATTACTGATTGGATTTGAAGATATTTAGATCGATGAATATGATCACTGATCGAATGTCTGATATTTCCCTACAACAGCTAATCCTACCTGCAACAAGTAAATAGACTCTACATCAGCCATCTGGGTTGAGTATGAGGATCAAATATCTTCTACTATTAAGCATTTGTGTTTATTTTCTTTCTGTAATTCACTATATTTTGTATTTATCTAAAAATAAATTGCAATTAGTATACCATAGTTACATTTTTGTCCAAAATAGGTGATTGTGAGAAAATATAAAATAACACATTAAATAAAATCCCAACCTAGGCATGGAAACTACCAATAAAAGTTTATTGGTGAACCTTAAATAATTCATTGAAAAATCACCAAAGAGGTCATGCCCTCAAGTGTCTCTCCTCTAAGGTGTAGACCTATCATTTTACCATTCCCATTTTAGATGCATATCCATTAGCCTAAAGGAAAGGAGTGTAAAATTTTTAGAGATACACAAAATATTGTGCACAATAGAGTTTAAGCATAATGAGCACATGATAGAGTTTGAGAACAACGAGCATACGATGGAGTTTTATAATAGTTAGAACACAAAAAAGTTTTAGCACAATGAGTGCACAATAGAGTTTGAGCATGACAAAGTTTGAGAATAGTGAAGGGTGTGCAAACGATGAAGGTTGAGCACAACAAACATTTGCACATAGTAAGAGTCAACCAAAGTGATTGGAAATATTGAAGAACTTGCACTAGATTGTGATAGAGATTTTAGGTTGATAAAAGCAGTGGTGGTAGAAACAAGAAGATATTGAATAACAAGTTTACATCATGGTTGTGAGACCAAATGTAATAAGCATCAGAGGTAGACGTTAATTTATCACCCAGCCAAAGACATCACAAAGGACTTACGAGGATAAAATATCAGGAAATAGATAATTTAATTTGTTTTTACAAAGGTTGGAAAAGTCATCGTGTTTGGAAGTTTTATTTTGTGGTTGTGTTGGGAATTTAAATATCACATCCTCCCTGCAAGAGATGTTAAGGATTTTGAAAGAGCCTGATCATAATATGAATTTTATGATCACCTCATAGTACCCACGACGCCCAGTTGAAGGTCACTAGCGCTTTGCATGCCATATGCAGACTCACCCAGTTGGAGGGTTTGACACATGAAAAATTATGAGTAATTTGCGGTGTGACTATTGAGTGGAGGATATCTACACAAAATATAGGATCCGTTGACTTGCTATGAGTTGATTGCATAAGCAAGAATTTTTGTTGAACAAATTTGAAGGTATGGAAAATTAATTTCTTTCTAAGGTTATTGAAATTATTTAGAAGAAATTTTTTTAGGCAAGTATAAGGAATTAGAGAAATAAATTAAAAGAGAGTTTATTGTTTTATTGTTTGAAGAAGAATATTGTTGGGTTACATATTGGGGATATAAGGAATTATTGAATATGTTGCTTTGAAATGAAAGCTTACTATTTTGAGTTTATTATTTGAGAAAAACTATTTGAGTTTGGGAGGTATAAGGAACTATTAAATAAATTGCATTAAAGATGAGTTAGAAAAGAAATTGTTGAGTTTTTATTATTTGAAGAATAATGTTTGTTGGCCTTATATAGCGGAGTCATAAGGAATCATTAGGTAAAATTTGGTGATAAGTTGAAAAGGAAAGTTTGCTATTTTTGAAGTACATGTGAAATAGTATAACCTCATACATTGCTTTAAGAAAAGTCAAGGGGGTTACACAAGGGCAAGAATTGAGTGAAAGAATTTCTTGGGAATTTTTTAGTGCATATCATTATTTATATGTTCATGAAGATAAAAGAACTCTGGGTAGAATATGCCCGAGTTACTTTAAGTTGAAGAAAGCACATTTAGGAAAGTTATGAGCATTATTTGTATGTGAGATTTGGGAAAGTTATGAGCATTTTTTGTATGTGAGATTTGGGAAAGATATGAGCATTGTTTGTATACGATATTTGGGAAAGATATGAGCATTGTTTGTATGTGATATTTAGGAAATATATGAGTATATTTGAGCAGGTTTTGTGATCATATTTGAGCAGATGTTGTAAGCATATTTGAGCAAGTTTTGTGAGCAGATTTGAGAAAATATTATGAGCATATTTGAGAAAATATTTGAGCAAGTTGTGTGAGCATATTTGAGAAAGTTATGAAGCAAATGTGAGTAGGATTAATGAGTAGGTTATGGAGCTGGTTTGAGTATATTTGTAAGAAGGTTATGGAGATGATTTGAGGAGAGTTGTGAGCAGTATTATGAGCAAATTTTGAAGCTGAGTTGATCAAGAGTTATGAATAGTATTGTGATCAAGTTTGGGAGTAGATCTGAGCAGTATTTAGAGTAGAGGGGATTGGTGTCTCCTATGGATTGGTGTCCATGAACCAAAATATAGTGGAGTGGTGTCCACAAAACTAGAATAGAGTGGAGTGGTGTCCATTAAACTAGAATAGAGAGGAGTGGTGTCCATAGAACTTGAGAGGGGGTTGGTAACTCCTATGGATTTGTGTCCATGAACATTATAATAGGGGATTAGTGTCTCATGTGGATAGAACTCTACAAACCAGAGCAAAGGGGATTGGTATCTCCTATGGATTGGGGTCCATAAACATTTTAATAGGGAATTGGTTCCCAAGAAATTTGTTGAGAATTTTTATAAGAAATATTTCTTTGTGGATGTAGCCCACATTGGGTGAACCACGTTAAATCTATGTATCTTATGTGTGTGATGGTTCATGCATTATTTCATTATTGAAATTGATAATATTGAATGATATTTATTTGGAAAGAAAAGTAAAAATTGTATCTTATACTATTCACCCCCCATCTTAGTATAAGCTTGTGTTCTTCAAAAACATGTAAGGAAAGGTCAATAGAAGCAACAAGAGAAGAAATTATCATAAGAACTCATCTTTAGCAAACCTTATTAGCCATATATACTTTTCCCATATTTATTCAAGTATACCACTTGATTTGATATCTCTATACCAACTCTAGTATGGAGGCCAAGAGGATAGTACAGACATAGAGGGCATAAAAAAGGTTCCAAACTAGGAATTCCATGAACTAAAAATATTATAATTTATAGTTCTTGTCATCTTAAAGTAACCTAAGAAAAACTTATCTTAATATAACATGGGAAGAAAAGAAGGCAAGATTTATATTAAGCAAAGAAAAAACTTATGAACCTATAGGGACAATAGAAGATTCAAGCATAAGAAATTATTTTGTATGGCTACATTTATAATTTTATTCTAAGAAAGCTATGAGCTCTAAGGATGAGGAAGGAAATATAAGATCAAATTTTTTTGAGACTCTTCATTGATTAAAAAGTTTTGAAAAATCACATAATCTTAAGGAATACTAAAATAGAAGGGTTTGATTTTGAAACTTTTGGAAATACTAAAAAAATAAAATAATAAAAAATGCCAAGATTTTAATAAAATAGAATATCCAAAATTTGGAGTAGCCAAACTTTCCAAAAAAGTGGAGAAAAAGTCTTGATAGGCAGAGCCATATTAAGCCTTGGAACAACAATAATGGTGCATAATATCGTAGGAAAATAGATGAGGTAGGTTAATACAAAAGGACTATGGATCACCTATTGGGTCATTTTAGCATATCAATATAGGGAAGCATATGTAAAAAATAAACACAAGGATAAGAATTTACAATAGAAACAACCCAAAATTGACAAAATGTATGGTCAAGGGTTTCTTCAATAGATTTTTAAAATTCCTAGAATAAGTAGCTAAGAATTCAAATCATCCTACAAATTTTGGAAGGAAATTTTCCTTGATTGTAAAACTATAAATAATAGTACTCTAGGATTTGAAAAGGATTAGTAAGTTTGTAAAGCTTTTCTTTCATTTATCCTTGTATAGTAGTACGCATATATCTAGGTGGTCTTGCAAGTAATCAAACTACCACTCCTGTCATAATCTCTATAATATTCCTTGCATATATATTGGAGGCCTATGTATCTATTTTGAGTAACCATATGTGGTTTTCATTCTTTGGCCCATCTATTTTATGTGTGTATGTAATATTTACCTATTTATGATATTCACTTGCATATGTGTGTATATTGGAGGCCTAGGTGTCTACTTTGAGTAGCCATCTATGGTTATCATGCCTTGACACATCTCTTTTATGTGTGGGTATATCTATGAATCTCATCTGGGATTATATATGTTGATAGGAAGAAGTGTTCATCCCAATGTATTACAACAAATGTTATTGTGTAGGGAGGTCTTCTATGATATTTGGTGCATCACCATATTGTTAGCATATGACTCTTTTTTTCTTTTGGATATCTTTACTTTTTCTATTTTTCCCAACCCTTTTCTCTCCAAGCTGTTAGGTTAGGAAAGTATTCCTAAAGATCACTTTTTTTGGTAAGTGGTAGAAATTATATTATATATATTTTAACTGGTGCCCAAAACCAGAAACATAAGAATATAAAAAAAAAGTGTGTAGAGAAGCACAAAACATGGTGTCTACACCCTAGCCGCTCCACGAACCAGACCAGAGAAAAAATAGATCCACGCAGGGGTTGTTTAATAGAAGAAAAATATTGAAAGAAAGCCCACATAGGGGCTAAGGAGAACATAAAGTAAAATCAAACTAGTGCCCATGCAGGGATCAAAATATTAGTACCAAAATTCCCATGCAAGTAACAAAGCTCTAAATACAAAATAAAAAAACTCTAATCATTGATAATTTTCAGCTATAAATCTCTTTTGGCTATGTTTCTTGACCAATAGTTTCAGGGAGGTACTAATGCTATCCATGCCACTAATGATGCTACTAAGGATGGTGTTGTGGACCAATTTGAATATGGCCATAGGAGAAGCAGTTCTATCACTCCCATCATAAGAATTTTGAGGCAATCATACCTCTTAGGGCTGATTGTGCATTTCTATATCAATAGCAGCAACCTTAAGAACATTATAAGGTAAATTTTGGTGCCAGATGGAAAAATTTCTATGACTAACTCCAAAATTGGTGATCAAATCAGTAGACTTGTTAGCTTCCTGATACACATGGTAGATTATAGTGTTACAAAATTTTTGTATCAAGACCTTAGCTTCCTGAATAAAAGTTGGCACATTCCATGAAGGAATTATGTCACTAATGATAGAGTTTGTAACATTCATGGAATCACATTTAATTTGTAAATTTCCCTTGTAATATTTGAGAACTTCTAGCCCTCTCCACAATGCATGAGCTTTAGCATAGTGGTTAGTTTGGATTCCTAGAAACTCAGCATAGGCCACTATGAGTCATCCATTGTGATCCTTGACCAGACCTTCGGCACTCGCTACACTTGGATTTCCTTTAGAAGCACCATCATAGTTAATTTTAAGCCATCCTAAAGTAGGAGGAGTCCAATGAGAACAAATTCTAGGATGGGTATTCGGAATAGAGCTGGGACTATGGGGAATACTGATGGAATGAAAACGAGTGGACTCAAGTGCAAATCAGGTGGTTTGGTACAAAGGAAAAGCTTATAATTTTCAACAACAAAGGTGATGGATTTTTTGGAAATAGAGATAGAGTCCCTGAGGGTGTTTAAAAATATTCTACTAATTCTTTTGAGCTAGATATACCATAGGAGATGATGGAGATAAACTTTCCAAAAATAAGACAACCTAGAATTTATGAAAGGCATGGACTACTAGGAGAAAAATAGAGCCAAGGAGTTGGGTTGGGCCCAGAAGATGTGAAAGGTGGACATGAAATGATCCATGGAAGAGTGGAAGAAATAACATTTCGTAAATACATGGTTGATAGATTCCTAGCCCGCCAAGCAAATATGGCATTAATTAGGAACAACCATACCTCTCTTCATGATATTATTAGTAGTAAGGAAATTGTTTTGGATTGACAAACAAGAAAATAAAATAAATTTAGGTATGATGTTTTTAAGCCACACCAGATTGAAAGGAATGAGAGAATTTTGGGGAGTAAAAGTCAATATATGATCAGATTGGACAGAAAAATACCTGTTAATTTCTTTCTAGAAAGGGGTATTATGAGATATACTAGATGGAATTATAGTTTCACTAAGCAATATTGATAATTATATGATAGCATTTGAAATTTGGGCATTAGAATTTTCAATGTGGAGCTCTTTCCATATTTTGGGTTGGATTGAAGAGTCTATGAAATCATCCACCTTTTTGCCTATGAGAGTATCCATCAAACCACTAAGACTTCATTGTTCTCACTAAGTTTTTGATTGGATATCCACCTATCTAACAAAAAATTTATCCTATTTCTTGTTCCAAGATGTCATTCAGTTCCCCTTTGAATAAGAGGTCTGGTCTGGAGGATTGATTTCTAGAAGGTGGACCTAACTTTAGGAATATTTTCATCCATAAAATTTGAGATATGAGTGTATTTTTTATTTATGATGGAAACCCATTCAATTTTACAATTGGTAAACACCTTCCAAGTCTGTTTGGTCAATAATTTCAAGTTCACATTACTAATTCTTCTAAGAACCAACCCTCCCTAACTTTTGGGTAAACAAACCTTTTTTGAGCTGACCAAATGAAGCTTTTTTATCCTTTGAACCTGCCCAAAGGAATCTCTTCTGAATATGTTCAATTTTGTTATAGATAGAAAATGGGTATTTGAAGATTGACATAAAATAAATAGGAATACTTTGAAGATAGGCCATAGTGAGAGTGGCTTTGGCTGCTTGAGATAGGAGGGACCCTTTCCAACCTATAATATTTTTATTGATTATTTCAATAAAATTTCTTCACATAGAATATTTGGGATAACTAGTGAATAGGGAAAGTCCTAAATAGATATTAGGGAGCTCAAATATGACACATTTAAGAATACGAATAATCTTGACCTTTCTAGATAAGGGGGTATTGAGAAAGAAAAATTTACTCTTGGTATAGTTTATCTTTTGCCCTATATTCTCTTCATAGAGATATAAAATACCTTTAATTGAATTTGCTTTCCAAACTGAATCATGGGTGGCTAAGATAGTGTCATCTATGAACTGCTAATGGGGTCTCATATTAGAAGTATCTTGAATACCAGAGATCATGCCATCCGAGCAAGGAGCTTTGAGAGCTCTTCCAAGGGATTCAACAAGAATAATGAAGAGAATTTGTGATAGGGGACCCCCATGCCTAAACCCTCTATTACTTAAGAAGTAACATGCTACAGACCCATTGAATAACACTGAGAACTAGGGGCTAGAAATGCAGCCTTGAATAAGTTTAACCCACTCTCTATGGAAATTGAACTTGAGAAGGACACCAAGCATGGACTCTTGATTGAAACTATAAAAATATTTATTCATATCAATTTTGAGGACCAGGGTAGAGTTTTTGTTGCTAGATACAGAATGGAGGACTTCATGCAAAGTTATAATACCATCAGTTATATATCTTCCTTTTACCAAACTATCTTGGTAAGGATATATGATTTGGGGAAGAAATTCTTTCACTTTGGATGCCATAGATTTGGTTAGGATTTTATAAATCACATTACACAAACTAATGGGTCTAAAATCTGCCATAGATTTACACACAGGCCCTTTAGGAACAAGAGATATGAAGGTAGAATTAATACCTCTGGGGATGGATTTTGCATGTTGGACTTTATTTATTGCCTTGCACACATCTTGGCCAATAATGTCCTAAAAGGTTTGAAAAACTAGGGGAAAAAACATAAGGTCTAGGGTCTTTATCAGGGCGCATAGTGAATAAATCTTACTTAACTCATCTAAAGAAAGAGGCTTGATGAGCAAGGAATTCATTTCTAGAGTGACCAGGGAAGGAATGTGATTAACTAATTCTTGGCTTGATCAAAATTTTGGGGCTGGGTACCCAAGAGATATTCAAAAAAAGAAGAGGCTTCATCTTGAATTTCAAAAATATCCCTGGTAATGGATCCATCACCTCTAGTCAATTCTTTGATTTTGTTTGAACTTCTATGCCTAAGGGTGGAAGCATGAAATATTTTTGTATTTGAATCACCCTCCTTGAGCCAAAGGGCTCTAGATTTTTGCCTCCAAAACATCTCTTCTTTGCCCAAAATGTTATGATACTCTGCTAAAATTTGTTTCTCCTCAACTCTAATTTGGTCACTCAGCTAACCATTTTGTATTTGTTGTTCAATGCTTTTTAGCTTATCCATAATCTACTTTTTGCTTTCAAAAATATTACTGAAAATGTCCTTGTTTCATATTTTTAGGTTTTCCTTGACAACCTTGAGTTTATGGGAAACTTGAGTAATGAAAGACCCAAAAAAATCTTGCTACCACCAATAAGATATTTGGTTATGAATATTAGGGTGTTGCATCCCTAAATCTCATATATTATCTAGGGGAAAACCTTGTAAGAAACTCCTAGAGGCCCTTAATTGAGCCAAATCCCATGCTCTTGTATTGGCTCTATTGTGTTCATCCATATGAGGTTTGATAGTCCTAATTCTCTTCCATGGGATAATTGGAGAGGATAATAATTTAATAACACCCCTGGTGGGACTCGAATGACATATCATTGGTATTACAATCATGAAAACAATTTAGGCTTAAAATTGGTGAAGGTATCTACCTATCCCTTCTTGTTGAAGCATTTTATCACTCACCTAGTGACTTCACTAAAAAATGAACACCAAAAGAAGCTGATAATAAAGGAAACCACATTGAGGCCATAGTGAAGGCCTTAATTTATCTATTTCCAAGAACAAAAAATGCATTCACTTGATGACTCTATTTTGAGCAAAGTATATTAATTTAAGAGTTGTTGCTACCAATTGTCACCATTCCATGAAGAAGAAAAGTCATAGGCCATAACATGGGTACTCCACCACCACCACCAAGAAAATTCCCTACCTAGAATGATAGAGGTCCATTGGTACCTCTTGGTTTGAATTAACTATGGGAGGATATGCCCCAATATACTCTAGAATATCCCACTTGCTTCACTAAGGAGGATCTCACTACTCCCATTAACCACCTAAACCACATGGTGAGCTTGTGCATGTTTCAAAACATATAAGAGTATAACATGGCCTTGAGATTGCTAACAACCTATTTTAGGTGAAAGGCCCAAGATTGGTTTCTTGCATTACCATATACCTATATATCTAGTTAGGACCAACTTGGTATGATATTCATTGAAATATTTAGAGAAAAATTAGATGAATTTTTTCTCTTGGATCAATTATCTACCATAAAGATAACTATCATGGAGTCGGTAGAATATTTCAACCTTATATTTCACAAGTCTTGGCACAAAATACCTGATTTGAAGACCTTATATTATGAAATATCACTAATTATTATGGCCTAATATGGAAATTATCTATTGGATTCTTATGATATAGCTATCCAAGCTGAACATAATGTGATTTAGATTGTAAGACTAGCACTTAAGCCTACCATACCTTTATATCCTAGTATACAACCCACTCACCAACATACCTTGGATGCTCAACCAATGAATTTTGATTCAATCTTAGTCTCACCTACAATTACTATTTTCCCACATGCTCTCATCCCACCGACTCCAAAAGATCCAAAAAAGAAAGCAATATAGAAGTTACTTACATTGATTGCTAATGAAGTATTGTATGTGAGGAGGGAAAAAATACTTAGAGGTACCTTTATTAGAATAATCTAAGACTTCATTTCCTACAAGGTGACTAGAGCTATAGAGCCCCATATAATGGGTATTATAGGCATCATTTCTAGAGTAATGGAGAAAATGGTCATGGCCAAGCAAGTAGTCTCAATATTGACTCCTCTACAAATATAATTCCCTAATCATGCTAGGGAAATAGTCCCAATCCAAAAATATTATGTAGAAGAGTCTACCTCTTGGTAATATCCCCTCTAGATATCCACTCTATCCAAATAAACACAAAGAAAATGTATCAATTTCTTACTATTATGATAATCAAGATAATACCCCCTTAGGCAATTACATCACATTTAGGAGTTGGGAGCCAAATGTTAGAACAACCCTCTTCAAATCGGTCCATCCTAGATCTTGATTGTGCCTCTTAAGAATGATTCTTAGATACATGGGATGTAGAGGAGATTTATGTGGCATATGATGAGATGGATAATCTAATGGACAAAAGACCACAAGTTGAATCGGACTATCTAATGCGATCTAAGAAGCAAAAAATAGAAAAAGGAATAAAAAAACCAGTAATCCCTGGTAATCAACACAAGATAGTCCAACCATAATGATATCCCCTCATTGTAATATATAAATAGTCCAAGGCACTTGTACCTATTACTATCATTCAATAAATTGGCCAAAAGTATCTAAGTAGCCAAACCAAAAAAGCTAGTACATGATTGAGGCTCCTAGTAGCTACACCACCAAAAGTCCTAACATTTGCCAAGTGAAACATCACAAAAATCCCAAGGTAGAAAGTGACATCACTAAAATCGGTTAAAAATATCTAGTTGATCAAATATCACAATTAACCCTCTCATATGTTTCCCAAAAGTCTATCTCCCTCAAATCATTTAGTGTGGTATACCATCTAAACAAATCCATAGTACCAATGCTAGTCTAGGACATATTGGACTTTATTGGACAAAAGGATCATATGAGGAAATCCCTTCAAGAATAATAGAGATAAAAAGGGTAGCAACAAGTTGCCTTGGTGTTCAAGAATAAGATATAAAACCCCCTCCATTCTATATATCTCTCATCATTAAGGATAAAATAATTTAATTGTATGGTAGACTTAGGGGCAAGTACAACTATCATACCCAAAGGTATTGTAGATACCTTGGGATTGAGATTTCATCCTATAAATAAAATGGTGGTGCAATTAGTATAGTCCAAATTCTGGATGAAGTGAAGGAACTCCCATTGGCCATAAATGCATATCCAAGTGTGACCATAACGCGACATATCAATAGTTGATCTCCCATTCTTGTTAAGCCTATCTAGGGATTTTATCACTAATATTAGAGGGTATATGTATTTGGACCGATCCATTATGTTACTAAGGACTAATATGGGACCAAATTTGAGCTACAATTGGAGCTACTCTTCCTCCATCATGTGGAACATCTACAATATTAGAGTCAAATTTTTATTAGATTCTAATATTGGAAGAAGAAATATTTGAGTCCTCATATGATGAAATGCATTCATTCATATTCTATAATCAAATAAAAATAATGGAGGCACAAGTCTATGTAGGGAACATTTAATGAAAATTCATGTCTATACCTTGAAAATTCTATAAAGGAGCTATTAGGCAGATTAATATCCACTATTAGAGCTACTTTTGGAAGACTCCACACCTAATAGATAAGGTTAAATTTTTTGGGTTTATCTTCTTTTTCAAGAAAAAGACCCCTATGAGACACCAAAGTTGTAGTGGGATCCCCACTACAACCTACCCAAGAAAAAGTAGTTGTAGCCAAGATCTAGATGAAAGCCTAAGTGTAATAAAAATCCCTAGAACCATTGTTGACCACTAAGAAGTTTGTGCCAAAGAATCATCAACCATTCATCACCAAAAATGAAAAATATGTAGAGTAGACAAGCTAACATCATACTCAATATACCACAATTAGAATATCATAGACATTTTGGTGATAATTTATTCTAGCCTCATCATTGGTAGAAATCTATGAGCCATTCCAATGACAACTAGAGAGATTCTATTGATGGTGAGGGTTGAATAAAAACAATAATTGGAGGTGGCTAGCAGGCGTAACTATCATCCACATTTTTTTAGAATATTGGTCTTTAACCCCTCATACATTATTTCCCCACCATACACATAGGAAAATTTGGTTTGGGATAAATAACTAAGGAAAGGTAAATAGAAGTAGGAAGAGGAGGAAGACTCACAAGAAATAATTTTTAATAAACCTTATGAACCATATATACTTTCCCTATATTTAGTCAGGTATATCACTTTATTTGATATCTCTACATCAATAACTCCAATATGGAGGCCAACAGGATATTAGAGACATAGAGGGCATAAAAAAGGTTCCAAGACAATAATTACATGAACTAAAAATATCATCATCTACAGTTCTTGTCATGTCAAAGGAACCTAAGAAACACACCTTAAAAGAACATGGGAAGAAAAAAAAAGTAATACTAATGGTAAGTTAAGTAAGAAAATTATAAACCTATGGTGGTAGTAGAATATACAAGCATAAGTAGTACTTTTGTGAGGCCACATTCATAATTTTCTTCTAAGAAGGCTATTAGGTCTAAGGTTTTGAAAGGTTCCAAGGGTGAGGCTTCATTGATTAATTTTTTTTGAAAAATCACATAATCTCAGGGAGCACTAAAAGAGAAGGCCTACACTTCAAAACTTCTGGAAACCCCAAAAATATAATATAATAAAAAGTATCAAGATCATGATAAAAGAAACATTTTGACATATAGAGCAACCAAAGGTTTTGAGAGAGCAAAACAAATGTCCTAATAGCTAGCACCATCTCAAGTCATGGAATAGCAATGATGGCACATGATCTCCCAAAAAAGTAGATTATTCCTATTCACATGGAAATATAATGGATCTCCTACTATGGGCATTTCGGCATATCAATTTGAGGAAGCATAGGTAAAAATAAACACAAAGATAATATTTTTATTAATAGTAGCAAACCAAAGCTAACAAAAGGGATGGTGAAGGGTATATTCATTAAATTTTTAGAATTCCTAGAATATGTAGCTAAGAAGTCAAATCATCCTACAAATTTTGGAGGGAAATTTTCCTTGATTGTAAAACTATAAATAATAGTAGTCTAGGCTTTGAAAAGGATCGACAAGTTTGTAAAGCTTTCCTTGTATTTCTCCTTGTATAGCAAGTATGTGTATCTCTAGGTGGTCTTGTGGGTAATCAAACCCCCACTCCTGACATAATATATGTAATATTTATTACATACATACATACATACATACATACATACATACATATATATATATATATATATATATATATATATATATATATATATATATATATATATATATATATATATATACTGGAGGCCTACGTGTCTATTTTGAGTAGCCATCTATGGTTCTCATTCCCTAACCTATCCCTTTATGTGTGTGTATGCCTATGGATCTCATTTGGGCTCATATATGTCAAAGGGTGGAAGTGTTCATGCTAATGCATAATGACCAGAACTATTGTGCAAGGGGACCTTATTTGATATTTGGTATATCACTCCTTTGAAAGCATATGAGTTTTTTTCCTTTTTTCTATCTTTTCTTTTCCTATTTTTTCTAATCCTTTTCCCTACAAGCTATTAGATTAGGAAAGTGTGCCTAAATATCACAACTTAACAAGGAGTTAGCCTTGTAAAAAACTCCTGGAGGCCATTGATTGAGCCAAACACCATGCTCTTTGTATTGGACCTACTATGTCACTCCATGTGAGGCACGATAGTCTTGATTCTCTTCCTTGGGATAATCAAATACAATAGCAATTTTTAGTTTTATATGAAATTTTAGAGGGGTTGTAGTTCAAGAGTTTGTGTTATTTTGCCTCTAGGACATTTTTTTATCTTTGAACATTTTTGAATATGTAAAATAATATTCCCTAGCATGGTGAGAATAAAAATAAAAGTACGTGTTCATGCATCATGGTGATGCAAGCTTACATCATGTACACTCTACAAAGAAAGAGAGTTTAGCATTTATTTGTGGTTTAAATGTTATGCCTATCATTAATATTCATAAGATGGCCTTTGCCATAGTAGCTAACACATATTATGTTAAGGAATTTTATGTACAAGGTCTATTATTTAAACCTCCCCTAATCCACCATTTGATGAAACTAGATGACAACAACCTAACTTTTGGTGACATAAGTAGATACAATGTGGAAAATATTGATGATGTGGTATTGTGTGAAGACATGAAACTTAATAATATCATAATTGTTTTGCTTCCCCATCATGACATGGCATCCAATGAAATAATAGGTGATATGATAGTCTATACAAGGTATTACATGTTAACATCCAACATGGTAAGTAGATCCCTACTTGGTAGACATAAATAGAGGTTTGATCAACCACATTCTACCAACTTATCAAACCCAATGAATATATAATGAAATAATAAATAATAGTCTTGGAAAAGCATAGATTTCAAATAAAATCAAAATTCAACAAGTGTTACATAGTGTTTCATAGCTTGTAAAGTAAATTAGAGCATAAAAGGTGGAATAATATGGTTTACTAGTACTTTGTCTATGTTGGATTTTTAGCTAGATTATCGCAGGTTCCAATGTTCAGGATCAAATTTATGATTAATATTTGAGCATTCAATATATATGGTCAATATTAAAGAACATAACATTCATATAAAATAACAATAATATGAAGTAAAATGACCAAATATCATTCATGAAATGACACGAAGAGAATTTACAATAGAATTGATAAAACTATGCATACAAGCTTTATTATTATCAATTCTTGAATGACATCTTCTATGATCATAAACAACATGGAGCTCTGTCTCCATAATATAACATTAGAAAGATGACTCTTGAACTTATTTTTCTATTTATTTGTTCACTTATCCAAGAGATACATATTTTCCTGTTCCATGAATAGGATAAACCTATCATGTCTTTTGGATTCTTATCTGTCCACTTGTATACATAACTCTTTATTCTCCATCTACTCTTGCACACTTTACTCTATGAAAATTGCAAACTTATATTTGTACACTGTATTACATGACACTTGTGCACATCCTACACATGAAGACTTACATAAAGGTAAGTATAAATCACACTTCTAAATTATAGACTCGCATCATAATATATTACATATTTATATTTGTACCATAAAGGTACCATGCGGGTACATTAGGATGTACCAAACAATGTAATATTCTCCAACACCCCCTGTATTAAATTATTTGTTTATTGAAGACTTTATTTTTCAATCTCTATTTCTTAATTTTGTCCATATTATTTGGCTCTAGCACTGCTCAAAATTTAGCATTTACCTATCTTTTTATTCCCTGTATTTTTTTGACTATCTTATTTTTTCTCTTTTTATCTTCTTCTTATGTTTCTTTACTTTGTTCTTTTATATCTTGATCTTGATATTATTCTCTACTATATCACCCATATCATCAGTTCCATTATAAATATTTGAATAATTTTCATTTCTATCTCTTTCGTAACTATCTTCAATTTGATTTTCAATTATAGTTCTTGCTATAAGAGCTCTAATTTCATTTCCTTTTGTACCCTCTTCTATTTCTTGAATCTCTTGGACTAAATTTCCATTTTCATTTTCTTCTCTTATTTGTAATTGGTATTGTGTATATTGATACCAAAGTTGGTATTTCTTTGGCTAGAAATTCTGATAAGATATATTCATATTATTTCTTTGATTCAAGGAATTATATCTACAAAAATTTGTACTATAACCATTTTTTCTACATGTGACAAAATATTTATTTCCACCTATACTGAGACTTTGATGATAATATTGCAATATGATTTCACATTTTCTTTATATATCAAAGCATTATTAGTCATTTCATATTTGACTAAATTATCCACTTCATATTCTTGAAGAACATTAACCAAATCATCAAAGGTTATTTCCTTATTTAGTACTTGAAGTGAAGTAACTAAATGTTTGTAACTCTTTGGAAGTGCTCTTAATGTTACTTGAACTAGAAATTTACCTTTAGCTTTTTCTCAGTTAATAATTTAGCCTTTATATATTCTTTGAGGAAATAGTTCTATACTCTCTCCACTATTAACCTTCAATAAATATAACTGAGAGTGTAAATTTAAGATGGTTGTTGTTTTCTTCCCTTCCGTTTAAGTTTGACCTTTAGTTACGTATGGTAATATTTCATCAAATATCCCAAATGTAATTAGCATAAGATATTTTGCATAATTTTCTTCAAACTTTTATGTTTCTCTTTCATCTTCAATAGGTTTTACCTTTGTCCCATTTACTATTGGCCATAGTTTTTCTACAATGAGAATTGATCTCATTTTGTTTTTCCAAGATGCAAAGTTAGGTCCTTTCAAGAGTTAGGATTTTGAAAAGAATATTGAAAATATTATCTTGTTATTTGACATGATGGAACTCAATAAATTTTAAGATTCCAAACTCTATCAATTCATTTGGAGTAGAAAACCTTATTTCTCCAAAATTAGATTTGTCTAATGCAAAAATATTCTTCAAATCAAAATTTTCAAAAATCAAATCTTTGAAATGAAATTGCAAAAATAATTTTAGATTTTTTTTTGGATTTGAATTCCTTTTGACTCCCTAATTACTAACTTTAATTTTTTAAATTTTTCAATTTATCAAAATGTGGAAGTCAATAAAATATTCTTATCACTCCAAATACCTTTAATAAATTCCAGTTTCAAATTTTAAAAACTGAGTGCCTTATCAATCCTATTAACTTTAATCAAATTTAATAAATTTCAATGAGCAACCTCCCTTATATTGTGTTATTTTGAAAACGTAGCATACCTTAGGTTAACATTTACACTTGTAAAATGATTTCTTCATCCACTGAGTGTTACCCTAGCATAGACATTTTTGGTCTTGATCTTGCTCACTTTCCAAAATTGGCACTTCCTCTTCCTTTTGCAATGTCAAGTCTTGGATGGTTGTATTTTGAGGTTTCTATCAAATTTAATCAAGATTATTAATGAAAAAATATATTTTATGTATTTCTTCAATAAATAAGGATGAATATGTGTAGAGTTGTTCTACTCCACACATTCCACATGATGAACTATCATAGACAGATCTTCTCCATGCCTTCTTTAGCAATATGGAAAATATTTTACATAGATTTTCTTTCTTAATGACAAATAGAGATTTCTAATGCCTTCTATACCAGCTAGAATGTGTTATCCTAAATTATGAAAAATTTAGATGCCATCCCCTTTTATTATTTCTTTTCTAATATAGCTATTGCACTCAATTAGTTTAGCTTTGTGGTCTCAACTTGGAACAATTCTTTTTGTTTTTTGCTAGATATATGTTCAATTTGGGAAGCTTCAATATCATCATATCTTCTATTGCAATGTCTCTTTAAATTTATTTTCTTTGGTGGCTTAACCACTCAATATATGTTTCTCATTTTTTAAAGAATCCTTGCTTATTAGTATGACTTTGACTATCCCCTCACATCCAAGTTTCTAGAGTGACTCTTTTTTCTAATATCAATGTCTTCTTAGATGTTGCCTACTTCTAAAATGTCCCTGGTTCTAACATCTTAAACTCCTTTAAAACACTCCCTTACCTCTACATGTTTTTGATGCTTCTAAGATTCTTCTTGGATTCAAACATTATTTATGGATTATGGTGTTGCTATCTTAAGTTGTCAAGTGCTCATCTCATGTGGCTCTAGCCCCTAATGTAATTCACACAAAAAAAATCTCTTGATGCTAGGTTCTATCCTAAACCTATTCTCAAAATTAAATTCACATCAAAATCCTTTTATGATGTTAACTTTCAAATATACCTCTTTCAAAAAAATTGATAGAGTGTGGTAGGTCTAATAATACTATTTTATTTTTAGCCATATTATCATAGATCCCGATGTTTAGGATAAAATATATGATTAATATTTGAGCATCCAAAATATATATGGGAAATATTATATATCATAACATTTATATAAAATAGCAATAATATGAAGTAAAATGACCAATATCATTCATAAAATAACATGAAGAAAACTTAATATAGAATTTCTCAAACTATGCATATAAGATTTATTATTATCAATGCTTGAATGACATCTTCTATGATCATATACAACATGGAGTTTTGTATCCCTAATATAACCTTAGAAAGGTTACTATTGAACTTCTTTGTCTATTTCTATCCTCACATATCTGAGAGATACATCTTTTACTATTCCATGCATATGATAAACCTCTTATGTATTTTGGATTCTTATCTTACCACTTGTATACATGACTTATTATTCTCCATCTACTCTTGCACACTTTACTCTATAAAAATTGCACACTCTATTACATGATATTTGTGCACATTCTCACTCTTGAAACTTGTACACATAATTACATGACACTTATGCACATCCTACACATGTAAACT
Source organism: Wollemia nobilis (assembly GCA_028583015.1). Classification (NCBI taxonomy): domain Eukaryota; kingdom Viridiplantae; phylum Streptophyta; class Pinopsida; order Araucariales; family Araucariaceae; genus Wollemia; species Wollemia nobilis. Next base: position 1,789,652 of record JAQPPZ010001808.1, read on the forward strand.
TACATAAAGGTAAATATAAATTGTACTCCTAAGCTATAGACTCACATCCTAATCTATTACATATTTACCATAAAGGTACCAGGGGGGTACATTAGTATGCACCAAATAATATAATATTAATTAACAGTCTAGTGGCCTACATAGTTAATGCATAATTGGTAGTCCCTTGTTTTAGATCATGGCAAGTAGCATCACTTCATTCACCAATATGTTATCTAGTTAGTGTAAATTTGACACCCCTCAATTTCTCATGTAGTGACACAATGTCCTTCTATTCACTATAGGTACTATTTCAAGCTTTCAAATGTTTTAAAGGCAACTTGTGTGGTTTTTAGACCTAAATTATTGGCACCACAATGTTTGAATATAAAATTATTTTGATCCATGGTTTTTCAAAATACATGGTTTTCTATAAATATGATTAGTGGTATTGTTTCTAGTAATAACTAAATGCATGATTTTTGTGTTTTTTTGGTAGGAAATTTATAAATTAGCATGTGCTCTTGTTGAATGGTCCAAACTATGCTCCTTGGAAAATTAAGATTAAGCATTGATCTAAAGTAAGCAGTTACTCAAATATGTTAATGAAAAACCTCATGCTACTAATTATAAAGAGATGAATCAAATCTATAGGGACAAGAAGGATGGGGATATTAGTTTTATATCTTTCAACATTGTCAAAATTTATGACACTCATGTTAGTAACATCACAAACTTAAGGAACTACTTGGTAAGTTTTAGATATTGTGTGATCACATTGATTTTAAACAAATGATTAGGTTGGAGGCTAAGCTTGCTATAGTGAATATAAAATATTTTGATACTTTTGATGAGTATGTTATTTGATTGAATAAATTGGAAGATAATATCTAGAATGCTAGAGGAAATCCAAAGGTAATAGGCTAATTTTAGAATATTATGAACAAGGAGAATGATATTGAAATGCTCTATATTATCTTCAATAATATTTCAGATACATATGGGATAGTTTTAGTTGTATTTAATATGCTTTGTGTTTATTTTTTTAATTCTCTTATGCCACAAAATGATGAGGTGTTCAATTATTTTCTTCATCAATAGATTAGAATATAGAGGCATAAGGGTAAAACTTTCATCAATTAGGCCCATCTAAAATAAGTTTTCAAAGGTCAAATTGATAAAAAACCAAAATAAAAAGAAAATAATCCTAAGAAAAATGTCAAAAAACAATATGCAAGTTTTGCAAGAAGAAATAAAAAAGTAAAATTGTTTCACAGAATAAGCAATCCAAAAATATCCTTGTAAGGAACATATAGAAACACTCTATATTAATAGGGTCCTTCAACTCTTTATATACATAAAACTAGAGATCCATATTTCAATACCAAAACCTAACAGAAGTCATGTAGATGGAGTGGGAGTTTACACTATAGATATCCTCATCCATATAACATAGCACTGTAAAACCCATCCATGAATTTGGTCTGTTATTTACTCCCTTACATAGTTTACCATGTTCCTACAATATCAACACATGAGGTCTTGGTAGAACACTTGGGAGATTCCTAATAAAACATTCTACACAAGTAGTAAACTAACAGACATACTTCTTCAAGAGATCTAAAATTAAACATCCAGGAAGTAAACACTTGAGTTGCACTCTAACTAAGGGAATTCCTCTTCTTTCCTGAGTTTGCAATTCCATAAACATCTAGATATAGAGGATACAACCATTAAAATTATCACATACAATTATCAATAAGCTTCCAGGAGCAATTATTAAAGAAAATACTATCTTTAATCTAACTTCTAAGATCATACATAAGAAGTTATTCTCATCTACCTACACCTAATAGTACTGAAATCAATTCTTTCCCTATGTAAACACTAGCAATAGTTTCATAACAAAAAGTAGTAGCAACTCACCTTTATTTCAGTACGAATATCATACATTCAATTGGATTTGTGTCCAAAAGTCTCTTGAGCTATCATTTCTCTTACTTACCTAGTATTTATCCAAACTTGTCATTGATATCACTTACCAAAAACTTAGTATAATAATCCTTTGATACTCTTGCATTTTAAAAACATGAATCAAATTTATTTATCTAACTATCGTATGAATTTTTTAATCAAAAGAGCACGGTTATTACATTCATATTTCATTAATCTCTTCCATCATTTATTGGTGGGATTAAATCTTAAACAAATTTCACAACATCAACCGATATTATACTCACTATAGTATAATAGTATGACCTCATTCTTATACTAAGACCACCAAGTCCATGATTGGGAGTTTCCACATTATAAATTTTGTATAATATCATTCTTATAATTTCCACAAATCAATAACAACTGAAGTTATATAAACAGTCACTATCTATATAATTTTATTCTTATACTAATTTCTCAAATCAATAACATAGAATTTTACTCATAATTGCTATTTGTATATTCTCATACTTATTTCACAAGCAATACTATGAATTAGATTCCTCATCAGATACTAGAATTGGTCATGATCAAACAGAATGTAACTTAGGTTTAGATGCATCCAATAGACTAGTCCTACTCGAACATGGAATCAACCTAAAAATCCACTATCACTGTCCTCTAGATTCCTCAAAATCAAAACAACCTTATCTCTAAATATGTACCTAGCATTCCTGGGTACATCACAACCAACAAACCATTCCTCTATTCCAAATTAACCCCATTCGCATACCACAAGAGCATTTCCTAATTGCACAGGCAACTAGAGGAGGAGTTTGGTTATAGGTTGACTCATCATTTGTAGCTTGGTGTACCCAGTTCAACGTCTAGCTAATTATTGGTTATCCTATTTTAAGACCAGTATTTAGACTGACACCCCATAAACTGATGTTCAAGTGTATAGACACTCTAAATAAGCACCATATATTCAAGGATAGATTCCACTATGATAATAATAATTATTTTATCCAAAGTGCCAGATGGAATCCTGCATGAAAGACAAAAAGATGCATTAGATTAGCATTTTAATTAACATTAAATCCAAGCTTAAAACATTAAAAACAGATTAAAATCCGCAAAATAAGCTTGCATGTTGGCCTCTGCATGTCTGCCTCACTCTTTGACACGTGTCGCTACCCCAAGAAGCCTTCTGTTTCCCGCCAGAATGCACTTTCAGGTCAACTTATGACTTTCTCTCTCCTACCGCGATTCTGCGACATGTCGCGAAATCGCGACCCAGCCAGCGCATCGACAACTTCTTCCCTCGTCGACCGTGAAAATGTGACATGTCGCAATTTCATGACATGTCACGAAATCACGACCCTCCTGGCCTCCGTACGCTTTCTTGATTTTTAGCCGCGAAAATAGAACATGTCGCGATATCGCGACAGTTCCCTTACCTGCATGCGTTGACCGTGTTGACCGCGATTTTGGAACATGTTTGCGACTTAGCCGATTTTTCATTCTGCAGCCCACTTTCTCTCTCCTGTCGTGAAAATGGGACATGTCACGATTTCGCGACATGTCGCAAAATCGTGCCCTTCCGTACAGCTTGCTTCTCTCTCCAAAAAACTGTCGCGATTTCGCGACATGTCACGAAATCGTGACCTTTCTGGCACTTAGCCAATTTTCATGCATTTTCTCTCTCTTGCCGTGAAAATGCGACATGTCGTGATTTCGTGACTTGTCGCAAAATCACGCCCTTCCGTACGCTTTCTTTCTCTCTCCTTCGATCGGCAGCGATTTTGCGACAGTTTCCAAAAATGGAAACGTCGCGATATCGCGACACTTCCAAAAATGGAAAGTGTCGCGATTTCGCTACACTTTTTTGACTTAGCTACATTTTGACTTACCTGTCGCGATATCGCGACATTTTCGAAAATGGAAGTGTCGCGATATCGCGACACTACCAAAAATGGAAAGTTTGATTTTTCAGTGAATTTATGCAACTGTTTTCTGGATTTTCTCGGTATCGGTGCAAGATTTTCTTTGTGCATGAATGATTCTAGAATGTAAAAAGTGAATTCTTGGATAACACAGCTGGAATGCAAGAAAAAGCACAACTTTAAAAAGGAGGCAAGCAAATTTGGATTTAAAACCTGAAAAACATCTAGAGGGTCCCTGCTGCAAAAATGAAAGTTCAGAATTTTCCAAGGATGGAATCTCATTTTTAAGTGGGTGTGTGTTGCTTCTCAACAGGTAGCTTTACCTTAATTTATGTCACATTTTCATGGTTTCATAAATCTCCATAGAATAGCTTCTATTCATACTTTATACTTCAAATTAGATGTTAGATTAGCTAGGTCTATATGTTTTAAGGTATGCTTTGTACTCATTGAAAAATTTCATAAGAATATTTATACATCTTCGCACATTTGATGTTTCTTTCAATTATTTACTTCATATTTGGAACTTCTTGAATAATAGCCTCATCATGGGAGGCTTCCTATGCATTTGATGTGTTTTGTTGTTTCTTGTACGTAGGTGGCAAATCCTTCAAATATTCAAAGAAATCTCAAAGATTAATTCCTCTTAACAATTGAGAAGGAGGCATCCTAGTAAGCCCTCATGCAAAGTTGGTGGAGATCTAAGGAACACTTAGAATATATCACCCCCGTTTAGGGGCTTTTACACCATTGTAAACATGTATTATTTGGTATTCCTAAGAGGGAAATAATCATAATTATTTAAACAAAGGAGACTTAATTTTCTTGTAAATTTGGTTCATCTATGTTATTTACTTTCAATTTGATCATTGTGTTGCAATATTTATCAATATATGCCCTTTAGACCATTCTATAGTGGTGATATCATCCCAAGGTAGACACAGATAAGAGCCACCCAATCAAGGGTAATAAGATAGGGTTGCATCAGAACTTATACCCCTAGGAAATCCAAATCCTAATGGACTTGGGAGACTCACAATAGATCTTGCCATGCTTGGAGTCAATGGCATACCTCCTAACAAACCCTGAAGACTAGTCAACTTAATGGACTAGAACAAGTGTTAGGAAGGATAGGGTATAAGCCCTCTACTGTTCACTCTCATTTTGAAATCTCACATAGTGAGGAAATGTAGAGGCATACTCATGAGCCAGAAGAATTCTCAAAGCATTCTCGTAGTACACGTGCTCCATATACACATGTAGGAACAAGGTATAGACCCTAGTAGAACACAAATGCCATATTCATAGACAAGGGAAAGAGTGTGGTAGATAAGTCTATTGGGGATCATACTAATAAATCCCCTTGAGTAGATCTACAAAGCCAAAGGTCTCACATAGCCAATATTATATATCGATCATAAAGGCTAGATTTAGAGCAGAGACAATGCATATTCCAAGATCAATTGGAAGATGTGAATGCAGAGTGTGAGCACCTAGAGCATGAGGAATCTCAACATAAAATGTTGCTTAGGCAATATTTATATGAGTAGTTCCTACAAGAGCAATGCATCCTTGATCAAAATGAGTGTGAAGAGAGAGAGGATAGACTAGCTCGAGCTAACCTACCTCCTCAAAGTGAGTATAGGAAGTGCAACCAATAATGTGCTATGTCGTAGCCTTAATTGCATCTTAAACAAGTTGAAAATTATACTCATCGTATGGCCTAGAACATGTTATAAAACCAAGCGCTAGAACAACATGGGCATACGTAGTACGTAGAATTAGAATGAAATGAGAAAAATTAATAGTATCTCGAGATATCCTTAGTAGATTTGGATTATGAGCCTAATCCTCCACCTCAGCATAAAAATAATCTACCTTTGATAGCTCCACAGAGACCCCTTAGGGAAGAGGAAATTTTATCCTCGTAAGCATACAAAGCCTTGGCTGAAAAGGTAAGAGCTATTGAGAAACAAGGTATGGCTTATCAAAAGCCTACCTTGAAAAAAATTCACAATGCACCTCTATGCCCTTCAGTTCCTAGTCCACCAAAATTTTTCCCAAGAGTAGTACAAATCTAATATGCTCACAAATCTACTCATAGATATCTACCTCAAATCTATCCCCAAGCCTTAACACAAAACTTGATCAACTCTACTTAGATATATCCCAAGCCTTAACACAAATATTGAACAAATAAAACATGCTCTCAATTTTATCTCAAGTCTTCATAAGACTTGCTCAAATATATCTTCAAGTATTTCACCAAGACTTGCTCAAATCTGCTCTCAAGTCTTCACCAAGACTTTATCAAATCTACCTTCAAGTATTCACCAAGACTTGCTCAAATTTGTTTTCAAGTCTTCACCAAGACTTGCTCAAATCTACTCTCAAGCCTTCACCAAGACTTGCTCAAATATACCTTCAAGTCTTCACCAAGACTTGCTCAAATCTACTCTCAAGCCTTCACCAAGACTTGCTCAAATCTACCTTCAAGTCTTCACCAAGACTTGCTCAAATCTACTTTCAAGTCTTCACCAAGACTTTCTCAAATCTACCTTTAAGTCTTCACCAAGACTTGCTCAAATATGCCTTCAAGTCTTCACCAAGACTTGCTCAAATCTGCCTTCAAGTCTTCACCAAGACTTGCTCAAATCTGCCTTCAATTCTTCACCAAAATTTCTCAAATTTTCTCTAACACATGCTCAAAAAAGCTCACAAGATATGCTTAATAAATCTCAAATATTGCACACAATGCTATCAAATTATTTATATGATCTTCAAAGTAATTCCTTTAACTTGAAGCAGTTTAGACATATTCTATTTAGAATTCATTTAACCTCTAGAACATATAGAGTATGATGCACTCTATCAAAAACTCAATATGTATTGCTCAATAATTAAGTCTTTTGCTTTCACAAATATGATTTATAATGTTTGCACATTCACTTTCAATATCACTCAAAATCAATTCTCAAGAATTTCACTCAATCATTCAATCAATGAAGCACAACTTGCTTATAAACCCTAACCAAGTATTTCACACTACTTTCAACAAAGAGCACAATGTAGATCTCAAATCCTAACTCAAATATTTCATAATATTTATCTCAAATATTCTCTAAATATTCCACAATGAAGCACATAGAACTAACTCAAATATTTCCAACAATGCTCATCAAACAATCCTTTTCATTCCACCTTATGTTTCACAACATTCAATCTAAAAACCACTTCAAACAAAAGATGATGTGACCATACCTTTTTGCTTTTATGAAGATATATCTTCAAAACCTGTATCACTCACAACCAATTCCTTTTGTACCACTTCACAAGTTAGATAGCAAATTTCTATTTCAAAATATCCTCATAAATTTTCTTCAATGATCTCTAAAAATAATACTTCTAGGGCACTTCCTTAGTTCTCAAAGATACTACATTAAAGCTCTCAAAATTCTCTCAATAATTTCCCTTTCATAAAGCACAATTTACAATCAAATAAAATCTATTTTACACCTTTTATCTCCACACTTTCAAAACAATTTTTTACTCCACTTTTATATAAAAAACAAATACATTACTTTCATAAATCCTTAACAAACTTATCACTCCAAGCTTAACAGATTTAAATAAATGATATTTAAACCCTAAAAATATTGTAAAATATTTTACCTTATATCTCCTAAGTTTTCAAACCATAGGTCAAATTAACATCCGCCAAATATACTATAGCCAACAATCAATAATGTAGTGCATACCTTGTAAACCAAACCAAAGTGCATACCTTTTAAAAAAAATCCTTTTCTTTGTCACATATGGGAATCGACCCTACGACCTCTGCCACCAAGTTTAGCGCCTTGAACGCTTGTGCTAGTCAAGCAGTTGAGGCTAAGCATTAGCCTCCCATACCAAATACTTTCTTCCTTCACAAAATCTCAAAACAAAACCTTCAAACTGGTGCTGGGGGGATTCAAACCCCGTACCTCTCTTTTGCCAATGACTTAACGCAGGACCCACCTACGACTTGGGCTACTAGCCCTTGGTGCATGAAAATATTCACCGCCCTCTCTTTATTCCTTGTGCTCATCCAACAAATAAGAAACATCCATGTTTCTCCTCTCTCCTCCATTCGATTTCATTCGCATGGACTTCAACGCTTAGCATTTGAATTCGTTTGCATGTGCTTATTTCCTTAGCCTTCGAATATCATACATTTTGATTTTTATTACCCCCTTTTATATGCTCCAAAGTAATGTTTAAAAATTCGGTGGAATACATGCTTCCAATATTAAATTTGAATTTTTTGCGCCTTAGCCAAATTCAAAATTTAATTATAATATTAATATAATATTTTAACCTTAGGTTAAATATTATATTATTTAATCTAGTATTAAATAATACTTTTGCATGGGATTTTTACCAATTCTTTTTATTCCTTTTATTAATCCCTCCTGGCTTAATTATTATAATATTTAAAATATTATAATATCTCCCTTTCTCTTTAAAACCATGGACATAACCTTTTATCTTCAACCATGTTAGCCAACCTTCTTGGCCTATAATATAAAATATTATAGCCAGTTCTTTTACCACTTTCCTTGTACCAAAATGGACTTTGCCTTGCACCCAAAACCTGACATCAATAACAACCTTATTACTCAAAATTTCCAACAGATCATTTAAAAAAGGACAAGCTCCCCCTACACAAAGAAATCCCTTGCTCTCATACAAAACAAGCAAAATCCCAAATCAAAAGCAAAATCCCTTGCTAAAAAAAAAATTAAAAAAATAATAAAAAAATGTAAAATAAAATTGACTTTCATCACTAACGCATGAGCAAGTATCCCAATAAATGTGAATAAAAGAAGGGGGTTAAGAGATTGAATCCTTGGAATATTCAGTACTCAAAGAAATTGAGTGATCCCAATACAACAATGGGCTTAATGAATCTCGCTTGGCATTGGGGTAGTTCTAAGTAATTTACAAATGAGTAAGCTTTAGGTGACCTGTATTACCTAGTGGTTTAGTCCAACTGCATCCAAACTTAGGATCATGGTGAACATTTGGTGATCCTCATTACAACAATGGGCTAAATGAATCCCGCCTGGCAATGAGATAGTCTTGTGTCTCATCTAATATATTCATTTGCACACATAGGAAAAATTAATATCTCGGTATTCATAACAACAAATTTTATCTTTTAGGAGCCCTATATAATCAGTATACAACTTTTGATTAATCAACTAGGGTGTTTGAGTCTCATGGAAAACCTCAAAAATCCCTTACAACAATAAGTCTCATCAATCAATCAATCATCAACTTCTCTTTATGAGGTTTTGTTTATTAAAGGGTGTTCATTACATATGATAGATATTGGATATATATCAACAATGATATTTATATGGCCATTGGCTATATTATGCATATATTTTAATTTACAAAAGATTATAATAAAAACACATGCATCTCACATCATCTCATCTCATATATGGGTGTTTAAATTATTATTTATTATGATAAGATTTATCATTTTGAATCATGATTTTTCTCCATACTGTGGTGTGATCTATTAGTTTGTTAAACACATATTATATTAATTCCTTATGTTTTAAGTGATTAAAGCATATAGGTTCATAAAAACTATTTCATTCATTATGTAATTTATGCATTACATTCCACATCATAGATCATATCATACCATATAAATTAAGTGCATAAACAATTGAAAATAAATCAAAGATATATTTAATAATATTTAGTGCATCCATATATGTACCCATTATCATAATGCATCTATGCATATAGATCATAGAATCTAACCATACATCTATCATCTAGCTAGTGCATGTCATCAGTACATCACATCCAAATAGCATAAATCAATACATCATATAAGCATTGCATCCATGTGCATCTCATAAACATAACAACAATAGAATGGTACACATAATGAGCCATAATCAAATATCACATATATATGTGTATGTCAAAATGTATACATGGAGGTACAAAAATATCCATAAGATACAATAGTGTAGGTCCTCAGACCTTACACTAAAAAATTATATAGTATGATCATGTCAAATCATGAGTGGCCTACATCACCTAAGTCACATCCTCCCTCAACCCTCTTTTTGTGAGGTGCCTAGAGCTAGTGCATGTTGTCCTCTCTGATTGAGCACCTATCCTATGATTGGGCCGCACTGAGGATTATCCAGAATCACTCTACCTGCTCTGCTATGAGCCACTACCTATAGATCTAGCTGGAAGTGTGCCCTCAGATAGCCTAACCTGAACCTCTAAAGAAATGATGTACACAAAATTGATTGTGCATTGAGCTGTATCCTCCTCTAAGAGTCCCCTAAGATGATTGATATTTGCATGTATGTCTAGTCTTGTCGGTCTCAAAGTAGCCGAGGTAGAAGGTGTAACCTACAAAATAGTAGTATCCCCAGTCGTCAGCTTGAGCGCATTACTTTGTAGTCCTAAGATCTAGCTATGACTGTAGAAGATCCCCCTAAGCGGTGATCTTATCAATATCGATTGTCATGAATTCAACTTGTGTTTGGAGGGTGGTCCTCTCCTCCTCATAACCCTACCATTGAGATTTTCTTACTGTGAGCTACACTTGTAATGCACTCATCTATGCCTATAAGGTAGATATGGAGGTATCTCACTCTAAAATCTATCTCTATGTCATCTGCAAATGGACATGCAAGACATAAATCTAGACCTACAACCGAGACACCTCATCATCAAGCTCCTCCTCACCCTTTGCATCATCCCAAGACTCCTCATCTAGAGTGGTTTCCTATCCCCACTCACCCTTAGTCCTCTAGAAAAATCATTGTCCATGCGGGTCGTCACCCCTTACCTCTACCACCTCACCATCCCTAGATCTACCAAGGGAAGCGTAACCCTACCATAGCCTAGTAGTCCACCAAGCATCATAGTCAGGAGTCATCCTACCATATGCTAATCCTATATCCTCTAGGGTATCATCCTCCTTGATAAAATCTATGATCGGAGGCCATGCTAGATGTATCTCCATCTTAAGGTGATGGTAGAGAACTGGCTCCTACAAGATATCCTATTGTATCCCAAACTATCTGGTGATGTGGGAGAAATAGAAGAACTCTCACACACCAGAATTGCACCTGATGACCCAAAAATCATATATAGCTCTTTGTAAGTAGTTGTCTACCTCCTCCCATGTTAGGATGTCTAGGTAAGGGCACCAAATAATTTGACTAGCCTATAGCCCTATCAGTCGGTCCATATAGTGTTGTAAATCTCCTACATGAGACCTGCTCCTAATGATTCTACCTCTCAAGGCCAAAAATATCTATAGCAATGAGTAATGGGTGATAGTGATGAGATAGATAGTGGTGGTCCTCTCAAGAAATCTATCCGAATGTGCTCCCACACCTAGATTTGTAGTAGGAGACTACATTTGACTCCCACTCACCCCTGTTGCATAATGCGATAGAGCTCATCGTATAACTAGGCAAGGAGGGTACTCTCCCATGCCAATATGAGCAACTATGTCATTGTGCTCCCAAGCAAGTCTTGTACTATAGCCAAGAGGTTCCAAGGGAACCTCACTTAGAATGTGTCAAGGAGAATAATATTATATATAAGATGCATGAGAAGGGATTGGCACCATGAGAACACATCTGCTATGTACTAGAACTCTACTAGTACCCCACCATGATCAATGTCCATGAGTGCCTCATCACTCATGTCACTAAAAACCCTTAGAAATATAGCGACCTTCACTATGGTAGGCAAAGAAGTGATTGCCTATCCATCTATGGGAATGCAAAAGATACGGTACATGTCCTCAAGTGTAACTGTCATCTCTCTAGTCAGGAGATGCAAGGTATTAGTCTGTGCATCCCAACACTAGGCTAATGTTGTCATGTAGACCTATTGTGGCTGGTCCACAATGTACCCCAAAATTGAGGACCCACATTTTTTGCATGTGTTCCAAGAAGACCTAAGTGGCCCATAGGCTAAAGATCAAAGAAAAAAAAGCAAAACACCACAAGAAGAAAAAGTGTCGCGATATCATGACATGTTGCATTGTCGCGGCCAAAAAAAGAAAAAGTGTCACAATATCGTGACATGTTGCATCGTCACGACCAAAAGAGAAAAAGTATCGCGATATCGCAACATGTTGCAGTTTCGCGGCCAAAAGAGAAAAAGTGTCGCGATATCGTGACATGTTGCATCATCGCGGCCAAAAGAGAAAAAGTGTCACGATATCGCGACATGTTGCATCATCACGGCCAAAGGAGGAAAAGTGTCGCGATATCGCGACATGTTGCATCATCGCAGCCAAAAGGGAAAAAGCGTTGCGATATCATGACATGTTGCATCATCGCAGCCAAAAGAGAAAAAGTGTTGCGATATCACGACATGTTGCATTGTCGTGGCCAAAAGAGAAAAAGTGTCACGATATCACGACATGTTGCATCATCGCGGCCAAAAGAGAAAAAGTGTCGTGATATCATGACATGTTGCATCGTCGTGGCCAAAGGAGGAAAAGTGTCGCGATATCACGACATGTTGCATCGTCACGGCCAAAAGGGAAAAAGTGTCGCAATATCGTGACATGTTGCATCGTCGCGGCCAAAAGAGAAAAAGTGTCGCGATATCGCGACATGTTGCATTTTCATGGCCAAAAGAGAAAAGTGTCGCGATATCGCGACATGTTGCATTTTCGCGGCCAAAAGAGAAGAAAGAAAAAGTGTCGCGATATCACGACATGTTGCATTTTCGTGATTCAAAAGGGGCAGGCAAGCAGAGAAACAAGAAGTGTCACGATTTCGACATGTCCGATTTTTGCCAAGGTAACAGACCTGCATAGTGACGTGGACATAAGGACAAAATCCAATGAATAAGACAAGCATTATATAAGGAATCTTTAATGATTTGAAATCATTTAAGATGGTCGTTACACACGGAGGGAAACGGATGCAAGCCCATGTGGAGAAAATGAAACGAAGGACCACAAAATAGAAGCGAAGTCTTTTGGAAACCAAAATGCACGCATGCACAAGGGAAGGTGAAATGAACAACCATTGGAAAATAAAACAAAAATCTTCCTGAAGAGTTTAAATACGCCATTCAAAGAGGCCAGAAGAGGGTGGGAAACTACTGTAATTAGCGTTGCAGATTTGAAGGCAAGATAGCCATTCTGGACCTAGTTGGGTTGTTTTTCTTCCGTAGTCTGGTTTTTCTTCTTCATGGACATGGGTTGGAAATTTTTGTGAGCAGAGTTGCAGATTTGAAGGCAAGAGGGCCATTCTAGACCTGTTTGAGTCGTTTTTATTCCATGGACTGGTTTGGGAAAACCAGAAATTCTGCTATTGTAAAATGACACATTTTTAATGCAGAAGTTTTTAGGAATTTGCATCTTGTGGGCAAGAAAGAAGGAGATTCTCTTTGCATGCTATGGATTTAATGTCTATCTCTTTTCTCTTTTTCATATTTCGAGTTTGTAGATGGAGTTAATGCAAGTTTGCTTGGTTGCTTCATGTGAATGCTTGAACCTGAAAACTTATTTTAAACCCTAGGAACCAGCACTTAGTATATGGGGATTGTGCTTGTTTTGCAAGTCCAATAGGTTAGGTTGCATGCATGAAAACCTCACATATTCAGTTTTGTCGAAATAGGATAGCATCATACTGAATGCATTTTATTTTCAGTTTTCTGCATTTCATTTTCATTTTTCTGCATTTTATTTTTTCCAAAAATTTTAACTTATTTTAAATTTTTAGGCATTAAAAATAAACATTTAAAAATTTTCAAAATCCAAAAAAACAATGAACAATCACTAAAGTTTCATGGTGAAATAAACCAACATTGCCCCTTGTTTATAGTTACTTGCAATCACTAAGGTGTTCCAAGCATTTAAATTGAATATCTTTATTTGAGATTACTAATACACATATGCAAATGCTAATACAACGGAGACCTTGGAGAAGTTGTTTATTTAACTTCTTTGCAAGAGGGGATTTGGAACCCAAATCCTAAAGGAGAGTGTACTTTCACAACCGGGTGAAAATACCACTCAACAGATTGGTGCTAGAAGGAGGGCCTGAATTGTTTTATTTCATAGTGATTTAAATGCTATAGGGATTTAAATTTTGAATATTTCATGACCTATTGATTATTATCTTTAGCCCTCTTTTAACAATACAACCTTGTAGTGTTAAAAGGAGGACATGAATCACTATGCATTGTTCTAACGCTTTTGATTGTTCATACAAGAATAATGTGTTTTGATTTGATTTAAAAAAAATAAAAAATAAAAATTTGGTCTTGACTAACGAGGTTGTCTCCATGCAATTACTTTCATTTGATTTTAATGGATACATCTCTTGGTTGATGCTAACATGATTATTCATACATTACATGTTTGATATTTGCTAGTTGATTTCATGCTTATTTGTAAGGAATTATTTTTTGTCTAAAATGTATTTGTTGTCGGTATTATGCTCTTCACTTGCGTGTAATGCGATCTTGTGAATCAGAAAGCCTACAACACTAGGAGTATGCTCTTCACTTGCGCATATGCGATCTGGTGAATCTAAAACTTACATTTTTAGAATACTGTGTTGTCATGGTTCCTTCTTTCATTCATGACTAACAAATTGATTTTTGAAGTTATTCTTTGAATTTCATTAATTGCAGGATTTTCTGTGTGTCGCAGGTTTTCTTTGAGATATTGAGGGTTTTGTCAAGTTTTGTAGGGTAGTTTCATTTACAAGCTGGACCCACTGCATCGCATCACAACTAGGTCCAAAACAACTGAGGAAACCATATTCCAAAGCCTCTCACTCACTCATAGGAATCCAAGGAATTAAACCGAGAAAATTGTGGTCCCACCAGATATTCTTGTTATAGAAGATCCTTCTATTTCAAGCGCATCTAGCGGACTTGCACCCGTGGTGTCATTTGCCACTAGTGTACCAATTATCAATACCATTTCCATGGTTCTTGTAGGGTTATCATCATCGATTTTGAATCAAATGGCCCAACCTCCACCACCTCCTTGGTATGGAGCCCATAACATTCCTTTGAATATTGTAGGGGATATTCACGAGATCCCTAAGAATATAGAGAGATTTTTGCCCGAATACAAACCGGATGGCCCAAGGACCGCAGAAGAACATATTTAGGCCTATAGGGATGTTTTGATAAGATTGCAAGTTCAACATGAAGATGTGGCTTGTAGACTCTTCCCCATGAGCCTAGACCAAGTGGCCTACGAATGGTATATTTTCTTACCTATTGGTTCCATTACGTCATGGATGCAAATGGAGGATGCTTTTGTCAATCAATTCAAGTCACCATTAGATCCCACAATCATCTATAATCAGTTCATTACATGCAAAAGAGGCCAAGGTGAGCCAATCCGAACTTTTAATCAGAGATTTCAGAAGTGCTATAATAGAGCAATTCGACATTTTGCCATTGATCCCGTAGTAGCTTTGAAAATATATTTTGGGGCATTGGATCCTATGACGGCAATGTTTGCAAGGAAAAATCCTCAAGTTACCATGCTTTCTCTAGCCTACAATGAAGCTATGACCATTGAACAACAAATGACACCACAGGGTTATGGGTTATCCCAGATGCCTATGGTAGGACAATATGGTCCATATGGTCAAGCTCCTATGATGAATCAGATCATGGCACCACAAATATCAGGCATAAATGCTTTGCCTTATCAACAACCATATTCATCAACACCCGCTTACGCACCCAATCCAATTTCGATTCAAAGTGTGAATCCCTACGCAAATCAAGTGGCTCAAAATCCAACTCAAATGTTAAGTCAAGATCTCACCAATTACGTAAATCCTATTGGAACTAGCAATAACATAGCTCAACCAAAAGAGATTTATTTAGAGGTTGAAGAACTCAAAAAGATAGTTCACAAATTGAGTAATGATTTGGTTCAAAAATAGAAGTATGAATCCCATGCCCCTCACCCAAATAGAAACTTCAACAATAGAGGGAGACAGTGGAATACGAAGCCAAACAATGGGGGTGTGCCTTCCCCTATTGCTAATCAGATAGATACTTCTGCAAGACCAAGTCACTCTAGTTCCATTCTTAATATTTCTGATTTTGCATGGGAAAAGGGGTGTAGATTGCATAATACAAAGGAGCATAATGAAAGGAATTGTCCCGAAATTGCTAGGTATACCCATTGTCTCCAAGCTCAAGTGGATGATTTGGAACTTGTGCCAAATGAGGGTCCACCCCAACATCAACAAGGAGAGGACAAAATTTTGGTGGTGGAAACTCTATATCGTCAAGAGAGTGAGAATGAGGAAGGTGAAGATGAATTGGATGAGAAACATGTTGATGAATCAGAAGATGAAGAAGAAGTACTTGAGCGTCACAACTTGAACTTGGAGGATGATTACTATGATTCGTGGAAGAAATGGGAAGAATATTATCAATCTAAATCTTCTAATAAACTTGTTGTGTCAATTAATATGCAGGATAACTCAATTGCTTCCTCACATGAGGATACTATAAATCATATACAATTTGAGAAAGTTTTGGAAGAGGAATTCGAATCTCATCAAATTTTGGAACATGATAAGGATTCTACAACCATGAATCAAGAAAGAGAGTCATTTGCTTTAGATTCCTTTGGAGGAAAAGAAATTGAAAATCTTGATCCACTTACTTGTGCTACAATGATTATGCCATTTCAAAATGAGAAAATTACAAAACCTAAATCATTTGGGTTTGATATCATTGATGATCCAATTGAAAATCTCATGTTACCCAAAACAACCCAAGTGATTGATCACGGAAATGTGTTAGTTAACCCACCCCTAGATAGACAAGACTTATGGTTTGAAAGGGATGGGCATATTTTCAATTGGGTACCTAAGTTTGGTGCCTTTGATAAACGATTCATGGAGAAAGAACAAGTGCTACATGATGATGAATGTCATGAGAGAAAAGAGGAATTTTCAAATCCTCTTCAAGTAAGGTCAAATGAAAACATGCCAAAGGTAAAATCTCATCTTTTTGGTTTCACCATGCAAAATTCGAATGAAGATTTGCCTAATGAATGGTTTGATTCAAATATTATTAATGTTATGGATTTATTGAATGAAAATGAAAGCTTATTTCTACACCATGAATCAAAGTGCGGAATGGACATCTTAAAGAATAGACATAAAGGAATCGAA
This sequence comes from Wollemia nobilis, assembly GCA_028583015.1. NCBI lineage: Eukaryota > Viridiplantae > Streptophyta > Pinopsida > Araucariales > Araucariaceae > Wollemia > Wollemia nobilis. Next base: position 1,806,741 of record JAQPPZ010001808.1, read on the forward strand.
TATCAATCATTGTCTAATCAATTTGAAAACTTGAAACTCCACCATAGGATTATTAATGAAACTAAATCAAATTGGTATGGTGAGAGGGGCAAGTGGAAGTTTGTTTCTTTGTTTGGTTTGATCTTGTTTTTGTTGGATTCCTACAAAACTTGGTATGCGTATCACGTCATACGTCTTTTAAAGAATTCCAATCAGGTTTGGGATCCGAGAAAATGATAATCCAAAATTTTGCACCATCTTGCATTATATTGTACATTTGTATATACTTTTGGTTTTCGTGTTTTGGGTTTTGGATTGGATCTCACTTTGGTTTTAAGTTTTGTGTGTTGGTCCTTTGGACACTTTTGGTTTGTTTTGAAAAAAAAAGAAAAAAAAAAAGAAAAAAGAAAGCAAGATGTCAACTTAGGTCCTTATGAATGTTGACTAAGACTAGGAGAATATGAAACATTGGAATTGTATTGCAGAAAGCTCCATGAATATCGCAAACACATTAAGGAATATCGTTTGGAACTTGTGATGCATGAAGTTGTCAGTTTTATAAATTATGGCAAAGTAGGTGGTATACTCCATCCGCATTTCAAAAGGAGCAATGCATTCATATCTCATGTACATTCCGCATTGCATATACATTTCATCTCGGTTGCATTTTCATTTCATGTACAATCATTGAAAAGGTGTCGAATCCTCTTAGGGTTATTACATAACATATATTAAAAGGATCCTAAGGTTGGGAAGCCGATGCTCGAAACTATTTGGAACCAAGCACGTTCTACGCATATTAAAGAGGATCTTGAGCAAAATGGTCAAAACCATACTTGGAAGAAAAAGTGAGGCGAAAGGAGTATTTCGTGTCTGTCCTATCATGCAACATAATCCTTAAAACAATGGTTTTTACCACTCCCATAGTGCTTAAAGCCTAAAATCAGAGTATTAAGGATAGGGTTAAATCCCCATCGAACTTAGGTTGAGGATCCAACTCCTCAAAGCTCTGATTTGACCTTCATGAAGTAGTAAGGATAGGGTCTAATTCTCATATCGCTTAGGTTGAGAATCCGATTCCCCAAAGCTTCTATTTTGCCTACTCAAGAACTTGAAATTCCAAAGAAAATATTTTTTATTCTATTTTTCATTTCTTTATTAATATTGGATTGGAAGGATCGTACTACATGTCCCTTGCAAGGATGGGTAGTCATCCCTAAGGTCCAAGAAATAAAAAGTAGAGCAAAATAATGGATTATGGGGTTAATCTCCACTAGGGCTATAGACGCCTGGCTAGCAGTGGAGTATGCTCATGCATGGCAACATGTCTTGTCTAAAAGCAAGACCACTGATTGCTCAAACGGACAAGCTAGCCTGACGGTTTCATCCATAACAGGTTAAATCATTTTGTTCAAGATGAGGTAATGAACTCTAGATCAGAGTAGTAAGGATAGGGTTAAATTCCCATCTTGCTTAGGTTGGGAATCCTATTCCCCAAAGCTCTGATTTCACTTACACTTGCACATGGGTTCAAGATGGTAGTGACACATAACCAACTTTGGGATCTAGTAAATTAATTCAGTATACATATTTTTGGTCCTAAGAGGGTTTGACAGTTTTAATATGTTTGTTCATGATACTAGAAAGTCTGAGCCTTTGCAAAGCAGGTTGTTATATCTCTAACATAGTTGTCATACGTCAAATCTTGCACAAATCATTCATAGCCTTGCATACGAATCATAAGTGAAACTGACAATGGAAAGTTGAACGAGTTTCAAACGATAGGGAATGAAGCACATTGCACACACCAAGTTGATGCTTAATAATTCTAATGCTTCATGTATTTCTCATCTAGTTTTATTCTTGGGATATTTGCTGACGCTTGTATTTGAGTCTGTGTGTTTTTAGGTTGAGTTCTCACCGAAATGCTCGGGAGCATTTTCCAACAGAGTCACCATTTGTTGTGGCTGCTCCACAACGTACCCCAAAATTGGGGACCCACATTTTTTGCATGTGTTCCAAGAAGACCGAAGTGGCCCATAGGCTAAAGATCAAAGAAAAAAAGCAAAACACCACAAGGAGAAAAAGTGTCGCGATATCGCGACATGTTGCATCATCACGGCCAAAAGAGAAAAAGTGTCGCGATATCGCGACATGTTGCATCATCGCAGCCAAAAGAGAAAAAGTGTCGCGATATCATGACATGTTGCATTTTCGTGGCCAAAAGAGAAGAAAGAAAAAGTGTCGCGATATCGCGACATGTTGCATTTTCGCGATTCAAAAGGGGCAGGCAAGAAGAGAAACAAGAAGTGTCGTGATTTCGTGACATGTTCGATTTTCGCCAAGGTAACAGACCTGCATAGTGACGTGGACATAAGGACAAAATCCAATGAATAAGACAAGCGTTACATAAGGAATATTTAATGATTTGAAATCATTTAATATGGTCGTTACGCACGGAGGGAAATGAACGCAAGCCTATGTGGAGAAAATGAAACGAAGGGCCGCAAAATAGAAGCGAAGTCTTTTGGAAACCAAAACGCACGCATGCACAAGGGAAGGTGAAACAAACAACCATTGGAAAATGAAATTAAAAGCTTCTTGAAGAAGTTTAAATACACCATTCAAAGAGGCCAAAAGAGGGTGGGAAACTGCTGCAAGTAGCATTGCAGATTTGAAGGCAAGATAGCCATTTTGGACCTAGTTGGGTTGTTTTTCTTCCATAGACTGGTTTTTCTTCTTCATGGACATGGGTTGGAAATTGCTGCGAGCAAAGTTGCAGATTTGAAGGCAAGAGGGCCATTCTGGACCTGTTTGAGTCATTTTTCTTCCATGGACTAGTTTGGGAAAACCAGAAATTCTGTTATTGTAAAATGACACATTTTTAATGCAAAAGTTTTCAGAAATTTGCATCTTGTGGGCAAGAAAGAAGGAGATTCTCTTTGCATGCTATGGATTTAATGTCTATCTCTTTTCCCTTTTTCAGATTTCGAGTTTGTAGATGGAGTTAATGCAAGTTTGCTTGGTTACTTCATGTGAATGCTTGAACCTAAAATTTATTTTAAACCCTAGGAACCAGCACTTAGTCTATGGGGATTGTGCTTGTTTTGCAAGTCCAATAGGTTAGGTTCCATGCATGAAAACCTCACATCTTTGGTTTTGTCGAAATAGGATAGCATCATACTAAATGCATTTTATTTTCAGTTTTCTGCATTTCATTTTTCTTTTTCTGCATTTTATTTTTCTAGAAATTTTAACTTATTTTAAAATTTTAGGCATTAAAAATAAACATTTAAAAATTTTCAAAATCCAAAAAAACAATGAACAATTACTAAAGTTTCATGGTGAAATAAACCAACATTGCCCCTTGTTTACAATTACTTGCAATCACTAAGGTGTTCCAAGCATTTAAATTGAATATCTTTATTTGAGATTACTAATACACATATGCAAATGCTAATACAACGGAGACCTTGGAGAAGTTGTTTATTTAATTTCTTTGCAAGAGGGGATTTGGAACCCAAATCCTAAAGGAGAGTGTACTTTCACGACTGGGTGAAAATACCACTCAACAAGACCTAATCCACCATTATGGTGGGTAGTCTCAAGACATAGTCAAGGTCCACGACCCTAAACCAATAAAGGTCTACTGGCTCCCACACCCGTGCAGTCAAGGTCTGAGGGGAGTGTCACATAATCCATCATAAGTCAAAAATTAAAAAAAAATCAAAGAAACCAAGCAACAAGTCCAAAAACAATAAAAAATGCACTCAAAATGCTCAAAAAAATTCAAACTTGCACTTGAAAATTAAAAAAAAATCAATTAAATATCAAAAAACCAATTAAATCAAGTAAAATTTCAAAAAAAATAAAAAAAATTTAAAATTTTTCCAAGGTTCATTAGCCATTATTAGCATTCGTAGTCGTGATTACAGCCACAATTTTCATCCATGGCTAGCACCAATGGTTATTTTTTTGATCGTTGGAGTTTGAACCTAACCGCGATTAATAGCCACAACCCCTAATTGGCCAATTGGGAGCTACGACTACCACCTGCGGCTAAGGGAATTGACCTTGTTCGATGGCAATTCCCACCCCACAAATCCCCAAAAATTAAAAACCCACTCCAGTAAGCTAACCTAGATCTAATCCTAAGCTAGGGTGAGGTTAATTGCCAACAAGTTTAATGAGGTTCATTTATCCCATTACTTAATGTGGTTCATTTTAAACTAGGAAAATTTAAAGAGAGAGATCGAGATGCTACCTTTGAAGAATCGGCTCCACCACTAGTGGAAGCCTGAGATTGGTCTACCATGAGGTCAGGTAGCAGTTTTGCAAACGTTTTGTATCACAAGTTATCTTTCTCCTATCAAAGCTCTCATTGTCAATATTTCTTAGTAGGAAATAATGAGAAATAAAAAACTTGATTTTATTTTATATTTTACGCTTTGTCCTTAGCTGTAGCTATCAGCTATGGACATAGTTTAGGGTAACACTAGCGACGACTATCAGACGTAACTAAGAAATTTACCAAAACTAGCTACGGCTAACAACTACGGCTAGAAGACAATAATAAATGCTCCAAATTCTAACCATGAGGAGCTTCAAAATGCATAATAAAAAATATTCACCAATCCAAAAACCTTAAAAATTATAAAAATAACAAAAACAACACATAAATAAAAATTCTAATGCACCTCGTATCTATTTATTTACCCTATACACTTTGTGGTTGCAGTGACTTGCGCTTCATGCAAGCTGGCATGATGATAAAATCACCATAAGGCCATCCTAACTTAGCTCGAATTAGAGATATCACAAAAGAACTCATTGGTAGAAAAGTCTCCGATTATATGGTTGAGGACAGAGGTAGAATGAAGTGGAAACAAATAAGAATTCAGGGATTTCAAGTGGAATCAAATGATCTTTGTAACATTCTCGAGCAACAGTTTATCCCCATGAGACCCAAGGAAGATCAAGTGACCTAGGATCCTACGAAAAATGGGTAGTTCATTGTTAAATCAGCTTACAAGCTTCTGCTTGATGATGAGGATTTTGTCCTCCAAAAGGACTTAGTTTGGATAAAAAATTTAATTCCAAAAATTATAGTCTTTTCATGGCTGGTTATCCAAGGAAGAATTCTAACCATTGATAATATGATGTGTAAAGGTATTTGTATCACTAATCGTTGTTATCTGTGCAGGGCTAATTGGGAGACCATTTATCACATTTTCCTTGAGTGCCCTTTTTTGTTGACTGTCCTAAGTGGGGTTTTTCAGGCCTTTAATATTTCATGGGTTAAACTAGCCATCGTACTTGATTTGTTCGTCCAATAGCATTATCCATTTTCAAGCAAAATACTTACATACATGTGGAAAATTTGTCTCAATCACTATCTTTGGAAGGTGTGGTTAGAAAGAAACCATAGAGTCTTTAATGAGTCTATCCATGATCATCAAACTATAATTTCTAGGATCCTATCCTTTGCTAATGAGTCTTTAATAGCTGTAAACCTTATCTGCAGGAGATCACGATTGTTCAATATTTAATCTTAACCTTGTTAGATGAGTCGGTGCCTAGGGTAGTCAACCCTAGAGCCAATGTTAAGTGGTATCCACCTCCTATGGGTTGGTTTAAGCTTAATTTTGATGGAGCAACTAAGGAAAATTTTGGTAGAGCAGGCGCTAGTGGCATTGTGCGAGATCATAATGGGAATATGATGCTTGTGTTTTCTAAATATTTGGGAACAAGGACGAACAACGAAGCTAAAGCTAGAGCTATGTGGAGAGGCCTTCAAATGACTCAAGACTTAGAAGGCAATTTTATCATAGAAGGAGACTCTATGCATGTTATAAATCTCCTCAATAATTGGAAAACACCTCCTTGGAGGATTAAAACAATTGTTGAAGAGGCTAGGATCCTTTTCCAGGGAATATAGGACAGAAAAGCCCAACATGTCTTTCGGGAAACTAACAAAATTGTTGATAAGCTGGCCAATTTGGGTGTCGATGATGACAAACTTTTTAAATGGGAACACGGTGTCCCGAGTGAAGTAGAGGAGATTATTCAAGAAGAATGCCAAGAATGATAGTCGAATTTACCAATAGGGAAGGCACTGTAAGTTCGAAGGCTAGGAGTATTCCCATCTCTTTTTTGAATTGGACTCACAATAAAAATTATCTGAGCTGTCAGTCTTCGTGGATGTTGCTTGGAAATACCACAAAGACTAATGGGGATTATCACATGTCAGATAACATGAATCCTAGGCATATTAGTAATTTGAGGTTGGTTGATAATCATAGGAAAGGAAAGAAATGGTAATATAAGACTTCGAACCAAAGCCACGTGGACCACCAGATAGCCACCACCATAAATCTAGCCAGTAGGTTCCATTCTCCAAGGCTGATTGGCCAAGCTAGTATGTGGTACCAAAGCATGTAATATATGGAAGAAAGCAATTACAAAAGAATTATTAAGAGTAACTGTCAATACAGAGCTTGTGGGAGTTTTTTTTAGTACTCTGCTATGTGTGTCTGCAGCTTTTTGTTTCTCCATTGTATCAAGGAAGGGATTCATGTCTGTTTCTTTTTTGTAATTATGAGGCATGTGTGTTTTCTTGGGGTATACCAAAAATGTTGTATGGGAAGTTTATTTTTGATAACAGGCTATGTGCCTTACCGGATGTAATGTCTTTGGTGGCATGTAGATTTTACATATATAGGATCCTTAGTAAGGATATGTTCATCAATAGCCCTGGGATGATTTTTGTAAAAGGTTTTGGGTCAACCTGTAAAACCTGGTATTAATGCTATAGTATCTTATCTACCAAAAAAAAAAATTAGTCATCATTGAATTGAAATGTCTTCACTTCAATCGCAAAGAAGGCCATGGCGACCAGACTATCCCATGGGAACGAGACGTTCATTTCAATTCTTCTATGAAATTTTTAGCATATCATCGAATATAGTGATTCACCACAAGCTTAAATAGAATTGCTATCATCTTGATTTCCTAAGAAGGCCATTGTAGCCAAACTCCTTCGTAGGATAGAGATATACAATTACTATCAATGGTTGAAATCACGACTATAATAATCCTTACCATATAACAACATGCACAGGTCTTGAATTGTCCAAAATATTCATCTTGGTCAAGTGACTTGTCACTTTAATTAATTGTCCTTTCCCTCATTGACTCATCTCTTGAGAGGGTAGTCATAATATAAAATTCATAATCAAAATCAACAAAGGATAACTCGATCATGTCAAACTAAATTCGTCTTATGGATCATTGCTAACAACTATCATAATATTACCCTTCTGCTAGGAAAAAAACAAATATGCTAGTTTAAAGCCTTTTAGATATCCACCTATCGAATCAATTGTGTAGCCCTAATGCTACCTAATTATCGTTGGACACGTGAAAGTTTTACAAATTTAAGCCTTCCATCCCATTGGAAGCAATGATTCTAAGATGTGAATCCTTTGTAGGACTGGGGCATCTAATGTTGATCAGATCAATGATCATCATTAAACCTATAACATGGCTTTAAGTGATCCATTTTTTCTCAAAATTATGTTTTCCCACAATTCATCCTAAAAGGGGCATCCGTAGACACCTAAAACGCATCATGTTTAGGAGACTACTTATATGGGCATCCTTGTAGACCATATGAATGACCTTAGACCTTCCAAAGGCTAAGTAGTGGTTCTAACCTCTCATTTTATGCATCCTAGACCTATTCAGTCTTAGCCATGGATGACAACCTAGCCACATTGAGCAACCATGACTAGCTCTATAACTATCTCGACCTCCCGAGCCAAGCCAAATTTATTGTTACAATTGCATTTGTAGCCAATTTAAGTGGTTTGGACTACGAATCCTCTAGAAGGTTCCATTTTGCTACCCCAGTCTAGCATTTATTGATCTTAGCTCTCTTGGGAAGCTAAGATTGGGATTGGGGAGTCTATGTATAGACCCCTCAAAAAGGCCAAAATCCTGATCCTGACTGCATTGTAGTGAAGCCCTACCAAAATAGAGAGTCAATTGCAACTTGTGAAGAGTAAGGAGATGCTACCAAATTCTAGTTTGACACCTAGCTTTGCAACAATGGAGCTTCTAAATGTTTAAGAAGCAAACCTCACAATTCCACATCAATACAACATAAATCCACACAATTTCAATCACCAATCTACATCTAGACATGAGGGCGACCCTTGACCATTAATTCCTTGGAGGATTTGAGCATTCCCAACCATGCTTTCAAGAGAAAGAAGAGGTTTCCCATATCCACAGCTATTAACCATGGCTAACAGATCTGGCTACATTGAGCACCCATGACTAGGTTTTGATGCTCTCTTTCCTCCATTTTAGCTATAGATTTCCATTTCCAGTTATGCAATTATGTTAATATAGCATAAATTAGTCTTGTACCAGACATTTCCATGATTCATTAGCAACATTATAGGTAGCTTTACCTTAATTTGTGTCATATTTTCTTGGTTTCATAAATCTCCATAGAATAGCTTATATTCATGCTTTATACTTCAAATTACATGTTATATTAGCTAGGTCTATATGTTTTAAGGTATGCTTTGCACTTATTTAACAATTTCATAAGCATATTTACACTTCTTTGCACATTTGATGTTTCTTTCAAGTATTTACTTCATCTTTGGAATTTCTTGAATAATATCCTCATCATTAGAGGATTCCTATGCAATTGATGTGTTTTATTGTTTCTTGCACGTAGGTGTAAGATCCTTCAAATCTTTAAAGCACTCTCAAATGTCAATTCCTCTTAACAATGGAGATGGAGGCATCCTGGTAAGCCCTCATGCAAAGTTGGTGGAGATTTAAGGAGCACTTAGAATATATCACCCCCATTTAGGGGCTTTTAAACCATTGTAAACATGTATCATTTGGTATCGCTAAGAGGGACGTAAATGTAACCAGATATCATCATTATTAATGCAAAGGAAGCTTACTTTTCTTGTAAATTTTATTCATCTATGTTCTTTACTTTCAATTTGATCATTGTGTTGCAATATTTGTCGATATATGCTCTTTAGACCATTCTACACTTCCACCTACAAGTCATATCTCCCAAGTCTCCTTCCTTTCGATCCTCAATATTCGTTTCTCTTCTCCCTTTCCTTGCTCTCCATTTTTTCTCGAGATCATTCTAGCATCCAATACTTCCACCTTTACCAAACAATTGTTGGAGGACTGGCATTCATTAACCAGAGTGCACACATTTTCCTTCCCACCAGAGTATGTGGGCAAGCCATAACCTAAGAACAGTGGTTCCATGATCTTAAGATTTAAAACATAATAAATCCAAGGGTCTTCAACTTCAGTTTTTCTATGATTTTGTGACAGCTCAACAATATTCAAAATGCACCACTCGAAGTCACTAAAATATTTTTCTTTAATTTTATAACGCAAGCACCCCAAGAGGGTGTATGTATTTATATACATATAGGCATATATGATCTTAATTTCCTTCATGGTAAATTGGAAACGAGCACTCCCAAAATGAACCATCATTAAAATTCACAATGACCAATATTAACATTCTTCTTTCATTTAAAGAAATAAAGCATCCACATATTTATCTTTAAAAACTTATATACATATCATACATACATACATACATACATACATATACATATACAATATATATATATATATATATAATATATATATATATATATATATATATATATATATATATGTAGATATATATCTTTTCACTATTTCTTTCCATTGAAACTCTCTTACCTTTATGGAATCTATCCCATAAGATGGATATAGCAAAAGAAATCATAACAAAGGAAAATTATCAATGGCAACCGAACTCCCTACCAATCTTGGGTATAATTTCTTAAAAAAGTCATGATATACTATTAAATGAAAATCTTTCAACAAAGTTTTTTCATTTCTAATTAACTAAGTCAACACCTCATTTCATTAAACATGACACATAATATTTCATAAACCAAAAATCTGCAAGCACAACATTCTATCTCATCTATAAGCATCATAGTCAATCATGAATTTATCCAGTGAGAAGTGTGCCAAGGGAGGGTCATGACATCCTACCCCCATTAATATTAACACAATCCTCTATGTTCTTAAGATAAACATAAGGTATCAATTACATAGTATCCTCAAACAAAAATGGAAAGTGCTTTTGCATGTTTGCTACTTTTCCCAAGTAGCATTCCTTTTAGTGTAACAGTCCCATTGAACCTTGCATTGCTCTAGGGTTCCCTTCCTCATATATTTGGATTAGAACTCAAGGATATTTATTGGTCGAACCTCTATAGCCTTGAGATTCATCATTTGTAAATTAGAAAAGTCCCACACATGCTCAGGATTAGCAACATACTTTTTAAGCAAAGATATGTGAAAAGTGTTGTGAATCTTGGATAAATTGGGTGGTAAGGCCAGTCGGTATGCCACAAGACTAATCTTATCTATGATTTCAAAGGGTCTAAAAAAGTGAGGGTCTAGATTTGTGGACTTAATTGCACTCTTTCTTGGCTTTACCCTAAAAAAAACTTTGTTACCCATAACAAAATCTTTTGGTGATATCTTAAGATTGGCATAGCTTTTTTGATGGTCTGCAGCTTCCTTCAACCTCTCTCTGATCACTCTCAATTGTTGCTCCATTTCTTTGACCATGTATAGTCCAAGTACAATCCAATATTCTGGATTATCCCATGACAATGGTGTTTTGCATCTTCTACCATACAAAGCTTCAAATAGAGCCATGCCTATGGTCGAATGGTGATCATTATTGTAGGAAAATTCTACCAGATGTAGGTAATCCTCCCAATGAGATTTTTTATCCATACAGTACATGCGAAGCATATCTTCTAGCACTTGATTTACTCTTTTAGTTTTCCCATCAATTTCTAGATGATAAGCCAAACTGATGTTCAATCTAGTACCAATGGTGTGATGCAAGGATTGCCAAAACTCATATGTGAATTTTGGATCCCTATCTGATATGATTACCTCTAGAAAACCATGAAGCCAAAATATTTCTTTGGAAAATCTATTAGCCACAGCCATGACATCATCCTTGGTGTTCCTGGGTATAAAGTGTGTAACCTTGGTCAGTCTGTTGACCACTACTAGAATTACATCATGTTGAAACCTATTTTTAGGTAGCCCTACAATGAAATCCATTGAGATCACTTGCCATTTTTGCATAGGTACATCATGCGGATACAATAGTCCAACAGGATGTCTATTTTCTAATTTTACCTTTTGGCACTCGAGGCATTGAGTGAAAAACTTAGTTATGTCTCTTTTCATTCCTGGATAGAAGAATGTCTTCTTCATATTCTCTCTCATTTTTTCCCCTCCTGGATGATAAGAATACAGATACCTATGAGCTTCATTCATGATCATTTTCCTTAGATTTTTGGTCTCAAGAATTACTACCCTATCCTTAAAACATAAGAAACCATCCTTGATGCAAAAATTCTTGTTTTCATCTAGTTTCCTCTCCATCCTTTCCTAAATTTGATTATAGTATGCAATCTAAATTTGCATTACTTTGACTTGTTCCATCAAGTTGACATGGATGCAAGACAAAATAGCTATCTTCTCCTACTTAGTGCATCAATGAATTTATTCTCCTTTCCCTTAATATACTCAATGCCAAAATCATATTCAACAAGGAATTCCATCCACCTCCTCTACCTAGCATTGAGAAAAGGTTGAGTAAATATGTATTGTAGACTCTAATGATCTGTCCTTAGCTCAAAGGGTCTACCAACTAGATAATATCACCAACTCTTGAGAGCAAACACTACAACTACCAACTCTAAATCATGGGTTGCATAATTAACCTCATGTATTTTTAGTTTTCTAGATCCATAGGCTACCACTGCTTCTTCATGTGAGAGCACTCCTCCCAAACCTTCTAATGATGCATCTGTACAAATAGAGAAACTTCCTTGAGGAATTGGTATCTTTAGTATAGGAGGCATAGTAATATTTTGTTTAAGAATTTCAAAAGCTACCTCACATTTATCTATCCATCTAAACTCTTTTCCTTTCCTATGAAGGTTAGTTATTGGGGAGGTAATCTTGGTGTAATCCTTCACATATCGCCTATAGTATCCGGTTAAGCCCATGAAACTTTGAACTTCTATCACATTTGTTGGCGACGACCAATTCAAAATAGCCTCTATTTTCTTGGGATCTACTATGATCCCTCTTTCTGAAACAATGTGTCCTAAATATTGTACTTATGACACATAAAATTCACACTTTGATAAATTCCCATACAGCTAATTTTTCCTTAATAGCTCTAGCACAATCTTGAGGTGCTCATCGTGCTCTATCTTGTTTCTAGAATATATCAAAATATCATCCAAAAATACCAAAACAAATCTATCCAAGTACTTTTTGAAGATGTTATTCATAAAATTCATAAATATCGCTGGAGAATTTATTAAGCTAAAAGGTAAGACAACAAACTCATAATGTCCATAATGATTTTTAAAGGTTGTCTTGTGAGTATCCTCCTCATAGATTCTCAATTGGTGATATCCTGATTTCAAATCAATCTTTGAAAATACTGTGGCATCTTTGAGTTGATCGAAGAGATCTTCGATTCTCGATAGAGGATATCTGTTCTTGATAGTTGCCTTGTTCAACATTCTATAATCTATGCATAATCTCAAGGAACCATCCTTCTTCTTTACAAATAATACTGGTGCACCCCAAGGTGATACACTTGGTTTGATCAATCCTTTCTCCAGTAACCCTTGCAATTGCACCTTCAACTCTTGCATTTCTATGAGATTCATTATGTAAGGAGCTCTATGGATGGGTTTTGTTCCAGGTTGAAGCTCAATAGTAAATTCAAATTCCTTTTTAGGGGGTAATCCAGGTAAATCCTCTGGAAAGACATCCCTAAATTCTTGAAGAATTGGGTGTTTCTCAAACACCTCTTCCTTCTTCTCTTTATCAATCTCGTTTATCTTAACTACATAGACCATTCCTCCTTTCTTTATGGTCTTTTTAAGTTGCATTGCTAACATAATTTGAGGTTAAAAATCCCCTTGTAGGCTATACACCCTTTGCACAACACCCCTATCTTCTGTATACTCAATCCATATATCCTAAAATTTGAGTACTGCCTTATGCGCTTGCAACCAATCCATTCCTAGGATTATGTCAAAAGCATGCAGAGGTGCTACATACAAACATCCTATTGTTGTTCCACTAGGTAAGTCAATTTCTATCACAGGGTAACATTGATTAACGGAGTAGGTTTATCATGAACCATACTCAACCTTCCACCCATGAGCCAATATTATTGGTCTTTCTAAAATATCTTTAGCTAAACTAGTGGAAATAAAACTATCTGTAGCACTATTAACAATCAATATTTTAACATTCCTACCAAAAATATTACCTTTAATCAATAGTGGGGTGGCTTGACCATCAAGATTCTAATTTCTTATAGCTGCATAAATCTTGTGTACGGGCTCATTAGGTGCAATTTCTTTGTACATTGGTTCCTTTCATTTAGAACTCATTCATGTTCTCCGTGGGAAATTACTAGCATAATGTGGCCCTCTACAAATATAACATCCTTATTTTGGTCCTGGATGTTATTTCCATATCTATCCCTCTCTTGTTTTATCTACAAGTGGAGAATTAACCTGTCCCTATGATGGTCTATTGTTACCTTTTTCATGATTTTTGGAAGTACGATTCTTTCCTTGGAACCTTCTTATGAACTTCCCCTATTTTCGATTATTCCTTCTATCATGCTTAGAGGAATATTTGTTTGCCTATTCTTTTTCCCACTTAACAAAACCTGCGCTATTCCTTTTCCTTAATGCTTCCATGCCCTACTTGTCTAACCCTTCATAGTAAAAATAGGATTTAAGATATGTTTTAGATTTCTTGGCCAAATCATAGGCCTTTTGTAGAGTAGTAGGTTCCCTCATATCTACTTCTTGCCCTATCCTAGGATCCACTCCTAGTATAAACTTGTGAACCTTCATTTTCTCATTATAAGTAGGCACATATTTCAACAAATTGATAAGTTTTTGGTATTTTTCTACTATTCTAATTCCCCGATGAAGCTTAATGAACTCATCAAAATTATGGGAATAAAAATTTCCATGAGAAATCTATATTATAAGGACTCTACAAATTTATTCCATTTTATATCGACTACTATTGCTAGTTTCTGATCTACACTAAGAGTTTCCCACCAATCCAAACCATCTCCTTGCAAATGTAATGTGGCATAGGATGTCTGAGTGCCCAAGGAAAAATTCTTCATATTGCAATAGGTTTCTATTTCCTTCAACCATGCCTCGGCCTTATCACCATCTTCCTCTCCATTAAACTTGGAATATTTCAAATGTTTCATCTCTTTTCCCAACTTGGCCTCAAGATGAATCCTAGCCAGTTGTGCCTCAGTAAGGGGTTCATTTTCCTATCTCATTCTAGAGTTACCCACCTGTGTTTCCTAATTCAACATGACATCCAACAACTATTTTTGTGTTTCTACCTATTCCTGAAGTAGAGCCACTATCTCAGTAATATTTTCCCTTTCATTACTAGGGTTCTCTGAACCTACATTCAGGGTTCTATTCTCTACATTATTTTATCATGTCTACCTTGTCTATGGGGAAACACTCCCTCTTCTTCTCTTTGGTGGTATTGTCCCTAGCCACACACATAAGAGATGGTAGGAATTTCATTAGCAACTACTTTCAAATTTCTCCTCCTACTATTAACTATTTTTCTATTCCACTCTATTATCCAAACATGTTTACTTCTACTTGTTTTCTCCATTTGTTATGGTTTAAATATGTTGTCTATCACACATTGCAACTAGTCTTATGCAGTGAACCTATTCCACTACAAACCATGCTATGATACCAAATATCACAACCCAAAAATTTCCATCCTATTTTTTTAATACACATTTATTATATCCATAGGTCTTCTAAACTCTATGCTCCAGAAACTAATACTAAAGTTATTCATTAGTAATTTATCTAGTATTTCCTTGAGGCACACCCATCCTTACACCATACATCATTATTTTCATGTATGAGTACTAGGTGTTTATATGCAAGGTCCACTATCCCTCTCATCGGGCCCAATGAGCTAGTGAAGACCAACCCCTTTCACTCCTTTGAAAGGCACATGCTAGCTTCCACTCTACATAAGTCCTTCTATGTAAGTGGTGTGTGCATATAGAGATATGACCATCCTTCTCACATCCATTTGAGCTAGTCATTCTCACATTCGAGCCTCATTCCCATCTTGGTCCATCAAGTATTAAGGAATCACACTCTTAATCCCTTAACTAAACCACTTGTAATTATCCATAAAACCCACATAGGGATACCAAAAAATACCTCACCCATTCATATTCACTTTATATTTTAGTTAAAAATAAACCATTTAACTTTTGGGAGCAAGCCTATCTCCCTTTACAAATAAATTCTCTACCAACCCAAACTAGAATAAAATACATAGATAATCACTATTAGTCCATGCAACCAATGAACAATAAAGAACCACACATTCTTATTCTTAACAAATGGGCACAACCATGTTGTCCATCACTTACAAGTATAACAATTATACAAATTATTTCACATAATAAGCAATATAGAAATATCCTTGTAAGGAACATATAGAAACACTCCAGATTAAGAGGGTCCTTCAACTCTTCATATTCTTAAAACCAAAGATCCAAATTTCACCACCAATGCCTAATAGAAGTCACATAGGTGGAGTGGGAGTTTACACTATAGATGTCTTCGTATATCTAATACAACACTGGAAACCCCATCCACAAATCCAAACCCTGATTTACTTGCTTGCATAGTTTACCACATTCCTACAATCTCAATACATGAGGTCTTGGTAGAACACCTGGGAGTTTCCTAAGAAAATATTCTACACAAGTAGTAAACTAATATATGTACTTCTTCAATATATTTAAAAGTAAACATACAAGAAGTAAACACTTGAGTTGCACTCTAAGGGAAATTCTATTCTATCCTGAGTTCACAATTACATAAACATCTATATTTTGCGGGCCAAACATAGGTTAATTTTTTTCCTATTTTGTCACTACTTGTGCATTTAAATTGTCAATCCAGGGAGCTTTGTAAACTTTAGAAGTGTATCGTACAAGGTCACTACAATACCCACTTTGATATGAGTATGACTAATTCTATCATTGGGGGGTTTAAAATATCGATATTCATTCATCCACACCACAATAATTTATGTATAAATAATTAAATCCTTAGAAATCAAATATTCATACGTGCATAATTAACTAGACATGAAAGTAAGTTCACTATGACAATGAAAATAATAGTACAGAAAGCAAACCTATGAAATCAAGAAATTAATCTAATAAAGCACAAGTAAAAGGGAAGGAATACTGGCTTGGAGTGGGCCCAGGCTCTAGCAGCTCCCTTCTAGCTGAACATGCGATTAGGAATTATCAAAATTTATTATGATTGCAAAAGAATTAATACAATGCTTCTATCTCCTCAAAATGATAAATATATTCTCAATCTGGATATCTATCAGAGAGGTCTATGTGTGTTCATATAGCACACACACAGATCTTTTGTTACAAGGAAGTTACAACAACAGTTCAATCCAGACTAAACTGGGATAGTCTGGTAAACGCAATCGATATTTGCTAAAAATAGACATTGTTCCTAATGGTGGCATGTTCGATGATTGATTCATGATTCACCTGGTGTAGGTAATACATTCTTGTCCATTGGTACAATTTCCAAAATTATCTTGCATGATGTGGAATTGGAACTGCACTAGTCAAAATTGCCCATGTCTCTTTATCTGGTCAATTGGCAAAAATTGGAGGCGCCTTCTCTATGAGGAAGGCACCTTCCTCTTGTGCTTTGGTAGGCACCTTCCTTATGTGGAAGGTGCATACTGATGTTGAGCACCTTCCTCATGTGGAAGGTGCCTACTAAGATCGGGTGCCTTCTTCATGGGGAAGGCACCTACTGGTATTGGGCATCTTATTTATGCGGAAGTCGCCTTGCCTTGCATGGGGCATATTCCTTATGTGGAAGGTTCCTAAGTATGTTGGGCACCTTATTTATACGGAAGGCGCCTTACTTCTGTTGGAACCTTCCTTAAAGAGAAAGGCACCTAACTTCTCCTAGTGCCTTCCTTGAAGAGGAAGGCACCTAATCACCATGCCTTGATCCTGAAAGAAATAGAGTGCCAGGTCCATGAAGGACCTCGACTGATCCAAATCTGTCAAAACCAACCACATTTTCACAAAAACACACATAAAAACACAAATTAGATAACACACATAATTCTATTAAATAATTACATAATAATTTATAAAAGTACACAGTTCCTATTATATTGCCACATAATAATCAATGAAACTCATACAAAATATGAGCATTTTTGAGGCTCATCATCCCCCCATGCCTAACATATGCCATGCCCTCATGGAATCAAACTATAGGTAGCCATTCATACTCCTAATCATCATCATTTTCTAATAGATCTGGATGTACCTACAGCCTATGATTGCTTTTTTTGGGGACCGACATCGGGAGGTGTGGTCTTTCTTTTTTTATGTGGAACTGTGGTGTTGAGGCGACTAGTTTCTATTATCTGCTTCTTCTCAATCTGTTGACTCTGCCTATTTGGGTTTCCCACCCTGGATGCTACTGGAGGTGGTATAGCTAAGGTGGCCCCTGCTGCTTGGAATGCAGCTTCTATAGCCTACCATAGGTTAGCATCCGAAGGCCTGACAACTGCAAGAGGGATGTCAAAATTGTCCCTCCTGAGACAAACTACCTAGGCCTTGGGAAATTGGTATGCTTCAGGGGTGAGCCCCATATTTTCATTTACAATGGAAGTGGCTTCTAATTCAGGCCCATATACCCCCCATCTCTCAAAATATCTCTGTATTTTAGAGGGGCATCCTCGGGATGACCCATAAATCTCCCAAAAATGATCGTCATCCGTTGGATTAACATAAATACCAGGGTCTCCTTGGACATTCGAAGCTGATTTCCTGGCATCCTTTGCTACCACAATCTCTTCATTCAGTTGTTCAAATCGCTTCTACCTCTTTGCGAATGGCTGCATATCCCACTCATCTTCGACCAGATCGGTGAAGGTCACCTTTGCCTTATTTTGAGCCGTCATGGGCCCTTTTCCTTTGGCCCTTGTAGAAAGTGTGGTAGCTCGAGTAGGGGGTTTCTCCTCCTTCTCAACGGGTGTCTCTTCATTGCAAGGGACTTGCTATTATGTCCCCAGAGCTATCCCTCCTTTCTCTAGTTGCTCTGGTGTCGGTCCCATAGGTCCCTCAGTCCCTCCTTCCTTAGGTTGAAGGAATTCTTCCTTGACCCTTGGTTCTGTCTGTGGTTGTTGGTCTACACCAGGATCTGTATCACTCAAGTGTATAATAGGGGGCTCTGTTGGGCTTCCTCTCCCATAAATCTTGAAAATAGAGGAATTCTCCCTTGATTTTGGGCTACTTTGATGAGCATCCAACCAGAATTTCCTCGAAGAGAATACTTGTTCTAATGAGGTAGGGGAATTCATAAGGATCTCCATCACCCAGTTGGTTTGAGTGGGTGAGATGTGCCCCTTCCTCTATGAAATTAGGCAATGGTGATTGCCCTCTTTCCTCTACAAAATCGGGCAATGGTGATTGCCCTCTTTCTTCTACAAAATTGGGCAATGGTGATTTCCCTCTTTCTTCTACCTCCTCTATGGGGCTTTCTTCATCTTGCCCTTCCCTAGTGGCAGAATCTTCTTGTCCTTCCTAGATATCATATTCCTCTGCATTGGAGTCTTCCTTTTGTGCTTCTGCATGGCAAACTAGTGTTGATATCAACCCGTGGTGAGCCAAGGTGGAAGGCGCACCCTTCTGGTATCGAGCTGCTTCCTCCTTCAGGGCATTTTCTAGGTAGAAGGGCACATTGATTTTTCTTCCATGCACCACATGATTTAAAAAATACACATGATTAACATGCAGGTGGGAATATTTCCTTGTGCATGTGAAGAATCGAGCAACCTGCTTGAACATCTTCTACAGGTTCATTGGAAGTCTGCTTTTGGGTAGGCCTTCCTTCTCTATCTGTACACTTTCTCCCTCCAACAATAATTTGGTGTACTATTTCAACATACCACCCTTGTATATGCTCTCGCAAATGAGAGGTAAGTCAATCACCTGGGAGATGTATTATAGGGTGATCGAAATATACCTTCCATGCACTTGAGCTACTTTACCTCTCAAGGAGGTAGCAAATTCCTTAGCTTCCTCCATATCCTGGTTTTGATAGACTAGGATATAGTAGTCAAGCCATCCCTCAACTTCAAACTGAGTCTTGACCGCTCCCCTGATCCCTTTAGTGCCACTTGGATCATTTTTATTTACGACATGGTTCTTTGATCGTCCTCCCATGGTGCCTTCCTTCATCGCTCCTCTATTTTCCTACCCTACCTTCTCAGGAAGGCGCCTAACCCTAGCATTCAATTTTAGGGTTGGCAAGGTATGAATCTCGAGCCATAATGTTGGAATGCTGTTTTGGCCATGTGGGATGCATGATTTTTATGGCGGCACTATTTTTTGATACTGCATAGTTCATGAAAAATTATATAAAAATTTAATTAGAATTATGTGCGTACCTGATTGGATGCTTCGTGCATCATGGAAAATAGTGATTCATTGGCTTGTGACATGGAGGATGGGTATTTTATATGAACAGATTACACTGGACTTCATTGCTACATTTTTCAAGGTTCAATGCCGAAGACATACTCCTAATTGGCTTGAAAAACCATCTCTCCATCATCTTTGGGGTATGCACAAAGATCCCACTTTGTAACTTTGCAAGATTTTTGTTTGGGACAGATTTCCATCATGTGGGGTGATGGTGCTGCCCAATCATGTGTTGATATCATTTGAATCAAGGCACACGTGAAATCAAAGCACCATCTATACTCAAAAGGTGCTTTTGATGCCTTCCTGATGCGAAAGGTGCTTTAAATGACTAGTGCATTCCCTAGGTGGAAGGCACTTTAAATGACTAGCACCTTCCCTAGGTGGAAGGCTATTCGACTTGACGGTGCCTTCCTACTACAGAAGGTGCTATTGAAGAACGACATATTCTTGCTACAGAAGGTACTTCTAAGAAATGGCACCTTCTAGATGTGGAAGGTGCTTTTGAAGAACAACACCTTCCTGCTGTGGAAGGTGCTTTTGAGAAATGGTGCCTTATAGCTATGACAAACACTTTTGAAGAATGACACCTTCCTATTGTGGAAGACGCTTTTGATAAATGGTGCTTTCCATATATAGAAGGTGCTTTTAAAGAAACGATGCCTTCCTACTACAGAAGGTACTTTGAATGGATATGCCTTCCTGGGGTACAAGGCGCCTTCATCATATGTATATATATATATATATATATATATTTGTTTTCAAGGTGCCTTCATGATGCGGAAGGTGCTTTCTCTTGAGATTATTATTATTTATTTATTTATTTTAGGAACCCTCGACAGGTGCCTTCTTGGAGGAGGAACGCACCGTTCCTTAAGTGGAGAGTGTTCTTTGAAGATGAAGGCTTTCTGCAAGGCATTTTTTCTTAGCAACCATGTCGTGATAATCTAGGAAAGGGTGATCAAGCCTCCTTAGAATTACTTCATGCTGCTCTAGCATCTTCCTTCCAGGCCCGACGTGTGATTTTTCCCTTAGAGGAGATTTTGTTGCCATCCCCAAGCTTGGATAGATGCTGCTTCTAAACTATATGCATAGGTGGTGGGATGTTGAGTTGGTTTAGGCCTGGTTTCCTAGATACCTATTTTTCATGCTGTTAGGCCCTTCACTTGCAAAAAGCAAACAAAAATAAAGAAAAATACAGGCAGTTAGACACATTTCATGCCTGTTAGACCCTGAACTTAGGATGCCTACAGCTTGCATGCGGGCATCGTCCCTGCAAAACACACCATAAGAAATAAGAAAATCTAAACTAACTGATGTTGGTGGATACCTCCATGTACACCATTCTACTTGATGAGAGTTTTGTCCATATTTACAAGGATGGGGTCTCCCCCATTCCTGCTTTGGACTCCACCAGTAAATTCTCGGACGTGTTGTAAGGCCGCAGTCGATGGCCATTAACTGTCAATACAACGTTGATGTTGTCAATGGTCCTGACACACATAACATCATTCTTTATGAGCTCTACCACCTCATATGGTCCCATCGACCTCTGCATTAATTTTTCTTTCTGTTCTTGGAACCTAGAATCGTACAATAACACCCATTATTCCTCCTAGAATTACTTTAGCTTAATGTGATGATCATACCACTATTTTCTTTGCTTTTGTATGATATATGTTCTTTGTAAAGTATCCATTCGTATTTTGTCCAGCTGATTCAGCTTCCGAACTCTTTATTTTTGAGCTTCTTCCAAGCTCAAATTTAATTCTAAAGAAGTTATCAATGTCTTAATATCGAACTCGATGGGCATCATTACACTATTCCCATAGACCAGCTGGAAGGGTGTGAATCCTATGGTGGATTTCCACATGGTTTTATACACCCATACTACCTATGGTAGCCGTGTAGACCAATATTTTTTATGTTGCTGCATGGTTTTTGTTAGGATGTTCTCAATCTATCTGTTCATCACTTCCACTTGCCCATTTGCCTATGGGTGGTAGGGTGTAGTCTTGTTTTTTTGAATTCTATATTTCTTCATCAACTCCTCGATCAAATTGGAGGTAAATTGAGGCCCCTGGTATATTGTTATCTCTCTTGGGACCTCGAATTGTGTAAAAATATGAGTAAATAAGAAATCAACGACTATTATTTCCTTCAAATCCCTTAATGCTTGAACCTCCACCCACTTGGTGACATAGTCTATACAGACTAAAATAAATATCCTTCCTATCAAATGTGGATTAATTTGCCCCAAAAAATCCATGCCCCACTTATCGAAGGGCTCCAGGTGCACTTGAGTTTGAAGGGGCATTTCATCTCGATGGGTTGGTCTACCCATTATTTGGCATTCATTGCACTTGCTGGTGTAGGTGGCCGCATATTTAAATAGATTGGTTCAAAAGTACCTAGCCTATAGGATTTTATAAGCAGTTTGTTTTCCCACAAAGTGTCCTCAACATGGTTCATCATGATAAGCTTTCAGTATTTTTGAGAACTCCTGTTCTACTACGCATCTCCTTATAATATGATCACATCCTATTTTAAATCAGAGGTCGTTAACCCATAGAAAGGAGGCACTCTTCTCTATTATCGCCTACTTTTCTCAGGAGGAGAGAGCAGGCAAGGTTCTTCTAGTGGCCAAGTACTTGGCTATGTTTGCGTACCACAATGTTTGTTTCCTGATGGTGAACAAATGTTAATTTGGAAACTGGTCTTCCACTACTACATGATCTTTTGGTATCAATCTGGATAGAAAATTTGCTACTACGTTGTCCTTACCTAGTTTGTCAACTATGGTTATGTTGAACTCCTATAATAGTAGAAGCCATCTGATAAATCTTCCACCAATAGCCGGTTTGCTCATTAAATACCTGATGGTCGCATGGTCCGTATGGACGAACACCTGGTATCTAGTAATATAACGGTGGAATTTATTTATGGCATGCACAACCACAAGGAACTCTTTCTTTGTCACTGTGTAGTTGATCTCAACCCTTGCCATGTTTTTACTGACATAGTAGATGGCATACAATTCATCACCATCCTTCTGCCTGAGGACTACTCCAATCACATTGTTGGATGTATCACAATAGATATGGAAGGGTATGGCCTAATTTGGTCCTCTTAAAACTAGTGCAGATACCAAATTCTCTTTGAGCGACTAAAATTCTCTTTCATAGCCTTTTGTCCAGTTGAACTCCACATCTTTATACAATAGTGTGTGTAGTAGTTTTGCAATCTTACTAAAGTCGGCGATAAATCGTTGGTAATACCCGATAGATCTGAGAAAAATTCTCACCTCTTGCTACATTCTGGGGCTAGGTAAGTCCTTGATGACTTCAATATTTCTTTGATCAACATTTATTCCTTCCATAGAGAGATGGTGTCCCAATACGATGCCCTCTTGCATCATAGTAAAGCACTTTTCATTACTAAGGGATAAATTGTTTTCCTCACTTCTTTCGAGCAATCTTTCCAAGTTCGTCATTACTTCTTCAAAGGTTTCTCCATAAAATATGAAGTTGTCCATGTACACTTTGACCGCATATCCTATCATGTCTGAAAATATGCTAAGTACCACCTTTTGAAAGGTGGTTAGTGCATTGCATAACCCAAAAGGCAACACCCGATAAGTAAATGTTCCCCATGGGTAGGTGAATGTTGTTTTATCTTGATCTTCTTCTCATATTTGGATCTAGTTGTATCCACTAAATCTGTATAGGAAGGAGAAGTACTTTCACCCCGAAAGTGTATCCAAGACCTGATCAATGAATGGGAGTGGGAAGTGGTCCTTTTTGGTCGCTTTATTCAATAACCTATAGTCCACACAAATCTGCCACTTCCCATTCTTCTTGGGAACCACCATAAGCGATGACACCCACTCACTATCAGAAATGAGATAAATGAATCTAGCAAACAAGTTTTTTTGTAGCTCTACCTTGATACTATCTTTCATTGCTAGATTCATTCTTCTTTGTGACTGCCTGCTTGGAGTTGCCTACTCTTCGAAGTATATTCAATGGGTATAGATTTTTGGGTTGATACCTTTCATTTCTGAGTAATCACATACAAAATCCCATTGGTGTTTTACCACGAGCTCCTCCACTTTTGTTAGATATGTGGGGATCAACCCATTTTTGATGTTTAACGTCTTCCCCGACCCAACGTTTATCTGTTGACCATGGTGGTTTTGGGTGCCGACCAATGGTGACTCAGACATGGTGATGGAGGATTCTCCCTGGAGGAATTACATGATAGTGCCATCCTCATATTCATCCTCTGCCAATTCATCCAATGCCATCACTGGCTAGATTATGGACATCTCATTGTCTCTGCGCTCGGTCAATGTAGGATATCCCAAAGAATACATGGATTACATGAGGGTTATGGCCAACTCCTCTAATTGCCTAAAAAATAAGCTTTCATGACATCAACATCCTCCTTGATACTAGGCAATTATGGGCACAATCGAGTCTTATGATTTAGTTTGCAAACTGCGCATACTATGACCTTGTTTTTTGGGCATGCATTCTTTGCATGCTTTCCTCTACATTTTGGGTAGAAATAAGCCAATGCTGCTTTGTTTTATTGCTTATTTTTCTCCAACAACAGTGTGTCCATTTGCAATACCAAATATGAAAGCATCTCACTTTTCAAATCTTCCAGCATGTTGCCTATATCTATTTTTGTGATCGAAGTAGTTGCTTTCATGGTTCTAGAAGTGGTCTTGCCTCTCCTTATTGAGTATTTCTGGCATAATTGTTGGATATCTTCCATAGCATACTAGTAGATGTCACCTTCAAAAATCATGTTGAGTGCTTCTAATGATTTTTTGTTAAGTCCTCTCAAAAATATGCTTTTAAGAGACTTGTCGGCTAACTTCGCATGAGGAGATCATTGAAGATTGAAATTGAATCTCTCCCAGTACTCCTCAAGAGACTTGTCTTCTTTCTGCATCATGCTCAAGACCTCCTCTCTAGAGTCTCTTGCTCTCTTGAAGTCTTGATATTTCTCTAAAAAGAGCCTCTTCATTTGATCCCATGTAGCAATGTGTTTATATCCTAGACCATTGAACCACTGTAGAGTTGCATCGTCTAATGTGGAAGGAAAGAGCTTCAACTTCTGTGTATCAGATTTGTAGTCCACAGACCTACATAGAACATAAAATTTAAATAAAAATAGGTTAGGGTCCTTGGTTGGGTATCATTTGAAGGTAGGAAGGTGAGTAGGGGATATGTTTTTCATTTTGGTTTCTCCTACTCTTTCCTCAATTGGGAAACTAAAGCCAGATGAAGACTCTTCATCGGACATTTTTTCAAGAAATGTGGTCTCTAATGTAGTTCTTATGGCCTCACGATCGTTTAGAACTTTTTGAGTCAGGGCTCTGAAATCGACTGGTGTTATCATCCGATCCTCTACAACTTTCCACAATAGGGCTTCCTATGAGGGAGTCCTCTTAAATAATGAGTTTACAATGGTTCATTCTTCCCTAGGTTGGTGGTATGAGGAAGCTCTTTGCACAAAGTGAGGATTCTCACTCCAGTGGAATTTTGGTGACAAGTCTAAGGAATATAATTCAAATTCAAAGTGTTTGGCTGATTCAAATTTTGGTGGACTTTGTTTTACAAAATGACCGTCAGGTCCCATTTTTCTCGAGGAACTCATACAAATTCAGATGGAAGGTTTTTAAGGTATTGCAATTAATCTAGTAGAGGTGCTTCCTCGGTAATGGTGCCAAAATGTTGCAGGCCAAACACAAGTTAATTTTATTCCTATTTTGTCACTGACCGTGCATTTAAATTGTCAACCCAGGGAGCTTTGTAAAATTTAGAAGTGTCTTGTACAAGGTCACTACAATACCCACTTTGAGATGAGTCCGACTAATTCTATCATTTTGTAATTAAATAGATTACGTATGAATAATTAAATCCTTAGAAATAAAATATTCATACATGCATAATTAACTAGACATGAAAGTAAGTTCACTACGGTAATGAAAATAATAGTATAGAAAGCAAACCTATGAAAGCATGAAATTAATCTAAGAAAGCACAAGTAAAAGGGAAGAAATACTAGCTTGGAGTGGGCCCAAGCTCCAGCAGCTCCCTTCCAGTTGAACATGCGATTAAGAAATCTCAAAATTTATTATGATTGCAAAAGAATTAATACAATGCTTCTATATCCTTAGAATGATAAATATATTCTCAATATGGATATCTAATAGAGAGGTCTGTGTGTGTTTATATAGCACACACACAGATCTTCTGTTACAAGGAAGTTACAACAATAGTTCAGTCCAAAATAAAATTGGGATAGTATAGTAAACATAATTGACATCTACTAAAAACATGCATTGTTCCTAACGGTGGCACATTCACTGATTGGTTCATGCTTCTCTTGGTGTAGGTAATATGTTCTTATCCATTAGTACAATTCCTAGAATTATCTTGCATGATGTGGAACTAGAACTGCACTAGTCAACATTGACCACGTCTCTTTATTTGGTCAACTGGCAAAAATTGGAGGCGTCTTCTCTATGAGGAATGTGCCTTCCTCCTGTGCTTTGGCATGTGCCTTCCTTATACATAAGGCACATACTAATGTTGAGCGCCTTCCTCATGTGGAAGGTACCTACTAAGATCGGGTGCCTTCTTCATGGTAAGGCACATACTAATGTTGGGTGCCTTATTTATGTGGAATATGCCTTGCCTTGCATGGGGTGCCTTCCTTATGTGGAAGGCGCCTAAGTATGTTAGGAACCTTATTTATATGAAATACACCTTCCTTATGTTGGCACCTTCCTTGAATAGGAAGGCACCTACCTTCTCTTGGCGCCTTCATTGAAGAGGAAGGCGCCTACTCATCATGCCTTGATCTTGAAAGAAATAGAGTGCCAGGTCCATGAAGGACCTCGACTGATCCAAATCCATCAAAACCAACTACATCTCCATAAAAACACACTAAAATACACAAATTAGATAACACACACAATTCTATTGAATAATTACATAATAATTCATAAAAGTACACAATTCCTATTATATTTCCGCATAATAATCAATGAAACTTATACAAAATATGAGCATTTATGAGGCTCATCACTATATATGGAGGACACAACCATTAAAAATATCACTTATAGTTATCAATAAGCTTCCAGGAGAAATTATTAAAGAAAACACTATCTTTAATCTAACTTCTAAGATTAGACATAAGAAGTTCTTCTCATCTACATGCACCTAGTATTAATGACACCAGTTCTTTTCCTACGTAAACACTAGCAACAGTTTCATAACAAAAACTATTAGCACTCACCATTATTTTGGCATGAATATCATACATTCAATTGGATTTGTGTCCACAAGTATCTCGAGCTATCATTTATCTCACTTACCTAGGATTTCTCCAAACTTGTCATTGATATCACTTACCAACAACTTAGTATAATAATCCTTTGATACTCTTGCATTTTAAAAACATCAATCAAATTCATTCATTTAACCATCCTATGAATTCATTAATCAAATGAGCACAGTTATTACATTCACCTTTCATTAATCTCTCCCATCATTTATCGGTGGGATTAAATCTTAAATGAACTCCACAACATCAACTAGGACTATACTCACTATAGTCTAACAATATGACCTCATTATTATACTAAGATTACCAAGTCCATGACTGATAATTTCCACATAATTATTTATGTATAATCTCATTCTTATACAAATTCCACAAATCAATAACAACCAAAGTTACACAAGCAATCACTATTTATATAAATTTCATTCTTATACTATTTTCTCAAATCAATAATGCAAAATTTTACTCACAATTGCTATCTATATATTCTCATACATTTTTCAAAATAAAGACCACGAATTAGATTCCTCATCAAATACTGAAATTGATCATGATCAAATGAGAGGGAACTTAGGTTTAGATGTATCCAAGAGACCAGTCCTACTTGACCATGGAGTCAACCCAAACGTCTACTGTCACTATCCTCTAGAGTCCTCAAAATCAAAATAGCCACATCTCTAAAGATGTATCTAACATTCTTGGGCACCTCACAACCAACCAACCATTTCTCTATTCCACATCACCCCCATTCACATACCACAAGAGCATTTCCTAGTTGCATATATGGTCGAAGGAGTTTGGTTGCAGGTTGGTTAATCATTTGTAGCTTGGTGTACCCAGTTAAACATCTAGCTAATTCATGGTTACCCTAATTTAAGACCATCATTTAGACTGATAACCCATGAACCGATGTTCGGGTGTACAAACACTCTAACTAAGCACCATATATTCAAAATGGAGGATAACTTCCACTGTGATAATCATCATTAGACTTCTATCAAAGATAACTTAGACATATGTAGTTTTACTCTTCTAATACCATCTATGGTCCTACCATAGATTCAAATTTCAAGAACTAAACTCTACCAACTCAAGAAAAACCAACTTCATCAAAAAGCAAAATACCTCAGTATAAATACCTAGTGAGAATGGTGCAATTTCCTCAGCAATATACCACCTACAAGTCCTATCTCCAGAGTCTCCTTCCTTTTGATCCTCAACCTTATTTATCTTCTCCTTTTCCTTGCTCTCCATTTTCCTCGAGATCAATCTAGCATCCAATACTTTCACCTTTTCTAGGTGCTCATTGGAGAACTAGCATTCATTAACCTGAGCACACATATTTTTATTCCCACTAGAGTATGTGGGAAAGCCATAATCTAGGCACAGTGGTTCCATGATCTTAATATTTAAAACATAATAAATCCAAGGGTCTTCAACTTCAGTTTTTATATGATTTCATGACAGCTTGACAATATCAAAATGTGCCACTTGGAGTCACTAAAATATTTTTCTTTACTTTTATAATGCAAAAAACCCAAGAGGGTGTATGTATTTATATACATATAGGCATATATGATCTTACTTTACTTCATGGTAAATTGGAAATGAGCACTCTAAAATGAACCGTCATTAATGACCAATATTAAAATTCTTCTTTCATTTAAACAAATAAAGCATCAACATCTTTCTTTAAACACACACACACACACACACACACACATATACATATATTCATTATTTATTCCAATTGAAACTATCTTACCTTTATGGATTCTATCCCATAAGATGGATATAAAAAAAGAAATCATAACAAAGGAAAGTTATCAATGGCAACCAAAATCCTTGCCAATCTTGGGTATAATTTCTTAAACAAGTGATGATATACTATTAAATGAAAAGCTTATAACAAATTTTCTTCATTGCTAATTAACCAAGTCAACACCTCATTTCATTAAACATGAACTATAATATTTCATAAACCAAAAATATGCAAGCACAACATTCTATCTCATCTATAAGCATCATAGTCAATCATAAACCAAAAATCTGCAAGCACAACATTCTAGCTCATCTATAAGCATCATAGTCAATCATGAATTTATCTGGTGAGAAGTGTGCCAAGGGAGTGTCATGACACTTAGAACTTGGACATCATACAAAGTAACATATATGGACCTATGAATACACCTTTCATTTATGGAACTAGGTAAATCTCTTTATTGATGATTTCTATGGATATGTATGGCTAGATAATATTTTACCAAGGATGTGGACTTTAAAAGGTTTGAGGTATTCAAATATATTTTAGAAAATTATCTAGAGAAGAATATTAAGTGTCTTATATCATACAGGGGAGGTAAATACATGAGCAATGCCTTCCATAAATTGTTATCTCTTTACGAGATAGAATATTAGAAGGTATTTTCACTACACCCTAGAGAAAAATAGGATATATAATAGAAAGAATAAGGTAATCATAGAGAAGACACACTATATGACTCAAGCGAAGGGGATGAAGCATGGATTATGGGATGATGTTATAACTCATACAATATACATCATCAATAGGATTATCACTAGATTTGTCTAGGGTATCACACCTCTTGAGAGGTTTATAGGTGATAATCCTAACATTTCTCAATTCTATATCTTTGGGTCTTCAACATGATGTCACATACCTAAATATATTCAATAAAAGGATGAACCAAAGAGTTAAATATACATTATTCATGGGATATTTAGATGCCACTAAGGTATGTCATATTTATGATCCTAAGAAGTATAAGATCCTTATTCTAAGAGATGTCTTTTTGATAAGGTTTTTCTAGGGTATCCATATAGTCTTTCATCTGAGATTTTTGCATAATATCCTTCTAATTCTTTGATTGACTTAATATATTGTTTAGATATTCCTATTGGTTCTATTTCTATTAGAAAATATTGTTTATTTTCAAGTGATGGTTTATTATATATATATATATATATATATATATATATATATATATATATATATATATATATATATATATATATATATATCCTTTATCAATAAGCACCACATATAATACCTTCAATTTTGAATTTTTGGTATATTGAACTTGGCACACTAGTTTGAGTGTTTTAGGGTTGCATGAAAATATGAGTGATAAGTATGATTTAGATTCTTTAGGTTTGGCTTATAATGTTGATTTTCCATAGAATTTTCCTTGTTTTTATTTATTTTCTCCAACACCTAAGCAAATTCAAAATATTTTATAGGATGCATAACATTTTTTATATATGGAGTGACACTAGAAGGCTCCTTCTTAAGAATTGCTCTTGAAGGTTGATCATTCTAGAGATAATTTCATATTTTGTTAGGCTAAGATATGCCTAGAGTAGGAATATGCCATGCTTGTGTAGTATAAGTTCTTAATTAAGAATAGGACATGGTAACTTGTTCCTCTTTCAAAAGGGAAGAATATGGTTAGATGAATATATTTCTATAGGACCAAGTGCATCTCATATGATTATGTAAAAAAAAATAAGACACACCTTTTTTCTAAGGGATTCTCTTAGTGTGAGGGACTTGAATATTTAGAGATACTTGCTCTAATTTCTAGTATGCATTATGTTAGGATGATTCTTTCTATTGTAGATTTATTTGGTTGGAAGCCACATCAGATGGATATGAAGAGTTACTTCTTATATGGCAAAATTCAAAAGGATATCTATATGAACTATCCTCATAGTTTTGAGATTGAAGGTCCCACTCTCTTAATTTATTGGTTTACTAGGTCCTTGTATGTATTTAAATGTGCATCCTATGCTTGGTATGATAAGATCAACTTTTTATTCTATAGCTGTGAATTTTGGTTGTGTGAGACCAAACATTATGTTAACATCAAACATTAGGATAGAGAGACTTTGGTGATTTTTCTCTATGTGGATGACCTTTCCATTATAGGTAGCTCTCCTACCTTGATTTAGGACATGTAGTCATGAATTCATATTTCTATTTAAATGATAGATTTGGTGATTTTGCACTATTTCTTGGGGGTTCATATTGATTAGACTACTTCTAGGATCAATATTTCATGATCCAAGTATTCCTTGGATCTTCTTTAGTACTTTAGGATGGATTATTGTATGTCTACTTGGATTTATTTTACTTTAGGATTTAAGATTTGGGATGATTGTATGACTCCTTTAGTGAATGTAACTTTATATTAACCTCTTGTGGAAGGTCTCCTTTACCTTATCCACATGTGGTCTAATATTGGCCTTTATTGTTAGTTATTGCTCTAGATGCATGTAAGCCCCTTGAAAGAGTCATTGAATGGTGACTAAGAGGATTTTAAAATATATAATCGGTACTTATTACATGGATATTTATTATTTAATTAGTTCACCTTCGATTTTAGCAATATATTTTATATTTGATTAGGTCAGTGGTTTGAATGTGTAGTGTTTCTCTATACAATTTATGTTCTATTTTTATTCCATCCTTATTTCGAGTAGTTATCCTCAATAAGATTTATATTTTATTTGTGTTCCATTTATTTTTTATTGTACTTTATATGATAGTCTATTGTATATTTATCTTTGAAAAGTTCTAAATATTGTGTTACCAATGGGGTACTTATCAGTACCTAAAATATCATTTCCAAAATCCAAGATAACCCATGAGTCTTTTTATTTTAATTTACTCCAACGTTACTAATAAACCATGATAAAACAAGATGTTCATTTAAGTCAATTTTGAAAAGTATTACATCCATCACTAAACTTATGCATGTCTATCTGGTAAGACTTACTAGATGTAGATCATTGAATTGGCTAGGTTTCCTTCTTGTATAACCTATGAGATAGCTCATCTCTTTCTATCATTCAAAAGTATATTTTTACACCAACTCAGCTATCATTCTCATTTATTTTCTTTTCCAAATGAGCTAGCTACCATATTTACATTTTGTTGAAAGAGTTCAATGCTCAACCAAGCTATCACTCTCATTTTTCCTTTAATGAGTTAGCTTACTCCATCCCATCCATTATAGGAGAACATCCCAATCCTTCCTACCATACATAGATCTATCAATGTAAGTGAAGTGGGTGCTTAGTGAGTGATTAATTAACTCCCAAAGTGAAATCATCTAACATGGGTTCATTAAAAAAGTTTTTAAGTTGACAAACTAGTTTTCTCACAGTAAGGGAAGTAGAGAGATACAAATCTGCTCTAGCATCTATCACCATTCAGCTAAGGAGGTCAGCCTAATATGTTTGGTTATACATTTTAAAATATCCTCCATTGATTGAGATAGAAGATAACATAACATCCATGGTGAACTAAGTTCCAACTTTTACATTTCTCAATAGCACACCAGACAAGAGGGTCTAAAACTTGAAACAAGCATTCGGTAAACCCATAATCCTTTAGGAGACTCTTCCCTTATTGGTGAGTTTCATTAAGGTATTACATAATTCATAGGTCAACCAATATAAGGCTTGTACCAATTAATCTAAATATTACCCTTAATCATCTAACAATACACTTTCATTCAAAATTAGACTACTCGCTTTCCCATAAATGTGTAAGCAAAAATATCTCTAAAGCATACAAATTTCATGGAGCTCAACACAAAAAATTCCACATAATCATCTTTCCCAAAAGCATAACATTTAACATACACATAAAATATAATAACTACATAACATCTTTCCATTTCTTCTTGGTAGATAATAGTATTAATTACAAAATAATCTATTGCATTCATTATTTTTCCACCATTGGTGAAGTCTAAAAATGCACAATTTACAACATTTCTTCCCAAGCGTTGGTCACAAGATTCCCTAAGAATATAACATTTCTTTAATAATGTAGAAAAGACAGCAATGTGAAGCCTTCACAAACTTAGAATAAATCTAACATAATCGTCCCACTTGTACTACTAGCAATCCCTGGTTAGTCCTCCACTTTGGTCTCTGCATCGCAATATGTGTGGTCTTTTTTCCATAAAAAAATTATTAAACATAGTCCATTATCTACTAAGTTTCAATAGAAGACTAATCTCAATTATATAAGAGACATGTCTTACCTTTTCCTTGCCAACAGGTTCAACATTGTTAAAAACATATTTAAATCTCTACATTATCAATATTTTTTTTTCTTTTAATAACAGTCATTTTTTCTGAAATCACTTCTATCCATATCCATGTTATACATATACCCTACTATACATTTACACAATTATAAATTCCTCTAATGAAGTTAAAGCATTGTCAAAAACACCATAAATAACTTTATATAGATATTCATCTATCTTTAATGTATTCCAAAGCATATCCAACATCAAGAAATATGTGCACACAGTCACACCTCAAAGTGCAAAAGCAAAGCTAAACTAAAATATCAATCTTTAAACACAGAGTTACAAATGTTCATACCCACGAGGAATTCCACTAACTAGTTGAGATAGATCGGATCCTCACATAAATCCTACCTTGTAACCCAACTCTATGGTTGAATAAATAGCTCAAGAAAAATATTCTTGATTTAATTCAAGCTTTCCCAAGTCTAGCTGCCCTTCCTATCCATGCTACCCACTTTGTAACGGAAACAAAAGAACCCCTATCCTAAAAAATTGCTATCGTACACACTAGATGAGCACATAGTCATGGTAAGGATGATCCATTGCTATTTACTATTTCTTAATGCATGAATGTATACAACTATCTATTATTTCTTTAAAGCATGGATGTCTACAACTCTCTATTCTTTCTTTAAAGCATGGATGTCTATAAATATCTATTCAACGATTCTTTCTGATCGAGTCCTTATTTAGTGAATTGGTGTCTATGAGGATACATATTTGAATGAAAACTTAAAATTAATAAAGAATTTTAGAGATCCTATACTAAGACTAATTTAGACCAACAACATAACCAACTACAAACATCTCAGATAAAACAAATCTTTAATAATTCCTTTCCTTCATTAATCACAACACTCTCTGGGTTCTTTTCCAGAATCAAGCTCATCGAAGAAGTTAAACATCTAAGTTTCATAGTGGTGCAAAGAAGACCTCAGTAACACATACTTGAAGCTTATGACAAGAAAATTTCAAGAACAAAAATAGTAACTCCTTTTGTTGTTGACTCCTCTTCTTCATCCCTTTTCGGTCACCTAAACCACTACACTTTCTTTATTTTTCTTACCTCTAAACTTCTTAGGATACTATGCCCTTTTTTCCTCGATAATTCAACTATTCGGTGCAATCGTTAAACAATAGTGGTATCGAACGGTATGCATACACATCCCTTGCTATACGAAGCACATGGTTAGACAAGTCATATACCGATAGGAAACACTACACTACAATATTAGCAAGAAGTACTTGTCATACATATGTTGTGATTATGATCCACAACAAACCCTCCTAGCAACATCCCACATGGACTATAGTTTCCACCTCCAAAATATACGGAAGTAAAGAAACATAGGTTTATATAAATAATTTTATACATAGCTATATATATATATAATTTTATACATAGTTATATATATATATATATATATGTATATATATATATATATATATACATATATATATGTATACATATATATATATATATACATATATATATGTATACATATATATATATATATACATATATATATGTATACATATATATATATATACATGTATATATATGTATACATATATATATATATATATATATATATATATATATATATATATAGGTATGTGGATGCCATGGTAGCAAGCATTACAAGTAAAACTTAAAGAAGTTCAAGTTACCAAAAGGATACACTTATACAAAGGTCTTCTTGTTTCAATAAAAGATAACATAAGCTAGTATTTTATTATGGTCCTCTTTACTTGTATTATTTCCCTTAACCAATACAATTTCTATATAAAGGCCATAATAGTTGAACACTTTAACTATTAAAAGAAATTGTTAGTAAACAAGCTTCAAACTAACTCAATATGCTTGCCCAAGCAAGTCACAAAATAACTCCTCCATCCTCAAAAATAGCACAAACACATCCAAAACCATTACAAGGATAAGCTTACCAAGGGAGGGTCATGACATACTACCCCCCTTAAGCTTAACACAACCCTCTTTGTTCTAGCAAGTTTTTTTAAGCGTCTTAAACCAATTACACATTATTTTTAAACAAGAATGGAAATTGTTTTTGTATGTTAGCTACTTTCTATGAAGTAGCATTTATTTTTGTATAGCAGTCCCATTGGACCTTGCATTGCTTCAAGATCCCTTTTCTCAAAGATTTGGATCAAAACTCAAGGATATTTATTGGTTGAACCTCTATAGCCTCTAGATTCACCATATGCAAATTAGAAAGGTCCCACACATGCTCAGGGTTAGAAAAATATTTTTGAAGAAAAGATATGTGGAAGGTATCATGTATCTTGGACAAGCTAGGTGGTAAGGCAAGTCGGTATGCCACAGGGTTGATTTTCTCTGAGATTGAGAAGGGTCCCATGAAATGAGGGTCTAGATTTGTAGATTTAATGTCACTCTTCCTTGGCCTCACCCTTAGGAACACCCTATCACCCATTGAGAACTCTCGCGATGATCTCTTAAGATCAGCGTAACTCTTTTGTTGATCTATAAATTCGTCCAACCATTCTATTATTAATCTTAGTTGTTGTTCCATTTCTTTGAACATGTCTAGTTTGAGCACAATATGATCTTCTAGATTATCCCACGACAATGGGGTCCTGCATCTCCTACCATATAGTGCTTCAAAAGGAGCCATGCCTAGAGTTGAATGATGTCCATTATTGTAGGCAAATTCCACCAGGTGCAAGTAATCCTCCCAATGGGTTTTTGGTCCATGCAATACATGTGAAGCATATCTTATAACACCTGATTTACTCTTTTAGTTTATCCATTTATTTCTGGGTGTTAGGAAGAACTGATATTTAGTTGAGTACCAATGGCATATTTCAAGGCTTGTCAAAAATTAGAAGTGAATCTCGATTTTCTATCTAAAATTATTACTTTCAAAAACCCATGAAGTCAAATTATCTCCTTGGAAAATCTGTTAGCCACGAACATGATGGCATCCCTAGTATTACCGAGTATAAAATGAGCAACCTTGGTCAATATGTTGACCACCACCAGGATTACATAATGCAAAAACTGGTTTCTAGGTAGCCCCACAATAAAATCTATCAAGATTATATACCACTTTTGTATAGGTATGTTGTGCAGATACAACAATATTGTTGGATGCCCGTATTCTACCTTAAACTTACGATACTTGAGGCATTGAGTGACATATTCAGTTATGTCTCTTTTCATATCAGGCCAAAAGAATATTTTCTTCATATTCTCTCTCATTTTTTCTCCTCCTGGGTGAGTAGAATATGGAGACCTGTGTGCCTCATTCATGATTGTTTTCCTTAGATCATCATCTTTAGGAATCACCACTCTATCCTTAAAGCATAAGAAATCATCCTTAAGGCTAAAATATTTGTTTTCATCTGGTTTCTTTTCCATATTTTCTCTAATATGATTGCAATATGCATCTTGATGTTGCATTTCCCTAACTTGTTCCATAAAGTCAACATGGATGCATGACAAGACAACTAGATGTCTTCTTCTACTTAGTTCATCAATGAATTTATTCTCCTTTTATTTAATGTACTCAATACAAAAATTGTATTTAACAAGAAATTCCATCCACCTTCTCTGTCTAACATTGAGTAAGGGTTGAGTGAGAATATATTGTAGAATTTTATGGTATGTTCTTAGCTAAAACAACCTTCCTACTAAATAGTGTCATGAGCTCTTGAGAGAAAACACCACTGCTACTAATTCTAGAATATGGGTCACATAGTTGACCACATGTATCTTTAGTTTCCTTGACCAAAAAGCTATCACTACATCCTCCTATGAGAGTACCTCTCCCAAGCCTTCAAAATATGCATCGATGAAAACAAAAAACTCTCTTGAGGATCGAGTATCTTTAGTATAGGAGGTGTAGTAAGATTTTGCTTCAGTAGTTCAAAAGTCATCTCACATTTATCTATCCACTTGAATTCCTTCCCTTTCCTCTATAGGTTAGTCATTGGGGAGGTGATCTTGGTATAGTATTTTATGTAACACCTATAGTAACCCATCAAACCCAAGAAACTTCAAACCTCTATCACACTTGTGGGTGGTAGCCAATTCAAAATAAACTCTATTTTCTTAGGATTCACCACTATCCCATTCACCAAAACAATGTGTCCTAAGTATTGTACCTTTGATACATAAAAATTATATTTGTTCATATTCCCAAACAATTGATTCTTCCTCAATAGTTCTAGCACAATTCTAAGGTGCCTGTCATGCTCTATCTTATCTTGAGAATAAATCAAGATGTCATCCAAGAACACTAGAACAAATCTATCTAGCTAGTTTCTAAAGATACTATTCATCAAGTTCATGAATATTGTGGGAGCATTTGTTAACCCAAAAGGTAAAACAATAAAATCGTAATGTCCATAACAATTTTTAAAGGCTATATTGTGAGTATCCTCCTCATGGATCCTCAATTGGTGATACCCTAATTTCATATCAATCTTTGAAAAGATTGTGGCATCCTTAAGCTAGTCGAAGAGGTCTTTGATTCTCGATAGAGGATATCTATTCTTGATAGTTGCCTTGTTTAACATTCTATAGTCAATACATAATCTCAAAGAGCCATCCTTATTCTTTACAAACAACACTGGTGCACCCCACGGTGATACACTTGACTTGATTAATCCTTTCTCTAGTAATCCCTATAGTTGTACCTTTAGTTCTTGCATTTCTATAGGATTCATTTGATAGGAGCTCTATGAATAGGTTCTGCTTTGGGTTGGAGCTCAATTATGAAGTCAAAATCCCATTTAGGTGGTAACCTAGGTAAATATTCTAGGAAAACATCCCTAAACTCTTGGAGAAGTGGGTATTTCCCAAACACTTCCTCATTTTCATCATCGATTTTGTTAATATTAACCACATAGACCATTCCTCCCTTTTTCATGGCTTTCTTGAGTTGCATTGCTGAAAGTATTTGGGGTTGAAAAGTCCCTTGTAGGTTGTACACTCTTTGTATGACCCCACCATATTCCATGTACTCAATCCATCTATCTTGAAAGTTGATTACAACTCTATGTGCTTGTAGCCAATCCATTCCCAATACTACATCAAAGGCATGCAGGGGTGCTACATAGAGACATCCTACGATCATCCCACTAGGTAGGGTTATTTTTTCCATAGGGTAACATTGAATTACAAAGTAGGTTTGTCCTAAACCGTACTCGACCTTCCACCCATGTGCCAAGATTCCAAGTTTTTTTATATATATATTTAATTAAGTTAGTGGAAACAAAACTATCCGTAGCATCACTATCAATCAAAATTTTTACATTCCTACCAAAGATCTTACCCCTTATCAATAATGGAGTGGCTTGTCCTTCTAGATCTTGGTTTCCCATCGTTGCATAAATTTTATGGACCAGTTCTTTACATGAAGGTTCTTTGTACATTGGTTCCTTTCCCTTTGATCTTGGGCTTGCTCTGAGCGGGCAATTAATGTCATAATGTGTTCCACTAAGTCGAAACATCCGATTTTGGGTCCTAGATGAGTTTTTTTTTTTTTTTTCTGTCCATCATATACTTTCTAGGATGAAGAAGGGTTTCCTTGCCCTTGGGGTGGTCTGTTTTTATCACTAGTGTGATTACTAGAGTTACAATTCTTCCCTTGAAACCATTTCTTGAACCTTCCCTGCTTCCTCTCATTCATTCAATCTTGTCTAGATGAGTCTTTGTTTTCCTGTTATCTTTCCCATTTTACAAAACTTGTATTATTTTGCTTCCTTAGTGCCTCTTTTCCCTGTTCATCCAACCTTTCATAGTCAAAATAGATTTTGAGATAGTATTATATTTTCTTGCCAAATCATGGGTCTTCTATAGTGTAGTGAGTTCTCGCATATCCACTTACTACCCTATTCTCAAGTATAATCCTACTATAAACTTGTGGATCTTCATTTTCTCATTGTAAGAAAAAATATACTTAAGGAGGTTGAAAAATATTTGATGGTACGCCTCCACCAACCTAGTTCCCTATCAAAGTCTTGTAAATTCCTCAAATTTTTGAGAATAAAAGTTCTATATGAGGAATCTATCTTTAAAGGCCTTCATAAAAGCTTCCCAAATCAAATCAACTACAACCATAAGTCCTAGTCCATTACTATATGTTTCCCACCAACTCACACCATCACCTTGAAGGTGTAGAGTGGTGTAGGATGTTTGGGTGCCAAAGGAGTAGTTCTTCAACATGTAGTAGGTTTCTATTTCCTTCAGCCAAGACTCAACTTTGTCACCATCCTCTTCTCCATTAAACTTGAAAGATTTCAAGTACTTCATATCTTTACCCAAATCAGCCTCTAGATGAACCCTAGCCCATTGTGCTTCTATAAGGGGTTTTTTTGCCTATTCTATTCTAGAGTTCCTAGATGGTGCCTCCCGGTTCAACAAAAAATCCAATATTTATCTTTGAGTTTCTACCTGCTCGCAAAGTTGGGCCACTATTGCTGTGAGATCCTCTCTTTCATCACTAGGGTTCTCTAAACCTACATCCAGGATTCTGACCTCTACATGGGTTTATCATGTTTACCTCAATGTTGGGGTAGCACTTTCTCTCCTTCTCTTTAGTGGCATTGTCCTTGGCCATACATAGAGAATCATTAGGAGTCAATTAACCAAAGCAACTAAAACCCTAAAAATTCTATCCGATAGAGCTAAAAGCCTTACAAAAGTATATTTTCTATCACATACCAAACTAGCCTTATCCAATGAACCTATTCCACTACAGACCTAGGCTTTAATACCAAATATCACTAACCAAAATATCATTTCCCAAATCCAAGATAACCCATGAGTATTTTTTTTTAATTTACTCCAACCTTACTAATCAACCATGATAAATCGAGATGTTCACTTAAGTCGATTTGGAGAAGTATTACATCCATCACTAAACTTACCCATGTCTATCTGGTAAGACTTACTAGATGTAGATCTTTGGGTTGGCTAGGTTTCCTTCTCGTATAACCTACGAGCTAG
The DNA here is from genome assembly GCA_028583015.1 of Wollemia nobilis. Classification (NCBI taxonomy): domain Eukaryota; kingdom Viridiplantae; phylum Streptophyta; class Pinopsida; order Araucariales; family Araucariaceae; genus Wollemia; species Wollemia nobilis. Next base: position 1,846,963 of record JAQPPZ010001808.1, read on the forward strand.
CCCATCTCTTTCTATCATTCAAAAGGAGATTGTTACACCAACTCAACTATCCTTCTCATTTGTTTTCCTTTCCAAATGAGCTAGTTGCCCTCTTTACATTTTGTTGAAAGAGTTTCATGCTCAACCAAGCTATCACTCTTATTTTTCCTTTAATGAGTTAGCTTACTCCATCCCATTCATCAAAGAACACCCCAATACTTCCCACCATACATAGATCTATCAATGTAAGTGTAGTGGATGCTTAGTGAGCAATTACTTAACTCCCAAATTAAAATAATCTAACATGGGTTCCTTACACAAGTTGTTCCATTGATGAACTAGTTTGCTCACCACAAGGGAAGTAGAGAGACATGAATCTACCCTAGCATCTATCATCATTCAGCTAAGGAGGTCGGCCTAAGATGTCTGGTTCTACCTTTTAAAATATCCTCCATTGATCGAGATAGAAGATAACATAACACCCATGGTGAACTAAGTTCCAACTTCTATGTTTCTCAATAATGCACTAGTCAAGAGGGTCTAAAACCCAAAACAAGCATTCGTTAAACCCATAACCCTTTAGGAGACTTTTCCCTTATTGGTGAGTTTCATTAAGGCAGTCTAGAAATCATAGATCAACCGACATAAGGCTTGTACCAGTTAAACTAAATATTTCCCTTAATCATCTAATAGTACACTTTCATTCAAAATTAGACTACTCACTTTCCCTTAAATGCGTAAGCAAAACTATCTCTAAAGCATACAAATTTCATGGAGCTCAACACAATAAATTCCACATAATCATATTTCCCAAAAGCATAACATTTAACATACACATAAAATATAATAACAACATAACATCTTTCCATTTCTTCTTGGTAGTTAATAGTCTTAATTACAAAATAATCTATTACATTCATTCTTTTTCCACCATTGGTGAAGTCTAACAATGCACAATTTACAACATTTCTTCCCAAGGGTTGGTCACAAGCTTCCTTGAGAATATAACATTTCTTTAACAATGTAGAAAATATAACGATGCGAAGCCTTCAAAAACTTAGAATAAATTTGGCATAATCATCCCACTTGCACTACTAGCAATCACCTGGTCAGTCCTCCACTTTGGTCCCTCCATCACAATCTGCGTGAGGTATTTTGCCATAAAATATTAATAAACATAGTCCATTATCTACTAAGTTTCAATAGAAGACTAATCTCAATTCTATAAGAGACATGTCTTACCTTTTCCTTGCCAAAAGGATAAATATTGTTAAACACATATTAACATCTCTACATTATCAATGCTTTCCTTATTTTAATAATAGTACTTTCTTCTAAAATTACTTCTAACCATATCCATGTTGTACATATACCCTACTATACATTTACACAATCACCAATTCCTCTAATCAAGTTAAAGCATTTCCAGACACATCATAAAGCACTTCCTATAGATATTCATCTATCTTTAATGTATTCCAAAGCACAACCAACATTAAGAAATATGTACGCACAATCACACCTCAGAGTACAAAAATAAAAGATAAACTAAAATATCAATCTTTAAGCATAAATTTACAAACGTTCATACCCATGAGGGATTCCACTAACCAGTCGATATAGATCAGATCCTCATCTAACTCCTACCCTGTAACCCCACTCTATGGTTAAACAAATAGCTTAGGGAAATTGTTATTGATTTAATTCAATTTTTCCCAGGTATGGCTACCATTCCTATCTGTGCTACCCACTTAGTAACAAAAAAAAAAAAACCCTATCCTAAAAGGCTGCTATATTACACACCAGATGAGCACACCATAGAGGTAAGGACACACTACTGCTATCTGCTCTTTCTTAATGCATGGACATCTAGAAATATCTATTATTTCTTTAAAGCATGGACGTCTACAACTATCTATTATTTATTTAAAGCATGAACATCTACAACTATCTATTCCTCGATGCTTTCCAGCCAAGTTCTTATTTAGTGAATGGTGTCTATGAGGAGACACCTTCAAATGAAAATCCAAACCTAATCAAAAATTTCTAATATCCTTTACTAATACTAAAATAGAACAATGACATAACTAACTACAAACATATATGATAAAACAAATATTTAATAATTCCTTTCCTTCATTAATCACAACTCTCTAGGTTATTTTCTAGAACCACACATATAAGTTTCATAGTGGTGCATAAAATACCTTAGTAACACATACATGAAGCTTATGGTGAGCAACTTCCAATATGAAAACTAGCAACTCATTTCACTGTTGACTCTTATTTACCCCTTTTTGGTCGTCTGAACCACACTACGCTTTATTTTTCTTACCTCTATTTTTTTTTGGATACTATGCTCCATTTTTCTCCATCACTCCACTATATGGTTCAATCGTGAAACAATTGTGGTAATGAATGGTATGCATACATATTCCTTACTATCCGAAGCATATGGTTAGACAAGTCATTCACCAACAAGAAACACTATGCTAATACGTTAGCAAGAAGCACTTGTCATACATCTAATGTGGTTATGATCCACAACAACCCCACCTAGAAACATCCCACATGGACTATAGTTTCCACCTCCAAAACATAGCATCTACAGATGTAAAGCAACATAGGTGTATATGCATAATTTTATACATAGTCTATATATATAGGTATGCAGATGCCATGGTAGCAAGCATTACAAGTAAACCTTAAAGAAGTTCAAGTTACCAAAAGGATACACTTATACAAAGGTCTTCTTGTTTCAATAAAAGACAACATAAGCTAGTATTTTATTGTGGTCCTCTTTACTTGTATTATTTCCCTTAACCAATACAATTTCTATATAAAGGCCATAATAGTTGAACACTTTAACTATTAAAATAAATTGTTAGTAAACAAGCTTCAAACTAACTCAATATGCTTGCCCAAGCAAGTCACCAAATAACTCCTCCATCCTCAAGAATAGCATAAATACATCTAAAACTTATACAAGGATAAGATTGGTAAGGGAGGGTCATCAAAGTACCTAAGAACCTTAGATAAATGCTCATATTTCTAGAGTAGATGGACATTCCTCATATATATCTAGTCACTCTTATGTGTGACAATCAAAGCACAATCCAACTTGTTTATAATCCAATGTTTCCTCAACATACCAAGCACATTTATATTTATATGCTTTATGTGTGATGGATTTATGGTCATGGGATGCTTGATCATGTTTTTATGCTTTCAACAGAGTAGGTAGTGAATATCATTACTAGGTTATACCCAAGGTTTCTTTTGTGTGTATGCAGTAGATACTTGGTACTAGATAGTGTCCATTAAGGTATATCTAGTAAGGAATTGTTTCCATATACCAAATTCAACTTCAGGAGATTATGAAATACATGGTGGTTAAGATTAACTTAAGGGCATTGTTTATTTTGTATTGTATTGTATGTATAAGCCTTTTGGGCCCTTATAAACTTTGAAAAATGTATTCTTATAGTATTTTATTATTTTAAATCTAAAGGTCTATTACTTTAATATGGCCTAAAGGTAACTTGTATTTGGGTATAGGTGCCCCATCCAACCAACCATTTCACTATTAGTTGAAGTTTATTCTTTATTTCTATAGTGAGATCATTTACTTTCCACAAACACCCCCTTATATATTATGTATTTTTTTTTTAGTGATACTAGATAATGTGTTGATTTCATTCATTTAAAAAAAATATTATGAAATTCAACAAATATTACCCTTATTTTTTAAAAAATTATGAAAATCATAAAGCAAATATTTTTCTTGCATACAAGTGTCATATCTCATTCAATTAATTTCTACCATATGCTATGAACTCTTAAGTTAGGATTTAATTTTCTCTTTTATTTTGAATATGTTACCAAAATATTTGACATTCCAAATATTCATTTGCCTCATTAAATATTTTATATTTAAACAAACTTAAACATACATGATGAAGCATAAATTTTCCATAAATAATATGAACAATAACACGAATTAGGAAATCAAATATTTCTTACCACTTTAGGAGGGCTAAGTCCTTTTCCACTTAGCGAGGGCTAAGTCTCTTATGAATGTGCAATTGAAAATAATGATTGATTATCAAATAATAATCAACCTACTTCTATTTATATTATTAAATCATTGAATAGAATTAAAAATATAGCTGATTTGGCTATATTGGTGTTGTAACATGTCTCCCTTCCTTGGAAAGATTTATCCTCAAAGCTGAAAATGAATAAAAAATACTTTATGTTTCCTATGTAGCATATTCTAATCATAAGTCTTACCATTTTATCATAAATTCTTTAATGTGACGAGATCAAATATGACGCAATCTGCTTTGCAATATTGCTTATGGCTGAAGATTTATACATCCATGTTCATTAAGTACTGGAAGCTATGATTGGAAGTGTAATATTTGGTCAATCACCTTCTTGAGATAGGAAACATGAAAAATTGGATGTATACGAGACAAGGGAGGAAGCTCCAGTTGATATGCTACTTTGCCTATATGACGAATTATATTGTAAGGACCATAAAATATTGGAGGTAACTTTTGACTAGTCTTGATCTTCAATGAAAGTTGTTTGTAAGGTTGAAGTCATAAGAAAACCATATCTCCTATACTGAATTGTCGATCTGAACGGTGTAAGCCTTGTTGCTGCTTCATATAATTTTTTTCCTGGAGAAAATTGTCTTAAGAATGTTGAGCATTTACTATCGGTGTTGGAACCAATCATCTACTAGAGTGAATTTATAAGATCCTGGAACATAATCAATTATTGTTGGTGGTTTTAACCCATATAATGCTTCAAATGGGGACATCTTGAGAGAATAATGGGAAGAAGTGTTATACTACCATTTCGCAAACAAAAGCTAGTGACTCCATTGGTACTGCTTATCTTGAGCAAAGCAACAAAAATAGGTACCCAAATATTTGTTAACAATTTTAGTTTAACCATAAGTTTGGGGGATGGTATGCAGAAGACATATTTAATCTGGTACCACTGGGATGAAATATGTTTCACAAAAATTGCTAGTAAATATGGGATCACGATCACTTACAATAGCTTTGGGTATTCCATGTAACTTGAAAATGGAGTCAATGAATACCTTGGCCACTTTGCTTGTTGCATATGGGTGTGGTAGAGCATTGAAGTGAGCATACTTGGAAAGACAATATACTACTATAGAAATCACTATTTTTTATCTAGACTTGGGAAGACCTTCTATAAAATCCATTGATATGTGTTCCCATTGGCGGTCAGGAATTGGTAATGGTTGAAGAAGTCCTGGAGATTTGACTATTTCACCTTTATTACACTGACATACTTCACATTTGGCCAGGAATGTCTTGATATCAGATTTTAACCCTTTCCAGTAAAAGGATTGTTTCACCCACTGATATGTTTTAAAAAATACTAAGTGTCCTACTTATGACAAAGCATGTGATTCGTCAAGGATCATAAATTTAATAGTGGAACCTTGCAAAATGTAAATACAATATTTATTTATTAACACCTTATCAATATATGAAGAATAAGGATGCTTTGATGATCCAAGAATCATATCTTGAATAATTTGAGCAGTTTCAGTGTTCGCCAACCATTCTTCTTGGAGTTGAGCAATCCATTGAGAACAAGGATCCAAAATGACATTGATGGAAACTCTATATTCATATTTACGGGATAAAGCATCTGCTACTACATTCTCTTTAACCTTATTATACTCAATGATGAAATCATATCCTAATAACTTTATCATCCGCTTGGTCTGTTCTATATAGGAGAAATGTTGTTCGAGAAAGTGCTTAAGAATATTATGATATATTTTTATGATGAAACAACTGTTGAGTAAGTAATATCTCTATTTCTCAACTACATGTAGAATATCCAGTATTTATTTCTCATATGTGGACCTTCCAAAAATTTTACCTAAAAGTTGCTTACTTTCGAATGCTAAGGGATGACCATATTGCATTAATACTGCCCCAATACCTGTACCTGAAGCATCACATTTGATAACTAATGATTTGTAAAATATGGAGTTGTAAAAATTATAGTACACATAGCTTCCTTGAGTGCCATAAAATATTGAGTGGCAGCATCAAACCAATGAAAGACATCCTTTTTTGTTAGGATGGTGATAGGAGTTGAAATTTTACCATAATTACGAATAAACTTGTGATAGTAACCTGTAAGGCCCAAAAAACCATGAAATTTCTTGATGGTTTTGGGTAAAGGCCAATATTGAATGGCTTTAATTTTATTAGGATCCACTTTAACACCTTCATGAGAAACAATATGACCAAAATATTCAACTTATTGAACACCAAAAGAACACTTGGAGCATTTGACAAAAAATTTCTCCTTATGTAAAACATGAAGAAATTTCCCCACATGCATCAAATGATCCTTCCATGATTTACTATATATTAAAATATCATCGAAGAAGACTAAGACAAATTTGTGAAGAAATGGATAAAAAACATGGTACATGAAACTTTGGAAGGTGGAGGGGGCATTGGTGAGACCAAAAGGCATGACTAAGAACTCATAATGACCTTCATGAGTATGAAAGGTAGTTTTAAATTATCCTTATCTCTTACTTTGATTTTATGAAAACCTAAACATAGATCTAATTTTGTGAAGAATTTAGCACCAAGAAATTCATCTAATAAATCATCTATGATAGGGATAGGGAACTTGTCCTTGATTGTGATTTTGTTGAGGGGTCAAAAATCAGGATATATATACCAAAAATTATCTTTACGATGGGCGAAAACCACTAGTGATGAATAAGGACTAGTGCTATGATTAATGACTCCATGTTCTAATAGTTCTTAGACAATAATTTCATTTTATTTTTTTTGAGGTTGAGGGTATCGATAAGGATGTACATTAGAAGGGAGATTTATAGGGACAATATGTATGGCATGGTCATGAGATCATTTGGGAGGTAGATCTTTTGGTTCATTGAAAACTTCATCTTAGTTAGCCATAATATCTTGAATATCCTTTGAGGGAATTACCAAGGTATATCATGCTTGCACTTCCATGCAATTGATTTGAGCTATGAATCCATAACCCCCTTTATTTAATATTTTTTCCATGTTGTGGGAACTCACTACCTGTGATGGTGGAGTTTAAATCCCTTGGAGGTGAATAGTCTTCCCATTTTATTTCCATTCCATAAATAGTTTTTGAAAGTTAAAACTAATAGTTTCTAGTTGTTCTAACCATTCAATGCCCAAAATAACATCCAAAATTCCCAAACTCATAACAAAGAGAGTTCCTCACCAGGTGCAACTTCCCATTTGTATTGAAACTTGAGATGTTCTGCTAATACATTGAGAATTTCTTCAATTTACAAATAAACTTGAAACTTATCTTGATTGGAAGAATTAATGTGCAAGTTAAATGCTTTAGAAGTCTTGATGTTAATAAAATTATGAGTACTACCTGAATCAATCAACACATGTATACATTTGTGCCTGATAAATCCTGGTACCTTGATTGCATGATGAGTTGTTAATACCATAAGAGCATGTACTGAAATACCCATAGTTTCCTCTTCTGATGTTACTTTAATAGTATCTATAGAGATTTATTCTATGGGTGATTCCTGCTAAATGATATCCTTTGCTTCTTCTTCTTCGTATTTATTTTTGTAATCTATTTGAAAGGTTTGACGTGGTACACATGCTTGATCTCTGGGATGGTGATTGTGACATTTATGATATTCTCACAATGACACTGAGAGGGGGGGGTGAATCAGTGTAGCTAAAAATTTTGATCTGCAATTCTTAAAACTGAAGCAAAGAGAACTGAAAACAAATAAAGCAGTAAACACAAGAGAGCACACCACAACACACAATGTAACGAGGTTCACCAATTTGGCTACTCCTCAAGAATGACTCCTTGGACTACGGTCCAAATCCAGCCTTTGCAAAACACCAATTTTACAATCTGTTTACCAGCACCCACTGGAAGGAGCACCAACCCCTAATTTATCTGCACCTACAAAAAGGAGCACCAACCCCTATCCAAGCACCAACTTGAATCACAGAAAAGTTAAATCAATGACATACAAATGCCTTCACTATTACAAGACCCTGACTGGTCTCCAATTTAAAACACACTAATTACTCACTGCTCAGCTTGTTGCTCTCTTACAACACTCTTTTCACCCTCTTACGGTAGCACTTTTCACAATTACGACAGCAACAATATTCTTCACGTAGACCTATTTTTATAGCATGAAAGTCTCTATTTTTAGCTTTCATAAATTCGCATGCAACCCGTAACTGTTTCTTTTTAAAAGATCTCTTTCGCCACTTGTCAACTATAACTGCTTTTAATATTTCTCATGCGCCACTTGTCAGTTGTATCGCTTTCTAACTGTAACTGCTTTTGTCTAATATAGAGTAGGCCTTTTGTCAAACACGATGCATGTTACGACTCTATTTATGTGACTGTTCGATTTCTCCTTCTACGACTGTTCTTTAAAAAGTTGCATGAATTCTAACTAAAATTGCACCTGTAACTGTCGCTTTTACTCCAGTTGACTCTTCTAAAATTGGTTGCATGTTTTTCTTCTACAACTGCCCCTTTAACTGTCGTTTTGTTCCAGTTAACTTTTATCATCGGTGCGACTTGTCACGAAATCGTGACACTTCTGTCTCTTTCTGCCCTTCTTGGCTTTAACACACGAAAAAAAAGCATGTCACGAAATCGTGACATTCTCGGCCTCCTTGCTCTCCTTCTGTCTTGCCACCGCGAAAACGAAACATGTCACGAAATCATGACATCTTCGCTGCCTTGTGCCTTTTCTGCCATCTGCCCGAAAATGGAACATGTCATGAAATCGTGACATCTTCACTGCCTTGTGCCTTTTCTGCCTTTCGCTCATGAAAACGGAACATGTCACGAAATCGCGACATCTCTCTCTTCCTTGTGCCTTTTCTTCCTTCCGCCCGCGAAAACGGAACATGTCACGAAATCGTGACACTTTCGCTGCCTTGTGCCTTTTCTGTCTTTGGCCAGCGAAAACGGAACATGTCATGAAATCGTGACACTTTTCGCTGTCGTACACTCTACTTCGCAAGTCTCAGCGAAATCGGACCATGTCACGAAATCGTGACATCTTTTTGCCTTAGCACTTTTCTTTGCCTTTCCCTGAAAATCCAACATGTAGCGAAATCGCTACACCTTTTTCCCTTTGCACTTTCTTTTGCTTCGCCTCCAAAAATCCAACATGTAGCGAAATCGCTACACCTTTTTCCCTTTGCACTTTCTTTTGCTTTGGCCTCTGAAAATCCAACATGTAGCGAAATCGCTACACCTTTTTCCCTTTGCACTTTCTTTTGCTTCAGCCTCCGAAAATCCAACATGTAGCGAAATCGCTACACCTTTTTCCCTTTGCACTTTCTTTTGCTTTGGCCTCCGAAAATCCAACATGTAGCGAAATCGCTACACTTTTGTTCCTTGCACTTTTTCTTCGAACATGTCACGAAATCACGACAGTTTTCTTGCTTGCCTTCTTTGCTTCCAACATGTCACGAAATCATGATAGTTTTTCCACTTAGCTTCTTTGCCTGCAACATGTCACGAAATCGTGATAGTTTTGCTTGCGCCTTCTCTCTCCTCGTCCATGTCACGAAATCATGACAATTTTCTTTGTGCCTTCTCTCTCCTCCGACATGTCATGAAATCATGACGTTTTTCTTTCTGCCTTCTAACTTCTCAACCTGTCGCGATATCGCGACAGAAAACATGTCGCGATATCGCGACAGTTTTCTTACTTGTCTTTTTCTTTGATTTTTTGGATCTGGGTCACTTCTATTTTCCTGGAATTTCATTGTACATGATCTGACTGATCTCTGAACTCTGTCCACTGCTTCAACTGCATCAACTGATCCTGCTTCAACTGCATCAACTGATCTATCTGTCTGTGTTGACAACAATGACAATACTTTTGTTGCACCTTGCTCAACAATCTCCCCCTTTGGAATTGTTGGCAACACTCATGCACTCTCCTGTAATTCTTCTCCCCCTTTGACAATAATACCAAAGGGCTCGTCTGCAGACTCCCCACGAGTCTATGCACAACATTCTCGGATACACATTGTTATAGTTAGCAAAAATAATGAATATGAGCAAAACTATAAACATAGGCATAAGTACTCCCCACGAGAATGTGATCCCAATTGATAGTCTAGTTCTTTGGAAATGTGACTACTCCCAACTTACTCCGAAGGTACTCAAAAACTTCCTTGGGCAATGGTTTTGTGAATATATCTGCTACTTGCTCTGTAGTTGGAACAAAATCCAATTTGACCTCACCTTCTGCAACTTTATCCTTCAAGAAGTGATACCGGATTGCAATATGTTTGGTTCGAGAATGCATAACCGGATTCTTTGATATGTTTATAGCACTGGTGTTATCACATTTAACTAAAATTGGCTCTTTGAAGTGAATACCAAGATCTTTCAGTGTTTGTCTCATCCATAATATCTGAGTACAGCATGTTGTTGCTGCAATGTATTCTGCCTCTGCTGTGGATAGAGAGACTGATTCTTGTTTCTTGTTGTGCCATGCTACCAACCTGTCTCCAAGATAAAATGCTCCTCCACTGGTACTCTTTCTGTCATCAATACATCCTGCCCAATCTGCATCAGAATATGCAATAAGAGTGAAGTCCTTACCTTTTGGGTACCACAACCCATACTCCATAGTACCCTTGAGGTACCTAAAGATCCTCTTTACAGCTGTCACATGAGTCTCTTTGGGACTAGCCTGAAATCTTGCTACCATGCATACTACCTTGTAATATATCTGGTCTAGTGGCTATCAAATACAACAGGCTTCCAATCATAGACCTGTACATGGTTTGATCTACATCTGGAGATTTGTCATCCTTGCTCAACTTGCAACCTGTTGTCATGGGAGTGCTGACAGGTTTACTATCCTCCATTGTAAACTTTTTCAGCATTTCTTTCACATATTTTACTTGAGAGATAAAAATCCCCTTTTCACTTTGATTGACTTGCAATCCGAGGAAATAAGAAAGTTCACCAATCATTGACATCTCAAATTCTGTCTTCATTTTATTAGCTATGTCTCTACAATATTTATCCATGCTGCTGCCAAATATTATATCATCTACATAAACAACAAGTACAATAAGATGGCCATTCTCAGTTTTGATATATAAATTGTTGTCCACCATACCTTTCTTGAACCCCTGTTTAATAAGATAGTTATCCAGTCTTGCATACCATGCTCTGGGTGCCTGTTTTAGACCATACAACGCTTTCTTTAACCTGCAAACAAAATCAGGATTGTCACCGAGTTGGAAGCCATCTGGCTGTTCAATGTAAACCTCTTCTTCCAGTTTTCCATTCAGAAATGCTGATTTTACATCCATTTGATATACTTTGAAGTTTTTATGGACTGCTAAAGCCAAAAACATTCTGATTGCTTCTAGTCTGGCAACTGGTGCAAATGTTTCCTCAAAATCAATGCCTTCAACCTGAGCATAGCCTTTACAGACCAATCTTGCCTTATTTCTGACAACCTGTCCGTCTTCATTTAATTTATTTCGAAAAATCCATTTAGTGCCAATTATGTTTTTATTTGTTGGTCGTGGTACTAATTCCCAGGTTTTGTTTTTCTCAATCTGATCTAGTTCTTCATTAATTGCCTTCATCCAACTTTCATCTGTGCTTGCTTCAGCAATATTTTTGGGTTCAATGCTGGATAATAAAGAGTAGTTTCGAATTACTGCTCTTCTTGTCTGAATACCAACTGTTGGGTCCCCAATAATCTATTCTCTGGGATGATTTTTCTGCCAGCTGCCTGTTTTGAATTTATTGTTCTCTTCTTCTTCTGAGTCGATTCTTAAATCAGCTGTGTCAATTTTTTGATTTTCTTCTTTTTCTATTTCTTCATCTCCTTCAATGACGTCTTCATAAATAGGGTAGTTTTCTTGATACGTAACTTCTCTTTCTCTACCTTCATCAACTTTAACATCAGCACTCTCAATAATTTTCTTTAGCCGCTTGTTGTAACATGTGTAGGCTTTGCTTTTAGTTGAGTAACCGAGAAAAATACCTTCGTCGGCTCTATCTTCGAACTTACCGAGATTATCTTCAGTTCGTTTGATATAACACTTGTTGTCGAACACTTTGAAGTATCTTGTTGTTGCTTTCCTGTCGAACCACAGTTCATACGGTGTTTTGCTTTCATGTGTTCTTAGCATGCACCTATTTTGAATGTAAACTGCAGTATGTACTGCCTCTTTCCAGAATTTGTCGACTATTTTGTTCTCAGCCAACATTGTCCGTGCCATTTCTTGCACAGTCCTGTTCTTTCTTTCAACAACACCATTCTGCTGAGGTGTCCTTGCTGCTGAAAACTGTCTTCTAATCCCATATTTTTGATAGTATTCTGCAAACTCCTCTGAGATAAACTCTCCTCCTCTGTCTGATCTTAGGCATTTAATTCTTTTTCCAATCTGATTCTCAACCTTCTTTTTAAAAATCTTGAACATTTCAAAGGCATCTGATTTAAGCTTTAAAAATAGTACCCATGTCATTCTGGAGTAGTCATCTATGAACAACATAAAGTATTTGTCACCATTTATGCTTTGTGTTCTCATGGGTCCACATAAATCAGTATGAATCAGCTCTAACGGTTTGCTGGTGAAATATTCCTTTGCTTTAAATGTGGATCTGGTTTGCTTCCCTTTTTGGCATGAAGCACAGATGCTATTTACCGGTTTGCCAATGGTGGGTATATCTCTTACTGCTCTTTTTGAACTTATTTTTACCAGATTGTCAAAGCTGATATGCCCGAGCCTCTTGTGCCACAGCCAGTTTTCATCTTCCTGTCCAATCAAGCATGATCCTTCTAAAGTTTTTGAGAGAGTGTATAGATTTCTAGAAGTCCTCGATCCAGTAGCTACCAGCTTCCCACTGTGTGCTTTTCTTACTTCACAACCCTATTTTTTAAAGATGACTTCATGACCTCTGTCATAGATTTGACTTACGCTCAGTAAGTTGTGCTTCAAACCAACTACAAACAGAACTTCTTTGGAATTGATCTTTCCATCACTTATCTTGACTGATCCTTTTCCAACTATTTTGGCTCCATCATTATTTCCAAACTTTACCGAGCCCCCTTCATATTTCTGTAATTTTTCAAATTTTTGTTTATCTTCGGTCATGTGACTGGAGCATCCACTGTCCAATATCCATGGTGCTGATTTGTTCTATGCTTTGAATGCTGTCTGGACAATCAAGGATTCCTTTTCTTCTTTGAGTTGCTCTTTTTCCTTCCATTCTGATTTGGCTGTAGTTTTGGTCATTTGTTTAGACTTTTCTTTGTCGATGGCTCTGTGCATGTTTATCTGGGAATTTTCTGTTTTGCTTTAAACTGTTTGGTTGAGTTCTTCTTCCCTGATATTTATTTGTTGCATATGTGCTTCTACAGTTTCTTGCAATATGTCCAAAGTTGTGACAATTATAGCATTCTACTGCATAATCTATCAAGGGTGAAAATACATTTCTACTGGAAAAATTTCTTTGTCCTATATTATAAATGCGGTCTGAAATCTTATGACCGTAAGTATTGCATTTAAAACAATAACCAGAAAAAGAATGATTGAACCTGGGAGTTGGTCTTTGCCAATTTGTAGTAGGAGCCACAAATTTTCTTCTCCTTTGATGAGTGACTTTTGTGAATCCCTCATTGTCAACAGTCTTCTCGTGCCTGCCATTGTTGCTTTCTTTTGCAAGATTCATTTTTCTTTGGTCAACCTTGATTTTATCCTCTTTCTTTACTGGTTCTACAGTTATGGCCTTTGATTCACTTGATGATTCTCCTTCGACAAACCCCAAGCCAAACTTGATGTCTGTAGTCCTCTGACTATTTATAATCTTTTCAAGCTTTGCAGAACTTCCTTCAAGTTTGTGATAGCAGCTCAGTTTTTGATTCTTTTCTTCTAGCCGCATTCTTAAAATAACAATCTCTTCTTCTAGTTTGCTGCACTCATCTATTCTCATGGTTAACTGTACTTCAAGTTCTTCAGACATTTTCTTAAATTCTTCTGTCTGTACTTTTAAGTTGTTTATTATGTCATTCGCATCTTCAAGCTTTCTTGAGACTTTATTATTCTTTTTCCTTTCTGACTTCAACTCTTTAAGTGCCGCAACCAACTCACCTTCCAGATAAACTTCAGCCTCATCCTTATTTTTTGTATCATCTTCCTATTTTTCTTTTGTTTTTGCTTCTTCAAATGCCATGAACAGAGCTTCACCTGTTTCTTCTTCAGAATCTTCACCGAGCTATCTTCGGAAGAGCTGACATTTTTGGATATGAAACTTTTCTTTTTGAAATTGCTTTTCTTGAAGTTTGGTTTCTTTTTCCAGTCACTTCTTTCTTTGTGTGACCCTTCATTACTATTAGTTTTCTCATTCATGGGACACTTAGCTGCAAAGTGACCGACCCCTCCACAATTGAAACACTTAAATGGCAACTTTCCTCTATATTTTCCTTTTCCTTTTGTAAGTTTTCGAACAAAGTTGGCTTCGATTTCATCCGATGTTTCTTCGACCTCAGATTCTTGTTCAGCTTTTGTATTCTTGTGTGCTTTAAAAGTAGCTTCTTTGTCTATGGGCTTAGTTTGTCCTATTCTCATTTCGTATGCAGTCAAGGAACCATGCATCTCGTCCATGCTAAAATTGTTTAGATCTTTAGCCTCTTCTATTGCAGAAACTTTAGAATTAAATCTTTTGTGAAGAGTTCTAAGTACCTTTTTCATGACAACTGCATCTTCGATCTCTTCGCCGAGTCCTCTGATTGCATTGATGACTCCATTGACTCTCAGCATATAGGTCTCAATGTTCTCTTCGTCATTCATTTGTAATGCCTCGAACTGAGCTCGATGAGTTTGCAGTTTGGCTTCCTTGATCTTGTTGTCTCCTTCATGAATGCTTTTCAGTTTGTCCCATATGTCTTTTGCAGATTTACAGCTCATGACCCTTATCAGTTCACTGTCTACTAGCCCACACATTATTGCATTCTTTGCTTTGGCATTATTCTCAGATAGTTTCTTATCGACAACATCTATTGGAGGAGTAGTGGGTGCTGTGTATCCACTTTCTACTGACTCCCAAATGTCGTATCCTAAAGCACTCAGATATGTCTGCATCCTGAGTCTCCAGAATGAGTAATTAGTTCCATTGAACAGAGGAGCTTTGTTTGATGAGAAACCTTCACTACCTGCCATTGTGTTCCTTCCAAGATCACCTTAGCTGATTAAGCTTGTTCAAGAACCTTGCTCTGATACCAATTGATATTCTCACAATGACACTGAGAGGGGGGGTGAATCAGTGTAGCTAAAAATTTTGATCTGCAATTCTTAAAACTGAAGCAAAGAGAACTGAAAACAAATAAAGTAGTAAACACAAGAGAGCACACCACAACACACAATGTAACGAGGTTCACCAATTTGGCTACTCCTCAAGAATGACTGCTTGGACTACGGTCCAAATCCAGCCTTTGCAAAACACCAATTTTACAATCTGTTTACCAGCACCCACTGGAAGGAGCACCAACCCCTGATTTATCTGCACCTACAGAAAGGAGCACCAACCCCTATCCAAGCACCAACTTGAATCACAGAAAAGTTAAATCAATGACATACAAATGCCTTCACTATTACAAGACCCTGACTGGTCTCCAATTTAAAACACAGTAATTACTCACTGCTCAGCTTGTTGCTCTCTTACAACACTCTTTTCACCCTCTTACGGCAGCACTTTTCACAATTATAGTAGCAGCAATATTCTTCACGTAGACCTATTTTTATAGCATGAAAGTCTCTATTTTTAGCTTTCATAAATTCGCATGCAACCCGTAACTATTTCTTTATAAAAGATCTCTTTCGCCACTTGTCAACTGTAACTGCTTTTAATATTTCTCATGCGCCACTTGTCAGTTGTATCGCTTTCTAACTGTAACTGCTTTTGTCTAATATAGAGTAGGCCTTTTGTCAAACACGATGCATGTTACGACTCTATTTATGCGACTGTTCGATTTCTCCTTCTACGACTGTTCTTTAAAAAGCTGCATGAATTCTAACTAAAATTGCACCTGTAACTATCGCTTTTACTCCAGTTGACTCTTCTAAAATTGGTTGCATGTTTTTCTTCTACAACTGCCCCTTTAACTGTCATTATGTTCCAGTTAACAGTCTGTTATCGTGTAGTTACGGCCTGTCACGAAATCGTGACACTTCTGTCTCTTTCTGCCCTTCTTGGCTTTAACACGCGAAAAAATAGCATGTCACGAAATCGTGACATTCTCGGCCTCCTTGTTCTCCTTTCTGTCTTGCCACCTGAAAATGGAACATGTCACAAAATCATGACATCTTCTCTGCCTTATGCCTTTTTTGCCATCTCGCGAAAACGGAACATGTCACGAAATCGTGACATCTTCGCTGCCTTGTGCCTTTTCTACCTTTCGCTCGTGAAAATGAAACATGTCACGAAATCGTGACATCTCTCTCTTCCTTGTGCCTTTTCTTCCTTTCGCCCGTGAAAACGGAACATGTCACGAAATCGTGACACTTTCGCTGCCTTGTGCCTTTTCTGTCTTTGGCCAGCGAAAACGGAACATGTCACGAAATCGTGACACTTTTGCTGTCATACACTCTACTTCGCAAGTCTCAGCGAAATCGGACCATGTCACGAAATCGTGACATCTTTTTGCCTTAGCACTTTTCTTTGCCTTTCGCTCGCGAAAATCCAACATGTAGCGAAATCGCTACACCTTTTTCCCTTTGCACTTTCTTTTGCTTCGGCCTCCAAAAATCCAACATGTAGCGAAATCGCTACACCTTTTTCCTTTGCACTTTCTTTTGCTTTCCTCTGAAAATCCAACATGTAGCGAAATCGCTACACCTTTTTCTCCTTAGCACTTTCTTTTGCTTCGCCTTCGAAAATCCAACATGTAGCGAAATCGCTACACCTTTTTCCCTTTGCACTTTCTTTTGCTTCGGCCTCCAAAAATCCAACATGTAGCGAAATCGCTACACTTTTGTTCCTTGGCGCTTTTTCTCTGAACATGTCACGAAATCATGACAGTTTTCTTGCTTGCCTTCTTTGCTTCCAACATGTCGCGAAATCGTGACAGTTTTTCCACTTGGCTTCTTTGCCTGCAACATGTCACGAAATCGTGACAGTTTTGCTTGCGCCTTCTCTCTCCTCGTCCATGTCACGAAATCATGACAATTTTCTTTGCGCCTTCTCTCTCCTTCGACATGTCACGAAATCACGACATTTTTCTTTCTGCCTTCTAACTTCTCAACCTGTCGCGATATCGCGACAGAAAACATGTCGCGATATCGCGACAGTTTTCTTACTTGTCTTTTTCTTTGATTTTTTGGATCTGGGTCACTTCTGTTTTCTTGGAATTTCACTGTACATGATCTGACTGATCTCTGAACTCTTATCCATTGCTTCAACTGCATCAACTGATCCTGCTTCAACTGCATCAACTGATCTATCTGTCTGTGTTGACAACAATGACAATACTTTTGCTGCACCTTGCTCAACAATTTAAAGTAGAAATATCTTGATGGTTGTTCATTTTTGCAAATGTAATTGTTGCAATATTGAGGACATGTATTAGAGTCTCATCTAGAATATGTCCAATTTTAAAACTTCTTTTCAACAAGCTGAGCAATCCTTATAGTATCATCCAAAGTGTATGGATTATGTAAGTCCACTTCTATTTGAATATTTTCTTTTAGACCGTGTCGAAAGGCAAAAACCACCACAAAAGCTTTTACATCTTCTATATATGTTGGTATGAAACTAAATAGTGCGGGAAGCAGGATCATTTTTTATATTGAATCGCTTTTTGATTGTAAGGTAGAAAACCCACAATAGACTTAATTTATATATTTGTTCGATGATGCCTTATTATCATATTTGGATTGCATTTAAATACCTAGTATAATAGTTGTAAGAGTGAAGGGTTGTGACCCTAGAATATAATTAATAAATAATATAAGTATTAGGACATGTTAGGAGGGTCCTAACATGCCACCCCCCTTAAAGGAGCTTTGTCCTCAAAGCTAGAAATTTGGAAATTGCTGCTGGATATCTTGAAAATTTTCCCACGTTGCGTCTTCTAAAGGTAGACCTTTCCAATGGATTAAAACTTCCGTGATATCATGAGTACGAAGGTGACTAGAGCAGCGATCCAAGATAGCTTCTGGCTCGACTAGAAGTACTCCATCATCAGAGAATTCAGGGAGAGTGGTTTGTGTCATGATATGGGCTCCAACTATGAGCTTAAGGCAAGATACATGAAATACGGGGTGAAGTTTGGAAGAGGGAGGAAGCTCTAGTTTATAAGCAACAGTCCCAATACATTGGAGAACTTTATACAGCCCATAAAATTTGGGTGCTAACTTCTAAGAACCTTTTTGTTTAAGAGAGGATTGACGGTAAGGTTGGAGACGTAAGAAAACCATATCACCCTCGTGGAAACTACGTTCGCTTCTATGTTGATCGGCTTGCTGCTTCATGCAATGCTGGGCGATGTGTAGGTTCTCTTTTAGGATCCATAGTATGTCATCTCTATTAGCAAGTTTTGTTTCCACCGCATGGAATTTTGTAGTCCCTGGAATATAGGAAGTGAGGGATGGTGGTGTTTGACCATATAGTGCTTCATAAGGAGTCATTTTGATGGACGTATGGTATGAAGTGTTATACCACCATTCCACTAGTGAAAGCCACTTTACCCAATGGAGTGGTTGAGTAGAAACAAAACATCGAAGGTATGTTTCCAAGCATTTATTTACAACTTCTGTTTGGCCATCGATTTGAGGATGGTAAGTGGAGCTCATATGAAGTTGAGTACCTTGTAATTTGAACAATTCCTTCCAAAAGGTGCTAGTGAAAGTTGGGTCGTGGTCACTAACAATTGTGGAGGGCATACCATGTAATTTAAATATGTTATCTAGGAAGAGGTGGGCTATAGTTCTAGCGGTATAAGGATGAGCCACAGAACAAAAATGGGCATATTTAGATAAACGATCAACAACTACAAAAATGGTTGTTTTTCCTCCTGATTTTGGTAATTCTTCAATAAAGTCCATAGAAATATCTGCCCATGTTTTTGTGGGTATAGTAAGAGGTTGAAGTAATCCTGGAATAGCGAGGGTCTCCCCATTTTGTCTTTGGTAAACTTCACATTCTTTTCCAAAGTTTTTGATGTAATTTTTCATTCCTACCCAATAGAAGGAGGTAGTGGCTCTTTTATAGGTTTTTAAGAACCCTGAGTGGCCTGCAGTGGGTGAGGTATGTAACTCATGAAGAAGTTTTTCATGATAAGTTGAATTGGGGGTGAGGACAATCCTCCCTTTGTATCTTAATATATTGTCCTTCCAAGTGTATGGAGGTTTGCTACTAGGATTATGTTGAAGTTTTTGAATAAAGGCGTGGATAGTAGGATCATTTATCCATTCTTCATGCACCTAAACTACCCATTTAGGAATAAGGGAGGAAAGAGCATGGACTTGAGGCATATCTTCAAATTTTCTAGAAAGTGCATCGGCTGCCATGTTGTCCTTTCCCTTTTTATATGTAATTTCATAATCATAGCCAAGAAGTTTAGTAACCCATTTTTGTTGTTCCGGGGTATTAGTCCTTTGTTCCAAAAAATACTTCAAGCTATGATGGTCAGTGCGTATAATGAAATGTTGGCAAATAAGGTAATGCCTCCAATGTTGAATAGAATGGACAATCGCCAACATCTCTTTTTCATACGTAGAGTGAGCTGAATTCTTAGGAGAAAATGCTTTGCTTATAAAATCTAGAGGCCTTTCATCCTGCATGAGTATGGCTCCCATTCCTATTCCTGAAGCGTCATTTTCAATGACGAACAGTTTTGAAAATTTGGGCATGGCTAGAACAGGGGTGGTACACATTGCAGTTTTCAAGGTGATAAAGGCCTCATCCACTTTAGACGACCATTTGAAAGCATTTTTATTAAGTAATGCTGTTAGAGGAGCAACAATTTTACTATAATTTTGGACAAATTTTCTATAATATCCCGTTAGTCCAAGAAACCCACGTAGAGATTTTAAGGTTTTTGGAATAGGCCAATTTATCACCTCCTCAATTTTGGAAGGATCTACCATAACTCCTTCCTTTGAGACAATATGCCCTAAGTATTCAATTTCTTGTTTGCCAAAGGAACACTTTGATCCTTTTGCATAAAGTTGATTTTCCTTCAAGATTTGGAACGCTTGTCTAACATGGTCCAAATGTTCTTCCCATGTTTTGCTATAAATCAAAATGTCATCAAAGAAAACTAATATAAATTTACGAAGAAAAGGGTGAAATACCTTATTCATTAGACTTTGAAAGGTAGAAGGAGCGTTGGTCAGGCCAAATGGCATCACCAAGAATTCATAGTGCCCTTCGTGAGTGTGAAAGGCCATCTTAGGAATATCCTTTTCATTGACTCGTATTTGGTGGTAGCCTGACCGTAATTCTAACTTGGAAAAATAAGCTGCCCCATGGAGTTCATCTAATAACTTGTCTATGACCGGAATAGGAAATTTATCTTTGATGGTCATTTTATTAAGCACTCTAAAATTGACACATAAACGCCATGAGCCATCCTTTTTTCTAACTAAAATAATTGGAGAGGAGTAAGAGCTTTTGCTAGGTCTAATGACTCCTGCCTTAAGAAGCTCTTGTACTAATTTCTCTATTTCGGTCTTTTGGAGGATGGATAATGATAAGGTCTAATATTAGGAGGTTGATGCCCTGGAAATAGTGGAATAGTGTGATCGTGACTTCGTTGTGGAGGTAATCCTTTTGGTTCATTGAATACCGCCTTATGGTGGTCTAAAATATTTTGTAACTCTGGTGTCTCGTCTTCTTTGTGACTAGGTTGAATTGAAAATAATTGGGTGACCATTCCTTTGTTTCCTTTTTAGATAATTTTCTCCATTCTATGTGAGCTGACGATTTGGGAAGGTCCTGATTTCAGGCCTTGGATAATATAGGTTTGGTTCTTTGCTATGAATTTCATCCATAGTTCATCAAATTCCCATTGGACTATGCCCAAGGTTCATAACCATTGTACACCTAGGACAATGTCGCACCCACCTAGGGGTAGGACATACATGTCGCCTTTCATGTTATAAACCCCCATAGTTAGTTTTATATTTCTACATTTTCCTTTGCATGCAATTTTTTTGCCATTTCCAATCATCACTTCAAAGTTATTGCAAGGGTATATAAAACAATTTGCTTGTTTAGCCACCTTTGGATCGATAAAATTGTGTGTGCTACTAGAATATAGGAGCACGGTAAGGTTTTGTTTTGTAAAATACCCTTTTACTCGCATTGTTTGAGGGGCAAAAAATTTCGCAAGGGCGTTGAAGGAAGCCTTTTGTTCATTTTCTTCATCACTTTCAAGTGTGTTGGATAATACCTCTACTTTGAGTTCAAGTTCCTCTTTAGTAGAATTCCCTTCCTCTGTGGCATATAGAATATATAATTTTTGTGAGGCACATTTATGATTTCTGTCAAATTTCTCATCGCAATGGTAGCAAAGACCCTTACCTTGTCTTTCCTTCATTTCCTCGAAACTCAGACGCTTAATTGGTAGAGCGGGGTTAATTTTGGGGGATGTGTAGGAGTTTTGGGTTTGTCCATTTTGCATTGGTTTGGGGTTGGTATAAGTGTTTGATGGTTTCCCCCAAGTTGGTTTTGTGAACCAATTTCATGCCTTGATTTTATCCTTCGCTAATTTTTCCAAGTCGATGGTCTCTAACATGTTTGTAGGGTTATACATTTGCACCTCTATTCAAATTTATTCTTTTAATCCACTGACAAAACATTCTTGAAAGAAGGCAGCGTCTAATCCGGATGTTCGATTAGCTAGCCTTTTAAATTCTGCTTGGTATTCACTTACCGAAGTGGTTTGGCATAATTTAGTGAGGGCCCCTGTAAAGCTTTGAAACTTGCTAGGGCCGAATCGCACTAATATATTCTATGTAAAGGTTGACCACGTCGGAGTGCCATTAGTTTTCTCGAACCATTGGTACCATTGGATGGCATTATTTTCCAAGTGGAAGAAGGCGATATGCACTTTTTGCATTTCCATAATTTGATTTAGTGAGAAATATTGCTCTGCTCGGTAGATCCAGTTTGTAGGGTCTCCTCAAAATTTTGGGAAGTCTAATTTGGTCGTTCATGGTAGAATGGAAGTTTGTGGACCTCCTAACATTGCTCGGTTTGATGACCCGTGGTTGGGTGAATTTGCATGTGTTGTTGCCTGATTTTGACTGATGGCATCAAGTTTAACATCCATTGCAAATATTTTCTCGAAGAGTTCTCTTGCGTTACGAGTATTCTCCTCTCTTTCCTATTGAACTTCTTCAGTGACCCTTTCGTGTTTCTCATGAATGGAATCCAGTGATAGTCATCCTTCAGCCATTGCGGTTGGTGTAGGTAACGATCAATATGACTTGGTACAGGTGAGCAAAAAATAAAAAAAATAATTTTAATTTTTTTCCTTTGCATTTCAAATGTCGAAAACCTTTATGCTGTGTTGAAGATTTTAGCTTTTTCAAAATAGCCACCAGTCACCATGCGAAAGGTCAAGCAATTTGGGTGTAAGACAACTTGATTCATACCTTAGGAGAAGGTTTAATTTTCTGCGAGGATTTTGACACGGATCCGTGAAGCATGAATGCTGTTTGCGTCCTCGCAAATGTGGACTGGCTGAAATGTGCGGTGGAAAAAAAATTTAATGGTGAATTTGCTCCTTGATCTAGCTCTGATCCAGATGGTATGAAACTAAATAGTGCGGGAAGCAGGATCATTTTTTATATTGAATCGCTTTTTGATTGTAAGGTAGAAAATCCACAATAGACTTAATTTATATATTTGTTCGATGATGCCTTATTATCATATTTGGATTGCATTTAAATACCTAGTCTAATAGTTGTAAGAGTGAAGGATTGTGACCCTCGAATATAATTAATAAATAATATAAGTATTAGGACATGTTAGGAGGGTCCTAACATATGTGAGAAGACTTGTGAACTCTAAAACATAATCTTGGATAGAACTAGTTTGTTTGATCCCTAATAGGTGAACAATGTAGGAAGAAGAACTACCTTCATCAAATATCTTGAGGAAACGATATTTAAATTTAGGCTATAAGATGGGATGATTATGTTGAATTTGTTGCCAAGAGAAACATTGGTAGGCTTCTATACCTAATTTGGAAGAGGCATAAGAAAATTTTCTCACTTTAGGAATATGATATAAGTGTAGGATACCCTCCATTTTAACTAACCAACCATGTGGATCTCCACCCTCAAAGGTGGGCATATCAGTACGCATAAAATTAACACCTGTAGGTCATCTCACATATTGAGCAACTTCCCCTGTATCTGGGTTAAGATAATTATGACCTATGGGGGAGCTTGATCCTCAGTATCATTTTGTCTATGGGAATTAGTTGGAGAGGAATGAGGTTTAAGGTTTTATTTATTTACTAGTTTTCTGAGAACTATTGACATATTATTCATATTAGTAGTTATTTTATACAGATACTCTTGTAATTCTTGGTTGCATGTAGTAGGGATTACTATTTCCTCATGTGTGAGATTTTCTTGGGATGAGTTGGATGAGTTGGAAGGAGCCATGGAGTTAAGGATAGAGTGATTGGGATTAAAACTATTAATGCGTAAGGGAGAATATGTTGCGTACCTTTATTTCATGGTGATCTTCTTTGTGAGTTTCTTAGTCCTATGTTTGGAATATCCATGCTATTTAATCTTTTGTTAGGTCCTCTATTCCACCTATCTCGCATGCACTTGATTTATATCCAATTGATATAATTTTGAGTTTGAAAATTTACCTCTACTGATATATTTGATTTTGATTCTTTCTCACTAATGGGTCAATTTCTACAAATTTGAATTGTTTCTACGAATTTACCTCCATAAGATTTATCCAATATCTTTCACTATTGGTAATGAATTCAATGATTATACTGAATGGCTATTATTTTTAGGTATATCAATGGTTATGATGTGACTAAATGCTAGATTTGTTAGTCCAATGACTAGATTTTACTTCAATTTGCCAATGGCTATATTTGATAGTAGATAATGATACAAGGGTAAAGGGAGGTTCGTGAAGAAGACAAGGATGACGTGAAAATTCAGCTATACTGGTAATATGCAAACACATGGGAAATTCTGGTTAATATTTTATTTAGGGTTCAATGGTGTGAACGTATTATCTACGATCTTCCAAATTTCTTAACGACTTATCGATTACCTTATAATTTTTTTGAGCCTTCGTTGTTTATTAGAGAGCTTTGCTTGTATATGTCGAGTATGATGACGATGCTTTATTGTCTTATAACCAAAATTGCCAATAATTCATGAATGTTGGGATATGTACCTACAAATAGATTTGAAGCACCAGTTGAACTTATTTTCATTTTATGTCTGTTCTAACATGATTGCTGAATGATTATTCAATTTCAATATTATATTTATGAACTTGTAAAATTAGTATTTTCATATTGTAATATTGATGTCTCAAAAATTTATGAAAGTATTTTCGTAAACCTTACACAACCATAAAATTTCTTCTCTGTCTTCTGGATTATGCCGTGAAACTTTTGCAGATCAAATGGACTATGTTGGAACACCTTCTACACTGTATATCATAGTCTAATTGTGAAATCTTTGTAAATTTGGTGGAATGTATTGGAACAAACTGAATATTTATTGGGCTACGTCGAAATCAAACCAAGCATGTCTTATGTCTACGCAGGTGTAACTTCTTCAGCACCATGTCTTCTAAATTTCGCTACGAACTCACCGTAATGTGAACATGAATTTTTTTTGCATGATCTTGTCTATAGTGGCAATGGCTTCCTTACAATTATTTTATTCCCACTTTGCCAATATTATAGCTCTGATACCACTTGAAGCAAAAATCTTCCAAAAATAATATGAACAATAACACGAATGAGGAAATCAAATATTTCGGAGGGCTAAGTCCTTTGCCA
Source organism: Wollemia nobilis (assembly GCA_028583015.1). NCBI lineage: Eukaryota > Viridiplantae > Streptophyta > Pinopsida > Araucariales > Araucariaceae > Wollemia > Wollemia nobilis. The sequence goes on from JAQPPZ010001808.1 coordinate 1,872,083, forward strand.
CTTAGAGAGGGCTAAGTCTCTTGCGAATGCGCAATCGGATAAAAGATGATTGATGATCAAATAATAATCAACCTACTTCTATTTATATTATTAAATCAATGAATAGATTAATAATTGGAAATATAGACGACTTGGCTATATTGGTGTTGTAACACATGACCCTTCAAATATTTTTTTAACCCACTAAAACATAATAATTTATAAGAAATTAGGATCTTAGAACCATATCTATTAAAATGGAAATGGATTTGGATGATTATTATTGAGGAGATCACAATTAAGAGAATGTATTTGTGATTTGCTCTACTTAATAAAATATTTAAAGAGATTGTATACTACATTTTCAACCATGTATCAAATAACAAAAATAACTCCAATATTCATACTATATGAGTTTCCACAATGTATTTATTGTTCCATGCATATTGAAACACTAAAGGAATAACATCTAAAAGACCATTTAAATTAATAAACAAAGAAAAATCCTTCATTAATTTATACCATATATGACAACCACCATTTTATATATGGATATAGAACTATGTTAAAGCCCCTCCTAAGAGTCCGTAGACTACAATTATAAATCATCATTGAAATTGACATGATATCTTTGCAACATTCATTTTAAAAAGCAACTATAGTTGAGGCATGAATATTTATAAACCTAAAGTTGAAAATTTCCTCTTTTCTATAAAAAGGACTAGCAATGCAATTAATTATTGCTTCTAGAAATTGTCCATACCATCTATGTTTATCTCATATTATTGTAAGACCTCTTAAAACTATTATAGAAAAAACTACTAGACAATCTATCTTCCAAATAATTTTTAATGTATCCTTAGACTATTCACTACTTTTTTATTCTTATATATAAATAGAAGTAGGAGTTTAATATTAATTCCCTAATAACTCTTCTTATATAAATCTCATCCATACCTTTAATATTCGAAGATACCATTTTCATCATTTATTCCTATTTATGAGATTAGCCCCACTTTTTGTTAACACAAGGTGATATTTGTTTTTGGTTTCCCATATTGATATCCCTTTGAGTCTCGTTTTGTCTTTGTTATTTCTATGAGATATTTCCTCTCATTTTCTCTTTGGATCTCATAGTGATATGGAAGTCTAAAATGCCTAACCCATGCTAAAAGCATTTTAATAGTTTTTTTATCTACAAAAAGATTCATGATCCATGGTCTTAAATATAGGCCATCTCCCTTTAAATCATAGGCTAGTATCCATTATTTCATCTTGATTTTAAAACTATAGAAGATGATGAAGAGATTTTTTTTTGGAAGAAAAATCATGGAGTAATTTGAGTTCAACCCTTACTTCCATTTGTTCTAATATCAAATCACCAAAAAATGTGGTTAGTATCCATGAAATTTATATATTAATCCTCTACTTTAAAGAACCATTATTTGATGCTTAATCATCTCATCCTTGATAATAATTTTTGGTGTAATATCTATTGCCTCAATAGAGATTACCATTAATTTGATCTTCATCCTATCGCCAACTAGAGAATCCATATTTCTAGCTCAAAAATTCTTGTGGTTAAGGGTTTTATAAATAATATTCCTTTGATGTTACTTAGATTTTTCTCATAAAATTATTTATTTATTTATTCTAAATTTATCCAAATATATAGAACAAGAAAAGACAAGATTTTCTACCAACTCATACTCATTCTAACTCAATTGAACTTTTTAATATAATACAAAAATATGTTCTTATATGGTTAATGCCTATAAGAATTACAAACTTAGGATTTTTAGTTCTAATTTCTTTGTTTTGTGAATGAAAGATAACATTAGAATGTCTTCCCCAAAAGGAATAAGCTGGTTGTAGGGATTGCCCTGGTTCAATTCCTTGATTCATTACTTCGTCTTTACCCAATGGATTAAAGACTATAGAGGTTAACTACTTAAAAAACTAGAATTTCTTACAAGATGAATGTCATATTATTTTTAATTATGAAAATATAGTAACCTAAATTAAATTCAAATAACTTTATATATTAACTTAATGTAATTTAAAATTAAATAACCTTTCAGGTCCATGAGAAATAAGCATATTTTATTGAACATATTTTACTATCTACATTATTTGAGTTAATTTAAATGGATTTAAATTTTAAACACAACATTTTAAATAATTAATATTTTAATATATTATTAAAATCTAAAGAATTAGCTATTAAAATGGAATGTTTTTTTTTTTTGGATAATAAGTGGTTGTACTTAGGTCCCCCAACCTTGAAAAATTAAATCTCTCTTCTTTAGAGCTTGAGAGTTTAAATAGATACACTTTTCATCTCAATTGAGATGTTATAGCTAGAAACCTACATTATTTTACAGAAAATGTCTAAATTCTTGATTTTCATTTTCTAGATCTTTTCAAATCTCTGTATAAATACAATTACTTTAGAATTTAGAATATTTCTTGAAATTTTCCTATAGCAGCCTTCACAATGCCAAAAATTCACCTTTGCTATATATGCTTTGCATCTTAGTAGAGTAATAATTCCAAAAAAATCACACTATCATAGTCCACTTTACCAAATCTGGATTGCTAGTTTTCTTATTGAAACACAAGTGCAACCAAAAAAATTATAATAAATAGTCTAAATGAAAACACATTATTGTTACAAAATAAACCAGATATTACCAATGGAAAACATTAAAGTAAATCTTAATCATTAATTGATTTAGGCAATCAACATTTTTTTGTTAGCTTCAACTAAACTTTCTACTTCCTCTAACCATGGAAAGGAGAAATTAACTTCACGATCCTCAATCAAAACCCCTCTATTGGCTAGCTTATCTACACATTTGTTTCCTTCCCTTAATATATGTGTAAAATTGATTTCTTCAAACTTTTTAGCAAGATCTTGAATTTCCACAATTATATCTTGTATGTTCCATGAAGCATTTGCTTTCCTCAAAATTGTATTTATTACTATGAGATAATCACCTTCCATCCATACTCTATTCCATTTCATTTGTTTACATATTTTTAACCCTTATAAAGAGGCCCAAGCTTCAGCTTCATTATTTGTCTTAAATCCACTATTGAAAGTATAATGAGACAAATTCTCTCCTCTATTATTTCTAATTATTCCTCCTCCTCCTATTGGTCCTGGATTTCCTTTAGATGCTCCATCAAAATTCATCATTAACCCACTCCACATTTTGTGGTTTCCACTTTATATTCTTTACCTTATTTTTGCTTCTCTTGTATCCAACATCATAATTCCATTTAATGACCTGACTCCATCTATCAAGAGTCTCTATTTACAAATTAGGGACTAGGTGAGTTGATAGGGTTGTTTTAGGCTCCTCTATGGCTAAATATATCTTATTTTTCATTGCCTCTAAATTGATTTCCTTTCCTTTAAATATTATTCTATTCCGTTGTAGCCATATAGTCCAAAGTATTGTATCTTTTGATATATCCCATATTGTCTGTAAAGCCTCACTTTTATAAGTGTTCTACCATTGCTTTAACCAATATTCAAATTTTCTATTCATCACCATGCATTTACCAAACATATTAAGAATCCATTGCCATAAATTCCAGATGATTGAGTTATATCCCAAGAGATGGCCTATACATTCCTCCTTATTATAGAAAATACATTGAGAGGAGCCATGAAAACCCCTTTTCATGGATTCAATTCTTCTATGACCTACTAGCCAAACAAACATTTTGACTTTAGGAATTCTTGGGCTATCCCAAATATCTCTCCATATTCTAGTGACATTACTATTATGTTGGTGTTGAACATTATATCCACTTGTTGTTGTGTATTCTCCTAAGCTATTCAACTCCCAAATCAATTTATCCTTGAAACCCCTCAAAATAATCATAGTTGTTATATTTCTACTCAATTGCCTTCTAGCATCAATATCTTGTATACTTGTAAAAATAAATTCTTTCTATTTGTATCTTCCTTCTCTATCCTTGTAAAAAATATTTGAAACCCTATCACCATATTTGTCTTGAAGCAATATCATAAAAGGTTTCAAAATTGAATCGAAATTGAGTGGATTTTTATCACACCAAGTATCCATCCAAATAGAATTTTTTTCTCCAGTTCCCACCACCTATATTAAATCTTTAATCATAAGATCAATAATTTTTTTTTAAACCATTCCAAAGAACAAAACCATTTGGAAGAGAGAATTTAGTAAATATTAAACTTGGGTAATTGGGTTCAACATACTTACTTAGAAGAATTCTTACCTGTTGTCTTTGAATCTCTTTGTACAATCTCTAGATAACTTTTCCCTTAAGAGCTAAGTTTGATCCTGTAAGAGCTCTTAAACCAAGACCTCCCCTAGTTTTGTCATCACACAACTTGCTCCATTTTACCAAAGGAAACATGCTTTTATCATGTAAACCTGATCATAAAAAGGATTGCATAATATAGATTAAACTTTTTTCAACTGATTTTGGCATAGAATACAATGACATATAATATGTTGGAATGTCTTGTAATATTGAATTAATAAAATGCACTCTTCCTACTAATGATAACCATCTACCTTTCCAAGCTAGATGTTTATTTTAAAATTTACTAATAACTAGTTTCCATAAATATATCCTCATTCTCCCTTCAAATAAATACATCTCTAGATAAGTTGTTGGTAAATTTGGCTTCTCCATTTGAAGAAACCTACAAATTATTGCTTTGATATTAGCAAGAGTGTTAAGGAAGTAAATTTTAAATTTAGCCCTATGAAATTTTTGCCTTGAAGCTCTTTCGTACTCTTTTAAAAATTTATTCAAAGCTTTGGTCTCATTTATCCTTACCTTCCAAAAAGGGTTGTATCATCTACACATTATTTATGGGTGATGTTATCAATGTTATTACTAATCTTAAGTCCACTTATAAGCCCATATTTATAAGCCTTATTTAAGTTCCTACTCAAAACTTCCACCATAATAATTAATAAATAAGGAGATAGAGGATCTCCTTAAGGCCTATCTTAGCTTAAAAAGAATCTGTCAATAACCCATTGATCAACATTGAATAAGAAACTGTAGAGACACAAGATTTAATCCATCTAAACCATTTTTCCACAAAACAAACTTATCTAAAACTGCAAAAAGAAAATTCCATTTAACCATATCATAGGTTTTACTCATATCAAATTTTAAGAACTTAGCTTTCTATTTTCTTGAAGTTGTTGAATGTATGACTTCATGAGCTACTATGATCCCATCCAAAATTCGTCTCCTTTTCACAAATCCTCCTTACTCTTATGAAATTATTTTTTCTAACAATGGCCTTAATCTATTTGCTATCACTTTGGAAATAATCTTATATGTCATATTACATAGGCTTATGGGTCTAAAAGAACAAAAAAATTCAGCATATTTCTTTTTTGGAATTAAGGTAATATAAGTTGCATTTCTTTTATAAGGAATGTATTGTTTTACCCTAGACTGTTCCACTACCACCAATAAATAATCCTTCACTATATCCCAAGTATGTTGGTAAAAATATATAGAAAACCCATATAGACCTGGGGATTTATCCTTATTAAAACATAAAAGAGTTGAATGAACTTCTTCTTGAGTAATAGGCTCCATTAAGTTCCTATTTTCTTTATTTGTTATAACTGAAGGAACATCTTGAAGAATTTTATCATTAAGAACTGTGGTCTCCTCTGAACCTAGAATATTTTGATAAAATGACTTTACCTCTTTTCTAATTTCACTGTGATCTTCAATCCAAACCCCTTCTATTGGTTTAATTCTACTAATTTTAGAATATGATCTTTGTACTATAGCCATATTATAAAAAAAGCTTTGTATTTTTATCTCCTTTTAACCAATTTTGTCTTCATTTTAATCTTTCCTTACTCAAAATATTATGATATTCACTAAACAACTCTCTTTCCTCCGAGCTTGTATTATTTTCATCATCTTTTTAAAATTTTGAAAGTTTATCTTTTAGTTATTTCTTCTCAAAAATGTTTCCAAAGGTGTTCTTGTTACGTTCTTTTAATTTAGATGTCATATATTTAATTTGGTTTGGAAGAGCATACAACCCACCATTACCTAAATAATTCCACATTTGAGCTATCATATCAACAATTTGAGGATGGTATTCCCACATCTGCTCATATCTAAAATATGATATTTTTAAAATTCACTTACCATAATTTTAACTCTATCTAAATTTATCCTTGTTAAGATATTAATTTTAGCACAAGTTCCTTCATATAGCCAATGATTTGAAAGAATGCATCTATCTATTTTTTTTGCTATTAGGTTTTGGTCTCTCCTATTGTTGGTCCAAGTATAGTTGTCTTCTTCAAACTCAACTTCCCATACATTGTTGTTTTAAATAAAAGCTAAGAAATCTATCATAATTTGGATCAAATTCCTAATTTCCCTAAATTTTTCATTTAGCTTGGTTACGACATTAAAATCTCCAATGATAATGAATCAGGATTCTTGGTCTTTATTTATCATAAAATATTTAATCCCACTCTAAACTTCTAATCTACTTGATTGAGTTGTAGATCCATAGACATTGATAAGGATGAAATGAATATTTGAAAAGTAGCAAGTGACTAAAGAGGCTATCCAATGCCTAGTTTTATGAATGGTTACAAAAGAGATTCTAGAAGGATTCCAACAAGTTTAAATTCCCCTACCGCTCCTTCAAAATCCATAGCATCCCATTCACATCTTGCCCAAACTGCTTTCATAGTTTTTGATTTTTTTTTGTCATTTTAGTTTGTTGGATACAGAGAATATCAGGTTTATTACTTAAACATAGGTCCCTAATACACCTATGCTTTGAGTGGGCATTAACACCCCTTATATTCCATGAGATGATAATCATGTCTCATTAGGGACTTTTGGCCCCTCTTGCATATTACCAGTATTATTTTGTTTGGTGAAGAGAAGTTCAACCAACTTAGTTTGTGTTCCTTTCTCTATGATAGCTCTTGCTTCCCTAGATCTTGCTTGATAATTTGAGGGTTTTCCTATTTTTTCCTTGCCTATATCAGAGCAAGTATTATTATTCTATTCCTCAATATTGTTTCACAATTTTATTTTTCAACATATTTATCCTCTCCTAGCCCTATTATAGAAGCTTTTGACTCATCCTGCTCATTTTTTGGTATTTCCATATTAATGGTAGAGATATTAACTTCTAAAACTGCATTTTATTTACTAATTATTTTCTCCTGAATGGTGCATGGTAATTCAAGAGAGTCTTCAAAATCTGATGAGACACATTCCTTAGGTTCATTGTGAATGTTCTTCCTTAAATTAGGATCATACTGAATAGACGGTTCCTTGCTAATATGTTGAAATTTTTGTACTATGTCCTCTAAGTTTTTATCTACTTTTTCTTCATAGGCCAAAGCCTCAAAAGAGTTGGTGTTTCTTCCAATATCCTTTCTTATTGGTCTTCACTATTATATTTCTTTTATTTTTCTAGATCTATTTTTTAGAAGTTTAAAACCATCTTCATCCATAATCATTTTTAAATTTCTCTTACGATTTTTTAGAAATGATTATGTTAGGCTCTTCTTAGTGCATGATCTCTCAATATACACCACCTCATGATATCTTCTACATATAAAAGCTATATTTTCATAATCTATAGTTTGGGTCCGCATATTATCCCCATACTTAAGAATGATTGATTCTGGTAAAGCTTTACTTATATCAATCATGAGCAATATTCGAGCATAAATAGCCAAAAATCCATCTTTTATTGTATCTAAAATCTCAAGGAATTTTCCTAGAGTGTTGTCTATCACCTTGAAGGTATCTATTTCTCAAAATTCAATAGGTAACCCAAACATCATAATCCAGACTAGAACTAGGGATAGATTTACATTTTTAGGTGAAAAGCCTTCATACCAGGGAGTATGGAAGAGCCCTACTCTTCCCATAAACCAAGGAACCCATTTTAGGATTCTTTCTATTTATTTCATAGAAAAAAAATGGCTAAGAAGAAACCTTTGGAAAGAAATGATAGAATCACTCATGGAGACTTCTAACTCCTCTCAATCCATTTTTTCAAGGCTGAAGCCCCTAACCAATACCCATTAAATTTACCAAAAAACTGTGCTACCTTGGAGGAATGAGGATCTCTCTGAGGTGCACTCACTAACCTCCACCACTAGGGATGATTCTAAGGATTTAACTATAAATTAATCCATTGAAAAGAAACTAAAACTCAAAATCTATTAAAATTTATCTCAGAGTCCTATAGAAAATATAATATTTGATAAAAACTTTATAAATTTTTCATGCATAATTTCTAAGATAAAGAAAGGGAAAAAGTAAATTAGTTGAAAAATTCTTTGTCCAAATAAAATGTCTTACCTCGCCGAAGTCCTAGCCCTTCATTGCTCTTCCCAACGTTCAAACCCTAGTTGGCAAATATTTGCAATTTTGTTTTTTGTGACTTAAAAAATTGTCACTCCGCTTATTTGAAATGGTTAACTTTACAAGGTCGTATCTTTTCTCAATATTATTCGAAATGAAATTCTATTATAAAAATATACAATTCAAAATAAAATTTATAAAAAAAAAAAAGAATATTATGACCAGTTAGAAGTTAAGAAGATTATCTATCCTACACCTGAAGTTACATAAGTTAATGTTAATAAATTATTTAAAAATATAATTAGGTTAGAAATGAAAAGTATCGACTATCATCTGCCTATGTGGTGGAGTTGGAGATAAGTGGGTAGTTGAAACTCTCATGTTGGAGAGGCCCTAGGTTCAAATATCTCCCTCTCATATGTTGCGAATATGCTATGTAATAGTTATTAGGGACCCTACTAGAGGTGTGTTTATCCACCCGCTTAATGTAATCTTGTGCTTTAATAACGAAAAGACCAACATTTTAAAAAGTACGGACTATCTTTAAAAAAAACGACAGGCAAAAAAAATAATAATGACAGGTAGTTGCCCTAGTGGCTAAAGATGGTGGTTGTTTCTTAAGTGGTCTTGTGTTCAAACCCCTTGAAGGTGGTTTTTTTTATGTAATTTGTAAACGTTCTCCTAAAGATAAAAATTAAAAGTGGTTTTTGATGTAATTTGTAAACGTTCTCCTAAAGATAAAAATTAAAAGTGGTTTTTGATGTAATTTGTAAACCTTCTCCTAAAAAAAATAAATAAAAATTAAAAGTGGTTTTTTGATGTAATTTGTAAACCTTCTCCTAAAGAAAAAAATAAAAAATAAAAATAAAAAATTAAGTTGTATAAGTTAATATTAATAAATTCTTTGAGTATATAATTATGGGTGAAAAGATAATGGTTTAAGGGAATAAGAAAAGAGTATGATGATAGATGAAAAGATGGATGGTTTAAGGGCAAACCATCGGCCAATGAAAGGTTAAGAAGGAAGGAAGAAAAAAGTTAAAAAAAAAGAATCGAGGAGGCCCTTAGGAGGTGGAGGTGGTCTTATCTGAAGTTATCATTGTAGCGTCAAATAAGAGGATATGGGTGTCGGTATAATGATCATGAAAGAAGGATATGGGTGTCCTTATAATTATCATGAAAGAATGAAAGATCTCCACACACAAAGTCCATAGTTGCATTTAGTGGTCGGTTTCACACTAAAATAAAATTTATAAATATGTAAAACCTATTGTGGTCGGTTTAAAATAAAATTTATATATATGTAATACCTACTCAAACTATGAACTTTGAGCACGTTATAATGACATGATGTGTGAATTAATGATGGGTCTTATTTTTTTTGGAATTTTTTACCAACATTAATTTATTGTTTAAAAAATCGAATTAAAACAATTCATCAACAAATAGACTCTATCCTTAAGTTTTAAGAGGGTGGTGAAGGGAGGCGATATTCGACTGTTTACAACGTAATATCATAAGATGACCACCTGTCTTAGGAAACCCTTAACCATGTGGAATAACAATGACAGGAAGAGTTTGGTGTTCGAGGCCACAGATGAGGAACTACTTAAGCACTACCTCGCTAAAAAGGCTTTGGAGGGCACTTCGACTGAACCTGCATTTCCAGAGTTGGACTCCAACAATTGCGATCCTTGGGACATCCCAGGTATGTACTTCTCAACATTTTTACCGAAATGGGATACTTGCTAGTATCCTTTTATATATATTTCCATTTGTGCAGATGAAGCTAGAACCGGAAGCAATGAATGGTACTTCTTCAGCCACAAGGAACAGAAGTATACCAGAGGAACAAAGGCCAACAGAAGCACAACCATGGGATTCTGGAAACAAACAGGATACGGCGACAATATATTGGATCAAGATCGCTCCCAAGTTTTGGGGAGAAAGAAGAGATTGGTTTTCTATCGCGGTAGACATCCAAACGAAGAAAGAACCAACTGGGTCTTGCATGAGTACAGCTTGGGGGATGGCAATCCCCAAAATGGCAAGGTAGGTTATCATCCATGTTTTTTTCAAGCCAAATTTATGGGTTCTTTCATGGTTGATATGTATTATTGGCTTGTATAGGGGGACTGGGTGATGTGCAGAATGATTTTGAAGACTGTCGGCATGAAGGAAAAGAGGAATGGAAGTGGGAAGAAGTCCACTCCACCGAAACGCATAAAAGCAAATCATGATGCCTCAAACTCTTTATCTTTTACAATAGATTCGGTTAATCATCAGAAAATTTCAGGTTGTCTCCAAGGCGAAACCTGTCCTTGTCATGATTCCTCCTCCAATGACAACGACAGGAACGACAGTTGCCATAGGTTGATGGGACATGGATTGGAAGAAACATCATGCCCACTACAAGAAATGGGCCTATTTGATCCAAATGTGCAAAACATCTTGCTCAGTAATCCAAGAATAATGGATGCTGTGGCTCCAGTGGTTCAATCTGGATTTCTAATGCCGCTGTCTAACTGTAGTCATGGTGTAGATGCGATGGAAGTTAATGATGGCAATTTCAAGAGCAAAGAGATTGGCAATGACGTTTTTGAAAGCAATTTTTATCAACCCATTGGTAATTATATGAACTTATTGATGCAGTCGCCTTCAGACTCCTTTAGTTTGGGAGAAAATATTAATGCAGGAAAAGAAATGAGTAATTCTGGGGGTGTTCAGATGGCCAGTTATTGTAATAATAATGGGAAGCAGGCGATGCAGAAGATCAATACGGTGAGTCAGAATAACGTTTCTCAAGGAATTTTGGGTGAGGAGGCATTGTCTTCGGCTGTCTATAACACATCCAGTGATCCACGAGGCCAAGGGGATTCGTCTTTCGTCTCTGGGTTCTGACTATTTTTCGAGTGTGGAAAGACATTTCAATAAATTTATGTAAAACAAAAACAGTTTTTTTTGGAAGGCCATCAAAGAAACGGCTCGTTTTCTAAGAATTTGGAACTTGGACTTGAGACCGAGAGGTATTATGTGGGGTTTGAAAAGCTGTACTTATTAATTTAATGTTGGGATATTGTAATAGTAAAGGTAGGGTTTGTTCGTGGGTTTAGGTGGATTGGTAAGTTGGGGCGCTTACCAAGAAGAGATCTAGGTTCCAATCCCACGGGCTTGCCCATGCACAGACAGTAGCCCAGATCCGATTCTTCTGAGTGGTGTGTCAGATTGATGACGACGGTGCAACCCCTGTGCGTCCGGTGGTCCCCATCTCATGCCGGCTTACCATCTACCGAGACGGTGGAAGTCCTGGGAGCCTTAGTAGATAGTTTGAACCCTACCAGCTGTGCTGGCAGTTACTAAAAATCGTGATTGTAACCATTGCTTCTATATACCAAAAAAAATAGTAAAGGTAGGGTTTTGAATTTTTTTTAAAAGACTTAAATTTAAATCAACGGGATATGAGTGAGTGAACTTGTGTACTTAAAAAGAAAAAAATAAAGATTTGAATGTTTTTAATTGAGAACTAAATCTAATTTATGGAAAAGTGACCTTCAATATACTTCTATTATTATTACATGTTTCAAACACAAAAAATTATTATTATTATTTTTTAAATAAATAATTTTAATATGTGTTTTTATATTTTATTTTTTCCATTAGTAAATAGTCTTAATGTGTATTTTTATATTTTGATCATAGCTGAATTATTATAATGTATAACATGTTTTGATATTTTTAAGTACTATTTTAAAGTTGTAATATGAAACAAAAATAAAAGCATGCATATAGTATTTTTTTTATTTTCTTTATATTAAAACTTTTGTATTTTAATTAAAAAATTATTTTATTTTTTTTATTATTTAAATTTTAATGAGTAGGGAAATTAGAATTTTGATTTTATTTTTAATTTTATTATTTTAAAATAAGTATAACATAAACAAATAGATTTCACTTAAATAAATGAGGAATTTGATTGAGTTTATGTTTGAAATAATTAATTGTTGGGATATGGTTTTTGTTTGTTTATTGTTGCTCTCATAATTTCTTCTTATCACTTGCATGGTAGGTAGGAACGACCACCTTGCATTACTCTTTAGGGATTTAGGTCAAAAGTGGATAAATGATCCATCTTAGAGAAAACATTATATGCATTAGCCTATTTGAAAATATTTAAATTTAGAAAATGGATGAAGAAAAGGTAAATTGAGTAAATATAGTTAGGTGAGACTTATGTGTTTGATCATAGAAGTAGTCAAGCTATATATGGAGGCTTATGACATGTTGTCACTAGATAGGAGGTGTTGCATGCTAATGATGTTCATGTGTCAAATGTAATGCTCTTTAATGGGACAAGGTTTCCTCTTGAAAATGGTGGAAATGAGAAGATGTCAACTTTTTAAGGAATCTCTATGAGGATGTAATTATTTTACTCATCATGTTGGTTTATCACCTCAAGTATCTCATATTAACCCTAACCAATTGGGATTAGGGTCTACGAAGAAGAACTCGATGAATTGCTCTAGTTGCTACTTATTTTTTAACATTGATGTTATTTCTACGGGGGTTGGAGCTTTAACAAGACCATTTATAGTCATGATAAGCTATTATTGGAGGTCTTGAGAATGGTGGTGTGATGGTGAATTATAGTGTAATAGTATGTGATAGATTAGAACATCCTTGAGGTGAAATTGTTGTTGGAGAGGTGGTTTGTGGAAGTATTATGGAGTTTTATTTTAGTTTAGGATATAAGGAGAACCTTGACTGTGTTGTGGTGTGTGTTGATAAAAGTGGTGTTATTGTTGTACAACAAGGATTTTCAAAGCCTATAATAGTTGATGGCCTTGATGTAGTGTATAATGAAAAGTATAGTCATTGCTTAGAGGAGTTAATGGAGTTGGTAATTCTACCATAGATGTCAAAGTTTATGTACATGCATTTGGAGGAGTTGGAGGTGGATAGGTTGACAAAGGGGCCTCCCTCAACCTTAAGCATTATCAAACTCTTTATTGAAAAGATACTCATAATATGTTGAGTAGGAAAATTAACTATAGAATAAATGTATTCTAAATTCTTTTTAATTAATTTCTTTTCAAGGGAGCTTCTAGTAGAATTTGACGTATGTAGGCCAACACATAAAAATTGGAATAAATTTGTGAGTGCTTATGTAAATGAGAGGACTAGGTATGGGGTATATTTCTTGTGAATTCTCTTATAAGGATGTCACACAAGCAATTTTAGAATTTGACACCTATGTTATATGTTACCAAATTTGCTATTTCTAGACTTGGACTTTTGAATTCCATCTTTAGGATCACTTGAAAGGTAGATATTCCTTACAAATTAAATTTTATTTTTTAAATCTATATTTTTGACACTATGTTAGGGACATAGTTGGTAGTTTGGTCATGTAATCTAGTCTTCAAAATAAAATAGATAATTACATGCACTTTAAGATCCATTTGTGTGCATACCTAGAAATGGGCCTTTATGGTGAGCTTCCCAAATCCATAAGAATTCTCAATATTAGTCTTAAATGTGAGAAAAATATTATATATTAGAATATTATAAATGCTTGTTTGAAACATAAAGTTATTGAAAATTTGGATTGAGAGTGCCTTCTTAGGTCAATTGGGCCTAGATTTAATGGTAATTATGCTTCACAATAGGAATCAAAAAATGCTTAAAATATATGTAATAGCATGACTAATTCTATTAATCATTCTTGAAGTAACTTAGGCCTTGGAAATAGGTTAATTATCCTATTGGATTTTATAAGGATTTGAGATCTAAAGTTTATAAATAAGTAGTGTCTCCTCTCATTTGAGGTATTGGGTCTTAGAATCATAGAGTGTCTCAATATTTTTTTATGATGCTCTTTCCTTTTAGTTATATATGATATAAAAATAAAAAAGAATATCTTCATATGTGGACTGTAACAACCTCACATTTGTTCTAAAAAATTCTTACAGTGTACTCAATTCTATTGTAACAATATCAATTTGTTATTCTTTTCTACATTATTTCTATTTTTCCATAACATAAATTTTTTAGTTTTGATCAATGCTATTAGAGAATATGAAAGGTGAAAATGAATAATTTAGAAAATTATTCATTTTGAATAGTAATGATTTAGTACCTTAGTTACATTGTTGACAAAGGAACCTATGTTGATCTTGAGAAAATTCAAATAATTAGTCTTGAGATCCATTACATTATTTGATACATGCTATTGTATGCCCATGATACCTTCGTGGTACATTTGTAAATATATAATAGATTAGGGTTAAGTCTATAGTTTAGAGTGTGATTTATATTTTACCTTTTATATAAGTGTCATGTAAGTTAAAGTGCAAGTGTAGGTTGAGAGAATGTGCACACGTGTCTTGTATGTAAGAGTGTAAATATGTAATGCGAGTATGTACACAATTATCCTAGATTAGGAGTGCATGTAAGAGTCCAAGAATCACATAGATGTGTACAAATATTATAGATTCAAGTGTTGATCAAGTATGCAAGTGGCAAGTTGTTAAACCAAGAGTCATGAGACTTAGCATATGGAGAGCAATAGTCAGGTACTTGAAGAGTCACATTACTCTTGCTATATTATGGAGATAATCCTCCATAGGAATAAAATTTAATATTGAGAATTCAATCAAGAATCAAGTATTTATTGTTCAAAGTTGTAACAAGAAGAGGAGCAATAAATCTTGTATACATTTTGAGCAATTAATATTATAAGTTGTTCTTCATGCATAGTTCATGAATGATTCAGGCTATTTGCATTCATATTTTAGTATATAAATAAATGTTATTTGATTTATTATATAAGCCTTGATATACATATTAATTTTCTAATATTATTCTACTCATATTAATATTATTTGACCTTTAATATATTGTGGCTATTTTATATTTGGGAAGCAGGCAATATAGAAGATCAATACAGTGAGTCAGTCAGAATAATGTTTCTCATGAAATTTTAGGTGATTAGATGTTTTTTTCCACTATCTATAACATATCCAATAATCCACAAGGCCAAGGAGATTCAACTATGGGTTGTGACTATTTTTTCGAGTTTGGAAAGGCATTTCAATAAATTTATGTAAAACAAAAAAAGTTTTCTTCAAAGGCCATCAAAGAAATGACTCATTTCTAATACATCTCAATAGTATTGTCTTTCTATATAAAGATGTTATTCATGAATTTGGAAGTTGGACTTGAGATCGGAGAGGTAATAATGTCTCAAGGTTTGAATATTGAAAAAGTTTTACCTTTTTCAAATTTGCTTGTGAACAATTTTTTTTAATTGTTAAAGAATTTTATATTTGTTAAAATATTGTAATAGTAAAGGTTTGAGTTTTTTTAGCCAAGAATTAAATTTAAGTTATGGAAATATTGTATATTTCGAACACAAAAAAATTATTTTTAATTTTCTATAATTAACTAGTTTTAATGTGTGTTTAAATTTTATTTTTTACATTAGTAAATAGTTCTAACGTGTGTTTTTATATTTTTATCATAGCCGAATTATTATAATGTATAACATGTTTTAATTTTGTAGCATTATTTTTAAGTTGTAATATGAAACATAAGCATAAATCTTCTTCATGTATGAAGGTGTTGTATGAATATGCATATTTTTGAATAAAGGCATGCATATAGGATGTCTCTTTATTTTCCTTATATTGAGACTTTCATTAAGTTTGCTTTTTAAAAAAAAATTATTTTAATTTTTTATTAATTAAATTTTTATGAGTAGATAAATTAGAATGTTGATTTTATTTATAATTTTATTATTTCAAAAGAAGCATGACACACCAAAAAAATATTTCAATGAAATAAATGAGGAATTTGGTTGAGTTTGTGTTTGAAAGAAGTAATTATTGGGCTATACTTCTGCTTTGTTTACTGTTGTTCTCATGATTTTTTCTTATCACTTGCATGGTAGGTAGGAATGATCACCTTGAGAATTATTCCTTAGGGGTTTAGGTCAAAAGATAAAAAATGATCCATATTAGAGAAAAAATTATATGCATTGGTTTATTTGAAAATATTTAAATTTAGAAAGTTGATGAAGAAGAGGTAAATGAAGTAAATGTAGTTAGGTCAAACAAATGAGTTTGATCATAGAAGTAGTGGATCTATATGGAGTCTTATGGTATGTTGTCACTAGCTAGGAGGTGTTACATGCTAATGATGTCCATGTGTCAAATGGAATGCTCTTCAATTCATTTTGAAAATGGTGGAAATGAGAAGATGTAACTTTTAAGGAATCTCTATGAGGATGTAATTATTAGTGCTCATAATGTTGGTTTATCACCTCAAGTCCCTCAGATTAACCCTAAACCATTGGTATTAGGGTCTAATAAGAATAACTCGATGAATTGCTCTAGTTTCTACTTATATGTTAACATTGATGTGATTTCTAAGGGGGTTGGACCTTTAACAAGACCATTTATAGCTATGATAAGCTACTATTGGAGGTCTTGAGAATGGTGGTTTCGTGGTGAATTATAGTGTAATGGTATGTGATAAGTTAGAACATCCTCAAGGTGGAATTGATGTTAAAGAGGTGGTTTGTGGAAGTATTATGGAGATTAATTTTAGTTTAGGTTATAAGGAGAACATTGACTGTGTTGTGGTGTGTGTTGATAAAAGTGGTGTTGTTGTTGGACACCAAAGGTTTTCAAAGCCTATAATAATTTATGGCCTTGATGTAGTGTATAATAAAAAGTACAATCATTGCTTAAAGGAGTTATTGGAGTTGGTAATTCTACCATTGATGTCAAAGTTCATGTACATTTGGAGGAGATGGAGGTGGCTAGGTTGACAAAGGGGTCTCCCTAAACCTTAAGCATTATCAAACTCTTTATTCAAAATATACTCATAAATTTATGTTGAGTAATAAAATTAACTATAGATTAAATGAATTCTAAATTCCTTTTAAGTAATTTATTTTCAAGGGAGCTTCTATAGAATTTGACTTACGTAGGTTAGGTACAAAAAAAAATGAAATAAATGGGTGAATGCTTATGTAAATGAGAGGATTAGGTATGGGGTATATTGCTTGTGAGTTCTCTTCTAAGGATGTAACTCAAGCAATTTTAGAATTTAGTATACCAAAATTTTAGGATTCTAAGGATAGCAAATTTGCTATCTATAGACTTGGACTATTGAATTCCATCTTTAGGATCACTTGAAAGGTAGATATTCCTTAAAAATTAAATTTTATTTTTTAAATCTACATTTTTGACACTATTTTAGGAATATAGTTGGTAGTTTGTGTCATGTAATCTAGTTTACAAAATAAAATAGACAAGTACATGCAATTTAATATCCATTTGTGTGCATACGTAGAAATGGGTCTTTATGGTGAGCTCCCCGAATCCATAAGAATTTTCAATCTTGATATTCAATGTGAGCAAAATATTGTATATTAGAATATTATAAATGCTTTTTTGAAACATAAAGTTATTGAAAATTTGGATCGAGAGTGCCTTCTTAGGTCAATTAGGCCTATATTTAATGCTAATTATGCTTGACAATAGGAATCACAAAATGCTTAAACTATATGTAATAGCATTGCTGGAAATATGAGCAAGTTTTGTTGTTATTGATGTCAAGATTCAGTTTCAGTGAGCAGTGGAAAAGGAAGGATGTCAAGAGTCAGTTTCAGTGAGCAGTGTAAAAGGAAGGATGTCAAGAGTTAGTTTTAGTAAGCAATGCAAGTTAAATATTGCTTCTAATCCTAAGGGAAATAATATTATAATATATATTATTATAATATTCAAGGTGGTTAGATAAGGTCTAAACGAGCAATAGGAAGGCTCAAGAAAAATAATATTATAATATTTTATTATAATATTATAGCGGTAATGTTAAGACCTAAATTTATTAAATTAATTATAATAATTTCATTATAAATTAATTTATAATCCAATTTAATTAACCCTAAGGTTAGGGTTATAAGGGCAAAAGGTTTTTATTAAAGCATCGACATCATATATATTTTTACTCCGTCGATGTCCAAATGGAGATGGAACAATGGTATAAATGCCATGTGCATTTGGTTACCTAAGGTCTATCTCTCGATCGATTCATATTGTGAGTGCTTACGAATTTCCACAATCTATGTGTAGGACAAAGGATATTTTTTATTATTCGGTGGCTATCGAAGGAATAAGATAAGGGAGGCTTAAAGTCTCATTACCAACCTGGTGGTTGGGCTAGCGGTGAGCTAATGTGCATTGAAGCGTTCACAAGCGAGAGGTCCCGTGATCAAATCCTAGTGGCAGGCCTAGGAGTTTTTTGTGGCAGTCCTTTTGGTTTTTGTGCCTAGCATAGGCTACAAAGTGCACAAGGTACTTTTTCCTACCAACGTGAGTGCCTAGCTCACATGGTAGTTGAGCCACAACTAGGGCTCGAGTGGCAGCACATCGAGGGATTGTATCCCACCGAGGGCAATAGAGGTATTTAATTTTTTTAATTAAAATTTTGGTCCTAAGGTTATTTAATGTGGCATGATTTTTTGTGTTAAGAGGGAGATATAAGGTTCATAAAAAATAAAATATTATATTGTGATTTTGATAATTAGAATTTGGAAGGAGTAATAAGGTGGATAAAGAAAATTAAATTTTTGAAGTGATTTGTTTAATTTTTACTAATAATTTTTGAGGTGTGGAGATTATACGGTGTAATTGAGATTTAATGTTTTGTAAAATATTTTGAGGGAAATAATTGAGAGGAGATTTTGATAAATATTGTCGTTACCTAACCTTGAGATTGACAAAGAGGTTTATTGTGATTGAGACAAGTTTTGAGGTCATTTATCCATCAAGTAAAAGGTATGGGCATATCATCCTTGTGAGTGAAATATTGTTGGGTTGGATGTTATGAATGCTAATATGGAGTGAAAATATTTGTTTGATAAGCATTGTTGAGTAATATTTCATGTGCATTATTGGTGAATGTTTATAAGAAAATCTAAGTGAGAAGTTGATAACTGTCTTGGATTAGGGTTTATGAAAAGAACATGAGTATCATTGTTATGTGAGATTGTTTGATAAGAATTGTTAGAAATATTTGAGTAAACCTTCATGTGCATGCCTAGGGTTTTGTGAAAGATCATGAGTATCATTGTTATGTGAATTTGGAATCATCTTGAGTCAAGTTTGAGTTTCATAGCATGAGTTGTTGAAAGCATTATGGAACACTTATTTAGGTTTTGTAAGCAAGTTGTGTTTCATTGAGCGATTGGTTGAGTGAAGTTGATTGAGCTTAGTTGATTGGAAGTGTTGAAGTGATAGTTCAAGTTATATGAAACAAATTTTTATTTATTCTTAATTTATTTGAAGAGAATTTGGAAGTGATTGAGTGTTTGTGAGTGTGAAATATATTGAGTCTCTAACAATTCTCTATATGCTTCTATAAGTTAAACAAGATTATGTGTGAAACTTGTTTGGGTGATTGAAGAGGTTTTATATGAGAGATTGAGTTGAGTTTTGTATGCAATTTTTACAATTGATTTGAACAAGATTTTGTGAAAGCTAGTGAGTATATTTAAGTAAGTCCTAGAGTGGACTTAGGGACATATTTGTGTGAGATTTTTTGGAAGCTTACAAGTATATTTGGGAAAAGTCTTAGCAATAGAGACTTGTTGTGCATATTTGAGACGGAGATTGAGCAGATTTGTGCTAGATAGATGGACATTGTTTAGTGCGGATTTGAGATAGATATTGAGCATATTTGTGCAAGTTAGAGGATAGTGTTCATTATAGATCTAAGATAGAGATAGAACAAAGTAAGAATAGACTTTGAAAATGATATAGTAGAGGATAGTAGTATCCAGTGGATAGATATCCATTAGGTAGGGTAGTGAGGTCATACATATTTTGAGTGAGGATAGGATTCCTAAGTGGAGAGAGATCCACAAGCCAATGTAGTGGAGGTAGTAGTATTCTAAGATGATCACCAGCAAGATCAGAGGAGAAGGAATTCTCCTATGGATAGATATCCACAAACTTGATTAGGGGATTGGTGTCTCCTTTGGACAAAGGTCTATAAACATTGTAATAGGGAAAGGATTTCCAAGAGAATTTATTGAGAAAAATTTATAAGAAATATTTTCTCTATGGAGTAGCCCACATTGGGTGAACCACATTAAATCATGTATCTCATGTATGTGATGATTTGTGTAATTTTTACTGCTTTAATATTTTTGATGTTATCATATGGATTGAAAAGCAAAAAAAATTATCTTATACTATTCACCCCCCCTCTCAGTATAAGCACATGTTCTTCAATTGGTATAAGAGTGGGTCTCTTCTTGAAAAGACTAACATCTTGGAGTAAGATCCATCAAAAACACACATGACTTCAAAGAATGAAGAAGAGACCATGTTTGACATAAAAGAGAAATTCTTTGCTGCTCTCAAGAACTTGGAAAAGATTAGAAAGAAGAACTCAAGTTTGAAGGATCAAATTCAAGAGGGTGAAGCAAAGGTGGAACTTCTACAGAATCTCACGAAACTCAAAATAAAGGTAGAATAAGGAAATAAAATTGAACAGGATATGATAGATCTATTAAGAGTAAGATAAACATAATGTGAAATATTGGAAGCATAAATTGTTTATCTAAGGAATGAAGTTGAAAATACCAAGTTACTACAAGATATAAAGTTGGAGAAATAGAGACAGGAGTCAAGCCTTCAATAAGAAAAGAATTCAAACAAAGATAAGAAAGTGACATAGTCTAGAAGGAAAAGACATCAGGAAAGAAGAAAGCAAAGAAGAACTATGGACAAAAGTTAATCACAACAAAAGGAGGATCACTCGACCATATTTTCCAAGGCATTCAAACATGTTACATACTCTCTTCCATGGCTATTGCTTTTCATGTAACAAATATGGTCATAGATATGTACATTGCACTGGTTATGTTAAAAAGGATGTCAATAGAAATTTCAATTCTTTTGCACCTCTTATGAATAGTGATGTCATATGTTATAAGTGTAATAACATTGGGTACAAGGTTGGATGCTATAAAATGGTATACCTGATTCAAGTAAAAAGAATAAAACTTCAACAGTTAGGAAAGAGAGAAAAGGACATGAGAAAGTTAGATCAATGTTAGTACAAATAAATCTTCATGTTTGGGATAAGGGAAAATAATGGTATTTTTATAGTGGATGTTCTAGTCACATGACAGGAGATAAAAGTAAACTTCTAGTACTCAAAGAAACTGATGGAGGATTAGTAATATTTGGTTATAATGGATCAAAAAAAAATTGTGAGAAAGGAAATCTGAGTTTAGATAATGGGAAAATGAATACAAAAGATGTATTTTATGTCAAAGGGTTGAGGCACAATCTACAAAGTGTGAGCCAACTTTGTGATCAAGGGCACATGGTTACTTTTCATCCAAGTAGGTGTGAGATTAGAAAGTTTAAAATTTGAAAACTTATTGCAAATGCAAATAGAACTACAAACAACCTCTACATGTTAAGTGATATTAAAGGAGAAAAGTGTTTTCTATCACAAGAAGATGAGAGTTGGTTGTGGCATAGAAGAATGGGTCATTTTAAATTTGACAACATAGCAAACATAAGCAATAAATAAGTTGTCAGAGATTTACCTAAGCTAAAAAGGCCATAAAATACAATATGTGCACCCTATCAGCATGGAAAGCAAACTAGAACAAGTTTCAAATAAAAAGGATTTATGTCATATGAGACATTGAAACTAATACATACTGATCTATGTTGTCCTACCAGAATACATAATATTCAAGGTGAAAGTTACTTCATATTATTTATATATTATTATTCCAAAATGATTTGGGTAGCCTTCCTGAAGGATAAGTCAAAAACACTTGATAAGTTCAAGGTATTTAAAGAGTTGGTTGAAAATGAAATAGGTAAAAGGATTAATTATTTTAGATTATACAAAGGAGGAGAATTTACCTCATATTAATTTGTAAACTATTGTGAACAACATGGTATCGAAATAGAATACTCCAGTGCAAGAAATCCTTAACAAAATGGAGTTGTTGAAAGGAAGAATATGACTATTGAAAATATGGCTAAAGCTACGTTAAATGAATCTAAGCTTTCAGATGGTTTTTAGAGAGATGCAGTTAACACAAAAGTTTATATCATTGATAGAGCTCAAATAAGAGTGAACCATCACAAGAATCCATATGATCTTTGAAAGGGAAGACTAGCCACTGTGAAATACTTCAAAATTTTTGGAAGCAAGTGTTACATAAGATGGTAAGAGAAAAACTTTGGAAATTTTGACCCAAGATGTGATGAAGGTATTTTTCTTGGTTATTCCACTAAGAGCAAAGCCTATAGATGCTACAAAAAAAGGACATGTACTACTTTATAAAGTATAAATGTAATAGGGTTAAGAGAACCAGTTCAAGAAATTGTGTATCAAGAAGAGTTATGTGAAGAATCAAAAGGAGAAGAGGAAGAAACACAAAGACTTCTTCCTAAGACTCCATCCAGGTATGTATAGAAACATCATCCAATATATCTAATAATTGGGAATCCATATGAGAGATAGACAAGAAGAAGGGTAATAACACCAAATAAACAAGCAAATTTTTCCTTGTTATCCAAAATTGAGCCAAAAGGCTTCAATGAGGCAAGTGAAGATAAGTTCTGGATTAAGGTAATGGATGAGGAATTAGATAAGATAGAGAAAAGCGATACTTGAGAACTTTTTCCATAACCAAAGAATAAGAATGTGATTGGCACTAAATGGGTATTCAAAAACAAGTTAAATGAATATGATCAAGTAGTCAGAAATAAAGCAATATTGGTATGCAAAGGTTATGCACAGGTAGAGGGAATTGAATTTGATGAGACATTTTCCCTAGTTGAATGACTTGAAGCTATCAAAGTGTTCTTAGCCTTCTCAAGTTTCAAAAACTTCAAAGTATATTAGATGGATGTTAAATCAAATTTTCTAAATGGTGTTCTAGAAGAAGAGGTTTACATTGAGTAGCCAGAAGGATTCAACTTGACTAATAAACCAGACTATATATGCATATTGAAGAAGGAAATTTATGGACTAAAGCAAGCTCCTAGATATTTGTATTCAATATTGGATAAGTACCTATAGGAACAAGATTTCAGGAAAGGAATAGTGGACAGTAACTTATACATCAAAAATGAAGGGAATGACTTATTAATTGTGGTTATTTATATGGATGATATCATTTTTTGAGGGAATGTTGATAAGATGTGTCAGAAATTTGCAAAGAGCATGTAGAATGAATTTAAGATTTCTATGCTTGGTGAGTTGTCCTTCTTTCTTGGACTTCAGATTTCATAATCAGAGAAATAAGTATTCCTTTCACAAACCAAGTATATAAAAGAGATGCTAAAGAAATTCAAGTTAGAAGATTACAAACCAGTAAGTACCCCCATGATTACATGATGTAATTTAAGTAAATATTATGAATCTCCAAAGGTAAATCAACAATTATACAAATCTATGATTGGAAGCTTATTGTATATCACAGCTACAAGAGTAGATAATATGGAGCTAGTGGGATTGGTGGCAAGGTTTCAGGCAGCATCTAAGGAGACACATGTAGTATCAGTAAATAGGATTCTCAAGTATCTAAAAGGAACTATGGATTTTGAGCTCTGGTATCCCAAAAGTGATAGTTTCGCTCTCATAGCTTATACAGATGCAGATTGGGATGGTAGCATTGATGACAAAAAAAGTACAAGTGGAGGACTATTCTTTCTTGGAGAATATTTAGTCTCTTGGTTAAGTAGGAAACATGCATAAGTATCCTTATCCATAGTAGAGGCAAAGTATATTGCAACAATTACTTGTTGTACATAGGTATTATGGATGAAGCGAACTCTAGAGGACTTCAAGATAAAACATGATCACCCTATTTCCATATCGTGTGATAATACAAGTGCTATAAACATATCAAAGAATCTGGTGATGCAATATAGGATTAAACACATTTTGATTAAATATAATTTTCTGAGAGAGCTAAGCAAGTCAGGTTGGAATATGTTACCACAAAGGAGCACATTGCAAAAAATTTCACTAATCCACTTTTGAAAGAGACTTTTGAGTATCTTCAAAGAAAATTAGGATTAGTTCTACTTCCACCCCAGAATTAACCACCTCAAGAGAAGAGGTGGGGGAGGGACTAAGCTAAGAGTCTTATTCTTAGACCCAAGTCACAAGACCCAAAGGTGACCCTTTACCATTGATGTCAAAGGAGGAGATATTTGAGTTAGTGGGAGAGCATTCAGTCAGGGGGAGCAGTTTCTGAGGGCGAGCATAACACAAAGAGGTAAATGAAATGGTAAGATTTAAATGGGTTTCCATTAATGACAAAGGGGGATATTATTGGAAATATGAGCAAGTTTTGTTGTCATTGATGTCAAGAGTCAAGAGTTAGTTTTAGTGAGCAGTGCAAAAGGAAGGATGTCAAGAGTCAGTTTTAGTAAGTAGTGCAAGAGAAAGATTACTTCTAAGCCTAAGGGAAATAATATTATAATATATCTTATTATAATATTAAAGGTGGTTAGATAAGGTCTAAACGAGCAATAGGAAGGCCCAAGAAAAATAATATTATAAGATTTTATTGTAATATTAAAGGTCTAATGTTAATACATAATCTAATTTAATTAACCCTAAGGTTAGGGTTATAAGGGAAAAAGGTTTTTATTAAAGCATCAATATCATATATATTTTTCCTCCATCAACGTCCAAAGGGATATGGCACAATGGTATAAATACCATGTGCATTTGGTTTCCTAAGGTCTATCTCTCGATCGACTCATATTGTGAGTTCCTACGAATTTCCATAATTTACGTGCAAGACAAAGGATGATTTTTTTATTATTTGGTGGCCATCAAAGGAATAAGATAAGGGAGGCTTAAAGCCTCATTACCAACCTGGTGGTTGGGCTAGCAGCAAGTGGCTGTGCATTGAAGCGTTGATAAGTGGGAGGTCCCATGATCGAATCTTGGTGGTAGGCCTAGGAGTGTTTTGTGGTGATCCTTTTGTTTTGGCACCTAGCATAGGCTACAAAGCGCACAAGGTGATTTTGCCTACCAACATGACTGCCTATCTCACATTGAATTTGATCCATAGGTAGGGCACTAGTGGCAGTGCATCAAGGGATTGAATCCCATCGAGGAAAATAAAGGTATTTAATTTTTTAATTAAAATTTTGCTCCTAAGGTTTTTCATGTGGCATGATATTTTGTGTTAAGAGGGAGATATAAAGTTTATAAAAATTAAAATATTATAATTTGATTTTTATGATTAGAATTTGGAAGTAATAATAAGGTGGATAAATAAAATTAAATTTTTGAAGTGATTTGTTTAATTTTTCTAATCATTTTTTGAGTGTGGATATTATAAGGTGTAATTGAGATTTAATGTTTTGTAAAATATTTTGAGGGAAATAATTGAGAGGAGATTTTGAGAAATATTTTTGTTACCTAACCTTGATATTGACAAAGAGGTTTGTTGTGATTGAGACATGTTTTGAGGTCATTTCTTTATCAAGTAAAAGGTATGGGTATATCATCCTTGTGAGTGAAATATTGTTGGGTTGGATGTTGTGAATGCTAAGTTGGAGTGAAAATGTTTGTTTGATAAGCACTGTTGAGTAAGCTTTCATGTGCATTATTTGTGAATGTTTGTAAGAACATATGAGTGAGAAGTTGAGAACTATCTTGGATTAGGGTTTGTGAAAAGAACATGAGTATCATTGTTATGTGATATTGTTTGATAAGCATTATTGGAAATATTTGAGTAAACCTTCATGTGCATGACTAGGGTTTTGTGAAAGATCATGAGTATCATTGTTATGTGAATTTGGAATCATCTTGAGTCAAGTTTAAGTTCCATAGCATGAGTTGTTGAAAGCATTGTGAAATACTTATTTAGGGTTTGTAAGCAAGTTGTATTTCATTGAGTGATTGGTTGAGTGAATTTGATTGATCTTAGTTGAAGTGTTGAAGTGATAGTTCAAGTTCTATGAAATAAATTATTAATTATTATTTAATTGATTTGAATAGAATTTAGAAGTGATTGATTGTTTGTGAGTGTGAAACATATTGATTCTATAAATATTCTCTATATGCTTCTGTAAATTAAACAAGATTCTGTGTGAAACTTGTTTGCGTGATTGAAGAGGTTTTTTGTGAGAGATTGAGTTGAGTTTTGTATGCAAGTTTTATAATTGATTTGAACAAGCTTTTGTGAAATCTAGTGAGCATATTTGAGTAAGTCCTAGAGTGGACTTAGGGATAGATTTGTGTGAGATTTTGTGGAAGCTTACAAGTAGATTTGGAACAAGTCTTGGCAATAGAGACTTGTTGTGCATATTTGAGACATAGATTGAGCAGATTTGTGCTAGACCAATGGATAGTATTTAGTGTAGATTTGAGATAAATATTGAGAATATTTATGTAGGGTATAGGACAGTGTTCAATACAGATATGATATAGAGACATAATAGAGTAAAAGCAGACTTTGGAGGTGATATAGCAGAGGATAGTAGTATCCATTGGATAGATATCCATTAGCCAGGGCAATTAGGACAAAATTATTTTGAGTGAGGACAAGAGTCCTCAGTGGAGAGAGATCCAAAAGCCAGTGTAGTGGAGGTAGTAGTATTCTAAGAGGATCACCAACCAGAGTAGAGGAGGAGTTCTTCTGTGGATATAGATCCACAAAATTGATTAGGTTATTGGTGTCTCCTTTGGATAGAGGTCCATAAACATTGTAATAGGGAAAGGATTCCCAAGAGAATTTATTGAGAAAATTTTATAAGGAATATTTTCTTCGTGGAGTAGCCCACATTGGGTGAACCACATTAAATTATGTCTCTCATGTGTGTGATGATTTGTGTAATGTATACTACTTTAATATTTATGATGTTATCATATGTATTGAAAAGAAAAAAGTTTTATATTATACTATTCATCCCCCCTCTCAGTATAAGCACATGTCCTTCAAGCATAACTAAATATATTAATCATTCTTGAAGTAACTTGGGATTTGCCAATAGGTTAATTATCCTATTGGATTTTGTAAGGATTTGAGATCTAAATCTTATAAATAAGTTGTGTCTTCTCTCATTTGAGGTATTGGGTCTTAGAATCCTAGAGTGTCTCAATATTTTTTATGATGCTCTTTCCTTTTAGTTATGTATGATATAAAAATAAAAAATGAGATCTTCATATATGGACTGTTACAACTTCACATTTGTTCTAAAAAATGCTTACAATGTACTCAATTCTATGGTAGCAATATCAATTTGTTATTCTTTTCTACATTATTTCTATTTTTCCATAACATAAAATTTTTAGTTTTGATCAATGCTATTAGAGTGAAGAACACAAGCTTATACTGAGAGGGGGGTGAATAATATAAGATCAAATTTTATTTTTCTTTCCAAAATAATATTAACCAATGTTATCAATTGTAATATCTTTCCAAAGCATTATCAACCAATATCATCAATAATAATAATAAAACAATGCACAAATAACCACACACATGAGACAAAAATTTAACATGGTTCACCCGATGTGGGTTATGTCCATGGAGAAAATATTTCTTATAAATTTTCTCAACAAATCTCTTGTAAATAAATTCCCTATTACAATGTTTATGGACCTCTATCCAAAGGAGATCTCAATCCCCAATGCTCTGGTTCATGAATCTCTCTTCATAGGAGAACTCTATCCCCTTTTGCTCTGGTTTGTGGATCTCTCTTCATAGGATAAATCTATTCCCTCTGCTCTAATTCATGGATATATCTCCATAGGAGAAATCTATCCCCTCTACTTTTATTCATGGATCTCTCTCTACAGGATAACTCTATCCCTTCTGCTCTGGTTTGTGGATCTCTCTCCATAGGAGAACTCTATACCATCTACTCTTGTTTGTGGATCTCTATCCATATGAGAATTCTATCTCCTCTGCTCTGGTTTATGGATCTCTCTCCATAGGATAAATCTATCCCCTATGCTCTAGTCTGTGGATCTCTCTCCATAAAAGAAATCTATCCCCTATGCTTTGGTTTATGGATATCTCTCCATAGGATAAATCCATCCCATTTGCTTTATTTTATGGATATATTTCCACAAGATAACTCTATCCCCTCTGCTTAGGTCTATTCCAAAGCCTAATCTCAAGAAGGTCTCAAATCTGCACCAAACCTCGTCATAATATTAGCACAAATCTACTCTATCTCTACTCAAAAATATGTCTGAATTTTATCTCAAGTTTTCTCAAGACTTGCTGAAATCTACGTCAAAGCTGATCCAAGCCTTCTCAAAAAACTTTCTCAAATCTACCTCAAAGCTTCTCTAAGTCTTCTCACAAGACTTGCTCAAATCTACCTCAAATATTCCTCAATTCTTCTCATAATACTTGCTCAAATCTGTATTCAAGCCTTTTCAAAAGACTTGCTCAAATCCATATTCGAGCATTATCAAAAAACTTGCTCAAACCTATCTTCAAGCCTTCTCAAAAGACTTGCTCAAATCTATATTCAAGCATTCTCAAAGGATTTGCTCAAATATGCCTTCAGGCCTTCTCAAAATATGCTCTAATCACATACTCAACCAGTACCAAACCTTGCACATAAATGATGTTCAAAATAATGCTTGTATCTCTTTCATAAATACTTTCTTCAACTAGTCAATTTAGACATATTCTACCTATAATTCATTTAACCTCTTTAACATATAGAGAATGATATGCACTAACAAATTCTCAATATGTTTTACTCAATTAATAAGTCTTCCGCTTTCACATGTCTCACATTTATTGCATTTTAAAGGTAGGTCTAGTCTAGCACATGATAATTGAATTTTTTATGCACACACTTGCTTTACAAATTTGATTTCTAACACTTGCACGTTCACTTTCAATATCAATCAAACAAATGCCCAAAAAGCTTCACAAATCCATTCAAATATTGAAGCACAATTTATTCACAAATCCTAACTAAAGTGTTTCCAATTTCTTTCAACTAGGATGCACAATGTAGGTCTCAAATCCTAATACAAATATTTCTAACAATGCATACCAATCAACCCTTTTAACTCCACCTCAAAACTACTTTCTCAAAACTCAATCACTTAGATAAAAAGATGAACGACCATACCTCAAAATGCTTGATGAATATGTGCATTCAAATTCCTATCTTAAAAAATAACATATTTCTATTATGTTGTAATAGTTTGAACTTTAGCAATGCACAAAATAGCACCCTCCATGATTATAAATGTCCAATTGTGAAACCACAAATTTGGAGCTCAAAATTATGATCTGTGATTTAGCCCAACACTATCTTGCATAAAAAAAAAACTCTTGCCTAGGAAATCGTACAACCTTTCTACCCAAAACACTATCAAGGAGATTTGACTCCAAGACATCTTCTATATTGTGCTCTAGCTCTCATCCAGTAGACAAACACGCTACACCAACCAACGTATCACTAATTGGATTTATTTCAACCTTATATCCACCTTCGACATCCAACTAATTCATTGTCTCTGTCATTCGTTATCACTTACCCGAATAGGAATCGACATGCTCAAGTGATCATTTTCCTAAGGTTGAACCTTAGGTTTATATACATTTTACTTCAATGCTTTGATGACATCGGTGCTCATTTAATTTATGGAGTGTCTTCTTTTACCTTGGTCTATGTTGGCGCTCAAGTAAACCTTTTATAATTTTTTAATTAAAATATTTCAATTTAAATTATTTAAATCTTTAATTTAAACATTTAAATTAATTAAATCCTTCTTGGAATATATCTGCATTATGAAATTTTGACATCAACCCTTTGACATTAATCCTTTTATGGTATTTTCCTTGAAGATAAATCTCAGTTTTGACATCAATATACTTTTGTCATAAAACCCTTGACAATAATGACATCTCAATAAGATTTGTTTTACCACCATTGAATAATATTTCTTTTACCACTATTGAATAATATTTCTACCTTACCCATTATGCACCTTTGACATCAATGACAACTCAATATGCTCAAATTTCCAACAATATCCCCCTTTGTCATTGATGGCAACCCTTTCTAAAATTTCTTTTGCAACCATTGAATCTTCAAATCTGCTCCCCCTGAGAATTTTCTCCCCTTGAGTGAATTCTCTCCCCATTTCTCAAATCTCTCCCCCTTTGACATCAATGGCAATGGGACTCCTTTGGGGCTAAATACAGGACTTTTAGCTCAGCCCCCTCCCCACCTCCTCTCCTTGAGGTGATTAATTTTTGGGTGGGTGTATCTCTATTACCAGCATACAATGCTCTCTTTCTTTGTCAACCTTCTTTTTCAACATTTTTGTAGCCATACCCTTTTGATCCTTTTGAGTGTTCTTGTTCTTGCTTGTCTTTGGAAGTTCTAGAAACTTTGTTCTACACCACTTAGCCTTATACCCAAGATTATTGCACTTGTAACACTTAATTTTGTAGTTCTTGGAAGGTGCAAATATCTTGAAGTTCCTCTTGGTGAAGCCATCATCATTTATATCATGAACCTTGTAGTGGATCACTTTATGATCAAAGTGATTACAAGAGTAGAAATACCCTTGAAAGAGATGTCCATTTCTGAATGAGTTGAAGTTCCTCTCAATTAAACCAAAATCATCTTTCCATAAACACTATAATGCGTAGCTTTGTGACTAAAATGATTACATGAAAAAAAATATCCTTTGAAGGAATATTCATCCTGTCTTGGAACATCTAGTCTCTTAGTCCTTCATTTTTGATGATACATGCTTCTTGTTTGTGCATTGTTTCCTTTCTTAGTGAAGCTTCTATTCTTCAACTTATCCTCATAGGACTTAGTTTCTTATTCACTCTCTTCCTCTGAAACTTCTTCTTCTTTTAAGCTTGATCTTGACCCTTATTCTGGTTTCCCTTGTCCTTCTTCAAAACCAAGTCCTATTTTGATAGATGAAAATCTTTGTGTATTGATAATTCTATCCAAATTTTTTGAACTTTTCCCAAACCTATGTAGCTTATCTTTAGAATATTTAACCTTCATCCTTATAGAAACTACCCCATGTTCTAATATTTCATATTCTAGCTCTTTTACCTCTAACTTTTCAACCATGACCTCTTTAAATATCCTTGCCTTAGCTTTTGAGTTTGTTAGGTCTTGTAGAAGCTTTTATTTTTTTTCCTCATGTTCTTTAACTTGAGCCTTTACTCTTGAATTATTCTTTCTAGCCTTTTTCAATTCTCTGAGAGCAATAATAAGATCTTCTAGATTAACTATACCTTCCTCTTCACTTTCTGAATTTTTTTCTACTTCTTGGTCTCCAAGAGCATCTTCATACTTTTTGACTTTATCTTCATCAAGAGCATTTTATTTCTCTTCTATTTCCAAAAATATAATCTCTTCTTATTCACTATCTAAGAGTCTTTCATCACTATTACTTGAAGTCTTTCTTGCCTTGTTAACATAGAAACTTTTCTTGTGCCTTTGAAAGAACTTCTTTTCATGCTTTCTTTGACCATACATTTTTTATTTCATGCCTGGATTTTTATTATTTCTTTTTCTTATGATTCTATTTCTCTTCACTGCTACTACTTCTAGATTGTGGACAATTAGATGCATAGTGACCAAAATTATCACAATTAAAACATTTCACAACCTTCATAACTTTGTGCTTTCTTGAGTCCTTCTTGTTTCTTTTCACATAGTTAGCTTCTTCATCACTACTTGACTCACCACTTGATTCTGGTTTCTTATATTTTGTCTTCTTTGAAGCTTTGAAAGCTACCTCTTTCTTGGAGTTGGGATCCTTTACTATTCTCATCTCATAAGTTGTTATAATTCCATGTAACTCATCCATAGTTAACTTATCAATATCTCTCATCTCTTCTATATATTAAACCTTTCCATCATGCCTTACAAGGAGTGGTCTTCATAATTTTTTAGCAAAACCAGAGTCTTCAATTTTGAATCCAAGTCCACTCATGGTATTAACAACCTAATCCACATGAAGTAATTATGTAGCAATATCTTCCTCATCTTCCATATTCAAATATTTAAATATTTTTTTGTGGTTTTGAAATTTTGCCAATTTGAACTCTTTATCTCCTTCATATGTTTGCTTCAATTTTTTCCATATATTGTTTTTTATGATTTGTAGTGCATAAATTTCACAAATATTGCTTCATGTAGTCCACTTAAGATTCCATTCATATCCTTGTTTTTATTCACATGTAACAGCTTACCATATTTATCTATGGGAGGAATAGTTGTAGGTGTGAACCCATCCTCAACTAATTGACATGTATCATATCCTTGTACCATCAAGTAAGTTTTCATTATTATACTCTAGAAAGTATTATTGTTCCCATTGAATAGTGGAGCCTTATTTTATGAAGATCCATTTTTAGATGCCATCTTTGTTCCTATAATATCTTCCTTAAAGTATTAGAATTTTCTAAAGGAACCCTCTCTGATACCAATTAAAGAACATAAGATTATACTAAGAGGGGGGTGAAGGATAAGACCAAATTTTACTTTTCTTTCCAAAATAATATTACCCAATATTATCAATTGCAATATCTTTCTAAACCACTATCAACCAATATCATCAATAGCAGTAATAAAGTAATGCATAAATCACCACACACATGAGACACAAATTTAACGTGGTTCACCCAATGTGGGTTATGTCCACAAAGAAAATATTTCTTCTAAATTTTCTCAACAAATATCTTGAAAATTGATTCCCTATTACAATGTTTATGAACCTTTGTCCAAAGGAGATCTCAATCCCCAATGCTCTGATTTGTGGATCTCTCTCCATAGGATAACTCTATCCTATTTTGCTCTAGTTTGTGGATATCTCTCCATAGGAGAGTTCACGGATCTATCTCCATAGGAGAAATCTGTCCCCTCTACTCTATTTCATAGATCTCTCTCCATAGAAGAACTCTAGTTTGTGTATCTCTCTCCATAGGAGAACTCTATCCCCTCTGCTCTTATTTTTGGATCTCTCTCCACAAGAGAACTCTATCCCATTTGCTCTAGTTTTTAGTTCTCTCTTCATAGGAGAAATTTATCCCTTATGATCTTGTTTGTGGATCTCTCTCCACATGAAAACTCTATCCTCTTTGCTCTTGTTTGTGGATCTCTCTCCACATGAAAACTCTATCCTCTTTGCTCTTGTTTGTGGATCTCTCTCCATAGGAGAAATCTATCCCATTTTCTATGGTTTGTAGATCTCTTTATACAAGATAAATTTATCCCCTCTACCCAAGTCTGCTCCAAATCTTTCTCTCAACACTATCTCAAATATACACTAAACCTAATCATAAGGTTAGTACAAATATGATCTATCTCTGCTCACAAATCTATCTTAATGCTATATCAAGTCTTCTCAAGACTTCCTAAAATCTACCTCAAAGCTGCTCTAAGTATTCTCACAAGACTTTCTCAAATACACCTCAAAGTTTCTTAGAGTCTTCTCATAAGAATTTATCAAATCTACCTCAAAGCTACCCCAAGTCTTCTCACAAAACTTTATCAAATTTTTATTCAAGACTTCTCAAAATACTTTCTCAAATATATCTTTAAGCCTTCTCAAAATACTTGCTCAAACCTGCCTTCAAGCCTTCTCAAAAGACTTACTCAAATCTATCTTCAAGCCTTCTCAAAATACTTTGCTCAAATATGTCTTGAAGCCTTCTCAAAATACTTGCTCTAATAACATACTCAATCAGTCCCAAACCTTGCACACAAATGATGTTCAAAATAATGCTTGTAGCTCTTTTACAAATTCTTTCTTCAATTAGGTAATTTAGACATATTCTACCCAAAATTAGTTTAACCTCTTGAACATATAGAGAATGATATGCACTAACAAATGCTCAATATTTTCTACTCAATTAACAAGTCTATCACTTTCACATGTCTCACATTTATTACATTTTAAAGGTAGGTCTAGTCTAGCACATGACAACTGACTTTATGATGCACACACTTGCTTCACAAATATGATTTCTAACACTTGCACATTCACTTTCAATATCACTCAAACCAATGCTAAAAAATATTCATAAATCCATTCAAACATTGAAGCACAATTTATTCACAAACCCTAACACAAGTGTTTCCAATTTCTTTCAACTAGGATGCACATGTAGGTCTCAAATCCTAATGCAAATATTTCCAATAATGCATACCAATCAACCCTTTTAACACCACCTCAAAACTACTTTCTCAAAACTCAATCACTTAGATAAAAATATGAACCACCATACCTCAAAATGCTTTATGAAGATGTGCATTCAAATTCCTATCTCAAAAACATCATATATCTCTTATTTTGTAATAGTTTGAACCTTGGAAATGCGTACAACATCACCCTCCATGGTGCTCAATATCCAGTTGTGACACCACAACTTTGGAGCTCAAAATGGTGATCTATGATTTAGTCCAATACTGCCTTACATCAACGAAAAACTCTTACCTAGGAAATCATGCAACCTTTCTACCCAAAATGCTATCAAGGAGATTTGACCTCAAGACGTCTTCTGTCATGTACTCTAGCTCTCAACCAGCAGCTAAACACGCTACACTAGCCAGCGTGTCACTAATAATATTTATTTTAACCTTATCTCCATCTTTGAAACCCAACTAGCTCGCTAGGAATTGATGTGCTCAAGTGATCATTGTCCTAAGGTTCAACCTTAGGTTTATATACATTTTTCATCAATGCTTGGATTATGTCGGTGCTCATTTAATTTATGGAGTGTCTTCTTTTACCTTGGTCTACGTTGATGCTCAAGTAAACCTTTGATAATTTTTTTAATTAAAATATTTAAATATTTAAATTTAAATTATTTAAATATTTAATTTAAATAATTTAAATAATTAAATAATTTAAACATTTAAATTAATTAAATCCTTCATGGAATATATCTGCCTTATGAACTTTTGACATCCACCCTTTGAAATTAATCGTTAGATGGCATTTGCCTTGAAGATAAATATTACTTTTGACATCAATATACTTTTGTCATAAAACCCTTGATAATAATGACATCTCAATAAGCTTTTCTTTACCACCATTGAATAATATTTCTTTTACCACTATTGAATAATATTCTTGCCCTACCCATTATGCACCTTTGACATCAATGACAACTCAATATGCTCAAATTTTCAACATAGAGCATATGAAAGGTGAAAATTAATAATTTAGTAAATTATTCATTTGGAATAGGAATGATTTAGTACCTTAGTTACATTGTTGACAAAGGAACCTATGTTGATCTTGAAAAAATTCAAATAATTAGTGTTGAGATCTATTACATTATTTGATACATGCTAATGTACCCCCATGATACATTCATGGTACATTTGTAAATATATAATAGATTAGGGTTAAGTCTATAGTTTAGAGTGTGATTTATATTTTGCATTTTATATAAGTGTGAATGTGTAAGAAATGCACAAGTTTCATGTAAGTTAAAGTGCAAGTGTAGGTTGAGAGAATGTGGACACGTGTCTTGTATGTAAGAGTGTAAATATGTACACTCTTGTTGCATGGTTGACTTCATTTTGTGTCTGGTTTTGAGGATGAATTCTTCTATTCTCGGTGATGTAGTGGGTCCAAATTGACCCACATTAATCAAGCCTAAGTTAAAAATATTAGAAAAATTGAATTAAACTATCCCCTAACTTGCTGCCTCAATTTTTGTGCCCGTTACAAGTTTATTTTTAGCCATTGTACGAGATCATACGATTTTGTATGGGATCGGGTGATTTTGTACGAGATCATACCACCCAATCTCATCCAAAACTAAAAATTGCCCTGTTTAGCAAGGCAACAAAAATTGTTACAACCCCTTTGTCGTTACCTGGCCAACTATATGGTAGTTACGGGATCAGATCGAATGATCTCATCCAGAATAGGGGAAGTTGTAACACCCTTCATTTTTAGCCCAACCCCTCAGCTAATCCTATTCTATTTAATCTAGGTTCACCGCCCTAGAATTCCACTAGAAAATTTTCATAACTTTGCTCTATCATTTTACCTTTGTGCTATGTTTTTGCAGGTTCAATTTGTGCATCGACTGGATTTGTGCAGGATCGTACTACCCAATATTTGGATCATACTACCCGATCTTTGACAAAACTACCCGATCTCACCTGAAACTGCCTGATCTTGTCTGCATCAATAACTTTTCACTCCTAAGCTGCTTGGGGGCATCCAGACCTCATTGTTTGCATCTTCTTTCCCTATTTCTCATTGTTTAGATCATATTTATTATCTTCTAAATCATTCTTAATCCATTTCAATTCATGCATTAGGTCTTCATTCACTTAGTATCGCTCTTTTATGAATGTTCATGCATATAACCTGAATCTATATTCATCTATATCATAATTTATGATACTAGCTCATAATTTAATCTAATTCATCTTATTACATGCACATTATTCTATAAAATTTGTTGTTTTGTGTCAATTTGTAAAACTACAGGTTTTTGCTCTGATCGGTTAGATTTGTGCAAGATCGGACCAACCGATCACCAGATCGTATCACCCGATCTTGTCCGATTTTGACCGATCCTATCTGCATCAAGCATAAAAGTGCAAAAATCGGCCATCCAGACCTAGGTCAAAATTTCAAATCACTTTATAAACATTGCATTGCTCATTATTTCCTATTTCTATTGTTTGTTGATTGCATATGAATTAAAATCGCATATAAGTTAGCGTAGTTGCATATTGACCAAACTAGGTGTATGTGAGATTTATTTAAAAGAATACATCAAACAAACTCCAAAACCTAGGCATGGAAACTACCATAAAATATTTCCTGGTGAACCCACCCAATTCATCAAAAAATCACCAAAGAAGGCACGATCTCAAGTGCCTCTCTCCGAGGTGTAGACCTACTATTCTCCCATTCCCCTTCGAGGCGCGGATCCATTAGCCTGGAGGAAAGGAGTGCAAGAATTTTAGAGCTACATTCTTTGGTGAACCCGACGTGAAAAACATAGGCATATTTCTGATTTATAAAACACAAAAAAGCATAAAAATTACAAAAACATAAAAACAAAACAAAAACCAAACAAGATCATTAGTCAAATTTGCACATTTTAAGTAAATTTCATAAATGTTAGACTACAACATAAGAAGAGTTGTACGCATAAACATTAGGACATTATTATCTACATAGGAAATTTCTCAAATAGTTGAAAACTCAAGTCTCCCATCTCAAGAACAATGGACTGAACTCTGGAGAAGATTAGACATTATAAAAACCAATGAACCAAGACTTAGCCAAATTATAAGGTTTGACATAGCTAGAATCCTAGATCCTGAAAATGCTTCTCGCTACTTTGATATTCAAAGGGCGTGTGAGAGGTGGTTGATGGATAAAAGAGCAAGTATTTCTTCAACTATTTATACCTTTGATGATTACCTTGAAAATGCTATAATAGTACATAGGTTTTTAGCACACATAGAAGATCAAGAAATAGTCTTGGAAAATAAGAGAAGATTTCACAAAACTCCTAGGGCAGTCCATTATCATGAATATTATCATGAAATATACTTTTATGGTCAAGACTATGAAGTTGATAATATCACCATAGCCCATTTTATCAAGTTCTTGAAAGCCAACTTTCAGTTTGAGGAAGAACATTATATGTCACCTGAAGAACTTGAACCCATTAATGATATCTATAGACTCTTTCAGGAAGACTAAAGTATAATATTTAGGATATTATAATTTATGTTTTCTGCTTTGTTTCAAAAACATAAAAAACCAAAAACAAAATATAATATATATTTACATATTTGCATATTTATTTATTTAGGTATATATAAAACATATATACCCCAAGAATTTAAGCATATATATATATATATATATCTACAAGATAAAAATCCTAAAACCAAAATGCCTAAAATTTTAAGAAATGGTAAACAAATAGAGTCTGATGAACAAGATCAAGAAAACCTTGATGATAGGGTACTTATTGAAGATTATGTACCTTCAGAACAAGATGAAGAAGATAATAAAGAAGATGAAATAGATAATCCAACTAGACCTTATATGGATGAGGAAGGTAATCTCACTTTTAAGTCTACCCTGCATTTCATTGGGTTTTTAAAAGATAATATAGATGTCATTAATCATGTGATACAGATAGAAGGTCAACTTCCTATGGGAGATTATTCAACGGAGGCTGCTATAGAAGTTGCTCTCCGGTTAAGTGGAAACCCATTAACATATATGAACAAAAAAAATCAAGATCAAGCTGGTACATCCCAAAATGTGAATCAAAATCCAAGTCAAAACATAGCAAAACCACCACCAACAACAAATCCAACTTCCAAACAAAATCAAAATTCTTCTACTTCTCAAGTTCCTAATCAAAAAATAGCTACATCACAAAAAGCTAAGAAAATTCAAAATACCAATCATCATCAACAAAAAATTCAACAAAACACAATCCCATATAAGCTCCATAATATTATTCCCACACAAGCTTTACACAATAGTATTTCAATTGGAAATCCTTACACAACAACACCAAATTATCATCAAAGACACAACAACATGGTACAACAAAATCAATTTGGTGGACAACCATAGGGACTTGAAGCCATGGTTAAACAGTTAGCTTCACGTCTAGATCAAATAGATCCCTACCATCCCTCATACAGTTATAGAGAGATGTGTAGTCAACCCTTGGATCC
Organism: Wollemia nobilis; assembly: GCA_028583015.1. NCBI lineage: Eukaryota > Viridiplantae > Streptophyta > Pinopsida > Araucariales > Araucariaceae > Wollemia > Wollemia nobilis. The sequence goes on from JAQPPZ010001808.1 coordinate 1,911,238, forward strand.
TATTGTGGTTGCTCAACCCTACCCTAAACATTTCCCTATGCCAGTCCTACCGATATATAAAGGAACCGAAGATCCTATTGAGCATCTTCGCATGTTTAGGACAACATGTCATGACATCTCTTATGATGACTTGTTGTTGCTAAAAATATTCCCTAAAAGTCTCGGAGGCATGGCTCTAGAATGGTATTATCAACTACCTACAAATTCTTTAAGGAACTTTGAAGAGACAACGGAGATGTTTGTCCACAAATTTAGTGCCTATATAGAGAGGCATGTGACCATTAAGGATTTATACAATTTGAAACAAGGGAAAGATGAGAGTTTTGCTGAATTCTTGACTAAGTGGAGACAACTCTTAGGCAAATTACATTTTGCATTACCTCACCATGAGATGTTGGACATATTCATTGGTAATTTGCAAGAACAACTATCTTATGAGCTTTCTACTGCTACAGTAACCTCCTTTGATCAAGCCATTGATCTAGCTAGGAGGGTAGAATATGCCCTCATTAGAAGAGGACAATTTAAGAAGAAATATGAGGACAAAACTTCTAAGAACCAATACAAGAATAAACAAGTAGTAGGTGATGGAGTTACTGATAGCAAAAACACCTCAAATGTTAACATTGTAGAAGCTTTAAAGAAGTTTGTATTGAAAATCCCTGATAAACCACCAAGAGAATTCACAAGATTAAATCAACCCTTAACTATGATTTTACCTCAATTATTGGAACAAGGTCTGATACGGTTACCCAAGATAAGACAACCAGATACCACTGCAGCTGGATATAGGGTTGACCTACATTGTAATTTTCATCAAGTGGATGGACATTCAACCAATTCTTGTAAGTGGTTGAAAGCATATGATACAATATTTGATTGATAAAGGTAAAATGGAGGTACAACAATTTCCTGCAAACAATAACACTCAAAATAATACCCAAAAACAACCAACTCAGAATGCAAATCAAAACTTAGATATTTTTCAACATCCTTTACCCAAGCATGGTAAAGAGGTAGTAAATCAAGTAGAACATCATAATGTTCCTCCTCCAACTCGGTATGTAGGAACCATTAGTAGATTTTTACCACAACAAGATTTGCAAACCTCCTATGTACCTACTTTATCTGTAGTCACAACTAGACCAATACAATATTTTCAATCTTCATCTTCAGAAGACACAAAAAGTGATATGGAAAACATAGAAAGTGAGATAGAGAGTGAAATGGACATCACCTCAAATAATTCAAATAGTTCTAAAGATGAGTCAGATCAAATTCTCCCTATCATAGATTTATTAGTTCTAGAAGAACCATTCCCTAGAAGAGTGACCACTCGACCCTCATCTCAACAAATGCTTTCAAATGAACAAGAAGAAAATGCTAGACCTCATTTTGGTTATTTGCGAAATAATAATGTTATAGGTACTATTGGAGCCATCACTAGACAACAAATCCAAAATCAAAATTCTCAACCACAAACTCAAACTCAAACTCAAAATCAAAATGAGAAATCACCCCCATTTGTATTAAAAGCACCTACAAAAGGAAATAATATATCAAATTCACAACAAAAACCTCCTTATGACATTAATGAACAATTGGCAAATATCACAACTAGAATTTCTCTTTTGGATCTTCTGAGAACTTCATCCATCCATAGAGAAGAATTAATGAGTACCTTAAGCAAAATGATGGTACCTCAAAATATAGAACCTGATGTTGTGGTTAATGTTGTAATCTCTCATGGAACAAATTATATAGATTTTTTAGATAAGGACATTCCTCCTCAAAGTATGTATAGGGATAATCCTCTATACATCACAACATTAATTGGGGATGTAGGTGTCAAAAGAGTTTTAATTGATAATGGATCATCATTAAACATATGCACATATGAATTTTTCCAAATATTTGGATTTAGGAATGAAGATTTAAAAAGAACTGAAATGATTATTAAAGCATTTAATGATGAAACTCAAGAAACATGTGGAGTATTATCGATTCCATTGCAAGTTGGTCCAAGGATTTTGGATACGACCATGTTTGTTGTACATTGTCCTGCATCGTATAACATACTTTTGGGTCGACCTTGGATCAACGCAATGAGAGTGGTACCCTCTACATTACATCAATGTGTTAAGTTTGAGTTTAAAAATCAACTAGTTACTATCCATGGTGATCCTAGACCATTTGACATGTGTGCTATGGCAGAACCAATAGGAGTCCCATTTTGTCCTGCTATGTCTTCAACACACCCTAGTCCACCTTCATCATCTAAAACTACACCATATAAATCTACAATTAAAGAAGATAGTCCCTCTACTTCATATCCTACTTCGGATGAAGTATTACCGGATTTATCTTCAATACTCACAACTTCAGAACATAATAATTTTGCCACTCAAGATTCCCTAGTGTTAGCTAAATTACCACCATCTCCTCGAATGATGGGCTTGCCACGAAAGTTGGGAAGTATCTATCATGTTGGGAGTTGTGCCTTTGTCTATGCAGGGTATGATTATGGTAAAATTAATATTGTGAGTGTCACAATTGATCAAAATGGTTTTGCTAAATGTTACTTTTCTAATGGATATATAAAATCAAAACAAATGATGTGTAACATGGGTTATAGAGGTAAAGGTTTAGGACCTCTTGAAAATGGAATACAAGAACCTTTAGAAGTTGAGGAATGGCCTGCCCGATGTGGTATTGGTTACATTCCTACAAAAACCCAACCATTCCCATTTGAGGATGATGATCAACTTGTAACATATCAAGAATATTTAGCACATAAAGAATTTTTTAAACCAAGTAGAAGGATATATTCTTGTAATATGTTATCAATAGCATACCCAGACATGATTGCTGAACCAGATGAATATTTAGAGGGAGATATATTTCATGATATTTCTCTTGATGAAGTTTTAAAGAATAAATTCTTCTTCGATGGGTCTATGCCATCTATAGCCCACGTTGAAGCAACTACCCCTCAAGAAGAGTTAGCTAAGTTAACCTTAGAGGAATTACAAGAAATGGGTGTGTCACCCACACCACCCAAATTTGAAAGAGAATTAAACATTGTGGTAGAAAATGTTTTACAAGTTAACATTGGAATAGAAGAAAACCCTCGCATGGTCAAAATTGGAGCAAAATTAAGTGAAGAAAGATAGAAAGAATATATAGCATTTCTCATAGAGTATGCTGATGTTTTTGCTTGGACATATGTAGATATGCCAGGCCTAGATCCTTTTGTGGTCATGCACCATCTAGTAGTGTGCCCTGATGCAAAACCTGTAAAGCAAAAGCTTAGAAAAATGCATCCTAAAGTAGCATTGCTAGTCAAAAATGAGTTAGAAAAAATTTTGAATGTAGATTTTATCCAAGCTATTGATTATGCTGAATGGATATCAAATGTTGTTCTAGTAGCCAAAAAAGAAGCCACTAAAGTTAGGGTGTGTACTGATTTTAGAGACATTAATGATGCATGCCCTAAGGATGACTTTCCTCTCCCTAATATGGATCAAATCATAGATTTTACAGCTGGGAGTGGGATGTTATCCCTCATGGATGGTTTTTCAGGATACAACCAAATCAGAATAGCTCCTGAAGACCAACCCAAAACAGCTTTCATTACACCTTGGGGTACCTTTTGTTGGAAAGTAATACCCTTTGGTTTAAAGAATGCAGGAGCAACATATCAAAGAGCTATGACATATATATTTCATGATATGATGTATGATATTCTACATGATTATGTAGATGATATTATAGCTCATTCAACTAAGGAAGAAGAGCATATCAATGATTTAAGAAAAGTGTTTGATAGACTAAGAGAATATATGATTCGCTTAAATCCAGACAAATGTGTATTTGGAGTTAAATCAAGAAAATTGTTAGGGGTTATTGTTTCTATGCGTGGTATAGAAATAGATCCTCTTAAAATTAAAGCTATCCTTGATATGCCACCACCTAGAAATATATCAGAATTAAGAAGTTTACAAGGTAAATTACAGTCTATCCGTCGCTTCATTGATAAGTTGGCAGATAAAATAGGACCTTTTCTTAAATTACTTAAGAAAAACATCCCCTTCCAATGGGATAAGGAATGTCAAGAAGCTTTTGAGAGTCTTAAACAATATCTTCTTACTCCTCCAGTGCTTGTTCCTCCTAGACCTGATTGTCCTTTTATTTTATATATTTTTGCTTTGAAACTTGCACTTGGAGCTATGTTGGCTCAAATTGATGATGAAAAGAAAGAACGAGCCACATATTATATAAGTAGAACATTAATAAGCTATGAAACCCATTATACTCCATTAGAAAAGCTTTGTTTGGTAGTTGTATTTTCTATGCAAAAGTTGTATCATTATATGCTCAGTTAGAAAATATTTGTTATTGCTAAGTCTGATCCATTAAGGTACTTGATGAGTAGACCTTACTTGTTAGGATGCACAGCTAAGTGGGTTCTTGCTCTAAGTGAGTTTGAACTCACATTTATCAGCCAAAAATCTATTAAAGGCCAAGTTATAGTTGATCAATTAGTTGCTGCACCTTTAGAGTCTACTCATCCTATAACCATAGAATTTCCTGATGAGTGTCTTAACTTAGAAGAAGATCTATCTAAGTCATGGTCTTTGTATTTTTATGGAGCTAGATGCATGAGTGGTGTAGGTGTCGGTATTATGTTAATATCTCCACAAAAGCACCTTATCCCTTTATATTTTAAATTACAATTTGCTTGTACTAATAATACTATAGAGTATGAGGCTCTAATCCTAGGGTTATGAGCCACTTTAGCCTTAAAAATTAAAGTTTTATTAGTCTTTGGAGATTCTCAGCTTGTGATAAATCAAATTAATGAAGTTTATTAGACATGAGATGAGAAACTCCATCCTTATAAAGAGTATGTTCTTAAGCTTATTTTATTGTTTGAGAAAGTAACTTTAGAAGCCATCCCTCGCACTAGCAACCGTGTTGTCGATGCCATGGTTGTTGTTGCCTCTTTATTACCTTTGGAGTTGGATGATGAGTATGCTACTATCATTATTCACCAACTCCAAGAGCCAACTTCTTCTAAGTCATGTCTAGAACCATTAGATGTGTTTCTGATTAATGAAACAACCCTAGAACCTTGGTATATAGATATCTTTAATTTTCTTCAAACAGGAACCTTCCTAGAAGGATTAGATAGAAACCAATGTAGGCTATTACATAAGTGAGTTGTTCGCTTTGTAATTGTTGGTAATACCTTATACAAAAGATCTTTTGAAGGTATCCTATTAAGATGTCTCAACCTAGAAGAGTCTAAGAAAGCCTTAAGTGAAGCCCATGATGGATCCTATGGAGGACACTTTAGTGGAAGTGCCATTGCTAAGAAACTCCTTCGAATGGGATATTTTTGGCCTTCCATGGAAAAGGATGCTAATGATTATGTGCATCATTGTGACAAGTGTCAAAGACATGCAGACCTTGTTCACGCTCCTGCTTAGGAACTTCAAGCTATATCATCTCCTTGGCCCTTCTCTAAATGGGGTTTAGACATTATTGGTAAAATTAATCCTATTTCTTTTGATGGTCATAAATTTATTATAACAACAATAAAGTATTTTACAAAGTGGGTAGAAGCTATGCCATTAGCTTCTTGCACAGGAGTTCAAGTGTCTAAATTCATCTTTAATCAAATCATATGTAGATTTGGAATTCCATCAACTCTCATCTCTGATAATGGAACATGCTTTAAGAACAAAGATATTAAGAAATTATGTCAAAAATATAAAATCCAACATCGATGGTCTACTCCTTATTATCCACAAGGAAATGGCCAGGCTGAAGCTTCTAATAAAACCTTAATCAAAATCCTAAAAATATTGGTTAATAAATCAGGTCGTGACTGGCATATGCAATTATATCCTACCTTGTGGGCCTATCGAACTAGTGTTCGTACTCCTATAGGCACCTCATATTTTGTCTTGGTCTATGGTGCTGAAGTAGTTTTTCCATTTGAGTTAGAAGTTCCTTCTCTAGCTCTTCTACTTCAAGATGCTGAAGTAGGAGATGAATATCGAGCTAGCAGACTAAGTCAGTTGGAGCTTCTAGATGAGAAACGTATTCATGCTCTAGAGCATCTTCGCTCTTACCAAGACAAACTCAAAAGATCATATGCCAAGAAAGTTCATAGTCGATCTTTTGAAATTGGTGATTTAGTACTCAAAGAAAATAAAAAAATACAAATGCTAGAAAATATTTAAAAGGTAAATTTCAACCTAATTGGCTTGGACCATTTGTCATCACTGCTAAATTTGGATCAGGTGCATATCACTTGGCTACCTTGGAAGGAAAAGATCTTAAGGAGCCAATGAATATCATGCATCTCAAAAGATATTATGCATAAAACAAAAATTCCATTTATGTACATACTTGTAAATAACTTCTTCATCATTTAGTTTGCAATTCTCATATTTTCAAAACACCAAAAAAATTAAGAAAACATGAAAATTTCCCAAAAATATTTCAAATTGTTAAGCTCTTATTCTTTGCATCAATGTGTGTTGTTTTCCAAAATTCAAGTTATATTTTATTTTATTTTAGATAAATTCAAAAGTTATCTTGAACCATGCACTTAATGTTACATTTTTAATAATTTTGATTTCATCACTTTGATTATAAATCTCTCTTGTATCGAAAAGCACTATTACTTCACTAAATAAAATTTTGAGTTTTGGGAACTGATCTTGCTACTTCTTGAACCAAGAACACATTCTCACATCTTAAAAATTATTTGTTGCAAATTCTAAAAGGATACTACATAGTAGTCTTAGTTCCTTAAGCAAAAAGTTTCCCTTGCTATCCTATTATGCGCATGGTCTAGAATACTGAGAATTGGCAAAAGGACAAGCTCCCCCCTACCCGAATAAAATCCCTTGCTCTACGTCTAATCTAGGCAAGTATCCCAAAAAAGAGAAAGAGAAAGAAAAATAAAAAGAGAAAAAGAAAAACAAAAAAAAAAGAAAGAGAAAAAGAAAAGAAAAAGTAGTTCCACTACAAAAAGCAATAAAATCCCCTTGTTCAAAAATGGACAAGAATCCCTACTCCAAAAATTAGAAGAAAAGAAGGGGGTAGTGAGCTTGAATCCCTAGAATTCCTCAGTTATTCAAAAGCCATGAGGTAAGCCCCATAATAGGTGGTTTGTGCCCAACCCGCTTGGCCTTGGGTAATACCCTTTCGCGTGGCGACATGTCTGTCACATTAGCGACCTTATTTTGTACAGACCAATGTCCGCTTGTGGATTAGCTAGATTTTGGTAACTTGACTTACATAGTAGTTCGGTACAATGGCATGCACAAAATCATGGTTAATGAACTTTTCACTCGCACACACATTGGTTCATAAAAGTTTGCTTGTATCACTACCTTACTCAAAATCGGTAAATAAATTTCACAAAGCACACACATTTGATCCTTGAGAGATTTTGTATCATTGTGTCAAATCAATATGGATAATGAACTCACTCATCACACACTGGTTCTTGATAAATTTGATTTTGTCTTAGGAATAAATCAAAATATTTCTTTGAAATTTGTCGGACAACATTAGTTTATCATTATTTATTCATTACATAGATATTTCAAAATCTTCAAAAATAACTTGTAGTCCAAAATCATTTATCATGCATTGCATTCATGACTTCACGATGATGGTATAATTCCTAGTAATTATTTTTCTCAAATTTCACACTAGGAATTCTATGCCTAGCACAAGTCATCTTTCTCAATTTTTAGGTCTAAATCACTTCATACTTCTCAATCTTCTTAAATATGTGATACAATGATTTTCTTCATATCAATCTATATTTTAAGAATAAACAATTTCATATTATCATGCATTGCATTTGACTTCGCGATGATGGTATAATTCTTAGCAACTATTGTCCTCAAAATTTTCACACTAGGAATTCTATGCCTAGCGCAAGTCATCCTTCCCAATTTTTCATGCTTAAGTCACATTATTTTTTTCAAAACAATAATATTTATCAAAATATTTCTTAAAAATCAAAAATTTTCAAAAACAAAATCAAACATCTTATTTAATCATCATAAGCCTCAAGATTACTCTTGAGCCCCACAAAAACTTTTCTATTATTAGCAATACAAACCTTCCTCACAACAGGATTCACTTCATGACCTAGCGAGCATTGATCTCCACCAACGGTCATATAACAACACAACATCCTTCGAGGAACATTGCTAATCTATTAATTCCATCCAAACATATTTTTAAAAACATATCTACAAAATTCAAATCATTTTTCTTCATTTTAAGCATGATCAAAATATTTAAAAATCAAAAGCATGATTATAAGAAAATTAAACATCATAAAACAAATACAATCAAAGATGCAATCAAATCATACAGAGTCACATAAGATAAGAGGATCAATATATATAAATATATATATATATATCTCAAAAATCTATATACAAAAATAGAGTTAGACCGGTATGCCACAATCCTCAAAAATTGGTATACTCAGTCACTAAGGATATAGTACAAAAATATGTCTAGTAAGCCCACTCTAAACTCCCCTTGAACCTCTAGAAATCTGAGCATCATCATCTCTGCTAGGGGGTGGTGGTGGTCAAAACTGTCCCACCTCAGTGGTCACCCTAGAAGCAGTCACCCTAGATGTAGAGCGGGATGATGACCCTAAGTGAATAGGACCCACGATATCAGTAGGTATGGGAACTCTCTTCCATTTTGGTACCACTAGGAAGTATACAATATGGTAGAAGACCATCTAATGAACCACCTATAGTAGCTTATCCCTGATCTGCTCCTCCTAGAATGAGTCATCTGAGAAGACATAGGAGTTGGAGCCGCAACTCCCTGAGGCACAACTCCCTAAGCCACCTGAGCCCGTGCCTATGTGATCTCTGCCTCTAGAGCCTAAATCCTAATCCTCAAACCTATATCTTGTACCTCTAGAGACTCAATATTAGTCTTCTAAGAGGTATTCCCATATCTCATACTAGTGATATCTTCTCGTAGAGCTATCATATCGTTGCTCTCCCCCTCCTCCATAATCCTCTTGCCCCTCTTGGGTGAATTAGGTAGTATCTCCTATCGAGGAGAGACTCTCACAACCTCCTCCCTCTCCTCCTCCCTCCTCTTCTCCCTAGTTCTCCTAGATATATCACCAGTCCCATATGTCCTCTCCCATGTTAGATAGTGTTGGTGTCCTCCCCTGGTGCAAGGACCACCCCTCATAGGGGGTACCTGTACCCTCTATTGATGTTGTTGGATAGCATGGCATCACTATTGCTAGACCCGCTCGACTCCCTGCTCTACTGTAGTTCTTAGTCTAGTAATCATCGCAGGAATGATCCTAGCGTACCACTCCTTGTATAGAGCCATAGTCCCAATATCATCTCCATTAGCCATAACAACTACCTTATCATCTAGCTCAGGATCCATAAATTGAGCCATGTTGGAAGTACCACTCACTGTAGTAGCTGTAGATACCTAAAACACATCATGTCAAGGGCGACTACTCATATGGACATGCTACAAGACCATATGGAGGATCTTGGATAGACTCCAAGATAGAGTAGTGGTTCTAACCACTCAATTTAGGCACTTTGGCCTAATCAGTCTGAACCATAGCCCAGACCTACGGTCTCTAGTCTAAACAACAATTGACATCTACGATCTGCAGTCTGGACCACAACTATGACCTGTGATCTTAACTGAAGTTCAGTTAGGCTTTCCATCCAAGCCAAATTGGTTGGAATGGCCAAAATATATAGAAGAAGTCAGTTGAAGGATGGAATATTCAAGAGGCTTCCATCCCAATTGTCCTAACCACCTTTCTTGATCTTGGCTTCTCCATGAAGTCACCCCTAGCCCTAGGGGCATGCTATAAATAACCCCTCCAAATGGGAAGAAAAAAGAAGCAAGCATTGGATATTTGAGCAACGAAGCCTTGGAAAATTGTACACTCAAAATGAATATGCTGAGATATAGAGCTATTGCACTTAATCCCCGATCCTTTTGCCACTATTCATGATGAATTGCATTATGGATGCCCTAGGTGCCTAGGAGGATCAAGAAATGCAAATCCAGGAAAACGAAGGCCCTTCACATCGAATTGACCACCAAATCAATCTGAGGACAATGAAGGCAATCCTTGAACATCAGTTTGGACAAGGAGATTGAGCCCACTACCCCTGATTTTGAGGGTAAACTTATCAAAGGTCAAACCACGGCTGTCAGCCGTAGTTCATAGTGTAGATCGCTCACCTGAGCTACGGTTTGCAATAGGTGACAGATCACCTTACTATTTTCCTTTTTGTCTGGTTAAATAGGTAGATTAATCATTTCTTAGGTTTAATTACAATTTAGAAGAATTTTGACCATAGGAATTAACTTAGAATAGATAGTTTATGTTTTGCATTAATTAGGAGATTTTTAGATCTTTTATGCACCTCTATGCTTCTATTTTGTTATCTGATCCATGCATTATTTGTCTAATGATATCTTTTATGCTATATTACAAATATTGATTCAATTAGCATAGTGCAAAGGCTTTCTTTATGTTTTCTTGATTATTAGTTTCATGGCATTATCATGTATGTTTCCTTAAAAGGCCTCATCATGAGAGGCTATCTATCTTTTTGATCATGTGCTATTGTTTCTTGATCATAGGAAGACAAGTACAAGATGAGTCTATGTCATAATCCTTCCTCATTGCGAATAAGGGGGTCAACTCCACCCCAAGGCAGTTTATGACTAGTCAAAGGGCATTATTAATGCGCCTACCCTATTGAGGGCATTGGTAATTGTATAAACTGTATCATCATTCAAGTGACCCTAAGAGGGGCATATTTGTAACAAAGATTCATCCATAATCAATACAAGAAATATCATTTTGTTGAATTTATGCAATGTGTCAAGCTTTTACACTTGTATGATGATTATAGACCAATACAGCAGATAGGTGCATGCTTTTTTTTTATGTCAGAAGGTGATCACAATGGAACTCCACATTTGTAGCCCCTGAGTGCTGACATTCTTGTTTTTTTAATCTTAGGTGCTAACCGCAGCTAACAACTACGGTTATATTTTGGCCCATAGCTATCACCTGTGGTTCACACTGTAGCCCGTAGACCAGAGCTATGGTTTATAGCAGAAGTAGTAGACAGCAGAGAAACCACTTGGCATCAAATCAGGAGCTGAGGTAGGCTCTGTTTTCATTCTTTGTTCTGCATTTTCTTCTCTATATTTTTATAGTAAGCAAAAAATTGATGGCAAATTAGGTACATTAAAATTAAAGGATGAATTAATAGTCCTAATTTGCTTTCACATTCTTTACATTAGAAAGGCGTTGCTAGGAACAACGAACCTCTGATTGTAGTCCGCCCTAGAATACAGTGACCTTGATAAAAATTGTGTGGTCATTTGCATGCTTGAGGCCCAATTAGAGGCCATGTCATCATAATTGCATTGTCATAATGTCATGTAGGGCATAGCATGCATACCTTTGTGAATTTGAAATGTTCCTTCTTATGCATATCATGTAGGAATGATCATATAAATGCTATTTTATGAATTTGTCTTTATACAAAGTAAAACGAACCACACACACCACGTTTCATTTTAAACATTAGTGGCATTGGGCTATCAAATCCAACCCATTTGATTGAGACCAACAGTGGATGTCATTACCACTTGGTTGGCTCATTTGAAAATGTATTATCGGGACCCGCTCATTGCTAAGGCCGACCCAAGAACTATCTTATCTATGCAAAATAACATGCACTCATATTTGGAAGAGTGTATCATTATGCACGGTGTGCTGGGTGAGGGTTGGTAGTACCTATGCTACCTCGTTGAGTATGGACTTCATTCCCATATTTGGCTTGTGCGAGTATATAGGTGAAAGACAATTAAAATGAGATTAAAATACAAAAATTTTGCAAAACACATGAGAGTTTCTCATACTGATACAACACATTTTGAAACAACATCAAACAGTTTAAGGCTCACTTTAAAATTTAAAAAATATAAGCATCATTGTATACCTTGTTTGATAATAAAAGATACATCTAGACATTAGGTACACTATGGTGGATACATAGGGTGGTCAGCAAAGGCAAAAGACTAAATCTGATGACCAAGCCCCATCCGATTCATAATTACACGTGTCTAGTCCTTGACCACATGAGCAAACTGAATGTTGTTCGAAAAGCATTAGAGGAGATGACACAATGGGATCCCATCGAGCATACCCTTGATAGACTAGCATCAGTACATTCTATTAGACATAGATTAGATCATGGAGATTATCAACTTGAGTGTGCTCCACTTGGAAGCCATTATCGAGATCACATTGCACGTGTGTCCATAGGATCGGCCGAAGAGTATGTCGTGCAGGGGATCAGATTGGTACCCATTCACACTAGGTCTACAGGATGTACTATACCCCCACCTTCTAAATATAGAAGGAATAGATATTTTCCCATTCAGGGGTAAGTAGATAGGCTCCCTACTAAGTGCAAGTCTACCCATACTCCCATGCATACTATAGCACGCAATATCACCATCGATATATCAAATGTGGGAGCTAATGGAACACCACCCCATGAGAGGTGGAGGTCTAGACAACTAGATGGTCTAGGTAGTGTGTTAGAGCATCTAGGTTGCAAGCCTTTGGCTCCACACACCCGTGCTTTGAGTGAGCATAGTGGAAGCACCATTAGAACTACTAGAGAGCATGGAGAGGCTTCTAAGCGCTCGCATGTCTCACGTACACCATCCACGCATTGTGGCACGTAGCATAGGACACAGCATGATGTCGAGGTCATCTTCACAGAGAGAGGCAAAGGCACAACACATCAGTTCGATGGGTACATAACCCACAAGGTCACTCATACAGAGCAAGCATACCAAAGGTCTCCTACGGCTGACCAGGTTGAAAGATCATATCGACTGGCCTCTAAGAAAAAATGCCAACTCCTCCAAGATCAATTAGAGGATGCTCACCTAGAGAGGTAGTGCATCGAATATGAAGATCTTCAAGCACAGAGGTTTAATAGACAAAGGCTATATGAGCAGTGCTTGTGTGAGGAGCACATCCTTGTCCAAAAGGAGCGTGTAGAGTAGGAAGATAGGTTGGCCAGGGCTGACCTATATTATCAGGATGAGTGTAGAGAGCAGGTGCACAGGAAGGCTTTTTTGCAAGTCGACATGCACCATGAGCGCGTAAGCATTCACACTCATATAACTGCCCATCAAAGAGAGTGACCACCCTCGGTTGACAATCAGAGGTAGCAACATTATGAGGAACAAAAGGGGAACAAAGGCAACCAAGAATGTCTTGAGAGTGCCTGAGCTGAGGACGAGGAAGAGCAACGTCCTCCACCTAGACAGAAGAGGAGTGTACCTTCTAAAGTGCCTTCGTGCTGACTTAGGGAGGAGGACTTTATGTATTATGAGGCTTACAAAGCTTTGGTTGAGAAGGTCAAAGTAATTAAGAAACAAGGCATGGCTATCCAAAAGCCAACACTAAAGAAAATTTACAATGAACCTTTATATCCCTCGATGCCTACACCCCATACCCTGAGCATTTTGAGATGCCCAGGTTAGACAAATTCAAGGGTGATGAAGAGGCGTAAGAACATGTCACGAGCTTTCTAGATGCTTGCTTTCATATAGAAAACAATGATACATTGTTGTTGTGTATGTTTGTCACGACACTCTCTGGGCCATCCTGAGAGTGGTTTAATCAGCTAAAGAAACACAACATAAAAAATTTTGAGCAATTAGATGATGCCTTTCTTGAATGCTATTCCTTCAGTGTCAATAAATAGGCCAACCTTTCTGATTTGGTTGCGCTAGCTCAACGTGATGATGAGCCAATAGAACAATATGAGAAGAGGTGGAGGAGATTAATGGCAAAGTTGTCATTCTCGATTCCTACCATAGAATTAACTCGAATATTTACAAAGAGTTGTGCCAAGCCCATCTCACTACTATTGCAGCTGTAGTAGTATGCCACATTCAAAGAAGCTATGGTGAAAGCCAAGGTAATTAAGGACATCAAGTTGCAGGAAGGCAACTTGAAGCTAAAAATCAGGAGAGAGGGATATAATAAGAGTACCTCAAAGCAACAGGGCAAGCAGGCCCATGTGAATCAGGTGGTACTAAATCTCCAAAATGAGGATAAGGGGCAAAAGAAACAAAATTATCAAGCCCATCCTCCTCCTATGCAATACGACTAGTGCAAAAATAACTACAAGGTCAAGAACAAAGAGCAATGCCCACCTTGCATATTTACGTCATTGATGGAATCAATGACATCAATTTTTTTTTAGCTCTGTGAGGCCAAGGTAATAATATTACCCAAAGTCAATATGGTTGATCCAAATCAGCCCAAGCCCAAAGACTATTAGGAAGATTTATTTTACATATTTCATAGAGTGAAAGGCCATGACATCGAGGTGTGTTGGTATTTCAAACATATTGTGCAAAATATGATAGAAAAGGGAGAGCTTGTAGTACCAAGAAATACCTAGGTGATAGACAACCAAATAATGGGGATTTTTAAAAATCCATTACCAAACCATGAGGTGCCCCATAACCATGCTAGCCACGTCAATCAAGTGCGAGTCGAACTACCTACCCAGGGGTTCGTCGACATGGTAAATATTGTTACCATACATGGGAGGTATGAACAACTGAATCAACCTCGTGCTCCCATTCAGATACAGGCCATGCCCCAGCAGTGGTAGGCACAAAATATTCTAGGCCCACCAACAATATCGGTGGTGACCATTAGGAACAGGCTGGTTCAAAACCTGCAGACGACACCTATGAAGTTGTCGATATATGAGCTTATATAATAGTACCCTAGGCACATGGAGACTCTTATGGATATTATGAGGTCCATTGAGATACATTTCTAAGATGCATAGGCATTCACAAACTTCATGGGGCACGTACAATAGTGATAGGAACCAATGATCCAATTCTACGATCACGAAGTGAAAATGGTTTTTGCAAGCGTGGCTGACCCGCCACTACATATCATTGCATGTGTTAACCATGTGCCATTCAAAAGGGTCTTGATTGACACTGGTTCTTCGATCAATATAATCATGACTAAGGCACTGCACCATTTGAAATTGCCTAAATCACTCATCGTACCAACCACCTTTACATTGAGAGTGTTTAATGATGCACTATGCTCTATGGTTAGCACGATTGTCCTACCTATTCAGGTGGGACTAAATACCATTTTTGTAATGTGTCACGTGATAGAGGGTGTCTTGTAGTATAACATCCTATGAGGGAAGCCTTGGATTCATGAAATGTGTTGTGTTCCCTCGATATTGCATCAGTGTGTCAAGTATATACATGAGGGACAAGTTCACATGGTTTCATCAGATGAAGAACCATTCAAGTTCATGAACTTAGTAGATTTGTTAGGGGGTTTCGTACTCCCATCAATGCACTTGGACATATGGCCCACGTCGCTAGTAAGGGTTCCAAGAGGTAAATAGGTAGTGCATGTTCAACCATCGGTATCTGTATCAAACAGATCTAAACATACCACTGTAACTTATTTTATACTGAGTGCATCAGCAATGCGTCAGGATGACGAGAAATTAAAGGTGAAATTGGGTAGTAAAGAAGCAAATAACGTGCCCAAACCAGTCACCACTGAGGCTACCAATCCCATGGAGGTGGAGGAAGCCCAGGATCAAGTCAAGGAGGCACCTCATCCTGCTTCTCTAGCATCATCAACAGGATCATCCATACCACGGGTGACTATTCACCTAGCCAGTACAGGTATGGGTGAATATCTTGTGCAAAATGTGACCTTTGGTCCTATTTTAGAGACTGCACAAGACATGGTCTGACCGATAGCCCATCGATACCTAGTTGGATCCATAGTGTCGTTGGGCAAGCCACCCAACCAAATAAACTTCATTTATGCCAGGTTGGATCAAGTTCCAATGCGGGCACCCATGGAGGTGGATGATGATGAACAGTTCACAGTGAATGTTCGGTACTTGTCCAACCCAGAGTATGCCATGCGTATTTTTGAGCTCTATCATTGGCATGGATATGGCCTTGGTATTTTTGAACAAGGACGAATAACCCCTCTTGAACTACGTTATCAGT
Source organism: Wollemia nobilis (assembly GCA_028583015.1). Lineage (NCBI taxonomy): Eukaryota > Viridiplantae > Streptophyta > Pinopsida > Araucariales > Araucariaceae > Wollemia > Wollemia nobilis. The sequence continues at coordinate 1,927,423 of JAQPPZ010001808.1, forward strand.
TGGCAACTAATAGGTTTGTATTGGGATTGTAGATTCATGGACATGATGAGTTACTCGTTGCATCATTGGATTGTTTATACCTGATTTTGGGGGACAACATGGATTTTACTCCATATCATCCTAACATGTCTAGTATTTGGGGCAAAAAACCAATGGTGTCAATCATAACCATTGAGAGACCGTAGCTTGAACATGAAGAGTTCTCGAAGCAAAACCCTAGAGGCAACCTCGGTCATCAAAACTATATCACAACCGATGATACTGGCATGTAGGGGTGTAACCCCACCATTCTAGGTAATCTCAAGTCAGGAGATCTATGTAGTAAGGATGGAGAGGAGTCCACCTCCAAAATAAATGGACCAAATTATGATGCAGATGGCGAGTCCTCAAATAATGATCAATCCAAAGAGGAAATTGATCGAGCCTTCGTGGTTTCGGTATTTCTATGCCATTTGCTGCCTAGAGAGCAATTAGATGAGATACAAGAGAATTTTATGGTCTATAGTGATTATGAAGATGAAATAGAGTAGGCCTACTTAAGACCTCATCCATCTAATCTCCCAATATTCATGGACACGATAGAGTGGTCTGCTCATAGTAACAATCATAGTGATGAGGTTGAGATGACCGATCTGAGGCTAGTATATCCGTTACATCTATTGCCTGTGGAGTCAGAGTATGTTATAGAAGAAGTGCCTCTTAACACTAATCGCTCTGAAGAGGAAGAAGAGCCAATTTTTGTGTTGGTGTCGTATATACAATTATTTTATCCGATTTATTCGGATAGTGATGATAGCGACCGTAGAATCAGATACATGGGACCACATCTAGCAGAGTACCCCTTGCATATGGGGGGAAGTGAAGGATTATATATATATATAGTGATGATAAGGATTCATTTGAGATGGCCTATTTGGGATCTCATCACTTGCATAATCAGAATCCACCTTGGGGTCCACCACTTGTTATAGCTACAGGTTTGCATCAAGATATTAATCTCCAGCACCGCCTTAGGGAAAGAATAAATCTAGAAGAGGAATATCAAAGACTATTTTCCCATCCACCTACTTATGTTGAGCTACTTGAGCTAAGCTATCCCATTTTGTAGTTAATGCACAAAGAGGATCCAATTATTTGGGCATCCCATAGGGAGGATCCGTTTGTCCTCATACCATCCAAGCCAGATCTTGGGTATGAGAGTTACACAGATGATGTAGAGTTCAGTATGTGTGATCCTGGATATCAATTCCATTCCATCAACATGGTCTCCATTAATTTGACCAATCCACTCTGTAATCTAGTAAATCCATCCAAACTATCACATCTGAACATGGATGCTATCGATTAGGATCATACTGATTCGCCAGTAGAGTCTGAAGACTTCTTCCTGAATGAAGAGATGCTACAACCATTTCATTTTAGACCAGGCTATGCTCATGATGTCTATCATGTTGAACATGATTCCAATGAAGAACATATAAATCTAGTTGATGACATCCATTTGATCCCTACACCTCATCAACTTGAGGAAGGATCCCATATGTCAGTAGAGGAAACCTTCAAAGTGGATATCGGTAACGACCCCACCAATCCAACGAAGGTTAAATTTGGAATGAGTCTCACTCCAGATGAGCATGCTAGCATCATCCCTATGCTAAAAGAGAGACCTAACCTTTTTGCTTGGACATACAAAGATATGCTCGGTCTAGACCTGAAGTTGGTTACTCATAAAATTTTGCTAGACCCATCCAAGAAGCCCATCAAGAAAAAGCTCAAAAATATGCATCCAACAGTAGCCTTAATGGTGAAAGATGAATTGCAAAAATTTTTGGATGTAGAATTTGTCATTTCTATCGACTATCCAGAATGGGTATCCAATATGGTGCCTGTAGGAAAGCCAGATGGAAGGATCCGTATTTGTACGGATTTTAGAGATCTCAACAAGGTAACACCCAAAGATTCATTTTTGTTGCCCAATATCGATGCTCTAGTAGACTCTACTATCGGTCACGAAATGCTCTCCTTAATGGATAGTTTTTTTGGTTATAGTCAAATTCGGATTAAGCCTGAAGACCAACACAAAACCGTGTTTATAATGCCATGGGGAATATTTTTCTATAAAGTTATGCCATTTGGTCTCAAAAATGCTGGTGCCACATACCAGTGGGCCATGACATACATTTTTCATGACTATATGCACAAAATTGTGGAATATTATATCGATGATTTTCTAGCCAAGTCATTGCTACGAGAAGAGCATGCGGAGGTCTTGAGAAAAGTCTTTGATCACCTGATAGAGCACAACATCAGGCTAAATCCTAAGAAGTGCGTATTTGGCATAACTTCTGGAAAATTGCTAGGGTTCATTATCTCCAAGAGAGGCATCAAAGTAGACCCAACGAAGGTCAAGGCCATTTTGAAAATGAGTCCTCCCATCAATATTAAGGAATTAAGGAGCCTTCAAGGCAAGGTAGCCTCGATAAAGTGATTTATCGCCCAACTATCGGATAAATGTCGACCCATGAATTGACTGCTACATAAAGGTGTCCCATTCAACTGGGACGAGGACTGTAAGGCAGCCTTCACTGAGATAAAGCAATACCTGGTGATGCCACCAGTATTAGCTCCACAAAGGATAGAAGAGCCTTTTTTGCTATATATATCAGCAATAGACTTTGCGTTAGGGACCATGTTAGCCCAAAAGAACGTACAAGGCAAAGAGCAAGACATATATTACATTAGTCGAACCTTGGTGAGTTACGAGCTAGGATATGCATATGTGAAAAAATAATGTTTAGTAGTAGTGTTCGCTACCAAGAAATTGTGGCACTACATGTTAATTCACATGACATATGTGATATCAAAACAAAATCCTTCATAGTATATGATGAGGAAGACATATCATAATACATGTACTGTAAAGTAGATCATGCTATTGATAGAATTCGATCTAGAATTCATAAGCCAAAAATCCGTTGAGGGATAAGTCATAACAGATCAGGTATCTGAGGTGCCACTGTACAATAGTAGGCCTCTAACAATCGAGCTTCTAAATGATGTAATGTTTGTAGTATCTGAAGCTCCAAAACTCGAAGGACCAGAGAACAATGTTGATATGACTCTGTTATTTGATGGTTTGAAGTGTGAGCAAGGAGCTAGCATAGGGATATTATTTTTCATGCCGTAAGGAGCTCCAATGCCCTTGTCATTCAAACTAGACTTCCCATGCATTAACAATAATGTTGAATATGAAGCCCTACTTTTGGGCCGTCATATAGCCATTGCCATGAATATCAAGAGACTAAACATATTTGGTGATTCCTTGCTCATAATTAACTAAGTGAAGGGATTATTTTAGTGTCGATGTTTGATACTAAAAGCCTAAAAATATCTTGTTGCCACATATCTGGCTAAACTAGAATGGTACGACATCGAGGTGGTCCCTCGTTCATCAAATAGGTTTGTAGACACCATGGCATCTTTGGGATCCTTGAACACTCAGAATCCATCTATCGACTTCACTACCATCCATGTCAAGACGCTCTCGCATCCTGTAGTAGAGCGTGCAGCCTTTGATAACAAAGAATCAGTCAACATGATTAGTGTGGAACGAAAAGTTGATTGGTTCTGCAAAGCTGAAGACTTTCTCAAGAAAGCACCTTGGGGGTATTTAACCTCCTAAAGTCTTGCGGGGAGTGGCACCACCATCCACCACCAGGTTGTTTTCCATTATGGATTTGTAAAAGTAAATACGCAGGGGGTACAGGTTGTCTTAGTAGTCAAAGTTGAGGCTCATAAGAATTGGATGTCACAAATCCAAGACTTCTTAAGACTTGGTTTTGTCTCAGAGGGACTGTCACGTACCACAAGATGCACATTTAAACAAAAAATGACTAAATATGTCTTGGTAGGAGACATTTTGTACCACCAAATTTACGATGGAGTCCTCCTTCATTAAATTGAGCCCCAAGAGTCATCTTGGGCAATTTAAAAAGCTCATGACGGTATGTGTGGTGGACATTTTAGCGGTTTGGCCATCATCAAGTGCATCCTTAGAATGGGTTATTATTGGCCCACTATGGATAAGGATTGCAATGTATATGTCAAGAAATGCGTCAAATGTCAGCATCACGCTAATCTTATGCATCTACCATCATAGGCCTTACAACCCATCCAAGCAGATTGGCCATTTTCTCAATGGGGGTTTGATCTAATTGGCAAGATCGCTCCTCCATCATCAGGCCGACATACATTCATTATTTTGGATACTGAGTATTTTATAAAGTGGATGGAAGCCATTCCCTTAAAAATGACCACTGGAGCTTGCATAGCATGGTTCATAATGGAGCACATCATAATTAATTTTGGGATACCATCAAAAATTATTTTGGATAATGGAACTTCTTTTAAGAACAAAACTGTGTGAGCTTTAACATCTAAGTACCGCATCAAACATAGTTTTGCAACTCCATACTATCCGCAGGCAAATGGGCAAGCTGAGGCCTCAAACAAGACTGTGGTAGCCATCTTGAAAAAGACAGTGCAAGAACACCACAAGGATTGGCATATACAACTACCCCTTGCATTATGGGCTTATAGGACTAGCATTCGGACTCCCACTAGGGTGACTCCATTTTCACTAGTATATGGTGCTGAGCCATTATACCCTTAGAGTTGGAAATTCCAATGTTGCGCACCACATTGAAAGAGTTCATCGATGATGACTCCACATGGCAAGCTCGAATAAACCAATTGATGCTACTAGATGAACGTCACGTGAATGCCCTGGAGCATCTCTGTGTCTATCAGGAGAATTTGAAATGAGCTTACAATATAAAATTACACCAGAGAGACTTTGAATTTTGGGATCTTGTGTTAAAATAAAACCAACAGAACTCAAATTTGCTACTTGATATGCGAGAAAAGTTTTTGGCTAATTGGATAGGACCCTATATCATATCTAAAAATATTGGTCCAGGTACCTATCACTTTATGTTGCTAGGGGATGTTGAAGAGCCTGAACCTCTCAAAATCATCCATCTTAAGGCATTCTATGATTAGAGAGTGTAGCAGAGAAGGCTCCAAAGGCATCTGTAATCCCTTTGGTTAGTCAAAAGGCACCAAGGATTTCTAAAAATTGCTTGGTCAACCCAAAGGCTTCGAGAGTTCCTATAACTACTCGTTCATTCCAAAAGGCTCCAAGCTCTCATTTGAGTGATTTGGTCATGTCAAAAAAAGCTCCAAAGGCATCTGTAAGCCCTTTGGTCAGTCAAAAAGGCACCAAGGATTTCTAAAAATCGCTTGGTCAACCCAAAGGCTCCGAGGGTTGCTTAAAGCCACTCGGTCATCCCAAAAAGGCACCAAGGATTTCTAAAAATTCACTTGGTCAACCCAAAGGCTCTAAGAGTTCCTATAGCTTCTCGGTCATCCTAAAAGGCTCCATGCCCTCTTGTTGAGATTTTGGTCAACTAAAGGGATCCAAAGGCATCTATAAGACCTTTGATCAATCTAAAAAGATCCAAGGATTTCTAAAAATCCCTTGGTCAACCCCAAAAAGCTCCAAAGGCATATATACTCATCGTTTGGTCAAATATGAAAGCTCAAAAATTCATAAAAATTTGAAAATATAGAAAACTCAAAAAAATTGGTAAAGCATAAAATCCAAAAACATTTGTTTTTGTAGTTTGCATTTTCATACATGCATTCACATCATCATATTGCATTTAGGTATTTTTCATTCATTGCATTCCACATTAGAGTGTAATATGTCTATCAAAATCTTACAAACGATCGCACATTTGTGTTTCAATCATGCACCCTTGCATTTATCATAATTCATTGTATTCATACACGATACCTATTGCGGAGAAATATGTATGAATATTAAGTTTTCCAGTCATTCAAACATACCTAGTGGGTTCTTTAGATATTTTAGAAAGCTTGATTTGCTATTATAGATGAGGTCATTAGTTGGGATAGTGCTTCAACATATTAGGATCCCGTCACTAAGCAAAATAATATAAAATCTTTCTAAGACAAGAGATGATGAAAGCTGCGAAAGCAGACTTAGGTATCTAGAGAGATGGGTTTTACGATCTGCTTATCTTGCAAATAGGTCGGTCTAGAGTGGTGAACTTTGGCAAAAGGACAAGAATTTCCCCTAAAAATCCTAAAGTTACAAATTTTAAATCCCAAGTTACAAATTGCAAATTTCAAAATACAAAGTTCAAATCAAATGTAAAGTGACATAGTGAATGAAAAGCACTATAAAAATCCCTTTCTCAAAGAAAAATGGTAACATGTGGACTAACAGTAATATTTATCACTACATATGAGCAAGTAATAAGTGTGAGAACTTGAATCCCTGGAGTGTCCACCTTTTGAAAGCCATAGAGTGATCCCCGATCGTAGCAATGGGTTGGAAGAGTCCCACCTGCAATCGGAGGGGTAGTTCTATTGGGTCATCCCCAAATGTAGCAATGGGTTGAAAGAGTCCCACTTGCATTTGGAGGGGTAGCCCTGATCAATTTGTAAGATGAGCTAGCTCTAGGTACCTAGGATTGTCTAGTTGTATAAGTCTAATCAAAGCTAAAACAAGGATGGTACGATCATATGAGAAACCCTATCTCACATATGGGTTGAAAGAGTCCCGAATGACATACGGGGTATGCTTATGGTCTATCTAAAAATACTCACATGCACACACACGGATAATGAATAGTTGGGTCTGTCATGGCAAAATCCTTGTCCAATAAACGCCTTGTACAATTAGTATGTGATTTTTGGATAAGTCTACTAGGGTGTTTGAGTCTCATGGAAAACCTCAAAAAGTTCTCTAATAGCAACAAAACACCAAATATCATTAGACATAAAAAATGTGAGTCATTCATTTATTAGAATGCATTTTACAAAGCACAATCAAATATATAGGATAGATACCGCATGAATATCAGAAATGACGTTTAGATGGCCATTGACTATATAGTGCAACAAAGAAGAAATATACAGAATGACATATTCATTCATTAGAATTATACCAATCCATTCACTGTATTTCATATATGGGTGATTAATTGATTAAGTTCTTATAATTAGAATTATCAATTATTTTGCATGAGTGTCATACATTCTGTGGTGTCACGTTTTAAAATTGATATACACAGTTTACATTCATTCTTTATGTTTTAAGTTATTAAAGCATACATGTTCATTCCAATTAGATTATGATTATGTACATAATGCATTACCATACATTGCATAGCATACCATAACTTCATAAAAATGAATGCATACCCACAAAGCAAGACCAAATATGCGTTCAAAATAAATACTGCATCCATTTGCATCCATCATAAATCAAATAGCTAGCTAGTGCATGTCATCCATACATTACATCATATAAACATATCATCAACATAAGCATTGCATCCATGTGCATAAAATAAACATACAATCAAAAATAAATAATCGGTACACATAATAAGCCATAAATGATCAATTCATATATATATATATATGTGTGTGTGTGTGTGTGTGTGTGTGTGTGTGTGTCCAACAGAGTACATAGGGAGTGCATCAAGATGCCCATAGGCTACAAAGTGTGTAGGTCCTTGACCTTACACCCAAAATAAATGTGGCATATAAAAAATATAGTCTGCTTCTAGCAGAGCCCAAATCTAGTCTTCTCCCCCTATATCGAAGCTCTCATTGCCTCCCTTAGAACTATGATCTGGAGCCTGCTCTCCTGTCTACTTTGGCACCCGAGGTGGGTCCTGCTATGGATCCTTCCTACCTCCAAATCCTAAGGCACCCAAAACATGAGAAAATGGTAATTGTAATAGGCTAGTCCTCTAATCGGTGGCACCTGAAGTCTATCCTACATCTCTAGGCATGGCACGTGATGTCACACCATGTGAGCTAGAGGATATGTGCATCCTCTCAGTCCTATGTGTCCTATGAATCGAGCTCACCATAGAATATCTAGATGTCCTAGACCTGGTCCACTGAGACTCTGAAGTGAAAGGATTCTCAAGAACCTGTAGCCCATGCATCTCAATATAGCCAACTAGCTTATCAACATGAGCAAGCTTGACTGCATGCATATCATTGGTCCTCATGACCATGTTGCACAGTCACTCTACCTCAGCCATCGGATCTTGAACACCTACTAGAGCTACTACTAGTGATGTTGCTAGTGCTGCTAGATAACCCATAGTAACCTAAGGAGGCAACATAGCCCTCCTCGATACCTGAAAGAGATCCCTCTCCACCTTTGTTGTAGTCCACTATGCCTAGGCTAACTCTAGTGTAGTTTGTAGTCTCTAAACCTAGGCCTCTACATTTGTATCCTATGCAGTAAGATATTGTATCTAACCCTTCACCTCAGTAAGGTGCCTATCCCTGCCAGCTACTCTCACCTCAAGAGTGGCGATAGTAGTATCTCACTATAGCTATTATGTATGGAATCATTCGAGCTGACTCTACAAGTCAACCACTTGATCTAAGAGCATACCCTCTACACTATCAGGATGGACCTCACCCTCCTCTACAACCTCCTCATTTGGGTCAATCTTGGGAGCCTCCTCGGTGGTGGCCTCTATGCCCTAGTTGCCCTCTATCCGCTGGTGCACCCTACACCTATTAGGATCTACCTCTACCTCTGCCTAATATGGCTCTCTACCCAGAGACCCTGTGTTGTACCATCTAAATATAGATCACCACCCATCATACTATAGAGTTTTCTTATCAGTATCAACTCCAGTCTCTTGGTAGTCATCAGTAACATCTCCTAGAGGCTTACGAATGATCCACTGTAGATCGTGCTCTATGACCAAGCATCGGTATCTAAGAGGGATATATGGAATATCTTGCATAAGCCCAAAATATTGTAGGACCCAAGAGTAGAACTAGTACTCTTGAATATCATCCTTACGACCGATCAACCATCTATCATGACATGCCTATCTCAACCACTGGCCCTCCTCTGACCACGTTGGGAAATCCATATAGGGTCACCAATGAACATCATTGGGGCCAAGTGCCATGAACTGAGTGATATAATGTTGGACATCACTAGCATGGATCCTATTGTGGATACTCTCCTCCTCACGAGGCCAGCAGGTGGCATAAAATTGACGATCATTAGTAATAGCAATGATCCATAGTGGAATATCTGTAGGATGCTCGATTTGGATGTGCTACCACATCCATATCTACAATAGAAGACTATAGTTGAGGTCCTTAGGATTATGCTCTATAATCTGGTATAGCTCCTTGTAGAGCTGACATAGTAGGGTGTTCCCCCAAGCTATAATTAAAGGCTCCTATATAGATCTCTACAGCACCCTCTAGGTGTTGGACAGGAGGTTCCAAGTAATCCTTAGGAGTCTGGAAGGATAATATGTACTATGAGGTGCATGAAGAGGGATTCCCATGTAGAGAATACATCCTCGTGGTACCACTCGCCAATGTGCGCCCCTCCGTGGTCAATCGTGTCCTGAGCATCCTCGCTTTGGTCACCGAAGATAGAATAAAAAACAACCTTTTTTACCCTGGAGGTAGAGGATATGATGGCATCACCATTAATGGGGATCCTGAAGATCCTATAGATGTCCTCTAAAGTAATAGTAATTTCACCTGTAGGCAAGTGAAAAGTGTTGGTATGCACATTTCAACGCTGGGCCAATGTAATCAAGTAGGCTTGATCTACCCTAATAGTGCGTATATCCATGATGTAGCCAAACTCGACAACTTGGAACCAATCCCGATCGTAATCAGATAAAGCCTCACAGAGAGTCTTCAGAATATCTAGCTCTTAGGCTCTAGAAGTCAATATCTGGAATAAAAAGCATAATTTAAGACAAAATCTAGCTAACTAGAGCTAAAAATAATGCTAAAAATGACATAAGACAAAAAAAAAAAACAACAAACCATAGCTGAAACCTACGGTCCCCAATTTGCAAATTGGGAACCACAACTGAAACCTACAGTTCCTAATTTACCAATTATGGCATATTTGTAATAGAGATTCATCCATAATCAATACAAAAAATATCTTTTTGTTGAATTTATGCAATGTGTCAATATTTTACACTTGTATGATGATTATAGACCAATACAGTACATAGGTGCATGGTTTTTGGTTATGTCAGTAGCCTCCCAAGTCACCCTAGAAAAATAGACATCCCTAGTCCTAGGAATATCCTACTACAACCCAAACCATTGCATCACTTGGTCGATGCAGTATAGCTTCACATCACCCTGATCCATCCTCAACAAAATAACTCACCTCGCATTAGCTACCTGATAGTCATCCTCTCCCCACCCTAGATGATCTCTACAGGGCCTCCATGTGATGTTATTTGCGGTCAAATCATCTAGCAACCTCCTAGATGTGTCTAGGGTAATCCGACTCCCAAGAGCTCTACGTGGACACTAATAAAAAGCCCTAGGTCTTTTTGCATACATCCCTTCCAATGGAAGCCCTATTGGCCTCTAAATAGCTATATTATTCCATGACCAAACTTGTAGAAAGGAAGTGAGGGACAATGTTACACCGCCCTTGTATACGACTCTGAAAATAGTCCTATACAACTGATATAACATAAAGGGATCCCATACAAATATTATCCCCTGATCCCTCATGTCAGCCACAAACTCTACCAGAGTTCATGGTAGGTGGCAACTGCTGAAGTGATTCAAGACAAAACCCCCAATAATCCCTTGAGCAAAACTATCAATTGAGAAACCTCATCTCTCTAACTCAAAAGCTCAATCCCAATGTCTCCCTTCTTCAGAGGGAAGCTAGAGTCTCCTGTCAACCTTTGGAGCACCCGACTCTGATTGCCAGAAAAAACAATGAACATACCTTTGACTAGCACCCTGAGGATCCTCCAAAGTAGGGGCCATCTCCCCCATAGGTAACCAGAAGCAAGAAGAGCCTGGGTACCACCACTCAGCCAAAGTGGTCAGTAGTCACATGTCTACTGGAACTTATGGCATTTATGCCACATGCCTCAACCTGATAGCATCAAGAATCCTTCTCTCTACTGGTCTAAGAGTATTCAGGTCAGCATTAAACCTACCGTATCACCATTCATGGTTCTTTAGTTATTTTTTTGTTAACAAAACAAGAAAATAATTTTTTTTTATCAATACATTGTCAAATAAACAACTTGTCTCATATGAGGCTAATTTATCTGATATCGATTAATTTTATTCGATATTGGGACATTTTGTTTGATATCAACCAGATTTATGCGATATTGTCTGATATCGATCGATTTTCCATAATATTGGGTGATTTTATCTGATATTGGCCGATTTCATCTAAAATCGATAAATATTGCCAAAATCGACCCGATTTTGTGAAAATCGATCCGATCTTGTTGACACGGCTGCACGATGGTGACCATGCCCTAAAATCCAAAAATTTAACAAAATTACAAGCAAAAATTCAAAATTTTTAAGTAAAACTAGTTTAAAGATCCTTACCCGTAACTGACCGGCTCTTGTTTGCACCAAATCGGCTCGGTGTGGACCTTCCACCATTTTTCTCTAGAGCTCACTTTAGAATAATTGCTAAGTAAAAGTGAATTAGGTTTTACCCTAATTTTTCTATTTTATTTACCCTAAACATGCAACTTTTGAGTTTTTCCACCAGTTTGACAACAAAACTTGAAACCATCAACAAAAATTTGCAATAAAATTTTGCTTTCTCATAAAGCGTGCCATATTATCTTTAACACATTTTTTTCAAAAATACGCTAAAGAGGAGGTAAAATGTAGTGGGTCAAAATTGACACACATTAATCAAGCCTAAGTTAAAAACATTATAAAATTTGATTAAACTACCCCCTAACTTGTTGCCTTAATTTTTGAGCTTGTTACAAGTTTGTTTTTAGCCATTGTACAATATCGTACAATTTTGTACAAGATCAGGTGATTTTGTACGAGATCGTACCACCCGATATCGTCCAAAATTGAAAATCATCATGTTTATCAAGGCAACAAAAATTGTTACAACCTCTTTGTCATTACCCGGCCAACTGTACAATAATTATGGGATCAGATCAAATGATATCATCCAGAATAAGAGAAGTTGTAACACCCTTCATTTTTAGCCCAACCCCTCAACTAATAATATTCTATTTAATCCAGGATCCTTACCATGGATTCCCCCTAGAATGTTTACATAACTTTGCTCTATCATTTCACCTTTGTGCTATGTTTTACAGGTTCAATTTATGCAGAATCGTACCACCCAATCTCTGGATCATACTACCTGATCTCTGATGAAACTTCCCGATCTCGCTTGAAAATGCCCGATCTTGTCTGCATTAAGTTTTCACTCCTAAGCTACTTGGGGGCATCCAAACCTCATTGTTTGTACCTTATTTTCCTATTTCTCATTATTTAGATCATATTTATTATCTGCTAAATCATTCTTAATCTATTTCAATTTATGGATTAGGTCTTCATTCACTTAGTATCACTCTTTTATGAATTTTCATGCATATAACCTGAATCTATATTCATTTATATCATCATTTATAATACTAGCTCATAATTTAATCTAATCCATATTATTACATGCACATTATTCTACAAAATTTGTTGTTTGATATGTCGATTTATAAAAATGTAGGTTTTTTCTCTGATCAGTTAGATTTGCGCAAGATTGTATCAACCGATCATCGGATCGTATCACTCAATATTGTCTGATTTTGACTGATCATGTCTACAACAAGCATAAAAATGTAAAAATCAGCCATCTGAACCCGGGTCAGAATTTCAAATTACTTTATAAACATTGAATTGTTCATTATTTCGTACTTTTTATTATTTTTTGATTGCATATGAATTAAAATTGCATATAAGTTAGCATAGTTGCATATTGGCCAAACTAGGTGTATGTGAGATTTATTAAAAAAATACATCAAACAAACTCCTAAACCTAGGCATGGAAACTGTCATAAAATATTTCCTAGTGAAACCACCTCATTCATCAAAAAATTACCAAAGAAGGTACGATCTCAAGTGCCTCTCTCCCACGTGTAGACCTACTATTCTCCCATTCTCATTCAAGGTGCATATCCATTAGCCTGGAGGAAAGGAGTGTGAGAATTTTAGAGCTATAGGTGTTCTAGCCAACTTATCAACTTTTTTTATGTAAAAGGTTTAGGTTCCTTTCAAAACCCTCTTATAAATTAAAAGAAAAATAATATAAATATGTAATGTGAGGATGTACACAATTGTGCTAGATTAGGAGTGCATATAAGAGTCCAAGAATCACATAGATGTGTTCAAATATTATAGAGTCAAGTGTTCATCAAGTATGCAAGTGATAAGTTGATAAGACAAGAGTCATGATACTTGGCATATGGAGAGCAATAGTCAAGTACTTGAAGAGTCACATTACTATTGCTATATTATGGAGATAATTCTCCATAGGAATCAAATTCAATATTGATAATTCAATCAAGAATCAGGTATTGATTGTTCAAAGTTGTAACAAGAAGAGGAGCAATAAAACTTGTAACATTTTCAGCAATTAATATAATAATTTGTTTTTCATGCGTAGTTCATGAATTTTTTAGGCTATTTGCATTCATATTCTAGTATATAAATAAATTTATTTGATTTATTATATAAGCCTTGATATACATATTAATTTGCTCATATTATTCTACTCATATTAATATTACTTGACCTTTAATATATTGTGGCTATTATTATATTTGGGGACCTATATGATATTGTGAGATAACCTCTGACAATTGTGTGGTAGTATAAGGCTTAAAAAGACAATAATGGTATTCGAGCTACCACTAGACTCTATATATATTTATAGAGTTCATTTTATTAGCCATCATTATTAATTGACTTTGTCTATTTGATAAAGTTGATTTAGAGTTTGTTCACTTTGAAGTTAGTGAAGATATGAGATCTATAATTTTAAAGGTCTTATTGAGTAGAAAAGGATAGGGTATTTCCACAAGGTTGAATCACACTAGGACAACTATATTTATAGGATGAACCAACTCAAGAGATAAGTTGGTTCTTTAGGGATAGAGTAACCCTGATATTGATTTGAATATTTTCGTATTGAAGATTGAGGTAGAATCAACTTATAAGATAGTTGATCATTAAAGAACATTCAATGCCATATTGACATTGATTTGAAGAATCAGATAGAATCAACTCAAAATATAGTTGATCATTTAAGGATATTTAATGCCACCCTAATATTGATTTGAATATTTACAGATTGAATATTGAGGTTGAAACAACTCAGGTAAAATTTGGTCATTAAGGAAAGATACATCCTAAGATTGGGTTCTCTAGTAATGATAATTATATTGGGTCCTAAGATATTGAAGATCTTAAAATACATAATAGAGGAGAAAATAAACAAAAAATATTAAGTTTAAATTTGAGAATATTCCTACAAATATAGAGAAGAATATCATCTTCTAAGACAATACATAATGGAAAAAAAAGAGAAGAATTTAGAAAGAAAAAATAAGTATTCAAAAAGAATACATAACCAAGTCATATATTTACAACAAAAACAACAAATATTTAAGAAGTAATCTACATTTAATAGTAGAAGGCCTACCTTTAAGGAATAAATCTATTGCATATAAGACTCTAAGAGGGCCAGAGAATCCTACATTGATATATTGAAGGCAATAGAAGCCTATATTGAAGAAGTTCTAAAAAATATCTATATTATTATAGAAGGCCACAAAAGCCTATCTTACAAGAAAATATTTTTAAGTAATTAGTATTTTAAAGAAATAGAGGAGGCCCATGAAGTCCCACATTGAATAGAAGAAGCCTAAGAAGGCTTACATAAAATAGTAAAGGCCTAAGAAGTCCAATGTTGAAGACAAGAAGTGCTAGATGACCTACATTGAACATAGAGGACAACAATATTAAAAGTATTATAAAGTAAGATCTTGTTGTAGTTCTAAATTAACCTACATAGAAGAATTATAGAGTATAGTTATTCAAATGTAAGCACAAACTGTAAGAAGAAAAGAAGCCAACTCAAGCTAGTGATAGCATAAGAGATATAAAGGAAAGTAACCAAAATCATAAGGGATTAGTGGTTGGTCTAGTCTCAAAGGAATAGTAGAACAAAGGTAATATAGTTACCTATCTAATATTTCATAGAATCAAGGCAAATAAATTACCTATCTAAGTAGAGATAAGGTAATCTAGTTGCCTACCTAATGCACCTGCATACCAGGATAACAAAGCTCCAGGTGAATAAGTCGCCTGCTCAAGATAAGGAAGAACAAGGTAAATTAGTAACCTATTTCAAGTAATATTGTATAGGTCTAATCAATCACTTATTGGGATTAAGATATAATAATAAAATCCACTCACCTACTTGAACAAGATTGCATAGGATGATCCATATGTATACTTGGGATAACATTGCATAAGGTGAACCGGTCTCTCATTCTGGTCATATTCACTCTAGAGCGAATAATTCCCTTCTTAGAGCTCATATGAATTCAAAGGTGAGTCAATACACATCAAAAAAATTGAAATCCAAGTGATCGATTCACAACAGAAGAAAGGCATTAGGGTTTCTTGAATGACTAAGCATTGATGCAGTAGGACTGAGTAGTAAAATGAATTATTAACACATGTCACGTTGAGACTAGGTAACATAAAAATATTACTTATTTAAACATCTAATATTTTTGGAGGGAAATTTAATTTTATATTTGAATATTAAGTGCTTTAGTTTGGAGTAATAAGGAATAATTAGGAACATTATTATTTAAGCACTTTAATATTTATAATATTTAAATATTTGGGTGCATAGGAGTTATAAGGAGTTTAGATTATTAAAGTTTTTGATTTTATGGAAAGTTAAAAGTTTTTAAAGTTATTTTTGATAAATTTGAAAGACTTTAAAAACTTAGGGATTTTTGGAAATTTAAATTTGTTTTTATGTTTTCAAAATTTGCAAATCTAAAATAGAGAGTTAAAATATTTTCTACATCAAAGGATTAAAAAAATAAAATTTGCAAAATTTATATTTTAGCTTTTTTGTTTTTTTGGGAGTAATAAGGTTGTCTACTTAAAAAAAAAAATCAACTTAAAGTTACAATATGGATAAATGGAAAAGAAGAACTTTTCAACATGGAAGAGCTTATCAAAATACAAAACCTTACTTTATGAGAGGAAAAGTTCAGAAAAAAAAAATTATATCATAGGGAAAATTTTGAATACAATGGGCAAGATAATAAAAGAGTTCTTCAAAAACTCTTATCTAAGATTTAGGATAATATCACATGAGTCTAATTAAAGGGTTCAAATAGAAAGTGATATTTGGTATATAGAATCAAGAGCTAGTGTTCATATGAAATCAGTTGTTCATTGTTAATTGTTTTCTTATGAAGTTGTGTACATTAAAATTCCTAGAATAGTTTTTAATACCTAGAAGAAAAAAAAAAAACTTTGCATGAAGATAGTTGTATTGCCTAGAATTGCATTTAAGATATTGGGACACTACAATAGGATATTTCAAAAATAGAATGTATGTATAAAATTATAAATGAAAGAGGTAGATTTATTTGAGAAAACTTCCCATGATCCATAATAAGAAGGCATCCAAAACAAGAGGTTGAACATATATTAGAGTGGGATACCCTGAGAGAGAATTGCAATCATAATCATTAGCTTTAGGAAGTGTAGGATCCTTTGGGAGATAATTGCAAGGAGAAAAAATTGGCAGTTCAACACCACCTATCCTTGAAAAATATATACAATCATGATAATTTAAAAGGATTTATACTTTTTTGGGAATATATAATAGCAAATTTAAAAGATAATGTAGAGAAACCTAGTAATGTCCTTCATCCTATTGAAACCAACAACATTTCCAAATTTTCCAATATCCCATTTGAATAAATCCTCATCAAAACTCTCCCATTAAAGTTAGCTCACCTTCTATATTACCAAATTTTAGGGGAGTCGTATCTAAGGATCTTGATCAATTTTATTTGTATTTTAAGGATGCATGCCAAACCTATGATTATACAAGTGATAGTAAAAAATTCAAACTATTTGCTTCAACTCTAAAATACTCTACCCTACGATGGTTTATAAGTTTATCACTTGATTCGATCCGAATCTAGGATGAAATGGAAAGAGTATTCTTGGAAAAATATCAAGAATATTATAGAGTGAAGAATTGAAAGGATGAATTATTTAGGATGAAATAGGAAGAAGAAACTTTGGAAGATTATCTAGATAGATTTACCTCTATTCATAAGAGACATGAAGGTGTAGAACCAGAACTAAGTATAACCATATTCTTTACAGGATTACAAGAAGAATCAAGAGATGTATTAGATCTTATGGGAAAAGGAGACATAAATAAGTTTGACTTTCTTTGTAAGAATTATTCCCATAAAAGACATAGAAGACATAAAAAATGTAAGAATGGAAATGGTCTGAATTAATTAATGAAAGAATTTGCCAATTTAAAAACTAATATTTTAGTGCATCATAATAGAACATTAGATAAAATAAATGCAAATAGTAGGTCTACTCAGGGTTATGCATAGCATCCATTTATCACCAAATTGGCTAAAATTAGGATTTTCAAAATTTGGAATTGGCTAATATTTGGGACCCTTGACCAAGGCCCAGTAGCCAAAATTTTTTGGGTGTGATTTTTTTGGGTCGATTTGCCCTAATTTTATAATAACTTGACCATTTTAAGTTTAAATTTCCAACATTACCCCTAATAATAATGAACCTTCTACATGTTTTTGGATACTATTCTCCTATATTTTGAAACAGATTCACCAAATTTTTATAAATACATTTTAGGGCTGACACCTTACGCATAACCCTAGATGTACTGAAACTTTAGCCATAATTTGTCTAAGATGTAGATAAAAACATGTTCTTCATGAATACCCTTTGAACAAGAGTGTTTGCTATATGTAGTATTTTTGAAAAGGGACATCCTACAAACCAATGCCATTTATTACCTTGATTAAAAACATCATAGAAAAGCAATGTCAACCTACAAAATAACTTAATTTTTTAGGAAAAATACAAGGGAGTAATTTTTCCATAATATCCATACCAAAATGCTTCTCAAGTTCCTATGAATTGGGGAAACAATCCTTGGTCCATACCATAGTCTACTTTAGAACCAACTCAATAATCGTGGGGTCAACCACCACGGGTATCATCCCAAGAATGGTTTCAACCTATATTTATGAATCACCATCAAAATAAACAAAACCCACCATGGTTACATCCATAAATGCAAGGTCATCAATGGGTATAGCAATACAAATTATACCAAAGGCTATGCCACGATCAAAACCAACAACAAGATTTGCTACTTGGTCTTACCCGTAATTTCCCTTAGGGATGGAAACAACAACAATCACAATTAAAACAACTTTTACTTTTGGCTCAACCTGTGGCCAATCCCAATAATACTAGATAGGCAACCCTTGACTATATCGCTAAATCAAAAGATACAACTATGTTAATTTTCATTGACAGTGACAACACCAAATTGTGTTCCATAAGAACACTTTCTAAACTTACTCCACCTATCAATGTAGAAATGGTAGTTGATAATAATAAACAAGAATAACCATCTACACCTTAGCAATAATGACAAGAAAAATAAAAAGAGAACCTCCCTAAAGATAATTTGCCCTCTTAATTGGAGAAAGTGACATATCTTGAAATATTTGAAATAACAAAAATATCCTTTAAATATGACTTGGTAGAGTTAAAATGTTTAAATATTACAATTCCTCTACTATAGGCTATTAAATATATACCTATGATTCATAGGATCGTTAAGAAAATGTGTATTAAGAAATAAAGAAGAAAGAAGAAAATGTATCCTAAATCCATATAAGTAGATGGAAATTTAGTAGAACTCCTTGTAGGAAAACTTATTCCACCAAAGTATGGAGATCTAGGAAGCCTAGTAGTCATAGTAACCATAGGATCACTTTAGATAACTAATTTTATGATTGACCTAGGAGTAGCTATTAATGTTATGAAAAATAATACAATGCAAAAATTACAATTAAAAAATCTAAATCCTATATCTACAATATTGAAAGTGGCTAATAGATTGATTGTTATATTATAAGGAATAATAGAAAATATTCCTCAAACAATATTATCATGGGAATATCTAGTTGATTTTTTTGTACTACAATCTTAAACTACTATGAATGGTTACCCAATAATTATAGGAGGCCCTTGGATTACTATGATAGCTTCTTCTATTGATTATAGGTTATATATTACCATTTATAATAGAATAGACTCAAAGAAAAAACAATTATATCCTCTTGAAAACCTTCAATCAATTTATTTGGTAACTTATGGTTTTTTGGCTTACTATCATAGATTCTTTTATTGAAGAGAATATTTTGACCTTGGCTACCATAGTTGTAAAAATATCATGTAGAGGAATTGGATCCATTCAAAAGAGCTACTTTTGAAGACAAGACTGTTTTGATTAATATATGACTAAGGACTTGAATATGAACTAGTTACCATTCATTAATTACTCTAGAATTGTGAATAACAAGAGCTTGAATATTTGTCATCTATTTCAATACAAGAAAACTCTTTTAATTTACTACATGGATGAAACCATCATATTATCTCATCCTTTCATTGCCCTATATAAAAAAATCCTTCAAAAATTGCTTTTGATAAAGAAATTAGAATTTTCCATTCTTTTTTGACACACCATTGTCCTCTCAACTCACTAGTAAGTAAATTTTAGGAATCAATTCAATACATTTGGACACAAAACAAATTAAAATACAAACAAGAAAGTTTTTAAATATCAAAAGTTGCTTATATAATGATCAAGAAGCAAAATTGAATCCATTCTATTTTTTCATGGGATTACAAAGATACGACAAGAATTCATCCAGACATATGTAGTCATCGTATTTATATCAAGGATGTTAAACCTATAAGACAACCACAAAGGAGATTGAATCTTGGTCTACACAATATTGTAAGGACAAAATTAAAAACTATTAGAAGTAGGATTCATTTACCTTATTTTTGACAGTCGATGGGTTTATCCATTGGTTATTATTCCAAATAAAAAAAGGAATATGTGAGTGTGTTGATTATTGAGCATTAAATAAAGCCACACACAAAGGCTAGTTTTCATTTCTATTCATAGATAAATTATTAGATACACTCATTAGGATATTTTTTTCTTGATGGATATAATGGATGCAATCAAACTCAAGTTGCTTTTAAATACTAAGAGAAAGCAACTCTCACTTGCCCATAGAAAAAATTTACTTATCATGTTTTACCTTTCAAACTTTGCAATACCTCAACAAATTTCCAATGAGTTGTTCTTACTATTTTCTCTAACTTGACTAATGATTGCATTGAAATCTACATGGATGATTTCATAGTGTGTACTAAAACTTTTGATGAATCCTTAGAAAATATTGATAAAGTATTAACCCATTGTGAAACCTACAATTTGGCCTTAAATCCCAAGAAATATTTTATGATGATGGATGAAGGAATTATTCTTGGTCACCATATCTTATCTAAAGGAATACAAATAGATCATAAGAAATAGATATTATTAAAAACTTACCTTCACCTCAAAATTGATGTCAGAATTGTTTTAGGTCACATTGGTTTCTATCATTATTTTATCAAGAAATTTAGTACAATCACAAGTCCCATGTTTATCATATTGACTAAATATTCTGAATTTAATTGTATGGAGAAGAATCAAATTGCATTTGACACAATAAAGGAAAATCTAACTACTTCACCTATGTTATGAGGTCCAAATTGGAAACTTCCATTTCACATCCAAATCAGTGCATCCAACATTGTAATTGGTATAGCTTTGGGCAAAGTAGAAAATGAAGAACATTACACCATCTATTACATTAGTAAAAACTTGACAAGATCTTAAAAGAATTACACTACTACTAAAAATAAATTCTTAGTAGTGGTATATACCATTAATAAATGTTGTCGCTACATTACTAGGTATCAAGTGTTTAATTATATTGATCATAATGCAATTTTAAATACTGGTGTTGGAAATACTTTGGATGAGGAGGGACGTTTTTTGCATGACTGGTCAAACTGTTGAACTCATTTTGGCCATATCTCATTCATCCAGACTCGAATTGAGCTAAAATTTTGAGGGTATATGCCTGAAAAACCCTAGAACGTCTCCACCAATTTTCATATCATTTGGAACAACACATATCCTAGTGCATCCCTATGTGTGAACAAAATATTTGGCAAGCGGCTATGCGAGGGTTTCATCTGGGTTGAGTGCAAGCAACTCTAGAGGTTGGTTTTTAGGGTCTTCGGGCCCTAGAGGCCAATATTTTTGTGGTTTATGCTCAATATTTTAGCAAGAAATGTTGCAGGGGATCCAAGATGGGTTATAAATTTATCTTTCAAAAGATCATACTGTGAACTTGAGTGACAACGTGTTCCAATTTGCTGCACAAAAGAAAACTAAAAACCATACCTTTCCACGACGTCTAGGGCAAGAATTAAAGAGATCACAAAACAAGTTTCAAGTAGTTGATCAAAAAATGGCTCATATCTCAAGTGAATATGGTGCTAAGGTGCACCCAAAAAATAATTCTACTGTGAAAACCCCTATCAAGTGTAAGAATTTCAAAGACTCGGGCCCAAAAATGAATTTTAAGGATGCCCTCCATGGTGGACAACCTCAACCCAATGCTAATATCAATATTAGGGCTTCTCATAAACCTCCAAGAATGCCTAAGATTGATCCTAAGAAAATGGAGTCAGGATGTATTAAAGCAGCTGATGGAACTCCTATTGTTAAGCTTGATATGGGTAACATTCAAACTGACATTAAAGATTTGGAAAAAATAGGACTAATTTGTCGGTTCGTTGGTTTTCGTCTAAGTCTATCTGTTTTTAAAGTCTGGGCTGCAAAAAAGCTGGAAAACTAAAGGTGAGTTACAAATCTCTATTTATCCAAATGGTTATTTTCTTGTTTTATTTGACAATAATGAAGATAGAGAGAAAACTTTTCAAGGGGGTCCTTGGTTTTTTAGAAGGGCAAGGCTTTTCATGAAGCCCTGGCATACTAAACTTAAAGCTGAAGAAGAGATGCCTTCTATATCTCCTGTGTGGGTTAGAATATTTGGTCTCCCTATTGAATTTTTGAATCCTACTATTTTTCTTCACATGGAAATTCTTTAGGAACTTTTCTGATGACTGCTGATTATACTCAAAATTTTGAACATATTATTTATGCTCGAATTTGTGTTTTAATGGATTTTGACAAAACCCTACCTAAAAATATCATATTACAATTTGGGGAAGACACTTGGGAGCAAGTAGTGGACTATGATAACATTCCTTTTCGTTGTAGAATTTGCCATGAATATGGTCATTTGACCAGCGTTTGCCCAAATAAAATTCTTGATCAAAAGAAATAAGATATAAACTCAACAGGTTTCCAAATACCTAAGAAGAAGAACACTCAGAAAAAACCAGTTATGAAGGATCAACCAAAGCCATCTGCTAATATGTTTGAAATACTTTCCACAAATGATGTCCCAAGTGAGGAAGAGGAAATAATGGAAACTGAAATCTTAGAAACATAATTTAAATATGAAGGGAAGAACTCAAAGACAAACCAACAAATCAAAGGTTTTCAACAGAAAGAAAGGGAGAAACTTTACACAAGAAAAACAAATTTTCAAATGTCAAAACTTTAAATAATGCAGGTCCCAATATAGACTCCGTTGAACCATCTAGTAAAATTTTGGCTATGTACGAGCATTATTCAAGGTTAGAAGCCATCTCAGATTCAATTGGAATAAGTCAAGAAACAAGGAAAAAAAATTGAATATGGATTCTAATAAAAAAGCAGGTCGCAAGACCAATCAATATCATATGATAAAAGAAGGTGAAAAGCTTGTAGAGGAAGGTAATATTAATGCCCTTCCCAAATTTTTAAGCCTTGGTATTAATGAAGATCATCACTTGGAATATTAGAGGACTCAAAGGGAGTCTTTCAAAACAAAATGAAATTAGAAGAATGATTCAGATAAATCATCCACATCTTATTTTCCTTCAAGAAACAAAGATTTCAATGGAGGATATGGACTCAATTGCCAGTAAAATTTGGCCATCTGGAAAAGTGGTTTCTCTCAGTTACCAAGGGACTTCTTGATGCAGGGGCATCCGGCAGCAACAGAACAATCCTACATCAACCAAATTTTTCTAAGTGTTTCCAAAATTTGGTTCTGTTTCAAAGTATTAAGCAGAAAAAAGGCAGGAGTTGGAGGGTCGCGAAATCGCGACATAAACGCGGAGTACAGGCTCACAGCAAAAAATGGTCATGATATCACGACGCGTGATATCGCGATAGAAACGCGAAACGAAGGCCGAGGGCAAAAGTGGTCGCGATATCGCGACGCGCGATATCGCGACAAAAAATCAAAAGCAAGGATCAAAGGCAGAAAACATAAGGCATGGGCTCGAAGGTGGAAGGCAGAAGGCAGAAGCAAAACTCAAAGGCAAAAAACTCAAGGCAAAGGTTTTGTCGCGAAATCGCAGCATCTAAAGGAAATTCAGGCAAGTCTAAGTTTTTGTCGCGATATCGCGACGTTTTCTTGAAGCAAAGGCAAGGAGGCGGTTTTCGTCACGATATCGCGATGTCGCGATGTCACGACGGTTTGTGAAGCAAAGGCAGGGAGGTTGTTTTTGTCATGATGTCGCGACATCACGATATCGTGACATCGCGATATCGCAATAGTTTTTGAAGCAAGGGCTCGGAGGTGGTTTTCGTCGCGATATTGCGACGTCGCGATATCGCGACGTCACGATGTCACGACATTTATGAAATTTAAGGCACGAATGTAGTTTTTGTCATGATTTCATGATGAAAACCAAGGCAAAGGACTCATAGGAGAAGTGGTCGCGATATCGCGACATATCGCGATCAGTTGAAGACAATTTAAAATTGGACATGTGGATAGGCCACGTGTGCGAGAAAAGAGACAGCTGTTGTAGATAAATATTCTGACAAAGTGACGGTTGCAGGTGAAGGACCAATTAAATGCGTGCTTTCATGGCGGATCAGGGAGTTGGCCAATTAAGGAGGGAAAATTGATGACTCGATGGGGGAAAGCCAATTTTGGCAGGTCTTGTTAATTTATTCGTGCAGGTGAGTCATTAATGGGGAGAGGGTCGAGGCCTCAATAAAAACTCGAGCATTGTAAGTGAAGAGGGGTGGCGGATTAGAGAAGGAAGAGAGAGAGTGCAGTGGAGAAGACCAAGCCGAGCTTGGTCACTGTAAAGCCTGTGGGCTATTTTTATTTTTTTGTATGTGTTTTTCAGAGGATTTTAATGAAAAGTCAAATTTGAGAAGGGGTTCCCTCTTGTCCGCCGTCAGTGGTATCAGAGTCAGAAGTTCCTGAGTGTGTAACAGATCACCGAACGTGAGGCAGTTACACTAGGATCTGTGGGAAGGCTCGTGAGAAGGTGAGAAGAATGCCTCTAAGAAGAAACCCTGTTGGTGGGGGAGGCATGATGGCAGCAGCAGATTTTTGAGCTTTGCAGCGGCAAGTTCAGGCCCTGCAAGAAGAACTGCGTAGAGGACACGAACCAAGAAGAGATGCAGATAGTGAAGACGAAGTAGATGAAGAAGAAAATCAGTCTAAAGAAGAGGAAGAGGCTGTGGATCCAGCACAAGCCAGACTGTACAAAGCCATATCCCAGATTGGGAAGAGGTCGAAGATGGAAGTTTCCACGTATTTCGAGAACCTGGATCCGGAGGAATTGATCGACTGGATCAATGATCTGGAAGAATACTTTGAGTATGAAGAAGTTGAAGATCCCGAGAGGGTCAGATTTTCCAAGACCAAACTGAAAGGTCATGCCAACATATGGTGGAAGGGGGTACAGCTGGAACGAAACCAAAGAGGAAAAGAACGGATAACAATATGGGAACGGATGGTAGAAAAATTAAAAAGATAGTTTATTTCGGCAGATTACGAGTTGGGTCTGCTAAGGAAAATGTAGATTTTGAGACAGATGAATAAAACTGTCCAAGAATACACGGAGGAGTTTTATAAAATCTCCATCAAAACCGGCCATTTAGAAGCAAGCAAGGAGAAGGTGGCCCGTTATATTAATGGGTTGAGACCCAGCATCCAGGAAGAGTTGAGCTTAGTTCGGGTGAGCACCATTGAATATTCTTACTAGTTTTCTCTGAAGGTTGAAGAAAAACTGAACAGAAGGTTTGAGAGCAAGCAAAGAGGAAGAGGGCATGAAGGAAATACTGGTGGAAGAAAATAGGAAGGAAAAGAGGAGAAGAAGGAAGAGGTTAGCAGCAGCCGGGATCATAAGGAAGATGAAGAACCCAAATCCCAAGTTCAGAACAATGGCCACCCAAGGGGAAGAGGTAGATCTGGATGTGGGTATGGAAGAGGAGTTTTTCGGGGAACATGTTTCCACTGTGGAGAAGAGGGACATCGGGCATATGAGTGTCCCCAGCACCTCGAGAGGGTGAACAAGAAACATGTGGGTCCTGCCAGAGCTGTTGTGGCAGAGGAAGATGCCAAATCAGAAAATTCTGAAGAGGCTGAGAAAGGAGAAGCAATGATCATGAGGAGAACCATGCTGCTTAAGGAAGACAAACCAGAGCAGAGGAGAAGCCTGTTCCGCACACGGTGCAAAAGTTCAGGCAAATTCTGTAATGTTATTATAGACAATGGGAGTACAGATAACTTAGTCTCCGAGGAAATGGTTACTAAGTTATAGCTGGAGAGGAGGAGACACCCGCATCCATACCGAATTGCATGGTTGTGGAAGGACCACAGAGCATGGGTCCGTGAACAGTTCTTAGTCATGTTCAATATTTGGAAGTACTAGGATGAGGTCCTATGTGATGTTTTCCCCATGGATGCTTGCCATTTGCTGTTAGGAAGGCCATGGCAGTTTGATCGGAGTGCAGTGCATGATGGTCGTGCAAATACGTACTCCTTGACGAAATATGGAGTGCACCACAAATTAAAGCCAATACAGGTAGTGGATGAGAAGGTGTGCAGCAGTGCCAGAATTTTTCTGGTAGAAGGCAAAAAATATTTTTGCCAGGAGACGGGGTTTAAGCGGGCTACAGAGGCAGGTGCACATTTGGAGCTAATACAAGAGACGCGGACCGAACAACACAGAAGTGAAGGTCACTTCTCCATTTACCCCGGGTGTCTGATGCAGGGGCATCCGACAGTAGTAGAACAATCCTACATCAACCAAATTTTTCTAAGTGTTTCCAAAATTTGGTTCTGTTTCGAAGTATTTAGCAGAAAAAAGGTAGGAGTTGGAGGGTCGCGAAATCGTGACATGTCACGATTTCACGACATGTCACGAAATCGCAACATAAACGCAGAGTACAGGCTCACAACCAAAAATGGTCGCAATATCACGACATGTGATATCGTGATAGAAATGCAAAACGAAGGCCGAGGGCAAAAGTGGTCACGATATCGCGACAGAAAATCAAAAGCAAGGATCAAAGGCAGAAAACATAAGGCATGGGCTCGAAGGCAAAGGTTTTGTCGTGAAATCATGGCATCTAAAGGAAATTCAGGCAAGTCTGAGTTTTTGTCGCGATATCGCGACGTTGCGATATCGCAACGTCATGATATCGCGACGTTTTCTTGAAGCAAAGGCAAGGAGGCTATTTTCGTCGCGATATCGCGACGTCGCGATGTCACGACGGTTTGTGAAGCAAAGGCAGGGAGGTTGTTTTTGTCACGATGTCGTGACGTCGCAATATCACGAGGAGGCTGTTTCGTCGCGACGTCACGATGTCGCGACATCGCGATATCGCAACGTCGCGATATCGCGACGGTTTTTGAAGCAAGGGCTCGGAGGTGGTTTTCATCGCGATATCACGATGTCGCGATGTCACGACGTTTATGAAAGTTAAGGCACGGAGGTGGTTTTCATCATGATTTCACGATGAAAACCAAGGCAAAGGACTCACAGGAGAAGTGGTCGCGATATCGTGACATGTCACGATATCGCGATCGATTGAAGACAATTTAAAATTGGACACGTGGACGGGCCATGTGCACGGGAAAAGAGACAACTGTTGCAGATAAATATTCTGACAAAGCGACGGTTGCAGGTGAAGGACCAATTAAATGCGTGCTTTCATGGCGGATCAGGGAGTTGGCCAATTAAGGAGGGAAAATTGATGACTCGGTGGGGGGAAAGCCGATTTTGGTAGGTCTTGTTAATTTATTCGTGCAGGTGAGTCATTAATGGGGAGAGGGTCGAGGCCTCGATAAAAACTCGAGCATTGTAAGTGAAGAGGGGTGGCGGATTAGAGATGGAAGAGAGAGAGTGCAGTGGAGAAGACCAAGCCAAGCTTGGTCACTGTAAAGCCTGCGGGCTGTTTTTTATTTTTTGTATGTGTTTTTTAGAGGATTTTAATGAAAATTCAAATTTGAGAAGGGGTTCCCTCTTGTCTGTCGTCACTTCTGGTGGCATTGCTTGTCTTTGGGACCCAAAAGAGGTAGTTATTCACCATATGGTTGGCAGTTGGGGTTTGTTGGCTATAGTTATTCAAAGTAGACATTCCAACTAAATTATGTTCTGCATTACTGTTTATGCTCTGACTTCTTTAGAGGAAAAAAGAAGATAGTGGAATGATATTACTCATATTATCTCTCATTTTCCTAAATCTTGTATCTTGATCGAAAGAGATTTCAATACCATCCTCTCTCTGGATGAGAAAATGGGGGAAATAGAAATTTGGACAAAAGCACTGACCTCATGAGTGAATATATTGCAAACCTCCATCTTGTGGATATCCAACCAGATAATTGCCTTATGACTTGTTATAACATAAGGAAAGGCTTAGCTTGTATAATGGAGATATTGGATAGTTTTTTGCTCTCTAAAAACTTCTTAATTCATGGTCAAATTCCTAAAGTGAAGACTCTTAATAATTCCGGTTCGGATCATTGGCCAGTCATGGTGGAAATGTGGAAAACCAATGTGAGTTTCTCTCCTTTTCATTTTCAATTAATGTGGCTTAGATACATTTCCTTCAAACCTCATGTGCAACAATGATGGAAGGAAGGTAAACCAATTCAATACATTTGGACACAAAAAAAATTAAAATACAAACAAGAAAGTTTTTAAATATCAAAATTTGCTTATATAATGATCAAGAAGCAAAATTGAATCCATTCTATTTTTTCATGGGATTACAAAGATACGACAAGAATTCATCCAGACATATGTAGTCATCGTATTTATATCAAGGATGTTAAACCTATAAGACAACCACAAAGGAGATTGAATCTTGGTCTACACAATATTGTAAGGACAAAATTAAAAAACTATTAAAAGTAGGATTCATTTACCTTATTTTTGACAGTCGATGGGTTTCCCCATTGGTTATTGTTCCAAATAAAAAAAGGAATATGTGAGTGTGTGTTGATTATTGAGCATTAAATAAAGCCACACACAAAGGCTAGTTTTCATTTCTATTCATAGATAAATTATTAGATACACTCATTGGGATATTTTTTTTTCTTGATGGATATAATGGATGCAATCAAACTCATGTTGCTTTTAAAGATTAAGAGAAAGCAACTCTCACTTGCCCATAGAAAAAGTTTACTTATCATGTTTTACCTTTCAAACTTTGTAATACCTCAACAAATTTCCAATGAGTTGTTCTTACTATTTTCTCTAATTTGACTAATGATTGCATTGAAATCTACATGGATGATTTCATAGTGTGTACTAAAAATTTTGATGAATCCGTAGAAAATATTGATAAAGTATTAACCCATTGTGAAACCTTCCCAAGAAATATTTTATGATGATGGATGAAGGAATTATTCTTGGACACCATATATTATCTAAAGGAATACAAATAGATCATAAGAAATAGATATTATTAAAAACTTGCCTTCACCTCAAAATTGATGTCAAAATTTGTTTAGGTAACATTGGTTTCTATCATTATTTTAACAAGAAATTTACTACAATCACAAGTCCCATGTTTATCACATTGACTAAATATTCTGAATTTAATTGTATGGAGAAGAATCAAATTGCATTTGACACAATAAAGGAAAAACTAACTACTTCACCTATGTTATGAGGTCCAAATTGGAAACTTCCATTTCACATCCAAATTAGTGCATCCAACATTGTAATTTGGGTAGTTTTGGGTAAAGTATAAAATGGAGAACATTACACCATCTATTACATTAGTAAAAACTTGAAAAGATCTTAAAAGAATTACACTACTACTAAAAATAAATTCTTAGTAGTGGTATATACCATTAATAAATTTTGTCGCTACATTACTATGTATCAAGTGTTTATTTATATTTATCATAACGCAATTAAATACTTGTGTTGGAAATACTTTGGATAAAGAGAGACGTTTTATGCAAGACTAGTCAAACTGTTGAACTCGTTTTGGCCATATCTCACTCATCCATACTTGTATTGAGCTAAAATTTTGAGGGTAGATGCCTGAAAAAACCTAGAATGTCTCCACCAATTTTCATATCATTTGGAGCAACACAAATCCTAGTGCATCCCTATGTGTGAACGAGATATTTGGCAAGCGGCTATGCGAGGGTTTCATCTGGGTTGAGTGCAAGCAACTCTAGAGGTTGGTTTTTAGGGTCTTCGGGACCTAGAGGCCAATATTTTTGTGGTTTATGCTCAATATTTTAGCAAGAAATGTTGCAGGGGATCAATATGGGTTAGAAATTTATCTTTCAACAGATCATACTATGAAATTGAATGACAACGTGTTCCAATTTGCTGCACAAAAGAAAAGTGAAAACCATACCTTTCCACGATGTCTAGGGCAAGGATTAAAGAGATCACAAAACAAGTTTCAAGTAGTTGATCAAAAAATGGCTCATATCTCAAGTGAATCTGGTGCTAAGGTGCACCCATAAAATAATTCTACTGTGAAAACCCCTATCAAGGTTAAGAATTTTGAAGACTCAGGACCAAAAATGAATTTTAAGGATGCCCTCCATGGTGGACAACCTCAATCCAATGCTAATATAAATATTAGGGCTTCTCATAAACCTCTAAGAATGCCTAAGATTGATTCCAAGAAAATGGAGTCAGTATGTCTTAAAGAAGCTGATGGAAATCCTATTGTTAAGCTTGATATGGGTAACATTCACACTGACATTAAATATTTGGAAAAAATGACTAATTTTTCGGTTCGTGGTTTTTTGTCTGAGTTTATCTACTTTTAAAGTCTGGGCTGCAAAAAGTTGGAAAACTAAAGGTGAGTTACAAATCTCTATTTATCCAAATGGTTATTTTCTTGTTTTATTTGCTAATAATGAATATAGAGAGAAAACTTTTCAAGGGGTCCTTGGTTTTTTGGAAGGACAGGGCTTTTCATAAAGCCCTGGCATACTAAACTTAAAGCTGAAGAAGATATGCCTTCTATAGCTCCCGTGTGGGTTAGAATGTTTGGTCTCCCTATTGAATTTTGGAATCATACTATTTTTTCTTCATTTGGAAACTCTTTAGGAACTTTTATGATGACTGTTTATTATACTCAAAATTTTGAACATATTGTTTATGCTCAGATTTGTGTTTTAATGGATTTTGACAAACCCCTACCTAAAAATATCATATTACAATTTGGGGAAGACACTTGGGAGAAAGTAGTGGACTATGAGAACATTCCTTTTCGTTGTAGAATTTGCCATGAATATGGTCATTTGACCAATGCTTGCCCTGATGAGCAAGGTGCAACAACAGTATTGTCATTGTTGTCAACACAGTCAGACAGATCGGTTGATGCAGTGGACAAGAGTTAAGAGGTTCTTCAGAGTATGTACAATGATTTTCCAAAAGATCGAAGTGGCCCATATACTAAAAATCAAAAGAAAATCACAAGGAAGAAAACTCTCACGATATCGCGACATGTTGAGCAAGAAAGAAAACTGTCGCGATATCGCGACATGTTGAGCAAGAAAGAAAAACTATCGCGATATCGCGACATGTTGAGAAGAAAGAAAAACTGTCACGATTTCGTGACATGTTCGGAGAGAAAGCGCAAGCAAGCAAAACTGTCACGATTTCGTGACATGTTTGGAGAGAAAGCGCAAGCAAGCAAAACTATCACGATTTCGTGACATGTTCGGAGAGAAAGCGCAAGCAAGCAAAACTGTCACGATTTCGTGACATGTTCGGAGAGAAAGCACAAGCAAGAAAAATGTCATGATTTCGTGACATGTTCCAAGAGAGATAGTACGAAAGAAAAACTGTCACGATTTCACGACATTTTCGAAGAGAAAAGGGCAAGTAGAAAATGTGTCATGATTTCGTGACATGTTGCAAGAGAGATAGCAAGAAAAAGTGTCACGATTTCATGACATATTGCAAGAGAGAGTATGAAAGAAAAAGTGTCACGATTTCGTGACATATTGCAAGAGAGAGAGTCCGAAAGAAAAAGTGTCACGATTTCGTGACATATTGCAAGAGAGATTGTACGGAAGAAAAAGTGTCACGATTTCATGACATATTGCAAGAGAGAGAGTCCGAAAGAAAAAGTGTCACGATTTCATGACATATTGCAAGAGAGATTGTACGGAAGAAAAAGTGTCACGATTTCATGACATATTGCAAGAGAGAGAGTCCAAGAGAAAAAGTGTCATGATATCACGACATTACGAAGGCAAGAGAAAGAGCAAAGGAGAAAAAGTGTCACGATATCATGACATGTCATGTTTTCGCGACCCGAAGGCAAGAGAAAGAGCAAAGGAGAGAAAGTGTCGCGATATCATGACATGTCACATTTTCGTGACCCGAAGGCAAGAGAAAGAGCAAAGGAGAAAAAGTGTCACGATATCGTGACATGTCGCATTTTCGCGACTAAAGGAGGAGAGAGAAAGTAAGAAGGCAGAAGTGTCACGATATCATGACAAAAGTAAAGAGGAAGAGTACGAGGTGAAAGTGTCAGTGATATCGCGACATTTGTTGTTTTCGTGGGTACAAGCCAAGAAAAGTAGCAAGGAGGTGAAAGTGTCGTGATATCACGACATGTTGTGTTTTCATGGGTTCAAACCAAGTAAAGTAGCAAGGAGGTGAAAGTGTCGCGATATCGCGACATGTTGTGTTTTTGTGGGGCAGAAGTGAGAATGCAAATTTGTGTTTTAGGGTTCAAACCAAGTAAAGTAGCAAGGAGGCGAAAGTGTCACGATATCGTGACATGTTGTGTTTTCGTGAGCTAAGAAGAGAACCCAACCGAAATAAGATATGTGACAGTTAACTGAAGTTATATAGCAGTTACAAGGGCCGTTGTAGAAGAAAATCATGCAGCTAAAATAAGAAGAGTTAACTAAAGTCAGTACGACAGTTACAGGTGCAGTTATAGAGAAAAATCATGCAGCTAAAATAAGAATAGTGAACTGAAGTCAGAACGATAGTTACAGGGCCAGTTATGGAGTGAAATCATCGAGCGGCGGTTAAACTGAAAGTCATCAGTCGAAGACCAAACAAAGAGCCGTAACTATTAATAGGATGCATGAGAGAATACTGTGTGATAAAGGAGTTACATATAGAAGTTTCTATTAATAAGTTGCATGCAAAAATATGGAAGTTAAAAATAGAGTCAGAACTTTGTTATAAAAGGAGGTCTGCGTGGAGAATTACTTATTGCTGAAACAGAGTGAAAGTGCTGCAAAAAGAGGGTTGGAAGAGTGTCGTAAGAGAGCATTTAGCAAAGCCGTGAGAGTCGTAAGAGTGCAGTAAGAAGCACAACAAGAGGGCTGTAAGAGGGCCGTAAAAGTGCAGTAAGAAGAGCCTTAAGTGTGTGTGGTGTTTTGGTGAATAGCGAGAGAGGTTGGGTTAGCAATAGACCAGTCAGGGTCTTGTATAAGCGGAGGCATTTTTATGTCAATCTTATAGTTTCAAAATTGCAGTCCAAGTTGGTGCTTGGAATTAGGGGTTGGTGCTCCTTTCTATTGGTGCGGATAAATTAGGGGTTGGTGCTCCTTTCTGTTGGTGCAGATAAATTAGGGGTTGGTGCTCCTTTTTGTTGGTGCAGATAAATCAGGGGTTGGTGCTCCTTCCAGTGGGTGCTGGTAAATTGATTGTAAAATTGGTATTTTGCAAAGGCTAGATTTGGATGGGAGTCCAAACAGTCAATTTTTGAGGAGTAGCCAAAACTGGTGAACCTCGGTACATCTTGTGTTGTGTGATGCTCTCTTGTTATATTTGCTTTATGTGGTTTTAAGTTTTCATTGTTTTGGCTTTAAGAGTTGAAGTTTTTAAGTTTTAAAGAGCCACACTGATTCACCCCCCTCTCAGTGTCATTGTGAGACTAACAATTGGTATTAGAGCCAAGTTCCTGAACAAAGCTTAACCAACTAGGGTGATCTTGGATTAGTACGCAATGGCAGGTGGTGAAGGCTTCTCATCAAA
Source organism: Wollemia nobilis (assembly GCA_028583015.1). Lineage (NCBI taxonomy): Eukaryota > Viridiplantae > Streptophyta > Pinopsida > Araucariales > Araucariaceae > Wollemia > Wollemia nobilis. The sequence continues at coordinate 1,960,945 of JAQPPZ010001808.1, forward strand.
CAAAGCACCATTGTTGGATGGAACTAATTACACATTTTGGAAACTCAGGATGCAGACATATCTTTGTGCTTTGGGATACGACATTTGGGATTCAGTAGATAGTGGATACACAATACCCACCACTCCTCCAACCGATGCTGTCGGTAAGAAACTGTTTGAGAATAACTCTAAAGCAAAGAATGCTATCATGTGCGGTTTAGTGGACAACGAACTGATAAATATTATGAGTTGTAAAATGGCAAAAGACATGTGGGACAAACTAAGGAGCATTCATGAAGGAGACGACAAGATCAAGGAGGCCAAGTTACAAACGCATCGAGCTCGGTTCGAAGCATTAAAGATGAATGACGATGAGAACATAGAGGCATACATGCTGAGAGTTAATGGAATCATTAATGCGATTAGAGGACTCGACGAGGAAATGGAAGATGTTGTTGTCATGAAAAAGGTACTAAGATCTCTTCCCCAAAGATTTGATTCTAAAGTTTCAGCAATAGAAGAAGCTAAAGATCTAAATACTTTCAGTATGGATGAGATGCATGGTTCTTTGACTGCATATGAGATGAGAATAGGAAAAACTAAACCCACAGACAGAGAAGCTGCTTTTAAAGCACATAAAAATATAAAAGCAAAACAAGAATCCGAGGAAGAAGAGACATCAGATGAAACGGAAGCAAACTTTGTTCGAAAACTAAAAATGGGAAAAGGAAAATACGAGAGGAAAGTTACCGTTTAAATGTTTCAATTGTGGAGGCGTTGGGCATCTTGCGACTAAATGTCCACTTAATGAGAAGAACATAAGTGATGAAGGATCGCACCAAGAAAGAAGTGACTGGAAGAACAAAACAAATTTCAGAAAAGGCAACTTCAAGAAGAAAAGTTTCATCTCCAAGAATGTCAGTTCATCAGAAGACAGCTGCAGTGAGGATTCTGAAGAGGAAACAAGTGAAGTTCTTTATATGGCACTCAAAGAAGAAAAAATAGAAAAAGAACAAGTATGTGATGAAAACCTAGAGGTTGAAGTAGATCTAGAAGGTGAGTTGATCGCTGCACTTGAAGAGTTGGGTTTAGAAAGGAAAAAGAACAAAAGACTGTCCAAGAAGTTGGAAGAATATGGGGATAATATTGAAGATCTCTTCTTACAAACTCATAAAGCCAAGAAAATAGAAGAAGCCTTGAAGTCACAGATCAATGAGAAAGAGATTGTTTGTTGCAAACAAGAAGAGGAGATTGTGTTATTGAGGAAACAACTAGAAGAGGCCAATACAAATCTCAAATTTGAGAAGAGCACAGAGTTGCTAGATAAAATGATAAGGCAACAAAGAAGCCCCATGTGTAAGCTTGGTCTTGGATGTGAAGCTGAACAACCTTCATCTTCTAAATCTATAGAGAAGAAGAAATCCACTGTTGAAGGATCAAAGCAAGAAAAGCTTGAATCTGAATCCTCAAAAGGAAGAAAATCTCAAAGGAGATCTACAGACAAAGCAACCACAACAAAAGAGGTTCTATCACTCTCACTTTATTCATAATAATGCTTTTAATGGCAATTGTTTTAGATGCAACCATTATGGTCACAAGGCAATTTATTATGGATTGAATAATAGATCAAAGAGTTATGCTGATAGAAATACATCTATTATTCCGGTTGAACACCATGTGCAATGTTTTAAATGTAATGGTCATGGGCACATAGCAAGGTCTTGTCCAAGAACTTTTGTATCTAATCTAAGGCAAGACAGTAGATTTCATCAGACGCAAAGAATGCAACACAAGAAGGGAAGAAATCATGTGCATCAAAGAAAGGAAAATAATCATCCATCAAGGATGTACAAGAGACAACCACCCAAGAGAAATGTTCAAGTTCACGAAAAGGTTCAAAATAGGGATGCAATTGAAAACCTTCAGCCTAAGTTCAAGAAATATTGGAGAAAGAAAGAAGAGAGGAAATCGTGTCTCCTTGGACTAAAGGAGATTACTCCTCTATTGCACTAAGCAGCTCCAGGTAGCACATCCTCAGGGGGAGCAATGTTAAAGTTTTATTTTAATGCTCCTATGTATTTGTGTGGTTATCTGAGGATGAAAGGAAAGTAGTCGGGGAGTTGTCGTATAGTTGTCAAAATGTGTTTCAGTTCATGTAGATGTTTGTGGAGATAGTATCAAACTGATGTGCTTCAGCAGAACAACATGGTGAATAACTAGGTTTTCGATGCAGCAGCTGATAGGCATTATCTGAGATAGAACATGCAGCACAGGTCATCGTGTCATGAAAGCATAAGCTGGCAAGTGCTGGTTTTGAAGCCTGTAACATTCCCAATCTGTAGATAAAATAGAATCCATGTTGTGAGTACGTCTCAATTCATCTACCAATATCGAGGGAGGACTATGGTAAAGCTCTTCATGATCGTTATGAAAATTACTGCCAACATGTAGGTGGGAAGGTGTGAGTTTCTTAACCAAAAATACAACACATCATTTGGTATAAGACAACATTATGGTGGTTGATTTCTAAAATATCGTTGGAGGGAAAATGATTGTTTGTGGTTTCCTTTTCGAAAGTGGTTGGTTGAATGCATCAAGGTTTTCTGAATTGAGAGTTGTGTTTAAACCTTGTGTTATAAGCATAGTGGTTGAAGCCCATTGGTTGTGAAAGAACTTGAGTTAGAAAAGAACATGAGTATCATTGTTATGTGATATTTGTGGTTGAGCATTGTTGGAAATATTTCAAGTTATGTGTGAAGTGATTTTTAAAGTTCTATGAAATAAATTATTCCATCACTCATTGTTGAGTTCATTTTGAGTACTACTTGAGCATGATTGATTGAGCCATTGAGAAGGCCTTTGGGAAATATTTGAGGACAGTGTTGGGACAGATTTCTAGAGTAGATTTGGGCAAGTCCTTGGTGAGATTGCTAGAGAAGATTTGGGCAAGTTCTTGGTGAGCTTGCTAGACCAGATTTGGGCAAGTTCTTGGTGAGCTTGCTAGAGCAGATTCTGTGTGAGCCTATTAAGCAGGTTCTTAGTGAGCCTATTGATAGAGTATAGAGGACAGAGTCTCAATGGATAGAGATCTAGCAGCCAACATAGTTGAAGATAGATCTGAGTGAGGATTCTTCAAGTGGAGAGAGGTCCACCAGTCAGTGCAGCAGAGAGACAGAGTCTTCTATAATATAACAATTGGAGAGAGGTCCACCAGTCAGTAGCGGATACCTTCGTAATAAATTGGGAGTGGTCATGCTTCCCAAGAACTGACTAGCTATCGGGACCACATTCTCAGGGGGAGCATTTATATATTTGATTATCTTTTTGCTCATGTTTGTAATTTTTTCTAACTATAATAATTTGTGTCTGAGAATGTTGTGCATGGACTCAGGGGAGTCTGAAGCAGCCCTTTGGTATTATTGTCAAAGGGGGAGAAGAATTACAAGAAATTGCACGTGTGTTGCCAACAATTCCAAAGGGGGAGATTGTTGAGCAAGGTGCAACAACAATATTGTCATTGTTGTCAACACAGTCAGACAGATCGGTTGATGCAGTGGACAGGAGTTAAGAGGTTCTTCAGAGTATGTACAGTGATTTTCCAAAAGATCGAAGTGGCCCATATACTAAAAATCAAAAGAAAATCACAAGGAAGAAAACTATCATGATATCGCGACATGTTGAGAAGAAAGAAAAATGTCACAATATCACGACATGTTGAGCAAGAAAGAAAAATTCACGATATCGCGACATGTTGAGAAGAAATAAAAACTATCACGATTTCATGACATGTTCAGAGAGAAAGCGCAAGCAAGCAAAACTATCATGATTTCGTGACATGTTCGGAGAGAAAGCGCAAGCAAGCAAAACTATCATGATTTCATGACATGTTCGGAGAGAAAGCGCAAGCAAGCAAAACTGTCACGATTTCATGACATGTTCGGAGAGAAAGCGCAAGCAAGCAAAACTATCATGATTTTGTGACATGTTCGGAGAGAAAGCGCAAGCAAGCAAAACTGTCATGATTTCATGACATGTTCAGAGAGAAAGATGCAAGAAGAAAGTGTCACGATTTCATGACATGTTGGAAGAGAGAAAGGCAAGTAGAAAAAGTGTCGTGATTTCATGACATATTGCAAGAGAGATGTAAGGAAGAAAAAGTGTCACGATTTCATGACATATTGGAAGAGAGACTGTAAAGAAGAAAAAGTGTCATGATTTTATGACATATTGCAAGAGAGAGAGTCCGAAAGAAAAAGTGTCACGATTTCGTGACATATTGCAAGAGAGATTGTACGAAAGAAAAAGTGTCGCGATTTCATGACATATTGCAAGAGAGAGAGTCCGAAAGAAAAAGTGTCACGATTTCGTGACATATTGCAAGAGAGATTGTACGAAAGAAAAAGTGTCACGATTTCATGACATATTGCAAGAGAGAGAGTCTGAGAGAAAAAGTGTCGTGATATCATGACATGTCGCATTTTCATGACTCGAAGGCAAGAGAAAGAGCAAAGGAGAGAAAGTGTCGCGATATCACGACATGTCGCGTTTAATGACCTGAAGGCAAGAGAAAGAGCAAAGGAGAGAAAGTGTCACGATATCACGACATGTCACATTTTCGTGACCCGAAGGCAAGAGAAAGAGCAAAGGAGAAAAAGTGTCGCGATATCGTGACATGTCGCATTTTCGCGACTAAAGGAGGAGAGAGAAAGTAAGAAGGTAGAAGTGTCACGATATCGCGACAAAAGTAAAGAGGAAGAGTACGGAGGTGAAAGTGTCATGATATCGTGACATGTTGTGTTTTCATGGGTACAAGCCAAGAAAAGAAGCAAGGAGGTGAAAGTGTCGCGATATCGTGACATGTTGTGTTTTCATGGGTTCAAACCAAGTAAAGTAGCAAGGAGGTGAAAGTGTCGTGATATCGCGACATGTTGTGTTTTCATGGGTTCAAACCAAGTAAAGTAGCAAGGAGGCGAAAGTGTCGTGACATGTTGTGTTTTCGTGGGTTCAAACCAAGTAAAGTAGCAAGGAGGCGAAAGTGTCACGATATCGTGACATGTTGTGTTTTCGTGAGCTAAGAAGAGAACCCAATCGAAATAAGATATGTGATAGTTAACTGAAGTTATACAGCAGTTACAAGGGCCGTTGTAGAAGAAAATCATGCAGCTAAAATAAGAAGAGTTAATTGAAGTCGATACGACAGTTACAAGTGCAGTTATAGAGAAAAATCATGTAGCTAAAATAAGAACAGTGAACTGAAGTCAGAATGATAGTTACAGGGCCAGTTACGGAGTGAAATCATCGAGTGGCGGTTAAACTGAAAGTCATCAGTCGAAGACCAAACAAAGAGCCATAACTATTAATAGGATGCATGAGAGAATATTGTGAGATAAAGGAGTTACATATAGAAGTTTCTATTAATAAGTTGCATGAAAAAATATGGAAGTTAAAAATAGAGTCAGAACTTTGTTATAAAAGGAGGTCTGCGTGGAGAATTACTTGCTACTGAAACAGAGTGAAAGTGCTGCAAAAAGAGGGTTGGAAGAGTGTCGTAAGAGAGCGTTAAGCAGAGCCGTGAGAGCCGTAAGAGTGCAGTAAGAAGCGTAGTAAGAGGGCTGTAAGAGGGCCGTAAATGTGCAGTAAGTAGAGCCTTAAGTGTGTGTGGTGTTTTGGTGAATAGCGAGAGAGGTTGGGTTAGCAATAGACCAATCAGGGTCTTGTATAAGCGAAGGCATTTTTATGTCAATCTTATAGTTTCAAAATTGTAGTCCAAGTTGGTGCTTGGAATTAGGGGTTGGTGCTCCTTTCTGTTGGTGCAGATAAATTAGGGGTTGGTGCTCCTTTCTGTTGGTGCAGATAAATTAGGGGTTGGTGCTCCTTTATATCGATGGAGATAAATCAGGGGTTGGTGCTCCTTCCAGTGGGTGCTGGTAAATTGATTGTAAAATTGGTATTTTGCAAAGTCTGGATTTGGATGGGAGTCCAAACGGTCAATTTTTGAGGAGTAGCCAAAATTGGTGAACCTCGGTACATCTTGTGTTGTGTGATGCTCTCTTGTTATATTTGCTTTATGTGGTTTTAAGTTTTCATTGTTTTGGCTTTAAGAGTTGAAGTTTTTAAGTTTTAAAGAGCCACACTGATTCACCCCCCCTCTCAGTGTCATTATCTGCTTTTAAAGTCTGGGCTGCAAAAAGCTGGAAAACTAAAGGTGAGTTACAAATCTCTATTTATACAAATGGTTATTTTCTTGTTTTATTTGCTAATAATGAAGATAGAGAGAAAAATTTTCAAGGGGGTCCTTGGTTTTTTGGAAGGACAAGGCTTTTCATAAAGCCCTGGCATACTAAACTTAAAGCTGAAGAAGATATGCCTTCTATAGCTCCCGTGTGGGTTAAAATGTTTGGTCTCCCTATTGAATTTTGGAATCCTACTATTTTTTCTTCATTTGGAAACTCTTTAGGAACTTTTATGATGACTGTTTATTATACTAAAAATTTTGAACATATTGTTTATGCTCGGATTTGTGTTTTAATGGATTTTGACAAACCCCTACCTAAAAATATCATATTACAATTTGGGGAAGACACTTGGGAGCAAGTAGTGACTATGAGAACATTCCTTTTCATTGTAGAATTTGCCATGAATATGGTCATTTGACCAGTGCTTTCCCAAATAAAATTCCTGATCAAAATAACTAAGATATAAAATTAGCAGGTTTCCAAATACCTAAGAAGAAGAACACTAAGAAAAAACTAGTTATGAAGGATCAATCAAAGTCATCTACTACTATGTTTGAAATACTTTCCACAAATGATGTCCCAAGTGAGGAAGAGGAAATAATGGAAACTGAAATCTTAGAAACACAATTTAAATATGAAGGGAAGAACTCAAAGAAAAACTAACAAATCAAAGGTTTTCAACAGAAAGAAAGGGAGAAACTTTACACAAGAAAAACAATTTTTCAAATGTCAAAACTTTAAATAATGCAAGTCCCAATATAGACTCTATTGAACCATCTAGTAAAATTTTAGCTATGTACAAGCATTCTTCAAGGTTAGAAGCCATCTCAGATTCAATTGGAATAAGTCAAGAAACAAGGCAAAAAAATTGAAGATGGATTCTAATAAAAAAGCAGGTCGCAAGACCAATCAATATCATATGATAAAAGAAGGTGAAAAGCTTGTAGAGGAAGGTAATATTAATGCCCTTCCCAAATTTTTTAGCCCTGGTATTAATGAAGATCATCACTTGGAATATTACAGGACTCAAAGGGAGTCTTTCAAAACAAAATGAAATTAGAAGAATGATTCAGTTAAATCATCCACATCTTATTTACCTTCAAGAAACAAAGATGTCAATGGAGGATATGGACTCAATTTCCAGTAAAATTTGGCCAGCTGGAAAAGTGGTTTCTCTTAGTTCCCAAGGGACTTCTGGTGGCATTACATGTCTTTGGGACCCAAAAGAGGTAGTTATTCACCATATGGTTGGCAGTTGGGGTTTGTTGGCTATAGCTATTCAAAGTAGACATTCCAACTAAATTATGCTCTGCATTACTATTTATGCTCCGACTTATTTGGAGAAAAAAAGAAGACAGTGGAATGATATTACTCATATTATCTCTCATTTTCTTGAATCTTGTATCTTGATCGGAAGAGATTTCAATACCATCCTCTCTCTGGATGAGAAAATGGGGGAAATAGAAATTTGGACAAAAGGATTGACCTCATGAGTGAATATATTGCAAACCTCCATATTGTGGATATCCAACCAGATAATGGCCTTATGACTTGGTCTAACATAAGGCAAGGCTTAGCTTGTATAATGGAGAGATTGGATAGGTTTTTGCTCTCTAAAAAATTCTTAATCCATGGTCACATTCCTAAAGTGGAGACTCTTAATAATGTTGGTTTGGATCATTGGCCAATCATGGTGGAAATGTGGAAAACCAATGTGAGTTTCTCTCCTTTTCATTTTCAATTAATGTGGCTTAGATACATTTCCTTTAGACCTCTTGTGCAACAATGGTGGAAGGAAGGTAAACCAATTCAATACATTTGGACACAAAACAAATTAAAATACAAACAAGAAAGTTTTTAAATATCAAAAGTTTCTTATATAATGATCAAGAAGCAAAATTGAATCCATTCTATTTTTTCATGGGATTACAAAGATGCGACAAGAATTCATCCAGACATATGTAGTCATCGTATTTATATCAAGGATGTTAAACCTATAAGACAACCACAAAGGAGATTGAATCTTGGTCTACACAATATTATAAGGACAAAATTAAAAAACTATTAGAAGTAGGATTCATTTACCTTATTTTTGATAGTCGATGGGGTTCCCCATTGGTTATTGTTCCAAATAAAAAAAGGAATATGTGAGTGTGTGTTGATTATTGAGCATTAAATAAAGCCACACACAAAGGCTAGTTTTCATTTCTATTCATAGATAAATTATTAGATACACTCATTGGGATATTTTTTTTCTTGATGGATATAGTGGATGCAATAAAACTCAAGTTGCTTTTAAATATTAAGAGAAAGCAACTCTCACTTGCCCATAGAAAAATTTTACTTATCATGTTTTACCTTGCAAACTTTGTAATACCTCAACAAATTTCCAATGAGTTGTTCTTACTATTTTCTCTAACTTGACTAATGATTGCATTGAAATCTACATGGATGATTTCATAGTGTGTACTAAAACTTTTGATGAATCCTTAGAAAATAATGATAAAGTATTAACCCATTGTGAAACCTACAATTTGGCCTTAAATCCCAAGAAATATTTTATGATGATGGATGAAGGAATTATTCTTGGACACCATATCTTATCTAAAGGAATACAAATAGATCATAAGAAATAGATATTATTAAAAACTTGCCTTCACCTCAAAATTGATGTCAAAATTTGTTTAGGTCACATTGGTTTCTATCATTATTTTATCAAGAAATTTACTACAATCACAAGTCCCATGTTTATCATATTGAATAAATATTCTGAATTTAATTGTATGGAGAAGAATCAAATTGCATTTGACACAATAAAGGAAAAACTAACTACTTCACCTATGTTATGAGGTCCAAATTGGAAACTTCCATTTCACATCCAAATCGAGTGCATCCAACATTGTAATTGGGGTAGCTTTGGGCAAATTAGAAAATGGAGAACATTACACCATCTATTACATTAGTAAAAACTTGACATAATCTAAAAAGAATTACACTACTACTAAAAATAAATTCTTAGTAGTGGTATATACCATTAATAAATGTTGTCGCTACATTACTAGGTATCAAATGTTTATTTATATTGATCATAATGCAATTAAATACTAGTGTTGGAAATACTTTTGATGAAGAGGGACATTTTTCACAGGACTGCCCAAACGTTTGAACTCGTTTCGGCCATATCTCACTCATCCGGACTGAGATTGAGCTAAAATTTTGAGGGTAGATGCCTGAAAAACCCTAGAACGTCTCCACCAATTTTCATATCATTTGGAGCAACACAGATCCTAGCGCATCCCTATGTGTGAACGAGATATTTGGCAAGCGGCTATGCGAGGGTTTCATCTGGGTTGAGTGCAAGCAGCTCCAGAGGTTGGTTTTTAGGGCCTTCGGGCCCTAGCGGCCAATATTTTTGTGGTTTATGCTCAATATTTTAGCAGGAAATGTTGCAGGGGATCCAAGATGGGTTAGAAATTTGTCTTTCAATAGATCATACTGTGAACTTGAGTGACAACGGCTTCCAATTTGCTGCACAAAAGAAAAGTGAAAACCATACCTTTCCACGACGTCTAGGGCAAGGATTAAAGAGATCACGAAACAAGTTTCAAGTAGTTGATCAAAAAATGGCTCATATCTCAAGTGAATCTGGTGCTAAGGTGCACCCACAAAATAATTCTACTGTGAAAACCCCTGTCAAGGGTAAGAATTTCGAAGACTCAGGCCCAAAAATGAATTTTAGGGATGCCCTCCATGGTGGACAGCCTCAGCCCAATGCTAATATCAATCTTAGGGCTTCCCATAAACCTCTAAGAATGCCTAAGATTGATCCCAAGAAAATGGAGTCAGGATGTCTTAAAGCGATTGATGGAACTCCTATTGTTAAGCTTGATATGGGTAACATTCAGACTGGCATTGAAGATTTGGAAAAAAGAGGACTAATTTGTCGGTTCGTGGGTTTTCGTCCGAGTCTATCTCCTTTCAAAGTCTGGGCTGCAAAAAGCTGGAAAACTAAAGGTGAGTTACAAATCTCTATTTATCCAAATGGTTATTTTCTTGTTTTATTTGCTAATAATGAAGATAGAGAGAAAAATTTTCAAGGGGGTCCTTGGTTTTTTGGAAGGGCAGGGCTTTTCATGAAGCCCCCGGCATACTAAATTTAAAGCCGAAGAAGAGATGCCTTCTATAGCTCCCATGTGGGTTAGACTCTTTGGCCTCCCTATTGAATTTTGGAATCCTACTATTTTTTCTTCAATTGGAAACTCTTTAGGAACTTTTATGATGATCTGCTGATTGTACTCAAAATTTTGAACATATTATTTATGCTCGGATTTGTGTTTTAATGGATTTTGACAAACCCCTACCTAAAAATATCACATTACAATTTGGGGAAGACACTTGGGAGCAAGTAGTGGACTATGAGAACATTCCTTTTCGTTGTAGAATTTGCCATGAATATGGTCATTTGGCCGGTGCTTGCCCAAATAAAATTCCTGATCAAAAGAAAGAAGATATAAACTCAAGCAGGTTTCCAAATACCTAAGAAGAAGAACACTCGAGAAAAACCGAGTTATGAAGGATCAATCAAAGTCATCTCGCTAATATGTTTGAAATCCTTTCCACAAATGATGTCCCAAGTGAGGAAGAGGAAATAATGGAAACTAAAATCTTAGAAACACAATTTAAATATGAAGGGAAGAACTCAGAGACAAACCAACAAATCAAAGGTTTTCAACAGAAAAAAAGGGAGAAAATTTACACAAGAAAAACAATCTTTCAAATGTCAAAACTTCAAATAATGCAGGTCCCAATATAGACTCCGTTGAACCATCTAGTAAAATTTTGGCTATGTACGAGCATTCTTCAAGGTTAGAAGCCATCTCAGATTCAATTGGAATAAGTCAAGAAACAGGGAAAAAAATTGAAGATGGATTCTAATAAAAAAGCAGGTCGCAAGACCAATCAATATCATATGGTAAAAGAAGGTGAAAAGCTTGTAGAGGAAGGTAAGATTAATGCCCTTCCCAACTTTTTTAGCCCTGGTATTAATGAAGATCATCACTTGGAATATTAGAGGACTCAAAGGGAGTCTTTCAAAACAAAATGAAATTAGAAGAATGATTCAGATAAATCATCCACATCTTGTTTTCCTTCAAGAAACAAAGATGTCAATGGAGGATATGGACTCAATTGCCGATAAAATTTGGCCAGCTGGAAAAGTGGTTTCCCTCGGTTCCCAAGGGACTTCTGGTGGCATTGCTTGTCTTTGGGACCCAAAAGAGGTAGTTATTCACCATATGGTTGGCAGTTGGGGTTTGTTGGCTATAGCTATTCAAAGTAGACATTCCAACCAAATTATGCTCTGCATTATCTGTTTATGCTCCGACTTCTTTGGAGGAAAAAAGAAGATAGTGGAAGGATATTACTCATATTATCTCTCATTTTCCTGAAGCTTGGATCTTGATCGGAGGAGATTTCAATACCATCCTCTCTCTGGATGAGAAAAGGGGGGAAATAGAAATTTGGACAAAAGCACTGACCTCATGAGTGAATATATTGCAAACCTCCATCTTGTGGATATCCAACCAGATAATGGCCTTATGACTTGGTCTAACAGAAGGCAAGGCTTAGCTTGTATAATGGAGAGATTGGATAGGTTTTTGCTCTCTAAAAATTTCTTAATCCATGGTCACATTCCTAAAGTGAAGACTCTTAATAATGTTGGTTCGGATCATTGGCCAGTCATGGTGGAAATGTGGAAAACCAATGTGAGTTTCTCTCCTTTTCATTTTCAATTAATGTGGCTTAGAGACATTTCCTTCAGACCTCATGTGCAACAATGGTGGAAGGAAGGTAAACCTAGGCATGGGACTAAGATGTTCTGTTTTGCCAAAATATTGCAATACATTAAATCCAAAATCAAGACTTGGAACTGGAAAGAGTTTGGGGATGTTCATAAAAAAACATGAAGTTATTGCTCATCTTGAAAATTTGAATAAGAAAATCCGTTTAGATGGCCTCACAGAGAAGAGAAGTGCAGATGAAATTAAACTCACAACTCGGTTAGAGGAATGGGAAAAAAGAGAAGAAATCTTATGGAAGCAAAAATCTAGAATTCAATGGCTCAAAGAAGGAGATCGAAACACAAATTTCTTCCACAAATCTCTTCTAGCTCGAAGATCTCACAACTTTATTTCTTCCTTAAAATCAGATTCTGGAGATGTTGTTTATACTTGGGATGGCATGAACTCTATTGTTGTTGATTACTTTTCCAATATTTTTGTTGCTACTCCTCTTGACTCAACTTCACAACAAAATGTTCTTCAAGCAATCCCTTCTCTTATCACTTCGAGGAGAACTCTATTTTGACTGCTCCTATTACTATCAATGAGCTTCAACAAGTAGTTTTTAAAATGCAAAAAGGGAAAACCCCAGGTCCCGATGGTTTTCCCATTGAGTTCTACCAAGAGTTCTGGGATATCCTTCATGTTGATTTATTAGAGGTGGTGGAAGAAGCCAGGAAAGCCAAAGAAATTTTGAAGGTTATCAATAAAACTTATATTACTCTTGTTCCAAAAGCTCAAGAGGTTGATCATATCTCAACTTTTAGACCTATTGCTTTATGTAATGTTCTTCTCAAAATCATTACTAAAATCATGGTAGAAAGGTTGAAGCCTCTTTTGCATAAGATTATTTCCCCAGAGCAAGGGGGTTATGTGGAAGGACGTCAAATAGTAGATGAGATAGTTCTTGCTCAGGAAGCCATCCATTCCATGGATATGCAAAAATCTCCTTCCATGTTCATTCGGTTAGACTTATCCAAAGCTTATGACAGAGTGGATTGGCACTTCCTTATCAAAGTTTTGAGGCAATTTGGTTTCTCTAAGGATTGGATGGATTGGATTATGGGATGTATCTCTTCAGTTTCCTACTTAGTTCTTATCAATGGCAGGCCTTCTCAGTCATTCCCAGCTTCCAGAGGTATTAGGCAAGGTGACCCGCTATCCCCTTATTTATTCATCATTCTTTCTGAATGCTTGGGTAGGACTATAACCAAAAAGAGGGAAAACAAAACCCTTGAGGGAGTTACCATTGCTCATGGAGCTAGACCTATCTCTCATCTTCAATTTGTGGATGACTCTACTCTTTTAGGTAAAGCTACAGTTAAGGAAGCTTCTAATATTAAGCAAATCATTAGCTATTTTTCTAAGGCTACTGGGCAGTTGATCAATGAAGACAAATCTAAAGTTATTTTCTTTCACTGCTCTGCTAGACAGGAATCCATGGTCTTGGATAAATTAAGATATAAGAAGACCTCCCTTCCAATCACTTATTTAGGTATTCCCATAAATATTCAAAGGCAGAAAAATAAATATTGGAATTGGTTGTTGGACAAAGTCAAGAAGAAAATTGGAAAGTGGACCAACAGGTGGCTTTCTTCCGGGGGTAGAATCACCTTGGTAAAATCAGTCCTTCAAGCTATTCCTATTTATGTTTCTTCCATTTTGAATATCCCAAAGGTTGTTCTTCGAGAATTGGATCAAATCAGTCATCGTTTCCTTTGGAGTGGTACTAAGGAGAAAAGAAAATGGGCCTTGGTGAAATGGGATACTTTATGTCTTCCTAAGAGTGAAGGGGGGTTAGGATTCCGGTCTTCTATTAATAACAACAAAGCTTTAGCTGCTAAATTATATTGGAGGATGTTGCATAACCCCAATGCTCTTTGGGCCAATAATCTCCGTGCTAAATATGCTGAGAACAAAAGTCCTGAAGACCTTGTTCGCTATCAACTTCCTACCAAAGGTTCTCCCATTTTAGCAGTTCTTAAGACTGGTGAGGATTTGATAAAGAAAAATTTATTTTGGATCATTCATAATGGTCAACAAGCAAATTTTTGGATAGATTCTTGGGATGGTCACAAGCCTTTGATAACTCAGTTTCCCGATTGGAGGCCTTGGATGGAGGAGCTTCACCGAGCTAATTGGATAAAGGTGGCTAATTACTATCGGTACCATACTGGTAATTCAAAGGTTGGTAGATATTGGATCCCTATTGAGGACTGGCCTATTCAAATCCCAGAAAGGCAAAGACAAGATATCCAAGGCATCCTTCATATGAGATCCCTCTCTTGGTCCCATGAAAAAGATTGTTTTGGATGGAACAACACTACTAAGGGTGAGTATTCAGTTGCTCAAGGTTATTTGACCTTATGCCATAATAATCCCAACCATTCTTCTGACATATTTTCTCGATTGTGGGCTCAAAAGCTCTGGCCTAAGGTGAGGTTCTTTAATTGGCTTTTATTGCATCGTAGGGTGCTTACTGGTGAGCAACTTATGAAGCGTGGTTTTCATGGCCCTTTTAGATGTGAAATGTGTGAAGAGAATGTAGAAAATCTCAACCATATTTTTATTGAGTGTACTTTAGCCTCTGAGCTATGGAGGAGAATGGCCACTTTACTTGGCTTACAATGGTCCAATTTTTTTACTTTTGAACAACTTTGGAGGGATTGGCCTAATCAAGAGGGTGTTGATCATTTTATTAGGCAGTTAGTTTGGATGGGTTCTACCATTCTTCTTTGGAATATTTGGAATGAAAGGAACAACCAAATTTTTAATCAAGATAGGAAGGATATTCACTATATTTGGCAAAATACCATAGCCAACTTAGTTGAATCAGTCCATCAACTCCTTAATCACCCCCAAAACTCCCACCAAAGATGGGATCAAGTGATGCAAATATTGAAGATTAAATATTCTAAGGGCAACCAACTTAAAGGGAATGTGAGTATTAGTAAGATGGATAGGACAAGAAATTGGCAACCTCCTCCTAAGGATTTTGGAAAAGTCAATACTGATGGAGCCTCTAGAGGGAACCCTGGAAAAGCCAGTGTGGGAGGAATTGGTAGACTTTCAGATGGCTCCCTGGTTTTTACTTTTGCTGAGAATTTGGGTATTCTTTCCAATAACCTTGCTGAGGGGTATGGTATCCTCAGAGGCCTTCAGGAGGCTACTAAGGTTGGATGGGAAAAGGTGTTAGTTGAGTCTGACTCTCAACTTATGATTAATCTCTTGAAGACTCCTTCTAAGAATCATAAGGTGGATTGGAGAATAAAAAGAATTATTGAGAAGATTCAATTAATCCAGATGGGATTTTTGAAAGTTGATTACAATCATGTGGTCAGAGATCAAAACAAGAGTGTTGATGCTTTAGCTAATTGGGCTTTGGACAAAGGTGATCTTACTTGTTATGGCCACCCTCCTAGATGGTGGGCTTCTCAAATTAGGGAAGCTCTTCTTTCTATCATTTCTTTGGATGGCTCCAGTTCGAAGGTACCTAGTTTCTTCTTGCTTTTTTTTTTGCTTCTCTTTGGTTCATTCAATTTTTTTTAGTTCCCTAGCTCATTCTATTCTTTCTTTTGTTTCCTCTGTTGATTCTTGCCTTAATAGTCTTCTGGTCTAGATAGGTCATTGTTATGTTCAATTTTTTTTTTTAGTTTTTTTAAGGTGGGTGGGTTCTTTTGTTTTGTTTTGTTTTTGTGTTCTTTGTGTTGTTTTTTGTTGTTCTTGTGTTTTTGTTGTTTTGTGTTTTTTTTTTTTTTTTTTTTTTTATTTTTATGTTTTTTGTTATTGTTCTTGTGTTTTTTTCGTTCTTGTTCTTGGGTTTCTCTTTGTTTGTGTTAATTCGTGTTTTTATGTGTGAGTGTTTTCTATGTTTTTTGTTTTTGTTTATTGTATGTTGTTGGTTGTTTTTTATTTTTATTTTTTTAATTTTTTAGGTTTTGGTTGTGTTTATTTTTCATGTTTTTTTTGGGTTATGTCTTTGTAGTGTTCTGTTGTTTTTGTCTTGTTTGTGTTTTGTTATGTGGTTCTTGTGTTTTTCTATGTGGTTCGTGTTGTGGTTTCTTTTATCTTATTGTGCGTGTTTGGTTGTGCTTTTGTTTTTGACACACTCAAGGAGCATGTTTTTTATTTTATTTTATTATTTTTGTTGTTATTTACTTATTTATTTACTTATTTTTAAATTGGTTTTGTGTGTTTGTTTGCTCCTTGAGTATGTCAAAGGTGGTAGGCCAGGTCCGAGTCCTGGGCGTTTTTGGTGGAATGGATACCCCTGCCTCCTTGGGTCTTACCCGAAAGTGGCATCCCTTTTGGGATGTTTTCCACAAATAAAAAAATAATAATAATGCAATTAAATACCTCATTAACAAACCATTGATTAGTGGGTAAATAATACAAATGTTACCGCTAATACAAGAATTTGATATAACTATTATTGATAAACCTGGTAAAGCTAATGTAGTAGCTAATTTCTTGTCAATAATAAACATCACAGATGAAGATAAACCAGTAGAGGATTCCTTTCCTGATGAAATATTATTTACAATCTCAATATAATTACCATGGTTTTCTTATATTACCAACTATCTAGCTACGAGAAAGGTTCCTCATCATTTCACTCCTAGGAAAAATGATAGTTAATTAAAAAATATCATTATTAAAGTGTATTAATGGTGTACTATTTAAATGTGGATATAATAATATTTTATGTTGATGCATTTGATAAGATGATGTGTATGATATACTCCACGCATGTCATGATGAACCAACAAGCAGACATTATTTAGTAAAATGTACCATTCAAAAAAAATTAGGTGTAAATTATCATTGGCCATCACTTTATCGAGATATAAAGAAATACATACAACATTGTGATTCATACCAACAAAAGGGTAAGCCAAATGCAACAAAAAAAATACCTCTATAACCTCAAGTGGTTTTAGAACCATTTGAGAGATGGGGGTTGGATTTTATTAGACCTATTGACCCACATTCTCATGGAAAGCAACATATTCTAGTGTGCATTAATTATGTGACAAAGTGGAATGAAATACATGCTTTCAAACATGCTCATGAAGAAAAATTAGATGATTTTTTGTATACCCAAATTTTCAAATATGTGGTGCCCTACACTCTATCAATTTAGATCAAGACCCAAATTAAAATCCAAGGTTATAAAAGTGTTTATAAATTTTTTAAAATCAAATGTAAGAAATCATTGCCTTATCACCCCTAAGCAAATGGTCAAGTAGAAGTCATAAATAGAAAATTAGAAAATATTATAACAAAAATAGTGGCTTCTCACAAGAAATATTGGATGAACAGGTTAGTAGAGACTATATTGGTATACAATACTACATGGAAATCCACCATGATATTCACACCTTAGGAATTTATTTATGGTAAGAAAATTCTTTTTTTAATTGAATTTGAGTTATTAACACTTCATAAATCTTTAGAAGTAGGCATTGGGTTGTCATAGGTACAATGAGATATATTTCTACAATTGAATGCATTGGATAAGCTCCAATTGAAGGCACTTCACAAAATGAAGATGATTCAAAAGTAGTGAAAAATATGGCATGATAGTCATATTAGGAGCAATAAGTATAAACCAAGTGACTGGGCATTGCTATTTGATTCTCGCTATACTAATTTTCCTAGCAAGCTATAAAGTAGGTGGCTAGGACCATACCAAATTGAAAAAGTGTTCAAGAATGGAATTTATTGAATTTCTCCTACTGATTATTCAAGGAGAAAATTAGTGGTGAATGAACATCATTTACAATTTTACCATAAGCCACTAACAAAGGTAAAAAGTCCTCAATACTTTTCATAATCACTCTTACATATGATAGAAGAGGCTTTCTCTTCTACCAAAAATTTAGAATGTTCATATTTTTATAAAAAATGATGAATAATTTGATAATAAAAATCTTCTTAAGGTTCTATTCATTATGGCTTACATGACTGATTTTTAGCTTGTTTACATTGCAAAAAGTTTGTGTTTATAAGATTATAAATACTGTATATATGTAACCTTTAGATTTTATAACTCCTAAGTATGCAATAAAAAAGGTATCCAAAAGATGCATAGAACCTTTCTAATAGTAAGGTATGCTTTTTATTTGAATTTATTGTTATTATAAATCAATTCATATTTAATCTTGGTAGAAGCTAGGGCACATGAACTAGGGCACATTTTAAGAGTTTGAGTGGAGATTAGTAGTGCGCAAAAGCTATAGCATAGGAGCTAGGGCACATGAGTTTTTCATCGATCTAGGGTACATGAGTTTGAATGGAAAGCAATAGCACATAGAATCTATGGAATAGGAGCTAGGGCATAAGAGTTTGAATGGAGAGTACTAGTGTGCAAAATTTTAAATTCCATGGAGGTAGGAAAACATGCAGGATATTCAATGGTATTATAGGGGATGCTGAGAATTTTGGAACTAGAGAAGAGGATGCCAATGAGGATGGATCAAATAATGCTGACAATGTGGAGTATGCTAATGCCTCGGTTGAAGGTTCAAATGTTCTAGGTGCAAGGGAGGCCCTCCGCTAGCTCAACCTCAAAAACCCCTTTTGTTTCGTTCACAAATAAAATTCTTAATGGAACCGAGTTCACCATTTCTACCTCACAATACTCGATTTATCTTACAATGTCTGAAAGGAAAGTCATTATTCTACCTAAAGTCATGGCTTCCTTGATTTTTCAGGAATCCCTATCACTTGTAGGGAAATTTGTGGGAGCACGGCCTAATATCGAGTCTATTCGAAAATGGGCCTTCATGAAATGGTAGCCTATAGGCAACATGGAACTGGTTTCCTATCTTATGGGGTATTTTATTATTAAACTAAATAATCCATAAGATACTAGTCGAATTATCACTGGAGGGCCTTGGTTTTTCAATCGAAGAAACTTCTTCCTACATCATTGGGGGGAAGATGTCAATCCTAAGACCCATAGCATCAACATGATACCAATATAGGTTATGTTACTAGGACTACTAGCATAGTTCTAGCACACAAGAATCCTTAAGGGTATAGCTCAAACAATTGGAAAATTGGTTGCCATTGACTCAGTGATGAAACCTAGATTTTGCCTTACATACACCAACATTTGTGTAACAACTAACCTTTATTTTGAGCTTCTTACATATATATACCTAATCATAAGATAATACCGCAAACGTCAAGTTGTCGAATACAAAAATAAATCATCTTTTTGTATTGAGTGCAAAAAGCAAGGGCATCTCAAAAATCAATGTCCTATGCTCAAGAAAGAGTTGAAGAAGGATGGGTTCCAAGGTAGGAATGGGTAGGGGAATAGAAAACCAATGCACTATGTCTAGAAGAAGAACCAAGGTGACAAGAGTAAGCAACCAATCTTCGTATTCTTGCCAAGCTTTCTACAGCCAAGAATGACTTGTCGACACTGTATTCTTTTTAATATAATTTCATGCAATGTAATTTGCAAGGATATGGAGGAGTTAGCATGGGTATGTTTTTCTTGGCTACACATTTCTCTTTGGTTCTTATGCCATGGTTCATATGATTCACTATCCTACTTCATGGACATTGTAACAAATATCGACCTAAAACTAATTTTTTTATTTTTATATATTACCGAACGTATGAGTTGTTTTCGAGTCTTTATAGGATCCAATACCCTTGATTTGTATGTATGAATGTAGAGAGTATTTGAAAAAAGTAATGTTTAAAGTGAAAAATGATATGCAAAATTTTAAGAAAATAAGAAAAACAATTTAAAAAATGGAAAGATAATTGAAAAACAAAAAACATGTAAAATTAAAAATAAAAAAAGTTATAAGTAAAAATGAAGAAGTTATTTTTTAGCATTGCAATAATTCTATATATTAGTGTATCCCATTAATTGATTCATCCATCCATATTTGGGTTGGGTGGATCATGCATAGTTGGATTTGATGTATGGATTTGTAGCATCAAGAAATAAGGTTTGAAATATCAAGATATATTAAAAAATATTACATTGCAAAGCTTTGAACCATTCAATAAAATTATATGTATTGCAACAAAAATATATATTTTGCATGAGAAATTTGTGTGTTCTCTTTTCTGTTTTGTACATATCTTTATTTTCTATATAAACAAACATTTGGTATCAAAGCACTCAATTCTAACAATTGGTATCAAAACTAATGTTAAAGCTCAAAGTCAATGTTAAATCTCAAAGTTGGTGTTGAAACTAGGAGTCCTAAGAACTCACAATGTGGCTTAGCGGGGATGTTGGAGCAATAAGTAGTAGCAATCCTATATCCAAATCATGGGCTGGTTCGAGGAGCCAAAATATCATGCATGGATATTCTACATTCAACTCCTTGTTAGTTCATACCTTTAATAGAGTATGAGATCCAAAGTAATTAAATTGAAGAAGAAAAGTAGAAGCAAAAGCTACATTGAATGAGAGAGTAATAACAAGAGTATCCCCAAAGGAGAAAGGAAGAGTGATGAAAATCGTTGGATGAAGGTTATGTGTGGTAGAAGCTAGGTCCTACATATGATAATAGAAAGATGAAATTTTGATGTAGAAACAACAAAGTGAACCTCATGAGCAGTGATCTACTTTTGAAACTCATAGAGTAATCATGAGTACTCATAAAAATAATAGATCAGCGAGGCGTACAAGTTTTTTAATAAAATACTTAGGTCAAGTAACTCATCGACTCAACCATTATTCGTCAAGACTCGTGGATAGAGGCAGGGGAGAGATAGGGTAGAAGTAGAGATCGGGGTCGAGGCAGAGGCAGGGGAGAGATAGGGATCAGGGCATAGAGGAGAGATAAGGGAGACAAGGGAGAGACATGGGTTGACACTAGTATGGGATCAAGGTAGGGGAGAGGTAGGGTAGGGGATTATATGTATAAAATATATTTAAGTATATTTATTGGAGAAAGCAAAACTCTCTGCACTCACTACCATTAATAATGTGTTTGTTTTCCATGTTCACTATTTTCAAGGTTGCTCCATAATGGGAGAGGTATTGGATACAAGTGGTAAAGGTTTTCAAAAGAGAAATGTTATTAGTTTTGGAAAATTCTTTGATATTTTTTTCTCGAGTTTTTACTTACCGAGAACTCACCAAAAATAGCCTCCCAAGTTTCTTGCTGGTTGAAATTTTTAAAAAACGAATCTACTGTATAACACCTGCAGTTGTAGTGACTAGTTATTCATGCAATCTCATAGGATGAAAAGGTTACCATAAGGACACTTCTAGTTAAGTATTGGTATCAAACCCATGTTAAAGAAGAAAAGAAAGTCATTATCATGACTATGTTAAAAAATATGAGAATGGGAATGCTGAGTAGCACAGGTATATGTGCATGCAATAGTAAGTTGAAGAGAGTTTTTTTTGATGAAATTGAAAATTAGAACATTAAGAGAATATTGAAAAAAATAATGCTTAACGTGGAAAAACATATGTGAGGAAAATAAGAAAAACAATTCTAAAAATAAAAAGACAACTAAAAATTGAAGAGTACATGCAAAAGTAAAAATAAAAATTTTATAAGTAAAAACGAAATTATTAAAGGCATTTGTAATAATTCTATATATTGATGTATCCCATTTATTTATTTATTCATCCATCCATCCTTAGTTGGGTAGATTATCCAATGTATGTATAATTAAATTAGATCCTATAAATTTTATTATGATTTTCAAAATGATAAGGTTTGAAATATAAAAATATATTAAAAAAAATATATAAAATTTTTGAATCTATAAAAAAATTATATGTATTACACCAACAAATTTATATCTAATTTAAGTTATATCTTATGTATTTGTTCTACATTATTTTTGTTTCTGTAAACTAGACATCACAGCACTTAAGTAATATCTAAGCATTCAATTTCTAACATAGAGGATTTGAGATTCTCCATATTTATACAATGGGCGCATCCTCTACACTTCATGATCATTCATAAACGAGTGTATAACTCTTTTTATAGGAATTCAAAATTCATTTCATAGAATTGTGGGCATTGACGGAATTTTAGTTTTAGAATATTAAGGTGTAATGCATGCATAAGTGCAAATCAATGATATGTAATATAAATCCAAGACATGCTTCATCCATTGCTTACGACATATCCATCGTATTCTCTTCTTCAAGGTCTGTACACAGTTTAGGTTTCCAAATAATGTTTCAGGCGGTTTTAAGACTATGGAAATGCTTTTGTAATAATCTTAGTTAATTTTTCTATAGGAAAATGTAATATTAAAAATATAGATTGGATCAAGGATCCGAGGACAATATCATTTATAATCTCTTAATAGAGGACATTATCATTTATAATGTGGTATTATTAGACTATAAGATAAAAAGCAGGCAACCACTAATCTAAAACTAAGGACATGGGGTGTCTCCATGACGTTCAGTGCCCTGCAAAGAAGTCAAAAATGGCTTTCATAAGAATTCGACAAGCAATATTATTGGTGGAGTTTGTATGATAATATACATAAACTGTCCAAAAACAATTTACAGTGCCAAGGACTTACAAAGCAGTATATACAAATTCAAAAATGTTAAAGCCAGTGCTTTCACTAGGACGAGGTAAATTTTTAAATCACCAAGTTTTATAAACAACTTAAAATGCGATAGAAGCTTAATATGGCACAAGTAGAACCCTGATTTCTCTGAAATAAATTTTATATATATTTATATATAAAATAATAATAACTGTACACATTATATATAATAACTGTACACATTGAACTGTAGCTTCCTAAGTGGATAATACATAGAATACCCATCTGTGTTCCTGGAATATTTGATTTATGTGAAATGTTTTTCCAATAAGAATATTATGAACCTCTGGGCAAGACAAGTATAAATATTGTGAATGATATTCATTATTGTGAATGGGAAGGTTTCTCGATATTTCAGTAGTAGAAGAGGTCTTCGACAGAAATATCCCTTGTCCTCATGTTTCTTCATTATTCTTGTTGAAGCCTTGAGTAGAGACCTAAAGGCACCTGCTTCAACCAAAACCATTGAAGGAATAAAACGGGTTTCTCCAATTGATCCTATGACACACCATCAATTTGGGGATGACACTTTGCTCTCCACCAACTCCTCTATTCCCTAGGCAAAAGAAGTTAAAAAAATCTTGGACTTTGAAATAGCTGCTGGGCATGATAGAGTTAGATTCTATTATATCATTTGGGTCATGGAAATGTACCTTTCTAGGTACATACTTAGGACATTAGATTACTTTAGGGGGAAGTTATCTAGTTACTTTATGCAATGTAATAAATGCACAAGTGTCAATGTGCATGTTGTATATGTGCAAAGTGTTCCTTGTACAACTAGGTAGAGTGTTGGCCAAGAAATATATCTTCCATTATAAAAGGACCTCATTGTAATACATTGGTGAGATAGTACGTAGTAGTAGAACTATTGAGTAACTCCATTATTGATGGAGTACAATGTAGTCTTGTATCTTCTTGCATGGAGTGTTCATTTCCTCTATAGCAACATTGTATTTATTTTCATCATTTCTATTTATAGCATATTTCTACAATCTCGTAAATTTATTTTCTATCATATTTTTGCATCTTGTGATTGTCATCTCTTATTGTGTCTACCTCAAAAACTAACAGAGGTATCAGAGCCATAGTAGATCTAGTCACAGTAGATCTAGCTATTGTAGATTGAGAGGAGAACCACAATTATTATTGAGCCCAAATTTTTGTGAACCTGATTCACCATAGTGCATAGGCTCTTGCAAAAATATCCAAAAGAATCAAGGTGGTAGGGAGAGCTTCAAGAAAGTACTATTGTTAGAAATTGGGCCAGTCATCGTAGCTTTGATTTTTGCAAACTAGATGTGCCTTTGGACCCATTGCATGTAAATTTCATTACCTTAAGACTGTTTGGTAGATTAGACTGGAAAGAGAGATTGCAAGATGTATTTGGATCAAAGTCTTCCCATAGATTTGCATGAAAACTTGTGAAGATAAGGACTCAACATTTGATCCACTAGTTTGATGAATCAACTAGTGAAGCTCATCTCAAAGATTTGAAAAGTTAACTATTGCCTAAAGTTTCTTTTATTGCAGGGAACTAACCAGGGTTATGCATAAGGGGTCAGCCCCAAAAAGTATTTATAAAAATTTGGTGAATTAATTTCAAAATCTAGGTGAATAGTATAAAAATGCATGTAGAAGATTAACTATTATTAGGGGTAATTTTGGAAATTTAAACTTAAAATGGTCAAATTATTATAAAATTGGGGCGAATCGACTCCCCCAAAAAAATTGCACCCAATTTTTTTGGCTAATGTGCCTTGGTCAAGGGTACCAAATATTAGCCAATTTTAAATTTTGAAAATCCTGATTTTAGCTAATTGGCTATAAATAGCCGCTATGCATAACCCTGGAACTAACTTTCAGATTATTGGGACACCTCATACAACATAAAGCTAGGAAATTTCAATTTTGTTACCCAAAGGTCAAAGTACCTTCATAATATAGATATTAATTGTTGCAAAATAAGAATACTACAGAAGAGACTCTAGGAGAAAGATTCATGGTGAAGTTTGGAGATTAAATATCTCCATCGATAGAGTTAAACTTCATAGTGGAAAAGGCCACATAAGCCTTGATCCTAAAAAATGCCATAACATACTTGATCCTAAAAAAGGCCACAGAAGCCTTGATATGAAGAAAGGCCACAAATACCTTGATCCTGAAGAATACTTTAGAAGAGAGTATGATTCAGAAGCAGATTTAGATTTCAATACTAATAACTTGTTGCAGGAAAAGGAGATTCAATGAGTTGGGAAAATTCCTACAAGAAAGTTAGAAAGAGTATCTTCTTTAGAATCAATCCAACACATGAAACAAACTTGAAGGTGAAGATATTAGGTGAATATCTCATTTTAAAAACTTCCATTCTTGGAAGAACAAGAAGGACTAGGAGAGTCCTTTTCAATTATATAAGTAGCAGATTCAAAAGATCTGGGAAGAAGATGTCAATTCTATAAGTTGAAGAAGAAGGTCTCAAGGATACCAAAGATGCTGCAAATCAAAGACCTAGGAGAGGTATCAAGGAAAAAGGCTTGGAGAGCCTTGTTTCTAAAACAAGATCATCAAAAGAGTTTCTAAAATAACTCATTGGAGAAATTCTCCATCAAGGAGAAAGTTTTTGATAAGGGAAATAATTTGGATAATTGTTGCCATCCGAAAACAAGCCCAAAAAGGAGAAAAAGAATTGGCAAAGAGTTCCAAAGAAGATACAAGAGACATCAAGACATTCAGATTCTTGAGAAGAAGATTCTACTTGAAGTCAAAATTTTATAAGAAGACTTGAAGATAGAAGAATCTTGCCAAATCTAGGAGATTTGAAAATTGCATTTCACAATAAGAAAGCATAAATATTTCTCCAAATATACAGTAGAAATGAGAATATTACTAGAGAAGAACAAGCCATAAAACCACATGTTTGTGTAATAAATTTCAAGACCACTTTTTGGTGAAGGAGCAACTTTTTTAAAAAGCTAAAAAAAGTTGTAGAACTCTATCTAAAGTAACAAGCTTGATCTACATCCTCTACAAAAAGATTTCGAAAAATGTAAGCAAATATTGGTACAAGTAGATTCATTAATTGGATTACTTATCATAATTGTTAAAGCACCTTATATTGGATCAAAGTTGCAAAGAGAAAAATTGAATTATAGTCTTAAAAAGTGCAAAAAGAGAAAAATACCTTTTAAGGATCATTTGCACATTAAGAGTTGAATAGATTTTAAAGTTACAATTATCTATCAACTACTTATCTTCTACTTTGAAGAGAAAAATAAGACTAGATCCTACAACTATGTTTGTAGTGAAATTTTCAAGGGTTCATTCAATATTAATGCTTGAAAGGTTGTAGTGGAATTGTTAAGTGCATGTTTGAGAAATTAGTGGAGCAATAAGGTGATATTATTGTTACCATTAAAAGTGTATCTATTAAGCACTATACTAGTAGATTTTGTAACTAGTTATTATCAATTAGTTTGTGTTGTTAAAAGCACAAAACTAGCACAAAATATACAAAACTTTTGTGGCCAAAAGAAACCAAAATTACAAGGAAAAATGTGGAGAAGAAAGCCAACATTCAAGTCCTTGAAGGAAGCCTCAAATCGACATCTTGGAAGTCTCAATATTCAAGGAGAATGTAAGGGTTTCATTTTAGTACAGAGTGTAGGAATACTTATTCAAAAATAGCATTTCATTAGCTTGGATTGACTATCATCCAAAGAAGAAGAAGCAAGAAGTATTACATAAAAATTCTTCATTTTTGTACAAGATCTATCTATTACAAAAGCACCTCTTTTGTTCCTTTGAAAGGAAAAAAGTATTACTATTTACAGGGGGTAGTAAGGATTTTATATCTAGAATATTTTTGGCAAGAGGAAGGAGCCACCGAAGAGCTCACACATCCAAGAATCTAGGTGTTTAAAAACACCATTTTCCTCCATCAAATCCATCCCTATAAGCAGCACACACCTGCACCAATGGAGCCATTGAAAGAAGGTATTATTACTTGTGTTTACATAGAAACAATGGCAGCATTCAGTGATAGGTTATCTACGTAAAAGGCAAAGAAAAAGGGCTACATAATGATTGTTATAGATAACACTATCCTTCAATAACTAAAGAAGGGCACAAATCAATATTAGAACAAGCTACGAAACCTGCAAATAGGTGAAGAGAAAGGAGCTATACCTAAGGCATCCATTGAAGCAAACATCCACTAAAAAGGAGCTCAAAAGTGTGCCATATAACCATGGAGCAATCTAGCTTTAGCCATTTATCATCCTCACCAAGCTAGCATGCAAAAGAAAGCTTTCATCTCAAGAAACATAACAATATCAAGTAGGATGCAAATATAAATGAATAATTAGGGTTGCAAGCTCATCTTTAAAGCTTTAGAAAGAAGGCTTACATGCACAAGCCTTGAGTACCACTTGGCACTAATTATCTAAGCATCCCAATGTTCATTAAGACCCAAGCGCTCATCTAAAAGGAAGTTACATACATTAGGAGGGAGTTAAGAATATTTGGAGGTTACAACGAACCTCATCATTGCCAAATGTACGTTGAAGACACCTACGTTGTAATGCTTCAAGTGGCACTTGCCATGACTTGCAATATGTTCATCTTATTTAAGATGCCTATCTTGGAAAATGAGAGAGAACGAAGTCAAGCATTTTATGCATTGAATCTCACTTGGAGGAAAAGGCTAATTCAATCCATACACCATTCAAAGGTGTAAGAGAAGCATTTAAGACATCGTCATAAAAACAACAAACCAGTGCTTGCATTTGGAGGATATTTGTCACAAGCAAAGCGTATTTTAAGGAGTATTTGGTGCCATTTGCAGAAGAGGAGCACCAACCTAGGAGGAAACCAATGCTGGTCAAAGAGGGATTTGACTGCCCATGAGTGCTACACTCCACAAAGCTACGAATCCGCCACCTCACAACATTGAAGGATTATTAAGGTAAAGGTTGATTTTATTATTTGATTTCTTTAAACCTAAGGTTTTGGGGGTTATAAAGGGTAAATTACATCTACTATTGCAATATTCAGCATTAGTGATTTATTAAGCAAGCATATTTCAAAATTATTAATATTTGCAAAAGGTAACTGAAGAGGAATAAGGGTTACTACTAAAATTCAAATTATTTGCAAATATTATTTTCTAATTTTTTCCAAATTTTGGAGTTATAAGGAATACAACATAAAATTAGGAATTGGTAATTAGAAAACATTAAAAATCAACCATAAGGGGTATTTAAAGAGTTTTTTTTAAGATTTTCAAATATTGGAATTTAATAATAGTGTTATCTCAAAAATACTTGAAGGAGGAAAAATAAATCCAACATCAAAAGTGTTGGATTTATGAATGAAGTAATTGGTTAGCTTTATCGTTATCGTTCAGTGGGATGGGGGTATTGTGAATACCCCCATACCACTTCTCATTTGATTAGCAAAGTGTTGTATGATATTATATATAGGTATAGTGATTATTTATGGTGCATATGGGTGTCCGTCTCATTCTTTTCTTTCATCCTTTCTTTCACTTTTTACATAAGATTTGAGTGCATGATTTGCTTCTATTAAATATTGGGAGGCATTGTGAATTCCAATATTATTCTCTCACATATAGATAAACATTCATCAACACAATAATTTTGGTTGAAAACAAACTTATACATTTAGAAATTAAATATGATTTTAGCAATAATAAACCTAACAGAATCATATTTCTAATAGAAATGAAGTAGGTTATAGATCATTTAATATTAAATATATTGATGTTTGTATGTGTATTTTAAATTATTCTACAAACAATATATGCAATTCTTTGTCCAATAACTTAATAATAAATAGATGATGATATTAAAATATTAATTTCCTAATCTTACATTAGATCGTATGCTCTAAACTCAGAAAAAGAGTTCTTAAAGTGGTATGATCACACCAAATTTTATTTTTGGAATGGGATTGTTGAAATATGTGGTGGTTAACCTTCACTTGAGTCTGAACAACTTTGTATTGTATTGTATGTACGAGCCCTTTGGTCCCTTGTAAAACTTGTAATAATATTTTTTTGTAATATTTTATTTTTAACCTTGAGGTCAATTCCTTAACCTTGACCTAGAGGTAACTTGTAATTGGCTAAAAATACCCCATCATACAAATTTTGTTTATTATCAATTTAAGTGTATTATATGTTTCTTTAGTAAGATTATTTATTGTTTATGGACAAATTATATTGTGTGCAGTCCTTTCTATGTATTTATTTTCAACATTTTTGGGTAATGAGTTAATTCCATTTATTTTTGTAAACTACTATAAATTCCAACATGGCATCAAAGTGGGTGTGAATATTCATTACTCGTGTGGTTGTATTTGATAAGTTTAATTTTATGATATTTACTAATTGAAATAGTATTTGGAGAAGCTAAAATAATTGTAAGTCATTGATAGTTTGAACTTTTATTTATAAAATCCTTGGTGGGTTTGCTTACAAGGATCTTACTAGATTTAGTAGATTTACTCTAGGATAAATATTCATCGATAATTTTCTTTGTTCCTTTATTGAAACTCAATCCACTCATTTAAATTTTATTTATAAAAAAATAGATGCCTTGGTTCTAGTATTATGTTTGTTGAGGAATTCAACTATCATTTGTATTTTATAGATTTTTCATAGAAATTTATTTATTTTTCTCTTTTGGTATTTTATGATCAATAGCAACATAGATGAGAGGAAAGTCTACATGGATACTATAAAATAATAAAATACAAGGCTAAATATATTTTGATATACCCTAAGATCTAGTGGATTCATGGATTGAAGTTTGTGTATGGCAATGACCTTTGAGCTGCTTTAAAAAGTCATTAAAATAGTCTTGCATATTTTGTGTTGTATTGGCATGAGAGGATATATTGATTGGTTGCATTCAATAAAAATATTACATAGGAAAATCCATGAAAAATACAAATGAACTATCATTATTTTTCAATTCTTTGTGAAGTACTTTAACACTTTACCTATTTATTTCTATCAATAAAGCTTTCTCTATCCCTCCAAAATTTGATTTTTTAAATTTAATCTATTAAAATATTCTAATGAATATTTTTAATATTGGATGAACATGCAAATGTGTACATAATGATGATGTAATTTTGGCAATGCATACATAAAGTAGATGGAAATATTTTTTTGTGCATAACATACAAAATAGGAGTTTATCCAAGGTTCTTGGATTTCTATGTTGTATTTTTATCTTGGTTCAATTGGATAAATGAGCCTCACCTAGAAATTGGCACCTATTGAACAAGGTAAGTGTGTAATTAATAAACATATAAGTCAAATAATATCAATATCCACCCATTTATTAGGTTATAAAATTGATAAGCAAATGACAAGATGGTCTAAAATGGCTATGACATAATTGCTACACAATTTGCAAATAAGGAGTAATGGTACTAATGGAATGTATAAGGACTTACCAATTTATTACAATCTCATTAGTTCAAAGCACAATGTGTGATTCATAAAGTGTATCTTTAAATTCTCATAACTAAAAGATTAATACAATGGGCACAAGCCACTATTTATAGAAAAATTTTA
This sequence comes from Wollemia nobilis, assembly GCA_028583015.1. Lineage (NCBI taxonomy): Eukaryota > Viridiplantae > Streptophyta > Pinopsida > Araucariales > Araucariaceae > Wollemia > Wollemia nobilis. The sequence continues at coordinate 1,991,178 of JAQPPZ010001808.1, forward strand.
CCCCTACGTGATCTATGGTAAGAAAAATTTGTTTAGATCTTTGGTGATTCGAAACTCATTATAAATGCCATCAAATTTGGTCATTGTAAGTCCATCAACATCTTGTATGTGACAAAGATTATCAATATTCTATTGAAATAATTCTCCAAGATAGAATTACATCATGTGTGCAAAAAATATAATAGGGAAGCAGATAAGATGGCTAATGTTGGAGTGAACTTGACTCTTGGAACATGGCATATTTGGTAAAATTATACTAAAACTGAATGACAATGGATAAGACCTATATTTTTAATAGGGTGACAAGAAATCAATCAAATATTATGGTAATAAAATCATATCTGTTGGATCAAATTTGATTTTTCCATTCCTTGTATGCTTTGTAACTATTCACTTTGTGTAATAAAATATTTTTAAAAAGAAAAAAAGAATATGAAATAATTGAACAATATTTTGCACCACCAAATGTTACATTCCTTTAATTATGTTTATAACTAGCTTAGAAGGCTTTTAAAATAATATGGTGTGCCACTACATGCCAAAATGTAGTTTTCCAAAAGATTCACTTTAGGATGTGTGCCTCTAAATCTACGTCCATGACCATTAAAGTGGTTCATTTCAATTAGTAAGTGAATCACTTATGTTTACAATTCAATCATGTATATTTAAAAGTTATTCAATACCTATTCCTATCCAAATATCTCCTTGGTACAAATCCATCCCTTTTGCTAGTAGATCACTTTTTTTATCTAATTGACCTCTCTTACAAGAGAATTTGTTTCTATGCTAGTTTTGGGAGGTTTAGTGATTCATGTACTATATTATTTCCATGTTGTATGCTTCTTCAAAATTTACCAATCCAAAGGTAGTGCTAAGCTACTTCGTTTTTAGCAAATTTATTGGCATGAGTTCGTAGATCCTACCCTTAGCCTTGGGTATGCAGTCCACAAAATTAGGATATCTATGGAAAAATTATCAAAGTTGAAGTTCTCTTCATAAAATATTTTTGTGGCAAAAATCCAAGAAAGTTTTGCAATTCTTTATTTCTCAATAAAATAGATTTATGTGAAGTCCTATGCTTCTTCTATTAGGTATTAAAAAAGATTCTTTGGTAATTTCTCATGTTTTTGAACTAGCTCTTATAGCTTAGAACATATTGAATCCAAATTATTATAGGATTCAACTACATGACCTTAATTGAATTGGCTATTTTATTCTTTGAAAATAGCTTCAATAATATCATATTTCAAAATATGCATTTGTTGTTCAAATATTTAAGGCATTTTAGTAGTAACTAGTCCTAAAACTTTCCTGTTCATTTTCTATACTTGGGTCTTCAATGTTGTCAGGTTGTCTTTGCAAACTTGGAGATTTATATGTAAATATAAGATATTATTTAATCCTTATTATACATCTCAATTCATTGTGCTTGTAATTCTATCATTTATGAGAGGTATTTAAGGATCTCCTACTATTCACACCTTGCAAATAGCTCTTTTTTTATTTGTTTGACTATTTTTACTACATTTTCTTGGTTATCTTCTATAATGGAGGTCAACCAAAAGTACTCATAGGTACTTTTACCTCTCCCTTGATATTGTCTTGAATGGACTCAATTGATAGTACATCGTGAACTTATTTGAGGTCTACAATTATTTCCATATATTTTGAAGCCATCAACTTCGTAATTGGTTGATATTTTGCTTTTAGGGCTTCCTAGAGTTGATTATACTCATATGTGAGTTCCTTTGTAATATTTACCATCTATTGTTATTTCAATTTATCCTCAACAAGTTAGGATTTAAGGTCCTCAATGTGCTTCCTTAGTTGATCCCTTTATGAAGCATCCCATCATAAAACCCGGTTATCTTATTGTATTTGGCCTCTTTGCTTCTTTAGATATTAGATTTTTTTTGAGTTATATGCTTTAGGAACCTTCATATAAAATAAGCATAATCAAAGTAGCAATACATGAATAAACTAAAATACCTTAAAAAGTAAAATAATAGAAATTCTCAATAAAATTACTAGATGGAAATAATAAATTATATTAATCAAATGGAATAGATATCATAAGTCCCTACGAGGGGAAAATCTCCTTATAAGTAGAGCTTTGATAGAAAATGAGAGAAATGTTAGATGCATTTCTACTCTAACCAATGTATTTATATAGATATAGACTTTTATGTACCCTAACCATAATTCTTAAGGGTTAAACAACATGAAAGAGGGGACCGAAGCTACTAATTTCTACTTACAATAAAATTTAATGTTACATCATAATGGATACATGCATATTAGATGCCCATCATGGAAATATACAACAATAGTAGACAAGTATATAGTTGTGTTAGGATAGAGTCCTAACATACCCTCCCCTTCAAGAAGCTTTGTCCTTAAATATTAAAGTGAGAAAAATATTATTGTACTTGATGGAGTAGCTCCTAGGTAGCATCTTATAGCTATAGTATGTTAGGAGTAAAACTGATGATATATGTATTGATACAAATGGATTACATATATAGGCATAAGGCCTATTTGATAACATGACAAATGTCAAGTGAAACTGACAAGTGTCAAGGTGAAGGCATAGTGCACTTTAATTCTAACATTCCCCCTTAAAGTGCACTATCCTAACTAAAGAAAAAAACAAGTCAACATTAGGTAACATTCCCCCTTAATGTTGACTTCTATAAAAGCAACCTATCATCCTCTTTTATTGTTGATTTGGTCTAGGCTCGTGCTCCTTGCGCTTGGCTCTCCAACTTTGAATAATGCTAGATCAACTGTCTATACATCTCGGTCTATTGCCTTAGGGTCACCCACATCTATGGGTTTATTGCCACTGGGTCAGCCGTCAAAGTGCCTCAGGGTCATCATGGGTACCTCAGGGTCAGCCACTTCTGGATCTGTTGCCTCTGTAGGTTATACTCAGAGGATGTTTCCTCTCGTAGGTCATTGACTAGATCCACAATGAATATCAAATCCCTCCTCATGGTGAAATAAATATAGAAGGTGTCGGTATCTACCGAAAATGCACCTTAATACATAAGAAAAAATGAGCCATGAAATACAATAAAATGAGCCATAGAAGCCAAATATGGAGGAGAAGAAGAAATAAGAATAGAAGAGAATATTTTGAAGTGTCTTCGTCTGTAGTCTTCAGAAGTAGATCCGAAAAAAACTCGGATAGAGTCTAGGGTGTCTATGTCTGTAGTCCCTAGAATAAGTGTCCTTATGGTAGTCACCTCATCTTACCGGAATGCATGGGTAACCAGTCGCTGCATCCGCCAAGTAGAAAGAGGAGAATACTAGATACTAGGTTCACTTACAAGTGCCTTGGGAGTGTCGGGTTCAACCGAGAGTGCACTCCAAGGTAGAAAACTTTGAGGCTTAAAAACTCAAATGAAATAGCCTCAAAATTACAAATGGACACCACCAATGTGTCCGTCTCGAAAAAATATTTCCAACGACTATAAATACCCTATAGTCGAATACAAATTAATGCTTCAAACAAGAAAAAAAACCATAGACCTTTTAAATGTGTGCAGCTTCGGGACTTCCCAAGTGGCCACCCATCCGAGTGCCACTCTACAACAAAATGCTTAATGTCAGAGTTTTTATGAGACTTGCTGCCATTAGGGCAGGCATCCCCATGATTATAAAGGAGGATTTTAAACAAAACAATAGCACTTAAGATTTTAATAAAACCCGTATTAATATTTTTCCTCCTTTTATGGTAATTTGCTTCTTAAGTATCAGTCAGACGGAGTAAACAAGCTTGGCGGGTAACATGGGCGGTGATTCCAATACTTTGTCAAAGAAAAGTGGCACTGTAGTGTAAATACTCACTCCTCATGATCAGATTTCACACGCTCTTATACAACTAGACACCGATAGGAATAGGAGACACCACACCACATGGATTTGAATCAATTGTTTCATTCTGCCACTATGATCGTGAACCAAGTCTGCCCTTTAGATCCTAGCCTCCATCATGGTTGGGATATATTTGGATCTATCTCATGCTCATCGTAAATAAGCACAGACTGGGGTAACACCCATGGTCCACTCCAACAACGTGTTGTGCTCAAATTACCACTACACGTTATGGAAAAAAAAATAGATTATCGTAGACACAATCTCCACCATGCTGCAAAATGGAATCAGCAAATTGTTGATCTGAATCTTCATCAGCAAAGCAAGGTGTATGGGATAATAAAAATATTGTTGTTTCCAATCACGCGTCTCATTTACAACGGCAAAAAACAAGTGACTATTAGAGAAAAAAATATTGTTATGCACACATCATTCTGCACGCTTCTCCTCCCTAGTATTATAGCATTCTCCACTGGTGCAGTTAAATTTATCTTCGCGTCCATGAGCAGGTAAAATTACATAAAGTCTCCAATAATTCAAAAAAACTAGACATGGTCATCCATTATTCAGAGGAGAATCACGAACATAGTTTAGAATATGCTACATTAAAATATTCACTAACATAACAATAGTTCATCTCAGCATTCATCATGGACTAAAATATGGTAGGATAGTGGGTCTGATCTCATAGAATATCACTAACATAGCATTCCTTCGAAGATTGGATGCAAATAAACTAGATCGAAGACTTTAGTAGATCCACTCGTCAATGATGGAAAACTAATTGCAAAAGCCGCTGCCTCTGCCACCACTACGAAAGTCATCATGTCAAAACTTCTCTATGATCTCAAGGATGATACATCATTTCTTCAATATAATCATGATCGTTGATGACTTCGCTTCATTTACACCATAAATCAACAATGATGTATGGTGATCGACATCGGTGACTACAAAAAAAAATAGAATCGGCCTTCACATATTCAGTCTAGTCGTAATCTAGCAGAGTGTCATCTACTACAACAACAGGGCACAGGCGAAGAGAATACTCCTTTAAATTCTTGCAAATTTCTTCAGACCTTGAGCTTCGGTGCATAGAATCCCATGAACACCGTGAGCTTCCCCCTATGAGTATCACCATGTCAAATTTGTTTCTTCCTGATCAAAACAGGTATGAGAAACGAAGAAGACGGTAATGGGGTTTGCATCAGATCTCATGGCTCCAAGCAATGAAGCTTCAGGGGTAGCCATGAAAAACAATCATTCTCCCTTTGGTATTTTGGTTTCTGATCCACAAAAGTGGAGAGCATACTCCCTGAACCTTTTGGAGAAGGAAGGAATAGAGGAAAAAATGAGGGGGGGATTTCCATGAGGGAAATCCCCCCTCAAACTCACAAGGGTAGAGAAAGCCTGGAGCTCTGATACCAAATGTTAGGAGTAAAACTGATGATATATGTATTGATACAAATGGATTACATATATAGGCATAAGGCCTATTTGATAACATGACAAATGTCAAGTGAAACTGACAAGTGTCAAGGTAAAGGTATAGTGCACTTTAATTCTAACATAGTACATGCCACTATAGTAGGAAATTAGTAAGAGTGTAGTTGTGTGTTTGTACACCTATCCATAATATTTTTTATTTTTAAGATGATTTAGCCTTCCTCATATATATAGTATAGTGTGAGATGGATCTATATTTTTTATTTTTAAATATGAGATGTGAAAAACTAGATGTATTATGGAAGAAGGTAATAATTCTAACCTATAGGCAACATGGCCAACCTACTAGAGCACTTTATACCATCCATATAATTTTTTTGATAGATTCTAACTAACATGGGATTTTAGCAGTAATTGCTTCTAGGCTTGTAGGCAAATAAATTCCATACCCTTGTTAAAATTATGCTCAAAGTGGTGTTGATATAATTCTTATTTCATATGGTTCTTCCCTAGAACCAAAATCTCTTTGAGATATCAGAGTAGGTATGCATGCTTCATGATAGTGGAATCTACTACTTGAACCCTAGAACTAAAAGAATGTATAATAAGAGAGATAATGGTGGTTGTGCATAAACTACTTTATACGATGTCATCTTGGTGGAGTGATAAGAAGCATTATACCACCATTTAGGCAATAGAAATTTTTTGATTTAGAGAGTCAGTAGCTCAAATAAAAATAATTATAGATAAGACTCTAAGTACTTGTTGACAATTTTAGTTTTTCCCATTAAACTATGGGTGTTATGCCAAGATCAACTTGAGTTTTGTGCAATGTATCTTAAACAATTCCTCCTAAAAGTGACTAGTGAATATGGGGTAATGATCAAATATGATGGATCAACATGCCATATAGGCAAAAAATAGAATCAAGGAATATTTAAACAATAGTTGAGGTCTTGTAAGGGTGTGTTCTAAAACATAAATGATTATACTTAAAGAGGTGATCCAACACCATAATAATGATAGTTGTACCTATAGAATTTGGGATCACTTCAATAAAATTCATAGAAATTTCTATCCAAATGATCTCTAGAATTGAAAAAGGTTGGAATGTTCCTACAATATTAATAGTTTTGCACTTAATACAATGACAAGTATCACATTCTAAGCATAGTTCTTGATATCATTTTACATGCCTACCAAAAAACATTGTGTTTATCCTATTCATGCATTTTTAAAAAGCCTAAATGTCTTGTTTTTTTAATTAGAAAATAGAGTGTTTGAAAGGAACCCCACAACTTTTTACAAAAAACATAGTGTGGAAAATGTAGACCATACGTCATACTCTAGCCACCCCAATGCTAAAACAAAATAGGATAAAACAAAGCCATACGACTCCATCCATCCTGTTATCCAGCCCGTAGGACCCTTATTCAATAGAGTGAGGACTAGTAGAAAAGACACCGAACCCAAAAAATATACAACCACCTTACAAGTAAAAATTAAAACTGAATTATCCATTATATAAAATTTACAAATTAAGAAAAAAATATACCACATAGAATTATTTGCAAGGAATTAATCAAGAATATGATCAAGGATACTCTGAATGAAAAACTCAATAAAGTCATTTGAAATGCCACAATGAAATAAAGAGGTAGGTTGTAGCTCTATATCATAGATGCACTAGATATTAGGCCACCCAAAACTAATAATGAGATGGACTCGGTACACCTTCCAACACAATTTAGGATGTGATAATAACAAGACTCCAAACACCTAGCTATGGATAGACCCATGATCAAGATTAAGTTGTCAAACTTGTTCTCCTTCCAAGTTTGATTACTATTGGGGTTTGAATTGACATCAAGGGAACCTTGAACTTTAACTATGAATCTATGACTTCTAGTAGGTGCATACCCACTAATCACAAATCAAACCCTAAAATTGGATGGATTACATATATACTTCAATCCAACCTCCAGAGTAGGCTAGTACCTTGTCAACTATTTCAGATGTTGACTCAATTAAGCTCAATTAAAATGTGTAAGTTTAGGGATAGAAATAGGGTAAGGATTAGAAAAAAATTGAGAAATTAGGTGGCCAGATAGAGCTAACAACATTGAAAAATAGCGAGAATCCATTGATCAATCGCATTTCCAGTATGCCACACTTGAGAATAACAATAATCAAAACTCAACATATTCACCATTAGAATAAGGAAATGCTCAAAAAACTATTTCAAACACCTAAATTCCAATAATCCAAATAGTAAAATTATATCAATACTTAGACTAATAGAAATAGAAGTCTTGTACAACATTTATTGAGTCATGAACCATTCCAAGGTGATCTAAATTAACAATCCAATATTAGCAGAATTGACTAACCATAAAGTAGTACTAGAAATGCATTCACATAATGAATCTACAATTGGTAAAGACAAATAATTAGATCTAAACATCAAGTAATCTTCCTTTTATTGAACTTTAAGAAATTAAAATAATATATCATGCAAACACTCTAGAGCCAACCCTTAATTATGGGGGTTTGATCTCTTTATATAGATTTTACAATGATTAACATAGTTGAACATTACAAGGATTTTTTCTATTAAAATAGCAAAGTGCTAAGGTGGTGGTCTCTCATAAATCTTTAGAAGGGAACTAAGTTGTACTCCATTAATGTTGTATCTACACTCTACAAATGCTCGACTTCTCAACTAACTTCCATGGCTGGAGAGGTTACAGATCAATCTAGATTGCTCTTCATTCTTGCAGGAATATTCCACTGTTAATTTACAACAAAAAATGTAGTTGGATCTTGATATCAATGATGTTTGATATTCCTAAAGATTTTTCATTATCTTTGTCAGGTTTTGCTATCTTTTTTTGGTTCAGAATTCGTTCTTTCATTTTCCACTAGTCCTGGCTTAACCATATTCACTACGAAGTATGATTTATTAAATATCTTGTGCCATTTAAAAGAATCCACAACTTTGAATTCCACTGAGTAAATTTTGACTGTGTTGACTAAAAAATTATATTTTGTAGTTACCAATAGCTTCCTGCAAACTCTGCTACTTTCATTTTTTCTAGGTCGAGTTTGATTAGTTTGACTACAAAAATGGATTCTACTTTGGATTTTGGAAGATGTTATCATTGCTTTCTAAAATCTACAACTTTGTATTTTGCCTTGTGTTATTTGACCATGCTAACTGCATAATTTATCCTTTAGCATATTTTAAACTCTCACTTCTTCTATCATGAAAACTTTCCATACCCTGATGTCACTTCTTTTATTTTTTTCCATTCTAGATTCTGCTTGTCCAACTTTGATATTTCTGACTACATAATTTATCTCTATCAGAAATTCACATAATATTTTAGCATTTTTTTTATTACTTAGAAAATTTATAATTTGGCTATGTAGTCCTTTAGGGTCTACATTTTGGTGCCTCCTAGAGAGCATTTCTAGCAAGGCTACAAAATTATATCCTTATCCATTGGGCACTGGAGTAAAAACAATGAGTAAGCTCTATCCCCGTGAGTCTTCTAAAATCCGTTGTTGTCTACTGATTGCAAACTTATGTTTCCAAAGAAAACTTTCCTATAAACCCTATTGTCTAAAGTCACTGAAAGAAAAATTAGAGAGTAACGGTTCACATTGTGGTCATATTTAGAAACAACTATTTCCATACTCAAAATCCATTGGAGTATGCTTCTTATCATATATACATGATTGCGATAAGACTCACACCTTTCACATGTCTGGGTAAAGTCACACTTCTTTTGCTCTCTAACAGTTTCAGGTTCAAAACTACTCCCAAAAAATGATCTTTATTACTCTAACTCTATGCAAACTTTGAATTAAAAGCACAACCAAAATTTTTGGCATTATCATACCTTTATTTCTCCTCTACCTATTCATCCTCCTAATTTTCTTGTTGATATTCTTCCTTATCTTGCTCTCATGAATGTTGTTGCTCCTCTTTATCCTTGGAACTTTCTAATTCTGGTTCTCCTTTCAGCATGTATTTCACAAAATTCAAAATATCCATAGCATTATTCCAGGACAATAATGTAGTATTTTGGATTTCTGAAAGCTACCAATGAATATATCATAATTCTACCATTGTATCATATGAGGAGGAAGATCCCCCTTCTACCAGATTAATCATCAGATCCTTTAGTTTGGCTGCATTCTTCATAAGTTGAGTAACTTTCTCTTGATAAATTAGCTCCTACCATGCATCTATCTTCAATTATTCTTGAATCAATGCTTGTATACTCCTCTGGAAATCTTCCCTTGATATCATCAAGTCATCTTCCCTCCAAAATCTATTGAAACTGCATTGCACCATCTCCTGATTGATATCAACAATCATTTGTAATTCTTCATCGAATTTTTTAATTAATGGCCACCTTTTATGGAGTAGATTATTCTTATTAAGAATGATTCTGACTACAATTCTTGAAGTGCTCCAATCCTTTTTAGGAATAGGCTTACCCAATTGGTTGCATGTAGCTTCTGATAGATTTGGGATCTCATTGGCCTTAGGAGCAACTGGTCATATTATTTTTGTGGTGGCTTCTATAGCTTCTCTTACTTCTAGTAACACCTCATTTGTCTCATTCAAAAATTCAAAAATGTGTTGTATTTTAGAGCACCTCTCCAAGACCTCGGATAGGATTTCTCTCCTGACTTGTTTTACCTTAACCTTAGAAAATCTAGTAGATCTTATTTTCTCCTCCTATAGTTGTTGCTCTAAAAACTATATTTGATCTGCATGCTACTTGTTCTTCTCCTATAGTTTTTGCACTTGTTCCTTGAAATATACCATCATTTAAAACCTACTTTGCCATTCCTTAGCATCATTTTCCAAGGCTTGCATCTCCTTCTTCTGGTCCTTAATGGTATCTTGGAGTCTGGAAATATTTTCCTCTAATTTGGTCGCCTTCTCCCAGTAGATATCAGTTTTAAAAAATAAGATTTATATTTTGACCTTGGTTGTAATCATCACATCTTCCATGGCTAGATTCTCTATATCTTCTATTTTATCCACTATCTGATAGTATTCAACTATCATATATTCATCTGGTTTTTCAACCAAAGGAAGCATTTTGTATTTCATCCTCTATAAAGACATTGAATCAGTCACTATTGTCTTTCTCACCATAACCGCTCCTTTGGAATATCGGGCTAGCTTCATGGTCCAAAAATTTTGTGCTTTTAGTGAAGATATTGTGATCCTCTAAAGATATGCCACTATGGGTAGTAGGATTAACATTGATAGGGAAAATAGGAATTTAGAATAGGTGGAAAAATAGTTTTTCAAAATTTTGGAGTAGGGAAGGATGGCAGCAAGGCTGGAGGGTAGGATGGTAGCAAGGATCAGGATGGTAGTAAGGAAGATGGCATAGATGCAGAGGATGGATGACTAGATAATTACAAGAGCCTCGATCGTACTAAAGGTCTCTAGGGGGAAGAACCTCCCGACACTGGGCCCCCTTCCCAACATCAAAAGGGTCCCACTATTGATCCCACCAAGGAAATATCCTTTTCCAATGTTGTGTCAAAAGGAGGAAGCCATGGTCAAGAGTCTTCTATAGCAACCCACATTCCTATTTATGGGAAGGACATTAACATCCTTTATTGCGTAGCTTCCAACTATCTTTCCATGGAAAAATTTTTGCTAGTGGGCAAATTTGTTGGTGGAAGGTCAGACATGGAAACCATCCGTAGATGGGCCTTTTCCAAATGGAAAACCTTAGGAAGTATGGAAATTGTAGCTTTATCTAGAGGTTTTTTTGCAATAATGTTGAGCAACCATGATGATACCAATTGCATCCTCACTGAGGGTCCTTGGTTTCTTGGTCACAAGATCCTATTTCTTCGAATATGGGTGGTAGACTTTGATCCTGAAACTCAAGATATCAACTATACCCCCATTTGGGTTTGCATTCCTAATCTCCCTTTTCACCTTTGGCATGATGATATCCTCCATGCAATTGCTAGAGTTATAGGTGATTTAGTTGCAATTGATCCTATTACGCTAGCTCACAAATGCATGAACTATGCCAAAATCTATGTCAATGCAAATCTAGCTTATGAGCTTCCCACCTATGCAAATCTCAAGTATAAGGGTTTTTGTAGGAAACAACCTCTGGAGTATAAAAATAAGCCTACTTTTTGTGTAGAATGCCAAACCCAGGGGCATCTCAGGATCCAGTTCCCAAATCTCAGAACTCAACCCACCAAGGAAAAGGATCAGGGGTAGGAAGAAGGCTTATATCTCCCCATGGCTCAGAACAGAGGAAATAGAAACCTACTGAACAATGGTTTCTTCAAACAACCCAAAAGAGGGGTAGAACCAAAATCAATAAGGGAAAGGATCGTATCAGTAGAAAAGGTCTTCAGGAACTCAAACTACCCCATATCCTTGCAAAGGAAAGGAAATCGCCACTTCACCAATGAATTTAGTGCAAGAAAAAGTAAGTTCCCTTCTTGACTACTCCAATAAGTTTGGTATTTTAGGTGAATCTAATTTCATGCAAGAGGAAGACAAGAGTGCTCCTAAACCCCTTTTTGATGAAACCCAAAACCAAGTCATCTCGTCTTCCAAATAAGGCCCTTCCTTGACCCCTGAAGATTTGAATATTGATCTCAGTTTTGTCGATTCCCCATCTAAATTAGGACCATCTCATAGTCCTATTGTTGACCCTAAAAAACCCCATCCTGGTAGGCCTACCAAGCAAGCTCCCCTGCCTAAAAATTTAGTGTCAAAAATGATGATTTCTAATAGGAACCAGGACAATAGAAGACCCTCAAGCCCTATCCTTGAAAAAATAATTCCTTACAAGTTCAGCCCCAAGAAAACCCGAAGCTCCACAAAGTCACCCATTGACTGTAGTAGTGATAAAAAAAGAGGAAGGGTTTCAGTTAATGAATAATTCAAGAGAGGCATTTAGGAAGACATTGCTAATGGCATTTAGATGACTTTCTTTCCCACTATTATCAACCAACCCAAAGAGGATACTAAAATTTCCAAACCCCCACAACCTCAAGGAAAGGGGGGTAGAAAGGCATCTAAACCCTCTAAATGAAGATCCTCTCATGGAACATGAGAGGCCTAAATGGGCCAGCCAAGCAGATACTCGTCAAGTCAATGTGAAGAGAATAAAAGCCCTCAATTTTCATTATGCAGGAAACAAAAATTGAATCAAATAGCTCCCTAACCACAAAAAATAAAATCTAGAAAAAAAGAAGTAGTTTTCAGTCATGCTAGAGGATCATCAGGGGGTCTTATGTGCTTGTGGGATTCACAAAAGGTTGAAGGCAGATTGATCCATTCCAGTGATAGAATTTTAAGTATGTTATTCCATGATAGAAATAATAATACTTCCTAGATTCTCACTAATATTTATGCCCCAAATACTCTCTCAAGAAGGGCACAAATGTGGGATTCCTTAAGTAGGATAAAGGATTCCTTTCATAATATCCCCTGGATTGTAGTTGGGGATTTCAACACTCCCCTCTACCCTTCAGACAAAAAATGAGGAACAGAGGCCCAAATCAAGAGCATGGAATATTTTAATGAGTTTTTCAACTCAAATAACCTCATGGATGTGAAACTCAAAAATGCAAAATTCACCTGGAGCAATAGAAGAATAGGGAACCAACTCATTCAAGTCAAGATGGATAGATTTTTTCTTTCCTAGGAAGTCATCCAAATTTTTGGTGATACTTGTCTTCAATTCTTGCTCAAAATAGGATCTGATCATAATCCTCTTATTCTAGATATTGACAAATACAACCCTTATAGGAGACCCTTCATATTTGAATCAATGTGGCTTCACCACCCAGACCTGAGGCATAGAGTTTCATAGAGCTGGCAATGAGGAATATAAGGGAGGCCTTCTTTCAGGATGGCCCAAAAACTCAGATCTCTCAAAGAGGACTTAAAAATTTGGAACAAAGAAGTTTTTGGCAACCTTTTCACCAACAAACAATCCCTAAAAGATAGACTTGAAACTATAGAGAGGAAAATTTAGAATGGTCAGAGTGATGACCAGATCAGGAGCGAAGAAAAAACCATCCTTGCTGAATTCCACAATGTCCTTTCTTGTGAGGAATCCTTCTGGTGATAAAAATTCCAGAGCCTTATGGCTCAAAGAGGGAGATTCAAATACTAATTTTTTCATGTTTCCACCCTCAGGAATAGAAGCAACAATAGCATAAAGGAATTGGTCAAAAGTGATGGCTCATCCACCACTGACATTGAGGAAATCAGAGACGAGGTTGTTTCTTACTTCAGTTCTCTCCTTGAAGATGACAACTCTTGCTTGGCCTCTGCTCAAGCCTCCATGCTTCATCATATCCCCTAGTCTATCCCTGAGGATGTCAATATTGGCTTATTAGCCCCATTCCAAGATGAGGAAATCAAGAAATCCCTCTTTTCCATGAACCCTAACAAAGCTCCTAGTCCAGATGGCTTCCCTCCTCGCTTCTTTCAAACCTTTTGGGACATAGTAGGTCAGGACATATGTGATTCCATTAGATAATTCCAATCCTCCAAAATAATCCTGTGAAGTTTCAACTCCACCTTCATAGCCCTCATTCCCAAAAGCCCTTCAGCCAAAGCTATGACTGACTTCAGACCCATCAGCCTCTGCAATGTAGCCTATAAGATCCTAACTAAAATCATTGCTAATAGGATGAAAAATATTATGCCCAACCTCATTGATCCTTGCCAGGGTAGCTTTATTCAAGGTAGATCCATTCTGGATGGAGTCATCACCATTCATGAAGCTTTGCACTCTACTTCCCAAACCAAGAAATCTGCCTTTATCCTCAAGCTTGATATGAATAAGGCCTATGATAGAGTCAACTGAAATTTCCTTCTAGCCATCCTTCTCAAGTTTGATTTCCATCCTGAGTGGGTAGACCTAATCAAAGCCTATATTTCTTCGCCCTAGTTTTCTATCCTCATCAATGGATCCACTACTAGGTATTTTTAGAGTAGTAGAGGATTAAGACAAGGGGATCCCATTTCCCCTCTATTATTCATCATTGTTGCAGAATAATTGGGAAGGACTATCAGAGTAGCTTGCATAACAGGTCTTATTTCAGGAATAATAGCCTCATCCTAGACTAATCCTATTTTACATCAATAATTTGTTGATGACACCATCCTATCCACTCAAGCTTCTATGTTTGAGGTGCAGGTAATCAAATACATTCTCCACCTGTATGAAGAAGCTGCTGGGCAGAAAGTGAATTTCAAAAAGAGCAAGCTTTATTTCCTTAATACCCCCATCTAGAGATAGATTAAAATTACCAAAATCCTTGAATTCTTGGTGGTAGGCCTCCCCACCACTTATCTGGGCCTCCCATTATTTACTGGCCATCCTTCAGTGCCCATGTGGAACAACATCATTGAGAGGATCCAAAAGAATTTGGCTAGTTGGAAAGGTAATATTTTATCCCAAGCAGCTAAAAGCACCCTCATGCTAGCTTCCCTCCAAATTATTCTTGTGTACTTCCTCTCTATTTTCAAGGCTCCTATTGTAGTGTACCACAAAATTGAGCAAATTCAAAAGAACTTCTTGTGGTCTGGGACTAAAAATAAATAATTCCTGCACCTCATCACTTGGGATAAAGTCTACAGGCCAAAGGACAAAGGAGGAATTGGGCTTAGGAGAATCCACTTTCTAAATCTAGCCCTTATGGCCAAGCAAGCCTAGCGGTTGGTCACTAATATCCAAAATGAGTGGACAAGCATAGTTCAAAGGAAATATTTGCAAGTTACAAGTTTCTTCAGTGATAATGCCCCTACAATAGGTTTAGCTTTTTGGAAATCCATCATTAACACCAGAACACTTTTTAAGAAAGGCTTAATATGGAGGCTCAAAGATGGTAGAAACATAGAATTCTGGAAGGACAAGTGGCTCACTGATAATCCTCTCATTGAAGACCCTCTTCTATCCAGATTGAAATCCTATACAGACCTTATGATAGGTTATAGAGTCTCATATTTCCTAACTATGCAGGACAACAGAGCCAAATGGAAATTCATTCGATGCAACACTCATCTGGTTGAATCCACTAGCATGAATTCCCTCCTACACTCCACCATTATTCCCATCGACAATCCCAAAGATCTCCTTATCTGGGAACCTTCTAAAAGTGGTGAATTCACTATCAAAACTGCCTACCATCTCCTTCTTGAGGATGAGGAAATTTTTCTCCCTTGGAAACTAGTGTGGATAAAATCCCTCATTCCCAAAGTCTCCTTCTTTTCCTAGCTGACCATTCAAGAAAGGATCCTCACTATTGATAATCTACTTAAAAAAGGACTCATCCTCCCTAATAGATGCCCATTATGTTCATCTGCATGGGAATCCCCCAACCACCTTTTCCTCCATTGCCCTTATTCCTCCTCCATCCTTGATTCCATTTTTCAAACCTTCCACATTCTTTGGGCCAAGCCTTGTTCTATCATTGACATTTTCCTCCAGTGGCCCAATCCTTACCATAATACCCACCTCAATTTCCTCTAGAAAATTTACCTCCACCATTTTTTGTGGTAAATATGGCTTGAGAGAAACCATAGAATCTTCACCCAACTTTCTACCATCCCTGAGCTAATTGCTAGAAAAATTCTAGCTTATGCTAAAGAAAATACCACCCTCATTCCTCCTTCTTCTTGTCCTACCTCTAGTTTTGAAATCAGTCTAGGTAGATCCTTAAACCTTTCCCTGGAGGTCTCTCAAACTTGTCATAATCCTAAAATTGATACTAAGTGGATTTCCCCACCTATAGGTTGGTTCAAGTTGAATTTTGATGGGGCTACCAAAGGAAATATAGGGAAAGTAGGAGCGGGAGGCATCCTTAGAAATCACCTTGGAGAAGTCATCCTTGCCTATGTTGAAGGTTTAGGAGTGTAGACTAATCATGTAGCTTAGGCCAAAAGCATGTGGAGAGGACTTTCCCTTGCTAGAAATTTTTCTAATAGACTAATGATTGAAGGAGATTCCCTCAATATTATTAGTTATCTCAAAAATAGGAGCAATCCTTCTTAGAGGGTCAGATATTACATTGAGGATGCCATGAGGATGATCCTTGAGTTACAGGAAGTCATTATCCAACACTCATTCAGAGAAGCTAATAGTGTTATGGATAGGTTGGTGAATTTGGGAGTTCATGCAGATAACATCCTTACGTGGACTAATGACATTCCTCATGAAGTTCAAATCATTGTGGACCAAGAAAAAGTCCAAGATGACATTCCAAATGACCATCTCCAATAAGGCTAAATTTTTTATTATTAAAATTCGGCCCATCCTAGTGGTGGTACCCTATGTTTGAGTCACATGGAGAATTTTAAATGCTAGAGTTCCCTCTTCAAGATCCATGCCAACTTGGACCACATTTCAATTTGGATGACCTTAATCAACATTCCTTGTCACATGCATAATTTCTCCAAGGTGTCCATTAAGTCTCGTGCCTCCTTGGGATGTGGTAAATTTTGGATCATCACCACTAGGCACCCCTAAAATGTGTTTGTTTGGTGGGCCCATGATGGTGTTAGTTTCAAATGCTCAACCACCTCCAATGCCAATTTCAAAATTTATTTTTTCTTGGTAGATGCACCAATGAGATGGTTTCCCTTGCAAGGAGTGGCTTCGATTTCCATCCCTACGTGTATCTTCATAAGCACATGTGTCCCCTCCATTATTTTTATGACTGTATTTGTTCCACCAGCCTAGCACCCCAGTCTCCCCATGCCTAAAGCATTCCCCTCCACTGCCTCCCCTAGTTCTTCGTAGTGTTTCGTGCTGGCTCTGTCCTCAATATTTTTAGGATTATCAAGGCTAATTTTATCAACTCTACCAATTCCAAAGCCTCATCCCCCTATTTTTGTAGCTTCCCCATTAAGATATGGATCCTTCCAGAATATGCCAAGCATCTTGTGTTTTTTAATCGAGCTCTCTCTACCTTCAGTTGTAAGAATTCAAACCTTGCTTGGCCTTCCCCTGCTACTCCCATCCACTGTCTTTCTCTTAGAAGCCTCATCATGAATTTTATTGAGCCCTCTAAGATGGAGTTAGACCATGTAGCTGAGAGCATCCTCACTGAAAGAGGCTTTATTCCCTTCTTCAGTTTATTTTCTAGGAGTGACCTCGACATCACCATGCAATTCCTCAAGAGCTGGGATGGCGAGAGAGTGATGGTTCATGGAAAGGACTACCTCATCGATATCAACCTATTGGCTACCATCATCGGGAAACTAGCCAAAGGATACTTGATCCAGAGGGAAAAGCATAACTAGGAGGTTGAATTAAAATAATTCAAGGACCATACTAAGTTGTGCAAGTAAGCCAAGGTGGGAATACTCCGAACCGACCTACCCTCTCCCTGGAATGTAGTAATGAAACCGGTAATGCAATACTTAACTGTTGATGATCCTAGTAAAATCTTGTGTAGCTTTCATTTTGCATTTGTTAACCATTTTAGATATGTGAATCCTCTAAACATCCCCTAATTTATTTTCAACTCTGTGAGCTATTCCATTGATGCTTACCGAAAGAAAAAATGTGATGATCTCCCTTCTCGTCAAGGAATTTTTAAAGTTCTTTATAATCATTGGGTTATTCACTGTCTATCTGGTTTAGCCCCTCCTCCCACCCCAATTGCTCCTACCAAAGACAAGTCTAGCCCCATCCCCAAGCCTAGCTCATCCTTTTCCTCATCCCCATATCCATCCTTAGCCACCAGGAAAATAGCCACCATTGAAGCTGTTAGGGAGCTTAAAAAAGTGAAAAATGAAGAGCCCAAAGTCCTTGTGAGATTCTCTCACCGTCTGAGGAACAAATTTGTTGATGACCAGAAGAAGATCCTCGAAATTGAGTCGGATGAGGATAAAAGTGCTAACAAAAACCATATTCTATAGTAGTTAATCATTTCCATGGCATCCAAAGGCATTTCCCATTTAGATAGGGCCATTTTTGAGGTCAAATATGTGGTGGAATCCTTCACGATTTTCTGCAATGCTCTTCATATTCTATTTTTCTAGGAGGAATTCGTTGAACCTACGTAGGATGAAGCCAAGACCATCGAGGCCAACATCAAGGATGAGGCTAAGGATAAATATCAAGATGACGCCAAGGATGAGGATTCCAAGGAGCACAGTGAAAATTCTTAACAAGTATTTTCTATCTGGTGTTGTTTTAGGGTCTTCCACTCAGGGAACCCTTACCTCTTTTTCTTGTCCCTTCTTTTTGCTATGTTTGGGTTGCATCCCTCTTTTGGATTATGTAGTTTGGACCAACCAACCTCTTAGGCTATTTTTGTAATCAGGTTCCAGAATTCCTATCAAAATCCCTTTTTTTAATATAATTTAACTTATAAAAAAAACATTGGTAGGGAAATAAGGGACCATTGTAGCAGAAAGGGGAAAAGAGGAAGTAAGATTTGAATATGTATTTACAGTAGAAATGACAACAAAAATAAAGCTAGTTTCTATTGTTTATGGAGGGGTAAATGGTAATGATATTGTCATTGTTACTGGGGATAATGATGATGCAAAAGTTGGATTTATGAAATATGGATATGGAGATGATAATTTGGGGCTCTCTATGATATTAAGTGGAGAACTGACTGAATGTAAGGGGGAATGTGAATGATGTAGACTTGGTTGAGTGTATTTTTTTTCATATGAGGATAATTCCACAACATTATTAACTCAATAAGGGGAATGATATTTCTCTACAGAATAAGTAGGAGAATAAGGGGAGAATGAGTTTAGAAATCATACCTAAACTTGCTGCTATAGCCTGATGGAGAACTTCTTCAACGCTTTTCTCCCTATATTATTGAATATTTGATCTATAAAATGTTGTGGGAGATTGTGTTTTTTAGGATAATTAGAAGAAAAGAAAAACTTTCTTACAATAGAGGTGTCATGAGTTTCTATTATTGATAATTCAATATAATGAAAACAATCGACCATATTCTTAAATCAACTTCAGGCATTCAACTTGCAAAAGAAAATCAAGAGAAAATTTGTTGTGGATATTTACCTGCAACAAAAAATTATTAATCCATAAAAATATCTCAATTCAACACTATCATTACCCTCAATTTCTCAATTCCTCTCCCTGATTCATTCCCTTGATCTCTCCCTGCTTATTTTTTCTTTCTTGATCTCTCTCTACTTCTTTCCCCTCGCTTGGGAGATGGAGCACATATATTTATCATTCTCGTGAGATAACAAATCTAGGAATTTGTTGAGCAATTTTAATTAGATTAGAAAATTACTAATTTAAATTATTTGTTGACCCAATTTAGGACTAGAAAATCAATAGGAAAGATGCCTTCTGTTGAAACGATCTTGGAGCCAAAATCAAATAAATTTTATAAAGTTAAATGTGCATTTTCCCATGAATTTCGTGACAACTAGACATGTACATAGTGTTTTTGCAGTTTGAGAGATCAAACAATATCGAAATTGGACATATAATATGCTATTGGAAATATTTTTTCAGGCCCTATCCAACGGTATAAAATATGAGAAGAAATGTGATTATTTGATAGGGTAAAAATTATCTTGAAGATAATATTATTTTTTTAAGAGGGAAAAATAAGGGTTTTTGAGAAAAATGAATCATCTTAATGGGTCAATATTTCATGTCTATAGATCCATCAGGTCCATGTGAATTTTAGTTATGGCTGCTATATATTTTCTTCTACTCAAAGCATAAACTACTTTATTCTCCTTTCCTTTTATGTATTCAATATCGAAATCATACTCAGCGAGGAATTCCACCCATCTTCTTTGTCTCGCATTGAGTATTGGTTGGGTGAATATGTATCACAGACTTTGATGGTCATTTTTTAATTCAAAGGGTCTTCCCACCAAGTAGTGGCACCAAACATTTAAAGCATGCACCACTGCAGCTAGATCTAAATCATGCGTGGCATAATTAACTTCATGCTTTTTGAGCTTCCTTGAAGTTTATGCCACTACTGACTCGTCTTGTGAGAGTACCCATTCCAAAATGTCTATTGATGCATCAATGCATACTAAAAAGTCCCCTTGTGTATCAGGAACCTTTAGTATTAGTGTGGTAGTAAGATTATACTTTAGTAGTGCAAAGGTAGGCTCACACTTTTATGACTACTTGAATTCCTTTCCCTTCTTCTGAAGGTTAGTTATGGGTCCAAAAATCTTGGAGTAATCCTTTATATAACATCTATAGTAGCCAATTAACCCCATGAAGCTTCGCACTTCGGCCACATTAGTAGGGGGTGGCAAATTCAGTATAGCCTCTATCTTCTCTAGATCCACAAAAATTCCTTTTTCTGATATGATGTGTCCAAGATATTGTACCTTTGGAACATAGAATTCACTCTTGGCCAAATTTACATAAAGCTAGTTTTCCCTTAGCAATTCTAACATGATCCTAATATGTTTATCATGCTCTTCTATGTCTGGAGAGTACATAAGGATATCATATAGGAATACCAACACAAACTGGTCCAAGTCCCTTATGAGCACATTGTTCATTAAGTTCATGAAAGCAGCTGGGGCATTAGTTAGTCCAAAGGGTAGAACCGTAAACTCATAATACCCATACCTAGTCTTAAATGTCATCTTGTGAGTGTCTTCCTCATGAATCCTTAACTGGGGATACCCTGATCTAAGATCTATCTTAGTAAATACCTTGGCATCTTTGAGCTGATCAAATAAATCATCAATCCTAGGTAGAGGATATCGATTCTTGATTGTAGCCTTATTTAGCATCATGTAATCAATACACAATCTTAATGAACCATCCTTTTTCACTAATAAAATTTGTGCAACCCATAATGACACACTTGATTTTATCAAACCCTTATCTAATAATACTTGCAATTGAACCTTGAGTTCTTGCATTTCAAAAGGATTCATCCTATACGGGGATCTATGAATAGGTTCAACTCCTATCATAAGTTCAATTGTGAAGTCAAATTTCTGTATAGGAGGCAATCTAGGTAAGTCCTCTAGAAATACATCCTTAAAATCCTATAAAATTGGATGTTGTCTTAGTATTTCTCCTTTCTCATAGTCTTCCACTTCATTAAGTTTTACTACATACAGTATTCCTCATCTCTTTAGGGTATTTTTCAATTGCATAGCTGA
The DNA here is from genome assembly GCA_028583015.1 of Wollemia nobilis. Taxonomy (NCBI): domain Eukaryota; kingdom Viridiplantae; phylum Streptophyta; class Pinopsida; order Araucariales; family Araucariaceae; genus Wollemia; species Wollemia nobilis. Next base: position 2,012,689 of record JAQPPZ010001808.1, read on the forward strand.
CAACATCTAAGGTTAAAACAACCCTTGTTTTCTATGAATTCTTAGTCTCCTCCTGCCTTCTTCTAAATACTCAATCCATTGATCTTGAAAATTGACTAAGGATTTATGATCCTGTAGCCAATCCATCCCTAGGATCACATAAAATACATGTAGGGGAGCTACATATAAAAAAAATTCAGTAATCCCATTAGATAGAGTAAATTCTACCATAGGATAACACTGGTTCACCGAGTAGGTCTTCCCAAAACCATACTCAACCTTCCACCTTTGAGCTAAATATCCTGGCAATTTTGACACATTCCTTGCTATGCTAGATGAAATAAAACTGTTAGTGGCCCCACTATATATTAAAATGTTTACTTGCTTATTAAAAACCTTACCTTTCACAAGTAATGAGGTGGCTTGTCCCTCTAGTTTTTGCTTCCCAGTTGTGGCATAGATCCGATGTTCTAGTTCCTTCCCTTTTCCATTAGTTGTGCTAGTACCTACTCTATATGGACACTGATTATAGCAATGAGGTCCCTAAAAAATTTAGCACCCTTCCTTGGGTCCTTGCTATTTTTTAGGTTTTTGATTCTCAGTTTTAACTGTTGGACCTAGAGCTTGCAACTTTTGTGGTTAAGGTTTCTTATTATTGGGTTTGTTATCCTTCCTATGAAAGTTCTTCTTGAAATTCTTCCAATTTCCATTAGGTTTCTTCTAAGTATTTTGGGGGTTCTTAGCCTTTCAATATTGATAAGCCTCCCATTTTACAAACCCATCACTATTCCTCTTCTTTAGTTGCTACCGAGCATGCTCAGGTAGGGTGTTGTATTTATAACAAAAGTGTGACTCTGCTTTATTTTCTAGGTCATATACCTTTTGCAATGATTTAGGTTCCTGCTTTATCTTAGACTCCAATACAAGAGTGAACTTGTAAACCTGTATTTTCTCATTATAAACACATACATATTTAAACAATCTTACCAGCTTCTTGTAGTACACCTCAACTATGTTGGTTCCTTGTTTTATACTGAAAAATTCTTCAAACTTTAAGGTATAAAAAATCTCTGTTAGGAATCTCTTCTCAAATATGTTTGTAAATTCTTCCCATGGAGTGTCAATAGGTTCAATATTAGTTTCCTCATACTGGGTTTCCTACCATTCTAGATCAGCCACTTCCAGGTTTATCGTAGCCCAATTTTTTTAGGTTCCTGATGAGTATCCTTTTACTGTCAAGTGAACTTCTACTTCTCTCAGCAATGATTCCACTGCATCCTCTTCTTCCTCCTGATCAAACTTGGAGATACTAATATTTTTCATGTCCCTAGATATTTCCTTTTCCACTAAGGCTTTGGATTGCACTTGTTTTGCAGTTAGTCCACTATCTAAACCAATCTTTGAGCCTCAAGCTTGTGAATGGGTCACAACTATTTCCACCAATTGTCTTATCTGATCCTGCATAACAGTGACCATAGTGATGAGATCTTCTACATCCCTATTGGGGCTTATTGGTACCCCATCATGGTTTCCTTCATTGACATTACTTTGTTGATTTATTCTAGGCGTAGGCCTACCTCTTCTCATATTAGGTGGCATCTTAACCTTAATCCATCCAAGAAAGAATATTAGATTACATTTTTATCTTAATATGTATCTCTAATTCAAGCACTTTGTTAAAGTAAAAGTACCTTATCTAAACTAATAAATAGTTATAGCATTAAATATTGAATGGTAAATCCTTATTACTTTAAATAATATTACATTAACTGCATCAAGGATATCTCCCCATAATTATAGTATATATGAGCATAAGTAAGTCAACATAAAATACAATTACCTATAAATTGATTCCATTTAACTCGCTTCTCCTTGCTTCCCATTGTTCTTTGAGGGTAGTAGGGGATCATGGTACTCATGGTTTAGGATAGACATACCTCTAAATGCATCTATTCATTTACTTTACCAAATTACAACTATACAAAATTCAATTATGTTTCCAACCATCTAATGCATAGTGGATATTATAAAAGATCGTTTACTTTTATCTTCACCTCTCAAGTTCCCTTAGAGATCTATCCAACATGTACTACTTAGATAAAGGTCTAAATTTAATCAAATATATTCTTGTCTTAAAGCATTAAAGTCCCATACCTTTAATCTCTAAAATAATTCTTCATTCATTCACTAAATAAAAGCCCCATAACTTCAATTCAAAGAATAAATCTAACATCCTTTTAATTCACGATTCCAATGAAATCTAATACTATTTTAAATCATTAAAGTACCATACCTTTAACCTCTAAAAAAATCCTTCATTCATTCACTAAATCAAATCCCCATAACTTCAATTCAAAGAATAAATCTAACATCCTTTTAATTCACAATTCCAATCAAATCTAATACTATTTTAAAGCATTAAAGTCCCATACCTTTAACCTCTAAAACAATCCTTCATTCATTCAGTAAATCAAAGCCCCATAACTTCAATTCAAATAATAAATCTAACATCCTTTTAACATAAACTTTGTCCTCAACTTTATAACATATTATGTTTTCTTTTGAAGCCTTTTTAGTAAAATCTACATCATAGACTTACTAATCAAAGATTCACAACCTTAATTTTAGATTCATAACCTCAATTAAATATTCACAACCTTATCTAAAGATTCACTACTTTAGTTAAAAATAACCACTTCATGATCTTACTAAACAAAGGTCTTACTTTAATTAAAATCACATAAGATAAATCTTATTAATTAAAGGTCATACTTTAATTAAAATCTCATAAGATAATTCATATTAATCAAAGGTCTTACTTTAATTAAAATCTCATAAGATAATTCATATTAATCAAAGGTCTTACTTTAATTAAAATATCATAAGATAATTCATATTAATCAAAGGTCTTACTTTAATTAAAGTATCGTAAGATAATTCATATTAATCAAAGGTCTTACTTTAATTAAAATATCGTTATTAATCAAAGTTCTTACTTTAATTAAAATATCATAAGATAATTCATATTAATCAAAGGTCTTACTTTAATTAAAATATCATAAGATAATTCATATTAATCAAAGGTCTTACTTTAATTAAAATCTCATAAGATAATTCATATTAATCAAAGGTCTTACTTTAATTAAAATCTCATAAGATAATTTATATTAATCAAAGGTCTTACTTTAATTAAAATATCATAAGATAAACCCTGTTAATCAGAGGTTATATTTTAATTAAAGTCACATAGATAAACCTTACTATAGTTCCCTAGAACTTAGACTATTATGACTTCGTGGTGGATGTGAAACAACTTCGGTAGGAAGGTCAAGCGACTGCCAAACTTAGAGCCCAAGAAGGGTAAAATTAGGTGTTAAGTTTACTCCTCTACCGCCACTACCTATCCCAAAGGGACTGAGCTTTCATAGCAATGGAACTCCCATTACAAACACATGTGGCTTCCCATTACAAACAATACTTCTCATTTAAACATAGGTGGTTTCTCATTCACGCAGTGCTTTCCATTTAAACATAGGTGGTTTCCCACTACAAGCAGTGCTTCCCATACACAGGTGGTTTCCCATATACGTAGTGCTTCTCACTTAGACATAGGTGGTTTCCCACTACAAGTACTCCCACTTAAACACAAGTGGTTTTCCACTACAAGCAGCACTTCCCATACACATGTGGTTTCCCATATACGTAGTGCTTCTCACTTAGACACAGGTGGTTTCCCACTACAAGTACTCCCACTTAAACACAGGTGGTTTTCCACTACAAGAAGAACTTCATATACACAACACTCCTACTTAAACACAGGTGGTTTCCCACTACAAGTAGTGCTTCACATACACAACACTCCTACTTAAACACATGGTTTCCCACTACAAGCAATTCTTCACATACACAACACTCCTACTTAAACACAATTGGTTTCCCACTACAAGCATTACATAATATTTAAACACAGGTGGTTTCTCATTCATGTAGCACTTCACAGATAGAGAGAACACAGCGGAGAGGTATTTTTTATTTTTTAAACATAAAGAAGGCATACAATACCTTCAAAAAGCTTGATGATGGTAAGGCCCAACTACCATGCATCTAAAACCACAAATGAATCTCACGAAATGCCCAAGACCGAGCTAGATTCCCACTTCAGTTTTAATTAAAAACAATAAGGTTTACAAATCTTTTGAAAAAGATTCATCACACTATAGGGGGGTTTAAAAAAGTTTCACTACTCATTAATTCATCATACCAAAAGCATTTATAAATGAATAAAGCTTTAAAAACCTCCAACCCTAATACTCCTACGAGATAGAATCCGATGGCATCCTGGTTACTTCTCCTCCTTTGCCTATTGCACACTCTTGTCTCTCCCAGATCGCCTGCTCTGCATCTCCCTCTATTTTTCTCTCTCATTCCTCTTTTTCTTCCCCCTTACACCTTATGTGCTCCTCTATTCTAGGTGGGCCATCCACCATCCTTCCTTCTTGAATCCTGAGCCAACCTCAATCCCCCTTTTCTTCAATGCTTCCATCCCTAATCTTATATTTCCTTGGAAATTAATAGCACCCTAGGTTATTTACGTAGATTGCACTATATAGGGGAAAGGGATATTTACATTATTAAAATGAAGAATGGTACCTTTTAATAAAATATCTCTTACATGATATTTTTTTACCATTTAAAATATATTTCTTTTATTTAAAACAATTCCATAATTGCTTTCTTTTATTTAAAATAAAATATTTCTATTTATTCTTAAATATATTTTTCATTCATTTCATTTAATTAAAGTCTATTAATGAATTTACATTATCATTAAAATTATGTTCTTTAATTATTTTAAATGAACTTCCATTTATTAATTATAATGAAGTTTACTAATGAGTTTAAATGAATTCATATCATTATTTAATCAAAACCTCATTAATTAATTTAAATGAATCTTCATTTATCATTTAAATTTAATTCACTTTTCTTCATAAAAATATGCTCTATTATCACTTCAACATAACAATTTACTTTATGCATCCACATACATTTTGTAGTTGTTCTCCTATTGAAATTCCAACATTATGCTACCTAAGCCATGATGTAGTAGAGAGCAATCAAATTTATAAAACAACAAAGAGGGAATCTTTCCATCAACCCAATCACCTATCTCAGCCAAAGGTTTTACAATAGGTACTAGGCTATCAACTAAGACTCAAGGTGATCAATCATTGATGATTATCCCTTCCAACAATGCATTCCTGTATGAAGGTATCTATCCATGTTACCTTTGAGTACCTTAATCATAATTTACCCTTATCTTAAGTACCCTCGTTTTTAGTGGATGCTTATGCCTTCTACACTTACGAGTGTACCTGATCCTGCATACTTGGTAATATGTTAGCAATAACATGTCCTTATAAATAACCTAAATATCATATAGTTGGTTCAATTGTTCAAACTAGGTATTACCACATCATAGGTTAATACATTGTTTCTTCATGCCAAATAGTCCGCTAGGGAGGGTCATGGCAGAGAGGTGTCATATCTTTAGGAGGGAAAATAACTTCATGAACTAAGATAGTAAAAGGAATCGAGAGTTGAGTAACTAGGCCAAAAACCATTCCATTGTGAACTTTATCCATGAAGGAATAGTTAGGTGGGATGTTTCGATGTGGGTCCTTCAGAGGAGGGCCCCAGAAATTCCTAGTTTTTTATGACCATCATCCCCATTAGTGTCCTTAGTACCATCATAATTGAAATCCTAATCGCCTATTGGATGACCACCTAAGGGATACTCATAACCATGGTTTTGGCCATGTATTCCTGCAATGCTCTCGTGCCCACAAAGTTCCAATTTTTGAGAGTCTACCATTGCTCAAAGGTTCCAATTTCTTTCTATAAAACTCGATTTGCTCCAAAATTGAATTATTGGCACAATAGAGAAACAATGAAACTACCAATATCGGTAGGCTCATTCAAGGTTTCTCACATCCATATTCTTCAACTTGCTTAGGGTTTCCTAATTAAAAATCTGGATTTGGGTTTTTCAAGGGTTCTATTTTTTTTATTTCAACTTTCCGTAGATTTCAAACCAATGACCTTCATCCTGTTTCAGGTCACCATTATTCCACCTACGATCACACTACCCAACCGTTGCTTTCTTGTATGTGAAGGTCACCACCTTTATTTGATTATGAATATAAATGCTATATTTTATAATTCTAAATAAAATGACTACAAGTTCAATAAATGGATGCATAATTCTAAATGGGTTGCATGTGCCATATTTACAAGTGTCAAAATATATTTATTGTTACTTATGACATTTACTAAAGAAAAAAATTTATATAGATATGTTTATTTACAAGTATAATGTTTCTATATATAATGTACATCAAATGATATTTTTTGGGTTTTCTTAAAAAAACATCTATAAATTAGTTTGTATATAGGGTGTATATGTTATCCATATAGTACCATTTTACTTCTTTTAATGTGAAGTTAAGGATAATTATAAAGATAAGATTTATATGTCTCCCTATCTATCTATCTATCTATCTATATATCTATATATCAAGCTATATATATCTATATATATATAAAAGTAACACTACTTATCTTGGCTAAAAAAGGTAAAAGGAGTTATGCATATATTATTAAGAGCAATAAAAGTTATCATGAATGATATAAGGTGTTAAATATAATGCTACATAAATAAATATGCTTTAAAAATTTAATTTTCTAATCAAACTTCTTTCCATTTCTTTACCATGATGCTTATTCTCATGCACTAACTATGCTACTATGACACAACTCTCAAAATTTGGTTAGCACTATTTGTAGATACTTTTCAAGTGCTACTATGACACAACTCTCAAAATTTGGTTAGCACTATTTGTATATACTTTTCAAGTGCTCGCATAAGATTGTAGTTATTTAGTGATATATTTGTGTTTTTATTAATGATACGTATGTTCTTCTTTGATGCTAATCAAGTGTAGGATGAGGGAAATAATTCATGATAAGTTGGCACTATTTAATGGTGGTAACATGATGTTGTTTTTGAAATAGTACTTGATGCTATGTTAATGCTACATCGATGCAAAAAATAAGATGTATAGCTTAGAACCATTGTAGCTTTTAAAAAACATAAAAATAGATGATTTTTTATGCTACACTATAATTAAGATGACACGATGAATGGATTTATAACCATAGAATGCAGTAATGCATTGCCCATTTTTAGTATTATATAATTTATTTCTTTTATCCTTCTTAGAATTTGTATGACTGCATTGTTAATCAAGTAACCTTACCTATGGTAAAACCATCCTATTATAGAGGAAGGGATTATTTTCTCAAAAACTATAATGATATGAGACTAATCAAGACTTTTTATTGTTAGTATTTAACTTTTTCATTTTAAATTAATTCCTATTCATCCATGGATAAAGTGTAATTATTATATGTTTATAACATAAACCACATTCCTTCTTTCAAAGTATGTTTATTAATAGTTACGACGAATCTTCACTATATGTTTGAACTTGTTTTTTTTTTTAATATCAATTATAATACATGAATAATTTTATTTGTAAAAATTCTTATATACTAGTACATTATATATAACTAATTAATGGATTTTTAACACGTCTGGTTATGATCAAAATTATATATTTTCTAGACGCATAATAAAGCAGTAAATGGATCATAAAAAAATGAGATGCAAGTTTTTTAATTCAAATAACAACACCATACCCCTTATTTATGAAGGTATATAAACTATTTACATGGCTTACAAACTAGTCTTATAATTCCTTGTAGGTATATTTTGTTAGACACATTTAAAACATGTTAAAAAAGATAGCATTTATGACATCATAGTGCTAGATATTAAATATGATGCTAGATATTCAAAAAGATAGCATTTATGACATCATATTGCTAGATATTATTATATAAACTAAAATAGTAAAACTACTTTTTGTTTTATTAATAATTACAAGTATTATTTAAAGATGTCCAATTTGATAAAGGAGATCATATGGAACATTCATTGTATTGTGTCCTAGATATTATTGATAAATTATTGATATAAATTAAAATAGTAAAGGTACTTTTTGTTTTATTAATAATTACAAGTTGTATTACTTAAAGATGTTCAATCTGATAAAGATATTATATGGAACATTCGTTCTTTTAGTATTGCGTCTGATGTGGACGAGTTTCTGGAAGTCAATGCTATTGTAGACGTAATGGTAAATTTGGGCATTATTACATAGGGATTTTCAGTATGGTGGATTTCCCAAATGAAACTATGCACTAATCTATTGATGATATTAATGTTGTCAGATGGTGGTGAATAGCCTGCATTTGTGGTGGTTTGTGTGGTGCCTCCCTAATGCATGGTGTGAGTACGAAGGAGTTAATTAAAGGTCGTATATTTTTTTATTTTGAATCTCTTTTGCCAGTTAGGAAGAACGTGGCTGAGAGGATTGTTGGGAGGGTTTCGGATATTGAAATATCTCTGTTCTCCTTGAAATTCTACCATATTATTTTTTGGTCTATGTGGTCTCCTCGTTTTTGTTTGGGCACCAGTTGATGTTGTTCGGTGATCCTTAAATGGTTTCCTTTAGAACTTTTGTTTTGTAAAATATTGTGAGGATTCCAAAGCCCTCTTTTATTAATACTAAAAAAAACTACAAGTTATATTACTAAATACAATTCCCATGTTAATTTTAATAATCATCGTTTAAAAGACATGCTATATATATCTTAAATATATATTTTAATTTATTAAATTGGTTAAATATTATTTATCTAAAAAAATCTCATTTTAAAAAATTATCATATGAAATAAAGGTCTTTCCCCTTCTTATAAATTAAAAATATTTTGTAGTAAATAAAAATAAATAAAAGACAAAGCAAAATCAAAGTAATTACCTTAAGGTTGAGTGGGATGCCCCTTATGAAAAGATCAAAAATTTGAATTTCCTCTTAATTTCAACTATTTTCCTTGTGGTCTTAAGTGGTCGTTCTATATGTATATAACACCTTGAAAAAAAGAGAACTTGAAATTTTATTATTATTTTAAAATTAAATTTTAGATAATTACTTAAAAATTATTTATAGGGTGATCTTGGGTTCTTATAATGTAGTGGAAAATTTTAACTGTTGATTTTTTGGTTGATTCTGGCTTTGGTTGGTGGGTGTGTTGGCTGGCTACATTTGTTTTTTGGGTTGTTTGCTAGTTTTGGGGATTTGGTTGGATTGTGCAACATTTCTTCTGGGTTCAGTAGTTTCATATATTTTTCTGGTTTTTCAAGGAGAGGAAAGGGCCATCTACCAACCCAAACCTGTTGGGGTGAGCTTGGTATGGTGTTTGGCTGTAGAAGTCTAATGGTGTTCCCTTGGCTTGATTCGATGGCTTGGTTGATTTGGGTGGATGGTGCTTGGATGACTCTGGTGCAAGGGTTTTCTACCAGTACTAGGTTCGTGGTTTCTTTCGAATTCGGTAATTTATTGTTGTATTTAGTTTTTTCTGGGAGATAGGACCAAATACCAACCTAAACTAGTTGGGGTGAAAGTGGGTTGTTATGCTACGGTGGCTTACGGATTTTGGTTCCATGTCTCTAATAGGTTTCCTATCTTCGACGATCTACATATATCTCTTTCTCCAGTTCCAACAGTGATGGTGTGTTTGATCCTAGAATTCTAAGGCTTATTTTTTTGGGATCTTATCCTTCTCCCTCTCAAGTGTGATGCGGAATGTTACTATCTCCTTTTTCTTGTACCTGAGATTGGTTTTTCTTGAAACCTTTTTTGTTGGCTCCAGTGGGATTTGTGGGTTAAGGGTTTCATAGAATTTCTTGTGTAGATCTCCTAGATGGTTTTTATGTTGTGGATTTTTTTGGCCAGTATTTCTAGTGTTTTTTTCTTAAACCAACTATTCTCATGAGGGGTTCTCCTATTATGTGCTTTTTTGGATAGATTTGTTGATTGTGATGACAATATTCCTCTGTTCTCCTTTCTTGTTAGGCAACAAATGCTTCGATTTGGACAATTTTTATTTGTAAATTTATTTTTAATGTAGCATTTTCATTATTTTGTTGTTTTTCTCCATTGCTTTAGATTCAAAGCACACGGTGGTTTGACCATGGGACAATCTCTTGTATTTGCTTGATAAAAATTTGTGGCTTATTTGCTAAGAGGTTGTTTCATTGGATTTTCGGGTTTGATTCGTGGAATCCAGCTCAATCTTTCTTGATGTCTTATTGCTAGATCTAAGGTTTGGGGGTACCTTTCAAAACCCTACTTGTAATAGGTTTGGGAACCCTTTTAAAACCCCTTCTATTAGCTATCAAAAAAAAAAAAATTATACGAAGATTTTTTTTTGAATTTGCATATTCGACGAATTTGGACAGGCTTTCTGAAGCTATCACATAGTTTTTTGTACAAGTCTTCAATCATTTTAAATTTTTTATGCAGCTAAAAACACCAAGAAAAGGACAAGCGTTCAATCCCACGATATCCAAAATTTTTATACCAAAAAAATTAATAATCTATTAAATTCAATAAATTAAATAACTGCAAAATAAATAAGATACTTTGTTACATAAGTTTAAGTTGGCGAGCTAAGTACTGTAAAACTATAAAGGCATATTTTTTTCAATTGGCAACCATCCAAAACAAGTCTCATTCTTATCCTTTATCATAGCTTAACCTGACCCATGTCATACCATCATTTAAGCACCATGCTTTACAATTTCATAACAATTATCAGGATCTATCTTTCTTAATTGTTAACCATACTAAACAAACCTTATTCTTATCCTCTATCCTTGCAACCGTAACAAATCTTATTCGATAATGTTAAGGTTTAATAGAAACCAGGAACCCAGACAAATCTTGCCGCAAGGCATGAAATCAAATGAAGATATTGCTTACCAAGAGACATGAAGATAAGGTGTTCCGCTTAAAGGATGGTGTACTCGTGACGATCCCTCTGTCTTCTTCGTTAACGTCAATGAATCTACGGTTAAAACAGCCGCACCTGGTCTACAAAATTTTGTAGGAGAATCAGGAAATACAGTGGAACGAGTTTTTTTTTTGAGACATGCCCTACCATGCTTTGAATTTAAGTTTTTCAAAAAAAACTCAAAATTTTAACCATTAAAATATACTAATAAAGCATATCTCGAAACAGTAAAACTTTAAAACAAAATAAAAGGGTCAATTAATATTATACATATCTTTGATTGAAACTTAGGTTTATACCTGTGCTATTGACCAAAAAAGTTGATAAATATTAAAAATTTTATGGACAACGATGCGTGTGCTTCTACAGCCACTGTAGCTTGGCCTTTGGGGAAATAAACAGATTTGCACTTATAAAATCCAAAGATTGGTTCAAGATCATTTTCCAATCAAATATTTGCTGCCCAGTTTGGGTCAAGGAATATATGTTAAAGGTCGAAGACAATAGAAGAAAGGCAAAAGTGCTCTTCCACGGTGGCATTCTTCTTCCTTCTCAATGCATTCCGCTATCTATACGAGGCTGCAGTTCCTGGCCTACACCACATAAGGAATACAGATTATTGTGCATGATTTTCTTCTATGTTCGTTTGCGGCTTTGCACGAAGGGCCATAACGCCTTATGCAGGCAAGAATCGACGCCCTAAGTTTTGTGTGCTTCTGTTATGGCATACAATGCAATTGCAGGGACATATGGACGAGATAAGCTTTGGTAAGTCGTTCTTGGCTACATACTGTGCTTTGGCTCTCATGCCATGTCTCACACGATTTACTATTCTGTCAACATTCAATGCAAGGGAAGAATTTCACTAACCGGACGTGGGTTATCGTCGTATTTGTCGAAAGTGAACTCAAATATAAGTGTAGTTTCAGTTTAAAATTTGCATCGCCCTGTACACATTTGAGCACATATATAATGTATATGTGTACCTCTGCTTGGAGAATATACTTATGTTTTTTTTAATAGTAATTTTATTTTAATTGTAAACGATATGCAGCGGGTAAGGTAAGGTAGTTTTTAACCTCCGTGATATTGCAAATCACATGAGATGATTTTCTCCTATAAAGATGTATTTATTTAATATAAGGTAAGGTAGTTTTTAACCTCGGTGATATTGCAAATCACATGAGATGATTTTCTTCTATAAATATGTATTTATTTAATATATGATTGTGCACCTGGTTATAGAAGTTTAGTATACAATTCTATTATTATTATTATTTTTAAATATAATATATATTTAATTGTTTAATTTTAATTAAAAACAAAATCATACTTTTATGTGTTAGTGTTTGTAAAGTTAATAATTTATCAATAATAACATTATAGATATAATTTTTAAACATTATTATGGTTATAAAATTTTACATAATTTTATTTGTTTTAAAAAATAAAAATAAAAAAAATCATGTTTTTTAAATATTTATTTATTTTTTTCTATTTAATATTGCAATGGTAAAGTAAAGGTTTATTCTAGTGAATACTCAAGTTAATATAAGGGGAGGTGGCCCCTGATGTGCTCCCAACTATATGTGGGATAGGATGGCTTTTGATGTGCCCCAAACTATATGCTTTGGTTGTATGTTTCCAACAACTAAAAAAATATTTTATTTTTTAAAGAGTGAACTTTTTATTGCTATTCATATGATATTTTTATTAGTAAAAATAAAAATATATCATTGAAATCTAAAATGGTATTCAAAAGTTATTTTTTTGATTAATCACTTTTAATATGAGACAACATTTTAAACCTCACTTTTAACTCACTTTTAACATGGGAAAAAATTCTAACCTCAACAAGATAACATTAATGGAAATAAAAATATATATGAAGATTCTATGTCAATATTTACAAGACTATATATTCAAACTTACATTAAGAACTATACATTTTTTTTTTTTTTTGGCTAACCTACTGAAGTAATTAAGATTTATGATTTTGAAGTAAAATAATGGTGATTGAATTAGTCTTAAATATAAGTTAATAAATATTTATTGAGGCCCATGATTGTTAATATGTACACATACCATTATGCCATATATAATTCAAAGGCTGGTGTTCATCCTTAGTAGATAAAGATACAACTCCAAGTATGGATGTGGCCACCTCCTTGATTTTGATAAACTATGTACATAAATGAATATTTTGCATTACATGTATAATGTGGACTATGTAGTTCATTCCCAATTATTGTTTGTAGATTCCTATAAATATCATCTTCAACCAAGTCCCTCAAACATGTGGATATGTTTCACCCATGCAACACATCCTATCTCCACTAAATGCATCCAAATAGAGAAAAATATCTATTTATATCCTTCAAACCTAAATCTATTGTGTACGATCTAGTGGATCAAATATGGCCACATCTAGTGTATGATTGGCCCATGCTTAAAGGATAGAATTGAGTTGAATATTATAATTACTGATTATTAGTTTAAAAGTAGATCCATAGAAAGAGATTTATTTTACTTGAATGATATTTATCTAATATTTATTATATCTGCATATTTGCACATAAGAGAATTCACCTCTTTGAGTGTATTATAAAACATTATCTTTATGATTGGAATGCATATGCAATTAATTTGGATGTAGTTATTGATTTTATATCAAAATTATCTTTTTATTTTGTTCATTTACAAACTATTGAATTATTATATTATAATTGTTTTATTTATTAGTTATTTTAGTCCAAGTGGTATCAAAGTATTAATATTGGATACCTATGGATGGATAAAGTTAGTATAATTTAGTAAGCATGCACCTATAACTAATAGTTCTAAGGAAAGAATAATTATAGTACATGTAAATTTGTCCAAATTTATTGTTATTTTATTATTTTTGTCATAATTATATTAGATAATACTATGATTTAGGATTAAGCATTTGCGATAGAAAAAATGTAAAAGTATATTGAACATGTTTGAATCCTTTCAAGGGATCCATTATAGTTTGATTTCTTCATTGTGATGATAAAAATAAGATATATATCTAGTATCTATTTGGAAAAAAATTGATTCAATATTTAAGAGATAAAGTAGTTATGGATAGCATATCTCCTAGAAATATAGGAATATATATTATTATAGAAAATATATCCTAACAAATCAAGGCAAAGACCACAAAATTCCAAAAATGATAAACAATTTTAATGCACATTGTCTTCAATACTATGTCATCATGAGTTTTAGTGGTGCTCCTTGCTTTGCCAACTAAATAAAAAATATATTATCATGTTCACAATGCAAATTATATTTTTTGTAGTAAAAATATTAATCACTATTGACTAGATTATTGTTCAATATTATCATGATATAGTTTAGTTATATTCTAGGTTGGTTTAATTTTATTAGCATTTAATAATTTATTCTAATCTTGAAACGTGAATGATGAATTAGAAATAATACTCTAACACTATTTAAGATCATGTTACAATATACCTTTTTTTTAATGAACTTAATGTCAAAACGTGTTTCTTTTACATGAGAAAATCTTCTTATATTGTTGTTAGGTTTGACCTTGTTGAACCTTCCAACCAAAATAATTTACAAATTTTATTTTATAAGGAAATTAGTTTCCCAAATATTTAATATAAGTTAAAGGGGTTAGAAAAATTAATTTCACATTCTCTTTTCTCAATTATATAAAAAATTTAAGATTACAAATATAAGATAATTAACATAATTTCATCTCTTTAACTTCCACTATACAAGAATAATACCAAAATTATAATAACAATATACTCATTTTTTAAAAGAGTTAAAACCAAAAAAATCTTTTAAATTCATCCTCTAGATATATTTTTAATAAGTCATGAAAGGAATAATGTTTTTTTTTTAAATACTAAGACTTGATGTCAAATACAAAATATTACTAATTCATATAATTTATTCTAAATTATTATGAGATACTTATAGCATAAAAATCAAACTATAATATATTTATATATGATTGGTAAAGAAAGGGGTTTTAAAAGGTACCCCAAACCTTTTGCAAAGAGCAAATAGGACCTTGAGAGGCCATAGAGAAGCACAAAAGAGGACACAACTCAAAATAAGCCTTAAACCATAGGCAAGGGCCAAAGGAAGATACAAAATATAATGACAAATAAACCATGTGGACAAAGGATGTAAATGAGAGTGACAAAACACCCAAGAAGGATTAAGTTCTTACCTTTGGACTTCTTACCTAGACTATCTAGCTCTTATTTGGGGTAGATGTTGACCATTTTATTTTTAACATATTTTATATGGGAAACCACCTCTTCAACCATCATACTAACCATTTTATTAATTCTTTGTACAAAGTCATTCAAATATTTGATTATTACATAACTGTTGCAAAAATAAAAAAAATAACGGGGTCCACATCCCAAAACCCCATTGAAATTTGAGTATTCACCTACAACCTTGACTAGGTATACCTCTAGATCTCTTCCCTTTCAACCTATCGTAGAAAACTAACCTATTACCAAAGAGTGTAATAACAATTATAGTTTTAAAAATTTCATTGTAAATACCATAGTAGAAGGTTAGAAAAATAAAACCACTTTCGAGATTGGTACAACTCGACAACTTAACCAATCATAAAACCTACAACATTGATATAAACAAGAACCCACTTCCTCACAAAAAATAAAAGAATCCTTATCTCGAAACTCAACCTTACAGGATATGAAATTCATAGGAAAAAATATGTACTAAAAGGTCATCCAAAAAAGATAAACCCAAAAATAGGACCACTCAAAATTCTCCCATCCAAATATAAAATAAAAAAAACACTTCTAGCCTAAAAGTAAAAAATAGGAAGGGTCAATGTACAGAACCAAAATAGAAACCTAGGTAAGAGAAGAATTGAGGTTCAACCAAGCACCCATGGATGAACTAGATAGAATAGAAACCCTAGATAGTAGGAAAGGGTCATGGTAAAGAGGAAATCTACCCCTAAGCACACTATAGACTCTACCATAATCATAGTTAAATCTATTGGGCCTATCACTCTCATTAGGGAGACCCAAAAAACAACTTCATAGAATAACTCAAACATTCATATCAACCAAATCAATGTCATTTTTGACCACCTTTAGAATAATAGGAGGAAAATATTGAATCCACACTATTAGCTTCTTAAGTTCCACATTGAGGTTGGTCATACAATCCACTGAAGCATTCCCTTCCCTATAAATATGTAACCTTATTAATCAATGCAAATTCATAATGTAATTCTCTTCATTAAAAAATTAAATTGAATTATGATTTTAAATTTTAATTATCTACTAAATGATCTAGGAATTAGTTATTATATTTGTATATTTAAAATTTAAGCACCTTTCATTTTTTATTATAATTTACTTCCTTATTTATTTATTTTCTTGCTATCTAATTTTTAACTAAACTAATTATTATATTCCTAACCACAATACTATAGTAGTAGATATAAATTATTCTATTGTATCCCCATGTTCATCCTCACATGGTTTAGAGGTAACTATTTTAATAAGCAAAAATTTGTAGAATTCATGTGGACTTCCTTCCCACCTTCAACAAGTAATAAACAATAGGGTCCGATCAATTAAAAATATCAATGTTCAAATCATATCAAGATAACATTATTCCTTAGATAATTGCAAATTTACTAGTCATTGCAACTCATGTTTCAAAATAGGAGATATTAGAAAGAACAATTATATCTAAGAAGTTGCATCCACATTAATTTATGTACACATGTGTACAAGGGTGCTTATATTCTTATGACTATATGCAATTCCAGTTAAATAATATAAGGAGTTCATATTTCTATCCCTAGGGTTTTTGGTTGGCATATATCATCATAGGAAAGAAATTTTTATTAAAATCTCATAATAAAAACTATAATAATGGTAATTTCAAATTTTAATTTCTTTGAAAGAAAGTTATGGAGATTAATATCCTCCAAAATTCGTATCATAATTTATTTTAGTAAAATTTAAACTCAAATATTGACAAGGATAAATTTTTCTCTAGAAAAAGTTAATTCTCACAATCAACAAGTTAAATGGAATTAATTCTATTTCAATTGAATTTAAAAATAAAATGGTTTATATAATTTTATAAAATAAGCACCTATCCAATAGAGCAACACATCCATTATTCTAAATATTTTACCTATTGAAACAATTGATTCATATATAGTCATTTCACACTTAATCCATCATATTCCATTAAACCACAATAAATATAAATTACATAAATAATACAGTATAAATTCTAGAACAATTTTTATTTGGAATTTATCTTAGTCACATATTAACCAATAAATAATGGATATTTATTCAAATAAATCAAAGTATTTAATGTTAATAATTCACCACTTCCACAATCAAATTAAAATTCTATTTTATTTAAATTCATAGAATATATGTATCAAAAATATAAAATAAAATTTGAACAATTAGATTTGTCTTTAGCACAAAAACACTATGGTAGAAATAAATATATATTACATTCTATCATATATAATGTGTAATTTCTAACAAGGTATTTACAAACAAGTCATAGTTTTCACACTTATCATAGGTAGCATTACTTGACTGGCATACAAATTTCCTATTAGAATTATATAATATCAAGATAAACTTTTGACCTAACTTGCAAGTTGTAATCTCTATACATAAATCTCCAAAAATTACTTTAAAAACAATCAAGTTCCATACAAGCTAATCCACACTTGTATGATTCAAATTTTCTACCAAGCATTATGACATATATGTTGTATTTAGGGGATGAAGCTTGACTAACCAATCTATCCTCAAACCTAATGAAAATAAATTTTATATACAAATTTGAGAAAAATTGTTACCCAACTAACATATAAATTTCAAACATCATAGAAAATATTATTTATTTGATGTGCATATGAAGCAATCTTAGAATTTTATAGCATGGATTTCTATCCCTAAAGGTGTATAATTTCACTCTGGTATAAAAAATGGTGGACCATGTCAACCATCAAACCAAAAGAAAAAAAAATAAGACACTCTCTACTCCTAAATATACTTCACGCCAATGAGACCTTGGTTAAGTTGTTGGAATATATGGATTTTGGAGCCCACACAAAGGTTCAAATCTCAGTGGCACCAAATAGTCTATATAGATCATTGTAATTTGGTTGATGTATAAGAGAAATAAAAATCCTTTCAAAACCCTACTTCTAATTAATATATAAATCTACCACTTCACCTTGTGTAGCACATGTAAGGAAGCCTCTACTATCCCTTTAATCCACCATTCTTGCAACCATCAATGAAAATAGAGGCACTTGCCATTAATGATAGGATATTTTATAAATGTATACATACATGGAACAAATAACCTTTCCCATCATAAAAGGAACCACATACATTGTATTAAAAATGATATAGACCCAACCCAGTATTGGACCCACATGACAAAATTAAATATGATGCATATATTACTATAACATAGTATCATTATTTTATTTTGTTTTTCCTTGAGAAACATTGGTTGTATTTAGGTCACCCACCCTTAATAGATTATAGCTCTCTTATTTAGAGCTTGAAAGTTTATAAACAGATTCAATTCTCATCTTAATTGAGTTTTTATAGCTAGATACCTATATCTTTTTTCATAAAAAAATAAAATTCTCAATTTTCTTTTTTACATATTCTTAAATTTTCTATGTAAATACAAATATTCTAGAATTCAATATTCTTGTTCTTGATATTCTTGTAGTAACATTCACAACACCAAAACTCCTCCTCTACTATCTATGCACTACATCTTAGTAGAGTAATATTTCCAACACTTCATATTATCATAGTCCGCTTTACTAGGTATGGATTATTAGTTTCCTTCCTAAAGCATATGTGCAAACATAAGAAAATAACTACATAAATAGTTTATAACCATCAAAAAGATTAAATTTTATGATTAAATCTTATCAATAAATACAAACATAAAAATTAAAGTATATAGAATTTATTTTAATCCCAAATAACCAATTAAATAAAAATATTTTAAAATTTGAACGAGTTATAAAATTATTTTCATTCATATTATAATAGCATTTTAACAAATCATAATGGTATTATTTTAATATAAAATTTAGTTGTCTCAATAAGTTGAAATTTCAATCCATACCCTAGACCATAATCCAACCAACAACTCAAATAATCCATTTAGCCATGAAGTCCATTTGATATCATCTTCTTCTACTTCAACATAAAAAACATCTTCTGACTTCACAAATCATAGTTTACTTTACCAAATTTGAACTATTAGTTTCCTACAATGCATTGGTATATAAATAAATCCCATGAAAATTTTTATAACTCCCTAGAATAGTGTTTTGAATTTGATCCTTTCAAAATTTTCTTGTTAGATTTAGCTAAACTTACTATTGCCTAAAACCATGGAAAAGATAATTTAACTTCATGATCCTCTATTAAAACCTCCTATTGGATAGTCTATCTGCACATTTTTTCCCTTCTCTTAACATATGTATAAACCTAATTTCTTCAAACCTTGTAACAAGGTTTTGTATTTCCATAATGATATCTTGTATGTTCTATGGAGCCTTTGATTTTATAAAATCTGCATTTATTAATATTAATGAATCACATTTCATCCATACTCTATTCCATTTCATTTGTTTATATAATTTTAATCCTTCCAATGTTACCCAAGATTTAACTTCATAATTTGTCTTAAATCCACTACTAAAAGCATAATGTGATAAAACATTGAAGAACACAAACTTATACTAAGATGGGGGTGAATAGTATAAGACCACTTTTTACTTTTATTTCCCAATCAATATTATGCAATGTATAGATAACAATATCAACAACATTAATCAAAGCAATGCACAAATCACCACACACAATAGAGACACCAATTTTATATGGTTCACCCAATGTGGGCTACTCCACGAAAAAAATATTTCACTAAAATTTTCTCAATCAATATCTTGGGAATCCTTTCCCTATTACAATGTTTATGGATCTCTTTCGAAAGGATACACCAATCCCCTAATCAATTTTATGGATCTCTATCCACTAGAGAACTCCTTTCTCCTCTTGCTCTGGCTGGTGATCTTCTAGAAGAACTATTGCCCTCACTACACTGGCTAATGGATATTTCTTCATTGAAGATACCTATCCTCACTACCCTGGCTAATGGATCTCTATCCATTGGAGACTGTCATCTTATATAATCTATCACCTCCATAAATTTATATCAAATATATACTAAAAATAGTCCTTCAATATAGTACAAATATGCTCAATATTTGTCTCTAGTCTGACACAAACCTGTCCTCAAATTAGCACCAAAATCTATACTCAAATCTACACTAAACACAATATTTTGATCTAGCACAAATTTATCCGCAACCTCTATCCTCTAATATGTACTAAACACAATCATTTGGTCTAGCACACATATGTCCTTAATCTCAATCTCAAATCAAATTTATTGTATCTGCCCCAAACCTTAACTCAAGGTTTGAACAAATCATCAATCAACTCTACTCACAAGTATACTCAAATACTTATCTCAAATATTCCTTGTAAGCTTCCACAAAATCTCACACTAATCTATCCACAAGTCCTCTCTAGAACTTTTCCAATCAACTCTCAAGTCTTCACTAAGAATTACCTCAATTCTGCTCAAGTCCTTAATAGAACTTGTCTCAATATGCTCAACAAGTCCACACTAGAACTTGTCCAATATCATAGAGACATAAAAATAATTTTTAGAGACTTAATATGTTTCTCACTCATCATAATAATCAATTATTTTCAATCACTCTTTCAGAAACATACAAAGAATTATTAGAGACTCAATATTCTTCTTCACTCATCACAATGCTCAATTATTTTCAATAACTCTTTCAAAAATATACAAAGTGTAGACACCAAAACAGCACCAATCCGATTATGTGACTGCAAACACTGATCGCTTTGACAAACACAGCCCCCGTGGTAGCCCTCAGAGGTTAAACAGTGGTCTTAACCACTTTCATAGCAATTTTGTAAGGTCAAGAAGCAATTTGGCACACTTGGACACTTTGCCTAGTATTCGTCTCACCCAGGGACGAATTCAAAATAGAATCCGTCCCACCCCAGGATGAATTCTGAATCCGTCCCTGGGTGGGACGAATTCTAAGCTTAACGGGCAAAAAGGCAAAGGGTGCCAAGTGGCAGCCCAGAACAGTCAGTTAAGGACTCCTGCCTTGCACGCATGTGTAGGTGGACAGAGGGGCCGTTAGAAGACTATCACAAAAGGCATTTATCAAAGCTCAAGTCAATGGAGGACTCCCCTCCCTCATGGGAAGACAAGACTGCCACATGGCGCCTATGGCCAACACATGGCATTTGTGCTTCCCTCCCAAAAGAGACCCCATGGGTCTATAAAAGGTGGGACTTTTCTCACCCAAAATAGACAGGTTGAAGGAGTTTTCAAGCAACGAAGTGCTGCCGAATTGAAGACCCACTTGCATCCCTTTTGGTTCACCTTCCCACATCCACCAATCTCTTTTGCAAGGGAGGTTGTTGGGTGGCCTTTGGAAGCTCGAACCTTACCCAAATCCAACGCATGGACACCGAACCAACCAATTCGCCGACCCCCCAATCCTAAAAGGTTTTGGGCCCATCCCCGGTGGATTGGCTCCAAAATCGAGGGCCAACGGTGGGAGGCCCACTTGGGCACCCCCGCACCTCCCAAGTCCTATTTTTAGTTTTTGAGCATTTTAGATTATTTTTTAGATTGCATTTTGTGTTATTAGGTTTGATTAATCCATAGCTGCAATTTTGTAACTTTTGGTCGGATTCTAGGATGTTTTGTATTGCTTTGTCGTTTCGCTAACTTGCAGGTGTCAAGGTCAAATTCCCGAGGGTGGAGGCCAAATTGGGAAAATCCGACCATCTGGGTCGTCCCAAAATGGCCCCAATTACATAACCCCCTGTTTGCGAGGCATTTTGCGAGTCTCGGGATCCGACATTGGAGCAAAGACGGGTCGGTTTCTTCAACACGAAGAATTCGTCCCACCCGGGGACGAATTACGGTCGAATTCGTCCCACCCGAGGACGAATTCCAGTTGAAGGTGGATTGGCCAGCTGCCTCGATGGCGATGGCCTTCCGGTAACTTTTCTTACCTTCGTCAAGTTTTGAAGCAATTTGGACTCACCGTATTCACTGTTTCGAGCAAATATTTACATGCATATTTCGTTAGTTTTAGAGAGCAAACGCTTTTCATTTGCAAGCGAGTGCTACCGACGTCTTGGTCATTTCTTTGCTCGCAGGAGAAGCGAGCAGAGGTGAAGAACTCATCGACATCAGCGACGGCATCATCTTGGCCCGCCCATTGCAATCGTGGGCACGCGAAAAGAGGAATCATTCAGTGATTGTAATCAAACTCTATTTGCGCTCCTAGCCCCTGAAAAGGGAGGAGACGTCATTGTAACAGAGATCAAGGGATATTAATGAAAGGGCTGTGTTTTCTCTATTTGATTGTGTCTCTTCCAATGTGTTTCTTTTCCATTTCATGCAATTTACATTTCTAGGACTTAAGCGTACTTAATTTTGAATGCAATCGCACTTGGTGTTTCCTTTGCCCGGAATCTCGTGCTTTCAGGTGGCGATCACGGTGGGACCCTGTTCCCTGGTTTTTAAAATCATAGAAACTGATCAAAGTTTTGTGTTTGTGCTTGACAGGTACATTTTTTTTGTTGCAGACTGCTATTCGTCTCTGACAGGGACGAATTCTTTTCTGCAATTCGTCTGACCCTGGGACGAATTCAAATTCGTCTCTGGGAGGGACGAATTCTGTTCTGCAATTCGTCTCCCAGAGGGACGAATTCCTGTCTGCGGATTTTTAGAGCAGAAATTCAGAGACAACAGGAGCAGGCAGAGAAGAGGTAGGGATTTTCATGATCTCTGTTATATTTTTCTGTTTCTGTTTCTGTTTCTTTAATTGTTTTCATTTAATCCTGCATTGCATTAGGAAAAGTCATGTATGCTAGTTTCATTTTTGTTGAATAAAACGAATCCCACACACATCACGAAACAATTTTAAACCAAGGAGCTGGTCGTAAGACCCCAGACCCTTGATCAAGACCATTGGTGGATTTAATCACCACCTTGGCTTGATTTGCATCCATTTCCCGATTGTCAACTGTTGTTAGGCGTAAATCCTGACGAAGACAGACCGAGCGTAGCTGGGGTGATTCCCATGCGCGCGAGGATAAGTTTTCTATGGTAGGTGCCATTAACAGGACAATCCCCCTTCCGTACCGCCTACGTACCACGTACCTTCTGCTCTCACGTACCTATAGTCTCCCTCTCGTAAGGGCGGGTATATAGAGAGGTTGGTATATCGGCTTGGCTGGTATATTGAAGGGGCGACCTTTTTGGAGTTATAAGAGCCTACATGATGCATTTAAACGTTCTACAAAACCTACAAAAACAAAACAAAACATCAAAATGCACTAAACCAATTTAGGACACACCAAGAATCCTTAAAAGAGATAATCACGGTTTTGTGAATGTGTGTGTTTAATTCTGCTTAGTGTAGACAAAAAAAAAGAAAATCATAAAAACGAGATAAAAACTTATTTAGATAGCATAGAAGCACCGCAATGGTGTACACCCGCAAGTCAATCCCAATCAAGGGCGAAGCTCCGGAAGGTACACAAAAAGCGAGCACAAGTCGCCTTCACTTCAGTCCCGAGGATTTGGTCATACCGCCTTATAGGTCAAACCTACAAAAGAATCCAATTCGGAATCCTCGGTGGGGTATGCCTATTCAAAGCAGCCCCTTTCGGGAAGATGCCTTACATGTAGACCTTGACATAAATAGAGAATCACCTCTTGAAGTTAGGCATGAGTGGCCACCGCGCAATGAAGCGCTAAACAGGCACACCGTCCATTTAGAGGGGCAACGTGGATATGGCATCCCTTCTTTACCTCTCATCAGAACAGAGAGACCAAATCCAGAGCGTAGGGTTCCTCACACAGGGCGACCTAACTCCGCTTGCCCCTTACGCACCTATGAGAGAGAATATGAGGAAGATCATCGCATTCCTCAAGGACAACAACATACAACTCGGGAACCTTATGCTTCTGCACCAACCGGATATCATGATCACCCCTTGAGGCCAGAACCTCGAGCACATACCGCCTACCTCGACAGAGGGAAGCGACCCCTTGAGATTTTAGAGCATCAAAACCGAGGTAAACCCATAGGAGGAACATTTGAACCTTCTGAACAAAATAGGGTAGATCAAATTGACCCGACTGTCGCCAGATATACCATCCATCAAGCCCAAATCATGCGGCTTAAACAAAGTCAGCAAGAGATAGAGTATCAATACCGCTTGGATAAAGAACGCATGCAACGCGAAGCGGATGAGTTACGCTATGAAATACCTGAGAGGGGGCCAACCCCTCGCATCCAAAGAGCTGAACAAGTATGAGAGGCGTAATCCGTTGGTGCAAGACAAGTCTCCACGACCTCGTCAAGCTCGGCCTCCAAGACCCCATAGATTCGAGAGGGAGGCAACTCCCCGAAACAATGATGGGTACCTTCAAGAAGAGCTTGATCGGGGTCGCGAGTTTCGCCCAGAGACTCCTCAAGAATTTTATGAGGAGTATGAACCGGAAGAGGAATATATTGAAACTCCCCATCAAGGCAGGAAGGATGCCATTCGGCCACCCCTCCATAGGCCTCCAGTTTACCGTAACTTGCAACAAGAGCGAACAAGAGAGGAAGAAATAAAATCTTTCGATGCATACCAAGCGCTATTGGAGCGTGGAGACAAAAGCTGCTGGGCATCAAAAACCCACATTACGTCTACTCCGCAACAATCCGGTGCATCCCTCAGTGCCTACACCTCTTTACCCCGAACACTTCAAGTTGCCTCAATTGGCAGTTTTTAAAGGTGAAGAGGACGCACAAGAACACGTTACACGATTTCTAAGCCAATGCTTCGGCATCCAAGATAATGACGCATTATTGCTTAGAACATTCATAACCACATTCGCAGGCCCCGCCTCGGATTGGTTCACACAACTGCCCAAACACAGACATAAGCAGCTTAGATCAGCTAGTAGATGCGTTTCTTGAACGTTTCGCCTTCAACACAAGGAAGAAGGCATCACTTAGTGATCTTGCTAGCCTTAAACAATTTGAGGAGGAAACAATGGCAGCGTACGGGAACCGATGGAGAGCTTTGCTTTCTAAGTTACCCTACCGTCCTCCCATGTCGGACCTCACGCAAATGTTCACAAAAAGTTGCTTAAAATCAATCTCCGGTCTATTGTTACTGCGACAATATGACAACTTAGAAGAAGCTTTGGCGCAAGCCAGAGTCATAGAAGAGATTAAGATAGGCGAAGGCGCAATTGCCAAGCCTAAGAAGAAAGAGTGGAATAAAACCACTAAAACCGGGACAACGCAACCACAACACGCTGCAATCAACCAAGTTGCGATAAATGTCCCCGCGCCTGTGCAAGAAACGCAGCCTCAAAAGGCTAACTACCAGCAAGTGCCTCCTGCTTACGAAAGAGATAACAGAAGACAGGAGCAGTATCAGCAGCGTCGCCCTAGGCGACAATTCACCCCATATGCGGAGTCTAGGGACTCCTTATTTGACCGCTTGTCAGCGGAAAATTTAGTTACTCTGCTAGAAATCCAAATTTTTGACCCTAACGTTCCCAAGCCTAGGGGGTATAGGGAGGAATTGTATTGCAGATTCCATAGGCGCAGAGGACATGACCTAAATGGGTGCTGGAAATTCAAAGAACTAGTCCAAGATTTGATCGACAACAGAACATTGGTCGTGGACAACCCCATCGCACCAAACAACCAACAAATGGGGGTATTCAAGGACCCCTTGCCTGCCCACGAGGCGCAGACAAAACCGCTCCAGATTAACGAGGTGCGACAAGATCTTCCCGCGCAAGGATTTGTGGGAATGATTAGCATTGTAACAAGGAACATAAAATACCCAACAAGCTTGCCCCCGAGGTAGCTGCGAGGGAAGTTCCGTCGACATCGCAGCCTCAACAACGCCCAACGCAGTTACCTCCGCCTAGACCTGAGGTCACGATACGAACCAAACTCACGCAGAGTTTGCGGACCACGTCGGCTAGGCTGTCCATCTACGAGCTTATTCAACAATCAGCTCCCCATAGAGAAGCTCTTATGGACATTTTAAAAGCCATTGAAGTACAACCCCACGAAGCAAATTCTTTCAACGCCTTCGTGGGACATGTGAAACAATGTACGGAGCCTGTCATCACATTCAAAGAAAACGAGGTCAAAACGATATCAAATGACATGCCGGATCCACCCCTGCACGTTATCGCGCGGGTCAACGGGATCCCGTACAAGAGAGTGCTGATAGATACTGGCTCGTCCAGTAACATCATAACCACTGCAGACGTTAAAGCATTTAAAACTGCCAGCCTCTCACATCACCGCTTCCACGTACACACCTGCGAGCTTTTAACGATGCAATTTGCTCGACGATCGGCACGGTTGTTCCGCCTATACGGGTAGGACAAAAGTCAATACCCACACCGTGCCATGTCTCGGAAGGCGAAATGGCTTATAATATACTCGCTAGGGCGGCCTTGGATCGGGGACATGAAGTGTGTCCCCTCGATCGCACACCGGTGCTTGAAGTATGCCTATGAAGGGCAAATACATGTAGTCCCAATGGACTTAGAGCCCTTCAAGTATTGCAATGCGGTACAATTCATACCTCAATCGACCCTCCCATCAACGCATTTGGATTTTCAATTAAATCCATCTAAACAGGGTCCGATACCGCAGGCACCATTGGTGGCCAACAAGGCAAAATCCCAGCCAGGTGAGACTTCATCACCTACTCCTTCATCATCAACGCCACCTATCGTGGCCCAATAGAAGGACAAGGGAAAGCAAATCATGGAAGAGGTTAAGCCTCTAGAAGAGGGGTTGCCCACGATTTCAGCGATATCAACAGAGGAAGCGCCCAACGCAACGAAAACCAAGATTCCTGAACCACCAAACATGGAATGGACTCAGGAAGGACTACCGTTTCCTCCTACCCAATCATCAACAATCACTGTTGAGATGGCAAGTACGGGCCTGGGGGAATACTTAGTGCAAAATGTTGTGGCAACCCCCACACTGGAGTCAGTACAAGACATGGGAAGACCTCGCCTTCCCATTGGAACAATCGTCCCTCTAGGCTACCCACCGAACCAAACGAATTTTGTGTATGGGGGCCTTGATCATGGTTCTGAACCATGCGAACAAAAGGAAACAGATGAAGAGCCTTTTGTCGAAAACATCAATTATCTGTCGAACCCATAATTTGCCCTAAAATATCTCGAACAATGCAATTGGCATGGGTATGGGCTAGGCAGATATGAGCAAGGGATGCGGATCCTTTGCCAACCAAGATATCAGATGCCATATGACAAGTCAGGGGTAGGGTTCAACCATCCCCCGCCATTAGACATCTTGGTTGAAAATATGCAAGGCCTAGAAATAGGCAACAGGGGGGGATTGGCACAAGACCCGTACGCCAATCCAAACACAGAATACACCTTAGGGGATTATCTCCCATGGTCTACAAACACCCCTGGAAACAACAATAATCCCTCTCCTTTGCTAGAGAGAGGTGGAAGTTCAGAGAGCAATCATCAAAGAGAACAACAACGGCTTCCGGACATTTTTCTGAAGCTGTTCCCCTTAGAGGTTCCAGATGAAATAACACAGTCTCAAAAGAATCAGGTCCCTCCACTAAGAGTGGAACAACCGCAATGGGACCAGATTAATTCACTGGAACAGGAAGAGTCCTCAATGTCGCAAGCAACGAGATGTCGAAGAGGATGAACAATTTTGGATCTATGAAAGCGATTCGAAGACGAAACCGAAATGGACTATCTCAGACATGCGCGACGACATCACCGCGCTCTAACTCATGAAGATCTAATGGGACAAATGGGTATACGGTTAGGACATGAATGGCACGTAGACCCAGCGAGGTGGGACCAAGTGTTAGGCCTATGGCTCCAAATTCAAGATGAGCATCGTCCACCTCGAGATCCCATCAGGACAGCAGTATCGAGGGAAGACCCCGCCTTCCTTTTCACACATAGAGATGAATTTGCACCTAGAGAGGATCCATTCGTGCCTGTTCCCGTAGAGCCAGATCCAGAGTATAGGGAACATCTAAAAGAATCAAGTCATCACACCCGTGGTTCTGGAGACCAAATTCATTCCATCCACATGATCTCCATTGATTTGACCACACCCATCCGCAATCCGACCGATCCATCATGGTCATTGCATCTAAACATGGATGCCATTGATCGGGATCGCGTCAATTCACCATTGTCACCATCAGAGTATCGGCCTTTCGGTGAAATGCTTCATTTCACCCCAAGGACAACTCAAGATATTTTTCAAGTTGAAGAGGGACCCGAGGTCCCAAACGTAGATCTTAACTCAGCTGATGATATCCATTTAATCCCAACTCCACATCAGTTGGAGGACGGATCTCACATGTCAGTCGAAGAGACGACTGACGTAGACATCGGCACAGATCCAATGAATCCACGGATTCTCAAGTCGGGGGTAAGCCTTTCCCCCGAAGAGCAAGCCGAATATATTGCCCTTCTCAAAGAGAAGAAGGAAGTTTTTGCATGGTCGTACAAAGATATGCCAGGACTAGACCCGCGACTAGTCATGCACAACTTAACGCTTGATCCAAAAATCAAGCCTGTAAAGCAAAAACTAAGAAAGATGCACCCAACAGTGGCCTTGATGGTCAAAGACGAATTGCAAAAGCCGTTGGATGCACAATTTGTCATCTGCAGTGGATTATCCGCCATGGTTGTCCAACATGGTTCCCGTCAAGAAGCCCGACGGGAGGATTCGCATATGCACCGACTTTCGAGACCTAAACAAAGCGAGTCCTAAGGATGATTTCCCCTTGCCAAGCATCGACGCATTGGTAGACGCTACAGCAGGTCACGAAATGCTCTCCCTAATGGACGGTTTCTCAGGATACAATCAAATTCGTATCAATCCTGAAGACCAACTCAAAACGGCATTCACAACGCCTTGGGGGACATTTTGTTATAAGGTCATGCCTTTTGGCCTTAAAAATGCTGGCGCTACATACCAACGTGCTATGACGTATATCTTCCACGATTACATGCACAAAACTTTGGAAGATTACATGGATGATTTGTTAGCCAAGTCTCTCTTGCGCTCAGATCATCTCGGTGACTTAAGCAAGATTCTCGATCGCCTCATAGAGCATAAGGTCAATCTGAATCCCAAGAAGTGCGTGTTCGGCGTCACATCCGGAAAACTCTTGGGTTTTATAGTCTCCAAGAGAGGCATCGAAGTGGACCCAAACAAAGTCAAGGCAATCCTTGAAATGGCTCCCCCAACCACTATCAAGCAGCTCGAAGTCCGCAAGGAAAGGTCGCGTCGATTAAACGCTTCATAGCGCAATTATCTCACAAATGCCGACCAATGAACAAACTATTGCACAAGGGGGTCACATTTCATTGGGATGACGAGTGCCAGTCAGCCTTTGACGAAATCAAACAATACTTGGCTTCGCCGCCAATATTGGCACCGCCTAGACCAGGTGTGCCATTCTACTTATACATCTCAACTACTGAGGTGGCACTGGGCGCAATGCTAGCCCGAAAGAATGAACTTCACAAAGAACAGGCTACTTACTATCTTAGCCGCACCCGGTTAAGTTACGAACTTAACTATGCATACGTTGAGAAACTCGCTTGGCAGGTGGTGTTTGCTACCAAGAGGCTACGCCATTACATGCTGAGCAACACGACGTATGTTGTGTCTAAGGAGAATCCATTGCGATACATGATGAGTCGTACTTATCATAGTAGCCGCACGGCGAAATGGATCATGTTGTTGACGGAATTTGACATTGAGTTTATTGGGCAAAAATCTATAAAAGGACAAGTCATAGCCGATCAACTAGCAGAGGCTCCTCTTGAAGACGATCAGCCTCTAGTCATAGAACTACCCGATGATGAGGTCTTCCATGTCTCGTAATCGCCAGATTCTGAAGAGCCTGAGTCTCAGGCCGACATAACCTTATTTT
Source organism: Wollemia nobilis (assembly GCA_028583015.1). Classification (NCBI taxonomy): domain Eukaryota; kingdom Viridiplantae; phylum Streptophyta; class Pinopsida; order Araucariales; family Araucariaceae; genus Wollemia; species Wollemia nobilis. The sequence continues at coordinate 2,042,857 of JAQPPZ010001808.1, forward strand.
TTGATGGTTCTAAATGCGAGCAAGGTGGTGGCGCAGGAATTGTATTCTTCACACCGCAGGGCGCTCCAATGCCCCTCGTCATTTAAATTAAACTTCCAAGTGCACCAACAACAATGCAGAATATGAAGCCTTGCTCCTAGGTCTTCGAACAACAATCGCCATGAACATCAAAAGACCGAACATCTTTGGCGATTCGCTGTTAATCGTCAATCAAGTCAAAGGGGTATATCAATGCAAATGCCCAGTTTTGAAGGCCTATAAAGCCCTCGTGGATAAATTCCTGGCAAAACTTGAGTGGTATGACATCGAGGCACTCCCTCGATCATCGAACCATTTTGCGGACACAATGGCCTCCTTAGGGTCACTAATCCCGCAAGACCTTTTCGGTGATATAACAACCATTCAGGTCAAAACCTTATCGCAACCCGCGATGGAGCGCGCAAGCTCAGACTTGACGCCAAGAATCCACATGATCCAGATCGAACCATCTTCGGATAAGTTCTTTCGAATCCGAGACTATTTGAAACATGCCAACTGGGGGTCTTTGTTCTCCCCCACTCCCATTAATAGCAACACAACGCTATTCTTACAAGTTCTATCCCAATCAGCATTTGTTAGGGAAGAACTCCAAAAGGGATTGGCTGTTCAAACCGTCGAGGTATCCGATCAACAGGATTGGTATTTACCCATAAGAGACTACCTCAAGTTAGGTAATCTACCCTTTGGATTGACGCAAGCCACAAAATGAACATTCAAACAGAAAGCGGCAAAATATGTCTTGATAGGAGACATTTTGTATCGTCGCAACTACGACGGAATTCTTCTTCGTTGCTTGGACCAGCAAGAGTCCACTTGGGCAGTCACCCAAGCGCATGACGGTACATGTGGCGGCCACTTCAGTGGTATGGCCATTGCAAAGCGCATTCTTCGCATGGGCTATTATTGGCCATCTTTAGAGCGAGATTGCTGCGCGTATGTCAAGAGGTGCGTAAAATGTCAACATCATGCCAATTTAATGCACGCACCTTCCCAGGCCCTACAGACAGTCCAGTCTGCTTGGCCATTTTCATAGTGGGGCCTCGATCTAATCGGAAAGATCTCCCCTGCATCGTCAGGCCGTCACACGTTTATCATAACGGCCACAGAATATTTTACCAAATGGGTGGAAGCAATTCCGTTAACCTCTACGACAGGACCCCGCATTGCGGAGTTCATTTTGCATTACATCATATGTCGTTTTGGTATTCCATCCAAAATAATCTCGGATAATGGGCCATCATTCAAGAACAAAGACGTGCGTGCTTTAACCACAAAGTACAAAATTCAGCACAGCTTTTCAACACCCTATTATCCGCAAGCAAATGGGCAAGCAGAGGCGTCAAACAAAACGCTAGTCGCCATCCTTAAAAAGACCGTCGCAGACAATCATAAGGATTGGCACATACAAATCCCACTTGCCCTTTGGGCTTATCGCACTAGCATTCGGACGCCCACTGGGGCAACTCCGTTTTCACTAGTGTATGGCTCAGAGGCAGTAATGCCTCTCGAGTTGGAAATTCCTTCCCTCCGCATATCAATGCAGGAATTCATCGATGATGACACTGCACGGCAGGCCCGGTTAGACCAACTTACGTTGCTTGACGAAAGACGCGTTAATGCTCTCGAGCACTTACGTATCTATCAAGAGCGGCTTAAGAGAGCTTACAACATGAAAGTTCACCTAAGAGACTTTCGGGTTGGTGATCTGGTTCTAAAGGAAAACCAACAAAACTCTAATTTGCCGTCCCATATGAGAGACAAATTCATGGCAAATTGGCTAGGTCCTTATGTCATTGATAGCAAAATAGGACCAGAACGTACAGGCTAGCTTCTCTTGACGGTATCAAGGAAACAGAACCCTTGAATATCAGTCATTTGCGACCATTTCATATCTAAGAAAGCCATGTACCAAAAAAAAAAAAAAAAAAACAAACAAAAAGCTCCAAGGATTATCACAAATTCTTGGTCAACCCAAAAAGCTCCAAGGATTATCGCAATCTCTTGGTCAACCCAAAAGCTCCAAGGATTATCGCAATCTCTTGGTCAATCCAAAAGCTCCAAGGATTATCGCAATCTCTTGGTCAACCAAAAAGCTCCAAGGATTATCGCAATCTCTTGGTCAACCCAAAAAGCTCCAAGGATTATCGCACTCTTGTCACCAAAAGCTCCAAGGATTATCCCTTGGTCAACAAAAAGCTCCAAGGATTATCGCAATCTCTTGGTCACCAAAAAGCTCCAAGGATTATCGCAATCTCTTGGTCAAACAAAAAAGCTCCAAGGATTATCGCAATCTCTTGGTCAACCCAAAAAGCTCCAACGATTATCGCAATCGCTTGGTCAAAAAAAATCAAGAAATTCAACAAAAACAAAACAACAAAAATCATCAAAAACAACAAAGATTTGCATCTCAATTCTAGGCATACTCGAATTCATCAAAAACAACAAAAACACCATGCATAACTTTTACCACACTACAACCGATGGTCTGGGAATGTACCAAGAGTTTCAATGATTCATCATCATTTTCCTCTTTAGCCATGTAGTGTACCAAGTCGAACAGATTTTACGAAGGTAGAGTCATACTTGAAATACACCTTGTTACGTAACATCCCAACACAAATCAAAACACTAAAATTCCCAAAATTGTGTGAACGAAAGACGAAACCCGCAAAATAATCTAGGTCACCACAAGCGAAACGGTTATCTTGCTCATCCCCCTGTGCGAATGACCCCTAGAATGCTGAGAGTTGGCAAAAGGACAAGCATCCTCCCTACCCAATTCCCTAAGAATCCCTAAAGTTCTCAACAGTTGCAAAACACAAAAAATTTGCAAAATGTCAAAACTCCAAATTTGACAAACTATAGTGCACACATCAAAAGGCACAAACAACAATGATTTTCATCACTCCATATCCCCAATCCCTTGCTCAAAAGAAAAACAAATCAAAATAAACAGTGATCTTATCACTACAAAAGAGCAAGTATCCCAATACAATTGAAAAAAAGAAGGGAGTTGACCTTGAATCCCTGGAACTCTCAAAGATTCTATAGGTCATAAGGCAAGCTTTAGTACCAATTTGGTTGATAGCCTATCAGTAACAGAAGTAAACCTCCCGCATGACGATATATCTGTCACATTAACTTGCGTACAGATCAATGTTTGCATGTGGATGAGCTAGCTTATGGCATCCTGGATTACAACGCAGATTAATCTTAGTACATACAACAAAGGAATTCGTGGAGCTAATTAGGTGATCCTCAGTACAGGTTCGGTTGAAAGCCCATCTGGCACTGGCGGTATCCTAACAAATACCACTAAATGAACTCAATTGCACACACAGGGATGTTAAATAACTCGGTCAAAAATAGGTCCGATTCATACCTTGTTCAAAAGTCTTGTAAGATAAAGTACAGTCATGGATAGTGAGATAAAACTGTCTGAATCTCAGAAAATCATACATTCATCCCAAAACCATCTGCGCTACTTATCATCCTTATGATACCATCAAAAAATACAAAAATAAAAAAACTAGGTAAATAAAGAGCTTCTTAAAAAGCCTACAATGCAATCACCACAAATATCATTCATCCATTTCAATTTGCATATCACATAGACATCTAAAACATTTGCATTCATCATAACATCTGCATTCATCAAAATGAATAAACATGCATAACAAAAATCACATCATCACATGTACAAATCCAAAAATAAAATAGGTATATATATATATCATCAAAAAGATGCCCGTAGGCTACAAAACCGGTCCTCAGACCCCGCAAGCATATCCAAAACCCAACCTAAGGCGTCGACCACCATGATCACGCAGGATCGGTGCGACGGGAACTACCCCCCGTGGTGTGGGTCCTACGGGACCCTGCAGGGCGGCTACTGCTAGCCCCCGCATCATGCCTACTACCACCCCCCTCATCTAACCGCCTCGCGACGAGATGATGCTGACTGCTCAGTCAGACTATCCCTCGTCCGTCGAGAAGATCTACCGATCGAAGGCTCGAGGGAGCCGCCCGCCAAGGCGGATGACCTCCCTCTCCAAGTCTATCCGGTACAGTACACCACTCGCCTCCCTCGATGATAGATAGACAATGCATCATCGCGCTGCGCCAAAACTCTATCCCGCTCTGCCAACTGAGCCCGTAGAAGATCCCTCTCCAGATCCCGCATCCGCAGTAGCTCTGTAAGTCGTGCAACCTCATCGCCTACATCCGACCCCACCTCCTCTGTATCTGTCGGATGCATAGGACTCACGGGGACAGTAGCCTGCTCAGGCTCCAAATGCTCCTCCACATCCTGCATGTCCGGCTGCTCCGGAACACCCAAGTCCACATCCTCATCTCCCACATCCAACATGTCCGCATCATCCAACGGCCCCCCAATCACCCCCTCGCCGCCTCAAGATCCTCCACCTACCGCCTCCGTGCCTCCCAATGGACCCTCTCCTCTCCAGCGCCGTAATACCCACCACGAGTCATACTCATGGTAGTACCGACGTCATCCACATCCAACACCTCAATCACCGCATCCGACTCCTCGCCCAATGGCACGAGGACCGGTGGCTCCAGATCCCTCTCATCTCCCCGACGTCGATAGCCTACGGGCTCACCAGGCAACCCCTGGCGCACCCCAAACTGTCGTGTAACCCGACGGTACGAAAAGAACTCATGCTCCGTCCCGTGCCGCCCAGTCAACCATCGCTCCCTCCGTACCCGTCGGAGCCACTCTCCAGCCTCAAGCCAGGCTGGATAGTCCCGATAGGGACGCCAAAACACCTCCCCTGGAGTGAGCCACGAAAAGGCATCAATGTAGTGCTCAACTGCACCTGCCCATCGCCGACTCTGCCCCTGCTCCGCAGACCGTCGCCACAAAGCCGCATAACCAATCTCCTCATCCTCCATCGCCGCCCGAGTCATCCACGGTAACCCGGTAGGCCTCTCAATAGCTATGTGCTGCCAACCCCAAGACTGCAACAAAAACTGCAACTGACACCCTTCCGCTGTCGACACGGACCCCGTACCTCCCCGTAAAGCTGTGCCAACAAAGTCTGTCCCCATCTCGGAATCAACGGTGCCTCTATCGGGCACTCGCCAACTGCCACACCAAATCCAATAGGTTCCACGGGAACCTCGCGCTCGACGAATCAGGGAGAAGAATGTTAGAAATGAGGCCCATCAAGAATGCGTGCCTCACTCCTAACACCCCCCTCTCCTTCCACCAGCTAACCAAAATCCCGCCACGGCAATCCGCCTCGATTGTCTCCACCGGGTCCGCTACACCCCCCCCCCATGCCCAAAACATCTCGTAAGTATAGCAGACCGCTGATCAAACGGAGATGTCCTAATAGGCAGACCATCTATCGGAATCCGAAGCAACCGATAGACGTCCTCAAGAGTCACAGTCATCTCCCCTGTCGGGAGATGGAAAGTATTAGTCCACGGATCCCAAAGCTTGATCAGGGCCGTCAGATAGGCCTGATCCGAAACCACAGGCTCCAGCCGAGCCACCTGCTTGAGCCCAAGGGCATCAAGCCATTCCCAGTCATCATCGGTCAATGCCAACCGCGCCTCAGTAAAGGCAGCGGGTACACGGTACCGGCTCCTAACAACCTGCAAGCAAACAAAAAAAAATAAATAAATAAATAAATATAACAGATCAAATTTTCAGTTCTAGGGTTTCTAACCTTAACTGTTAAACAAAAACATCACAAAAAATCTTAAAATTTTGAAAAGCGTCAACACAAAAACAATGCATTAAATTAAAGCAAAATAAACCCTAGGGTCACTTACAGGTCTCGCCTCGGCTCCGCCGCTCGAACCAGTTTGTGCACTCATGATGGCAGAGAGAATTCCAGCAGCGCTTCGCTTCGCAGAATTACCTCCTCCTCCCAGAGCTCCAAAATCGCAAGAAAAAATGACACAAATGAGCCCAAAATCAAGTTTTGGCCCTTAAATAGGCCCTTTGCACTGGAATTCATCCTTGACTGGGACGAGCGCTCTGATCAGCGCTCGTCCCACCCAGGGACGAATTCTCCAGCTGGAATTCGTCCCACCCAGGGACGAATTCAGGCCAGCACAAAAAAAATCAACAAAAATGACTAAAAATGCACTAAAAACAGACAATAAAATTGCCTGACAGGATTGCAAATGCACCTGACAACATGGGCATACAAAATCGACATCGGGGTCACAAATTATCACTATCCTACTCCCTAAGAAGGCTACCATAGCCGGACCGCTCCACGGGAAGACAGATTTTGACAATTTAATCCCAAAATGGTGTCACAAAAAAACAACAAAACAACAAAAAATGCAACACAAAACAAACAATAAACATTGCCACACAAGTGCTCTTGCACTTAACCTCTTGGCATAGAAAAATTGATGTCGGGGTTTGCATTGTCACTATCCTACTCCCGAAGAAGGCTACCATAGCCGGACCGCTCCACGGGAGGACGGATTGCCGACAATTCAATCACCAAATGGTGTCACAAAAACAACAAAAATAGTACAAAATTCAACAAAAACACAAGCAAAAATAATGCCGGACACAAGTGCTCTCGCACTTAGCCTCTAGGCAAAGAAAATCGATGTCGAGGTCCAAATTATCGCTCTCCTAATTCCCCAAGAAGGCTATCATAGCCGGACCGCTCCACGGGAAATAGGTTTTCGACGATTTCACCTCATTATGACATCACCAAAAGGGTTAACACCCACCAAAAATAGGTCCATATGTTGGAAAAATTGCACACGCTTAACGGTAAACCCTCTAAAGGCACACCTGCACAAGTCATCTTGGGTCAAGCGACTCGTCGCTTCTCTCACGAAGGTCATTCCCTCATCGATTCGTCGCTTGAGGGGGTAGTCACACTTAGTCACCAACCAACAATCACACACCCAATTAAGGAAAACGACATGCATTCAAAGAATCATTGACAAAGACAATCACGCTCCCGCTTGGGGCAAGTAAACAAGCAACAATCAAATCAATCAAACACTTGGCATTTCGTGAATCATGAACACAAGGTTCCCCCGAGGATAAAAACGCCCTTCACTTGTTCATGACTCGATCAATGTCCAAGTTCAAGTCACACCTCACCAAAACAGGTTAATACTTGAAATCAAATTCCTTAGCTCGTCGAAGCAAGGATTCAAGAATGCATGCCCTTTCCATACTTGGGGCATCAAAAGTTGGTTAGGTTACCAAGAAACCCTAATCATTAGTGCTTTGGTTATCTATTTTTGCTCAAGGATCGCGTCACCCGCAGCGCTTCCCAAAAAGGGGCATCCCGTAGACACCAAAACAGCACCAATCCGATTATGTGACCGCAAACACCGATCGCTTTGACAAACACAGCCCCCGGGGCAGCCCTCAGAGGTTAAACAGATGGTCTTAACCACTTTCATAGCAATTTTGTAAGGTCAAGAAGCAATTTGGCACACTTGGACACTTTGCCTAGTATTCGTCTCACCCAGGGACGAATTCAAAATAGAATCCGTCCCACCCCAGGACGAATTCTGAATCCGTCCCTGGGTGGGACGAATTCTAAGCTTAACGGGCAAAAAGGCAAATGGTGCCAAGTGGCAGCCCGTAACAGTCAGTTAAGGACTCCTGCCTTGCACGCATGTGTAGGTGGACAGAGGGGCCGTTAGAAGACTGTTACAAAAAGCATTTATCAAAGCTCAAGTCAATGGAGGACTCCCCTCCCTCATGGGAAGACAAGACTGCCACATGGCGCCTATGGCCAACACATGGCATTTGTGCTTCCCTCCCAAAAGAGACCCCATGGGTCTATAAAAGGTGGGACTTTTCTCACCCAAAACATACAAAGTTGAAGGAGTTTTCAAGCAACGAAGTGCTGCCGAATTGAAGACCCACTTGCATCCCTTTTGGTTCACCTTCCCACATCCACCAATCTCTTTTGCAAGGGAGGTTGTTGGGTGGCCTTTGGAAGCTCGAACCTTACCCAAATCCAACGCATGGACACCAGAACCAACCAATTCGCCGACCCCCCAATCCTAAAAGGTTTTGGGCCCATCCCTGGTGGATTGGCTCCAAAATCGAGGGCCAACGGTGGGAGGCCCACTTGGGCACCCCCGCACCTCCCAAGTCCTATTTTTAGTTTTTGAGCATTTTAGATTATTTTTTAGATTGCATTTTGTGTTATTAGGTTTGATTAATCCATAGCTGCAATTTTGTAACTTTTGGTCAGATTCTAGGATGTTTTGTATTGCTTTGTCGTTTCGCTAACTTGCAGGTGTCAAGGTCAAATTCCCGAGGGTGGAGGCCAAATTGGGAAAATCCGACCATCTGGGTCATCCCAAAATGGCCCCAATTACATAACCCCCCTGTTTGTAGGCGTTTTGCAGGTCTCGGGATCCGACATTGGAGCAGCAGCAGGTCGGTTTCTTCAACACAGAAGAATTCGTCCCACCCAGGGACGAATTACAGTCAGAATTCGTCCTGCCTGGGGACGAATTCCAGTTGAAGGTGGATTGGCCAGCTGCCTCAGTGGCGAATGGCCTTCCGGTAACTTTTCTTACCTTCCGTCAAGTTTTGAAGCAATTTGGACTCACCGTATTCACTGTTTCGTGAAAATATTTACATGCATATTTCGTTAGTTTTAGAGAGCAAACGCTTTTCATTTGCAGCAGGTGCTACTGACGTCTTGGTCATTTCTTTGTTCGCAGGAGAAGCAGCAGAGGTGAAGAACTCATCGACATCAGCGGCGGCATCATCTTGGCCCGCCCATTGCAATCGTGGGCACGCGGAAAGAGGAATCATTCAGTGATTGTAATCAAACTCTATTTGCGCTCCTAGCCCCTGAAAAGGGAGGAGACGTCATTGTAACAGGAGGATCAAGGGATATTAATGAAAGGGCTGTGTTTTCTCTATTTGATTGTGTCTCTTCCAATGTGTTTCTTTTCCATTTCATGCAATTTACATTTCTAGGACTTAAGCGTACTTAATTTTGAATGCAATCGCACTTGGTGTTTCCTTTGCCCGGAATCTCGTGCTTTCGGCCCCCCCACCCCAAACCCTCCCCTCCCAACCTTCCTCTCACCCCACTCTCACCTCCACCAAACCTAAAAACCAACACGGTAACCCGGTAGGCCTCTCAATAGCTATGTGCCGCCAACCCCAAACGCAACAAAAAACGCAACCGACACCCTTCCCCGTCGACGACGACCCCGTACAACTCCCCGTAAAGTCGTGCCAACAAAGTATGTCCCCATCTCGGAATCAACGGTGCCTCTATTGGGCACTCTGCCAACTGCCACACCAAATCAGCAGGTTCCACGGGAACCTCGCACCTGACGAATCAGGGAGAAGAATGTTAGAAATGAGGCCCATCAAGAATGCGTGCCTCACTCCTAACACCCCCCTCTCCTTCCACCAGCTAACCAAAATCCCGCTAGCCTGGCAATCCGCCTCGGCTGTCTCCACTGGGTCTGCTACACCCAGCTCCCCCCCATGCCCAAAACATCTCGTAAGTATAGCAGTCCGCTGATCAAACGGAGATGTCCTAATAGGCAGACCATCTATCGAAATCCGAAGCAACCGATAGACGTCCTCAAGAGTCACAGTCATCTCCCCTGTCGGGAGATGGAAAGTATTGGTCCGTGGATCCCAAAGCTTGATCAGGGCCATCAGATAGGCCTGATCCGAAACCACAGGCTCCAGTCGAGCCACCTGCTTGAGCCCAAGGGCATCAAGCCATTCCCAGTCATCATCGGTCAATGCCAACCGCGCCTCAGTAAAGGCAGCGGGTACACGGTACCGGCTCCTAACAACCTGCAAGCAAACAAAAAAAAATAAATAAATAAATAAAAAAGATCAAATTTTCAGTTCTAGGGTTTCTAACCTTAGCTGTTAAACAAAAACATCACAAAAAAAAATCTTAAAGTTTTGAAAAGCGTCAACACAAAAACAATGCATTAAATTAAAGCAAAATAAACCCTAGGGTCACTTACAGGTCTCGCCTCGGCTCCGCCGCTCGAACTAGTTTGTGCACTCATGATGGCAGAGAGAATTCCAACAACGCTTCGCTTCGCAGAATTACCTCCTCCTCCCAGAGCTCCAAAATCGCAAGAAAAAAATGACACAAATGAGCCCAAAATCAAGTTTTGGCCCTTAAATAGGCCCTTTGCATTGGAATTCATCCTTGACTGGGACGAGCGCTCTGATCAGTGCTCGTCCCACCCAGGGATGAATTCTCCAGCTGGAATTCGTCCCACCCAGGGACGAATTCAGGCCAGCACAAAAAAAATCAACAAAAATGACTAAAAATGCACTAAAAATAGACAATAAAATTGCCTGACAGGATTGCTAATGCACCTGACAACATGGGCATACAAAATCGACATCGGGGTCACAAATTATCACTATCCTACTCCCTAAGAAGGCTACCATAGCCGGACCACTCCACGGGAAGACAGATTTTTGACAATTTAATCCCCAAATGGTGTCACAAAAAAAAAACAACAAAACAACAAAAAATGCAACACAAAACAAACAATAAACATTGCCAGACACAAGTGCTCTTGCACTTAACCTCTTGGCATAGCAAAATTGATGTCGGGGTTTGCATTGTCACTATCCTACTCCCGAAGAAGGCTACCATAGCCGGACCGCTCCACGGGAGGACGGATTGCCGACAATTCAATCACCAAATGGTGTCACAAAAACAACAAAAATAGTACAAAATTCAACAAAAACATAGCAAAAATAATGCCGGACACAAGTGCTCTCGCACTTAGCCTCTAGGCAAAGAAAATCGATGTCGAGGTCCAAATTATCGCTCTCCTACTCCCCAAGAAGGCTACCATAGCCGGACCGCTCCACGGGAAGTAGGTTTTAGATGATTTCACCTCATTATGACATCACCAAAAGGGTTAACACCCACCAAAAATAGGTCCAAATGTTGGAAAAATTGCACACGCTTAACGGTAAACCCTCTAAAGGCAACCTTGCACAAGTCATCTTGGGTCAAGCGACTCGTCGCTTCTCTCACGAAGGTCATTCCCTCATCGATTCGTCGCTTGAGGGGGTAGTCACACTTAGTCACCAATCAACAATCACACACCCAATTAAGGAAAACGACATGCATTCAAAGAATCATTGACAAAGACAATCACGCTCCTGCTTGGGGTAGTAAACAAGCAACAATCAAATCAATCAAACACTTGGCATTTCGTGAATCATGAACACAAGGTTCCCCCTGAGGATAAAAACGCCCTTCACTTGTTCATGACTGATCAATGTCTAAGTTCAAGTCACACCTCACCAAAATAGGTTAATACTTGAAATCAAATTCCTTAGCTCGTCAGAAGCAAGGATTCAAGAATGCATGCCCTTTCCATACTTGGGGCATCAAAAGTTGGTTAGGTTACCAAGAAACCCTAATCATTAGTGCTTTGGTTATCTATTTTTGCTCAGCAATTCGTCACCCACAGCGCTTCCCAAAAAGGGGCATCTGTAGACACCAAAATAGCACCAATCCGATTATGTGACTACAAACACTGATCGCTTTGACAAACACAGCCCCCAGGGCAGCCCTCAGAGGTCAAACAGTGGTCTTAACCACTTTCATAGCAATTTTGTGAGGTCAAGAAGCAATTTGGCACACTTGGACACTTTTCCCAGTACTCGTCTCACCCAGGGATGAATTCAAAATAGAATCCGTCCCACCCCAGGACGAATTCTGAATCCGTCCCTGGGTGGGACGAATTCTAAGCTTAACGGGCAAAAATGCAAAGGGTGCCAAGTGGCAGCCCAGAATAGTCAGTTAAGGACTCCTGCCTTGCACGCGTGTGTAGGTGGACAGAGGGGCCGTTAGAAGACTGTCACAAAAGGCATTTATCAAAGTTCAAGTCAATGGAGGACTCCCCTCCCTCATGGGAAGACAAGACTGCCACATGGCGCCTATGGCCAACACATGGCATTTGTGCTTCCCTCCCAAAAGAGACCCCATGGGTCTATAAAAGGTGGGACTTTTCTCACCCAAAATATACAGGTTGAAGGAGTTTTCAAGCAACGAAGTGCTACCGAGTTGAAGACCCACTTGCATCCCTTTTGGTTCACCTTCCCACATCCACCAATCTCTTTTGCAAGGGAGGTTGTTGGGTGGCCTTTGGAAGCTCGAACCTTACCCAAATCCAACGCATGGACACCTGAACCAACCAATTCGCCGACCCCCCAATCCTAAGAGGTTTTGGGCCCATCCTTGGTGGATTGGCTCCAAAATCAAGTGCCAACGGTGGGAGGCCCACTTGGGCACCCCCGCACCTCCCAAGTCCTATTTTTAGTTTTTGAGCATTTTAGATCATTTTTTAGATTGCATTTCATGTTATTAGGTTTGATTAATCCATAGCTGCAATTTTGTAACTTTTGGTCAGATTTTAGTATGTTTTGTGTTGCTTTGTCGTTTCGCTGACTTGTAGGTGTCGAGGTCAAATTCTTGAGGGTGGAGGCCAAATTGGGAAAATCCAACCATCTGGGTCGTCCCAAAATGGCCCCAATTACATAACCCCCCTGTTTGCAGGCATTTTACGAGTCTCGGGATCCGACATTGGAGCAAGCAAGCAGGTCGGTTTCCTCAACACAAAAGAATTCGTCCCACCCAGGGACGAATTGCAGTCAGAATTCGTCCTTCCCAGGGACGAATTCCAATTGAAGGTGGATTTGCCAGCTGCCTCAGTGACAGTGGCCTTCTGGTAACTTTTCTTACCTTCTGTCAAGTTTTGAAGCCATTTGGACTCACTGTATTCATTGTTTCGGGCAAATATTTACATGCATATTTCGTTAGTTTTAGAGAGCAAACACTTTTCATTTGCAGCAGGTGCTACTGACATCTTGGTCATTTCTTTGTTCGCAGGAGAAGCAGCAGAGGTGAAGAACTCATCGACATCAACGACGGAATCATCTTGGCCCGCCCATTGCAATCGTGGGCACGCGAAAAGAGGAATCATTCAGTGATTGTAATCAAACTCTATTTGCGCTCCTAGCCCCTAAAAAGGGAGGAGACATCATTGTAACAGAGATCAAGGGAAATTAATGAAAGGGCTGTGTTTTCTCTATTTGATTGTGTCTCTTCCAATGTGTTTCTTTTCCATTTCATGCAATTTACATTTCTAGGACTTAAGCGTACTTAATTTTGAATGCAATCGCACTTGGTGTTTCCTTTGCCCGAAATCTCGTGCTTTCACAAAGAATTTTTAGAGACTCAATATGCTTCTTCACTCATCACAATGCTCAATTATTTTTAATCATTCTTTGAGAAATATATAAAGAATTGTTAGATACTCAATATGCTTCTTTTCACTCAATACTCAATTCAAAATATAGAATAATTTGTTTTATAGAACTTGAACAATCACTTCAACACATTCACTTGACTAGGCTTAACCAACTCCACTCAACCAATCACTGAATGAAATAATCCTTTCTCAAAAGCCCTAGTCCAAACATATGAACACTCACTCAAAATATTTCCAACAATACTTATCAATGAATCTCACATAACAATGATACTCATGTTCTTTTCAAACCCTATTTCAAGTTCTTCACTCGATTACTCACTTCAAAGACAATGCTTATAAAATAATCTTCATATATCAATGATACTCATGTTCTTTTCAAACCCTAGTTCAAGTTCTTCACTCAACCATTCACTTCAATAACAATGCTTATAAACCAATATGTATAGCATTCATTTCATAATAGCTCAACAACTCAATAAGGAAATCCTAATCAAGTCCTTTTCACTCCAAATCTTATTTTCAAAAAACAACCAATCAACTCAACCATGGAAGAATGTGCCCATACATTTTTCTTGAAGAAAAAGTAATCTCAAAATCTATCTCAATCACAAATAATACTTTACCAATCTCAAGAAGCTTAGATAACAATACAAAGTATATAATATCTCACAAATACACCTTATTACTCCATTCTTAAAATAATATCCAACACCACAATTTTAATTAATCACTTCTTTAAAGTCCTAACTTATCACAAGATCATCTCAACCATTTAGATTTAAGACAACTCACTTCAAAAAATTATCTTCAAATAATAAACTAATTTCCACTTATGACTCCCTACTTTAATATTGCATTTATTAAGTAACTCACTTGTAAAACAATGCAATAAAATAATTTCTCCTTTTCTAAGATAAAAAGACTTCTACCCTGAAGTATATCTCAGCAAAATAACTACTCAAAACTTTAATAATATTTTCCTTGTGAACTTTGGCTAAACTTCCAGAAAAAAAACTATCACCTTATTTCTCCTATTTTTAACTTTAGCCCATGCAAAAATTAATTCAAAAATCAAAATGTTTACCACTTTAGCATGCACAAGAGTCGAACTTGGAACTTCTCTCCAATGAATACCTTGGTCACATATTCCACACCGTATAAGCCACGTGCTCCTCTTGGAGCCAACAAGCACCAACCACGCTTTGACTTCCTTATCACCCATGAGCCAAAAGGCTCCTTCACCCTCGCTTATTGGAAACCACATATTGCATGAACTGTCGCTATGAAATATGTGCACAAGTTTTAGGTATTAATTTTTGTAAATTTAGGATGGATACCTTTGCCTTTAGAAAGGCTATGGTTTAAATACCATTTGCCTTACAATAATATCCCACGTTGGTAGAGGGAGTACGTCGTCTTCATATGCGAAAATGTTGGTGCCAAACTTAGACTTTGGCCTTGTATTTATTAAATATAATAATTTAAATTCTTTTATAATTTGAATATTATAATTTAATAATAAAATAAAATTTGGACCTTTTAAACTAAAATAAAGGCCTTCTTGGTTTTTATAAAAACCTTATAACATGTCCACAACTGGTTTTAAATAAAAACCTTTTATTTTGGCCACCATTGGTTTTAAAGAAAAACCTTTTAAATTTTCCCACCATTGGTTTTAAAGAAAAAATATTTACAATAATACTCCACATAATATTTAAAAATAAACATTATGTAGCTCATCTATCATCAACCTCTTGCATTGCTTCTTTTGATCTTTTGACACCAATGACAATTTATCCTTGACATCACATAACAACTTTGAGTTAAAATATCCAACAAATATCACCCCTATTATTTTTAATTATACATCCTCCTTTTGTTGGTTGTGATTTTTATTAGAAGCTCCATCTAAATTCATTTTGATAAAGTTTACTTTTGGTGGTTTTCACTTTATATTTGTTGCCTTCATTTTCTCTCTCATGTACCCACCATATTAATTCCAATTGATGACTTAATTCCATCTATCAAGACTCTTTAATTCAATATTAAGAATTGGATGAGTCTATAGGGTTGGTTTAGAATACTCCATGGCTAAAAAAATATTTCTTTTAATTACCTCTAAACTACTTTCCTTTCCTTTAAATAGTCTTTTGTTCCTTTCCAACCATACAGTACAAATTATTGTGTCTTTCAATGTATCCTAAATTGTTTGTACCACCTCAATTTTAAAAGTTCTCTTCCATTAATTTAATCATTATTTAATTATATTATTCATCACAATGCATTTACCAAACATATTTAGAATACATTGCCATAGTTTCTAATCTTTTGAGAAATATCCTAAGAGATGGTAGATACTCTCCTACTCCTTTTTACATAGAAAGTGTTGCAAGGGGCTATGAAAACCTATTTTCTTTACATTATCCCAAGATAAAATTTTCCTCTCAATATACGCTTGTGTTCTTCAATTGGTATTAGAGTAGGTTCCTTAGGAAAAGTATAACAACTTGAAGGAAGGTATTACAAGAACACATATGGCATCTCAGAATGGATCCTCATAAAATAAGGCATCATTGTTCGATGAGAAAAGTTATGCTTTCTAGAGTATAAGAATGAAGACTTACTTGATAGCACAAGGATATGAGACATGGCAAACAGTAGAGGATGGATTCACACCTACAACTACTCCTCCCACAGATAAATATGACAAGCTATTACATGTGAATAATGCCAAGGCTATGAATGGAATCTTAAGTGGATTACGTGAAGCAAAATTTATGAAAGTTATGTACTGCAAATCATCAAAACCAATATGGGGAAAATTGAAGCAAACATGTGAAGGGGATAAAAAGGTCAAAATGACAAAAATGCAAAACCACAAGAAAAGGTTTGAATATTTGAATATGGAATATGAGAAATATATTACTACATACTTAATTCATGTAGATGAGATTTTTAATACCATGCGTAGACTTGGATTTGAAATTGAAGACTACAGTGTTGCTCAAAAAGTATTAAGATCACTTCCTATGAGGTATGATGGAAGGGTCTCAACTACAAAAGAGATGAGAGATATTGATCAATTGACTATGGATGAGTTACATGGAATTCTTATATCTTATGAGATAATAATAGTAAAGGATCCCAAATACAAGAGAGAGGATGATTTCAAAGCTTCAAAGAAGACAAAATATAAGAAATCAGAATCAAGTGGTGTGTCAAACAATGATGAAGAAGCTAACTATGTGAAAAGAAACAAGAACTCAAGAAAGCACAAAGGTATGAAGAAACTAACTATGTGAAAATAAACAAGGACTCAAGAAAGCACAAAGGTATGAAGACTGTGAAATGTTTTAATTGTGGTAATTTTAGTCACTATGCATCTAATTATGCAATCATGAAAAGAAAAATAGGTATGGTCAAAGCAAGCATGAAAATAAGTTTTTTTAAAAGCACAAGAAGAGTTTCTATGTTATCAAGACAAGAAATACTTCAAGTGACAGTGATGAAAGACTCTCAAATAGTGAAGCAGAAGATATTCTATTTTTAGAAATAGAAGAGGAAAATGATACTCCTATTGAAGATAAACTTGAAAAGTATGAAGATGCTATCAGAAAAAGATTTAAAAAATTAATAGAAAGGCACAATTTATCTAGAAGCAGAACTTATTTTTGCTCTCAGAGAATTCAAAAATCTTAGAATAAAATATTCAATACTAAAGGCTCAAGTTCAATAATTGAGTAAGAAAAGGAAAATCTTCTACAAGACCTAACAAACTTAAAAGCTGAGGCAAGGAGAGTTAAAGAGGTCATGGTTGAAAATTTATAGGTAAAAGTGTTAGAATGTGAAAGATTATAACATGAGGTAGTTTCACTAAGGATGTAAGTGAAATATTCTAAGGACAAGCTACACAAGTTTGGGAAAAGCTCAAAGATTTTGGATAAAATTATCAATGCACAAATATCTTCATCTATCAAACAAGAATTAGTTTTGAAGAAGGACAAGGGAAACAAGAAGAAGAAATTTCAGAGGAAGAGAGTGAAGAAGAGATAAATACTTATGAGGATAAGTTGAAGAATAGAATATTCACTAAGAAAGGAAACAATGCATAAACAAGAAACATGGATCATCACAGAGAAGGAAAAGAAAGGACGAAGAGACCAGAGGGTTCAAGACAATATTTCTTCAAAGGATGTCATTTTTCTTGTAATCGGTTTGGTCACAAGGCTATGCATTACAGGAGTCATGAATATAAGGAGTTTGGCCTCACTAAAAAGAATGTCAAATATGAATATTTCTTTCAAGGGTATTGCTACTCTTATAATCACTTTGGTCATAAAGCAATCCATTGTAGGGTTCAGGACAAAAATGAGTATGGCTTCACCAAGAGGAACTTCAAGATATTTGTACCTTCCAAGAAATACAATATTAAGTGTTACAAGTACAATAATCTTGGGCATAAGGCCATGTGGTGTAGAATAGAGTTTCCAAAATATTCAGAGACAATAAAGAATATGGACACTTAAAATAATCAAAAGGGTATGTTAAATAATAAGGTTGACAAAGAAAATGAGCATTGTATGTTGGGATTAGAGATACTTCCACCCCAAAAATTAATCACCTCAAGGAGAGGAGGTGGGGAGGAGGCTGATCTAAGAGTCTTATATTTAGCTCCAAATGAGTCCCTTTGACATTGATGTCAAAGGGGTAGAGATTTGAGTAAGGGGGAGAGCATTCAGTAAGGGGGAGCAATTCCTCAGGAGGAGAAGATTTGAAATTCAGTGATGGAAAACAAGTTTTTTAGAAAGGGTTACTATCAATGACAAAGGGGGATATTGTTAGAAATTTTGAGTATTTGTGTTTTCATTGATATCAAAGTATTGATGTCAAAGCTTGATGTCATTAATTTTCATTGATGCCAAAGATAGTTTGATATGGCAATAAGATAAGTTTTATAAGATGCAATGCAAAGTTCATCCTAGTGCAAGGAAACTGATAGAAATTAAAGGTTTTATATTTTAATCCAAAGAGGTTTGGGACAAAGTTCTTAATTTTGGGTTAAAATGTTGGAGGCCCAAGTTTTAAGCCCATGGTTTAAGATAAAAGAAATAATATTTTAATATTATAATATTTAGGCTAAAAAGAATTCATTAAAATGAGGATTGGAAGTGCATTGAAAAATTTCTCAAAAGAAATTAAATTGATAAAGGACAATAGGCAAAAATATTATTTAACACCAAGGTTAAATAATATAATAAATAATATTTAACACCAAGGTTAAATATTATGGTAAAAATAAAAATTAAATTTGAATTTTCCAAAGGCACCAAAATTTGAAATAAATGTGGCAAATAAAAGATGAGCCGATGTCATAGTAAAACCATTAAATGCATATTAAAGGAGGAAAAAACTATGTTTTGAATTTTGAGTTAAGAGCACATTGATTTAATCGATTTCGTGGAACGCAGTGTCATTTGTTGAAGGGGAAGACAAAAGAAATAGACAGTGCATGATTTTATTGAAAGAGATGAAAAGATTTAAGGGAAAGCGCATGTTTTGGATCCAGTAAGGGTTGGTAGCCCAAGTGGCAAGTGGGTCCTACATAAAGTGTGGCAGAGGATAGGTCGTTATTTTGAAACCTGTGGTGGTAAAGTTTTGCAAGCGTATTTGGACAGAGAGGAAAGGATAAAAGCGTTGGATGCACATTTTGTTCTAGCCGATGGGGCCTGTCTAGTTGGTACTCTATCTCACACTAGATCATGGGTGCCATGAGGTCTAGTGTTTGAATCCCGATGGCGGTGGCGGTAGATATGGGTAAGGGCATAAATTTTTATTTTAATGTTGACATATGCTTAGAGCTTAACAAGGGAGGCATAAGGTTTTTATTTTGGAAATTAAAAGTGCTTAGTATATATTTTAGGGATACATAAGGACAATGGTATGAAGTTTAATGTTTTGAGGACATTATGATATATTACAATCTGATTATATTTTTATAAGGTTGGAATATATTTTTCAAAGAAACAAGCAATAAAGTGTTTGAAAATAAATTGATGTATGGCATAGGGTATTAAATTGTGATATTGCATTATAGATGGATGTTATAAGTAGGAGTGATAAGGTATTGTTATGGTTTAAATTTGTGTGTGTAATTTTTGATAAAAGATAAATATTAAGAGGGATTGGTTATGGTCAAAACTTTGTCTTGATATTAAATATTTTTCTGAGAAAAGTTTGAGGAAATATGTTATGGTTGGTTTGAAAAGTTTTATGATAACTAACCCTTGAAAGTGGCATAAGAAATACATCTTGAGACATGTTTTTGAAGATATATCTCCATAAGAGAAAATTAAGAGGTATGGGCACATCATTCCTTATTTAAGGTGTTTTGTTTGGTAAATATTTCTGAAACATAAGGTGGAGAAAACAAGTTTGTTTGGTAAGCATTGTTGAAAATATTTGAGTTAGGGTTTAAGACCTACATGTGCATCAATTATTGAGAGAAAGTTGAAACAATTGCATTAGAGTGTGAAGATTTTTTTGTACTTCATTATTGAATAATATTGGAAATATTTGGAATAGAGTTTGAGAACAAGTGTGCGTCCATTATTGAAATAAATTCAGACATTTGTGCTAGATATTTTGAACTACTTGTGCTAGGTTTGAAGACAAGTTAGTGGATCATTATGAAATATTTTGAGCATTGGTTGAGAGATATTGAAAGCAATTGTGACAGTGCTTAAGATAAATTTTGTGAGGGATAATTGTGCATGAGTGTGATTGATCTTTAAGAGAAAATTTGTAAGAAAGATATACCAGTTTTGTGAAACTAGTTATACATTATTTTTATTTTATTTGAAAGGTATTTTGCAAGAGATAGAGATTGGATTAGTGGAATGCAATATTTGTGAATGTGAAGAACATATTGAAATTTTGATAGTGCATATCATTCTCTATATGTTCCAAAGGTTAAATGAATTCTAAGTAGAATATGTCTGAATTGGCTAGTTGAAGAAAGCATTTCTAAAAGAGATATAAGAAGTTGTTTCTATACAATATTTGGAAATGTTTGAATAAGTTTATTGAGTAGCTTTGAGGTAGATTTAAGCAAGTCTTTTTAAAAATATTTGAGGCAGATTTGAGAAAGTCTTTTGAGAAGGCTTGAAGGTAGATTTGAGCAAGTCTTGTGAGAAGACATAAAGTAGCCTTAAGGAATATTTGAGCAATTCTTGTGAGAAGACTTGAAATAGCATTGAGGTAGATTTGAGATAAAATTGAGAGAAAATTTGGTTACTAATTTGATCAAGCTTTGTGTTAAGGCTTGGGGTAGATTTGAGATAAAATTGAGATCAGGTTTGGTTGCTTATTAATTCAAGTTTTGTGCTAAGGCTTGGGGTAGTTTTGAGATGGAATTGAGAGCAGGTTTGGTTACTGATTTGATCCAGCTTTGATTTAAGTCTTGCGGTATATTGGAGATAAAATTGAGAGTAGTTTTGGTTTCTTATTTTATCAAGCTTTGTGTTATGTCTTAGGGTAGATTTATGAGTAGAGTTAGAGTAGGTTCGTGTTAGACTTATGATAGGGTTTGGTGTAGATTTGATATAGAGTTGATAGTAAAATTTGGAGGTGATAAGAGAAGAAAGGACAAAGGTCTCCAGTAGATCGAGGTCCATCAACAAGTGTAATTGGGATAAAGGTCTCCTGTGGAGAGAGATCCACAAGCCATAGCAGTGGGGATACGAGTATTATAGAAGTTCACTAACCATAGCAAAGAGGAAAAAGGTCTCCTATGAAGGGAGATCCATGAACCAAATAAAAGGGAAAAGAGTTCTCCTTTGGAGAGAGATCCACAAACCTGAACAAAGGAGAAAACTTTATGATATGGAGAGATATCCATGAACCATAGCAAATGGTAAAGAGTTCTCCTGTGTAGAGAGATCCATGAACCAGAGCAAAGGGGATAGAGTTCTCCTATGGAGAGAGATCCACAAATTAGAGCATAGGTGATTGGTGTCTCATTTGGATAGAGATCCATAAACATTATAATAGGGAATTGATTCTCAAGAAAATTGTTGAGAAAATTTATAAGAAAGATTTTTTTTATGGATGTAATCCACATTGGGTGAACCAAGTTAAATTTGTGTCTCTCATGTGTGTGATGATTTATGCATTGCTTTGATTACTACTATTGATATTTCCATTGATAATATTGGATAATATTGTTTGGAAAAGAAAAGTAAAAGTTGATCTTATACTATTCACTCTCCCTCTCAGTATAAGCCTGTGTTGTTTAGCTATCGATTCCACCATAATATATATATGTATATATATAATTATAAATAAAATGGTTACAAGTTTAATAAATAGATGTATTATTCCAAATGGATTTCATGTGTCATTTTTATAAGTGTTAAAATATCTTTATTTTTACTTAAGAAATTTATTAGAAAAAAAATGTACATAGTTATTTTTATTAATGTTGCTATATGTAGAGGACATCAAATCATATTTCATGGGTATGCTTAAAAAATAAATATCTACAACTTAGTTTTATGTAGGGTGTACATGTTATCCATATAGTATCTTTAAAAAAAAATTAGGTGAAGTTAGGAATCATTATAAAGGTAAGCTTTATATATCTTCATACATACATATATAAGTAACATTGCTTATCTTGGCTAACATAGACAAAAGGAGTTATACATATGTTGTTAATAACAATTAAAGTTATTATGAATAACATGATCGTGAAAACATGATAATAAAACCAATAGTCATTAATCATGAACATGTTAACCAATAACTATTCTATAGAATTAGAAAAAATTCAAATAATTTTTTTTTACAACAATATATTCTAATAGTTCAATTTTGAAAATGGGGTGTTAAAAATAATTTTATATAAATAAATATATTATTCAAATCAAACTTCCTTCCATTGCTTTAACATGATCCTTATTCTCATGCACTAACTATGCTACTATGACACAACTCTCAAAGTTTGGTTGGCACTATTTGTAGATACTTTGCCAATGATATTCTATAATTGTAATTATTTAGTGATATATCTATTCTTTTATTAATGTTAATTTTGATGCTAATAAAGTGTAAGATGAGGGAAATATTTGATGATAAGTTGGTACTATTTTATGGTGGTAACAAGATGTTGTTTTTGAAGTAATACTTATGCTATGCAAATGCTATATTTATTCTACAACAATACAAAAATATAATACGCTACCCCTTAGAACCATTGTAGCAATTTATAAACTTAAAAGTATGATTTTTTATGCTACACTAGGATTAAAATGACACAATAAATAGATTTATTACTATAAAGTATAGTAATGTGTTGACCATTTTTAGTATTATGTAATTGTTTTCTTTTGTCCTTTTAAAAATTTGTATGACTACATTGCTAATCAAGTAAATTTACCAATGGTCAAGCCAACCTATTGTAGAGGAAGGGATTATTGTCTAAAAAACTATAAAGAGATGTTAATCATGACATGTTATGGTTAGTATTTAGCGTTCTCATTTTGAATTAATTTTTAATCATCCAATTATTGCATATAATATAATTAGCATTTGCTCATGATATAAACCATATTCCTTCTTCCTAAGCATATTTGTTACTAGTTGTCATCACTCTTCATTATATTTTTGGATTTGGTTTATTTTTTGTGAATCTTATGAATGATTCTATTTATAATTTTTTATTATACCAGTACATTACACATAACTAATTAATGGACTTTTAGTATATCATTATGATTAAAATTATATATTTTCTAGATATATTATAAAGAACTAAATTTACCATAAAATATATAAGATAGATTTTTATTTCAAATAACAAAACTATTCCTCTTATATATAAAACCAAATAAACTATTTACATGATTTACAAACTAGTCTTATAATCCTTTGTAAGTATATTTTATTGGATATAATTAAAATATATTAGAAAAGATAACAATAACGACATCCATATTACTAAATATTATTAGTAAAGATACAACAAAATGGTAAAACTACTTTTTCGTTGTATGTTGTATTACTATATACAATTCACATGTTGACTCTAACAATCGAAGATATTAATAAACATGTTATTATATATCATTGTAAACAAGTATTTTTCTTCATTGGTGAATATTTCTTTCTCTAAATACAACTCATCTAAAAAATCGTTCTTAAAAATTATTACTTAAAGTACAGCCTAAGTAATTATGACCTTACTAAAAAAACAATGAATCCATGACATTTTAGGTAACATACAAACTAATTAAATTTCTTGAAAAAGGTGGTCTTTCATCTCTTCCACTATGTACATCATAAGAAAATATAATCATAGAAATGTTTTGTCACAGACTAAAAATAAAAGACAAATGAAAATCAAAATAATATTCTTGAGGTCTTACTGGTGAGTGAGTGCCTATTATTAAAAAGTTTAAGATTTGCATCTTATAATTTAATAAGTTTAAAATTTGAATTTTTATAACTTATGTATATATAAATATTTAAAATGAAATGTGTGAATGATCTGGAAATTATTGTTTGTATATGAAAACTTAAATAATGACTTGACAATAACTTACACCGAGAAATTAATGATCTAGTAAATTAAATAACTAGAAAATAAAAGTGATACTTTCTTATAGTATTTATGGCCAACTAAGTTAACCAGCTAAAAACTATAACGACGTATATTCTTAAAGTGTCAACCATCCAAAACAACTCGCAATTACAACCAGAAAGATCCATCTTTCATAATTGTCAACCATTGAAAATAAATCGTTTTCTTATCCTTTACCCGACCCACGTCATATCCGTCATATCATTAAAAAAGCCACATGTTTAATCCCATCTCCGCCCTTAAGTTACTCGCCACCTTGATGACCATTGATTGTAAGTGTTTGGCTACTTCTCAGCCTCTGAATGAAAATCAACGTCCAAGCAAGTATATCCCCATGCGGCCTGGAAGGATAAATTATTCGTGCCAGAAAATCCCAACGCGAACTTGGAGTTGATAACTTCAGTCAAACAGATCCCTTGCAACTGTGACAGTGGAGTAATGAGGTCAGCAATCTGTATTCCATAATGTTAGTTTTAATAGAACTCAGGAACAAATCTGGCCACAAGGCATCAAATCAATGCATGTGCTTCACAGCCACTATAGCTTGCCCTTTGGGGAGCAAAACAGATTTGCACTTATAAAATCCAAAGATTGGTTGAAGATCATTTTTCAATCGAATATTTGCTGCCCACTTTAGGTCAAGGAATATATTTTAAAGGTTATAGACAATAGAAGAAAGGCTAAAGTGCTATGCCACGGTGGTATTCTTCGTCCTTCTATATGCATTCCGCTATCCATAGGAGGCTACAGTTCCTGGCCTACACCACATAAGAAATACAAATTATTGTGCATGATTTCTGTAAGAAAAATGTTGGGTTTTCTTCTATGTTCGTCTGCGACATTGCATGAAGGGCCATATCGCCTTATGCAGCCAAGAATGACTTGTCGACGCCCTAATTTTTGTGTCTGAAATTGCATACAATGTAATTGCAGGGGCATGGATGAGTTAAACGTTGGCAAGTTGTTCTTCGCTACACGTTGTGCTTTGGATCTCATGCCATGTCTCACACGATTTACTATTGTGTCCGCATGTAATATAAGGGAAGGATTGCATTAACCAGCCGTGGGGCATCGTCGTATCTGTTGAAAGTGAATGCAAATATATTAGTGTAGTTTCAGTTAAATATTTTCATTGCTCAGCACACATTGGAGCACTTCGTATATAATGTATATGTGTACCTCCTGGTTGGAGAATCTAACGACAAATATTTAGTTTTCTTTTAGTAGTAATTTTATTTTCATTGTAAGCAATATGCAGCCAATAAGTAGTTTTGAACCTCTACCAGATTACATATGATATGTGATGACTTTAAGAAAATATTTAATAGATTATTGTTCACCAAACATTTTTCTTATATTTTTATGTTTTTTTGGGGACAGTGTGTTGGTAATGATATTAAACTCAAAAAAAACATACTTCAAATTACATGAAAAAAAATTAAGTTCAGTCATAAAAATTCAAATTCAAATATCTTTTAAAGAATGTTTTTAATGTGCTATAACTTTAATATATATAATTATATTTGTATTTATTGATTAATGTTTGTAAATTAAATGATTTATAATTATGGGTATAATTTTCAAACATTATTATGGTTATAAAAGTTATTATAAATTTATTTGTTTTTAATAATAATTAAAAATTTAATTTATGTATTTAAAATATTTGTTTTTTAAGGACTAAGATTCCTAGTAATGAAGTTGGAAATAACAGTGTTCGGAAAGAAAATAGATGCGATTGAGAGGAAAAACCTAATTTGTCGATTTATGGGATTCTGACCGACTATTGCTACCTTCAAGCAATGGGCTGCCAATAATTGGAGCACTAAAGGTATGTTCAAATTTTTACATACCCTGATGGCTAATTTTTTATTTTTTATTTCTTGAAAATGAAGAAGATAGGAAGAACATTTTTAAGGGGGCCATCATTTTTGGTACGATAGGGCTCTTCATGAAGCCTTGACATACCAAGTTCAAAGCTGAGGCAGAGATGCCATCAATTGTTGGTCTTCCGACAGAATACATACATTCAAAGTGTAGACACCAAAACAGCACCAATCCAATTATGTGACTGCAAACATTGATCGCTTTGACACACACAGCCCCAAGGGCAGCCCCCAGAGGTTAAAAAGTGGTCCTAACCACTCTCACAGTAGTTTTGGAAGGTCAAAAATCATTTTGGCACCTTCAGGCACTTTGCTCAGTATCCGTTCCACCCTGGAACGAATTCAAACTGGGATTCGCCCCACCCAGGGACGAATTCTGGATCCGCTCCAGGGTGGGGCGAATTGCAGGTTTGACGGGCAAAAAGTCAAATCTTGACAAATGGCAGCTCAGATCCGCCACTCAACGCTTCCTTCATCGCATGGGAGTATGGGTGAGCGTTTTCGAGCGTTAGAGGCATCTGCATGGTCAGTCATGAAGTCCCAATTCAGGGAGGAATCTCCTTCCCCCCGGGAAGGCATGATTGCCAAGTGGCGCCTCTGCATGCCCCTTTCAAGAGACCTCCAGGTCTATAAATTGATGAGTTTCCTCATCCCAAAATATACACAGTAAGAGCAATTTTGAGCAACGAAGTGCTGCCATTTTATTTCCCCATACATCCTTGTGCGATTTGCGCCTTCTACATCCTTGATCTCTTTTAGAGAGGAGGTCATTGGGTGACTTTTGGAAGGTCGAATCTTGAGCCCAAAACCCGACATTTGGCCATAGAATACCACCAAATTTTTTGACAACACCTTGTAAGGGATTTTGGACCCATCCCAAGTGGATTGGTGCCGAAATCAGGTCCCAACGGTGGGCGGCCCGCCTGGGCGCCCCCGCACTACCGCAGGCCTAATCGCCCTTTTTAGGAATGATCGGGAATGTGTAGCATATTTTCCTTTCTATCATTTTCATTCCTTGCATTTGTTTTCTATGCTGTTAGATAGTTTACAATTTTGATTCCATTTCGTTTTGATTAATTGTCATTATGCTATCGCGTTTTCGCTCCCACTAACTTGCAGATAAGCATCATCAAATTCCTATTGATGGAGGTCAAATTGGGAAAATCTGACCATCTGGGTCTTCCCAAAATGCCCCCAATTAGCTAACCCCAAGTTTGTAGGTGTTTTGGAGCTTCCGAGGTAGGACATTGGAGACAGTACCTTTTCGACATTTTGTTGCAGGTGAATTCGTCCCACCCCGGAGCGAATTCAAATCGGTGAGGAATTTCCTGACTGTTCTTTTTGCAATGCCCTCCTGGTGATATCTTGATACCCCTATCAAATTTTTAGAGCATTTGGATTTATTTTGGTCATAGTTTAATTCATTTTTCTCATTCATTCATCGTAGGTTTGGGGATTGCATGTTTCGTTTCATCCACAGGTGCTATTGATCATTTTTTTGTTTCTTCGAACGTAGGATCGGAACATCGAAGGAGCAGCAAGGAATCAACATTCATAGACACAAGCGGTGGTGACATTTTGGTCCGCCCATCTTACATGTGGGCACGCGGAAGAAGGAAGGCTATCCATGGATGTAACCAAGAGATGAATTTGATGCTCCTCGCCCCTAAAAAGGGAGGATGCGAATTGTAACCGAGTTGTGGAATACATCAATAAAAGAGAAGGGCTGTTATTTCATTTTGGGTTTCAATTCATGCTTTTTCCATTTCATGCATTTTTAGTTCGTAGGATTTAGCGTTAAGTTTAGCTTCATTTTTTGCATCGTGATTGGAGTCTTTCCTTTCTTGTTTTCGTATCCTCGTGCTTTCAGTGGTGATCATGGTGGGACTCTGTCCTCTTCCTTTTTGGATCAGAAATTTGATCAAAATTTACCTTGCTTGCAGGTACCTTTTTTTTGGGATGCGGGACTGTTGTTCGTTCCAGTCTGTGGCGAACACAGAACTGTAATTCGTCTCACCCAGGGACGAATTGGAATGCGCCCCACCCTGAGATGAATACAGAACTATAATTCATTCCACCCCGGGATGAATTCTAGTCTATGAAGTTTTCGGGCAGAAGCTCAGGACCGACAGATGCGGGCAGAGAAGAGGTAAGGATTCTGCATTTTTCTCTATCATTTTCTATTCAGTGTTTCTATTTTGGATTACTTGTTTGCTTAGGGAAAGTTTTCCTTTTGTTGTTTGCTTGTTTCCTTTTGCAAAATAAAAAGAACCCCACACACCACGTGGCAACTTAAAAACCAAGGCGCTGGTCATAAAACCCCAACCCTTGATCAAGACCAACGGTGGATTTCATCACCACCTTGGCTTGAATTTTGCATCCATTACCCCGATCGCAACTATTGCTAGACGTAAATCCTGATGAAAGCTGACCGAGTGTAGCTAGGGTGATTCCTAGTGCACGAGGATAAGTCTTCTATGGTAGGTGTCATAAACAGGGTGATCCCCCTTCCGTACCACCTATGTTCCACGTACCATCTGCTCTCACGTACCTATAGTTTCCCTCACGTAAGGGCGGGTATATAGAGAGGTTGGTATATCGGCCTGGCAATGGTATATCGAAGGGGCGACCAATTTTGGGAGTCATAAGAGCCCTCATTTTGCATTTAAACGTTCTTTACAAAAACCTTCAAAAAAAAAAAAACAAAACAAAAATAAAAAACACACTAAACCAGGTCTAGGACACACTCTCAATATTTAAACGAGATAATCACTATTTGTGTATGTGTGTGCTCTTTTCTATTTAGTGTAGCATAAAAAAATCATAAAAGAGATAAAAATCTATTTAGCTTGTAGAAAAACAGTACCATGGTGTACACACGTAGCCAAGCCCAATCAAGGGCGAAAGCTACGAAAAGTGTACAAGGGGGCACAAGTCGCCTCCGCTATAGCCCTAAGGACTTGGTCATACCGCCTTGGCGGCCCGACCCACAAGAGAGTCCGCATCATTCCATGTCAAGGTGGAACTATAGGGACACCCCTTTGGGGGACACGCCCGCTCATCATAGCCCCTTTCAGGAAGAATCCTTACACGTGGCACTCAACATAGACAAGAAAGCTCCCTTAGAAGCTCGATATGAGTGGCCACCATGCGATGAAGTGCTAGAGTGGCATAGTTTCCATGAGGAGAGGCCACATGATGATGGCCTCCCCCCTTTGCCCCCCATCACTGTTAGAACCAATAGACAAAATCCAGAGCGTAAGGCTCTTCAAACCGGGTGAGCTAACTCTACCCACCCCTTTCACACATATGAAAGGGAGCACGAGGAAGATGATTACATTCCTCAAGAGCAATATACAACGTGGGGGCCATGCGCCTCCGCACCAGCTAGATACCATGATCACCCACTGAGGCCAGAGCCTCGGGTGAATGCCGCCAACCTCGACAGAGGGAAGCAACCTATTGAGATCTCGGATCATCACGACCGAGGTAAGTGCATAGGAGAGGCATCCAGGCCTCCTAGGCTCAAGATGGTAGAGCAAATTGACCTGGCAGTCACCAGACATGCCGCCCGCCAAGCGTAGATCATGTGGCTTGAGCAAGACCAACAACAGCTAGAGCATTTATATCGCCTTAGCAAAGAGCGCATTAGGCGCCAGAAAGATGAGCTGCTACATAACCCGGTGCCTAAAAGGGTTCCAACCCCATGCACCCAAAGAGCGGAACCATATGAGAGGCGCAACCCCTTAGTGCGAGATAGGTCCCCGTGACCTTACCAAGCGCCGCCTCCGAGACCTCCTAGACCTGAACGGGAGGCCACTCCCCGAAACAACGATGGGTACCCTCCGTGGGGACCCACCCTGGGTCATAGGTCTCACCCAGAGACTCCTCAAGAAGCTTATGAGGAGTATGAGCAGGAAGATGAGCGGGCTGAAATGCCCTACCTAGGCGGAGGAGTCGCCATCCGGCCTCCCCTTCAGAGGCCTCAAGTCTCCCACAACCCACAACGGGAGCAAACCAAAGAGGAAGAGATTAAATCTTTCGATGCATACAAAGCGCTGTTAGAGCGTCTAGAGTCTGTGGAAACCAAAACTTCTAGGCCTCAAAAGCCCACTTTACGCCAGCTCCGCAGTCATCCTGTGCATCCGTCAGTGCCAACACCTCCTTATCCTGAGCACTTTAAGCTACCTCAGTTGGCAACCTTTAGAGGTGAGGAAGATGCTCAAGAGCATGTGACGAGATTCCTGAGCCAATGCTTCGGCATTCAGGACAATGATGCTTTGTTATTGAGAACATTTATAACCACATTCGTAGGCCCTGCCTCGGATTGGTTTACCCAGTTACCAAAGCATAGCATCAAAAACTTAGATCAGTTAGTGGATGCGTTCCTCGAACGCTTCACCTTCAATACCAAGAAGAAGGCGTCACTAAGTGACTTAGCCAGCCTCAGGAAGTATGAGGAGGAGACCATGGCGGCCTACGAGAATCGGTGGAGGACATTGCTCTCGAAGCTGCCCTACCTCCCTCCTATGTCCGACCTCACTCAGATGTTCTCCAAAAGTTGTTTGAGATCGATCTCTATGCTATTGCAGCTGCAGCAATATGCCACCCTAGAAGAAGCTCTGGCACAAGCCAGAATTATTGAAGAGATCAAAATACAGGATGGCGAGATAGCCAAACCTAAGAAAAAAGAATGGAACAAGAACACTAAAGTTGGGACCACGCAACAAAAACCCACTATGGTCAACCAAGTTGCAATCAACGTCCCTAAACCTGTGCAAGCAACTCAGCCTCAGAAGGCTAATTATCAGGTAGTGCCTCCCAACAACTATGACAGAGAAAATCAGAGGCAAGAGCAGAATCAGCAGCGTCGCCCTAGGCGACAATTCACACCCTACACAGAGTCCAGGGACTCCTTGTTTGACCGCTTGTTAGCGGCAAACCTGATCAACCTGCCAGAGATTCAGACTATAGATCCCAATGCACCCAAGCCTAAGGGGTATAGAGAGGACTTGTACTATAGGTTCCATAGGCGGCAGGGACATGACCTAAATGCCTATTGGAAATTTAAGGGCTTGGTGCAAGACTTGATTGATAACAAGACACTAGCGGTGGATAATCCCATCGCACCAAGCAATCAGCAAATGGAGGTCTTCAAAGACCCCTTGCCTGCTCATGCTCCATAGGCAAAGACCCTACAAGTTAACGAGGTCACACAGAACTGCCCCATGCAGGGGTATGTAGGGATGATTAGTATAGTGACTCGGAACAGGAGGTATCCGAGCATGAATGCTCCTGCGGTAGCTGCAGGAGAGGTGCCAACAACATCGCAACCACAACAGCACCTTGCACAACCTCCTCCGCCTAAGCCGGTGGCCACACTTCGGACCAAACTAACTCAGAGTTTGAGGACCACCTCGGCTAGGCTCTCCATATACGAGCTTATACAACAATCTACGCCCCATCGAGAAGCTCTAATGGAGATTTTGAAAGCCATCGAGTTGCAGCCCCATGAGACAAATTCTTTCAACAACTTCGTGGGGCATGTAAAATGATGCACCGAGCCGGTCATCACATTTCGAGAAGATGAACTAAGATCAGTGACTGATGACATGGCGGATCCACCCCTGCACGTTATCGCGCGGGTCAACGGGATCCCATACAAGAGGGTGTTGATAGACACTGGCTCATCCAACAACATCATCACAACTGTGGCTCTCAAGCATCTGAAGTTGCCCGCATCTCATATCACAGCTTCCACCTACACTCTACGAGCATTCAATGATGCAATCTGCTCGACAGTCGGTACAATAGTCCTACCAATCCAAGTGGGACAAAAGACCATACCCACATTGTGCCACGTATTGGAGGGTGAAATGGCCTACAACATCTTGTTGGGCCGGCCGTGGATCAAGGACATGAAGTGTGTCCCTTCGATAGCTCACCAATGTTTAAAATATACATTTGAAGGGGAGGTGCATGTAGTCCCGACGGACTTAGAACCCTTCAAATATTGTAATGCGGTGCAGCTGATGCCGCAATCGACCCTGCCATCGACGCATTTGGATTTCTAGTTAAATCCATCTAAACAGGGTCCGATTCCATAGGCATCCCCATTAGCAAGTTCTTCAAAACCCCAGCCGGGTTCATCTTCATCGTCTGGTCCTCCACCAACGACGTCATCTATGGAGACCAAACAGAAGGACAAAGGGAAGAAACCCCTGGAAGAGGCAAAACCTTTGGAAGAGACACTGCCATCAGTATCAACTATCTCTATGGAGGAAACGCCTAGCCGAATGGAAGTCGAGGCTCCTAGTCCACCCGACATGGAGTGGACTCAAGGAGAACTTCCATTCCCTCCCCCTCAACCGCCAACGATCAACGTTGAAATGGCCAATACGGGCTTGGGGGAGTATCTGGTGCGGAATATTGTAGCAACACCCGCACTAGAGTCCATGCAGGACATGGGGAGACCTCGCCTTCCCATTGGCACTATTGTCCCCCTAGGCTACCCGTCGAACCAAACAAATTTTGTGTATGGGGGCCTTGATCATGGCGTTGCACCATGCACGCAAGAGGACGAAGACGAAGAGCCTTTTGCTGAAAATGTCAACTATCTGTCTAACCCAGACTTTGCTCTGAGATACCTTGGCCAATGCAATTGGCACGGATATGGGTTAGGCAGATATGAGCAAGGGATACGTGTTCTTTGCCAACCAAGATACCAAATGCCATACGACAAGTCAGGAGTAGGGTTCAACCACCCCCTCCCCTTGGACATCTTGGTGGAGAACATGCAAGGCCTAGGGATAGGCAACAAGGGGGGATTGGCATCAGATCCATATGCCAACCCTAACACCACATATATATTGAGGGATTATCTCCCATTAACGGCAATCAACCTTGTTGGTTCTAGCAACCCCTTCCCTTCGCTCGAGAGAGGAGAGAGCTCGAGAGCTCACTTTCAGGGAGAGTCTAGACAATGTCAAGAAGGGTCCTCAGAGGATGAATCAGAGTATGAACCAGTGTCACATGACCCCTTTGAATCAGGCAGCGATCACTCACAGGTGATCCCCATGGATGATTGTCAAGAAAGCCTCTTGACAATGTTCCCCTTGGATGCTCCCATCGAGCAAGCGCCGCTCCAAGAAAATCAAGTCCCCCGTAGAGAGCGGGACAACCTAGGTGGGACCACATCAATTTGCTTGAGCAAGGCGAGCCTTTAATGCCACAAGCAGTCGGAGCCAACGAAGGCCTTTGGATCTCCGATAGTGATTATGAAGATGAGACCGAGATGGCATATCTTAATCACATGCGATAAATGCGATGACCATACCCCTTGGATATTAACGACATGTTCGCACAATTAAACATAAGGCTTGGGCATGAGTGGTACGTAGACCCAGCGTGGTGGGACCAAGTGTTGGATCCACTACTCTGGGCATACGAAGCATACCTTCCGCCCAGAGACCCTATAGTGCCATCAGTGCCGAGGGTAGACCCTGTCTTCTTATCCACACATAGGGCCGATCCATTCGTGCCCGTCCCTCTAGAGCCAGATCCAGAGCATAGAGAGCATCTAGGATGTCCGAGCAACCACACCCACGGTAATGGAGACCAAAATCATTCCATCAACATGATCTCCATTGACTTAACCACCCCCATCCACAATCCGGCCGATCCGACACAGTCATTGTATCTAGACATAGATGCCATAGACTGGGATCGCGTCAATTCCCCTCCATCCCCATCCGAGTACTGGCCTTTCGGTGAAATGCTCCATTTTACCCCTGGGCCGACTCAGGATATCTGCCATGCTGAAGAGGGACCCGAGGTTCCTAACGATGATCTAAACTCAGCAAATGATATCCATTTGATCCCAACTCCACATCAGTTGGAAGACGGATCCCACATGTCGGTCGAGGAGACGACTGACGTAGACATCGGCTCAGATCCAATGAATCCATAGATCATCAAGTTGGGGGTAAGTTTATCCCCCGAAGAGCAAGCCGACTACATTGCCCTTCTCAAAGAGAAGAAGGAGGTTTTTGCATGGTCATACAGAGACATGCCGGGGCTAGATCCGTAGCTAGTCACGCATAATCTAACGCTTGATCCGACAGTCAAGCCAGTTAAGCAAAAACTACGTAAGATGCACCCAACAGTGGCCTTGATGGTCAAAGATGAATTGCAAAAGTTGTTGGATGCACAGTTTGTCATCTCCATGGATTATCCGCCATGGCTGTCCAACATGGTGCCCATCAAAAATCCCGATGGGAGGATTCGCATATGCACTGATTTTTGAGATCTAAACAAAGCGAGTCCTAAGGATGATTTCCCCTTTTCGAGCATCGACGCATTGGTAGATGCTACAACGGGTCACGAAATGCTTTCCCTCATGGATGGTTTCTCGGGATACAATCAAATTTGTATCAATCTCGAGGACCAGCTAAAAATGGCGTTCACAACGCCTTGGGGAACATTTTGTTATAAGGTCATGCCTTTTGGCCTTAAAAATGCTGGCGCCACCTACCAACGTGCCATGACATACATCTTCCATGATTACATGCACAAGACTTTGGAAGATTACATGGATGATTTGTTGGCCAAATCTCTTTTGTGCCCGGATCATCTCGGTGACTTAAGCAAGATCCTCGATCGCCTCATGGAGCATAAAGTCAGACTGAATCCCAAGAAGTGCATTTTTGGCATCACATCTGGAAAGCTCTTGGGTTTCATAGTCTCAAAGCGAGGCATCGAGGTCGATCCAAACAAAGTCAAGGCAATCCTTGAAATGGTTCCC
Source organism: Wollemia nobilis (assembly GCA_028583015.1). Lineage (NCBI taxonomy): Eukaryota > Viridiplantae > Streptophyta > Pinopsida > Araucariales > Araucariaceae > Wollemia > Wollemia nobilis. Next base: position 2,077,499 of record JAQPPZ010001808.1, read on the forward strand.
CCAACTACCATCAAGCAGCTCAGAAGCCTGCAGGGAAAGGTCACGTCGATCAAGCGCTTCATAGCGCAGCTATCTGACAAGTGCCGACCAATGAACAAGTTGTTGCACAAGGGGGTAGCATTTCACTGGGATGACGAGTGCCAGTCAGCCTTTGATGACATCAAACAATACTTGGCTTCGCCGCTAGTATTGGCACCACCTAGACCAGGAGTGTCATTCTACTTATACATCTCAGCTACTGAGGTGGCACTAGGAGCCATGCTCGCCTAGAAGAATGAACTTCACAGAGAACAGGCTACTTACTATCTTAGCCGCACCCTGGTCAGCTATGAACTTAACTATGCATACGTCGAGAAACTCTGCTTGGCAGTGGTGTTTGCTACCAAAAAGCTATGCCATTACATGCTGAGCAACAAGACGTATGTTGTGTCTAAGGAGAATCCATTGCGGTACATGATGAGTCGTACTTATCATAGTAGCCGCACGGCGAAATGGATCATGTTGTTGACGGAATTTGACATAGAATTTATCGGACAAAAATCCATAAAAGGTCAGGTCATAGCCGATCAACTAGCAGAGGCTCCTCTTGAAGATGACCAACCTCTGACTATAGAACTACCCGATGATGGGGTCTTCCATGTCTCAGAATCACCAGATTCTGACGAGCCTGAGTCACAAGCCGACATAACCCTATTTTTTGATGGTTCTAAATGTGAGCAAGGTGGTGGCACGGGAATAGTATTCTTCACACCGCAGGGCGCTCCAATGCCCCTGTCATTTAAATTAAATTTCCCATGCACCAACAACAATGCAGAGTATGAAGCCTTGCTCATAGGTCTTCAGACAACAATCACCATGAACATTAAATGATTGAACATCTTTGGTGATTCGTTGTTAATTGTCAACCAAGTCAAAGGGATTTTCCAATGTAAATGCCCAGTTCTGCAGGCTTACAAAGCCCTTGTGGACAAATTCCTGGTGAAGCTTGAGTGGTACGACATCGAGGCACTCCCTCGGTCATCGAATCATTTTGCGGACACTATGGCCTCCTTGGGGTCACTAATCCCGCAAGACCTTTCTGGTGATATGACAACCATTCAAGTCAGAACACTATCGCAATCCACGATGGGGCGTGCAAGCTCTGACTTGATGCCAGGAATCCACATGATCCAGATTGAACCATCCTCGGATAAGTTCTCTCGAATCCATGATCATCTGAAACATGCCAACTGGGGGTCCTTGTTCTCCCCTACTCCCATTAATAGCAATACAACGCTATTCTTGCAAGCTCTCTCCCGCTCAGCGTTTGCTAGGGATGAACTTCAAGAGGGATTGGCTATTCAGACTGTCGAGGTTTTCGATCAGCAGGATTGGTATTCACCCGTCAGGGACTACCTCAAGTTAGGTAACCTCCCGCTTGGATTGACGCACGTCGCAAAATGAGCATTCAAGAAGAAAGCGGCTAAGCATGTCTTGTTAGGAGACATTTTGTACCATCATAGCTACGAAGGAATCCTCCTTCGTTGCTTGGACCAACAAGAGTCTACTTGGGCGATCGCCCAAGCGCACGATGGTACATGTGGTGGCCACTTCAGTGGTATGGCCATCGCAAAGCGCATTCTTTGCATGGGCTATTATTGGCCATCTTTAGAGCGAGATTGTTGCGCATATGTGCGGAAGTGCGTGAAGTGTCAACATCATGCCAATTTGACACACGTACCTTCCTAGGCCTTGCAGCCGATCCAGTCGGCTTGGCCATTTTCGTAGTGGGGCTTAGATCTCATCGGAAAGATCTCCCTTGCATCGTTCGACCATCATACGTTTATCATAATGGCCACAGAGTATTTCACCAAGTGGGTGGAAGCGGTTTCGCTAACCTCTACGATTGGACCCCGCATTGTGGAGTTCATTTTGCATAACATCATATGTCATTTTGGTATTCCATCCAAGATAATCTCGGATAATGGGACGTCATTCAAGAACAAATATGTGCGTGCTTTGACCACAAAGTACAAAATTCAGCACAATTTTTTGACACCCTATTATCCGTAGGCAAATGGGCAAGCAGAAGCATCAAACAAAATGCTAGTCGCCATCCTTAAAAAGATAGTCACCGATAATCATAAGGATTGGCACATTCAAATCCCACTTGCCCTGTGGGCTTATCGCACTAGCATTCGGACGCCCACTGGGGCAACTCCATTTTTGCTCGTGTATGGCTCCGAGGTAGTCATGCCTCTCGAGTTGGAGATTCCCTCCCTACGCATATCAATGCAAGAGTTCATCGATGATGACACTGCATGGTAGGCCCGGTTAGACCAGCTTACGTTGCTTGATGAACGATGCGTTAATGCTCTCGAGCATTTACGTATCTATCAAGAGCGACTTAAGAAAGCATACAACATGAAAGTTCACCTGAGGGACTTTCGGATTGGTGACTTGGTCTTAAAAGAAAACCAACAGAACTCTAGTTTGCCGTCCCATCTAAGGGACAAGTTCACGGCAAATTGGTTAGGTCCTTATGTAATTGATAGCAAAATAGGACCCGGGACATACCGGCTAGCCTCTCTTGATGGAATCAAGGAACCAGAACCCTTGAACATCAGTCATTTGTGGCCATTCCATATTTAAAGGAGCCATAGCCCACCCAAAAAGCTCCAAGGATTTCCATAATCACTTGGTCAATCCCAAAAAGCTCCAAGGATTTCCATAATCGCTTGGTCAATCCCAAAAAGCTCCAAGGATTTCCATAATCGCTTGGTCAACCCAAAAAAGCTCCAAGGATTCCTACAATCGCTTGGTCAAATCCCAAAAAAATACAAAATGCTCAAAGGATTTCCATAATCGCTTGGTCAACCCCAAAATGCTCCAAGGATTTCCATAATCGCTTGGTCAAACCCTAAAATGCTCCAAGGATTTCCATAATCGCTTGGTCAAAAACAAGAAAAATTTAAAAACAATAAAATCATCAAAAAAAAAAATAACAAAAATTTGCATCTCATTTCCATGCATACGCAAAATCATCATAACGATACAGAGTTCTTTTGCATCTCATCTGCATACTCACAAACATCAATCCCTCAAAAATACAAAAATATATAGCTGCATACATTGCATATTTGTGGTCATACAGGTCAAAGCACCATAGACTATCATTACTTGGCAAAAACCATCACCTTCTACATTTTTCCGCTTTATCAATAGCTCATCGCCTATAACCACCATTCACGTTATTTCCTCCCACATCATAGTCAGTTGTTTTCTAATGTATCGAGAGTTTTCGTCATTCAGTCATCATTAGATTTCTAGCCACATACTGTACCAAGTCAGACAGATTTTACGAAGGTAGAATTCTACTTGGATCACACCTTGTTATGTAGCATCCCGACACAAGTTAAAACATATAACAAAATTCCCAAGTTGTGTGAACGAAAGATGAACCCTGCAAAGCAATCCAGGTCACCATAAGCGAAACGGTTATCTTGCTCATCCCCCTATGCGAATGACCCCAAGAATGCTGAGAGTTGGCAAAAGGACAAGCATCCTCCCTACCCAATTCCCCAAGAATCCCAAGTTCTCAAAAGTTGCAAAACATCAACAATTTGCAAAACGTCAAAACTCCAAAATTTGACATCACAACCAAAGTGCATACATCAAGAAAAGCACATACAATAGTGATTCTCATCACTCCATATCCAAATCCCTTGCTCAAAAGAAAAATAAAATAAAACAAAAATAAACAGTGATTTTTATCACTACAAAAGAGCAAGTATCCCAATACAATTGAAGAAAAGAAGGGAGTCGAACTTGAATCCCTGGAACTCTCAGCATTTCGACAAGTCATGAGGCAAACCTCAGTACCGGTTTGGTTGATAGCCTATCGGTCACTGGTGGTAAACCTCCCGCATGACGATATATCTGTCACATTAACTTGTGTGCAGATCAATGTTTGCATGTGGATGAGCTAGCTTATGGTATCCTAGATAGCACCGTAGATTAATCTGGCTAAACACAACAAAGGAGTTAGTGGAGCTAATCAGGTGATCCTCAGTACAGGTTTGGTTGATAGCCTATCTGGCACTCGGCGGTATCCTGACAAACACCACATAAACGAACTCAATTGCACACACAGGGATGTGAAATAACTTGGTCAAAAACAAGTCCGATTCATACCTTGTTCAAAAGTCTTGTGAGATGAAAGTACAGTCATGGCTAGATAGTTAAAACATCTGAGTCTCAGAAAACCTTAACTACATTCTAAACCAACTTGCCATCTTTCATTCTCCCATTGCAAAAAAAAAAAAAACATGTATGCCTACAAAGCTATTCACCACAACAATCGCCTAAGACAAAAAAAAAGCCATAAAGTTCTGAACAGTCTATGGTGCGACTACCAAACATCACAAATTCAATTCATCCATTCCATTTTTGCATATCACATATAAATCAAAAACATTTGCATTCATCATAACATATGCATCCATCAAAATAAATTAATATGCATACATCCATACTCATCACTCATCATGCATAAAATCAAATCATCACATGCGCATAAACAAAATAAAGTCGTATATATATATCATCAAAAATGCCCGTAGGCTACAAAGAACTGGTCATCTGACCCCGCAACAAAATCCAAAATCTCAAAACCCCCAAGCCTAAGGCATCGGCCACCGTGATCACGCAGGATCGGTGCGACGGGAACTACCCCCCATGGTGTGGGTCCTATGGGACCCCTCAGGGCGGCTACTGCTAGCCCCCGCATCATGCCTACTACCGCCTCCCTCATCCAATCACCTACGACGAGATGATGCTGACTGCTCAGTATCACTGCCCCTCATCCGACATGATGACCCACCTCCCGAGGGCTCAGGTAACCACCCATCGAGGCGGATAATCTCTCCCTCCATATCCATCCGATGCCGAGACCAATCTGCCTCCCGCCGCAACCACTCTGCCTCCCACCGATGGTAGTAAGCTACTACATCATCGCGCTATGCCAGCTACATCCGTAGGAGATCCCTCTCCTATGCAGCGCTGGTGTCCCCATCCCCTCGATGGTGTGCAACGAATGCGCTCTCCCGCTCCGCCAGTTGAGCCCGTAGGAGATCCCTCTCCTGCAAAGCTTCCCCCAACTCCTCATCCCGCCTCCACAGTAGCTCCGCCAACCGTGCAATCTCAACGCATAGCCCGGACTCCGTGTCCTCCACTCCTGCCTGAGGCGTAGGCATATCTGGAACAATAGCCTGCTCTGGCTCCCACTGCTCCGTGATGTCCTGCATCATCGACTGATCCGGAACCCCTAGATCCACATCCTCATCCTCCACCTCCACCATATCTGCATCCTCCCGAGGAGCTCCCCAAGCCTCTCCTGGTGCCTCGGCACCCTCCCCGCCCATGGCTACTACCTCCATGCCTCCCAATGGCCCCTCTCCCTACCATCACCATAGTACCCACCATTGGTCGTACTCCATGGTAGTCCCGACGTCATCCACATCCGGGACATCAATCACTACATCTGCATCCTCGCCTAGTGGCACGATGACAGACCGATCCAGAGTCCTCTCATCCCCCCAGTGCCAATAGACCACGGGCTCACAGAACCCTGGTACACCCCAAACTATCATGTCACTCATATAAAGAAAAACTCATGCTCGGTCCCATCGCCCAATTAGCCATCGCTCCCTGTAGACCCATCGGAGCCACTCTCCCTGCCAGAGGAATCCAATAGGGTCGCAGAATACCTCCCCCAAAGCAAGCCGAGCAAAGGCATCGGCATAGTGCCTACCACCCACAACTTCCGTCCTACCCAAAGCCACATACCCGATATCCTTATCGCCATCTCCACCAGTCTCCACGGTAGCTCCACACGACCTCATATAGATGTCAATTCTAGCGTTTCTAATCCAACCAATAAATTTAAAAACAATTTTACAAAAATTAATTATTCTAGTTCCTAATCCTAACGATAAATTTAAAAACACAACAAAAACTCAAAAAAATTAATATTTATCCTATATACTTTCTCATTCATATTAAATTTAAAAACTCCGCACAAGCAAAACAAAATTAAAATAATAGTTTTTAACCTAGGGTTTTCACCTACGTTTTAAAACTGACAAGCTCAACCTAAAAAACTAGGGTTTTTCGTTCCGTTTATCCTAGGGTTTTAGTTAAAAGCAAAAATAAAGATTTCTTCACCTAGGTTTTAGCTACGTCTTCCATTCAATTTAAGCTAAGTCTGGGTCTGTGTTCAGCTCATTTTTAGGGTTTCAATTTTAATTTTGAACAACAACATAAAAAAGAAAAACAAACAAATAACTTGTAGTTTTAAAACATATAACAATAGCAATAATGCTAAGGAGCACTTACTGGTCTCGCTTCGGCTCTACCGCTCGATCCGGTTTGTGCACTCATGATGTCGAGAGAAATTCGACAGTGCTTCGCTTCGTAGAATTAACCTCCTCCTCCCCAGAGCTCCAAATCGCAAGAAAATTCGACTACAAATGAGCCCAAACCCTAGTTTTGGCCTTTAAATAGGCCTTTTGAGCTTATATTCGTTCCTACCTGGGACGAGCACTCTAGTTAGCGCTCGTCCCACCCTGGGACGAATACTAAGCTAGAATTCGTCCCACCCTAAAATGAATTCAGGGCAAAAATTTCAAAAAACAACAAAAATTGAACAAAAATGCACCAAAATACCTAATAAACTTGCCCGATGAGAGTGCTTTGGCACTTGACATTTCGGGCATGCAAAACAGATGTCGGGGTCACAAATCCTCGCTATCCTACTCCCTAAGAAGGCTACCATAGCCGGACCACTCCACGGGAAGACGGATTTTCGAGAATTTCATCCCCAAACGGCGTCAGCAAAAGGGTCAAAACCCACCCAAAAATAGTAATAACATTGCCGAACGAAGGCGCCTTCATGCCTGACATTCTTGGCATCCAAAACAGATGTTGGGGTTGCAAATCGTCACCATCCTACTCCCTAAGAAGGCCACCATGGCCGGACCGCTCCACGGGAAGACGAATTTTTGACAATTTCAGCTCCAAAAAGCGTCACCAAAAGGGCTAACACCCACCAAAAATAGGTCTAAATGTCGAAAAACTGCACACACATTCAAAGATAAATCTCTGAAGGCACCCTTACACAAGTCATCTTGGGTCAAGCGACTCGTCGCTTTTCTCATGAAGGTCATTCCCTCATCGATTCGTCGCTTGAGGGGGTAGTCACACTTAGTCACCAATCAACAAAAACACACCCAATCAAGGAAAATGGCATGCATTCAAAGGATCATTGACAAAGACAATCACGCTCCTGCTTGGGGCAGCAAACAAGCAATAATCACAAGCTGATCAAACACTTGGCATTCGTGAATCATGAACTCAAGGTTCTCATAGACAAAAGGTTGTGCCCTTTGCCTATTCATGACTGATCAATGTCCAAGTTCAAGTAACACCTCACCGAAAAAGGTTAACACTTGAATTGAGTTCCTTCGCTCGTCAGAAGCAAGGATTCAAGAATGCATGCCCTTTCCATACTTGGGGCATCAAAATTTGGTTAGGTTACCAAGAAACCCTAATCATTAGTGCTTTGGTTATCTATTTTTGCTCAGCGCTGTGCCATGCACAACGCATCCCAAAAAGGGGCATCTGTAGACACCAAAACAACACCAATCCGATTATGTGACTGCAAACACTGATCGCTTTGACACACACAGCCCCAAGGGCAGCCCCAGAGGTTAAACAGTGGTCCTAACCACTCTCACAATAGTTTTGGAAGGTCAAAAATCATTTTGGCACCCTTAGGCACTTTGCTCAGTATCCGTTCCACCCTGGAACGAATTCAAACTGGGATTCGCCCCACCCAGGGACGAATTCTGGATCCGCTCCAGGGTGGGGCGAATTGCAGGTTTGACGGGCAAAAAGTCAAATCTTGACAAATGGCAGCTCAGATCCGCCACTCAACGCTTCCTTCATCGCATGGGAGTATGGGTGAGCGTTTTCGAGCGTTAGAGGCATCTTGCATGGTCGATCATGAAGTCCCAATTCAGGGAGGAATCTCCTTCCCCTCGGGAAGGCATGATTGCCAAGTGGCGCCTCTGCATGCCCATTTCAAGAGACCTCCAGGTCTATAAATTGGTGAGTTTCCTCATCCCAAAATATACACAGTAAGAGCAATTTTGAGCAACGAAGTGCTGCCATTTTATTTCCCCATACATCCTTGTGCGATTTGCGCCTTCTACATCCTTGATCTCTTTTAGAGAGGAGGTCATTGGGTGACTATTGGAAGGTCGAATCTTGAGCCCAAAACCCGAAATTTGGCCATAGAATACCACCAAATTTTTCGACAACACCTTGTAAGGGATTTTGGACCCATCCCAAGTGGATTGGTGCCGAAATCAGGTCCCAACGGTGGGCGGCCCGCCTGGGCACCCCCGCACTGCCGCAGGCCTAATCGCCCTTTTTAGGAATGATCGGGAATGTGTAGCATATTTTCCTTTCTATCATTTTCATTCCTTGCATTTTTTTCTATGCTGTTAGATAGTTTACAATTTTGATTTCATTTCGTTTCGATTAATTGTCATTATGCTATCGCGTTTTCGCTCCCACTAACTTGCAGATAAGCATCATCAAATTCCCATTGATGGAGGTCAAATTGGGAAAATCTGACCATCTGGGTCTTCCCAAAATTCCCCCAATTAGCTAACCCCAAGTTTGCAGGTGTTTTGGAGCTCTCGAGGTAGGACATTGGGGACAGTACCTTTTCGGCATTTTGTTGCAGGCGAATTCGTCCCGCCCCGAAGCGAATTCAAATCGGCGAGGAATTTCCTGAATGTTATTTTTGTAGTGCCCTCCTGGTGATATCTTGATACCCCTATCAAATTTTCAGATCATTTGGATTTGTTTTGGTCATAGTTTAATTCATTTTTCTCATTCATTCATCGTAGGTTTGGGGATTGCATGTTTCGTTTCATCCACAGGTGCTATTGATCATTTTTTTGTTTCTTTGAATGCAGGATCGGAACATCGAAGGAGCAGCAAGGAATCAACATTTGTAGACACAAGCGGTGGTGACGTTTTGGTCCGCCCATCTTACATGTGGGCACGCGGAAGAAGGAAGGCTATCCATGGATGTAACCAAGAGATGAATTTGACGCTCCTCGCCCCTAAAAAGGGAGGATGCGAATTGTAACCGAGTTGTGGAATACATCAATAAAAGAGAAGGGCTGTTATTTCATTTTGGGTTTCAATTCATGCTTTTTCCATTTCATGTGTTTTTAGTTCGTAGGATTTAGCGTTAAGTTTAGCTTCATTTTTTGCATCGTGATTGGAGTCTTTCCTTTCTTGTTTCCGTATCCTCGTGCTTTCACGAAGATATTCAAAACAATTGGAATTTCTTTAGGAATTTACATGATGACTTATGATTGTACCCAACACATAGAGTATATGATTTATTCAAGGATTTGTGTTTTGATTGATTTTGACAAACCACTTCTAGAGAATATTACTTTACAATATGGGAAAGAAATATGGGACCAAGTAGTAGATTATGAAAATATTCCATTTAGATGTAGAATTTGTCATGAATATGGTCATATAGCCAATTATTGTCCACATAAGGTCCCTAACAAAGAGAAAGAGGATGGGGACTTGGTAGGGTTTCAAATCCCTAAACAAAAAAAAAAAAAAAAAAAATAGCAACAAAAGAGAAAACAATTATTTCTCCTAACACCTTTGAAATTATCTCCATTGATGAGCAAGTAGATGATGAGGATTTTCAAATGGAAATAGTTATTATGGAGACACAGTTTGATGAAGAGAGGGAACATGAAGGATTGCATGATGAGAAATCATTAAAAGAGCTTGCATTTATGTTGATAAATAACAGTAAAGAGAAAAGAGTACAATGTAGAAAACCAACCCAAGTGTAAAGAAAAAGGACAGGTTCAAACTACAAATAAAACAGATCCTCAAAAAGACCATACAAATTCCAATAGTAGTATCATGGTGCCAAGTAACCACCCTATAGTCCCAACTGGAATGAAGCAAGATATGAATAAAATAATAAGGATGTCATAATCCTAAGGTTTATAGTCAGTCTCTTTATGATAATATTGGAAGATTTAGATATTTTGCTAAGCAATTTCTGATATTTTTTGTAATTTGTTAAGCTTTGGTTTTTTTCTTAGTGTTACCGTATTTTGTTTGATTTGTCAATTGCTCATTTGGCTTAGTTTTTGTTGTATTTATTTTTCTTGATTTCGTTTGTGGTATTTTTTATTCTTTTTGTTGTTTTTGTTTTAGTTTTATTTTGTTATGTTGTTTTTGGGGTTTTTGTGTGTGTGTTTTGTGTTCTGTGGTTTTTTGTTTCTTTTTGTTATGGTAGTGTTTGATATGTTGCGTTGGTGGTTTTTCTATGTATATCATGTTTTGGTTTTTTTTATTTTAGTCCTTTTTTATTTTATTTTATTTTATTTATTTATTTATTATTGTGTTTTTCTATGTGGTTTGTGTGTTTGTTCTGTGTGGTTCATGTTTTTTTGGTTTGTTTATTTTTGCTTATGCCTTTTCATGTCAACACACTCAAATGGGATGCTTTATTTATTTTAGATTTTTGTTTGTTTGTGTTTGTTCTTGTTGTGTGTTATTTCAGGTATACACTTGAGTGTGTCAAAGGTGGTAGGTCAGGTGCAAGCCATGAGTGTTTTTGGCGGAATAGATACCCTTACCTCCTTGGGTATTACCCAAAAGTGGTATCTCTTTCGAGATGTTTTCCACAAACAAAAAAATATTTTATTGTTTTTTATATCATGTTTTTACTAGTAAAAAAAATAATATTACCTACATCTAAAATGCCATTTAAATATATATTTTATTTTGGCAAGGACACTACTTGCATTATTGGTGATGTGATGTGGGTTCAATCCCTATGGTGGATGTGTACAAGAAGTATTAATCAAATATAAATATATATATATATATATATATATATATATATATATATATATATATATATATATATATATATAGTTTTTTCATACTACAACTTTAATGAAAAGTAAAATTAAAAATTTATATTTTTTTTGGTTAATGTTTGTGAAATTAATAATTTATTGCATATAATTTTAACCATTATTATGATTTTCAAAGTTAACATAAATTTAATTGTTTTTGGTAATAATTTTTTTTTTAATTTTTAAAATATTTTATATTTTCAAGCATTAAACTTTTTATTGTTATCCATATGATAAATATTACTTATATCTAAATTATCATTCAAGAGTTTTTTATACTATATTTTTAATTAAAAATAAAATAAAATAAAAACATGTTTTTATTCGTTAGTGTTTGTAAAATTAATATTTTAGCATTAATAATATTATGGATATAATTTTTAATCATTATTATAATTTTAAAATTTGATATAAATTTATTTATTTTTCATAATAATTAAAAGAATTAATTTATGTTTTAATAATATTTTATTTTTTTAAGGATTGAATTTTTAACGTTAACTATAAGATTTTTTTAATAGGAAAACATAAGATTTTGAAAGGATTCCTAACCTTTTATAATGAGAGATAAAACAAAAGCAAGGATAATAAGCAGACCAAGAGAAAAGCAGCCCCAAGGAATAGGGGGATACAACAAAATAGCCTAAAAAAGGTAGAGGAAAGCAAAAGCCTACAAAATAAAATTAAAGAGACCACCTTTCTAGTTAGAGACAAAGGAATACTAGTGATAAAGATCATAATGCACCAAAGGTGAACCCCACTATAGTAAAAGGGGCTTTACTGTGGGTAGGGTTCACCATATTTTTTTACTTCTTCTAGTTGATTAGCAACCTCCTCCATCAGTGTGGCTATCATATTGTTCATTCTATGGATGGAATTCAGGATATCATGAAGAATGACCAACTTGCTCATTCAAATGACAATGAGAGGGGTAACTTTGAATATTTTTTTGCTAAAGAGACATGGCATTTATCATCCACACTGAGTTTCTTTTTATATTTTCAAAAAGGAGATGGCCCAGCCTCATACGATATGAAAATTGAATACTTATTAAAATCATAGTCTTCATCATATATGAACAAGGGAGGGGTAGATTCATTCCCTTTTCCAAGTAGATCCTTCAACCAAGTCGATCATCTTAATTTATTCACCTAGTACTTGGGGTCTATTTTCATGAAAGGAGTGTTTTTAAACTGAGCTAATGAGTTCCTCTTGCCTTTCTTAGACCCTTCTGAGAAGGAGTGTGAAGAGTACCCAATATTCTTCTCCACGTTCGATGATATGGGCTATTTTTATTTACCTCCCAACTCCCCCATATTGTTTTCTAAGATAGTGGAACTTCCAAAATGAAGTCCTATGTTTATAATGTTTTTTTATCCAACTTTTATATCGCATGATAAAAAATGACTTTAAGGATCCCTTGATGGACACGTAGGTTAGATTTTCCAAACTTCACATCTCCAATGGTTTTTTGAGGGAACTTAGTAGGAAGGTCAACATGTTCAAATTTTTCTCAATGCAAATGATTTAAAAAGGTAAAATAAAAACTATGCATAGTGTTGAACTTACTATCCAGAGTGAAGTAATGCATGATGGAAAGCACCACTCTATCCTAAGGGTTAGAGAATGAATATCTTAATATTCCATTATCTAGGGTATGAAACTCCTCACCCTTGTCCAAAAACTTTTCCAACTCCTTGGTGAGAGAATGTTTCTCTCTATGAATGATTTCTCCTTCAAATACTAAGGAAGTGACTTCGATTATGAGGGGCATGTTGATTGTGAATTCAATACCCTTACCCTCACATGCCCATCTATTTAGGAGTATCCCACATGCAAGGAGATCATGTTAGGACCTCATCCTAACACTATTTTTCTAATACTCATATGATTATATAATGTCCCCCTTCAAATATGGTGATTTATTTATAATGTTACTTTCATAATACTTTGTAATGATATGTGGTAAGTAAGGTACCTACACAAGTGACATAATTTTATGTAACCATTATCAATAATGTAATTTTTGTTTGGTGGAAGATTCTAGATCGAGTAGCATTTTGCATGTAAGTCAAGTCTTGAGCAATAAATTAGAGTTGCATGAAGTGTTTCTTTAAAACATTGGTCTATGAATGAATGTTCTTTTTGAAAATTAATGAATGTGTTGAAGGAGGTATCCCCCTTGAAGAGGCCTATAATTCTGTGTTATTTTGTGAGAGTATTTAAATTTTTTTATTGCAATAGTTTACATTTCAAGTATTTATGGTTATTTTCAATATTTGTGTGAGTTTATTTTTAATAGTAGGTTTATAATAAGTGATATTAGAGCACCTATCAAGTCCAAGTTCCATTAAAACTATGATAATTATTGACTTTCCTTTACGTCTGTTAGGTATAAGTTTCCTATATTTTATATTTTTTGCTTGTCCTTTACCTAAAAATAACAACAAAAATATAGTCCTATTTTTTTGCAATAATTTATTAGGTTAAAAACCCTATGCTAGGGGTTTTAAAATAGCATGGAGGATCTATTTGTTTTTGGCTAAGCTAGATTACCCATAAAGCATCTAGTGAAGTAAAAGGTGATCATACTCTAATATCGAGGCCTCAGACAACACCCATCTATGGAATTGAGCTCCCACATATCTTTGTATATATGAAGAGGCCATCTAAGGTTAGAAGAAATATTTATCCCTAGGAATATTTTTTAGCCTTGTATTATCCATAGTATATTAGGAACATCTATAAATATTACCCTCTTATAATTTTAGAGAGGCAAGTAGTGTGTTGAATGGTATGTGTGGAATCCTCCTTGAGAAGTGGCCTAAAATATTGGTTTGAGCACTATCATTCATCATTGTGGTATAACAAAGGTCCTATAGGCATTACATACATATTGGCTTAGCATTCCCTATTTCTGTTAAATTTTAAACTACAAAGAAAAACACCTTCCTTTTATGTTGAATTTTTAACCTACAACGAAAAATAATTCAACAAAAAATGGGCATACAAAGGATACTTTCTAATCATAATAATATTATTTGAAATGAAGGAAAAAATTGGTGAACATAATAGAAATAATCAAAGTAGAGTCTATTAGTATCAGTAATAGTCATGAATCACTTTAGTCTAATAGTAGTAATGCCAAATTTCAACTATATCCTACTATGACAAAAATATTACATGGTGGTAAAAAAAAACACATAACACAAACATAGAGGCAACACACAATAGCCTAAAAAATAAATTGAAAACCTCAAAGAAATGTAATGTATTACAATACCTTTATAGAAAATAAGAAGGATAAAGTTTGGTGACACATGTCACCATATGAAAAACCAAGTGATACATGTCATGGACACTTGTCAATGTAACATAAGGGGAAGGTACACATTATAATAATTATAACATTCCCCATTAATGTGTACTTTCCTAAAAATAAAGGTAAGTCAACATTAGATACACTCCCATTTAATTTTGACTTCTATTACAACATACAGAGAGCATTTTTCTAAACTTGGAGAATTTGTCAAGTCCAAGTGACTTGGTGAAGATGTCAACCACTTGATATTGAGTAGGTACATACTCCAACGGTATTATGTTCTCTTGGACCATTTCTTTGATGAAGTTATTATGTATCTCAGCATGATTTTTTGGTCATGGAATGTTGGATTCTTTGTCATATTAATGGTACTTTGATTGTCATAATATATCTGTGTTGGACCATCTATGAGTAGTCCAATATCTTTAAGTAGTCGTCTCAACCAAATTGATTCCTTAGTTGCTTCAACTATTGTCTTATAATCTACTTTTACTTAAGACAAGGATATTGTATGTTGTTTCTTGGTTATTCATGAGATGGTATACTAAGTCAACCAAAATCCATAACTAGTAGTTGATATTCTAGTTTCAAGACAACTAGCCCTATCTAAATTTGTGTATCAAGTCAATGAAAAGTCATCACATGCTCTATACATAAGACCATGATGGGGTGTTCCCTTGAGGAATCAAAAAATCCTCTTAGCTATTATCTAATGGCTTTTTTTAGCATCCTACATGAATATGGATATAAGGCTAACTAAATAGGTGATATCTGGTCTAGTTGAAGTTATGTAGATCAAAATTTCAACTAGTTATTTGAAAAGAGTGTCATCAACCCTTTCTTCATCATCATTATTGATTAATTTTAATCATGTTTCCATTTGAGTGGGGGATGTTTCACACTCTTGCATACAAAACCTTTCCAATAGAGACTAAATATATTTAGCCTAGGATATAAATATCTTGCTAGGTTGTAGCTACACTTCTATGCCTAAGCACTAGTTAAGGAGGTCCAAATCATTTATTTCAAAAACAATTCAGAAGTCCTCTTTAAGAAACTTTATTCCATCTATGTCATCACATGTATGAGAAGATAATCCACATATAATATCACCAAAATGATGTGGTTACTCCAATTTTTTACATAGAGATTAGATTCTACTACAGATCTAGTGAAACCAAGATTGATGAAATAAAAATTAATTTTAGCATACTATGTTATTGGTGCCTACTTCAACCCATATAGAGCTTTTTTCAATCTAAGAACCTTATTTCCTTGGCCTTTGATAATTTACCTTGGTGTTTGATCAACATATACTTATTATTTCAACTCACCATTGAAGAAGGTACATTTTACATCCATTTAATACATAGGCCAATGTTTATAAATGACTAAGATAAAAACAATGTAGATTCTAGTCATTTTTTCCATAGGAGAAAAGGTATCCTTATAATAAATCCCTTATAGTTGCTTATATCATTTAGGTACTAGGTGAGCCTTGTATAAATATAATGAGCCATTTGATTTATACTTTTATTTGTACACCCATTTCATGCCAATGGTGGATTTGCTTGGGGTTAAATCAACTAACTCCTATGTGTGACTCTATACAATGGAATTCAACTCATGTTCCATGGAAAGAGTCTATTTAGAACCACCAAGTGCTTCTCTCACGTTAGAAGATTTTGTTTGGCTGAGGAATTTGGTTGAGAGAGTATAGTTCACTTTGTGTCATAGGGAAGAAGGCCTTTTACCTGTATAAGTGGACAAATGGATTTGGGTTGCATATATGGTAGATTGAACCCTCTTAGGTAAAGAATTTTATAATGTGTAATTATCATTACATGGAAGTAAAGTAGGATGGGGAGAAGGACAAGGATAATGAGTGATAAGGTCCTCATGTTGAGGAAGTATTTGACTTGTGATGGAAGAGGAAGGATTAGGTGAGGAAGTGAATGCCAAGGGATCTACTATTTCCTTATTTGGTTGAAATTAAGTGACTATAGGAGAAGTATTTTATAGGTAAAAGTCATTTAATGTGACATCCCTAGAGATAAAAATCCTCTTGGAAATATGTTCATATAACTTATAGGCTTTAGAACTTTCATTATTGCCAACAAAGATGTATTTTTTATTCTTATCATCAATTTTTTTCTTTTCTGATAAGGTACGTGGGCATAAGCATCACATATAAATACTCTAAAATGGTCTAAATATGGTATATTTACACTCCATAATTCCTCTAGTGTTATATCATGCAAATCCTTAGTATAGGACCTATTGGTCAAATATGTAGTAGTAAGGATAACTTCTCCCAAAATTTACTTGATAATACATCAACAATTAGCATAGATTTGGTCATGTTTGTGATGGTCTAATTTATCTTCTCAACTATGTCATTTTACTAAGGTGTATAAGGAGTTGTGATTTGCCTCTTTATCCCATGATTCTTACAAAGACAAAAGAATTGAAGATGTATTCTCCACCATTATCTATCTTCAAGGTAGATATTATATACCTACTTTATCTTTCAATAAGTGCCATGAATTCCTTGAATGTATGAAGGTATTAATATTTATAATGAATGATATAGATACAAATTATACTACTACAATCATCAATTAAAGTGATGTAATATATATCCCTAGTATGAGAAGAAATAAAAATTATCTCATAAATATCTGAATGCACTAGTTGTAGTGGCCTATTAGATACCCAAGTCGTTATTGATGCAAAATGTTATCTATGGTGTTTGGAAATAGTACATGGTTCAAAAAATAATTTAGATTCCATTAAGTGAGAAATTCCTTTGAGAAAATACTCATTATTTCCATCATTTGAAGATTATGAAATTTTAAGTGACCCATACTTTCATACCACCTATACTCCAAAGAAATAGTAGTAGTTGTATGCAAGGATTTTTGAATTATAGATAGGGTAAGGAGGTAATAGAAACCTTCATTTTTTTCTCTAATTGCTTTAATAAAACCATATGGTTCCTGAATGTAGCACTAATATTTATAAAAAGGATATTATAACCCTTATCTATAAGTTTCCCAATAGAAAGGAGACCCCTTTTGAGGTCAAGTAGATACAACACATCCTTGGTAGCGATATTATTCCCATTTTGTAAGCAAAGTGGTGCATTCCCTTCACCTAATATGAGAAAAGCTCATTCATCTCCAAAAGTAATGAACTATTTATGGGTAGGTTGAATCTTGGTCAACCAATCTTACCTTCTTGTCATGTGGTTAGCTACCCCTGAGTCTATACATCAAAAATATTTATATTTAATATTGACTTGATTTGTTTCATAAAATGTATTAATATTATGATATTTTTTATCCCTTTTATTTTTATGTCTAATTTTTTATTTGAACCATTTACAAAATGACCCCTTTTTCCATAATAGTCATACTCTTGTTGGTTTTTGGGTTGATTTTGTTGTTGTTGAGCCCTATAATTTTGATGATCCTTTAGGGAGGTCTTGATTGCCATCTTGGTTGTTGATTTTTTTTTGATGTGGTTGTTGGTGTGGTTATTTATGGTACTATTGTGGCTATTGATGTTTTTAACATGGTCATTGAAGTTGTTGATGTGGCTGAGACTCTATTTGCCTATCTGATTCTACTAATTTGGATCCATGTTGGATATATGTCGTAAGGTTCCCTTGGTGGAAAATACTTCTAATATAAAATCAACCTCTTAATATTTTATGAATTATTGCTCATGTTTCTTAAGAATAACTATAATATCCTCAAATGGAGCACTCAATATTTACTAGTTATATTTAACATGGTAGCATATGTATGAAATTTATAAGGAATTCCACATAGCATGATAGGAACCAAGTCAGTATCAAATAGAGTTGAACCTGTAGCTAAATTTTTTTTCCAATAGACTTCACTTCCATGAGATAATTGGTAAGTGAGTCTTTCATACAAATATTACACAACTTATATTTTAAATATGATATTTTATCTCTACGAGTCCTATAAAATAGTCTCATAATTACATACCAAGCTTCGTTTAGTGTAGTGGAAGCTTGATTAAGCTTAATGCTATATTAGAGTTCTTTTCAAATAGTGCTCTAGCTGAAGCATCTCTAGGTGAATTCAATGGTGGTTCATTCTATTGTTTATCTCTCACATAATCCCACATGTTATTCATTATTAATATTGATTCTATTTAAAATTTTAAATTTGCAAATGAATCAACTTCTTCAAGCTTTTTTGTGAAGCCATTAAGGATATTTTTTGATACCATGATTATAAAATGGAGGAATATCAACCAAGGAGGTAACGAGGAACACAAGTGTCAAGAAAGAGACCCTCAAAAGAGTCTAAGGTTCACCACTTAAGATCCATGATGTGTGGAGGGTTCACTTAGCTCTTCCACTCTAAATCAAAAAGTGTTTCCAACTATGGGAGGAATATTGAGAATAAATGACCTATTCCAACCTAGGAGAGTAGAAGTCATAAATATGTGGGGGCTGAAACGTTCACTATTACAAGGGTGCTTGCTTTCTTAAGAAATAAATTTCACAATTTTATGTTGTAGATAGAAATTCAAGTGTGTATGTTGTGAAGAAACTACACTTTATTACGAAGTGAAATAAACCCCAAAGGTAAGTGTAGGTATAGCAAACATAGTAAAACGAAAGGCAAGAACAAGTTAGATGTAAACACAATGTGTCCAAGACAATTCCACATGAAATAAATCCACAATAAAGAGGTAAGGGGTCTTAAAACACCCCTTGTGATGAAAATTTTATTGAGGAAAGTGTTTCAAAAATAACCCCAAATGGTGCTTCTAAGAGAAGTACAATATCAATGCCTCAATGACAAAAAAGTACCTCTAAATTGGTCAAATACAATGAACAAATATTCTTAAATATTCTACTTCACCCATTACAATATCCTTAAATATGCATTCAAATGATACCTCGTAACCACTCATTGAAAATATCTCTAAACTAAATTTCCAACACAACTTGCAAAATGAAAATCATAATCCTTTGTAAAAAGTTATGTTGAAAGAGTCGCTTAGTCCTCTAAAAACATATGATGTTTTCCTTTACTTTTTTTCTTTTTTTAAACAAATATCCCCTTTTTCAATTAGACCTTACTAATAATAAGTTACTTGAAAATTTTGTAAGCCTCATAAAGTCCCTTCAACTTACTTGAGATTTACAACCTATTTACAATATTGACATTTTAAAATCATCAACCAAAGGCCCTTATGAACATACTAAAAAATAATTTAATCTTGACTTTCTCATCAATGGAACCCTTCAAAAAACAAGTAGGTGGTCACCTTATTTACGTCAATTGTTTGTGCTTCCTTCTAATCATGTGTTTGTTATCCAATGCACATAGTAATAGTGTGCATACACGCTTGCCACCTAGCACATGTTATGATTCAAAACTTGTCACATTACTTATGGAGGTGGAAATGGCTCCAAGTGGTATGAATCATGTGTTGTGTATTATTGAGAAAAGTCACCTCACAACTGTTTCCATAGGGAATTAAAAAAAAATTATGGTCACATTATCACCACAAATATATAGACATTACAACATGGTGCATCTACTCTCGATGAGTGGCTCTACTTTGCCTAGTGGGTATAATTTCACTGTGACACCAATTCCATGTCAATCAATAGAACTCCATGCTCATTTCACAATGTTGTCAACTCAATAGTGACATCATTTCCATGTTTGACTCAAACATCTACACGTGGATTGGTGTTGACCTTCCTTCCTCAAGATCATATCTCATATATTTATTTCACCTCGATATTAACAACAAAGACTCCACTCTCACCACACCATGTTTTCAACTCAAATCAACAACCTAATGATCATGAATACTCCAAATATGTACCTTACATACAATGAGCCACTTATGAAAAGCCTCTCATTGATAGAATTGAAAAGATCCATGATATCTTCATAACCATGAAAAAAACACAATGGTTTTTTCAAAAGTTTGAAAATATTATTAGGTAGAACTATACAATCAAATAGAGAATTATAAATGTAGATAATATGGCTCGAGGAATGATATAGGGTGTGGTAGAGGATTTATCTCATAATAAACTAGTTGTTCTATCACTCTACCTAAGTATTCTAAGAGCGATCGACTATCCATAATTTGGGATTATCATTGTATATATACCAATTGAAGAAGGGTAAAGCACAAGCTATCTTCATGGCTAGCTCAAAAGAATTATATCTCCATAATATCATTGAATTGATAGACACCAGCTATTATACTCTCTCACTTCTTCAGATCAGTGACTAGATGTTAGAAGAATCGATGGGTTGTCATTTTATTTAACATAAGGCTAGACATCAAAAGTATCAATGATGAGGTCAGTGTTGTGGATGCCTTGTGTAGGTTTATGTTTAACTATAGAAGCATCATGATTGAGAGTGATTTGAATCTATCACCATGATATCTTTGATTTGCTTTATTTCAATCTGATTTGAGTGGTTGAATTTTAAAAAAAATATGGAGATGGGTATGGTGGTCTAATTTCTCTTTGAAGTTCTAATTGCAACTTTCTTCTTTATTACCAAAGTGATGAATGCAGTACATAGTATATCAACCATAGGAAATACCTTTGTAAACCATCGTAGTACTCAAAAAGTGTATACAAAATTTTAAGTTACTGAGCACAAAATTTTTGGAATTTGTAATGAACCAAATTAATATATTGAATATCTAGAGGTAACTTCTTCAAATATGAAAGTTTCTTTGGAAACTTTGTGAGTCCTTCCAAAGGTATAAATTGGTTTCCAAAATAGAATCGATGTCAATAACATAGATAAAGGTGCATTTTATTTCTATAGCATGCCAAATTATAAGACAACAATGGATGAAAATGTGTCAACAATGAAGGAAGCATTTTCATTTATTACAAGAAAAATTAGAATATAATGGCTCACTTAACTCAAACCATGCAAATAATTCCAAGATCCACTTGGATAATTTCTCATTCCTTTTTGAACTAGACCTGGCCTAAGGAAGAGGATAATATTCAACCTAGTGCTTGGCTCTAATACCAAATGTAGGATTTCAACTATAACCTATTATGACAAAAACATCACATGAAGGTAAAATAAGACACATAACATAGACATGGAGGCAACAAGAAATAGGCTAAAAAGATAAACTAAAAATCTCAAAGAAAAGTAACGTATTGCAATGCCTTTTAGAAAAGGAGAAGGATAAATACGGATAACACATGTCACCATATGAAAAATCAAATTACCCATGTCAAGGTAAAATAAGGAAAAGATACATGTTATAATAATTCTAACAAGTAATAGTCAGGTCAAGGCTGTTAGTTATCAGTAACATTTGTTTATGACCAATCAAAACTTATAGCAGGTAGAGAATTGTCAATGATAGAGTTAAAATAGATAGTCATAACTATAGGGAACCATAGTGTTAATAAATGAATAGTTTTAGTAATAGCTAGTGTAGAGACAATATAAGTAAACAACAATGTAGGGATAGTGTTGTGAGGGGTTGGTTGACAAAAAATCTAACTTTTAAACCAAGCCCCCAATAGGAAAACCAACCACACCAGCAACCTTGACAATAAAATATATTAAAAAACTAGTGTTGTGGTATATAACTCATCATTACTATCTTTTTGAGTTGATATTTTTGATATATAACACCTAAGATTTTTTTTGGCTCCTTAATAAAAATAGAAAATCCCAGAACCATACTTCTATTTTTAGTAAGTAAATAGTAGTTTTTCAAATCATACTAAAATGGATGGTGACACTAGTTTACACCAAAATAAGGTAGAACAAGTGAAATATTTGGAGTAAATAAATTCCACACTTAGTTCCCTTGTCGATGTAATTCAAAATATGCAGGATGATGTACAACTTTTGAGAAGTGCCTATTTTAGCACCAAATCCAACTTTGAAGAACACTTCTTAGAGGTGGATTCACAATTTAAGGAGGTCCCAAAGGTATTTTGGTATCATGACATTAAACACCTAGATCATGGAAAATGACTCCATAGATATAAGAAAGGCTCTCACACTCTTTTTTATTAGGATGCTCCATTTAAGATGCTTATATTGGACTTTCCTAAGTTCAATAGAAATATGCAGATGGGTGGTTATGTCGTGTTGAGAAAATTTTAAAACTTCACAATCTTCCTAAATATTTGTGGATCACCATGGCATATTTCAACTTTGAATATAAAGCTTTACAGTGGTATCAATGTTTACAACACACAGTTCCTGACCCTTTTTAGGAATTTTTTGAGTCCTGATTACTTACTCAGTTTGGTCCTAGTGAGTATGAATACTTCATAGGAGCATTAAACAAACTAATACAATCTTCTACAATTCATGACTAGTAAACACAATTTGAAAAATTGGCTAACAAGACCAAAGGGTTGAACAAAGATTTTTTTTGAGTTGTTTTATCAACGGATTAAGGATGATCTCAAGTTTGAGGTAAATATGTTCAAACCATAAAATATGAAGTAGACCATAAGTTTAGCATGATTTTCCGAAGAAAAAACTTCAGCTCAAAGGAGACCACCTAAATTTACACAAGCCAAACCATCATTTTATCCATAGTTCACATCCAATATTTAAATTAAATCTACTACCTATAAGTGGTTGACTAAGATATGGATGCCTTATGCCCCCAAGGTTTATATTTTAATTTTGATGAAAAATATACACGAGGGCATAGATTTATCCAAAATAAGTTATTCTTGATTGATGTAGAGAAACCAAAAAATAGTGAATAAATTTAGGATGAAGTAGAAGCATAATAAGACTCACCTCAAGATGAGGGAGACAGACAAGAAGAGACATAGCCAAAAATTTCTATTCATGCTCTTGCAAGGATTACTACTCCACAAACCATAAAAATTTTCCAATGTCTTACAATCCTCATTTATTTAGGAAGCATGCACAACTTTGTTGGTCCTCAAATCACTACGTAAGTTGATTGTTACATACATACCTGCAACTCCCTTGAGTTTATGGTGGAAAATGGAGGAACCTTGCCTTGCAAATGCAAATATCACAACATTAAAATATATATGTTTTCTCTTCAACTAGAGGGATGTGATATGGTTCCAGAAGCTCAATGGTTACGTACTTTGGGTACAATCACTTGGAATTTTGTAGAGTTATGAATGCAGTTTTCATAAAATGTTGAGTCTTACAGTATTCCTAGTTTATAAGTAGGACCTCCTAAAATTATAAATTCAAATCGTATAAATAAATTAAAAAACTTCTCATATGGTAATCACTTAGATCTTTGCAATCCAACCAACCACATTAGTAGAATATTAAATTCATGAAGATTTTCAACTCATTTTGACTATGCATAAGGTAGTTTTTATGGAACTGATACACTTACCACCTCGATACTCCAATGATCATGCCATTCTATTGGTACTTGATAGTATGCCACCTAACATCAAACCTTACTGATACCTCATGCCCTTAAGTAAAAAATTAATAAATTAGTACAAGAATTGTTAAAATTTAGATTCATTCAACCTAGTAACATTCCTTATACTTATCTAGTCTTTTTGGTCTACAATAATGATAGGTCTTGGTGTTTGTGTAGATATTTTCATGAGCTCAATAACCTCACCATCAAGGATAAATTTCCTATTTCTATGGTAGAGGAATTATTGGATGAGTTGCATGGTGATATGTCTTTCTTAGGTTAGATATTTGCTCGGGTTATAATCAAATATCACTCAAAGAGGAGGATATCCCTAAAATCACATTCCATATTTATGAGGGCTAGTTATGATTTTTTTGTTATGTCATTTGGATTGATAAATGCACCATCCATATTTTATATCCTAATGAATATTTTCTAATCATTCCTTCGTAAAATAATTTTAGTCTTCTTCAATGATATTTTGGTTTATAGTCACTCTTGGAAAGAGCACTTCATCCATGTGGAACATACTTTATAGCTTTTGCTACACCATCATCTTTATGGTAAGTGATGCAAGTGTTATATTGGATTGATCAAAGTATAACATTTGGTATACATAATCACCAAAGATTGAGTTAAATTTGACCCTAAGAAGATTCATGTCATTCAGGACTGGCCAAAGCCCCACACTCTTCAAGGACTTCATAGATTTTTGGGACTCATAGGCTATTACCACAAATTTATCTACAACTATAGAAAAATTTGTTGCCCCTTTAATAGTCATGTTAAAAAATAATTTCTTTACTTGGATAGATCGAACTAAAAATATATTTCATATTTTAAAGTATGCTATGACAACCACTCTAGTCTTAGCCATGCCTAATTCCTCCAAATCCTTAATAATTTAAAGTGGTGCTTTTGGTAATAGCATTGGAGATGTATCGATGCAAGGACACCCTTTGACCTTCACTAGTAAAGCACTTTCTAGTGTAAATTTGGGCAAATCAACTTCTACCAAGGAGATGTAATTCTACATGTAGTTACTCAATGGTCACCCTATGTCATTGTGAATAATTGTTCCATTCAAATAGATCACAAAAGTCTCAAGTACTTATCAGAGCAATGGGTCACAATATCCAAACAAAACAAGTGGATCTCTAAGCTCATGGGCTATGATTATGATATTACATATAAAAAAGGAAAGAAGAACATTGTGGTGAATGCCCTCTCTCACAAATTTGAAGCCCAAACTATGTTTTGTGTCATCTCTTCACCCATACCACAATGGATAAATTCTCTCTAAGTAGACATGCTTAAGGATTTAGGATTGCAACTTTGATTGCCATACTTCAATTTACACATATTTCATGTCTAGGATACACTTGAGATGGATAGAATTTACAATATCTCCAACCCATTGTTATTCACCACACATCTAAACTATAGAAACATATTTTGAAGGAGATGCATGCCTCACCCATTGCAAGTCATTTTGGTTTTCTAAAGACCTACAAAAGGAGTACACATACATTTTATTTGAAGGGTATGAAGAAGGATATATATAATTTTGTGGTAGAGTGTAACATATTCTAATGAATGAAAAGATAAATGATGTATTCCTCAAGATCTCTTTAGATATTGCTTGTTCTCGAATAGACCTAGACATATATTTTTATAGAATTTGTTGAAGGATTACCTAAGTCTAGCAATAAATCAATTCTCTTTGTGGTCATGGATCATCTCACAAAGTATACTCATTTTTGTTCTATCTCGCATCCTTACACTGCCTCAATAATCACTTAATATTTCTAGATTCTATTTTTGCCTTCATGGCATGTCTACCTCCATTATGTCCAATTGTGATCCTACCTTACCCAATAATTTTTAATAAGAATTATTTAAGTTGTGAAATCAACTAAAAATGAGTTTATCCTATCATCCATAAATAGATGGTCAAAAAAATATTATCAATAAATATTTGAACATCTAGCTTCATTGCTTTACCTTTGATCATCCTACACAATGGGTAAAGTGGCTTCCCTTAATTGAGTGGTGGTATAACACTTCCTATCACACTATGACCAAGGTTACCCCTTTTGAAGTAGTTTATGGATAGCCTCCATAATTGTCCTCATCCTACATTCTAGGAAGCTCCAAGGTCCATGTTGTTGACACTACACTCTACCACCATGTCGAAGTCCTTTTTCAACTAAAAATAAATTTGGAATTGGTCTAGAATTGCATGTCCCAACAAGCTGATCAACACCATTTTGAGAATATCTTTAAATTTAATGATATTATGTTTCTCTATTTTTAGCTTTATAAGAATCCATCACTCCAAATTCATTGGTTCCAAAATCTTACTTCCAAAAACTATGGGCCCTACCAGGTCTTATATTGAATTGGTGTAATGATCTACAAATTGACTATACAATCTACATCCAATCTCCACCTTATATTTCATGTATCCTCTCAAGAAGTTTATGGGAAATTAGGTATAGGTTCAACCTGCTTTACCAGGAGTGGATGAAGATGATTTTATCTTCAATGAGACTAAATAATTGTTGGACCATTTCGTTCTTTGCAACTGGGTAATCATTGAGGTTATTATGCAATGGTATGGACTATAACCATAAGATGCTATGTGGGAGTCTCTCTAGTAGCTACAATATTAGTTTCCTCATATACAACTTTGAGAACAAATATTTTTGAAGGGGAGGGGCATGTTTTTTAATTATAAAAGAGGAATTGTAACTCGTTACAATTTTCTATACCTATTCATGGGTTCAAATATCACTCTTTATCACCACTATAACCTCCAGTTGCAATGGGTAAATATTTTACATATTTGGCTATGCTAATGCGACATGCCCACCGGTACTATGGGGCCTGAGGGATTGTAACCCTATTCTCCACACTCCTACAAAAGCATTTTGACTGCTGAACCAAGCCCTCAAACCCAAGGGGAAGGTCATGTTAGGACCCCATCCTAACACTATTTTTTTATACTCATATGATTATGTAATGACCCAATTCCAACGTGGGGATTCCTTTATAATATTATCTTTGTAATACTTTGTAATGGTACTTGGCAATTAAGGCACCTATACAAGTGGGTCCATTCCATGTAACTATTATCAAGAATGTAACCATTGTTTGGTATAATATTCTAGCTCAAGTGGAATTTTACATGTAAGCCAACTCGAGCAGTAGGTTAGGGTGCATGAAGTGTTTCTCAAAAATATATGGGTCTATGAACGAATGTATTTTTTTGTAAATTAATGAAAGTATTGAAGGAGGTTGTCCCCTCAAAGGGGCTTGTGATTCTGTGTTATTTTGTGAGATTGTTTTAATTTTTGTATTGTAATAGTTTATGTTTCAATTATTTATGTTTGTTTGCAATATTTGAGTGAGTGAGTTTATTTTTAATCATAGGTTTCTAATAGATTAGTTCATCATAGACATCAAAATTTTCCATACATTCCAATAAGCAATATATCTCTGTTAAATATATCAATGCTCTCCATGTTAATGGATCAAATATATGGGATAAGTATGGTAACATGGAGATAATGCCTAGCTAAGAACACAATACGATATTAGTACATTTGTGATAATAGAAAAATATGATGGCACCAATCAAGAAAATAATTGAAAGGTTATGATTGTTCAAAGAAGCAACAAAAGAATATACTTGGGAATAGTGAAAAATATTGGATAAATGCAAATTCATTATGGGAATCAGTCATCGACTAACTTCTATGATGGGGCAGGGTCTAAAAAAATAGACACATAGTGGACCAACCAATAGAGGTGATAAGTGTATTAATATCCACCATGAAAATGACAACAACATGGTTGACTCTGAAGGTTGTTGAAATAGGAAATTACAACACTTGGAAAAACCCAAGGATAGGGGTTTTTTATTCTTAGTCTCTTGGAGAGAACCACATTTAACAATAAAGGTATCATCAATGATGAAAAGAACAAACCACTCACTAATGTTTTCCTCCTCATCCATGCTATGTAACACCAATCATGTATAAAAAGAAGTACTAAAAACAAGGTATATGGACCCACCACAGGAAACACCGTTGAAAGAACTCCTTATGAGCATACTATCATGAATTAAAAGGGATAAGGTGCAGCTAAGAATAAAAAATGAAAGAGGAGAATACCTAATATGCATATACCAATTATAAAAGAGGAGGACCATCTCAGTTTCTATAATTGAAAACATTTAGAGAAATAAAAAGAGTAGGGAAATCCTTCATCCAAATTTGAAGAGCATTCTGATTGATCTCCTTATTAGCTAATAGGTCAACATCCTTATTTTCCTCTCTAAATATATGCTTGAATTCAATCCCTTCCAAATTCTCAATGCGAAGGGAAATTTTTTCTATTAAATATACAATAGACTAGTGAGGGGGATGCAATCCTTTAGTAGTATTAATAATGGATTGAGAGTCTCCTTCTATCACCACCTTCTTGGAATTCAACTTCTCCAAGAGAATGACCCATTGAAAAAATGCCCTGGCTTCGACAAAAAAATTGGTCCAGAGATTTAAGAAATAAAAAAATGCCAAAATAATAACCCCTTTGTCATACCTAAAAATTCCTCCAGCCTTTGTAATTCCTAGGTTTTCTTTGGTCACCCCATAAAAGTTTAGTTTTATCTAGCCTTGAGGTGGAGTCTACCATTTAGCAATAGCTCGAGTACTGGGAGTTGATGGATTGCATTTACCTCCCAGATTTAGAAAACCATATTGCCTAGCTATCTTACCTTGACTGCAAAACCATTGCCTATATTTAATAGGAATTATAGAAATATTTTCTTTTAGAGAACTAAAAATTTTAGCTTACACATGCAGGGGGTATTTTCTAACATTCCTAAAATCCCTGTTATTTTTGTCATTCTCGATACCCCAAAGGAAATGAGGCAAACAATAATACAAACAAATTTTGATCATGAGATTCCAAAAGGGGTAAGCCCAGTACAAAAAGAGATCCATAATGTTATTAGGAAATACCCAAGCACAATCAAATTGGGTGAGAATACGATGGAAAACTTCTAAGGAGAAGTAACATTCAAATAATAAATGATTAGAGTTCTCCAAAGAAGCTTCGCATTGATAAAATCTATTCAAGATGGGCAAACCTCTTTTATGAAGGTTTTCAATAGTGAGAATTTTATTATGGGCTGCCAACCAAAGGAAGAAATTGAATTTAAGTATGAGGTGTTTAAACCAAAATCTTATTGGCTAAGAATCAATCCTCTTCCTCATCAAACTAAATATAGTAAGTAGATTTATATAAAAATTTTATTAGTTAAAACAATAAATATTACTTATATCTAAAATGTCATTCAAGAGGTATCATATAATTAATCATTTTTAACATGGGACAATATTCTAGACCTCACATTTAGCATGGAAAATATTCTAGACCTCAACAAGACACCATTAGTGGAAATAATAATATATGTGAAAATTTATCATCAAAATTCACAAGACTATATATTTAAACTTACACTAAAAATAATACAAAAAAAATCCTAGCTAAATTAGACCTACTCAAGTAATTAAGATTCATGAATTTAAAGAAAAAATGGTTATTTAGTTAGACTAAAAGATAAGTTAATTAATATTTATTGGGGTACATGCTTTTCATTATGTACACATCTCATTATGCCATATATATAATTGAGTGGTTGTTGATCATTCTTGGTAGACAAAGACACAACTCTAATTTTGGATGTGGACTCGTCCTTGATTTTGACACACTATGCACATCTGTGAAGCTTTTGCATTACAGTCGATAAGGTGGACCATGTAACTCATTCCTCCTATAAACATCATCTTCAACCAAGCCCCTCAAACATATGGGTATGCTTTATGTACATGACACATATTATATCCACTAAATGCATCCAAATAGAAAATATATATCTATTTACATCCTTCAAAACTCAATGTATATGATCTAGTGGAATAGATATAGCCACCTCAAGTGTATACATTTTATTGGCCCTTACTTGTACAATAGAATTGAGTTGGAACTCGATATTTAGAATTAAGTTTTAATATTTTAGAAGTAGATAAATATAAATAGATATATTTTACTTGAATGAAATTTATATAATATTTCTTATATCCTCATCTTTACACATAAGAGACTTCACCCCTTTGAGTGGATTATGAGACTTAATATTTATGATTAGAATGGATATGCAATTAAATTGGATATAATTTTTTATTTTAAATTGGATATGTAAAATGCATTTGCACTTGGACCAATCACATATGCCTCATCAATTTATCTAATATGATCTTGTATCCCATGTTTGGGTGGTGAATAGAATTTTGTGCCATATTCAATACATTTCTATATGGAGTTTGTTTGATTTATATTCACCTTTTACTTAGTGTTGAAGGTAAAAAAATTCCAGTAATGTGTCTACAAATTATTCAAAGGTATGGACATTGTGCCTTGGAAGATAATTGCACCACTCTATGACTAGGCCAAAGAGGGTAATCAAAAATATTCTCAAAAAGTAAGGCATCATTTTCTTGGATAACCTAGCGACATGCTCCTGTAGATCTTCCTCTCCTTTAAATCTATCCAACTTGGGAATTTTGAAATGCTTTGGATATGGAGGGAAAGGTATAGAGGGATGAAGTGATTGACATCATAGCTAGTGTAAAGTGGGCTTTTGTTACCTAGACCCAGATGTCTTGCTCTCTATGGTTTCCATACGCTCAAACAATGCTCTATACACATCATAGGATTTAATCTCCTCTTATTTACTTTGGTCCTACGAGAAAGGGTGAGGAATGTTAAGCATATGGTATGGTGGTTGATTGTCATCAACCATACCTTCATAAGGTGCTTCTAGGTATTCCTCTTCTAGTTCCAAATCATCATAGGCCCCATAAGGTGTTTCTTGAATGGGCCTACAAGGAGGAACAAACACCTACTGAAGGTGATCTATGTTTGACCTAGGAAGTAAGTCCCGATTAGGCCTAGGAGTTTGACGAGGCACCATATGATAAGGCCTAGGAAGTCTTTTTTGGTTAAAAGTGGGTTGCATCTGATGAACCAATTATCTATGTGCACTTGGGGTAGGAACCCCATTGCACAAGATATCTTGAATATGTAATTCAATCCTTCATTTTTCTAATTTATTTTGATGATCTAAGATATCCAAGCACTTTTTATCTAGCTAAATTTGATTAAATTAAGCTTGATAATCAACATACCTTTTGAAAACTTGGTTTATTTGCTCATTTGTGCAGGGCCTATGAGTCCTAGCACTATTACCATGATACCTATCCTATTTAGGATGATCTAAAAGATCAACTATGATCTTACCTCGATTGAGAGAGATCACATTCACTTGAATCTCACTCCTAAACAAATGTTCTTTATACTCCACTGGCATAGAATCACATCATGCTTGCATGGAAGGGAAGGATAAAATTGGCTCACCTAGTGTGATGAGTATCATACTCATCTTGGTACTTGTACTTCTAAGACCTATTAGGGTGATTTAAATGTGTATTGTGATCATTTAGCCCTTTCCATGGTGCATAGTATTGATACTGCACATAGGCGTGTGAGGTAGACTGAGCATGCACGTAATGTGTGGTATCGCTCTATGTGTCAGCACCTTAATGTTCAATTGTCATTCTTGAAATAATGCATGTGAAGTATCTATATTTGGAAAGCATGGGGGTCCCTTGGATGCTAGGCTCCTTATTTGACATTCTAGAGCTTGGGTGAGTAGGAGGCCACCAAGGAGGTATAACCAAATCCTTAGGGTCAAATTGGAGATGATATACATATCCTTTCCTACTGCCTATAGCATCATCCCTTGAGTGGGCTTAGCTATGGGTGCAAACCATAACTACTTCTTTCTAAACCCTACATGATTATCTTCTTTACAAATTCTAATGATTCAACACAAAAAATAGAAACACACAATAATACAAGTTTTTATCACTTTTAAATATTTATACGTGTTCCTAAAACTATTTGGTGTGTTTTTGATTTATTTTTTTGTAAATAAATATATTTTCACATGTTTGAATACTATTGATGTAATTCTCAATTTGTTTAAGGGATTTCACCTATATACTCATAGCTCAACAACCGACAATGAAAATTTGGTCACATGAACCAACCAAAGTATAGAGATGAAGCCCATACCCAATTAGGTAGTACAAGTCCTACCAGTACTCATCCATATTGACAGTGGTAGGGATACACCATTCGAAGAGAAGTGCATGCTATTTTCCATGCCTAATATGGTTCTTAGAGCTGGCTTTGGCCAAAAATAGGATTTGTAGGATGCGAGCCAATATGTGGAGATGAAAACCACCATCTTTGGTCTCTATTAGTGGTTGGGGATGAAATTCCAACTCACTAATGTTCAAATATGATGTGGTTTATGTGGTTCCTTTTATACTTAAAGAAAGTAAAACAAAGTAGCATTCAATGAACCTACACTAAAGGCATAAGAAATGTTTCACTTTTAGAAATATTTTCATGAATAAGGAACCTAAATATTCTTCTATTCATTTCTAGCCATACAATCCAAAGTATTCTATATTTTGATGTATCCCAATTTTTTTGTAACACCTCAATTTCAAAAGTGCTCTACCATTGTTTTAATCGTTCTTCAATTCTACTATTTATTATCATGCATTTACCAAACATATTAAGAATTCATTGCCATAGTTCCCAGACTGTTGAGTAGTGTCCTAAGAGATGGTCTATACTTTTGTTCTGCTTTTTACATAGAACATATTATGAGGGGCTATAAAAACCCATTTTAATTAGGTTATCCTAGGATTAATTTTTCCTATGAAATACTATCCATAAAATAAATTTGAATTTTGGAATGCTCGAGCTATCCCAAATATTTATCTATATTCTTTTGGTATTCCTATTTTTTTGGTGCCTTACAATATTTCTACTTCTTGTTGTGTATTCTCCTGAGTTATTCAACCTTTCCATGTTGGTAATTTATTCTAAACTTTACATGTAACTAGATTCCACAATTCTATCCTCATTCTCCCATTAAATAAGGGCATCCCTAGATATGTTTTTGGTAAATATACCTTTTCCATTTGAAGTATCTTGCATATCACTCCTCTAGTTCTACTTGGAGTGTTTAAAAAGTAAATTTTGGATATTTTACTACTAACTTTCTACCTAGATGGTCTTTCATATTCCTTTAATAAGTTATTCAAAGCTCTAGCCTCATTTCTCCTTACCCTCATAAAAAGGGTTGTATCATCTACAAATTATTGATGGGTGATGTTGATCTTATTACTATATCTTATTTGCATGCCTTATTCAAGTTCCTTCCTAATACCTCTACCATAATAATGAACATAGATATAGAGGATCTCCCTATCTAAAACTCCTCTTCGCTTTAAATGATTTTGTTTCTAGTGCATTGACCAATAATGAATATGATACTATAAATACATAAGATTTAATCCATTTTACCAATTTATTATTAAATTTACCATTTTCTAATACTACAAGAAATAAAATCCCATTTAACCCTATCAAAGGCTATATTCATATAAAGATTTAAGATCATTGTTGTTTCTTTTATAAAAGTTGTTGAATGCATTACTTCATGAGCTACTATGATCACATCCAATATCTTTCCCCCTTTCAAAAATTCTGATTACTAATTCTGAAATAGTTTTGTCTTATATTAGTCTCACCTAATTTACCATTACTTTTAAGATTATCTTATATTCCATATTACATAGTCTTATGAGCCTAAACGAATCAAAAATATTTGTATCATTATTTTTTGGAATTTGGATAAGATATGTTGCATTTATTTTATAAGGTATCTATTTTTTTACCCTAGACTACTCCATTACCACCAATAAATAGTCCTTCACTACTTCCTAGATATATTGATAGAATGCTATAGAGAGTCCATTTGGACCTAGGGATTTAACGTTATCAAAATAGAAAACAGATGAATATTTTTATTCCAAAGTAAAAAGATTCATTTGTTTGTTATTTTCTTCATCTACTATAACAAAAGTACTTCTACTAACTTATAATTGAGAACTTCAATCTCCTCCAATCCTAGAATTTTATTGTTAAAAAGCATTACATGTTTTCTAATTTCACTGTAGTCTTCAATCCAAACCCATTCTATTGATTTAATTCTACTAATTCTAGATGCTAATATTTGTACTATTTCCATCCTATAAAAATTATGTTTTTATGTCTTTCCTCTTACCAAGTTTGTCTCAATTTTAATCTCCAAAATATCTCTTCCTGAGTCAAAATATTATAATATTTAGTAAGCAACTCCCTTTCCTTTGAGCTAGGATTATTTTGCTCTTTTTTTTTGAAAATTTAAAATATCATTTTTTAGTTTTCCTTTATTTTCAATTTTTATTTTTATTTTTCTTGTTCCATTCTTTTAATCTATATTTCATTGATTATATTTGTTTTGAAGTGTATACAACCCATTGTTTCCTAAAGAATTCCATGTTTGCACTATCATATCAAAAAATTGGATGGTATTTCTAAATCTACTCCTATTTAAAATATGATTATTTTTAAATTTAAATATCATCATTTTAACTCTTATTGGTGAGTGATCTAAATCAATCCTTGTTAACGTATTAATTTTAGCATAATTCAATTCATCTAGACAATGACCTGAGATCATGCATCTGTCCAATTTTATTACTTTCAGATTCTAGTCTATCCTATTTTTGATCAATGTATAACTATCCTCTTCAAACTCAACATCCCATACATTATTATTTTGAATGAAAGTTGAGAAAAATATCCTACTTTGGGTTATTTCCTAATTCTTCAAAATCTTCATCCAGATTGATTATGGCATTGAAATTCCCTATGATTATGAATTGGGTTTCTTGGTATATACTTCTCATAAAGTCTTCAATCCTACTCCATTTTTTTTTATCTATGTTACTGATTATAGATCCATAGATATTGATAAGGAAGAAAAAAATAATTTCAACATAGAATATGACCAATGAGGCTACCCAATACCTAGTTTTATGAATGGTTTTATAGGAGGCTCTAACTAGATTAAAACATATTAGAATTCTCTTTATTGCTTCTTTTGAGTCTTCAACATCCCATTCACGTCTTTCTTATATTGCTATTATAGTTTTGAAAACTTTTCCTTTATCATTTAATTTTCCTAGATACAAAGAACATTGGACTAATTATTTAATTAGAGGTCTTTGATACACCTTTTATTTTATGGGGCACTAACATCATTTATATTATATGATACTGTAATAATATCTCATTAGGGTCTATAGGTCGTGCTATGAATTACCAGTATTTTTTTTTATTTGGTAAAGAGAACCTCAACCAACTTATATTGTGTTCCTTTCTCTATGGTTGCTCTTGCTTCCCTAGCCCTCACTTGATAATTTGAATTTTTTTTCCTTTTGACTTTCTAGTATTATGAGTAGGTCTTATTATTCTATTTCTTAATATTCTTTCATAATTTTCATTTTCATTTTACGGTATTTCCTTCTCAATGGTAGAGGTATTAACATCTAGAATTATGTTTTATCTACCACTTTCATTCTCATGAATGGTGCATGGTACTTTAGGAGATTCTTCAATATTCAATGAGACACATTCCTTAGGTTCAACAAGAAAATTCATGCCTAAATTAGGTTTATACTGAGTAGATAGTTCCATGTTAATATTATAATTTTATTGTACCAAGTCCTATAAGATCTAGTCTACTTTCTATTCATAGGATAAAGCCTCAAAAGAATTGATTTTTCTTCAAATATCCTTACTCACTAGTCTCCACTATTTATATACTTTTATCTATCTAGATCTATTTTCCATAATTGGAAACCATCTTCATCCATATCCATTTGTAAGTTTCTCTTGTGGTTTTGTACATATATTTGTAATGGACACTTCATAGGGCATGATATATCAATAAGTCCTACATCACGATATCTTCTACATCTAAAAGATATATTTTCATAGTCAATGGTTTGGATCCACAACTTACCCCATACTTAAGAATGAATTATTTTGGTAAATGTTTACTGATATCAATCATGAAAAATATCCAAGCACAAATAGCCATGAATCTATTTTTTTTATTTCAAAATCTCAAGTAATTCTACTAGAGTGTTTTCTATTGCCTTAAAGATACCCATTTCAAATAATTCAATGGGTAACTCATACATCCTTACCCAAATTGGTATTAAATATAGATTTATGTTTATAGGTGCAAAGACTTCAAATTAATAGGTAAGCAAGAAGCATATTTTTTCCACAAGAGAAGGATCCGCTTTTAAGATTCTAGATCTTTCCTCCATGGAATAGAAAATGACTAGGAAAAAGACTTTGGAATGAAATTATAGAACCACTCCTAGAGACTTTCATTTTATATCAATCCATTTTCTCAAAGTTGAATCCCTTGATCAAGACCCATTAAATTTACCAATGTATGCTTTATATTTGAGCAATAATGATTGGTTATCTATGTGGTCCTCCACAACCTCTACTACTATGTAAGATTCCAAGGATTTATATACAAATAGGTCCATAATAAGAACACTCTAACTCAATATCTACTAAAAATTTTTATTCTATCTACTAAAAGTTTTTATTTTATTAAATGAGAAAATAAATGAAAATTAGCTAAAAGAGTTCTATTTCCAAATGGAATGTCCTACCTCATTGATGCCTTAATCCTTCTTTGATCCTCGAACCATCCAAATGATGGCTGACAAATATCTACAATTTTATTTTTCCATGACTTGAAAAATCATCATTATCCTTGTTATAAATGGCTAAATTCATAGGGTTATATCTCCCTCAATACTACTTTGATTTATTTACACGACCACTCATTTTAAATATATTTGAATTCCAAAAAAAATAGTCCAATAATCATCTAAATTGGAAAACACTTCACAAAGACGGCTCCTAAAAGGTGATATGATTTTCTAGAAAATAATTTCCTAACATTGTCCTTGTTTCAGATGTATTTCTTCACATGGATGTACCTTCCTCAATATTTATTGCATACTTAATTATTTTTTTAAAAGTATTTTCTTAATCCAAATTTATAATTCATGTTTTAGGATATAGTTCTTAGCTAGTAGCCTCAAACTAGTTCTTGTTTATATAATTATGCTCATAGCTCCTCTATGTAGGTAGTTCCTTTTTCTACATTCTATCATATCGTCTAAAGCCTTTTTATAGTGTGAAAACCTATGCTCTATGTAACATACTAATTTTATTCCTTTAATCCCTTCATCATCTAATGATTATGCTAATAATATCTATAGAATTTTACTATATATTTTTGCAGTTCCCTCCTTTACATTTATTTCACTATGTGTATATTTTATATTTTAACAATAACTCTACATGTTATTTTATCCAAAATAATTGTATGTATCTCTTTCATCTCTTTTTATCTAATTCCTTATGTGCCTCTCCTATTTAATATTATATTTCTCTTATGTATGTGTGTGTGTGCTTTCTCGGTTGCTTTTGTGTGTGTGTATTCTTAGATCCTTTCTCTTCTTTCCTTTTGAATTTTTCTCTAAATATTGATGCCTCCACTTATCTATTCCATACCATAATTTATCTTTTAATTAGGTTCTTTAAAAATTTAGGTTATAATTGATTTTGTTACACCTTTTATTTCACCAAGGGAGATTATGTGTGTAAGCCCTTTTATTTTTGCCTTTCATTTTGTTTATTTTTATATGTGATGGTACGTGAACTAACTTATAACTAGAAAAAAAAATTACAAACTTTATCTTGATACCTATATAAAAAGTTCAACAAAGAATATTTTTTGTAACATGTTGTCTCAATAAATCTAGACAACCTTTCTTGTTCTCTTTTATGATTTGAATATACAATCACAAATTTACATTTTTTGGCAACATTTTTCATTTCACACTTTAAATGATATTATTATATTTCATAATCATTCATATTATAAGGTAAGATTTTTTTGTAAATCATAAAATATACATAAAAATCATATAAAAAACTATCAATAATAATCTATTAAGTCATAATCATTATTCAATTGAGATTTTTATTTTATTAACATTTAATACCAACAAGTTGAAATAAAATTTATTTTCATAAAATAATTCTAACCATTTTATCTTAATACATATCTCATAATCCTACATATAATACATCATAAAAAACTTCTCAAGTCAATTTATAGTATTTACTAGAACTAAATAATTTAAAGTTTCATACTAAGGTTCAAAATAGTAGCATCCTATGACCCTCTATTATAATAACCTATAAGGTTAAAAGAGATGAGCATACATGAAGTATTTATAATTTATCCTCCCAAGTGGTAAAACTTTCACTCTAACAATCCCACTATACTAAACCTTGTTCTACTTTAATTCTAATTTATTTAGTTTATGTATGTCAAACACAACATGGTTTAATGTTGATATTTCCATCCACTTCTATCAATAATTTATCCCATTAAATAACACATGTTGGGTCAGATATTTTGTTTATAATTATGTGAACCTAATACTTATCATACCCAATAAGTAAGGTGGTAGAACTAGATAACAAGTATCAGGTCCTGCCTTCTTCAAGGTTTCAAATGGATATTTAATCTAGGGAGTAAGCCTTGCACACCTAAATTTTTTATAGATTATTATAAGGATTAACTTGTATGAAAACTATGTCACCCATCTAAAAATGTATCTTTGATCTTTAAGCATCTCCACAACACTTTTATGTATCCTAAAACTTTTAAATTTTTTGTTTAATAAGGTTTATTTGAACCGTCTATATTTGAAAGGATATTTAGCCAAATTATCACATAGTTGACACCAACTTATAGGCATTCGATAAGTTCATCCATACAAAGAAATATAAGGTTACATCTAATAGAAACAATAATAATTGTAACTACATGCTAATTTAGGTTCGAGGTGTAGACTAATTGGTTTATCCAAACCCCATAAGGGGGACGAAGGTCCAAGGTTCAAATCTTGGGCCTCGTCGGACTGAACGCTTATCCCTTTCTTGGTGCTTTCACTGGCGTAAAAGGTTTAAAATGATTGTGGCATGGTGGAATTGGTAGCCGCCACATAGATCTTCGCGCATTCTGCCCCTATAACCCTACCCGGATTCGTGGCGGCTACCGATTCCACCATGTAAATACAAAAAAAAAAAAAAAAAAACTACATGCTAATTCCACCATTATAAAATACTTTTTAAATTGTTTAGGATGTGTTGTATGCTCAAAATATCATGGTATCCTATGCAATGGATAGATGCACCCAACAATTATACCTTGTATTAAGCCACAAAATCTAGAAGCTCTATGAGAATGGGGTGCACTCACAAGTTAACCTCCAATATTTTGCTAAAGCTAACTCCACTTTTGATGTGATCTTTACATTCACCTTACTAAATTATTTTCATACATTCAAGGAAAAAGTAAGAGAAATATTACAAAAAATGAAACCTAATTTAATAGGGGCAATGTGCCAGGATCAAAAAAATTCTCCTATGTGTAATTAGAATGAAATGGACACATACATTGTATGCTCAAAGCTAGAAAAAAAAAAGATCTAACATACGAGAATCCATGTGCATGAAGTATATAAGAAATATGATACAACAAAATTAGTCACAACATCATGTATATATTATAAATTTTTGTATAGAGATGTTACATGAAAAGAGGCTTAAATATCATTAACAAAATGACTCAAGGACTAAGTCTAAATTAGTGTACAAAAGAATAAGTGAAATAAAATACACACAAGGCTAGGTTCTAGGCATGAGTAAGTAGTTCCTAATGTCATCTAGAATATATAATGAAGCTTTTGTAGTTGTGTACTTTGATGGGTCATCTATTTAGTACTTCTATGGGTCATCAATGCATCTACCATATGTCTAAACATTGACAAATGGTAGAGTTATCCTTTGATAACTCCTTTAGTAGATTTATAAAATGGTGTGGATTTTTGTATGAGTGATAAATAGATTGCATGGCTTTGAAACCATTGATAAATATTTTACTTGTGGAATAAGAACATGTAGTAGAGATCTAAGCAGATTACTTGATTTTGATAAATAGACTATGGGTTTCCAATAGATAAAATATGGATCCCTTATGGATAGACTCAAACTCAAAATTTGATGGTGTAGACCTCAAATTGAGAGCCTCCAACATGCAAACCATATATGTACCACTGACTATGGATTATAGAATCAGTGTAGACCACAAAGTGAGGACTTTGATAGGTAGACCACATACGGACCATGGAATGCATAATGTACAAGTGTAAATAATAAAGTGTAGATTATGGAAAACTATCATAATGGTTCTTGTTATTATCTTAAAAGTTGAACCATCATAATGGTCATAACCATTGTGTGTGAAATGAACTATAGAATTTGGATTATAGAGACTCACCAAAAATTATCTTAAAAATTGAAATATTATAATGGCCATAATTATTATGTGTAGAAAACATAATGTGGATTATGAAGAATCATGATAACTATTATCTCAAAATTTGAAATTTCATAATGGTCATAACCATTATATCAAAATTTTAACTATCATAATAGTCATGTAATTAATTTAATAATGTAGATATGACATGGTGGTTGCATGGAAGTCTTGCATAGTTCTAATGGACAACAATATTTTTTGACATATTTTTTTGTTTGGTAGACATCTCTTCTTAGATATTTTATTCTATGTAACTTTCTCATAGACTATTTTTATTTGGCAGATACCTCTTCTAAGAGATTAAAACTTGTGTATATTTTTTATCCAAAATTAGAACAATTTGCTACTATCTTGAAATATTTTTCTTTTTTGCTTTTGGTTTTAAACTCTAATGAATCCATTGTATTTGGATATTTTTAGGCCAATGGTATAAGAGTGGGATTTATGTGGATATATGGTCGTAAAGATAATATCAAGTTATCAAAATGTTGGGTTCTACGTGCCCAACCCATTTGATTATTTACCCAATAATTTCAAATGATCTTATATGGCAAACAACACTAAGAGAGTAGATAATTTCAAGTAGTTGATGGATGAAATCATTGAGAGATAGAAGAATCATATGCTAGAAAAATTTACCTAGATTCTTCAATGCTTTCCATATACCATCACCATGACATAACCATTCAATGCCCCAACACCATTCAAATTTTGATGAAATTTGATATCCCAATCATTGAGGGAAAAATTAATGCAAAAGTAGTGGATATTTGGTTGGACCAGCTCTACATATTTCTCTATCAATGACTTCTCTGATAAATAGAACATTACTTTTGCCCTATAAAAATCCTCTACACTAGTTCAAAATTTGTGGGAAGAATATGAGAAGATTCAATAAGATTATAAAGAGCCTACATGGGATGATTTTATGTAAGTGATAAAGAATAAATATTACCTAGTAAGTGCCTATAAAGACCTATACATGTGGTGGTAACAACTGCATGAAGGTAAAGAACTATCTGTTCAAGACTATGTTAATGCTTTCCATTTATTGTCTATGAAGCATGGCATCCAAGAAACTAAGATGCACTGAATTCTCAAGTATCATAATGGGCTACACTAGTACATGAGGAAGTCCATGGACCTCTTTGAGTTCAAGACCTTGGATGGAGTGTACAAATTTGCCATGAAGATTAAGTAGAAGTACAAACAAAAGAGCAATAAAGACAAATTTAATTACCAAAAGAAA
Organism: Wollemia nobilis; assembly: GCA_028583015.1. Lineage (NCBI taxonomy): Eukaryota > Viridiplantae > Streptophyta > Pinopsida > Araucariales > Araucariaceae > Wollemia > Wollemia nobilis. The sequence goes on from JAQPPZ010001808.1 coordinate 2,119,078, forward strand.
CAAGACAAAGGATGCCAACAAAAAAAATAAAATTGGAAGCTAAAGAAAGGTCCATGAGACAAGAATCCCCAAAATAAAAAGATTGGAAAATGGTGTGACTACCATAATATCAACCAATATTCTAGAGAAGAGTGTTGGGAAATTCAATATTTCTTTGTTGAGGTACAACTCTCTATATCCACATTGCAAACACATATCCCAATAGATGATAAAGGTAAGTAGATCATGGAGTTTGAACCACATGTAATCATTGCTATCTACACTACATAGATCAAAATAGAGGGTTCACCTGAGGAGAAATTATTCCACTTTTAATTTTGGGTAAATGGTAAGCCTATATATTTCATTATTAATAGTGGTATTCAAAATAATATGATCTTTGTTGATCTTGTTAAGAATTTAAGTCTACTTGTGAAGCCTCATCCACAACCATACAATATTGGATGGTCAAACCATGGGAGAGATATCTATGTCACTCAATAGTGCCTTCTATTTTATGTTATAAAACTATTTAGAGATGAGGTTTTATGTGGCGTGGTTCTAATGGATATTTGTAATATGCTCCTTCATCATCACTCTTGGGGACCAATAGTATAGGATACCAGGTATATCTTATTCCACCTTTATTTCCCTCATTAGTACCAAGTAATACAAAAGGATAATTGGGAAAACAAAGTAATTTTTTCTCTCAATGTTCAAGCCCTAATATTCCAAGAATAGTGTTGATACTAGAGTGACTACATAGTATTGAAAACAACAATGATAACTGGACCAGGTCATTGTAGAATATAATGACAACTTCAAATTACCCACTAGGGTACCTCTCCATTGTGATATTAAGCATTCTATCAATTTGATTCCTTGTTTTCCTTTACCTAATGCCCCTATTTATCATAATTTTGTTCTAGGGTTTTTGCATATTGCATAGTCATTGAATCAGGTAACTAATTAGGGAGTCAAAGCCAAGTTCCAATGGGGAGAAGTACAATAGAGAGCCTTTGAGAAGCTAAAATATCAACTATTCTCAACACCTATTCTTACCTTATGGGTACCTACCAAGCCTTAGGAATATATTTTCATGGATTTTCTATCAAGTTTAATGTTGTTTGACCAATTTTACAAAATGACTCTTATGATTACTTACAAGAAGAACATCATAATTGATGAAACTTCAATATTGTACTTCACTCATGTGTGGGTACATTTTGGTCTACCAAAATTCATTGTCTTGGAAAAGAGTAATAGGTTCTTAAGGACCTTCTAGAGCACTCTTTAAGAGATGATGGACAGAAAGCTCAAGTCCATATATTTAAATTTCTAGCTAGATCTACATTGATATCTTAGTTTGCATCCCATTTATAATGTTAACATTCATAAGCTATATCACCCACATTTTCTAGGAACTTCAACAATAATAGAGAAGTTGGTAATTAATGAGATTCCACACTTTATGGTAAAACATTATGTAATAAGAACTATTTATTCTCAAGGAGGATCAATTGATATAGGTGAATTACTCAATTTTGATAAATGAACTATGGGTATCCAACAAATTGACTATGGGTCTCTAATATATAGACTATGCATATCCAAAAGATAAAATCATAATCAAGATCCAATGGTATAGACCATAAAGTGTGGACTTTGATAGACAAATTATGTATAGACCATAAAGTATTAATTGAAGAACATGTGTGTACCATAGAGTGCAAAATTTTATACATAGACCACATATGGACCATGGAGTGTGGAGTGTAGAATGGGTATAGATCACAAAGTGTGGATTACAAGGAATCATCATAATGATCATAACCATTATAGCAAAAGTTGAATAATCATAATGGTCATAACCATTATGTGCAGACCATAAAGTATGTATTGCAAAGAATCATCATAATTTTTGTCTCAAAAGTTAAACCATCATAATGGTCATAACTATTATCCCAAAAATTAAATAGTTATAATAGTCATAATCATTACATGTAGACCATATAATGTAGATTACGAAGAATCATCATAACCGTTATCTCAAAAGATAAATTTTCATAATGGTTATAATTGTTATGTGCAAACTACACAATACAAATTACAAAGAATCATCAAAACTATTATCTCAAAATTCAATCATCATAATAGTCATAACTATTATCTAAAAAGTTGAACTATCATAATGGTAAAGTAATTAATTTAATATGGCAAAGACAACATGATGGTTGAATGGAAGTCTTGCATAGTTATAGTGGTCAACAATATTTTTTGATAGATTGTTTTTATTTTGCAGACATATTTTCTTAGAGAATTTCTTCTATGTAACTTTCTCATTGATTTTTTATGTTTGGTAGATATATCTTCTCAAATATTGTTATTTTTGTAATTTTTGTTCAAAATTAATACAATTTTCTATTATCTTACAATATTTTTATTTTCTACTTCTAAGTTTTGAACTCTAAAGAATCCATTATCTCTAGACATTTTTAGATCATATAAATAAAAAAAAATCTACATTGCATGATTTTTTATCACCTTCACATACTATTATTTTCTCTAGAAATAGATGTCCATCATAGATCTGGAAGATTGACAATATGCATGACTTTTAGAAAAAATTTATGGACTTTTAAATTCTTAATTTAGTTCCCATAATTCATCAAAATATCATACAATGGGAATTAATTTAAAATATTTTGGGAGCTCCTTCTCAAAAAATTAGTGCTCATTGTGGATTATCAAACGATCGATGGAGCACATAGCCTTTGTTGATTTACCTCTACCAAGGCTAATTTGTAAAGTTGACCAAGGGAATAATTTCTCACAAGTGTAATTAAATCTTCACAATAATTTTGATTACTTATATGGGATCTTCTACTCACTAGAGATATAGAATCGAGAAAGTAGTAACCCTATCTATAAATGTGAGAATGCAAATTGAAAGGATTTAACGAAATAATGAGAAATAAATGAAAATGATGTCTTCAACTTGTTCCATCATGACATTGCTCTATGACTGCTCTCTTTATACTCTTTGGGATATTCCTCACTCTAGTGCTTTAAAATAAAAGGAAAAATTAAGGTGAGAGACTTTCTTAGATATGTTCTTTTCAAATATTGGGGCACCTACCTACATTGAATTCACATTATGTGAATCCACTTCATATTCTCACACAAATATAATGGGAAGTATTGGCCACTTTTATAGTATTAAATTCATCTCATTTGATTTTATTCCCCTTTTTAAAAAATTTAGCATGAGGAGACTATCAAATTTTCTATACATAATTTCTATTTTTAAAGCAACTATCATCCCTTAAGCAATAAATTAGTTCCTACGTGTTCACTCCCTTTTTTTCCAAAATTATGAGAAGATATTATCATACTTCTAAGGCATTATATTTACATCATGTACAATTATTATCTTCTAATACAAGGTTGGTAGAATTTATTTGCCTCATTGAATTCACATCATACAATTTTCAATTTTTATTTTGCTTTTCATGTAAGGTTACACAAAAGGACCATCACATTTCTTGCTAATCAGATGGTCCATAGACTATATTGATTAGCCAATCAAATTGTTGGCACTAGTTAGATTTAGATATTTATTTTGAATACTCTTTGATAGAGCAAAATACCTCCACTTGGTATTATCAATACATATGGAGTATTAGCCTAAGGGTATACTATAGCAATTAGAGGTAAAACTTGTCTAAATGTGAAAACACTTGTGCAAGAGAGAGCTCCATGAAATAGATGGCTTGTATACCATGTTTTTCTAATCTGATGACTATCTCTATCTATGGTGGGTTCCTCTATGTTATTACCTCGTTAGGTAGCATTGACCATTAATTATAAAATAAAATGGTTCACACTACTTCTACCTTGACCTTTCCCTTCTTTTCAACCAATTTAGTATGAACCTACCATATATCCTTGTTTATTTGACTACCATAATTGAATTAGGAAATTATCTGTGTTGACTTCTTCAACTAGCAATGCCATATATTGACTATATTTGATTAGATAGTCTATGTTATTCTTATTTTAGGTATTTCTATATAAAATCCTAAATTAACATAGGCTTGCCATGTAACTTTTTTGACTTCATGGATTGATGATTGGCGCTAAACACTTACCCTTAGTGTCCTCAAAGTTGTAAAACAATTTGATTTTGATTGACTTATTTCTTTTTTATGATGTTGATTACATCCATGGCTTCACACCTTTGTAGCTTCTTGCCATCACCATTTACCTTGTGAACCTCTATGAATTTGTGAACCACAGAATACTTTTCATTAGTGGAGTAGATCCATCACTTAAAATAAAACTTACCATAGAATAAATTAATTTATAATATCAAATATATATATTCCTTCAAATAATTTGAGTATTTTTTCAAGTAGATCCCATTGATTATGATTAACAATTCATCATCATCGAGTGTGACCAACTAGAATGAATTGTTTTTCTTGAAAGAACTGATAATTAAAGGGCCACTCTAGATGGAATCAAATTTATTATGGCATCTTGAATTACTTTGGTCCTCCTTCCAATTAAGCACTTGGTCACCCACTTTGAAATTTTGAGGAGTCATATTTTTATTGAACCATTTCTTGATTTCTACTTAGTTCTATAAAAATTATGCTTTGATTACTTCTCTTATTTCTTCAAGCTTGAGAAAATTTATCATTCTTATGGTCATGACATCATTAACTCTAGCTGATGAAGTAGCTAAAATTCTAGAAACTTTATGGATATGGGTAAACTTGCTTCATTACCATAGACTAAGGTGTAAGAAAAACAACAAAGATCCTTCTCTAGAGTAATCCTATCATCAAATAGGGATTTTTTGAGATGGAGATACCACTACCATTGGATTTTTGAACCTACCCTCCTTAGAATCCTAATTAATTTTTTATTTGGTGGAATCAACTAATCTATTTTATTAAGGCTAGTACATAGAGGAAGCCTTTAGATATATGTCATACTGGAGAGTGAATTGAGTTATCTAGGCTTTGGTGAATGTATTGACATTGTCAGTAATAATGGTATTTGGTGTACTAAATCTAATTATGATCCCTTATAGGAAATCAATTATCATCTTCTTGGTGGTTTTCTTCAATGAAACTACTTTTTTCCATTTAGTGAAATAATTTATTATAGTGATAATGCACTTGTGATATTTACTTTATGAGAGGTTGATCATGCCAACAAAATCTAATCATAATTACAAAAGAGGATCAATTTTTGTTATACGTTTTAGGGGCATGGGTGTATTATCCTTCCTTGCAATGAAAAATTTACACTTATCACATCTTGTCACCCATTTTAAATCATTTAAAAACATGATGGGCCAGTAATATCTAGCTCTCATGATCTTTTTAGTAGTGTTTTAAGTTGAAAAATAGCCACCCAAGAATTCCTAATGGAACTCTTGAAGTAGAGGTTCACAAGAGGACATCAACAAAGCTTCTATGAAATAGAACATCTTCAATTAAAATATAATTGGAATTCAATAATTTTAATTCCTTCCTTTGAGTCATATCTATTTTGGATGGTTACTTCCTAGTCTGCATGTATCTAACATTTTGATCTACCAATCTAGAATCTCTTCATTTTAATTGATTAAGTACTAGTTTGTGTTAGCTTCCTCCTAGGCAATATCTTCAAATAGCCTTTGCTACAAAGCTCTTACCCTAATCAAATTTATAGGATTGATCTCTATATCATATTATAGGACCTTGGTGATCCATTATATTCTCTTCTCACTTATATATATTCCCATTATAGCCTATTTTATACTGGATTAGATGACATGAGCAATGATCCTATTGTTACAAACTATGTGTTTGAATTTATTTAAGCCTCTAATAAGGGCACACACTTATTTTTCAATAAATTTATATTTTTCTTCATATCCCATTAGGTTTTGACTAAAAACGTTGATTGGGTGTTGTTGTTTCTCACCATACTTATTGTTAAGTAGAGCTACAATTTTGAACTCACACATGTATGCATAGAGGATGAAATATTTATCAAAGTTTAGATTTTATAGCATAAAATATTATGTTATGACTTATTTCATCTATCCAAAATCCCCCTTACCTTCCTCAGTTTATATGAATATATGGTCCTTATTTAGCATGAAGGTCATGGGTCTGACAATACCTACAATGCCATATATAAACCTCCTAAAAACGTTTATCTATATAAAGAAATTTTGGAGAGAATTTTTATTTTAGGGAAATGATATATTGGAAATGGCCTCAACTCTATTAGGGTCAATGAAAATTCCATATTTGGATACAATATGGCCCAATAACTTACCCTAAGATACTTAACATATACACTTTTTAGGATTTAGGGATACATTAAACTCTTAAAATTGTCTAAAAGTCTTCTCTATGTTTCTAAAATGATCTTCCTTCTTGAATAAGATATTTAGGTCATATATATAGATCAAGATGGTTTTGTTAATTAGATACTTGAAGGCAATATCCATGGCCTTTTAAAATTTTGCATCAACATTTGACAATTTGAAAGGTATCCATTAATAAGCAAAAGTAACCCATTTTGTGATGAAGACCATCTAGTGTTGGTCTGTTTTCTTTATCCAGACTTGGTTGTAACTAGAAAATCCTTCTAATAGAAAAATCTTTGAAACTAACAAAAATGTGGAGGATATTTTCCATTGAAGGAAAGGGGTGATGGTCTTTCAATGAATCCTTATTCAAGTCCCTAAAATAAACATAGATCCTAATATCCCCACTCATATTTCTCATAGGAAAAAAATTAGAGATGCATATGGTGTGCTTTAGAGGATATATAATCCTTTATTAAATCAATTTATATAGCTCCTTTTCATATTAGGGTTGATATTTAAATTGATAAGCCTTTATTTTTGCTTTAATTATTTAGCTTTGGTAACTAACTCTATCATAAGCTAGATGATATCTTTCTTGTATATTTTATAGACTTCATAGCTCTCCGTTATCACTCCATCAAACTTTGTTGATTAAAAATTATTTTCTCCTTGGTTAGCCACATTCCCTAGCTTCAAATTTCACCTTGGGGCCACTTCCACTTCTTTATACTCCTTTTTAGTAGTAATCCCTTTATTTCCTTTGAAATTGATCACCTTAATTGAAGATAGAATCTAATGTGAATAATCCTTTAAGCTTATGAGACCATTGGTCATATGATATGACCCTCATAAAGGATGTTATTTACCTACTGTATGTTTATCCAACTAAAATCTAGTTACCAAAGTATGGTATACAACTTTATCCCCATTGAATTTGAACCTTGAACCTCCTAGTCAATGTTTCAAAGTCTTACCATTAAGACCAATCGATTTGTACACCTTGTTCGTATAGGTTATTTTTTAACCATGGGGCTAATTATTTTTAAAAATATTGCATTAAAGAATATATTATAATAAAGTTTGAATCATCTTTAATAAGTAAGATTTAATAATGTGAATCCTTTATTTATTTTCTTCTCTAGATTCAAACTTGTCCTTTTGTACGATTTTTAGAGAAAATATTATAGCCTAGATATTCAATTTATCATTAATTCTAAAAAATATTACTTAATGGAATTCACAATACTTTCTAGAAATATTCCAAAACATACACTCAATACAATCATTTGTAAATAAAAGGAAGAACATGTAAATAGAAGAGCATATAGATGAAAACAAATAAAGAGATAAGTGACACAAATAGATATAAGAAATAAGGGATGGATTCCCACAGGCACCACCAAAATCTCACATATCTCAAAGTGATATAATGGATCGATCATTGAAATATATTTATGGTGATACCTTATCCCTAATTAAATGTTAATATAAAGTCAACATAATTGTACTTGAAGGCTACATTCTAGTATAATAAGTCTATTAAAACCTTTAATCAAGGTTAACCATAGAGGTGGTTTAACCAAAATCGCTAAGTGTGAATACATTAAAACTTCTCATATGCTTACATAAAGATATTGCTAGACTTACATAGAATAATTATCATATTCTTATGTATAAGAGTGTCTATAGGATCACATATAGAATAATCATAGAATTATAGAGAAGGTGTGCATAGGCTTACATAGAGGACATACAAAGGCTTACAGAGATGTTGATCTTCCCATGAGAATATGATGATGAAAATATATCCTCCAAAATAAAATAGAAAGTGGTTGAATCATCAAGTAATATGCTAATTTTAAAATAGTTATTGCCCATGGTTATAAATGGACCTATAAGAAAAAGGTATACCTTGCATTAATTATATAAAAATACTCCTTTTATATATAAAAATTCACTTAAAATAGTACACCAAGCCATTGAACTAATTTGACTAATGCATGGAGCTCAAAAAACCATGTGACCTAAAAAATAGGACCAAAACTCTTATGTATGCAAAAGTTATGGCATCCATAATTTTGGGTATATTAATAGTATAAAAAATAAAAATATTGAGCCTCCAAAACTTAGGAGGAAAAAGGATCAATCATGAACTACAATTTTATACAATTATAGATGTCACCTATGTTGACATTATCACTATGGCTGGACTACCAACTGTATTGGATTGACAAATAGAAACTTGACACTTAGCGATAATGGATTAACTACATCATATATAGGTAAAAAATGTTTGATAAATTCATAGCCAACATGGCTTAAACTTAGGCATCTTGTTGAAAAAATTAGATTATACTCATATAGCTAGATTCCCTATTGATGCCTTTGACCAAAAAATGTATGCATTACGTCAAATTCCTTCCTAAACAATGTGAAGAGAAGTTAGTATAAAAATATTCAAACTTGTGATCTTGGTTGCACCATGAACATTACCAACCATTCCACCATAAAATTATTTATAGATAGAGGGAACACATTACTCATGCATAAAAGACTTTTAATAAATAACTATTGATTGATGTAAGGAAAAAATGATGTTCTTGGGGTTTGAACATGGGACCTAACCATCACAACAAAACAAAATAACCAATATTTCATGGTTTTAGTTGGTGATAAAAATTAAAAATAGATATGTTAAGAATAGTTTCAAAGGAAATGCATAAGTCATACCTCCATATCCCATGAGCACTTCATTGCATAATCCTTTATTTAAAAAAAAATAAATCTACTTATGATTTGAACATGAAAGGTTACCTTTACAAGTGATATAGCCAACTATTGATAAAACTTCAAAATTAGAGTTAGATGAGAAAATAAGAGAAGCACATACCAAAGAGCTACATAAAATACTAGGTTCTTAGAATCTTCTAATTGGTGATATATAGCATACATGTAAAGGTACCTAGCATTGCACCATTCGTAGTGATTAGGACTTAAATAAAAGTTTTTTTCTTCACTAGAAAGGATTGAAAGAGAGGTATGTATGTTGACACTTGCACAATTCTTAGACCTTGCATCCTCTAGAGAAAACATTTGTTTTCCATGAAGTTTCAAAATTTTCACTTGTGATGCTACTACAATACTATTCTACTATGTAACATACTTGTTGCTAGCTAAAACTTATTATATTTTAATGATATACCTTCTAAAGAACCAAAGAGAAAAAATATGCACATTGCTCTGTAATCTCCCCATATATGAATTTCAAATATAAATTTTTTGGAAGGAAACAAAAAAAAAATTCAGATGACAAAATTATGAAAATTATTTAACTAGGACCCACCAAAATATTTGTTTCCAAGGAATCCAATAGAATTAACTATTTATCCATATCTTCTATGGTTTCTCTATATAATATTTTTATTTAATTGAGCAAAGTTGCTTTGTATTATCTTTGATACCATGATAGAATTCATAGTGTCTTTTAGAAATATTCCAAAATATGCATTCACCACAATCATATGCAAAAAAATAAAATAAGAGTGAAATAGAAGAGCATATATATAAAAATAGAGAAATATATAAACAACATGAATATATGGAAGAAATCAGGGATGGGCTCCCATAGGCACCCCGATGACCTCACATATAAAAAAGGATACAACGAATCCATCATTTGGGTTTTTTTAGTGATACCTAATCTCTAATTAAATTCTAACCTCAATTTAATATAACCTAGCTTGAAGGTTATTTTATAATACAAAAATTATATTAAACCTTTTAATCAAGGTTAACCATAGAGGTGGATTAACCAATATCACTAAGGATGATCACATCAAAAATACCTATAGGCTTACATAGGAAGATGCATATGGGCTCACATATATAATACCTATAGGTTTACATAGAATAAGTGTATAGGATTATACAGAGAACCATAAAGGATTACATAGCACTTGCCTATAGGCTACATCAAGAGTGCTCATAGGTATTAAATCACTATTGGTTTTGGCTTGGTGGGTCTGATTATGAATATATCCACATTACTTATATACAATATTCCAATTAAAAATTTCACACCTTTGGGTTTGAATCCAGAATCAGTTGAAGATTTTAAAATCTGATTTTTTTTTATAAAATTCTTAAGAACAATATGCACCTTTATATGATTATGAATATAAATGCTATATTTTGTATAATTTTAAATAAAAATACTACAAGTTCAATAAATGGATGCATAACTCTAAATGGATTGCATGTGCCATATTTATAATTGTCAAATATCTTTATTGTTATTTATAATATTTATTAAACAAAACAAAAGTATATATAGAGGATATCAAATAACATTTCTTGGGTATACATAAAAAATAAACATTTAGAACTTAGTTTTATGTAGGGTGTATATGTTATCCATATAGCATATTTTGAGAAAATTTAATGTAAATTTAGGGATCATTATAAAGGTAAGATTAATATGTCTTCACATATATATATATATATATATATATATATAATTGTAAAAATAGCATTGCTTATCTTGGTTAACAAATCCAAAAAGAGTTATACATATGTTGTAAAGAATTATATATGTAGAGATAAAATTGTAAAAATAACATTGCTTATCCTGGCTAACAAATACAAAAAGAGTTATACATATGTTTTTAGGAATAATCAAAGACCAATAAAAGGTCCAACAGGAAACTAAGAAGAAGGCAGTTAAAATAAGAATAATCAAAGACCAATAAAAGGTCCAACAGGAAACTAAGAAGAAGGAAGTTAAAAATGATGAGTAGGTTCTTTTTTCTTTTTTAAAGACTTCAAAAGATATCATCCAATACATGCCCAAATATTCTTCATATAAGAGACTCTCCCATAGATGGATGTTGGTATTGATGTATTGCAACAAGATATAGCTATAGTGCTTTTGTTGATATTAGCTTCTATTCTTATGTATATTCAGTTTTGGATGCTTTACTCCTGATCCACATCATTTTTTTTTTTAGCTAGTGGATAATGCTAGCACAATGTTTGGATTAATGAATTATTATGATCTAGCTTTTTCAAAAAAAAAAAACAAATTCATGATGAATAATATGATCATGAAAACATGAAAATTAAACCAATAGTCATTAATCATGAACATTTTTTATTTGGTTAGTATGAGAAACTCCTACGACCAACAATGCACAGGGCTGAGCAGTGAATATTTTAACCAATAACTATTATATAGAATAGAAAATATTTTCAAATTAAAAATATTTACAACAATTTATTTTAATGAATGAACGGATTTATTACAATAAAGTCTAGTAATGCATTGACCATTTTAAGTATTACATAAATTTGGTTGTCTATGATTAACTTTGCTAATCAATTAACTTTGCTAATCAAGTAATTAAATGAGGAATAGATTATTATCTCAAAAACTAAAGATATGAGGTTCATCATGACTTGTTATGGTTAGTATTGAACATTCTCATTTTAAATAATTTCTATTTTTTCAATTATTGCATATAATAAAATTAGTATATTTTTTATAACATAAATCATATTGCTTCTTCCTAAGTACATTTGTTAATAGTTGTCATCACTCTTCAGGACTTGTTCTTATGAATCTCAATTATAACTATAATATAAGAATAACTCTATATGCAAATTCTAATATGCTAGTACATTAAACATAGCTAATGGACTTTTAACATCTCATTAATATTAAAATTATATATTTTCTAAATAAATATTAAACAAATAAATAAATCACACAAATACATTACATAAATTTTTATTTCAAATAACAAAATTATACCACCCAAAACAAATAAACTATTTACATAATTTACAAACTATTCTTATAATCCCTTATCAGTATATTTTGTTTGTTAGACACAGTTTTAACATGTTAAAAAAAATACAATCATGACATAATTTACAAACTAGTCTGATAATCCCTTGTTAGTGTATTTTATTGGACACAGTTAAAGCAGGTTAAAAAAAAAAAATTAAAAATATAACAATAATGTTATCCATATGGCTAAATAACATTCATTGATAAAGATAAAACAAAATGGTAAAATTACTTCTCATTCTATGTTGTATTAAAATATATAATTTACATGTTAATTTTAATAATCATAAAGGAAGATATTAAAAGACGGGCTATATACAGTCGTAAACCTACTTTTTGCTTCATCATATTGGTCAATATTTCTTTCCCTAAACACAGCTCATCTAAAACTCAATCTTAAAAATTACAGTATATATCCATATGGCTAAATATCATTGATGAAGCTAAAGCAAAATGGTAAAACTACTTCTCATTCTAGGTTAAATATAATTCAGATGTTAATTTTAATAATCATAAAGGAAGATATTAAAAGACGGACTATATACAGTCGTAAACATACTTTTTACTTCATCGTATTGGTCAATATTTCTTTTCCTAAACACAACTCATCTAAAAACTCAATCTTAAATATTACCGTATAAAATATAACATAAACAGATATGACCTTAATAATAAGAACAAGCAATGACATTTTAGGTAACATATAAACTAGCTAAAATTCTTGAAAAGAAGTGGTCTTTCACGGAAACATAATTATAGAAATGTTTTCAATGAAAATCAATGTAATGACCTTAAGGTCTTACTGGCGAGTGGGTTGCCTATTATTAAAAGGTCCAGATTTGAATCCTCCTCTTGGTTTCAACGATTTTCTTTGTAGTCCTTATGTCTATATAATATATTTAAAAAATGAGTACGCGGTGATTTATTTTTATTCCTACATTTAATTTTAAATAATGATTTAATATTAAGTGTTTGGAAGGTTTAATATTCGATTTTTTTTTTATTAGTAAGGGTTTTAAAAGGGACCCAAAACCTTATAACATGCTGCAAAAAGATTTTGTGAAGGTTCAACTCCCTACAGAACAAGAAAATTGGACCATTCGCAAAATCCATAAACTAAAACAGTTTAAACTATTACAAAAATACCGCTCATGGGCACAAAAAGAAAATAGAAACAATATAGATATTGCAGGGACCTTCCCAAACAACCGCATACAAAGAGATAGAGAGAGCACAAAGACCATCTGAGGAAACAAAAGGGGATAATCTCGTTCAAGACCAACTGTTTTACTCTGGGATGTAGTCCTCGTCATCTTTGGGATCATTCATAAATACATTAATCATGGCATTAATCATCATTGGTAGCGACAAGTTTACTACAAGAATCAACAATACATTGAGGAAGATTTCCTTGCCACGTCGAAAAATATTGAACAGTTAAGCCAAATTTTGCCATTGTATTTGCTGCCCGATTGCCTTCCTGATACACATGTTGAATACACCTATTGTTGATCGCCCTTAGGTGGACAATGGACTCTTCAATGGTTGGTCTCACATTCCAAGGAGGATTCAAGACCCCCTTCAAATAGTTTATGGTGTTTAAGGAGTTTCCTTCAACTATCAGGTACTGGATATTCAGATCGATGGAAATTTGGATGCCTCAAAAAGCTTCACAAGCCTTAGAAAAATTATTAGATTGGACTCCAAGTTTTTTCGCATAGGCCAAAATGTGTCGACCTCTGTCATCCCGAATCACTCCTCCACAACTCGCAGTGCTAGGATTGCCTTTTGAAGCACCATCAAAATTTAGCTTGAACCAAGGACCTTCCCAAACAACCGCATACAAAGAGATAGAGAGCACAAAGACCATCCCAGGAAACAAAAGGGGATAATCCCGTTCAAGACCAACTATTTTACTCTGGGATGTAGTCCTCGTCATCTTTGGGATCACCCATAAATACATTAATCATGGCATAAATCATCATTGGTAGTGACAAGTTCACTACATAAATAAATAATACATTGAGAAATATTCCCTTGCCATGTTGAAAAATATTGAACAGTTAAGCCAAAGTTTTCCATTGTATCTGCCACCCGATTGCCTTCCCGATACACATGTTGAATACACCTATTGCTGATCGCCCTTAGCTAGACAATGGACTCTTCAATGGTTGGTCCCACATTCCAAGGAGGATTGGAGACCCCTTCAAATAGTTTATGGTGTTTAAGGAGTCTCCTTCAACTATCAGGTACTGGATATTGAGATCGATGGCCATTTGGATGCCTCGAAAAGCTGCCCAAGCCTCAGCAAAATTATTAAATTGGACTCCAAGTTTTTCCACATAGGCCAAAATGAGTGGCCTCTGTCATCCCGGATCACTCCTCCAAAACTCGCAGCGCCAGGATTGCCTTTTGAAGCACCATCAAAATTTAGCTTGAACCAGGGACCTTCCCAAACAACCACATACAAAGAGATAGAGAGAGCACAAAGACCATCCCAGGAAACAAAAGAGGATAATCCCGTTCAAGACCAGCTATTTGACTCTGGGATGTAGTCCTTGTCATCTTTGGGATCATCCATAAATACATTAATCATGGCATTAATCATCATTGGTTGTGACAATTTCACTATAGGAATCAACAATACATTGAAGAATATTCCCTTGCCACATCAAAAAAGATTGAATAGTTAAGCCAAAGTTTGTCATTGTATCTGCCACCTGATTGCCTTCCCGATACATATGTTGAATACACCTATTACTGATCGCCCTTAGCTAGACAATGGACTCTTCAATGGTTGGTCCCACATTCTAAGGAGGATTCGAGAACTGCTTCAAATAGTTTATGGTGTTTAAGGAGTCTCCTTCAACTATCAGGTACTGGATATTGAGATCGATGGCCATTTGGATGCCTCGAAAAACTTCCCAAACCTCAGCAAAATTATTAGATTGGACTCCAAGTTTTTTCGCATACGCCAAAATGAGTCGACCTCTATCATCCCGGATCACTCCTCCACAACTCGCAGCGCCAGGATTGCCTTTTGAAGCACCATCAAAATTTAGCTTGAACCAATGAGGAGGGGGGAATCCATGAAACTAGGGATCTATCCACAACAACTTAGGGATGACCCAAAAATTTAAAAATATAGGTTAGCAGAACGTGCCACTTGAATCTCAAACGGGCATGAAGGACAATTTTCCGAAGGAATGATATTAGCATTTTCTAAGGCAAACATGACAGCTCTCAAAGAAACTGACTCCGAGTCAAGGCACGCATATTGAAAAGCATGATTGTTCCTTTCCAGCCAAATTTACCATATAAAATGAGGGAAAATGATCACCCACCAAAACTTCAGATGAGTGGACTTAAAGGGGTTTGGCCATTGAATAATAAGATCACTGATAAACTGAGGAGAAACCCAAGAAATGGATACACTTGACATGTTCGAGGACAGGACAATGCAAGAAAAATGGCACTCTAGAAACAGGTGATTGACTGACTCCCATGCGGATTTGCAAAGGTAACATCTGTTGGGCAAGATCATACCATGGGTTATTAAATTATCAGTGGTCAATAGCCTATTTTTTGTTGCCATAAATAAAAGTGATAAATCTTAGGAATAATATTTTTGATCCATATATTCTTGGAGGGGAACCAATCATCTTCAGATTCAGTCATAGCCATATATGTGGTTTTGACTGAGAAATTCCCAAACTGGCTGAGTTGCCAGAAGAGAACATCAGGTGGCCTGGTGCTTGGAATCACATAAGTTCAAAGAAGCTCAAATAGGCGGAGGCGGGCAGAACGAAGCTCAAGAAAATCCAAATAAGTAGGGATGTAAGCCCAACGGGAACCACTACTTCATTATTAATAAAATTCTTAACTTTAGAGATTCGAATTTTGATTTTAATATACACCCTCAAAAAATCA
Organism: Wollemia nobilis; assembly: GCA_028583015.1. Taxonomy (NCBI): domain Eukaryota; kingdom Viridiplantae; phylum Streptophyta; class Pinopsida; order Araucariales; family Araucariaceae; genus Wollemia; species Wollemia nobilis. The sequence goes on from JAQPPZ010001808.1 coordinate 2,135,214, forward strand.
ATTATATATGTTATAATCTATTACAACTAAATAAAAAATAAAAAATAAAACTAAAAGTAGTCAACCAGCTAAAAACTATAAAGAAGTATCTTTTTCAATTGTCAAACATGCAAAACAATTCTCATTCTTTATCCTTTATCATAGCTTAACCTGACCCAAGTTAAGCCATCATATAAGCACCATGTTTTATAATTACGTAACAAAGAGAAAGATCTGTCGTTCTTAATCGTCAACTCTCCAAAACATATCTTATTCTTATCGGTCGTATCATTATAAAAGCCACATGTTTAATCCCATCTCCGCCCTTAAGTTACTCACTACCTTGATGACCATTGATTGTATATGTTTGGCTACTTCTCAGCCTCTGAATGGAAATCAACGTCCAAGCAAGTATATCCCCCTTGCGGCCTGGAAGCATAAATTAGTCGTCCCAGAAAATCCCAGCTCGAACTTGGGGTTGACTACTTCAGTCAAAGAGATGCCTTGCGACTTTGACATTGGAGTAAAGATGTCCGAAAACTGTATTCCATAATGTTAAAAATCTGGATCCAACACAAATCTTGCCACAGGGCATCAAATCAAACAAAGATATTGCTATACAAGAGACATGAAGATAAGGTGCTCCACTTAAAGGATGGTGTACTACAAAACTTTGAAATAGAATCAGGCAATATAGTGGAACACAAACATATCTCGAAACAATAGTGTGTAGAAAGAAGTTAGACATGATTTTTTTATTTTTTTTATTTTTTATTTTTTATTTATTTTTTTTGAATGGGTAGCTGTTACGAATTCGGGTAGGCTGTTCAGTTTTTATGGTTGTCACAGTATTTTGCGCTGTTCGTTCTGGAATCCGCCACACAGATCTTGTGTTGTCCGTCCCTAAAATCTCATCTTCGCGCAGTCCGCCCCTATAACCGCCATGTCACAATCATTTTAAACCTTTTATGCCGCTGAAAGCACAGGAAAAAGACAAATGTTCAGTACGACGAGACCCGCGATTTGAATCTTGAACCTCCCCCTATGGGTTTTGGATGAACCAATTGGTCTACACCTCACCAATTGATCTACACCTCGAACCTCATATGATTGAATGCTAATAAGAATGAAAAATTCAAAAGGTTTATAGAGCTATCGAGTTTTAAAAAAATAATTGAAAAGTAATAAAAAAAATTTCAACATTAAAGAATATATAACCCATGGACAACAATGCATGTGCTTCCACAGCCACTATAGCTTGGCCTTTGAGGAAAACAACATATTTGGAGTTATAAAATCCAAAGATTTGCAAGATCAATTTCCAATCGAATGTTTGCTGCCCCTTTTGGGTCAAGGAATATATGTTAAAGATTAAAGACAATAGAAGAAAGGCTAAAGTGCTCTGCCACGGTGGTATTCTTCGTCCTTCTCAATGCATTCCGCTATATATACGAGGCTGCAGGTCCTGGCCTAAACCACATAAGCAATACAAATTATTGTGCATGATTTCTGTAAATAAAATGTTTAGTTTTCTTCTATGTTCGTCTGCGACATTGCATGAAGGGCCATAGCGCCTTATGCAGCCAAGAATGACTTGTCGACGCCCTAAGTTTTCTGTGTCTGAAATGGCATACAAAGCAATTGCACGGGCATGAATGAGTTAAACGTTGGCAAGTCGTTCTTGGCTACACATTGTGCATTGGATCTCATGCCATGTCTCGCACGATTTACTATTCTGTCCACATTCAATGCAAGGGAAGAATTTCATTAACCAGCCGTGGGGCATCGTCGTATCTGTCGAAAGAGAAGGCAAAAATATTAGTGTAGTTTCAGTTTCACATTTTCATTGCTCAGAACACATTTGAGCATTTCCTATGTAATGTATATGTGTACCTCCTGGTTGGAGAATCTACTGTGAATATTTATTTATTTTTAAATAGTAAGTGTTTGTGTTTTTATTATACTAGGCTTTTGGAAAAAATTGGTGCTTTACCTTAACATTTTAGTATATTATAACATGTCACAAAATCCTAATTTGAGTTTTAAAATAATTTTAAAAGATTCAACTTCAAACTATAACTACCATAAAACTGAAAACCAGGTAAAAAAGGTCATAGCCCTTTATGCAGCCAAGAATGACTTGTCGACGGCCTAATTTTTCTGTGTCTGAAATGGCATACAATGAATTGCAGGGGCATGGATGAATTAAACGTTGGCAAGTTGGTCTTGGCTACACATTGTGCTTTGGATCTGATGCCATGTCTCACACGATTTACTATTCTGTCCGCATCGTTTCATTAACCAGCCGTGGGTCATCATCGTATCTGTCGAAAGTGAAGGCACAAATATTAGTGTAGTTTCAGTTTCACATTTTCATTGCTCAGCACACATTTGAGCGCTTCCTATGTAATATGTACCTCTGGTTGGAGAATCTACTGACAAATATTTATTTTTATTTTAATATTAATTTTATTTTAATTATTTTTTAAGAGATATTGTATTGTAGTTTTTGGGTTTTTATTTAAAAGATTCAAGTTCAGATAAGAGGGATCTAGAACTTTCATAAAGACCCGTAGTTTATCCTAAGTCTGCGAGGAAAACACAAAACACAATGGTTTGTGTTATCTTTTGGAAGACCCAGGTTCAAACCATAGCCTACCAAGAAGAAGATAGGCTAGATGGTAGCAGCCGTGGTTCAAACCTCAACCTAGTCAACTACTAAGAAGGGGATAGGGTTGGATGGTAGCAGCCAACTGTTTACTGGTTAGCTGCGCATTCCCTGAAATTACCTCAAAGGTTGGGTCCTGTTGACTTCATTTTATTAACATGTTAGGGTTTATGGTTGCCACGCCCAAGCCTAATCCTATATTTGGCAAGGGTTTATAGTGGTCGTGTCTGAGAAATCTAGAACTAGGGTTTTATAGTGGTGTGGCCTATTCGGTCTTGTTGACTTATTTTTATTAACATGTTGGGTTTATACTTGCTACACCCAAGCCCAATCTAGTATTTAGTAAGGGTTTATAGTAGTAGTGTTGTAGAAATATGGTACTAGGGTTTTATATTGGTGTTGCCTGTATCTAACAAGGGTTTATGATGGTGCCTAATCCAAATCCAGTAATTGGCAAGGGTTTAAAGTGATGGTGTTTGATAAATCTGGTACTAGGGTTTTATAGTGGTGTCACCTATATTTGGAAATGTTTATGGTGGTGTCTAAGCCAAATCTAGTATTTGGCAAGGGTTTATATTGGTGCCTAAGATAAATTTGGTATTTGGTAAGGGTTTATAGTGGTGATGCTTGAACCCAATCTGATGTCTCGCAAAGGTGTTACCAATTTCACTAAGCATACACATCCATCATGGGGTTGAACCAGGCCTCATCATAAACAAATAGTTTTTAAACTTAGAGGTGATAATATGACTTTTTGTCACAATAGGTGTTATTTATTTGATATATGATTATCTACTCAAACTTCCATTATGGAAGTATAGTGTACAACTAGTGTTTATAGTGGTAGTTCCCAAACCCAATATGGTATTTGGTAAAGATGTTACAAATTTTCTTATGCATAATATATGTATTAATTGTAAAAAATAATCAACCAATAAAGTAAGGTAAATAGTTTTTAACCTCTAAGAGATAACAAATTATATGAGATGACTGTTTTTCGAAAGGATGCTATTTATGTGACATATAATTGTCCAACCAAAATTTCCTTATGGAAGTATGGTGTACAACATTATTTTTATCATTTTTTCCTGTCTTTTAAATATAATATAGTTTTTTTTTTTTGTTATCTTATATATAAGATGGAAGTATTGACATCTTATTTTCCTAAGGTTTTGGTCTTTAGTGAGCCACATTTTCTTAGGTTTTCCTTAGATTTTTACGATTTTCGATGACCTCTAATTATGATGACCCAACAATTATCGATAGTGACATAGAAGAGAAGGGAAATGAAAAATGGCACCCATGTAGTCTCTCAAGAATTTGCTTCTAATGGAGAGTCATGAGGCATGTTCAATCAACCTCTACTCAAGTTTGATATTATCTATCAATAGTTGGAATATTTTATCTTGGTTGGGTATTTTTTGGGATGCATTCTCAATTAAGTGACATTGTTGTATTGGGTTAGCTGGACTTGGGATTCTCATAGAGTGAAGCTTGAGTTGATTTATAACTTAACCATGTTTTCTTTCTTTCTTTTGGTTTGTACATAATGCTAATGCAAAGGTAAATTATGATCATGGTACTTGGTCCATGAGAAGCTCCTTGGTGGTCTTCTTTCCATGGATATGGGATTTTTTTAGTTTCTAAGGAAATAACCTACAAGATCCTAGTTTAGGCTGATTTTGTTCATTTTTTAGGATACATATAGTGCGATATATCTATCATAGGTCCTAATAAGATGCAACAAATATGAAAGAATGAAATTATGCAATATGACTAAAATATACTATAAATAGAAAGTGGTAAAAATGCAATGCAATATAGAGGTGATGGTCACTCCATTAATATAATCTAAAGAACTACAGTTTGCTCCATCAAGGAGCTCTACCGCTAACTCCTACTCTCTACTATAAAGAACTTGATGAACTTGATATTATTGATCTATTTGATATATTTTATCACTCACTATGAGGTCCTTTATATAGGAAGATTGATTCCTTGGCCAATACTGACGAGGGACCGAAAAACACACACTTCATCAAACCCTACTTTTCATTAAGAAATCTAAAAATTATATGCATACAGCCCGCAGGCTTACAATAGCTAGCTCTCGGCTTAGCTTTACACTTCTACTCCTACGTGCATTCCCCGATCCACCGTCCCGACAAATACAACAAACTAGGATTTTATAGAGGCCCCGACCCTCTGAAGCATCAACTCCTGCCTAAATGGATTCACCAACCCGAGTAATTACAAATTACATTTACACAAAAATTGGGACACCAACCCGATTAAATTCCCGCACTCTACACGGTCCCTGCCACTGCTGACTCGGTTAGAATACCCTGCGCGTCCATCCTTTTCGTCTTCCGCGCTTCTTGGTATTTGTCCGCCATTTACTGCACCCTGGGTGCCACGTGTCATTCTGCAACAAATTTTGAAAATACCGCCTGTTGCGGTTTTCCCGCCATCTCCTTCTCCTTCTCCGTCGCCTTCTTCTCTCTCCGTCGCGATATCGTGACATGTCGCGATATCACGACGTTTCTGCCTCCCTGCACTCTCTGCCTATTTTGGTCGCGATATCGCGACATGTCGCAATATCGCGACCATTTTGCCTCCTGCTCCTCCACTGAGAAACTTATCGCGATATCGCAACGTCGCAATATCGCGACGTCACGATATCATGACCATTCTACTGCCTCACCTCATCCTTCAAAAGACGTCACGATTTTGTGATGTCACGAAATCGCGACGTCGAGATTTTGCTACCATTCTGCACTTTATCCTCTTCGCTGCTCCACTGTCGCGATTTCACGACATGTCACAAAATCGTGACCTTTCCACTGCCTTCGCCTCGCCATTGCTCTGCTGTCGCGATTTCATGACATGTCACGAAATCGTGACATTTTTCCAACTGCGCCTCCTCTTCCGCTGCGACGTCGCGATTTCGCGACGTCGCGAAATCGCGTCGCGATTTTGCTACACTTTTTGGATTTTGCCTTAGCAAAAATTTTCTTGCTTTCTTCCTCTTCTTCCCGAGCCGACTCTTCAGGAGTGGCTCTCCCGCAACTTGATGCTTCTGCTGCTGGCGCTGTCAGATGCTCCTGCATCAGACACCCGGGGTAAGTGGAGAAGTGATCTTCACTTCTGCTTGGTCCGGTTGCTGCCTCCTGCAACACTTCCAGACTTTTCTCTGCCTCAGCAGACTGTTCCAATCCCGTCCCCTGGTCCACACAACTTCTGTCTTCCACCGGATAGATTTTCTCATTGCTGCAAACTTCTTTTGTAGCCTGCCTCAACTCCTCCTCTTGCACAAAAAAATTTGTGCCTTCTTCGGGCAGGTCCCGGTACTGCTGCACTCCTCTGCAGCCTTCTTCAACTTCTCCTCTTTCTTTCTCTTTCTCTCTTCCCATCTTCTTTGCTGCTCCTCTTGCTCCCGCAACTTTATTGCGAGCCATTCCTTTTGCAGGGCCTTCAACTATTTTTGTAAAGCTAAAAATTCTTCCTCCGGTACCATATCTTCCTTGTTGTCCCGTCTTCTTCGGGAATGCATTTTTCTTTCTTTGCTTTTCTTACAAATATTTATCGATCCGGTGTAGCTGCCTCATAGTCGACGATCTGCTAACATGCTCAGGGATCTTAAATTTCTCTCTCAGAACCCTACCAAATATCCTGGCGTAACTGCCTCATGTTCGGTGATCTGTTACATACTCAGAATCACTCGCTCTGATACCACTGACGGGGACCCGAAAAACACACGCATACTCACACTCACAAGTTCCAAAAAATTTCATCTATTAATTCTGAAAATCTTTACATAACACTGCCCGCAGGCTTACAATTGCTAGCTCCCGGCTTAGCTTCATGCTTCTATACCTCTGCGTGCATTCTCCGATCCACCGTCCCGACAAATACAACAAACTAGGTTTTTATAGAGGCCCCGACCCTCTGAAGCATCAACTCCCGCCTAAATGGATTCACCAACCCGAGTAATTACAAATTATATTTACACAAAAATCGGTACACCAACTAGATTAAATTCCTGCACTCTGCACGGTCCCTGCCACTACTGACTCTGTCATAATACCCTGTGCGTCCATCCTTTTCGTCTTTCGCGCTTCTTGGTATTTTTCTGCCATTTACTGCACCCTGGGTGCCATGTGTCATTCTGCAACAAATTTTGAAAATACCGCCTGTTGCGGTTTTCCCGCCATCTTCTTCTCCTCCGTCGCCTTCTTCTCTCTCCGCCGCGATATCGCGACATGTCGCGATATCGCAACGTTTTTGCCTCCCTGCACTCTCTGCCTATTTTGGTCGCGATATCGCGACATGTCGCGGTATTGCGACCATTTTGCCTCCTGCTCCTCCACTGAGAAACTTGTCGCGATATCGTGACGTCACGATATTGCGACGTCACGATATCATGACCGTTCTGCCGCCTCGCCTCATCCTTCAAAAGACGTCATGATTTCGCTACCATTCTGCACTTTATCCTCTTCGCTGCTCCGCTATCACGATTTCGCGATAGTGGCGATTTTGTGACATGTCGCGAAATCGCGACCTTTCCACTGTCTTCACCTCGCCATTGCTCTGCTGTCGTGATTTCGTGACATTTTTCCAACTACGCCTCCTCTTTCGCTGCGATGTCATGATTTCGTGATGTCGCGAAATCGCGTCGCGATTTCGCCACACTTTTCGAATTTTGCCTTAGCAAAAATTTTCTTGCTTTCTTCCTCTTCTTCCTGAGCTGACTCTTCAGGAGTGGCTCTCCCGCAACTTGATGCTTCTACTGCTGGCGTTGCCGGATGCTCCTGCATCAAATACTCAACCTAGCTATACAAGGGGACACCTTGCACATTAACACTTGTGCATTTATTACATTTCTTGAAGTAACTAGCTAACTTCCCCCTAAAGTATTCTCCTACTCTAAATATGTACCAAAGGTGGGACATTTACATGACCCAAATGATGTAATATACTCTAACACCCCCATGTATTACATTATTTGGGTATTTGAAGACTTCAATATTCAACAAGGATATTCTTCCTGCAAAAGGTCTTTGGCTTGCTGAGGGATATCGTCCTCTTTTATCCATCCTCCTTTTTTTTCTCATTTGTGAGTATCTTCATTTAGTTTTGTTACTTCTTTAGATTTTAGATGGTTGAGTAAAGCATAGTGTTGTTGATCTCTCATATTTTTTATTTTGATTCTTCTGTACTTATGGTGGAGAATAGATCTTGCTTAGTACAGAAAAACCAGAAAACAAGAGCCCAAGATTTTGTATTCGATACTTTGGAAGAAATTTACAAGAATATACAGCCAAACTACCATTTGCCAACCCCCTCTCATTACAATCCATGGGTTTTTATTGAGGTCCCGATCCTTTGTGCTTTCCCACTTCCCACGATCTACAATTGCCACTTGGAACAATTCTGGAAATTTGCATTGATGAGACTCTTGGTGAGGTGCGCGACTAGCTGCCATATCCAACAAAATCTACCTCTCGATCTGCTGCTTGTTGTTAGTTGCTTTAAATGCGTCTTCCAGATATCCTGCGCGAGTGGCCAACATGCCCGTTGAAATCCTCCTTTGGAACTGCTGCTTCACTGCCTCTAACTTGTCGCGCACGAAGGGACATCTTTAAGAAAGCTGGAAGTGCATGTCTTTCTATTTGGTCGCGATATCGCGACATGTCACGATATCACAACCATTTTTCTTCTGCACCTTCTCTCTCCATTTTGGCCGCGATATCGCGACATGTCGCGATATCGCGCCATTTTTTCTATCGGCCTCTGTTTTGTCATTTCGGTCATGAAATCATGACATGTCGTGATTTCACGACCTCTGGTCTTCGTGCATTTGTTTCTCCTTCAACGGTCATGATTTCATGACCTCTGGTCTCCATGCCTTTGTTTCTCCTTCGACGATCATGATTTTGCGACCTTTGGTCTCCGTGCCTTCGTTTCTACTCCGGCGGTCGCGATTTCATGACCTTTGGTCCCCATGCCTTCGTTTCTCCTTCGACGGTTGCAATTTCGTGACCTCTAGTCTCTGTGCCTCCGGTTTCCTGCCTTGGGTCGTGAAATTGTGACATGTCACAAAATTGTGACATTTTGTCCGCTGCTCCCCTATCTTCAATTTTGGTCACGATATCGTGCCACTTTTGTGTCGCGATATCGTGACACATATTTTTACTTGCAACACTTAGAAAAATAACATTGCAACACTTAGAAAAAAAATTAACAACAAAATTTTGGTTGATGCCTGATTGTTTTGCTACCCTCGAATGCTCCTGCATCAACTTACCTTTATGGTGTATTGGTTCTTCATTTTATCCAACATGTTCCTTCAAAAAAAATTTAGTATTACTTTGAAATAAAAAATATCTTGTGAAGGTTCCATTAAGTCTAAGATATATGTATTTCCATGGATTTATCATGTTGCTTCTACCCCACTTTGTTTCATTACAAGGCATGTATTGATCCCATTCATATATCTAAAATTCACCGTCCAATTGCTTTCTTCCTCTTCTTCCCGAGCTGACTCTTCAGGAGTGGCTCTCCCGCAACTTGATGCTTCTACTGCTGGCGCTGTCAGATGCTCCTGCATCAGACACCCGGGGTAAGTGGAGAAGTGATCTTCACTTTTGCTTGGTCTAGTTGCTGCCTCCTACAACACTTCCAGATTTTTCTCTGCCTCAGCAGACTGTTCCAATCCCGTCCCCTGGTCCACACAACTTTTGTCTTCCACCGGACAGATTTTCTCATTGCTGCAAACTTCTTTTGTAGCCTGCCTCAACTCCTCCTCTTGCACAAAAAAATATGTGCCTTCTTTCGGGCAGAGTCGCGGTACTGCTGCACTCCTCTCTGAGGCTTCTTCAACTTATCCTCTTTTTTTCTCTTTCTCTCTTCCCATATTCTTTGCCGCTCCTCTTGCTCCCGCAACTTTATTGCGAGCCATTCCTTTTGCAGGGCCTTCAACTGTTTTTGTAGAGCTAAAATTTTTTCCTTCGATACCATATCTTCCTTGTTGTCCCATCTTCTTCGGGAATGCATTTTTCTTTCTTTGCTTTTCTTACAAAGCTTTATCGATCCGGTGTAGCTGCCTCACAGCCGACGATCTGCTAACACGCTCGGGGATCTTAACTTTCTCTCTCAGAACCCTACCACAGATCCTGGTGTAACTGCCTCATGTTCGACGATCTGTTACGCACTCAGAATCACTCGCTCTGATACCACTGACGGGGACCCGAAAAACACACGCATACTCACACTCACAAGTTCCAAAAAAAATCATCTATTAATTCTAAAAATCTTTACATAACACTGCCCGTAGGCTTACAATTGCTAGCTCCCAGCTTAGCTTCACGCTTCTATACCTCTGCGTGCATTGCCCGATCCACCGTCCCGATAAATACAACAAACTGGGTTTTTATAGAGGCCCCGACCCTCTGAAGCATCAACTCCTACCTAAATGGATTCACCAACACGAGTAATTACAAATTATATTTACACAAAAATCGGGACACCAACCCGATTAAATTCTCGCACTCTGCACGGTCCCTGCCACTACTGACTCGGTCAGAATACCCTGTGCGTCCATCCTTTTTGTCTTTCGCGCTTCTTGGTATTTGTCCGCCATTTACTGCACCCTGGGTGCCACGTGTCATTCTGCAACAAATTTTGAAAATACCGTCTGTTGCGATTTTCCTGCCATCTTCTTCTCCTCCGTCGCCTTCTTCTCTCTCCGTCGCCTTCTTCTCTCTCCGTCGCGATATCGTGACATGTCGCGATATCACAACATTTTTGCCTCCCTGCACTCTCTGCCTATTTTGGTCGCAATATCGCGACATGTCGCGATATCGCGACCATTTTGCCTCCTCGCTCCTCCACTGAGAAACTTGTCGCGATATCGCGACATCGCGATATTGCGACGTCGCGATATCGTGACCGTTCTGTCGCCTCGCCTCATCCTTCAAAAGACGTCGCGATTTCGCTACCATTCTGCACTTTATCCTCTTCGCTGCTCCGCTGTCACGATTTCGCGATAGTCACGATTTCGTGACATGTCACGAAATCACGACCTTTCCACTGTCTTCACCTCGCCATTGCTCTGCTATCGTGATTTCACGACATTTTTCCAACTACGCCTCCTCTTTCGCTGCGACGTCGCGATTTCGTGACGTCGCAAAATCGCGTCGCGATTTCGCTACACTTTTCGGATTTTGCCTTAGCAAAAATTTTCTTGCTTTCTTCCTCTTCTTCTCGAGCCGACTCTTTAGGAGTGGCTCTCCCGCAACTTGATGCTTCTGCTCCTGGTGCTGCCGGATGCTCCTGCATCAAATACTCAACCTAGCTATACAAGGGGACACCTTGCACATTACAACTTGCACATTAACACTTGTGCATTTATTACATTTCTTGAAGTAACTAGCTAACTTCCCCCTAAAGTATTCTCCTACTCTAAATATGTACCAAAGGTGGGACATTTACATGACCCAAATGATGTAATATACTCTAACATCCCCATGTATTACATTATTTGGGTATTTGAAGACTTCAATATTCAACAAGGATATTCTTCCTGCAAAAGGTCTTTGGCTTGCTCAGGGATATCATCCTCTTTTATCCATCCTCCTTTGTTTTCTCCTTTGTGAGTATCTTCATTTGGTTTTGTTGCTTCTTTAGATTTCATATGGTTGAGTAAAGCATAGTGTTGTTGATCTCTCATATTTTTTATTTTGATTCTTCTGTACTTATGGTGGAGAACAGATCTTGCTTAGTACAGAAAAACCAGAAAACAAGAGCCCAAGATTTTGTATTCGATACTTTGGAAGAAATTTACAAGAATATACAGCCAAACTGCCGTTTGCCAACCCCCTCTCATTACAATCCATGGGTTTTTATTGAGGTCCCGATCCTTTGTGCTTTCCCACTTCCCACGATCTACAATTGCCACTTGGAACAATTCTGGAAAGTTGCATTGATGAGACTCTTGGTGAGGTGCGCGACTGGCTTCCATATCCAATGAAATCTACCTCTCGATCTGTTGCTTGTTGTTAGTTGCTTTAAATGCGTCTTCCAGATATCCTGTGCAAGTGGCCAACATGCCCATTGAAATCCTCCTTTGGAACTGCTGCTTCACTACCTCTAACTTGTTGCGCACGAAGGGACGTCTTTAAGAAAGCTGGAAGTGCATGTCTTTCTATTTGGTCGCGATATCGCGACATGTCGCGATATCACAACCATTTTTCTTCTGCACCTTCTCTCTCCGTTTTGGCCGCTATATCGCGACATGTCGCGATATCGCGCCGTTTTTTCTATCGGCCTTTGTTTTGTCGTTTCGGTCGTGAAATCGCGACATGTCGTGATTTCACGACCTCTGGTATCCGTGCCTTCGTTTCTCCTTTAGCGGTCATGATTTCACGACCTCTGGTCTCCGTGCCTTCGTTTCTCCTTCGACGGTCATGATTTTGTGACCTTTGGTCTCCGTGCCTTCGTTTCTCCTTCGACGGTCGCATTTTTGTGACCTTTGGTCCCCATGCCTTCGTTTCTCCTTCGACGGTCGTGATTTCGTGACCTCTGGTCTCTACGCCTCCGGTTTGCTGCCTTGGGTCGTGAAATCATGACATGTCGCAAAATTGCGACATTTTGTCCACTGCTCCCCTATCTTCAGTTTTGGTCGCGATATCGCACCACTTTTGTGTCGCGATATCGTGCCACTTTTGTGTCGCGATATGGTGCCACTTTTGTGTCGCGATATCGCGACACATATTTTTACTTGCAACACTTAGAAAAATAACATTGCAACACTTAGAAAAAAAAAATAACAACAAAATTTTGGTTGATGCCCGATTTTTTTGCTACCCTCGGATGCTCCTGCATCAACTTACCTTTATGGTGTATTGGTTCTTCATTTTATCCAACATGTTCCTTCAGAAAAATGTTAGTATTACTTTGAAATAAAAAAATATCTTGTGAAGGTTCCATTGAGTCTAAGATATATGTATTTCCATGGATTTATCATGTTTCTTCTATCCCACTTTGTTTCATGATAAGGCATGTATTGATCCCATTCATATATCTAAAATTGACCATCCAATTGCTTTCTACTAACTTGCTTACTAAAATGAGATTGAATGTTAATCTATGGACATACAATTCTCTTTGCAGTAGAAAGTTTGGAAATGATTTTCTTGGTGTTACACATCCATATCCATCTATAGGATAAGTTTTGCTATCTACAATTCTTAGTATGTAACCATTAGTAATTTCAAGATAGTCAAACCATTGTAGATTTCTAGTCATGTGATGACTAGCTCCTGAGTCAATGTACCATGTATTCTTCTATTTTGTTGAATCATTCATGCTAGAGTTATTTTTGCATTTGTGGCATGATGTAATGTGTGTGCCTTGTTCTTGTATCTTTGTGTGAGAATATGTTCTTATTTCCATTGTGGTATAATAGAATCCTTTGTAGTAGTCTATATTATGACTCCCTAGTAGATGACGTGTAGTATTATTTTTGTTTTCTTAATATCTATAGAATACTATATCTTTCTCAAGTAAATTGAGTAAATAATCCAATTTGATGAATCTATCCAAGGCTTTAGATTTTGTAGAGTCCTTATATCTCCCTAGTTAAGAGATGTGAATTAATTTGATAAAGCCTTTATAGAACTTAGGTTTTGTGGACTTCCTTATGACTCCCAAATGAATTGAGTACTTGATAAATTTTGATAAATGCTATTATTATCAAGTTTTGTAGAATGTCTTATGACTCCCTAGTGATTTTGGATATGCTATATGAATGATAAAGTGCTTTTGAGAATAGTAGTTCAATTTTAGGTTGATTTTGTAAAGTTTTGTAAATAAAAATAATCAACTTCTATTACTCCTTATTTCTCCTATTGAACTAAGCACTTTTAATTTGATGAAGTTTTAATGGTTGGATTTCTTTTATCACTTTAGCGTAATTTTGAGATAGGTATACCAATTAATTCTAACTCTTGATATTCCTTGATGAAATTCCTTTTGTAGCCTTTTAGTGTTTCTAAATTCCAATGATCTAATTTTGGTGTAGAGTTCCTTATAACTCCCTAAATTAAAATTTTAGAAAACAATAATGTTTGCAAATAATATAAATTTATTTTTTTCAAGTATAAATCTTTATTTCTCCTATGTTTTAAATTGCAATTATTAATTTATTTTTGGTTTATGGTTCCCCTTTGATTTTTTCTTTCAAAGGTGGTTGATTTCCCTATAGTTTCAACCTTTTATCATAACCTTTATAACTTCTTTAATGAAAGAAAATATAATAAAGTAATTTCTTACCTTTATAATGTTGCAAACCTTAAGTATTCAGCATAGAATTTAGATGTGTATGACAACACTCTTCAATGTTGGTCTTGAATCCTTTCTATGGTAGATGGCAATAGACTCTATTTTGACTACAATATTTGGACAATGGGTGCCTCAATCCTTGCTCCACTTTAAATGCTTTGACCAAGAGATTTGAATGCTCTTTTCTCCTCTTACATGCTACACACCTCTACTTCTACGAATGTGCTTCCTTCCTTGGTATTTGGCACCTCATATAGGAAGACAATATTTTATATAATAACAAGTGTCATGGTAGTTTCTTTCAACACTTGGAGAAGGTAGATGTTATTTTATACTTGTTGAACTTGTTGTAGGAAGGAAGATAGATGTTAGAGTCTTTATGTGAGTGTTTATATAGCTTGGTGATAAGTGTCACCCCTTCTCTAACACAAGTAACACTCTTTTGTGTAATACTTCTTTGGACTATTCCTTTCAAGCATGTAGAATTTAAGTGTTATTTTGAGCACTCATATGGAAGGCGTTAGGGTTTCTTCAAAGGTGACAAGTGGAACCTTTTCTCTTTTGCATGAACCTACCTTCTTAATGTATTCTTGCAAGCTTCCTCAATATATTATTTCCAACTCTTTCTTTGTTGTGTTTTATCCTCAATGCTTTGACGATGCTTGGTATTTCAGTTGGTTCTAAGTGGGATAATGAACAATACTTTGATTTGTTTGAGCTAGGATTTTGAGCAACGCTATTATGGATGTTTTATGACACTCCAATGGTGATTTTAAATGCTCTTTGTGGACGTACATCTAGATATTTATGCTTTGAATTTCTCTTTATTTCAAGGTACTATATTTCTACTTTTATGAATGATAGCTTCCCCTTGTGCTATGCTATGTATGCTTTCCAGGTTGCTTATTGTGGCTATCCAAATTGTGGATGATGTGAGCTATTTGAAGACCCTTTTTACCTTGATTGGATGATGCTTCTTCATGGTCACTTTGATATGTTCCTTGCTTGTAACAAATGTGTCTTTATAACACTTATATCTTGTCCTTTATCCTACATAAGATAAAATATTATGTTGCAATATAATGTAAATAAACTTGTAAATAGGGTTATGCATAAGGAGTCGGACCCGAAATATACTTGTAAAAAAATGGTGAATCCATTTCAAAACCCTTGTGAATCTTGGCCAACTTCATATAGGAGGGAATGGCAAATTACCTTATTTTTTCACCAAAAATTATAAAACGTTGGCAAATTTGATAGTTTTTATCATATCGGATGCAAAATAGAGCCCAACCGTAAACTAGGTGTAAAAAAGAGCCTAAATACGGACTGATTGTAAAAGAGGGTCCAAATGAACTTGGGTTATGATTTAGAAAAAATCCAGTTTAGAGGGTGCAAAACTAGGACTTCCCAGGAGGTCACCCATCCGAGTACTACTCCAGTCGAGCATGCTTAACTATGGAGTTTTTTATGGGTTGGAAAACATCAAGTCATCTTGGTTTTTTGAATTTTTTTTTATGGTTGTGAGGAGGTCTATAAAAAAAAAAAAACAAAGTGGTCATTTTTTGTTTCTTACCTTGAAATAATTGAAATTCTATTTTTTCTATTTTTTTCCTCCACCCCATCCGAAGCAGCTTCTGCACCCCCTCTGGAACAAATTCTGCACTTGGTCTGCTCCACCTCGTCGTAACCAAATTGTGCACCCAATCTACTCCATCTTGCTTAGAACAAATTCTGCACCTGATCTGCTCCACCTCACCCAGACCAAATTATGCACCTGGTTCGCTCCATCTTGCTCGGATCAAATTTTGTACCTCATTCTCTCCACCTCGTTTAGACCAAATTCTACATCCATTTTGCTCCACCTCATCCAGACCATTCCTGCACCTGGTCCGCTGCACCTCGCTCAAACTAAATTTTGCACCTGATCTGCTCAACCTCACACCAAAGAAAATTCTACACTTGATATGCTCCACCTTTCTTGGACCCGTTTTTGCACTCGATCTGCTCCAACTCACTAGGATAACTTTATGCACCCATTCCGCTCCACTTTGCTTGGACCATTTTTTGCACCCAATCTTCTGCACCTCGCTTGAACTATTTTATGTACCCATTCTGCTCCACCTCACTTGAACCATTTTCTACACCGAATCTGCCCCACCTCATCCAAACCATTTTTTGCACCTAATCCGCTCCACCTTGCCTAGACCTTTTTTTTAACCCAATCCGCTCCACCTCGACTAGACTATTTTTTGAAATCAATCTGCTCCACCTCAAACATACCATTTTTTGCACCCAATCCACTCCACCTCATTTAGACTATTTTTTGCACCCGTTCTGCTCTACCTCGCCTGGACCAAGGTGTAGAAAGTGGTTCAGATACAAGTTGGGTGTAAAAAGTGATCTGAATGCAAGTCATGTTTAGAAATTGGTCTGAATGGTGCCCAATTCAGCGTACATAGACCACACTCTAATGTTTTAGTTGTATGGATATGATTTTCATGTTACGTTTACATACTACTATAATAAGCAAATTTGGTGGGATAATTTAAATTTTTTATAATTTCAAGGTGAAAAGGGTCCTCAGTTTAGGTAGGAGAGCTGGCGAATTTTAAAAAATCTATAATATTATTGTAACCGTACAACGAACTAGCCCCTAAAAATTTTTGGTCCCAAAAAATTCGGTCAAATGGGTCGATGTCTCGGCTCCCCATTTTTCACCAATTTTTAATTTTGGAAATTTGAATATTCACCCAATTTATGAATATTCATCGTTGTGCATAACCCTACTTGTAAATAGAATACCTTCTTTTACACCTCCTTTTGCATGTATTTTTTGTTATTTTAAAGGCAATCTTCTTGTAGGTAAGGGTTGATTTGATGTTGTCTCCTTTGATAGACAACTCTCTCATTTTGCTTTGTTAATTTGGAAATAAATCCAAGATAATAACCATGTGGATAGAAGCTTTTGAAGAAGTAGTTTCTGCACTAATTTTCACCTGTAAAAACCCTTAGTGTACTTTGAATCTGAGATTCACCAATTCTTGATTGGTAGCTTCTTTTACTGATTTTTATGGTAGATTTCATCTCCACTTCTTCGGGGAATATGATCTATTTTTGGTGGCTTTCATCTCCACTTCTTGGAGGTATATGATCTATTTTTTGTGGATTCTTTGGGACATAAAATGTTGCAGGTTTTGTGCAACAAATAGTGTATCTAGACACTTTTATAATCTACTGGTTTTTTGCCCTTGATCTTGACAATCAAAAATACAAACTAACCCTTTTTTAGAGTAATGAGTTAAAGGTCAACTAGTATAGTGCAAATGGATTAATAATACCTTCAACTTAATGCACTTTATTGGTAATCAATAATATCACCTTATTGCTACTGTAAATAAACTCTTAAAGTAGTTTCTAATGCACTTAATAATCTCTACAACTTTTAGGAGTAATTTGAAAAGAACCCTTAATGAATAATTTGCAATTCACTACAATCAATATTGTAGGATGTAGTCTTCTTTGCTTCCTAGATAGATAATAGGTAGGTGATAATTTTCTTTCTTTCAAAAATATCCAACTCTTATTTTAATGTATAAATATATCTTAAAATGAACTCTCCTTTTTGCACTTTCTTGAAGACTATAATATAAGCCCTTTTTCTTTGTAACTTTAATCCCAATATGGTGCTTAATAGAATTTTATAATGAACCCTAATTTGAAGTTCAACTGATTGCACCCAAGTTGCTTACCTTTTAATGGCTTCTACAGATGATGTAGATCTTGGTATTTAGATTCACCAAGTTGCTGCCCTAAGATGAATGAATTCCATAGCTTCTCGTTCAATATAAAAAATAGCTTCTTGCTTCATTAAACTGTGGTCTCAAACCTTCTATCTTGATCCTAGGGTTTTGTGGCTTAATATTTCCAATGGTCTTTGATTTTATGTAGTGGATTCATATTTTCTTGCTTCTAAAATGTGCCTTCTTGTTGTTAGAGGTATTCTCTAAATCTCTTGTATTTGGTAGGCTTATTCTATCTGAATCCTCCTTCAATATTCTTCTTGAATTCAAACATGATCTTCTTCTCAATATTTCTAATATCTTGAGGTATTCACTAGATTTTTCTTCAGTATTTGGCACACTTTAAAAATTCTTCTCATCTTAGGCTTGTTTTTGGATGATGATAATTATCCCAAATCCCTCACTATCAAGAGCTTCTCCTTGATAGTGTATTTCTCCAATGAGTTCTTCTAGAAACTCTTTTGATGATGATTCTACGAGATCTGCAATAAGGCTCTCCATACCTTTTTTATTTTTTTCCTTGAGACCTTTCCAAGGACTTCAATCTTGCAGCTTTTATGGTCTTTCAAATGAGACCTTTCCTTCAACCTTTTGCTTGTGGAAGTGCTGGTAATAATGAAATATTCTTCTTGGATCTCTAAAATTTGTTGCTTCTCTGCTCAAGAACATGACTTTGTTAGTCCCTCTTTATCTCTTCCATGATTGGAATTTTTCTAATGAGATCTTCTATGGATCTCTTTAGCTTATTCAAAAATAAGTATTTAATCAGTAAAGGAGATCACCAATCTCCTATTTCATGGACTCTTATCTAGAGTCTTCTTCTAGATCATGAACTCTTCTTTGGAGTTTTCTTTAGGAACTCTACTTTGGAGTCTTCTTCTTATGATCTATTCTCTATATTTTTCTTCAGAATTAAGGCTTCTGATGCCCTTTCTTCAATATCAAGATATATGTGGTCTTTTCTTCTGGCACAAGTCTTCTATGGCCTTTTCTTTAGGTGCAAGGCTTCTATGGCCTTTTCTTCTACAATGTGAAGTTTTTCAATCTAGAAATGGAGATATCCAATCTCCAAAATTCACTATGACTCTTCTCCTCAAGTCTCTCCTACACAGATCTACAATATCTATTTTATTGCAACAAAAAAATAATCTCTACATGAGGAAAGCACATAGACTTTCAGGCAACGAAGATGAAATCCTTATCTATATATTGTAGGAAATTTCCCAACTTTTGAGAGTTAATTTTCTATATAAAAGAAACTTTCTACTATAGTTAGTATGAAAAAATTCTATATATCTTGAGATCAATAGTCTTAAATAGTTGATTTGCCAAACTAGTGGAATGAATTTTGAGTCCTAGTCTTCATGAGTTTTCTTGCAACTCTATGGAAAGACTAGCCAAATGTAATCTCAAAAATTTTGTAGCTAATATTTATTTTAGTCCTCACTTGTGACTCTCCCTATTCCTATCTGGATGCACCATGGATCTGATACCACTATTAGTTTTTGAGGATACATGCAATGGGAGATATATATCAGAGGTCCTAATAAGATATAGAAAATATGAAAGAATGAAATTTTGCAATATGACTTAAATATATTATAAAAATAAAGTGGTGAAAATACAATGTAGTATGGAGATGTTGGTCACTCCATTAATATAATCTAAAGAACTACATTGTGCTCCATCAAGGATCTCTACCACTAACCGCTACTCTATACTATAAAGAACTTGATGAACTTGATATTCTTGATCTACTTGATATATTTGATCACTCACTATGAGGCCATTTATATAGGAAGATAGATTCCTTGGCCAACACTCAACCTAGCTATACAAGGGGACACCTTGCACATTACAACTTGCACATTGACACTTGTAAATTTATTACATTGCTTGAAGTAACTAGCTAAATTCCCCCTAAAGCAATCTCCTACTCTAGCTTTGTACCAAAGGTGGTATATTTATTGACCCAAATGATGTAATGTACTCTAACATATTTCCTTAGTCTTTCCCTCTCTCCCTTTTTAAATCACACTATGGTATTCTTAGAGTGTGTCTTATTGGTTTAAGTTGACAAGTTTTTCGATGCCTACACATGGAAAAGGGTTTATGTTGAAATCGATCTATCCAAAAACCTACAAGAGGTCATTGAGATACAAGTGGGAGATAACACTAATTTACAATTAGTGGTGTATATTAACCTACCAAATACCTACTTTATATGTCAAGCATTAGACCACAAGGTTAAGGATTGTCCATTATTCCTCATGATAAGCCAAAGCTAGCCCCCATGTGAAACACTATCTCTCCTCCCTAGACCAAAGAGGATGGTTTGACCATTGTGGGATGGCACAAAACATTTTGTGTCACTATGGTCAAAGTGCAACATCCCCATATAGCAATAAATGAGGTTAGTTTTTATTCCCATAGTCCTAAAAAATGGTGGGAGAGAAACCAAGTGTAGGGCCACCAATGCTAGGAATGGTGTTCACTAAGGCTCCTCCACTTCACCAAATAAATACTACCAAATAATATGAAAATGGTGGTCACTAAAGCTCCTCTACCTTACCACAACAACATCCTAAAAGCGAATATGACCACTAAGGCTAACTCTCCTCCCCCTTCTCCTTCTATGAGGTCTCTATGTTCTTGTATTCCTATGCAATATAAAGAAGAAGGGTATTATTTACCATAAACATGACTCCATGTCTCCAATCCTTGGATAATGATATACATATCAAACAATTTCAATAGCTTAGGGGTATTGGATTTTCTTTAATATATGTAGGACAATGTGGAATCAATTAAGATAATAACCTTTACATTTAATCCTATGGGTCCTCCTCAGATTGATTGAGCTAACTTTAAACACACATAGGAAAATGGAAATGCACAATTTGTTAGCAAGTTTTAGATCTAGATCTCGGGCATTTGTAGGAGTAAAATCTTTAGAGTTTTTGGTTCTTTGTAGTTTTTTAATTTATTAGTTTAGGTTTTTTAATATTTAGATCTAAAATTTGTAAGTCTCATGCAAGTTTAGGGTGATTGACTATGTAAGCTCCAAATATTTGTTTTAGATTCTAGGTGGTTTCTCAAGTTGATATCTTGGGGTGTGATTCCATACCATTTGTATTTTTTTTCCATAAATGTAACTAATATTCATTTTAGTAATACAAAACACTTTTCAATAGACAAAAAAGAACATAATTATTATTATTTTATTTCATGCTATAACTTTAATAAAAAATAAAAACTTTAAAATTTATATTTTTATTAGTTAGCGCTTGTAAAATAATAAATTTATCAACATGCTGAAGGAATAGCAATAGAAGGTTGTGATGCTAGTGGAAGGATGAAAAAACTGAAGGAATTGTAGCGAAAGGTTGGGATGCTAGGTGGAAGGTCGGGTCAGCTAATGGAACTATAATAGAAGTCTTGATTGTTATGTGGAAGGATGAAATAATTGAAGGAACTGCATTGAGAGGTTGGGATGCTAGGAAAAAGGATTGATCAACTGAAGGAACCATAATTGAAAGCCTAGGATGCTAGGTGTAAGGCTAGATTATTTTAAGGAACCAAAACAAAAGGCTAGGATTTTGGGTGGAAGGTTGGAAAAACTAAAGGAATCAAAGTGAAATGTTGGGATGTTGGGTGGAAGGCTAGATTGATTGAAGGAACCATAATGGAAGGTTGTTATGTTGGGTGGAAGGCTTAAATGGTCAAAGGAACCATAGTGGAAGGCTAGGATTCTACATGGAAGGTTCGATAAATTTGAAGAAACCACAATGAAAGTTTGGGATGCTAGGTGGAAGATTGGAGTAGTTGAAAGAACCATAATGAAAGGCTAGGATGTTGGGTAGAAGGTAGGATTGGTTAAAGTAACGACAAATAAATGTTGGGATGTTGTGTGGAACGCTACATTGGTTGAAGGAACTAGAATGAAAGTTTGGGATGCTATGTGGAAAGCTATGTAGATTCTTGAAGCATCTATAGTGGAAGGCTATGATGCTGGGTGGAAAGCTAGTGTGGTGCTTTAGACCTATTTTTATCATTGGCATACCAGTGGGTTTAGAACCCATAGCGATTGGGGTGTTTCTCCCCCTCCTTTTATAGAGGAAGTGAGCCTCTTCTTCAAGAAATTATTGGGCAAATATTTTTTAGGTTCGATCCTATTTGTCTATTTCTAGAAGGTAAAACTAGATTGGTCCCAAAAACATAGTTTCTACGTTGCAAAGTAGACCTTACTTTATTGGATAATTTCTCAGGATTAGATTGGTTGTGTTTTGGAAGAGCTAGATCTTGGAGAGCAGATTTGTGTTGTAAATAGTTGGGTAGGAATATTTTTAAAATTCCTTGGCTCGTTTGGGTGCTCTCCCCCATGGCCTTTATGGGTAGGAATTTGTTTTTTCAAATTTGTTTGAATTTTTTGGGTACAACTCTATGTTTCCTAGCTTGGGCAAGAATGTGCATTGTAATGTTGAATTTAAATTTTTTTAGGCCACTAGAAGAGCTATATCTCAATATTTTTTTTTTGAGTAATAATTCTTATACACATCCACGATGGGGATTGAACCTCGATCACATCACAAATAATGCAAGTGGCATCCTTTCTAGATCTCAATATTGTTGAGATTGGATCCATTTTTTAGAAATTTGGGTGAGATTTTCTCTTTTCAAAATTCCTTGGTTCAAGGGTCCTACCCCTAAGGAAATGTTTTTCCTTATGGGTGAGAATTTGTATTTTACAATTTATTTGAATTTCATGGTGCAGATATGTGTTTCCTATCTTGGGTGGGAAATTGTATTGTAATGTTGATTTGAATATTTTCCAAGCTAGTGCGAAAAAATTATTTGGGTCATATTTTATGGTTTTGTGGATTTCAAGATTTTCTCGACACTCCTAGTTTGTTTAACCCTCATTTTATGTTTGGTCATGTTGGATCCTTGAGATCATAATTTAGCTCTTATTTGTAGTTGCTCTGGTAGCCATCTTCTTAGGGCTTTGTCTTGTTGTAAGTGGCTTGGGGTTTCTCTAATCACCTTTCCTACTTTGTAAAATGTTAGGGAGCCTTTCAAAATCCTTTCTTATACCTTATCAACTATATATATAATATTATGGATATTATTTTGAAAAATTATTATGGTTATTAAATTTAATATAAATTTATTTATTTTTTATAATAATTAAACATAATAATTTAATTTTTTTTAATATTTGATTTTTTAAGGATTGAACTTTTTATTGTTATTCATATGATATTTTTATTAGTAAAAAGATAAATATTACTTACATATAAAATGCTATTCAAAAGTTATCAGACTAACCACTTTTAATGTGGGACAACATGGTAGAGCTCATCAAGACACTATTAGTGGAAATACAAATATATATTAATATTTGTTGTCAAATTTTACAATACTACATATTCAAACTTACAATAAAAACTATACAAAAACGTTGGCTAGATAAATTAGACCTACTCAAGTAATTAAGATTCATGAATTTAAAGAAAAATAAAATGGTGATTGACTTAGACTAAAAGATAAGTTAATAAACATTTATTAGGGTCCACGATTGTCATTATGTATACATCCCATTATGCCATATATAAAATTTATAGACTAATATTCATGCTTTATAGTCAAATATACAACTCCAAGTCTGGATGTGACCATCTCCTTGATTTTGACACACTATAGACATCCATGAAGCTTTCACATATCTAAAAATAAGGTGGCCCATGTAGTTCATTGCCAACTATTGTTTGTAGTTTCCTATAAATATCCTCTTAAACCAAGCCCCTCAAACATGTGCATATACTTCATCTATGTGTCCCATCCTATCTCTAGTAAATGCATCCAAATATAATCAAACATATATTTACATATTTCAAAGCTCAACCTATTGCATATGATCTAGTAAAAAAATAAGCCACATCGAGTGTATTTATTTGATTGACTCATGTTTGTTGGATAGAATTGAGTTTAATATTGAGATTTGGAACTAAGGATTATTAGTTTAGAAATAGATAAATAGAATGAAATATATTTTACATAAATGACATTTATGTAATATTTCTTATCTCCATATTTGCACATAAAAAAATTCACCCCTTTGAGTGGATTATGAGACTTTATCTTTATGATTGGAATGGAATTGCAATTAATTTGGATGTAATTATTGATTATGTATTTGATTATGTTAGATTTGTTTTATTTATTAGTTGTTTCACTATAGGTGATATCAAAGTGTTGATTTTTGATACCCATGGAGGGATAAAGATAGTATAAGTTATCAAGCATGCACATATAAAAAAATATTTTAAAGTAAGAATAACTATGGTACCTATAAATTTGTCCATATTTATTTTTATTTTGTTATTTTTGTCATAATTAAATTACATAATATTAAGATTTAGGATGAAGCATTTGCAATAGCAAAAATACAAAAGTGTATTGGACATGTTGGGATCCTTGTGAAGGATCCATTATAGTTTGATCATCTCTTTATGATGATCAAAATAAGCTATATATATAGTAACTATTTGGAAACAAAATAATTTAATATTTTTGACATAAAGTAGTTATGGATAGTATATATTTTATAAATATACTAATACATATGATTAGTACCACAACATCTCAAAAAATTTAAATAGTTTGTGTAGACACCTAATATTATCACTTTATCCCTTATGCAATGCTAATGAGTAATAATTTTGTGGAAAGAACCAAAACTCCAATTAATTAGCATAAAAAAATAGCAATTTTAACCTCTTTTTCCCACAAAGCCCCATCCTACACCTAGTTCCTGATAACCATGTGACCATCCAACTAACCTAGTGTAGGTCCACATCACCTAGCCTAGGTGCAAACAATCCTAGTATACCCTTCAACTCTAGCGTAGATCCACCTCACTATCGCCTACCTTACCCCCTAGTATCCACATCCCCATGCTCATTCAATGACTTAAATGGGTTGAATACTTTCTCCACCCATGTGCATTAATAACATGGAGACTTTAATCCCCATGCCATAAATTGGGTGAAGACTTTATCCACCCCTATGCATTTATAAGGTATACTGTACCCATGCCCTATTGGAAATATGATCAAGGTTTGTTGTCATTCATGTCAAGAAGAAATAAAGGTGTGTCATCATTAATATCATGAGGATTATGACCAAGTTTCAATGTCATCCATGCATTTATGTCAAAAGGTTTATGACCAAGTTTTGGTGTTATTAATGTCCTCCAGTGGTTTTTCTAGTAAGGCAAAGAAGTAGGTTAATGAAAATAATAATATTATAATATATAATATTATAATATTTTCTAGTTATAAGTTGGTGTAAATAGAAACAAAAGCCAAGGAGTGATAAAATTATTACTCCTCCAAAAGACCCATGTGAAATTTTATAATGCCCTAAGTTTAAATTATTTAAATTTAAATATTTTACCCTAAGGTAAAATTTAAATTTAAATTAATTTAAAGGGCCATAATTCAAATTAATTCAAAATTGAATTATTTCATGTGTCAACGTGTTTGAAAACATTACCATGCATATAAAAGGGGGTAAGAACCCACCTTAGAAAAATTATCCATGCGATAGATTGAATGCCAAATGAAATTGAGCACCAAGGTTTGAAGGGAAATCACATGTGTTTGAAACGTTAAGGAGGTAGACCAAGGTACAAGTGTGTGAGGAGTGCATTTCACAATGCAAGGTTTTGGATAGCATGGTTTTTAGCCAAGGTTGCGCTAAGTCACTTACAGGTGACAGGTCGGAGGTTCAATCTACATGACAGTGTTTTGGGCAAGGTAGAGATGAGTTTTATTTTGTTCACACTATCGAAGGAAGGTAAATAGGAAGATGTGAGCCTCAACCATCATGTGAGGGAACATAGCCCACTTGGTGTGTGCACTCTATGCAGAGGTTCTTGGGAGAAGGGGATCAAATTTTTAAATCTCGCCAAGGCCCTTTTAGTTGCAATTAAAAGGTATGCACTCATTTGCTAAGGTTTAACATTGCATCCAAAATGTGTGAAGGTGGAAATTAATTTTTTTATTTCCTAAAGGTTTTTATTATTGAAAATTGCATATTTAAAAGGATTTTATGAGCTATAGAAGGAACATAGAAGGGTATGCAAAGTTTTAATTTTTGTCATTTATTTTTTAGTGATTAAAGTTTATAAAAAGAGCAATAAGGTGTGCCAATGGTGTTAGATGTTATTTGTTGAAATAAAGTCATATTATAAATTGATTTAAAAGGAGAAATAAGGCATAGTTGATTTTTGATATTTTGGCATGGTGAAATATTTTTGAAAGAAAATATTAAGGACAAATTTGTGATATCTAACCATTGAGATTGTCAAAGAGGTTGAGTATAATTGAGACAGGTTTTGATATCAAATATTCTTCAAACTAAAGGTATGAGTATATCATCATTGTGAGTGGAATATTGTTTATTGAATTTTGTGAATGAATGTTGGAGTGAAAATTTTTTATTTGGTAAGCATTGTTGGAAATGATTGAGTGAGTTTTCACATGTATGTTGGGTGAACATTTGTGAAGTCAATTGAGTGTGAACTATCTTGAACTAGGGTTTATGAAAGAACATGAGTATCATTGTTATGTGAGATTGTTTGATAAGCATTGTTGGAAATATTTGAGTAAACATTCATATGCTTGGTCAAGGTTCATAAGCAAGTTACGTTTCATTGAGTGATTGGTTGAGTGGATTTTATTGAGCATAGTTGATTGAATGTGTTGGAGTGATAGTTCAAGTTCTATGAAAATTGTTCTTTATACTGAATTGATTTAAAAAGAGTGTGGAAGTGATTGAGTGATTATGAGGGTTAAACCTTTTGAGTCTCTAATAATTCTCTGTATGCTTTTGTAAGTCAAACAAAATTCTGAGTGAAATTTGTTTGTGTGATTAAAGAGGTTTTCTAAAACAGTTTGAGTTGATTTTGTATGTAAGTTTTGTAATTGATTTGAACAAGCTTTTGTGAAAGATTGTGTACAGATTTGAGTAAGCCCTAGAGGGAACTTAAGGATAGAATTAAGGAAAGCTTTTGTGAAAGCTTAAGGGTATATTTGAGGTAAGTCTTGGTGAAGATTTGTTGAGAATATTGGATAAGTTATAGTGAGGAATTGTTGTACATATTTGAGATAGATATTGAGCAGATTTATGCTAGACCGCTGGATAGTGTTTAGTGCAGATTTGAGATAGAGATTGAGCAAATTTATGTAGGGTAGAGGATAGTGTTTAGTACAAATCTGATATGGATACATAACAAAGTGAGAGTAGACTTTGGAGGTGACAAAGCAGAGGACAGTAGTCTCTAGTGGATAGAGATCCATTAGCCAGGGTAGTGAGGACAGAGGTCTTCTGAGTGAGGATAGGATTCTTAAGTGGAGAGAGATGCACAAGCTAGTGCAATGGAGGCAGTAGTCTTATAAGAGGATCACCAATCATAGCATAGTATAAGGAGTTCTCCTGTGTATAGAGATGCATGAACTTGATTAGGGGATTGGTGTCTCCTTTGGATAGAGGT
The DNA here is from genome assembly GCA_028583015.1 of Wollemia nobilis. Classification (NCBI taxonomy): domain Eukaryota; kingdom Viridiplantae; phylum Streptophyta; class Pinopsida; order Araucariales; family Araucariaceae; genus Wollemia; species Wollemia nobilis. The sequence continues at coordinate 2,162,566 of JAQPPZ010001808.1, forward strand.
CCATAAACATTGTAATAGGGAAAGGATTCCCAAGAGAATTTATTGAGAAAATTTTATAAGGAATATTTTCTCCATGGAGTAGCCCACATTGGGTGAACCACGTTAAATCATATATCTCATGTGTGTGATGTTTTGTGTAATGTTTACTAATTTAATAATGGTGATGTTACCATATGGATTGAAAAGAAAATAATTTTATCTTATACTGTTCACCCCCCTCTCAGTATAAGCACATGTTCTTCAATTGAAAAGACTAACAACTTGGAGGAAGATATATTAGAAACACACATGACTTCAGAGAGTGAAGAAGAGACCATGTTGGACATAAAAGAGAAATTCTTTGCTACTCTCAGGAATATTGAAAAGGTTAGAAATAAGAACTCAAGTTTGAAGGATCAAATTCAAGAGGATGAATAAACAAGGATATAAATTCTACAGAGTTTCACAAAACTCAAGATAAAGGTAGAAGAGGGAAATAAAATTGAATAGGATATGACAGATCTATTAAGATCAAGAGAAATAGAATGTGAAATATTGGAAGCATAAATTATTTATCTAAGGAATAAAGTTGAAAAAACCAAGGTACTACAAGATATAAAATTTGAGAAACAAATATAGGATTCAAGCCTTCAAGAAGTAGAGACTTCAAAAAAATATAAGCAAGTGACTTATACTCTGAAAGGAAAAGACATCAAGAAAGAAGAAAGAAAATAAGGACCATGGAAAAAGGTTAATTACAATAAAATAAGGAGAACTCGACCATATTTTCCAAGGCATTCAAACAGGTTACATACTCTCTTCCATGGCTATTGCTTTTCATGTAACAAATATGGTCATAGAGTTGTACATTGCACTGGTTATGTTAAAAAATATGTAAATAGAAATTTCAATTCTTTTGCACCTCTTATGGATAGTGATGTTATATATTATAAGTACAATAATATTGGGCACAATTCTAGATGGTACAAAATGGTATTTCCTGAATCAAGTAAAAATAATACAACTTTAAAAAAATAGGAAAGAAAGAAAAGGGGATGAAAAGTCTAGATCAATGTTAGTTCAAATAGCTCTTCATGCTCAAAATAAAGAAGAAAAATGGTTTCTTGATAGTGGTTTCTCTAGACACATGACAAGAGACAAAGATAAATTTCTTGTACTCAAATAAACTAATAGAGGATCAGTAAGTTTTGGTGATAATGGATCAACAAAAAATTGTGGAAAAGGAACTTTGAGTTTAGATAATGGGAAAAAAGAATAGAAAATGTACTATATGTCAAAGGATTAAGACACAATCTGTTAAGTGTAAGATAAATTTGTGATCAAGGTCATATGATTACATTTCATCCAGATAGATGTGAGATAAGAAAGATGAAAACTAGAAAAGTCATTGCAAATGCATGTAGAACTCCAAACAACCTCTATATGCTTAGTGATATTAAAGGAGAAAAGTGTTTTCTATCACAAGAATATGAGATTTGGTTGTGGCATAGAATAATGGGTCATTTGAATTTTGACAACATAGTCAACATACAACAATAAACATGTTGTAAGAGATTTACCCGAGCTAAAAATACCACAAAACACAATTTGTGCACCTTTTCAACATGGAAAGCAAACTAGAACAAGTTTCAAATCAAAGGGATATATGTCATCTGAGCCATTAAAACTAATACATACTGATCTATGTGGTCCTACCAGAACACAGAGTATTCAAGGTGAAAGTTACTTCATAATGTTTATATATGATTAATCCAAAATGATTTGGGCAACTTTCTTGAAATATAAGTTAGAAGCATTTGACAAATTCAAGGTATTTAAATAATGGGTTGAAAATGAAATAGGTAAGAGGATTAAGTGTTTGATATTATACAGAGGAGAGTTTACCTCAAATGAATTTGTATATTTCTATGAACAACATAGAATTAAGAGAGAATACTCAGCTGCAAGAACTCCTCAAAAAAATGGAGTAGTTGAAAGGAAAATTAGGAGTATTGAGAATATGGCTAGAGCTATGTTAAATAAGTCTAAAATTTTAGATGGTTTTTAGAGGGAAGCAGTCAACATAGTAGTGTATATCATCAAAAATGCTTAAATAAGAGTAAACCATCACAAGACTCCATATAAGCTTTGGAAGGGAAGACCAACCACTGTAAAACACTTCAAAGTTTTTGTAAGCAAGTGTTACATAATATGAAAAGAGAAAAACTTGGAAAACATTCACCCAAGATGTGATGAGGATATTTATTTGGTTTATTCTACTTAGAGAAAATCCTATAGATGCTACAACAAAAGGACACACACTATTGTATAAAGTATAAATGTAAAAGTTGTCGATAAGATAGGATTAAGAGAACTAGTTAAAGAAATTGTGTATTAGGAAGATGGAGGTTGTCAAGATGAGTTTCATGAGGAATGATAAGAAGAAGAGGAAGAAACACAAAAACTTCTTCCTAAGACTCCATTCGGGTATGTACAAAAATATCATCCAAGAGAGCTAATTATTAGGAATCCAGATGAGAGATAGATAAGGAGAAGGGTAATACCATCAAATCAATAAGAAATTTTTTCTTTGTTATCTAAAATTGAGCCAAAAGACTTAAATGAGGCAATTGAAGATAAGTTCTGGGTTAAGGCAATGGATGAAGAATTAGATTAGATAGATAAAATCAATACTTGGGAACTTGTTCCACAACCAAAAGATAAAAATGTTATTGGCACTAAATGGGTATTTAGAAACAAGTTAAATGAATATGGTCAGGTGGTCAAAAATAAAGCAATATTAGTGTGCAAATGTTATGCATAGGTAGAGGAAATTGACTTTGATGAGACATTTGCTCCAATTGTATGACTTGAAGCTATCATAATATTCTTAGCCTTTTCAAGCTTCAAAAACTTCAAAGTATATCATATGGATGTGAAATCACCCTTTCTAAATGGTGTTTTAGAAGAAGAGGTTTACATTGAGTAGCCAAAAGGTTTCAATTTAACTTATAAATTAGACTGTGTATGCAGATTTAAAAAAGTACTTTATAGACTAAATCAAGCTCCTAGAGCTTGGTATTCAAGATTGGATAAGTACCAACATGAATAGGGTTTCAGGAAAGGAATAGTGGACAATAACTTATATATCAAAAAAGAAGGTAATGACTTACTAATCATGGTTGTTTATGTTGATGATATCATTTTTGGAGGAAAAAATGATAAGATGTGTTAGAAATTTGCAAAGGGCGTGCAGAATTAATTTGAGATGTCTATGCTTGGTGAGTTGTCCTTCTTTCTTGGAATTCAGATTTCACAATCATAGAAAGGGATGTTCCTTACACAAACCAATTATATAAAAGAGATGCTAAAGAAATTCAAGTTAGAAGATTGCAAAGCAGTAAGTAATCCCATGGTTATAGAATGTAAGTTAAGTAAATATGATGAGTCTTCAGAGGTAAATCATAAATTATACAGATCTATGATTGGCAGCTTATTGTATGTCATAGCTACTAGACTAGATATCATGCAGGCAGTGGGATTAGTGGTAAGGTTTCAGGTAGTGCCCAAGGAGACACATGTAGAAGTAGTAAAAAGGATTATCAAGTATTTAAAAGGGACTATGGATTTTGGTATTTGGTATCTAAAAGTGAAAGTTTCACTCTCACATATTATACATATGCATATTGGGCTGGCAGTATTGATGATAGAAAAAGTACAAGTGGAGGAGCATTCTTTATTAGAGTCTGTTTAGTCTCTTGGATAAGTAAGAAATAAGTATTAATATCCCTATCTATAGTAGAGGCAAAGTATATTGTAGTAGTTGCTAGTTGTACATATGTATTATGGATGAAACAAACTCTAGAGGATTTCAAGATAAAATATGATCATCCTATTCCCATATTGTGTGATAATACAAGTGCTATAAATATCTCAAAAAATCCAGTGATGCACTCTAGGACAAAGCACATTTCGATCAAGTATCACTTCCTGAGAGAACAGGTTACAGATAAGCAAGTCATGTTGGAATATGTTACTACAAAGGAGCAGATTGTAGATATTTTCACTAAGCCACTTCTAAAGAGACCTTTGAGTACCTTCAAGAAAAGTTGGGAGTAGTTCTACTCCCACCCCAGAATTAACCACCTCAAAAAGAGTGGGGGAGGAACTAAGATAAGAGTCTCATTCTTAGCCCTGAGCCCCAAAGGTGAACCTTTTCCATTGATGTCAAAGGGGTATATATTTGATTTAGGGGAAGAGAATTCAGTCAGGGGGAGCAGTTTCTTAGGGGGAGAAAAATAGAAAAACGTAAACAAAATGGTAAAAGGAAAATGGGTTGCCACCAATGACAAAGGGGGATACTGTTGGAAATATGAGCACGGTTTTTTGTCATTTATGTCAAGAAGAAAGAAAGGTGTGTCATCATTAATATCATGTGATGATGAACAAGTTTCAATGTCATAAATGCATTTATGTCAAAATGTGGATTACCAAGTTTCGGTGTTATTAATTTCCTCTAGTGGTTTTTCCAGCAAGGCAAAGAAGCAGGTTACTGAAAATAATAATATTATAACATATAATGTTATAATATTTTCCTATTATAAATTTGTGTGAAGAGAAACAAAGGCCAAGGAGTGATAAAATTATTACTCCTCCAAAAGACCCATGTGAAAGTTTATAATGACCTAAGTTTAAATTATTTAAATTTAAATATTTTACCCGAAGGTAAAATTTAAATTTAGATTAATTTAAAGGGCTATAATTCAAATTAATTCAAAATTGAATTAGTTCATGCATCGATGTGTTTGAAAACATTACCATGCATATAAAAGGGGGTAAGAACCCACATTAGAAAAATTACCCGTGCGATAGATTGAATGCCAAATGAAATCGAGTGCCAAGGTTTGAAGAAAAATCACATGTATTTAAAACGTTAAGGAGGCATACCAAGGTACAAGTGTGTGAGGAGAACATTTCACAACACAATGCATTAGATAGCATGATTGGCAGCCAAGGCTGCACTAAGTCACTTGCAGGCGATAGGTCACGGGTTCAATCCATGCGACAGTTTTTTGGGTAAGGTAGATATGAGTTTTATTTTGTTTGTGTTGTCGGAGGAGGGTAAAGAGGGAGGTATGAGCCTCAACCATCATGTGAGGGAAACTAACCCACTTGGTGGGCATGCATTGTGTGGAGGCACTTTGGAGAAGGGGATCGAATGTTCGAATCCCTCCAAGACCCTTTTTATTGCAATTAAAACGTATGAATTCATTTGCTAAGGTTTAATATTGCATCCAAAATGTGTGAAGGTGGAAATTAATTTTTTAATTTCCTAAAGGTTTTTATTATTGAAAATTGCATATTTAAAATGATTTTATGAGCTATAAAAGAGAGATAAAAGGGTATGCAAAGTTTTAATTTTTGTGGTTGATTTTTAGTGATTAAAGTTTATAAAAGGAGCAATAAGGTGTGCCAAGGGTGTTAGATGTTATTTGTTGAAATAAAGTCATATTATAAATTGATTTGAAAGGAGAAATAAGGCATAGTTGATTTCTGATATTTTAGCATGGTGAAACATTTTTGAAATAAAATATTAAGGACAAATTTGTGATATCTAACCATTGAAATTGTCAAAGAGGTTGAGTGTGATTAAGACAAGTTTTGATATAAAATATTATTCAAAATAAAGGTATGGGCATATCATCCTTGTGAGTGGAATATTGTTTGTTTAATTCTGTGAATGCAAGTTGGAGTGAAAATATTTTGTTTGGTAAGAAATATTAGAAATGATTGAGTGAGTTTTCACATGTATATTGGGTGAACATTTGTGAAGTCAATTAAGTGGGAACTATCTTGAACTGGGATTTGTGAAAGAACATGAGTATCATTGTTATGTGAGATTTTTTGATAAGAATTGTTGGAGATACTTGATTAAAATTTTATATGCTTGGTCAGGGTTTGTAAGCAAGTTATGTTTCACTAAGTGATTGGTTAAGTGGAGTTGATTAAGCATAGTTGATTGAAAGTGTTGGAGTGATAGTTCAAGTTCTATGAAACAAATTGTTCTTTATTATGAATTGATTTAAAAAGAGTTTGGAAGTGATTGAGTGATTAAGAGGGTGAAACATATTGAGTCTCTAACAATTCTCTATATGTTTCTATAAGTCAAACACAATTATGAGTGAAATTTATTTGTGTGATTAAAGAGATTTTTTGAAATAGTTTGAGTTGATTTTGTATGCAAGTTTTGCAATTGATTTGAAAAATATTTTGTGAAATCTTGTGAGCATATTTGAGTAAGTCCTAGCGTGGACTTAAGGACATAATTAAGGAAATATATTGTGAAAGCTTAAGGGTAGATTTGAGGTAAGTCTTGGTGAAGACTTGTTGAGAATATTGGACAAGTTCTAGTGAGGAATTTTTGTACAGATTTGAGACATAGATTGAGTAGATTTGTGCTAGACCGATGGATAGTGTTTAGTGTAGATTTGATACATATATTGAGAAGATTTATGTATGGCATAGGATAGTGTTCATTATATATCTAAGACCGAGATATAACAGAGTGAGAATAGACTTTGGAGGTGACAAAGTAGATGATAGTAGTCTCCAGTGGATAGAGATCCATTATCTAGGGTAGTGAGGATAGAGGTCTTTTGAGTGAGGATAGGAGTCTTTAGTGGAGAGATATCCACAAGACAGTGCAATGGAGGCAGTTGTCTTCTAAGAGGATCACCGGCCAGAGTAGAGGAGGAGTTCTCCTATGGATAAAGATCCACAAAATTGATTAGGGGATTGGTGTCTCCTTTGGATAGAGGTCCATAAGCATTGTAATAGGGAAAGGATTCCCAAGAGAATTTATTGAGAAAATTTTATAAGGAATATTTTCTCCGTGGAGCAACCCATATTGGGTGAACCACATTAAATTATGTATCTCATGTGTGTGATGCTTTGTTTAATTTTTATTGCATTAATATCGTTGATGTTATCATATGGATTGAAAAATAAAAAAAATTATCTTATATTGTTCACCCCCTCTCAGTATAAGCACATGTTCTTCATGCCCATTTAATGCATATGGGTGGGGTGAGGACTTTCCTCCAGCAAAACTCATTGATAATGTATGGTGAACTCATGCGATCTTGAAGAACACAATATTACACTAAGAAGGGGGGTGAAAAGTATAAGACAAAACTTTTACTTTTCTTTTCAAAGCAATATCACCCAATATTATCAATTGCAATAATGAAATAATGCACAAATCACCACACACATAAGATACAAAAATTTAATGTGGTTTACCCAATGTGGGCTACATCCACAGAGAAATATTTCTTATAAATTTCCTAATAAATTTCTTGGGAACCAATTCCTTATTACAATGTTTGTGGACTTAAATCCTTAGTAGACACCAATCCCCTTTGATCTAGTTCATGGACATATATCCATAGGAGACACCAATCCCCTCTGCTCTAGTTCATGGACCTCTATCCATAGGAGAAACAAATCCCCTCTACTCTGGTATGCTCCAAAACCTTCTCACAATTCTACTCAAATTTTCTCACAAAACCTGCTCAACTCTGTTCACAACTCTACTCAAATATGCTCAAAAAATCTGCTCAAACCTGCTCATAATTTTGCTCAATCCTCCTCACAACTTTTCTCAAATATGCTCACAAAATCCTGCTCAAATATGATCCAAAATATTACATAAAAAAAATCCTCATCTATACCCAAAACCAAATATAAAAATCCACAAATATTCCATGCTCATCTACTCCTAATCATACACAATGCACACCTTTTACTTTCAAATATTTTCTATAATCCTTGCACTTTTACTCCCAATATCAATCAAAACCAATGCATATGTTTACTCACAAATCTAAACTATAGCCTTCGCAAATTTACTCCTAATTTCAATCAACACTAATGCACATCAAATCAATCCTTATACCTCCAAGTATATGACATCAAAAATACTTTCCTCAAAAAAACAACCCTTGAGAAAGGAATTAAATCACCATACATCTAAATCTGCCTCAATGATGATAGTCTTCTTTTGCATGCGCCTATCTTTACAAAAATAATTTTCATTTCTTTTGCCACTTCAAAATTGGTTAGAAAATCTCTTTTTATTGAATATATATCAAATCATTCTCAATTAAAAACCCTTGTCAAAATGTGCATAGTAAAGCTTAACAAGAATAATACCTTATATCTCCTTTTTAATCTCACAAAATAAATCTTTAGTAATAACTAAACCCTTAAATCCCCTTTCTCTAACATGCAAATAGTACAAATATATTTAACCACAATACACCTTATTTCTCCAATTTCTAATATGCAAGAATACAAGTAAATTTGACCACAATATACCTTATTTCTTCTTTTTCTAATATTTAAAAATATAAATAAATTTTTCCATAGTACACTCTATTTCTCATTTTTTAATATGCAATACTTACAAATGACTTTGTCCACCATACACCTTATAACTCCCATTAAAATTAAATTAATATTAAAATATTTGCTCTTACCTCACACAACAAGCCCCTAGGAATGTGAAGAGAATAGAATTCACCTCTACCAACGTAGCGCCCTAGAAAAAGCTAGGCAGCCAGCTGGGCTACCCCAACAAGTAGAAACAAGGGCTCAACATGAATTACTTCAACACTATCTTCATATTTTCTCTGCCACAAAATAAAAATTGTGCCACCTAGATTTGACCTCAAGACTTCCTGCCACGTAGCGCCTTAGCACTGGCTCAATGACCGTATGGGCTAGCTACCCAAATAGGACCAATCGTTTCAATAATAAATATTTATTCATGTTTGCTCATTACTCTAAAATGCGTGATATCTACCTCTTATTATTTTACTTTGAATTTTGCACAAAAACCATCAGATTGCACATTTAAAACCTCATTAAAAATAAAATATTTTTGCCCCTTATATATGGTTTGCCTTCAATATTCAAGGTTGTCGATGCATATATAATTTTTCAAATTTATATTTACCTCCATGAAATTTTGTGCCTCCTATTTTTTAAAACATTATATAATAATATTTTAAATATTATAATATTAACTCTTAAATTTTATCCCATGCAACTTTAAACCTGTTTCCTTCTCTTGGAATATTTAATTCTTTTTGTCCCATGCAACTTTAAACCTTTTTCCTTCTCTTGGAATATTTAATTCTTTTTGTCCCAAGATTTTTTCCTTATTTATAATATTTATATTTGACATTTAAATATTATAATCCTTCTCTTACAAATATTTTCCTTTCTTGGAGATATACCTTGCCTTGAATAATTATCCATGGTTTGTTATTTACTAAATACATCCTTGATATCATCCATCCTTATAGATTATTTTTTCCTTGAATACCATGTTCCTTTGACATCAATAACAACTCAATATTTCCAACAATCTCCCCCTTTGTCATTGATGGCAACCCTTCAAAAAAAAATTACTGCAACTGGATTCATCTGCTCCCCTAACAAGTTTCTCCCCCTTACTAAATTATCCCTCTTTGACATCAATGGCAAAGGGATCCTTGGGGCTAAAAATAAGATAGTTATCACAACTCCCTCACCACCTCCTTTTCTTGAGGTGATCAATTATGGGATGGGAGTGAATTTACTCCCAACTTTCCTTTGAGATACTCAAAATTTTCCTCTGAAAGTGGCTTGGTAAAGATGTTAGCAATATTTTCCTTTGTAGCAATGTATTCCAATTTGACTTGCTGATTAGTCACTTACTCTCTCAAAAAATGATATTTGATTGAAATGTGCTTGGTCCTTGAATGCATCATCGGATTCTTTGAAATATTAATGGCACTTGTATTATTAGATAGTATGGGGATAGGATGATCATGTTCTATTTTGAAATATCTTAAAGTCTACTTCATCCATAAAACCTATGTACAACAAGCAACTACTGCAATGTACTTTACCTCTGTAGTGGATAAGGATACTGATGCTTGTTTCTTGCTTAGCCAAGAGACTAAATAATCTCCAAGAAATAATACTCCTCCACTTGTGCTTTTTCTATCATCAACATTGCCTACCCAATATGCATTTGTATATGCAGTGAGTGTGAAATTATTATATTTGGGGTACCACTGTCCAAATTTCATAGTTCCTTTCAAATACTTAAATATTCTCTGTACTACCTATACTTGTGTTTCTTTTGGTGCAGCTTGAAATATTACCACTAATCTGACTGCCTACATTATATTTGGTCTAGTAGTTGTGACATATAGTAAACTTCCAATCATGGATATATACAATATATGATTTTCTTTAGGAGACTCGTCATATTTACTTAACTTACATTCTATAACCATGGGGGTACTCACAAGATTGCAATCCTCCATCCTAAACTTTTTCAACATTTCTTTCACATATTTGGTCTAAGAGAGAAATATACCTTTATTTGATTGTGAAATTTGCAACCCAAGAAAGAAAGATAACTCACCAAGCATAGACATATCAAATTCATTTTGCATACACTTTACAAATTTCTCGACACATCTTGTCATTACTACCTCCAAAAATGATATCATCCACATAGATAACTACAATCAACAAGTTATTTCCTTCATTTTTATGTATAGATTGCTATCAGCTATACCTTTTTTGAAACATTATCCTTGGATATACTTATCCAATATTGAGTACCAAGCCCTAGGGGCTTGCTTTAGTCCTTAAAGAGCCTTCTTTAATTTACATACATAGTTCAGTTCATCTGCTAGGTTGAAACCATCTAGTTGCTCTATGTAGACATCTTCCTCTAAGTAACCATTGAGAAATGCGTATTTTACATCCATTTGATACATCTTAAATTTTTTAAATCTTGAGAAAGCCAAGAACATTCTTGATTGATTTTGAAGAGAGATTTGATCCCATTGCACATCTTGAAGCCAAGAACATTCATATGGCTTCAATATGTGCAATGGGATCAAATCTCTCTTCAAATTCAATCCCCTCAACTTGTGTGTAGCCTTTGCACACAAGTCTTGCTTTATTTCTAACAACCTAACCATCTTCATTCAACTTATTTATGTAGATCCTTTTGGTGTCAATTACATTCTTGTCTTTTTGACGTTGGACAAGTTACCAAGGCTCACTCTTTTCTATTTGGTCTAAATCTTCTTCCATTGCCTTAATCCAATATTTTTATTCACTTGCTTCATTAAAGTCCTTGGGCTCAAATTTAGATAGGAAAGAAATGTTTACATGTTCACCTGTTCCTATTATATTTCTCCTTGTTTGTATCTCATCTAGATTCCCAATAATCATTTCTCTCATATGATTCTTTTGCACATACCTGGATGGTGTCTTAGGTGGTGCCCTTTGTGTCTCATCTTCTTCAATTTCTTCACCTTCTTCTTCTTTGCAAAATTCTACTTCTTGATACACAATATCTTGAGCTGGTTTTCTTAGATCTATTTTTTCTCATCTAATGTAGCATTTACTTCAAAAAAAATTGAAGTACTTCACAATAACTGGTCTTCCCTTCTAAATGTCATAAGGGGTTTTGTGGTGATTTACTTTTACTTGAGCTCTATTGATGATATAGACAGATGTATGAATTACCTCTTTCCAAAAAGTATCAAAGATCTTAGATTTATTTAACATAGCATTGGTCGTACCCTGAAAATTTCTATTTTTCCTTTCAACTACTCCATTTTGTTGTGGATTTCTTGTTGTTGAGTATTATCTCTTGATTCCATATTGTTCACAGAATTTTACAAATTCACCTGAAGTAAATTATCCTACTCTATCTGATCTTAGACACTTGATATTTTTGCTTGTTTCATTTTCTAGAAGTACCTTGAATACCTTGAACTTTTCAAATGTTTGATTTTTTCTTTAATAATATTACGTAAGTCATTATAGAGAAATCATCAATAAATTACATGAAATAATTCTCACCTTGTAAACTCTTTGTCCTAGTAGGGTCACATAGATAGGTGTGAACTAGTTCCAAAGGCTTGGATGAAGAAAACTCCTTTAATATGAAACTAGATCTTGTTTTCTTACCATGTTGATATTGAGCACAAATCATACTTGGGGGTTTTATTATCCTAGGAAAATCTATGACTGCTTGTTTGTTGCTTATTTTCACTATGTTGTTAAAGTTCAAGTGACCCATCCTTCTACGCCATAACCAAATCTCATCCTCTTGTGATAAAAAGCATTTTTATCCCTTGATTTTGCTCAACATGTAGAGATTGTTTGTAGTTCTACTTTCATTTGCAATAATATTTCTTGTCTTGGATTTTATTATATCACATCCATTTGGGTGAAATGTGAGAGTGCACCCTTGATCACATAATTGACTTACATTTAGTAGGTTGTGCTTCAATCCTTCAACATATAACACATTTTCCGTCCTTTATCTTCCATTATCCAAACTCAAATTCCCTTTTCCAACAACTTTAGTGGAAGCATTATCACCAAATTTTATTGTTCCTCCATCTATTTTCTTGAGAGAAAGAAATTTTCTTTTATCACCTATCATATGACTTGAACAGCCACTATAAATATACCACTGATTCCCTTCATTTTGCACATGAACAACTATTTGTACTAACATGGACTTTTATTTTTGTTGTTTCTTTTTCTTTTTCCAAAATTTTGAGGGTATCTCATTTTGAACTGTTTGACTTCCTCTTTATTGCTTTATTTAGGAAGTTCAAAAAATATTGGTTTACACCATCTAGCTTTGTGCCCAAAATTATTACATTTGCAACACATGACATTGTTATTCATGAAAGGTGTAAAAGAATTGTAATTTCTATTGATGATGCCAACATTATTTTTCATATAGACCATGTAATGTATATCTTTATAACCATATTTTTTACATGAAAAACAATAACCATGGAAGAAATATTTAAAACTATTTTATTACCTTGGATGATATGGTCACCTGGTTCTTTCATTTTTATTGTTGTGATTGACTTTTATCCATGATGATTCTCTATTTTCTTCCACCTTGATACTTTTACCCTTCAATACATCAACATATGTCATGGGCTCTTATTTACTTACTTTCTTTGATGTCTTTTTTCCTTTTTATATTGACTACTCTTTCTATTTCTCTAACCTTATATTTTGCTGTAAATTATCCTTAGAATTTTCTACTTCCTTTCTTAGAGAGAAAAATTCATGTTCCAATTTTCACATTCTAATTCTTTTACCTTTAATTTATCAACCATAACTTTTTCAATTATTTTTGTCTCTTCAACCTTCACTTTTAATTCTATGAGATCTTGTAGAAGCTCTGTCTTTGTTTCCTCATCCTCTTGAACTTGAGCCTCCAATACTGAATTCTTATTTTCAACCATTTTCAATTATCCAACATCTGAAATAATTTTCTCCTCTATGTTAACCATGGTTTCTTCTTCATTTTTAGGATCTATCTTGTTGATTTCAACCATAGTAGCATCTTCTATCACTTCAGTGTCCATGTGTGTTCTTTTAAGACCTTCCTTCAAGTTGTTAGGCTTTCACAAAGGAACCAACTCTGATACCAATTGAAGAACACAAGCTTATACTGAGGGGGGGTGAATAGTATAAAGATAAAAAAATTACTCTTCTTTCCAAAGAAATATCATAAAATATTATCAATTGCAATAATGAAATAATGAACAAATCACAACACACATAAGAGTCACATATTTAATGTGGTTCACCCAATGTGGGGTACATCCACGAAGAAATATTTCTTATAAATTTCTCAATATTTTTTTGGAAACCAATTCCCTGTTAAAATGTTTATGGACTTCAATCCATAGGAGACACCAATCTCCTTTACTTTAGTTCATGGACCTATATCTACAATATACATCAATCCCATCTGCTCTAATTCATGGATATTTATCTATAGGATACACAAATACCCTCTACTCTGGTTCGTCAATCTCTATCCACAAGAGATACCAATCCCTTCTATTCTGGTCCATCGAACTCTATCCACAGGAGACACCAATCCCCTCTTCTCTACTCTGATCATAATTCTTCACAAATATGCTCACAAATCCTGCTCAAATCTACTCACAAAACTTGCTCAAACCTACTCACAATTATGCTCAATGCATCTCACAAAACTGCTCAAATATTCTCAAAAAAACTTGCTCAAGTCTTATCCAAAATATTGCATACAAAAAATGCTCATCTATACCTAAAACCAAATATAACAATCCATAAATATGTCATGATCATCTACTCCAAATCATACATAATGCACAAATTTTGCTTTCAAATATGTTTTATAACCCTTGCACATTTACTCTCAATATCAATCAAAACTAATGCACAAGTTTACTCACAAATCTGACCTATAACCTTTGCACATTTTCTCCTAATTTCAATCAACACTAATGCAAATCAAATCAATACTTATACCTCCAACCATATGATATAAAATATTTCCCTCAAACAAAACCACCCTTGAGAAAGGAATTAAATAACCATACCTCTAAATCTGCCTCAATGATGATAGTCTTCTTTTGCATGTTCCTGTCTTGACAAAAATAATTTTCTTTTCTTTTGCCACTTCAAAATTGGTTATCAAATCTCTTTTTATTGAATAGATATCAAATCATTCTCATTTAAAAACCCCTATCAAAATGTATATAATAAATATTAACAAGAATAATACCTTATATCTCATTTTTAATATCACAAAATAAATCTTTAATAATAATTAAGCCCTTAAATCCCCTTTCTCTAACATGTAAATAATACAAATAAATTTAACCACAATACACCTTAGTTCTCCAATTTCTAATATGCAAGAATACAAGTAAATTTGACCACAATACACCTTATTTATCATTTTTCTAATATTCAAAAATACAATTAAATTTTTCCATAGTACACTCTATTTCTCCTTTTCAATATGCAAAAATTACAAATGACTTTGTCCACCATACACCTTATAACTCCCACTAAAATTAAATTAATAATAAAATATTTGCTCTTACCTCACACAACAAGCCCCCATGAACGTGAAGAGAATCGAATTCACAACCTCTGCCAATGCAGCACCCTAGAAAAAGCTAGGTAGCCAGTTGGGCTACCCCAATGGGTAGAAACAAGGGCTCAACACGAATTACTTCAACACTATCTCCATATTTTCTCTGCCACAAAACAAAAATTGCACCACCTAGATTCGACCTCGAGACTTCCTGCCACACAACACCTTAGCACTAGCTCAACGACCATCTGGGCTAGCCACCCAGACAAGACCAATCATTTTAGCAATAAATATTTATTCCTTTTCACTCAGTACACCAAAATGCATGGTATCTACCTCTTATTATTTTTACTTTGAATTTTGTACAAAAACCATCTGATTGCACATCAAAAACCTCATTAAAAATGAAATGCTTTTACCCCATATATGGTTTACCTTCAATATTCGAGAATGTCGATGCATATATAATTTTTCAAATTTATATTACCTCCATGAACTTTGGTGCATATATAATATTAAATCTTAAATTTTATCCCATGCAACTTTAAACATGTTTCCTTCTCTTGGAATATTTAATTATTTTTGTCCCATGCAACTTTAAACCTTTTTCCTTCTCTTGGAATATTTAATTATTTTTGTCCCATGCAACTTTAAACCATTTTCAACCATTGTGTCCTAAGCTTTTTTTCTTTTTTATAATATTTAAATTTAACATTTAAATATTATAATCCTTCTCTTAAAAATATTTTCCTTGCTTGGAGATACACCTTGCATTGAATAATTGTCCAACCTAGAATAATTGTCCATGGTTTGCTATTTACTAAATCCATCCTTGACATAATCCATCCTTATAGAATATTTATGCCTTAAATACCATGTTCCTTTGACATCAATGACAACTCAATATTTCCAACACTCACCCCCTTAACCGTTTCCAAATTCTATAAATAGATCCCCATTTCTTTCATTTGTAATAAAGATATAGAAGCATAGAGAAACTCTACGAAAATCACTCCAACCCCCATTTGAATGCAATCACTCTCTTGTGATAACTCCATGGGTGCCACTTTGAATTTATTTTTGTATCTCCTTATTTTGTAAACTACTCACAGGTCCAAATTTAGATAGCCACCAGATTCCAAGTAAAGCTTCCTCACAACCGACATAGAAGACTACTACCAACCAAATTTTTGCTAGGATCAACCAATAGAAACCATCCAAATAGGGAGGGTTTATATCCATAACCACATTGATAGGGACGGTTCTCATCAGGAACCAGTTTCAAACACTTGCAAGCTTGAAAACAAAAAATAAAGGTAAGTATAATATTTTTATGTGTTTTTTACTTTTTCACATTTTATTTTAATGTAGTAGATTAAGTTTTATTCATGCACTCTATCATAAATCTAGGTCTGAATGAGGTAGACCCATAGCTGCTACTAATATCTTATTCTAGTTGTGTGTAGGTTTTCAAAACTCACTCAACCAATAGTATTAGGCATAAACCCACCCCCCTTTTAAGGTGACCATAGAAATTAGGAGTGTAGTAAAATTGATTGAAAATGACTTCATTATTGGTAGAACATCATTTGTAACCCAAGGGGCATTTGTAAATCAAAATTTGTAACATCATTTATTATTAATAAAATGGCATGTTTTCTTTGACTACATTTTTGCAATCATAGTGGGACTTCTAAACCCTACACCACACATAGGCAAACAAGATTTTTAGATTGTAGAATTTTTATTCTCATCCTCTTTCTCTCACTTTTGCCTTGTGTTTTGTTTCATTAGCATTTTAGCTCATTTTACTAACTTTTTGTGTTTTATGTCTATTTTTGCAAGTCCAAAATTCATCACAAACCCCCAAAACAAAGACTTACCATCACTAATGAAACAAAACAAAACCATCTGGTAGGAATCACAAACACACAAATGTTTTACAATCAAAACCATCCAGACATGGATGGTTTTCATGTAGAAACTTCTAGACCTTGATGATTTTTATAGAACTCAAAACTAGGAGTCATCATGTTAGGTAACAAATTTTCCATAGCAACCATAGTAGTTGTAGGTAAAATTAAGGTAAGATTTCTCTTACCTAACCATCATTTTACCATCATCATAGCTAAGTACCTTCTTAGGTGACATGTCACATTCAAAGGTAGCCCTTCTCACCTATCATCTCCTCCAAAAACCAACCCTTTTAATCTCTTTAATCACAAATTTCATGTTTTCTAGCTTAAATTTGTTGTTACTATTATATTAGTTGCTTCAAATTCCATCTATGGTTAAGTAGTTAAGATTAGTTCCTTTTTTCTTTATTTCTTACAATTTCTAACATTTCAATTCTCTATTTTTTTAGGAAAATCCATAAAAAACCAATCCTCTAAAGTAGCAACATAGATCTCAGCAGAGAGGGTGACTAAAAGTCCCTCTCAGCATAAACCCTCTGGACAGGGATGGTTTCTACTATGAAACATATAGATCCAAATAGTTTCTACTACAATCAAAAATTTATAAAAATAGGTCCTATGCAGTAGTCCCTACAAAATCTAGAGAGCATAGGGTCTCATGTAGGTTCTTCTTTTCATTTTGAGATCAAATTTTAATTTGTGTTACTTTCATTTATGAGATTTACTTGTTTCCATAAGTTACATTAGACTAGATTTTTTCCCTTCAAAAGCATTGTATTTCTTGTTTTGTCCTTATCCTTTCCTTATTCTATATTTCCTTTCAAGTATTTTATTTCTTGTCTCGTTCTTTCCCTTTCCTTAGCCAATATTTCTTTCTTTATATTGTCATTCCCTTTCCCTAGACTAGATTTTCCTTCAAATTCTTTTCTTTCTTGTTTCATTTTGTCCTTTCCATTAGACTATATTTCCCTTCATATCCTTTGCTTTCTTTTTTCATCATTTCCTTTCCCTTAATTTAGGTTTTATTTTAAGTCATTTAATTTCTTGTCTCGCATTTTCTTTTCATTAGCATAGATTTAATTTTATGTCATTTAATTTAATGTCATACACTTTCTTTTCATTAATATAGATTTTATGTCATATCATTTGCTTTAATGCTTTGTAATTTCCTTTCATTAGAATAATATTTCATTTCATGTCATTTAATTTCTTTCTTTGTACCTTTCCTTTCATTAGAATAGATCTACTTTCAAATTCATTTGCTTTCTTGTCTTGCAATTTACTTTTGTTAGCCTAGTTTACTTTCCTATATTGCACCTTACTTTCCTATAATAGGTTTTATTTCTTGTCATTATTTTAGAAAAGATCACATTTTTTTTTATTATGATAGAGTTTCTCTCATCACATTCTAGGTAGGAAAATAACATTCCTAGTTTTGGATTTAATTTTTAGCATTTAGATTAGAAAAAAGTAAGTTACATTTGCATTCTTAGAATAGATTTTATTCGTGCATCTTAGATAATAGAAAATCCACACACACACATGCACATACTTCTAGATGCAGATCAATGATATTGCATTTCATCACCAATCACTGATTGAGATCAACAATGTTGAATTTCATCTCCAACCATAAACTTGTCCATTAGACACCATAGTAGCTTACACATAGTTTTCTAGACTTCATCACCATGAAACTCACTATCCTTGGGATTATCTCGAGGTAGTTATAGGTCAGAACTCTTGCTCACAAGGCTATATAAATAGTGAGTGTGCAACTATCATTTTAGACAAATATTTCCCTAGGGTGAAGTAGATGATGACAGGTCCTAAGAAATTTTAGGTAGTGCCACATTTTATATTCCCTAACAAGGATATTAGAGGTATTTTTTACCTTTTGGATACCTTGAGCCATATTTACCTTAGAAAGCCATTACTTATTTATGCACATTGTCACTCTTCACATGCCTTTGGGTATATCACAGAGTGGGTATCAACATACCTTTACATCTCATCCATCCACCTTTTATTAATTTTAGAGGTAATTAAAACCAGATACACCAAAAACATTCAAAATAAAACACAAAATAACAAAAAAATCAACATACAAGTAACATCAAACATATCAATATAACACCAAGTCAAAACTCTATGAATTAATTGCTTGTTATGTGCCTATTTGTTTGTTTGCTTAATTAGGTTACTTATTCAAAAATAAAAACAATGAAAATACACCTTTTCTTCTTCACCACCACTCACTTTTCTTCTTTCCCCATAAAATGTCTCTCATAGTAGAAATTATATACACAAGGATGGTTTCTACTAGAAATCATCTAGACCATAATAGTTTCTATTGAATAACAAGATTTGGAAAAATAGATCCTACGTAGCAACCTCATACAAAATCACCCCCTTTGGGTGTTTTATTTATTTTATTTCACCAATACTCATCCATTTATTAGTCCACGAGTTGATTATTCTTCACATCTTGCTTCTTCTATCCCCAAAATCATCTTTCATCCTCCCACTCTTCCTTAAGATTCCATTTCTTCAAATCCTCCTCTGTTTGTGCATTTTTCTTCTTTCACCAATCTTCCTCCACTTCTAATGCATGTTTCTTATTATTCCCTTCCTCACTCTTTTTTCCAATTTAATATTCTTCTCATCCTCAACCTTATTATTCTTTATTCTTATTTATAGCATTTTTAACCTAGAACCTCTCATATTCATCCTTGTCTTCCTTTCAAAATTGTTCCAATCCCTCTTTCATAATCTCTCTCCTCTTCCTTCTAGTCAACATTATTTCTTTGCCTACACTCTTTCATTGAATCTTTATTAACCTCCCACTTCTCCATAACAACCACTTTTATCCACATATTATCAATGGCCACCCTTGCCTTTGTAAGTTCAAATTAAAAATCTATCAGCCATCAACTCACCATGTGAGGTGGGCAACATTACCAATCAATGCTATCAAAAACATGATCAATATTCAAACACTCATTCTTGGAATTGGTGTTTGTCCAAGAACCTTGCTTGACACCATTATTAACCCCCATCTATTGGGATAAACATAGAATATATCCCATCCTTATTCTTCTCATTTTCATTCTCCTTCTTTAGTAGTCTTCATGTCAAGTCTATATGGTTACTCACACACTAACTTCATCAAGGTGGAAACTTCAGCCCACTTACGCTCACTTTGAGAATCATGAGGGTACATACCTATGGCTACTTATCTTACTACATCAAATGATCTCAAAAATATATCAACAACAAGGTTCAAATATATTTACCCCTTCCATCATTGGGGCATATCATGTTGATCATGTTTTAAGATAATCTTATGTATCCTCCCTCAAGTTTCACTATGGATTTCTCAATGCTACCATAAACCACTATCATCATTTGTTCCCTCACTAAATACGCTCTAGCTAATCCTCCTTCCTCACCTCTTAAACATTCTTCTCATCCCCAAAATTCTTTCATTCTTCAATATTCTTCTCATTTCCTCAACCTTCATTGCCACATTATTTTCCCCTTTCTCAAATTTATTCTTTTTCTCATTCTTCCCCCCTTACTCAACCTCATTTTTCTCCTAATTATTCTTCCTCTCCTTTAAACTTCCTTTTGTTATTATTTATCTCCTCCTCTTCAAACTAATTTTGTGACTGGGGGATTTGACACTCCTTCAAACCAAATCTATGTCTAGGGGGGTGAAAACTCCTTCCAAAATTAAATTTTTTACTTTCAATATATTCATTATAATACCACCAATCATTCACTCTCATACCAGTGAAATTTTATAATGCCCTAAGTTTAAATTATTTAAATTTAAATATTTTACCCTAAGGTAAAACTTAAATTTAAATTAATTTAAAGGTCCATAATTCAAACTAATTCAAAATTGAGTTAGTTAATGTGTCGACGAGTTTGAAAACATTACCATACATATAAAAGGGGGTAATAACCCACCTTAGAAAAATTATCCATGCGATAGATTGAATGCCAAACGAAATCGAGCACCAAGGTTTGAAGGGAAATAACATGTGTTTGAAACGTTAAGGAGGTAGACCAAGGTACAAGTGTGTGAGGAGTGATTTTCACAATGCAAGGTGTTGGATAGCATGGTTGTCAGCCAAGGCTATGCTAACTCACTTGCAGGTGACAGGTCGCAGATTCAATCTACACGACAGTATTTTGGGCAAGGCAGAGATGAGTTTTATTTTGTTCACACTATCGAAGGAAGGTAAATAGGAAGATGTGAGCCTCAACCATCATGTGAGGGAATATAGCCCACTTGATGCGTACACTCTATGCAGAGGTGCTTGGGATAAGGGGATCAAATTTTTAAATCTTGCCAAGGTCTTTTTTGTTGCAATTAAAAGGTATGCACTCATTTGCTAAGGTTTAACATTGCATCCAAAATGTGTGAAGGTGGAAATTAAATTTTTTATTTCCTAAAGGTTTTTATTATTGAAAATTGTATATTTAAAAGGATTTTATGAGCTATAGAAGGAAGATAAAATGGTATGCAAATTTTTAATTTTTGTCATTTATTTTTTAGTGATTAAAGTTTATAAAAAGAGCAATAAGGTGTGCCAATGGTGTTAGATGTTATTTGTTGAAATACAGTCATATTATAAATTGATTTAAAAGGAGAAATAAGGCATAGTTGATTTTTGATATTTTGGCATGGTGAAATATTTTTGAAAGAAAATATTAAGGACAAATTTGTGATATCTAACCATTGAGATTGTCAAAGATGTTGAGTGTAATTGAGACAGGTTTTGATATCAAATCTTCTTCAAACTAAAGGTATGGGTATATCATCATTGTGAGTGGAATAATTTTTATTGAATGTTGTGAATGCAAGTTGGAGTGAAAATGTTTTATTTGGTAAGCATTGTTGGAAATGATTGAGTGAGTTTTCGCATGTATATTGGGTGAACATTTGTGAATTCAATTAAGTGTGAACTATCTTGAACTAGGATTTATGAAAGAACATGAATATCATTATTATGTGAGATTGTTTGATAAGCATTGTTGAAAATATTTGAGTAAACATTCATATGCTTGGTCAAGTTTCATAAGCAAGTTACGTTTCATTGAGTGATTGGTTGAGTGGAGTTGATTGAGCATAGTTGATTGAATGTGTTGGAGTGATAGTTCAAGTTCTATGAAAAATTGTTCTTTATACTGAATTGATTTAAAAAGAGTTTGGAAGTGATTGAGTGATTATGAGGGTGAAACTTATTGAGTCTCTAATAATTCTCTGTATACTTTTGTAATTCAAACAAAATTATGAGTGAAATTTGTTTGTGTGATTAAAGAGGTTTTCTGATACAGTTTGAGTTGATTTTGTATGTAAGTTTTGTAATTGATTTGAACAAGCTTTTTTGAAAGCTTGTGTACAGATTTGAGTAAGCCCTAGAGGGAACTTAAGGATAGAATTAAGGAAAGCTTTTGTGAAAGCTTAAGGGTATATTTGAGGTAAGTCTTGGTGAAGACTTGTTGAGAAGATTGGATAAGTTATAGTGAGGAATTTTTTTACACGTTTGAGATAGATATTGAGCAGATTTATGCTAGACCGATGGATAGTGTTTAGTGCAGATTTGAGATAGAGATTGAGAAAATTTATGTAGGGTAGAGGACAGTGTTCAGTACAAATCTGAGATGGATACATAACAAAGTGAGAGCAAACTTTGGAGGTGACAGAGTAGAGGACAATAGTCTCTAGTGGATAGAGATCCATTAGCCAGGGTAGTGAGGATAGAGGTCTTTTGAGTGAGGATAGGATTCTTAAGTGGAGAGAGATGCACAAGCCAGTGCAGTGGAGGCAGTAGTCTTCTAAGAGGATCAGCAATCAGAGCATAGTATAAGGAGTTCTCCTGTGTATAGAGATGCATGAACTTGATTAGGGGATTGGTGTCTCCTTTGGATAGAGGTCCATAAACATTGTAATAGGGAAAGGATTCCCAAGAGAATTTATTGAGAAAAATTTATAAGGAATATTTTCTCCATGGAGTAGCCCACATTGGGTGAACCACGTTAAATCATATATCTCATGTGTGTGATGTTTTGTGTAATGTTTACTAATTTAATAATGGTGATGTTATCATATGGATTGAAAAGCAAATAATTGTATCTTATACTATTCACCCCTCTCTCAGTATAAGCACATGTTCTTCAATTGAAAAGACTGACAACTTGGAGGAAGATATATTAGAAACACACATGACTTCAGAGAGTGAAGAAGATACCATGTTGGACATAAAAGAGAAATTATTTGCTACTCTCAGGAATATTGGAAAGGTTAGAAATAAGAACTCAAGTTTGAAGGATCAAATTCAAGAGGATGAATAAACAAGGATATAAATTCTACAGAGTTTCACAAAACTCAAGATAAAGGTAGAAGAGGGAAAGAAAATTGAATAGGATATGACAGATCTATTAAGATCAAGAGAAATAGAATGTGAAATATTGGAAGCATAAATTGTTTAACTAAGGAATAAAGTTGAAAAACCAAGGTACTACAAGATATAAAGTTTGGGAAACAAATATAGGATTCAAGCCTTCAAGAAGCAGAGACTTCAAAAAAAGATAAGCAAGTGAATTATACTCTGAAAGGAAAAGACGTCAAGAAAGAAGAAAGCAAATAAGGACCATGGAAAAAGGTTAATTACAATAAAATAAGGAGAACTCGACCATATTTTCCAAGGCATTCAAACAGGTTACATACTCTCTTCCATGGATATTGCTTTTCATGTAACAAATATGGTCATAGAGTTGTACATTGCACTGGTTATGTTAAAAAATATGTAAATAGAGATTTCAATTCTTTTGCACCTCTTATGGATAGTGATGTTATATATTATAAGTGCAATAATATTGGGCACAATGTTAGATGGTACAAAATGGTATTTCCTGAATCAAGTAAAAATAATACAACTTTAAAAATTAGGAAAGAAAGAAAAACGGATGAAAATTCTAGATCAATGTTAGATCAAATAGCTCTTCATGCTCAAAATAAAGAAGAAAAATGGTTTCTTGATAGTGGTTGCTCTAGACACATGACAAGAGACAAAGATAAATTTCTTGTACTCAAATAAACTAATATAGGATCAGTAAGTTTTGGTGATAATGGATCAACAAAAAATTGTGGAAAAGGAACTTTGAGTTTAGATAATGGGTAAAAAGAACAGAAAATGTACTATATGTCAAAGGATTAAGACACAATCTACTAAGTGTAAGATAAATTTGTGATCAAGGTCATGTGGCTACATTTCATCTAGATAGATGTGAGATAAGAAAGATGAAAAATGGAAAAGTCATTGCAAATGCATGTAGAACTCCAAAAAACCTCTATATGCTTAGTGATATTAAAGGAGAAAAGTGTTTTCTATCACAAGAATATGAGATTTGGTTGTGGCATAGAAGAATGGGTCATTTGAATTTTGACAACATAGTCAACATACAACAATAAACATGTTGTAAGATATTTACCAGAGCTAAAAATACCACAAAACACAATCTGTGCACCTTTTCAACATGGAAAGCAAACTAGAACAAGTTTCAAATCAAAGGGATATATGTCATATGAGCCATTAAAACTAATACATACTGATCTATGTGGTCCTACTAGAACACAGAGTATTCAAGGTGAAAGTTACTTCATAATGTTTATTGATGATTACTCCAAAATGATTTGGGCAACTTTCTTGAAATATAAGTCAGAAGCATTTGAAAAATTCAAGGTATTTAAATAATGGGTTGAAAATGAAATAGGTAAGAGGATTAAGTGTTTGAGATTATACAGAGGAGATTTTACCTCAAATGAATTTGTAGATTTCTGTGAACAACATAGAATTAAGAGAGAATACTTAGCTACAAGAACTCCTCAACAAAATGGAGTAGTTGAAAGGAAAATTAGGAGTATTGAGAATATGGCTAGAGCTATGTTAAATAAGTCCAAAATTTTAGATGGTTTTTAGAGGGAAGTAGTCAACATAGTAGTGTATATCATCAAAAATTCTTAAATAAGAGTAAACCATCACAAGACTCCATATAATATTTGGAAGGGAAGACCGGCCACTGTAAAACACTTCAAAGTTTTTGTAAGCAAGTGTTACATAATATGAAAAGAGAAAAACTTGGAAAAAATTCACCCAAGATGTGATGAGGGTATTTTTTTGGTTTATTCTACTTAGAGAAAAGCCTATAGATGCTACAACAAAAGGACACACACTATTGTATAAAGTATAAATGTAAAAGTTGTTGAGAAGATAGGATTAAGAGAACTAGTTAAAGAAATTGTGTATTAGGAAGATGGAGGTTGTCAAGAGGAGTTTCATGAGGAATGATAAGAAGAAGAGGAAGAAACACAAAAACTTCTTCCTTAGACTCCATTCGGGTATGTACAGAAATATCATCCAAGATAGCTAATCATTAGGAATCCAGATGAGAGATAGATAAGGAGAAGGGTAATACCATCAAATCAATAAGAAATTTTTTCTTTGTTATCTAAAATTGAGCCAAAAGACTTAAATGAGGCAATTGAAGATAAGTTTTGGGTTAAGGCAATGGATGAAGAATTAGATTAGATAGATAAAAGCAAGACTTGGGAACTTGTTCCACAACCAAAAGATAAAAATGTTATTGGCACTAAATGGGTATTTAGAAACAAGTTAAATGAATATGGTCAGGTGGTCAGAAATAAAGCAATATTAGTGTTCAAATGTTATGCATAGGTAGAGGAAATTGACTTTGATGAGACATTTGCTCCAATTGTATGACTTGAAGCTATCATAATATTCTTAGCCTTTTCAAGCTTCAAAAACTTCAAAGTATATCATATGGATGTGAAATCACCCTTTCTAAATGGTGTTTTAGAAGAAGAGGTTTGCATTGAGTAGCCAAAAGGTTTCAATTTGACTTATAAATTAGACTGTGTATGCAGATTTAAAAAAGCACTTTATAGACTAAATCAAGCTCCTAGAGCTTGGTATTCAAGATTGGATAAGTACCAACATGAACAGGGTTTCAGGAAAATAATAGTGGACAATAACTTATACATCAAAAATGAAGGCAATGACTTACCAATCATGGTTGTTTATGTTGATGATATCATTTTTGGAGGAAAAAATGATAGGATGTGTTAGAAATTTGCAAAGAGCGTGCAAAATTAATTTGAGATGTCTATGCTTGGTGAGTTGTCCTTTCTTGGACTTCAGATTTCACAATCATAGAAAGGGATGTTCCTTTCACAAACCAAGTATATAAAAGAGATGCTAAAGAAATTCAAGTTAGAATATTGCAAAACAGTAAGTAATCCCATGGTTATAGGATGTAATTTAAGTAAATATGATGAGTCTCCAGAGGTAAATCATAAATTATATAGATCTATGATTGGCAGCTTATTGTATGTCACAACTACTAGACTAGATATCATGCAGGCAGTGAGATTAGTGGTAAGGTTTCAGGTAGTGCCCAAGGAGACACATGTAGAAGTAGTAAAAAGGATTACCAAGTATTTAAAAGGGACTATGGATTTTGGGCTTTGGTATCCTAAAAGTGAAATTTTCACTCTCACAGCTTATACAGATGCATATTGGGCTGGCAGTATTGATGATAGAAAAAGTACAAGTGGTGGAGCATTCTTTATTAGAGTATGTTTAGTCTCTTGGCTAAGTAAGAAATAAGTATCAATATCCCTATCTATAGTAGAGGCAGAGTATATTGTAGTAGTTGCTAGTTGTACATATGTATTATGGATGAAGCAAACTCTAGAGGATTTGAAGATAAAATATGATCATCCTATTCCCATATTGTGTGATAATACAAGTGCTATAAATATCTCAAAAAATCTAGTGATGCACTCTAGGACAAAGGACATTTTGATCAAGTATCACTTCCTAAGAGAACAGGTGACAAATAAGCAATTCGGGGTGGAATATGTTACTACAAAGGAGCAGATTGCAGATATTTTCACTAAGCCACTTCTAAAGAGACCTTTGAGTACCTTCAAGAAAATTTGGGAGAAGTTCTACTCCCACCCCAAAATTAACCACCTCAAAAAGAGTGGGGGAGGGGCTAAGCTAAGAGTCTCATTCTTAGCCCTGAGCCCCAAAGGTGAACCTTTTCCATTGATTTCAAAGGGGTATATATTTGAGTTAGGGGAAGAGAATTCAGTCAGGGGGAGCAGTTTCTTAGGGGGAGCAAAATAGGGGGTAAGAACCATGCATATAAAAGGGGGTAAGAACCCACCTTAGAAAAATTACCCATGCGATAGATTGAATGCCAATTGAAATCAAGTGCCAAGGTTTGAATGGAAATCACATGTGTTTGAAACGTTAAGGAGGCATACCAAGGTACAAGTGTGTGAGGAGCACATTTCACAACACAATGCATTAGATAGCGTGATTTGCAGCCAAGGTTGCACTAAGTCACTTGCAGGCGATAGGTCATGGGTTCAATCCATGCGACCGTGTTTTGGGTAAAGTAGATATGAGTTTTATTTTGTTTGTGTTGTCGGAGGAAGGTAAACAGGGAGGCATGAGCCTCAACCATCATGTGAGGTAAAGTAACCCACTTGGTGGGCATTCATTGTGTGGAGGCACTTTGGAGAAGGGGATCGAATGTTTGAATCCCGCCAAGACCCTTTTTATTGCAATTAAAATGTATGAATTCATTTGCTAAGGTTTAATATTGCATCCAAAATGTGTGAAGGTGGAAATTAATTTTTTATTATTTAAAATTACATATTTAAAAGGATTTTATGAGCTATAAAAGGGAGATAAAAGGGTATGCAAAGTTTTAATTTTTGTGGTTGATTTTTAGTGATTAAAGTTTATAAAAGGAGCAATAAGGTGTGCCAAGCGTGTTAGATGTTATTTGTTGAAATAAAGTCATATTATAAATTGATTTGAAAGGAGAAATAAGGCATAGTTGATTTTTGATATTTTGGCATGGTGAAACATTTTTGAAATAAAATATTAAGGACAGATTTGTGATATCTAACCATTGAAATTGTCAAAGAGGTTGAGTGTGATTAATACAAGTTTTGATATAAAATATTATTCAAAATAAAGGTATGGGCATATCATCCTTGTGAGTGGAATATTGTTTGTTGAATTCTGTGAATGCAAGTTGGAGTGAAAATATTTTGTTTGGTAAGAAATATTAGAAATGATTGAGTGAGTTTTCACATGTATATTGGGTGAACATTTGTGAAGTCAATTAAGTGCGAACTATCTTGAACTGAGATTTGTGAAAGAACATGAGTATCATTGTTATGTGAGATTTTTTGATAAGCATTGTTGGAAATATTTGAGTAAAATTTCATATGCTTGGTCAGGTTTTGTAAGCAAGTTATGTTTCATTGAGTGATTGGTTGAGTGGAGTTGATTGAGCATAGTTGATTGAAAGTGTTGGAGTGATAGTTCAAGTTCTATGAAAAAAATTGTTCTTTATACTGAATTGATTTGAAAAGAGTTTGGAAGTGATTGAGTGATTAAGAGGGTGAAACATATTGAGTCTCTAACAATTCTCTATATGTTTCTGTTAGTCAAACACAATTATGAGTGAAATTTATTTGTGTGATTAAAGAGATTTTTTGAAATAGTTTGAGTTGATTTTTTATGCATGTTTTGCAATTGATTTGAACAAGATTTTGTGAAAGCTTGTGAGCATATTTGATTAAGTCCTAGCGTGGACTTAAGGACATAATTAAGGAAATATTTTGTGAAAGCTTAAGGGTATATTTGAGGTAAGTCTTGGTGAAGAATTGTTGAGAATACTGGACAAGTTCTAGTGAGGAATTTTTGTACAGATTTCAGACATAGATTGAGTAGATTTGTGCTAGACCGATGGATAGTGTTTAGTGCAGATTTGATACATATATTGAGAAGATTTATGTAGGGCATAGGATAGTGTTCATTATATATCTAAGACCGAGATATAACAGAGTGAGAGTAGAATTTGGAGGTGACAAAGCAGAGGATAGTAGTCTCCAATGGATAGAGATCCATTAGCTAGGGTAGTGAGGATAGAGGTCTTCTGAGTGAGGATAGGAGTCTTTAGTGGAGAGAGATCCACAATCCAGTGCAATGGAGGCAGTTGTCTTCTAAGAGGATCACCGGCAAGAGTAGAGGAGAAGGAGTTCTCCTATGGATAGAGATCCATAAAATTGATTAGGGGATTGGTGTCTCCTTTGGATAGAGGTCCATAAGCATTGTAATAGGGAAAGGATTCCCAAGA
Source organism: Wollemia nobilis (assembly GCA_028583015.1). Lineage (NCBI taxonomy): Eukaryota > Viridiplantae > Streptophyta > Pinopsida > Araucariales > Araucariaceae > Wollemia > Wollemia nobilis. The sequence continues at coordinate 2,191,714 of JAQPPZ010001808.1, forward strand.
GAATTTATTGAGAAAATTTTATAAGGAATATTTTCTTTGTGGAGTAACCCATATTGGGTGAACCACATTAAATCATGTATCTCATATGTGTGATGCTTTGTTTAATGTTTATTGCTTTAATATTGTTGATGTTATCATATGGATTGAAAAATAAAAAAAATTATCTTATATTGTTCACCCCCCTCTCAGTATAAGCACATGTTCTTCATGCCCATTTAATGCATATGGGTTGGGTGAGGACTTTCCTCCACCAAAACTCATTGATGATGTATGGTGAACTCATGCGATCTTGAAGAACACAATATTACACTAAGAAGGGGGGTGAACAGTATAAGACAACTTTTACTTTTCTTTTCAAAGCAATATCACCAAATATTATCAATTGCAATAATGAAATAATGCACAAATCACCACACACATAAGATACACAAATTTAATGCTGAGCAAACCCTCGGGGCTCTGCGGGGATGGCAGCAGTTTCTAGAGGAGGTATGAAAAACTGGAGGAATGTAGTGATGGCATCAGGTCCGTCATAGAGCGTGCATGCTAGGGCTGGTATTTCATTTTAAAATGATTGGAAGGAACAAGATTTCCCATTGCATGCCAAGAATCGCTTGTTAAAGAACAATGGATGTTTGGAACGATGTGAAGCCAGACCGGTTCTAGTGGTTCAACCAGACTCGATGGCAGAAGATGTGGAGTATTTAACCAAACATGTGCTTATTGGTAAATTTATGGGCATCCAAATTTCTCTTCCCTTTGTGGAGGCTTGGGTTAGGAAGACTTGGAACCTTGAAGGTGATGTGGAGGTGATGCTGAGTGCAAACAGCTTATTTTATGGTGGTTTTTTCTTGTCTTGCGGATCATAACAAAGCATTTGAAGGAGGCCCCTATTTCTGTAACCAAGCGAGACTCTTTCTTAAATCCTGGCATGTGGGTTTCAACCCATCAGAGGAGCGGCCATCACGGGTTCCGGTGTGGGTTCGACTTCCGTGGCTCCCATTGGAATTTTGGAGAAATGACATCTTGCATATGATTGCCCTTCTACTTGGGAAGCCGGTTGGACCGTCACAATAGACGCTGGATAAAAAGGTAATCTTTGTTGCTTGTATCTGTGTTGAAATTGATTTAAACAATCCTATTCTAGATTCTATTAAAATACAGTTTGGATCAACCACATGGGTTCAAAAACTTGACTATGAAGCTCTTCCATTTCGTTGCCGAATTTTCCATGAATATGGCTACTTACAAAGAAAATACCCTAAGTTTGTCCTACCTGTGGCTTCAAATCTTGGGCCCTCTTGAGCTGTAAAAAATATGGATAAAGGAAAAGCCCCGATAAAGGAGGGGTATAAGGATAAGGAAGGCTTTGTTATGGTAAAACCTCGAAACAAAGGAAGAAAGGCAAAAAGAGACATTAAGGATAACCAGCCAGATGCTCAACTCAACTGTTTTGAAATTCTAGAGAACCTTGATCAGTGCATGGAGATACCTGAAACATCGCTACCTGTTATAGATATAACAGGACCAAATCAGTTGTCTCTTCATGAGGTGGAACCAAGGGAATCAGATATAGGGGGTTTAAATGAAGAACATAGGGCTTTGGCTCCGAGTATAGGTGATATGGTTGGCCCTAGCCCTAGAAGTGAAGTTATATTAGAAAATGGCATAGATTTAGATATGCCCTCTCCTACCCAGGCACTGATGCAGTCATCCATGGACTGTAAAACTCCTATGGTGCTGGGATTGTAGCATAAAATAATTAAAAAAAATGCTTCAGATAAGAATATGAAGGTGGGTCGAAAGAAAGACCAGGATAAAATTAAGTTAATGGGGGAGACTTTGGTAGAGTCAGGTTTGGTGAGAAAATTGGACTCCCATTTTTATAACCCCCAAAAATGATTATACTTTCATGGAATGTAAGGGGGTTGAACAACATCCCCAGAAAAAAAGTTGTTCGTGATTTGATTCGTGTTCATTCTCCGGATGTGGTTTTTATTCAGGAGACTAAATTAGCTATTGATAGTTTGTTCAATATTGCTCCCAAGTTGTGGAGAAAGGGGCAATGTCAGTGTATTGGTGCATGTGGATATGCTGGTGGCCTTGCTTTTTTATGGGATCCAGTTAATATCTCTCCTCTTACCTGGATTTCTAGCAGGTGGTCTATTTCGATGATCGAGCATGATAATGAATCTGGTGAGACCATCCTACTTAAAAATGTGTATGCTCTTATTTATTACAATGGTAAAGTGAATTTATGGGATCACATTGGCTTTGTGAGAAGTCTGGCTCCCCTGTACCCATGGATTTTGGCTGGAGACTTCAATTCTATCACTTGTCTAGAGGAAAAACATGGTGGGATTGATCGTCTTGAGCCTTTTTCTTCTGTCTTCAATGCTCATATCCGAGCCTTGAACTTGGTTGACATCAATCCGGATAATCGGATATTTACCTAGCATAATAGAAGATGTGGGGAATATTCCATTTCAGAGAGACTAGGTAGGTTTTTGATCTCTAGTTTTTGGATTGGCAATAATAGAAGCGCTAGTTCTATGATTCTGGAGGGTAGAGGATCTGATCATTGGCCTATCAAACTCTCTGCTCTGGAGTTAGGGCTAAAAAAGAATCTCTCGTTTAAGTTTCAACTTATGTGGCTGCGAGATCCTAAGCTTCATGATTTCATGCGAGGCTGGTGGACTAATGGCAAACCTCATCATGGCACCGCTATGTACTCCTTTATGAAGCGGCTACAATTTGTTAAGCATAAATTGAAGAGATGGAATAGACTAAATTTTGGGAACATTTCCTTGGCTAAGCTGGCAGCTTTTAGGAGGGTGGAAGAAGCTTCAAGGAATATTAGAGATCAGGGACTCACAGAGGAGCTTCTTGTTGAGGAATCTGAGGCTGTAAAAGACCTTGCTAAATGAGAACTAAGGGAAGAAATTTTTTGGAAACAAAAATCTCGAGTAGATTGGCTTTAGGAAGGGGATAGGAACACAACCTTCTTTTATAACTCTGTTAAGGCTCGTCGTAATGGTAACCTGATTACCTCTCTTGTTAATTCTTAGGGTGCCCTGCTTTCTTCTTTCAGGGATATTTTAGAAGAGACTAAGAGGTATTTTTCCTCTCTCTTCAAGGAGGATGCCCTCTCAGATGATGAGGAAGAAAAACTTATTCTAAACTCGTATTCCCTCGATTGTTTCTAGAGAGATGAATGAGCACTTGATGGGTCCAATTTCCCTTGAGGAGCTGAAAAGTGTTGTATTCAAGATGAAAAATGGGAAAGCCCCAGGTACGAATGGATTCCTGATTGATTTTTATCAAGAGTTTTGGGAGTTAATAAAATTTGACCTTTTGGAGGTGTTCCGTGAGTCCCAAAAGAACAAACAGATGCTAAGGGCCCTAAATGCTACCTTTGTGGTGCTTATTCCCAAGAAAGAGGGAGCGAATTCCCTGGATATGTTCAGGCCTATTGCTATCTGTAATGTTGTATATAAGATCATCACAAAAATTATTGCTGAGAGGCTGAAGATATGGTTGAGCAAAATCATCTCTGAGGAGCAAGGTGGGTTTGTTACTGGCCGACAAATCATGGATGGGGTTTTTAATTCTATAGAAGCTATTCACTCAATGGAAACTTCTAAGGAGAAAACTATGTTCATTAAGGTGGACATGGCAAAAGCCTATGATAGAGTTAGATGGTCCTTTCTTCAAAAAGTTCTTACTGCTTTTTGCTTTGATGAGGAATGGATTAGATGGGTGATGAGCTGTATTTCTTCTTCCTCATTCTTTGTTCTTGTTAATAACGAGACATCGAAGCTGTTTGAGGCCTAAAGGGGATTGAGGCAAGGAGATCATCTATATCCTTATTTGTTTATCATTATGGTAGAAGGGTTGGGAAGATTACTCAACTCTTAGGTTAGGCATGGTCTCATTCAGGGGTGGAAGTGGGATAACAGTTTGCCACCTCTTTCCCACCTTCAATTTGTTGATGATACTATTTTTTTGGGAGTTGCCACTATCAAGGAAGCTGGAAACATTAGATAGTCTCTTGAAATATATCTTGGTGCTTCTGGATAGGTGATTAATGAGGACAAGTCCTTTATTTTCTTCTTCAATACCCCCCCTCTTATTCAAGCCAGGATTGCTCGCATTCTAAGATTCCAGGTCGGGACTCCCCCCTTCATTTATCTTGGGATTCCGATTTCATCTCATCCTCTGCCTAGATCTTCTTGGAATTCTATACTTGATAAGTTTAGAAGGAAGGTAAATCACTGGACTGTCATATGGCTATCCTCTGTAGGTAGAGTATTGCTTTTAAAATCAGGTATTCAAGCCTTACCCATTTACAGATGTTTTGTGCAAACAGCTCCTCGTTTCATCAAGGATATGGATGCTTTGTCAAGACAGTTTTTGTGGTCTAGCAAACTTGATCAATCTAAATGGAGTTTGGTTAGATGGGATTCCATTTGTAGGCCAGTTCAAGAGGGAGGCCTTGGGTTGCAACAGACAACTCTTTCTGGGCAGGCTTTGGTCGCGAAACTTTATTGGAGATGGTGTACCTCTCAAGATCAGATTTGGGCTAAAATATTATCTTATAAATACTTGAGAGGTATTTCTGAGGCAAATATACCTAGAGCCAGTTTGGTTGGGAAAGGTTCTATTATCTGGGACACTCTGAAAAGAGGAGCTAATTTAATTAAGCAGGGTTTGTTCTGGTTTGCAATCAGGGATCAGATGTTCTTTTTTGGGAGGATTCTTGGGATGGCCACCCTCCTATCTTGAATCAATATCCCAGGTTACATTCCCTAAGCATTTTTTTCTTGGAAGCGGGTTGGTCTCATGTGGAGGACTTTAAAAAAATCCAGTATTTTGGAAATATGGAGATGTACAAATGGAAAGATCCATAGGAATGGCCCCAAGGGGGATTGGTCGAGGATAGAGATGTGCTTGCTCTTATTCTTATGGGGAGGTACTGTTCTTCATTGAGGGATAAATACATTCTATCTTGGAACCCTAATCCTAAGGGAACCTACTCTGTAGCCTATGGTTATCAAGTTCTTGATAAGCAAAAGTTTGGGAGTCTCCCTGTCACATGGTGGAAAAAGGTGTGGAATAGATTTTCTTGGCCGAAATGTAACTTTTTTCTCTGGTTGGTAGCTCATAATAAATGCCTCACTTGGGATAACTTGAGGAAGAGGGGATTTCAGGGTCCCTATTTATGTGTCCTTTGTGGTAAGAATGAGGATGACTCTTCTCATTTATTTTTCCAATGCTCCCTTGCCAGAGACATTTGGCACTGTTGGTGGAGTGCCTAGAACCATCCTTGTTTTCATGTGCTCTCCCTGGTGGATTTTTGGAGTAGTCTAGGCAGACCTCCGACCAAGGCCCCATTCCTCCAAGTGGCTTGGAATTTGGGCCCTTCCTGCATCATCTGGAAAATTTGGCTCGAATGAAATCGTCGCATTTTTGAGGGAAGTCATTTGGTTGTTCAACAGATCTGGCAAAGGATCCTGTGTATGGTTCAAGAAACTATCCATAGTAAATGTGATGTGGACCCCCATTTGGACTCTAGGGAGGAGAAGGTACGACAGGCCCTTGGTTTTTTTGGGGTTGGTGTGAATTCTTCTAGCCCTAGTAGGATTCCTCAGCTTAGCAAGAAGGTTAGGAGAGAGGGTAGATGGAGACTACCCCCTAGAGGAGTTTTAAAAATTAATACTGATGGGTCGTCCAGGGGCAATCCTAGACATGCTGGAATTGGTGGTGTTGGGAGAGATTCTGCTGGCATGGTCAGTTTTTTATTTTCCATTTATAAAGGTGTTCACTCCAACAATCTTATGGAAGCTCTGGCGATACTTGAGGCCTTGCAAAGGGGGTTTTCTCTTGGCTGGCGTAGGATTCTTTGCGAGTCTAACTCTCAAATTTTGGTTAATATTTTAAACAACAAAAGAGTGGAGGATGTTAATTGGCAGTTGGCCTCTGTGACCATTCAGATTCTCAGAATGAGTGAAGAGTTCGAATTTATATCCTTTGTGCACATTCCAAGGGAATGGAATGGGGTTGTTGATTACCTAGCCAAAAGGGCTTCTGAGCTATTGGATACTCAGAGTATTGATAACTGGGAGAGTCTCCCATCTGGGGATTCTCAACACCTATGGGAGTTGATCCATAAGGATGTTCAGACTTAATGTGGTTTGTTTTTTTTGGTTTTCTTTGGTAGTTGACCTTGTCTGGTGATTTAGTCTGTCTTGTTGCTTATTTGAGTATTGGTTGGGGGCTCAGCTGTACTTTGTAATCCAGACTTTTTATCAATAAATTTTTACCCCTTTATTTTAAAAAAAAAAGAGACACAAATTTAATGTGGTTCACCCAATGTGGGCTACATCCACAGAGAAATATTTCTTATAAATTTCCTAATAAATTTCTTGGGAACCAATTCCTTATTACAATGTTTGTGGACTTAAATCCATAGTAGACAACAATCCCCTTTGATCTAGTTCATGGACATCTATCCATAGGAGACACCAATCCCCTCTGCTCTAGTTCATGGACCTCTATCCATAGGAGAAACAAATCCCCTCTGCTTTGGTATGCTCCAAAACCTGCTCACAATTCTACTCAAATTTTCTCACAAAACCTGGTCAAATCTGTTCACAACTCTACTCAAATATGCTCAAAAAATCTGCTCAAACCTGCTCATAATTTTGCTCAATCCTCCTCACAACTTTTCTCAAATATGCTCACAAAATCCTGCTCAAATATGATCCAAAATATTACATAGAAAAAATCCTCATCTATACCCAAAACCAAATATAAAAATCCAAAAATATTTCATGCTCATCTACTCCTAATCATACACAATGCACACCTTTTACTTTCAAATATTTTCTATAATCCTTGCACTTTTACTCCCAATATCAATCAAAACCAATGCATATGTTTACTCACAAATCTAAACTATAGCCTTCGCACATTTACTCCTAATTTCAATAAACACTAATGCACATCAAATCAATCCTTATACCTCCAACTATATGACATCAAAAATACTTTCCTCAAACAAAACCACCCTTGAGAAAGGAATTAAATCACCATTCCTCTAAATCTGCCTCAATGATGATAGTCTTCTTTTGCATGCGCCTATCTTTACAAAAATAATTTTCATTTCTTTTGCCACTTCAAAATTGGTTAGAAAATCTCTTTTTCTTGAATAGATATCAAATCATTCTCATTTAAAAACCCTTGTCAAAATGTGCATAATAAATCTTAACAAGAATAATACCTTATATCTCCTTTTTAATCTCACAAAATAAAGCTTTAATAATAACTAAACCCTTAAATCCCCTTTCTCTAACATGCAAATAATACAAATAAATTTAACCACAATACACCTTATTTCTCCAATTTCTAATATGCAAGAATACAAGTAAATTTGACCACAATATACCTTATTTCTCCTTTTTCTAATATTCAAAAATATAAATAAATTTGTCCATAGTACACTCTATTTCTCCTTTTTTAATATGCAATAATTACAAATGACTTTTTCCACCATACACCTTATAACTCCCATTAAAATTAAATTAATATTAAAATATTTGCTCTTACCTCACACAACAAGCCCCTAGGAATGCGAAGAGAATAGAATTCACAACCTCTACCAACGTAGCGCCCTAGAAAAAGCTAGGCATCTATCTGGGCTACCCCAATAAGTAGAAACACGGGCTCAACATGAATTACTTCAACACTATCTTCATATTTTCTCTGCCACAAAATAAAAATTGTGCCACCCAGATTTGACCTCAAGACTTCCTACCACGTAGCACCTTAGCAATGGCTCAATGACCGTATGGGCTAGCTACCCAAATAGGACCAATCGTTTCAATAATAAATATTTATTCATGTTTGCTCATTACTCTGAAATGCGTGATATCTGCCTCTTATTATTTTACTTTGAATTTTGCACAAAAACCATCAGATTGCACATGTAAAACCTCATTAAAAATAAAATATTTTTGCCCCTTATATATGGTTTGCCTTCAATATTCAAGGTTGTCGATGCATATATAATTTTTCAAATTTATACTACCTCCATGAAATTTTGTGCCTCCTATTTTTTAAAAATTTATATAATAATATTTTAAATATTATAATATTAACTCTTAAATTTTATCCCATGCAACTTTAAACCTGTTTCCTTCTCTTGGAATATTTAATTCTTTTTGTCCCATGCAACTTTAAACCTTTTTCCTTCTCTTGGAATATTTAATTCTTTTTGTCCCATGCAACTTTAAACCTTTTTAAACCTTTGTGTCCCAAGATTTTGTCCTTATTTATAATATTTAAATTTGACATTTAAATATTATAATCCTTCTCTTAAAAATATTTTCCTTTCTTGGAGATATACCTTGCCTTGAATAATTATCTATGGTTTGTTATTTACTAAATACATCCTTGATATCATCCATCCTTATAGATTATTTTTTCGTTGAATACCATGTTCCTTTGACATCAATAACAACTCAATATTTCCAACAATCTTCGCCTTTGTCATTGATGGTAACCCTTCAAAAAAAATTATCGCAATCGGATTCTCATCTCGCTCCCCTAACAAGTTGCTCCCCCTCAATGAATTCTCCCCCTTTGACATCAATGGCAAAGGGATCCTTGGGGCTAAAAATAAGATACTTATCACAACTCCCTCACCACATCCTTTTCTTGAGGTGATCAATTATGGGATGGGAGTGAATTTACTCCCAAATTTCCTTTGAGATACTCAAAATTTTCCTTTGAAAGTGGCTTGGTAAAGATGTTAGCAATATTTTCCTTTGTAGCAATGTATTCCAATTTGACTTGCTGATTAGTCACTTGCTCTCTCAAAAAATGATATTTGATTGAAATGTGCTTGGTCCTTGAATGCATCACTGGATTCTTTGAAATATTAATGGCACTTGTATTATTAGATAGTATGGGGATAGGATGATCATGTTCTATTTTGAAATATCTTAAAGTCTACTTCATCCATAAAACCTATGTACAACAAGCAACTACTGCAATGTAATTTACCTCTATAGTGGATAAGGATGTTGATGCTTGTTTCTTGCTTAGCCAAGAGACTAAATAATCTCCAAGAAATAATACTCCTCCACTTGTGCTTTTTCTATCATCAACATTGCCTACCCAATCCGCATTTGTATATGCAGTGAGTGTGAAATTATTATATTTGGGGTACCACTGTCCAAATTTCATAGTTCCTTTCAAATACTTAAATATTCTTTGTACTACCTGTACTTGTGTTTCTTTTGGTGCATCTTTAAATATTACCACTAATCTGACTGCCTACATTATATTTTGTCTAGTAGTTGTGACATATAGTAAACTTCCAATCATGGATATATACAATATATGATTTTCTTTAGGAGACTCGTCATATTTACTTAACTTACATTCTATAACCATGGGGGTACTCACAAGATTGCAATCCTCCATCCTGAACTTTTTCAACATTTCTTTCACATACTTGGTCTAAGAGAGAAATATACCTTTATTTGATTGTGAAATTTGCAACCCAAGAAAGAAAGATAACTCACCAAGCATAGACATATCAAATTCATTTTGCATACTCTTTAAAAATTTCTGACACATCTTGTCATTACTACCTCCAAAAATAATATCATCCACATAGATAACTACAATCAAAAAGTTATTTCCTTCATTTTTATGTATAGATTGCTATCAGCTATACCTTTTTGAAACATTATCCTTGGATATACTTATCCAATCTTGAGTACCAAGCCCTAGGGGCTTGCTTTAGTCCTTAAAGAGCCTTCTTTAATTTACATACATAGTCCAGCTAATCATCTAGGTTGAAACCATCTAGTTGCTCTATGTAGACCTCTTCCTCTAAGTAACCATTGAGAAATGCGTATTTTACATCCATTTGATACATCTTAATTTTTTTAAATCTTTAGAAAGCCAAGAACATTATTGATTGACTTTGAAGAGAGATTTGATCCCATTGCACATATTGAAGCCAAGAACATTCTTATGGCTTCAAGATGTGCAATGGGAGCAAATCTCTCTTCAAATTCAATCCCTTGAACTTGTGTGTAGCCTTTGCACACAAGTCTTGCTTTATTTCTAACAAACTAACCATCTTCATTCAACTTATTTATGTAGATCTATTTGGTGCCAATTACATTCTTGTCTTTTTGACTTGGGACAAGTTACCAAGGCCAACTCTTTTATATTTGGTCTAAATATTCTTCCATTTCCTTAATCCAATATTTTTATTCACTTGCTTCATTAAAGTCCTTGGGCTCAAATTTAGATAGCAAAGAAATGTTTGCATGTTCACCTGTTCCTATTATCTTTCTCCTTGTTTGTCTCTCATCTAGATTCCCAATAACAATTTCTCTCATATGATTCTTTTGCACATACCTGGATGGTGTCTTAGGTGGTGCCCTTTGTGTCTCATCTTCTTCAATTTCTTCACCTTCTTCTTTGCAACATTCTACTTCTTGATACACAATATCTTGAGCTGGTTTTCTTAGATCTATTTCTTCATCAACTCTTACATTTGGACTTCCAAAAATTGTATGTGATATTTTATTGTAGCATCTATAGGCTTTACTCTTAGTGGAATAACCAAGGAAGATACCCTCATCACACCTGTAATCAAACTTGCCCAAATTTTTCTCTTCTCATCTAATGTAGCATTTACTTCCAAAAAATTTGAAGTACTTCACAGTAGCTGGTCTTCCATTCCAAAGCTCATAAGGGGTTTTGTGGTGATTTACTTTTACTTGAGCCCTATTGATGATATAGATAGATGTATGAATTACCTCTTTCCAAAAAGTATCAAAGATCTTAGATTTATTTAACATAGCATTGGCCATACCCTGAACAATTCTATTTTTCCTTTCAACTACTCCATTTTGTTGTGGATTTCTTGTTGTTGAGTATTATCTCTTGATTCCATACTATTCACAGAATTCTACAAATTCATCTGAAGTAAATTCTCCTCCTCTATCTGATCTTAGACACTTGATATTTTTGCTTGTTTCATTTTCTACAAGTACCTTGAATACCTTGAACTTTTCAAATGCTTCTAATTTTTTCTTTAAGAATATTACGTAAGTCATTATAGAGAAATCATCAATAAATTACATGAAATAATTCTCACCTTGTAAACTCTTTGTCCTAGTAGGGTCACATAGATAGGTGTGAACTAGTTCCAAAGTCTTGGATGAAGAAAACTCCTTTAATATGAAACTAGATCTTGTTTTCTTACCATGTTGATATTGAGCACAAATCATACTTGGGGGTTTTATTATCCTAGGAAAATCTATGACTGCTTGTTTGTTGCTTATTTTCACTATGTTGTTAAAGTTCAAGTGACCCATCCTTCTACGCAATAACCAACTCTCATCCTCTTGTGATAAAAAGCATTTTTATCCCTTGATTTTGCTCAACATGTAGATATTGTTTGTAGTTCTACTTTCATTTGCAATAATATTTCTTGTCTTGGATTTTATTATATCACATCCATTTGGGTGAAATGTGAGCCCTTGATCACATAATTGACTTACATTTAGTAGGTTGTGCTTCAATCCTTCAAAATATAACACATTTTCCGTCCTTTATCTTCCATTATCCAAATTCAAAGTCCCTTTTCCAACAACTTTAGTGGAAGCATTATCACCAAATTTTATTGTTCCTCCATTTATTTTCTTGAGAGAAAGAAATTTGCTTTTGTCACCTATCATATGACTTGAACAACCACTATCAATATACCACTGATTCCCTTCATTTTGCACATGAAGAGCTATTTGTACCAACATGGACTTTTATTTTTCTTGTTCCTTTTTCTTTTTCCAAAATTTTGAGGGTATCTCATTTTGAACTGTTTGAATTCCTCTTTCTTGCTTTATTTAGGAATTTCAAAAAATATTGGTTTACACCATCTATCTTTTTGCCCAAAATTATTACATTTGCAACACATGACATTGTTATTCATGAAAGGTGTAAAAGAATTGTAATTTCTATTGATGATGCCAACATTATTTTTCACATAGACCATGTAATGTATAACTTTATGACCATATTTTTTACATGAAAAACAATAACCATGGAAGAAATATTTAAACCTATTTTATTACCTTGGATGATATGGTCACCTGGTTCTTTCATTTTTGTTCCTGTGATTGACTTTTATCCATGATGATTCTCTATTTTCTTCCTCCTTGATACTTTTACCCTTCAATACATCAACATAGGTCATGGGCTCTTCTTTACTTACTTTCTTTGATGTCTTTGTTCCTTTTGATATTGACTACTCTTTCTATTTCTCTAACCTTATATTTTGTTGTAAATTATCCTTAGAATTTTCTACTTCCTTTCTTAGAGATAAAACTTCATGTTCCAATTTTCACATTCTAATTCTTTTACCTTTAATTTCTCAACCATAACTTCTTCAATTATTTTTGCCTCTTCAACCTTCACTTTTAAGTCTATGAGATCTTGTAGAAGCTCTATCTTTGTTTCCTCATCCTCTTGAACTTGAGCCTTCAATCATGAATTCTTCATTTTCAACCATTTTCAATTCTCCAAGAGCAGAAATAATTTCCTCCTCTATGTTAACCATGGTTTCTTCTTCATTTTTAGGATCTCTCTTGTTGATTTCAACCATAGGAGCATCTTCTATCACTTTAGTGGCCATGTGTGTTCTTTTAAGACCTTCCTTCAAGTTGTTAGGCATTCACAAAGGAACCAACTCTGATACCAATTGAAGAACACAAGCTTATACTGAGGGGGGGTGAATAGTATAAAGATAAAAAATTTACTATTCTTTCCAAAGCAATATCATCCAATATTATCAATTGCAATAATGAAATAATGCACAAATCACCACACACATAAGAGACACATATTTAATGTGGTTCACCCAATGTGGGCTACATCCACGAAGAAATATTTCTTATAAATTTCTCAATAAATTTCTTGGGAACCAATTCCCTGTTACAATGTTTGTGGACCTCAATCCATAGGAGACACCAATATCCTTTGCTTTAGTTCATGGACCTATATCTACAATATACATCAATCCCCTCTGCTCTAATTCATGGATATTTATCTATAGGATACACAAATACCCTCTACTCTGGTTCGTCAATCTCTATCCATCGGAGACACCAATCCCTTCTATTCTGGTCCATGGAACTCTATCCACAGGAGACACCAATCCCCTCTTCTCTAGTCTGCTCATAATTCTTCTCAAATATGGTCACAAAGCCTGCTAAAATCTACTCACAAAACTTGCTCAAACCTGCTCACAATTATGCTCAATGCATCTCACAAAACTGCTCAAATATACTCAAAAAAACCTGCTCAAATCTGATTCAAAATATTGCATACAAACAATGCTCATCTATACCCAAAACCAAATATAACAATCCACAAATATGCCATGCTCATCTACTCCCAAAGTCAATCATACACAATGCACAACTTTTGCTTTCAAATATGTTCTATAACCCTTGCACATTTACTCCCAATATCAATCAAAACCAATGCACAAGTTTACTCACAAATCTGACCTATAACCTTTGCACATTTACTCCTAATTTCAATCAACACTAATGCACATCAAATCAATCCTTATACCTCCAACCATATGATATCAAAAATATTTTCCTCAAACAAAACCACCCTTGAGAAAGGAATTAAATCACCATACCTCTAAATCTGCCTCAATGATGATAGTCTTCTTTTGCATGTTCTTGTCTTGACAAAAATAAATTTCTTTTCTTTTGCCACTTCAAAATTGGTTAGCAAATCTCTTTTTCTTGAATAGATATCAAATAATTCTCATTTAAAAACCCTTGTCAAAATGTGCATAATAAATCTTAACAAGAATAATACCTTATATCTCCTTTTTAATCTCACAAAATAAATCTTTAATAATAACTAAACCCTTAAATCCCCTTTCTCTAACATGCAAATAATACAAATAAATTTAACCACAATACACCTTATTTCTCCAATTTCTAATATGCAAGAATACAAGTAAATTTGACCACAATACACCTTATTTCTCATTTTTCTAATATTCAAAAATACAAATAAATTTTTCCATAGTACACTCTATTTCTCCTTTTTCAATATGCAAAAATTACAAATGACTTTGTCCACCATACACCTTATAACTCCCACTAAAATTAAATTAATAATAAAATATTTGCTCTTACCTCACACAACAAGCCCCCATGAACGTGAAGAGAATCGAATTCACAACCTCTGCCAATGCAACGCCCTAGCAAAAGCTAGGTAGCCAGTTGGGCTACCCCAGTGGGTAGAAACAAGGGCTCAACATGAATTACTTCAACACTATCTCCATCTTTTCTCTACCACAAAAAAAAAATTGCACCGCTCGGATTCGACCTCGAGACTTCCTACCACACAACACCTTAGCACTGCCTCAACCACCATCTGGGCTAGCCACCCAGACAGGACCAATCATTTTAGCAATAAATATTTATTCCTTTTTGCTCAGTACTCCAAAATGCATGGTATCTACCTCTTATTATTTTTACTTTGAATTTTGCACAAAAACCATCAGATTGCACATTGAAAACCTCATTAAAAATGAAATATTTTTACCCCATATATGGTTTACCTTCAATATTCAAGGATGTCGATGCATATATAATTTTTCAAATTTATATTACCTCCATGAACTTTGGTGCTCTTTTTCAAAACTTTATATTATAATATTAACTCTTAAATTTTGTCCCATGCAACTTTAAACCTGTTTCCTTCTCTTGGAATATTTAATTATTTTTGTCCCATGCAACTTTAAACCTTTTTCCTTCTCTTGGAATATTTAATTATTTTTGTCCCATGCAACTTTAAACCTTTTTCAACCTTTGTGTCCCAAACTTTTTTCCTTCTTTATAATATTTAAATTTGATATTTAAATATTATAATCCTTCTCTTAAAAATATTTTCCTTGCTTGGAGATATACCTTACCTTGAATAATTGTCCAACCTAGAATAATTGTCCATGGTTTGCTATTTACTAAATCCATCCTTGACATCATCCATCCTTATAAACACATCACCCTTGAAGAATATTTCTGCCTTAAATACCATGTTCCTTTGACATCAATGACAACTCAATATTTCCAACACTCACCCCCTTAACCGTTTCCAAATTCTATAAATAGATCCCCATTTCTTTCATTTGTAAGAAAGATATAGAAGCATAGAGAAACTCTACGAAAATCACTCCAACCCCCATTTGAATGCAATCACTCTCTTGTGCTAACTCCATGGGTGCCACTTTGAATTTATTTTTGTATCTCCTTATTTTGTAAACTACTCACAGGTCCAAATTTAGATAGCCACCAGATTCCAAGTAAAGCTTCCTCACAACCGACATAGAAGGCTACTACCAACCAAATTTTTGCTAGGATCAACCAATAGAAACCATCCAAATAGGGAGGGTTTATATCCATAACCACATTGATAGGGACGGTTCTCATCAGGAACCAGTTTCAAACAATTGCAAGCTTGAAAACAAAAAATAAAGGTAAGTATAATATTTTTGTGTTTTTTACTTTTTCACGTTTTATTTTAATGTAGTAGATTAAGTTTTATTCATGCACTCTATCATAAATCTAGGTCTGAATGAGGTAGACCCATAGCTGCTACTAATATCTTATTCTAGCTGTGTGTAGGTTTTCAAAACTCACTCAACCAATAGTATTAGGCATAAACCCACCCCCCTTTTAAGGTGACCATAGAAATTAGGAGTGCAGTAAAATTGATTGAAAATGACTTCATTATTGGTAGAACATCATTTGTAACCCAAGGGGCATTTGTAAATCAAAATTTGTAACATCATTTATTATTAATAAAATGGCATGTTTTCTTTGACTACATTTTGCCAATCATAGTGGGACTTATAAACCCTACACCACACATAGGCAAACAAGATTTTTAGATTGTAGAATTTTTATTCTCATCCTCTTTCTCTCACTTTTGCCTTGTGTTTTGTTTCATTAGAATTTTAGCTCATTTTACTAACTTTTTGTGTTTTATGTCTATTTTTGCAAGTCCAAAATTCATCACAAACCCCAAAAACAAATACTTACCATGGCTAGTACAAATCAAAATCATCTGGTAGGAATCACAAACACACAAATGTTTTACAATAAAAACCATCCAGACATGGGTGGTTTTCATGTAGAAACTTCTAAACCTTGATGATTTTTGTAGAACTCAAAACTAGGAGTCATCATGTTAGGTAATAGATTTTCCATAGCAACCATAGTAGTTGTAGGTAAAATTAAGGTAAGATTTCTCTTGCCTAGCCATAATTTTACCATCATCATAGCTAAGTACCTTCTTAGGTGACATGTCACATTCAAAGGTAGCCCTTCTCACCTATCATCTCCTCCAAAAGCCTACCCTTTTAATCTCTTTAATCACAAATTTCATTTTACCATCATCATAGCTAAGTACCTTCTTAGGTGTCATGTCACATTCAAAGGTAGCCCTTCTCACCTATCATCTCCTCCAAAAGCCAACCCTTTTAATCTCCTCCAAAAGCCAACTAATATATGGTTTGCCTTCAATATTCAAGGTTGTCGATGCATATATAATTTTTCAAATTTATATTACCTCCATGAACTTTGGTGCCTCCTATTTTTCAAAACTTTATATTATAATATTTTAAATATTATAATATTAACTCTTAAATTTTGTCCCATGCAACTTTAAACTTGTTTCCTTCTCTTGGAATATTTAATTCTTTTTGTCCCATGCAACTTTAAACCTTTTTAAACCTTTGTGTCCCAAGCTTTTGTCCTTATTTATAATATTTATATTTGACATTTAAATATTATAATCCTTTTCTTACAAATATTTTCCTTTCTTGGAGATATACCTTGCCTTGAATAATTATCCATGGTTTGTTATTTACTAAATACACCCTTGATATCATCCATCCTTATAGATTATTTTTTCCTTGAATACCATGTTCCTTTGACATCAATAGCAACTCAATATTTCCAACAATATCCCCCTTTGTCATTGATGGCAACCCTTCAAAAAAAAAATTACTGCAACTGGATTCATCTGCTCCCCTAACAAGTTGCTCCCCCTTACTGAATTCTCCCTCTTTGACATCAATGGCAAAGGGATCCTTGGGGCTAAAAATAAGATAGTTATCACAACTCCCTCACCACCTCCTTTTCTTGAGGTGATCAATTATGGGATGGGAGTGAATTTAATCCCAAATTTCCTTTGAGATACTCAAAAGTTTCCTTTGAAAGTGGCTTGGTAGAGATGTTAGCAATATTTTCCTTTATAGCAATGTATTCCAATTTGACTTGCTGATTAGTCATTTGCTCTCTCAAAAAATGATATTTGATTGAAATGTGCTTGGTCCTTGAATGCATCACCGGATTCCTTGAAATATTAATGGCACTTGTATTATTAGATAGTATGGGGATAGGATGATCATGTTCTATTTTGAAATATCTTAAAGTCTACTTCATCCATAAAACCTATGTACAACAAGCAACTACTACAATGTACTTTACCTCTATAGTGGATAAGGATACTGATGATTGTTTCTTGCTTATCCAAGAGACTAAATAATCTCCAAGAAATAATACTCCTCCACTTGTGCTTTTTCTATCATCAACATTGCCTACCCAATCCGCATTTGTATATGCAGTGAGTGTGAAATTATTATATTTGGGGTACCACTGTCCAAATTTCATAGTTCTTTTCAAATACTTAAATATTCTTTGTACTACCTGTACTTGTGTTTCTTTTGGTGCATCTTTAAATATTACCACTAATATGACTACCTACATTATATTTGGTCTAGTAGTTGTGACATATAGTAAACTTCCAATCATGAATATATACAATATATGATTTTCTTTAGGAGACTTGTCATATTTAATTAACTTACATTCTATAACCATGGGGGTACTCACAAGATTGCAATCCTCCATCCTGAAATTTTTCAACATTTCTTTCACATATTTGGTCTAAGAGATAAATATACCTTTATTTGATTGTGAAATTTGCAACCCAAGAAAGAAAGATAACTCACCAAGCATAGACATATCAAATTAATTTTGCATACACTTTACAAATTTTTGACACATCTTGTCATTACTACCTCCAAAAATGATATCATCCACATAGATAACTACAATCAACAAGTTATTTCCTTCATTTTTATGTATAGATTGCTATCAGCTATACCTTTTTTGAAACATTATCCTTGGATATACTTATCCAATATTGAGTACCAAGCCCTAGGGGCTTGCTTTAGTCCTTAAAGAGCCTTCTTTAATTTACATACATAGTCCAGCTAATCTGCTAGGTTGAAACCATCTAGTTGCTCTATGTAGACCTCTTCCTCTAAGTAACCATTGAGAAATGCGTATTTTACATCCATTTGATACATCTTAAATTTTTTAAATCTTGAGAAAGACAAGAACATTATTGATTGACTTTGAAGAGATATTTGATCCCATTGCACATCTTGAAGCCAAGAACATTCTTATGGCTTCAATATGTGCAATGGGATCAAATCTCTCTTCAAATTCAATCCCCTGAACTTGTGTGTAGCCTTTGCACACAAGTCTTGCTTTATTTCTAACAACTTAACCATCTTCATTCAACTTATTTATGTAGATCCATTTGGTGCCAATTACATTCTTATCTTTTTGACGTGGGACAAGTTACCAAGGCCAACTCTTTTCTATTTGGTCTAAATCTTCTTCCATTGCCTTAATCAAATATTTTTATTTACTTGCTTCATTAAAGTCCTTGGGCTCAACTTTAGATAGCAAAGAAAAGTTTGCATGTTCACCTATTCCTATTATCTTTCTCCTTGTTTGTCTCTCATCTAGATTCCCAATAATCATTTCTCTCATATGATTATTTTGCACATACCTGGATGGTGTCTTAGGTGGTGCCCTTTGTGTCTCATCTTCTTCAATTTCTTCACCTTCTTCTTCTTTGGAACGTTCTACTTCTTGATACACAATATCTTGAGTTGGTTTTCTTAGATCTATTTCTTCATCAACTCTTACATTTGGACTTCCAACAATTGTATGTGATATTTTATTGTAGCATCTATAGGCTTTGCTCTTAGTGGAATAACCAAGGAAGATACCCTCATCACACCTGTAATCAAACTTGCCCAAATTTTTCTCTTCTCATCTAATGTAGCATTTACTTCTAAAAAATTTGAAGTACTTCACAATAACTGGTATTCCCTTCTAAATCTTGTAAGGGGTTTTGTGGCGATTTACTTTTACTTGAGCTCTATTGATGATATAGACAGATGTATGAATTACCTACTTCAAAAAGTATCAAAGATCTTAGATTTATTTAACATAGCATTGGCCATACCCTGAACAATTCTATTTTTCCTTTCAACTACTCCATTTTGTTTTGGATTTCTTGTTGTTGAGTATTATCTCTTGATTCCATATTGTTCATAGAATTTTACAAATTCACCTAAAGTAAATTATCCTACTCTATATGATCTTAGACACTTGATATTTTTGCTTGTTTCATTTTCTAGAAGTACCTTGAATACCTTGAAATTTTCAAATGCTTCTGATTTTTTCTTTAAGAATATTACATAAGTCATTATAGAGAAATCATCAATAAATTACATGAAATAGTTCTCACCTTGTAAACTCTTTGTCCTAGTAGGGCCACATAGATAGGTGTGAACTAGTTCCAAAGGCTTGGATGAAGAAAACTCCTTTAATATGAAACTTGATCTTTTTTTCTTACCATGTTGATATTGTGCACAAATCATACTTGGGGGTTTTATTATCCTAGGAAAATCTATGACTGCTTGTTTGTTGCTTATTTTCACTATGTTTTTAAAGTTCAAGTGACCCATCCTTCTACGCCATAACCAACTCTCATCCTCTTGTGATAAAAAGCATTTTTATCCCTTGATTTTGCTCAACATGTAGAGATTGTTTGTAGTTCTACTTTCATTTGCAATAATATTTCTTGTCTTGGATTTTATTATATCACATCCATTTGGGTGAAATGTGAGAGCGCACCCTTGATCACATAATTGACTTACATTTAGTAGGTTGTGCTTCAATCCTTCAACATATAACACATTTTTTGTCCTTTATCTTCTATTATCCAAACTCAAAGTCCCTTTACCAACAACTTTAGTGGAAGCATTATCACCAAATTTTATTGTTCCTCCATCTATTTTCTTGAGAGAAAGAAATTTGCTTTTATCACCTATCATATGACTTGAACAACCACTATAAATATACCACTGATTCCCTTCATTTTGCACATGAAGAAATATTTGTACTAACATGGACTTTTATTTTTCTTGTTTCTTTTTCTTTTTCCAAACTTTTGAGGGTATCTCATTTTGAACTGTTTGACTTCCTCTTTCTTGCTTTATTTAGGAAGTTCATAAAATACTGGTTTACACCATCTAGCTTTGTGTCCAAAATTATTACATTTGCAACACATGACATTGTTATTCATGAAAGATGTAAAAGAATTATAATTTCTATTGATGATGCCAACATTATTTTTCATATAGACCATGTAATGTATATCTTTATAACCATATTTTTTACATGAAAAACAATAACCATGGAAGAAATATTTAAAACTATTTTATTACCTTAGATGATATGGTTGTCTGGTTCTTTCATTTTTATTGTTGTGATTGATTTTTATCCATGATGATTCTCTATTTTCTTCCTGCTTTATACTTTTACCCTTCAATACATCAACATATGTCATGGGCTCTTATTTACTTACTTTATTTGATGTCTTTGTTCCTTTTGATATTGACTCCTCTTTCTATTTCTCTAACCTTATATTTTGCTATAAATTATCCTTAGAATTTTCTACTTCCTTTCTTAGAGAGAAAAATTCATGTTCCAATTTTCACATTCTAATTCTTTTACCTTTAATTTATCAACCATAACTTTTTCAATTATTTTTGTCTCTTCAACCTTCACTTTTATTTCCATGAGATCTTGTAGAAGCTCTGTCTTTGTTTCCTCATCCTCTTGAACTTGAGCCTCCAATATTGAATTCTTATTTTTAACCATTTTCAATTATCCAAGAGTTGAAATAATTTTCTCCTCTATGTTAACCATGGTTTCTTCTTCATTTTTAGGATCTATCTTGTTTATTTCAACCATAGTAGCATCTTCTATCACTTCAGTGGCCATGTGTGTTCTTTTAAGACCTTCCTTCAAGTTTTCAGGATTTCACAAAGGAACCAACTCTGATACCAATTGAAGAACACAAGCTTATACTAAGGGGGGTGAATAGTATAAAGATAAAAAATTTACTATTATTTCCAAAGCAATATCATAAAATATTATCAATTGCAATAATTAAATAATGCACAAATCACAACACACATAAGAGACACATATTTAATGTGGTTCACCCAATGTGGGGTACATCCACGAAGAAATATTTCTTATAAATTTCTCAATATTTTTTTGGAAACCAATTCCCTGTTAAAATGTTTATGGACTTCAATCCATAGGAGACACAAATATCCTATGCTTTAGTTCGTGGACCTATATCTACTATATACATCAATCCCCTCTGCTCTAATTCATGGATATTTATCTATAGGATAAACAAATCCCCTCTACTCTGGTTCGTCAATCTCTATCCACAGTAGACACCAATCCCTTCTATTCTGGTCCATGGAACTCTAATCACAGGAGACACCAATCCCCTCTTCTCTAGCCTGCTCATAATTCTTCTCAAATAAGCTCACAAAGCCTACTCAAACCTGCTCACAAAACTTGTTCAAACCTGCTCACAATTATGCTCAATGCATCTCACAAAACTGCTCAAATATACTCACAAAAACTTGCTCAATTCTTATCCAAAATATTGCATACAAACAATGCTCATCTATACCTAAACTAAATATAACAATCCATAAATATGCCATGCTTATCTACTCCAAATCATACATAATGCACAAATTTTGCTTTCAAATATGTTTTATAACCCTTGCACATTTACTCTCAATATCAATCAAAACTAATGCACAAGTTTACTCACAAATCTGACCTATAACCTTTGAACATTTTCTCCTAATTTCAATCAACACTAATGCAAATCAAATAAATACTTATACCTCCAATTATATGATATAAAATATTTTCCTCAAACAAAACCACCCTTGAGAAAGGAATTAAATAACCATACCTCTAAATCTGCCTCAATGATGATAGTCTTCTTTTGCATGTTCCTGTCTTGACAAAAATAATTTTCTTTTCTTTTGCCACTTCAAAATTGGTTAGCAAATATCTTTTTATTGAATAGATATCAAATCATTCTCATTTAAAAACCCTTATCAAAATGTATATAATAAATATTAACAAGAATAATACCTTATATCTCCTTTTTAATATCACAAAATAAAACTTTAATAATAATGAAACCCTTAAATCACCTTTCTCTAACATGTAAATAATACAAATACATTTAACCACAATACACCTTATTTCTCCAATTTCTAATATGCAAGAATACAAGTAAATTTGACCACAATACACCTTATTTATCATTTTTCTAATATTCAAAAATACAATTAAATTTTTCCACAGTACACTCTATTTCTCCTTTTCAATATGCAAAAATTACAAATGACTTTGTCCACCATACACCTTATAACTCCCACTAAAATTAAATTAATAATAAAATATTTGCTCTTACCTCACACAACAAGCCCCCATGAATGTGAAGAGAATCAAATTCACAACCTATGCCAATGCAACGCCCTAGCAAAAGCTAGGTAGCCAGTTGGGCTATCCCAGTGGGTAGAAACAAGGGTTCAACACGAATTAATTCAACACTATCTCCATTTTTTCTCTGCCACAAAAAAAAATTTGCACCACCTGGATTCGACCTCGAGACTTCCTACCACACAACAACTTAGCACTGCCTCAACCACCATCTGGGCTAGCCACCCAGACAAGACCAATCATTTTAGCTATAAATATTTATTCATTTTTGCTCAGTACTCCAAAATGCATGGTATCTACATCTTATTATTTTTACTTTGAATTTTGTACAAAAGCCATCTGATTGCACATCAAAAACCTCATTAAAAATGAAATGCTTTTACCCTATACATGGTTTACCTTCAATATTCGAGAATGTCGGTGCATATATAATTTTTCAAATTTATATTACCTCCATGAACTTTGGTGCATATATAATATTAACTCTTAAATTTTATCCCATGCAACTTTAAACATGTTTCCTTCTCTTGAAATATTTAATTATTTTTGTCCCATGCAACTTTAAACCTTTTTCCTTATCTTGGAATATTTAATTATTTTTTTCCCATGCAACTTTAAAACTTTTTCAACCATTGTGTCCCAAGATTTTTTTCTTCTTTATAATATTTAAATTTGACATTTAAATATTATAATCCTTCTCTTAAAAATATTTTCCTTTCTTGGACATACACCTTGCCTTGAATAATTGTCCAACCTAGAATAATTGTCCATGGTTTGCTATTTACTAAATCCATCCTTGACATAATCCATCCTTATAGAATATTTATACCTTGACTACCATGTTCCTTTGACATCAATGGCAACTCAATATTTCCAACACTCACCCCCTTAACCGTTTCCAAATTCTATAAATAGATCCCATTTCTTTCATTTGTAAGAAAGATATAGAAGCATAGAGAAACTCTACGAAAATCACTCCAACCCCCATTTGAATGCAATCACTCTCTTGTGCTAACTCCATGGGTGCCACTTTGAATTTATTTTTGTATCTCCTTATTTTGTATACTACTCACAGGTCCAAATTTAGATAGCCACCAGATTCCAAGTAAAGCTTCCTCACAACCGACATAGAAGGCTACTACCAACCAAATTTTTGCTAGGATCAACCAATAGAAACCATCCAAATAGGGAGGGTTTATATCCATAACCACCTTGATAGGGGTGGTTCTCATCAGGAACCAGTTTCAAACACTTGCAAGCTTGAAAACCAAAAATAAAGGTAAGTATAATATTTTTATGTGTTTTTTACTTTTTTCACGTTTTATTTTAATGTGGTAGATTAAGTTTTATTCGTGCACTCTATCATAAATCTAGGTCTGAATGATGTAGACCCATAGCTGCTACTAATATCTTATTCTAGTTGTGTGTAGGTTTTCAAAACTCACTCAACCAATAGTATAAGGCATAAATCCACCCCCCTTTTAAGGTGACCATAGAAAGTAGGAGTGCAATAAAATTGATTGAAAATGACTTCATTCTTGGTAGAGCATAATTTGTAACCCAAGGGGCATTTGTAAATCAAAATTTGTAACATCATTTATTATTAACAAAATGGCATGTTTTCTTTGACTACATTTTGGCAATCATAGTGGGACTTCTAAACCCTACACCACACATAAGCAAACAAGATTTTTAGATTGTAGAATTTTTATTCTCATCCTCTTTCTCTCACTTTTGCCTTGTGTTTTGTTTCATTAGCATTTTAGCTCATTTTACTAACTTTTTGTGTTTTATGTCTATTTTTGCAAGTCCAAAATTCATCACAAACCCCCAAAACAAAGACTTACCATGGCTGGTCCAAATCAAAATCATCTGGTAGGAATCACCAACACACAAATGTTTTACAATCAAAACCATCCAGACATGGATGGTTTTCATGTAGAAACTTCTAGACCTTGATGATTTTTGTAGAACTCAAAACTAGGAGTCATCATGTTAGGTAACATATTTTCCATAGCAACCATAGTAGTTGTAGGTAAAATTAAGGTAAGATTTCTCTTGCCTAACCATAATTTTACCATCATCATAGCTAAGTACCTTCTTAGGTGACATGTCACATTCAAAGGTAGCCCTTCTCACCTACCATCTCCTCCAAAAACCAACCCTTTTAATTTCTTTAATCACAAATTTCATGTTTTCTAGTTTAAATTTGTTGTTACTATTATATTAGTTGCTTCAAATTGCATCTATGGTTAAGTAGTTAGGATTAGTTCCTTTTTTCATTATTTCTTACAGTTTCTAACATTTCAATTCTCTATTTTTTTAGAAAATCCATAAAAAACCAATCCTCTAAAGTAGCAACATAGATCTCAGCAGAGAGGGTGTCTAAAAGTCCCTCTCAGCATAAACCCTCTGGACAGGGATGGTTTCTACTATGAAACATATAGATCCAAATAGTTTATGTTACAATCAAAAATTGGTAAAAATAGGTCCTATGCAGTAGTCCCTACAAAATATAGAGAGCATAGGGTCTCATTTAGGTTCTTCTTTTCATTTTGAGATCAAATTTTAATTTGTGTTACTTTCATTTATGAGATTTACTTTTTTCCATAAGTTACATTAGACTATATTTTTTCCCTTCAAAAGCATTTTATTTCTTGTTTTGTCCTTCCCCTTTCCTTATTCTATATTTCCTTTCAAGTATTTTCTTTCTTGTCTCGTTCTTTCCCTTTCCTTAGCCAATATTTCCTTCTTTATATTGTCATTCCCTTTCCCTAGACTAGATTTTCCTTCAAATTCTTTTCTTTCTCGTTTCATTTTGTCCTTTCCCTTAGACTATATTTCCATTCATATCCTTTGCTTTCTTTTTTCATCCTTTCCTTTCCCTTAATTTAGGTTTTATTTTAAGTCATTTAATTTCTTGTCTCGCATTTTCCTTTCATTAGCATAGATTTAATTTTATGTCATTTAATTTAATGTCATCCACTTTATTTTCATTAATATAAATTTTATGTCATGTCATTTGCTTTACTGCTTTGTAATTTCCTTTAATTAGCATAATATTTCATTTCATGTCACTTAATTTCTTACTTTGTACCTTTCCTTTCATTAGAACATATCTACATTTAAATTCATTTGCTTTCTTGTATTGCAATTTACTTTAGGAAGCAAAGTTTACTTTCTTGTATTGGACATTACTTTCCTATAATAGGTTTTATTTCTTGTCATTAGTTTAGAAAATATCACATTTTTATTTTATTATGATAGAGTTTCTATCATCACATTCTAGGTAGGAAAATAACATTCCTAGTTTTGGATTTAATTTTTAGCATTTAGATTAGAAAAAAGTAAGTTACATTTGCATTCTTAGGATAGATTTTATTAGTGCATCTTAGATAATATAAAATCCACACACACACATGCACATACTTCTAGATGCAGATCAATGATATTGCATTTCATCACCAATCACTGATTGAGATAAACAATGTTGAATTTCATCTCCAACCATAAACTTGCCCATTAGACACCATATTAGCTTACACATAGTTTTCTAGACTTCATCACCATGAAACTCACTATCCTTGGGATTATCTCGAGGTAGTTATAGATCAGAACCCTTGCTCACAAGGCTATAGAAATAGTGAGTGTGCAACTATCATTTTAGACAAATATTTCCCTAGGGTGAAGTAGATGATGATAGGTCCTAAGAAATTTTAGGTAGTGCCACATTTTATATTCCCTAATAAGGATATTAGAGGTATTTTTTACCTTTTGGATACCTTGAGCCATATTTACCTTAGAAAGCCATTACTTATTTATGCACATTGTCACTCTTCACATACCTTTGGGTATATCACGGAGTGGGTATCAACATACCTTTACATCTCATCCATCCACATTTTATTAATTTTATAGGTAATTAAAACCAGATACACCAAAAACATTCAAAATAAAACACAAAATAACAAAAAAATCAACATACAAGTAACATCAAACATATCAATATAACACCAAGTCAAAAATCTATGAATTAATTGCTTGTTATGTGCCTATTTGTTTGTTTGCTTAATTAGGTTACTTATTCAAAAATAAAAACAATGAAAATACACCTTTTCTTCTTCACCGCCACTCACTTTTCTTCTTTCCCCATAAAATGTCTCTCATAGTAGAAATTATCTACACAAGGATGGTTTCTACTACAAATCATCTAGACCATAATAGTTTCTATTGAATAACAAGATTTGGAAAAATAGATCCTACGTAGCAACCTCGTATAAAATCACCCCCTTTGGGTGTTTTATTTATTTTATTTCACCAATACTCATCCATTTATTGGTCCACGAGTTGATGATTCTTCACATCTTGCTTCTTCTATCCCCAAAATCATCTTTCATCCTCCCAATCTTCCTTAAGATTCCATTTCTTCAAATCCTCATCTGTTTGTGTATTTTTATTCTTTCACCAATCTTCCTCCACTTCGAATGCATGTTGCTTATTATTCCCTTCCTCACTCTTTTTTCCAATTTAATATTCTTCTCATCCTCAACCTTCTTATTCTTTATTCTTATTTATAGAATTTTTAACCTATAACCTCTCATATTCATCCTTGTCTTCCTTTCCAAATTGCTCCAATCCCTCTTTCTTAATCTCTCTCCTCTCCCTTCTAGTCCACCTTATTTCTTTGCCTACCCTCTTTCATTGACTCTTTATTAACCTCCAACTTCTCCATAGCAACCACTTTTATCCACCTATTATCAATGTCCACCCTTCCATTTGTAATTTCAAATTAAAACTCTATCACCCATTAAATCACCATGTGAGGTGGGCAACATTACCTATCAATGCTATCAAAAACATGATCAATATTCAAACACTCATTCTTGGAATTGGTGTTTGTCCAAGAACCTTGCTTGACACCATTATTAACCTCCCTCTATTGGGATAAAAATAGAATATATCCCCTCCTTATTCTTCTCATTTTCATTCTCCTTCTTTAGTAGTCTTCATGTCAAATCTATATGGTTACTCACACACTAACTTCATCAAGGTGGAAACTTAAGCCCACTTACACTCACTTTGAGAATCATGAGTGTACCTACCTATGGCTACTTATATTACTACATCAAATGATCTCAAAAATATATCAACAACAAGGTTCAAATATATTTACCCCTTCCATCATTGGGGCATATCATGTTGAT
Source organism: Wollemia nobilis (assembly GCA_028583015.1). Taxonomy (NCBI): domain Eukaryota; kingdom Viridiplantae; phylum Streptophyta; class Pinopsida; order Araucariales; family Araucariaceae; genus Wollemia; species Wollemia nobilis. Next base: position 2,219,735 of record JAQPPZ010001808.1, read on the forward strand.
CATGTTTTAAGATAATCTTATGTCTCCTCCCTCAAGTGTCACTATGGATTTCTCAACGCTACCATAAACCACTATAATAATTTGTTCCCTCACTAAATACGCTATAGATACTCCTCCTTCATCACCTCTTAAACATTCTTCTCATCCCCAAACTTCTCTCATTATTCAATATTATTCTCATTTCCTCAACCTTCATTGCCACATTATTTTCCCCTTTCTCAAATTTATTCTTTTTCTCATTCTTCCCCCCTTCCTCAACCTCATTTTTCTCCTAATTATTCTTCCTCACCTTTAACCTTCATTTTGTTATTATTTATCTCCTCCTCTTCAAACTAATTTTGTGACTGGGGGATTTGACACTCCTTCAAACCAAATCTATGTCTAGGGGGGTGAAAACTCCTTCCAAACTTAATTTTTTTACTTTCAATATATTCATTATAATACCACCAATCATTCACTCTCATACCTTATTATTTTTTGCATTGTATTTATGAAACACATTTACACATAAATACACTCAAGCATATATCATGCTAATTTGATTCCCTTTTTGTATGTGTGGATACATGTTTCCTTGATACTGATTGGCATAATTAATCAATGATATATAGATGGTGTTTTTTATCCCCATCTATGTGTATTACATGTTTCTATCGCATGCCTCCTTATCAATTTTTTACATGTCTTTTTTTCATTTGTCATGTTGTCTTATTAACCTTATTGCACATAAACATATCCTTTGTCTTTTGTAATTTATTTGTAAACATGCACTCATTATCCCAATTTTCGTGATGTCTTGTTCAATCATTTGCTTAGTTTACTTGGAAATAGAAATATTTTCTATTATTCAACCATTCCTAGTTTATTCAATCACCCTTTGTCAAACATCATCATGTTCTACTATGATCTTAGGCTTCCCCTAATTGACTTGTTTTCCTTCAATCACACATCACATAGTTATTAAATTTTGAGTTTAGGAAAGACAACACCATGAGTAGTATTTCAATAAAGCAATTTTTTTCTCTCTCAACCTATCATTTGCATAATTCAAACCTAAGGACACAACAAGCAAGTTAAAAATAAAAATAAAAATACCAATAAAATGAGAAAAAGAGATCCAAATATTGGTCCCCTCAGGTATTTTAGGTTCCTCCACTAGGGCTATAAATGCCTAGCTAGAAATAGAGATATGTTGAAGGATTATAGGACTAACCTTGATTAGGTCTATAGAGACCTACCTCGCAGTGGAGTATGTCTTCTAAGTGGCAATATGTCTATCGCATTAACAATATTCTTTTGTATAGACCCTTATGTGCTTGCAAATGAGCTAGCTTATATTGGCTTGAGTCACAATTGGTTAGTCCAACCTTACTCAAAATAGAAAATGAACCTCATTGCACACACTTCAATCCATGATAGGCTTGATATTATTCAAGATGGTCTAGATTTTTATGGGATATTGACTAACCATTAGATGAGTTTGATTGTTGAAACTAGGGTGTTTTAATTTCCTAATATTCTTATAGCATCCAAAAACCCTCAAATATATGGGAAAAAATCATCTTGGCTAGCCTTAATTTATTGTCAATATATCCTAAGTATTGATCCATGTCATGAATCATTGGTCATTGTGCAATGTTTATATAATTATAAAATTATCCATTTATATTTTATCTTATTTTATATGTTCTCATCATGTACATGCATCTTGTTCATTATATAAATCCTACCTTGCTATTATTTTTATATTTAATTTTTTGTCTCCACTACATTTTCATTATTTAATTAAATTATTTTTATTGTGAAATTCACACACACACATCCAAAAAGTGATTAAACAACCACATTTGAGTCTAAACTATGTAAATCATATAGGAACCATTATACATCATATAAGTATATCAAATCCATGTCATCTAGCATGCCATATCTATATAATCACATACAATCATTAATCATACACATCAAAAAAACTTAACCATATGCATCAGATGATTCATACATACATCACATCATGAAAAACATCATATCATAATCATATATATAAATCATGAAAAGTATATCATAATTATCCATACCTATAAGGCTACATAAAAATTTCCCCTCAGGCTACATCATACCTACATATATCCATGTTGCACTACATACATCATCAGATCTCACCAAAACTACTCTATAAAATTATGAGCAATCTACCACACTTAAAAACATAATCATTCCTACTAATATCTAGGAGTCTCTCCACTCCCCTCCCAACATCTCTACCTCTCATTCCTACTGCTTTGATGTCATATACTAAGTTGATAAATCACTGGCTATGTTGTCTATGATGTTTTTGTGTCTATAAAATGGGTCACTATTGGAGCCATTAATGGTGTACTCCTATAACTTTGTTAATATTGGAAATCTGAGAATGAAAAAATTGATTTGACTTGGAGCATCATCCTATCCTCATACAATAAAATCCTCTTCCTCTTTCTCACCTAGAGAGACCTAAACTCATCCCTAGCTCCCCACAACTATGTAATTTCAGTCTGCAAGACCATCATGTCTCCCCCACACTCTACTACTAATGGATACATCCAAAACTATTAAACCTCCTACTATAATATGTCTCACTCAATAATCACTATGGTGAGCCATCCTTGTAGTGCATATAATCTATAAAGTATCACATAATAGATTCACCTCTATATACATATCTATGGATCTTACTTAATCCTTATGCTTGATGAATTTATGATTTCTTCATTTTTGTATTAATCTAATAATTGTAGCAGTAAAAAATAATAATAGCAATTATAGACACTAAAATTATGTCAATTAGATGATACTACAATGATGCACTCTTATCGACACCATATGGCACCATTGGACAACCCTCAGGGGTTAAATAGGGGTCCTAACCATTTTTGTGAAGGTTTACCCCACTTTTGGAAAGTTTTGGGCCATGTAACCATGTTCGTCCCACCCCAATATGGCCACAGTTCATGGTCATACCATTTAGGTACGACCACCAATGACCATCCTTGGGTGGGATGGCCATGGTATAGACCTCTCAAAAATTCAAGGGTAGGACAAATGGTAATCAAATTCTACCATTTATCCTGCCCAATGACTTATCACATATTGAGGGCCTACCAAAGCCATCATAACCTACAAATTGGAGGCCCAAATTGGAGGCCTCTTCCACCTAATTCTTGGCAAGGGTTTTGACAAGTGGTGGCACCTACCTTGCATACCCCAACTTGCCCCTTTGACCCTGTGGCCCTCTTGGGATATAAATTGGAGTTTTTCCATCCAATTTCAAAGAGAGGTCTTTGCAAAAATTCACCATGAAGTGCTGTCAAGGTTCACTCTCTCATTTTACCCATGTATTTGGCCTTGGAATCTTCATAAATCGAAGGAGTTTCCAAGACATACCCAAATACATAAATCCATTTCAAAACCCATCCATTTATATGAGTTAGATTACCCAATTTGATGACAACACCTTTAAGAGTATTTTGGACTAGATCCCAATAGAATTGGTGGTAAAAACCACCACGTTTGGTGGTCGTCCTTACATGGGATGGTTAACAATACTAATTGGAACACCTAAGGATGGCCATGAATTGACATATAATTTTGAGTCAATTGTAGTGTAGATCATTTCTAAATTTGTTTACATACATAATTCTAGAATTTATTGAGATTTGGAGAATATTTGGACCTTTAATTAGGGTTTTTGTGATGATAATCCCAATTGGAACACCCAAGAACAACCATGGGTTCTACTTGGAATTTCATTTCAATTACTACATAAATCATTCCTAAAGTAGATAATATACATTATGCTAAGTTTTGGTACAATTTGGAGTAGTTTTGCATCACCTATTGCACTTTTTGTATTCAATGTTGCATGCACCTTTATGATTTCATATTAATCCACACATGATATTAATCAATTTTAGTTTCTTGTATGTAGATCCAAGTATTCTATCCCTTAAGGAAGGAGTTACAAGTTTTAACATGGATAGATCATTGAAGCGATAGCAAAATCTTGCTCTTAAATCATGAGTGTGAGGAAGACACTGAAAGCATACCTTGAGTTTCTGAAAGGATTGGATCCTTTGACATTGTAACGAGTTATATCAATTGAGAGCCCTCAAGGGGATGTTTTGTAACTGTATATTTTCCAAATGCAATAAAATAAAGAGAACCACCCATTTATTTGTCATTATGCTTACTTTAATGTATTTTTCAGTGCTTAAATAGATAGGTGTTTTTCACTTCCCTTTGCTAGATGCATCATTTTTTCTGCTCTACAGTGGTGATCATGGTGGGAACCCTATCCCATTTCATTTATGCATGTTTTGACTCAGTTTTTGTCCTTTGAATGTTGTAGGTTTTGGCTTTTTTGGATTGAAATGGCCCTTGAATCCCTAATTGGAACACTTAGGAACGGCCACATCAATCGTCCCACCTAGGGATGACCACTAAATTTTTAGTCGTCCCAACTTGGGATGGCCCCCAAATTTTTAGCTGTCCCACCCTGGCACGACCACAAAATATAGGGTTTTCAACTCAAATTTATAGAAATAGCAGCATTCTAGGCTTTTAAGGTATGCATCCAAACCTTGACTTTGCACTAATACTATTAAGAAAAGGTTAAATTTAGCTTATCATGTCCTCTCATTGTTTATTGAAAGGTAGATTTCACTTTTTCTAAATTTCAAAACCCAAAAAGAAGAAAAAAAGGAAAGAACGGTTTAAGTATGCATTTGAATATTCTAATTGCTTGCAACCTACCTAACGACTAGGTTGACATATAGGATATGCATTTTGTAGGTTCCTTATTCATGCAAATATTTTTGAAAGTGAAATATTCTTTGTGCATTTATTGAAGTATCATTGATTGCTCTTTTGTTTTAGTTTTTGTAAGTATAAAAGGAATCACACACACCACGTCATATTTTAATATTAGTGAGTTAGAATTTCATCCCCAACCATTTATAGAGACCAACGATGGTGGGATTCATATCCACCCATTGGATCACATTATACGAACCTTATTTTTGGCCAAATTTGGCTCTAAGAACCATCTTAGCCATGTAAAATAACACACACTTCTCTTTAGAGGGTGTATCACTACCCACGGTCAATATGGGTGAGGACTGGTAAGACCTGTACTCCCTGATTGGGTATGGGCTTCATCTCCATACTTTTTTTGGTTTATGTGACTGTACTTTCATTACTGATTATTGAGTTGTGAGCATACAGGTGAAATCCTTTAAAAAAAATGAGAATTACATCAACAATATTCAAACATGTGAAAATATCTCTTCGCAAAATAACAAATAAAAAATACACCAAATAATTTTAGGAACACATAAATCTTTAAAAGAGATAAAAACTTACATTATTGTGTGTTTCTATTTTTATGTGTTGAATCATTAAAATTTGTAAGGGTAGGGTTTAGAAGGAAGTAGTTATGGTATGCAGCTACAGCCAAGCCCACTCAATGGCTGACGCTATGAAGAGTAGGCAAGGAGACATAGACCATCTCTGATTTGACCCCAAGGATATGATTATACCTCCTTTACAGTCTCCTAATAGCCCAAGTCCTAGAATGTAAAATAAAAACCTAGCCTACAAGGGACCCCTACGCAATATACCCCTACAGGCTTTGGTCCTAATCAGGGAACTTAATTTCCAAATATAGAAATTTCACATGCCTTATTTCAAGAACAGAAACCACACATTAAGGTGCAAAAACACAGAGAAATACCATACATTCATGTGCCTGATCGATCCTCCTTGCACACCTACATACAATATCAATACTATTCACCATAGGTAGGGCCAAATGATCACAATACACCCTTAAATTACCCTAATAGATCTCAACAGTATAAGTACCAATATGAGTATGATACTCATCACCCTAGGCAAGCCAACTTTACCCTTCCCTTCCTCACTGATGAAGGAAGACATGAGAAAAGTCTTGATTATCCTCATTTGAATTATTCCATGCAAGCATGATGTGATTTTATGCTAGCTAAGTATAAAGAACATCAGTTTAGAAGTGAGCCTTACATGACCTCTCTCAATAGAGGGGATCTTGTAGTTGATTTTTTAGATCCTCCTGGACAAGATAGGCATCATGGCAATAGTTTTTGGTCTCATAGACCTCATATAGATGAGTAGATAAACCAAGTTGTCAAAAGGTATGCTGACCACCAAGCTCAATTCAATCAACTTCAACTAGATAAATAAGGTTTGGATTGTCAGCATAAGTTAGAAAAACAAAGGATTGAATAGCAAATTCAAGAGACCTTACACAATGGGGTTCCTACCACAAGTACTCATAGACAAGGGATTCATCAAGAGAAACCTACTTTCAATAAAAATAGGCTTCCTAGGCCTAACTAAATGTTGCCTCCTCGACCTCCTAGGCCTAATAGGGACTTACCTACTAGGCCAAGCATAGATCACCTTCAACGAGCATTTGTTCCTCCTTGTAGGCCAATTCAAAAAATACCTTACGATATCTATGATGATTTGGAACCAAAAGATGAATTCCTAGAAGCACCTTATGGAGGTATAGTTGATGACAATTAACCACCATGCCATATACTTGATATTCCTCACCCTCCCCCATGGGGCCAAAGTAAAGAAGAGGATATTAAATCCTATAATGTGTATAAAGTATTACTTGAATGCATAGAAACCATAGAGAGCAACATAATCGGGTCTGGGTTTCAAAATCCCACTTTGCACTAGCTACGCAGTCAACTACTTCATCCATCTATACCTTCCCCTCCATACCCAGAGCATTTCTAAATGCCCAATTTGGATAGATTTAAAGGAGAGGAAGATGCACAGGAGCACATCACTAAGTTCATGAACCAGTGCTTCAGTATCCAAGATAATGATGCCTTGCTCTTGAGAATATTTTTTATTACCCTCTCTAGCCCAGTCATAGAGTGGTACAATCAACTTCCAATGCACAACATTCATAGATTTGAGCAATTTGCAGATGCATTTATTGAATGTTTCACCTTTAACACTAAGCAAAAGATAACTTTAACAGACCTCATAGGGTTGAAGCAGTATGAATATGAGTCAATCATAGACTATGGTAATAGGTGGTGAATGCTTCTTGCTAAGATACCATACCTACTACCAGTGTTTGAGTTGAATTGAATATTTTCTGAGAGTTTTTTAAAGATTTTTCATTATTGTTATAACTCCAATAATATAAAACTCTTGAAGATGCTCTAGTGTAGGCTAGAAAAATAGAAGAAATTAAAATTCAAGGGGGGGAAATTGCAAAACCTTACAAAAAGGAGTGGAATAAGAATCCAAAAGGTAATTTGACATAATAGAAGCTGGCAGTAGTTAACCAATTTAACATCAATGTTCTAGGGCCTATGCAATCAATGCCACCTTAGAAGACAAATTATCAGGCCCAACCTCCTCCTGCAAGTTACAAAAACAACACTCAAGTGAATCAACGATAAAATTAGCAATTTCACCCCAAGAGATAATTTATTCCCTTCGCTGAGTCTATGGAATCCCTATTCGATCATCTATGTGTGTCCAAAGCGATTACTCTACCTGAGATATGGCCTATAGATCTGAGTACGAGTAAAAAAAAGCCTATGGGACGTCATGAAGACCTATATTGTAAGTACCATAAGCATATTGGACATGACATGCAAACATGCTATGATTTCCAAAACCTAGTACAAGACATGATCAAGAGGAATGACCTTTAAGTTGATAACCTTCTTGTGAAAAATAATCAACAAATGGATGTTTTTAAAGACACATTGCCCACTCATGAAGTGCAGGAAAATTAGGCCAAATAGGTAAATGAGGTCCATATGACACCCCCTCAACAAGGGTTCATCAAGATGGTTAGCATTGTGATAAGGAATAAATATTATCCAAATCAAGTTGCACCACCTGTAGCTTCAAATGATATTTTCTCAATGACATAACCTCCACCACCACTAGTGCAAAGCCTTACACCTCATCGAGTGGTTACAATGAAAGGGAAGCTTTCTCAAATATTATGAACAACATTGGCTAGACTCTTTATATTTGAGCTTATTTAATAGTCTCCACCTCATTGAGAAGCTCTTATGGAGATACTTAGGTCGATCGAACTGCAACCCTAGGAGTCTAACTCATTTATCAATTTTGTGGGGCATGTTCAGTAGTGTAAATATCCAGTGATCACATTTCGTGAACATGAACTCAAATCGATAACAAATGATGTGGTTGATCCTCCCTTACACATAATTACATGTGTAAATGGAACACCTTATAAAAGAGTTTTTATTGACACTAGTTCTTCAAGCAACATCATCACCACAAATGCTCTCAAAAATTCTAGGTCTTCCAGCATTCTACATTGTTGCATCCATAAATACCCTCCAAGCATTCAATGATACCATATGCTCAATGGTTTGCACTATAGTCTTACCTATCCAAGTGGGACGCAAAACTATACCAACATTGTGTCACATCTTGGAGGGCGTAATGGCCTATAATATATTTCTAGGTAGACCTTGGATTAGGGATATGAAGTGTGTATTATCCATAGCTCGCCAATGTTTAAAGTATAATCATGAAGGGCAAGTACACGTTGTCTCTATAGACCTTGAGCCCTTCAAATACTGCAACTTGGTGCAACAAATCCATGAGTCAACCTTACCATCAACTCATGTGGACTTTCAATTGAATACATCCATTTAAGATCTAACTCCTTCACCCACCCTGTATTAATACATTACCATATTATTCCATACAATCATCATCATTGGAACCTTCATAAACACCTTCGTCATTGTCCAATTATCTGCAGAGTAACATGTCAAAGAGGCCTATTGATGAGATCCCTCTAATCATATCCACCATTTCCACAAAAGAGATTCCTAGTCTAGCAGACAAAGAAACATCTCATGAGGTAAGCATTGAATCATATCAAGTCATGAGGTAAGCATTGAATCATATCAAGCCTCGCTTCCATATCCTCCATCCTCACCATCCTAGGTTACAATCCATTTGGCTAGTACAGTTTTAGGAGAATACCTAGTGAGGAACATCATAATTGTTCCAACCATGGAGACAATACAAAATATGGGACAACCTTGTCTTCCCATAGGTACCATCGTACCTATAGGTATACCTCCCAATAAAATGAATTTCATACATGGGGTATTGAATATGGAACATAACCATCTCCTCAGCAAGAAGAAGATGAAGAACCCTTTTCTAAGGATATCAATTATATGTCCAATCCCGACTATGCTTTATGATATCTCCATCACTGCCATTGGCATAGCTATGGTTTGGGGTTGTACGAACAAGGTACTCATGTTCCTTGTCAGTCGTAAGATCAATTACCATATGATAAATCTAGCTTAGTACATAACAGTCATGTGCCTCTCAATGTCCTCACAGAGAGTTTAGATCACCTATGTTTGAACTATAGGGATGATATTGCACACAATCCTTACACTAATCCTAATCATATCCACTCTTTGGGGATTATTTTACCATAAATATGATATATCAAGAGATATATCATTATTTCACCCAATCCTATGAATAATGTGAAGGTTCGTATACCCTTCCATTTGATAATAAGGAAGAGGATCAAGGTCCCACTAAGGAATGGATAACTGATGATGAATCATATTATGACATAGCACTTATTAACTACCCTATTTTAGATGAGGAATACAAGAAGGTCATCCCATTGGATGACGAAGAAGAATTCTATCTACATATGTTCCTAGTACAACATCCCATCTAGCAACAACTTTTTCCACTAAAAAAGCAAGCTCGTCGACTTCCACATAGACCACCACCAATCATTCCACCTCCATCACAACCACCCCCATGAGTCTTGTGATAATATTTTGTCACTAGACTCAACCACCCATCCAATTGAGATCATCCATCCATTAATATGATTTTTAGAGATCTTACTGCACCTTTGCATGATCCGAATAACACATTAAAGCCATTGCACCTTGTCCTTGAGGTAATTGAATTTTATTGAGGAGATTCTCCCCCATCTCTATCAGAGTACTAGCCTTGTGATAAAATTTTACAACCATTTCATTTTTTTCCAATATATACTCAAAATGTCTTTCACATTGAGGTTGAGCATGATTTTCCAATTAAGGACATAAACCTAACTGATGAAATTCATTTGATTTGTACTCCACACTAGTTGCAAGAGGGATCTCATATGTCAATTGAACTAACAATTGATAGGGATATAGGTACAGATCCTGAGAATTCCCAACTCATCAATTTAGGGGAAGGCTTATCCCTTACTAAACAAACTAAGTATACAAATCTTATTAAATAGAAGAATAAATCTTTTGCATGGTCCTATAAATATATGTGAGGACTAGATACCAATTTAGTCACACATAATCTTACGATTGACCCAAATGCAAAACCGATCAAGAAAAAGTTGTACAAAATGCATCCAATAGTAGTGTTGAGTGGTAGTTTTTCCCAATTGCAAAACCACACTCACCCTTAGGATTTCGATCACAAAACCCTCTCTTGCAAAGAAGTTAAAATAGAACAACTTCTCCAATGTTTTGCCATGTAAGCATTGCAAATGTGTATTAGTAATCTTGTAAAGATGTGTTAAATGAGTGCTAGGAATACCTTAGTGATTTGTAAGTAACTGTTAACAAGGGGTCTGTGTTGGTTTATTTTATCATGTTATACAAATGATTGTTCATGAAACTTAAAAGAAAACAGAAATATGATTGGCCCTCATATGACCACGATGAAAGCCTTAGTTCCTTTTGTCTTGGAGTGCTTTTAGATAGCTTTTATCTTCTTTTGATTAAGTAGATTTTAAACAAGTTTTTATCTTGCATTAAACCCTACTTTGAACATGAAAATGAAGATTAAAATCTATCTATGAATGTGAATCTTGAATGATGAAAGGATTCATTTATTATTGCTTTGATGAAGAAAATAAAAGGAAATAAATATGCATCCCTAACTATAAAAAGTAATGGCCTTAAAATGTCATTGTAAATTATCCCTCTTTAATGAAATCATAATTTTCATAAAGAAGAAATAATTTAATGTTTTAAAACAAAAGCCTTTGATATAATGTATAAATTGCCTCTCTTTAATGAAATCAGAATTTTCATAAATAGAAGCAAATTTATTGCTTCGAAAACGATGGCCTAAAAAATGCCATATAAACTACCCCTTTAATGAAATTGCAATTTTTATAAAGGGAAGTTCATTTATTGCTTGCAAATATAAATGCAAAGCTGAAAATTTTGATTTGCCCTCAAAACAACAAATAATGAAAAATTCTAAAATTATAAAAATCATTATAAAAATAACAATTTTCAATAATTTTTATAAATTTGAAATGTTTCGGAATGGGAACGAAATTATTTCGAATGGAATATTGAAGCTCATTCTTCACATACGTGCAATTATTTTTGGAGTTTTAATTTTTTTCAATTTTTATTTTAATTTTTGAGTTTTAAAAAAAATCTACAAAAGAGAAGGGTTATAGAAAAATAAAATGAAATAAAATTTGAAATGTAAATGCAAACACAATACGTCATCATGCTTCCCTACCTTACAAAACCAAAGATGTGAGAAAACTCTACATTCAACCTAGTTTATCAGAACCTGCATTTGCACAACTTAGAATAACCTAAGTGGGAGCTTCTAAGGATAGAAAAATAATTTTTTTGTTTCGAAGTATTCAACAATGCAACCATGAAATGCATTAAATATTTTTGACAAACCTAAAAACAGAAAAGGAGAAAAATAAGCATTAAATCTAGACATGCAGAAATAATATCCTTCTTTCTTGCTAACAAGGTGCAAGTTTTCGGATTCATTTGCATTAAATCTATCAAAAAATATTCATTTACATCTAATTCCAGCATGTGGCTTCCATTGCCAAACAATCCAACCTTGACCTACAAAAATGTTCAGCCCCTTGGCCTGAACAAAATTCCAACCCTTGTGCTCTGTTTGAACACTGTATTTGAAAACTCCTCAAAAAACCTTTCATCTCTCTCCCTTTGGCTTCTTTGATGGTGAAATCCTTTCACTTTCTTTTCTGTTGTCATTTCATTTCCTTTCGTTTACTTCCAAACGTCTTTTTGGTCTTCTTACAATGACATGTCTATATTTTGTTTCATAACATCTCTAGGTTTTGAAATGTTTATTTCTTTTATTGAAGGTAACATGAATGTCCTCTGTTACATGCCATGTGTTTAAATAAACAATTATTCTCCCTTTTATTAAATAACATTCTTCAATAAGGTACATCCTCCACTCTAATATTTTTTATGACATCCTATACTAAAATTATTACCTCCACTATTTCTTGACAGGGTTATGCATAAGTGTGAAATATCGTAAATTGGCTCTATTTAGGATTTTTTAAATTTTGAAAAGGCTAATTTTGGATCCTTTCACTGGGGCCCATTCACCCGAAATTTACGAGGTGAAAGTTTTTTTGGGTTAAATTCTTCTGCCATTGATAATCATGAAGCTAATTTTATTTTAATTCACCGACCTCAAATTACATATAATTTTGACTTTCCCACCCAATTCACCTTCAAATTATAAATGATTTTATATTTCCTGCCCAAATCGCCATCAAATTATAAATAATTTTATTTTTCCTGTCCAAATTGCCTCATATACTACCCGTATATATACTGTACTGGGTACCGATAAACATACATAAAAAATACTCTAACTCGAAAATAGCTTTGAAAAAATGAAAAACTTGAGAAGGTTGCAGAGGAGTGTCTATCAAAATAAGTTGATCGATTTCAGAGTAGTATCGATCGGTGCAGGATGATTGGTATAAGTCGATCGGTTGTAGATTCGTGTTTGTTGGTATAAGATGATCGATTGTAGAGCCTTGTCTGTCAGTGTAATTCGATCGGTTGTAGAGCTATGTCTATCGGTATAAGTCGATCCCTTGTAGAGTCATGTCTATCGGTGTAAGCCGATCGATTGTAGATCCGTGTATGTCGGTATAAGCCAATTTATTGCAGAGTCGTGTCTGTCAGCATAAGACGATCAGTTACAGAGCCGTGTCTATCGACATAATTCGATCAGTTGAAAATGCGTGTCTATCAATTACAGAGGTGTAGATTTGCATTAGCCTATCAGTTGCAGGGATTGTCGATCGACATTTGTCTATTGGTTGTAGAGGTATCGATCGGCATTAGTCAGTCAGTTGCAGAACTATGTTGATCGACATTAGTCGATCGGTTGCAGAGGTGTCGATCAACATTCGTCTATCGATTGTAGGGACTGTCGATAGTCATACCTACAACCGATCAGTATTCCTACATTCGATGTGCATGTCTGCAGCCTATCAACATGCCTGCAGCCGATCGACATGCCTGCAACCGATCGGTATGCTATCGATCGTCATATTGGCCTAAAGTCTTTCATATCGATCTAACATTTTTAAGTATATTGTACATTTTTTATATTTTGCAAACCAATATTCATAGCCCCCAACACAGAAAAAATTGCCACGGTTTGAAAATTTTTGGAGACAAATTAATGAAATTCACCATGATTTGAAATTTTTTGGAGACAAATAAATGCAATTCACCATGTATACTTCTACAAATTTCGTCGGGATTCCAAGACAATTCACCTTGATTATATAAATAGATTTCAGGGTAGACCTCTTATGCATAATCCTATTTCTTGATATGAAGGTTAGTTGCCAAAATTTGAAATTGACCATCTAATTAGATGTCTTCATGTCATTTTATCTCTTCCTCAGGTGAAATGCAATAACCCTCTAACTTATCCTTAAAAATAAATGTATTTCCTTATTTTTTAAACAAAATGAATCCCCCCTTTAACATCTCGTTTTCGTGCCACTATGGCTATTCAATCCCATCGAGCACCTATGGGGGAGGTCAAGTCCTCGTATTAGTCATGTTACTACCCGGACTACTTGAGGAAATTGCACTATCTTGTCATTGAGAAACATGGAGGATGTATTGGTGACGTATGTCTGAGTCAACACCGGGTTATTCTATGCTCTGCACTTTGTTCTCCTTTTCAATACAGCTCCCTCGATAATATTCTTTGCCATCATCACAGATACCTCAACCGCTGCCTACTTCGACTTTACCAGTAATTAGATCTTGGTTCTCATCCTTTTCATGCTTATGACAGCAGCTAGGTATGTTAGTGTATGTAGCCATGGGCTGCAATTGGAACCCAATGGATGGTATACACCTGCTAGTCGTACTCGAGGTCATGCGCTAAAATGATCCTCTAAATTCGAAGACATTCATAGACCATACCATATGCCATTTTCATTTGTCTACTAACGTTGCCATGTTTGTGTGATTATATGTTCTTGATCGAGATTACTTATTTATGTTACACTGTACTTCATTTTAGATTTCAATGTGTATCCATGCGATTGGACCTGTCTACATCCTAACATCTCCTATGCTACCACGTTAGCTCGTGTATTCTTTGAATAGCCATGAATATTTGCCATTCAAAACACTGCCCATGTGTTTATTTTTCTTAACTGCTACTCATCTAAATTTAGCTATTTTTTAGCTGTGTTATGCCTGATATCTGCTTCACCCATCATGTCAATGGTCTTTGACTATGGGCTCATCGAGATACATCTGTTCATAGTTCAAAACTCTCCCAACATCCTCAATATCGTGACATGGTCTCCACATGGACAAATCAAGATCTTAGAAATTGCATTCAATCACTGAAGGGCTTTCTTAACTAGCCTTGAACATCTTGGCATCATGAGAGTGATCCCCAGTTCATGCTTTCTTTGAGTACAATTGGAATTTCGTTTCACTTTAATACCTCTTCTAACATCTTCATCCCTCTCTGATGACTGAATATCGACCATAACCCAATTGTTGCTATTTCTGGAGACTGCCTCTATCCATCGTATCTACCATCGAATCCCAACTACCTTCGACGTTGTGCATTGCTACTCTTCTACACTGCACTATCAACACTACATAAATGCATCTTCACTAGTTCCACAATCCATCTGAGATATTGCTACTGTTCATCTCCTACACCCAAAATCTCAGACATAATCGACGCTACCAACCAACTTTCATTTCTCTTCGATTTCACCCATAATTTGTCCTACGACCTTGATTTATGCCAACTATCCACCATGGAGTCCACCTCGCGTCTTCATCACGGTGTAACACTTCTATGTTGGAATTTCATTCCACTTTAATTCCTCTTCTGAACATCATCGATATGTTCTGGTCTATTTTGGCCACTACCATCCTGGTCATCTATGTTTGCGGGTGTCCCTATTCACTATCAAACCTCTGCTTTGACATAGTCCAGGTTGTCACTTCGACATCACTATTGCCTCAGTACCTGCATGAAAGTAAAAACATTAGAACATTGAGGTTTAAAATTTAAGATTTTAATAAATCATTCAAACTTTAAGCTTATCCTCCATGAGGATTCTAAAAACAAAAATTTTATTTTTTTATTTCATTACACTTTTATTATATATTTTATTATTATTTACTTTTTATTTATATATATTTTGTTTTATTTTAAATTTGATTATATATATATATATTTAAATGTTTTCTTTTTTTATTTTTTATTTTATTAAAACATGAACTAAACAATCGCTAATGCTTGAACTATAAATACCTTAATAAACAAAAAAAAAATAAATGTCACAACAAATTGACAATAAAATCATCAGCAACAAATTAACAATAAAAATCATCAGCAACAAATTGACAATAAAAATCGTCAAAAAATTGCTAACAACAAATTAACAATAAAAATCGTCAACAACAAATTGACAATAAAAATTGTCAAAAAATTGCTAACAACAAATTAACAATAAAAATCATCAGCAACAAATTGACAATAAAAATAAGAACAAATTAACAATAAAAATCATCAACAACAAATTGACAATAAAAATCATCAAAAAATTGCTAACAACAAATTAACAATAAATAACACAACTAAACAAAGGGACAAGAAACGAAATATTTGAGCAATAAAAATAACAACAATCTTACTAGCCAAAGTAGCAATAAATCAAGCAACCACTTGTCACTAAAATTGCTAGCAAGTATAATCATGTCAACAGTGAGAACCAAATTGCTCAATCATGTCCCATTACTTCAATTTTCTATAAAAACTAAGTGTGTCCCCAAGCTTTGCGGTTAGTTGTGGAATAGCCACAACAAGTAGCCTTAATGGTGAAATATGAATTGCAAAAAATATTAGATTCCAATTTTATTATATCAATTGATTATCTACCATGTGTTTTCAATATAGTACCTATCAAGAAACCTGACGGAAAATTTACATTTGCATCAATTTTTGAGATATAAATAAAGCGAGTCCTAAGGATGAATTCTCTTTGCCAAACATTGATGCACTGGTGGAAACCACAGTAGGCCATGAGATGTTATCCCTAATGGATGGTTTCTCTGGATACAATAAATTTCGTATTAATCTAGAGGACCAAATCAAAATTGTATTCATAATGCCTTGGGGGACATTTTGTTATAAGGTCATGCCTTTCAGCCTTAAAAACACTGGTGCAACCTACCAGTGAGCTATGACTTACATCTTTCATGACTACATGCATAAAAAATTGGAATATTACATAGATGACTTATTGGCTAAGTCTTTACTTCACAATGAGCATATTGATGTATTGCACAAAGTCCTCGATCGCCTCATCAAACACAATGTTAGACTAAATTCCAAGAAGTGTGTCTTCGACGTCACATCTAGAAAACTCTTGGGATTCATAGTCTCTAAATGAGACATAGAGGTTGATCCAAATAAAGTCAAGGTAATCCTTGAAATGCCTCCCCCACTACTATCAAGAAGCTATGTAGTTTTCAAGGAAAGGTTGCATCCATCAAATGCTTCATAGCACAAATGTTGGATAAGTGTTGACCTATGAACAAATTGTTACACAAGGGGTCACATTTAAGTGGGATGACGAGTGTCAAGCCATATTTGAAAATATTAAACAATATCAGGATCTACCACCAGTATTGGCTCCTCCCTGACCAGGAGTGTCATTCTATCTATATATCTTAGATATTGAGCTTGCATTGGACACCATGTTGGCACAAAAGAATGAGTTGCACAAAGAACAGGCTACTTATTGTATTAGCCACACCCTGGTCAATTATGAAATAAATTATGCATACATTAAGAAGTTATGTTTAGTAGTGGTTTTCACCATTGAAAAGCTATGCCATTATATGCTCGATCATACCATGTATGTAGTATCCAAAGAGAATCTATTGTGATATATGATGAGTCGAAATTACCATAATAGTCGCACAATAAAATATATTATGTTGTTGATGAAATTTGACCTCGAATTCATCAAAAAATAATAATTAAAGTTCAGGTCATAGTCTATGAACTCGCAGAGGCTCCCCTTTAGTATAACTAGCCTCTTAGTGTATATCTTCCCGATGATGGAAGTTTTCAAGTATCAGAATCACCTGATCTTGAAGAGCTTGAAGCACAGACTAATATGACTCTATTTTTTGATGGCTCTAAGTGTGAGCAAGGGGTGGCATGGGAATTGTATTTTTCACACCGTAAGGGACTCCAATATCCCTATCATTCAAACTTATTTTCCCATCCACCAACAATAATGTCAAGTGTGAAGCTTTTCTCATAGACCTTCAAATGATAATCATCATAAAAATACTAAGCTAAAAATTTTAGGCTATTCCTTCCTCATAGTGAATCAAGTCAAGAGAATATTCCAATGTAGATGTCCAATCTTGCAAGCCTACAAATCCCTTATGGATAAACTTTTGGAAAAAATTTAATGGTATGCTATTGAGGCACTCCCTCGATCATCTAACCATTTTGCAGATACAATGGCCTCCTTAGGGTCTTTAATCCCACAAAACCCTTCTGATGATATAACAACCATTCAAATGCTATCGTAATATTAGACTAAGTGTGAGGAGCTTCACTCCATGCCAGAAGTCCACATGACTCAAATTGAACCTTCTCATGAATGGTTCTCTCAAATTCACAATTATTTAAATAATGCCACTTGGGAGACTTTATTTTCTCAAACTCCTTTTGATAGCATTACAACGCTATATCTACAAGTTCTATCCCAATCAGCATTTCATGAAATTGAGGCTTCTTCAAAGCAATATTGGTCCATCCAGCTAAAATATTACCTAAATATTGGTAGCATCCCTTCTAGATTGTTGCATACTTCTAAATGCACATTCAAGAAAAAAGTAGTAAAATATGTCTTACTAAGATATAATGTATCATGGAAGCTACGAGGGTATCCTCCTTCATTGCTTAGAGCCTCAAGAGTCAATTTGGACAATCACCCAAGCACACGATGGTACATGTGGTGGCCATTTCAGTAGCATGGCCATTGCAAAATGCATTCTTCACATGGGCTATTATTGACCAAGTTTAGAGAAAAATTGTTGTGCTTATGTTAATAAGTGTGTAATGTGTCAACACCATGCTAATTTGACACACGTATTAGGTCTTATAACTAATTCAATTTGTTTAGTCATTTTTGCAATGGGGGTTTGACTTAAATGGTAAAATCTCACCCTCTTCCTCAGGCCATCATACATTCATCATCACGACCACCAAATATTTAAAAAAAATGGGTGGAAGCGATTCCCCTTACCACTACGACTAGGCCTCGCATTGTGGAGTTCATGTTGCATAATATCATTTGTCATTTTGGTATTCCATCCAAAATAATTTCAAATAATGGTCCACCTTTCAATAATAAAGATGTGTGTGCTTTAATAACTAAATATGACATCCAACACATCTTTTCTATGCCTTATTATCCACAAGCCAACAGGTAAGCTGAGGCATCAAAAAAAATAGTAATTGCAATCTTAAAGAAAACCATTAAGGATAATTACAAAGATTGACATAATAAATTACCTCTTGCCCTTCGGGCCTATCACACTAGTATTTGGACACCCACAGGGGCAACTCTATTTTCACTAGTGTATGGTGTTGAGACTATCATGCCTTTACAATTGGAAATCCTATTGCTATGCATATCCATGCAAAATTTCATCGATGATGATACCATATAGTAGGCTCACCTAGACCAATTAAATTTTCTTTATGGGTGACACGTTAATGCTCTTGAGCACCTACATATTTATCAAGATCAGCTTAAGAAAGCCTATAACATGAAAGTCCATCCTAGATATTTTTAGGTTGGTAACCCTGTTCTAAAAGAGAACCAACAAAATTCTAACTTTTTGCCCTATTTGTGGGATAAATTTATAGCAAAATGGTTAGATCCATACATTATCACTTGTCAAATTGGACCTAAAACTTATCGCTTGGCTTCAATTAAAGGATATGAGGATCATGAACCCTTGAATATCCTCCACCTGTGACCTTTTCATACTTAAATTACCGTTCCCTACTAAAAAGCCCCAAAGCTATCTATAAAACCTTTGGTCACCCAAAAAGCCCCAAAGGTATATATAAATCCTGTGGTCACCCAAAAAAGCCCCAAAAGTATATATAAATCCTTTGGTCACCCAAAAAAAATCCCAAAGTTATATATAAACCTTTTGGTCACCCCAAAAGCCCCAATGACATTCACTAAGCCCATTGGTCAAATGTATATATATTTATCAAAATACCAAAAAATCATTAAAATAACAAAAATACAAAAATATTGCATTACATTGTATTTCATATAGCTACATTATACAA
Source organism: Wollemia nobilis (assembly GCA_028583015.1). Classification (NCBI taxonomy): domain Eukaryota; kingdom Viridiplantae; phylum Streptophyta; class Pinopsida; order Araucariales; family Araucariaceae; genus Wollemia; species Wollemia nobilis. The sequence continues at coordinate 2,239,538 of JAQPPZ010001808.1, forward strand.
TCACTTGAATTACGCATACCCATCATTGCATCTTCTATACACTAGCTATTATTCAAAATTAACTTTGTCAAAAGTTATTATTAACACCCATCTACATTATAATTATCATTTCCATCCACATTTCTCACTTTTTGTATGTGTGTCTGTTTCCATTCACCTAGTCACTTGTTATAAGGTATCATTAGGATTTTCGGTCACTCAACTGTCTCTAGTTTTATTTTCAGATTTTATAGAAAGCTATCCTAATTTTTAGAAGGTAGAGTCATGCTTTGATTGTACCTTGTATACGTCATAATCCCAACACATTTTCACATTAATAAATCCAAGTTTTGCATAAATAAATATGAAACCTACAAATTGGATCGTGTTACCCTAAGAAATTTTTTTACCTCACTCATTCCCCTATGTGAATGGTTCAAAGATGTTGATAATTCACAAAAGGACAAGCTCTTCCCTACCCAAAGCAATAAAAATCCCTTGCCCATGCCAAATCTTGGAAAGTATCCAAAGAGCAAAATAAAAATAAAAAATGGTTTTTTACCATTTTCAAAAAATAGAGAAGCAAAATAAATAGTGGTTCTCACCAATACCAAAATACCTTGCTCACCACTACCAAATTCCTTGCTCACCAAAATAAAAATGAGCAAATCCCTAGAGCAATTCAACAATAAAATAAAATAAGGGAGTACTGAACTTGAATCCTTGGAATTCTTAGCATTTCACAATCATAAGGTGATCCTCATTACAGGTTGGGTGGCATCAAGCCTACCTGGAAATGGCGGTACCCTTATGCATGATGATATGTCTATCACATTAGTGACCTACTTTCGTATAGACCAATGTTCGCTTGTGGATGAGCTATATTTTGGTAGCCTCTATTGCCTAGTGATCTAATATAACTACGTACAAAAATTAGAATCATGATACTCATAGGGTGATCTTCAGTATATATGGGCTACATAAATAATGTTTGGCATTGGCGTAAATTTATGTGTTATCATAGCAATAAACTCACATGCACACACAAGGATATTCTTGGTCATCCTAGAAAATTTATATCTTACCAAAAGGTTTTGCATGGTTAATATGCAAATTTTGAATAGGTCACTAGAGTGTTTGAGTCTCATGAAAATCTCAAAAACATTCTATCACATCTTACTATTCATTCCATTCCATGCCATTTTATCACAAATTTGTTAGTTTAAATTTTCACGATCTATTATATAGTTTTATGATAACGTTAAAATGAATAGATGAATTTTGTACAGTCTACGATGCTAGCATCTAGGGTGTCAAATAGTATTCATAATTCATTATATATATTAAAAAATCCTCCATTTCATTATGCATACACTCATACACATATCATCAAATCACATCATATTATAATACATTCATCCATGATAAGCATCCATAAAAGTATCAGTAAAGCAAACATAAACATTGCATACATCTAATAAAGCAGTAAGAAAAAACATGATGACAATTGAAAAATTTATATATCTATATATAGGGCAAAAAGATACATCATAATCCAAAAAATGCATTCAGGCTACAATCAAGTGGATCCATAGACCTCATGCGTGACTCAAAATCCATGGTCACACAAGACTAACACCATGACTCTCACCCCCACCCTCAGTCGGTGCTCATTTAGATCTTACATATCTTCTCTCCTTGGCTTTATCTTCTCTCCTCATGGATCTAGGATCACCCATACTCAAATTACTATCCTATACCACTCCTACTCTATTGGGACCCACTAGTAGAAGAGCGAATTGGTAAGCACCCTCTAAGATACACTATTTCATCCTTCAAATCCTATGTGTATGATGTATCCTCTCAAGAGTGATCCTGGTTGTCACTCAGTAAGGTCTAGAGCTATGTAATATCCTCCTGTAGCCTAGCTACCTTATCCCTGCTAGACGTCTCATAGCTCCTTGCTCTAACCTATAACTGGAGAGCAGCTAACTCTACTACCTACCTATCAATATCTTCCTATGCTATCTTCGCATGTACCTATAGGAGAGTCCTCTACTATATGTACTTCCTCCACTCTTGTCTCCCTATGATTAGCTTACCCTATAGCTCAACAATGGTGGCATCCCATGTTGCCAATTGTGCATGCACTCCCTACTCATCAAAGTCATCCTCAACATAATCATCCTGTTGATCCTTCATATCTAGGGTATCCATCCACTCATAATCTACCCAATGATGCACATATCTCTCATCTAAGTCTATATCCTCCTCATTTGGAGCCTCCTAATATCCCTCATCTACAACCTCTCCTTGAGCCTCCTCAATCACTATAGTTTTACCACCCATAGAGGTCCCTCACCCCACAACTAGCATGTCACCCACCAAGAGTCATACTCTAATGTGGTCTTCACATCATCCAACTCAAATATACCCTTTGTAGGATCTATCTCCTCTCAATATATCTCTACTATAGGCCAAGTAAGTGTCCTCTCATACCCATGGCATCTATAGATCACTAGCTCACTAGGAAACCCTTGGCATAGTCCAAAATTCCCCATCACTGGAGCATATGGGAAATACTCTCACTCGATCCTATGTCAATCAACTAACCATCTCCATTGCCATACCTAGTGAAGCTACACCTTAACCTCAAGCCATGTTGAACAATCCTTGTATGGTCTCTAGATAACCTCCTCTACCCTAAGACATGCAAAAGACTATGCATAGTGATCAATAATGCCTGCATAGGGATGGCTTCGATCCCTCTCCTAGTCCTACTACCATAGGATCTCATAGCCTATCTCCACATCTACAAGTTTTTCCCATATTGTCCAAGGTAGTACCCATGGTTGATCCACAATAATGTGTTATCATCCCCACACTTGCAGTAGAAAACTACATTCCAATCCTTTCTTATTATGGCAATAGATCTCACATATCTCATAATAAAGTTGTGCCAACAACATCATGCCCTAATCCATCACTAATGGCCTCTCTATGGTGCACTCCATAAGTAAAAACACCAACTCCAAAATATTCCAGGGGAACCTGGCTCCTGATGAGTCTGGTAGCAACATGTTGGAGATAAGCATCATCAATAAGGTATGTATCATAGTCAAAATCTTTGCCTTATACCATAGATACACTAAGATGCATCCGCTAGGCAAGTCTCAACTACCTCACGCTAGTCCTCTCTAAAGTATCTCTACAAAATTATATCTCTAAGATCTCGATGACTAGATATAATCGAACACCCCTCTATTAGAATGCACAAAATCTAGTAGATATCCTCTAACATTATTGTCATCTTCCTAGTCGATAACTGGAAGGTGTTGGTGTGAGAGTCCCATAGATCTATCAAATTTGTTACATAGGCTCTATCTCCTAGCACTATCTCTAACCATATCACTTGCTTGAGACCAATGGCATCAAGCCATTTCCAGTCATCCTCTATCAGTAAGTCCCTAGTAGTCTAAAAAAAGAGTCAAAAATTGATATCTACTCTTGATCACCTAATAGAGGCAAGCAAGCTTAACAAAAATGTAACAAAAATGCATCAAAATTATCCAAAAATAGGAAAAAAATCTCAAACAAGGGACCTTTTCCCCAAATACATGGTCATCCCACCTAGGGATGACCCCCAAAAATGCTAAAAAATGGCCTTCCTAGCCCCCAAAAATAGGCATAAAACATCATAAAAACACAAAAAAATAGAATAAAATTGCACAAAAACAAAAAATAAAGCACAAATTCCTACATACTATCACTACTGAGGTTCATTTACCAATATTTAGTGTGTTTTGTTGGAAAATACAAAAATAATTACATTTCCAAGTTCAATAAAGTATAGGAGAAAATTCAACCCTTACTGTCTCACGTCGGCTCCATTGCTCGTCGAGTATTGAGGATGGATCATGTTTATTTTAGGATGGTCTCTATAGTGCTTCACTTTGAAAAATCAATCTCCTACTCCTCACCTCTTAGTTTGCCAAGTTAGAAGTGTGCAAATGAACTCATTTTTCCAAATTTGAGCTTAAAAAGGCCTAGAATAAGCATGGTATTCTTGAGGTGTTATGGAAATAAAATTGGTATATTTTCCCACCTAGGATGACCACCAAAAAAACCCACAAATATAAATGAAAAAGAAAATAAAATGGCCTAAAAACCACCAAAAGCAGGTCAAAATTGATAAAATTCACAAAGGATCAATATTAAACCCAAATTGTTCATTGATGAATTGAAAAGTCTCTAATTCAATCCCCAATAAGGCCATTGTGGTTGGAATGCTCCATGGGAATGAAGTATTTAGTTCTGTTCTTCCATGAAGTATCAACAAAACCATCAAAATCCTAGCAAAATTGATAAATTTTACAATGGGTAAAGCTGAAGGAATCCCAATCAAGTCATATTGGTCAAGAAACTCATCACTTTCATCATTGGTCATGACCTAATTGACTCGATTCTTAAGGGGGTAGTCATAATAATGAATTCATAATCAAAATTAACACTCAAACACTCAAAAGTGTAACATGCATACATTCAAAAGAATCATTACCAAAGATCAATTTCAAGCCTACACTGGGGCATATAATTCAGCATCAATTCAACAAAACAAAGTCTTGGTATCCTTAAAAACCTTAGGACATGTATCCCAAAATAGCTATATAATCCAAATAATGAAGCAAGACCAAGTATACCGTAAGCCCCTAATACTGCCATTATAGTGTGGCTAAATGGTATACCAAAATCAAATCCTTCAATTATGTTAAAAACATGGATTCCAAGAATGTATGCTCTTTCCATTATGAAGGCATCTAAAGTTGGTTATGTTATTGAATAACCTTAATCATTTGATATTTTAGTCATCTATTTTTTTTTTGTGCTCTGTTTCACATAATGCATCCCAAAAAGGGTATCTATAGACACTAAAATAACATCAACCGGATGATATTGCAATGACACACTCCTATATACACCATATGGCCCCATTGGACAACCCTATGGGGTTAAATAGGGGTCCTAACCACTTTTGGGAAGGTTTACCCAACTTTTAAGAAGTTTTGGACCAAGTAGCCATGGTTGTCCCACCCTAAGACAACCACAATTCATGGTCGTCCCATCCATGTATAGCCACCAGCAACCATACCTAGGTGGGATGACCATGGTCCAGGCCCCTCAAAAATTTAAGGGTGGGACAAATGGTAATAAAATTCTACCTTTTATCCCACCCAATGACTTATGACTTATTGAGGGTCTACCAAAGCCATCACAACTTTCAAATTGGAGGTCTCTTCCACCCAACGCATGGTAAGAGTTTTGACAAGTTGCAAAACCTGTATTGCATCCCCCAAATTGTCCCTTTGATATTGTGGTCCTCTTGGACTATAAATTTAAGTCTTTCCAAACAATTCTAGAGAGAGGTATTTGCAAGAATTCACCATGAAGTGCTGTCGAGATTCACTCTCCCCTTTTACCCGTGTATTTACCCTTATAATATTCATCAATCGAAGGAGTTTCAAAGACATATCCAAATACTCTAATCTATTTCAAAACCCATTCATTTCTATGATTTATATTATCAAATTTGATGACAACACCTTTATAAGTATTTTGGACAAGATCCTAGTGGAATTGGTGGTAAAAATCACCAGATTTGGTGGCCATTCCCACCTGGGATGGTTAATAGTCCCAATTGGAACACCCAAGGATGGCCATGAATTGGCATGCAATTTTGAGTCAATTTTAGTGTAGATCATTTCTAAATTAGTTTACATACATCATACTAGAATTTGGTGAGATTTGGAGCAGCTTTGAACCTTCAATTAGGGTTTTTGTGATGACAGACCCAATTGGAACACCCAGGGATGACCATAGGTTTTGCTTGTAATTTCATTTCAATTCCTGCATAAATCATTCCTAAAGTAGACAATGTACATTATGCTAAGTTTTTGTACAATTTGCAGTAGTTTTGTATCATCTATTACACTTTTTGTATTTAATGTTGCATGCATATTTACGATTTCATCTTAATATGCACATGTTATTAATCAATTTTAGTTTCTTGTGTGTAGATCCAGGTATTCTAGTGTTCAAGGAAGGAATTATAAGTTTTAACATGGATATATTATCATAGCGATAATAAAATCCCACTCTTCAATCGTGAGTGTGAGGAAGACATTGAAATCACACCTTGAGTTTCTGAAAGGATTGGATCCTTTGACATTGTAATGAGTTGTATCAATTGAGAGCCCTAAAGGGGACGTTTTGTAACCACATATTTGGAAAATGCAATAATATAAAGAGAACCACCCATTTCTTTCATTTATTTATCATTATGCTTACTTTAATGTCTTTTTGTAGTCCTTAAATAGATAGGTCTTTTCATTTCCCTTTTCTAGGTGTGCCATTTTTTTTTCTCTACAATAATAACCTCAAAAAATGCATTCACACAGTTCAAAGACAAACACCAACTTTATGTGCAAATCCCAAAATGGGTAAAACCAAAATCAAAGAGATTTTAATACTTTTTTATTGGAAAATAATGGATTGATTAAAATCCTTATTGTGGTATTAGAATGCATTCTTCCCTTCTCCTACTCTACTCCCCCTACTCTAATATATTTTTTGCAATTTTGTTATTCCATATAAAGTATGATGCTTAGTTTACTTTTATTTATATCCATTCAACATTTCCACAAAAATGATGAGCATCACAATATCACCCTTAGTTTCAAAGTGTGAAATTTTTTATTTTATTAACATGCAAACTTTACCCAATCCAACACCTTACAAAGTGTGACCATGACACTTTACATAAGTGAGGTCCCAACCAACCTCCAAGACTGCACACAATCCAATGATAATTAAATGTGGCAAGGGTCATAAACATTTAATATGCCACCTTCTACCACCATTTACCACCAAATGGTCATAAACATTTAATATACCACCATTTTTCTTCAAATGACTATAAAAATTTAATATACCACCGTTTATCCTAGGTACACATGCTACTCGTGTGCACCACCTTTGGTTGCATGATTTACAATGCACCATATGATACATTAGACCCCATTAACCACCTAACCACCTAAACGTGGGTAGCTATGCCCAACTTCCAATACCCCCATGTGCAAAATGTGGGAAGACTACTCATTACTCATTAATAGCTCCTAGTTTTGCCTTAGAACTATATTCAAGCTTCGATATCATGGGTTTTTTCCTTGCTTGTTTTAGATCTTGATTTACTCTACAAAACTATTTTAAGCTCCTGATCATGCCTCCCCTATTAGATATTTTTAGTCCCACAAAAGCTTATTAAGTTAGGTGAGTTAATTGCACCTCCACCTGACTCCTTGAAAGCTATTTTTCCTTGCTTAGATATTTCCATTTTGGTTAGATTAGCCATAGCTCCTCTTATCCTTAGTGATTTGTCCACTCATTCTTATCCAAAACCAAATATTCCTTGGATATATCAAACTTATATGAGACTAGATCATCCAACTTAGGCAAAACTAGATATTCTTATCATTCATACAGTAGATAAGCTTAAATAACCTTAGGTTCTCCACATTCACAATAGAGTACATTTGCATGTAGTTGGACAATTCATTATAGAAAGCATTCTTCCCTTACTTTTCCAAAATTTTAAAAGGACCATAATTTGATGGGTATGATTTTCTTCCTAACTCCTTGTAAACTTTTCCTTTCTAAGTATAGCCATACCAAATCTTTCACTTGAAAATCATGAGATACTTTATGCTTATCATAGTGTTCCTTGTATTGTTGTTGAGTTTTCTTTAGCTTGTCTTCTATTTTTTTTTGTATTAGCTAAATATGTTGAAAGCATTTTAGTCCTTTACCTATTTCCAACTCAGAGCTAATTGGGTCTTTCCCACTTTTAAAGGCTCCATAAAAATGTGAGTTTGGATCAAAACCATAACACATCTCAAATGGTGATGACCACGTGGATGAGTGTATTGCCTAGTTGTAGTAGTATTGAACATATCCTAGACTTTCATTCCAAGATTTTGGATTGCAATGATTATATCCCTGTAGCATATGCACCACTATATTTTTGACCACTTATGTTTACCCATCCATTCACGGATAAAATATTGTTGATATTTTTAGCTTGGTGTGCATCATTATCCAAAGTGAATTCCAAAATTTACTAAGGAATCAAGTATCACAATCACTAATGATGCTCTTTCGTAATTGAAGAACACAAGCTTATACTGAGAGGGGGGGTGAACAGTATAAGACCTCTTTTTACTTTTTCCTTTATACTTCAAAATAGTAAAGCAATATACCCAAAGCAATATCAAAGCAATGCACAAAATCATCCACAAAGTGACACCAATTTTAACGTGGTTCACCTAGAATGCCTGGGCTACGTCCACAAAACTTTTCTCTAAAAGTTATCTCAAAGTTCTTTGGGAAACCTTCCCAATTACAATGTTTATGAGCCTCGGCTCAAAGGAGATACCTTCCCCCAATCTGAATTTATGAGCCTCTGCTCAAAGGAGATACCTTCCCCCAATCTGAATTTATGAGCCTCTGCCCAAAGGAGAAACCTTCCCCCAATATGAATTTATGAGCCTCTGCTCAAAGGAGATACCTTCCCCTCTGCTCTGGATATGATCCCTCAGAAGATCAACTGTCTCTACCTCTTGCCAACATGTGGAACTCCTTTCCATCGAAGACCTCCTATCCTCAATGCTTAGCCTAAGAGACCTCTGCCTTCTATGATCACGTCCACAATAGCTCAACAACCTATACCAAACACAGTCAGTCAGTCTAGTACAAGTCTTCCTCTGTCTATCAGATCTGTCCAACTCTTGAACAAATCAATCCTCTATCCACAAGCCTTCTCAAAGACTTGCCAAATCTGTCCTCAGGTTCTCTGATAGAACCAATGTACCTCTGTCCTCAAGTTCTCTGATAGAACTATCAATCTCAACTCACAAGTCCTCTGCTAGGACCTGTCCAAATCTGCTCACAAGTCCCCACCGAAACCTATCCAAAACCTACTCACAAGTCCCCAACGGAACCTGTTCAAAACCTGCTCACAAGTCCCCAACGGAACCTGTCCAAAACAGCTCACAAGTTCACCAAGAAAAAACTTGCTTAGCATGAACCCACAAAGAGAATTGTTAGAGACCCAATGTGATTCATCAACCTCATAGAAGCATAAAGAGAATTGTTAGAGACTCAATATGTTCTATACTTAACTCCCAATCTCAATCTCAAATCTCATAGAAACATAAAGAGAATTGTTAGAGACTCAATATGTTCTATATTTAACTCTCAATATCAATCTTCAACTCAATCTCAAATCTCATAGAAACATAAAGAGAATTGTTAGAGACTCAATATGATCTATACTTAACTCCCAATATCAATCTCAACTCAATCTCAATCTCAAAAGAATAAGATAGATGTAGTATGCTTTTCTCAAGAACATGAAACACAACCCAACAATTGCCAAACATGCAATATCTCATATAACAATGCTACTCATGTTCTTTCCACAACCAATATCTTTTCTCAACCAATTAGGGCTTTAACAACAATGCTTATAGACAAGGTTTAACCAACATCATTCAACTCAACATTAACCTTGAAGCATTCAACCAATCATCACAAGAAAAGGAAACAAGTAGAAATCCTTTTCCCTCCAAAGATATTTGAACAAAACAGCCACCAACACAATATCACCAAATGCAAAGAATAACTTGCTCAAATCAACTCAATGGAGTAAGCCCAATATCATGAATCAAGTAAAGCAATAACTTGATCAAACAACCTCTATGGAAGCAACTCAACCATCAAACTCAAAACAGCCAACCAAGGGTTCCACCAACTCAATGCAAGTAGCTTGACTCACAAATACAAACCCTAGTGCACAAAGCTTCCACTATCTCAAACCAAAAATTATGCATTCATCAAAAACTCTCCTTAAGGATAACAATGCATAAGTAGTCTTCAACAAACCAGAAAATAGGATTTACACCCAATCAAAGAAAACCTAGTTGAAAACCTTTTCACTCCAACCTTATTTCAGAAAACATACACCAATCATACTCATAAGAAGAATGTGCCCATACCTTATTGGAGTAGAAGAAAATTGATCCTTAAATCTGTCACCACACACAACCCTCAAACTTCCAACCAAGTTAGGGTTAGAACCAAGATAAATGAGCATATATAAAAACTTTCCTTAGTACACCTTTTAGCTTCTCTTCTTTTGAAAACAACCACCAAAGAAGTCAAAAACACAACAACCAAAACTTACACCTTATATCTCCATTTTAAACTTTAGCATAGCAAAAGACTAATCTCAAAAATACAACCAAAGAAATATCCCCTTATTTCTCCTATGTCTTTTAAACAATGCTAAACAATGCCAAAAATTATATCAAGAAATTAATCACACCTTAGAATGGCTGCCCTTGAAGAATCCAAAAATCGTGGAATGGCTGCCCTTGACGAATCCAAAAATCGTGGAATGGCTGCCTTTGACGAATCCGAAAAACGCGGCACAAAATACGTTTTAACAAAAACGTGACTTAATCCATGCACAGCTCCCTCCGCGGGAATCGAAACGTAGACCTCCGCCTACGCAAAGCCCAAATGCAGCCTATGCTGCCACTAGCCCACAAGGGGCTAACGAAGTCTAAGACAGACTTCCTACCACTTCAACGAACAAGCACTTCGTAAGTTTTTCAAACGCGAGCTCTCTTCTTCCGCGGCGTCAACGAGCATCGATCGCAGCCAAAAATTAATGCATTCAAAATTCTCAAGAGGAGTTAAACCTTAGGATCCTTCCCATATTTATAGTCCAATCGTGGACTTTAGAACACGTCGGCGATAGAGAAACGTAATTTTGAATTTAATCGAAATTGCTTTCTAAAGGGTTTAAAAACCCTTAATTAATTTTAATAAATTAAGAATAAAAAAGGTTTAAAAACCTTTAAGTATTTTTAATAAATTAAAAATAATTTCTCCCTTAATTAATTAAATAATTAATTAATTAAAACCTTGAAGGGTTTTAAATAATAATTAAATAATAAAGAGAACCTCCATTGGTTTTAATAAAAACCATTTAACTTGGTTTTAATAAAAACCCTATCCAAAAACCTTATCCAATGGAATCTCTCCGGATTCTCTTAAGAATATTCTCTTGGAATATTTCACCTTTGAAGCCAACACATCCTCTTAACATTAATGCCATTTCCTTTTGACATCAATGACAACTCATAGACAAGGAGCTAGGATCTCAAACCCAAAATTGCCAACAATCTCCCCCTTTGTCATTGATGGCAAACCATGCTTCTCAACAACAAAAAACTCAACATAAACAGCTCCCCCTGTCTTGAGGCTCTCCCCCTTACTCAAATCTCTCCCCCTTTGTCATCAATGGCAAAGGGTCACCTTTGGGGCTCGGGACTAAGAATGAGCCTCTTAGCTTAGTCCCTCCCCCACCTCCTGATGAGGTGATTAATTCCGGGGTGGGAGTAAAACTCCCATTAGGCACTGATCATCATCAGCGTCTATAACTTCCTTGTCGGGCCTTCTCTTGAACTCTTTGTCCATATTCCTGTTCCTGTCACTTGTTCTTGTTCTTGTTCTCATCCCTGTTCTTGTCCATGCCTTGATCCTTGGACCTGATCATGCCATTGTTCCTGTTCCTGTATTCTGGAATTTCAGCTCTACATCTGTCTAGCTATGTGACCTTTATTGTTGCACTTATAACAAGTAACAATGTTATTTCTCTACGGTAAACCTGATCTTTGAATCCACCAATTCGACCAAACCTATTTTGGCCAACCCTGTTCGACCAAACAAAACCTTTCGACCAAACCTATTTTGGCCAAACCTGTTATGACCAAATCTGTTCTTGTTATTTGCCTTGCAATAAACTGCCTTGTGCCCAAACTGTTGACAAGAGTAGCAATACCCTTGAAAGTAACTAGCACTTCTAAAGCTGTCATTTACCTTCTTCACTTGAGCCATGCAATGTGAAGCCATGTGACCAAACCTGTGACAAGCAAAACATCTGCCTTGAAACTTTCCTTTATTTGACCTCTTGGGTCCTGAAAACTTCTTCTTCTTCTCATTCTGAATTCTGTTTTCTATTTTTGTGCATCTATCATTCAAGGACTCATGATCTGAAATACTTTCCTCATCAGAACTCTCTTCCTTTTGGAGTCTCTTACTAGACTCTCCAACTTGTTCCTTGTGTGACTTAACAAAACCAAGGCCTGTTTTATCTGTTGTCTTTCTTTGACCTTTGATGAGTGACTTAACCTTTTTGGAGCTATCTTGAAACCTGTAAAGCTTATCCTTGTACTCTTTAGTTTCCTCTTTCAAAGAAGCCATTTTCTGTTCTAACTCACTATACTCAAGAACCTTAGACTCTAACTCATCCTTGAGTTCTTGTGTCTTAGCTATAGAGAAATCAAGATTTTCAATAAGATCATCTCTCTCCATACAACATTCATCTAACTTATCCTTGAGTCTAGCATTCTTCTTTCTTTCCTTTTTCAAAGCACTAAGAGCACTAATAAGTTCACTCTCAAGATCCTTTATTTGATTTCCTTTTGAATCATCAAAGCCATTTTCAGATTTCTTATCACTAGAGGTGCTACCCTTTTCAAAAACCATACATGCATCTTCCTTATAGTTTTCTGAAGCATCCTCATACATACTAGAAACCAAATCATTATTTGTGCAATCATCCTCAAGGTGACCAAAATTTCCACATCTAAGACATTTCATGATAATGAATCTATGTTTCGGTTCTTCCTCTTTTTCTGATATGAACAACATCTCATTTTCATTATCACTTGAAGAACTTTCACTATCACTACTAGAACACTTACTTGCTTTGTCTAGGTAGAAACTCTTCTTGTGCTTGTGAGAATACCTCTTTCCTTGATTGTTGTGCTCATATTTGATCTTTTTGTGATGCTTGTCCTTTTTAGAATCCTTGCTCTTAGAATCCTGTTTATCTTCATCACTTTCATTCTTGGAAACAGTATAGTTAGTAGCATAATGACCAAACTTTCCACAATTGAAACATCTTACATTTTTCATACTTTTGTGCTTTCTAGAGAACTTGCCTTTCTTGTTGTAATATGCCTCTTCATCACTAGAAGACTCATCACTATCTTGAAGTTGTTTACCCTTGGATTCTTTTGTAGCCTTGAAATCTGCCTCTTTCTTGACATCAACCTTCACTTGAGTTCTTAACTCAAATGCTGCAAGTATACTATGGAGCTCATCCTTTTTCAATTTATCCAAATCTTTAGCTTCCTCAATAGCAGAAATATTTTCACTAAATCTATTAGGAAGAGATCTTAAAATCTTATCACAAACATCATTTTCAGCAAGCTCAAGACCTAGGTCTTTCATGGAGTTAACAACCTCATCCATACGAAGCATGTAGTCACTAATATTTTCATCATCATTCATCTTGAGTTGTTCAAACATACCTTTGAAGTGTCTCAACTTGGCCTTTTTGACATTTGTATCACTTGTATGAACCACCTTCAACTGATTCCACATTTCACTAGCTGTCTTGCAGTGAATCACTTTGGTGAGATCTACTTTCTGTAAGCCTTTCAGGATTGCATTCATTGCTTTTGAATTGCTGTGATGTAGGAGCCTTTCTTCTTTAGTATTAGGACCATGTTCAAGAATAGTGTACTCATCTTCAATCACTTCCCAAACCTCATTCCCAAGTGCCATTAGATGAACCTTCATCCTTGCACTCCAAAGACCAAAATCTGACCCATCAAGAATAGGTGTTGCATTGCCACTTGAATGATCCATTGTGTTCTTTACTAGCTTTTCCTTCAAGTTGTTAAACTTTTCGAAGGCACCAGCTCCGATACCAATTGAAGAACACAAGCTTATACTGAGAGGGGGGTGAACAGTATAAGACCTCTTTTTACTTTTTCCTTTATACTTCAAAATAGTAAAGCAATATACCCAAAGCAATATCAAAGCAATGCACAAAATCATCCACAAAGTGACACCAATTTTAACGTGGTTCACCCAGAATGCCTGGGCTACGTCCACAAAACTTTTCTCTAAAAGTTATCTCAAAGTTCTTTGGGAAACCTTCCCAATTACAATGTTTATGAGCCTCGGCTCAAAGGAGATACCTTCCCCCAATCTGAATTTATGAGCCTCTGCTCAAAGGAGATACCTTCCCCCAATATAAATTTATGAGCCTCTGCCCAAAGGAGAAACCTTCCCCCAATCTAAATTTATGAGCCTCTGCTCAAAGGAGATACCTTCCCCTCTGCTCTGGATATGATCCCTCAGAAGATCAACTGTCTCTACCTCTTGCCAGCATGTGGAACTCCTTTCCATCGAAGACCTCCTGTCCTCAATGCTTAGCCTAAGAGACCTCTGCCTTCTATGATCACGTCCACAATAGCTCAGCAACCTGTACCAAACATAGTCAATCGGTCTAGTACAAGTCTTCCTCTATCTGTTAGATCTGTCCAACTCTTGAACAAATCAATCCTCTATCCACAAGCCTTCTCAAAGACTTGCCAAATCTATCCTCAGGTTCTCTGATAGAACCAATGTACCTCTATCCTCAAGTTCTCTGATAGAACTATCAATCTCAGCTCACAAGTCCTCTGCTAGGACCTGTCCAAATCTGCTCACAAGTCCCCACCGAAACCTATCCAAAACCTGCTCACAAGTCCCCAACGGAACCTATCCAAAACCTGCTCACAAGTCCCCAACGGAACCTGTCCAAAACAGCTCACAAGTTCACCAAGAAAAAACTTGCTTAGCATGAACCCACAAAGAGAATTGTTAGAGACCCAATGTGATTCATCAACCTCATAGAAGCATAAAGAGAATTGTTAGAGACTCAATATGTTCTATACTTAACTCCCAATCTCAATCTCAAATCTCATAGAAACATAAAGAGAATTGTTAGAGACTCAATATGTTCTATATTTAACTCTCAATATCAATCTCAAATCTCAATCTCAAATCTCATAGAAACATAAAGAGAATTGTTAGAGACTCAATATGATCTATACTTGACTCCCAATATCAATCTCAACTCAATCTCAATCTCAAAAGAATAAGATAGATGTAGTATGCTTTTCTCAAGAACATGAAACACAACCCAACAATTGCCAAACATGCAATATCTCATATAACAATGCTACTCATGTTCTTTCCACAACCAATATCTTTTCTCAACCAATTAGGGCTTTAACAACAATGCTTATAGACAAGGTTTAACCAACATCATTCAACTCAACATTAACCTTGAAGCATTCAACCAATCATCACAAGAAAAGGAAACAAGTAGAAATCCTTTTCCCTCCAAAGATATTTGAACAAAATAGCCACCAACACAATATCACCAAATGCAAAGAATAACTTGCTCAAATCAACTCAATGGAGTAAGCCCAATATCATGAATCAAGTAAAGCAATAACTTGATCAAACAACCTCTATGGAAGCAACTCAACCATCAAACTCAAAACAGCCAACCAAGGGTTCCACCAACTCAATGCAAGTAGCTTGACTCACAAATACAAACCCTAGTGCACAAAGCTTCCACTATCTCAAACCAGAAATTATGCATTCATCAAAAACTCTCCTTAAGGATAACAATGCATAAGTAGTCTTCAACAAACCAGAAAATAGGATTTACACCCAATCAAAGAAAACCTAGTTGAAAACCTTTTCACTCCAACCTTATTTCAGAAAACATACACCAATCATACTCATAAGAAGAATGTGCCCATACCTTATTGGAGTAGAAGAAAATTGATCCTTAAAGCTGTCACCACACACAACCCTCAAACTTCCAACCAAGTTAGGGTTAGAACCAAGATAAATGAGCATATAAAAACTTTCCTTAGTACACCTTTTAGCTTCTCTTCTTTTGAAAACAACCACCAAAGAAGTCAAAAACACAACAACCAAAACTTACACCTTATATCTCCATTTTAAACTTTAGCATAGCAAAAGACTAATCTCAAAAATACAACCAAAGAAATATCCCCTTATTTCTCCTATGTCTTTTAAACAATGCTAAACAATGCCAAAAATTATATCAAGAAATTAATCACACCTTAGAATGGCTGCCCTTGAAGAATCCAAAAATCGTGGAATGGCTGCCCTTGACGAATCCGAAAATCGTGGAATGGCTGCCTTTGACGAATCCAAAAAACGTGGCACAAAATACGTTTTAACAAAAACGTGACTTAATCCATGCACAGCTCCCTCCGCGGGAATCGAAACGTAGACCTCCGCCTACGCAAAGCCCAAACGCAGCCTATGCTGCCACTAGCCCACAAGGGGCTAACGAAGTCTAAGACAGACTTCCTACCACTTCAACGAACAAGCACTTCGTAAGTTTTTCAAACGCGAGCTCTCTTCTTCCGCGGCGTCAACAGAGCATCGATCGCAGCCAAAAATTAATGCATTCAAAATTCTCAAGAGGAGTTAAACCTTAGGATCCTTCCCATATTTATAGTCCAATCGTGGACTTTAGAACACGTCGACGGTAGAGAAACGTAATTTCGAATTTAATCGAAATTGCTTTCTAAAGGGTTTAAAAACCCTTAATTAATTTTAATAAATTAAGAATAAAAAAGGTTTAAAAACCTTTAAGTATTTTTAATAAATTAAAAATAATTTCTCCCTTAATTAATTAAATAATTAATTAATTAAAACCTTGAAGGGTTTTAAATAATAATTAAATAATAAAGAGAACCTCCATTGGTTTTAATAAAAACCATTTAACTTGGTTTTAATAAAAACCCTATCCAAAAACCTTATCCAATGGAATCTCTCCGGATTCTCTTAAGAAGATTCTCTTGGAATCTTTCACCTTTGAAGCCAACACATCCTCTTAACATTAATGCCATTTCCTTTTGACATCAATGACAACTCATAGACAAGGAGCTAGGATCTCAAACCCAAAATTGCCAACAAGTAATACAAACCGTATAAAATATTCTCAAAGAAAAATTTTGTTATCCCTTCTGTTGTAATAGTCTTCTTGAATGACACAATAGTTTTCATCTTGCAAAATATATTAATTATTACAAATAGATAGTCATTTCCTCTTTGATTGGTTGCAAGCCACCGAATAATTCCATTGAAATGCTTACCCATGGCTGAGTTAGAATTGGTACGGGAGAGTACAACCCTAATTTACGGTTGTTGGGTTTTCTTATGTTGCATTTTGCACATCCATGGATAAATTTGGAAACATCATTTTGCATGTTGGGCCAATAAACATACTCTTTAGATTTTCTATAGTCTTGTGCACACCAAAACGATCAGCAATCAATGAAGTAGGAGCTTCTCTAATTAGCTACAATTTATTATTACCCTTGGAAATACAAAGCTTACCGTATTTGAACAAGTCATTATCCATATTATAGTATTCATTTGATTTACCTTGCATGCCCTACTTTAGCTCCTTGTATGTCTCACAATTCATCATCCTCATCATATTGTCCCTTATATTCCTCAAATGATAAGTTTTGTAACTCCATCACTACATATGAAATATTTAGAGGATATTTGGACAACATATCAACAATATTGTTGGTTTTCCCCTTCTTGTATTTAATTAGGAGATTTAACTCCTATAGAAAATCCATCCGCTTAAAGTGCCTTGATTTTTGTAACTTGCTTTGTGTTTGTAAGTACTTTAATGGCTTATGATCCATATGCACAATTTTTTCTTTACCCAATAGATAATGTTACAATTTCTTCACCACTTCGATCGTTAAGAAAAACCCAGACTACAATTTAGAATGATAACAAATAGGTCTACCTCCTTGATGTAGGATATCTCCCATTCCATATCCAAAAGCATCAATTCTCAAAAATTTTGCAGCAATGACTCCATTTACATATTCTATTTTGGAGTGCAATCAATTGCTTCAACCTCCTTGTCGATTTGAGCACTATCCTTTGTATCTCTTACATTAGAAGCACAAAAGTTCTATTCAAATTCACCAGGTATTTGCCTTGTTGTGTTGTCATAAGTTGAAATATTTTTTGTATCTTTTTAGCATTTACCAGGAACTTAGTACCTTATTTTCTTAGTTTCCATTGATTGAACCTTCTTATGAATAATCCATCTCTTTTCCATATGTATTGCCTACTAAAGATTAATTAAAAATTTTCTAAGGGTACGACATCACAAGTGATTTTATCCTTGAATTTATCATTGATATAAAATCCAATAGTACATTATTTTATTACATAGAGATACACATAATTTTTCACCCATCACAATGAGTATAGTTGTGGATGATATATAGCTTTCAACCTTAGTTGTTTCACTATATCTTCAAAAATCAAATTTCTTTGTGATCCCATATAAAAAAAATGTTATAAATTTTATTTTATTCACTTGGATATACACCCAAAACAACTCTTTATTGGCTTCAAGAGTTCGTTCCTCCTTATTAGAGGTATTCTCCTACCTTGGGGGTTAGGATTTGGTAACACACACCACTTTACCCTCTTCATATGCTTCATTATAGTTGTCCTCCTAGTGTTATTTCTTCTTGCATGCACTTGATTCCTTATTATTACCATCCACAATTTGGGCCTCTTCTCTAGATATAAATTCTAGCAATTTTTACTTGAACGGGTGTTGACATCACACTCCTTCCAATGCTTTTCACTTTTTTATGTTTTGGTTATTGTTGCTCCAAATTTTTTCTTACCCTTGCTACTGTAACCTTTGGATTTTGTTGTGACTTCTAAGGACTTTGAAGGGTTTGGGGTTTGATTTTCCTCATAGGTTTATGACCTTTTATCTCCAACTAAGGGAATTTGATGCATGCTTCATCAATGCTCTTGACATCAAATAATATCAATTTTATCCTAATATAAAAGTGTAGACCACTCTTGTACTTCTTAAATATCTATGGGTCTTGTAGATTTATGCCCAACATCACCACTTGTTTTCTAAATTTGGTGGTGTATTCTTAAAAAAAATTTCCTTGTTTCTACCACAAAAATTTTCATTTCTCCTCAATACTTTATTGATACCCTATGGGATAAAATTGGGTTCTAAGGGCTTTGGAAAATTTTCCCCATGTCTATACTAGTGGTTGTTTGTTTCTTGCCAATATAGCAACATATGCCTCCCACCATGTGAGAGCATGGCCACCAAGCTTTAGCATGGTAAATATGATCTATTGTGCCTCTGTATAACCCTTGGTTTTGAAGTAAACCTTTAGTTGTTTGAGTCATCCATTCAAATTCTCAATATCTAGTTCCCCACTATAGACTTGAATATCTAATATGACCTCCAATATGAATGGATCTGGGGTCAAGGATTGTGTTGAGGAATTTTCAAGTTGTTTTGATGAAGGTCCTTCAACCTCTTCCTCATTTTCATAACTGGAATAATTTGAATTAGAATAAAAATTTTATTCTTTCCATACCTTGACTTCTTCTTCAACATCATCTCCATCAAGCTTTTGAGGGTATTTTCCATATATA
Source organism: Wollemia nobilis (assembly GCA_028583015.1). Taxonomy (NCBI): domain Eukaryota; kingdom Viridiplantae; phylum Streptophyta; class Pinopsida; order Araucariales; family Araucariaceae; genus Wollemia; species Wollemia nobilis. Next base: position 2,259,050 of record JAQPPZ010001808.1, read on the forward strand.
GGAACCTCTGTTGGAAATCCTTTGATGATATGGTTGGAGTTTGTGCTTGATATTTTACCTATATAGATATAAACCTTCTACTCCTAATATTAGGGTTATAATAAAATAACTCTCTTTTTATGTATTTTCTACCTTGCATACAAAAGCCTCAAGAAACGAAACTACTTTGATACCAAACTTGATCTATAAAGTGCCACATTGTGCATTAAACTCTACATACAAATCTATGGATCTTAATTTAATCCTTATGCTTGATAAATTTATGATTTCTTTATGTTAGTATTAATTTTAAAACTGTAGCAATAAAGGAAAATAACAATAATAATCTCATAAAAATATTCACATTGTTTAAAGAGAAACACCAAGTTTACATGGAAACCCCAAAATGGGTAAAACCATGATCAAAGAGATTTATGTATATTTTTATTGGAATATAATAAATTGATTACAATCCTTATTATGGCATTAGACTGCATTCTTCCCTTCTCCAAATATACCCCCCCTAATATGATGTCTTGTCTACCCTTTCGTTCTTCCATAGAAAGTAACAATTAGTTTGCTTGTACTTGCATTCATTCAACATTTTCATAGAAAGTACGAGCATCAAAATATCATCATTTTTTTCAAAGTGTGCAATTCTTTATTTTATTAACATGCAAACTTTACCCGATACAACACCTTACAAAGTGTGACCATGGCACTTTACATAAGTGATGTCCCAACCAACCTCCAAGACCACATGCAATCCAATGAGAATTAAATGTTACAAGGATCATGGACATTTAATATGCCACCTTATACCACCATTTACAGTTATAAACAATATATATACCATAATTTATCCTCAAATAGCCATAAATATTTTATATATTGCCTTTTATCCTAGGTACCCATGCTACCCATGTGCACTCCTTTTGGTCGCATGATTTAGAATACACCAGTGAGACATTAGAGCCTCTTACCTACCTAACCACCTAAATATGGATAGACAATCCCTACTCCTAATACACCGATGTGTAAAATATGGGATGACTACTCCTTACTCATTAATAACTCCTAGTTCAACCTTAGAACTAAATTCGAGTTCCTATATCATGGGCCTTCTCCTTACTTGTTTTATATCTTGATTTACTTTGTGGAACTATTCTAAGCTATTGATCATTATTTCTCTTGGTTCATAATCCATCCCTATCTACTTGTAGCCCTATCCTATCTAGTGCCCTTACTGCCTCTTGATTTGATAGATGAGCATCTAACTTTTGTACTTTCTCCCTTAACATATTAGCCTCCTTGGTTGCTACCATCATCCCAATGAAGTCCATGGTATCATCATAATTGGGTCTGTATCCAACCCCAACATCCATTGTTGGAATCTTCTCAATTATCACCACTGATAGGCCTAGTCCCTCATCTACTCGATGATGTACTCATTACATGAGTGGCTCCTCCTCCTCATTCCTCTCTCCACCAGCCTCTCTTCCCCCTCTATTAGCCTCAATATTACTACCCTCCTCCTCCATGATCCTCCCTACATGCCACCACTATGTGACCTATCATCTATCATACTCTTGGCTCATACCTGCATCATCTATATTTGTAAATGGTATTGGCTCATAAATCTACTCATATAGAAACCCTATCTATGGTGTTGGTCCAACCTCATCCCTAATCCTTCATGAAGAACACAAGCTTATACTGAGAGGGGGGGTGAACAGTATAAGACCACTTTTTACTTTTTTTTTCCAAATAGTATTAATCAATATAATCAATGGTAATATTAATAGCAATAACCAAAGCAATGCATAAATCATCACACACAATAGAGACACCAATTTTAACGTGGTTCACCCAATGTGGGCTACCTCCACAAAGAAAATATTTCTTCTAAATATTTCTCAAATAATATTTTGGGAATCCTTCCCAATTACAATGTTTATGGACCTCTGTCCAAAGGATATGTTGATCCCCTAATCTCAAGTTCATGGATCTCTTCCATAGGAGAACTCTTTACCCTTCTACTCTAGCTAGTGATCTTCTAGAAGACTCTATCTCTCTTCTACACTTACTGGTGGATCTGTCTCCACTTGAAGACTCCTCACTCATATATGTATTTAATTGTCCTAACTGTTGGATCTCTATCCAATGAGACTCTGTCCTTTATACTCTATCACCTCCAAAGCTCTATCTCAATAGTGTACTAAATACAGTCCAGTACGTCTAGCACAGCTCTGATCAATATCTTGTACTAAAAACATTTCATTCAGTGTAGCACAAGTCCACTCAAATTTGCACTAAACATAGTTTATTCAGTCTAGCATAACTCTGTTCAATCTCTTGCACTAAACATAGTTCATTCAGTCTAGCACAAGTCCACTAAAATTTAAGCTAAACACAGTTCATTCGGTCTAGCACAAATCTACTCAATAGTTCCACACAGAACCTTCTCACATCTACTCAACAGGTCCACATAAAACCTGCTCAAATCTGATCGACATGTCCACACAAAACCTGCTCAAATCTACCCAATAAGTCCTCTCTAGGACTTGTCCAGATATACTCAATAAGTCCTCTTTAGGACTTGTCAAAATTTGCTTAATAAGTCCTCTCTAGGACTTGTTCAAATCTGCTCAATAAGTCCTCTGTAGGACTTGTCCAAATCTGCTCAATAAGTCCTCTCTAGGACTTCCTCAAATCTTCATAGCAAGCTTCCACATAAGCTTACACAAAATCAGTCCATAATCCTTCTCAAAGACTTACCTCAAATTAGTTTAACAATCTCACACATAACTTGTCCAATAGCATAGAATCATAAAGAGAATTGTTAGAGACTCAATATGTTCTATACTCAATGCTCAATCAATATCTCAATTCAATCTCATAGAAGCATAAAGAGAATATTTAGAGACTCAATATGTTCTATACTTAAATCCCAATATCAAATCAATCTCAATATCATAGAAGCATAACTAGAATTGTTAGAGACTCAATATGTTCTATACTCAAATCCCAATCTCAACTCAAATCAATATCATAGAATCATAAAGAGAATTTTTAGAGACTCTATATGTTCTATTATCAAATCTCAACTCAAATCAGAATATAGAATAGTTTGTTTCATGGAACTTGAACAACCACTTCACACAATTACTTGACTAGGCTCAATCAAAACTACTCAACCAATCACCTCAAGGAACAATCATTTCCTGAAACCCTAGTCCAAGCATGTATCAACCAACTCAAAATGTTTCCAACAATGCTCAACAAAAAATCTCACATAACAATGATACTCATGTTCTTAACTCAAGTTCAAGTTATTTTCATAAATAATTTGCTTCAACAACGGTGCTTATAAAATATTCTTCACATAAAAATGATACTCATGTTCTTAACAAACCCTAACTCAAGTTTTTCACACAACTAATCACTTCAACAACAATGCTTATACAACAAGGTTTAATCACAACTCTCAAATCAGAAAACCTTGAAGCATTAAACCAACAACTCTGAAAATGAAACCACAATCAATCCTTTTCTCTACAAATATATTTTCAAAAATCAATCACCAAAATAATTCAATGAAGAATATTGCCCATACCTTTTTGATGCCTTATGAGTTGTCCACTAAATATGCCACACTCAACACATTTTATTTTTCCAATCTCAACAAGGGTTAGAGATCTTGAGTAATAACACAATAATAAAAGTAATATCTCAATAACACCTTATTACTCCTACTCAATAAAATGCACCATACCCTATTATGCAAGAAATAAAACCTCAAAAGAATGAATCAAACTTACTTTTGAAACTCCTTTACAAAACTAGAAATATCTCTTTGCACACACCTTATTTCTCCCTCTAAGCAATCTAAAAAAATAGCTCTCGAAAAGAGCTTTCCAATGATATATAATATGATATACTTCCAAAATGAAAATCAGTAGAAATCTCTATATTTCCTAGGGCATACCATATCCTTATTTCTCCTTAGGCAACCTTGGCAAAAATTAAAATATTAAACAACATCAAAAATTAAATCCACTTGGCTTGCCCTCGGCGGGATTCGATCCCTCGACATCCTCATTTCCAATACCTTAGCTGAAGACAAGCCGTCATTGGGCAACATGCCTTGAAATGTCTAAAATGGCACATCCACCATAAAGTTTCCATGAATAGCACTCTTCCAAAAACAAGAAGCGCTTCAAGCGCTTCTTCCTTGCAATCCAAAAGGCCTCACACAAATCGAACGTGGGAGCTCCTCCTTAGTACCAAGCCAGCATACCACTAGGCCACATTGGCCTTTGCGCTTAGAGCCTCTAAACCTTCACACATTTAGCCTTTACGTAAATCGTAAGGCCTTCAAAAAACAAAACCTTTTCACATGTGAATAATTGCAAGGGATGCCTTGGTAAATCTTTTTGATGGCATTTATATAATGCATTTTTCCTCTTTTGCCATCACATCGACGCTTCAAATAATTTCGACATCGGTGTGATTTTTAATTTATAATTAATTTAAATTTAAATATTATAAATTAAAAAGAACCAACCTTAGAACCTTGTCTTAACGCCCAATCTTGGTATAATTAAATATTATTTATAAAATTTAAATTCCATGTGAATTTAAATAATTTATAAATAATTTATTAAACCTCCTTTTTAACCTTTGCAATAACCCATATTGGGTTTTTATAAACCAATCACTTAAGTTGTGCTCCCAATAATATTAAAAATATTAAGGAGCCTTTTTCCTTTCATTTCTACACTGATGAAGCTTTTTCCTGGATGACTTGGGCGACTTTATTTCTTGCCGAATTCCTTAATAAGAGTGATAACTCTATCAGGTGACATCAATGCCAACTTTGACTTAGAGCACTAAAAATTTCCAACACTTCGGTATACCACAGGTGGATCTAGTACCTCCTACCTTAGCCCAAATTGCATCAATAATAAAGTATAGTGAAAATATTTTACCTACATGCTCCTAAAACCAATCATCCATCTCACTTATTACACATGAAATAAATGGTGAGCCTCCTCATCCCATACTAATCCACCTCTCCATGGTCACCATATCACATCCTATCACCTTAGGTCTATCCACATTTGATAATAATTCTCTCCATCTCCCTAATAGACCCTCCTCACCTATACCTCCATTTTTGTATGATACCTCAAGGTGTATGATACTTTATTCCATATCAAGTTGTGTGCATCATAAGGCATATCCCATGGCCTCTCAATTACCACATGTTCTCATGCTCATAGTTGTACAAGTAGCATAAAACTCAATCCCAACTGATCAATTATCCTCATTGCATATACCTCGCTATAGGTATATGCTAGTAATGTTAGTGCACTTGTATACATAGCTAAAGCCTCCATTAAATATTAAACAACCACTAGGAATTTCCATAGAAACTATGCACATAATGAGTTGAGAAGCACAAAAATAGATATCAATACCATCACCAATGTCATCCTCCATGATAATATCCCCTTCTCATAATAGTGCTCATATAATATCCTACCATCATTCATGTTCACCTAATCCCAATCTACTCCAAAATACCTCCCCATCATAGTCGATTGCTATAATAGGATAGTAGTTATTATTGTGCACCATGGGTACATGATATATCCAATATACATCCTCTAGTGTTAGATTCATTTCCCTTGTAATGAAATAAAAGGTACCTCTATCTAGGTCCCAACACTTGCACAAGATTGATAGATATTCTCGATCAACATGAATGATCTCCATTAATGCCACTCCCCAAAACCCTATCATAACCAACCAATCCCAATAATCATCATTCAAGTTCATCCTCAACTTAAATAAGAGTGGCCTAAACCTATATCATAATCATAACATTTTCACCTACTACCATTCAACCCATCAAATTACATTCTCTAGTATGCCTTGACTTAAAAATATATATCATATGGTAGTTTGATGGTTATTATAACCGTCCATATAGTCGTATGGTCCATATTATAAAAAATATCCTAAAAAGAATGGTTTCTATTTGAACGCTATTTTGGACACCCATTACCCTAAAAAACTCAAAATCATGAAAAAGCACAAAAAAATCACCACACATGTAAAAATGAAAACCACATAAAAAAGTAAAATAAATAAAGAAACATAAATAAGCAAACCATAAATAGTAAAGATGGAAATCCAACATGTACTGCATTCCTTTTTACCATACCTATGCTAACCTAAGCTTCTACTATTTTATTTCACTAAAAATAATCCCTAGGGTTTAATTTATTCTAAAAAAATACAAAAATAAGCAAAAAAAGAAAAAAAACCCACGAACTGGCGCTACACTCCCTTCATCATTTAGTTTGGAACCACTATCCTCTATATTATTCGCCCACATATCAAGTATGGTATTATTGTATTTTAATTTCCCACTCTCGCCCTCTATCTCCCTCTCTATTCTCTCAAATTTCATGATGAAAATGAGTGTTAATATCCCATTCTAATTTTATTTTGTAATATTCATTTGCTTATGTAATGACCCACTTCCAACGTGGGGAATTCTATCTATAATATTATTTTATAATAACTTGTAATGTATGTGACAAGTAAGGCATCTAGTCAAGTGGGTCCGTTTCATGTAACCGTTATCAAGATTGTAACCAATTTTTGGTAGAAGATTCTAGCTCGAATGACATTTTGCATGTAAGCCAAATCTTGAGCCTTAGGGTAGGATTGCATGAAATTTATCTTTAAAATACATGGAGCCATGTAAGATATATTTTTTCTAATTAATGAAATATTGAATGAGGTTTCCCCCTCAAAAATGCATGTTATTTACTATTATTGTGAGAGTGTTTATTTCTGCATTTACATTTCCAAATTATGACATTGCATGAATTTTTGCTTATTTTAGTATTTTGTGTGAGTGTGTTTATTTTTAATAGTAAGTGGTATTAGAGCACTTTTTAGGGCTAAGTTCTATTGCCATTATGACAATGCTTGTCCATCCATTCTATTTGTTAGGTATAATTTCTTGTGTTTTCATTTTTGGTTTATCCTTTATTTAAAAAATAATAAAAACTAGCAAAAAAATTAGTCTTTTTTAATAGTAGTTGAGTAGGTTAGAAACCTTGTGTTGGGAGTTTTAAAATATCATGGAGGAGTTGTAATTTTTGGCTAAGCTAGATATCCCATATAGCATATAGTGAGTGAGGGGTGATCAGGCTCCAATACCTAGACCTTAGACAACACTCGCACATGGAATTGAGCTCCCATGTGTCTTCGAGTATTTAGGGAGACCATTTAGGCTTAAACAAAATTTTATCCAATAGGAATATTTTTAGCCTTGTATTATCCATATTCCATGGGATACAACATCCCAAATGATTACTCTTCTATACTATTAGATAGGTAGATAGTATGCTCAAGGGTATGTGTGGAATCCTCCTTGGGTAGTGGCCTAAAATATTGGTTCGAGCACTATTGTTCATCACTGCGATATAATAGAGGGCCTATGGGTGTTACATACTCCTCTACCTAGTGTACCCTAGTTCTATAAAAAACTTTAACCTACAAAAATAAAACCTTTCTATCTTGGTAAACTTACATTTTTGACCCACAAAAGTGAGCATACAGAGGACTTCCCTATCATAGAAGAACAAACTTTTGCATGCACCAAATAGTTAGGATAGTACCAGTCAGGTCAGTGACAGTAACAATAAGGTTGATAGTGGGAGTAATAGTCATCCATAATAATAAAAAATTACAGGTTGTTAGTGGTAAAAATAGAATCTTTAGTGTCAGTAACTACATAGTACAAATAATCTTAGGGTCAGCGAAGTGAATAGTGTTAGTAATGGCAGTACATGTGATAAGAACAAGGACTAGACAATGACATTGTGATCATTAGATAGAACACACAAGTCATAGAAATATTATCTAGTATCCAACTTTTGAAACCAATCTCCAAATAAAAACCGATCACACCACTAGACTCATCAAAATAGAGGATACAAAAAAATTATAAAAAAAAATAAGAAAAACAAAATCTATGGTGTGCAAAATTAGTGTTGATATATATAGCTCATTCTAGTCATTATTCCATGTTGATTAGTTTGATATTTAACACCCAACCATTTTCTCAGACTCCTTACTAAAAATAGTAACTCCTGTAACCCCATTTTTATTTTTAGTAATTCAGTGAAAGAGGTTCAAGACTCTCCAAAATGGCTACTAGCACTCGTGGACATCAAAAAGAGGCTAGACTAAATCCTCATTGTTGGAATACCTAAAAATATCCCTTGATAGCATTACCCAGGAAAATCAGTCCATAAGGGAAGAGCTTCAAGGCATTAGAGAGGATTACCTTACCTCTGAAAACCACTTTGAAGAACAACTAGTAGATGTTGAGTATAAATTTCAAGGTGGTCGAAGAAGGTTTGATTACCATACTAAACAATCCAACTGAGGTAAAGGAAGGGAAACGGATGACTCTCACCTTAACTATGACCGTGATCCTACCTTTAAGATGCTTAGATTTGACTTTTTTAAGTTCAATGGGAAGGATGCATATGGATGGTTGTGTTGATCAAATTTTTAAAATCCATAATATTCCTATATATTATTGGGTTTAGATGACTTCCTTCAACTTGGAATCTAAAGCTTTACAGTGGTATCAATGGTTGCAAAATACTACTCCTGATCCTTCTTAGTAGTAATGGCATGTAGTGGTGCACAAGGTTATTTTGAAAGCCTTCTATACTTTTTATATATGCTATTAAAAGCATATAATATTTGGTGGTGCATAATTTTGTTAAAAATAACCTTAAATATTTAATTTTAGTAGGAGTAATTATTTCTTAGCCTAGGTCACTTAGGGGTAAATGCTTACTATAAATAGTTGCCTATGGACCATTGTGTTTATCTTTTAGATATGAGTATTCACCGCTATACTCTATCATACCCATATTATACTTTGACCTATTGAGGTTGTAAGAAATTGATAACTCTTTATACATTTCATTAGTTCCACTACTCTTGGTTTGCAAATTGCATAGCAATTATGACATATCCCTCTTAGACCATCTTGTAATTCACTTATCAATATTATAACCTAATGAAAGGGTGTACATTGTTGTTATTTGACTTATTGTATGTACATTGATCATGCACTTGCCTAGTTCAATTGGTACCCATGTCTACGTGAGGCTCCCTTATCCAATTGAGATAAGGTAAGAATGGAACATAGAAATCCAAGAACCATAGCTCAACTCTAGCTTCTATTTTTTATTTTATGTACAAAAAAATGTCCCATATCCTTCGTGTATGTATGGTCACATTATTTAAGAGTGTGCTTATCCACCCAATATTCAAAATATTCATTACAATATTCCAAGAATTTAAATTCAAAATATTTGTGGAGGGAATGAGATATTTATTGATTGAAATAAATAGGTAATGTTTTAAATATTGACCCCCTAAAATTTCATAAAGAACCAAAAAATAATGATATTTCATTTGTATGTCATAGGATTTCCTATGCACCTAATCAGTATATCCTCTCATGCAAATACAACAAACATATGCTAGACCATCTTAACAACTTTTAATCAAATGAAAGGTCATTTTTATACACAAAATTTTATCCTTGACTCCACTAGTTCTAGAGTATATCAAAATATTCTTAGTCTCTTTCTTATTTCATAGTAGCCATGTACACTATCTTCTCATTTGTCTTGCTATTGATCATAAAATACCAAAAGAGAAAAATAAATGGGTTTCTTTGAAAATTCTATAAAGGAAAAATAATGTTTGTAAAATTCCTCAAGATACTTGTCCTAAAACTAGGGAATCCATTGGCTAGATATAAAATTAAAATGAGTGGATTGAGTGTAATATCCTTGCAGTGCAAGCCAACCTAAGATTTTATAATAACAAGTTTCCAAACTATCAATGACTTATAATTTTTTTTAGTTTCTCCAAGTCCTATTGCCCATACTAGATTTCAAAGAAGTAAATTTATCAAATACAACCAATTTACTAATGAATATTCATACCCACATTGATATCATATTTGATTTTATAGTAGTTTAAAAAAAAATTGAATTAATGCATTAACCATAAATGTTAAAAAATACATAGAAATAAGTACACACAATATAATATGTCCATAGACAACAAATAATCTCACTAAAAAAAATAGAATACACTTTATTTGATAATAAAATTATTAGTATGATGGGGTATTTTTAGCCAATTACAAGCTACCTTTAGGTCAAGGTTAAGCAACTAACTTATAGGTTAAAAATAGAATATTATAAATAAATATTCTTACAAGTTTTACAAGGGTCCAAAGGGCTTATACATACAATACAATACAAAATTGGTCATGGCCTCAAGTGAAGCTTAACCACCACATATTTCAACAAGCCCATTCCAAAAGTAAAATTTGATATGATCATACTGATTTAGGACCTCTATGCTTGATTTTAGAGGATATGATCTAATGTAATATTACAAAATTAATATTTTAATAATTTTGTTTATTTATTAACAAGTTATTAGGTTAAGACTTCAATTATTTTGTAGAATAATCCAAAATACATGTATAAACATCACTATCTATAATATCAAATTATGTATAACCTACTTTATTTTTATTAAAAATATGATATTGCTATGTTTATTATTGTTAGTATCATATTTATCTTTGAAATTTATAGATACTTAGCAAAATAAATGATTTGTGGTCAACCAAAATTATTGTGTTGGTGAATGTTTATCTATATGTTAAAGAATAATGTCATAATTTGTAATGCTTTCCAAAAATGAACAAAAACAAATTATGCACTCAAATCTTATGCATAAATTTAAAGAAATGATGAAAGATAAGAATACAATGGGCATATGTATACACCACAAATAATTAGTATACCGATAGGTAATATTATACAACACTCTGATAATCAAATTAGGAGTGGGATATGGAAGTTTATACAAATACCAAAACCTCAATTACATAATAAAATATAACCTAGGCTAACATAACAAGAGGTATTTAAGTTAATTACAAATTATAAAAAAGTTTCAATCATAACAACATTAACCATATCCCTTAGATATTACAAAATAAATTATTAATTAACATTAACCATATCCCTTAGAGATTACAAAATAAATTATTAATTACATTGTACAATGAAATACCCTTAGGTCTATCCAATACATCATACAATATTGGCTCTTGGTTGTGATTGTGATTATAATTTCAACACCCCTTATAATTTGAACTAAGATACCAAAGAAAGAAGACACTAGTGATAATAATATCTTCTCCCCATAATTGATGCTCTATTAGGCATCCATATTTTTAGGTAGATATATATGAATCCTCTTCATTAGCTAGAAGTTACTATTACAAAATTATTTCTTGCACAAGAGTCTACTTAGGCTTAACCATAGTCACTACTACCACTCTTAGATAGTCTTATAAACATACAAAGAATACTTTTTCTAGGACTTCAAATAAAGAAGAAAAATAAAAAATACCACCTCCTCTTAAATAAGATCTTTCAATAATTCATTATCACATAAGGAGTGTCTTGAAGGCATAAATTTTCCTTTCATAACATGCATCACCTTATTTGAAGTCATCCTTTTGTCCATGGGCCACTTGTTTTAAATTACCAAAAGAGTCTTTGCAAGAATCTGCTTAAAATAAAACTTATAACAAACTTCCAAGAGTACCTAGAAAAAGTATAAAAGTAAGAGTTCATGAAACATTAGATCTTCATGAATGAGATAAATTAATTTTCTAAAGGATAAATATTTATTGAATAAATCATACCCTAAATCCTTTTCATGCAATCCTTGAAAAGATTTAAATTCTATTATAAATATCACAAATAAATATTGTCCTAAAAAATTATGCCAAAGATTCTAATTACATGGAAAGAAGTGAATTTTACCTTCCAAACTAGGGATTAGTGATTGAGGACTATTCCATACAATTTGGTCCTAAACATAGAAATATGTCCATAGACTAATGCCACCAATGCATAAAGCTCAAAGATTCATGCTATTTGAAAAAAATTACCTCAAAATTATTTTGTATGTAAAAGTTATGGCCTATAGAATTTTTTCGTAATAGCCCTCAAAATTATAAAAACAAAGGCTCAAACCCTATAATAATAGGAACTAATCCTAGTTAACCACTTGGTAAATACTGATTCATTGTTATGCTCCAATTACACTTTATCTCTTCTAATGTACTAGATCATCAACACTTGTAAATATTTTATTGTATGAGGCTCTTTTAACAGTAAAAATGGTATTTTATAGTGTGTGAAAGACCATATCATCCACCACATTGACTATATATATGTTTTCATCAAAAAATAGTGTCAATAGGATTTAATCCTAGGTATTTACTAATCTATCAACAATGCACTATCTAAGATAGCACAGTACCCATTGGGACCTTGAAGCAATTTCTAATAAAATTTTGCCACCCCAAATGCTAATTAGTATACAAAAGCATGTAGTAGAGTGATTCAATTATATTTTTGGTTTTTATCTAGAACTTTAACTACCTTGCCATAAAGAGGATGACATGAGGTTTGAACATAGTTCCAAGCTTGTGTAACACCCCATCATCATTTTTTCTAGCTAGTTCATCATTTGTATGGGATGTTGCAAAAGGTGGTGACATACCAACCAACCCTTACCAACTAGAATTAATAAACCAAATAAAGAGCAATCTAAGTATCCAAAGTATAACCAATATTTGAACTAGTATTACATAGAAGAAACACCCAAATATACCCTTGTCTAACCACCTTATTGCTTTCAGTGAATGCACATTAGGGGCATCTTTTCCTTGAGAAATTTGATCTAAAGTTTTGATGCAACACTATAGATAGCATGTAAAATTGATAGTGAACCATCCAAAATCAATTTTATAGGCAAGAGAATAAGGCAAAAAGTTTACAATGTGTTTGAGGAAGAAAACTTAAACTATGGAGTAGGGTTTCCTTTAGAATTTTTCTATAAAAGTGCTTATGAATATCTAAGGAATAATTTTTCACACAATTTAGAAACATAATTAGGGGCAGCTAGTTACCTTATTTCTTAATCAAGTAATGTTTAGTCATACCTACTTTGATACCATGTCAAAATTCATAATACTTTCCAAAAAACGAATAGAAGAAAATCATACATTCAAATCTTTTATTAAAAGTGTAAGATAGGGTAAAAGAGAAGAATTTGATGGATATTTGTAGACACTATAAATAATCACTATGAGGAGTAGGAGGGGGTATTTATACCAATACCAAAACCCCAATTGCATAAGAGATTTTTATATAAACTACTATAACAAGAGGAATTTAAGTTAGCTACAAGTTATATAAAGGCTTTAACCATAACAATGTTAAACATGACTCACAAGGCTTACATAATAAAATATTATAAAATAACTAATACCTTATACAATGAAAATTTCTTAGGCCTATCCAATATGTCACACAATGTTGGATCTTGGCCATGAATTGTATTATAATTTCAACATATAAACCATTAAAAAAATGAAGTCAATATATCATTGTTCATCTTGATATATTTGTTTAATTTTTATAATATTAAATAATGCCTTGATTTATAAAATGGTGGTATCTATAAAATACTTTTTATTTTTTAATCATCATTAAATTCTTGTTAATAATATTAGGAAAAAAAAAATTAAAGTTTAAATTAAATTTTATAAAAGAAAAACAAACTAACCAAACTCATTGTTAGCTAAGAACTAATAAATAATGATAGGATATTTAGTTCATTAAAAATTCTAATCCCTATAATAAAAATTAAAAAAATAATAATAAAAACAATTATATAATAAAAATACATAAAATAACTTTAATATTAGTTATCTATATTTTATGATCTAAAAGTTAATACCAATTATTTAACACTATATCCCTTCTTGTTTACACTATCATTTTTTAAAGTGGTATGGTAATAACATGGTACTACAAACATCTATACGTATAACTAGATAGTTATAGGGAGATCATATCAACTATTTAAAACTACCTTTTATACTATAAGTGTTAATTACATTTATGCAATAAACAAACCTTATTATTTAAATTTATATTTTAATTAAAACATTTAAATTTAAATATTATTTAAAAATTATATATATAATTTTACAAAATAATGGAAAAAACAGACAGGATAGCCCAGGATACCCCCAATATATGTAGATATAGCTTATATTAGCCTCCGATAATACCTATGGAATTTCTCATTTCCATATAATACGAATGTTACGACGTCTAAGTTCAAACACGGCCTTGTTATACAATATAGTATGAACAGTTCCTTGTTAATGTAATGGATACATTGGAGTTGACTCTATCATGTTCCTTGTTCAACAAACATTCCACAACAAATATTTTTTAATTTCGTTTGTGCTTATTGTCAAAAGCTTTCACATAAATCAAAGATTCCAGGAACATAGATGGGTATTCTAAGTATTCGGAACATATATGGGTATTCTATGTATTCTCCACTTAGGAAGGTACAGTTATTATTATTTTAGGGTTGTACCAGTGTTATAAGGCTCTGTCCCATTCCAAGTCGTTTATAAACCTATGTGCTTTCATAATCTAGACCTTTATCGAGATATCAAAGTTCGATTCATGATGATGGATACGTTAAAATATGTTTGAAAAACAATAAAAAAAAATTACCTCGTCCGATTGAGAGCAATGGCTTTCACATTTTGATTTTGAAAGGTGTATACTGCTTTTAAGCACTTGTGAATTGTTTTGGACAATTTATGTGTATTATTATACAAACTCCATCAATAATGTTGCCTGTCAAATTGCCATGAAAGCCACTTTTGACTTCTTTGCACGGCACCGAATGTGATGGAGACACATCATGTCCTCGGTTTTAGAGTGGTTGCCTTATTTGAATCAGATAGTCTGATGGTACGAGATTATAAATGATATTGTCCTCGAATCCTTGACCCAATCTATATTTTTAATATTCCATTCTCCTAGGGAAAAATGAACTAAGATTTTTACAGAAGCATTTCCACAGCCTTGAAACCGCCTGAAACATTATTTGGAAACCTAAACTGCGCACAGGCCTTGAAGAAGGGAATAAAATGGATGTGTCGTA
Organism: Wollemia nobilis; assembly: GCA_028583015.1. Classification (NCBI taxonomy): domain Eukaryota; kingdom Viridiplantae; phylum Streptophyta; class Pinopsida; order Araucariales; family Araucariaceae; genus Wollemia; species Wollemia nobilis. The sequence goes on from JAQPPZ010001808.1 coordinate 2,274,224, forward strand.
AGCTATATATCAAGCATGTCTTGGCTTTATATTATATATCATTGATTCGGACTTATGCTCATGCATCAAACTCCTCAATGTTCTAAAACTACAATTCCATGAATGCCCACAATTCTATGAAATGAATTTTGCATCCCTATTGAAAGAGTTATACACTGGTTTATAAAACATCTTGAAGTGATAAAGGATGCGCTCATTAAAAAAAAGACACCAGAATCCCAAATCCTCTCTACATTCAACAACATTCCTACATAGAGATCAGGAATACTGGATCCTCTCCAGACTCGACAACATCTCCATATTCGTTTGGTAATATGTATAAATAAATTACACACATTAGTTTTAGGTCGGTATTTGGTATTTGTTAGTGTCCAGGAAGAAGCGCAGTAGGATAGTGAATTGTCTGAGACATAGCATAAGAACCAAAGAGCAATGTGTAGCCAAGAAAAACTTGCCCACGCTAACTCTTCCATATCCCTGCAAATTGCATTGCATGAAGTTATACGGAAAAGAATATGGCCCGGGCAAGTCATTCTTGGCTACAGAAAGCTCTGTGGTTCATGCGAGATCGCAGAAAAATATGGACATTCTTCACCAGTATTCGTAGCCCACGCTTACACAAATTTTGCACAAGAAATGGTATTTGATGTTTGGTTTCCACCAGGAAAGTAGATCTTTTTTTTGTATTGCAAAATATGGTAAAATATCTACGAATGCCTCTGTGGAAGTGTTCTTAAGTCAACTTTTGACCGCCAAAGATCTGCAGTCAATGTTTGGCTGCAGAAACGGTTTGACTTACAGACGAATTTGTGTTTGTTTTCTCATGGTGGGTAGTTGGTTGTTGCTGCTAATGATGAGAGTGAAAGGACATGAACTACCGTTCATGGCTTTTATTTTCTTGAATAAGTTCCAGGGGCCTACAAAATTATTGTAGACCAGGTGTAATTGTCATCAATGGCAGCGTCCTTGTGATCCTGTTTCTATTGGTAATAATGTACTTGTTTTTAGTTTTTAAATTAAAAGTGCCTTAAATTACTTTAAAAAATAATAAGAGTTTACTCCTTTATGGTATGAAAGTATAGTTAGATAAACCTAAGTTATGAATAAATTATTGGAGTTCTAGATAACTACATCCCTCTTTTTTGGTTGGACCAACCCGATGATTGCTTCAGGGAAGTAGGCAGAACAACAAGAAGCAGGTGACCAGTGAAAATGGGAACCTATATTTTAAGGAACCCGACCAACAGGTTCGGAGATAAAGATCTTCCCTCGGTGATATACCTGTTGTTATATGATCTCTCTAACAGGTTCCAGGTTCCAACTTTTCTGGCCTTCTCTGGTTATTAGTTTATAGTTTCCAACCTCTATTATTAATGGAATTGGTTTTGAATTAATCTCCAAAATTTTCTGAGGAGCCCGACCCATAATCCCACAGATAAAATTCCCTTTTCTGCTGGTGCTATACATGTTGCTACATAATCTCGTGTGGTTTGGTTTTGCTTTCTCTTTTGGTTATTAGGTTATAATTACATAAATTTTAAGGTTAGGTGGATTGGTTGTTACTTGTTTAGTTAAGCACTAAAAAAATAATTTGTGTTGGTTGTGTCAATTTGTAAAGGTAGTAGTTTGCTCTAAATCCTTTGTTCGTTAAAGACCGAGGACGAGGCAATACTGACAACGAAAATGACAGTAGGAATCCCTGGGAGATCGGTCTCCCCCTCATGCGAGGTCAACAACAACCACTTGAAATAGGATTGTTTGAAGCAGTCCCTATGATTTGAACCCTGAACTTATAAATTAGTAAAAATATTAAACTCTAACCAACTCCTTTATGTATAAAAAAAAAAAAATTAAAGAATTTTATTGTTGTACGAATACAACTAGAGTAACAGGTCCTCTTTTTAAATAAAGTTAAAAAAACTGAAGTTAATATATAGATTAAAGTAATTTCTATGAAAATAAGTGTGATGGGACTGTTACTTAAAATTTTATAAAATTTTAATGAAAATACTTTAAAACAAGGAAATTTTATTTGTGAAGCTTAGAAAAAAAAAAATCAATAACACTATAACAAAAATGAAATTTTATTTTTGAAGTTTAGAAAAAAAAAAAACCAATAAAATTATAATAAAAATGAAATTTTATATAATGATAGAATGATTTAAAAAAAATTAAGATAATTTCTTTATAGTAGAGTAAATTAAGCCTTAAGAATTAAAGGAATGCAATCCACTCAATGCAAAGTTTTAGTAATATAGGAATGCTCATAAAATTGGATATGTCAAAGGCTTATGATAGGGTGGAGTGGAGTTTCTTCTCAAGGATGATAGCAGGTTTCTCTCGGAATTGGATATAAGGGGTCACTAGCTATGTTTCTACTCTAACATAGCTATGTTTCTACTCTAACATACTTAGTGTTCATAAAAGGTCTTTCTTTGCAACTAGGGTTATGCGAAAGGGGTCAGCCCCAACATTTATAAAATTTGGCTAATCAGTTTCAAAATCCAGGCGAATTGTGTCCAAAATCATGTATAAGGTTCACTATTATTAGGGGTAATGTTGCAAATTTAAACTTAAAATGGTCAAATTATTATAAAATTGGGGCGAATCGACCTAAAAAATTTTGCACCCAAAACTTTTTGGCTAATAAGCCCTGGTCAAGGGTCCCAAATATTAGCCAATTCCATATTTTGAAAATTCTAATTTTAGACAATTTGGCGATAAATGGTCACTATGCATAATCCTTCTTGCAACCATTTGGAGTAACTTGAGGCCCTCATCAGGGACATCCTTTTCTCCTTATATTTGTCTCATACTCGTTGAAGGCTTGGGCACACTCATCTCAAGGAGAAGATAAATGGGTTTGCTAACATGTATTAAGCTGGGTGAGGAGGTTTTGACTCACCTACAGTTTGTGGATGACATAATATTGGTGGGAGTAGCCAACATCAGGGAAGCAATAATGATCAAATATACTCTTAATGTTTACCTTAGGGCCACAAACCAAGTCATCAATGATAAGAAATTCAAAGTGGTCTTCTTCAATCTTGATTGAAGGATTTAGGATAGAATTTTAGAGATCTTAGGATTCATGAGGACTCCTCTCCTAGTGGAATATTTGTAGGTCCGTTTGCATTTTAAAAACCTTAATATAACTATCTAGAGGAACCTTTTAGATTGTATCTAAGAAAGAATAAACCATTGGTCATGTTAGCTTTTGATGTTTAATACTTAAAGAAAAATAACCACAAGATATAAAATAAAGTTGCTATATGAAATATAAGATAATGACAATATTCTAATCATATACAACTCATAAAATTACCATTAAAAATGCTCACAAAAATAGTATCTTGATATAAAATAAATATCTCAAATATACTATACTTCTACACACTCTCACTCTACATTGTGTCTTACACACACATAGACACATATAATGAGATGTGACTCTTCCTATAGAGCACTCTTGGACTTCACTCTTCTTGAGACTCTTCACTTTTCTACTCTAAGGACACATGTGCACTCTTACACAATGGACACTTGTATATTTCATGCATATTATTACATTACATAAAATATTTACTCACACTCTAATCTAAGACACACTCCTAATCTAAAGATGTATCCAAGGTGGTACATTGGCATGTACCAAATAATGTAATATACTCCAACACCCCCTATATTAAATTATTTGGTTATTGAAGACTTTAGTCTTCAATACTATCTTAATATTTTATCTTCAATTTATCTCTAGCAAATTTATAACTGGAGTCTTAAATAAGTATCTCTTTTTTTTTTTAGTCTTCATCTTGCCTTTTCTCTTACTCTTTTTCTTGCTTCATTTTTTATTTCAATTCTATATTTCCATTAATGATATGTCTTTGACACAATGAATTAGTAAATCATCACAATAATATGAAATTTTTTCTAATGACTCTTCTTTGAGATCATTTCTTTCAACTTGTATCTTTTCTTGAAATTTTCAATGAAAATCAATGAAAGATACATCATTAGACATTCTTTTTAAGTGAGTACAATGATATTTTAATATTCCCTACAAGACCTAAAAATATTCTCATGGAGATATCCCATAAAAGTAGTAAATTTTCCTTCTTTAGCTTCTTTAAAAATAAAATCAATTTATATTTTAGAACATCAAATATTTGATCTCCATCAATATTGGGTATTAATCCATGTGAATAAAACCTGAGTGCATGTAACATTTTTTCACTATCTTCATTAAATACTTTCTTCACTATTTCATCCATGATTCTTTTAACATCAAATACTGAATATGTTAACATTTGATGCAATATGCAATGGGAGATAGCAATCACAAGATGTAGAATAATATGAAAGAAAGTAAATCTATGAGATGACTAAAAAATGCTATAAATAGAAATGACAAAAATGAATACAATGTATCTATGGAGGAAATGGACACTCCATGAATAAATCTACTAGACTACATTACACCCATCACCAATATATGGTGATCTACACAACACTATGCTACTACCTATGAATATGTTACAATCTTGTTATAAGTTTGTTACAAGGAGGCCCTTCTTATATAGGAAGATAGGTTCCTTGGCCAACACTACATATATATAAAAGGGATACCTTACACATACAACTTGCACATTAACATGTGCATTTATTACATCACATGAAGTAACTAGATAAATTTCCCTTAAAGTAATATAATGTCCTAAGTATGTACCTAGGAAGGTACATTTACATGATCTAAATGATGTAATATACTCTATCTCTAGCAACCCCCTGTACTCATTAATGATATGTCTTTGACACAATGAATTAGTAAATCATCACAATAATATGAAATGTTTTCTAATGACTCTTCTTTGAGATCATTTCTTTCAAATTGTATCTTTTCTTGAAATTTTCAATGAAAATCAATGAAAGATACATCATTAGACATTCTTTTTAAGTGAGTACAATGATATTTTAATATTCCCTACAAGACCTAAAAATATTCTCGTGGAGATATCCCATAAAAGTAGTAAATTTTCCTTCTTTAGCTTCATTAAAAATAAAATCAATTTATATTTTAGATCAAATATTTGATATCCATCAATATTGGGTATTAAGCCATGTGAATAAAACCTGAGTGCATGTAACATTTTTATACTATCTTCATTAAATACTTTCTTCACTATTTCAATCATGATTCTTTTAACTTCAAATAATGAATATGTTAACTTTTGATTCAATATGCAATGGGAGATAACAATCACAAGATGTAGAATAATATGAAAGAAAGTAAATCTAAGCGATGACTGAAATATGCTATAAATAGAAATGACAAAAATGAATACAATGTAGCTATGGAGGAAATGGACACTCCATGAATAAATCTACTAGACTACATTATACCCATCACCAATATATGGTGATCTACACAACACTATGCTACTACCTATGAATATGTTACAATCTTGTTATAAGTTTGTTACGAGGAGGCCCTTTTTATATAGGAAGATAGGTTCCTTGGCCAACACTCTACATATCTATAAAAGGGATACCTTACACATATACAACTTGCATATTAACATGTGCATTTATTACATCACATGAAGTAACTAGATAACTTTCCATTAAAGTAATATAATGTCCTAAGTATGTACCTAGGAAGGTACATTTACATGATCTAAATGATGTAATATACTCTATCTCTAGCAGCCCCCTGTATTACATTATTTGGATATTGAAGACTTTAGTCTTCAATGTGGATCTTCTTATTGATCTTGAGATTCAGATTCTTCTTCTCTATTTTCTATAACATGTTCAAGCAAGTAGTTACTATCTTCATAACCTATCATTCTTGCTAAAAGAGCTTTGAATTCATAATCATCTGTAGATTCTTCCAATTCTTCGATTTCTTCTATCCTTTGAGTTAAATTTCCTTTTCTTTTTTGATGCTCCAATGGGAGATAATTGGTTGGATGCTAAAATTGTTGCTAACGAGGAATTTGATATTGTCGTGGCTAAAATTTATTTCTATTATTTATTTGAATTCATTGATTTTGATTTTTGACATTGAACCTATAATAGTTGGTATTATGGCCTTTTATCTTGCATATATGACAATATTTATTATACCATTGTTTTCATATTATTAATCACAAATATGCCTAAGTATAAAATGCTTGTGCGTCCTAGACCTAGCCAACATTGAAAGGTCGAAGGAGAGAAATGTCCTTTGGGTCAATATCTAGAGAGGTCTAGTTCCCTTACTAATATAATTTGGTTTAAAGCTTAGGGTAACAGGAAAGAGATAGGAAATAATGAAAAGAAACAAAAAATATGGCAATGAGCCAGAAAATTAAGTGGGAATAAACTAACAGCTGAAATCCACATCAAGTATTAATTAGAATACAACATAAATAAATGCATAAGAACCACTCAAATTTTGTAGAGATAACCTCCAAGAAGTATTTTAGTATTCATTCCCTTACCAAAAATTAAATTTAGATGCAAAATTTAAATTTAACTAATAATGGACATGAACGTAATCAGAAATGATAAGCAAAAAGTGATCAAACACAACACTACTCAAGGAACCAAAAGTCGAATGTCTTTCTATTGATGCAGAAAACTCAAAGTGCTCTTCTGTAGAGTGTATATTCTCCTTCTTTACATTGAAATGCTTAGTATTTATAGAGGATTTTGCCTCTAAAATTAAATGTGAATTAAAACAAAATGTCATCTAGTGAAAGAACAACCAGAGAAATTCTCTCCTTGATAATGACAATGCTCATATTAGAATGTTCTTTAGGAAGTGATGATACGATTTTTATTGAATGCACCTGGAAAATAAGCAGAGATGGATGATAGGAAAAATATTTCAATCATTGGTGCATCAAAACTCAACAACATCACGTGGCAAACAAGATCTTAGATATTAAATTTTGGATACCATTCCATCCTTTTACGCCTCAAAATATTACTCTCACTAGTGGAGATCCAACAAAAATTAACTCTACTTTTAAAATAAACAAAATCCATGGAGGGAACCTTGAAAATGAATGGGATCACATCAAAATTAAGGATGTAGCATTTAATATTGACATCTTATCGAGTAGATATTTTGGAAAAAATGATCTCATTGCTCCAAGAATTAAATTTCAATAGTCTTTGATCCTTCCCGAAAAATATTAGTAGCAAGTAGCACCTTTGGAAGAAAACTTTGCTAAGGAGGGGGCAAGAATTGATTTTTCCTAGGAAATTTGGTGTTTTCGCCCGTCAACATGCTTTCACCCTTCTCTTGAGTAATTTTATCTAAAAACTAAAGAACCTCACCCAAAAATAGCATGAAAATGACTTCTAAAAGAATTGAGGCGAAGATGATTGATTTCACCCCCAAGAGGGGTGAAAATGATTTTCACCCGATCCCAGGGGTGACTTTGAATTTTTTTTTGGTAAATAAAAGTCTTCATTAATTACCGGGTTTTGCAGGTTAACCCAAAACCTATTACAATATCCAACCTTCTACTGATATTGTAGATCCTAGTCATCCTTGAAAATTTCTTACCAAAAATTGTGTTGAATCCCCTACAACACCTTACTAACAAAGCACACCCATACCTAAAAATAACTGTAAACATTACTTACATTGACAGGAATTGAAGTTTGGAACTTTGCACTTGTGAAACATGTTGCTTGCCCATTTCCTATTCTCTGTCGAAATCTTCCAAGGCTTACACCCTATTACCTTCATTTCCAATTTGGTATGATTTAGAGGGAAACCCCATAGTTATTATCAGTTCTATGGGGAAAGAAAACCCATTCATCTTTCTCCTTAAGAGGTAGGTTTATTTTCATGACTAATAATGTTTTCCACTTCACGTGGCACACCTTGTGTCCATGTCACCAAATTGGCTAATTGGAAAGAACATCAACACCTATGCTGGCTAATTTGTCAGCTGACCTGTTGGCCTCACAATACACGTGATGAGCCCTCATGTTCTGTCTTTCCACAAAAAGGATCCTCACTTCATGGATGACTCCCTTGATTCTCCATGGAGGTTTTTTGCCATTGGTTAACATGTTGATGATGTTCATAGAATCACCTTCAATCATCAAGTTACCTTGAGTTGCTTGGGCTACTTGCAACCCTCTTTAAAGGGCTCTAGCTTCTACTTCGTTATTAGTTCTGATTCCCAATGGTTCAGCGAATGCCTTGACCAGATTTCCTTGATGATCCCTAATTATTCCTCCAGCTCCAGCTCTTCCCAAGTTCTCCTTCACTGCACCATCAAAATTTAGTTTAAACCAACCCGGGGGGTGGCTCCCAAGAAATTCCATTTTTGGGACTGGGCAAAGGAATGGAAGGTTTATCCTCTATACCTAAGGCTCGAGCTAATTATTTTTCTTGGGGAAGAATTGAGTGGTTCTCATCCACTAAGGTGCTAAGGTTTTCTTTCACAAAGACAATAATCCTGTTGAGGATGGTTTTTGGGTTGTGAATGGTATCCTTAAAGCCTCTATGGTTCCTTTTTAGCCAATTCTGCCAGAGAAAATGATGCCAACAGATTTTCCATAGGTACTTAAGTTTTAGGCTAACAAAGGGTTGAGGCCATTGATGGAACACTTCGGATATAAGAGCAGGCTTAACCCATGAGATCCTAAAGGCTTGGAAAAGTTCATCCAGGATGGACTCCGCTACCGGACACTCCAGAAACAAGTGTTGGGTTGTCTCCCATCCTGCCCTGCACATGTAACAATGGTTAGCAATAACCATACCTTTGGATAACATATTTTCCATAGTGAGGATTTTTCCTTGAATCACCAGCCATGAAAAAAAGGATATTTTAGGAATTAAGCCTTTGATCCAAACCAAACTCGGTTGAAATTTTTGACTTTCCACATTGAGAAGCAAATTATAGGTAGACTTAACCGTGAAGTCACCACTTTCAGTCTCAGCTCAAACAATGTGATCTTCGTCCTCTCCAGAGTGAATAATTTGCTGAGTTAAAATGTTATAAAGCTCTTTAGACTCCGCTTCAAAACCCTGTACTCTAATGTGTTTTTGCCTATTGATATTTATATCCTATCACATATAATTTGCAACCTTCTTCCCAATATACTGCTCCATATACTCTTGAATCCTAGACAAACGAGGATTTTGGAATAACTCCTCAGCTTTCACCCACTGATCCTTCCAAAAGTCTATTGTTTGCCCATTTTCTAGAATCCATCTAAGACCTTTCTTGACAAGATCCCTGCTCATGAGGATTTCTTTCCAAAAAGTAGACCCCCTGCTTGTTAAGTTGTCATTAAGGAAGTTCACACCTTGGAGGTATTTCCTCCTAACTATGGCAGTCCTCATTATCGACCTTAGTCAATAACCACCACGTTTGTTTGGCTAACAGAGCTGTATTGAGATGAGCAACTCTCCTCAATCCTAACCCCCCATCAGCTTTAGGTTTGCAAATCTTGTTCCAACCTACTAAATGGATCCTTTTATTATCCTCAGTCCCTGACCAGAGAATTTTTTTTTTAAGCTGCTCAATTTTGTGATACACCTTGCTGGGAGCTCTAAAGACTGATAGGAATAAACGGATATAATTTGCCTGCTTGAGATAACATATGTCCTTTCCAACCTACTAGCTTTTTTGGATCCTCTCCAGAACTATGTTCCACATTAATCCTTCAGGTTTCCCCGTAAGCAGGGGAATACCTAAATAGGAGGTGGGAAGGGATGCAATCTGACATTCCATGATCCTTGCTATGTTTTTTTACCTAGGAATAGGGGTATTGATGAAATAAATTTTGCTCTTATCAAAATTCACTTTCTGTCCAGCCGCTTCTTCATACATTCTGAGAATATTTTTAATCCTTCTTGCCTCAACTATAGAAGCCAAAGTCAGTAGCAATGTATCATCAACAAATTGTTGATGTGTCACTAAGGTAGTTAGTGACGTGGCCTTGATACCTGATATGAGTCCAGCTACCGCTGCTGCCTTAATGGTTCTTCCCAATGCCTCAGCTAAAATGATGAACAACATAGGACTTATGGGATCTCCTTCTATTAGACCACATTTGCTTTGAAAAAAACTTGCAATAGACCCATTAACCAAAACTGAAAAACAAGGCTTATAAATACACTATCTTATTAACTTGACCCATTTTATGTTGAAGCCAAATTTTAATAAAAATGCCTCTAGGAATTCCCAATTTATCCTGTCATAATATTTGTTCATGTCTAACTTTAAAGCCATGACTACTTTTTTGGTCTGAGCGACTGTATGAAGAGCCTCATGAACAGTAATAACTCCATATAAGATTGATCTTCCTTGTACAGAACTTCCTTGACTTGGATTAATGATAACCGGTAGAACTTTCTTCAAACGGTTGGCTAAAACTTTGGACAAAATTTTATAGGATATATTACACAGGCTAACCGGCATAAAGTCAACCATAGTCTTGGGGTTGGGGCCTTTAGGGATCAAAGCAATGAAATTTGAATTGAAACCCCTTGGAATATGATTTGAACTTTAGAACTCCTTTATTGTAGAAATAACTTATGCTCCAACAATATCCCAACAAACTTGGAAAAACCACGGTGAAAACCCATCTGGCCCAGGAGCTTTGTCAGGATCCATGTTAAACAAAGCCTCCTTGATCTCTTCATCTAAAAAAGCTACTGTAAGAGACTTGTTATTCATTTCATCAATGAGTTATGGAATTAATTGAAGGAGAGAGTCCTTTGCTTGGGCATTATGGGCCCGTTCTTCACCCAATAATGAACTAAAAAAATTAACAACCTCGTCCCTGATATCCTGAATGTTTTGAGCTAAGGATTCATCCACCTTAGTTAAATTTCTAATATTATTGTTGCTTCTATTGTTCAATGTGGTAACATGGAAATTTTTTGAATTAGAGTCCCCTTCCTTTAGCCATAATGCCCTTGATTTCTACCTCCAATACATCTCTTCACAAGCTAAAATATTATAAAACTCAAAAAGGGTTTCCTTCTCTTCAGTCCTTGTCACCTCATCATAGGTTCTATTTTGGATTTTGCTTTCTATTATTCTTAGTTTTCCCCCACTGCTCTCTTATTCTCAAAAATATTCTCAAAGACTTCTTTATTCCATATTCTAAGGTTGTTTTTCACCATCTTAAGTTTTTGAGATAGTTTGAAGGAAGCACTTCCCTGGATAGGCTGCTGCCACCATTCCTCTATTCATTTCTTGAAGTCCGGATGTTTAACCCACATTGATAGAAATTTGAATGGCTTTTTAAAGGAGTTAGCCTGAAATGCCTCCCATAGAATAATATTATGGTCTGAAGTGCATTTAGGAAGGGCTTGTAACGTTGAATCACCAAACATTGTTGTAGTTTCCTTGGATAAAAAAAAATTGTCCAACCTTTCTTGAATCAGCTGACTTCCTATCCTCTTGTTACTCCATGTAAATTTGGCTCCTTTTAGTCTTACATCCATCAATTCATTTGTGTTAATGAATTCATTGAAGTCCTCCATGCTCCTTGAGGGTAACCCAGATCCTCCATTCTTATCAGATGGGTAAATGGGGGTATTGAAATCTCCCACAATCACCCAAGGAATGTATTTAAAAGCTTGGATCAAATGCCCCAAAAACTCCCATAGTTCAGACCGCCCTTGGATAGAGGTGGGGGCATAAATATTTGAAATAATCCAATTCTTATTAGTATTAGAATCATGAAATAATATGCTTAAGACTCTTTCATTTTCCTGAATAATACTTCCTTCTATTTTAGTAGGATCCCATAAGATCATGAGGCCCCCAGATACACCTCTCGCCTGTTGAAAGGCCACTTCCCCTTGCTTCCAAATACTTCTAGCTATAAGTGTTGATTGTGCCGCATTTGTTTTGGTTTCTTGAAGAAAAATTATAGTAGGATTCCAATCCTTCCTTATAGACTTCACCATCCTTTATTTTGGTAGGCCGTTTAGGCCTCTCACATTCCATAAGAGAACCTTCATTTAGATTGTTTGATATTTTTTCCCCGCCCCCTTCCCTGATCCAAATGGGGTTTATCAATTTTGCTATTATCCTGGCCAGGAATAGCTTGCTGTAACAATGTTCTTTGCTTTTCGTTTGCAATTTCTTCATTGATTCTCATTCTATAGTGCTCTACTATAGATATTCTCCCTTTCTTTCTTTCACTTCCATAATCTATCGGAGACTTGGTAGTTCTTCTAGCCTATTTTGGACATAAATGAGGGGGCATATACTGTGATAGTCTAGGGCTTGAACCTTCTTCCTCATTTTGGGGGTTTTCAATTCCCTCTTCATCCTCAGCCTTGTTTTGGTTCATCTCTCCTATCTGGTTCCTAAACAGGGGGTTTCCTTCAAGGAACCTTTTACCGTTGGGCTCGTCTGATTGGGGATAATTTTCTCTACTATCGAATTAGGAGCTACATTCCTAGCTCTTATTTCCACAACTTTGACTCTTGACTCTATTTTTTCCATGTTTAAACTGAAATGACTTGGCAATTTTTCTTCATTTTTAGCATAGCTTTTGGGGATTTTTTTCATAGTTGTGGATGGTCCCGATTTGAATGGGAAGTATAGGGTTTTAGGAAACTTGACACTGATGGTATCATCCTTACTATTTTCTTTTTCAATTTCTAGATTTTCTAGGATATCAAACATGTTCAAGTTGGGATCTTTATTACATACCTTATGATTTTTGCCTCCCTCATTATGTTGCTTTCCTTTCTCCTGGATTTTTGCCAGTTCTGTGTTGTCTTGGTCAGCCTGGTTATTCTTAACTTGTATGTATCCTTCCAAGTTAAGACGCGGTCCTTGAAACTTTGGGATCCCTCTCCCATTAGCTTTCCCCAGAAAACCTTCGCTCGTGGCTTCCTTGTTTGCAGTTATTTTCAGACATTGGGCTTGAAGGTGGCCCTGGGTTTTGCACACGCTACAAAATGTCGGCTTGTTCTCATACTCCATAGGTTGAATCCTTAGAAACTCTCCATATGCTAGTTCCACCTAAGAAGGTAGATCAGAATCCAAGTTTGCATTTACACAGATCCTAGCATGCGTTAGTCTAGTCCTTTCTCGGGTTGAATGGTCTATTACCATGAGCTCTCCTATCGTCTTTGCTATGCCACTAAGCCAGTACTCATTAACAAACTAGGCTAGGAGGTTTGGTAAGTGGACCCAAATGGGTGCTATATTAATGTTCTACTTCTCAGGGTTGAAATCCTCCCCCCACTTCCTCAAAAAGAGGCTACGCCTTCCTAGAAACTAAGGTCCTCCTGTCAAGATGCACTCTACATCATCTTTGTTGTTGAGTCTTATCATAAAAAAACCTCTTGACATGGATATGGTTTCTAAGCTTCCTGAATTTTTCCACTTTGTCATGACCCATGAGCGAATAGTCTCAATGTCCGGCCTTCCTCCCAAAAACTTGCCAACTAAGGATGATACCTCCATATCCAAGAATCTTTCCATAATCTCCACTGGCACATTTAACCTATTATTGTTTGGTATTAGGGGTTGTAGTTCACTGATTGGCTCCTTATTTTTCCCTTTCAGCATTTCCAAAAAGGTTGGGCCCTTGTTGCCAGCTCCCGAACCCCAGTGGGACCCTTTTTCTGAGGGTTTATCTGGAGGATCTATACCTTTAGACTTTTTGAACTGAGCTGATAGGGAATCCTTTTCCTTTCCAGCTACAACATTATGCCCTGCCTCTGGATCTTCTCCTTCCGTTGGTTCAAAATTCCTGCCTGCCGTTTTTGCTCCTCCTTCGCTTCCTTTGCTTCCTCCACCGCTCCTCATCTCCACCGCTTATAGGGGTGACTTTGACTTTGAATGGAGCTAAAATATGCTATTTCATGACTTTCACCCTAGCTTAGGTGAAATTACTATTTCTACCCAAAATGGAGCAAAATTACATTTGCGGGCGCCATCCTAAAATTTACTTTGACTTTGATTGGAGCAACCTTCACCCGGATGATGTCACTTTAGTATTTGCATTCCAAAAAGCATACTCAACTTGGATTTCACCCCAAAGAAGGGCAAAATGGACTTTTGCCCCTATTTAGGGGTGACTTTGACTTTGAATTCTCCAAGCATGTGTTTTACTTAATTTTCACCCCATTGGAAATTCACCCTGAAGAAGGGCAAAAATGATTTTCACCCCCCTCCAGGGGTGACTTTGACTTTGACCAGTTCATATCCATTATTTTTACCCTTTTTCACTTTGTAAATTTTTACCTTCTTCTCACTTTGTAAATTTTTACCTTCTTCTCACTTGGATGAAATCTTCTTATCATGGTATTTTTGCCCCTAAAAAAGGGCGAAAATAATTTTTACCCCTCCTTGGAGCGAAAACATATTCCCCTTTATTTTTACTGGTGCTTTTCCTTCACATAAAAATTATCAAAGCTTTAAACCATTTTCATAATTCCTTCGATCCTGAGACGTTCCTTGCCATACATTTCTTCGATCTATATTTTGTCCATAATTTTCATTAATGTTTTACTGACAAAAATTATTGTGCATCTCGAGGGATGAAATCAAATTTCTTTATTTAAAAAAATCATCCAAGGAGGGAAACAAAAATGTTACATTAAAACAATAAATTTAAAATTTTTGAATCATTCATCTTATATTATTCAAATTTTACAATCAAAATTTAGTGTGGTAAAACTACCAACACTTTTAGAGGCTCTTGGGGTATTCAACTCGTCTGGATGTAATCGACCCCAGACCTTCATCCATTGGGATTAGTTGTCATCATCATTGGCTACATCAGGTGGGACGTTCGATTCAGCAACCTCCTTTTTTTCTTACTCCTATGCTTATTTATCCTACTCTTCCGAAGTTGCTTATTGTTCAGATTCTACCCGTGCTCGTGCTTCTTGCTTGGCAAGACTTGCACTGGTAACCTCATAGACTACAACCACCGTAACCCAGGATCCTTCATCAAAATTTGAAGGATATTTGAGTGAACCAATGACAAAGTGCAATGGCTAGACTTGGTATAGGCTGATGTGACTAGCTCTCTAACTAAGATCCAATGGGGAGGATTCGATGTGGGTTAGCCTCTCCATATATGGAAATATGTGTTCCTCTATTATTGGTTCCTCCCAACTATTGATCTCTGAAGTATCTTTGGAAAATTTTCACCAAGCTACCTCCAATTCTTTCTTTAGTAGAAACTCCCCTTGATCATTAATGAAGCTCAAACACTTGGTATCGGCTAGAGACTTGAAATAAACAAGTGAAATGCAATGCTCTTGCTCCAATATAGTAGCTAAATTTTGACCTTCTCTAGCCAAATTCAACCTAGAAAAGAAGTTGTACAACATAATCTTGGTGCTAGTCCAAGCTCGATCCGTTTCACTCAGTGTCTTAACCTGGAAGTTAGGTTGAGCTAACGCCTGAATATTCAATGTCATCATCAACTTTGGTTCCAGTTTCTCCTCGGCCTACTCCAAGGTTCGATCACCAATGAAATTTATTTTTTGAGCCTCATGAATGTACAACAAAACCTTGAGCACATCTATCATCAATGTTACATAGTATTTGGTTAAATGGCAGTGAACTTATTTTATTTTATCCTTGGATAAGCCCATAGACTGTGTGGTTTTTTTGGCCAATTATTTTTGCAAAGCTTCAAGCTAAGCGGACAATGCTTGTACTTAATTTTCTACTCCTACCCAAGTTTTCTGATATTCCTTGGCTGCATTCTCCAACTCTACCACTTTCTACTGCCAGCGCTCTACCTATGATTTCACTATTTTTAGCTATCCTCTATTTTAGCCAGAGCTTCGTTCAACTCAATAATATTCACCTCATCCTAAAAAAATATTTTCTTGTAATGCTCACCATGCAAGTAAAGAGAGCTCATATCCACCTGTATATTTCCAATCTTATTTGTGATATCGATCTTCGTTAGGTTCTTTGTAATGACCTCATAAGTGTAATAACTTGGATCCATTTCTCCTTGAGGCTTATGGATGTAGGGAATCATTTTCACAGTGTAGGACTCCATAGCTTTGGAAAAAAAAGTGACCTTCTTCAATGTTATTGCTGGAGCTCGAGCTTCTTTTCTCTTACAACTTTTCAGCCAATATGATGAACTTAGGTAGGCTCAACATATTTTCACTTCAATAGGATGTTCTGGTACAATATCCATCTCTAGATCTGGCAACACCTACAACTCAATAAATGGAGTAGAAATAAAATGAGCCTATTGAGGTTTTGGCTTGAGAATGGAATTGGAAATGGAAACGGTTGGTGAAACAAAAGTAGTTGAGAGAATAGAAGTAAGGGGCTTGACTACAATCACACTTACTTGAGGAGGATATTGAGTACTTATAGCCATTATAAAAATTACGGGAATGTATGATGAAGGGCATGAAAATAGATTAGACCTAGATGCAAAATAACTAAAAGAAAGGGAAACATTAGAAGTGGGAATAGAAGATGGAGCATTAGTGACAGGGGACTAGTAAATAGGAAGTGAAATGGAAGTGGAGGAAATATCGAATGGAGGTGATATGGAAGTTATAACTATGAAATGAGTTGCAATAGTCACCGAATGCTCAAGAGAAAAGGAAAAGGGTAGATAAAATGTACATTTAGGTTATAACACCTTTTTAGTCGATGATGAGGGTGGTTGTGACACTAGTTCACCCTTTTCTTGTTCCTCCTTTGTCTTCTTCTCCAGAACTATAAATTCCATGTGCTGGTCAAGTTGTGCTTCCTAAACTAAAGGAGGATTTTCTAAAAAGTTGACCTGTGTGACTTCGACTGCAGGAGGAGGGTTCACACTAGATGAAGAAATTGTACCTATTCTTAGCTTCTTAGTGTCTCACGCTTACTTTTCTTCTTTCACTAAAGTTTTACTAATAGTGATGATTATCTCTCTTCTTCCACAAGTAGCACTTACTCGATCACATGTTGCTCCTATCCGGCCATGATCTCTTCACTGTCAAATATTTGATAATTCTGAGGTACAATTTTGGTGAAAGATATCAACTGTTAACTATCATAGTATTCATCATAGACATCCAAAAATATTTCATCCATTTCTAGGCCAAAAGCTGACCCAATTTTCCCTCTATGGACCCTCATAACTCACCAGTTGGTAATTTTCTTCTCACACCAAGTGGGAAATTGTTCCTTCATTTTTTTAAACAAGCCAGGAGGAGGAATTTTGTGCTTGTGAATTATAGGATTATATTCGACCTCCATATCATAGAAGTCATGCCATGGTGGAAATATCATCATCTATTGAACATGACATTCAAGGTCATGCCCTTCTCAATTATTTCTTTGCTGCTCAATATTCGCCTAGGGTAGCAATGAAATTTTTTGGCTTTAATCAATACCACAAAATTATCCAAAGGGTAATACTTCCACCGCTGAGGTAACTCCACAATATCCATGTCGTAAAGAGCTTAATTAATCAATTTATTTTGGCCAACTTGGTCTACTTCAATATCACCAAAGCAAAATGGTATGGTACATGTAGTCTTATTTTCTCGTCTTACCCCATAGACATCATTGATGAAGTCAGTATGGAAGACAACTTCCATCGTGAAGAGGCACTCTATAGTAAAATATGTATGAAGAAACGGCTTTCTAGTGAAGCCAAAAAATCACATCGTGATACCCTATGTCAATAATAAAATATCTTCTTTTTCCTTTGTAACAATCTCCTCCTTCATCACTCTAGGAACTCTCTTGCAGGTGCAAAAAATAAGTTCAAGGGTGGGGCCCAAAAACACATGATTAAAATTATAAAATGACTCCTTTCTGGACAAGCTTGGAGTCCATAAATAAACTAGTAGCCTCCTGTCTACCTCATGAACTTGCTTGACCACTATGAAAGAAAAATATCGATGAATGTGGAAGGAAAATTACCATGCCAAAAATGAAGTGTGCTTGAATGATACTACTCCCTCACTCTGTATCTTCTTGAATTGGGTATGCATTGCTCGAGCCACATAATCAACCCATTCAATAAAATCGGGTGTTTACTTTCTTGTATTGTTGTTGGGGCATAAAATTCCACATGTGAGATACATTGCACCAATGTTTCTTGCCATTTGTACATCGTAGAATCAGTGGGAAGACTAGATACCCATGCCAACATGGAAAACATATCCAAAATTTTAAAATCCATCAAAGGATCCAGTAAAGTTGGTAACTCTTTGAACTAGGGCATCTTTATCAGTTGGTTATCCATGAATTGGTGCAATGTTATAGTCAATTGGTACCTCTCTTCTTGCTCCTTTAGATTCATATTTTTAAATATAAAATTTGAGGAAGGCTTCACCCCACAAGCAAATGCCTCTTTGACTGCGTTGGGTGAAATGGTGAACAACTTATCTCTCTTAATATTTTGAACAACCCTTGTTGCAGGCTGATAAAACTTTGAAATCACCATTACCAACTCAGGGTAAGTATGAACAAGTGTACATAGATACCAGGAAAGCTACACATGATAGGAAATCATCAATGGTCATTTTGGCATCAATTATTGCATGACAACAACTTCTACGTCATGGCACAACTTTTCTATGCCCTTGTTTGAGATAGAACATTCTCCAATATGAGCCAACACATTAGAATATGGGTCAAGCTCTATATTTTAATTCTACCTAGCTTTTTTTAGCTTTTTTTTCCTCCTTTTGTTTTCTTCAGCTTTGCAAATTTTGTTGACTTAGAAACTTTCTTTCCCATCTTCATATGGTTGGATTTACTAGAACAATATGATAATATTGCAACAAATCAGCAATTTGGGGCAACTAAATAATAATATGGAAATGCTCCAGAAAAATAATCTCCTTCTTTTTTCAACTACAAGATTCTGATTTGCTGGATACCCCTGCCTCCTTGGGTCTTACCGAAAGTGGCATCCCTTTTGGGATGTTTTCCAAAAATAAAAATAAAAAAAAAGATCCTGATTTTTTGTATTTAAAACCTTTGCTTCCAACTACCCAATTAAATGCAGGTGGTTCTTTTGATGATTTTGAGTGGATGTGCTTCCTTGGTTCTCTCACTCGACACATTTTTAATGAGAACTTAACTGTCAATAACACCCTTGTGCTGAGAATCTTTCTCAAACTCCATATTCAACCACTTTTTGTCTTGGAGAGTGTAATTTGGTTATTTAACAACTCATCTTGGGAATAATGAATGCCACGTGGGAGATATGAGCACTTTTTGAGGCATAAAATTATTAATTTCACCGCATGATAGCACCAAAAATATCTTCTAAGGGTTTCACCAGTGAAATTACCTTGATTACATGCATTCAACTAAATTTTACTATGAAATTAGTACAAACCAATGAAAACATTAACCGAGCGCACTTTCTTCACCAAAAATATCCTTGGGAAAAAATACCAATGCAACTATCAGCTTCACTCAAATGGTGCTCCAAAAATAATCTTCTTGCTTTGCCTGGAAAAACTACATGCTTGGCAACTCCTTTTAAAATAATTCATCTTTTTAGTTTTGCCCCAAAAAAGCTTATTGCTAAAAAGCAAGCTTTAACTAAGAGTGATGTTGCTGAAAAAGTGAAGCGAAATTAATTTTTCCCCCTTCTTTTCCAAAAATAAATTTACCACTTGGAGTTCTTGAAAAAGCATATGATGTTTTTTAATCATTTGTAGCAGTTTTAATCTAAAAATGTCTTCAAGGAAATAAATGAGGATTTCACCCTACAAATAGAAAAAAACATCGCAAATCTTCTTTTTGGGGTGAAAATAAAAGTTTTTATCTTTTAATTTTGCTTTACCTTTTTGCTTTTCTCTTATTTTCTCTTTTTTATCTTTTATATCATTTTTTGGAAATTTAAAAATGGGGCTCTTTTAAAGCAAACCTTGCCTTGGGATGAATTTTAAAATCTAACTTTCACTTTGCCTCTGAAATTAATTGCCAAGGAATTATATATTGTTTTTTCTTTTAATGATTCTCACCCAAAATATGACTAAGAAGCCCCATTTTTAAAATATTCTCAAGGTAAAATTATTTTGCTTAGTAAAAACATGATTTTGGGGCAAAAACACTTGCTTGGGATAGAATTAAATTCTCTTGATGAAAACAATTCATCCATTTTTTTTCTTTCTTTATTTTTCTTTCCTATATATCATTTTTCTTTTAATACTTGACATAGAGTAAAATAACAAAGAAAAATTATGTACATATATACATACTTGATTTGAAATTTTATCACTGATGATAGGACTTCAAATGAAGAACATTTACAGGAATTGGTAGTGCACGACCGTCCATATATTTCAAATAAAATGAGATGACCTGATTCACGCCTAAAATCTGGAACGGGCCCTCCATATCACTTTAAACTTGTGATGCTTGCGAGTCTTAGCCTTGTTTTTGTTCCATTTCAGCACTAGATCACCTACCTTGAATGACTTCTTGAAAGTTTTCTTGTTGAACCATTTATATGTCATCCATGCATGTTCCATGAGGGCATTGCATGATTTATCCCTTTATTTCTCTAGCTATAAAATTTGAGCTAATATCATGCTCATGGGATCAGATTCATTATCTCCATCATCTTGTAAGTGCCATGATTGAAGGGCCGACAATTCAATATGAATGGGTAAAACTACTTCTTTATCATATACCAAGCAATAAGGGGATGTCTTGATGGATTTTTCATAGATATGCATTAAACCCATAATTCTTGGTTTAGGAGCGAGTGCCAACTACACTTATTGTTTCCTAGGGTGCTCTTCAAAATTCTTAACAAATTTTTGTTTGTAGATTCGGCCAAGCTATTCCCCTACAAATAGTAATTAGATAATATTTTTAAATAAATACCATACTTACCTATGAATTTGCTGATCTTGACACCAATGAAGGGAGTTCCATTATCCGTTATTATCACATTTGTTATACCAAAACAAGTGATTAAACCTTCAAGGAAAAAGATAACTATTTCCTGATTTGCCTTCTTGGTCGGGATTGCTTCAACCCATTGAGTGAAATAGTTGGTTGTAGTCAGGATGTACTTATATACGATAGAATAATTAGGATCAATGACCCCAATAAAGTTTAAGCCCCATTGCTTAAATGGATCTTCTACTTGAATCATATGAAGGGGTAACAAAGTGTTCTTACTTCTACCAATAAATCTCTAGCACTCATCATAATTCTGATTGACTTTGAAAGCATCTACAAAAAGTAGGACAAAAATTTCCTGCTTTGATGATATTCAATGCCATTGGCCTACCTGCATAATGACCTCCTGATAAACAAAAGGGAAACTCCTCTAGGATTATTCATTTCTTTGATTCTTGAATGTACCTAAGAAGAACTCCATCAATATTCTTATGTAATAGTCCA
This sequence comes from Wollemia nobilis, assembly GCA_028583015.1. Lineage (NCBI taxonomy): Eukaryota > Viridiplantae > Streptophyta > Pinopsida > Araucariales > Araucariaceae > Wollemia > Wollemia nobilis. The sequence continues at coordinate 2,295,577 of JAQPPZ010001808.1, forward strand.
TTCGGTACCATCACATATGTAAGGGCCTAAAGTTTGAATCTCCTTCTCTATGAGGTGTTGATGTTCGGAGTACATCTTCCTGAATGGAAATATTTGACAAGGTCCTCTATCCAATCATGATCACATACGGAGTGATTAACAAAATTGTTTGCTGAATCTTCAAGTTGGTAAACCATAGATTCAAAGGTAGCACTTTTTTCAAGATCTTGACATAATGATAGACCTTGAACTAGCTTGGTTGGTCAAATTTTTACATCATACTCTTGGATTTTAGATACCCAACCATCTCTCCTATCTCCAATCTCTCCTTGAATAATGAAACTTTGGATATTTGGATGAGCAACATAAACTATTATCTTGCTTTGAGAAACAAAATGCCAAAGCTTCTTTAAGGATTTCATCACCATATATACTTGATTTTCAATAAAATTATATTTTTCTTTATGTGATTGGATGAATTGGCTTAGGAAATCAATAGATCCCTCATCTCCATCATATTCCTTTTGCGTAAGCACTGTTTCATAACTCTCCTATTCACCAATGACATATAGGATAAAATATTTTTAATAATTAGGATTTATTAGGATTGGGGCTTGAGCAATTATTTATTGGATTTTCTTGAACACTTGCTTCTTTTTCTTGGTCCATTTGAACTCATCATTTTTCTTTAACAGCTCAGTAATCGGCTTTACCACTTGGGAAAAGTCTACAACAAACTTTCAAATAAATTTTATCTGCACAAAAATAATTGCAAATATTTCTTGTTGGCTAGAAATGAAAGCTTTAGGAGGGCTTCAAATATAGCTGGATAAATCACCAAATCTTCTTTTAAAATAATGTGGCCCATGAGCTTTATTTATTTTACCACGAATATGGACTTCATCGGGTTGATGGATATTCCAAAATACTAGTACTTATCGAACACTTGACTCAAATGTAGGCTATGCTCCTCCTTGTGATAGAAGATAGAAATATCATCCAAATAAATCATAATAACACGAGTTAACAAATCATCAAAATCTACATCCATCGCTCTTTGAAAATTTGTGCCAGCATTTGAGAGATCAAACGACATCCACTGGTAAGAAAAATTTCTCCATTTCATGGTGAACATCATTTTATATTGGTCTTCATCCTTGACCTAGATTTGGTTATAACCATAGAATCCATCCCAAAAAAAAAATCTCTAAGCACCAACAACTACATGAATAATATGATCAATTTACAGTAGCTGATAGTGATCCTTCAGAGATGCTTGATTCAAATTCTGGAAATCCACACACAAAAAAATATCTCCATTATTCTTCCACATAGGGGACCAAATTTTCTACCTAGATAGAATGCTTAATAAGGTAAATGATTTTAGATTCCAACATCTTCAGTAGTTCCACTTTCATCAGAGTTTCAATCTTGGGATTGATTGGTATCTACTTTTTCTTGAAGGGTTTCACTCCTTCCTACAAATCAATAGTATGTTGGATTCCATATTTGTTGTAGCCTTTCAAATATTGGTAGCTCCAAGTGACAATGTCTGGGTATTCACAATACAGTTCCTTGATCTACTCAAAATCTTCTTGAGTGCAATCAGTATTGATTTTGATCAACTTCTTAGGTCCTAACTGCAGTTCAATGTACTCCTTTTCATCCACTTTGATCTTATGCTTTTTGGTTCTATTATTTTTATCAAATAGACTCTCAAGCATAATCAATCCTTTTAGGATATGATTATTTCACAGTTGTATCAACCCCTCAACTTCTTCCACATAAAGTGTTCTTTCTTCCACATTACTAGCTTATCTTATAAAAAATTAACAATTTACTCGTCACTTTAGAACACTTAACAGTAGATATTTTTGTTAGGGACTAAAGATCTATAAACTAACATCACACTATTGGGCTTTCTCACCATATGTTTGACTAGAGAAAAATTAGCGCCAAGGGATGTCAGGATATTTGCATTTTTGTTTTGTTCTCATGAAATTTCTTGAACGTTCAATGCAGTGAAAGACTCGAACAAATCCTAAACTTTATTGTGATACACCTTTAGGTAGTGTTGCTTAGAAACACACTTACTAGTGACCTATTTGATTATCAACTCAGAATCTCAAAAAAATTGTAGTTGTTTGATCCCGAGCTTCTCTACCATCTTCAAACCCAAGAAAAGTGCTTCATACTCGGAAGCATTATTTGTACAGCTCTAGGTTGATTGGCAAGAGTACATATTTTTTATGCCAAAAGGAGAAACAAAAATGATTCCAACTCCTGCACCATTATTACACCTTGTGTTGAGCAAGGTGCAACATCAGTATTGTCATTGTTGTCAACACAGTCAGATAGATCTGTTGATGCAGTGGATAGGAAGTTCAATGGCTAGTCAGATGTAGAAGACAGGAGTTCAAAGGTTACTCAGAGTATGTACAGTGATTTTCCAAGAAGACCGAAGTGGACCACTTGCAAAAGTTCAAAGAAAAAGACAAGTAAGAAAAGTGTCGCGATATCGCGACATATACAACAGGCAAGAAAAACTATCACGATTTCATGACATGTTTGAAGAGAGAGAAAAAGGAGGAAAAACTGTCATGATTTCGTGACATGTTGGAAGAGAGAGAAACAACAGGAAAAACTATCACGATTTCATGACATGTTGGAAGAGAAAAAACACAAGTGGAAAAACTATCGCGATTTCGTGACATGTTGGAAGAGAGAGAAACAACAGGAAAAACTGTCGTGATTTCTGACATGTTGGAAGAGAGAGAAACAAAGAAAACTGTCACGATTTCGTGACATGTTGGAAAGAAAAAACACAAGTGGAAAAACTGTCACGATTTCGTGACATGTTGGAAGAGAGAGACAACAGGAAAAACTGTCACGATTTCGCGACATGTTGGAAAGAAAAAACACAAGTTGAAAAACTATCACGATTTCGTGACATGTTGGAAGGGAAAAAGACAAGTAGAAAAAGTGTCACGATTTCATGACATATTGCAAGAGAGATTGTACGAAAGAAAAAGTGTCACGATTTCGTGACATATTTAGGAGAGAGAGTCCAAAAGAAAAAGTGTCACGATATCGCGACATGTCAGATTTTCGTGACCCAAGGCAAGAAAAAGTGCTAAGGAGAAAAAGTGTCACGATATCGCGACATGTCAGGTTTTCGTGACCCGAAGGCAAGAAAAAGTGCTAAGGAGAAAAAGTGTCGCGATATCGCGACATGTCGGTTTTCTGACCAAGGCAAGAAAAGTGCTTAAGGAGAAAAATGTGTCGATATCGCGAATTTCCGAAGGCAAGAGAAAGCGTAAGGATGAAAAAGTGTCACGATATCGTGACATGTAGCATTTTCACGACCCAAAGAAGAGAAAGAGCAAGAAGAAAAAGTGTCACGATATCGTGACATGTTATATTTTCACGGCTAGAAGCAAGAAAAGTAGCAGGAGAAAAAGTGTCACGATATCGCTACATGTTGTATTCTCATGGGCCAAAGCTAAGAGAAAGCGTATGGATGAAAAAGTGTCACGATATCGCTACATGTTGTATTCTCACGGGCCAAAGCTAAGTGTAAGTGTACGGAGGCAAAAGTGTCACGATATCGTGACATGTTGTGTTTTCACGACAACAACAATAGAAGAGTTATAGGGGCAGTTGAAGCCGACGAAGACCGATGTAAGCCGACGAAGATTAGGGTTTGCAACCGACTAAGATTAGGGTTTGTAGTCGACTAAGATTTGGGTTTTTCAACCGACTAAGATTAGAGTTTTCTTCATGAAAAGTTTGTTATAAAAGGAGGGCTGTTTGGAGAATTTAGAGTGTATCGAAGTGTGCGAAATACGATCGTTGAGCACAGAGAGCAAGTCATGTCAAATCTTTCAAAGTGTGGAATTTTGCTAAGAAAGTAGAGTGCGCAACAAGGAGAAGATGACTGTGAGGTGCAACAGAGTGTGCGAAGTGCTTGCACAGAGAAAGTAGAGTGCGCAACAAGGAGAAGACGACTACGAGGTGCAGCAGAGTGTGCGAAGTGCTTGCATAGAAAAAGTAGAGTGCGTAGAGGAATCAAAGGTGACCAGTCAGGGTCTAGCAAAAGCAAAGGTATCTTATTATCAATCTTCTAGTTTTAGACTTGAAGTCCAAGTTGGTGCTTGGCATCAGGGGTTGGTGCTCCTTTCTGTTGGTGCAGAGAAATCAGGGGTTGGTGCTCCTTCCAGTGGGTGCTGGTAAAATTGTTTGTAAAGTTGTTGCTTTGCAAAGGCTGGATTTGGATGGTAGTCCAAGCAGTCATTTTTGAGGAGTAGCCACATTGGTGAACCTCGTTAAATCTTGTGTTGTGTGATGCTCTATTGCTATTCTTACTGTATCTATTTATAAGTTTTAATTGCTATTATTTTAAGAGCTATAGATTCAAGATTAAAGAGCTACACTGATTCACCCCCCCTCTCAGTGCCATTATAAGACTAACAATTGGTATCAGAGCTAAGTCCCTGTACAAGCTTAACCAGCTAGGGTGATCTTGGAAGTGACACAATGGCAGGTGGTGAAGGCTTCTCATCAAACAAAGCACCACTGTTTGACGGATCTAACTATGCGTTCTGGAGAGTCAGGATGCAGACATATCTCTGTGCCTTGGGATACGACATCTGGAATTCAGTAGTTAGTGGATACACAATTCCTACCACTCCTCCAAAAGAAGCGGATGAAAAGAAACTATTTGAGAATAATTCGAAAGCAAAGAATGCCATCTTGTGCGGATTAGCAGACAGTGAACTAGTAAAGGTCATGAACTATAAATCGGCAAAAGAAATATGGGACAAACTGAAGAGTGTTCATGAAGGAGATGATAAGATCAAAGAAGCCAAGTTACAGACACATCGAGCTCGGTTCGAAGCATTGAAGATGAATGACGATGAAAACATTGAGGCATTCATGTTGAGAGTTAATGGAATCATCAATGCGATCAGAGGACTCGACGAGGATATCGATGACTCTGCTGTCGTGAAAAAGGTATTAAGATCTCTTCCTCAAAGGTTTGATTCCAAAGTCTCAGCGATAGAAGAAGCTAAAAATCTAAATTTTTTTAGTATAGATGAAATGTATGGTTCTTTAACTGCATATGAGATGAGGATAGGAAGATCTAAACCCACTGACAGAGAAGCAGCTTTCAAAGCCCTTAAAAATAAAAACACAAAACAAGAGTCCGAGGAAGAAGAGACATCAGATGAAATGGAAGCAAACTTTGTTAGAAAACTAAAAAAGGGGAAAGGAAAATACAGAGGGAAGCTTCCATTTAAATGCTTCAACTGTGGAGGTGTTGGGCATTTTGCAACTAAATGTCCACTGAAAGAGAAGAACAAAAATGATGAAGGATCCCACCAAGAAAGAAGTGACTGGAAGATGAAAACAAATTTTAGAAAAGGCAACTTCAAAAAGAAAAGTTTCATATCCAAGAATGTTAGTTCATCAGAAAACAGCTCCGGTGAAGAGTCTGAAGAAGAAAGAGATGAAGCTCTTTTTATGGCATTTGAAGAAGTTAAATCAGAAAAAGGAGTGACCTCTGAAGTTTGTGGTGAAAATCTCGAGGCTGAAGTAGACTTGGAGGGTGAGTTGATATCTGCACTTGAAGAGTGGGAGATAGAAAAGAAAAAGAATAAGAAACTATCAAGAAAGCTTGAGGATACAAATGGAATCATAACCAACTTAAAAGTATAGATAGAAGAATCTAAGAAAATCTTCGAAGATCTCGAAGTACAATTAACTATGAAAATAGATCTTTGCAGCAAGTTAGAAGAAGAGATTGTTGGTTTAAGAATGCGGCTAGAAGAGATGAATAAGAAAATCAGTTGTTATCACAAACGTGAAGAAAGTTCTATGAAGTTGGATAAGATCATAAATGACCAAAGACCTGCAGGCATCAAATTTGGTCTGGGTTTCATCGAAGGAGAATCATCAAGTGGATCAAAGGCCAGAAATATAGAATCCACAAAGAATGAAGCTAAGAGACAGGTTGATCAAGGAAAAATGCCTCATGCAAAAGAAAGCATCAATGCCAGGCACGAAAGGAAAACTGACAATGATGGATTCACCAATGTCTCACATCAAAGAAGAAGAAGACCTATGGCTCCTACGACAACATGGCAAAGACCATCTCCTAGGTTCAATTATCCTTTCTCTGGTTTCTATTTTAAATGCAATGGCTATGGGCATAAAATCTCAGACTGCAAATATAATGTAAGACCAAGGAATTTCACCAGTAGAAATGTTTTTTCTCCTCTGATGAATTATACAGTAGAATGTTATAACTGTCATAATTTTGGGCATATTGCAAGAAACTATAGAAATACTTTTACATCAAATCAGTTTCAGGGAAGAAAATTTCAACCATACAGGATGAGTCAAAATAGAAAGCTTCCCGAAAATCATGCTCAAACTACTGATAAGGGAAAGGCAAAACAAGAGCCCAAAACTACTATCAAAACAGTGTGGAAAGGAAAAGAGTGACTGAAGGAAGAAAAGGAATCCTTAATCGTTCAAACTGCATTCAAAGCACAGAATAAATATGTACCATGGATACTAGATAGTGGATGCTCCAGTCATATGACAGGTGACAAACAAAAATTTGAAAAGTTACAGAAATATGAAGGAGGATCAATAAAATTTGGAAATAATGATGGAGCTAAGATAGTCGGCAAAGGCTCAGTCAAAATCAGTGATGGAAGGATTAAATCAGAAGAAGTCTTATTTGTGGATGGGTTGAAACATAATTTATTGAGTGTAAGTCAGATTTGTGATAAAGGTCATGAAGTAGTCTTTATGAAGCAGGGTTGTGAAGTCAGAAAAACAAACAGTGGAAAATTGATAGCAACAGGGTCAAGAACATCTGGTAACCTGTACACGCTCTCAGAGACTTCAAAAGGGACTTGCTTTATTGGATAGGAAGAAGAAAATTGGTTGTGGCACAAGAGACTCGGTCATATCAGTTTTGATAATCTTCTAAAGATCACCTCAAAAAGGGCAGTGAGAGATATCCCAACCATCAGCAAACCTACAAATAGCATCTGTGCTTCATGTCAAAAAGGGAAGCAAACTAGAGTCTCATTCAAAACCAAAGAGTACTACACAAGCAAACCTCTGGAACTAATACACACTGATTTATGTGGTCCCATGAGAACACAAAGCATAAATGGTGACAAATATTTTATGTTGTGCATTGATGATTATTCTAGAATGACATGGATATTTTTCTTGAAACATAAATCAGAAGCCTTTGATATGTTCAAGATTTTCAAAAACCTAGTAGAGAATGAAACAGGAAAGAGGATCAAATGTCTAAGATCAGATAGAGGAGGAGAATTCATTTCAGAGGAGTTTTTAGAGTACTGTGAGAAGTTCGGTATTAAGAGACAGTTTTCAGAAGCCAGGACACCTCAGCAGAATGGAGTGGTAGAAAGAAAGAACAGGACAGTGCAGGAAATGGCACGGACTATGCTAGCTGAAAGCAGAGTAGCAGACAGATTTTGGAAAGAAGCAGTCCACACTGTAGTGTATATCCAAAATAGGTACATGCTGAGAACACATGAAAACAAAACTCCTTATGAGTTGTGGTTCAGAAAAAGGGCAACAACAAAGTATCTCAAAGTTTTTGGCAGCAAGTGCTACATCAAAAGAACTGAAGATAATCTTGGTAAGTTTGAAGATAGAGCAGATGAAGGTATTTTTGTCGGATATTCATCAAAAAGCAAAGCTTACAAATGCTACAACAAAAGGCTAAAGAAAATTGTGGACAGTGTCGATGTTAAATTTGATGAAGGTAGAGAACAAGTAATTAGCTATGAATCGAACTACCCTATTTATGAAGAGGTTATTGAAGGAGATGATGAAAACAAAGTGGAGAAGATACAAGAAATTGACTCAGATGATTTAAATTGTGTTTCAAAAATGGAAGAGAATAAGAAATTCAAAACAGGTAGCTGGCAGAGAAATCATCCTAGAGAGCAAATCATTGGAGATCCCAAAGTTGGAGTTCAGACAAGAAGAAGAGGAGTAAGTAACTACTCTCTACTATCCAGCATTGAGCCCAAAAATATTAATGATGCAAGCAAAGATGAAATCTGGATGAAGGCAATAAATGAAGAATTAGATCAGATAGAGAAAAACGACACTTGGGAGCTAGTACCTAGACCTGTAAATAAAAATATCATCGAAACCAAATGGATTTTTTGAAACAAACTGAATGAAGACGGACAGGTAGTCAGAAATAAAGCAAGATTAGTTTGTAAGGGCTATGCACAAGTTGAAGGCATCGACTTTGAGGAAACTTTTGCACCAGTAGCTAGACTAGAGGCAATCAGAATGTTTTTGGCTTTAGCAGTCTACAAGAATTTCAAAGTTTATCAAATGGATGTGAAATCAGCATTTTTAAATGGGAAACTTGAAGAAGAAGTTTACATTGAGCAACCAGATGGTTTCCAACTTGGTGATAATCCCAACCTTGTTTGCAGGTTGAAGAAAGCTTTATATGGCTTAAAACAGGCACCCCGAGCATGGTATGCAAGGCTAGACAACTATCTCACTCAACAAAGGTTCAAGAAAGGTATGGTGGATAGTAATCTGTATGTCAAAATAGAAAATGGGCATCTTATTGTTCTTGTTGTCTATGTAGATGATATCATATTTGGCAGCAACAAAGATGAGTCATGCAAGGACTTAGCAAATAAGATGCAGAAAGAATTTGAAATGTCAATGATTGGAGAACTGTCATATTTCCTCGGATTGCAAGTTAACCAAAGTAGGAAGGGCATATTCATTTCTCAAGTTAAATATGTAAAAGAGATGCTAAAAAGGTTCACAATGGAGGACTGTAAGCCAGTTAGCACTCCCATGACGACAGGTTGTAAGTTGAGCAAGGATGACAAATCTCCACCTGTTGATCAAACCATGTACAGATCCATGATTGGAAGCTTACTATACCTGACAGCTACCAGACCAGATATTTTACAGGCAGTATGCATGGTAGCACGATTTCAAGCTAATCCTAAGGAGACTCATGTAACAACGGTGAAAAGGATTCTTCGGTATCTCAAGGGTACTATGGAATATGGATTATGGTATCCGAAAGGTAAAGACTTCACCCTTATTTCGTATTAATTGGGGAGCGGATGAGATGGGGGGGGGGGGGGGGGGGGGGAAAAGAGAAGGAGGTGCATTCTATCTTGGAGACAGATTAGTCGCGTGGCACAGTAAGAAACAAGAGTCAGTTTCTTTATCGACCGTAGAAGCAGAATATATTGCAGCGACAACATGTTGTACACAGGTATTATGGATGAAACAAACCTTGAAAGATCTTGGTATTAGCTTCAGTGAGCCAATATCAGTTAAGTGTGATAACACCAATGCCATCAACATCTCCAAGAATCCAGTTATGCATTCATGCACAAAGCACATTGCTATCAGATATCATTTTTTGAAGGAGAAAGTTGCAGAAGGTGAGGTTAAGTTGGATTTTGTTCCAACTACAGAACAAGTAGCAGATATCTTCACGAAACCTTTGCCAAAGGAAGTTTTTGAGTACCTTCAAAATAAACTGGGAGTGGTCACTCTTCCCAAGAATTGACTAGCTACAGGGATCACATTCTTAGGGGGAGCATTTAAGTATTTGATTATCTTTGTGCTCATGTTCATGATTTTTGCTAAGTGTAATAAATTGTGTCTGAGAATGTTGTGCATGGACTCAAGGGGAGTCTGCAGTAGCCCTTTGGTATTATTGTCAAAGGGGGAGAAGAGTTACAGGAAATTGCAAATGTGTTGCCAACAATTCCAAAGGGGGAGATTGTTGAGCAAGGTACATCAATAGTATTGTCATTGTTGTCAACACAGTCAAGATAGATCTATTGATGCAGTGGATAGGAAGTTCAAAAGCTAGTCAGATGCAGAAGACAGGAGTTCAAAGGTTACTCAGAGTATGTACAATGATTTTCCAAGAAGACCGAAGTGGACCACTTGCAAAAGTTCAAAGAAAAAGACAAGTAAGAAAAGTGTCGCGATATCGCGACATATACAGCAAGCAAGAAAAACTGTCATGATTTCGTGACATGTTTGAAGAGAGAGAAAAAGGAGGAAAAACTGTCATGATTTCGTGACATGTTGGAAGAGAGAGAAAAAGAAAAACTATCACGATTTCGTGACATGTTGGAAAGAAAAAAACACAAGTGGAAAAACTGTCACGATTTCGCGACATGTTGGAAGAGAGAGAAACAATAGGAAAAACTATCGCGATTTCGTGACATGTTGGAAGAGAGAGAAACAGCAGGAAAAACTGTCACGATTTCGTGACATGTTGGAAAGAAAAAACACAAGTGGAAAAACTATCACGATTTCGTGACATGTTGGAAGAGAGAGAAACAGCAGGAAAAACTATCACGATTTCGTGACATGTTGGAAAGAAAAAACACAAGTTGAAAAACTGTCACGATTTCGCGACATGTTGGAAGGGAAAAAGACAAGTAGAAAAAGTGTCACGATTTCATGACATATTGCAAGAGAGTTTGTACGGAAGAAAAAGTGTCACGATTTCGTGACATATTGCAGGAGAGAGAGTCAAGTAGAAAAAGTGTCACGATATCGCGACATTCGGTGTTTGACCCGAAGGCAAGAAAAAGTGCTAAGGAGAAAAAGTGTCGCGATATCGTGACATGTCGGGTTTCACGACCGAAGGCAAGAAAAAGTGCTAAGGAGAAAAAGTGTCGCGATATCGCGACATGTCGGGTTTTCACGACCCGAAGGCAAGAAAAAGTGCTAAGGAGAAAAAGTGTCACGATATCGCGACATGTCGCATTTTCATGACCCAAAGGCAAGAGAAAGCGTAAGAAGAAAAAGTGTCGCGATATCGCGACATGTAGCATTTTCACGACTCAAAGCAAGAGAAAGAGCAAGAAGAAAAAGTGTCACGATATCACGACATGTGTATTTTCGGTAAGCAAGAAAAGTAGAAGGAGAAAAGTGTCACGATATCGCAACATGTATTTTCGTAGGCCAAAGGAAAGAAAAGCGCAAGGAGCAAAAGTGTCACGATATCGCTACATGTTGTATTCTCGCGGGCCAAAGCTAAGAGAAAGTGTACGGAGGCAAAAGTGTCACGATATCGCGACATTTGTTGTTTTCATGGCAACATCGAAAGAAGAGTTGAAAGGGCGATTGAAGTCGACGAAGACCGATGTAAGCCGACAAAATTTAGGGTTTGTAGCCGACTAAGATTAGGGTTTGCAGCCGACTAAGATTAGGGTTTTTACAGCCGACTAAGATTAGAGTTTTCATCATGAAAAGTTTGTTATAAAAGGAGGGCTATTTGGAGAATTTGATGTGTATCGAAGTGTGCGAAATACGGTCGTTGAGCGTAGAGAGCAAGTCATGTCGAATCTTTCAAAGTGTGGAATTTTGCTAAGAAAGAGTTGCAACAAGGAGAAGACGGAGGTGAGGTGAAGTGCTTGCGCAAAGAAATCAGAGTGCGCAACAAGGAGAAGACGACTGTGAGGTGCAGCAGAGTGTGCGAAGTGCTTGCATAGAAAAGCAGAGTGTGCAGAGGAATCAAAGGTGACCAGTCAGGGTCTAGCAAAAGCAAAGGTATCTTATTATCAATCTTCTAGTTTCAGACTTGAAGTCCAAGTTGGTGCTTGGCATCAGGGGTTGGTGCTCCTTTCTGTTGGTGCGAGAGAAATCAGGGGTTGGTGCTCCTTCCAGTGGGTGCTGGTAAAATTGTTTGTAAAGTTGTTGCTTTGCAAAGGCTGGATTTGGATGGTAGTCCAAGCAGTCATTTTTGAGGAGTAGCCACATTGGTGAACCTCGTTAAATCTTGTGTTGTGTGATGCTCTGTTGCTATTCTTATTGTATCTATTTATAAGTTTTAATTGTTGCTATTTTAAGAGCTGTAGATTCAAGATTAAAGAGCTACACTGATTCACCCCCCCTCTCAGTGCCATTATAAGACTAACACATTGTACCATCAAAGTAATCAAAAATAGGATCTTGATCATCAAACACTTTCGCTTTTAATTTTTCAAGCTTAGTAATGGTATAACATATGATTTCGATCTCCATCATGGTGTTAAAATTGAGAATTGAAAACCCATAATATTTTCGAAGCTCATCTAGAACTTCTTCCATCAAGTTCAATTCCTCTAATTCTTTGGTCATCAAGTTGATAGAATTCATGGGTTTATCTTCTTCCTCAATAAGTTGAAGGCTTCTCATTATAAATTCAGATTCTCCTCCCTTTCACAAGAATATCCAAATGATAATAATCCAAAGAAATGTAGCCGCCCAAATTGGCAGTAAACTCCTGTGATAAGCACATGTTGAATTAAGGCTCTAGATCAACCACGACCACCTCTTGGATCACAATGATCTGAGGTATTTTACGGAACATAATGGGGATGTATTTTATGACCCCAACTATCCTTACATGGATTCCATCTAATTACAAGATGCTAGAGCTGCTTCTAGTGTATTCCATACCTATAATGTCACAAACTACCTTTGGCATGATAGTCATCACAGCATTGGAGTCGATCATGCAATTGTACACAATCCAACCTTCCATCCTTAGAGACAAGTAGAAAGGGGTTAGTCTATTTTTTTCCATGGCAGAAGTCATCAGAGTTTGAGATAACACTATCTTAGTCAAATTCTTCCCCTTATATTTCACAAATTTTAGTGATTCTTGCAACAGGTCTACTTGGTCGGGTAATTGCAATGCATCATAGAGACTCACCTTGGTTGAAATTCTTCAGCTTTTTGACAATGTTATACGAAGATGCATTGGAATCTTTTCCTTTATTGACAGGCTCATATTTTCTTTGATATTGTTGTGTAGATTCTACCCTTTAACGTTTGGTCAAATATATGTATTTTATATTTTCTTTGTATTTTTCCTCTATTTTAGCTTTCAACTGCGAAGTTGAGGCCTTTTATTACACTCTTTCTTTTGCTTGTGGGTGTAAAATATCTTTTAATAAGATAGGTGCATCTGGCTTGGGTGCTGGAACAACCACTTTTGCTTGTACTTTTTTTTCTCACTTTGCACCCTCATATTAGTAGGTACCTTCAGGAATTCCATCTCAACTAGGTCCACGATGATGGGTTTTATTTTAGCTCTTGTGAGAACAAAAACTTGCTCTTCGAAAGGGACCATGAAATTATGATCAAATTTTGTAATCATGTTGATTTGAACATCAAAATATCTCTCTACCAATATTTACACATAGTTCAAGTGAACCATGCAAGTTTCCTTTCCATGCATATAATTGCACATAGAGCACCAATATGCTTTGTATGATGTGCCAACTTCTTCATTTGCTAATACAATTGGATTTATTTCAGGTGCCTTGCTTGTTAATGTTGCTTTCTCCCTAGTGATTTGCGAAGGCTAAAACCTCCTATGATGGAAGTATTTTTTAGTCTACTTCCTATTAATAATTGTTATCTCATTACCCATAAATATTATGCCGAGTTCATTTACTGCAACTCTTTTATCACCTTCTCTTGTGTATTAGGATTTTATGGTGCTAGAGGAGCTAGTAATGGAAGAGGTATAGGTGGATATGGCAGTGCTAGAAATGGAACCAGAGCGGGTAACTATGGAATGGTTGGAGCAGGTAGTTGCAGGATAGAAACTATCATCATGGTTTGAGATGAACTTGGACTCTATGAAGGGACCAGATACATGGGAGATATTGGCAAGGGATGAGTAGATGCATTACTGTACAAATACTATGAGAGATCAAGAAAAATAGGCATTATCATTTTTGAAAGAAGGTTACCAATAGAAATCAAGTCAATCTTAGCCTTTTGTGCAGTAGAATACAAATTAGGAAATACGTTGACATGGGACTATCATATGGACATATTTATGTTGATGTTGAAATTTTGAAGGTAGTAAAATGTAGCTTGCTCAAGAGTCGGTCAAAGACCATCAAGAACTCTGCCAAGTTTGACAAAAATTGATACTAAAGTCCATAATTTATTCTTGCAAATGCCTATAAATGGTGGTAAACTTATGCAACAGAGAGAAAGTATTCACTTGTTTTTTAAACCTTTGATTAATAATTCAGCCAAATGGTCCTAGGTGGTAATGGTGGCAGGTTGTAATAATTGGTACCAATAAAGCAACTTACCTCTAAGAGAGAGCATGAGTAATATTATCATGATATTCTCATTTGTGATACTATGTATTGTCACCAAGATAGCCCCATATTGGACATGATCATAACCCATCTTCCCCATAACATCATAAGTAGGAAAAGCCTTCATTGTTGCTTGTGGAATCAGGTTCTAAGCTTGTAGATTCAAAGGTCCAAAGTGGTTCCATGCTGGAAACTATCCTGGTGATTATGGTGGCATATTTTGAGCCATTTGGACTGGACTATTTTCTTGGAGAGGAGGAAAACTAGTGGTTGTGCTACCAGGGCTTGAAGGAACAAAGAAAATAACAACTAACTATGAAGATATTACACTTGACGGGACAACCAGAGTGACTAACCCAGGATGTTCTCCTAGAACTTGGGTGTTAAGCTCATAAAACTCAATGGAATTTTCTATATTTTTGGCCTTCGATCTTGTGATCATGAAGAAATATTTTGCTCACTTCATGTTTAGAGGCTTCTGGGTAAAACTGAGTCTCTAGATGTTCTAATCATACAGTACAAAGGTGAACAACAAACCTCAATACTGTTCAAAGTGTGCCAAAATTATTGGCACCCATGGTGATTTTACCTGATAAAAGTAAGCCAAATATTCAACAAATCGGGCTCCCTTAAACTATGGAGATGATTAATCCCACCAAGTGTGTCAAAAACTGTTCATCATGAATCTGCCCAAGTACAAAATGCTTGTGTGCCCTAAACCCAACCAACATTGAAAGGTCGAAGGAGAGAAATGTCCTTCGGGCCAATCTCCAGAGAGGGTCTGGTTCCCTTACTAATATAATTCAATTTAAATCTTAGGGTAACATGAAAGATATAAGAAATAACAAAAAACAACAATAAATATGGCTATGACCCAAAAAATTAAATGAGGATAAACTAACAGTTGAAATCCACATAAAGTGTTAACTAGCATACAATAGAAAGAAAGGCATAGGAACCACTCACAGTTTATAGAGATAACCTCCAAGAAGCATTTAAATATTCATTCCCTTACTAGAAATTAAATTTAGATGCAAAATTTAAATTGAGCTAATAATGGACATGAACGTAATCAGAAATGACAAGCAAAAGTAATCAAACACAACACTACTCAAGGAACAAAACACTGAATGTATTTCTATTGACACTAAAAAATCAAAGTGTTATTTTGTAGTGTCTATCCTCCGTCATTACATTAAAATGCTTAGTATTTATAGAGGATTTCACCTCTGAAATTAAATGTAAATTAAAACAAAATGTTGGCTAGTCAAAGACTAGCTAGAGCAATTCTTTCCTCAATAATGGTAATGCTCAAATGAGAATATTCTTCAGGAAGTGGCAATCCGGTTTTTATGGAATATGCCTGGGAAATCAGTAGAGATGGATGATAGGAAAAATATTCCAAGCATTGGTGCATCAAAACTTAGTAACATCACATGACAAATAGGAGCTTGGATATTCAATTCTAGACATCATTCCATCCTTTTACGCCTTAGAATATTACCCTCACCGATGGAGACCCAACGAAAATTAACTCTCCTTCAAAAATAAATGAAATCAATGGAAGATGCCTTTAAAATGAATGGGATCACATCAGAATTCAGGATATAGCATTTAATATTGGAATCCTCTCCAACAAAAATTCTAGAAAAATCGATCTCATTGCTCGAAGAATTAAATTTCAATAGTCTTTGATTCTTCCTTAAAAATATCAGTATAAAGTAGCGCCTCTGGAAGAAAAATTTGCTAAGGGAGGGGGAAAGAATTGATTTCACATAGGAAATTTGGTTTTTTCACCCGTCAACATGCTTTCGCCCCTCTCTTGAGTAATTTCACTTGAAATCTAAATAACCTCAACCAAAAAATGGCATTAAAATGACTTCTGCAAGAACTAAGGTGAAGATGATTGATTTCGCGGCCAAGAGGGGCGAAAATGAGTTTTGCCCCACCCCAAAGTTGACATTTACTTTGATTGGAGCTAAAAGATGCTATTTCGGGACTTTTTCCCCAACCTGGGTGAAATTACTATTTCTACCCAAAATGGGGAAATCTTTGCCCTTTTCCACTTTGTAAAATTTTGCCTTCTTCTCACTTGGACGAAATCTTCTTATCATGTTATTTTCACCCCTAAAGAAGGGCAAAAATAATTTTCACCCCTAAAGAAGGGAAAAAATGATTTTCACCCTTCCCTGGGAAGAAAACATCTTCCCCTTTATTTTTACTGGCACTTTTCCTTCACATAAAAATTGTTGAATCTTTAAACCATTTTCATAATTCCTTCGACCCTGAGACTTTCCTTGCCATATATTTCTCCCCTTTAAATTTTACCCATAATTTTCATTATTTTTTTACTGGAAAAACTTACTGTGCATCTCCAAGGATGAAATCAACCTTCTTTATTTAAAAAAATCATCCAAGGAGGGAAACAAAAATGTTACATTAAAATAGTAATCAAAACATCTGCACCATTCATCTTATATTATTCAAATTTTAAAATCAAAATTTAGTGTGGCAAAACTGCCAACACATCCTTTTGATGAAGAAGCAATATTTCCTTGTGGATTATCTTTAGATGCCAATGCAGTGTTAGTCATTTCATCTTTAACTATATTTTCCACCTCATATTCATGTAGAATATTGACTAGGTAATCAAGAGACGTATCTTTACTTAGGACTTGTAAAGATGTTACCAAATGCTTATAGGTGTCTGGAAGTGCTCTCATGGTTACTTGAGTAAGAATTTCATCCTTAATTATTTCTCTTAAGGTCAATAATTTTCTTTAATATCTGCTACTTTCTTAGGGAACGGTTCTATGCTTTTTCTACTATTCATATTTAATGAGTGAAGTTGAGTTTGAATATGAAGAATATTTTCCTTGTTCTTTCCTTCAAAATATTTTCTCTTGGCTTTTCCACGCATCTAAAGAAGTTTTTGTTGAACTGATATAGGATTGTATCTCATCAATGATAACAAAGGTTATTATAATTAGAGATTTTGAATAATTTTCCTCAAAATTTAGAATTTTAGAATCACTTGTGGCAGATCTTTGTATTTTCCCTTTGAAAATATCCCAATGTTTTTTATATACCAAGATTTCTTTCACTTTATTCCTCCAGGAGAAATAATTAGGACCCTTAAATAGTCTAGATTCTACTAGGAAGAATTTGTTTGATGCCATTTAAATTCCCTAATATCGGTCCTTATATTTTGTGGACTTCCTTATGTCTCCCTAGTAATGAGAGTATGATATAGTGCTTTTGTAAAATGTAGTTCAATTTTGGGTTGATTTTGTAAAGTTTTGTAAATATCAAAATCAAATTTTCTAACACCTTATTACTCATATTGAACTAAGAACTTTTTTAAATTTTGAAGAGGTTTTAATGTTGCATTTATTTTGTCACTTTTGTGAAATTTTGAGACAAGAATATTATAAATTTCCAACCTTAACTAAAACCTTAATAACCTCTTTTAATAGCCCTTACGATTTGATTTTAGTGTTTCTAATTATCAATAACCTAATTTGGTGTTCTAACCCTATAATTCCCAAACGTAGAAAATTAGAACACAATAATATTTGCAAATATTATAAATTAGATTTTTCCAATAGTAACCCTTATTAATCGAATATTTAATATTGCAAATATTTAACAAATTTGATCTATTAATTCCCTTTTAATTTTTGCTTTCAACACGTTTTATTTCTCTAAGTTTCAACCTTATTTTATAATCCTTATATCTCCCAAGAATGAAATCAAACTATAATGGAAATTATTCCTTACATTGTAAAGTTGATATCTACAATTTTTGATGCAGTATTTGGGTCTTAATGATAGTCATGCCAACATAGTTTGCCTTGGATGCTTCAACCAATGGATAGCCTTGGATTTCTCTAGGTTTTAGAGATTGAAGAATGGCATCCAAATTCTATGACTTTTAGGCTCCTTTTGAGTAGAGCTTTAAATGTTCTTTCACTTTCCTCCATGCTGTAATTCAGCCCTATGTAATGTGTTTTGAATGGATATGTGCACTTAAAATTCCCTTGGTCAATGAACCCTTTAAATGGAGCAAGAATATTTGAAAATATGACAAGTGGCATGACAATTACACTTCATAGGCGCTTGAGGAGTAGATGGGAGTTACTAAGCACTTGTCTTGCTCCTATATATAATGTATGAGATATTACAGTATTATTTATGATCACTTAACTTCCTCCAAGATGGGTACTCCAAGAATTTTCCAAATTTGGACAAGTGGTGCTCATATGAATGTAACCACTTCTTTATTCTTTGTAACTTCGCTTGGTTGAGCGCTTGAAGTAATCCTTTATTTCTTGGATATTATGAATAAAGATGGTACCTAAGGAGGTTTGTGCCAAGTGGTACTTTACGTGTAAATATTTGTTATAACACTCCAAGATGAATGATATACCTCCTATTTCATTTTGTATGCTTATTCTTTTTCTTGCTACTTTTCTTGGAGAGAAAGCAACTTCTTTCTTTTATAGGTACTTTGATGAGGACATTGTATGGTGCTAGCTGTGATGTCCCTTGATTCTATGGAGATTCCAATGGTGGTTTTGTATCTGATCTTAGTGCTCCTATTGGTGGATGTTTTTCTCCCAGTTTGAAATCTTAGATTTTGCACCTATTCTTTATACCTTCAACGTGCTGATTTTTTCCTCCTTTCCACATTGGTTTTGATGCCTTCTATTCTCCCTTTTTGAACCTGTTATGTATTTCCTTATTTTTAGATAATATTTCTCTTAAATATGACGTTGTTCTTTCCTTATGTTGTCCCTTGTAGGTTTGCAAGTTTGGCTATCTAGAATGGATATGATGTGAGCCTTTTGAGAGGTTCCTTTGCTCCACTTAAAGTGTGCTAGTGGCCAGCTATTTTAACCTTGTATAATGTGCCTTTGTGTAACCTCAAACTTTGTCTTATCACCTGCATAAAATAACTTAGAATGGTGCAATAATATGTAAAAAAATTGGGATTTAAAAATACCCCTTTTTCACCTTTTGGCATTGCTTTTGATTTTTTGATTTTATGGCAGATATTTGGAGATGTTCTTCTAAATACGCAACTCTCCTTTTTTGTTGGTTTTATGAAACCAAATTATAACCACTTTGTAGATGTGGTATAGCAATTATATTTCTTTGAATATGAGACTCACCAAGTCTCGATTTGAGGTAAACCTTGCTGATTTAATGTGGTTATTTTCTTCTCCAAAACTTGGAGAATTGAGCTGAATTTGGTGGCTTCCTTTAGCCACTAAAAATTGTATATTTTCATGCACTAAAAAGGTCTTTAGAAACTTGATTATAATCTGATTTTGTGTTGTTCTTAAGAACACAAACGCTAAGCTTTTTAAAAGTAATATAGTAGTGCAAATGAACCCACTAATATTTCACTTTTAATGCACTAACAATCTCACATTATCACTCCAATCAACTATCAAAATAACTTATAAGTGCACTTAATCAATTTACTACGACTATTCAAGAATAATCTACAATGAATCTTCAAGAATTATTTTGTAATTTCACTACAAATAAAGTTGTAGGGACTAGTCTTCTTTTTCTTTCCAAAGTAGATATTTGATAGTTGATAGATAGTTGTAATTTTGTAATCTAATCAACTCCAAATCTAATGTGAAAATGAACCTTAAAAGGAAATTTTTCCTTTTTTAACATTTGAATATTGTAATTAAATTTTCATCTTTTGCAACTCTAATCCAATATAAGGTGCTTTAACAAATTTGATAAGTAATACAATTAATTAATCTACTTGCACCAATAGTTGCTTACCTTTTTCTGAAAGCTTTCTTTTGTAGCTTCTGTAGAGGATGTATATATTGGTGTCTGAGATCACCAAGTTACTGCTTTGAGTAGGGTTTCACTGCTCAGTTTCTTCATCACCAAAAAGTGATCTCAAAATTTCTTTTATGATCCTAGATTTTTGTGATTTGATCCTTCAAGTAATATTCTCCTTTTTTTATATATTTGGAGAAGTCTTTGTCTCTGAAATAATGTCTTCTTATTGTGATAGGTAATATTGAAATCTATTGGATTTGGAAGGCTTCTCTTGTCTTCAAGTATTCTTGTTGAATTTTGACTTCAAGCAGGATCTTCTTCTCAAGATTCTAAATATCTTGAGGTCTTCTGAATCTTCTTCTAATATTTGGCACTCCTTGGAAAATTATTCTTCTTATTTTGGGCTTATTATCAGATGGCGATAATTGTCCCAAAATTTTCACTATATTTTGTAGTGAATTTATCCAATGAGTTCTCCTCAGAATGCCTTTGATGATTTATTTAGTAAGGCTCTCCAATCCTTTTAATGGATTCTCATTGAGACCTCTCCATGGTATTTTGATCTTGCAACTTCTTTTGGTCTTCCTTGAGAACTTTTATTCAACCTTCTAATTGTAGAAGTGTTGGTGGTGAGGTTTTCTTTTGGATATCTGATTTTGCTGCTTCTAGATTTAAGCAGGATTCTTCTAGTCCTTCTTCTTCCAATATTAGAAGTTCTTAAATGAGATATTCTTTTAAAATTATTAAAACAATATATATGTTAAGTTAGTTATTCAATGAGATATTGACCTATATTTGGTTATAGACAGAGAATCCATCCAACAAATAAAATCTCTAAGAGCCAACAACTACATGAATAATCTGATCAATTTGTGGTAGTGGATAGTGATCCTTTAGAGACGCATAATTAAAATTTTAGAAATCCACATGCAGACGAATGTCTCCATTATTTTTCTGCATCGAAACCAGATTTGCTACCTAGATAGAATACTTAATCGGGTAAATGATTTTGGATTCCAATCTGTTCAGTATTTTTGCTTTCATCAGAGTTTCAATCTTGGGATTTATTGATATCTTCTTTTTCCTAAAGGGTTTCACTCCTTCCTACAACTCAATGGTATGTTGGATTACATATTTTTTGTAGCCATTCAAATCCTGGTAGCTCCAAGAGATAATTTTAGGGTGTTTGTGACATAGTTCCTTGATATTCTCAAGCTCTTCCTAAGTGCAATAAGTGCCAACTTTTATCAACTTCTCAGGTCCTAACTATAGTTCAGTGTACTCATTTTCATAAAATTTGATCTTATGCTTTTTAGCTCTATAATTTTGATCAAAGAGACTCTAAAGTGTAATAAATCATTTTGGGATATGTTTATTTTGTAGTTGTATCAACTCGTTAACTTCTTCCATGTCAAGTGTTCTTTATTCCACATTGCTAGCTTCTCTTATGAAAAAAATAACAATCACACTTTCCAGTAGATATTTTTGTCAGGGACTGAAGGTCTATAAACTAACCTCATAGTCTTGGAATTTATCACCACATGTTCAACTAGAGAAACATTAGTTCCAAGGGATTCCAGGATATCTGTATGTTTGTTCTATTCTCACATAATTGCTTGAGCGTTCAATGGGGTGAAAGACTCAAACAAATCCTAAACTTTATTGTGATATACCTTCAGGTAGTGTTTCTTAGAAATACACTTACTAGTGACCTGGTTGATGATCAGCTCATAATCTCCAAAAATTTATAGTTGTTTGATCCTGAGATTCTCTACCTTCTTGAAACATAAGCAAAGTGCTTCATACTCAGTAGCATTGTTTGTACAACTCCAGGTCAATCGGTAAGAGTACATATTTTGTATACCAGAAGAAAAAACAAGAATGATTCCAACTCTTGTGTCATTCTTACACCTTGTACCATCAAAGTAAAACTTTTATAATTGATCCAAAATAGGATCTTGATCATCATACACTTTCATTTTTTATTTTTCAAGATTAATAGTGGTATAGTAGCCCATTTCTATCTCCATCATGACATTAAAATAGAGCATTTAAAACTCATATTTTGTTCAAAGCTCATCTAGAACTTGTTTCATCAAGTTCAATTCCTCCAATTCTTTGGTCATCAAGTTGATAGAATTCATGGGTTTATCTTCTTCCTCAATATTATTTATGTGATAAGTTGAGGCTTCTCATTATAAAGTCATATTCTCCTCCCTTTAACATGAATATCCAAATGATGATAATCCATAGAAAGGTAGCCTCCCAACTTGGTAGTAAACTCCCATGATAGGCACATGCTAAAGTAAGGCTCCAGATCAACCACGATCATCTCTTGGATCATAGTGATCTGAGGCATTTTATGTAGCACAATGGGGATTTCTTTGAAGACCCCAACTATCCTTACTGGGTTTTCATCTAATTGTAATATGCTAGGGTTGCTTCTAGTGTATTCCATACTGATAACATCACAAACTACCTTTGGCATGACAGTCATTGTAGCACTAGAGACGATCATACAATTAAGCACAATCCAGCCTTCTATCTTGAGAGACAAGTAAAAAGGGAATGGTCTATTTTTTCTCATGGCACAAGTCATCAGTATTTGAGCTAATACTATCTTAGTCAGATTCTTCCCCTTATCTTTCACAAATTTTAGTGATTCTTTCAACAAGTCTACTTGGTCAGGTAATTGCAATGTGTCATAGAGACTCACCTTGGTTTTAATCCTCTTTAGTTATTCGACAACATTCTACAAAAATGCACTAGACTCTTTTCCTTTATTGGTAGCCTCATATTTACTTTGATACTATTGTGTAGCTTCTACCCTCTTTGGTCAAATATGGGTATTTGAAATTTTCTCTAGCTTGTTCATCTATTTTAGATTTTGCCTACGAAGTTGAGGTATTTTATTGCACTCTTTATTTCGCTCGTAGGGATAAAAGATATTTTAATAGGACAGGTGCATCTGGATTGGGTGCTAGAACAACTGCTTTCACTTGTGCTTGTTTTTTCTCACTTTGCACCTTTAGATTAATAGGTACCTTTACAGACTCCATCTCAGTTGGGTCCATGGTGATGGGTTTTCTTTTAGCTCTTGTTAGAACTGAAACTTGCTCTTCAGAAAGGACCATGAAATTATGATCGACTTCTGTAATCATTTTGATTTGACCATCGAAAGAACTCTTTGCCAATGTATGCATGTAGTTCAGGTGAACCATGCAAGTTTCCCCACCATGCAAATCATTGCACTAGAGCACTGGTATACTTTTTCTTATGTACCAACTTCATTTACTAATACAATTGGATTTATTTTAGGTACCTTGCTGGTTGATGTTGCTTGCCCCTTGGTGATTGGCGAAGGCTGAAATCTCCTAGGATAGAAATCATTTTTAGCCTGCTTCTTATTAATAATTTTGATCTCATTACCCATCACTCTTTTGGTTGATTTCATTGATTGTAACTCTTTCATCACCTTCTCTTGTGGATCAAGGTTTGATTGTTCTAGAGGATATGGTAATGGAAGAGGTATAGATGGATATGGTAGTGTTGGTAATGGAACTGAAGCGGGTAACTATGGAATGGTTGAAATATGTTGTTACAGGATAGAATCTATCATCATGGTTTGAGATGAACTTGGACTCCATGAAGGGACCAGATACATGGGTGATATTGGTAAGGGCTGAGAATATGCATTAGTGTACAAATACTATGGGAGATTAAGAAAAATAGGTATTGCCATTTTTTGTAGAAGCTTACCAATAGAAATCAAGTCAAACTTAGCATTTTGTTCAATAGAATACAAATTAGGAAATGTGTTGACATTGGACTATCGAATGGCCATACTGATGTCAAATTTGAAATCTTGAAGGTAGTAAATACAACTTGCTTAGGAGTCGGCTAGAGACCATCAAGAACTCTATGACATTGGTAAACCTAATATTGAAGTCCATGATTTTTTCTTATGGATGCCTTTGAATGGTGGTAAACTAATGCAACAGAGAGAAATGATCTGCTTGTTCATTGAAACCTTTGATTAATAATTAAGCCAAATGATCCCAAGTGGTAATGATGGTAGGTTGTAACAATTGGTACCAAGAAAGAAACTTACCTCTGAGAGATAGCATGAGAAATCTTACTAGGATATCCTCATTTATGATACTATGGATTATCACCAAGGTAGCCCCATATTGGACATGCTCATAAGCCATATTACTCGTACCATCGTAAGTAGGCAAAACCTTCATTAATGCTTATGGAATCTGTTTCAGAGCTTGCAGATTTAAAGGTCCGAAGTGGTTCCATGCTAGGAACTATCTTGGTGGTTATGGTGGCAGATTTTGATCCATTTGGACTAGATTGTTTTCTTGGGGAGGAGGAAAACTAGTGGCTATGCTAGCAGGACTCGAAGGAACAGAGAACACACCAACTAACTGTGAAGATGTTACACTTTATGGGATGGCCAGAGTGACTAACCTAGGATTTTATCCTTGCATTTGGGTATTAAGATCATATAACTCAATGGGATCTTCTAGATTTTTGGCCTTCGATCTTGTGATCATGAAGAAAGATTTTTCTCACTTCATGTTGGGAGGCTTCTAGGTAAAAATGAGTCACCAAATGTTTTAATCATACAATACAAAGGTGAACAACAAACCTTAATACTGTTTAAAGTGTGCCAAAACTATTGCAACCTATGGTTATTATACCTAATAAAAGTAGGCCAAAGATTCAACAACTCGTACTCCCTTAAACTATGAAGATGATTGGTCCTACCGGGCATGCCAAAAACTATTGGTCATAAATCTACCTAAGCACAAAATGCTTGTGTGTCCTAATCCTAGCTAACATTGAAAGGTCGAACGAGACAAATGTCCTCTAGGTCAATCTTCAGAGAGGGTTGGTTCCCTTACTAATCTAATTCAATTTAAAGCTTAGGGTAACAAAAAAGAGAGGAAATATCTAAAAGAAATGGTAAATATGGCTATGACCCAGAATATTAAGCGAGGATAAACTAACAACTGAAATCCACATCAAGTGTTAATTAGCATACAACAAAAATAAAGGTATAGGAACCACTCACAGTTTGTAGAGATAACCTCCAAGAAGCATTTTAGTATTCATTCCCTTACCAGAAATTAAATTCAAATGCAAAATTTAAATTTAGCTAATAATGGACATGAACGTAATAAAAAATGGTAAGCAAAAAGTGATCAAACACAACACTACTCAAGGAACCAAAAGTCAAATGTCTTTCTATTAACGCAGAAAACTCAAATTGTTCTTCTGCAGAGTGTCTATCCTCCTTCATTACATTGAAATACTTAGTATTTATAGAGGATTTCACCTCTGAAATTAAATGTAAATTAAAAAAAAAATGTTGGCTAGTCAAAGACCAACTAGAGAGATTATCTCCTCGATAATAGCAATGCTCAAATCAAAATATTCTTCAAGAAGTAACGATCTGGTTTTTATGGAATGCACATGGGAAATCAATAGAGATGGATGATAGAAAAATATTCCAAGCATTGGTGCATTGAAACTCAGTAGCATCACACAACAAATAGGAGCTTGGATATTAAGTTATGGACACCATTTCATCCTTTTATGTCTTAGAATCTTACCCTCGCTAGTGGAGGCCCAACAAAAATTAACTCTACTTCAAAAATGAACAAAATCAATGGACGGTGCCTTGAAAATAAATGAGATCACATCAAAATTCAAGACATAACATTTAATCTTGGCATCTTCTCCAAAAAAAATTCTATAAAACCAATCTCATTGCTCTAAGAATTAAATTTCAATAGTCTTTGATCCTTCCTAAAAAATATCAACAACAAGTAGTGCCTCTGGAATAAAACTTTGTTGAGGGGGTAAGAATTGATTCCACCCAGGAAATTTGGTGTTTTTGCCTATCAACATGCTTTCGCCCTTCTCCTGAGTAATTTCACTTGAAATCTGAAGAACCTTACCTAGAAATTGACATGAAAATGACTTCTACAAGAATTGAGGCAAATATGATGCTATTTCGGGACATTTACACAAACCTGGGTGAAATTACTATCTACCCAAAATGGATTAAAATTACATTTGCGAGCACCTTCCTATAATTTACTTTGAATTTTACTGGAGCAACATTCACCCAGATGACGTCAATTTATTATTTGCACTCCGAAAAGCGTCCTCAACTTGGATTTCATGCCAAAGAAGGGTGAAAGGGACTTTCACCCCTCCTTAGGGGTGACTTTGACTTTGACTTCTCTAGGCATGCGTCTTAGTTTTTTCTCCATAACATCTTCAATTGGAAATTCATCCTCAAGAAGGGCAAAAATCATTTTCGCCCCCCTCTAGGGGTGAATTTGAAATTAACCAATTTATCCATTATTTTTGCCCTTTTCCACTTTTTAAAATTTTGCCTTCTTCTCACTTTGACAAAATCTTCTTATCATGTTATTTTCGCCCCTAAAGAAGGGCGAAAATGATTTTCACCCCTCCCTGGGGTGAAAACATATTCCCCTTCATTTTTATTGGCACTTTTCCTTCACATAAAAATTACTAAAACTTTAAACCATTTTCACAATTCCTTCGATCCTAAGACTTTCCTTGCCATACATTTCTCCTCTTTATATTTTACCCATGATTTTCATTATTTTTTTATTGGAAAAACATAGTGTGCATATCCAAATATGAAATCAATCTTCTTTATTTAACAAAATCATTGAAGCAGGAAAACAAAAATGTTACATTAAAATAGTAAAATCAAAACATCTGCATCATTCATCTTATATTATTCAAATTTTACAATCAAAATTTAGTGTGGTAAAACGACCAACACATCCTTTTGATGAAGAATTAATATTTCCCTGTGGATTATCTTTAGATGCCAATGCAATGTTAGTCATTTCATCTTTAACTGTATTTTCCACCTCATATTCCTGTAGAATATTGACTAGGTCATCAAAATAAGTATCTTTACTTAGGACTTGTAAAGATGTTACCAAATGCTTATAGTTGTTTGGAAGTGATCTCATGGTTACATGAGTAATAAGTTCATCCTTAACTATTTCTCTTAAGGTCAATAATTTTCCTTTAATATATGCTCCTTCCTTAGGAATGGTTCTATGCTTTATCCACTATTCATATTTAATGAGTGAAGTTGAGTTTGAAGAAGAAGAATAGTTACCTTGTTCTTTCCTTCAAATATTTTCTCTAGGATTGTCCATGCATCTAAAGATGTTTCTGTTGAACTGATATAGGTTTGTATCTCATCAGTGATAACAAAGGTTATTATCATTAGATATTTTGAATCGTTTTACTTAATCTTTAGGATTTCAGTATCACCTGTGGTAGGTCTCTGTATTTTTCCTTTGACAATATCCCAATTTTTTTTATAAACCAAGATTACTTTTAGTTTATTCCTCCAGGAGAAATAATTAGGACCCTTGAGTAGTTGAGATTCTGCCAGGAAGAATTTGTTTGATGCCATTTAAATTTCCTAATATTTTTTTTTGGTAAATAAAATACTACAGCATTAAATTTTCTAATATCAATCCTTAGATTTTGTGGACTTCCTTATGTCTCCCTAGTAATGAGAGTATGATATATTGCTTTGGTAAAATTTAGTTCAATTATGTGATGATTTTGTGAAGTTTTGTAAATATCAAAATCAACTTTTCTAACACCTTATTACTCCTATTGAACTAAGTACATTTCTAATTTTTGAAGAGGTTTTAACGTTGGATTTATTTTATCACTTTTGTAATATTTTGAGACAAAAATATTATAAATTTCCATCCTTAACAAAAACCTTAATAACCTCTTTTGATATCCCTTAGGATTTGATTTTAGTGTTTCTAATTTTCAATAACCTAATTTGGTGTTGTAACCCTATAATTCCCAAATGTAAAAAAATAGAACACAATAATATTTGCAAATATTATAAATTTGATTTTTCCAGTAGTAACCCTTATTACTTCAATATTTAATATTGTAAATATTTAATATTGTAAATATTTAATAAATTTGATATATTAATTCCCTTTTAATTTTTTCTTTCAATATGTTTTGTTTCTCTAAGTTTCAACTTTATTATATAATCCCTATATCTCCCAAGAATGAAATCAAACTATAATGGAAATTATTCCTTACCTTGCAACTTTGATATCCACAATTTTTAATGCACTATTTAGGTATGAATGACTGTAATGCCAACATATTTTCCCTTGGATGCTTCAACCAATGGATAGCCTTGGATTTCTTTAGGTTTTAGAGCTTAAAGAATGCCATACAAATTCTATGACTTTTAGGCTCCTTTTTAGTAGAGCTTCAAATGTTGTTTCACTTTCCTCCATGCTATAATTCAACCTTATGTGAAGTGCTTTGAATGGATATGTGCACTTCAAACTCCCTTGGTCAATGAACCCTTAAAATGAGACAAGAATATCTGAAAATATGACAAGTGGCACAACAATTACAATTCATAGGAGGTTGACGAGTATATGGGAGTTACTAAGCACTTATATTTCTCCTGTATATAATGTATGATATGTTACAGTCTTCTTGATGAGTGCTTGACTTCCTATCCAAGATGGGTGCTCCTAGAATTTTTCAAATTTGGACAAGTGGCACTCATATGAATGTAACCTCTTATTTATTCTTTGTAACTTCCCTTGGCTGAGTGCTTTAAGTAATCCTTTGTGCCAAGTGGTACTTTACATGTAACTCTTTGTTATAACACTCCAAGATGAATGATATACCTTATATTTCCTTACGTATGCTTATTCTTTTGTTTGTTACATTTCTTAGAGAGCAAGAAACTTCTTTTTTTGTAGGTACTTCGATGAGGACATTGGATGGTGCTAGATGTGATGTCCCTTGATTATATGGATCTTATAATGGTGGTTTTGTAGCTGATCTTGGTGCTCCTATTGGTGGATATTTTTCTCCAAGTTTGAAATCTTGGATTTCGCACCTATACTTTATACATTCAACATGCTGATTTTGTCCTCCTTTCCACATTGGTTTTGATGCCTTCTATTCTCCCTTTTTGAATTTATTATGTATTTCCTTATTTGTAGATAATATTGCTCTCAAATATGACGTTGTTATTTCCTTGTGTTATCCCTTGAAGGCTTGTAGGTTTGGCTATCTAGAATGGAGAAGATGTGACCCTTTTGAGAGGCTCATTTGCTATGCTTAGAGTGCTCTAGTGG
The DNA here is from genome assembly GCA_028583015.1 of Wollemia nobilis. NCBI lineage: Eukaryota > Viridiplantae > Streptophyta > Pinopsida > Araucariales > Araucariaceae > Wollemia > Wollemia nobilis. The sequence goes on from JAQPPZ010001808.1 coordinate 2,324,765, forward strand.
CAAGATATTTTAACCATGTATAATGTGCCTTTGTGTCACCTCAAACTCTACATTATCACCTACATAAAATAGCTTAGAATGGTGCAACAATATGTAGTAATTTTGGGATATAAAAATACCCTTTTCTGCACCTTTTTGCACTCCTGATTTTTTGATTTTATGGCAGATTTTTGGATATGTTCTTCTAAATATCCAACTCTCCTTTTTTGTTGGTTTTATGAACCCACCTTATAACCACTTTTTAATATTGGGTATAACACTTATAGTGCTTTTAATATGAGACTCACCAAATCTCAAATTGAGGTAATCCTTCCCGATTTTCTATGGTTATTTTATTCTCCAAAATTTTTAATATTGATATAATTTTGGTGGCTTCCTTTAGCCACTAAAAATTGCAAATTTTGGTGCACTAATGGGATCTTTATGCACTTTATGCTAATCTAATTTTGTGTTCTTAAGAACACAAACACCAAGCATTTTAAGAGTAATATGGTAGTGAAAATGAACCCACTGATATTTCACTTTTAATGCACTAACAATCTCACCTTATCACTCCAATAAAATCACAAAATAACTTTAAGTAAACTTAATCAATTTATAAATCCTAATAAAAAATAATCTTCAATGAATCTTCAAAAATTATTTTGTAATTTCACTACAAATAAATTTTTAGGAACTAGACTTTTTTTTCTTTCCAAAGTAGATATTTGGTAGTTGATAAATAGTTGTGATTTTATAATCTAATAAACTCCAAATCTAATGTGCAAATGAACCTTATAAGAAACTTTTTCCATTTTTCACTTTTGAATGTTGTAATTCAATTTTCCTATTTTGCAACTCTAATCCAAAATAAGATGCTTTAACAAATTTGATAAGTAATCCAATTAATGAATCTACTTGCACCAATAGTTGCTTACCTTTTTTTGAAAGATTTTGTATCTCTTTTGCAGCTTCTGTAGAGGATGTAGATCTTGGTGTTTGATATCACCAAGTTACTGCTTTTAGTAGGATCTCACTACTTAATTTCTTCTTCACCAAAAAGTGATCTCAAATTTTTTTTATGATCCTAGGTTTTGGTTATTTGATCCTTCATGCAATATTCTCATTTTTTGTATATTTGAAGAAATCTTTGTCTCTAAAATAGTATATTCTTGTTGTGAGAGGTAATATTCAAATCTATTGGATTTGGTACGCTTCTCCTGTCTTCAAGTGTTCTTGTCGAATTCTGACTTCAAGAAGGATCTTCTTCTCAAGATTCTAAATATCTTGAGGTATTCTAAATCTTCTTATGATGTTTGGCACTCCTTACCAAATTCTTCTTCATATTTTGGTCTTGTTATCAGATGGCGATAATTATCCCAAATTTTTCACTATCGTCTGTAGTGAATTTATCCAATGAGTTCTCCTTGGAACTCCTTTGATGATTTATTTAGTAAGGCTCTCCAAGCCTTTTAATAGATTCTCGTTGAGACCTCTCCAAGGTCTTTTGATCTTGCAACTTCTTTTGGTCTTCCTTGAGCCCTTTTATTCAACCTTCTACTTCTGGAATTGTTGGTGGTAAGGTCTTCTTATGGATATCTAATTTTTTTTCTTCTATATTTGAGCAGGACTCTTCTAGTCCTTTTTCTAATATTAGAATTTATTCAATGAGATCTTCTTTTCAAATTCTTAAAAAAATATATATGTTAAGTTAGTTTCAAAACTAAATATAATATGAATGTCAAAATTCTTTACAAATTTCTCCTCAAAGGTAAAGTTGAATTTTATGATAATAAGCATTTGGCAAAATAAATAAATAAAATTCATAAAGTTATAACCATTAGAAAGGTAAAAATTATTTTGTATGAATTTGATGAGTTTACTTCCAAGGAAAACACATGATTAATTATAGATTCAATTGATTCATGTGGGTTATGGAATAAAAGTATAGGGTATGCCAATTATTTAAGTCTTGAGATGATTACAAAGTTAAAATGATGGAGTCTTTGACAAAGATTTCACAAATATTGAATCCTATAAAATTTCTACCATGGAAATATAAGAGGTGGAAAATTTTATCCATGGAAAATCATGGAGGTCAAAATTTTACTTGAACTGGTACACATTGATTTGATGATATGAATATAGACATCATGATTGTCAAGTTTCATGTGCTTAGATTTGTTGATAATTATAGTAGAAAATTCTAGGTTTATTTTTTAGAAAAAAAGATAAAGTTTTTGGGAAAATTAAAGAATTTAAAGTATTATTTAAAAGGTAAAGTAGAAATAATTTAGGAATTATTAATATAGATAGAGTGAAAATTAATGAATAAATATTTCTTTATTTATTTGTAAATAAAAATGAGATTATAAAGAAAAGCATCATTGCCTATACACCCATATCGAAATTGAGTAATAGAAATAAAAATCAATATGTGATGGAAATAGCTACTTTTATGTTACATGTTAAACAAATAAATTTAAATATTTTTGTTAAATCAATAAACATTTTAGCTTATATTCTAAACAGAACACTCACCCAGGTGTTGTAGGTGAGTTGGAGAGGAGAGGGCAATCCTCCAAGGGAGGTCCTAGGTTTGAATCTCCACCCTACCAAAAAGCTGAATTGGGTACCCAAAATCCAATTGATAATGTTGGTACAAGCAGGGCTGGGTGCAACCCCCGAGTGACTTTGACAGTGTAGAACCCCCTGTTTGTGGTCTATTAGACCAAGGCGGCCTTGCAAGGGGTTTTTCGCTTAAAAAAAAATAGAACACTCACTAAATTAGTAAAAATACAACTCTAGAAGAAGCTTGGTGTGGTAGAAAGCCTAATGTTTCTTATTTAAAAAAAAATAGTTATAATATTTATGGTTATTTCCTAATGAGAAAATAAATAATCTATATAATAGAGTGAGAAGTGCATCATACTTTGGTATAATAAGGAATATAATGCTTAGATATTATATAATTTACATAGTATATATATTGTGATTAGAAGAGATGCATTACTTGCTAAAATATCAATTGCTACTAATGATGATACTACTTATGATAAATTTTCTCTTACTATAGATTTGAATAATACAAATGGGATTCTTTTAGATACACTAAAGCCATGTTTTAGTGTGAAACAAGAATACCTATAGATGCCTCAGATGGAACTCCTAGAAAAACTAGGAGTATTCATAAAATATATTAGCAGGTAACATGTTAGTAATTATGCCAATGGAAAAAGAAAAAAAACATGTTACTAATTATGATTTCAAGGCTAAGGTCATGATGATGAAATATTTATAGTCATATCAAGGAGCAATAAATGAACTAGAGTGGGAAGCAATAATATAGGATGAATAAGATTCTCTATAAAATAATGAAACTTGTGATCTAACAACACTACTTCAAGGTAAGAATTTGGTTGGATATAAATGAATATATTAAATACATTTTTTTTCTAATTGGACTCTAAAAATATAAAAAACATGGTAGATTTTTATAGTATTTTCTTGAAAAGAATGCATTTATTATACTAAAAAAATTTCCCACCTTACAAATATCACTTGTATACATATTTTTATTATCATTAGATATAAATTTTGGATGAAAATCTCATTAACAATATTTTAAAAGTTATTTTTTGAATGGTGATTGAGATGAAGTATGACAACCAGCTAGATTTATAAACTTGGAAAAGAATATTTGATTTTTAGGTTGAATAAATAACTATATGGTCTTAATCAAGGTCTAAAAGATGAGTATTAAAATTCAAATGGTTATTTTTAATAAGTTTAAAAGGAGTAAATATAATCACCGTTTTACATTAAAATTATAATAGTTATATATCCATTGTATTGTACTTTGATGATTTCACTGTGTATGCCATTGATACAAAAGCACAATTGAAGAAAGCATTTGATACAATTGGTTTAATTTTTTAAACATTATTTTTGAGATATAAAAGTCTAACACGAGAAGGAAAGCATGCCTCTTTTGTAATCTCAATATATTTTAGACCTATTTAGAAAATTTAAATGTTGAATTTTAAAAATATATCCTTACATTTGAGGTTAGTTTGATTTTGATCATTAATTTTAATACATAAACTATGGATATCACTCTTTATCGACAACTTGTTGGTAGTCTTCTCTATCTTATTGTTACAAGGTTAGATGTTGTATTTGTAATTGGTTTTTTCTCTAGGTTTATGAAATATGTACATGTTGATCATTTGGAAGGTGCTAAAGAGAATATTAAAATATTTTTGAGGTAGTATACAAACATGCAACCATGAATAAGTGACTGGTCAAACACATAGCTACCAATCTACCTAATCTTTGTGAACTACTATATTAATTACATCTATTTAATAAACAAACCTTATTATTTAAACATATACTTTAATTCAAATATTTAAATTCAAATATTTTTTAAAATTATATATATGTAATCCCACGTAGCAATAGAAAAGGCATTAAACTTTCTTTAAGGAAAGACCCATGTTCAATTCGATAGCCTCCGATATACCCAGCTAAATCCTTTTATGGTCCGCCAATATTTCTTAAGGAGAAAAGCTTATGGAATTTCCCATTTCCATATGTTAAGAATTTTTTTTGTTACATATATAAATTGGTTATAATCATAATTTTAGTCACTGGCACCTAAAGGTTCAAAATATCAGCGAAGGCTTCCAACGCATTCACTCTTAACCTGGGGTGGAATACACACAGGGTTCGCACCGTATTCATCAATCTGTTTCAACACGTAGCATGAAGGAGACCACCGAACAAACAGGAAACAAATCACCCTCATCAATCAAGTGCCCAATCAAGTGCCTGATCGGACTATGGCTATGCATGAAACCTGGATTGAAACTTAGGTCCTCTCCGTAAACACCTTATGACGTCTACTTTCAAACACGACCTTGTTTTGAAATCATGCTCATGCTCGTAATATCCATGAAATTTATCATTTCATATGGCCAAAGCAATTTATCCTTTCAATTTAGTATGACCAGTTCCTTATCAATGTAATGGATACATTCGAGTTGACTCTATAATGTCCCTTGTTCAACAAACACCCTTCACGTAACTTCTGTTACCTTGAGATTCATGTTATTTTAAAATTTCGTTTGTGCTTATCGTCAAAACATTTCTCATAAATCAAAGATTCCAGCAACATGGATGGGTATTCTATGTATTCTTTACTTAGGAAGGTACAAACTCAATGTGTGCGGTTATTATTATTTTAGGGTTTTGTTAAGAATGGAGCTTAACTATGAAGAGGCTAAACAGAAAAAGTTTTTAGATTTATTTCAGGACGGGTAGAGAAAGTTTTCATATTTACAGTTTGTTAGTTTACCAAGAAAGTTTTTGGATTTACAACAGGACAACCAAGGAATTTTTTTTTGTTTTTATCCCAAAATTAGGTGCTGGGAACTCAGTGTTAATCTTGAAATGTATTAAAAAAAAATAAATAAAAAATTCTATTTTTTTCTTCTTTGGGTTTATCTGGGACGTTGTTACTTGATATAAATACACGATGGAGGGATATTTTTGTGTTCCCCAACTGGCATGGACAGTAGGGTGCGAGTTCCAGAGTTTTGGAGACGCGTTTGACCGCTTCAGGAAAGCATCCCCACGTCCCTGATGGGGAACACAAAAAACAAAAGATGTCCCCACAAATCACAATCGTGTATTTATGTGAAGCAAATAATTCCTGATGCCATTGTGAGGAAAAACAGAGTATATAATAAACAAACATGCAACCATGAATAAGTGACTGGTCAAACACATAGCTACCAATCTACCTAATCTTTGTGAACTACTATATTAATTACATCTATTTAATAAACAAACCTTATTATTTAAACATATACTTTAATTCAAATATTTAAATTCAAATATTTTTTAAAATTATATATATGTAATCCCACGTAGCAATAGAAAAGGCATTAAACTTTCTTTAAGGAAAGACCCATGTTCAATTCGATAGCCTCCGATATACCCAGCTAAATCCTTTTATGGTCCGCCAATATTTCTTAAGGAGAAAAGCTTATGGAATTTCCCATTTCCATATGTTAAGAATTTTTTTTGTTACATATATAAATTGGTTATAATCATAATTTTAGTCACTGGCACCTAAAGGTTCAAAATATCAGCGAAGGCTTCCAACGCATTCACTCTTAACCTGGGGTGGAATACACACAGGGTTCGCACCGTATTCATCAATCTGTTTCAACACGTAGCATGAAGGAGACCACCGAACAAACAGGAAACAAATCACCCTCATCAATCAAGTGCCCAATCAAGTGCCTGATCGGACTATGGCTATGCATGAAACCTGGATTGAAACTTAGGTCCTCTCCGTAAACACCTTATGACGTCTACTTTCAAACACGACCTTGTTTTGAAATCATGCTCATGCTCGTAATATCCATGAAATTTATCATTTCATATGGCCAAAGCAATTTATCCTTTCAATTTAGTATGACCAGTTCCTTATCAATGTAATGGATACATTCGAGTTGACTCTATAATGTCCCTTGTTCAACAAACACCCTTCACGTAACTTCTGTTACCTTGAGATTCATGTTATTTTAAAATTTCGTTTGTGCTTATCGTCAAAACATTTCTCATAAATCAAAGATTCCAGCAACATGGATGGGTATTCTATGTATTCTTTACTTAGGAAGGTACAAACTCAATGTGTGCGGTTATTATTATTTTAGGGTTTTGTTAAGAATGGAGCTTAACTATGAAGAGGCTAAACAGAAAAAGTTTTTAGATTTATTTCAGGACGGGTAGAGAAAGTTTTCATATTTACAGTTTGTTAGTTTACCAAGAAAGTTTTTGGATTTACAACAGGACAACCAAGGAATTTTTTTTTGTTTTTATCCCAAAATTAGGTGTCTGGGAACTCGATGTTAATCTTGAAATGTATTAAAAAAAAATAAATAAAAAATTCTATTTTTTTCTTCTTTGGGTTTATCTGGGACGTTGTTACTTGATATAAATACACGATGGAGGGATATTTTTGTGTTCCCCAACTGGCATGGACAGTAGGGTGCGAGTTCCAGAGTTTTGGAGACGCGTTTGACCGCTTCAGGAAAGCATCCCCACGTCCCTGATGGGGAACACAAAAAACAAAAGATGTCCCCACAAATCACAATCGTGTATTTATGTGAAGCAAATAATTCCTGATGCCATTGTGAGGAAAAACAGAGTATATAATGGAAATTACTATGTTGATTCTTTGTAAATATAGAGAGGAAATTACAGCAGATGTTTGTTGTAGGTTGTAACCCTCTAATGCTTGGATTGAGAAAGAAATGATTGAAAATTCTCGGTGGATGTAACCCACATTGAGTGAACCACGTTAAAATCGTTGTATCTTCTACTGTGTGTTTGTCTTATTTTGGTAATTCTATTGTTAAAGTTTGAAACACTATAATTGATTTTCTATATTTTATATAGTGATTTACTCTAACAAGTGGTATCAGAGCGTTTTTTTTGTTGGGTGTACTTGATAGAAGGAGAATTTTTGGATCAAGTGGGAGTAATGGCGGAAGAAGGGAGGTTTAGAGTTGAAATATTCAATGGCCAAAACTTTCAATTTTGAAATATGCAGATGGAGGATTACTTGTACCAAAAGGATCTTTACTTACCTCTTGAGGGGGAAACAAAGAGACCTTCAACTATGTTTGATGAGGAGTGGAGTCTCCTTGATAGAAAGGCATTGGGTACTGTGAGGCTGTGCTTGGGAGCCATCATAGCCTTCAACATCTCCGATGAAAAGACTACCAAGGGAGTCATGGATAAGTTGGCCAAGATGTATGAGAAACCATCAGCATCAAATAAGGTATTCTTAATGAAAAGGTTATTTAACATGAAAATGAGTGAATGAGGATCTATGCAGGATAATTTAAATGAATTTAATACTGTCACTAATCAATTGCATTCAGTAGGATTGGATTTTGATGATGATATTAGGGCCTTATTAATCTTATGCTCTCTTTCGAAAAGTTGGAACAATTTGGTAATGGTGGTAAGTAACTTTGCGTTGAGTTCAAAAAAATTAGAATTTTATGATGTGGTTGGTGTGATACTTAGTAAGGACATGAGAAGAAGAACCACAGGAGAATCATCTAGCACCGCCTTAACTATTGAGAATAGAGGAAGAGGAAGAGAAAGAGGCAAGAGTTCACATCGTGGCAAATCCAAAGGCAGATCAAAATCACATGGAAAAGGAAAGCTACAGTATTGGCACTGTGGCAAAAAGGGTCATCTCAATAAGGACTATTGGCAAAGAAAGGGTGATGGAAATGAAGGTAATGATAATAAGGGTAATACTTTAGAAGCCAATATTATTGAAAAAATTCTCTAATTATGTTTTGTATACTGATGTTGGTGAGCCAGAATGTTTTCAGGAAGCATTACAGATGGATACCAGGAATAAGTGGGAGATTGCAATGAATGAAGAAATGGACTCTTTATTCCACAACCAAACTTAGGATTTGGTTGAGCTACCCAAAGGTAAAATATCTTTGACCAATAAATGGGTGTACAGGATTAAAGAGGAGAATGAAGGGCATAAGAGATACAAAGCAAGACTAGTGGTCAAGGGATTCGCTCAAAAAAAAGGTATTGATTTTGATGAGATTTTTTCTCCAATTGTAAAAATGACCTCTATTAGAGCTATTTTGAGTCTTATAGCTATATAAAATTTGTATCTAGAGCAATTGGATGTGAAGACAAAATTTCTTCATAGTGATTTGGAGGAGGAAATTTATATGCACCAACCAGAAGGCTTTCAGGTGAAAGGTAAAGAGGATTGGGTATGTAAACTGAAAAAGAGATTGTATGGGTTAAAACAAGCTCCTAGATAGTGGTATTTAAAATTTGATAAGTTCATGGCTAATCAAATGTTTTAAATATGTCAAAGTGATCACTGTGTATATTTTAAGCAAATTGGAAAAGGTAACTATGTTATTTTTCTATTGTATGTGGATGACATGTTGGTTGCAGGAACAAATATGCAAGATATAAACATGCTCAAGAAGAAGTTGGTTAAATCCTTTGCCATGAAGGATTTGGGAGAAGCCAAACAAATCCTTGGTATGAGGATAACAAGAGACAAGGAGAGTCATACTCTAAAATTTTCACAAGCAGAATACATTGAAAAAGTGCTTAAGAGATTCAACATGAACAATGCAAAGTCTGTTGCTACTCAATTGGCAAAGCATTTCAAACTCACCAAAGATTTGTGTCCCAAGACACAAAAGGAACAAGAGCATATGGCTAAGGTTCCCTATGCATCAGTGGTTGGAAGCTTGATGTATGCAATGGTTTGTACAAGACCAGACATTGCCCACGCAGTGGGAGTAGTGAGTAGATTTATGAGTAATTCGGGAAAAGGACATTGGCAAGCGGTAAAATGGATACTCAGGTACTTGAGAGGAACTTCAAATTATTATTTGAATTTTGGAGGCTCTAATATATGCTTGAAAGGTTTTGTAGACTCTGATATGGCAAGTGATCTTGATGGTGGAAGGAGCACTACTAGCTACATCTTTACTATAGGAGGAGGAGTGGTTAGTTGGATTTCTAAATTCCAACATGTAGTTGCCCTTTCAACCACTGAAGCTGAATATGTTGTTGCTGCAGAAGCAAACAAAGAGATGGTTTGGTTGCAAAGACTAATGGAAGAACTGGGGAAGAAGCAAGAGGATAATAGGTTGTGGAGTGATAGCCAGAGTGCTATACACCTTGCGAAGAATTTGACATTCCATTCAAAAACTAAACACATCAAACTCAGGTATCATTTCATTAGATTGGTAGTGGAAGATGGATCTTTGAAATTAGGGAAAGTTCACACATTACAAAATCCTGCTGACATTCTTACAAAAGTGGTGTCAAGAGAAAAGTTGAGCTTTTGCTCAACTTTAGTTGGCCTTAAGGAATAAGAGGCCATGATGAGAATTTTTCAGTCTTTGGTTGCAGTATGGTGCAATGGAATTAGTCTCCAAGTGGGAGATTGTTAGGAATGGAGCCTAATTATGAGGAGGCTAAACAGAGAAAGTTTTGGTTGCAGTATGGTGCAATGGAATTAGTCTCCAAGTGGGAGATTGTTAGGAATGGAGCCTAATTATGAGGAGGCTAAATAGAGAAAGTTTCTGAATTTACTGTAGGACGGGCAGGGAAAGTTTGATTTACAACAGGACAGCCAGGAAAAGTTTTTTTTGTTTTTATCCTAAAATTAGGTGCTGGGAACTCAGTGTTAATCTTGGAATGTATTAAGAAAAGCAATTTTGTTTTCTGTTTTTTTCTTCTATATAGTTGTGAGGAAAAACAGAGTATATAATGAAAATTACTGTGTTGATTCCTTGTAAATATAGAGATGAAATTACATCAGATGTTTGTTGTAGGTTGTAACCCTCTAATGCTTGGATTGAGAAGGAAATGACTGAAAATTCTCGGTGGATGTAACCCACATTGGGTGAACCATGTTAAAATCGTTGTCTCTTCTACTGTGTGTTTGTCTTATTTTGTTAATTCTGTTGTTAAAGTTTGAAACACTATAATTGTTTTTCTATATTTTATATAGTGATTTACTCTTACACGTTCTACCAGTGTCATAAGGGTCTGTCCCATTCTAACTAGTTTTATTATTATTTTAGGGTTTTTTATACGGCTGTCCCATTCTTAGTCTTTTATAAACCTATTTGCTTTCAAAATTTAGACCTTTCTCGAGATATCAAAGTTCGATTCATAAGGGTGGATACGTTATAATATGTTTAAAAAGGAAACAAGAAAAATTCACCTCGTCCAAGTGAGAGCACTGGCTTTAACATTTTGATTTTGAATGGTGTATATTGTATACTGCTTTTAAGTCCCTGGTACTGTGAATTGTTTTTGACAATTTATGTGTATTATTATACAAACTCCACCAATAACGTTGCTTGTCAAATTCCCATGAAAGCCACTTTTGACTTCTTTGCACGGCACCGAATGTGATGGAGCCACAGCATGTCCTCGGTATTTAACTTCGTGGAGACACCGCACATCCTCGGTTTTAGAGTAGTTGCCTGCTTTGAATCAGATAGTCTGATAGTACGCTCATGAAGTGATAAAAGTGATAAAGGATGCGCTCATTATAAAAATATCCAGAATCCCAAATTCTCTCTACATTCAACAACATTTCTACATAGATTTTTAAAGTCTAAATCAATTAGTTTCATCAAATTTGGTCGAGGTTCAAAGTTCAAATTTTGGGCTTTGCAGGGCATAAAGGAGTAAAGTTTAAAATGATTGTGGCATGGCTGTTATAGTGGTATGGTTAAAAATGATTATGACATGGTGGTTATAGAAGACAATGCAGTGACCATAAAAGCTGAACAACCTACAGGAATTCGGAGTGACTACCATTTCACATGTAAATTAAAAAAAAAAAAAGAGGTTCAAAGTTCAAATTTTGGGCTTCCAGTAAAGTTTAAAATGATTGTGGCATGGCTGTTATAGTGGTATGGTTAAAAATAATTATGACATGATGGTTATAGAAGACAATGCAGTGACCATAAAAACCGAACAACCTACAAACCGAACAACCTACAGGAATTCGAAGTGACTACCATTTCACATGTAAATTTAAAAAAAAAAAAATAGATCAAGGATTCTGGATCCTCTCCAGACTCGACAACATATATCCGTTTGGTAATATGTATAAATAAATTACACACATTAGTTTTAGGTCGTTATTTGGTATTTGTTAGTGTCCAGGAAGAAGCGCAGTAGGATAGTGAATTGTCTGAGACATAGCATAAGAACCAAAGAGCAATGTGTAGCCAAGAAAAACTTGCCCACGCTAACTCTTCCACGGAATGCATGAAATTATATGGAAAATAATACGGCACCGGCAAATCATTCTTGGCTGCAGAAAGCTCTGTGGTTCATGCGAGATCGCAGAAAAATATGGACATTCTTCACCAGTATTTGTAGCCCATGCTTACAAAGATTTTGCACAAGAAATGGTATTTGATGTCTGGTTTCCACCAGGAAAGCAGATCCTTTTTATGTATTGCAAAATATGGTAAAATATCTACGAATACCTCTTTAAGAGTGTCCTCACGTCCACTTTTGACTGCCTTCAAGTTTTAATTATTTTCGTTGGGCCAAAGATCTGCAGTCAATGTTTGGCTGCAGAAACGGTTTGACTTACAGACAAATTTGTGACTGTTTTCTCATGGTGGGTAGTTGGCTGTTGCTGCTAATGATGAGAGTGAAAGGACATGAACTACCGTTCCTGGCTTTTATTTTCTTGGATAAGTTCCAAGCGCCTGCGAAAGATGTAATTGTCATCAATAAATTTTGTAGATGGCAGCGTCCTGTGATCCTGTTTCTATTGTAATTTTTTTTTTTAATTGGGTAATAATTTAATTGATTTTTTTAATTAAAAAGTGCCTTATATTACTTTAAAAGATAATAAGAGTATACTTTAAAAAATCGATGGTATGAAAGTATACTTAGATAAACCTAAGTTATGGATAAGTTATTAGAGTTCTTGAAAACTACATCCCTCTTCTTTTGGGTGGACCAGTGATTGCTCTTCTTTTGGGTGGACCAGTGATTGCTCCAGGGAAGTAGGTAGATAACTACATCCCTCTTCTTTTGGGTGGACCAGTGATTGCTCCAGGGAAGTAGGTAGATAACTCAATGCCTCTTCTTTTGGGTGGACCAGTGATTGCTCCAGGGAAGTAGGTAGATAGCTACATGCCTCTTATTGTTTCAGGGAAGTAGTCAGAACAACAACAAGCAGGTGACCAGTGAAAATGGGAACTTATTTTTTAAGGAACCCGACCAACAGGTTGGGTAATCTCAGAGATAAAGATCTTCCCACGGTGATATACAGGTTCCAGGTTCCGACTCTTTGGTTATTAGTTTATAGTTTCCAATCCCTATTATTAATGTAATTGGTTTTGAATTAATCTCCAAAATTTTCTGAGGAGCCCGACCCATAATCCCACAGATAAAATCCTATTTTCTGCTGGTGCTATACATAATCTCTTGTGGTTCTTCTGGTTATTAGGTTATAGCTCCATATACTTATTTATTCCTGAGATAGTGTAATTAATTTTGAATTAGTCTCCAGAATTTTATTGTTGTACGAATACATCTAAAGTAACAGGTCCTCCTTTTAAATAAAATTGAACAAAACCAAAGTTAATATATGGATTAAAGTAATTTCTATGAAAATAAGTGTGACGGGACTGTTATTTAAATTTTTATAAAAATTCAATGAAAATAATTTGCTTGTCGTAGAACCTTTTAAACAAGGAAATTTTATTTTTGAAGTTTAACGGGAAAACCAGTAAAACTTTGACAAAAATGAAATTTTATAGGATGATTTAAAAAAAAAAAAATTAAGATAATTTTCTTTAGAGTAAAGCAAATTTAGTCTTAAGAATTTAAGGAATGCAATCCACTCAAATATGTCATCATAGGCTGGAGTGGAACTGCTTTTCAAGCATGCGGTTTCTCTCACGATTAGATAGAATAGAATAGGTCAATAGCTATGTTACTACATATTCAATGTTAATCAAGGCCTTCTTTCGCAGATTCTCGTTTCCTTTATTTTTTTCCTCATATTGGTTGAAGGCCTGGGTACACTTATCTTGAGGAGAAGACAACTGGGTTTGCTAATAGATATTAAGTTGGGTGAGGAGGTTTCGACTCACCTACAATTTGCGGATGACATAGGATTGGTAGGAGTAGCCAACTTCAAAGAAGCAAGAATGATTAGAGATGCTCTTAATGTTTACCTTAGGGCCACAAACCAAGTCATCAATGATATAAAATCCAAAGTGGTCTTCTTATTGAAGGCTTTAGGACAAAATTTTAGAGATCTTGGGATTCACTAGGACTTCTCTCCTAGTGGTATATTTGCAGGTCCTTTTGCATTTTAAAAACTGAAGATAGCTATCTAGAGGAATCTTTTAGATCGTATAAAAGAAAGAATTAACCACAGGTGCCACAAATGGTTAATATTTGGGGGTAGAATAATTTTTTTTAGTCAGTCATTCAATCTATGTCAATTTATAAATTTTCTATCCTTCTTGTCCAAAATACCATATGGAAAGAATTAGAAAAGATGGCTAGAAATTTTTTTTATGAGAAGAAGTAAAAGGAGAGAGGAATTGACCCTTAGTAGAAGCCAGTCCAAGCTAAAGGTTTTGGATTGAGGAGATTAGAATTAAATAATAAAGCTTTGGATGGAAAGCTTTACAAGAGGTGGATCTCCTAGCCAGCTTCTTTATTTAGTAGAGTTTTAACTAATAAATATTTGGGAAAAGTGAATCTGATTAAGGTGAGTCGTTTCCCTTTGGATGGTATTGGGCCCTTAGTGTGGTTGGTTTTAAAGTTAGGATCTCATGTAGTGAAATATGGATTATTTTGGAAAGTAGGAAGAGGGGAGAAGGCATGATTTTAGACAAATTCATGGGATCAATACCCACCTATCATTGTTGATTTCCTAGAATTGTAACCAATAAAAATAACCATGGAAAGTAGGGACTGGATATAGATTGAAATTTATTTCAACACTAGTTAGCTAGGGGATTATAGGTTTAAACAATATAAGAAGTGGGATGAGTGGCCAATTTTAATTCCTCTAGAATTAACACGAATCATAACTAAAATATTGGTAGAAAGATTTCTCATAGGTAGAGATGAGGAATATGAATTAGATTAGGGCTTTGAGAGCCTGAGAGTCTACACAGTGAAGTATGGATATGATAAGATCCTTCTAAAACCTCCTCCTCATGCATATCAAGTTAAGAATTGGAGAAATATTTGTCAGTTCAAGGTTTGGCCAGAAGTAAACTGTGTTTCCTGGAAGTTCATGCATAATGGAATTCTTGCTTTTGATAATTTGATATATAGGAGAATCGTTAGTTCATCCCAATATATTTTATGCTACAAAATCAAGAAAACATCTAACCACTTGAGGTTTGAGTGCCTATTCATATGTCATATCTAGGAGCGATGCATTTTATATTATAAAATTTGAGTCAATGGTGATTTGAATGGGATTAATATTTGGGAAATATGGAAGAGGGGTAGATTTAAATCTAAAGCTCTTTGTATTAGGTGGAAGCTTTGATTAAATTCTATTTTGTGGTAGGTGTGGTTGGAGAGAAATGGTAAAATTTTTAGAGAAACCTTTTCATCGTTAGATGGTGTCTGGTAGGTAGGGTTATGCATAAGGGGTTGGACTCAAAATACTACTATAAAAAAAGGGTGAATCTTAATCAAAATCAAGGGAAATCAAGTCGAATCCTAAGTAAATCAAATTAATCATCTTCACACCAAAATTTGGGGCACTTGAAGCCTTAAAAAATAAGGTCATATTTGGGGATAATTTTGGCCTATTAAATCACCTTATAATTTTCATAAAAAAAATCACCATTATATCAGGATCAAAAAAAGATTTTCAACGAGTACAAATATGCCTATGTTTGGATATATATTGTGGTAAATTATCCCTAAGAAAAAATTGGCAAAAAATTTTTTAGTCGAATGGGCCGACGTCGAGGGTCCTCATATTTGCCAATTTCCAATTTTAAAAATTCTAATATTCACCCAATTTGCAAATATTCACCACCATGCATAACCCTGCCGGTAGGTTATTTGGAGCAAAATCGAGATGGAATAGGAATGATGGAGAAGGTAGTCAAAGTGCAAGAGGGGTAGGATAAAGTTATTTGGAAACCACCCCTAGAAGGTTGGATTAAAATTAATATTGATGGAGTTTCAAAGGGCAATTTAGGTAGAGCTAGAATTGAAGTGGTTTTTAGGAATCATGTTGGAACATTGCTCAATTGGGAATTGTAGGGATTGGATAGGACCACGAACAATGAAGCATAAGCCTTAGTTATCAAATCTACATCTATCTAGGCGGTACGACAAGATTATAGGAGGATAATCATAGAATCAGATTCTCAAATCTTGGTAGGAGCTCTAATTTGCATGATGAACTTTGCTTTGGATACATGAAGGTTGAGGATTCTTCTCACCCAAATTAATGAATTGTAGAGAGAATTAGATGGTGTGATTTCAATTTATGTGGATAGAGCTTTTAAATCAAGTGTCATATTTCTTAGCTAATATGGGTACTAAGAAGGAGGTAGGGATTTAGTGGTACAATGCAAGGATTATTGAGGATGATAGGATTAGGTAGGTTGGTGAGAAAATTTAGCGTGTAGCTAAAATGGATAACCATTGCGAACATATATTTTAGAATATTTGGATCTAATGCAACTCTCATTTTATTGTTGTAAATAGGTGTTCTTTTTGGCTAAGGCTAGGAGGAGTCTTGTCCTAATTTGTAAATAATCTTGTTTTTATCTATTTTTTCAAGTTCTTAAAAAAAAGATGTTAAGTTAGTTTTAAAACTAAAGATAAATTTGCTATTTATTTTAAAAATTTCTCTTCAAAGGTAAATTTGAATTTTATGATAACAAGCATTTGCTAAAAGAAATAAATCAAAGTCCTAAATTTGTAACCATTAGAAGGTAAAAAATATTTTATATGAATTTGATAAGTTTGCATCCAATGAAAACACATAAGTAATGATGAAGAATGATTTTCATGAATCTTTAGGTTAGGTTTTGTAAAATTAGGACATAGTATTATTTTTAGTTAATAAGCTCATGCATATCAAGTTGGGGATTGGAGAAATATTTGGTAGTTTAAGGGTTGGCCAGAAGTAAACTTTTTTATCTAGAAGTGTTAGAATATATTTCAATATTTCCTTTATTAATTAATTCAATCGTAACAATCTTATATTGTTAGATTGATTAATTTAGGCTAGTTGTTATTTGTTACAACTCCGCCTATATTGGTCTCGGGTGGTTCCACAACCTCCGGACTAATCCTGGCCCTAATGTATTATTTATACTTCATCAAATTAATCAAATGTTGTTCCGCTTATCACATGGTATCAGAGCTCTTCCTCCGCCACTCTCATTTCTCTCGAAGTGATCTCGTAGTAGCGGAGCAAACGAGCGGAGATTTTTTTTTAAATCTCAATTGGAAATAGTTTTTCAGAATTTGAGAAAAAATTCTCAAAGTTTGAGAATTTTTTTTTAATTTCTCAAAAAATTTGGTTTTTCTTAAAGGCGATCGACCATACGGTCGAAAGGAGCAATTCGAAGCAATCGACGACACGATCGAAAGAGGAAATTCGAGGCAATCGACCGCACGGTCGAAAGGGCAAGGCATAGAGTGCATATGTCATGGGAGCCAACACCGAGGCTTCCCCATGACCCTCTCGGGTGAGAGCCTCTCCTCGAGAGGCTATACTCCATTGTGGAGTAAAGAACCTTTTATTACCCTTACCTACTGACGATCCCATCCATGTGGGATATACCTGCAATCTGCCTCGGACGAGGAAATTCAACCACGCGCGTCACCTGGAGAATATTCACCGTCACCTGCAAATTTTGGCGTCAAACCTGTTAATCACTTCCTATTTTTCCTTATCACTGGTTGCAGTGCTTTGGATTTCTGAGTGATTTTTTGGAAGAAAGAAGCCAATCGGAGCAGATTGGCTGGATTAGAAATTGATCTAATTTTTTCAAAACCCTCCAAAACTGGTTTTTTCCTCACGTAGGGCATCAATGGCTGACATCTATCAGGTGATTCTCCTTCATTTCTGTAGTTTTTAAGGTGCATTTTGGTCTTGTATCTCACTATAGCAGAGAAACGATCCGAAAGGATCAAGGTTTGGCATGATTTGAGCAAAGTTTGGCTCTCTGTGAGCCAACCACCTCGTCGCCACCCGCGCGCCGCCTCTGTGCCACCCACGAGCCGCCAGTGTATTCGCCACAACAGCGCCACCTGCGCTCCGCCCGAGTGGTGGACGAGGAGGGAGCGCCGCCGCGGGGGCTATTACGCCTTCGGGGGCTCCTTAAGACTGCGTGGAGCTTGATCTGTGGTAGATCAGCCCACTGGCTCACCTGGCGGTGAGTCGAGTGGTTAAGGCTCCAGGAGCCTCAGGTCGCGGGTTCGAGTCCCGTCGACCCCCCCTCAAAGGTATAAAATTTTTTCATTTTTTTAAAGTTTTTTTTTAATATTATTTAATTAAAGTTAAAATTAAATATCATTTTAATTTATTTTATAATAGTTTAAGGTTATTTTTTTTTTTAAATAATTTTTTACTATGTAAGATAAAGTTATTTTTTTTAACTTTAGTTATAAAAGAATGTTTTAAAATGCTTTATAAAGAGAAATTTTAATGGGGGGAGTAATTTTTTTTTCGAAAAATCAAGGGGGGATTGAGAGTAATTTTTTGAAAAAGCAAATTTTGGCATTATTGTAAAGGTGCATTTTCGACTGCGCCCGACACCTAGTGGGTTATTTTTGTGGGCACTTTTATGTTGTATGTTGCATTTTTTCCTTCTTTTGCACTACATCATTTAAGTTAAAATCAAATTCACTCCCTAAGTCCCCGGAATAATTAAAACCCATCCGTGCAATTTATTGCACTGCAGCGTTCGGTATTTGTGATACCTCTGGCCAACACTTACAAGTAAAGCTGTCGTGATTGTGCTACTGTATCCGCCGCCTAATATAGCTGCCACAACGACGTCTGAGCTTGTTCTCTATTAATCGTCGGGGAGAGATAAGTTTACCATTTTGCTATTTTTTTACTCCATCCACTACCCCAATCACTCTCGTGTTTAGGCTTAAATCCAGACGAAAGTTTGGATATCCAAAGTGTTTAGGGGAGGTTACACCCCACGCATGAGGATTGAAGGCTTTCTAAGGTCGGTGCCATCAACGAGGTGATTCCCTTTCAGTACCGCCTAAGTACCACGTATCGTATAATCATTAAAATTACCTATAGTCTCCCTCACGTAAGGGCGGGTAATTTTTTTGGTTTTTCAAAATACCTATAGTCTCCCTCACGTAAGGGCGGGTATTTTGTATGGTATAACGGCCTGGCATTAAGGTATATCGAAGGGGCGACCATTTGGTGTTATAAGGAACCTTCACAATGTCTGCAAAACTAATGACCGATGCTCATCAGGTTATTGAAAGGTCCAAACTATACACCATGGAAAAACAAAATGAAGGCAATCCTAGAGATGGATGATCTTTGGGAAATTGTGTCTGGAACAACAGGAAGACCTTCATCTTCAGCTGGAGCGACAACTCTATCTCGCTGATCGTAAAGACTTTGACAAGAAATATAGCAAAGCAAAAGTGCTCATTTTGCTTGTTGTTTTTGATGAAGTTCAACCTCATATTGTTGACTGTCCAAATAGTAAAGCGGCATGGGATGCCCTTAAAACTATATATGAAGGGAAGAATGACTCCACCATTCTATTTCTTTAGTCTCAATTACATAGTCTAAGCATGAAACAGGGAGAGACAGTTGAAAACTTTCTTTGCAGAGTGTCTGAGTTGAAAGGAAAATTAAATTCCTTAGCAACACCAATTGATGATAAGCTCCTTACCTCAGTGGTAATGAGAGCTCTTCCAGATTCTTTTAGAGTGTTGATTACCTCACTTCATGTATCACAGAGACAAGTTACCTATGTTGAGTTGGTAAATATGCTTCAAGAAGAGGAGGCACGCCAACTACAGCGAGATGATTCTTCTAACACTACCCTATACACCAACAAGAAGGGGCAAAACAAGAAGAAGGGTAATTTTCAGAAGGGAGGTAGTTCTCAAAAGGATTCAAAAGGAAAACAAACTCAACCTCAATAGAAAAAGAGATATTGCAAGATCTGTGACAAAGAAGGTCATGATACAAACAGATGTTGGCATAAGAATAAACAATCAAAACAGAAAGGCCAAAACAAACCACAAAAGAACAAACAATAGCAAGTGAATGTTGTTGTTGAGGAATCTGACACGGATTTTGAGAGAGCACACAAAGTGCTCATGACTACCACAATATCCAAGCAGACGGATCCTATTTGGTATGTCGATTCTGGAGCCAGTAAGCACATGACTGGTGACAAATCGTGGTTTGAGTCTTTTGAGGCCAAAGAGGGCAAACCTGTCACTATTGTCGATGATAAAACCTACAAGGTTCAGGGAGAAGGAACAGTTTTTGTTTCTCTTCCTGATGGCAAGTGTCAGATTGAGAAGGTTCTCTATGTTCCAAGATTGGCGAACAACTTGTTGTCAGTCACACAAATTCTGGACAAAAATATGGTTGTAAACTTTAGTGTTGAGGGGGGCAAGAAGTGTTGTTCTATCACCAGGAGGGGTAAGAACATTGCAACCACTTCATATAAGCATGGCTTATTTGCCCTAGATACTATCTCTTCTCCAGATGTAGCCATGATTGTCTCTACAAAGGAGGCAACTTCCCTATGGCACAAGAGATATGGACATATGAGTTCTGGTTACTTACTTGAGTTAAGTAAGTATGAAATGGTAAAGGGTCTTCCTTCCCTTTCTACCACATTGCCAGTTTGCTTTGACTGCTTGGCAAGAAAGCAGCATAGAGTACCTTTTGAAAGGAGCTCTACAAGAGCAAAGAAACCTCTGGAGTTGGTTCACACCGATCTGTGCGGTCCTTTAACACCCAACAGTTGTGGGGGAAAGAGGTATTTTCAGTTATTCGTGGATGATTACTCACGAAAGGTGTGGGTATTCTTTCTTCAACTAAAATCAAGCATTTGGCTTCTTTCAACAATTCAAGAAATCTGTTGAAAAGGAGTCGGGGACTTCTATAAAGACCCTCCGCTCAGATCGAGGGGGGAGTTCACCTCTAAAGAATTTTTTGAGTTCTTGACTGAAAATGGGATCACACGACAGTTGACTACTGCTTATACTCCTCAAAAAAATGGAGTTGCTGAAAGGAGGAACCGTTCCATCATGGAAATGGTTCGTTGCATGCTCACAGGAGCTAGAATTGGGCAACAATATTGGGCAGAAGCTGTCACCACAACAGTATATCTATTGAATAGGGCACCCACTAAGGCCCTACAAGGAATGACTCCATAGGAAGCATGGAGTGGCAGGAAACCCTCCATCTCTCATCTACGCATTTTTGGTTGTAAAGCATTCATGCACATACCGAAAGAAAAGAGGAAGAAGCTAGATGAGAAGACATTGAAGTGCATTCTTCTTGGGTATGATGAGCACTCTAAGGGTTATCGATTGATTGATCCCTTAACCAAGAAGATACACATCAGTAGAGATGTAGTTTTTGATGAGGCTTTCACATCTAGAAAACACATCAGATGTATACCTAGACCTTGTGGAAACTAAGGTTGAGAAGTCTCCTTCATCCAAGGTTGGAGGTCCTTCTTCATCTTCTTCATCACCACAGAAGAAGAATCCAAAGTGGTATACAAGTACAATTAGAGACTCTAAGCTATCCACTCCACCGGATTTGACATTGGATAGGCCTCGTACTCGCAACATGGCTCGACAGGAGAAAGCTGCAACAAAGATTACTGGGGTTGATGATCTGTGTCAATATTTTGAGGAACTTTCTGTAGATCCAGAGAGAGATACAAAAGATATGGATATTGATGATGACAGGGTGTTTATGTCCTCAATAGATGAACTTGAACCTCGCATCGCTGCAAGATGCTCTTGGTGAGCCTCAGTGGAAGGCCGCTATGGATGCAGAGTATAAGTCTCTCGATGAAAAACAAAACTTGGAAGCTTGTCGATCTGCCATACGAAAAGAAGCCCATAGGCTGCAAATGGGTGTACAAAGTCAAGTACAAGGTAGATGGGACAATAGATAAGCATAAGGCCCGACTTGTTGCAAAGGGCTATGCTCAAAGAGAAGGCATTGACTACGAGGAAACTTTTGCACCTACTGCTCGGATGACAACCATTCGAGTTCTTTGTGCTATGGCAACACAATATGGGTGGAAAGTGCACCAAATGGATGTCAAGAGTGCCTTTCTAAATGGTGATCTCCAAGAGGAAGTCTACATGACTCAACCGGAAGGATTTGAAGTGGAAGGCCAACAACAGAAAGTTTGCAAATTGGTCAAATCCTTATATGGTTTGAAACAGGCCCCTCGGGCTTGGTACATAAAAATGGATAATCACCTACTGCAAGCATGGATTTAAGAGATGTCCGTCGGATGCAAACCTCTATTTCAAGAAGCAAGGCTCTGAAATAGTGTTGCTTGTACTCTATGTTGATGATCTGCTCATAACAGGGAGTTCAAAAACAATGATCTCTTCTGTCAAACAGGATTTGAGCAAATATTTTGAAATGACAGATCTCGGACTTCTCCATTACTGTCTTGGCCTGGAAGTGAACCAGAAGGAGCACTACATCAAAGTGTCCCAAAAAAATATGCCAAGACACTACTAGAAAAATATCGCATGACTGACTGCAAGCCGATGGCAACACCAATGGAAACAGGTCTTCAGTTATCGCGATATGACAAATCACCTCGGTAGATGCTACTCTCTATCGTCAACTGATTGGGAGTCTCATATATCCGACCAACACTAGGCCAGATATCGTATTTGCTATCAATTATCTTTCGAGGTTCATGCAAGAACCTAAGACTACACATTGGAAAGCAGCAAAGCGAGTTCTTCACTATGTCCGTGGCACAATGGAATATGGCCTAGAATACAAGAAGAACAACAAATTCTTCTTACAGGGATACACGGACTTCGACTATGCCGGATCATTTGATGATCGTAAATCAACTTCAGGATATTTGTTTCATCTTGGATCTGGTCCTGTCTCTTGGCACAACAAGAAGCAATAGGTGGTTGCTATCTCATCAATAGAGGCAGAGTATCGCGCCGCACGTGAAGCTGTGTGCGAAGTGATATGGTTGCATCGCATCTTGACAAGTATGGGTCTTCCATCAAAATCTCCAATACACTTGTTCTGCGACAACATGGGTGTTTTGAACCTTGTTAAGAATCCAGTGCATCATGAAAAAACCAAACACATTGATACACAATGCCACTTTATTCGAGACGAAGTACCAAGGCACCACATTCAGCTTTCAATACATCTCCACCCATGATCAAAGTTGTATACATATTCACTAAGGCACTTGCACGTGTCAAATTTGAATTGTTTCGCAATTCTCTATGTATTTCAAAATAATGGGGGGATGCTAGTATAGCTAATAGTTATATGTTTCCTAAAATATTGTAATAAGGGGGGATGTTAGAATATATTTCAATATTTCCTTTATTAATTAATTCAATCGTAACAATCTTATATTGTTAGATTGATTAATTTAGGCTAGTTGTTATTTGTTACAACTCCGCCTATATTGGTCTCGGTGGTTCCACAACCTCCGGACTAATCCTGGCCCTAATGTATTATTTATACTTCATCAAATTAATCAAATGTTGTTCCGCTTATCACATGGAAGTTCATGCACAATGGAATTATTGATTTTCATAATTTGAGATAGGAGAATTGTTGGTTCATCTAAATGTGTTTTATGCTACAAAATCAAGAAAACATCTCACAACTTGAGGTTTGAGTGCGTATTCATATGCCATATTTTGGAGTGATGCTTTTTAGCTTATAAAATTTGATTCAATGGTGATTTTAATGGGATTAATATTTGGAAAATATGGAAGAGGATTATATTTAAATCTGAAGCTCTTCGTATTGGATGGAATCTTTGATTAAATTTTATTTCATGGTAGGTGTTGTTGGAGAGAAATTGTAAAAAATTTTGATAAACCTTTACATCCTTGGATGGTGTCTGGTAGGTCATTTGGAGAAAACTCGGGCTAAAATAGGAATTATGGATAAGGAAGTCAAAGTACAAGAAGGTTAGGATAAAGTTAGTTGGAAACCACCCCTAGAAGGATGGATTAAAATTAATACTAATGGAGTTACAAAAGGTAGTTTAGGTAGAGCTAGAATTGAAGTGTTCTATAGGAATCATGTTGGGACATTGCTCTATTGGGAATTTTAGGGCTTGGATAGGGCCACGAACAATGAAACATAAGCCTTAGCTATCAAATCTACTTCTATTTAGGCAATAAGAAAATATTATAGTAGGATAATCATACAATTAGATTCTCAAATCTTGGTAGGAGCTCTAGATTGCATGATGAAATTTGCTTTGAAGACATGAAGTTTGAGGATTCTTGTCACAAAAATTAATGAATTGTAAAGAGAATTACATGGTGCAATTTTGATTTATGTGGATAGAGATTTTAAATAAAGTGCCATATTTCTTAGCTAAGATGAATACCAAGAAGGAGGTAGGGATTTAGTGGTACAATGGAGTGGCTATTGAGGATGAGAGGATTAGGCAAGATGGTGAGCAAATTCAGTTTGTAGCTAATTTGGATAGACATTGCAGACATATATTTTAGAATATTTGGATCCAATGCAAATATCCTTTAATTACTGTAAATAGGTATTCTTTTTTGCTAATGCTAGGAAGAGTCTTATCCCAACTTTTAAATAATCTTGTTTTAATAAATTTTTTCAAGTTATTAAACAAAATATGTTAAGTTAGTTTCAAAACTAAAGATAAATTTGGTATTTATTTTACAAATTTCTTCTCAAAGTTAAAATTGAATTTTATGTTAATAAGCATTTCGTAAAAGAAATAAATCAAGTTCCTAAATTTGTAACCATTAGAAGGTAAAAAATATTTTATATGAATTTGATGAGTTTACATCCAAGGAAAACACATGAGTAATGATGAATAATAATTTTCATGAAACTTTAGGTTAGGCATGGTTTTGTAAAATTAGGACGTAGTCTTATTTTTAGTTAATAAGCAATTTCTTAAAATTGTAATAATGTGAATTTTATGAGCTCATGTTCGATTAAGTCTAGATCTAGTTGTTTCCAATATCTTATAGAGGGATATTGGGAGTTGGAAGGACAATGGGTTATCCTTCAAATTAGCATTGTGGATAAATCCTATCTTCTCGATTTGGGAATTAGTTGCTCAATCCTTGGATCTGGTTGTTTGTTCCAAGGATTTATGGTTGTAATTTGGGGCCTATTTAAGCCCCTCCTTTCAATGCCAATTTTAGCTTCATCTTGATCCACATCAGTGATATCAAAGCACTAGAATTTGTAGAGGTTTTGGGTTCCCTTCTGACCTCATGTTGTTTTTTGGTTTTGGGTTATTTTCGACCAACAAGATCTCATATTGAATCTCTCTATGCAAACATTGTTAGTTTTCTTTGCAATTTTAGTTTCCTTGTACTGAATTCAAAATTACTTGTGTTGGAATAATAAAGACGTTTGAGGAAAATTAACTATGAGTAGAAACTGCAATGAGGAGGTCATACATTCAGACCACTCTTTGTCAAATTAGGATTATTTGTAGGAGGAACGAGCTTTGAAGGAAGATTTCTCTTGCCACCTTTCTCTGCCTAATTCATCAAAAACTAATGAGGGACCCTTAAATGATCTTCTACAATAGACGATTAATAGAATGATTCTTTGTGATGCAATATGTAGATCTTGATATGCTTCTCTAAACGTGTTATTTTTCCTTAGTTTTGATTGATTATGTGCAACAGTTAATCAATTTCTTCTAATTGATTGAGTTCTATTACTTAATTTTTACCTTCTATTTTCTCTAGTGACAAATATTGCTATATTTTTTTAGTCATCTTTAAAAATTTATGCTAACAAATGGTCCCTATGATTTAATTTATAATTTTTGTATCATTTAAAAAAAAGCCTTTATTTATTAAAAAAGAAGGTATGTAGGCCCAAAATTTTAGACCCGCATGCATTTGCAGCCATAGAAACAATACTAAGGTGACAACCACCTTGGTGCCCACATCAATCCTACATAATTAATGCACACAAGATTTACCTATGCTATATGATGCCTTAGCAACCCTTCTAGCTGACATCTACTAATGATAGGTGATTGTTGGCTCAACCCCAACCACACCAATCCATGTACTGATAGGATATGTGTCCACATTATAATTATGGATCTTGATACTAACAATAGATAAATATTGCATGTCGATAGGCCTTACTCTCTGTGTAGATCTAAAACTTGTGCAAACCTTGTAATACTACTACACATCGAGGCCATCACACATATTAAACAAATGAGATCCAAGCATAAAATTTCATGCATAAATTCCTAGGTGAATTCTACTGGTTAGAGGATATTCCAAAACCCGAGCACTAATTGTTGGACCATGCATGTAGACTGGTCAATCACGTGATTTTGTAGAACTTGAATTCCAACCAGAAACATAGCAATATTTTTTGCATTGATCCAATGGCTAAGAACCTACCATGTGGTGGATTAAGGGAGTATGATATTTGATTGTTTTTCCTTTGGCATAGGAATTATTTTATCCCACATTACATGGGTTGAAGGTATATCATACCTTCATTAGGGGTGAATGCACCTTAAATTTATCAACCAAAAAGCACTATCTATTGCACGATAGATAGCCAAATAACCCATCAAATTTTCTATTTTCTATGTGCTAAGTGGTAGAAATTGTTTTTGCATTACCTGTATTGATTCTACCAAGATCTAATTCCACTGTCTGTTGACACAGTCTGCAAGCTATTGACTGCCATGGAAAACTAACAATTTTTTTTTTTACTTTTGCAAAATTTAAAAATTATTTTATTTATTTTTGAAAAAAGGATACCATAAATAATTTTGGAAAATAAGGGTAATTGTTTTTGTAAAGGGGGTACAATCTATTTTATTGTGTGCTAACTTATTTTTCTCCATTCAAACTATTCTAAAATTGTATTTTATTGCAATTATTTGGATAATCAGAAATTGTTTGTAACTCCCTTAGGCATCAATCAAGTCCCTTGTAATTTATACTATTGGCTTATACACACGGATAAATGGCTTCTGATTTAGCTGAACAAATGGCCGCAATTGTTGTAGTAGTTAGTATTTTTACTGAAAATAACACTTCTAGTGAGATCAAAGCAAAATGTGAGTTCTTAATTTATAATGGATCACGTGATCCTAAGGTCCTAAATAGTTGGATTCTTGATATGGACACATGGTTCGAGTATAGAAAAATTCCAAAGGATGAACAAGTATCCTTTGCTAAGATAAAGCTCTCTAGCATAGCCAAAGTCCTTGTAATCGACTTCCAAAGAAATTAAAATCCAATTGACACTTGGATGAGTTAGTGAAAGCCTTGAAATACATATTTTATCCTCCAAACTATTCTAATAACCTTGAAATTAGATGGATTTGTATCAAATATTAAGGAAACAATATGAGTGTCCAAGATTATGTTTTTATTTTTAATAAATTATGGATTTTAAATGGAGTTCAAGAATTGACTTGAAAACTCATCAAAAAAATTATAAGTGGATTGCAAGAACCAATTTTCAAGGAGTTGAAGTATAAATTCATCCCAAAAATAGATGTAACATTTAATAAAGCCCAATTTGTAGAGGAGAAGTTACAATCAAATTCATGAGGGTCTCACTCTTCGTCACTTGGAGGAACTAATAAGGCTACAAATCAACAACAATAAAAGGTAAACAAGTCTTCTTACACTTCTCCTACTTCTTCTTCTTTTACTTCCTCTTTTTATTCATATATAAATCATTCTTCTTCTTCTAAACCTCCATTGAAATGTACTTTTTGTAATAAAAAAGGACATCTTAGGCAACAATATTATAAATTGCAAAATTTGGAGAAGAAATCACTCATTCTAAAGCCTCCAAATGAGGACCCACAATATGTTCCCATTGAGGCCATGGGGGAAAAATACCATAGAAGGAGTTAACGAGTCAATTGAACAACCTGAACTTCATGAATACTTCTTAAGGTGACCATGAATTTTTTTTATCACAATGGCTCACTTAACTTCTGATTACTTTGTTGATTATATAATTGACAATGACTTGGATAAAAATCTAATTGTGAGGTTTTTTATCGATAAATTGAATTTGTCTATGAGTTCTCATCCTCATCCTTATCCTTTAGGTGGAACGATAATGGGACCGCATCTAATATCACACACACTTGCAAAGTTAACTTTTATTTTGATGCATAATTTATGGACAAGGTTGTGTGTGATGTGACTCCAATGGATTGTTGTAGATTGTTGCTTTGAAAGCCCTATAAATATGATAGAAGGTATATCCATGATGGTTACAAAAACACTTACATTTTACACAAATATAACAAGGAATATCTAATCAAGTATACACAACACACAAAGAATTTGATGTAAATCTGTAGACAAGCACACAAATCAATAAGCAAAGCAAAGGAATTGGCACTCATCTCATAAGGATCACAAATGAGGGAACACAAGCACCTATTCATAAACATAAAATGCACTCTTCACTTGATTTATTGTTGCAATCATAACCCGATGTGTTTAAATATCCTACAAGGCTCCCTCCTAAATGATACATCAATCATAGCATAGAAACTGTACCTATAACTCCTCTTCCAAATGCTCCAATGGATAGGAAATCTATTGTGCAAATGGAATAAATTAAAAATAAAATTCAAGACTTGTTGTCTAAAGGCTTCATAAAACCAAGTACTTCTCCTTGTGCATCTCCAATTTTACTTGTGTTGAAGAAGGATGGTACTTGGAGGCTATGCATTGATTTCAAGGCACTTAACAAAATAACAATCAAGAATAGATATCCACTCTCAAGGAGATAAATTATTTTCCAATATTGATCTCAAAAGTGGATACCATCAGGTCAAAATTCAAGTTGAAGACACATGGAAAATAACATTTAATACCAAGTTAGGAGTCTTTGGATCACTTGTCATACCTTTTACTCCATAAAATTCATGGAGTTGATGAACAAAGTATTCAAAAATAGTTTGGATAAATTTGTAATCATATATCTAGATGACATCCCTATATATTCTCCTACTTGGAGAATTTACCTAGAACACTTGAAAAAGGTTCTCCAAAATATTTATAAGAACCAATTATTTTCCAACTTTCTGAAGTTTTATTTTCGGTAATATTCCATGGCTTACCTTAGCTTTGTAATAAATGAGAAAGGCATACAAGTGGACCCCACAAAAATTGAAGTCCTCCTCAATTGGCCAACTCCTACTTCCATCACTAAGTTAAGAAGTTTTCTTGGATTTGCATATTTCTATCACAAGTTCATAAAATGATATTCTACTATTGTTTCTCCATTGCATCATTTAACAAAAGCTAAAGTTGAATTTCAATGGAAAAATGATCAAGCACCTGCCTTTGAGATATTGAAACACAAATTGTGCACGTCATCTATTCTTGTACTTCTATATCTTGCTTAACCATTTGAGATAGAGATAGATGCATCATAGTTTGCTCTTGGAGCCATACTCAAGTAGAATGACCATCTAGTGGCTTATCATTTTGAGATATTTTTAGCTACAAATAAGAACTGTTCTAGATATGATAAAAAGGTTGTATGCCTTGGTACAAACCATCAAGTATTTGAGGCATTATATTTTGGGAAAGGAAATAATTGTATACACTAATAACATACCCCTTAAGTTTCTTTAATATCAAAATAATATTAAGGAAACCCGTCACATGAAATTGGTATCTTACTTGCAATAATTTTACTTGGTCATCAAATACAAGGAAGGGTAAAGTAATATAGTGGCAGATTATTCTAGCTTCCCTCTAGTAGCTCAATATTTGACAATTATGACCACATCCCACATTGGTTTTCAAATGTGGCCAGTAAAATATCCTTTGGATCTTAATTTTGGTAAGGTTTACCAATAACTCTTGCATCCCTCCTCTTCAAATCTAGGTCCTTTTTCAATATTTCTACATAAAATATGGATTGCTCTATAATTTGGATAGACTTTATGTATCCTAAGATCATTGGCATTCTCTTTAGAAATAGTCCCATTCCACACTCTATGGGGGACATTTCGGAAAGCAAAAGACTCTAGTCTTCAATGATTATTTCTTCTCATCCTTGGGAAAGCATTTCCATGGATTTGTTAAGCAAGTTTTTGATTATAACAAGAAAGCATGATTGTATATTTGTATTTGTGGATAGATTTAGTAATATGGCTAATTGCATTCGTTATCGCAAGACCAATTTTGCACTAGACTTAGCTCAACTCTTCTTTTACATCATATGGTGCTCTTTCGATCTTCCCACCAGCATTGTTTCAGATCATAACTCATGATTTATGGGGTACTTTTGGTAATATTTGTGGAATTTCTTGGGAATATCACTTAAATTTTCCACTGCCTATCATCCATAGTTATATGGGCAAACAAAAGTAGTTAATTGTACTCTTGTGCAGAGTTTGAGGATCTAGCATCACTCCACTCTAGCTAAGTGGTATTTAAACCTCACTCATATAGAGCATACCTGCAATAGAGTAGTTCACAATTCCAAAATACACTCTCCATTTGGAGTATGTCTTGGAATTCAACCTTTGGCTCCATATGAGTTGCCTTTATCCTTACCTTCTCCAACTACCAAGAATGTTCAAAAAGAGCAAGATGAGGTAAACTCATTCATTCAACATTTGTAGAGCCTTCAGTCCAATGTTGTTCAAATTCTATAGAAGATTCAGTAAAAGCAAAAACAAGACATAAATAAACATTGCACTCATCATTTTCATTTGGTGATAAAGTTTAGTTTTCATTGGATAAAAGATGTTTTTTAGAAAATATACATAGAAAGATAAAACCAGTCTACTATGAGACTTATAACATTCTACAACATTTTTCTAAGAATACCTTCTACCTTGAACTTTCAACACATATTAGCATTCATGATGTCATCAATGTGGATCTCCTCAAGTCGTACTATGATTCAAAAATGGAATTAGCTCCAACAATCAATCATCTTGTCAATGTTGTACATGATGTATAACTTTCACTTGATGTTGATATACTCTTTGATACAAATACTTGATACACTTGATAGGGCTCTACTACTTTATACCGTGTATCCTGTCATGGCTAGCTTCCACATTAGACTCGTTGGATTTCTACTCATCAAATGTCCCATGACTATAAATTTTCCATACCTAGATAAATGTTGTCATATGTTATTTTAAAATAAATTAGATCTAAGAATAATGTATTCAAACATGCAACATTCACATAGATGGCTGGAAAAAATAAATAGCGTGAACATAAAAAGTTAAATATATTTCTAAACTTGAAATATTACAAATAAAAGAGGCTACAGCTACAACAGAACACTTTTATTCTATTGCTACTTTTCTAGCCATAAATCACAGTTCTTCTCCTCCTAAGATTGTATTTTTCCTTCAAAAATCTATTCTCCTCCCATTATTTTCTTTGTGAAATAATCTTGATATTCTCCCTTTATCCTTGAAAAAGGTAACCCTAATCTCTCTAACCCTAAGATTAGATCTCATCTCATATTGAGATGTAAGTTTAAAAATAAAAAATCACTTAAGTGAATATCAAAATAGAATCACTTAAGTGAACTTTAAAATAGAAAATCACTTAAGTGAATTTCAAAATAGAATCACTTAAGTGAATTACAAAATAGAATCACTTAAGTGAACTTAAAATTAGAAAATCGATTAAGGGAATTTCAAAATAGAATTAAAAATTTCTCAAACCACTTCTAGCACGTTCATACTAAATCATGTGCAAGAAGTTCCCATTCGAGCTACATTTCTTAACACTCCCTCTTAGAGAGGAAGGAATTTTGCATCAATTCAATTTTATCTTTGAATGCTTAAAACTTCCCTTTCACTAAGGGCTTGGTTAGAATATCAGCTACCTGCTGATCTGTGGGAATATACTGGAGCTTTACGGCTCCCTATTGAATCATGTCTCGTATGAAGTGAAATTCTATGTCTATGTATTTGGACTTGTCATGAAATACTAGATTCTTAGAGATTTTGATACAACTATGATTATCATAGCATATCACTATGGGATCCAACTCCTGATCAATCAATATTGTAAGCAACTTATGAAGCCAAATGGCCTCACAACTAGAAATATTGGTTGCCATGTATTTTACCTTTGTTGATCTAAGTTCCATAGAATTTTACTTCCTACTAAACTAGGATATCATGCCTGATTCCAAGATAAAGCAACACCCTGAGGTGCTCTTCTTATCTGCTATATTGCCTACCCAATATGAGTCTATATACCCCTGCAACCTCACTTTGCCATATCCAATATATCTTAGACCATACTCCACCATGCCCCTTAAGTATCTTAGACCATATCCAAGATATCTTAGACCATACTCCACCATCTATCCTAGAATACCATGCTCTCAATGCTTTTTTGAGTCCATATAAGGCTTTATTTAGCCTACAAACATGGGACTCCTTCCCTTTTACCTCAAAGACCTAAGTTTTCTCTATGTACACTTCTTCCTCAATTATCCCATTAAGGAAATCTATCTTCACATCCATTTGATGAATCCACCATCCCATAGATGAAGCTAAAGATATAACTACTCTAATGGAAGTGTATCTGGCAATTGGAGCAAAAGTCTTCTCATAGTCCACTCCCTCTTTTTTGGAGAACCCTATAACCTCAAACCTTACCTTGAACTTCTTGATGCTAACATCTTTAGCATGCTTAATTTTGTAGAGCCACACAAAACTCACAACTGACTTCCCCTCTAGTCTTGGCACTATGTCCCAAACAAAATTCTTCATTATGGAGGTGTACTCCTCCACCATGGTATCTTGCCAAAACTGTTGATCTATTACCTCCTGAAAACTTGTAGGCTCTAAATTTATGATGTTACTCATCAATGCCATGTAGCTTGAAAACTTCCTTGGAGGTTTTCTCTCCCTAATCATGTTGCTAGGAGCCTCAACATACTCCTTAGCATCCCTCAATTTCTATGTAAGCCATTGAGGTCTCTTGATAGAACTAGAAGGGGCTAATGTCTCCACCTCCTCACCTGAATGTTGTTGTTCTGTACTGGAAACCACTAGTATCTTTGGTAACCCTAGATCAACCTTTGGATCTTCTTGCTCCTCATTCTCTATCATTGGAATAGGCTCATGGTACTTCTAGGATGCAACGTCCTCCTTAAAATTTACATCCCTACTCACTATTATCTTCCACTTATCTAGAATATAAATCCTGTAAGCCTTTTAAGTCTCATTGTATCCTACAAATAAACCCTTCCTACTAGAGGGCTTCAACTTGGTCCTCTTCTATATCAAAACATGGATATAAATTGGACATCCAAAGATGTGAAAATGACTCACCTTTGGTTTCACACTATTGAATGCCTACTCTAGTGTATTTTCCTCCAATATCCTATGAGGACACCTATTTTGGATGTAGATTGTTGTGTTGCATGCTTATGCCCAAAGAAACATCGACAAGCCCTAGTCATGAATCATGGACCTAGCAGCCCCTATGATGTATCGATTCTTTCGCTCTACAACCCCATTCTATTGTTGATTGTATGGAACAGTCGGCTCCCTCTTAATTCCTATCTACTTGCAAAAACCATCGAACTCCTTGGAGGTATATTCACCCACATTATCTGATATCAAGACCTTGATCTTCTTCTTTGTCTTGTTCTCAACTAGAGCTTTGAACTCCTAAAACCTGCTAAAGACTTCATCCTTTGTCTTTAAAAAGTATATCCATGTATTTTGAGAGAAATCATAAATAAAGGAAACATAGTACATGCTACCTAAAATTTATGCTACTGACATCAGTCCAAAAACATTTGAATATACTAGATCTAGTATCTTCTTAGACCTATGCTCATTGTTTTGTAAAATAAACTTGGCATGTTTTCCAAGCGTGCACCATTTACATACTCCTTGTTGCTCAATGCTGAAATTTGGAAGACCTATGACTATCTCCCTCAGAATAGGAAATTCTCTATGATGCAGGTGCTCAATCCTCTTATGCCAAAAATCACACAAGTTGTTACTACTGTGTACTAGGGCTTGAATAGGTTCACCTTGCAACATATATAAACTGCCTTCCCTAGCCCCTATTACTTGTGCTATTTCTAGGCTAGATTATTTTTTTCTAATAAGGACATGTTGGTTCTTGAACTCCACTGCATAACTCTTATCCTCCATAATCAAAACTGAAAGCAAGTTCTTCCTAAGACCTGGAACAAACAAAACATCATCAAATTATAAATATTTCCCTGACTACAATTGAAAAGAAATGGTATCAATTCCTACAACTGGATATTTGGTATCATCACCAAGCTCAACCTGAACCCTTGAGTCCTTCTCTTGTAGACTGGTAAAATATTTTGGGGCTGATGTCATGTACTGAGATGCCCCACTATCCATATACCAAGTATTTCTTGGAATAATACTAGTAGAAATGCAAGATACCAATGAGAAATCCTTCTCGAATTTAGCAGCAAACTCACTCATTTGAGTTTCTATAGAGGCTACTACCTGCACCTTCTTCTTCTTATTTGTATTTCTTGTCTGGACATTATGATGCATAATGGTCGTGCTTCTGACAAATGAAGCACTTGATCTTGCTCAAGTCCTTCTTCCCTAACTATGAGGTTGACTCCTCATTCTTTACCTTATCTTTGTTGGGTCCTTTGCCTTTGACTTCCTTGGTTTACCCAAAAAGAGCTAGATTATCGTGACCACCTTTCTTTCTGGTCTTTGACCCCATCCGAGTCTCCTTTTGGATGAAATAATTCCATAATTTCTCAAATTTGGTAAGGCTCTCACGAGTACAAATACCTTTGACAAATGGTTCCCATGAAGCTGAGAAACTAGTAAGTGCCACATTCACCAACTCTGTGTCTTCAACCTTCTCTCCAAATGCTACCAATTGATCATGAATCTACATGATCTTCATTAGGTAATTGGTAATGGTGTTAGATCTGGTCATATCCATAAATCTAAGTTTGTTTTGCAATATCATCTTCTTGTTTATGTTCTTACTCTAGTATAGGATAACCAAGGTATCAAACATCTCCTTTGCCTTAGTCTTCTTGAATATGTGAGGAATCAAGTGATCCTTCACCGCATCCAAGATCATCCACTTGGCCTTCACTTCCTTCTTTTTGTGATCTGCCAATTGTTGTGGATCTATAGGTAAAGTTACATCATCCTTGAAAATATCCTAGAGATCATTCTATTCCAATAAGAACATTACCCTAACTTTCTAGGGAAAATAATTTGAGGCACCTTCCAATATATCCTCAAATATGAGGCTATTTGCTATCATCTTTGAGATCTGCTGAATTATTAATGACTAAAAAAAATAGTCCTGCAAATAAGCTTAGTCCTTTAAGCCAAAAAAAATATGAAACCCTAACCATTATTTTTTCTTTTCTTGAAATCCTAAGTGCTATTTTTTTAAATATCCAATAGTGATCTACTACTGTAAACCCTTGAGGATCTCAATCACAAAACCTAGATTTGATATCGTGTAAATTTTCCAACCCTAGATAATTGTTGTCCTATGTTATTTTAAAATAAATCAGATCTGAGAATAATTTATTCAAACATGCAACAGTCACATAGATGGCTGGAAAAAATAAACAACATGAATAAAAAAAGTTAAATATATTTTTAAGCTTGAAAAATTACAAATAAAATAGGCTACAACTACAACAGAACACTTCTGCTCTCTTGCTACTTTTCCAACCAACAATCACTGTTCTTCTCCTCCTAAGCTTGTATTTTTCCTTCAACAATCTATTCTCCTCACATTATTTTTTATGTGTAAAAAACTTTTGATATTCTCCTTTTATCCTTGAAAAAGATAACCCTAATATCTCTAATCCTAAGATTATATCTCATCTCATCTTGATATGTAAGTTTAAAAATAAAAAAAATCACTTAAGTGAATATCACAATAGAATCACTGAAGTGAACATGAAAATATAAAATCACTTAAGTGAATTTCAAAATAGAATCACTTAAGTGAATTACAAAATAGAATCACTTAAGTGAACTTAAAATTAGAAAATCACTTAAGTGAATTTCAAAATAGAATTAGAAATGTCTCGAACCACTTCTAGCATGTTCATACTTAATCCTATGCAAGAATCTCCTATCCGAGCTACATTTCTCAACAATGACTTCTCATATTTGTTAAAATTATTTGATTCCAATGCTTCTATTTTTGGGAGAATGATGAGGAATGATTTTCATGAAATTTTAGGTTAGGCCTAATTTTGTGAAATTTGGACTTAGTCTTATTTTTAGTTAATAAGTAATCTTTAAAATCATAATAACATGTGTTTTATGAGCTCATGTTGGATTGAGTTTAGGTCTAGTTGTTTCCAATATCTTCTAGAGGGATATTAGAAGTTGTGAGGATAATGGACTATTTCTCAAATCAGCATTATGGATAAATCTTATCTTATCAATTTAGAAATTAGTTGCTCAATCCTTGTATTTGGTTGTTTGTTTCAAGGATTTGTGGTTGTAATTTGGGGACAAGTTGAGCCTTACCTTTCAATACCAAGTTTAGCTTCATCTTGATCCACATCAAGTAATTATAGATTCATTTGATTCATGTGGATTATGGAATAAAAGTATGGGTTATGCCAATTACAGAAGTTTTGATATGATTATAAATTAAAATGATTGAACCTTTGACAAAGATTTCACAAATATTGAATCCGATAATAGTTCTATGATGGGAATATAGCATGTCAAAAAATTTATCCATGGAAAATCATTGAGGTTAAAAGTTCACTTGAATTGATACATATTGATTTTATGGGATGAATAGAGAAATCATGATTATCAAGTTTCATGTGCTTAGAGTTATTGATGATTATGGTAGAAAATTCTAGTTTTTTTTTAGAAAAAAGGATAATTTTTTTTGGAAAATTAAAGAATTTAAAATGTTCTCTAAAAGGTAGAGTAGAAATTATCTTCAAATTATTAATACAAATAGAGGTGAAAATTAATGAATAAATATTTCTTTATTTTTTGCAAAGAAAAATGAGATTAAAAAGAAAAGCATCATTGATTATACACCCATATAGAATTTGAGTAATAGAAAGAAAAATCAAACTTTGATGGAAATATCTAGTTTTATATTACATTTTAAACGAATAAATTTAATTCCTTTTGTTAAAACAATAAATATTTTAGCTTATTTTCTAAATAAAACACTCACTAAATTAGTAAAAGCACAACTCTAGAAGAAGCTTGGAGTGGTATAAAACCTAATGTTTCTCATTTCAATTTTTTTGGTTGTAGTATTTATGCTCATTTCCTAAAAATAAGTAATTTGGATAATAGAGTGATAAGCATATCATACTTTGGTATAATGAGGAATATAATGCTTAAATATTGTATAATCCTCACAGTATATATATTGCTATTAAAAGAGATGCATTACTTGCTAAAGCTCAATTTCTACTAATGATGATACTACTTATGATAAATTTTCTCCTACTATAGGTTTGAATATTGTAAATGTGATTGTTTTGGATACACCGAAGTCATATTTTTAGTCTGAAGCAAAAATACCTATAGATACCTCAGATGAAGATGATGGAACTCCTACTAGAAAAACTAGGAGTATTCATAAAACCTATTAGCATACTCATAGATAACATGTTGCTAATTATGATTTCATGAATAAGATCATGAAGATGAAATATTCATAGTCATATCAAGGAAAACAAAATGAACTATAGTGGGAAGCAATAATATAGGATAAACAAAATTCTCTATAAAATATTAAAACTTGTGATCTAAAAACACTACTTCAAGGTAAAAATTTGGTTGGATGAATATAAAAAAACAAAATTTTCTTCTAATTCGACTCTAAAAATATGAAAGGCATGGTAGATT
Source organism: Wollemia nobilis (assembly GCA_028583015.1). Taxonomy (NCBI): domain Eukaryota; kingdom Viridiplantae; phylum Streptophyta; class Pinopsida; order Araucariales; family Araucariaceae; genus Wollemia; species Wollemia nobilis. The sequence continues at coordinate 2,362,489 of JAQPPZ010001808.1, forward strand.
TCTAGAGGATTTTCTCAAAAGGCATGCATTTATTATACTAAAACATTTTCCCACCTTACAAAGATCACTTGTATACACATTTTTATTATCATTAGATATAAATTTTGGATGAAAATTTCATTAACAGTATTTTAAAAGTGATTTTTTGAATGGTGATTGAGATGAAGTATGATAACCACCTAGATTTATAAACTTGGAAAATAATATTTGATTTTTAGGTTGAATAAATAACTATATGGACTTAATCAAGATCTAAAATATTAGTATTAAAAACAAATGGTTATTTTTAATGTTCATATTTAAGAGTAAATATAATTATTAGTTTTACATTAAAAATTGTGAAAGTTATATATCCATTGTATTGTACATTGATGATTTCACTATGTATACCATTGATACAAAAGCACAATTAAAGGAAGCATTTGATACAATAGGTTTAATTTTTATGCATTGTTTTTGGGATATAAAATTCTAACATGAGGAGGAAAGTGTGCTTCTTTTGTAATCTCAATATATTTTAGATCTATTGAAAAAATGTAAATGTTGGATTTTAAACATGTATCCATGCATTTGAGGTTGGTTTGATGTTGATCATTAATTTTAATACATAGAATATGGATAGCACTCTTTATTGACAGCTTGTTGGTAGTCTTATCTATCTTATTGTTACAAGGCTAGATGTTGCATTTGTAATTGGTGTTTTCTCTAAGTTTATGGAATATGTACATATTGATCATTGGAAGGTACCAAAGAGAATATTAAAATATTCTTGAGGTAGTTATGAACTAGGAATTGAGTGCAAACATGGAGAATATTCTATATTATTGGGATATCTATCTATATAACACACACACATATCAAACTATGTGGGTGATATTATTTGTTGGAAATTTGAGCATGTTGTGTTGTCATTGATGTCAAAAGGTTTAATGTCCTAAGTTGATGGAAATATTTGTGAGAATATTCTTCATGGTGGCACATGAGGTATAAGGTAGCAAGAAGAAAGGAATTCCTCTCCATGGTGTTTGAGAAAGAATTTATAAGTCTATTTGATTTACCTTGATGGTAATTTTGCAAAGGTTAATAATTATTTATGGTGGCAAAAGTTTCTCCTTAAAGAAAAGGCCCAAAAGGATTTTTAATATTTAAATTATAATATTTAAATCCATAGGATTTAAATTATTATAATTAAATATAATATATTTTTCGAAGCGCCAAATGTGATTTTCAAAGCGTCGACATCGAAGGTTAATGCTATCGAAAGCATATTAATATTGCAAAGGTTGAGGGGGAAAAAGGTTGTTCGATCATCGATTAAATCTAGCGCCTCGTTCGTCGATCGATTCATGATAGGGAAAGGTGGAAAATGTTATTTTTTAGAGTTTGAGGTAGGTGGAAAATAAGGAGCAGAGGCTCCGTATTCACATCCCATCCGGGTGGGTAGCCCAGACGGCTGTGGTCACAGTGCTAGAGCATAGCAGCTGATAGGTCTCGTGTTCGAGATGCGGCGGAGGCAGTGGAAGGTTTTGCATCATGGTTTTTGTTTTGCATGGTGGAAGGTGTGTTAAAGGAAGGGAAGTGTCCCTTTGATTTCATGTGGGTGGCTAGCCCACGTGGTGGCCTAGCCATGGCTAGGGCATGGGGCTAGTAGGTAGCGTGGGTTCGATTCTCGATGGCAGGTAGTAGCAAAGTTTTTTTTTTAAATTGATTTATGCCAAAGTCCAAAGTTTATAAGGTATGCGCCTAGCCTAGGGAGTCATAAGGAGTTTTTGTGATGATTTTATTTTTGCAATAAAAGGGGTTATGAAATATTTTTTTCTTGTGCAAGAATTAAGTGGAGTTGTTTGCTAGTGCTTTGGAGGAAATTTTTGAAGTGGTGATTTATTTATCTTTTGGAAATGCATTAATGACAAGTAGGAGATATAAGGTGTAAATGAAATATTTTGCTTATGTAATTGGTGATCTTTGTTGATGAAATTTTATTTGCAAGGTTAGGAGTTATAAGGTGTAAAAAGTGGTTTGAATTTTATGTGTACCTCTTGCATCGTGAAAAGAATTTTTGTGGGGTTGTGTTGAATGTTAATGCATTTTCCTTGAGATCAAAAGAAGGGTCCTAGAGCATCTTTTCAGATTTCATTGAGCACATTTTGGAAGGAATATTCATGTGGATGTTTTGAAATAGACTGTTGTTATCTAACCCTTGAAGTGGCACAAGAAGAATTGGTTGTTTGTGAGATAGATTTTAATGACATATCTTCATCAAAGAAAATAAGAGGTATGGGCACATCATTCCTTGTTTAAAGTGTTTTGTTGAAGTGAATGTTTTGGAACATAAGGTGGAGAGAAAAGGATTGTTTGATAAGCATTGTTGGAAATATTTGAGTTAGGTTTTGAAATCTACATTGTGCATCCTTGTTGAAAGAAAGTGGAAACACCTGTGTTAGGGTTTGTGAGCAAGTTGTGCTTCATTGGTTGAATGATTATGTGAAACTCTTGAGCATTGGTTTTGAGTGATATTGAAAGTGAATGTGCAAACATTAGAAATCAGATTTGTGAAAGCAAGTGTGTGCATCAAGAAGATAGGTGTCATATGCTAGACTAGATCTATCTTTAAAAGAGCAATAAATGTGAGACATGTGAAAGCAACAGACTTAATGATTGAGTAGAACATATTGAGCTATTTGCAAGTGCATATCATTCTCTATATGTTCCAGAGGTTAAACAAATTCTGAGTAGAATATATTTTGTTTGAAGAAAGCATTTCTAAAAAAGATATAAGCTTTAAATTTGAGAAAGACCTTGAGAAGGCTTGAGGACATATTTGAGAGCAGATTTGATCAAGCTTTGTGTTAAGGCTTGGGGATAGATTTGTGAGAATATTTTGGTACAAATTTGTGAGAAGAGTTTGGTGTAAATTTGTGAATAGAGTTAGAGAATATTTATGCTATACTTGGGATAGAATTTGGTATAGATTTGAGATAGATTTGAGAGCAAGATTTGGAGGTGATAGAGCAAAGAGGAAAATAAAACTCTAGTGGATAGAGATCCATCAACCATAGAAAGGGGAAAGAGTTCTCTTATGGAGAGAGATCCACAAGCCAGAGTAGTGGGGGCAGAAGTCTTCTAGAAGATCACAACTAGAGCATAGGGGATAGAGTTCTCCTATGGAAAGAGATCCATGAACCAGAGCAAGGGGAAAGAGTTCTCCTATGGAGAGAGATCCATAAACTAGAGTAGAGGGGATAGAGTTCTCCTATGGAGAGAGATCCATAAACTAGAACAAAGGGGATAGAGTTCTCCTATGGAGAGAGATCCACAAACTAGAGCAAGGGGAAAGATTTCTCCTATGGAGTGTGATCCATGAACCAAATGGGAAGATAGAGTTCTTCTATGGAGAGAGATCCATGAACCAGTTGAGGAGATAGAGTTCTCCTAGATCAAGTTCCATGAACCAGAGAAAAGGGGAAAGATTTCTCCTATGGAGAGAGATCCACAAATCAGAGCATAGGGGATTGGTGTCTCCTTTGGATAGAGGTCCATAAACATTGTAATAGGGAATTGATTCCCAAGATATTTGTTGAGAAAATTTAGTAGAAATATTTTCTCCGTGGAGTAGCCCACATTGGGTGAACCACGTTAAATTTGTGTCTCTCTTGTGTGTGATGATTTGTGCATTGCTTTGATTACTACTATTGATATTGCCATTGATAATATTGGATAATATTATTTGGGAAAGAAAAGTAAAATTTGATCTTATACTATTCACCCCCCTCTCAGTATAAGCCTATGTTCTTCAATTGGTATCAGAGCGGGTTCCTTTGAAAGAGTCTAACAACTTGAAGGAAGAGGTTACAGGAACATAGATGGCATCTCAGAATGGATCTTCATAAAATAAGGCACCATTGTTCGATGGGAACAATTATGCTTTTTAGAGCATAAGAATGAGGACTTACTTGATGGCACAAGGATATGAGACATGGCAAGCAGTTGAGGATGGGTTCACACCTACAGCTAATCCTCCCACAGATAAATATGGTAAGCTCTTGCATGTAAATAATGCCAAGGCTATGAATGCAATATTAAGTGGATTACGTGAAGCAGAATTTGTGAAAGTTATGCATTGCAAATCAGCAAAAGAGATTTGGGAAAAATTGAAGCAAACCTATGAGGGAAATAAAAAGGTCAAGATGGAAAAACTACAAAACCACAAGAAAAGGTTTGAATATTTGAAGATGGATGATGAGGAAGACATTGCTACATACTTACTTCATGTGGATGAGATTGTTAATACCATGCATGGACTTGGATTTGAAATTGAAGAATCCAATGTTGCTCAGAAAGTTTTAAGGTCACTTCCCACAAGGTATGATGGAAAAGTTTCAGCTATAGAAGAGATGAAAGATATTGAGAAGTTGACTATGGATGAGTTACATGGAATTCTCATAGCTTATGAGATGAGAATAGTAAAGGATCCCAACTCCAAGAAAGAGGCAGCCTTCAAAGCATCAAAGAAGACAAAGGATAAGAAGCCAGAATCAAGTGGAGAGTCAAGCAGTGATGAAGAAGCTAACTATGGTAGAAGAAACAAGGACTCAAGAAAGCACAAAGGTATGAAAATAGTGAAATATTTTAATTGTGGAAATTTTGGTCACTATGCATCTAATTTTCCAAAAGCTGGAAGCAATAGTAGTGAAGAAAAATAGGATCATAAGAAAAAGGAAGGAGGAAAATCTATGTATGAAAAGAAAAATAGGTATGGTCAAAACAAGCATGAAAATAAGTTCTTTCAAAGGCACAAGAAGAGTTTCTATGTTGATAAGGGAAGCAAGGCTTCAAGTGATAGTGATGGAAGATCCTCAGATAGTGAAGAAGAAGAAATTCTATTTTTAGCAATAGAAGAGGAAGAAAATGCTCCTATTAAAGGTAAATTTGAAAAGTATGAAGATGCTCTTGAAGACCAAGAAGTAGAAAAATATTCAAAAAATGAAGAGGAAGGCACAATAGATCTAGAAGTAGAACTTATTGCTACTCTTAAAGAATTGAAAAATGTTAGAAAGCAGAATTCAAAATTCAAGGCTCAAGTTCAAGAATGTGATGAAGAAAAAGAAAAGCTTATACAAGACCTGACAAACTCAATAGCTAAGACAAGGAGATTTAAAGAAAAGTTAGAGGTAAAAGTCTTAGAATGTGAAAAATTAGAACATGAGGTAGTTTCACTAAGGATGGAAGTGAAAGTGTCTAAGGACAAGCTACACAGGTTTGGGAAAAGTTCAAAGACTTTGGACAAGATTATCAATGCACAAAGATCTTCATCTATCAAAATAGGACTTGGTTTTGAAGAAGGACAAGGAAAACAAGAAGAAGGGTTAAGCTCAAGCTCAAAAGAAGAAGAAGTTTCAGAGGAAGAGAGTGAAGAAGAAATTGAGACTTATGAAGATGAGTTGAAGAATAAAAGCTTCACTAAGAAAGGAAACAATGCACAAACAAGGTACAAGGATCATCACAAAGAAGAAAGGACTAAGAGACTAGTGGGTTCAAGGTAATATTTCTTCAAAGGATGTTGCTTTTCATGTAATAGGTTTGGTCACAAGGCTATGCATTGCAGGACTCATGAAAAGAAGGAATATGGTTTTACTAGGAAAAACTTCAAATATGGACATCTCTTTCAAGGGTATTGCTACTCTTGTAATCGATTTGGTCACAAAGCAATCCAATGCAGGGTTCATGACAAAAAAGAGTATGGCTTCACTAGGAGGAACTTCAAGATATTTGTACCTTCTATGAACTACAACATTAAGTGTTACAAGTGCAATAATCTAGGGCATAAGGCCAAGTGGTGTAGAACAGAGTTTCCAGAGCTTCCAGAAACAAGCAAGAACAGGGACACTCAAAAGGATCAAAAGGGTATGTTGAGAAAGAAGGTTGACAAAGAAAAAGAGCATTGTATGCTGGGAGTAGAGATACTCCCACCCCAAAATTAATCACCTCAAGGAGAGGAGGTGGGGAGGGGGCTGAGCTAAGAGTCTTATATTTAGCCCCAAAGGAGTCCCTTTGCCATTGATGTCAAAGGGGGAGAGATTTGAGTAAGGGGGAGAGCATTCAATCAGGGGGAGCAGTTTCTTAGGGGGAGCAGATTTGGAATCAAATGGTTTTGAAAAAGGAATTTTTAGAAAAGTTTTAGAAAAGGGTTGCCATCAATGACAAAGGGGGAGATTGTTGGAAATTTGAGCATGTTGTGTTGTCATTGATGTCAAAAGGTTTAATGTCCTAAGTTGATGGAAATATTTGTGAGAATATTCTTCATGGTGGCACATGAGGTATAAGGCAGCAAGAAGAAAGGAATTCCTCTCCATGGTGTTTGAGAAAGAATTTATAAGTCTATTTGATTTACCTTGATGGTAATTTTGCAAAGGTTAATAATTATTTATGGTGGCAAAAGTTTCTCCTTAAAGAAAAGGCCCAAAAGGATTTTTAATATTTAAATTATAATATTTAAATCCATAGGATTTAAATTATTATAATTAAATATAATATATTTTTTGAAGTGCCAAATGTGATTTTCAAAGCGTCGACATCGAAGGTTAATGCTATTGAAAGCATATTAATATTGCAAAGGTTGAGGGGGAAAAATGTTGTTCGATCATCGATTAAATCTAGTGCCTCATTCATCGATCGATTTGCAGTAGGGAAAGGTGGAAAATGTTATTTTTTGGAGTTTGAGGTAGGAATAAAATAAGGAGTAGAGGCTCCATCTTCACATCCCATCCGGGTGGGTAGCCCAGATGGTTGTGGTCATAGCGCTAGAGCATAGCAGCTGATAGGTCTCATGTTCGAGATGCGATGGAGGTAGTGGAAGGTTTTGCATCGTGGTTTTTGTTTTGCATGGTGGAAGGCATGTTAAAGGAAGGGAAGTGTCCCTTTGATTTCATGTGGGTGGCTAGCCCATGCGGTGGCCTAGCCATGGCTAGGGTGTGGGGCCAACAGGTAGCGTGGGTTCGATTCTCGATGGTAAGCAACAAAGTTTTTTTTTAAAATTGATTTATGCCAAAGTCCAAAGTTTATAAGGTATGCACCTAGCCTAGGGAGTCATAAGGAGTTTTTGTGATGATTTTATTTTTGCAATAAAAGGGGTTATGAAATATTTTTTTCTTGTGCAAGAATTAAGTGGAGTTGTTTGCTAGTGCTTTGGAGGAAATTTTTGAAGTGGTGATTTATTTATCTTTTGGAAATGCATTAATGACAAGTAGGAGATATAAGGTGTAAATGAAATATTTTTCTTATGTAATTGGTGATATTTGTTGATGAAATTTTATTTGCAAGGTTAGGAGTTATAAGGTGTAAAAAGTGGTTTGAATTTTATGTGTACCTCTTGCATCGTGAAAAGAATTTTTGTGGGGTTGTGTTGAATGTTAATGCATTTTCCTTGAGATCAAAAGAAGGGTCCTAGAGCATCTTTTCAGATTTCATTGAGCACATTTTGGAAGGAATATTCATGTGGATGTTTTGAAATAGACTGTTGCTATCTAACCCTTGAAGTGGCACAAGAAGAATTGGTTGTTTGTGAGATAGGTTTTAATGACATATCTTCATCAAAGAAAATAAGAGGTATGGGCACATCATTCCTTGTTTAAAGTGTTTTGTTGAAGTGAATGTTTTGGAACATAAGGTGGAGAGAAAAGGATTGTTTGATAAGCATTGTTGGAAATATTTGAGTTAGGTTTTGAAATCTACATTGTGCATCCTTGTTGAAAGAAAGTGGAAACACCTATGTTAGGGTTTGTGAGCAAGTTGTGCTTCATTGGTTGAATGATTGTGTGAAACTCTTGAGCATTGGTTTTGAGTGATATTGAAAGTGAATGTGCAAACATTAGAAATCATATTTGTGAAAGCAAGTGTGTGCATCAAGAAGATAGGTGTCATATGCTAGACTAGATCTATCTTTAAAAGAGCAATAAATGTGAGACATGTGAAAGCGACAGACTTAATGATTGAGTAGAACATATTGAGCTATTTGCAAGTGCATATCATTCTCTATATGTTCCAGAGGTTAAACAAATTTTGAGTAGAATATATTTTGTTTGAAGAAAGCATTTTTGAAAAAGATATAAGCTTTGCTTGTGTGCAAGGTTTGGAAATATTTGGTATAGTTTTGTGAGCAGTATTGAGGATAGATTTGAGCAAGTCTTTTGAGAAGGCTTGAGGATAGATTTGAGAAAGTCTTTGAGAAGGCTTGAGGACAGATTTGAGCAAGTATTTTGAGAAGACTTAAGGTAGATTTGAGCAAGTATTTGAGAAGGCTTGAGGGTAGATTTGAGCAAGTATTTGAGAAGGCTTGAAGGCAGATTTGAGCAAGACCTTGAGAAGGCTTGAGGATAGATTTGAGAGTAGATTTGATCAAGATTTGTGTTAAGGCTTGGGGATAGATTTATGAGCAGATTTTGGTATAGATTTGTGAGCAGAGTTTGGTATAAATTTATGAGCAAAGTTAGAGAAGATTTGTGCTAGACTTGGGATAGAATTTGGTGTAGATTTGAGATAGATTTGAGAGTAGGCTTTGGAGGTGATAGAGAAAAGAGGACAATATCTAGTGGATAGATATCCATCAACCAGAGCAAGGGGAAAGATTTCTCCTATGGAGAGAGATCCACAAGCTAGAGTAGTGGGGGTAAAAGTCTTCTAGAAGATCACAACCAGAGTAGAGGGGATAGAGTTCTCCTATGGAAAGAGATCCATGAACTAGAGCAAGGGGAAAGAGTTATCCTATGGAGAGAGATCCACGAACCAGAGTAGAGGGGATAGAGTTCTCCTATGGAGAGAGATCCATGAACCAGAATAGAGGGGATAGAGTTCTCCTATGGAGAGATATCCACAAACCAGAGCAAGGGGAAAGAGTTCTCCTATGGAGTGTGATCCGTGAACCAGCTGGGAAGATAGAGTTATTCTATGGAGAGAGATCCATGAACCAGTTGAGGAGATAGAGTTCTCCTGGATCAAGTTCCATGAACCAGAGAAAAGGGGAAAGAGTTCTCCTGTGGAGAGAGATCCACAAATCAGAGCATAGGGGATTGGTGTCTCCTTTGGATAGAGGTCCATAAACATTGTAATAGGGAATTGATTCCCAAGATATTTGTTGAGAAAATTTAGTAGAAATATTTTCTCCGTGGAGTAGCCCACATTGGGTGAACCACGTTAAATTTGTGTCTCTCTTGTGTGTGATGATTTGTGCATTGCTTTGATTACTGCTATTGATATTGCCATTGATAATATTGGATAATATTGTTTGGGAAAGAAAAGTAAAATTTGGTCTTATACTATTCACCCCCCCTCTCAGTATAAGCTTGTGTTCTTCATTGTTGTTTAAATATTGATTTCAAGATATTTACATCTTGGTTAAGGGCCAATTTGTTAGAGTAGAAATAAATAATCATTTTTTTCTTGAATTAAACCTAAACATATTAGGCTACCTAAAACATATCAAGAACTCGTATGGATTAAACAATTGATTTAGGAAACAAATTTCTCAAAATATGGCCCCATAGTGATTTTTGTGATAATGAAAGTGCTCTTCAATGGACAAATAATCCTATGTATCATGAATTACTAAATAATATAGAGGTTTTTATCTAATCATATTCAAACTAATATTATTGATTTGATGTATTGTAGAACTAAAGAATAAGTTGCTAGTATAATTACAAAAGCATTATATTTTATAAAATTTACTAGGTTTCAAAATATATTGTCTCAAAGATGTGGATATGGTAAATACTCAAAACTTATGAAAATAAGATTATTATAATTTTGTGAGTGCCCTTTAAGTATAAATGTGTGCCTAATCAGTCTTGATAGTTTTGGAGGCCAATATGAGAATATTATTTTTCTTTAAATATCTAAATAAATATTAAGGGGATGTGTTGACATAGGAAAATTTTATTTTGATATACTCTAGTTCCCATGGTAAATTCTACATTGCATCTAATAACATAATATTTTCCCATAGATTAAATAAAGAGATTAAAATTTTCTTTTACCAATGCCATGATAGGGGTTAGTATAGTTATTTAGTAATTTTATTTTTAATTCCTTCCACCTCATATTAAAAATAATGTTATTAAAATATGAATAGGGATTGCTTTAGCTTGTGTGGGTTATCCTTTCCATGACGTAAGACTACTTTTATTTTATAATGAATCTTTTGATACAACTTTTTAAACTTTATATTAGCCAAAAAAAAAATTGTTTGTGTTATCATCTTAAAGGTTTCATTATACTTTTATATCATGCGTGCATTGTCTTTTTTTGGTTTTCATGAGTCATGTTTATGTTTTACATTTTTTAAATAAAAGAATTCATCTATTTACAAAGACTTTATGTTTATCTATTATCAAAATATCTAATTATATGTTATGTTCTTATCCACATTGGATTTATGCTTTCCTTGTTTTCTAGAAAACATGTTTTGTTATAGTTATTGATCTATGTTGGATGGTACTATTAAGTATTCTAGTTTATATGAGGATGAGAATTTTCAAATGTTGTCTTTCCTCCTAAGACAGTGTACTTCAACAAGCATATGTATGTAAGATAAGTTTAGCAAAGACATGGTCTATTTATATTGACATGGTTATGAATATAAATAACAAACAATATCTTAATTCATTAGTATCTTGAAAACATTTTGGTTTATGTGAATACTCTAGTACCTTTTAGAAACCATGCGGTTAAAATATATGTAATAAGGCATATTTATAATTTATGCACCATAGAACAATGGTACCTCTAATGATGAAATGAATTGACTGGTCTTTACTACAGATTCATACTCAAGAGAGAATCTTATGCATTATCACCTCATTTTTACACTCTTTTTCTTATATAGAATTTTTTATTTTGATGTAATGAGTTCCTCATAAAGTACCATCGATGAACACAATGTATTGATTTCCAAAGTATAGATCTTATGTGGGTGATTAAAAATATTGTGTTTCTTTCTCAACATAATTTGAGCTATTTATACACACTAGACAATATGAGTTGCTAGCATGTACTACAAGGGGTGGGCCTATGAAAGGAAAAAATATTCTTCTTTAGATGGTTGAGTATTACTAAGGGTAGGATCCTATTGTTGCTATTGAGTCAAAAATTTATCACAAAACACTCATCTATTGTTTATCAAATTCATATATATTGTTTTCTCATCATAAGTCCTCCCTAGTTGATGCTTATAATCTAAATAATTGACCATTATCTAGATCCTTTGTAAGTTTTAATGATGTCATATCTTTTTTTATTTTGGGTATAATATTAATTGATGTCATTTTTTATCGATGTATTATCATGTTACAAAAATTAACATATTATAATTTCTCTAAAACTAAACCCTAATATCACATGTAAAATTATTTTTTGCATGGATACTATTACTCTAATATTGATTTACCTTGAAATCAAATGCAATATAAGTGTGCATATTGAAACACTTTCTTTAGGAAAATAAATACATACATAACATTTACACAATATAATAACATATGTTGAATCTATGCCTAAATGCATTGCTAAAATATTTTATTGAATAGATCATTATTATGATAAGATTTTGTGTTATCTAGTGCTACTCTATGTGATCTAATATAAGTGTTCACATATTGTATAATTGACCTATAACATGGATGGCTAAATCAATAAATCAATTGGTGGAAGGTACACAAATATGTAGAACTATTACAATTCTAAGAATAATTTTTCTTGTTCTAGCATCATTACTCATTGTTTTTACAATCAAGGGTACATATCTCTTTATGCAACATTTTCTTAGTTTGAAATTCATTATGTTGAATACCAAATATCATCCCTATGAATTATAAAATTTGATATTGAGAAGAATCAAAACTATGAATAGGAGGGCTCTCCTAGCCAAGAAGGACTGAATATTGGCTCAAATTAAAAATGTTAAATGGATAAAAATATTAAAATCCAAATATTTAGGTAATGAAGACTTCTTTATTTTAATCTCAACCCAACCCATGTTTTTTATTGCTAGCGAAGCATTGTTAAAAGTTTATTTAAAATTTGGCTAGATGGAAGATGGTTTCTAGGAAATGGCTAGGGCATAAACTTTTGGAATGATACTTGGGTAGTTGATTGACCTTTGAATTCATTTCCTAACCTGATATTGGTTGAACCAATCATGAATATTGCTTTTGGGTTAAAGGTATGTGATTTTATTCATATTGTAGAGGGTAGGAAATGCTAGAAATCCCTTGTTTTACCTAGGTGGTTGCAGTATGAAGAGTTAACCTATAGAGAGTTGATTGAATAACTGAGGTGGTGTTAGTTTCACAGTGACACTGAGAGGGGGGGTGAATCAGTGTAGCTCTTAAAAACTTAAATCTTCAATTCTTAATGCCTAAACAATGAAAGCTTAAAACTCAATAAAGCAAATATACCAAAAGAGCATCACACAACACAAGATGTACCGAGGTTCACCAGTTTTGGCTACTCCTCAAAATTGACTGTTTGGACTCCCATCCAAATCCAGCCTTTGCAAAATACCAATTTTACAATCAATTTACCAGCACCCACTGGAAGGAGCACCAACCCCTGATTTATCTGCAACAACAGAAAGGAGCACCAACCCCTGATTTACCAGCACCAACTGGAAGGAGCACCAACCCCTGATTTACCAGCACCAACTGGAAGGAGCACCAACCCTTGATGCCAAGCACCAACTTGGACTTCTATTCGAAACTAGAAGATTGACATAAAGATGCCTTCACTTTTACAAGACCCTGACTGGTCTATTGCTTTCTCAACATTTCCCACTCTTCACACAACACACACTGTGCTCGCTCGGCTCCAATGCACTCTCCTCGTGCTTCACATACCGCACACCTCTCTCACTCTCCTCTTGCTCTCTTCGCAAGATTAAATCTGCCTCGCATTAATCCCAAGCGCTTTCACTCTATTTTAGTGTCACTTTAATTCTCCACGTAGACCTCCTTTTATAACAAAGTTTTGACTCTATTTTTAACTTCCATATTTATGCATGCAACCCGTAACCTGTTGTAACTGTCGAACTGACTTTAGTTCACTAGTCTTATTTTAGCTGCATGATATTTCTCTGTAACTGCACCTGTAACTATCGTACCGACTTTCGTTAACTCTTCTTATTTTAGCTGCATGATTTTCTTCTATAACGGCACCTGTAACTGTCGTATCGACTTCTTTTGTAACTGCACCTGTAACTATACCTGTAACTGTCGTATCGACTTTAGTTAACTATCACATATCTTCTTTCGATTGGGTTCTCTTCTTAGCTCGTGAAAACACAACATGTCGTGATATCGTGACACTTTCGCCTCCTTGCTTCTTTACTTGGTTCATACCCATGAAAACACAACATGTCGTGATATCGTGACACTTTCGCCTCCTTGCTTCTTTACTTGGTTTGTACCCACGAAAACAACATGTCATGATATCATGACACTTTTGCCTCCTTGCTTCTTCTATTTGCTTGTACCCACAAAAACACATGTCGCGATATCATGACACTTTCACCTCTGTACTCTTCCTTTTTACTTTTGTTGCGATATCGTGACACTTCTACCTTCTTACTTTCTCTCTCCTCCTTTAGTCACGAAAATGTGACATGTCGCGATATCGCGACACTTTTCCTTCTCTGCCTTCTTGCTCTTTTCAAGTCGCAAAAATGTGACATGTCGCGATATCGCGACACTTTTCCTTCTTGGCCTTCCTACTCTTTTCAAGTCATGAAAATGCGACATGTCACGATATCGTGACACTTTTTCTTCTCTGCCTTCCTCTTCGCTTTGGACCGTGAAAATGCGACATGTCGTGATATCGTGACACTTTTTCTTCCTTGCATTTTCTCTTCGCTTCAGACCGCAAAAATGCAACATGTCACGAAATCGTGACACTTTTTCCTCCTTGCATTTTCTCTTCGCTTTGGACCGTGAAAATGAAACATGTCGCGAAATCGTGACACCTTTTTCTCTCTCCTCTTTCTCTTTGCTTTGGCCCACGAAAATGAAACATGTCACGAAATCGTGACACCTTTTTCTCTCTCCTCTTTCTCTTTGCTTTGGCCCGCAAAAATGAAACATGTCACGAAATCGTGACACCTTTTTCTCTCTCCTCTTTCTCTTTGCTTTGGCCTGCAAAAATGAAACATGTCGCGAAATCATGACACCTTTTTCTCTCTACTCTCTCTCTTGCAATATGTCACGAAATCATGACACTTTTTCTACTTGTCTTTTTCTCTTCCAACATGTCACGAAATCGTGACACTTTTTCTTTCATACTATCTCTCTTGCAATATGTCACGAAATCGTGACACTTTTTCTACTTGCCTTTTTCTCTTCCAACATGTCACGAAATCGTGACACTTTTTCTTCCGTACTATCTCTCTTGCAATATGTCATGAAATCATGACACTTTTTCTACTTACAACTTTTCTCTTCCAACATGTCATAAAATCATGACACTTTTTCTTCCATACTATCTTCCTTGCAATATGTCATGAAATCATGACACTTTTTCTACTTGCCTTTCTCTTTTCCAACATGTCGCGAAATCATGATAGTTTTGCTTGCTTGCACTTTTTCTCCGAACATGTCACGAAATCATGACAGTTTTGCTTGCTTGCGCTTTCTCTCCAAACATGTCACGAAATCGTGATAGTTTTGCTTACTTGCGCTTTCTCTCCGAACATGTCATGAAATCATGACAATTTTTCTTTCTTTTGACGCTTTCTCTCTCAACATGTCACGAAATCGCGACAGTTTTCTTGCTTGCACTTTCTCTCCGAACATGTCACGAAATCATGATAATTTTTCTTTCCTCTCAACATGTCATGAAATCGCGATAGTTTTTCTCTCTCTCAACATGTCGCGATATCGCGATAGTTTTTCTTTCTCTCAACATGTCGCGATATCGTGACAGTTTTCTTTCTTCTCAACATGTCGCGATATCGCGATAGTTTTCTTCCTTGTGATTTTCTTTTGATTTTTAGCATATGGGCCACTTCGATCTTTTGGATAATCACTATACATATTCTGAAGAACCTCTTAACTCTTGTCCATACCACTTCATTTATAATCACTATACATATTTTGAAGAACCTCTTAACTCCTATCCACTTCATCAACTGATTTGACCTCTTAACTCCTGTCCACTTCATCAACTGATCTGTCCTCTTAACTCTTGTCCACTTCATCAACTGATCTGTCTGACTGTGTTGACAACAATGACAATACTTTTGCTGCACCTTGCTCAACAATCTCCCCCTTTGGAATTGTTGGCAACACACGTGCAATTTCCTATAATTCTTCTCCCCCTTTGACAATAATACCAAAGGGCTACTGCAGACTCCCCCTGAGTCCATGCACAACATTCTCAAGCACAAATTATTATAGTTAGCAAAAATTACAAACATGAGCAAAAAGATAATCAAATATATAAATGCTCCCCCTGAGAATGTGGTCCCGATAGCTAGTCAGTTCTTGGGAAGCATGACCACTCCCAATTTATTGCGAAGGTATCCGCTACTGACTGGTGGACCTCTCTCCAATTGTTATATTATAGAAGACTCTGTCTCTCTGCTGCACTGACTGGTGGACCTCTCTCCACTTGAAGAATCCTCACTCAGATCTATCTTCAACTGTGTTGGCTACTGGATCTCTATCCATTGAGACTATGTTCTCTGTACTCTATCAATAGGCTCACATAGAACCTGCTTAACAAGCTCACATAGAACTTGTCCAATGTTGAATAACAAGCTCATACAAAACCTGTCCAAATCTGCTCCAACAAGCTCACTAAGAACCTGTCCGAAATCTGCTCTAGAAGTCTGTCCCAACACTGTCCTCAAATATTTCCCAAAGGCCTTCTCAAAGGCTCAATCAATCATGCTCAAGTAGTATTCAAAATGAACTCAACAATGAATGACAATCTCAAATCAAATCCACTTCATAGAAGCATAAAGAGAATTGTTAGAGACTTAATATCTTCTAACCTCAATCTCAACTCAACATAGAATGATGGAATAATTTATTTCAGAGAACTTTAAAAATCACTTCACACATAACTTGACTAGGCTTAATCAAATCAACTCAACCAATCATCACCAAGTCGGAAACCATCCGGCTGCTCAATATAAACCTCTTCTTCAAGCTTCCCATTCAAAAATGTTGATTTCACATCTGTCAACAAAATTGACAAGTGACTCACACTTGTACCAACTTTTGTCCAACACTGTACCAACACTGCAATTTTACTGCCAACTCTATGCAAGCATCAAACACAGTACCACAACACCAACCAAATCCCTTCTTACATTTTCAACTTGGTCTATGTTTTCTATAGTCACCGCTGGTCACACCTTACTTTCAACTATTCGAATCAGGAGACAATATTTTGTTAAATGCTTCACGGCCAACTATAGTGCACCTTACTCAAACTCATACTTTTGGACCGTTACCTCTAGCGTTGGAACCTCAATCTATGCACAGTCATCAACTCTCAGTATTCTGCTTCCTGCTAGGGCATATGTCAGGGCTACTCAATGTCTTAGGCGAACGTTCTTCACGCGATTCCAGGGAGCATTTCTCCTTGCTGCGATCAAGGGATTCCTCGAGCAATATCTCGCATTCCTCAAATAATGCAAGACTTTCTTAGGTGCATAGGCATCTTGTCCTCCTTGGCGCTTCACCACCTGGGTGCTATTCTCTCAACGTCTCTACCTTGCATGTGCCACTTGGCACTCTTGACGAACTGGGTGCTAGTGCTACTGTTTGCTTTGACTCTGGCATCTCTTTGATAACGGCTACTTCTTTAGAGAAAATTAATGCTCTCTTATACCAAACGATGTGTTGTATTTTTGGTTAAGAAACGCACGCCTTCCTAGCTACACGTTGGCAGTAATTTTCATAATGATCATGAAGAGCTTTACCATAGTCCTCCCTCGATATTGGTAGATGAATCGAGACGTACTCACAACACGGATTCTATGTTATCTACAGATTGGGAATGTTACAAGCTTCAAAACCAGCACCTGCCAGCTTATGCTTCCATGACACGATGACCTGTGCTGCATGTTCTATCTCAGATAATGCCTATCAGCTACTGCATCAAAAACCTAGTTGTTCACCATGTTGTTCTACTGAAGCACATCAGTTTGACACTATCTGCTATTGTAACCACCATCACTAGAGAGATTTCACAATAATAAAAAATTGGCTCTATCAAGCCAACATCTCATGCTCCTACTTATTAACTCCACAAACAACTACATGAACTGAAACACATTTTGACAACTATACGACAACTCCCTCTGACTACTTGCCTTTCATCCTCAGATAACCAAACAACATAGGAGCATTAAAATAAAACTTTAAGATTGCTCCCCCTAAGGATGTGCTACCTGGAGCTGCTTAGTGCAATAGAGGAGTAATCTCCTTCAGTCCAAGGAGACACGATTTCCTCTCTTCTTTCTTTCTCCAACCTTTCTTGAA
Organism: Wollemia nobilis; assembly: GCA_028583015.1. Taxonomy (NCBI): domain Eukaryota; kingdom Viridiplantae; phylum Streptophyta; class Pinopsida; order Araucariales; family Araucariaceae; genus Wollemia; species Wollemia nobilis. The sequence goes on from JAQPPZ010001808.1 coordinate 2,380,023, forward strand.
CTTGGGCTTGAGTTTCTCAACTGCATCCATAGTTTTGAACCTTTTCGTGAACTTGAACATTTCTCTTGGGTGGTTGTCTCTTGTGCATCCTTGATGGATGATTATTTTCCTTTCTTTGATGCACATGATTTCTTCCCTGTCTATGTTGCATTCTTTGTGTCTGATGAAATCTGTTGTCTTGCCTTAGATTAGATACAAAAGTTCTTGGACAAAACCTTGCTATGTGCCCATGACCATTACATTTAAAACATTGCACATGGTGTTCAACAGATGTATTTCTACCAACATAACTCTTTGATCTATTATTCAATCCACAATAAATTGCCTTGTGACCATAATGGTTGCATCTAAAACAATAGCCATTAAAAGCATTATTATGAATAGAGTGAGAGTGATAGAACCTCTTTTGTTGTGGTTGCTTTGCTGTAGATCTCCTTTGAGATTTTCTTCCTTTTGAAGTTTCAGCTTCAAACTGTTCTTGCTTTGATCCTTCAGCAGTGGACTTCTTCTTCTCTACAGATTTAGAAGATGAAGGTTGTTCAACTTCATATCCAAGACCAAGCTTACACATGGGGCTTCTTTGATGACTTATCATTTTATCTAGCAACTCTGTGCTCTTCTCAAATTTGAGATTTGTATTGGCCTCTTCTAGTTGTTTCTTCAATAAAACAATCTCCTCTTCTTGTTTGCAGCAAACAATCTCTTTCTTATTGATCTGTGACCCGAGAGTTTCTTCAATCCTTTTGGACTCTTCTACTTGCAGCTTTAGATCACTAAAAACTTTGTTAGATTCCTCTTCACGTTTGCTACATACATCGACTTTATCATCCAGGTGTGACTTCAAGGCTTCTTCTATTTTCTTGGCTTTATGAATTTGTAAGAAGAGATCTTCTATCTTATCCCCATATTCTTCCAACTTCTTGGACAAGTATTTTGTTCTTTTTCCTTTCTATATTCAACTCTTCAAGTGCAGCGATCAACTCACCTTCTAGATATACTTCACCCTCAAGGTTTTCATCACATGCTTCAGAGTTCACTCCTATCTTTTTAGAATTCACTCCTTCTATCTTTTCTAGTTCAATTTTCTCTTCCACAGGAACTGAAACTGATTGAGATGCCTTATTTGAGGAGGATCTATTCTTCTTACCCATTGCGTACTAATCCAAGATCAACCCTAGCTGATTTAGCCTAATAAGGGAAGCTGGCTCTGATACCAATTGTTAGTCTCACAATGACACCGAGAGGGGGGTGAATCAGTGTAGCTCTTAAAAACTTAAATCTTCAATTCTTAATGCCTAAACAATGAAAGCTTAAAACTCAATAAAGCAAATATACCAAAAGAGCATCACACAACACAAGATGTACCGAGGTTCACCAGTTTTGGCTACTCCTCAAAATTGACTGTTTGGACTCCCATCCAAATCCAGCCTTTGCAAAATACCAATTTTACAATCAATTTACCAAGCACCCACCTGGAAGGAGCACCAACCCCCGATTTATCCGCACCAATAGAAAGGAGCACCAACCCCCGATTTACCAGCACCAAATGGAAGGAGCACCAACCCCGATTTACCAGCACCAACTGGAAGGAGCACCAACCCCTGATGCCAAGCACCAACTTGGACTTCTATTCCGAAACTAGAAGATTGACATAAAGATGCCTTCACTTTTACAAGACCCTGACTGGTCTATTGCTTTCTCAACATTTCCTACTCTTCACACAACACACACTGTGCTCGCTCGGCTCCAACGCACTCTCCTCGTGCTTCACATACCGCACACCTCTCTCGCTCTCCTCTTGCTCTCTTCGCAAGATTAAATCCGCCTCGCGTTAATCCCAAGCGCTTTCACTCTATTTCAGTGTCACTTTAATTCTCCATGCAGACCTCCTTTTATAACAAAGTTCTGACTCTATTTTTAACTTCCATATTTATTTTTGCATGCAACCCGTAATCCTCACTACTACTCGAATCACTTTAGTTCACTGTTCTTATTTTAGCTGCATGATATTTCTCTATATACCACTTGTAACTATCGTACCAACTTTCGTTAACTCTTCTTATTTTAGCTACATGATTTTCTTCTGTAATGACACCTGTAACTATCATATCGACTTCTTCTGTAACTGCACCTATAACTTTCATAACGACTTTAGTTAACTATCACATATCTTCTTTCGGCTTGGTTCTCTTCTTAGCTCATGAAAACACTTGTCACGATATCACGACACTTTTGCCTCCTTCTTAAAATTTCCTCCTTCTTCTTTTGCTTTACCCAAAACCAACATGTCACGATATCACGACACTTTCTACCTCCTCGTACTCTTCCTTTTTACTTTTGTCATGATATCGTGACACTTTTGCCTTCTTACTTTCTCTCTCCTCCTTTAGTCATGAAAATGTGACATGTCGCGATATCGCGACACTTTTCTCCTTTGTGCTTCTTCTCTTTTCAAGTCACGAAAATGCGACATGTCGCGATATCATGACACTTTTTCTTCTCGGCCTTCCTACTCTTTTCAAGTCGTGAAAATGTGACATGTCGCGATATCGTGACACTTTTTCTTCTCTGCCTTCCTCTTCGCTTTGGACCAAAATGCTACATGTCGTGATATCGTGACACTTTTTCCTCCTTGCATTTTCTCTTCGCTTCGGACCGTGAAAATGCAACATGTCGCGAAATCGTGACACTTTTTCCTCCTTGCATTTTCTCTTCACTTTGGACTGTGAAAATGAAACGTGTCGTGACACCTTTTTCTCTCTCCTCTTTCTCTTTGCTTTGGACCACAAAATGAAACATGTCACGAAATCGTGACACCTTTTTCTCTCTCCTCTTTCTCTTTGCTTTGGCCCACGAAAATGAAACATGTCACGAAATCGTGACACCTTTTTCTCTCTCCTCTTTCTCTTTGCTTTGGCCCATGAAAATGAAACATGTCACGAAATCGTGACACCTTTTTCTTTCAGACTCTCTCTCTTGCAATATGTCGTGAAATCGTGACACTTTTTCTACTTGTCTTTTTCTCTTCCAACATGTCGCGAAATCGTGACACTTTTTCTTCTGTACTATCTCTCTTGCAATATGTCATGAAATCGTGACACTTTTTCTACTTGCCTTTTTCTCTTCCAACATGTCGTGAAATCGTGACACTTTTTCTTCCGTACTATCTCTCTTGCAATATGTCGTAAAATCGTGACACTTTTCACTTCCTTTTCTCTTCCAACATGTCACAAATCGTGACACTTTTCTTCCATACTATCTCTCCTTGCAATATGTCATGAAATCGTGACACTTTTTCTACTTGCGCTTTCTCTTCGAACATGTCACGAAATCGTGATAGTTTTCTTGCTTTGCTATCTCTCCGAACATGTCACGAAATCATGACAGTTTTGCTTGCTTGCGCTTTCTCTCCGAACATGTCATGAAATCGTGATAGTTTTTCTTGCTTGCGCTTTCTCTCCGAACATGTCATGAAATCGCGAAAATTTTTCTTTCTTGCGCTTTCTCTCTCTCAACATGTCGCGAATATCGTGACAGTTTTTCTTGCTTGCACTTTCTCTCCGAACATGTCATGAAATCGACATTTTTCTTTCTTCTCAACATGTCATAGTTTTTCTTTCTTCTCAACATGTCGTGATATCGCGATAGTTTTTCTTTCTCTCAACATGTCGCGATATCATGACAATTTTCTTTCTTCTCAACATGTCGCGATATCGCGACAGTTTTCTTCCTTGTGATTTTATTTTGATTTTTAGCATATGGGCCACTTCGATCTTTTGGATAATCACTATACATACTCTGAAGAACCTCTTAACTCCTATCCTATGGACCACTTCTATCTTTTGGATAATCACTATACATATTTTGAAGAACCTCTTAACTCCTGTCCACTTCATCAACTGATCTATCCTCTTAACTCCTGTCCACTTCATCAACTGATCTGTCTGACTGTGTTGACAACAATGACAATACTTTTGATGCACCTTGCTCAACAATCTCCCCCTTTGGAATTGTTGGCAACACACGTGCAATTTCCTATAATTCTTCTCCCCCTTTGACAATAATACCAAAGGGCTACTACAGACTCCCCCTGAGTCCATGCACAACATTCTCAGGCACAAATTATTATAGTTAGCAAAAATTACAAACATGAGCAAAAAGATAATCAAATATATAAATGCTCCCCCTGAGAATGTGGTCCCGATAGCTAGTCAGTTCTTGGGAAGCATGACCACTCCCAATTTATTGTGAAGGTATCCGCTACTGACTAGTGGACCTCTCTCCAATTGTTATATTATAGAAGACTCTGTCTCTCTGCTGCACTGACTGGTGGACCTCTCTCCACTTGAAGAATCCTCACTCAGATCTATCTTCAACTGTGTTGGCTGCTGGATCTCTATCCATTGAGACTTTATTCTCTGTACTCTATCAATAGGCTCACATAGAACCTGCTTAACAAGCTCACATAGAACTTGTCCAATGTTGAATAACAAGCTCATACAAAACCTGTCCAAATCTGCTCCAACAAGCTCACTAAGAACCTATCCGAAATCTGCTCTAGAAGTCTGTCCCAACATTGTCCTCAAATATTTCCCAAAGGCCTTCTCAAAGGCTCAATCAATCATGCTCAAGTAGTATTCAAAATGAACTCAACAATGAATGACAATCTCAAATCAAATCCACTTCATAGAAGCATAAAGAGAATTGTTAGAGACTTAATATCTTCTAACCTCAATCTCAACTCAACATAGAATGATGGAATAATTTATTTCAGAGAACTTTAAAAATCACTTCACACATAACTTGACTAGGCTTAATCAAATCAACTCAACCAATCATCACCAAGTTGGAAACCATCTGGCTGCTCAATATAAACCTCTTCTTCAAGCTTCCCATTCAAAAATGTTGATTTCACATCTGTCAACAAAATTGACAAGTGACTCACACTTGTACCAATTTTTGTCCAACACTGTACCAACATTGCAATTTTACTGCCAACTTTGTGCAAGCATCAAACATAGTACCACAACACCAACCAAATCCCTTCTTACATTTTCAACTTGGTCTATGTTTTCTACAGTCACCACTGGTCACACCTTACTTTCAACTGTTCGAATCAAGAGACAATATTTTGTTAAACGCTTCACGGCCAACTATAGTGCACCTTACTCAAACTCATACTTCTAGACCGTTACCTCTAGCGTTGGAACCTCAATCTGCGTGCAGTCATCAACTCTCGGTATTCTGCTTCCTGCTAGGGCATATGTCAGGGCTACTCAATGTCTTAGGCGAATGTTCTTCACGCGATTCCAGGGAGCATTTCTCCTCACTGCGATCAAGGGATTCCTCGAGCAATATCTCGCATTCCTCAAATAATGCAAGACTTTCTTAGGTGCATAGGCATCTTGTCCTCCTTGGCGCTTCACCACCTGGGTGCTATTCTCTCAACGTCTCTGCCTTGCATGTGCCACTTGGCACTCTTGACGAACTGGGTGCTAGTGCTACTGTTTGCTTTGACTTTGGCATCTCTTTGATAACGGCTACTTCTTTAGAGAAAATTAATGCTCTCTTATACCAAACGATGTGTTGTATTTTTGGTTAAGAAATGCACGCCTTCCCAGCTACACGTTGGCAGAATTTTCATAATGATCATGAAGAGCTTTACCATAGTCCTCCCTCGATATTGGTAGATGAATCGAGATGTACTCACAACATGGATTCTATGTTATCTATAGATTGGGAATGTTATAGGCTTCAAAACCAGCACCTACCAGCTTATGCTTCCATGACACGATGACCTGTGCTGCATGTTCTATCTCAGATAATGCCTATCAGCTGCTGCATCAAAAACCTAGCTGTTCACCATGTTGTTCTGTTGAAGCACATCAGTTTGACACTATCTGCTATTGTAACCACCATCACCAGAGAGATTTCACAATAATAAAAAACTAGCTCTATCAAGCCAACATCTCATGCTCCTGCTTATTAACTCCACAAACAACTACATGAACTGAAACACATTTTGACAACTGTACGACAACTCCCTCTGACTACTTACCTTTCATCCTCAGATAACCAAACAACATAGGAGCATTAAAATAAAACTTTAATATTGCTCCCCCTGAGGATGTGCTACCTGGAGCTGCTTAGTGCAATAGAGGAGTAATCTCCTTCAATCCAAGGAGACACGATTTCCTCTCTTATTTCTTTCTCCAACCTTTCTTGAACTTGGGCTTGAGTTTCTCAACTGCATCATAGTTTTGAACCTTTTCGTAAACTTGAACATTTCTCTTGGGTGGTTGTCTCTTGTGCATCCTTGATGGATGATTATTTTCCTTTCTTTGATACACATGATTTCTTCCCTATCTATGTTGCATTCTTTGTGTCTGATGAAATCTGTTGTCTTGCCTTAGATTAGATACAAAATTTCTTGGACAAAACCTTGCTATGTGCCCATGACCATTACATTTAAAACATTGCACATGGTGTTCAACAGATGTATTTCTACCAACATAACTCTTTGATCTATTATTCAATCCACAATAAATTGCCTTGTGACCATAATGGTTGCATCTAAAACAATAGCCATTAAAAGCATTATTATGAATAGAGTGAGAGTGATAGAACCTCTTTTGTTGTGGTTGCTTTGCTGTAGATCTCCTTTGAGATTTTCTTCCTTTTGAAGTTTCAGCTTCAAACTGTTCTTGCTTTGATCCTTTAGCAGTGGACTTCTTCTTCTCTACAGATTTAGAAGATGAAGGTTGTTCAGCTTCATATCCAAGACCAAGCTTACACATGGGGCTTCTTTGATGACTTATCATTTTATCTAGCAACTTTGTGCTCTTCTCAAATTTGAGATTTGTATTGGCCTCTTCTAGTTGTTTCTTCAATAAAACAATCTCCTCTTCTTGTTTGCAGCAAACAATCTCTTTCTTATTGATCTATGACCTGAGAGTTTCTTCAATCCTTTTGGACTCTTCTACTTGTAGCTTTAGATCACTAAAAACTTTGTTAGATTCCTCTTCACGTTTGCTACATACATCGACTTTATCATCCAGGTGTGACTTCAAGGCTTCTTCTATTTTCTTGGCTTTATGAATTTGTAAGAAGAGATCTTCTATCTTATCCCCATATTCTTCCAACTTCTTGGACAGTATTTTATTCTTTTTCCTTTCTATATTCAACTCTTCAAGTGCAACGATCAACTCACCTTCTAGATATACTTCACCCTCAAGGTTTTCATCACATGCTTCAGAGTTCACTCCTTCTATCTTTTTAGAATTCACTCCTATCTTTTCTAGTTCAATTTTCTCTTCCACAGGAACTAAAACTGACTGAGATGCCTTATTTGAGGAGGATCTATTCTTCTTACCCATTGCGTACTAATCCAAGATCAACCCTAGCTGATTTAGCATGATAAGGGAAGCTGGCTCTGATACCAATTGTTAGTCTCACAATGACACTAAGAGAGGGGGGGTGAATCAGTGTAGCTCTTAAAAACTTAAATCTTCAATTCTTAATGCCTAAACAATGAAAGCTTAAAACTCAATAAAGCAAATATACCAAAAGAGCATCACACAACACAAGATGTACCGAGGTTCACCAATTTTGGCTACTCCTCAAAATTGACTATTTGGACTCCCATCCAAATCTAGCCTTTGCAAAATACCAATTTTACAATCAATTTACCAGCACCCACTGGAAGGAGCACCAACCCCTGATTTATCTACACCAACAAAAAGGAGCACCAACCCCTGATTTACTAGCACCAACTAGAAGGAGCACCAACCCTTGATTTACCAGCACCAACTGGAAGGAGCACCAACCCCTGATGCCAAGCACCAACTTGGACTTCTATTTTGAAACTAGAAGATTGACATAAAGATGCCTTCACTTTTACAAGACCCTGACTGGTCTATTGCTTTCTCAACATTTCTCACTCTTCACACAACACACATTGTCGCTCGGCTCCAGTGCACTCTCCTCGTGCTTCACATACCGCACACCTCTCTCGCTCTCCTCTTGCTCTCTTCGCAAGATTAAATCTGCCTCGCGTTAATCCCAAGCGCTTTCACTCTGTTTCAACATCAATTTAATTCTCCATGTAGACCTCCTTTTATAACAAAGTTCTGACTCTATTTTTAACTTCCATATTTATGCATGCAACCCGTAACTCACTGTAACTGTCAAACTGACTTTAGTTTACTATTCTTATTTTAGTTGCATGATATTTCTTTGTAACTACACCTATAACTACACCTGTAACTGTCATACCGACTTTCGTTAACTCTTCTTATTTTAGCTGCATGATTTTCTTCTGTAACGGCACCTATAACTATCGTATCGACTTCTTCTGTAACTACACCTGTAACTACACCTGTAACTATCATACCGACTTTAGTTAACTATCACATATCTTCTTTTGATTGGGTTCTCTTCTTAGCTCATGAAAACACATGTCGTGATATCGTGACACTTTCGCCTCCTTGTTCCTCTTCTTGGCTTGTACCCACAAAAACACAACATGTCATGATATCGCGACACTTTCACCTCCTTGCTGCTTTACTTGGTTCATACCCATGAAAACACATGTCACGATATCGCGACACTTTTGCCTCCTTGCTTCTTCTGTTTTCTTGTACCCACAAAAACTACATGTCGTGATATCGTGACACTTTCACCTCTGTACTCTTCCTTTTTACTTTTGTCGTGATATCGTGACACTTTTGCCTTCTTACTTTCTCTCTCCTCCTTTAGTCGCGAAAATGCGACATGTCGCGATATCGCGACACTTTTCCTTCTCGGCCTTCCTACTCTTTTCAAGTCGCAAAAATGCGACATGTCGCGATATCGTGACACTTTTCCTTCTCGGCCTTCCTGCTCTTTTCAAGTCACGAAAATGTGACATGTCGCGATATCACGACACTTTTTCTTCTTTGCCTTCCTCTTCGCTTTGGACCGTAAAAATGCTACATGTCGCGATATCACGACACTTTTTCCTCCTTGCATTTTCTCTTCGCTTCGGACCGTGAAAATGCAACATGTCGCGAAATCGTGACACTTTTTCCTCCTTGCATTTTCTCTTCGCTTTGGACCACGAAAATGAAACATGTCACGAAATCGCGACACCTTTTTCTCTCTCCTCTTTCTCTTTGCTTTGGCCCACGAAAATGAAACATGTCGCGAAATCGCGACACCTTTTTCTCTCTCCTCTTTCTCTTTGCTTTGGCCTGCGAAAATGAAACATGTCACGAAATCATGACACCTTTTTCTCTCTCCTCTTTCTCTTTGCTTTGGCCCGCGAAAATGAAACATGTCGCGAAATCGTGACACTTTTTTCTCTCGGACTCTCTCTTGCAATATGTCACGAAATCACGACACTTTTTCTACTTGTCTTTTTCTCTTCCAACATGTCACGAAATCGTGACACTTTTTCTTTCGTACTCTCTCTTGCAATATGTCATGAAATTGCGACACTTTTTCTTTCGTACTATCTCTCTTGCAATATGTCATGAAATCGTGACACTTTTTCGTCTGTACAACCTTCCTTACAATATGTCACGAAATCGTGAAACTTTTTCGTCCGTACAACCTTTCTTGCAATATGTCACGAAATTGCGACATTTTTTCTACTTGCCTTTCTCTTTTCCAACATGTCGCGAAATCACGATAGTTTTTCTTGCTTGCGTTCTTTCTCCGAACATGTCACGAAATCGTGACAGTTTTTCTTGCTTGTGCTTTCTCTCCGAACATGTCATGAAATCACGACAGTTTTGCTTGCTTGTGCTTTCTCTCCGAACATGTCACGAAATCGTGACAGTTTTTCTTTCTTCTCAACATGTCATGATATCGTGATAGTTTTTTTCTCTCAACATGTCATGATATCGCAATAGTTTCTCTCTCTCAACATGTCGTGATATTGCGATAGTTTTTCTCTCTCTCAACATGTCGCGATATCGCGACAGTTTTCGCTTGCTTGCGCTTTCTCTCCAAACATGTCACAAAATCGCAACAGTTTTTCTTTCTTCTCAACATGTCGCGATATCATGATAGTTTTTCTCTCTCTCAACATGTCATGATATCGCAACAATTTTTTTTTCTCTCAACATGTCGTGATATCGCGACAGTTTTCTTTCTTCTCAACATGTCGCGATATCGCGACAATTTTCTTCCTTGTGATTTTCTTTTGATTTTTAGCATATGGACCACTTCTATCTTTTGGATAATCACTATACATATTCTGAAGAACCTCTTAACTCCTATCCTATGGACCACTTCTATATTTTGGATAATCACTATACATATTCTGAAGAACCTCTTAACTCCTGTCCACTTCATCAACTGATCTATCCTCTTAACTCCTGTCCACTTCATCAACTGATCTGTCTGACTGTGTTGACAACAATGACAATACTTTTGATGCACCTTGCTCAATAGGTGGATCATTATTCCCAATAGAGAAAAGCCTGAAAAGTTAGTTTGGGCTACTAAAAATGATGGATACTTCTCATTTAATTTGTATTATTCCCTATTAGATGTGGATGTTGATCCCTAGTTTCCTATGGGTAAGGTTTGGAGGAAGGGCCTTATTCCAAAAGTGAATATATATTTTTTGTTAGTGGTCCAAGGAAAGTGCCTTACGTTGGATAATCTCTATAAGAGAGGTATGATCCTCCCAAATAGGTGCTACTTATGTGGCAATATGGAAGAATATCCTGAGCACATGTTCTCTCTTTAACCCTTCTCTAGGGACATCATTTTTCTTCTACTTCACTCAGTTGGTATGGACTGGGGTTTTCCCATGGATCTATCTACCATAGTGGAACAATCGAGATCTCCCTTACATGCACCACACTTGCACTCTTTTTGGTCCTTTATCGTACCTCATGTGTGGTGGAATATTTGGAAAGAGAAAAATTCCAAGGTGTTTAAAAATATTTCTCACTCTCCAAATTTTGTGATCATGCACTTTATTATCTCTACGATTGAGAATGTGGATTCTCTTTCTCTAGATAAGGGCTCTTCCTATCAAAATATTTAACTTGATATGGCACTAGATTTTAAACCTCTTGTGTCCTTGAAACCCATGACACATCCTTATTTTATGTCTAATATAGTGTGGGAACCTCTCTCCTGGTTGGGTGAAATTGAATTTTTATGGAGCCTCTAAAGGTAGTCCCAGCTCAGCTGGGACTAGGGGTGTTTTTAGAGACTCATATAGGAAAATTTTATTGGCCTTCATTGAGAACCTTAGTTTCCAGATCTTCCATGTTGCATAAGCTAGGGTGCATTTTTAAGGGATATCCCAGTTGGTCTCTCTGGATTGTAGGAAGTAAATTATAGAAGGAAATTCCCTCAATGTAATTAATAAAGTTAAAGGGATCCAAAAATCCATGTGGACAATTTTGAATTTGCTAGATGAGGTTCATAGACAAACATGGAAGTTGGAAGATGTCCAATTAAAACATATTTATAGGGAAAAAATAGGTCCATATATTTCTTAGCCAACTTGGGTGTTGCACAAGAAAGCATTTCAATTTGGCAAGAAAATTTATGTTGGTCACGAATTTACCCAAGTATAAAATATGTGCCCTAGACTCGACCAACATTGAAAGGTCGAAGGAAAGAGATATCCTTAGAGCCAATATCTAGAGAGGTATGGTTCCCTTGCTAATATAAATATTGGTATGAAGTTTGGGGAGAGAAATTAATAGAAAGATATGGGAAATATGGTTTTAAGATAGAAAAAGAGATTGGGGGTGAACTAACAGCTAAATAACAAAATCAAGTTTTAACCAACATTTGATAGAAAGAACAACATAAGAACCAATCACAAATTACACATATGAATTCTAGTTAACACTTCAACACTCACTTCTTCATAAAAAATTAAATTCAAATACAAAATTTAATCTATTTAACAAAGTCATAAATATCACAGAAATAACAGGCAGAAAGAAATCACATACACAACTAATCTAAGAACCAGAGTCAATTTCAATTGATGCAAAAAATTAAACTCCAAGAGTCTTTTAGCAGAATGTTCTCCCTCTTTTTACATCAAATTTCTTAGTATTTGTAGAGGATTGCGCCTCTTTAATTGAATGAGCATTAAATAAAATGGTAGCAAACTGTAGTTTGGTTGGAAACAACATTCTTTTCAGTAACAAAAAAGAACAAATCAATGACAACAAGTAATTTCATCACATGGTATATCAGGACTTAGCAGGACTCATCAGCCAAGTTTTAATCTCCATGATAGTACCTCAAAAATCAACATCCACCATAGTGGGTGTTCTCTCAAAATCAATGAGATCACACCAGCATCAAGCGCGTAGCATTTAATTTTGGAAACCCTTTAATAATAATTTTGGAGATATTAATTTCTTTGCCCCACAAATTGAATTCACCAATCCTTGGTCTTTTCTAAAAATTATTTGTACTAAAAGCACCCTCAAAAAGGATTTTTTCTGGAGGAAATGTCAAATATGAATTTCATCACAACATTGGGGTGAAAAGATATTTCGCTAAAAATATGAGCAAAAATAGAATTTCGCTAAAAATATGGACAAGAAAGGAATTTCACTACGAAAGGAGGTAAAAATGAATTTTGCTCCAACTTGGGACAAAAATGGAATTTCTCTACAACTTTGCCTGAAGATGAATTTTGCTGTGCTTCGGGGTGAAAATGAATTTTGCTGCAAATAGGGGTGAAACTGCTAGAAGATGGTTTTGATGGTGGAAACTGCCATAAGATGATTTTTGCTGGAAAAATTGCCAGAAGATGATTTTCGTTACGCCTGGGGGTAAAAATGAATTTTGATGCAAAAAAGGGCAAATTTTTTGGAATATTATTTCACTGGCAAAATTTATTTCATACTTAGGAAAATTTTTGACAATATTTCAATGTGGTAAAAATGAACACCTGACCATTATTTTCGCTCAAAACCAAGTAAAAATGGTATTTTGCTAAAGACAAAGGTGAAATTGACTTTGACCATTGAAAATGCATGAATCTGGGTGAAAATATTCTTTACTTATTTTCATTGGTGAAATCATTTAAAGAGGGATTTATAACAGAAAAAAATACCAAAACAAATCAGAAAAAACATCAAAAAGTTAAAGAGACTAGCGATAAAGCACAATTTATATTTTATACTATGAAGTTTTTACAAAAAATTTCTAGTGTGGCAAAAATGCCAACACTTCTGGTGGCTCACAAGGTATTTAGCTTATCTAGATGCAATTGACCCCAGGCCTTTATCTATTGGGCTCAATTCTCACATTAGCTTGTTGCATAAGATGGTTCATTTAATTTAGCAACTTCCTTTTGTTCTCTTTCTACCTATATTCGTTCTTCTTGCTCCTTGAGATGTGCACTAGTGGTCTCATACGTTGCAACCACCTTAGCCCAAGAATCCAAATTGAGCATTGAAGGATTATGGAGAGAATCAATAACAAAGCACAATATCTAGATTCAGTTCAAGATGATGTGATTTGCTCTCTATCTCAGCTCTAGCAAGGATGACTTGATGTGGGTGAGCCTCTTCATGAATGACAATACCTGCTATTTTGAAATTGGTTTTGTCCAACTATCAATCTCTAAGGTATCCTCTATGAAATCTCTTCAAACTGCCTCCAACTCTCACTTTAGCAAAATATCTGCATGATCATCAGTGAAACTCAGAAATTCAACATCAGCTACAACCTCAAAATAAATAAATGAAATACAATGTTCATTCTCATACATATCAAGCAACTAACAACCTTCTCTAGCTAGATATGATTTGGAAAAATAACTACGCAATGTTATCCAAGCATTAGATAAATCTTGGTCCATCCCACTTATTGGTTTAAATTAGAGGGCAGAAAGAGCTAACGATTAAATATTCATTGCCATCTCCAATTTTGGTTCTAGATAATCCTTAGTATATTGTAATGTTTCGTCACTTATTATAATTACTATTCAAGCCTATTGAATATACAATAGAACCAAGAGTTCTTTTGCTGCCAATTTTGTGTAGTCTTAAATCAAAATATGGTGAGTCTCCTTGATTTTTTTCTTGGAGAATCCTAATGATTGTACTACCTTTTTATCTAGTTGATTTTGTAAAGTTTTGAGTTGGCCATCCAATGTTTGCACTTACTATTTTATTCCCTCATAGGCTTTATGGCATTCCTTGGTTCCTTGCCTATATTTTACAATTTATTTCTCCAAGCCACTTGCCTTCTATTGCAAATGCTCTACCTCTAATTTATTTGTTTCCAATTGGGCCTTATGTTCATCCAAGGCACCTTCCAACTCGGTGATATTTCCTTCAGATTCAAAAATATTCTTCTTTAAATACTCATCGTGCAAGTATATTGAGCTCATCTCCACCTGAATGTTCCCATATATTCCATAGCGTCAATCTATGTAAGGTCCTCTATAATGACTTCATAAGCATAGTCACTTGGAGCCATATCTCCTTGGGGCTTTCAAACCTAGAAAATCATTTTTACAGTGTGGGAATCCATAGCTTTAGGGTCAAAAGAGACCTTCTTTAATGTCTTCACTAGAGTCTGAGCCTCCTTTTGCTTACATTTTTTCAGCTACAGTGATGAACTTTGTTGGGCTCGACTGATATTTTTTACAACAGGGTTCTCTAGCACAACTTCTATATTTGAATATGGAAGAACCTACAACTCAATAAATGTGGAAAAGGTAAAATATCCTATTGGGAATATTGCTCAAAAATGAAAACAAATACGAGAGAAGTTGATGGAGTGGAAACAGAGGGTTTGGCTACAGTTACACTTACTCGTGAAGGGAGTGGTGTACTTATAGTCATGGTAGAACTAACTAGAATGGAATATGAAAGGAGAAAAAATGGATTGGTTGCAAATGTGAAATAACTAAAATAAAGGGAAAAATAAGGAACATAAATAGAATAAGGTGAAGAGCAGAAAAATAATGCACCTAGCAAATGAAATTGAAATGCATCTAATTTTCTATTCTAGCATGCAAAAGAGATGATAAAGTAAGAAAATAAGTGACAAATAAGTTAAGAAAATGGGGGGTTCTCCTTGTATTTATTAAATTGTCAAATAAGAGGTTACAATACATCCCCTTGAGGGATTTCAATTTGATATATTTCAAGTTACAAAGTTTGAAGGATCCAATCCCTCCATGAACCTATGGCGTATTTTCAATGTTCCTCTCGCACTCACTACTGTGGAGCAGGCTTACACTATCTTTGCTTTGAGCTATATTTCTTCTAATATTTAGCTCCTCCCTCATGCACTAGAATATCTATACCTACACACAAGGAATTAAAATATGTTAATAGCATATGCATATGATGATAAAATCTATGAAATGCATGTAGTATTGAATGTAAAAAGTGTAATCAACATATCTAAACTACTCCAAATGACATGAAAACTTAGTATGATGTATATAATATGATTTTGTAAATATCTGAGTAGAAATTAAAGTGATATTATGAGCAGAACCTATGGCCATCCCTGAGAGGGCCAACTAGAACTGTAATCACAAAAACCATAATTACCAAATCAAAACCACTCCAAAATTCACCAAATTTAAATATGATGCTAATATAATGCTATAGAATTGATCTATACTAAAATTGAATCAAAATTGTGGGCCAATTCATGGTCATACCTGAGAGTTCCAACTGGGACTGTTAACCATCCCTAGTGGGGATGGCCACAAAATAGGGTGGTTTTTACCACCAATTCCACTTGGATTTGGTCTAGAATCCTCCTAGGGGTATTGTCATCAAATTTGGTAAATTAACTCATAGGAATTGATAGGTTTTGAAAAGGATGAGCATATTTGGGGATGCCTTGAAAACACCTTCGATTGACAAGGTTTCCAAGGGCAAATACGAGGGAAAAAGGTGAGGGTAAATATCGGTAGCACTTCATGGTCAATAATTGAAAAAGTCTCTCCTATGAAATTGAGTGTAAACACTCCAATTTATAGCCCAAGAGGGCAAAGGGGGCAAAGGGGCAATTTTGGGCATGCAAGGTAGGTGCTGCCACTTGGTAATGCCTTTGTCATGCATAGGGTGGAAGAGGCTTCCCATTTGGGCCTCCAATTTGTAGTCCCTAATGGCCATGATAGCCTCCCAATATGTCATGAGTGATTGGGTGAGATAAATGGCAGAAATTAATTACCATTTATCCTACCTTTGACTTTTTGAGGGGTCTATACCATGGCCATCCCACCCAAGGATGGTTGTTTGTGGCCATCCCTAGGTGGTACGACCATGAATTATGGTTGTCCTGGGGTGGGATAGCCATGGCTACATGGCCCAAAACCTCCCAAAAGTGGGGTAAACCTTCCCAAAAGTGGTTAGGACCCATAATTAACCCTTTAGGGTTTCCCAATGGGGCCATATGGTGTTGATAAGAGTGGCACCTTGGTAGTCTTATCTGATTTACATGATTTTAATGTCTACAAATGTCCCTTTTTGAGATGCGTTGTGTGAGACAAAGCACGGAGAAAAAATAGATGACTAAATCATTAAATAATTGAGGTTATTTAGTAACCTAACCAAATTTAGATGCCTCCATTGTGGAAAGAGCATACATTCTTGGAATCCTTGATTTTGACATAGTTGAAGGATTGATTTTGGTATACCTTTCAACCACTCTGTAATGGTAGTCGTAGGGGCTTAGGGTATACTTGGTCTTGGTTCCTTGTTTCACTTATAATACTTTGTTCGGGTAAATTCCCAAGGCTTAAATGAGACCAAGACTTTGTTTTGTTGATTTTTCTGATTGTTTGCCCCAACATGGGCTTGAAAATTTATCTTTGGCAATGATTCTTTTGAATGTATGCAAGTTGCACTTTTGAGTGTTTAAGTGTTGATTTTGATTGTGAATTCATTATTATGACTACCCCCTCAAGTGATGAGTCAATGAGGGCATGACTAATGATGAAAGAGATGAGTTTCTTGACCCATATGACTTGATTGGGATAACCATCAGTTTTACCCATTATAAGATTTATCAATTTTGCTAGGATTTTGATCATTTTGTTGATATTTCATGGAAGAAAAAGACTAAATACCTCATTCCTATGGAGTGGTCCAGCCGAAATGGCCTTTTGGGGGAGTTAAATAGAAAATTTTTAGAGCATCCATGAACAATTTTGGTTCAATCTTGATCCTTTGATAAATTTTTCAATTTTGACCTATTTTTTGTGGGTTTTAGGCCCTTTTTTTAATCTTTTTTAGCTATTTTTGTGAGGTTTTTTTGTGGTCGTCCTAGGGTGGGATGGCTGCATATTTTATGGCCATCCTAGGGTGGGATAGTTGGCAAATTTTTTGGCCATCCCACCCTGGAATGGCCATGCTCATTGGATTGCTTTTTAAGCCCAAAATTGGGCAAATGAGCTCATTTTCACATTTCTAACTTAGAAAACTGAGAGGTGAAGAGTAGGAGGTTGATTTTTCAAAGAATATTTCTGCTAAGAACATCCCACAATTACCATGATCCAGCCATAGGACTCGACGAGCGGCAGAGCCAATGCAAAATGGGTAAGGACTATTTTTTCTCTTATTCTTTATTGAATATGAAATTGTAATTAGTTGCACTTTTTCCAACAAGAACACACTAATTCTTGGTTAATGAACCATAGTAGTGATAAAATGTAGGAATGTAGGATTTATTTGTGGTTTAGATGCATTTTTATTCCATTTTTTGTGTTTTCTTGCTATTTTATGGCTATTTTGGGGGTCAAAATGACCCATTTTTAAGCATTTTTTGGGGTCATCCCTGGGTGGGATGATTTCCAAATTTGGGGCCACAACTAGGTGGGATGGCCATAAATTTAGGATAAAAGGTCACTTTTTGAGCATTTTTTTGGTATTTTTGGGCAATTTTGATGCATTTTTGGTGCATTTTTGTTAACTTTCTTACCTCTGCCAGGTGGTTAAGAGTCGATATCGATTTTTGAATCTCTTTCAAACCACTAGGGACTTATTGACAGAGGAGTACTGGAAATGGCTTGATGCCATTGGTCTTAAGAAAGTGACATGGTTAGAGCCCATGGTGGGCAATCGAGCTTATCTGACTACTTTGATAGACTTATGGGATCCTCGCACCAACACCTTCCACCTACCTATAGGGGAGATGATAGTGACTCTAGAGGATGTCTATCATATTTTGTGCATTCTGATAGAAGGGTGACCTATTGTATCTACTCACTAATATCTGAGAGATAGGATTATGCAAAGATACTTTAACAAGGATTGGCAGGAGGTAGTACACAACTTACTTAGAAAAGGTATTTTAGTGGAGTTATGGTATGAGGTTGAGGTATTGACCATGAGGTATACCTTACTGATGATGTTGATATCCAACATGTTGCTACCAAACTTTTCAAGAGCTAGGTTCCCCTAGAACCTTTTGGAGTTGGTATTTACACTTGTGGAGTTCATCATAGAGTAGCTGCAAGTGATGGCTTGGGATACTACTTTACTAGCACATTTGTATGATGAGTTGTATGATATCCACTCCCATAGGTGGAAGGGCTTAGGATGTATCTTTCTACAGTAGGTGTGGGAATGGAAACATATTTTTATGGATCTACCGTGGGGACTACCTTGGATGACATGAGCATATCTTGTAGATAGGGAGATAGGCTATGGGATTCTATGGTAGTGAGACCAAGAGATAGGTCAGAGCCATCACTTTGTAGGTGTGATTGACCATTATGCATAGTCCTTTGCACGACTCAAGGTAGAGGAGGTGACTTGGAGATCCTACAGGGATTTTCTAGCATGGCCTGAGGTTGAGGCACAGCTTCATTGGGTGATATGAGGGAGATGGTTAGTTGGGTGACATGGGACTGAGTGAGAGTACTTCCCATATGCTCGAGTCTTGTGGTAGTTTAGGCTACACCAGGGGTTTCCTAGTGAGCCTATGATCTATCGATATCGAGGGGATGAGAGGACACTTGGTTGGCCTATGCTTGAGGTAGTGGGAGAGGAGGAAGATCCTATAGTGGAAATTTTTTATCTAGATGGTGCAGGGATTATAGCAGAGTATGACTCTTGGTGGGTGATGCACTAGTGGTGAGGAGAGGGGCCACTAGGAGGTGATACAGTTGTGGTGATGGAGGAGGCTCACAGGGATGCTCTAGATGAGGGTCATAATGAGGATCTAAATGAGTGACATGTACATCACTGAGTAGAGGATGAGTGGATAGATCTCATTGATGTAGGGGATCCATAGGATGACTTTGGTGAGGATTACTTTGATGAGTAGGGAGTGTAGGTATAGATGGAAGCCTAAGATGCTACTATTATTAAGCTACAAGTTGAGATAATCAGAGGTATATAGGAGCATGTAGAGGAGAGCTCTCCTATAGGCATAGGTGTAGAGTGCACATGCTAATATTGATAGGCAAGTAGTAGAGATAGCTACCATTTAGGCACAAGTTGGAGCATGGAGCCCTAGCCATGGGGGATCTAGTCATGGCAATACGACCAAGCTATAGGAGGATGTGACATAGCTCTAGGTCTTAGTAGGGGACTTCTAGGTATGTTTTCAAGAGGATAAATCATACACCCAATATTTGGAGTATGAGATAGTGTGCCTAAGGGGGTACTTACCAGCCCATCCTTTTATTAGTGGGTCACACCAAAGTCGAAGGAGTGGTACAGGTCAATATTCTAAAAGGATAGGGACTCTTAGTGTCGCATGGTTGTTAGATAGGGTAAGGAGTAGCAGATCTAGGAGTTCTCGATATACATAAATTGAGGGTGGGGGTGAGAGTCATAGTGTCGGTCCTGCATGACCATGGATTTTGAGACTCTATGGTTATTTTTTTATTTTGGGAGTGTGAGGTCTGAGGACCCACTTTATTGTAGCCTATAGGAAGTTTGTGGATGATTATGTATCTTTTGGTTTCATACATATATATGAGTTTTTCTGTTATCATCATGTGTTTCCCTACTGCTTTATGAGATGTATGCAATGCTTATGTTTGCTTTACTAATGCTTTTATGGATGCTTATCATGGATGCATGTATTGTAATATGATGTGATTTGATGATATGTACATGAGTGTATACATAATAAAATGGATGATTTGTTAATATATATGATGGACTATGAATACTATTTGACATACTAGATGCTAGCACCATAGACTGTACAAAATTTATCTCATCATTTTAATGTTATCATGACACTATGTAAGGACTTGTGTAAATGTAATCTAACAAACATGTGATAGCATGATATGAAATGAAACGAATAATATAATGTTATATGACATGTTTGTAATTTTTAAGAGACTCAAACACTCTAGTAACCTAATCAAAAGTTGTATATTAACCATGCAAGACATTTTGGCAAAGTATAAATCTACTAGGATGACCAAGATATTCAATATCCCTATGTGTGCATGTGAGTTCATTTCTATGATATTGCATAAAGTTACCCCAGTGCCAAATAGGATTGATGCAGCCCATCTATACTAAAGATCACCCTATGAGTATCATGATCCTGAGTTTTTTACATAGTTGGATTAGACCACTAGGTAATATAGGCTACCAAAATCTAGCTCATCCACATGCAAATATTGGTCTATACAAAAGCGGGTTGCTTATGTGATAGACATCATCATGCGTAAGGATACCACCATTGTCAGGTGGGCTTGATGCCACCCAACCTATAATTAGGATCACCTTATGGTTGTCAAATGTTGAGAATTCTAGGGATTCAAGTTTAGTACTCCCTTCTTTTCTTTTAATTTTGAATTTCTCTAGGGATTTGCTCATTTTTGTTTGGTGAGCAAGGGATTTTGGTAGTGGTGAGAACCACTATTTATTTTACTTTTTGCTAATGGTGAAAACCACTTTTTATTTTGCATATTTTTAAGTGGTAACAACCACTGTTTATTTTTTATTTTGGATACTTACCCCAATTTGGTAGGAAACAAGGGATTTTGATTACTTTGGGTAGGAAGGAACTTGTCCTTTTGTCAATTCTCAACATCTTTGAACCATTCACACAGGGGGATGAGTGAGGTAAAATTTTTGCTTAAGGTAACACATACCACTTTGTAGGTTTCATATTTCCTTGTGCAATACTTGGATTTATTAGTGTGAAAATATGTTGGGATTTTGACATATACAAGGTACAATATAAGTAGGATTCTACCTTCTAAAAATTATGATAGCTTTCTACAAAATATGAAAAGAAAACTAGAGACGACTAAGTGACCAAAAACCCTAAAGATGCCTTATGAACAATGGCTAAGTGAAGGGAAACAGACACACAATATGGAATGTGGATGGAAATGATAATTATAATGTAAACATGTATGAATAATGACTATTGATAAAGTTGATGTTGAAAGGTGCCTAGTGTACAGACTTGGTGCTAGACATGTATGATCAACTCTAAAATGCAAAATGTGATGATGGGTATGCCTAATGCAAGTGATGTTATAATGCAATGATATGAAATATAATGCAATGCAATATTTTTGTGTTTTTGATATTTTGATGATGTTTTTGGATTTTGATACATATATGGATATACATTTGACCAATGGGCTTAATGGATGCCATTGGGGCTTTTTGGGTGACCAAAGGGTTTAGAGATACCTTTGGGGCTTTTGGGGTGACCAAAGGGTTTATAGATACCTTTGGGACTTTTTGGGGTGACCAAAGGGTTCGTAGATACCTTTGGAGATTTTTGGGGTGACCAAAGTGTTCGTAGACACCTTTGGACCTTTTTGGGATGACCAAAGGGTTTGTAGACACCTTTGGAGTGTTTTAGGGTGACCAAAGGGATCATAGATACCTTTGGAGTGTTTTAGGGTGACCAAAGGGATCATAGACACCTTTGGAGCATTTTAGGGTGACCAAAGGGATCATAGACATCTTTGGAGCATTTTAGGGTGACCAAAGGGATCATAGACACCTTTAGAGCATTTTAGGGTGACCAAAGGGATTGTAGACACCTTTGGAGCATTTTAGGGTGACAAAAGGGATCATAGACACCTTTAGAGCATTTTAGGGTGACCAAAGAGATCGTAGAGATCTTTGGAGCATTTTAGGGTGACCAAAGGATTGTAGATACCTTTGGAGAATTTTAGGGTGACCAAAGGGATCGTAGACACCTTTGGAGCATTTTAGGGTGACCAAAGGGATTGTAGACACCTTTGGAGCATTTTAGGGTGACCAAAGGGGTCGTAGACACCTTTGGAGTATTTTAGGGTGACCAAAGGGATCATAGACACCTTTGGAGAATTTTAGGGTGACCAAAGGGGTCGTAGACACCTTTGGAGCATTTTAGGGTGACCAAAGGGGTCGTAGATACCTTTGGAGTATTTTAGGGTGACCAAAGGGATTGTAGACACCTTTGGAGCATTTTAGGGTGACCAAAGGGGTCATAGATATCTTTGGAGTATTTTAGGGTGACCAAAGGGATCATAGACACCTTTGGAGAATTTTAGGGTGACAAAAGGGTTTGTAGACACATTTGGAGAATTTTAGGGTGACCAAAGGGATTGTAGACACCTTTGGAGTATTTTAGAGTGACCAAAGGGATTTTAGATACCTTTGGAGCATTTTAGGGTGACCAAAGGGTTTGCAGATTGCTTTGGAGTGTTTTAGGGTGAACAAAGGGTTAATAGACTACTTTGGAGCATTTTAGGGTGACCAAAGGGTTTGTAGACCACTTTGGAGTGTTTTAGGGTGACCAAAGGGTTCGTAGACCGCTTTGGAGAATTTTAGGGTGAAAAAAGGGTTTGTAGACCACTTTGGAGCATTTTAGGGTGACCAAAGGTTTTGTAGACTACTTTGGATCATTTTAGGGTGACCAAAGGGATTGTAGACACCTTTGGAGCATTTTAGGGTGACAAAAGGGTTTGTAGACCACTTTGGAGCATTTTAGGGTGACCAAAGGGGTTGTAGACAGCTTTGGAGCATTTTAGGGTGACCAAAGGGATCGTAGATCACCTCGAAGAATTTTAGGGTGACCAAAGGGGTCATAGACAACCTTGGAGCATTTTAGGTACGGCACTATGCTCTAAGCATGGAAAGGCTATAGGTGAAGGATATTCAAGGGTTCAGGTTCTTCACTTCCTTCAATGGACGCTAAGAAATAAGTTCCAGGTCCAATATGACTAGTAATAATGTATGGACCTAACCAGTTTGCCATAAATTTATCCTACAGATGGGGTGGCAAATTAGAATTTTGTTGGTTCTCTTTTAGAACTAGATCACCAACCTGAAAGTCTCTAGGGTGGACTTTCATGTTATAAGATCTCTTAAGGCACTCTTGATAAACACGTAGATGCTCAAGAGCATTAACGTGTCACTCATCAAGCAAATTTAATTGGTCTAGATGAGCTTGCCATGTGGTATCATCATTGATGAACTCTTGCATGGATATGTTTAGGGACAAGATTTCCAACTCTAAAGGTATGATAGCCTCAGCACCATACACTAGTGAAAACGGGGTTGCCCCAGTGGGTGTTTGAATACTAGTGCGATAGGCCCACAGGGCCAGAGGCAATTGATTATGCCAATATTTATGATTATCCTTAACAATTTTATTTAAGATTGCAATTACTATTTTATTTGATGCCTCTGCTTTCCCATTAGCTTGTGGATAATAGGGCATAGAAAATATGTGTTGTATGTTATATTTTTTTGTTAGAGCATGCACATCCTTATTCTTAAAAGGTGGCCCATTATCTAAAATTATCTTGGATGGAATACCAAAATGACAAATGATATTATGTAGCATGAACTCCGCTATGCGAGGTCCAATCTTAGTGGTAAGGGGAATTGCTTCCACCCATTTTTTAAAGTACTCAGTAGCCATAATGATGAATGTGTGATGGCTTGAGGAAGCGGGTGAGATTTTTCTGATTAAATCAAACCCCCATTGTGCAAATGGCCAAACCAATTGAATCGATTGTAAGGCCTGAGAAGGTACATGTGTCAAATTAGCATGGTGTTGACACTTTACATACTTCTTGACATAAGTGCAGCAATATTGCTCTAAATTTGGCCAATAATATCCCATATGAAGAATGCGCTTTACGATGGCCATGCCACTAAAATGACCACCACATGTACCATCATGTGCTTGGGCGATGGCCCAAACTGACTCTTGATGGTCTAAGCAATGAAGGAGGATACCCTCATAGCTTTGATGATACATTATGTCTCCAAGTAAGACATACTTTACCACTTTTTTCTTAAATGCTCATTTTACGGCATGCAACAATCTAGAAGGAATACTTCCAAGTTTTAAATAATATTTTATTTGGATGGACCAATATTGCTTTGAAGAAGCCTCAATTGCATGAATTACCTGATCCTTTTGACGTTCATCTCTCGCAAATGTTGATTGAGAGAGAACTTGTAGATATAGTGTTGTGCTAGTATCAAAAGGATTTTGAGGGAACAAAGTCCCCCAAGTGGTATTATTCAAATAATTGTGAATTTGAGAGAACCATTCATGCGAAGGTTCAATCTGAATCATGTGGAATTTTGGCATGGAGTTAAGCTCATCATTCTTAGTCATGTATTGTGATAGCATTTTGACTTGAATGGTTGTGATATCATTAGATGGGTTCTACAGGATTAAAGACCCTAAGGAGGCCATTATTTTCTCAAAATGGTTAGATGAATGAGGGAGTGCCTCAATATCATACCATTCAAATTTTTCCAAAATTTTATCCACTAGGGCTTTGTAGGCTTGCAATACTAGGCATCTACACTAGAATATTCCTTTGACCTGATTGACTATGAGCAAGGAATCACCAAAAATATTGAGATTGGTTATTTTCATGGTGATTATCATTTGAAGGCCTATGATAAGGGCTTCATACTTGAAATTATTATTGGTGCATAGGAAATCGAGTTTGAATTAAAGGGATATTGGAGCCCCTTACGGTGTGAAAAACACAATTCCCATACCACCCCCTTGCTCGCATTTAGAGCCATCAAAAAATAGAGTTATATTAGCCTGTGACTCAGGCTCTTCAAGATCAGGTGACTCTAACACTTGAAAAACTCCATCATTAGGAAGCTCTATGCTAAGAGGTTGGTCATCTTGGAGGGGAGCCTCTACGAGTTGATCGACTATGACCTAACCTTTAATTGATTTTTTTCCTATGAACTCTAGGTCAAATTCTATCAACAACATAATCCATTTCACCATGCGACTACTATGGTAAGTTTGAATCATCATGTAGCACAATGATTTCTCTTTTGATACTACATACGTGGTATGATTGAGCATGTAATGGAATAGCTTTTTAGTGGTGAAAACCACTGCTAAGCATAGCTTCTCAATGTATGCATAATTTATTTCATAGCTGACCAGGGTGCGGCTAATATAATATGTAGCATATTATTTATGCAATTCATTATTTTGGGCCAACATGGTGCCCAATGCAAGCTTAGTAGCTGAGATGTAAAGATAGAATGACACTCTTGGTTGGGGAGGAGCCAATACTGGTAGTGAAGCCAGATATTATTTTAATCTCATCGAAGGCACCTTGACACTCATCATCCCAATGAAATGTGACCCCCTTGTGTAACAACTTGTTCATAGGTCGACACTTATCCGATAATTGCGCTATGAAGCGCTTTATGGATGCGATATTTCCTAGTAGAATACGGATCTTCTTGATAGTAGTGGGGGGAGGCATTTCTAGGATTGCCTTGAATTTATTTGGGTCTACTTCTATGCCTCTCTTAGAGACTATGAATCCCAAGAGTTTTCTAGATGTGACGTCAAACACACACTTCTTGGGTATAATAATTTGTGTCTTGTTGTGGCATCTACCAACACATCAATTTTTGATAAAGGAAAATCATCCTTAGGACTTGCTTTATTGAGATCTCTAAAACTAGTGCAAATGCAAATCCTCCCATCGGATTTCTTGACAGGTACCATGTTGGAAACCCATGGTGGATAATCAACTGATATAATAAAGTTGGCATCCAATAGTTTTTGTAATTCATATTTTACCATTAAGGCTACTATTGGATGCATCTTACATAGTTTTTGCTTAACTGGTTTGGCATTTGGATCAATTGTAAGATTATGCGTGACTAAATTGGGATCTAGTCCTAGCATATCTTTATAAGACCAAGCAAAAAAAATTATCTTCTCTTTTAACAACTTTATGTATTCAACTTTTTTATTAGGGGATAGACCTTCCCCTATCTTGATGTTCTGGGGATTATCAGGATCTATTGTGATATCCCTATCAATTGTTGGCTTAATTGACATACGGGATCCCTCTTCCAACTGATGAGGAGTAGGAATCAAGTGAATGTCATAAACTGGGTTTACATAATCTATTGGAAACTCATGCTCAACCTAAGTGTGAAAGACATTTTGAGTAGTCCTTGGAGAAAAATGAAATGGTTGTAACATTTCCTCACAAGGTCAATACTCTTATGGATATGGGGGAGAATATTCTTGATCAAAGTCAATTATCTCAAGGTCGAGGTGTAATGGATTTGATGGGTTATTCAAATCTCGCAATGGTGTAGTAAGATCTATGGAAATCATGTTGACCATTTTAGTGGTATGTCATCGTTGAAGTGTATACTTTGAATGGGTTATTATTGGCCCACCATGGAGAAGGATTGTTGCACGTATGTCAAGAAATGCATTAAATGCCAACACTATGCTAATATTTCACACTTGCCACTACAAGCCTTACAGCTGATTCAAGTGGCTTGTCCATTTTATTAGTGGGGTTTTGATATAATTGGTATGATCTCTCCCTATCATCAAGTCAACACACATTTATCATTATGGTCTTTTAGTATTTTACCTAGTGGGCAAAATCAATTCCCTTAACTTCTATGATTAGAGCATGTATTGCAAAATTCATACTCCATTATATCATGTCATTTTAAGATCCCATACAAAATAATCTCAGATAATGGAACATCATTTAAAAACAAATATGTGTAAGCTTTAATTTCTAAATACAATATTCAACATATATTTTCCACACCATATTATCCGTAGGATAATAGAAAAGTAAATGCCTCAAACAAAGCAATAGTAGCCATCTTGAAAAAAATTGTAAAATAAAATGTTCATTTTTTTTAAATGTTCATTTTGTGGCATGCAACAATCTAGAAGGAATACTTCATAGTTTTAAATAATATTTGATTTGGATGGACCAATATTTCTTTGAAGAGGCCTCAATTACATGAATTACCTGATATTTTTTATGTTCATCTCTTGAAAATGCTGATTGAGAGAGAAATTTTAGATATAGCATTGTGATAGTATCAAAAGGATTTTGAGGAAACAAAGTCCTCCAAGTGGCATTATTTAAATAATTATGAATTTGAGAGAACCGTCCATGCGAAGTTTCAATATAAATCAGGTGGACTTTTGGAATGGATTTAAGCTTATCATGCTTATTCATGGATTGCAATATCATTTTGACTTGAATGGTTGTGATATCATAAAATGGGTTCTACAGGATTTAAGACCCTAAGGAGGCCAGTGTGTCTGCAAAAAATTTATATGAACAAGGGAGTGCTCAATATCATACCATTCAAGTTTTTCCAAAATTTTATCTACTAGGGGTTTGTAGGCTTGCAAGACTAGGCATCTACACTAGAATATTCCTTTGACCTGATTGACTATGAGCAAGGAATCACCAAAAATGTTGAGCTTTGTTATTTTCATGGTAATTTCCATTTAAAGGCCTATGAGAATGGCTTCATACTCGGTATTATTATTGGTGCACGAGAAATTGAGTTTGAATGAAAGGGGTATTGGTACCCCTTGTGGTGTGAAAATATTATTCCCATGCCACCCCCTTGCTCACATTTAGAGCAATAAAAAAATAGAGTTATATCAGCTTGTGACTCAGGATCTTCAAGATCAGGTGACTCTAACTCTTGAAAAACTCCATCATCAGAAAGTTCTATGCTAAGAGGTTGGTAATTCTAGAGGGGAGCCTCTACGAGTTGATTAGCTATGATATGACCTTTAATTGATTTTTTTCCTATGAAATCTAGGTCAAATTTCATCAACAACGTAATCCATTTCACCGTGTGACTACTATGGTAATTTTGACTCATCATGTAGCACAATGGATTTTATTTTGATACTACATACGTGGTATGATTGAGCATGTAATGGCATAACTTTTTAGTGGTGAAAACCACTGGTAAGCATAACTTCTCAACTTATGCATAATTTATTTCATATATGACTAGGGTGTGGCTAATATAATATGTATCATGTTCTTTATGCAATTCATTCTTTTGGTCCAACATGGTGCCCAATGAAAGCTCAATAGCTGAGATGTAAATATAGAAAGTCACTCATAGTCATGGAGGAGCCAATACTGGCATCAAATCCATATATTATTTAATCTCATTGAAGGCACCTTGACACCCATAATCCCAATGAAATACGACCCCCTTGTGTAATAACTTGTTCATAGATTGACACTTATCTGATAATTGTGTTATGAAGCACTTTATGGATGTGATATTTCCTTGTAGACTACATAGCTACTTGATGGTATTGGAGGGAAGTATTTATAGGATTGCCTTGACTTTATTTGGGTCTACTTCTATGCCTCACTTAGATACTATGAATCCCAATATTTTTACATATGTGACAAAGACACACTTCTTGGGATTTATCCTAACATTATGTTCAATGAGGTAATATAAAACCTTGACCAGTACATCAATATGCTCATGACACAATAAAGATTTGGACAATAAATCATCCATGTAATATTCCAAAATTTTATGCATGTAGTCATGGAAGATATATATCATAGCTCGTTGGTAGGTGGTTCCAACATTTTTGAGGCCAAAATGCATTACCTTGTAACAAAATGTCCCACAAGGCATTGTGAACATCGTTTTGAGTTAGTCTTCTAGATTAATTTAAATTTTATTGTATCGAGAAAAACCATCCATGAGGGATAAAAATTTATGTCTTGTTGCAACATCTACCAATGCATCAATGTTTGGCAAAGGAAACTCATCCTTAGGACTCGCTCTATTCAGGTATCTAAAATCATTGCAAATATGAATTATTCCATTGGGTTTCTTGATAGGTACCATGTTGGAAACCCATGGTGGATAATCAACTGATATAATAAAGTTGGCATCCAATAATTTTTGCAATTCATCTTTTACCATTAAGGCTACTTTTGGATGCATATTACACAACTTTTGCTTAACTGGTTTGGCATTTGCATCAATTGTAATATTATGTGTGACTAAATTGGGATATAGTCCTAGCATATCTTTATAAGACCAAGAAAAAAATTTTATCTTCTCTTTTAACAACTTTATGTAATCATCTTGTTTAGTAGGGGATAGACCTTCATCTAGCTTCATGTTCTAGGGATTATCAAGATATGTTCTGATATCCCTATCAATTTTTGGATTAATTGACATATGGCATCCCTCTTCCAACTAATGAGGAGTAGGGATCAAGTGAATATCGTCAGCTGGGTTTACATCATCTATTGGAAACTCATGTTTAACCTTAGCATGAAAGACATTTTGAGTAGTCCTTGGAGTAAAATGAAACGGTCATAATATTTCCTCACAAGGCCAATACTCTTATGGATATGGAGGAGAATCTCCATGATCAAATTCAATTACCTCAAGGTCGAGGTGCAATGTATTTGATGGGTTATTCAGATCTCACAATGATGCAGTAAGATCTATGGAAATCATGTTGACCATTTTAGTAGTATGATCATCATTAAGTGTATCATTTTAATAGGTTATTATTGGCCCACCATGGACAAGTATTGTTGTACATATGTCAATAAATGCATTAAATGCTATCACCATGCTAATATTACACACCTGCCATCACAAGCCTTACAGTCAATTCAAGTGGTTTATCCTTTTTCTCAATGTGGTTTCGATCTAATTGGTATGATCTATCCTCCATCATCAAGCCAACACATGTTTATCATAATGACCTCTAAGTATTTTACCTAGTTTGTGGAAGAGATCCCCTTAACTTCTACGGTTGGAGCACATATTGTAAAGTTCATACTCCATAATATCATATGTCATTTTTCGATCCCATCCAAAATAATATCCAATAATAGAACCTCATTTGAAAACAAACATGTGTGAGATTTAATGTCCAAATACAATATTCAAATTATATTTACCACACCATATTATCCATAGGCTAATAGGCAAGAAAATGCCTCAAACAAAATTTTAGTAGCCATCTTGAAAAAAATTGTAAAATAAAATCATAAGGATTGTCACCTTCAACTACATATTGCATTATGGGCTTATCAAAATAATATACGAATGTCCATTAGGGCAACCCCATTTTAACTAGTATATGGTACTGAGGCCATCATACCCTTGGAAATGGAAATTTTATCGTTGCGAGTCTCATTGAAAGAGTTCATCGATGATGACACTGCGCGACAAGCTCGCCTAGATCAACTGACACTTCTTGATGAATATTGAGTGAATGCTCTTGAGAATTTCTGCATTTATAAATATTATATGAAATGATCTTACAATAATAAATTACACCTAAGAGACTTTAAAGTTGGGGATCTTGTGCTAAATGATAACCAACAAAACTCAAACCTACCGCCTCATTTGAAAGATAAATTTGTGGCCATTTGGTTACATCCTTTCATAATTTTAGAGATTATATGAGCTAGAAATTATTGCCTAACATCGCTAGAAGGTTTCCAAGAGCCTGAACCTCTCAAAATTCTTCACTTAAAGGCATTCTCCACATAAAATACAAAAAACAATAAAAATCATCAAAATAAAAAAAAATAGAAAAACAACAAAACATAAAAATAATTCAAAACATTAAAAACACAAAAACATTTACATTTTTGCATTTCAGCACATGCATTCATTAGTTACATTGCATTAGGTATTTTAATTCATTGCACTTGCATTAGGATAGGTCATTTTTATAGTATTTTGGACGATACCATGTTTACATGCAAATTATGCATATTTTCATCATCATCATTCACATTTCCATTGTAACTATGTTTTTCAACACCTTTAATCAGTTGCTATAAGGTGTATAGTAAGGTTTTTTGGTCATTCAACCATTCCTAGTTGTATTTTCAAATTTTGTAGAAATTTATATTGGATTTCGAAGATGAGGTCTAGTTTTGATAGTACCTTGTATGTCTCAAAATACCATCACAATTTTAAAAATTAATAATCCTAGTTTGAACAAGAAAAGATGACACTACAAATTTATCCCGGTCACCTTAAGTGAAAGGTTTTCCTTGCTCATATTATTATGTGCATGGTCTAGAATTTTGATCATTGAAAAAAGGAGAAGCTCCCCCCTATCCAAGAAATCCCTTGCTTTAATACAAAATGAGCAAATTCCTAAAGCAAAGCAAAATAAACATTGATTTTCATCACTAAAAAAATCCCTTGCTCCAAAAGAAAACAAAATGTAAAATAAATAGTGATTTTCATCACAAAGCATGAGCAAGTATCCCAAGCAATCAAAAGAAAAGAAAGGGATAATGAGCTTTATTCCTAGGAATATTCAATATTTCACCACCATGGATGATCTTCATTAAAACAATGGGTTGAATGAAACCTACCTGGCAATGGAGTATTCTTACACATGGCGATATGTCTATCACATTAGCGATCTTCTTTTTTATAGACCAATGTTAGGTTATGGATGAGCTAGCTTTAAATGGCTTGTATTACCTAGTAGTATAGTCCAACTATGTTCAAACTTAGTATCATGATGACCATATGGTGATCTTCATTACAACAATGGGTTGAATGAAACCTGCATGACAATGAGGTAGTATTATGCCTCATCTAATATATTCATTTGCACACACAAGGATAATGAATATATTGATCTTCTTCAAAGGCCTATAAATTTTAGGAGTCTTGTGTAGTCATTATACTTCTAATTAATCAACTAGGGTGTTTGAGTCTCATGGAAAACCTCAAAAATTCCCTTAATAGCAACAAATCCTTTCATCAATCATACACAGTTTTCCTTATGAATGTTTGTTTATTAAGGGGTGTTCATGGAATAGGATAGATATCGGATGTATATCAGTAATAATATTTTGATGACCACTAACTATTTTATTCATATCTTTTAATTTACAGAAGCTTCTAGGAAAAGCCCATACATCTCACATCATCTCATCTCACATATGGATGTTTAAAATGATTCATTCTTATAATAAGAGTTATCATTTTTATTCATGATTTTCATACACTTTGTGGTGTCTACCATTAGTTTGTTAAACACATATTAGATTCATTCATTATATTTTAAGTGATTAAAGCATACAAATTCATTTGCATTAGAACATCCAAATGAAATTTATGCATTCCATACATATCATCTACTATATCATATTACATATATTAAATGCATAAATAATGGAAATAAATTTAAACATGCATTTAAAAATTCACCATTGCATCCATATAAGCATACATAATAGTGTATCTACACATATAGATCATAACATCTAATAATACATCTAACATCTAGCTAGTGCATGTAATTAATACATTGCATAACATATAGCATAATCACATAATCATCTAAGCATTGCATCCATAACTACATATCATGAACATAAAAACCAAGACATAATACACATAATGCACCATAAATAGAGTATCATATAAATATGTGTATCAAAATGTACATTAAGGTACAAAAATACTCGTAGGATACAATAGAGTGGGTCCTCAAACCTCACACTCAAAATTTAGAGCATAAATAGATCAATTAGGCTACACTTGCACCACTGATCTCACCAACACCATCCAGTCCTCCTAGATGAGGCTATGAACCATTAGTCTCTGATCTTTGTGGAACCTATGAAAACTTAGGTATTAGCTGACTCACTGATGGTTACCCAGAATCCATCCTTATACTATGATAAGAGGCTCCTAATGATCACGAGGGTAAGATACCCCTGCATCACTCTACCTCATCCTTTAAGTTGCTAATTTAGATCTGATATGAGCTGTGTTGAGCAGAGTATCGAGCAACTTGTTCTTATAGTATCCCTACATCCCCTATGACCTATACCAAGACTATATCCTATCTAGAAACTGTAGTAGTGGCTCCTATATGTTCCCTAAATGCATATCTCTTAGCAGATGTAGAATCTATCATGATATCCATCATTAACTATATCCATAGGATATGACTAAAAAAATACAGAAAAAGGAGGCCGGAGCTCTGGCGATTTGGCATTTTGGCGGGAAACTCTCTGTGCAGGTGACAGACGATGTTCTTGGACTCCCGAAGCATAGGATAATCCAGGCCTTCAGGTAGTTTTCTATGTTGTTCTATTTATGTGGTTTTGAAGGATCGTGTGCCGCTTTAGGAGGGCCCAATGGGGTCTCCTCCAAGTCCTCTTTCTGGGAGAAAGAGCTCCTATGCTGAAATGCTTAAGGACAATCCTTCGTCATCTAATGGCGAAGCACAGAGAAACACTTTGAATATGATGCTCAAGAATGCTGGTAAGGGTTTCACGGCACATCGTGTCAATGGTTGCCTTCCACAATATGCTTCAAGACCTAAGATTGTAATCGAACCAAAGTTGGTAGAAGACACAATTTTATACAAAGCTAATCATGATTTGATTTGCAAATTCATGGGTATACGACCAACCCTGAATTTCTTGCACACTTGGGTCAGATAGAACTGGGAGCCCCATGGTGAGTATTCCCTTTGGTTTATCAGCAACGGGTATTTCATTGTTAGCTTCTCTTCCTTAGCTGATAGAAATAGAGCGTTTGAATTAGAGAAGAGAAACCACGGCCCGGTAGGGTTATTTGTCCAACCCTGGAGAGTGGGATTCGATCCCCACATTGAACCCACGGCTGTCCCGGTCTGGATTCGGCTGTATGCTCTGCCAATGGAGTTTTGGGGGGAGCCGATCTTGGAAATGATAGGTAACTCCCTGGGTAGATACCTGGGCATTTCAAGGGATACTATAGAAGGTATCTCTGGTGTCTATGCCAGAATCTGTGGAAATGGACATCAGCCAACCTCTACCAACAGAGGTGGAACTGGAACTGGCATAGGTATCCTGGATCCAATAGTTAGACTATGAGGCACTACCTTTCAGATGTAGAGTCTGCCATAAACATGGGCACTTAGCCCGGTTTTGTCCAAACCACTTGAACTCAAAAACGAAAGCCCAGCATGGTATGCCAAATCGCTCCAGAGAGGAAAAGTCTTCTTCTGCTAAAGAAACATCTAATACTCCTCAGGGAAATGAGGGTCAGAAAGATGGCTTTGAACAGGCCAAGCGAAGGAGAAAGCCGAAGAAAAATGGTAAGGAGCAATTTCAATCTAAGCCAACTAACAGATATGAAATCTTTAAGTCATTAGTGGATCAGGAGGATCAGAATATGGAAGGTGTAGATGGGAATATTGAGACCCATAACCTTCAAACTCATGTCTCTCCTTCATCTCCTCCTATTTTAGAATAGGTGTTTGTGCCCTCTGAGGTATTGCCGCCAGAAAATGCAGGGACACTGATAGTGCACTCCCAAGCACCGCCAGTAATTAATGACGGTAGCATGGGAATTGCAAAAAAATATATAGAAAGGCCAGCCCTGGGTATCTCTCAGGTAGAAAAGAGATCCAAAAATTGCAACACTCAAGGAGCGGGCAGAAAGTCAAAAAAGGATCTGATTGCAGCTCAAGGGGATAAACTGATCAATGGAGGATCGGTGAGGACTATTGATTCTTACTGCTCTCAAGGTTTTCAATGATCATACAATCTTGGAATGTTAGGGGTTTAAATAGTAGAACACATCAATTTTCTGTTCAAATACTCTTAGGAAAATGTAAAACAGACTTTTTGCTTATTCAGGAAACAAAAATGTCTTTAGATATTATGAGTAAAATAGTTAATAGAATCTGGCGAGCGCTGGCCATATGGATGTGGCTGCCCAAGGAGCTTCAAGGGGGATTGTTACTTTCTGGAATCCTTTGGACTGGACTAAAGTAGAACATATAGCTTGGAGGGGTGTCCTTACATCTCACTTCAGAAATAACTTCACAGCAGAACATGTCTTAATCACTAACTTTTATGGGGCCCAAGACCTTGATGGTCAGAGGCTTCAATGGAAAGATGTTCATAATATGAGGTCATCTAGAGAATACCTAGACTGGATTATTGCAATGGATTTTAATGCAAAGTTATCTACTTGTGACCAGGAAGGTGGCTCCCCAATTTTGGATCCTAGGGACCGGCTTCTGATTGCCCAGGTCCAAGCCTTTCAATTAGTTGATGTTCAAGGCCCTGGATCCTATTTCACTTGGACAAACAAGAGGCAGGAACCACACAGCAGGAAGGTCAAGTTAGATCGGTTTCTGGTCTCTGAGGAAGCTTTTGTAAAATGGAATACTAAGTTTCAGATTTTGGAGGGCCCTGTTTCTGATCATTCTCCCATTTTGCTGGAGGGAGGGATTTTGATAGAACAGCATCACAGGCCTTTTAAATTTGAGAATTTTTGGTTGCAAAAGGAGGATCTTCATCAAAAAATTCCACAATGGTGGGAAGCAGGCCGTCCTCCTTTTGGGACAGCAATGTTCAAATTTCATAAACAACTTCACTATGTTAAACTTCAACTGAAACAATGGAGGAAAGAAAATAAGTTAGATTTTTAGCTCCAAAGGGCCCCCTTGATGGCCAGATGGGAGGAGGTTAAGAAACTCTTTAGGGAAGGAACAATTACTGAGCAACTCAAATCTAAATATGATGCCTTGCGTAAAGCGGTTGAGGCCATTGATAACCAAGAAGAGACATACTAGAAACAGAGGGCAAGAAATACTTGGTTACTAGAAGGGGACAAAAATACCAAATTTTTTCACCGATCAGCTTGTGCTAGGAGACAGCTGAACAATATGGAAGCCCTTAAAGATGAGAATGGTCATACCTTTGATACCCTTCCTGATATGCACCAACACTCAATTGATTACTTTTCTAAACTTTTTACTGAAAGTATGGAACAGGATGCTGAGGCTCAGTTTGAAGTTCTTAATGTCATTCCTGCTATTATCTTTGAAGAAGAAAATCAGGCCCTGCTTAGACCCATTGAGAGAAATGAACTGAGAAATGTGGTCTTTGGTATGAGTACTGGTAAATCTCCTGGCCCATATGGCTTTCCTATTGAGTTTTTTCAAGCCTTTTGGGATACTTTGGGGGAGGATATTTTGGCTGTGACAGAGGAATCCAGAATCAATAAAAGAATGCTCAGGGCTATTAATCATACCTTCATTTCTTTAATTCCAAAAGGGGAGGAGGGAACTCAGATCTCGGATTTCAGACCTATTGCTTTATGTAACGTGATTTACAAAATAATCACCAAGACAATGGCTGAGCGGCTTAAACCACTTCTCCATAACATCATCTCTCCAGAACAAGGGGGCTTCATTGAGGGAAGACAAATCTTGGATGGGGTGATTCTCGCCTAGGAGGCTATCCATACTATGCAAAAATCGGGTAATAAAGGAATGTTTATTAAATTGGATATGTCCAAGGCTTATGACCGGGTGGAGTGGAGCTTCTTGTCAAAAATTATGGTAGCCTTTGGCTTCTCCCAGGACTGGATTGATTGGATCATGAGTTGTGTGTCTACACCTTCTTATTCTATTCTTATCAAGGGTCTTCCCTCGCTCCCTTTCGGAGCCTCTCATGGCCTTCGTCAAGGAGATCCATGCTCTCCCTATATTTTCCTCATTCTGGCTAAAGGATTAGGCAGACTCTTCTTGAGGAGAAGGCAACAAGGCCTGCTAACTGGTGTTAAGGTTGGGGAGAAAACCTTGACCCATTTGCAGTTTGTGGATGATACTGGATTGGTTGGTGTGGCCGGTCTCAGGGAAGCCAGAGGAATCAGAGATACTCTTAATGTTTACCTTAGGGCCTCAAACCAGGTCCTCAATGACAGGAATTCTAAAGTGGTCTTTTTCAATCTTGACCAAAGGCTGCAGGATAGGATTATTGATATCCTGGGATTCACAAGGACTTCTCTTCCAATAGTTTACTTGGGCGTTCCCTCGCATTTCAAAAAACTAAAATTAGATATCTGGAAGGATCTAATAGAAGGTATCAAAGATAAAATGAATCACTGGTCCCACAAATGGTTAAGCTATGGGGGTATATTAACCTTCCTGCAGTCAGTTATTCAGGCTATGCCAATCTATAAATTCTCTATCCTGGCTGCCCCTCAATCCATCTGGAAAGAGCTGGACAAAATGGCTAGAATATTTCTATGGGAAGGTGCAAACGGGGAGAAAAAATGGGCTCTGGTTGGGTGGGATAAAGTTACCCAACCTAAGGATAAAGGAGGGCTGGGCCTGAGAAGCTCCAAGCTTAATAACAGAGCCTTGGCTGGAAAATTGTATTGGAGGTGGATTTCCCAGCCAACCTCCCTATTCAGTCGACTCCTATCCAGCAAATATTTGGGCCCTGTCCACCCTACTGAAGTGGGTCGCTTCCCCCTGGATGGTACTGGTTCCTTAGTGTGGCAGACTCTCAAGCTTGGATCTCAGGTCATAAAAGACCAGCTTTTTTGGAAAGTGGGAAGAGGGGATAAGGCTCGTTTCTGGACCGATTCTTGGGACCAGTACCCACCCATCATTGCTATGTTTCCTGAATTACAGCAAATCAAGTCCGCCATAGAAGCCCAGGGATGGATCCTCATTGAAAGCTATTTTAACACCAGCCAATTGGGTGAGTATAAATTTAAAAAGTTTAAGAGGTGGGAGGAGTGGCCAATAACAATCCCTCCAGAGCTGGCACCCATCTTGAACAAAATCTTGTCTGAAAGGTTCCTTACAGGGAGGGATGATGAGGATGAATTAGCTTGGGGCTATGGGAGCCTTGGGGTCTATTCAGTAAAGGATGGTTATGAGTAGATCCTCCCTGAGCCTCCCCCGCATTCATTTCTGGTCCAGGATTGGAGAAGGATTTGGCATCCCAAGGGCTGGCCGAAAGTGAATTTCTTTGCCTGGAAGCTCATGCACAAAGGAGTTCTCACCTTTGATAAGCTCAGAAGTAGAGGAATCATCGGTCCCTCTCAATGTTCTTTGTGTCATAAACATGAGGAAACTGCTGATCACCTGATGTTCGAGTGCCCTTTTACGCATCAAATATGGAAGCGTTGGTTCTCTCAATATAAATTTTAGGCAAATGGTGAATTAAATCGTGCCAAAATTTGGGAAATATGGAAAAGGGGCAGATTTAAATCTACAGCTCTCCGTATTGGATGGGAGCTCGGCTTTCTCTTCATTTGGTGGCAAGTTTGGCTGGAGAGAAATGCCCGGATCTTTAGAGAAACTTTCTCCTCGACAGACGGCGTCTGGAAGGTCATTTGGAGCAAAGTTACAGAAACTGTGGCCATCAATGCTGATGAGGAGAATCAGGTTGGTCTTGGGCTTTCAGAGGAGGGGGTAGAGGGTCCAGAGAGACAAGATAGAGAATGCTGGAAACCTCCCCCAGTAGGCTGGATCAAGATCAATACGGATGGGGCTGCAAAAGGCAACCCGGGCAGTGCGGGTATTGGTGTTGTCTGCCGGGATCATGTTGGTTCGGTGCTCTACTGGGAACTGCAGGGTTTGGGCAGAGCTACAAACAACGAAGCAGAAGCCATTGCGATCAAGTCCGCTTCTATTTGGGCTGTTAAGCAGGGTCATAGGAGGATAATTATTGAATATGATTCACAAGTTCTAGTCGACGCTCTTGACTGCATGTGGAACTTCCCCTTGAAATCTTGGAGGTTGTAGATTTTGATTTCCCAAATCAAGGATTTATGGAGGGAGTTAGATGATGTGATCCCGATTTATGTGAGATGAAATTTGAACAAGGTGGCTGACTTTCTTGCAAATATGGGTGCTAAGAAAGAGGTAGGAGTGCAGCTGCACAGTGACATGCCTCTGATTGATGAAGTGATTCGGGTAGGTTTAGAAGGATCCCTATGTCAATGAGTAAAAAAATGGCTAAGATTGGTTTTTGTCACGATTTCGCGACTTGTTGCGCTGTCGCGACCTCCGCTGGTAAGATGTTGTGATTTCGTGACTTGGTGAGCCAACATGGCCTTTGGCTGGCAGATGCAGTGATTTCGTGATGTTTTTGGTGAAGGGTCAGCAAGGAGGAAAACCGTCGCGATATCACGACAATTTTTGGGAATTGGAGCACAGTGCATATTTCTTCGCAATTTTGTGACCTTTTTGCTGTTTGTAGGATGCAAGGAAAAACTGTCGTGATATCGTGACAGTTTTGGCAAACTGGCACCATCTAGAAAACTTGTCATGGTATCGTGACACTTTTGAAGACTAGGTGCAATGTGACAAACTCGTCGCGATATCGTGACAGTTTTGAGGTTTGGGAGTTGCAAGGAAAACTTGTCGCGATATCGTGACAGTTTTGGCGAACTGGCGCCATCTGGAAAAATTGTTGTAATATCGTGAAACTTTTGAAGACTGGGTGCAATGTGACAAACTCGTCGCGATATCGCGATAGTTTTTAGGTTTGGGAGTTGGAAGGAAAAATTGTCGCGATATCGCGACAGTTTTGGCGAACGGGCACTATCTGGAAAACTTGTCGCGATATCGCGACACTTTTGAAGACTGGGTGCAATGTGAAAAACGCATCACGATATCACGACAGTTTTGAGGTTTGGGAGCTAAAAGGAAAACTTGTCGCGATATTGCGACACTTTGGGCAAACTGGCGTCATAAGGAAAACCTGTCGCGATATCGCGACTCTTTTGTCGACTGGATGCAAAATGGAAAATTGGTCGCGATTTCGCGACACTTTTTGTGGTTGGGTGCCGAAAGGAATTCTTGTCGCGATTTCACAAAACTTTTGGCACTTAAGAGGCTTTTGGAAAAATTGT
The DNA here is from genome assembly GCA_028583015.1 of Wollemia nobilis. Classification (NCBI taxonomy): domain Eukaryota; kingdom Viridiplantae; phylum Streptophyta; class Pinopsida; order Araucariales; family Araucariaceae; genus Wollemia; species Wollemia nobilis. Next base: position 2,419,964 of record JAQPPZ010001808.1, read on the forward strand.
CGTGATATCGTGACCCTTCTACGGCTTGGGCACCAAATGGATAATTCATCGTGATTTCGTGACACTCATGTTGGATGGGCGATTTGGAGAAATCTTGTTGCGATTTCGTGACCTTTTTGGAGTTCGAGAGCTCTTTGGATTTTTGGTCACAATTTTGCGACAACTTTGTTGCTGGAGCACCGGAGGGAGGTGCCATCGCGATTTCGTGTCCTTTTTGGCGGTCGACTGTCGAGGGCTCTAGTTGTCGCGATTTCGTGACATGTCGCGATTTAGCGACATGTCACGTTTTCATGACTAGGGGCACCGTGGCGGTTGAGACGGGGCTGACTGTCGTGATTTCGTGACATGTCGCATTTTTGTGACATGTCACTTTTTTGCGCCCTGTTGGCTTTTGTGCTCTTTGTTGGTTTGTGCAGACTTTTCTGCTCTGCTCTTGTTGTCTTGGTGTTTGCTCTTGGCTGGGATGTGCTTTCTCCCGTTTGTAACAGCTCTTTGTATTAATACAAGTTTTTCATTTTTTCAAAAAAAAACTATATCCATAGGATATACATCTCTACCATGATCTAATCAATCCATAATGTGGTTGAATCCACCTAATCCTAAATAGCATCTCTCTCCTTCTAATAGCCCTACCATATCTACTGACCTACACTCAAATAACTCTACATAGTAGCGAGATATGTATCTTCCTTCATCACCTACCTCTAAGCTACATGTAGCTGCACCTATAAGTTGTGAACCTAACCCCCTTGTATAAGAACTTGTTCATAGATTGGCACTTATCCAATAATTACGCTATGAAGCGCTTTATAAATGCAATATTTCATTGCAAACTACATAGTTTCTTGATTGTAGTGGAGGGAGGTATTTCTAGGATTAACTTGAATTTATTTGGGTCTACTTCTATGTCTCACTTAGAGACTATGAATCCCAAGCATTTTCCAGATGTGACATCAAAGACACACTTCTTGGGATTTAACCTAACATTATGTTCAATGAGGTGATCTAAAAACTTATGTAATACATCAATATGCTCATGACACAATACAAATTTGGCCAATAAGTCATCTATGTAATATTCCAAAATTTTATGCATGTAGTCATGGAAGATATAGGTCATAGCTCATTGGTAGGTGGAATCAACATTTTTAGGCCAAAAGGTATGACCTTGTAACAAAATATCCCGTAATGCATTGTGAACACCATTTTGAGTTGGTCTTCTATATTAATTTGAATTTTATTACATCCAGAGAAACCATCCATGAGGGATAACAATTCATGTCTTGTTGTGGTGTCTACCAACGCATTAATTTTTGTAAAAGGAAACTCATCCTTAGAACTCGCTCTATTGAGACATCTAAAATTAGTGTAAATGTGAATCCTCCCATTGGGTTTCTTGATAGGTACCATGTTGGAAACCCATGGTGGATAATAAACTGATATAATAAATTTTACATCCAATAGTTTTTGCAATTCATATTTTACCATTAAGGCTACTACTGGATGCATATTATGCAATTTTTGCTTAACTGGTTTGGCATTTGGATCAATTTTAATATTATTCATGACTAAATTGGGATCTAGTTCTAGAATATCTTTATAAGACCAAGAAAAATCTTTTATATTATCTTTTAACAACTTTATGTAATCAGCTTGTTCAGTAGGGGATAGACCTTCCCCTAGCTTCATGTTCTAGGGATTATTAGGATCTGTTATGATATCCCTATCAATTGTTGGATTAATTGACATATGAGATCCCTCTTCCCACCAATGAGGAGTAGGGATCGAGTGAATATCATCAGTTGGGTTTACATCATCTATTGGCAACTCATGCTTAACCTTAGTTTGAAAGATAATTTGAGTAGTCCTTGGAGTAAAATGCAAAGGTTGGAACATTTTATCACAAGGCAAATACTATGATGGATATGGTGGAGAATATCCATGATAAAATTAAATTGCCTCAAGATCGAGGTGCAATGGATTTTATGGGTTACTCAGATCTCGTAATGGTGTAGTAAGATCTATGGAAATCATGTTGATAATTTTAGTGGTATGGACATCATTAAGTGTATCCTTTTAATGGGTTATTATTGGCCCACCATAGTGAAGGATTGTTGTTCGTATATCATGAAATGTGTTAAATTCTAGAACCATGCTAATATTACACACCTACCATCACAAGCCTTACAGTCGATTCAAGTGGCTTATCCATTTTATAAGTGGGGTTTTGATCTAATTGGTACGATATCTCCCCCATAATCAAGCTAACACATTTTTATAATAATGGCCTCTAAGTATTTTACCTAGTGGATGGAAGTGATCCCCTTAACTTCTATGACTGGAGCACATATTGCAAAGTTCATACTCCATAATATCATATGTCATTTTCAAATACCATACAAAATAATCTCTAATAATGGAACCTCATTTAAAAACAAATATGTGTGAGATTCAATTTCCAAATACAATATTCAACATAGATTTTCCACACCATATTATCTATAGGCTAATAGGTAAGCAAAGGCCTCAAACAAAATAGTAGTAGCCATATTGAAAAAAATTGTAAAATAAAATAATAAATATTGGCACCTTCAAATGCATATTATGGGATTATCAAAATAGCATACATATGCCCATTGGGGTAACCCCATTTTCACTAGTATATGCTACCTAGGCCATCATACCCTTGGAATTGAAAAATCCATCATTGTGAGTCTCATTGGAAGAGTTTATTGATGATGACACTATGCGATAAGCTTACCTAGATCAACTGACCCTTCTTGAAGAACGTGGAGTGAATGCTCTTGAGCATCTTTGCATTTACCAATGTTATATGAAATGAGCTTACAATAATAAATTCAACCTAAGAGACTTTAAAGTTGGGGATCTTGTGCTAAATGAGAACCAACAAAACTCAAACTTGTCGCCTCATCTGTGAGATAAATTTGTGGCCAATTGGTTAGGTCCTTTCATCATTTCAGATATGATAGGACCTATAAATTATCACCTAACATTACTAGAAGGTTTTAGATATCCTGAACCTCTCAACATTCTTCACTTAAGGGCATTATACACATAAAATCCAAAAAACAATACAAATCATCAAAATTAAAAAATAGAAAAAACAACAAAACAATTCAAAACATTAAAAAAACAAAAACATTTATGTTTTTTCATTTCATCACATGCATTAATTAGTTTCATTAAATTAGGAATTTTCATTCATTTCACTTACATTAGGATAGGTCAAGTTTTCAGTCTTCTAGACGGCACCATTTTTGCATGCAAACCATGCATCTTTTCATCATCATCATTCACATTTCCATTGTGAGTAACTGTGTTTTTCAACACATTTAATTAGTTGTTATAAGGTGTATACTAGGGTTTTTTTTTCATTCAACCATTCCTAGTTATCTTTTCAGATTTTATAGAAATTTATCTTAGCTTTCGAAGATGAGGTCTAGTTTTGATAGTACCTTGTATGTCTCAAAATCCCATCACAATTTTAAACATTAATAATCCTAGTTTGAACAAGGAAATATGACACTACAAAGTGATCATGGTCACTTTAAGCGAAAGTTTTTCCTTGATCATATTATTATGTGCATGGTCTAGAATGTTGATCATTGACAAAAGGATAAGCTCCCCCTATCTAAGAAATATTTTTCTTTAATACAAAATGAGCAAATTCCCAAAGCAAAGCAAAATAAACATTGATTTTCATAATTAAGAAAATCCCTTGCTCCAAAAGAAAACAAAATGTAAAATAAATATTGATTTTCATCACTAAGCATGAGCAAGTATCCCAAGCAATCAAAAGAAAAGAAAGGGATAATGAGCTTGATTCCTAGGAATAGTCAATATTTCACCACCATGGATGATCTTCATTAAAACAATGGGTTGAATGAAACCTACGTAGAAATGGAGTATCCTTACACGTGACGATATGTCTATCACATCAATGATATTATTTTCTATAGACCAATGTTAGCTTATGGATGAGATAGCTTTAGATGGCTTGTTTTACCTAGTAGTATAGTCCAACTATGTTAAAACTTAGGATCATGATGACCATATGGTGATCCTCATTATAGTAATGGGTTGAATGAAACCCGCCTGAAAATGAGGCAGTCTTATGCCTCATCTAATATATTCACTTGCACACACAAGGATAATGAATATCTTGATAATATTAATAGGCTTATATATTTCAAGAGTCTTGTGTGGTCATTATACAAATTTTGATTAATAAACTAGGGTACTTGAGTCTCATGGAAAACCTCAAAAATTCCTCTAATAGCAACATCTCATTTCATCAATCATACACAATTTTCCTTATGAACTTTTCTTCATTAAGGGGTGTTCATAGAATAGGATAGATACCAGAATGATATCAGCAATGATATTTTGATGGCCACTAACTATTTTATTCATATATTTTAATTTACAGAAGCTTATAGGAAAAGCCCATACATCTCACATCATCTCATCTCACATATGGATGTTTAAAATGATTAATTCTTATAATAAGAGTTATAATTTTTATTCATGATTTTCATACACTTTATGGTGTCTACCATTAGGTTTTTAAACATATATTAGATTCATTAATTATGTTTTAAGTGATTAAAGCTTACAAATTCATTTACATTAGACCATCCACATGAAATTTATGCATTCCATACATATCATCTACTATATCATATTACATAGATTAAATGCATAAACAATGGAAATAAATTTAAACATATATTTAAACATTAACCATTGCATCCATAATAGTGCATCTACATATCTAGATAATAGCATCTAATCATACATCTATCATATAGCTAGTGCATTTCATTATTACATTGCAGAACATATAACATAATCACATAATTATCTAAGCATTCCATCCATAACTACATATCATGAATATAAAAACCAAGACATAATACACATAATACACCATAAATAGAGTATCATATAAATATGTGTGTCAAAAAGTATATCAAGGTGCAAAAATACCTTTAGGCTATAATATAGTGGGTCCTGAGACCTCACACTCTCAAAATATAGAGCATAAATAGATCAATTAGGCTGCACCTGCACCTCTGCTCTCACAACCATCATCCACTCCTCCTGGATAAGGTTGTGAACCACTAGTATCTAATCTCTATGGAAACTCTAAAAACCTAGGAATTAGTTGACTCATTGATGGTTTCCTAGAATCCATCCTTCTGCTCTAATGAGAGGCTCCTTATGATCACGAGGGTAAGATACCCTTGCTTCACTCTACCTCATTCTCCAAGTTGCTAATATAGAACTAATATGACTTGTGTTGAGCAGATGATCGATCAAATTATGCTTTTAGTATTCCTACATCCCATACAAACTATACCAAGACTATAGCCTATCCAAAACCTATAGTAGTGGCTACTATATGTTCCCTCAATGCATATCTCTCAATAGACCTAGCATGTATCACAATATCCTTCATCACTAGCTATGCCCATAGGAGATCCCTCTCTACCATGACCTGATCAATCCATGATGTGGTTGAATCCACCTAAGCCTATAAAGAATATATCTCCTCCTCATAGCCTTGCCATATCTACTTACCTACACTCAACTAACTCTACACAATAGTGAGAGATGTATCTCACTTCATCACCTGCCTCTGAGCTACCTATAACTGCACCTATAAGTTGTGCACCTGATCTCATAGATGTGATACCTCATCATTTGGGGAATCCTCCTCACCCTCCTCCCCATCCTTGGGGATCATCCATATACTCTACTACTTGTACCTACTCATCCTCCATCTTGTGATGCACTCGTCACCCATCATCATAACCTCCCTCAACTACTACCTCATCTCTATATTTTCCTAGGCTATTGACACCCTACCATAATCGAGAGACCCACCAAGTTTCATTTTCTATAGTGGTCCCAAGGTCCTCGACACCTGTGTCATAAATATGAGGGTATACATCCTCTATAAGCCCTATCACCTGTGCTGTTAGAAGTTGTATTTCCACATTTTAGTGGTGATAGAAGACTGGATCCTCTAGCACATCCTACAAAATCCTAAACTACCTAGTAACTTGAGCATAGTGAAAGAACTCCCTCACCTTCCTATGGTATCCCATGAGCCATCTACCATGCCTAACTCAATCCAAGTATCTCCCTACCTCATCCCACATAGGATAGCCTAGGTAGGGTCTCCATATGACCTGACTCACCTACAATCCCATCAAATACCTGCTATAATGTGTCACATCCCTAGCATGTGGATGACTTCAGCTAGAATTTGCATCCCATGGCCATCGTGCAGCATAGCATTGGTCATCCACTATAATCATCATAGTCAATGGCAATCTGCTAGGTCAATCTATGCATATATTATCCCACCCCCAAATTTATAGTAGTAGGTTGCATCCCACTCCTTATTGCCCCTGTCATGTAATATGATATATATCATCATAGAGTTATGCCATAAGTGAGCTTCTCCATGCCATAATCAGAGGTTGTTGCAAATTGCACTCTAACAGGTCTTGAACCATGTCTAGGAGGTTCCAAGGAAACCTCGCACCTAAAGAGACATGTAATAGCACATTACAAATAATATGCATAAATACCACCTGACACCAAGAGAACACCTACTATATAAACTAGTAGTCCACTAGCACCCCACATTGCTCTATATCTACCAATGTATCAACAACTTTATCTCAAAAAACCTAATAAAAAATTGTATCCCTCGCCATCGTAGGATAAGAAATAATAGCCCATCTATTGATGGTAATCCTAAATATATGGTACACATTCTCCAATGTTACCATTATATCTACAATGGGAAGATGGAAAGTGTTAGTCTTGTTATCCCGTCGATAGACTAGATATGTGAGGTATGACTATTCCAACATCACCATCGATAATCTCATGATATATTGTAGGCCAATCAACCCAAACTACTTCCAGTCATCCTCGTCCAATAGAGGTTGTAACTCCAAAAGTAGATTGGGATCTCACCCTTGAGTTATCAGAGTCTAATATGCAACAAAATACAGTTCAATTCACACAATCACTCACTCATCCCCCCCAAAAAAATAAAAAATCATGCAAAAGAAAAAATCACTTCTAAGGTCCTCAACCACTCACGACATGACAATTGCCATGGTCATCATTGACGTCATCGATGACCACTATCAATGATCCACTTTTTTATCATTGGGATTTGAACCACTCTGTCTACTATGATGGTGACCAGCATTTTGGAAAATTAGGAGCCACTCTCACAGAAAATGGATATGAGATAGACCCCACACAAGGTCAATTTCCCACCCAAAATGAAAATTTTAAAAAAATCATACCATCCCTAGCTACCCTTACACTAACCTAAGCTACACCTAAACTAAGGGGTGAGGTTCATTACTAGCAATTAAATGTGGTTCCTTAACCCGTTAATTAGTGAGGTTCTTTTTTCATTGCACAAATCATGAGAATGAGATAGAGAGTTACCTTAGGAGCTTTGGTTCCATCGCTCGATATTGCCTTGGATTGATTTGTCATTGGGTTCATATCTGAATTTTAGTAGCGTTATGCATTAGTTTTCATCTCTCTTCTATAAGATCTCACTATTATCCAAATTCCAATTGGAAATAATGAATTTGCAAAAATGTTAAAATGCCATTTATATTTTACAATTTTAGTCGTTTCCCACCTTTACAATGATCATAGATTAGGTTATCCTTGCCCACTAATGTCGATAGAGGCTATGGAATATGAAAATTTCTATCGCTGACTTTGATGACAACCATGAAACAATCATAAATGAACATATTTGTTCATAAGAAGGAGTTGTATAATGTACATTTAAGCATATCTACTAGTCCATAATCATCATAAATCACAAAATTTATAAAAATAAATAAAATAATAATAAAATCTCAAGTGTGCTTCGTATCTAGTTATTTACCCTATCCACTTGGTGGTTGCAACGACTTGCACTCCATGCAATCCGACAAGATGAGTAAATTACCATAATACCATTTGCACCAAATTATTCATTGATGAATTAACATATTTTCACTTCAATCCCTAAGAAGGCCATTGCAGTTGAAAAGCTCCATGAGAATGAGTTATTCATTTCATTTCTTCTCTAACATTTCATTTAATCATCGAATATAGTGATTCATCACATGCTTCCATTGAATTTTCTATCCTCTTGATTCCCTAAGAAATAAATTGTGGTCAGACTACTCCAAGGAGAGAGATGTATATTTACTCTTAATGGTTGAAATCACAATTGTAATAGGGCCTTATCTACAACAATAGTAATCATCTTGTACTTTTCAGATAAGCTATATTGGTCAAGCAATTTGTTGCTTTCATCACTTGCAATTTTCCTCATCAACTTGTCTCTTGCAAGGGTAGTCAGAATCATAACATTCATAATAAAAATAAAAAATTAAACACTTAATCATGTAAGTTGCATTCATCCCATGAATAATTGCTAACATCTATCATAAGCTTCCCCATTTGTAGGGGCAAAAAGCAAAAATACTGAACTAAATATTTGTTAGTCTGAACTAACGGTCATGTAGCTTGACAATGCTACCCGAATACCTTTATATTCATCAAAGTTTTTAATCAAATTTTAATCCACCATTCTATTAGAGGTAATGATTTAGAAATGTGCATACTTTCTATGATTCAGGTATCTAAAGTTGACCAAATCAATGAATATCAATCAACCTATACTATGGCATTAGGTTGTCTATTTTTTCTCAACTGTTGTGTTCTCCCATAATGCATCTCAAAAGGAGGAATTTGTAGACACCTAAAATACATCATGTTTAGGAGGCTACTCATATGGATACCTTTTCAGGCCATGTGACTAATCTTGGACCTTTCCAAGATCCAACAATGGTTTTAACCACTCAATCAAGGCAACCTCGTCCTATTCATCCTTAGTCGTTGGCATCATCAGAAGTGGCCATAGTTACCACTGACATTGTGATTGGCCATGGGCTAGTCATTGACATTGATAGTGACTATGTCCATAGCCATACTGATTTATAATGACTAATTATATAACAAAATCAAGCCACCTGAGTTGAGTAAATACATTGGAATCCAACAAATTCTTGAATGGTTGTCAAATCAAAGTGTCTATAAGCTTCCTCTCAATGGCCATAGCCTAACAAAATCTAGTTCTAGGCTTCCTAGAAGAACTAGGAGAAGAATTTGGGAGTCTATTTAAGGCCCCAAATTTATAAGAGAATTCTATAAGAATTCATGTGCAATTGCCATAGCGAAGATTTGCTGAACTGAGAAATGATTTTTAATCCCTTTGAGGTACAATGAAGTGCTACCTAATTGTGCAATGACATATGTATTTTTAATGGAGATAATAAAAGCTTGAGGATCAAAATATCTACCTATTCAATAATCTAATTACCATGGATTGAAGCAAATTCTGAAACCAAACTATTTTTAGAGACACAAAATATCCTTGTACATCAATTCAGCATCAAAATTGATCATCATCAGGCCCAAGATGCAGAGAACAAAGAGTCTATCTTGTAGTTGTTTTCAATAGTGACCCATAGGCACCGCCATTGATGTTAACAGTGGCTAATAGAATTTACCACCCAAATTGATAGTGGTTATGGGATGATGTACCATTTCTTGTGCTTTAGTCTTTAGATTAATCATTAGCTGCATTTATTTGATTTCTAATCTAGATTTACAGTTTTTTATTTTCAGTATTTCTGTTTTCATTTTAGTATTTTCATACATATTATCATTTAAGTACATATTGCCTTCATGTTTTGCAATAATCATGAAATAAACTCATCTTAAGAGGCTTAACTCTTGCTATTTATGTATTTTAGGTTTTCTTGTGTGCAGGTCATAGGCCTTATTGAGAGCATACCATATTCATTAGCATCATAAAGTAGAGGTCACCGAAATAATCCCTCCAGAATTAGTTCATGGGGATTCTAAAGATCTATTGAGACACCTATCATTTGAATTATTGATTGTAACATGTATCAAACTAGTTAATCCCTCAGAGGGATATCTTGTAACCTTGATGTAAAGAGAAATTTGCAAACATGAATAAAGAAGGGCACCATTTATTTTATCTCTTTTGCTTTGCATTGGTTATATGATGTTATCTTGTCAGTTTGATTTCATACTTCTTTAGGTGTTATAGTTTTAGTAATCTTATAGGTAATAAGTGGTCTTATTATGCCTAATTTTGTACTACATTATTTTTGGGATTAAATTTGAAGTGAATTGGGGTCCTTGATTAGTAGTAATTTCTCTTGAAATACCAAATCACGTGAATATGAATGTAAACAGGAATTCTACTATAGTCTTTTCCTTGGAATCATGCAATACCTACACCTCAACCCATTTAGTCACATAGTCAGTGCAAGATAAAATATATCTTTTACCTGCTGACTATGGATTAAAGGGCCTTAAAAAATCCATTCCCCATTTTTTAAATGGCTCAATGTGCATATGTGATTGGATTAGCATTTCATCTTGAAGATTTGGTCTACCCATCCTCTGACACTGGTCACATTGACTCACATATTTGGTTGCATATTTAAATAGTGCAAGCCAAAAATATATAGCCTAAAATTTTAAATGTAGTCCTCTTACCTACAAAATTGCCACCAAAGGGTTCATGGCAAGCTTTAAGAATTTTTACAATATCATTTTCAGCAACACACCTTCTCATGATTTGATCAGGCACGATTTTAAATAGGTGACAATAAATCCATGAAAAGGTCCCACTATTTTCTATTATTATCTATTTTTCACATGGTGAGAGTGCAGGGGATACTTTACCCATGGATAAATAATTAGCCATATCCGCATACCACGGTATTTATTCATCAAGAGAAAAGCGATGCTCATATGAAAATTGATCTTCCATAGTCATATGATCTGGAGGTGTCATGTTTTTCAACAATTGTAATATCAAATTATTACAAAATTAAAAACCATTTATTAATTTTACAACTAATTTTAGGTTTGTTCATAAGGCATTTTATTGCAGTATGATCAGTATGGATAAAAACCTTGTAACATGTAATATAATAGAAAAAATTGTTAATAGCATGAACGACTGTAAGAAACTCTTTCTTTGTGGTAGTGTAATTAAACTCAACATCTGTAAGATTTTTAATGACATAATAAATGGTATAAAATTCCTAACCATTGTAGATCCAAAATTCTCGCACCCCTTTCTCCCAGGCTAATCGATCTACTCCTAAAAGGGGGAGGAAAAATGAAGGATCTGCATCTAAGGAGAGAAGTGTTTATGTTGCACTGTCTTTGATGTTTATTGATGAATAGGGTGGGATTAACCAAGAAACACTTGCCATGGTGGTTTCCATACCTATGTGAGGTATTAGTTTGATGTGTTCATTGTTTTGAAAGCATACACCTAGGATTTGGCTAGAATGCAATTTCTACCTAGCTATATGCAATTTGATTTTAAATGAAGACAATAAATATAGATATAGCTAAAAAAACATTGTAATGTTCAACTAAGATGCAAAGGTTTCATCTATGTTAATATTTTTTCCTTTTGTATTGTGTGTTTTGTGAAAAATGTAATAAATCTATATTTTTGGGGTTTTTCTATTTTCTGATTTAATACAGATGACTATAGAGTAGAGAATGTAAATATAAGTATGAGAGAATTAATTTTGAGCACTTACATAATTCAGATGTCTATTTTTTGATGAAATCAGCTGTGTAGTATGAAATCAGACCCAGACAGGACGAAATTAGATGTACGATTTCGTCTGATGAAATTGGATGTGTATGGATTCATCTGAAACCTACATTTTCACAAAAAAACACTAGATTTTAAAATTAGGTATGGAGGATATGTATAGGCCATAGTATATCATGGTCTGTTATAATCAAATTCCCTCAGTTATTTCAACAAATCATAGAGAAAAATTGATTATTTTAATATGCAACATGTGATAATAAAGCAATAGCTCTAGTAATAACAAAGAATTATAGTACAAGATTACAAAAGTAAAGGATGATATAATGGAAATGAAATAAAATTAATAAAACAATACTCAAAAAAAATTCCCTAGAGGGACACAAGTATGAAATTGTACATTGTGCATGAAATCATATGCAATGTATGAAATCACACGTAGCTAGATTTATCCAATGGCTAGTTCTGTAAGGCAAGATATTAGATCAAGTGTAACAAGGATGAAATAAAACACAGTCAATTTCATACAAATGATATAAATATTATATATAACTAAAATAAAAGCAAGATATAAATATACTAAGAGTGATGCCATGGTTGTATGCTTCTTGGATGATGATCAGACAACAATGTTCTCCATTGTAACCGATAAAAAAGATCCAAAAACTCTTCTATTCTCTAATCTCTTCTTGCAAATATTATCAACCAGACTGATTACTATAAATTTTATGGGTTAAATGGTTGCTTCAGTTTGAGGAATCAGGTCAATGGCAAAAAAAATAGGTTGTTAGGCCAAATTAGATTTTTGGCTTGATTTGGATGAAACCGGTTGTATCCAATTTTATGGGATCGTTCGATTTCATCAAGAATTATTGCAATGCCCATATTAGATTCAAAATCCAACTAAGTGCCTAAATTAGGCACACATGTGATTTGGAAAAAATCATATGCATCCAATTTTTTCGGATACGTCCGATTTCATCAGGATCATCCGATTTTGTCAAATAGAGTATAATTGAGCTGTTTTTTATTTCTTTTGGCATGGATATTGAAGCAAATTTTTTTGAGGGTGATTTACATATTATTATGATAATTAAGATGTCTTAATAATATTAGTAATTTGGAGGTGTATCCAAATTTAGTGGCTACAACCATATTTATATATCAATACTACCCTATCACATTAATAGATGCATTCACATATATGTAAAATGGTATGGTCCAATTTGGAACTCTCAATATTAGAGCAGTGGTTAGTCTCTTTCAAAGTTTGAAATGCTTGTTCATATTCATCTGTCCAAAAAAAATCTACATATTTTGATAATCATGTAGTTAGAGATTTAGAAATTATGTTGAAATCTGATATAAACCTTCTATAGTATCTAGAAAAGCCAAGGAAATTTCAAACATCTTTCCGAATTTTAGGAGTGGGAAGATTTTTTATTAATTTAATTTTTTTTTTACCTACCTTTATCCCATATCTAGAAATATGTTGCCCTAATACTATCCCCTCCTGTATTAACATAAAATATTTTTCATTACTAAGAGATAAATTATTTTCCTTACACATTTGAAGCACTCTTTTCAAATGTATTGTGGCTTCCTCAAAAGCCTCACAATAAAATGTGAAGTTATCCATGTATACTTCCATAGTTTATCTAATAATATTAGAGAAGATACTCAATACTACCCTTTGAAAAGTGGTAGATGCATTACATAAACTAAAATATAAGACTCAGTAAGCAAAGGTTCCCCATGGACAAGTGAATATTGTTTTATCTTGATCCTCTTCCCCAATAGGTATCTAGTTATATCCACTAAACCCATACAAGAAAGACAAGTACTTTCTTCTTGCTAAGGTGTCAAGGACCTAATATATAAAGGGTAGGGGAAAGTGGTCTTTCTTTATGGCCTTACTGAGCATTCTGTAATCAACATAGATATGCCACTTTCCATTTTTCTTGGGCACCACCAGCAAAGGTGATACCCACTCACTATCAAATATACGGCAGATATATCCAACTATTAGGAGTTTCTAAAATTTAGTTTTAACAATCTCTTTCATGGCTAGATTCATCCTACATTGTGGTTGTATTATTGGTATTACTTGTTCTTCTAGATATATACGATGAGTATAGACTTCAAGATAAATTCCCCTCATATATGAATAGTCCCAAGCAAAAGAATTTTTGTGTTTGACTAATATCTCTTTCAAGGTGTCCTATTGAAAAAGTGTCAACTCATTTTTTACAATCAATATCCTCTCAGGCTCAACCTAAATTTGTTTGATGTGGTGATATTTACTTCCAACAAGTGGCAATTCTAGAGGAGGGAAGGAGGATTATTTTAAAAAAAAAGTTTGACATAACTATTTCTTCATCATTTTCATCCTCAAGATCATCCAATGCCATTATTGGTTGAATCATTGATAAATAACTAGTATTCTGATTTTCACAATCATGTTCTCCCAACAAGTCAATGGATTGTTCCAATGGATGAATAATCATATTTTTAACATTCTAACTATTAGAAATGTTTATTTTTCCATTCATGTAGCTTATGTAGGTTTTAGTTGTTGCCAGCCAGGGTCTACCTAAGATGAGTGGATAACCATCCAACTCGAACTTTGATTGCAACACCAAGAAATTTATTGGATATTCCCATGCATGTCCTGTAACTATAATATCCTCTAGCATTCCTTCAGGGAGCATTGTAGATATGCCAGCCAATTGTATAACAATTTTAGTTGGCTTCAAATTTATGAGTTTCAATTTTAGCATAGTATCCTTTAGCATGACATTAATGGCTACCTCTAAATCTACTAGTGTATTGGGTAATGGATAGCCTTCAATTTTGATAGTTAAAACATGGCTTCATGTATAAGAATATTTTTGGTGGTAGGTGTTTCCTAGCATGAGATCAGCTAGCTGTCCTACCACATTAATTTCTTTTGCTAGCCTTTAGCCTAGTTTTTTAGATATAATTCTCTTATGGATTTTGTGTAAATTGGAACATCTCTTATAGCCTAGAAAAGAGTATTTGTGACTGTTAAATTTTTCAAACTGGATAAAATATCAAACTTCAGTTATACTAACATTCTTGGTTCCTATAGCCTTTTAGGAAAAGGTGGAGCATATTATTTATCATTTTTAGTAATTTTTTCTTCCTCTACTTCTACAAGAGGTGATTCCTCAACTTCTACTTCTACATTTTTCTCCTCTTCTACCAAAGTAGCTACTTCTACTCCTACTTGTATACCTGACCTTAATTGTACAAGATTGGAGCCTATTCTAATATTGTACATTGGAAACATCTCATTTTCCACTTGGTATGCTGGTTGGTTTGGTTTGTTATTGGGTTTTGATGTGGGCTATGTAGGAAGTTAATTAGGTCTCAAAATAGAGGGAGCTAGTAAACTCTGCTAAAGTGGGGCTTGTGCTGCATTCTATGGATTTGAATTCCATATATTATAGTTTTTCCATTAAGATATAGACTGTTGATATAGCATCCATGGGTATGGATTATAAGGAGTGGTTCCTTGGGGGATGTTTTTCCAAGGTGGTTGTCCCCACCAATTCATATTGGATGGATAAACTTGACCTTGATTCATGTAATTACCTCCCCCATAGGGTGGCATTCTAGCTGGCATGTTGTTTCCCATAGGAGACTATTTCTAGTTTCTCCTATTTCCCATGAAATATACTTCCTCTACTCCATGATATTCTCTAGATTTTTGCAATTGTGGGTATATATTTATCTTATGGTATTTATGAAAAACAACACATACTTTAATCTTATTTTCTAGACATGTATTTTTGGGGTGCTCCCCTCTACATTTGGGATAAAATAAGCTAGTGTTGCCTCATTCTCCTACTTCTTTATTTGTAGCTAAATGGTATCCATATAAAGTGAAAAATATGACAACATCTCATTTTTTAGGTCTTCTAGCATGTTACCTATATCTATTTTGGTGACTGTATCTGAAATTTGATTTTGGTAAAAGTCTCCTCTAGATATCATGTTCAGTGCTTCAAGAGACTCATTGGTGAATAATTTTAAGAAGACATTTCTTAAGGACCTATCACTCAATTTTGCATGGGAATATCTTTGCAAGTTAAAGCTAAATCTATCTTAGTATTATTCCAAAGATTCACCTTCCTTTTGAGTCATATCAAATAATTCCTCTCTAGAATCACATGTCCTACCAAAGTTTTTTATTGGTCTAACAAGAGTCATTTCATATCTTCCCAAGTAGTAATATGTTTATTTCCTAAATTAATGAACCAACATAGGGCTGCATCATCTAAAGTTGAGGGAAACAATTTTAGTTTCTCGGTATCAGTCTTGTAATCTACTGACATGCATAAAATATCATACTTAAATAGGAATATATCATGATATTTAGTCTAAAATCCTCTAAAAAAAGGAGGGTGGATACGAGAGATGTTTTTAATTTTTGTGTCTCATATTGCCTCTTCTATTGGAAAGTTAAAACTAGTGGATGTCTCTTTAGTTTTAGCCATATTTTCAAAAAATGGGGTATCTACAACTACTTCTCTCAAAGTAGTTTCTAAGGCTCTTCTATCATTTGTAGTAACTTGTACAAGAATATCTAAATCAGCCATTGATATAGTTCTATCCTCTACTACTTTTCAATGTTGGTTGTACAACAAATCCTCCTCGGATTGGGTTCTTCTAAAGTTGCTATTATCTACCATTAATTCTTCATTAGGATTTGGCTTTTTTGGTAAATAAGAACTTTGTGTAAAAATTGGATGTTAACTCCAATGCAATGGTGGAGGTGATGGAGGTGAAGAAGTTTTAATATCAAAATTAGGTATAGGTAATTCAAGGGCTTCCTATGAAACAATGTTTTTACTCTTAAGAAAATGACCGATCTCTGCTCTGGTTCATGGTGGACTCATACAATATTAGGTGGAAAGATTATGTAGATAAGTTAACCTGAAATATTTATATTGACTTGCTACAGAATAGGTTTTTATATTTGGTACTTCCTAAAAAATGATACCAAAATATTGGGCAAAAAAATTGTTACACTACAATTAAATTATTACCTCCATTAAATTTGTCAAACCTAGGTAAGATCATAAACTTTGTGAAGTTCCTTGCACAGTTGATGCCTGTAAAACCAATAGGATGAATATACTATGTCCTAATATTTGGGGGGGTGGTTTGTGGTGTCATTTTGTTCTTATCCAAAACATTAATTTATCTTACATTATCAAACACATGATTGGAAATAAACAATAAAAATTAAAAACACACACTTGCTAGAAAATACATAAAATAGGAAAATCTATAGTAATCAAGTAAACTATAGAAAATAGAGGATAAATAATGCATAAATAAATTACAGAAGAAAAAAGGAAAGGGGAGGAATACTTTTGAGAGTGAGCCCAAACTTCCAACAGATTCTACCTAGATTAATGCACACACATTGAATGCTTATAAAGTATCACATCCCACCTTGGAGGACTATTTTTAAGATGATATTTATGTAATTATAGTTTGTATTTGTCAAAATAAAATGGTGTTACGTTGCTTGATTGCGGGAAAATTTATTCTCATAGGTGGAAGAATGACCACCAAGATATGAGAAGGGAAATGATGACTACGACAATTCAACAGGTAAAGCTCATATTCCTATCATCACTAGTTACCTCCTTGATGGCGGTGTTACTTGAGTATCACTCTAAAAGTCCCACCCAATCAAAGGAAAAATGGTGATGGGGTATACTAGGCACATGCATCGAATGCTTGTATGTCATTTGTGTGTGATTTATATTTTATTTCATGATTAATTTACATGAGATTGGTTTAATTGAATTTTACCTTTCAAAATTCACATTAATAATATTTTGCATTTTACAAATTATTCTAAAAAAAATTTGGAAAGAATATCATGCAATTTATTATGATTTTGTGAAATCTTTAAATTGAGAAATTTTTAAAGTAAAGGATTTAGTTTGTTGAGCATGCTTATTTGATCTAGTTGATCCTATTAGGAAATTAGGTAGTTTGTTTTTTATGAACTTGCTCAATTTTGATTGGACCAAAACATGGAAAAAACTACCTTGTAGATTTAAATGATCAATTTTTCCTACACATGCATGGCTACTTTGGGAAGGTTGAAATAGTGGATAAGATTCTGCTCTTATCTCTATGGATTCCTTTTCCATTAAAATATATATACTAAAGGAAGCTTTAACTTGGGGTGAGAAAAAGAAGATAAAAAAATAAATAAAATATATATTTAGAAGCATATTTTTTGAAAGAAAGCAATATATATATATATATATATATATATATATATATATATATATATATATATATAGAAGCATATTTCTTGTCAAAAAGAAAGAGAGCTATAAATTGCCATTAAAATTGAGAAAAAAAGGGCTATGTTATGTTACGTGAGAAGATTAGGCTAGAGGAGAAAGAAGAGGGAAGCACAAGGGAAGCATTCAACTATTGGAGAATTCCAGGTTGGGTTTGGCAACTATAATCTATCTTAATGTTTGCCCAATATAAAGTAAAATGAAATCATACATGTTTGTATATATTACTTTAATTGGTTGAATCTCTTTTCTGGGCAAATTATGTTGAACATTGATTAGTTTTGTTCTTGTTAATAAAATTCAAATATGGAAGTAAATGGACCTACGATTTATGGTTACTTGTGTTCTTGTGCATGCCGATACATAGATTGGATTATCTTATGATTTTAGTCATGTACTGGTAAAACCACTATTTCTTTGGCCTACGTTTTATCTTGGATTCTTGAGCTGAAAAGGCCATCCCTTCCTTTAAAATGATGCATGCATTACTTTTGTTTTTTCTGTGTAAGGAAAGTCATGTTAATTTTATAGAATGCTTTTAATTAACATATTGTGTTACCAATACCTTGTATCATTAGTTTTTATATAGTCCAATTGGGCATCGAATTTCATGATGTCGATTATGAAATAGTGTGGATTTGGAAACCTGTATTAAATTACTAGTAATATCTTGTGTGAAGTTGTTGTGACTAGGTTGTGTGATGTCAAAATGTTTCCCATATAACTATGGTTGTAACCTTAGAGAAATTGCACAGTCACCCTAAATTTGCTTAAATTATATCCTTTAGGTAAGAGAAATCTCTATGTTGGAACCATTAATCCATCAACCTCATTATCGAAGAATGTTGTGATGAGTCTTAGGGTTACTTTTATCTTTTATAAAGTGGAAATTAGTCTGCATTCTCCCTGCTTGAATAGAAAGCTCTTGATGTTCTAAGACACCCAATGTCGGTATCTAAATGCCAAACATCTTGTTGGGATCCTTAATCCAAATTATACCACCATTGGTCAACTGTCATGTTTACTACAATGTACATCCTTATCAAACGAATTAAGCCTTAAATATTTTGAGTGACATTGATATTCCCACATGACTTGTAAACCTCATTGATTACATATTTGTTCCCAGTTCCAATGCATAGTTGAGTCTCCTTCTATCCTCTTTGTTTCCTATTGAAGTGGCCAAACAATTAAAATGAAACCTTTATTGTCTATCAATATCTCTTCATTGGCGTATGGTGATTAGTGTGAAGATTTTAAATCCTCATTGGGTTTAGAGTGCATATAGTATAGCAATGTTCAATTACTTTATGGTGTGATATAATCTTTTAGAGATTTAATACTAAAAGACCTATGAATAGGATTAATATAATCTTATTATAAGTTGAGAAACATTACCTATAGGGATTCAAGTTCAATGTATTAAAATATGGGTGTGTGATATACATTATGTTCAAACAGATTGTATCAACAAGAATTTATAATGATACTATCTTTGTTTATGAATACCGATAACATGTTTTAAATTATTTTGGAATGGATTTTGTTGATTCATTAAATTCCAATAAATATATATTTTTTAAAAATTTGAAAAAACTTGTATTAAAACAAATATCATTTATAAGTTGGGAAGAGACTTTTCCCAGCCTTAGTCAGAGAGAACACATACTTACAATAGTAAAAAAAGATTTGCAATGGAGCCAAATCTCTTAAACAATTAACTAGCTAACAAGGGGATCGGTTTGGTCTGTTGATGCAACTGGTCGCAATATCATGACACTTTTTCCTTCTTCTCCTTTGGCCATGAAAATGCAACATGTCGTGATATCGCGACACTTTTCTCCTTTGGCCACGAAAATGCAACATGTCATGATATCGCAACACTTTTTCCTCTTTTGGCCGCGACGTTGCAACATGTCATGATATCGCGACACTTTTTCCTCCTTTGGCCATGACGAAGCAACATGTCACGATATCGCGACACTTTTTCTCATTTGGCCGTGACGTTGCAACATGTCACAATATCATGACACCTTTTTATCCTTTGGTCGTGATGAAGCAACATGTCACAATATCGTGACACTTTTTCTCTCTTGGTCGCGATGTTGCAACATGTCGCGATATTGCTACACTTTTTCTCTTTCAGTCGCGACGAAGCAACATGTCATGATATCGTGAAACTTTTTCTCTTTCGGCCGCGATGAAACAACATGTTGCGATATCGCGACACTTTTTCTCTCTTGGCCGCGATGTTGCAACATGTCACGAAATTGCGAGACTTTTTCTCTTTCGGCTGTGACGATGCAACATGTCGCGATATTGCAACATTTTTCTCCTTTGGCCACGACTAAATTCCAATAAATATGATATATGAAGATAAAGCAAATTATATAATTCATTTTGTGTATACAATAGCTTGTCTTCATAGAATTTATTGATTTTGTATAGTAAATAAACCCAATAATATTGGTTATTTTAAAATAGAAATTTTATATCATTTGAAGGATAATCCTTGATGCGTGTTAGGTTTTGATTAAGCATTTAACTTTTTGCAATTTTGGGTATTTTGGGTACATTGCCTTTGCTCAAGTATAAAAGTTGTCATTGATGTCAAGAAGCTTTTGAAGGAATTTTATTTGATGTCAAATAATTTGTTTTGATGAAGGTTACGGCATGACAGTTTCAAAGGTCTTTTGCAAACCCCAAGCTGACAGGTTCGAAAGAAAGTAAGTTGGAAAAATGTCACGATATCGCGACATGTCGCATTTTCGTGACTTAAGCAGGAGAGAGAAATATTTTTAGAAAAGTTTCACGATATCATGACATGTCACATTTTCGTGACTTAAGCAAGAGAGAGAAAGCAAGTTAGAAAAGTGTCACGATATCACGACATGTCACAGTTTCATGACTCAAAAAGGAGAGAGAATGTATGAAGTCAAAAATGTCATGATTTCATGGCATATTGCAAGGGAGGTTGTACGGATGAAAAAGTGTCACGATTTCATGACATGTTTTAGGAGAGAGATTCCGAAAGAAAAAATGTCATGATTTCATGACATAATGCAGAAGAGAGAGTATGTAGTGTGAATTGTCATGATTTCGTGACAAGTTCGAAGAGAGATAAAGTAACACGAAAAGTGTCACGATTTCACGACATGCTACAGAGTTCGAAGTGAGAACCATCACGATTTTGTGACATGCTACAAATGAAAATGTTCCAAGTAAGAACTATCATGATTTCGTGACATGTAGCAAAGGAAAGGTTTCGAAGTAAGAAATGTCACGATTTCGTGACATGTTGAAGAGAAAGTGTATGGATGCAGAAAGTGTCATGATTTCAAGACAGGTTGAAGAGAAATCTTAAGTATGCAAAAAGTGTCACGATTTTGCGACAGATTGAGATGGTAGCATACGGTTGGAGAAAGTGTCATGATTTCATGATAGAAATAGAAAGTAGGTCTTCAATAGGAGAAGAGTCGTGATTTCATGACAGAAGAAAAACAAAAGAGCATGGAAGAAGAAGCATCGTGATTTTGTGACAAATTCAAGAAGGAAGAGCTCAAAGGTGAAAGCGTCGTGATTTCACGACATGTTTCATTTTCACGGGCATAAGGTAAAGAAAAGCACAAGGCAATGAAAGTGTCACGATTTTGCGACATGTTCCATTTTCGCTAGTGCAAGCAGAAAAGAGTGCAAGGAACCAAAAGTGTCATGATTTCATGACATGTTCTGCTTTTGCGGGTGCAAGCCGAGAAGAGGTTAAGAAAGCAAAAAGTGTCGTGATATTGTGACATGTATTTTCATGGCAAAAGCTACAGAAGAGTTATAGAGGCAATGAAGTTGACAAAGTCAAATTTTAGCCGACGAAGATTAGGGCTTGCAGCTGACGAATATTAGAGTTTAAATTTGTTATAACAGTCGACTAAGATTAAAGTTTTCTTCATGAAAATTCTATTATAAAAGGAGGGTTGTTTGGAGAGTTGAAAAAAATGAATGTGTTGTGGATGTGTGACGTTCACAGATAGTGTGTAGAGCAAGAAGTTTGATCGCAAAGAGCAGAGTGCAAAATTCGATCGTAGTGTGTAGAGTGCATTTCATCGAATCATTCTAAGTGTGAAAGATCATAAAGGAAGCAGAGTGTATGAAGACGGTGCCACTATGATTGCGCAGAGGTGCAAAGGTTGAAGTTCGATCAAGTGCGACTATGACTGCTCAAAGAGAGCAGAGGGCGTAGAGAGCACAAAGGGCATATATTTAGTATAATGAGATTTATATTATTCGTGCTAAACCTCTAAGGATTTACATGTATTAACCTAATATTAAGGAGATATGTGGTTGACATGGGTTGTTACAACATGATATAATTATGAAATGATAGATAATTTAAATTATTAGCTTAAATTATTAATTTAGGAAGAATGCTTTATTAATGAATTAAAGGTATGGGAATTTAATTAATTGATTGAATTTGTGTCAATTATGTAGAATTAATTTGGAATTCATCTTGAGGAAACTTATATGGTTATCTCTAACATCGATACGACTTCTCCAAAATAAGATTCTGATGATGATTATAAACATATGAAAATTATTAGGATGGCTTAGAATCAATAGATTCCTTAATTGCAACATGATTTTAAAGGGATGGATGGATTCTTTATTGGTATGGGAAATACCTTAATGATACAATTATGACTTAAAGAAGAGAATTAGGAAAATTCCTTAATTGCATTATAAATTTGAAAAGGAATAGTTGTAGTCCTTGGCATGTATAATGAATTGAAATTGACCCATAGTGGCCATTCTATATCTGTAATATTTGACATCTTAAGTTTATGAATATGAGAAAAGTACATATTTTGGAGATTGGGTTTATTCTCCATGAGGTTTCCCAAGATAAACAATGTGTCACTCTATTTGTGCTTTGATGTGTTAATTCTTGTGCATGTTACTTTTACTTAAAAATAAAAATTATTTAAGTGGATGAGATGGTTAAATTCTTGATGAAATACTGATGCAATTCTTAGATTATATCAATGTTTACTATGATGCAAGGAACGTATTCTTAACTTTAAAATGTTGATGAACTAAGGATATATGATTATGTCAATTATTTTTTGAAATGTGTTGGGTAATTATGAATGATGTAGTTAGCTAGCTTTACCTTTCAACAACTAGCACTTGATATATTCAATGATTGTATGGATGCAAAAATAGAATGTAATGGAATTTAAATCTTGCTCAATTATATATCTCATGTGTGCTATAGTATCAAAAATCATAAAGTGATGGATTCTACTCCTTAATAATTCATTGGGTTATGATCACTTTATAAATATTCATGGTTGGTATAACCTAAAATATTATGGTAGCAAATTGAGGATTGTTGAATGCACATGAGGAGTATGTACTCCCATGAACGTTAAATAATGCCCTTTTGCAATGAACTTAATTTATTCCTATATATAACAAAAGGGATGCCTAAATAAAAGGGTGGACAAATAAGCCTTAAGAGGTATAAGGATATATAATCACATTTAATATGAGATTCCAAGGATTCTATGATTTGATCACGTATAATAATTTTGTTATCATAGTAACCCCATCAAGAAGATGTGGGTTGGATCTAAGATCTAGGAATAACCATTGTTGATATTATTTCATTATGATGGGTTTCCATATTCAAGGCTTTTATCTATATAATCATCCCGGTGGAAAATATGGTTAAGGGTAATTTCCATTTTAAGAGGGATGAAATCTAACTCTTGGCCAGTGTTCTCATATTCGAGTGGTATGAGGGTTTTGTATAAGCTGATCACTTCTACTCAAGAGTGACTTTGATCAAGTCTTAATATCTCTTGATTCTATTTGCCTTGATAACTTACAACCCAAAATGAATGATTCTATCTTAGTTAATGATTATGACCCTTGCCTCATGAAATATGAATATGTATATATATATATATATATATACATATATATAACAATTGGGATTGTTACAGATGATATCACAACCCAGGCTAACTAATAGATTCTAGTTAGATCTAGGTTAGCAAAATATTTAGGAATGAAACAATAGCATGAGAGAAACTCAAAATATAAAATTCCACAACTCTAAATAATGAATGTTTGGTAAAGACAAGTCAATACTTGAGATTGTCGATGTTTGAGTTTCTTTCTCCCACAAATAGATCCACAGTCATTTGAAAGTGGAAGAGCTAAGCGAACCCCCCTTCTATGGGTTTAAAGCGGTGTATCTTAGACTCTTTTGTAAAACTACTTGACATCTATGTTTCTTGACTTACTCCTTATTTTAAAGTGTGTATAAACAAGAGGGATCATAAGCTGGTTCAAATATGCTAAAGGACCCCTTAAATTAAGGTTATCAAATTATTATGGATAACTTATTAATTGCCTAGGCAAAATGGATCGAAGTGGAACATTGTGTGAATACGAATTAAGTGAGTTGAAATTTAGTCCTTAGAGATAGCCTAAAAGAAGATAAAGATATTTGATATAGTCCAAATAGTGTAGTCATAGAAATACCCATAATCGAACTATAGATGTTCTTAGATTAAATTTTGGGTATATCTAAATTTGGTATATTGTAGTACACAAGACAAGATAAAAGAGTGTTTTCTTCAATTACTTCTAATTACAATTTGACCTTTGTCCAAGAAGCTGAACATCTCAACCATGATGAATTTTGGTGGATTGTTATTTTTTTTAGCAACGGTTCACCCAGAGATAGCTGCAACTTGAACCTTTACCATGGTTGAATATATCATCTTGCTTTGTCATAATTTAGTATATGTGCTTTGTGCTATTTAAGAATTAAAATATGTCATAAAGAAACATGTTTTGTGTGTTAGTAGACTAAACACTAGAAGGTCGTAAACATGTGTTTTTATATAAGAAGTGACTATTCCATGAGTAAGCTAGTTCATTATAACCTTAATAGACTAGCAATAGTAGTCATGAACAAAGGTGATTTTTTTTTTAATGATATGAGATAGAAGTTATAATTACAACTTGAAATATTGTAATATAACATTTATATATCAAAAAATGGCCCTTAAAGTAGGAAGCAGAGAGGACACATTATCTCGCAAGATGAAGCAAACTAAAATTCCTCGAGGAAATTTGAAAATATTAAGTAGAATGGTGGAGGACCTTTTTGCGATGAATTTTGAGTTGAAAGAATAAGTAAATGACCTTAAGGAACAACTGGTCCAACAAGGCCAACTGCTAGATAACTTGGAAGCTCAAAAGTGAAAATCTGGGACATTGCAAGTCAAGTCCAATTTACAAGAAAAGAGGCCTATTTTCAATTATGCCATTTTGTTAGAACCTGAAAAAAAAATTTTAAGGAAGAGAAAGAGTGTCGGTTTTATGAAGTGGGAGCAAAATAAAAGTAGAAAAAGGAAGCAAGTTTGCTTCAGGAAGGGACTCCAAAAAATCGAGATTAATAAGTTACAAGAATCATCTTCCATTATGTAGGAAAAGGGAAAGAAACATGTAGGTCCTCTAGGGGGATGCTTTACATGTAAAGGACAACATTATGAAAAAAAATACCCACAACATGCGAGAATCACAAAATCCTCGTTGCCACCAAAAGTCCAAATTTGTAAGGGCAAGCCACTCTTTTACTCATGAATGATGATGAACCCCTTAGTCATTACAATGGAATCAACTAATATTCTAGAGTTTCAAACCAAGGCTATGAGGAAGCATAATATTGATCAGTGTAAGGTCTAGTGAGACCAATATTCTAAAAAGAATTCCACTTGGAAAAAAGTGGAAGATATGAAAAGACACTTTCCTTATTTTTTAATGATGTTATGTAATAATACAAGTTGAACTATGGACCACTTATGCAAAGTGGAAACTATACCAAAAACTATGTTTTATTTTTTGTTAAGTAACAATGCAAGGGAACATATAGGACTATGTTTAATCTAGGGGAGAGTATGTCACATCCCACCTTGGAGGACTATTTTTAAGATGTTATTTGTGTAATGATAGTTGGTATTTGTCAAAATAAAATGATGCTGCATTGCTTTATTGTAGAAATTTTTATTCTCATAGGTGGAAGACTGACCACCAAGAGATGAGAAGGGAAATGATGACTATGAAAACTCAAAAGGTAAAGATCGTATTCCTATCATCACTATTTACCTCCCTTATGATGGTGTTACTTGAGTACTACTCTAAAATTCCTACCCAATCAAAGGAAAAATAGTGATGGGGGATACTGGGCACATGCATCGAGTACTTGTATGTCATTTGTGTGATTTATATTTGATTTCACGATTAATTTGCATGAGATTGGTTTAATTGAATTTTACTCTGAAAATGCATATTAATAATGTTTTGCATTTTACAAATTATTCTAGAAAAAAATTGAAAATAATATCATGCAATTTATTATGATTTTGTGAAATCTTAAAATTGAGCAATTTTTAAAGTAAAGTATTTATATTTTTGAGCATTATTATTTGACCTAGTTGACCCTATTTTAGAAGGAAATTAGGTAGTTTGTTTTTTATGAACTTGCTCAATTTTGATTGGACCAAAACATGGAAAAAAAAACTACCTTGTAGATTTAAATGATCAATTTTTCGTACACATGCATGACTACTTTGGGAAGGTTGAAATAATGGATAAGATTCTGCTCTTATATCTATGGATTCCATTTCCATTAAAATATATATATTAAAGGAATATTTAACTTGGGGTGAGGAAAAGAAGATAAAAAATAAAATAAAATATATATATTTAGAAGCATATTTTATGAAAGAAAGAAAGAAAAATAAAATAAATATATATATATATAGAAGCATATTTCTTGTTAAAAAGAAAGAGAGCTATAAATTGCCATTAAAATTGAGAAAAAGGGGCTATGTTATGTTATGTGAGAATATTAGGCTAGAGGGTAAATAAGAGGGAAGCAAAAGGGAAGCATTCAACTGTTGGAGAATTCAAGGTTGTGTCTGGCCACTATAATCTATCTTAATGTTTGCCCAATATAAAGTAAAATGAAATCATACATGTTTTTATATTTTACTTTAATTAGTTGACTCTCTTTCAATGTGTGCTCTAGGCAAATTATGTTGAACATTGGTTAGTTTTGTTCTTGTTAATAAAATTCGAATATGAAAGTAAATGGACCTGCAATTTATGGTTACTTGTGGTCTTGTGCATGTCGATACATAGAATGGCTTAGCTTACGATTTTAGTCATGTATTGGTAAAACCACTATTTATATGTCTTACATTTTATATTGGATGGTTGAGCTGAAAAGACCATCCCTTACTTTAAAATAACTCATGCATTGCCTTTATTTTCTCTGCGTAAGGAAAGTTGTGTTAATTTTATAGAGTGCTTTTTAATTAACATATTGTGTTTCTAGTACCTTATATTATTGGCTTTTATATAATCCGATTGGGCATTGAATTCCATAATGTTGATTATGAAACAATGTGGTTTTCGAAACCCATATTAAAATATTGGTAATGCCTTGTGTGAAGTCATTGTGACCAGGCTATGTGATGTTATATTGTTTCCCATATAGCTATGGTTATAACCTCAGTGTAATTACGCAATCACCCTGAATTTGCATAACTTATATTCTTTAGGCAAGAGAAATATCTATGTTGGAACCAGTAATCTATTTGCCTCATTGCTAGAGAATGTTGTGATGAGTCTTAGGGCTACTCTTATCTTTTCTAAAATGGAAATTAGTCTACATCCTACATCCTTGAAGAGATAGCTCTTATTGTTTGAAGACACCCAATGCTAGTATATAAATGCCAAACATCTTGTTTGGATCCTTAATCCAAATCATATCGCTATTGGTCAGCTATCATGTTTGTTATGATGTACACCCTTATCAAATGAATTAAGCCTTAAAAATTTTGAGTGACATCATAATTTCCACACAACTTGTAAACCTCATTGATTATGTATTTCTTCCTAGTTCTAGTGCGTAGTCGAGTCACCTTCTATCATCTTCATTGCCTATTGAAGTGGCCAAACAATTAAACTAAAATCTTGACTGTCTATCAATGTATCTTCATTCACACGTGGTGATTACTATGAAGAGTTTAAATTCTCATCGGGTTTAGAGTGCATATAGTATAGCAATGTTCAATTAATTTATGGTGTGATATAATATTTTAGAGATTTAATACTAAAAGACCTATGAATAGGATTAATAGAATCTTATTATAAGTTGAGAAACATTACCTGTAGGGATTCAAGTTCAATGTATTAAAATATGGGTGTGTGTGATATACATTATGTTCAAACAGATTGTATCAACAAGAATTTATAATGATCCTATATTTATTTATGAAGACTTATAACATGTTTTAAATTAGTTTGGAATGACTTTTGTTGATCCAATAAATATGATCCATGAAGATAAAACAAATTACATAATTATTTTTGTGTATACAATAGTTTATCTTCATAGCATTGATTGATTTTGTATAGTAAAGAAACCCAATAATATTGGTTATTTTAAATTAGAACTTTTATATCATTTGAAGGATAATCCTTGATGCGTGTTAGGTTTTGATTAAGCATATAACCATAGATAAAGTGATGTTCAAATGCAATAAAATATAGGGTCTCAGATAAATTAAAAGGATGGCTTTAGAATATGACAATTTTAAAATTGAATATCTTGAAATGGTATTGCTAGCTGTCAAAACCAAATATTTCCTTATGAGTATTCTAATTGAACACTATGAGACTTGTGGAAAAACTCTATAGATTGTACATCGTTGAAATATTTGGGAAAATGATTAGGTATCATTCTGTTTTCTTATATTTAACTGAATGAACTTATGAAGTATGAATTTAGATTCATTAATTCTCCCTTTATAACATTTGTTTTGTAAATATTAGTTTTTCAATTTTAGAGTTAAATGATTTTATATAAAAATCAAATGTTATTGGGCTTTCTTATTAAATTTAGAAATCAAATGATATTAAATGAAGTTATAGATATTATATGTGATTTTCTATGTTAAATGTGAGAAGTAAATGGAAGTAATGATTTTAGTGAAATTATAGATTTTGTATGTAAAATACATACTATGATTTATTATGAAATTTTTAATGAATGGAATCCACTAGAAGAATGGATGATCTTGGTGTCCATCCAGGAAGAGGTATGGGACTCTTCCAAACATCCCTGACAATCAAAGGAATGGCATTCATGTTGATTGGGATTAGAAAAGTAAATTATTTAGAGATAGACCTTGATGCTAGATGATTTATGGGAATTTATGGGGTTTCCCTCTTTTGAGAGATTAATTGAATAGTATTAAAGCAAATATTGGAGGTAAATTTGGTATCATTTGGAGATAAGAGAAATAATATTTGGATTGAATTTTGATAACCAAATTAGCAAGATAATTAGATATTATGTTGGATCAAATTTTGGAAAAAAATTGATAACAGTTTACAAATGCATTCTTGTAAACTTTATAATAGAGGATGAAATAACTGAATGCATATTGGGATCCAGTTATGGAAATGAATTGATTTGAGAGCTAACCTTGGATTGAAATATAAAAATTGTGTAGGATATTTGATGCATCTTTAGCTCACATTTGGGAAGAGAATTGATAGGATTTGGAAAGTAATGAAATGAATCTTGGATCAAATTTAGGAAGCAAATTTGATAGCAATTGAGAATCAATTGAATAGATTAATATGTTGTATTCAATGGGGAATTAGACCCCTATTGGTTTGTATATAATCAAAGGAAATAACTTTAGTATAATGAGCTTTATATTACCCATGCTAAACCTCTAAGGGTTTACTTTTATTAACCTAATATTAAGGAGAAAGGTGGCTGACATGGGTTGTTACAACAAGATATAATTATGAAATGATAGATAATTTAAATTATTAGCTTAAATTATTAATTTAGGAAGAATGGTTTATTAATGAATTAAAGGTATGGGACTTTAATTCATGGATTGACTTTGTGTCAATTATGTAGAATGAATTTGGAATTCATTCTTGAGGGAACTTATATGGTTCTCTCTAACATCGATACGACTTCTCCAAAATAAGATTTCGATGATTATCATAAACATATGAAAATTCTTAGGATGGCTTAGAATCAATAGATTCCTTAATTGCATCATGAGTTTAAAGGGACAAATGGATTCCTTATTGGTATGGGAAATACCTTAATGATATAATGATGACTTAGAGAAGGGAATTAGGAAAATTCCTTAATTGCATCATGAATTTGATAAGGAATGGTTGTATTCCTTGCCATGTATAATTGATTGAAAGGGACCCATAGTGGCCCTTCTATATCTGTAATATTTGACATCTTAAGTTTATGAATATGAGGAAAGTACATATTTTGGAGGTTGGGTTTATTCCCCATGAGGGTTCCCAAGATAAACAATGTGTCACTCTATTTGTGGTTTGATGTGTTAATTCTTGTGCATGTTGCTTTTACTTCAAAATAAAAATGATTTAAGTGGATGAGATGGTTAAATGCTTGATGAAATAATTATGCAATTCTTAGATTATGTCAATGTGTACTATGATGCAAGGAATGTATGCTTAACTTTAATATGTTGATGAATTAATGATATACGATTATGTCAATTATTTTTTGGAATGTATTGGGTAATTATGAATGATGTAGTTAGCTAGCTTTACCTTTCAACAACTAGCACTTGATGTATTCAATGGTTGTATGGATGCAAAAAGTAGAATGTAATGGAATGTAAATCTTGCTCAATTGGATATCTCATGTGTGCTATAGTCTCAAGAATCATAAAGTAATGGATTCTACTCCTTAAGGATTAATTGGGTTATGATCACTTCATAAACATTCATGGTTGGTATAACCTGAAACATTATGATAGCAAATTGAGGATTGATCCGAGTTGAAACTCAGAGTGGGTTGGAACCCACAAAAAGGTAATTTGGACTTGAGTTGTAAACCAAGTCAGACCTTACATTCTGAGTTGATAAATGAATGTACATGAGGAGTAGGTACTCCCATGATGGTTAAATAATACCCTTTTGTAATGAACTTAATTGATTCATGTATATAACAAAAGGGATGCCTAAATAAAAGGGTGGACAAATAAGCCTTAAGAGGTATAAGGTTATATAATCACGCTTAAGATGACATTCCAAGGATTCTATGAGTTGATCATGTATAGTGATTTTGTTATCTTAGTAACCCCATCGGGAAGATGTGGGTTGGATCTAAGATCTAGGAATAACCATTGTTGAGGTTATTTC
The DNA here is from genome assembly GCA_028583015.1 of Wollemia nobilis. Taxonomy (NCBI): domain Eukaryota; kingdom Viridiplantae; phylum Streptophyta; class Pinopsida; order Araucariales; family Araucariaceae; genus Wollemia; species Wollemia nobilis. The sequence goes on from JAQPPZ010001808.1 coordinate 2,451,362, forward strand.
ATTATGATGGGTTTCCATATTCAAGGCATTCACCTATATACTGGTCTTGGTGGATAGTATGGTTAAGGGTGATTTCCCTTTTAAGAGGGATGAAATCTAATGCTTGGCCAATGTTCTCATATCCGAGTGGTATGAGGGTTTCGTAGAAGCTGATCACTTCTACTCAAGAGTGACTCTGATCAAGTCTTAATATCTCTTGATGCTATTTGCCTTGATAACTTACAATCCAAAAGGAATGATTCTATCTTAGTTCATGATTATGACCCTTGCCTCATGAAAGATGAATATGTATATATATATATATATATATATATATATATATATAAATAAAAATATGGTAACAATTGGGGTTGTTACAGTTGGTATCAGAGCCCAGGCTAACTAATAGATTCTAGTTAGATCTAGGTTAGAAAAATATTTGGGCATGAAACAATAGCATGAGAGAAACTCAAAACATAAAATCCCACAACTCTAAACAATGCACGCTTGGTAAGGACAAGTCAATACTTGAGATTGTCGATGTCTGAGTTCCTTTCTCCCATGAATAGATCCACAATCATTCAAAAGTGGAAGAGCTAAGAGAACCCTCCTTCCATGGGTTTTAAGCGGTGTACCTTAGACTCTTTTGGGAAACTACTCGACATCTATGTTTCTTGACTTACTCCTTATTTTCAAGTGCATATGAACAAGAGGGATCATAAGTTGGTTCAAATCCACTAAAGGACCCCTTGAATTAAGGTTATCAAATTATTATGGATAACTTGTTAATTGCCTAGGCCAAATGGCTCGAAGTGGAACATTGTGTGAATAAGAATTAAGTGAGTTGAAATTTAGTCCCTAGAGATAGCCTAAAAGAAGATAAAGATATTTGATATAGTCCAAAGAGCATAGTCACAGAACTACCCATCATCGAACTATAGATGTTCTTGGATTAAATTCTGGTTATATCTAAATTTGGCATATTGTAGTACACAAGACAAGATAAAAGAATGTTTTATTTAATTAATTCTCATTACAATTTGACCTTTGGCCAAGAAGTCAAACATCTCAACCATGATGAATTTTAGTGGATTGCTATTTTGTTTAGCAATGGTTCACCCAGAGATAGCCGCAACCTGAACCTTTACCATGGTTGAAGATATCATCTTGCTTTGTCGTAATTTAGTAGATGTGCTTTGCGCTATTTAAGCATTGAAATATGTCATAAAGCAACATGTTTTGTGTGTCAGTAGACTAAACTCTGGAAGGTCGTAAATGTGTGTTTTTATATAAGAAGTGACTATTCCATGAGTAAGCTAGTTCGTTATAGCCTTAATAGACTAGCAATAGTAGTCATGAACAAAGGTGACTTTTATCAATTTAAACATTAATGATATGAGATAGAAGTTAGAATTACAACTTGAGGAAATATTGTAATCTAACACTATTCTTTATATATCAGGAAATGGCCCTTAAAGTAGGAAGTGGAGAGGACACATTATCTCGCAAGATGAAGCAAACTGAAAGTCTTGGAGGAAAGTTGAAAATATTAAGCAGAATGGTGGAGGACCTTTTTGCGATGAATTTTGAGTTGAAAGAACAAGTAAATGACCTTAAGGAACAACTGGTCCAACAGGGCCAACTGCTAGATAACTTGGAAGCTCAAAAGTGCAAATCTGGGACATTGCAAGTCGAGTCCAATTTACAAGAAAAGAGGCCTATTTTCAATTATGCCATTTTGTTAGAACCCGAACGACAAATTTTAAGGAAGAGAAAGAGTGTCGGTTTTATGAAGTGGGAGCAAGAACAAAATAAAAAAAGAAGCAAGTTTGCTTCAGGAAGGGACTCCAGAAAACTGAGACTAATAAGTTACAAGAATCATCTTCCATTGTGCAGGAAAAGGGAAAGAAACATGTAGGTCCTCTAGGGGATGCTTTACATGTAAAGGACAACATTATGCAAAAAATGCCCACAACATGTAGGAACAAGTAAAATTGTGATGAATCACAAAATCCACGTGAAAGTCCAAATTTGGAAGGGCAAGCCACTCTTTTACTCATGAATGATGGTGAATCCCTTAGTCATTACAATGGAATCAACTAAGATTCTAGAGTTTCACTCCAAGACTATGAGGAAGCGTAATATTGATCAGTGTAAGGTCTAGTGGGACCAATATTCTAAAAATAATTCCACTTGGGAAAAAGTGGAAGATATGAAAAGACACTTTCCTTATTTATTTAATGATGCTATGTAATAATACAGGTTGAACTATGGACCACTTATGCAAAGTGGAAACTATGCCAAAAACTATGTTTTATTGATTGTTATGTAATAATGTAGGAAAACATAGAGGAATGTGTTTAATATAAGGGGGGAGTATGTCACATCCCACCTTGGAGGACTATTTTTAAGATGCTATTTGTGTAATGATAGTTGGTTTTACCTATGCATTGTATTTGTCAAAAGAAAATGATGTTGCATTGCTTGATTGTAGGAACATTTATTCTCATAGGTGGAAGACTGACCACCAAGATATGAGAAGGGAAATGATGACTATGACAACTCAACAGGTAAAGCTCATATTCCTATCATCACTAGTTACCTCCCTGATGGCGGTGTTACTTGAGTATTACTCTAAAAAGTCCCACCCAATCAAAGGAAAAATGGTGATGGGGGATACTGGGCACATGCATCGAGTGCTTGTATGCCATTTGTGTGTGATTTATATTTTATTTCATGATTAATTTGCATGAGATTGGTTTAATTGAATTTTACTTTGAAAATGCACATTAAATAATATCTTGCATTTTACAAATTATTCTAAAAAAATATTGAAAAGAATATCATGCAATTTATCATGATTTTGTGAAATATTTAAATTGAGCAATTTTTAAAGTAAAGGATTTATTTTGTTGAGCATGCTTATTTGATCTAGTTGATCCTATTTTAGAAGGAAATTAGGTAGTTTGTTTTTTATGAACTTGTTCAATTTTGATTGGACTAAAACATGAAAAAAAACTACCTTGTAGATTTAAATAATCAATCTTTCCTACACATGCATGGCTACTTTGGGAAGGTTGAAATAGTGGATAAGATTCTTCTCTTATCTCTATGGATTCCCTTTCCATTAAAATATATATATATATATATATATATATATATATATATATATATATTAAAGGAAGCTTTAACTTGGGGTGAGAAAAAGAAGATAAAAAATAAATAAAAAATATATATTTAGAAGCATATTTCTTGTCTAAGAAGAAAGAGAGCTATAAATTACCATTAAAATTGAGAAAAATGGGCTATGTTATGTTATGGGAGAAGATTAGGCTAGAGGAGAAAGAAGAGGGAAGCACAAGGGAAGCATTCAACTGCTGGAGAATTCTAGGTTGGGTCTGGCCACTATAATCTATCTTAATGTTTACCTAGTATAAAGTAAAATGAAATCATACATGTTTGTATATATTAATATAATTGGTTGACTCTCTTTTCTGGGCAAATTATGTTGAACATTAATTAGTTTTGTTCTTGTTAATAAAATTCAAGTATGGAAGTAAATGGACCTGCGATTTATGGTTACTTGTGTTCTTATGCATGTCGATACATAGATTGGCTTAGCTTACGATTTCAGCTATATATTGGTAAAACCACTATTTATTTGACCTATAATTTATCTTGGATTCTTGAGCTGAAAAAGCCATCCCTTCCTTTAAAATGACTCATGCATTGCTTTTATTTTCTCTATGTTATGAAAGTTGTGTTAATTTTATAGAATGTTTTTTAATTAACATATTGCGTTACCAGTATCTTATCTCTTTAGTTTTTATATAATCCAATTGGGCATCAAATTTTGTGATGTCAATTATGAAACATTGTGGTTTTGGAAACCCATATTAAATTGTTGGTAATACCTTGTGTGTAGCCATTGTGACCAGGTTGTGTGATGTTAGATTGTTTCCCATATAGCTATGGTTTTAACCTCAGTGAAATTGTGTAGTAACCCTAAATTTGCTTAACTTATATACTTTACATAAGATAAATCTCTATGTTGGAACAAATAATCTATTTTCCTCATTGTTGGAGAATGTTGTGACGAGTCGTAGGGCTACTGTTATCTTTTATAAAATAGAAATTAGTTTGCGTCCTCCCTCCTTGAAGAGATAACTCTTACTATTCGAAGACACCCAATGTTGGTATCTAAATGCCAAACATCTTGTTTGGATCCTTAATCCAACTTATGTTGCCATTAGTCAGCTTTCGTGTTTAACATTTTGAATGATGTCACAATTCCCACATGACTTGTAAACCTCATTGATTACGTATTTATTCCTAGTTCCAATGTGCAATCAAGTCACATTTGATCATCTTCACTACCTATTGAAGTGGCCAAACAATTAAAATGAAACCTTGATTGTCTATCAATGTCTCTTCATTGACGTGTGGTGATTAGTGTGAACAGTTTAAATCCTCATTGGATTTAGAGTGCATATAGTATAGCAATGTTCAATTACTTTATGGTGTGATATAATATTTTAGAGATTTAATACTAAAAGACCTATGAATAGGATTAATATAATCTTATTATAAGTTGAGAAACATTATCTGTAGAGATTCAAGTTCAATGTATTAAAATATGGGTGTGTGTGATATAAATTATGTTCAAACAGATTGTATCAACAGGAATTTATAATGATCCTATCTTTGTTTATGAAGACTTATAACATGTTTTAAATTAGTTTGGAATGGCTTTTGTTGATTCATTAAATTCCAATAAATATGATCCATGAAGATAAAGCAAATTATATAATTCTTTTTGTGTATACAATAGTTTGTCTTCATAGCATTGATTGATTTTGTATAGTAAAGAAACCCAATAATATTGGTTATTTTAAATTAGAAATTTTATATCATTTGAAGGATAATACTTGATGCGTGTTAGGTTTTTATTAAGCATACAACCATAGATAAAGTGATGTCCAAATGCAAGAAAATATAGGTTCTGAGATAAATTAAAAGGATGGCTTTAGAATATAACAATTTTAAAATTGAATATCTTGAAATGGTATTGCTAGCTGTCAAAACCAAATATTTCCTTATGAGTATTCTAATTGAAAACTATGAGACTTGTGGAAAAAAATCTATAGATTGTACAATGTTGAAATATTTAGGAAAATGATTAGGTATCATTATTTTTTCTTATATTTAACTAAATGAACTTATTCTCCCTTTATAACATTTGTTTTGTAAATACTAGTTTTTTTCAATTTTAGATTTAAATGATTTTATATAAAAATCAAATATTATTGGGCGTTCTTATTAAATTTAGAAATAAAATGATATTAAATGAAGTTATAGATATTATATGTTATTTTCTATGTTAAATGTGAGAAGTAAATGGAAGTAATGATTTTAGTGAAATTATGCATTTTGTATATAAAATACATACTATGATTTATTATGAAATTTTTAATGAATGGAATCCACTAGAAGAATAGATGATCTTGGTGTCCATCCAAGAAGAGGTATGGGTATCTTCCAAACGTCTCTAACAATCAAAGGAATGGTATTCATGTGGATTGGGATTAGAAAAGTAAATTATTTAGAGATAGACCTTGTTGCTAGATGATTTATGGGAATTTATGGGGTTTCCTTCTTTTGAGAGATTAATTGAATAGTATTAAAGAAAATCTTGGAGGTAAATTTGGTATCATTTGGATATAATATAAATAATCTTTGGATTGAATTTTGATAACCAAATTAGAAATATAATTAGATATTACGTTGGATCAAATTTTAGAAAAAAATTGATAACAGTTTACAAATGCATTCTTGTAAACTTTATAATAGATGATGAAATAACTGAATGCATATTGGGATCCAGTTATGGAAATGGATTGATTTGAGAGCTAACCTTGGATTGAAATATAAAAATTGTGTAGGATATTTGATGCATATTTATCTCACATTTGGGAAGAGAATTGATAGGATTTGGAAAGTGAGGAAATAAATCTTGGATCAAATTTAGGAAGCAAATTTGATAGCAATTGAGAACAAATTGAATAGATTAATAGGTTATATCCAATGGAGAATTAGATGCATATTGGTTTGTATATAATAAAAGGAAATAGATTTAGTATAATGAGATTTATATTACCCATGCTAAACCTCTAAGGGTTTACTTGTATTAACCTAATATTAAGGAGAAAGGTGGTTGACATGGGTTTTTAAAACAGGATATAATTATGAAATGATAGATAATTTAAATTATTATCTTAAATTATTAATTTAGGAAGAATGGTTTATTAATGAATTAAAGGTATGAGACTTTAATTTATTGATTTACTTTGTGTCAATTTTGTAGAATGAATTTGGAATTCATTCTTGAGGGAACTTATATGGTTCTCTCTAACATTGATACGACTTCTCCAAAATAAAATTCCGATGATTATCATAAACATATGAAAATTCTTAGGATGGCTTAGAATCAATAGATTCCTTAATTGCATCATGATTTTAAAGAGATAGATGGATTCCTCATTGGTATGGGAAATATCTTAATGATACAATGATGACTTAGAGAAGAGAATTAGGAAAAAAATTAATTGCATCATGAATTTGATAAGGAACGGTTGTACTACTTGCCATGTATAATGAATTGAAAGGGACCCATAGTGGCCCTTCTATATATGTAATATTTGACACCTTAAGTTTATGAATATGAGGAAAGTACATATTTTGGAGGCTGGGTTTATTCCCTATGAGGGTTCCTAGGATAAATAATGTGTCACTCTATTTGTGTTTTGATGTGTTAATTCGTGTGCATGTTGCTTTTACATCAAAATAAAAATGATTTAAGTGGATGAGATGGTTAAAAGCTTGATGAAATACTTATGCAATTCTTAGATTATGTTAATGTATACTATGATGCAAGGAATGTATGCTAAACTTTAATATGTTGATGAATTAAGGATATACAATTATGTGAATTATTTTTTGGAATGTATTGGGTAATTATGAATGATGTAGTTAGCTAGCTTTACCTTTGAACATCTAGCACTTGATGTATTCAATAGTTGTATGGATGCAAAAAGTAGAATGTAATGGAATGTAAATCTTGCTCAATTAGATATCTCATGTGTGCTACAGTATCAAGAATCATCAAGTAATGGATTCTACTCCTTAAGTATTAATTGGGTTATGATCACTTCATAAACATTCATGGTTGGTATAAACCTGAAACATTATAATAGCAAATCGAGGATTGATCCAAGTTGAAATTCGGAGAGGGTTGGAACCCACAAAAAAAAGGTAATTTTGATTTGATATGTAAACCAAGTCAAACCTTATATTCTGAGTTGATAAATGAATGTACATGAGGAGTTGGTACTCCCATGATGGTTAAATAATATCCTTTTGTAATGAACTTAATTTATTCTTGTATATAACAAAAGGGATACCTAAATAAAAGTGGTATAGATCACATTACACTAGCAACACCAAACAAATGATACACAGGTATTTTATTTTTAATAATTCAGAGGGATACAAGAGAAGAAGGCCCCTTTACAATTTCGAAAATTCCCTCAAATACCCTGTTTTCCCTTTGTCCCACCTAAAACCATTAAAATTCAAATTTGAATTTTGAGGGCAACTTGTTGAGGTCATAACTTCACACTCGTTGACTCGATTGACTATTACAGCATGTTTTCGAAAATGACATGAAATGAGCTAAGCAAGGCTCGTGTTTAGCCAAAAATCCTCAAATTTGACCTCTAAGACCTTCAAAAATCTCTTGCAAGTTAAACTAGTTTTACTAGTTTTACAAAATAAAAAAAATTTACAATATTTTATTTTATTTTATTTTTTCGAGTGATGCAAGATCACTCTTACACCACTAGATGCTCCTGCATCAGACACCCAAGGTAATTTTGAGAAGTGACCTTCACTTCTCTATTGTTGGAAGAAAACCAAGGCATTCAACCTCAGCCTTCGACAACCAAGATGAATATTCAACAGGTCTACCTTTCCACTTAACCAGATATTCTGCATACTGCTTATTTTTGGTACTTTTACCGATGCGTGTATCCATGATCCCTTCTATCTCTTTCGTATCAGGAGTAGATGCTGGAATATTCCACAATTCTGCTACTGGTCCCTCACTATTGTCTCCTTCATGGTATTCTACCAAATCTAAAATGTTAAAAATAGGTGATATGTTAAGCCCACTTGGCAATTACACTTCATATGCATTGCCTGAATCCTGTTTTTCTATGATTTTGCATGGTCCAAACATCTTCATCTTCAACTTGTTATAGGTTTTAGCAGGAAACCTTTCTTTTCTCAGATGGACCATAACTTCATCTGCCACTTCAAATTCCTTAAACCATTGCTTTTGGTCTGCCCTTGTCTTATATTGAGTATTCATCTTAGTAATATTCTTCTTCACTTCTTCATGCAATCTCTTTAGATGCTTTGCAAAGTCCTCAGCCTCAGCACTACACTTTTCCCCTGTATCCATCCTCCTCAACTCAGAAGCATTTCTTGGACTACTCCCATATATTATCTGGAATGGATATTTGTTAGTACTCATGTTGATAGAATTTTTGTATGCAAATTCCACCTGTGGCAAAACCAAATCCCATCCCTTGGGATTATCTCCTATTAAGCATATTAATAGATTACCCAAACTTCTATTCACCACCTCTGTTTGTCCATCAGTCTGTGGGTGGTATGCAAAACTAAATTTCAAATCTATCTTCAATTTCTTCCACAAGGTTCTCCAAAAATACCCAACAAACTTGGTATCTCTATCAAAAACTATACTCTTTGGTAGACCATGAAGTCGTACCACCTCTTTGAAAAATAAACCTGCAACATGAACTACATCATTAGTTTTTTGGAAAGGAATAAAATGTGCCATATTTGAAAACTTGTCAACCACCACAAATATGGAGTCATTTCCCCTCTGTGTCCTTGGTAGGCCAAGAACAAAATCCATGCTGATGTCCTCCCATGGTATCTCTGGTATAGGTAATGGCTGATATAATCCAGTGTTCTGTCTCACATCCTTCACCATCTGACATACTCTACAACTTTGCATAAACCTCTTCACATCTTGCTACAACTGTGGCCAATAGTAGTTCTTACTAACAAGGGCAATGGTATTATCTCAACCAAAGTGTCCAGCCAACCCTCCACTATGTTTCTCCTTGACTAGATTCTCCCTCATTGAACTCCTTGGAATGCATAATTGATTTCCTCTAAACAACATTCCATCTTGGATCAAAAAATCCAACCACTTAGTCCTGTCCAAAGTACTAGGTTCCAAGCAAGTCCTCCAAGCCTCTGCAAAATCAGGATCTTCAGGGTACAAACCCTTAAGTTTGTCAAACCCTACAACTTCTACCTTCATTTCTATCAACAAACACTGCCTTCTACTTAAGGCATCTACAACTCTATTTGACTTTCCACTCTTGTGCTTCAACACAAAGGTATAACTCTGTAGAAACTCAACCCACTTCAAGTGCCTCTGATTTAGCTTCCCTTGGCTATTAATATACTATAAGTCCTAATGATCAGTATATAGAACAAACTCTTTTGGCAATAAATAATGCCTCCACTTCTTTAGATCCTGAACTATAGCATAAAACTCTTGATCATAAACTGAATACTTCTTCCTAGCATCATTGGGTTTCTCAATAAAATAAGTAATAGGTTTACCTTCTTGACTCAATACAACTCCTATGGCACTACCACTAGCATCACAATCTACCTGAAATACCTTATTAAAATTTGGAAGTTCCAAAATAGGTTGCTTTGTGACCTTCTTCTTCAACATATCAAAGCTCTTATCTGCTCCTAAGGTCCACTTAAATTCTTTCTTATCCCTTCTCATTGTTTCTGTAAGTGGTGCACAAATACTGCTGAAATTTCTAATGAATTTTTTGTAAAAACTTGCTAGACCACGAAATGATCTTACCTCAGTTATGCTTCTTGGATTAGGCCATTCAATGATAGCCCTCACCTATTTTGGGACCATTTTTAGACCTTCGGCTGAGATGACAAATCCCAGATACACTAACTCCTTCACAAAACTACACTTCTTCAAATTAATCAACAATAGCTCCTCCCTCAGCTTCTCAAAAACCCTTCTAATATGCATCAGGTGCTCTTCCAAGGTCCTACTAAATATTAAAATGTCATCCAAATAGACAGTGACAAATTTTCCTAAAAACTCCTTCAATACCTCATTCATCAGCCGCATGAATGTGCTTGGCACATTGGTTAGCCCAAATGGCATGACCAACCACTCATACAAACCCTTTATGGTCTTGAAGCCTATCTTTCACTCATCTCATTCTCTGACATGAATCTGATGGTACCCACTCTTCAGGTCAATCTTTGTGAAGTACTTGGCTCCACTCAAATAGTCCATAATATCATCCATCCTTGGCAATGGAAATCTATATTTTATGGTGATCTTGTTAATAGCTCAAGAGTCTGTACACATTCTCCACTCTCCATATTTCTTTGGTGCCAGTACTATAGGTATTGCACATGGACTCAAGCTCTCCCAAATTAGTCTCTTTTTTAGCAACTCTTGGACTTGCCTGTTTAGCTCCTCACTTTCTACAGGAGTCATTCTATGGGCTGCCTTATTGGGTAAACTAGATCCTGGTACCAAATTTATATGGTGATTGATCTTCCTCACTGGTGGTAAACCCTCAGGAACATTATCTTATATAATATCTAGAAATTCTTCTAACAGACATAAGACTTCTACTGGGGTATCTTTGCATTCTTCTTCTCTAATTCTAGGAATTAATGCATAGCACATATGCTCATGCTTCAAACCATCCAAAAACCTTCTCCCTTCAACTAAACATATTCTAGCACTGCTACATACATTTTCATCCACCTCCTTCAGGGGCTTCAGCTTATGGCACACTCCATTATTTGTCAAGGAGTAAGTGTTGGCATGACCATCATGCACTGCACACCGATCAAACTACCATGGCCTTTCCAACAACAAATGGCAAGCATCCATAGGCAAGATGTCACATAGGACCTCATCACGATAATTCCCAATATTAAATTTTACCAAGCATTGCTCATTGACCAAAGCCCTATGGTCCTTCTGCAACCACACAATATGATATGGATGTGGGTGTCTCTTCCTCTCTAATTGCAATTTGGTAACCATTCTTTCTGAAACTAGGTTATCTGTGCTACCATTGTCTATGATAATATTACAAATCTTACTTGCACATTTACACCTTGTGAAAAATAAGCTCTTCTTTTGATCTGGGTCTCTCTCCTCATTCAACAAAGCTCTCCTTGTTATTAGCACTTCTATTTCTGCTTCTTTAGAGTGCTCAGATTTAGCACCTTCATCAATGATCGTAGCTTGGCCATTACCTTCAGGCCTCCTATTTGTCCTCTCTTGGTGTTGTGGACACTTGTATGCTCGATTTCCTTCTTCACCATAGTGGAAATAGGTTCCATGAAATCCTCCTCTTCCAAACCCTCGTCCAGAATTTCATCTTCCTCTCTGGTAACCATTGTTCTGATAACAATGGTGATAAGCATTATCTCCCTTTTGGTCCTAACTACTACTAGCTTCTCCATTCTTCTTATAATATTCATTTCGTCCTGCATTTTTTCTTCCACCAGTTCTTCCACCATGACCTCTTCCTCTTTTCTTGCTCTCAAACCTTTTGTTTAGCTTCTCTTAAACCCTTAGGGCAAACTGGTAAGCATCCTCTATGGTGGTCATCCTGACCAGACTTAACTCCTCTTGAATACTTGCTCGTAACCCATTAATATAATGGGCTACCTTCTCCTTGTTGGCCTCTGAATGGCCTGTTCTAATTATAATTTTACTAAACTCCTCTGTGTATTCTTTGACAGACTTACTTGATTGCCTCAAACCTTGCATTTTCTTTAGCATATCCAACTCATAGTCACCTGGGATGAACTGCCTCTTCAACTTCTCCAACATCCACTCCAATTTTGTTATCCTTTCTTTTACGATTTTATTTCTATCTAGCTACACTCCCTTCCATCATATGCTAGCATGACAATTTAGCTTGGTCTTAGCAAACTTGACCCTATCAAGATATTCAACCTCCTCATACTCAAAGTATTCTTCCAAATCATTGATCCAATCAATCAAATCTTCTGGATCAAGATTTCAAAAATACGTAGAAACCTCCATCTTCAGTCTCTTTCCAATTTGAGATATGGCTCTGTATAACATGGCTTATGTAGGATATATTGCCTCTTCTTCTTCCTCAAACTGGTCCTCTTCTTCTTCAACTTCATCTTCACTACCTTCTTCTCTCCTTGGCTCAAACCCTCTACTCAACTCCTCTTGCAAAGCTTGAACTTGCCTTTGCAAAGCTCTAAAATCTTCCTCTGGCACCATATTTCTCCCACCATCATGGTTTCTTCATGGAGGCATTCTGCTCACTTCTATCACAAACCTTAACCACAGATCCTGGTGTAAACTACCTCATGTCCAACGACCTTTTTACACACTTAGGAACTCCCGCTCTGATACCACTTGGTGTAGATCACGTTACACTAGCAACACCAAACAAATGATACACAGGTTTTTTTTTTTTTGAACTAGTCAAAGGGATACAAGAGAAGAAGGCCCCTTTACAATTTCAAAAATTCCCTCAAATACCCTGTTTTCCCTTTTTCCAACCTAAAACCATTAAAATTTAAATTTGAATTTTGGGGGCAACTTGTCGAGGTCATAACTTCGCACTCATTGACCCGATTGACTATTACAACATGTTTTCGAAAATGACATGAAACGAGCTAAGCGGTGTGATTTTTGTTCTTCTCGCAAAGGCTTGTGTCTAGCCAAAAATCCTCAAGTTTGACCTCTAAGACCTTCAAAAATCTCCTGCAAGTTAAACTAGTTTTACTAGTTTTACAAAATAAAATAAAATTACAATTTTTTTTAGGGTGATGCAAGATCACTCTTACACCACTGGATGCTTCTACATCAAAAAGGATGTACAAATAAGCCTTAAGAGGTATAAGGTTATATAATCATGCTTAAGATGACATTCCAAGGATTCTATGAGTTGATCACGTATAGTGATTTTGTTATCTTAGTAACTTCATCAGAAAGATGTGGGTTGGATCTAAGATCTAGGAATAACCATTGTTGATTTTATTTCATTATGATGGGTTTCCATATCAAGGAATTCACCTATATACTAGTCTTGGTGGACAGTATGGTTAAGGGTGATTTCCATTTTAAGAGAGATGAAATCTAACGCTTGGCCAATGTTCTCATATCTAAGTGGTATGAGGGTTTCATAGAAGTTGATCACTTCTACTCAAGAGTGACTCTGATCAAGTCTTAATATCTCTTGATATTATTTGTCTTGATAACTTACAATCCTAAAGGAATGATTTTATCTTAGTTCATTATTATGACCCTTCCACCATGAAAGATGAATATATATATATATATATTGGGGTTGTTATAGAAAGATAAATATGAACACTCGAATGAATTGTATTACAACTTCAAAGGTGATTTTATAGAAAATTATTTGAGGATCCTTTTTTAGGTACAACCATCCCTACTTACAAACTTAGGCAATTTTATTTCAGACTTGTCGTTACAACAAGAATGTGAAAAATAATCTTAGACAACAAACACACGCTAATTTTATCTTCCATAGGATAAATTAGACGTGTTCTATTTATCAAACATAATATATGTTATTCATAGTTTAATATAATAGATTTACGTGTTTTCTTAATCATTAATAGAAAATGAATAATTTGTACGATTCATTATATTGTCCTTCATCTGCATATATCGTTGAAAATTGGCATTCTATTTCTTTTGAAAATAGGGATCTTGTTGCATTCTACTTCAATATGAGTCAAGCACCATCCAACCTATCAGTAGAAATTAGGTACCGTTGACTCTAAAGTCATAAGTCAGGTGCCATTGATCCAAAAGCTAGAATTTAGGCACCTTTGATCCTAAATTCAGGAATTAGGCACCTTTAAATCTGAAGTCAAGAGTTAACCTCTGTCAACCCCAAAGCTGGGAGTCAGGTGCCTTTGTCCCTAAAGTCAAAAATCAGGTACCTTTCAACTTATAAAACTTCTTTGTTGCGGTCACATTTGTCCTTAGTCCTCCACCATAAAACATAAAGTGCTAGGTCCAAATGGGACCTTAACGTAGATATTTAGAAAAATAGAAAAATCATTGAATCTACACACAAATCACATTCAAAATACATATTGGAGCATATACATAATTTTATATTATATATATATATATATATAACTTTAATTTAAAGTACATTCTATTAAATAAATGTTGCACAATATGTTATTAATTCAAACAAAAATATGAGCATTTTTTCTGCTCATCAAATTGCAATGGATGTTTTAGTAGGGCTACCTAAAACCTAGTTCTAACGTGATGCAATCTTGGTGGTGGTTGAAATATTGACCAAGGTTGCACATTTTTTACCCAAAAGTACTAAGGATGATGCCATGGTTGTTGCTGATAGGTTTACCAAAGAGATATTTTAGCTTCATGATTTTCTAGAGGTAATTATATTTGATAGAGATTAAAGATTTATATTTGAGTTTTAGCAAGCCTTGAATCATGCTATTGGCACTAGGTTGAACATAAGCTCTACTTATAACCCTAAAAATGATGGAAAAACTGAAAGAGTAAACCAGGTCTTGTAGGACATACTTCACATGTACTATATGGATAAAAAACCAATGGGAATATTACTTACACTTGATAGAATTTTCCCATAATAACAAGCACCATTCAAATCTAGACATGGCTCCTTTTGAATTATTGTATGGTAGAAAGTATAGGATACCATTGTCATGGGATAATCCAGATGACCAGATTGTACTTGGTCTAGACATGGTCAAGGAGATGGAGCAATAGCTAAGGATGATTAGGGAGCCGCTGAAAGAAGTTGTAGATCAACAAAATAGTGATGCTAATATTAAGAGATCACCATGAGAGTTTGGTGTTGGTGACAAAGTGTTTTTAAGGTTGAGACCAATGAAGAGTTTTATTAAGTCTATAAAACTAGACCCTCATTTTGTTTATCCCTTTGAAATTATTAGAGAAGATCAGTCTTTTTGCATATTGACTTGCCTTACCACCTAGTCTGTCCAAGATTTGTGATACCTTTCAAATTTCTTTACTTAGAAAATATGTTGCTAACCCTAAGCATGTGTGGGAATTTTCTAATTTACAAATGGTAAACCTAGAGGCTATCGATATTTGACCAATAAAAATCCTTGAGTTTCGATCCAAATCAATGTGGAAAGGGATTTTGGAGTAATGCAAGGTCCAGTGGGACTATATTTTTGAAATAAATGCTACTTGGGAGAAAGTAGGAGATATGCAAAAACATTTTATATTCTTGTTTGAGGATACAATGTAATTGTTGTTTTATGTTAAACTATGATGTTACATAGAGGACTGTATTAAGCCTAAGGGGGGAGAATGTCATAACCCTCCCTTGGCAAACTTTTTATTTGTATGCATATATGGTTGTTTGCTTTCTTGATGAGATGTTTGACTAATTGTTTTTTTTTTTAATTTACATGGTGGAATAAGTAGCTTCCATGAATCCGAGCAGATTATCCATCTTTTATGGCCGCCATAGTATTCTGTGTTATTCACCATAAAAATTGCCACACAGATCTTCATGCAGTCCACCCCTATAACCACCATGCCACAATCATTTTAAATATTTTACACCACTAAAAGTACTAGAAAAGATACAAGCATTCATTCCAACGATGCCTGAGATTTGAATCTTGGACCTCTACCCCCCTTACGGGGTTTGGTCAAACCAATTGGTCTACACTTCGGACCTGATGTTTGACTAATTGTTATTTGGTTATGCAAACATATATTTTGTGGGAAGAATGATGCATATTTAAATGGAATGATTGGCTATTTCATTTTTACCTTATGTAAATAATATATTTGATGAAAGTATAAGATATTTCTAATGGAATTATAGTTTTACATGAATAGGTTTCATAAAATAGCAAGAGAAAATGACCACCAAGAAAGGGTTATCCATAGGAAATGATATGATGGGTTATTTGATGGATTACTTTGGGCACAACATGAATAAGTGCTCCTTTCATGAAGATGCATATCAAGATTTGCATACAAGGAAATATTAGGCTATAGTTAATACTGGTTGAGATATAAACATATTTTATGTTGAAATTTATTGGAATGGAAAAATAAATATGTTTGATTGTTGATTGATCCTTTCAAAAAGAAACATCATTGATTAAAAACACTAGAGTAGATTTTTTAAGTTATGATTTATTAAGGGGTAAATAAGAATTAATGAATTTGGATTTTTTTTTTGGTTCACTCAATGAGCTTGTATTTGGTAGTTTTTAAAATAAAAAGATTCATGGGAATGTTTTTGGGTAAACCTTTGCTTGGCACATCACTTTATGTTAGTATGTTTGTTTGGTTAAGCAACCCAAAAACAAAATTTGAAGGGCTAAAATCTCCTCCACTTACGTGTTTCAAAAATGAGAGTTTGGGACTCTTTGTTGAGGGTGTAAACATCTCTATGTGTGAGTGGAAATGCACACGGTGGTTGAGAAGTTGCATAGGATATGCGGAGCACTAGTAAGTGGAATGAAATGAGAATGTGATCAAAATAAAGAAAGAGGGAAGGTAGGATAATGAGAGGTAGCAGCGCATGAGCAGAGAAGAGTAGTGGAGAATTTGAAGCTTGTTGGAAACTATCAGGTAGACCTTTAAACTAAAACATACCACTATAAAAAAACTAGTTAGAGTGATAATATTTTTATAAGAAGAATTAATGTTTGAATATTTATCTTGTTAATTGAAATGGTGGCTTATCTATTCTAGATCATCATTTTTTTTTAGAATTTTTTTAGTTGTTGTATGCTTTCAAAAGAACCTTGAATGAATATTTTTAGGTTTATGCTTTCTCTTGGAGGTCAAGAAGTGAGTGAGATTGTATAATTTGTTTATACTAGTTCATATCTAGGAAGCCATTAGAGTGTAGAATCATGTTTAACTATTGTTTGGTTCTAAAACTATTCATCCAAAATATGTCGAGACATATTTGTAATGCCATTGATGTTTTATGTAGACTAGGTATAATGTTGTTATACTATGTCCATAATACATTAGTAAGTCTCTAAATTTTTTGTTCTAGTTTAGCTACTAAGTGTAATGTGCATGTGCAGACACACCTAGTAGTCAAAACTAAAATGTGACAATGAACATCCACCTAGATTATTAACATATCATTTTGGTTTGGTTCTTTTGGTCACTGGATTGTAGGAGTTGGAAATTTTTAGTATTGAGGAAGGTTGTTGTGATTACATTTTCTTTGGTATGCCTATTGTGAATCGAATTGTTGGCTGCCTCTAAGTAACATTATGAGGTAAACTTATGAAGCTATTTTAGATATTTTAATATGGGTTTGTTTGGTATGGTTATTTTGCTTTAAAATTCCTATTAGAGTCGTTGGAATGGTTTAGCTTATCCCTTGTGTGAAATAGAAACTAAGATATATGAATATTCTAATATATGTGTAATATCTTTAGTTTAGTGATGATAAGGCTGCTTGTTGGTGAAAATGAATGCATGTCATCTCATTTTGATATTGTTAACTTTAAAATGAGTGAAATGGAAATATTAAGATGTGAATTTCATACTGATAGATGCATGATGTTGAATGGGTGTTAGTGAAATCTAACTATGTTAGTTTATGTTCAACTTTCCATTGAAAAATTAATTCATGCTAAGCATAATGAAAGACTATTATTGGAGACCATCACTGATCCTTACGATTGTACAATCCCTCTCAGGAGATCAAAAGAAGATGTTTTACAAACCATGGATCATCGCAGGTTGACCAGAGGAAGGTGTAGTAGTCACAATGCTCATCGTGTAACTAAAACCATGTTGGGAAGGTGCTACCGCAGAACAATATTGCTATAGGTAGGGAAGAAGTATATAGTAAAAAATCTAGATGTGTTACTAGAGAAGTTAGATCTAATTTTGTTAACCATTGGTTGTTACCAATTGTGAATTTTGATAAATAATATTGAGCATATTGTAACCCATTTGACCTTATATGATTATGTATTCAATTATGTTTATAATGAAGAACTCCAACTTATGTTAATAGATGCTTTTCCTTGTGAAGTTCTATTTAATGCTCGTGTAATATTCATTGGTTGTTCATTGTTAAATAGATGAATATGTTCTTCTATTGACAAGGGAAGAATGCATTGAGTTGTGCTAATTATCTAATATTTTTGGATATTGTTGAATTTTTGGTTCACATGAAGTACCTAGAGAATATGTTTGGTGAACTAATTTGGATATAGTCTATCGAGACTTATTATTACTTTATGAAAATATTTGGTTCCTTTTGTTCAACTTTTATTACTTTCGAATATGCATTTTTTGGTAATAATTAAATAGAAGAATGATCTTCTGGTTTTTTTACATTAGATCCACAATTGGTACTAGCAAGGCAGTAATAGGAGCTTGCTTACCTTTACTATGATATCATCTCTACCATAAAAATTGAGCTTGAAAATTTCATGGTCGGGTGAACCCTTTAATAAAAAAATCATCCTTAATCATCCTATTGAGGATAATTTCAATGAAGGTTTAAAATAGAAATTTTCTTAAGAAACCTTATGCATTTTGAGTCTTCTTAGGAAGGAATTTAATCTTTCCATAATTAATTAAGAATCAATAGATCCATGTTGGGATGGACTAGTGGCTTGGCTAATGACATTGATGCTTAGTATTCCTACACTAAAGGACTTGTGTAGAGAGTAAGGAGTGGCACATTTCATTTTTAACCATGAACTAAAAGAAAGTGTAATGAGTTAGAAGTATAGCTTCTCCTTCCAAAATATCAAAAAATAAGTCCCATATAGCTTGCATAGAATACAATAATAAGTTGGTTGAAAAAGGATCTGCATCTAGTGCCCCCTCATAGATATACTTGTGGAGAATATATATGGGCGTAGTACTCATTCACAGATATATTTATGCAGAAGTAGATATGGGTGCACTCAAGGCCATGTCGTGAATCCTATATGAGAACTATCTAGGGTTGACAGAGCTCTTGCAAAATACTGCATGAGACTTATCCAAGAAAACTAGTGAGTTAAGGACTTATATATATAAAAAAAGCATAGTTGGTTATGGAGAAAATTTATGTTATGATAGTTCAGATATTTTGCTTTAATAACATGGGTCCAATAAATGCTATTTTGAATGATAAACCTCCAACATTGCTTGGACAATAAGGCTTTGTTCATGGGTTTATTTTTCCTTAACTCAATACCCCCAACACCTTTTTTTGACCACACCCAGTCCTAGGAAATGAGGTGAAATCATTTTTTGACTTCAGTACCTACCCATAAAAAATATCTTTGGAACTTTTCCAATTCTTTTAGCAATTTTAACAATAATTATCTAAGAATATTTCAATTTTAATAATGTGAGAATAATAAAGTACATAGAATTGAACCATAGTCGTATCTTGAACTTCAAGCGGGTCTTTGATATGCTAACTCTACTATACTAATAAAAGTATAGTATTGTAACATAATTTAGTGGCATCTAGGTTCGTTGGTGATAAACAATTGCTATGAATTTGAAGGAATCTAAATAAGGTCAAATCATATCATTTTGTAATCAATATTTATTATTGATAAGTATTGTAATGTAAATTTTGAATATACAAGTTTTTAAATTTTATTATAATAATGTTATTTATATTTATGTCAATGTTTATATTGATAGGATCACTAGCACAACATTAAAGGCCTCATATGGGTTAAATTAAACTATTTTACAATAAATATTGTTGATATATAGGTATTTAAATGTAGATTTTAAGCATATAACTTATTATTATTATTATTATTATTATAGTTATGTGTTTTCATTAAATGGTTGTTAAAGATATGTTTGAATGCAAAATAAAGATCTTATGCAAGTGTAAATTTTTTTATAACATGTAAAAATTATTAATCATATTCTTAGAAAGAAAAAATATATCATTTATAATGGTTTGTCAATTTCCACCATTGTACAATACTCATTCCTTGATGAAGTTGAGCACATTTATAAGAAGTGAAAAAAAAAGATAAAAGACAAACTACTAACATAAAACAACTGAAATGTGTTACAATACCATGGTTTTTCCCATAAAAGAATGCACATATTAAATTTGTATGATGTATTGATATATGAATTATATATAAATAATTGTATTTAAGTACATATATAAATTAACAATATTTATTAATAATAAAAAATATAGATGGATCTATCTTGAATCATTTTCCCTTGTTCAATGTTTATTTTCTTGCACTTGTTAACCCTATCCTAGGAGCCCTTGTGCTTGGTATTTTTTTCATCATAGTTTTTACTCTCTAGTTCCTTCCTTTAAGTGTACAATGCATCCCAAGACATAAAACAATAGTCATATTTTTCTTCTCATGTCATTGGAAATATGCAACATTTTGGTGTGCAACCTATATTTCAATTTTAATTGTAAAAATAATATAACAGGATTTGATAATTTAACAAAATTATTTAAAATATTTAATATTGTTATAAAATTATTGAAATTTAAAAATTCAACATAATATCAAATGGGATTAGGTCAACCAATTAGATTCCTCAACTTTTAAATAGGAGACAAAGGTTCAAATCTTGCCAAATGATACATACATCATTTTGTTTTTTGGTTAGTGTGAGAAATCCCTATGAGGTTGGGCATATCCATCCCACCATGACCTCTCATAAGGGAAAGAGTTGAGCTTATCAATAATTAACTTAACACACATTCACAAATACACATGCACACACACACATCATGATTTGAACTTTGGACCTCCCAGAGAAGAACCAAAGCCTGAACCATTGTGTTGTCCCTTCGGGACACTATACGTGTATCATTGTCAAGATTGTTCTCATACCACCCTATGGTCATGATGTAATTTAGGTGGGTCTAATTTCAATCTCATTTAACCCATTCAAATGAAAAAATTCAACATAATAATTAAATAGTATGAATAATGCTTAATATTAGAAAAATATAAACATAAATATTGCTTATATTAAAATTATATTTTTCCTACATATGATAAGGTTGGCATGCATTTTTTATTAGATATAGAAAGAGTTTTGAAAGGTTACCTAAACCTTTTACAATAGGAGAATCCTTGCAAAACATGGCCTAAGACCAACAATACAAGGACAAGAATATCTATAAAGCATTACAACTTAACACCCATCACCAAGTGAACTAGATATAATTTGATACAAGAAAAAAAATAGAATAGCATTGTTGAGCCCCCTACCAACAAACACTCCCACATGGTTGTGCCACAAAAAATTTCTTCATCAATAGTAAAATCTTACAAACCATCAAGAAGCATGCATCACTAAATCCAATTGAAGAAGACCTTTAGAAAAATTATCTCTCCAAATAGATAGATCATTGAGGCTTATACCCAGGTTTTCTATAAAGTCGGTATGGTAGTTTCCTTCCCTAAATATATGCTTTATCTCCCTATCCTCTCTAACTTAAATAATCCACCTAGATTTCATAATCACAACATCAATGTTCCAATCAAGGACTAAATCACCTTTGACTAAGTTTATAATATAAAGCGTGTCTCCTTCAATGTAAAGTTTTTGGTACCCTATCTTCTCCACAAGCAAGATACCTTGATAAAGGACTCTGGACTCTACAACATGGCAAGTCTAGATATCTAATAATTTTGTATACACCACTATAAGTCAACCTATTTCATCCCTAAGCATCCCACCAATACCAACATTACTGGGATTACCCTTTGAATATCTATCAAAGTTCAGTTTAAACTAGCTTGGAGAAGGAGGTTCCCACATAACAAGGGCCTGAGGATTAGGACCAGGAATACTATCAACCCTATTGCTACGTTGAAATACAATTTTTCTTTCAAGATTAACCTCATCAAATCTACCCTCATCTAAAGCTAGAGAGGACACATTCTCTAGAATGGAATCCAAGGTTTTGGTGTAAATAGATGTAGGATCTATTTTAAAGTTTATAAAAATTCTACTATTTCTTTCCTTCCACACCCACCAA
Source organism: Wollemia nobilis (assembly GCA_028583015.1). NCBI lineage: Eukaryota > Viridiplantae > Streptophyta > Pinopsida > Araucariales > Araucariaceae > Wollemia > Wollemia nobilis. Next base: position 2,473,552 of record JAQPPZ010001808.1, read on the forward strand.
AAAATATACAACAAAAAGACATTTCAAAAACATTTCAACCTTGGAGAGTGAAAATGATATGACCATTGAGCGTAAACATCAACAAATGAATTTGTCACCACCCAACTCAATCCCAAAAAATTTAAAACAAAGTTAAGAAATTTCATAGAGAAAGAACATTGAAAGAATAGATGGCTTGTCTATTTCTCATTAGCACCACAAAGGTAAAATTTTTTTGACATCAACCAAAATCCTTTTTAAGATTTTGAATGGTCAAAATATTATTCTGAATTACCAACCAAAAAATATATTCACCTTTGGTATTAGACCCTTAAGCTATACTTTGAAAGGTAGGACTCATGGAGGAGTCCTAATAGCCAGCAGATTGTAGGTAAACTAGACCAAAAAAAATCTATTAATTTACCCTATCCAAAAGATCCCATCCTCTTTATTTTTCAATTTAATGACCTAAAGCTTCAACTTATTAGCAATTAGAATCCAAGCTTCAAGTTTAGCATTGTTGATAATAAACTGGTATGGTGATTTCCAATCCTTCATCTCATTAACCGCATCTATAAAGTAAGCCACCTTAGACCCAAAGACCAATCTAGTCCTAGGATCCAAACATGCCATATTTGGAATTTTTTAGCAAGTAATATTTTATTAGATTTATTACATTAAAATCATATTTAAAATAATGTGCACGTAGGCGCTAGAGTGGTTAGGCAACCACCCGGTTGGTTCCTAAACCACCATTGTAACCTATTTAAGCATATGAGAAATTCAAGAAACATTGCTTCGTAATTCACAATATGGTACCAGAGCCAAGTCACGGGGACAAGCAAGCAAGGCGGTTAAAACAACTATTTTTCATAGCCCAAGAAAGCTCGACGTGAGGCCAGGTGAAGCGGACAAGCAAGACTACACACTGAGCAGCGAACGAACCAGACTGAATGTTGGACGATGAACAAGCAAGACTACACACTGGGCAATGGATGAACTAGAGTGAAGCAAACAATAAAGGACATAACACTACATGAAAAATGAGGCTACGCACATGGGAGGCTAGAGAACACAGTCCGAGGTAAAACGAGGGTGAACCGGGGAGCGGTCGCCCGAAGGCAACCGAGTGCATAGGTGGCACTCATGCCATTTATACCCACACACTGCTCTCACATAGCAGATGTGGGATATTTTTTTCCTTTCATAAAGCCGAAATAGCTTCTTTAAACAGTGCTTTCATTGTTCATTGCATTGAGCATTGTGGCTCACGTGGTCCATGGTAAGCTTTGTGCAACCAAGGTCACAGGTTTGATTCACTTGGTTGCTAGTTGATGCCCTCGGGGCATTTTTTTATGGTCAGGAAGTGATCTGACGCCCAAAGAGGTGTGGTGACACCCAAAGAGTATTTTTTGACGCCCGGAGAGGCATGATGATGCCCTTGACGGCCTAAAAAGATATTGTTAAACACATTTTGGGGCATCAGAAGGATACTTGAGCAAAGCAATTCTTTTTAGGTATTCTTTTATACCTACTCTCCTTTCCATTCAAGTTTTATTTGGAGAGATAAGTAGTTGTTCATTGGAATTCATTTTTTTTCCTCACTTTCTTTATTTTGCACTCCTTACTTGCACGATTATAAGACAAAGGGGGGAATACAAAATTTGGAACCTAAGATTGTAAAACAAAGGAGGAGACATAAAATATCAAAGGTGCATTTTCGATTTTACTCGACACCTTCATTGGCAAATTAGGTGCATTTTCGGTTGCATCCGACACCTAAGTGATAAGAATTTTGTGGGCATGCTTGTTTGATTATTGCATTTTTTTTGCAATTATAAGTCATAAAATCAAGCATACACTAAAAACCCCAAATATTTCACAAATTTGTGTAAATCATTGCACAGGTTTAAAACCAACATTCACTTGATATTCTCTCATAAATCAACTAATTCACTCTTATTTGTTTTGGCTTAATTTCCTCCAACTGATTATTCCTCTTCAAGAAGATTTTTAGGTAGGTGCCATTACAATATTTGTTTGAGTGAATTTTTACCCCAATCGCTCTTGTGTTTAGGCATAAATCCTGACAAACGTTCTGAAATCCAAAGTGTTTAGGGGAAGTTACGCCCCATGCATGAGGATTGATGACTTTCTAAGGTAGGTGCCATAAACAAGGTGATTCCTTTTCCATACCGCCTATGTTCCACGTATCGTTCTGATCTCTAAAATACCTACAGTATCCCTCACGTAAGGGTGGGTATTTTTTTGACACAGTTAGGTATAACGACATGGCAAAGGTATATAGAAAAGGGGACCATTTGGTGCAATAAGGAACCCTCACAATGGCTACTGTTCACAAGTATCTCTCAGATTCACAGTTGCTAAAAGGGCTGAATTTTGTTCCATGGAAGACAAATATGCGAGCAATTCTTCAGGTAGAAGATTTATGGGATGTAGTGAATGGCACTACAAAACGTCCCCTCACAGCAGGGGCAGATCAAGATGCATTTGATAAGAAGGACAAGAAGGGCCTTATGTTTCTTTTGCTTGCAACCACAGATGAGGTCCAACCTCATATTTGTGATTCTAAGACCAGTAATGATGCTTGGGTTGCATTGACTATTGTGTACAAAGGAAAGAATACATCCACTATACTTCAACTTCAAACTCAACTTCACACTCTCAGTATGAATTCTGGAGAAACTGTTGATATTTTTCTTTGCAGAGTGGCATAATTGAAAGCCAAACTCAATGCTATGGGGAAACCAGTGGATGATGATGTCTTGAATTCTATAATTTTGAGAGCACTACCATATTCTTACAAGATGTTGATCACTTCCCTCAACGTTTCTGGTAGAACAGTGTCTTTTGTAGAGTTAGTAAATTTGCTTCAAACTGAAGAAGCAAATCAGGTTCAAAAAGATGATGAGCCTGATAATGCCCTTTCCACCCAGCAGAAGGGTAAGCAACAAGGGTAGTTCCAAAGGGGAGGATCCTCTTCCAAGGGAAAAGGGAAGCCAAATCTACAAAGGGATAAATATTGCAAGATTTGTGACATGAACAACCATGACACCAACAGGTGTTGGTTCAAGAACAAACAACAAAATGACAACTCACAAAAAAAGAAAGGACACGAGAAGCAAAAGAATAAAAAGAAACATACACAACCTAAGGGGCATGTTGCGAAGGGCTTCAGGAGGAAAGCTGCTTTGCTAGAATTTTTTTGAGACCTATCTGGTGGGCTCTGCAGGGATGGCAACAGTTTTTGGAGGAGGTATGAACAACTGGAGGAATGTAGTGATGGCATCAGGTCCGTCATAGAGCGTGCATGCTAGGGCTGGTATTTCTTTTAAAAATGATTGGAAGGAACAGGATTTCCCATTGCATGCCAGGAATTGCTTGTTAAAGAACAATGGATGTTTGGAACGATGTGAAGCCAGGCCGGTTCTAGTGGTTCAACCAGACTCGATGGCAGAATATGTGGAGTATTTAACCAAACATGCGCTTATTGGTAAATTTATGGGTGTCCAAATTTCTCTTCCCTTTGTGGAGGCTTGGGTTAGGAAGACTTGGAACCCTGAAGGTGATGTGGAGGTGATGTTGAGTGTAAACAACTATTTTATGGTGGTTTTTTCTTGTCTTGCGGATCGTAACAAAGCATTTGAATGAGGTCCCTATTTCTGTAACCAAGCGGGACTCTTTCTTAAACCCTGGCATGTGGGTTTCAACCCATCAGAGGAGTGGTCATCACGGGTTTCGATGTGGGTTCGACTTTCGTGGCTCCCATTGGAATTTTGGAGAAATGACATCTTGCATATGATTGCCCTTCTACTTGGGAAGTCGGTTGGGCTATCACGATAGATGCTGGATAAATAGGTAATCTCTATTGCCCGTATCTGTGTTGAAATTGATTTAAACAATCCTATTCTAGATTCTATTGAAATATAGTTTAGATCAACCACATGGGTTCAAAAACTTGACTATGAAGCTCTTCCATTTCGTTGTCGAATTTGTCATAAATATGGCCACTTACAAAGAAAATGCCCTAAGTTTGTCCTGCCTGTGGCTTCAAATCCTGGGCCCTATCGAGCTGTACAAAATATGGATAAAGGAAAAGCCTCGATAAAGGAGGGGGATCAGGATAAGGAAGGCTTTTTTATGGTAAAACCTCAGAACAAAGGAAGAAAGGCAAAAAGAGACCTTAAGGATAACCAACCATATGCTCAGCTCAACCATTTTGAAATTCTAGAGAATCTTGATTAGTGCATGGAGATACCTGAAACATCGCTACCTGTTATAGATATAATAGGACCAAATCAGTTGTCTCTTCATGAGGTGGAACTAAGGGAACCAGATATAGGGGGTTTAAATGAAGAACATAGGGCTTTGGTTCCGAGTATAGGTGATATGGTTGGCCCTAGCACTGGAAGTGAAGTTATCTTAGAAAATGGCACAGATTTAGATATGCCCTCTCCTACCCGAGCACCGATGCGATCATCCATGGATCGTAAAACTCCTACGATGCTTGGATTGCAGCATAAAATAATTAAAAAAATGCTTCAGATAAGAATATGAAGGTGGGTCGGAAGAAAGACCAGGATAAAATTAAGTTAATGGGGGAGACTTTGGTAGAGTCAGGTTTGGTGAGAACATTGGACTCCCATTTTTATAACCCCCAAAAATGATTATACTTTCATTGAATGTAAGGGTGTTGAACAACATCCCCAGACAAAAATCTATTCATGATTTGATTCGTGTTCATTATTCGGATGTGGTTTTTATTCAAGAGACTAAATTAGCTATTGATATTTTGTTCAATATTGTTCCCAAGTTGTGGAGAAAGGGGCAATGTCAGGGTATTGGTTCATGTGGATATGCTGGTGACCTTGCTTGTTTATGGGATCCAGTTAAGATCTCTCCTCTTACCTGGATTTCCAGTAGGTGGTCTATTTTGATGATCGAGCATGATAATGAATCTGGTGAGACCATCCTACTTACAAACGTGTATGCTCCTATTGATTACAATGGTAAAGTGAATTTATGGGAGCACATTGTCTTTGTGAGAAGTCTGGCTCCCCTGTACCCATGGATTTTGGTTGGAGACTTCAATTCTATCACTTGTCTGGAGGAAAAATATGGTGGGATTGATCGTCTTGAGCCTTTTTCTTCTGTCTTCAATGCTCATATCCGGGCCTTGAACTTGGTTGACATCAAGCCGGATAATGGGATATTTACCTAGCTGTAGACACCAAAATCCAGCCACTTGCAAGTCATCTATACCTTCCTGTCAGCCACGTGTCGGTCATCCACCTTCCCGCCATTATTTGGCCCAAATCCACACTTTCCCACCATTATTTGGCCCAATTTCACCTTTCCTGCCATTTTTCATCCCCAAATTTATTTAAATTAATATTTATATATATATTTTAATATTTTAATATTTTAATATATATTTAAATAATAGTTTAAGTGATCTAATCTGAGCCGTCCATCCTTCATTTAATCTCATCCGTCCACCCATATTAATCCATTCCACAACCCAGATTTATTCTCTACCCTTGGATCCACTTTAATCTTAGCCACACGTTCAAAGTGTCGTTAAAACCCTAAAGTGTGCCCTAAGAGTAGATTATAAATTGAGTCACCTTGATGGCTCAAACCCTATGTCTTTTGCTACTTCTATCTCCTATGCGCTATCTCTAATTCTAATTCTTCTACTGCTATCTCCTCTATCTCTCTTTTGCTACCCTTTTGCCGCATCCATCGCCGCTTTCGTCACCGTTTTTGTCGCCATCTCTTATGCAGCATTCTGCAGAATCCCCCATTTTTGTCGCAAGTGCCCATGGGCGTTTACCCCTTTACCAAGTGCCCACAGGCATTTACCAAGTGCCCACGGGAGTTTACCAAGTGCCCGCGGGCATTTACCCACAGCCACAGACTCAGACCGGCGTCTGAAACCTTAATCCAGAAGCACGCGGGCGTTCAACGAGTGCACCAGGGTGCCTTCTGCAGCCGATTTGACAGCCACATTACTTCCGGTGTCGCCCGGTCTAGTCACGTTAACAGAGAACAGGTATAAATTAGTTTAAAGCAAGTAACTTCTTTTATTTTATTGATCTGTTATTGAATTCCTGCATTTCATTTTTCTAGGGTTTTAGATTGTTTCCGAGGGCTCACACAGTGGAGCCCTCTTATTAATTTCTAACTTCTTGATAGTGTTAATGTGTGTAGGTTTTTGACAGCAGATCCGGTTTATTGATGGCAGCTGATTAAGCTAGAGTGGTCCAAGCAAGGGATACAACAAAGCCCACTCACTCTGTTGGGATTGAAGATACATTCTTCGGAGATGCCACCATTTGTGCCAGCTGATTAATAGAAGAACTAGTTCTATGATTCTGGAGGGTAGAGGATCTGATCATTGGCCTATCAAACTCTCTGCTCTGGAGTTAGGGCTAAAAAAGAATCCCTCATTTAAGTTTCAACTTATGTGGCTGCAAGATCCTAAGCTTCATGATTTCATGTGAGGCTGGTGGACTAATGGCAAACCTCCTCATGGCACCACTATGTACTCCTTTATGAAGTGACTTCAATTTGTTAAGCATAAATTCAAGAGATGGAATAGACTAAATTTTGGGAACCTTTCCTTGGCTAAGCTGGCAGCTCTTAGGAGGGTGGAAGAAGCCTAAAGGAAGATTAGAGATTAGGGACTCACAGAGGAGCTTCTTGTTGAGGAATCTGAGGCTGTAAAAGACCTTGTTGAATGGGAACTGAGGGAAGAAATTTTTTGGAAACAAAAAGCTCGAGTAGATTGGCTTCAGGAAGGGGATAGGAACACAACCTTCTTTTATAACTTTGTTAAGGCTCGTCGTAATGGTAACTCGATTACCTCTCTTGTTAATTCTCGGGGTGCCTCGCTTTCTTCTTTCGGGGATATTTCAGAAGAGACTAAGAGGTATTTTTCCTCTCTCTTCAAGGAGGATGCCCTCTCAGATGATGAGGAAGAAAAAATTATTCTAAACTGTATTCCCTTGATTGTTTCTAGAGAGATGAATGAGCACTTGATGGGTCCAATTTCCCTTGAGGAGCTAAAAAGTGTTGTATTCAAGATGAAAAAGGGGAAAGCCCCGGGTCCGGATGGATTCCCGATTGATTTTTATCAAGATTTTTGGGAGTTAATCAAATTTGACCTTTTGGAGGTGGTCCGTGAGTCCCAAAAGAACAAACAGATGCTAAGGGCCCTAAATGCTACCTTTGTGGTGCTTATTCCCAAGAAAGAGGGAGCGAATTCCCTGGATATGTTCAGGCCTATTGCTCTCTGTAATGTTGTATATAAGATCATCACAAAAATTATTACTGAGAGGCTGAAGATATGGTTGAGAAAAATCATCTTTGAGGAGTAAGGTCGGTTTGTTGCTGGCCGACAAATCATGGATGGGGTTGTTATTGCTACAGAAGCTATTCACTCAATGGAAACTTCTAAGGAGAAAACTATGTTCATTAAGTTGGACATGGCAAAAGCCTATGATAGAGTTAGATGGTCCTTTCTTCAAAAAATTCTTGCTGATTTTGGCTTTGAGGAGGAATGGATTAGATGGGTGATGAGCTGTATTTCTTCTTCCTCATTCTCTATTCTTGTTAATAACGAGACATCAGAGCTGTTTGAGGCCTCAAGGGGATTGAGGCAAGGAGATCCTCTATCTCCTTATTTTTTTATCATTATGGCAGAAGGGTTGGGCATATTACTCAAGTCTCAGGTCAGGCATGGTCTCATTTAGGGGTGGAAGTGGGATAATAGTTTGCCACATCTTTCCCACCTTCAATTTGTTGATGATACTACTTTTTTGGGAGTTGCCACTATCAAGGAAGCTGGAAACATTAGACAGTCTCTTGACATATATCTTGGTGCTTCTGGACAGGTGATTAATGAGGACAAGTCCTTTATTTTCTTCTTCAATACCCCCCCTCTTATTCAAGCCAGGATTGCTCGCATTCTAAGATTCCAGGTCGAGACTCCCCCCTTCATTTATCTTGGGATCTTGATTTCATCTCATCCTCTGCCTAGATCTTCTTGGAAGTCTATACTTGATAATTTTAGAAGGAAGGTAAATCACTAGACTGTCAGATGGCTATCCTCTATAGGTAGAGTATTGCTTTTAAAATATGTTATTCAAGCTTTACCCATTTACAGATGTTTTGTGCAAACAACTCATTCTCCTTTCATCAAGGACATGGATGCTTTTTCAAGACATTTTTTGTGGTCTAGCAAACTTGATCAATCTAAATGGAGTTTGGTTAGATGGGATTCCATTTGTATGCTAGTTCAAGAGGGAGGCCTTGGGTTGTGACAGGAAAATATTTCTAGGCAGGCTTTGGCTGCGAAACTTTATTGGAGATGGTGTACCTCTCAAGATCATATTTGGGCTAAAATATTATCTTATAAATACTTGAGAGGTATTTCTGAGGCAGATATCCCTAGAGCCAGTTTGGTTGGGAAAGGTTCTATTATCTGGGACACTCTGAAAAGAGGAGCTAATTTAATTAAGCAGGGTTTGTTCTAGATTTGAAATCGGGGATCAGATGTTCTTTTTTGGGAGGATTCTTGGGATGGCCACCCTCCTATATTGACTCAATATCCCGGGTTACATTCCCTAAGCATTTGTTTCTTGGAAGCGGGCTGGTCTCATGTGGAGGACTTTAAAAAAATCTAGTATTTTGGAAATATGGAGATGTACAGATGGAAAGATCCGCATGAATGGCCCCAAGGGGGATTGGTCGAGGATAGAGATGTGCTGGATCTTATTCTTGCAGGGAGGTACTATTATTCATTTAGGGACAAAGACATTCTATCTTGGAACCCTAATCCCAAGGGAACCTACTCTGTAGCCCATGGTTATCCAGTTCTTGATAAGAAAAAGTTCGGAAGTCTCCCTGTCACATGGTGGAAAAAGGTGTGGAATAGATTTTCTTGGCCAAAATGTAACTTTTTTCTCTGGCTGGTAGCTCGTAATAAATACCTCACTTGGGATAACATGAGGAAGAGGGGATTTCAGGGTCCTTCTTTATGTGTCCTTTGTGGTAAGAATGAGGATGACTCTTCTCATTTATTTTTCCAATGCTCCCTTGTCAGAGACATTTGGCACTATTGGTGGAGTTCCTGGAACCATCCTTGTTTTCATGTGCTCTCCTTTGTGGAGTTTTGGAGTAGTCTAGGCAAACCTCCAGCCAAGGCCTCCTTCCTCCAAGTGGCTTGGAATTTGGGCCCTTCCTGCATCATCTAGCAGATTTGGCTTGAACAAAATTGTCGCATTTTTGAGGGAAGTCATTTGGCTGTTCAACAGATCTAGCAAAGGATCCTGTGTATGGTTCAAGAAACTATCCATAGTAAATGTGATGTGGACCCCCATTTGGACTCTAGGGAGGAGAAGGTACGACAGGCCCTTGGTTTTTTTGGGGTTGGTGTGAATTCTTCTAGCCCTAGTAGGATTCCTCAACTTAGCAAGAAGGTTAGGAGAGAGGGTAGATGGAGACTGCCCCCTAGAGGAGTTTTAAAAATTAATACTGATGGGTCGTCCAGGGGCAATCCTGGACATGCTAGAATTGGTGGTGTTGGGAGAGATTCTGCTAGCGTGGTTAGTTTTTTATTTTCTATTTATAAAGGTGTTCACTACAACAATATTATGGAAGCTCTGGTGATACTTGAGGTCTTGCAAAGGGGGTTTTCTCTTGGCTGGCACAGGATTCTTTGCGAGTCTGACTCTCAAATTTTGGTTAATCTTTTAAAAAAAAAAAAAGTGGAAAATGTTAATTGGCAGTTGGCCTCTGTGACCTTTTAGATTCTCAGAATGAGTGAAGAGTTTGAATTTATATCCTTTGTGCACATTCCAAGGGAATGGAATCGGGTTGTTGATTACCTGGACAAAAGGGATTTTGAGCTATTGGATACTCAGAGTATTGATAACTGGGAGAGTCTCCCATCTGTCTCAACACCTACGGGAGTTGATCCATAAGGATGTTCAGACTTAATGTGTTTTGTTTTTTTTGGTTTTCTTTGGGAGTTGACCTTGTCTGGTGATTTAGCCTGTCTTGTTGCTTATTTGAGTCTTGGGTGGGGGCTCAGATGTACTTTGTAATCCAAAATTTTTATCAATAAATTTTTACCCCTTTATTTAAAAAAAAAGGGGCATGTTGCTTATGCTGACTCCAACTCAGATGCCTCTGAATCCGATTCAGATTTTGATTCTGAAAGAGCACACAAGGTGCTCATGACCCATACGTCATCTTCCCAGATCGATGTTGTATGGTACATTGATTTCGGAGCTAGTAAACACATGACTGGGGACAAATCATGGTTTGAGACCTTCGAAGAGAAAGAAGGTAAGCCAGTCACTATTGCTGACAATCAAGTTTATCAAGTGAAAGGTGAAGGAGATGTTACAGTCACTCTCCCTGATGGTCAATGTAAGATAGAGAAAGTTCTCTATGTTCCTGGTTTAGCCAACAATCTTCTATCTGTTCCTCAGATGTTAGATAGAAATATGGATGTGATCTTCAAAGTTGCAAAAGGCAAGAAGAGATGTTTTATCAGTCACAAGGGTAAACATGTTGCAACTGGATCATACAAACATGGGTTGTTCATCTTGGATGCCATTTCCACACCTCATGTTGCCTTGGCAGCAACTACAAAAGAGGCTACTTCTCTATGGCATAAGAGATATGGGCATCTCAGTTCTGGGTATCTACTCGAATTGAGCAAATACGACATGGTGAGAGGACTCCCTCACCTCTCATCCACCCTGCCAGTATGCTCAGATTGTTTAGCAGGGAAGCAACACCGAGTTCCATTCGAGACAAGTTCTTCTCACTCTAAGAAACCTTTGGAGTTAATACACGTAGATCTGTGCGGTCCATTCCCAACCAGCCATGGTGGAAAGAAATATTTTTAGTTGTTTTTTGATGACTACTCCCAAAAAATATGGGTTTTCTTTCTTGCACTGAAGTCAGAAGCTCTCCTCTACTTTCGTCAATTCAAGAAACAAGTTGAGAAGGAAACAGGTTGTTTCATACAAACCCTCCGCTCAGATCGAGGGGGGAATACACTTTCAAGGATTTTTCATCATTTTTGGAAGAACATGGGATTAAGAGGCAACTAACTACTGCATATACACCCCAACAAAATGGAGTTGCAGAAAGGAGAAATCGCTCCATAGTGGAAATGGTTCGGTGTATGATAAAGGGAGCAAATCTAGAAAAACAATACTGGGCAGAGGTAGTGAACACAACATCTTACCTTCTAAATAGAGCACCCACAAGGGCTCTATAGGGAAAAACTCCACAAGAAGCTTGGAGTGGTAAGAAACCCTCCATATCTCATCTAAAGGTTTTTGGATGCAAAGCTTTCATGCATATCCCAAAATAGAAAAGAAGGAAGCTAGATGAGAAAACTTTGAAATGTATCTTTCTTGGCTATGATGAGTACTCAAAAGGATATCGATTGATTGATCCTATAACCAAGAAAACACATATAAGTAGAGATGTGGTATTTGATGAAACTTTCACATCAAATAACACATTTGTATACCTTGAGGAAGATGAGCCTAAGAAAGAAATAGTATCTCCTCAGAACAAGATTCCTAAGTGGTATACCAGTACATTGAGAGATTCAAAACTGACAACACTTCCAGATCTAACTCTAGATCGACCTTGTACTCGCAGCATGACTCAACAGAAAAGAGAAGAAGAAGAGACATCAATTGCAGATGTTGATGATCTTTGTCAACAATTTGATGAATTATCTGTCGATGCAGAAGATGATAAGGATATGAATGTGGAAGATGAAAGGGTTTATCTGACAACACTAGATGAAAATGAACCCACAACAGTTTTAGATGCACTTAGTAAAACTCAATGGAAAGCTGCTATGGAAGCAGAACATACATCTCTTATGAGGAATCAAACTTGGAAGCTAGTAAATCTGCCTTCAGGAAAGAAACCCATTGGTTGCAAATGGGTATTCAAAGTGAAATATAAGGCAGATGGTGCTATAGATAAACATAAATCCCGACTTGTTGCAAAGGGCTATGCACAAAAAGAAGGCATAGATTATGAAGAGACTTTTGCCCCTACTGCAAAAATGACCACCATTCGAGTACTATGTGCCATGGCAGCTCAGTTTGGGTGGAAGTTACATCAGATGGATGTAAAGAGTGCTTTCTTAAATGGTGACCTACAGGAAGAAGTGTATATGGTCCAACCTGAAGGTTTTGTGATTAAAGGACAGGAACAAAAAGTTTGTAAGTTAATCAAATCCCTATATGGACTAAAACAAGCTCCTAGAGCTTGGTACATCAAAATTGATAGTCACCTAGTGCAACATGGTTTCAGAAGAAGTCCTTCAGATGCAAATCTATATATAAAGAACAATGGTTCTAATATAGTAATTTTAGTACTATATGTAGATGATCTGATCATAACAGGCAGTTCAGAGAGTATGGTAGAAACAGTGAAAAATGATCTAAATACATCTTTTGAAATGACAGATCTTGGACTTCTACACTATTGTCTTGGTTTAGAAGTAACTCAATAGGAACATTGTATACGAGTTACCCAAAATAAATATGCCAAGATATTGATCGATAAATATCGAATGACTGACTGTAAGCCTAAAGCTACACCAATGGAAGCAGGACTTAAGTTATCTCGATTCGATCAATCACCATAGGTAGATAGTACTCTCTATCGTCAACTGATCAGGAGTCTCATATACCTCACAAACACCAGGCCAGATCTCAGTTTTGTTGTGGGTTATCTTTCATGATTCATGCAGGATCCTAAAGTTAGCCACTGGAAAGTAGCAAAAATAATTCTTCATTATGTCCGTGGTACAACAGATTTTGGCTTGGAATATAAGAGGAACAACAAATTCTATCTTCAAGGGTACACGGACTCTGATTATGCTGGATCCATAGATGATCGAAAGTCAACTTCAGGATACATTTTTCACCTTGGATCTGGTCCTGTCTCTTGGCATAGCAAGAAGCAACAGGTTGTTGCTATCTCTTCTACTGAGGCAGAATATCGAGCAGCTAGTGGAGCAGTCTATGAGATAATATGGTTACGTCGCATCCTCATGAACATGGGCCTTCCAAAGAATCTTCCTCTTCATCTATTTTGCGACAATCAAGGTGTTATGAATCTTGTCAAAAATCCCATCTTTCATGATCGCACCAAACACATTGACACTAGGTGTCATTTCATTCGGGATGAGGTTCCAAAACATCGTATACAACTCCACTACATTCCCACTGATGAGCAAATAGCAGACATCTTCACCAAAGCACTTGCTCGAGTCAAATTTGAATTGTTTCGCAATGCTATCTGCAGTTGCCATTAATGTAATAAGGGGGGATGTTAGCAAGTAATATTTTATTAGATTTATTACATTAAAAGCATATTTAAAATAATGCGCACGTAGGCACTAGAGTGGTTAGGCAACCACCCGGTTGGTTCCTAAACCACCATTGTAACCTATTTAAGCATATGAGAAATTCAAGAAACATTGCTTCGTAATTCACAATAGAATTTGTGCAAGGGACTAGATCATAAACCAAATATATTTCCGTAAATCAATCTTGAGTCCATCACCCAATCTCCACTTGAAACCTTTGGAGATTAGTGCCCTCTAATTTTGTAAACTAAACCAAAATGTTGAACCATAAGTCAACAAAAGATCAACATGCAAAAAATTATATCTTAAATATTTGGTTAACACAATGTTGACCCAGCTAGTTTTAGTTTGATTTGCCAATGTCCAACCTTGTTTTGCAACCAAAACCTTATTAATCCACCTAATGTTTCTGAGACCCAAGCCACCATATTTTTTATATTTACAAACTTGCTTCAAACTAGCTAAGTGATTTTTTTCTTCTCATTAGACTCGGACCAAAGAAATAAATTTTGAATATGCTCAATATTTGATAAAATTTTAATAGGAATTATAAACATAGATAAGAAGGTTGGAATACCCTAAAGAGAAGACTTTACTAGGGTAGTATTCCTAGCTTGAATGTGGAGGGATCCTTTCCACCCATCCAATTTCCTTAGCAATAAATCCAAAATAGCCTCCCAAAGTAAATCCTAGATCTTACCTTCAAACAAAGGCATTCCAAAGTAAAGATATGGAAGGGAAACCACCTCAAAAGAATATTTTGCTTTTTATATAATTATATTTTCCTCAAATTCACTTTTAAATAACTACAATATTCCTTTTAGAACCTTTACCTGGGGAACTAAGCAAGGAGGGAGAGCATAACATAATCTTCAAGTTGATGATGAGAAAAAGGATCTACTGACAAATCATACTTGATACCTTCCAAAAATGGTTCTAATTTGATAGACCTACCTAGCACTTTTACCACTAAGATATAGAGGTAAGGAAAAAAGGTTTACCCTGGTGAATGCCTCTCAAACTTGAAAAATAACTTGTTGGATACCCATTTATTAAGACAAAAAATTTGGTAGAAGAGATACAATCGTGGACAATTTTTATCCAACTTTGGAAAAAACCAAAATTTCCAAAACCTTTAATAAAATCTCCATTGAAACCTTGTCATAATTCTTGTTCATGTATAATTTGGGGAGGAGACCAAATATACCACTTTTATTAGCTAAATGAATGATTTCATGAACAACTATGATATTGTACAAGATCTATCTCCCTAGCACAAATCCACTTTGGGTTGAATCAATCAAGGTAGGAATAAAATATTTTAATATGTTAACAAAGGCCTTTGTCAAAATTTTATAAAAACGTTACATAAGCTGATGGGTCTAAAGGCACCAAAGTCGTTTACACTAACAATCTTGGGGACTAATGTTATAAAAGTAGAGTTCACTTTGTATGGGATATAATTTGTGGTTTAGACCTCTCGAAGGACATCAATAATATCCTTCTCCACAATATGCCAATACATCTAAAAAAGAGGGGGGGGAACCATTAGGACCCAAAGCCTTCATTCCTTAAATCATAAATATAGCAACTCTAATTTCCTCATCACTAAAGGGAGTGTTGTCAATAAATTTTGACACACTTCAAAATTTCTAATTCTTATTAAAATATCCTAATAATCCTAACAACATGAAACTCACCCTCAAATACCCTTGCCTTGATATTTGTGCCAAAAAATAGGAAAATAACTTAATTTCCCCTTTTAAGATAAATTTGGATAATCTTGACAAATTCAAGCACATCCAATAAAATTGAATGTGTCCATATTTTTCCAACTCCCACATGCACCTAATTTAGGCACCTAGTTGGATTTTGAACCTAATCTGGGCATCGCCAAATTCTTGATAATTGTGGATGGTCTGCTAAAATCGGATGGATCTGGATTTGTCTAAATGGAGCCAAAACCTAATTTGGATTGACAACCCAGCCTAATCTCACCAATCTACCTGATTATTTGAACTATAGCAACCATTAAAACCCCAGCCTCACATTAAACAGTTTTAATAGTGATATTTAAAGAAATTTTTGGATTAAAGGAGACTTTTGAAGCTTTTTTATAGGTTGTAGTGAAGAGCTTTGTCATTTTATCATCATTCAAGGAGCACACAAACATGAATATATTTTCAACATATTCCGATCTTATTTATACTTGGTTTTTATTTGAGTTTTTGCATCATTTATACAAATTTGGATGCATCCAAATTTATCATTGTGCATATGATTTTATTCTTTGTTTTTGCGAAAATAGTTGTTGGATCGAAATCATACACAGTGTCTGAAATCATACATTGCATCTGAATGCATACCAATGGCCTATTGGGAGTAAAATTCTGATTGTGATATCATTAATCATATTTTATTTGCATTACATTCTATTTATTAGTCTAGTATTTTACTGCATCTTATTGTTAACATTAGATTTTCTACATTTAGAATCACATGTTTCATGTTCAAATAATTAATCTTTTATTTTATTTATGGTTGGCTAAAATAACTGAGGGGATTTGACTATCATAGACCATGATCTACTATGGCCTATGCAAATGCTCCATCCCTAATTTCAAAATCTAGTGTTCTGTTGTGCAATTACAAGTTTTTAATAGATTCGTACACATTTGAATTCATCATGTTTGCGTTCGAATTCATTTTGTAAGCCTAAATGCATCCCAAAGAAAACATCCAGATCAGGTAAGGACTTAAAATTATTTCTTGGTATCTAGATTTATATTTTTCTATCTCATAAGCATCTATCTTAATCAAAATAAAAGAAAATGTTTTAAAAAACATAGGTTTTATTACATCTCTTAATACGCAAAACATAAAAATACAAAAATAAAACATGTTGACATAAATAAAACCTTTGCATATTAGTAAAACTTTGTAAATATTTCTAGATATCTTTGTATGCTTTATATTCATTTAAAATTGAATTGCATATAGCTAGGTAGAAATTGCATTTCGACCAAACCCTAGGTGTATGCTTTCAAAACAAATAAAATAAAAACACATCAAACTACTACCTCACCTAGGCGTGGAAACCGCCATAGCAAGTGTTTCTTGGTGAACCCACCCAATTCGTTGATAAACACCAAGGAGAGCGCAACTCAAGTGCTTCTCATCTGACATGTAGGTCCTTCATTTTCCCTTCCCATTTCAGGTGTGGATCCATTAGCCTGGGAGAAAGGGGTGCAATAATTTTGGACCTACATTCTTTGGTGAGCTTGATGTGAAAATAAACATAAAAAAAAAACTTGAA
Source organism: Wollemia nobilis (assembly GCA_028583015.1). NCBI lineage: Eukaryota > Viridiplantae > Streptophyta > Pinopsida > Araucariales > Araucariaceae > Wollemia > Wollemia nobilis. The sequence continues at coordinate 2,490,294 of JAQPPZ010001808.1, forward strand.
TAAATTTTTATTCGTCACAGCATAACACCCCTTTTTGCTACATCTTTATTTAATGCATTTATTGTTCATAAATGCACTAAAGTGGGAGCAAAATGTAGCTGCTAAATTTTGACATACTTCAAAAATATTTATTCTTATTAAAACATCCTAATCATCCTAATAACATGAAACTCACCCTCAAATACCTCTACCTTGATATTCATAACAAAAAATGGAAAAATAACTTAGTTTCCTCCTTTACGATAATTTTGGATAATCTTGATGAATTTAGATGCATTCGATAAAATCAAATGTTTTGAATATGTCCAAATCCCACGTGTGCCTAATTTAGGCATCAAATTAGATTTTGAACCTAATCTGAGTATCGCTAGATTCTCAATCATTTTGGATGATCTGCTAAAATCAGACAGATCTAAATTTATCTAAATGGAGCCAAAATCTAATTTGGCTTAACAACCTAGCCTAATCTCACCAACCTACCCAATTATTTGAACTGTAGAAACCTTTTAAATCCCTAGCCTCACATTAAATAGTTTGGATGGTAATATTTGCAAAAAGGCTTTGATTGAAGAAGGAGACTTTTGGAGCTTTTTTACAGGTTGAAGTGAAGAACTTTGTCATTTGATCACCATTCAAGGAGTGCACAGACATTGAGATATTTTCAACATACATAGATCTAGTTTATACTTAGTTATTATTTGATTTTTTGCATCATTTATACAAATTTGGATACATCTGAATTTATCATTGTGCGTTCAATTTTATTCTCTATTTTTTGCATAACTAGTCATTGGATTATTTTAACTCTAAGCAAAATCATACACAACATCTGAAATCATATATTGCGTCTGAATGCATACTAGTGACCCATTGGGGGTAAAATTATGATTGTTAGATCATTAATTGTATTTTATTTGTATTACATTTTGTTTATCATTCCAATATTTTACTGCATCTTATTGTTATCATTATATTTACTACACTTAGAATCACATGTTTCATGTTCAAATAATTAATATTTCATTTTATTTACAGTTGGATAAAATAATCAAGAGAATTTTATTGTCACAAACCACGATCCACTATGGCCTATGCAGATATCCCATCCCTAATATCAAAATCTAGTGTTATGTTATGCAATTACTAGTTTCTAATAGATTTGTATGCATCTAAATTCATTTAATGAATTTGTACAATCGAATTCATCCTGTTTGCATCTAAATTCATCTTGTAAACCTGAATGCATCCCAAAGCAAACATCCATATCAGGTAAGGACTTAAATTTATTTCTTGGTATCTAGATTTATATTTTTCTATCTCATAGGCATCTATCTTAATCAAAATAAAACCAAAAAAATTCAAAAACTATATCTCTTCATACATAAAACATAAAAATACAAAAATAATAATGTTGACATAAACAAAACCTTTAAATCTTAGTTAAAATTTGTAAATATTTCTAGATAGCTTTGTTTTCTTTGTCTTCATTTAAAATTGAATAGCATATAGCTAGGTAGAAATTGCATTTCGACCAAACCCTAGGTATATGCTTTCAAAAGAAAATAAAATAAAAACACATAAAACTATTATGTCACCTAGGCATGGAAATCACCATAGCAAGTGTTTCCTAATGAACCCACCGAATTCGTTGACAAACATCAAAGAGAGTGCAACTCAAGCGCTTCTTGTTCGAGATGTAGATCCTTAATTTTCCCTACCCTTTCAGGCACGAATCCTTTAGCCTAGTAGAAAGGGGTACAAACATTTTAGGACTAAATTCTTTTAAGAATGTAGGCCCAAAATTTTCACACCCCTTTCTCCCAGGCTAGTGGATTCACACCTAAAATATGGAGGAAAAATGAAGGATCTATACCTCAGACGAGAAGCACTTGAGTTATGCTCTCCTTGGTGTTTGTCGATGAATGGGGTAAGGGTTCACTAGGAAACACTTTCAATGGTGGTTTCCACACCTAGGTAAGGTTTATGTTTGATGTATTCATTTTTAAGTGCACACACCTAGGGTTTGGCCAAATGCAATTTCTACCTAGCTATATGCAATTTATCTTTCCTTGAGAACAAATGACATACAAGTCTATCTAGAAAGCATTGTAAATATGAATTTGATGCAATGATTGAAAGTGAAAGATGAATTTTAAGCTAACATGTTGTTTTCTTTTCTTTATGTTTTTCATTTTTTAATTTAATGTACTAAGTACAAAATGATTTAACTAAATTCTATGTTTTGTCTTTTCGTTCTTTGGAACCTTTTGATTAAATGCAATTGATGTGGAAATGATATAACTAAGTTTGTATATTTTTGTCCTTTTGTATTTTTATTTCAAACTAATATGATTAATGCAACAAAGTCTATGTTTTTGCTCTTTTTCTTTTGAGTTTTTCAACTAATATGATTGATGTAAAATGATGCAACTAAGTTTGTATTTTGATCTTTTCATTTAAAATTTTCAACTAATGTGATTAAATGGAAAACATGATGTAATTAAATCTATGTTCTTTTGTATTTTCTTGTTATTTCTTTTGTTTTATGCAAATATTTATAAAAATGGAGAAATATGAATCTATAGTATAAGGAGCCAAGAAAAATCATATTTATATCCTTACCTGGTTCGAATTTTTGATTTAAGGAATCTATTATTGATCTATCAAATTTGCCAAGTTGGACTTGTAAACCTACAACTTGACTGAAAAACACTTGATGCTAATAATTAGAAGCCATAGATCCCATAAAAATGACCTTAGCCTTCCTTTTAATAATTAGAGAAAAATGATCTTCGTTGTTCTTTCTCGATAAATTATATATAAAAGGATGATAATAATTGGTAATTATAATTAAATCAAAATCTATATCCGAGTGATAAATGATGCAACAATAAATAAATATAGTTAAACTAAGTGGTTTCAACTATATCCTACTTGATCTAAAATGAAGAAATGCCTAAATTAAAGCCAAATATTTTCCCTCATATTTATGTTTATGTAAATTTATTAGATCCTTACGAATTTGTGATAATTAAACCTATGTATGATTTTTTAGCATTTTAGAGGTCAAAACAACATCAAAATGGGGCAAATTATATACCATTGGAAAGCTCTTTCCAAGCCCTATCCAACGGTATAATATTTAAGAAAAAAAATATGATTTGGCTAGGGAAAAATTAACTCGAAGATGCCATTATATTTTTTCCTTTTTTATTTTTATTTTTAAATGAAAAATAGATTGAAATATGAAATGCACGTACGAATAGAAAAGAAAACAATAATTACTAATATAATTGTAAAAGAAAATATGTGCTTACAATAGGGTTACTACTAATTAAATCATTAGTGGATTCTAGGCAGTGAGACAGGTATTTCGTAAATACTCTTTAATCACTCTCAGATCTGCCCTCAATCCTTCAACCTATAGCTTTTGATGCTCAAACTGGTAAATAAAATTATTATTTCAGAAATCTCTCTCTCTTCAAAATGTTATTGCTCTCTGGTTTTCTAATTTTTCCATTCATCCCTCTCATGCCTTCATTGATCTAGCCTTTCACACTCTTTCTTTCCCTTCTTGTCTCCCCCTCTCACTTGGGATATGGAGTGTATACATTTATCATTCTCGCGAGATAACCAATCTAGGAATTTTTTGAGCCATTTTAATTAGATTAATAAATTATTAATCTAATTTATTTGTTGATCCAAATTAGGGCTAACAAATCAACGAGAATAATGTCTTCCATTGAAATAGTCTTGGAGCAATTTAAATAATTTTTTATAAAGTTAGATGCGCATTTTCCCGTGAATTCCATGATAGCTAGATGTATACATTGGTTTTTTGCACTTTGAGGGGTCAAACAATGTCAGAATTGGACATATAATATACTGTTGTAAATCTCTCTCTGAGACCTATCCAATGGTATAAATTTCGAGAAGAATGGTGATGATTTAATAGTGTAAAAATTATCTTAAAGTTAACCTAAATTTTTTAAGAGAGAAAACTAAGGATTTTTTATAAAATGACTCATCTTAATGGGTCAATTTTCCCTATATACATTTCCTCCCTCTTTGGTGTGTTTATGAATAATAAATAAATTAAAGAATGGTGTGGACACTTGAGTAGAAGTGATAATGATTGACATGGGAAAAAAGAAGTAGATGGTTTAGAATGAATGGTTCATGGGAATTGATATTTTAGAGAAATGATTACTAATTTGTTGGGTAGGATGCCCCCTTGAGTTTCATGAGGAATGACACATTCCTAATGGAACTTTGAATGACTAATAATGATGGAGTAGCTAAGAGGATCCAACTAAATGGTAAATTGCTTTGTGTATACAAATTTTTGCTTCTTGATGTATGTTGTAAATGATCTAGATGGTAATGCATGTTGATTTTGATGCATGTTTTGAATGATCTAATTATATGATGATTGTATACCATATTGCTATTTTTTTTTTTTAGATTTTGTTTTTATGTGTTATGCGTAATGCCACATATAATTTATTTTTGATGATCTACATAATAATGCTTTCAGTCATGTTTGATTGCTAGTTTTTCTTTCTTCATGCTTAATCAAGATATGGAAAAAGTAGAGTATAATTTTATGAAATAGATATTTTTTTTTTTTTTGTGGTGGCCACAAGGGGTAAATAGACTGTGACCATGAGGGAACCATTACATAACATATCCGCAGCATGTGAGGCGAGATATTTGAACCTGGGCCTCTCAGCAACTAGAGAGGTTTAACTACCCACTTGCTCTCCAACTCCTCTACATGGGCGGATAAAAGGTGGATTTTGAAAAGCCACCCAATGGCTTGGCTGATTTATGAAATTGATATTGTGTAGTGTAGTGTGAGTGGATTATTTTGTAGAAAAAAGTATTTTGGAAATGAACCCTATTGATTTTGATTATTTAACAATATATCTTGAGGATGTATGTTTGTATATGACCGTCTAAGGAGGTTGCCCCTCACATTGGTGCTAAGTGGATCCTTTATGCGATTTTACTATATTATTAACATCAAAGGGTTGTGGTCAACAAAATAGTTTTTAATTTTTAATTTTTTTTAAAGTGATAAATTTGATGAAAAGTATTTTACGATTTTTAATATTAATTCAAAGTTAATCTTAAAAGTAGTATTATTAGATGAAGGCGACTAAGCATGAAAAATTGGGTAGAGGACTTGTGCTAGGCATAATATTCCTAGTGTGAAGTAAATAAAAATATTTTATTAGGGTTTTCTCATGCAATCATCACGAAGTCAATATGTAGTTATCTGAGAAAGCGATTATGTATGATCAAATACAAGTTTTTATAAATGATAAACAATCATGCAATATAGTAAATGGAAGTCTTTATGCTAAGTGATAGGTATGAAAATGTAGGATTAATTATTTATTAGGACCAATTGCATATGCTAATGGTAATACAAATCCATGATGAAATAATGACGTTTCCTAATCAACCTTCAAGGAGAATTTTACCCATTTTTAGGATGAAATCAAAATTTTCAAGAACTAGTGCATGATTTGTGTATTCATTTTCCATCTTGACCTTAATTATGATATAAAATCTCTCAAGGATCAAATGTGTATGCTTATGAAGTTTATTTATAAATTTTGAGTAAGGTAGTGATTCAAACCAACTTTTAAGAACCAATGTGTGTGCGAAATGAGGTGTTCATTTACCATGATTGCATGCATTTAGTTAGAATTAACTACTATGTAATATAAGCTACCAAAAGTTATTTTATCCATGAGATGACATTGGTATGTATAAAATAATATCACTAATGTGACATACATGTCACCATGCGTAAGACTACTCTATTGCCAGGCAGGATTCATTCAGCCCAATGTTGTAATAGGGATCACCCAATGGTGTTCAAAAATTTGATAAATTCTAGGGGTTCAAGCTCATTACCCCCTTCTTTTATTTTGATTTATTTTAGTAGATATTCTTGTTCACTTTTTTTTAACAAGAGGAATTTATTTCTTTGTAGTAAAATACATTTTAATTTTACTCTTTTTCTTTCTTTTTGTTTCTTTTTTTCTTTTTTTTCAAAGGATACTTGCTCAGATTAGATAAATAGCAAGGGATTTTATTCGATAGGGAGGATATTGTCCTTTTGCCAATTCTTAGTACTCTAAACCATGTGAATAATAGGATAAAAAGGGAAACATTTCACTTAAGGAGCTAGAACTACTGTGTAATATCATATTTTCTTGTACAAAATCATCTTTAATATTTGTTAGTGATTCTTGATTCAAAAAGTGGCTAGATCATTTCCCAAAATTTCAAAATTTATTTAATGAATTAGTAGTGCTTTTGGTTCAAGAGAGATTTATAATCAATATTAAAAATCAATATTTTATTAAAATGTGTTTTTGGTGAGTGGTTCAAGATAATTTTTGAATTCCTCTAAAAGAAACCAAAATTGACTATAAATTTTGATAACATTGGACTAATATAAGTAGAATAATAACTGGATGTGACCACAAGGCATATGCGATTGTACTAAAATTTTATTTGATAAATATAGGATAAAAGCGACTAAATGAGATATGATTTATGGTTTATGTAATACAATGTGAGGAGCTGAATGGTAGAGACGTTTTTTGTAGGACTGCCCAAACTGCCGAACTTGTTCCAGCCATATCTCACTCATCCGAACTCGGATTGAGCTGAAATTTTGAGGGTAGATGCCTGAAAAACCCTAGAACATCTCCACCAATTTTCATATCATTTGGAGCAACACAGATCCTAGCGCATCCCTATGTGTGAATGATATATTTGGCAAGCGGCTATGCGAGGGTTTCATCTGGGTTGAGTGCAAGCAGCTCCAGAGGTTGGTTTTTAGGGCCTTCGGGCCCTAGAGGCCAATATTTTTGTGGTTTATGCTCAATATTTTAGCAAGAAATGTTGCATGGGATACAATATGGGTTAGAAATTTGTCTTTCAATAGATCATACTGTGAACTTGAGTGACAACGGCTTCCAATTTGCTGCACAAAATAAAAGTGAAAACCATACCTTTCCACGACATCTAGGGCAAGGATTAAAGAGACCACGAAATAAGTTTCAAGTAGTTGATCAAAAAATGGCTCATATCTCAAGTGAATCTGGTGCTAAGGTGCACCCACAAAATAATTCTACTGTGAAAACCCCCTGTCAAGGGTAAGAATTTTGAAGACTCAGTCCCAAAAATGAATTTTAGGGATGCCCTTCGTGGTGGACAGCCTCAACCCAATGCTAATATCAATACTAGGGCTTCTCATAAACCTCTAAGAATGCCTAAGATTGATCCCAGGAAAATGGAGTCAGGATGTCTTAAAGCAACTGATGGAACTCCTATTGTTAAGCTTGATATGGGTAACATTCAGACTGGCATTGAAGATTTGGAAAAAAGAGGACTAATTTTTTGGTTCGTGGGTTTTCATCCGAGTCTATCTACTTTCAAATTCTGGGCTGCAAAAATATGGAAAACTAAAGGTGAGTTACAAATCTCTATTTATCCAAATGGTTATTTTCTTGTTTTATTTGCTAATAATGAAGATAGAGAGAAAACTTTTCAAGGGGGTCCTTGGTTTTTTGGAAGGGCAGGGCTTTTCATGAAGCCCTGGCATACTAAATTTAAAGTTGAAGAAGAGATGCCTTCTATAGCTCCCGTGTGGGTTAGACTCTTTGGCCTCCCTATTGAATTTTGGAATCCTACTATTTTTTCTTCAATTGGAAACTCTTTAGGAACTTTTATGATGACTGCTGATTGTACTCAAAATTTTGAACATATTATTTATGCTCGAATTTGTGTTTTAATGGATTTTGACAAACCCCTACCTAAAAATATCACATTACAATTTGGGGAAGACACTTGGGAGCAAGTAGTGGACTATGAGAACATTCCTTTTCGTTGTAGAATTTGCCATGAATATGGTCATTTGGCCGATGCTTGCCCAAATAAAATTCTTGATCAAAAGAAAGAAGATATAAACTCAACAGGTTTCCAAATACCTAAGAAGAAGAACACTCTAAAAAAAATAGTAATGAAGGATCAATCAAAGTCATTTGCTAATATGTTTGAAATCCTTTCCACAAATGATGTCCCAAGTGAGGAAGAGGAAATAATGGAAACTAAAATCTTAGAAACACAATTTAAATATGAAGGAAAGAACTCAGAGACAAACCAACAAATCAAAGGTTTTCAACAGAAAAAAAGGAGAAAATTTACACAAGAAAAACAATATTTCAAATGTCAAAACTTCAAATAATGCAGGTCCCAATATAGACTCCATTGAACCATCTAGTAAAATTTTGGCTGTGTATGAGCATTCTTCAAGGTTAGAAGCCATCTCGGATTCAATTGGAATAAGTCAAGAAATAGGGAAAAAAAATTGAAGATGGATTCTAATCAAAAAGTAGGTCGCAAGACCAATCAATATCATATGGTAAAAGAAGGTGAAAAGCTTGTAGAGGAAGGTAAGATTAATGCCCTTCCCAACATTTTTAGCCCCGGTATTAATGAAGATCATCACTTGGAATATTAGAGGACTCAAAGGGAGTCTTTCAAAACAAAATGAAATTAGAAGAATGATTCAGATAAATCATCCACATCTTGTTTTCCTTCAAGAAACAAAGATGTCAATGGAGGATATGGACTTAATTGCCAAAAGAATTCGGGTGGCATTGCTTGTCTTTGGGATCCAAAAGAGGTAGTTATTCACCATATGGTTGGCAGTTGGGGTTTGTTGGCTATAGCTATTCAAAGTAGACATTCCAACCAGATTATGCTCTGCATTATCGTTTATGCCCCGACTTCTTTGGAGGAAAAAAGAAGACAGTGGAAGGATATTACTCATATTATCTCTCATTTTCCTAAAGCTTGGATCTTGATCGGAGGAGATTTCAATACCATCCTCTCTCTAGATGAGAAAAGGGGGGAAATAGAAATTTGGACAAAAGTACCGACCTCATGAGCGAATATATTGCAAACCTCCATCTTGTGGATATCCAACTGGATAATGGCCTTATGACTTGGTCTAATAGAAGGCAAGGCTTAGCTTGTATAATGGAGAGATTGGATAGGTTTTTGCTCTCTAAAAATTTCTTAATCCATGGTCACATTCCTAAAGTGAAGACTCTTAATAATGCTGGTTCGGATCATTGGCCACCATGGTGGAAATGTGGAAAACCAATGTGAGTTTCTCTCCTTTTCGTTTTCAATTAATGTGGCTTAGAGACATTTCCTTCAGACCTCATGTGCAACAATGGTGGAAGGAAGGTAAACCTAGGCATGGGACTAAGATGTTCTGTTTTGCCAAAATACTCGTAATACATTAAATCCAAAATCAAGACTTGGAACCGGAAAGAGTTTGGGGATGTTCATAAAAAAAAACATGAAGTTATTGCTCATCTTGAAAATTTGAATAAGAAAATCCATTTAGATGGCCTCACAGAGAAGAGAAGTGCAGATGAAATTAAACTCACAACTCAGCTTGAGGAATGGGAAAAAAGAGAAGAAATCTTATGGAAGCAAAAATCTAGAATTCAATGGCTCAAAGAAGGAGATCAAAACACAAATTTCTTCCACAAATCTCTTCTAGCTCGAAGATCTCACAACTTTATTTCTTCCTTAAAATCAGATTCTGGAGATGTTGTTTATACTTGGGATGGCATGAACTCTATTGTTGTTGATTACTTTTCCAATATTTTTGTCTGCTACTCCTCTTGACTCAGCCTTCTCAACAAAATGTTCTTCAAGCAATCCCTTCTCTTATCACTTCGAGGAGAACTCTATTTTGACTCGCTTCGTTACTATCAATGAGCTTCAACAAGTAGTTTTTAAAATGCAAAAAGGGAAAACCCCAGTGTCCCGATGGTTTTCCTATTGAGTTCTACCAAGAGTTCTGGGATATCCTTCATGTTGATTTATTAGAGGTGGTGGAAGAAGCCAGGAAATCCAAAGAAATTTTGAAGGTTATCAATAAAACTTATATTACTCTTGTTCCAAAAGCTCAAGAGGTTGATCATATCTCAACTTTTAGACCTATTGCTTTATGTAATGTTCTTCTCAAAATTATTACTAAAATCATGGCAGTAAAGGTTGAAGCCTCTTTTGCATAAGATTATTTCCCGGAGCAAGGGGGATATGTGGAAGGACGTCAAATAGTAGATGAGATAGTTCTTTCTCAGAAGCCATCCATTCCATGGATATGCAAAATTCTCCTTCTATGTTCATCCGGTTAGACTTATCCAAAGCTTATGACAGAGTGGATTGGCACTTCCTTATCAAAGTTTTGAGGCAATTTGGTTTCTCTAAGGATTGGATGGATTGGATTATGGGATGTATCTCTTCAGTTTCCTACTTAGTTCTTATCAATGGCAGGCCTTCTCAGCTCTTTCCCAGCTTCCAGAGGTATTAGGCAAGGTGACCCGCTATCCCCTTATTTATTCATCATTCTTGTTGAATGCTTGGGTAGGACTATAACCAAAAAGAGGGAAAACAAAACCCTTGAGGGAGTTACCATTGCTCATGGAGCTAGACCTATCTCTCATCTTCAATTTGTGGATGACTCTACCCTTTTAGGTAAAGCTACAATTAAGGAAGCTTCTAATATTAAGCAAATCATTAGTTGTTTTTCTAAGGCTATCGGGCGCTTGATCAATGAAGACAAATCTAAAGTTATTTTCTTTCACCGCTCTCGCTAGACAGAATCCATGGTCTTGGATAAATTAAGATATAAGAAGACCTCTCTTCCAATCACTTATTTAGGTATTCCCATAAATATTCAAAGGCAGAAAAATAAATATTGGAATTGGTTGTTGGACAAAGTCAAGAAGAAAATTGGAAAGTGGACCAACAAGTGGCTTTCTTCTGGGGGTAGAATCACCTTGGTAAAATCAGTCCTTCAAGCTATTCCTATTTATGTTTCTTCCGTTTTGAATATCCCAAAGGCTGTTCTTCGAGAATTGGATCAAATCAGTCATCGTTTCCTTTGGAGTGGTACTAAGGAGAAAAGAAAATGGGCCTTGGTGAAATGGGATACTTTATGTCTTCCTAAGAGTGAAGGGGGGTTAGGATTCCGGTCTTCAATTAATAACAACAAAGCTTTAGCTACTAAATTATATTGGAGGATGTTGCATAACCCCAATGCTCTTTGGGCCAATAATCTCCGTGCTAAATATGCCGAGAACAAAAGTCCCGAAGACCTTGTTCGCTATCAACTTCCTACCAAAGGTTCTCCCATTTTAGCAATTCTTAAGACTGGTGAGGATTTGATAAAGAAAAAATTATTTTGGATCATTCATAATGGTCAACATGCAAATTTTTGGACAGATTCTTGGGATGGTCACAAGCCTTTGATAACTCGGCTTCCCGATTGGAGGCCTTGGATGGAGGAGCTTCACCGAGCTAATTGGATAAAGGTGGCTAATTATCGTTGGTACCATACTCGGTAATTCAAAGGTTGGTAGATATTGGATCCCTATTGAGGACTGGCCTATTCAAATCCCGTAAAGGCAAAGACAAGATATCCAAGGCATCCTTCATATGAGATCCCTCTCTTGGTCCCATGAAAAAGATTGTTTTGGATGGAACAACACTACTAAGGGTGAGTATTCAGTTGCTCAAGGTTATTTGACCTTATGCCATAATAATCCCAACCATTCTTCTGACATATTTTCTCAATTGTGGGCTCAAAAGCTCTGGCCTAAGGTGAGGTTCTTTAATTGGATTTTATTGCATCGTAGGGTGCTTACCGGTGAGCAACTTATGAAGCGTGGTTTTCATGGCCCTTTTAGATGTGAAATGTGTGAAGAGAATGTAGAAAATATCAACCATATTTTTATTGAGTGTACTTTAGCCTCCGAGCTATGGAGGAGAATGGCAACTTTACTTGGCTTACAAGTGGTCCAATTTTTTCACTTTTGAACAGCTTTGGAGGGATTGGCCTAATCAAGAGGGTGTTGATCATTTTATTAGGCAGCTTAGTTTGGATGGGTTCTACCATTCTTCTTTGGAATATTTGGAATGAAAGGAACAACCAAATTTTTAATCAAGATAGGAAGGATATTCACTATATTTGGCAAAAGACCATAGCCAACTTAGTTGAATCAGTCCATCAACTCCTTAATCACCCCCAAAACTCCCACCAAATATGGGATCAAGTGATGCAAAGATTGAAGATTAAACCTTCTAAGGGCAACCAACTTAAAGGGAATGTGAGTATTAGTAAGATGGATAGGACTAGAAATTGGCAACCTCCTCCTAAGGATTTTGGAAAAGTCAATACCGATGGAGCCTCTAGAGGGAACCCCGGAAAAGCCAAAGTGTGGGAGGAATTGGTAGACTTTCGGATGGCTCCCTGGTTTTTACTTTTGCCGAGAATTTGGGTATTCTTTCCAATAACCTTGCCGAGGGGTATGGTATCCTTAGAGGCCTTCAGGAGGCTACCAAGGTTGGATGGGAAAAGGTGTTAGTTGAGTCTCGACTCTCAACTTATGATTAATCTCTTGAAGACTCCTTCTAAGAATCATAAGGTGGATTGGAGAATAAAAAGAATTATTGAGAAGATTCAGCTTAATCCAGATGGGATTTTTGAAAGTTGATTACAATCATGTGGTCAGAGATCAAAACAAGAGTGCTGATGCTTTAGCTAATTGGGCTTTGGACAAAGGTGATCTTACTTGTTATGGCCACCCTCCTATATGGTGGGCTTCTCAAATTAGGGAAGCTCTTCTTTCTATCATTTCTTTGGATGGCTCCACTTCTGAAGGTACCTAGTTTCTTCTTGTTTTTTTTTTTTCTTTCTCTTTGGTTCATTCAGTTTTTTTAGTTCCCTAGCTCATTCTATTCTTTATTTTGTTTCCTCTGTTGATTCTTGCATTAATAGTCTTCTGGTCTAGATAGGTCATTGTTTTGTTCATTTTTTTCTTTTTCTTCTTTGTTTTTTTGTTTAGTTTTTTAAGGTGGGTGGGTTCTTTTGTTTTGTTTTGTTTTTGTGTTCTTTGTGTTGTTTTTTGTTGTTCTTGTGTTTTTGTTGTTTTGTTTTTTTTTATGTTTTTTGTTATTGTTCTTGTGTTTTTTTCTGTTCTTGTTCTTGGGTTTCTCTTTGTTTGTGTTATTTCATTTTTTTATGTGTGAGTGTTTTCTATGTTTTTTGTTTTTGTTTATTGTCTATTGTTGGTTGTTTTTATTTTTATTTTATTTATTTTATTTTTTAGGTTTTGGTTGTGTTTATTTTTCATGTTTTTTTGGGTTATGTCTTTGTAGTGTTCTGTTGTTTTTGTCTTGTTTGTGTTTTGTTATGTGGTTCTTGTGTTTTTCTATGTGGTTTGTGTTGTGGTTTCTTTTATCTTATTGTGCGTGTTTGGTTGTGTTTTTGGTTTTGACACACTCAAGGAGCATGTTTTTTATTTTATTTTATTATTTTTGTTGTTATTTACTTTTTTTAATTTGGTTTTGTGTGTTTGTTTGCTCCTTGAGTATGTCAAAGGTGGTAGGCCAGGTCCGAGTCCTGGGCGTTTTTGGCGGAATGGATACCCCTGCCTCCTTGGGTCTTACCCGAAAGTGGCATCCCTTTTGGGATGTTTTCCACAAAAAATAAAAAAAAAGTAATACAATGTGGAGATGATAGTTGTGCCAAATAAGCTATATTGCTAAAGCAAGTACTACTCAATAGGGTTGTATATTAGAATGTGTGAATAAAGGCCAATGAAACAAAACAAGAACTATATCCCTCTCCTTAGGGAGATATGAGTAATTAAAAATTTATCAAGTCAAGGAATATAAAATAGCATGAGTAAATAAAATGATAGAAATGTAACTTTTGAAATACAAACTAGATGAGAATGCAATACCTATGTATAACTTTTCTTTGGTTTGATTTGATTGTTTTTTTTTGTTTTTTTGATTTTTTATTTGACTTTGGATTTTAATTTTTGATTTTTGATAATGGAATTGGTGGTTTATAAAAGATATATATACACTACACAAGAAGATTCATACATAACCTATATAAGGTGGCTTCAAAATCAAAGGAGGTTTGTAAGGGCAACTCGATTATGGCAAAGGTGATTGAAGCTGATTTGTTGATGATTGAGATTGTTGTGATGAAGGATGATGATCAGATATAAATGAAGAAAAGTGATGGATAGAAAGTGATGATGATGATAAAGAGGAAAATAATAGAGAAGTTGATGTGATGATGATAAAGAAAGAGAGAATAAAGAACAAAATATGTCAGACAAAAGGTGGAAATGATGAGAAAGAGAAAAAGAATAGAGAACTTAATGTAGTGACAATAAAAAATAGGGAATGAAGAAAAAATATTCCCTATGAATAGAAGAGGTTCGTAAAAGTTCCAAAGGGATATCTTAGTTGGAAGATTGACCCACTGTTGTTGAATATTGAAGGAGACTTTAGGTTGAGACTTCAACACTAAAGAGGAGTTTTCTATTCTTGTATCCTCTTTCTAATTATTATTCAAAACTAAGATAGGTCTTGAAGGTTGGTTGGATGAAGAATTTATTTCTTGTTTATCAAATTAAGTTTTTTGAGCTTGAGGTTGCTGACTTGTAGATTGTATTATATTATTATTGATATCATTGTTATGGGCCACATTAGGATGCAATATTTGATTGGTTTCCTATTATTGATGACTGAATAGGGGTTTTTGAGAGATCCCCATGTCTTGATTAGTTATAGGTACTTTTTGTGCAGGAGGTTGATTTTTTACTAGAAATTTATAGTTAATAATAGATTGTAACTCCTCTATAATGAAAACACCCTCATCAATCAAGTCTTGAATTGCATATTTCAACTTCTTGCATGTTTGTGTCATATTTCCATCCACTCTATGATATTCATAATGTAGCTTTCATTTATACCAGTCTACTATGGTATCAGGTTGTCTTATGGGAGGTAACTCAATCTTATTTGTATCAAGTGCTTGAGGATTATGGTCATTGGTTGATTGATCGTAGTAAATTTATGTGGTGAAGGTTTTTGACAAACTTTGATCATTTCTCTTAGGAATATAGTAACATCTAGATGTAATGGTCAAGAATATGATGAAAATCCTCTACAAAAAAATGACTTGCATCAATAAATTCTTGAATTGTATATTTTAACTTTTTGTATATTTGTGTCATGTGTCCATCCACTATATGATATTCATAATCCGGCTTATACCAATATTTCGTGGTATTAGGTTGTCTTATGGGAGGCAACTCAATGATGTTTGCATCGAGTAAGTGCTTAAGTATTATGGCCATTGGTTTATTGAGCTTAGTAAATTTACATGGTGAAGGTTTTTGATGAACTTTGATCATTTCTCTTAGGAATTTATCAATAAACGGTTCATTATCTCTTTCTTATTGATTGTGAGTAGAATGATGATAGGTAGGTTGTGAAGTATGGTGTGAGTGCATGGTAGGATTAGAAGAAGTATTTCCTTGTTGAAATGAATGTGTTGTGTTGAAAGAAGAATGTTGAAATGGTTGTGATTTCAAGTAATGGTGGAGAAGAATTATATGTGGATCGAAAAGCATAACATGGATGTGTTGTGGAAATGGTAACATCATTATGAAGAGGATTGAAAAATGGAGGATTATTTTTTTGAGGTGGATATATAGTTTGGAAAGAAGAATATGGAAGTGGTTGTGGAGGATATTCTGATGGGAAATATTATGTAAAGAGAAATTGTGAAGGGATTGGTTGAGTGGAAAAGGATGAAAGATGAGAAAATTGTGAATATGGATGAATTTGTTAATCAGGTTGGTCATAATCAACCAATGTAGTTGATGGAATTCCCCTAACATTGCTAATTGGGGTAGTAACATAAGTAGGTTCATATTGAATTGGGTTATTTGCAAGACCCATGATTTCTTCACCATTTCTAAAAGTTATATTCATTTTTGTTTTGTTTTGTTTTGTTTATTTATTTTTATTTATTTTATTTTATTTATATTAGAAGAAAAAAGTTATTATTATTATTTTTTCAAAAATAAATAGAAATTTTTTAAAATGAGGGTGTGTTCATGTCAGGTTCACTAAAGAATGTAGACCCAAAATTTGTCTACCCCTTTATTCTAGGCTAATGGATCCAAAACTGAAAGGGGAGGGAAAATAATGGATCTGCACCTCATATGAGAAGCACTTGTGTTGTGATCTCCTTGGTATTTATCGATGAATGGGGTGAGGGTTCACCAGGAAACACTTTTTATGGTGATTTCCACACCTAGGTAAGGTGGATGTTTGATGTATTTATTTTTAAGTGCACACACCTAGGGTTTGGCCAAATGCAATTTCTACCTAGATATATGTAATTTATATTTTCTTGAGAACAAATGGCATACAAGTCTATCTAGAAAGTGTTGTAAATCTGACTTTGATGTAATGATTGAAAGTGAAAAATGATTTTTATGCTAACATATTGTTTTATTTTCTTTATGGTTTTTGTTTTTCAATTTAATGTACTAAGTACAAAATGATTTAACTAAATTCTATGTTTTTTCTTTTCATTCTTTGGAACCTTTTGATTAAATGCAATTGATGTGGAAATGATATAACTAAGTTTGTATATTTTTGTCCTTTTGTATTTTTCTTTCAAACTAATATGATTAATGCAAAAAAGTCTATGTTTTTGGTATTTTTCTTTTGAGTCTTTCAACTAATACGATTGATGTAAAACGATGCAACTAAGTTTGTATTTTGATATTTTCTTTTGAGTTTTTCAACTAATGTGATTAAATGTAAAATATGATGCAATTTAATCTATGTTCTTTTATATTTTTTTTCTTTTGTTTTTTGTAAATATTTATAAAAATAGAGAAATATGAATATATAGTATGAAGGAGCCAAAAAAATCAGATTTAGATCCTTACTTGGTTCAAATGTTCAATTTAAGTGGATCCATAATAGATCTATCATTTTTGCCAAGTTGGACTTGTAAACCTGCAACTTGACATAAAAAACACTTGATGTTAATAATTAGAAGCCACATATCCTATAAAAATGGCCTATGTTGTGGGTCTAGCGGGATTTTAGTTTTTTTGTGGCCTGTCTGGCAGGGCCTCTGGTTTCCTTGTTGTGTTCTTGCATGATTTCCTCATTTGTTTCCTTGAAGTTGTTCATTGGTGGTATTGAAGGATGTTTGGGATTTCTAATTGCATACTTTCTATCTAAGCTCTACCGTTTGTAGCTAGGCTTCCTCATAACTCCTTCCTCTTAGGTTCCTTGGGAACTTTCTCGTCTATTTCCTATGGTGTGTTGTTATGCTTCTATTGTTTCCTCTATTGGGATGGCATATTTGAAGGCTTTCTTCTTCACTACATGAGGACTTCATGGTCTGTGGAGTTCCTTAGAATGTTGACCCACTTTCTAGGCTTGTGACCCTTTTCATGAGTATTTCATGGCTTGAGGAAATTCTTAGATTGTTGCTCGACCTTTATGGATCGCAAGGGATTCAATTTTTATCAATTTGAATGATCCTATGGCATCCCTGGTTGGCTTCCTATCCTTGTTCAAGCAATATTTACTGTAATCTCAAGAAGATTCATACATAACCTATCTAAGGTGGCTTCAAAATCAAAGGAGGTTTGTAAGGGCAACTCGATTATGGCAAAGGTGATTGAAGCTGATTTGTTGATGATTGATATTGTTGTGATGAAGGATGATGATCAGATATAAATGAAGAAAAGTGATGGATAGAAAGTGATGATGATGATAAAGAGGAAAATAATAGAGAAGTTGATGTGATGATGATAAAGAAAGAGAGAATAAAGAACAAAATATGTCAGAAAAAAGGTGGAAATGATGATAAAGAGGAAAAGAATAGAGAACTTAATGTAGTGACAATAAAAAATAGGGAATGAAGAAAAAATATTCCCTATGAATAGAAGAGGTTCGTAAAAGTTCCAAAGGGATATCTTAGTTGGAATATTGACCCACTGTTGTTGAATATTGAAAGAGACTTTAGGTTGATACTTCAACACTAAAGAGGAGTTTTCTATTCTTGTATCCTCTTTCTAATTATTATTCAAAACTAAGATAGGTCTTGAAGGTTGGTTGGATGAAGAATTTATTTCTTGTTTATCAAATTAAGTTTTTTGAGCTTGAGGTTGCTGACTTGTAGATTGTATTATATTATTATTGATATCATTGTTATGGGCCACATTAGGATGTAATATTTGATTGGTTTCCTATTATTGATGATTGAATAGGGGTTTTTGAGAGATCCCCATGTCTTGATTAGTTATAGGTACTTTTTGTGCAGGAGGTTGATTTTTTACTAGATATTTATAGTTAATAATAGATTGTAACTCCTCTATAATGAAAACACCCTCATCAATCAAGTCTTGAATTGCATATTTCAACTTCTTGCATGTTTGTGTCATATTTCCATCCACTCTATGATATTCATAATGTAGCTTTCATTTATACCAGTCTACTATGGTATCAGGTTGTCTTATGGGAGGTAACTCAATCTTATTTGTATCAAGTGCTTGAGGATTATGGTCATTGGTTGATTGATCATAGTAAATTTACGTGGTGAAGGTTTTTGACAAACTTTAATCATTTCTCTTAGGAATATAGTAACATCTAGATGTAATGGTCAAGAATATGATGAAAATCCTCTACAAAAAAATGACTTGCATCAATAAATTCTTGAATTGTATATTTTAACTTTTTGTATATTTGTGTCATGTGTCCATCCACTATATGATATTCATAATCCGGCTTATACCAATATGTCGTGGTATTAGGTTGTCTTATGGGAGGCAACTCAATGATGTTTGTATCGAGTAAGTGCTTAAGTATTATGGCCATTGGTTTATTGAGCTTAGTAAATTTACATGGTGAAGGTTTTTGATGAACTTTGATCATTTCTCTTAGGAATTTATCAATAAACAGTTCATTATCTCTTTCTTATTTATTGTGAGTAGAATGATGATAGGTAGGTTGTGAAGTATGGTGTGAGTGCATGGTAGGATTAGAAGAAGTATTTCCTTGTTGAAATGAATGTGTTGTGTTGAAAGAAGAATGTTGAAATGGTTGTGATTGCAGTAATGGTGGAGAAGAATTATATGTGGATCGAAAAGCATAACATGGATGTGTTGTGGAAATGGTAACATCATTATGAAGAGGATTGAAAAATGGAGGACCATTTTTTTGAGGTGGATATATAGTTTGGAAAGAAGAATATGGAAGTGGTTGTGGAGGATATTCTAATGGGAAATATTATGGAAAGAGAAATTGTGAAGGGATTGGTTGAGTGGGAAAGGATGAAAGATGAGAAAATTGTGAATATGGATGAATTTGTTAATCAGGTTGGTCATAATCAACCAATGTAGTTGATGGAATTCCCCTAACATTTCTAATTGGGGTAGTAACATAAGTAGGTTTATATTGAATTGGGCTATTTGCAAGACCCATGATTTCTTCTCCATTTCTAAAATTTATATTCATTTTTGTTTTGTTTTGTTTTGCTTATTTATTTTTATTTATTTTATTTTATTTATATTAGAAGAAAAAAGTTATTATTATTATTTTTTCAAAAATAAATAGAAATTTTTTAAAATGAGGGTGTGTTCATGTCAGGTTCACTAAAGAATGTAGACCCAAAATTTGTCTACCCCTTTATTCTAGGCTAATGGATCCAAAACTGAAAGGGAAGGGAAAATAATGGATCTGCACCTCATATGAGAAGCACTTGTGTTGTGATCTCCTTGGTATTTATCGATGAATGGGGTGAGGGTTCACCAGGAAACACTTTTTATGGTGATTTCCACACCGAGGTAAGGTGGATATTTGATGTATTTATTTTTAAGTGCACACACCTAGGGTTTGGCCAAATGCAATTTCTACCTAGATATATGTAATTTATCTTTTCTTGAGAACAAATGGCATACAAGTCTATCTAGAAAGTGTTGTAAATCTGAATTTGATGTAATGATTGAAAGTGAAAAATGAATTTTATGCTAACATATTGTTTTATTTTCTTTATGGTTTTTGTTTTTCAATTTAATGTACTAAGTACAAAATGATTTAACTAAATTCTATGTTTTTTATTTTCATTCTTTGGAACCTTTTGATTAAATGCAATTGATGTGGAAATTATATAACTAAGTTTGTATATTTTTGTCCTTTTGTATTTTTCTTTCAAACTAATATGATTAATGCAAAAAAGTCTATGTTTTTGGTATTTTTCTTTTGAGTCTTTCAACTAATACGATTGATGTAAAACGATGCAACTAAGTTTGTATTTTGATATTTTCTTTTGAGTTTTTCAACTAATGTGATTAAATGTAAAATATGATGCAATTTAATCTATGTTCTTTTATATTTTTTTTTTTCTTTTGTTTTTTGTAAATATTTATAAAAATAGAGAAATATGAATATATAGTATGAAGGAGCCAAAAAAATCAGATTTAGATCCTTACTTGGTTCAAATGTTCAATTTAAGTGGATCCATAATAGATCTATCATTTTTGCCAAGTTGGACTTGTAAACCTGCAACTTGACATAAAAAACACTTGATGTTAATAATTAGAAGCCACATATCCTATAAAAATGGCCTATGTTGTGGGTCTAGCAGGATTTTAGTTTTTTTGTGGCCTGTCTGGCAGGGCCTCTGGTTTCCTTGTTGTGTTCTTGCATGATTTCCTCATTTGTTTCCTTGAAGTTGTTCATTGGTGGTACTGAAGGATGTTTGGGATTTCTAGTTGCATACTTTCTATCTAAGCTCTACCGTTTGTAGCTAGGCTTCCTCATAACTCCTTCCTCTTAGGTTCCTTGGGAACTTTCTCGTCTATTTCCTATGGTGTGTTGTTATGCTTCTATTTTTTCCTCTATTAATATGGCATATTTTAAGGCTTTCTTCTTCACTACATGAGGACTTCATGGCCTGTGGAGTTCCTTAGAATGTTGACCCACTTTCTAGGCTTGTGACCCTTTGCATGAGGATTTCATGGCTTGAGGAAATCCTTAGATTGTTGCTCCACCTTTATGGCTCGCAAGGGATTCAATTTTTATCAGTTTGAGTGATCCTATGGCATCCCTGGTTGGCTTCCTATCCTTGTTCAAGCAATATTTACTGTAATCTCATTTTCTTTGCTCCGCCCTTTGTTATAGGATGGTTTTTCTACATTTGACTAGTTTTTCCCTACGTGGGAAGTTGTTTCTCTCTTGGTTTTTGGTTTACCTTGGGTGGTTTGGCACCTATTTCCTTTTCCTGCCCTTGGGATATTTCAAATTTAAATTTAGGTGTCTATTTACTTTTCCCAGCTTTGGGAAGTTTCAATTTTTTTTAGACAGGTTTTTTCATTTTCTTCTACCGTATTCTCCTTTCCCTCCTGGTAGGATTTTCTAATTTTGTTCTGCACATTTTTCCTCACTACCTTCCTGATTTCTTTCCCAAAGGTGTTCCTCAAGGCTTTCCTAAAGCCTTTCCTATTGTCCATCCTTGGACTGTTCCTCTTGAAGTTTTTTGTAATCAAGTTTTGGGATCCTTGATAAAAACCCACTTTTAATTTAACTTAACTTACCAAAAAGAAAAAATGGCCTTAGGATTCCTTTTAATCATTAGAGAAAATTGATCTTCTTGGTTCTTTCCCAAAAAATTATATATAAAAGAATGATAATAATTGGTGATTATAAATAAATCAAAATCTATATCCGCGTGATAAATGATGCAATAATTAATAAAGCTATTTAAACCAAATGGTATCAACTATATCCTACTTGATATAAAAAAAAAGAAATACAGAACTTAAAACCAAATATTTTCCCTCATATTTATGTTTATATAAATTTATTAGATCCATACGAATTCTTGATAATTAGACCTACATATGGTTTTTTTAGCATTTTAGAGGTCAAAACAACATCAAAATGGGGAAAATTATATACCGTTGGAAAGCTCTTTTCGAGATCTATCCAATGGTATAATATTTAAGAAAAAAAGAGTATTATTTTTTTAGGGAAAAATTAGATCGAAGATGCCATTATGTTTTTTTTTTAAATATGAAATGCACGTACAAATAGAAAAGAGAAAAAAAATCTAATATAATTGTAAAATAAAATAAATTATTACAATAGGGTTATTACTAATTAAATCATCAGTGGATTCTAGGCAAAGAGATAAGTATTTATTAAATACTCTTTAATCACTCTCAGATCCATCCTCAATCCTTCAACCTGCAACTTTTGATGCTCAAATTGGCAAATAAAATTATTATTTTAAAAATATCTCTTAAAAATATTATTGCTCTCTAGTTTTCTAATTTTTCCATTCATCCCTCTCATGCCTTCATCGATCCAGCCTTCCGCATTCTTGCTTTCCCTTCCTCTCTCCCCCTCTCGCTTGGGATATGGAGCATATATATTTATCATTATCGTAAGATAACTAATCTGGGAATTTATTGAGCCATTTTAATTAGATTAGTAAATTACTAATCTAAGTTATTTGTTGGTCCAAATTCATGCTAGCAAATCAACGAGAATGATGCCTTCCATTGAAACAGTCTTGGAGCAATTTAAATAAATTTTTATAAAGTTAGATGCACATTTTCCCATGAATTTCATGATAGCTAGACCTATATATAATTTTTTGCACTTTGAGGGATCAAACGATGTCGAAATTGGACATATAACATATCATTGGAAAGCTCCTTTTGAGCCTATAAATTTTAACAATAATTGTGATGATTTGATAGGGGAAAAATTATATTGAAGATAACCTTAATTTTTTAAGAGAGAAAACTAAGGATTTTTGAGAAAAATGACTCATCTTAATGGGTCAATTTTCCCTGTCTACAGCGAGATACAAGGGATTAGTTTATATCATCCATGAAAAGGCTAGGAATACTACCAAGCAACTTATTTTAGGCTTCCTCATTACAAACCTCTTCCACCTTGATGACATTTATAAAAAATGCCACAACCTCAACTCTTAAATATTTAATAAATGACTATATTCAATAGCTTTCAATTGACTTTTTAGATCTTTCTTCTTTTGCAAAATATTCCCAAAAATCCTTTTATTCCATTATTTAAGGTCACTTTTAACAACTCTAATATTCACCACAATTTTGGAAATTCTAGAGCCTTGGACCCTTATCAAGTACCAAATTTTTTTATTTTAGCTTCCAACTAAGGATGAAGGCATCACATTACCTCAAACATTAATCGAATAGGAAGTCTAATTTCTTCCTGGTCCACTTTAAGATATAAGGGGTTATGGTCAAAGCCAATTCTAGGTAGAAAATAGAGAGAAATTCCCAAACACTAAAATGCACTCCTCGGAGATAAGAACCCTATCCAACATTCTTTGGATGAGCTAGTTACCCACTCTCTTGTTGCTCTAAGTATATCTTGAATCCTTCAAATCAAAATTCAATAGCTCATTACCATTCACAAAATATACAAACTATTCCATGCTTTTTGATATTAGGAAGTTTTCTCCTTTTTTCTTCAAAAAAAAATAGAGGGGAATTAAAATCCCCTTCTAGGTACTAGGTTCATTGAGAAAAATCCTTATCATGGAACTCAAATTTTACCACAATAGGTTTCTACGAGGACCAGAGTTCCATGCATACACGTTAGTCATAAAAAACCCTTTATTACTTTCTCTATTGCAAAAGAGAATATTAATAATCCTATCCAAGGAAGAAATTATAGAGCCCTCAAACTTGTTGGCATCCTAGAGATAAAGGAGTCCCTTGGACGAACCATTACTTGGGCTTGTAGCAAAATGAGATTATTTTCAAATGCTTCTTCTAGCAACTCCTATATCCTAACCATCCAACTTGGTATTTTTATTAAAAAAAATATTAGGTAAAATTTCTTTACATAGGGAAACATCCACCCATTTTTTAAAAATCTCATTCATGCACCTAATATTCTAAGAGAGACACTTTATTTATGGGATTTAGAATTATATTTATTTCCCCCAGACACTTCATGGTTACTCTACCAGAGATATTCCACATTTAGCTATCTTATTCCTACATCATTCCCTTCTTCAAGTTTAAGTAGAGCTTAAGATCCATTCACGATATTAGAATTCATTTCTTTCTTCCTCATAGACTTGTTAGGGGGATTTTCTAACTTTCTCTCAACACCTACATCCACATTTCCATTTATTTGGATTCAATTTTTAGGACCTAAATAACCTTTCTCCAGATAGGTCATTGGGGAGCTAATAAGAGACCCTACCTTAGGCTTTACCAATTGAATCATCATCTCCTCAACAATAGAACCAATACAAATCATATCAAAGGAATTATGAGGAAGAGCCTTATAAACAATGGTTTTAGAAATGATATCCGATTGACATATCTCAATAACACCAAGCTTTGAGGCTATATTCTTCTCCTTAGACATATTCTCAATCACCATCAGGTTGGTTAGGTTTAATTTTAAGGGTTGTGAAATATCCTTCGCTAGAGACTTCAGCTTTTGAACCTCATCCATCTAGGACTAAGCTTCTCCTTCCCCCACCTTTGAGGAAGTACCACCTAAATCCTTTGATCTGAGTTCTCCTTCTAGATCCATTTCTTTCTTGTAGATATTTTTTTCTTCTTTGCTTGTGCTTTGATGGGAAATTGAGTCATCTAGTGATTCAATTTTCCATAGCCATAGCATTGAGCTAGTCTATTTTCATAAATAATAGGCTAGTACCAAGTAACTAGTAATAAGATAAGCTTGATAGAAGAGGGAATATTCACCTTTGGATATTTCATAACACACATTCTTGCATACACCATTCTTGATTTGGCTCTGGTTACCACATCGATAAGGAAATCCCCCATATTTTTGGCTACACCTATCAACACATCTTAATGCCAAATATAGTAAGGAAAGTAGGGAGAAAAATTGACAAAGGCACATCATAAACCTTTTGCATATGAGGATTGAAATTAGGTTCTAGATTCCATAAAAATAATCCTATTTTGCTATAAAACCAAGGGCCTTCCCCTAGGATATGGTTTTCATATTCCATGTAGTTTAATATGATATAGAAAAGGTTTTAGGGATCACTACAATGTCCATGTAGTCCAAAGGTTTCCACTTCACTAGCACCCATCTTCAAATTAAATTTAGGTTTAGCCTTGCCACTTCAAAAATTCCCACAAGGTCACAACCACCATCACCTATGGTGAAATTAACCTGTTCACTTGGGATGCTAATGGCATTACCAGTTCAACCTTATAACTTTAGACATCATCGTAGCATATGAAATGTTGAGGATTAAGTTTTTAGGGAAAAACTATGCACCATGAGAATGGGACCCATCCTCTAGCTTAACATTTCATGGAATATCGTTTCTTGAAGGACCCACAAAGCCACTATCAGGATCTCGTACAAACATACCATTTGGCCAACTTATAATTGCCATATTTGCATCTAAGCCAACTGCCACCTCCACATATTTTGATATCTCCTATCAGCCTTCCACAAACCCATGTAAACCAGATTCAAAGTCTCCCACTCCCACCCTGATCACCACCATTCAAATTATAGCTCTCAATCCTCCACCTCAAGCCTAGGGTGACATGTATATTAATGGATTTATTATTATATTTCCATTGTATTGTATTTATTATTATATTTTCCATTGTAATTTATCTAATACACATCCTCTATTTGTAGAGGAAATGAAGGTATAGGGTAAGTGATAATAAATTTAACATTATGTTTTGGTCTTTAGAAAAAAAATTCTCTTTGAAACTATCATAATAAATAAATTATGAATGGTTTTTCTTATAAAAAATTAGATTTATGAAAATTATATAAACATTTATAATACTTTACGTTTTTTATCATAAGAATATGTTTTATATCATCAATACACAAACTCTAATTTATTCTATCGATTAGATTTTTATAAATTGTAATATGGCCAATGGATTAATAAATTTATTATTTATATTATCCATAGTAGAAGGGAAGTAAGAATATGATTTTCATATAATTATAGATTCATTAGTATAAAAATAATATTTTGAGTCAAAATAAGAGTAATTTAGAGGTTTATTTATCTCTAATAGATCTTCGGTGAAAGAGCGTTGACTATGGTTTGGTTTCTAGGGAATAATTGTATATGGCTTGTCATCAAGAATTATAAAGAAGCTTTAAATTTTTGAAATCCTTGAAAAATATTTGAATTGTTTTGGTTTAGTATATTTTCACATTTTTTTGCACACAAATATTCACTTTGTAGGTCAAATATTTTTATATGGTACATTTTAAACATTTAAAAATTAAAATTCTAAAATTGAGAGAGAATTCATAACATATGAGTATTAATCTATTTTCTGTATAATATTTCACTTTTGATGATTTAGATGATTCTTTTTTTTGGTAGATAATATACTATAGCATTAATACCGTGTTTTACAGGTTGACTCAAAACCTTTTACAAAAATCATCCCAGGGCTGTTGATGAACATATCCTTACTAAGGATCCTATATATGTAAAATATACATGTCGCTAAAGCCATTACATATGGTAAGGCACATAGCTTGTTATCAAAAAGAATCTTCCCATACAACATTTTGGGTATACCCCAAGAAAACACACATGCATCATAATTACAAAAAGAAACAGACACGGATCCCTTCTTTGAGATAATGGAGAAAAAAAAAGCTTCAGACACACATAGCAGAGTACTGAAAAAAACTCCCACAAGCTCTGTATTGACAGTTACTCTTAATAATTCTTTGGTAATTACTTTCTTCCATATATGACATGCCTTGGTACCACATACTATCTTGGCCAATTAGCCTTGGAGAAGTGAACCTGCTGGCTAGATTTATGGCAGTGGCTATCTAATGGTCCATGTGGATTTGGTTTGAATTCTTATATTGTCATTTCTTTCCTTCCCTATGATTATCAACCAACTTAAAATTAATAAGACGACTAGGAGCCATGTTATCTAACATTTGACTGTCCCCATTAGTCTTTGTGGTATTTCCAAGTAACATCCACGAAGACTGATAGCTTAGATAATTTTTATTGTGAGTCCAATTCAAAAAAGATACGGGAATACTCCTAGCCTTCGAACTTATAGTGCCTTACCTATTGGTAAATTCGACTATCATTCTTGGCATTCTTGTTGAATAAGCTCCTCTACTTCACTCGGGACACCGTGTTCCCATTTGAAAAGTTCGTCACCATCGACACCCAAATTGGCCAGCTTATTAGCAATTTTGTTAGCTTCCTTAAATACATGTTGGGCTTTTCTATCTTGTATTCCCTGGAAAAGGATCCTAGCCTCTTCAACAATTGTTTTAATCCTCCAATGAGGTGTTTTCCAATTATTGAGGAGTTTTATAACATGCATAGAGTCTCCTTCTATGATCAAATTGCATTCTACGTCTTGAGTCATTTGAAGGCCTCTCCACATAGCTCTACCTTCAGATTTGTTGTTCATCCTAGTTCCCAAATATTTGTAAAACACAATCATCATATTCCCATTATGATGTCACACAATGCCACCAGTGCCTGCTCTGCCAAGATTTTCCTTAGCTGCTCCATAAAAATTAAGCTTAAACCAACCTGTAGGAGGTGGAGACCACTTAACATTGGCTTTGGGGTTGACTACGCTAGGCACAAACTCATCTAATAAGGTTAAGCTTAAATATTGAGCAATCGTGGTCTCCTACATATGAGGTTTATAGCTATTAAAAGGGATAAGGTTCACATTATTATTGGCAAAGTATAGGATCTTGGCAATGATAGTTTGATGATCATGGATAGACTCATTAAATACTCTATGGTTCCTTTATAACCACACCTGCCAAAGATAGTGATTGAGACAAATTTTCCACATGTATCTAAGTCTTTTGCTTGAAAATGGGTAAGGCCACTAGATGAACAAATCAAGTATGGTGGCTGGTTTAACCCATGAAATATTGAAGGCCTAAAAAACCCCACTTAGGACAGTCAAGGAAAAAAGGCACTCAAGGAAAATGTGATAAATGGTCTCCCAATTAGCCCTGCATAGATAACAATGATTAGTGATACAAATACCTTTATGCATCATATTATCAATGGTTAGAATTCTTCCTTGGATGACCAGCCATGAAAATACTGCAACTTTTGGAATTAAATTTTTTATCCAAACTAAGTCCTTTTGGAGGAAAAATTCCTCGTCATCAAGAAAAATCTTGTAAGCTGATTTAACAGTGAACTACCCATTTTTCATAGGATCCTAGGTCACTTGATCTTCCTTGGGTCTCATGGGGATAAACTGTTGCCCGAGAATGTTACAAAGATCATTTGATTCTACTTGAAATCCTTGAATTCTTATTTGTTTCCACTTCATTCTACCTCTATCCTCAACCATATAATCAGAGACTTTTCTGCCAATGAGTTCTTCTGTGATGTCTTTGATTTGGGCTAAGTTAGGATATTGCGTCAGTGGTTCATCCTTAGTCCACCTATCATTCCAACAATTTATCCTCTCACCATTGCCTAAAATCCATCTTAAACTTTTTTGATGATTTCCTTACAATTAAGAATTGCTTTCCAAAAAGCATAACCTCTGATTGGAACTGAGTCACTTAGAAATTCCATATTTTGAAGATACTTTCATTTGATGATAGTTGTCCATTCATTTTCTTCACAAGAACTGAGATGCCATGCCTACTTAGCTAGTAAAGCTAAATTTATATGAGCAATTCTCCTCAAACCTAAGCCCCCATTTTACCTGGGTCTGCACACTTTGGTCCATCCTACAAGGTGTATCCATTTTTTCTCCTCTGATCTAGTCCATTAAAATTCTTTTTGGAGTTTCTCAATTTTTTGTAAAACCTTCACAGGGGCTTTGAAAACAAAGAGGAAATAGAATGGAATGCTCTGAAGATAAGCCTTAGTGAGGGTCAGCTTTCCTGCTTGAGATAGAAGATGACCTTTCCATCCAACAAGTTTTTTTGAATTCTTTCAATAACCCTATCCCACATTGACTCTCTCGGAGAACCAATGAAAAGAGGGAGACCAAGATACGATGTTTGGAGGTTTGCTATATCACACCCTAAAATTTTTGCAATCCCTCCTTGCCTCTGAATGGGGGTGTTCAAGAAATATAACTTGCTTTTACTGAAATTAACTTTTTGACTAGCAGCATCCTCGTAGAGTTGCAGGATGTATTTAATTATTTTGGCCTCAACCACTGATGCCTTAGATGATTCTATGTGTGCATATTTTGACCATATGAGACACAAATGACAATGTGTATTATCATAACATTTGTAAATATGAATAATGACAACCATGGTCGATCATGTGTTGTCTTCATAATTAGGGCATGGTCATAGGTTTGACTCTTGATCTCACTAAACACCATGACTACAAAATTGATATGAAGTTATTTAGAAGTTTGTTAATTTGTGTTTCATATATATCATGGTCATGTCTCATTTTCTAGTTGAATTTGTCATGTTATTTTTATGCATTGAGAAGAGTAGTAGAATAATCAAATTTTTAGCTTGTATAAAAATGTTTGTTGGTGTGAATTTGTGGGTTTGATCCTTGAGGTTACCCTTATGCATACATTGTCTTAATAGGGAATATTGCTTCAAGTTTTATTTATGTATAATCTATATATTTTTAAATATACAAATAAATGATCTCTATAGCTTGACTTTTATCGAGTCTTTGCACTCAATTATCATGTTTGGAAGTCTCCTAGTTTCTTCTTACAATGCATTATGATTTGAATCCATTATGTAGACCATGGTATCTATCATAGATCCACTTGTATCTAAAGTGGTGTCATGGTAGCTAAAAGTATCAAAACTTCTAAACAAATACATAGTTTTCCATAGCCAATCATAAGCCAAAACTTTGTCAAAATATAGTTTAATTCATCTTGCTTATTTGAATTATATTTGTGTATAAACTTAATCATTAAAAACATTTAAGTGGTACCATAGGATTGATATATAGTGTAATGGCTAGATCATAAGAGAGAATGCCATATGGTAGCATCATAAAGAATGGAGGTATAATTATTTTTTCAAATTTCAAAGGTTTTGGAAGTAATTTTGGCTTATTTGATTAAAATTTTGGTTTTCATATCTCCATATTACAAAAATAATTCAAGATATGTTTTAAAATTATATGGGGTTTTAAGTTATTTACAGTAGTCCTAGATCTAGAACACTATTTTATTTTATAGAAGATTGAATTATCTAGGAACCTTATATAATTTTGTCATATATACATATACTAAACATTAAAATTATTCCTCATGGAAGATGAATATGTAATATCTTATTTAAAGTAAATGGTTATGAATGTTTGTCAAATTTTAAAGCCACCCCTATTGACACTATTTTTAAGTAGAAAACATACAAATAAGGAAGGATGAATCTTATGACCAATATTTTTATCTTTTATTTGGATAAAATAAAATCCTATTAGAAATACAAATGAAATTTTATTTATTAGAGACATTCCAAAATATATATGTCTCACAATTTAATATGTTGATCTTGAGCTTCTTTCTCTAAATATTATAGATTAATGTTAAAGTGTACAATAATTTTTTTTTAAAATATACATGTACTAAATATACCAAAGGGAAAAAGATATATCGCATTCATTGTGTGAATATGATCCTTGCCAATATTTCTACCAAATTTTATCAAATTTTCGTATCCTATAATATATTTTGGAGTTATTTCATAAATTAAATCATATGTTATCTTCATATAATTTTCTATTATCTTAAATGTCCTTACTCTGTTAGCTTTTGATGCAGTATGCAATGGGAGATAGCAATCACAAGATGCAAAATAATATGAAAGAAAGTAAATCTGTGAGATGACTGAAATATGCTATAAATAGAAATGATGAAAATGAATACAATGTAGCTATGGAGGAAATGGACACTCCATGAACAAAGCTATTGGACTACATTGCACCCATCACCAATATATGGTGATCTACATAGCACTATGCTACTACCTACAAATATGCTCTGAGCTTCTATATCTTGCTTATTACAATGAGGCCCTTTTTATATAGGAAGATAGGTTCCTTGGCCAACACTCTACCTAGTTGTGCAAGGGACACCTTGCACATATACAACTTGCACATTGACACTTGTGCATTTATTACATTGCATGAAGTAACTAGATAACTTCCCCCTAAAGTAATCTAATGTCCTAAGTATGTACCTAGGAAGGTACATTTACATGACCCAAATGATGTAATATAATCTATTTCTAACACCCCCTGTATTACATTATTTGGGTATTGAAGACTTTAGTATTCAATGTGGATCTTCTTCCATTGGATAGTGGAATTTGTATTCTCCTTCATTGCTTACTGTGATCAGGTTCAGTAGGTAATATGTGTCTTCATATGATGCAAAGTAAGTTGTAGTTGAAGGTCCTTCTTTCAATTGACTTTGCATTGTATTCCTCCTTTATCTACTTCATCTTCTTCTTCTTCTCTAGCTTTGCCTTTGAATCCGGTCTTTGTGCTTTCATAGGTGGTTGTGTTGCTACTTGGTTCTTGTAAGGAAGATTCTCCTTTCCTATCTTCAATATCTAAAAAAAAATTTGAACAACCACTTAAGCCATCATAATAAGATCTTGAATTAGTAGAACTTGAAGTACCAATGTTGCATGAGGATTGAAAAAGTTTTCCTAGATACGATTCATTTAATTTTATCTTCTTTTTGAGTAGTTCTATCAATCCTTTTTGTTCTACATTTTCATCCTTGTAATGTTTGTATGTGAGCAATGCCATGTATAATATTCTCACAAAGTCTAAGGAAAGTGAAATGTCACTTTTTCCATTGTCAATAGCTTCATTGAGATGGGCTTGAAGATAACATTCCATAGTATCAAAGTTATCTTCTAAGGCTTCACTATGAATTACCTTTGAAGTTAGGTCTAACATTCCTTCAGATTTCATGAGTAGATTCATGATCCCAAGTTTTATGGCACTAGCCTTCTCTTTTCTGAAGGAATTATTAGTGTTTGTTGTGTTTTGAGAAGTAGACATCCTTATAGCTCCCTAGTTTTAGATATGGCAGGATATAACTCCCTAATATATAAGCTTGATTTGATAAAACCTTTATTAATCCTTAGGTTAGTAGGCTTCCTTATGTCTCCCTAGTAATGAGAGTATATACACCTAATGGAATTTTAGGTTTTGTAGAAAGCTTATATCTTCCCAATTATATAGAACTTGATAATATTTGGTAGATGCTATTATTATCAAGTTTTGTAGAATGCCTTATGACTCCCTAGTGATTTTGGAATAT
This sequence comes from Wollemia nobilis, assembly GCA_028583015.1. NCBI lineage: Eukaryota > Viridiplantae > Streptophyta > Pinopsida > Araucariales > Araucariaceae > Wollemia > Wollemia nobilis. The sequence goes on from JAQPPZ010001808.1 coordinate 2,522,582, forward strand.
GATATAGTGCTCTTGTAAAATGTAGTTCAATTTTTGGTTGATTTTGTAAAGTTTTGTAAATATCAAAAATCAACTTTTCTAACACCTTATTACTCCTATTGAACTAAGCACTTTTCCAATTTTGAAGAGGTTTTAATGTTGGATTTATTTTGTCCCTTTTGAGAAATTTTGAGACAAGAATATTATAAATTTCCAACCTTAGCAAAAACCTTAATAACCTCTTTTAATATCCCTTAGGATTTGATTTTAGTGTTTCTAATTTTCAATAACCTAATTTGGTGTTGTAATCCTTATAGCTCCCAAATATAGAAAATTAGAACACAATAATATTTGCAAATATTATAAATTTGATTTTTCCAGTAGTAACCCTTATTTCTCCTAGGTTTATTTTGCAAATATTATTTTGATTTGTTATATTTCACCCTTTGATTTTTGCTTTCAATATTGATATTTTCTCTAAGATTTGACCTTAGTTTACAATCCTTATATCTCCCTAAGAATGAAAGCAATATTAAATAAGGGTTATTTCTTACCTTTCAATGTTGTATTACCGCAATGTTCGGTGCCTTTTTTGGTTGTATATGACAACAATGTATTGTTCTCCTTTGGCACTAAAAACATTGTCCAAGCTTTGGAATCTCCTTGCCTTCAATGCATGAACGTTGGTGCTTCAAACTATGGGGTATTTGACCTCCCTTGACCATAGCTTTTAATGCTCTCTTCTCCTTGCTTCCACGCTGCACTTTGGCTTACCTTGATTATGCTATGAATACGGACTCCTTGGACTTGGGCACCTTTTTATGAAGGAGGAATATTGGACCTTGTGACAAGTGTCACAACCATTTCTTATGAGCGCTTGAGAGAAGTAGAGATACCTCTTGCCACTTGTAAACCTTCTATCAGGTCTGAAAGGAACATTATGTTCTAATATGAGCGCTCATTCTTTTCCATTCCAAGTGTCTCTTTTCTTTCTAACGTTCCAACCTCCTTTGTGTAATGCTCCTTGGTCAATCTTGTAATGGATGGGTGCTTGTGTGGGTGCTTGTGTGAGAGTTGTTAGGGTTATATTTAGATAACAAGTGTCATCACCTCCTTGTGCATGAGTCTTCTACATAACACCCTCTCAACGTGCCTTGGCCAATTCTTTCTTTGTTGTGAATGTTATATGAGGTGGTTCCAACTAATGCTTTTGGAGGCTTTTGAGTAGCTTTTGGTGGAGCTTTGGTGGTGCCTTGGTGGAGCTCTGGTGGTGCCTTGGTGGAGCTTTGGTGGTGCCTTGATGGAGCTCCTTGGATGTACATGGATTGCTATGCTTTCCCTCATTTTTTAAACCTATTTTGTATGCTCCTTTGTAGATGAGATTACCTTGGATGTAATGCTCTTTCTTTACTTTGTATTGTGTCTTCTTTTCTTGTAGGTTCGGTCATCCAAAATGGAGGAATTGTGAGCCTTTTGAGAGGCTTCCTTTCTATGCTTGGAGTGGATTGCTATTCGGTTATTCTTGACTGTAATAATGTGCCCTTAAGGCACTCTAGATTCTACCCTAAGACCTATGTACAACCAATTAGAATGATGCACAATAATGTAATAAATTTTGGTTATAAGAAACCTTCTTGCACTTTTTTGCACTCCTTTTTGTAGATCTGATTTTCTGGTTTTTATGGTAGAATTTTGAATGCAATGGGGGATTTGAGGTGGTCTTATTGAATAGACACCTTTCCCATTTTTTCTTGGGTAATTTTATAACAATACCAATCTTATAATGGTGTAGATAGAAGCTTCTCTTTGATGTAATTTTCTGCACTTTCACCTTGCAACTAACCTTGTAATGCTTTGGATTTGAGACTCACCAAGTCTCAATTTTTGAAGCTTCCTTTGCTGAATTTAGTTAGTTGCTATTTTCTTCTCCAAAACTTGGAGGATTGAGCTATTTTTGGTGGCTTCATTTGGCCACTAAAAGTTGCATATTTTGGTGCACTAATGGTGTCTTTAGACACTTGATGCTAATCTGATTTTGTGCCTTTCTCAAGAACACAAACACTAAGATTTTTGAGAGTAATATAGTAGTACAAATGAACCCACTAATATTTCACTTTTAATGCACTAAAAATCACACCTTATCACTCCAATAAACTCTCAAAATAACTTATAAGTGCACTTAATCAATTTACTACAACTAATCAAGAATAATCTGAAATGAATCTTCAAGATTTATTCTACAATTTCACTACAAACAAAGTTGTAGGAACTAGTCTTATTTTTCTTTCCAAAGTAGATATTTGGTAGTTGATAGATAGTTGTAATTTTGTAATCTAATCAACTCCAAAGCTAATGTGCAAATGAAACTTAAAAGGAACTTTTCCCTTTTGCACTTTTGAATATTGTAATTCAATTTTCCTCTTTTGCAACTCTAATCCAAATTAAGGTGCTTTAACAAATATGATAAGTAATCCAATTAATGAATCTACTTGCACCAATAGTTGCTTACCTTTTTGAAATATTTTGTAGCTCTTTTGCAGCTTCTATAGAGGATGTAGATCTTGGTGTCTAAGATCACCAAGTTGCTGCTTTGAGTAGGATCTTGCTTCTTAGTTTCTTCTTCACCAAAAAGTGGTCTCGAAATTTCTTTTATGAGCCTAGGTTTTGATGATTTGATCCTTTAAGAAATATTCTCCTTTTTTTGTATATTTGGAGAAGTATTTATCTCTAAAATGGTGCCTTCTTGCTGTGAGAGGTAATCTTCAAATCTCTTGGATTTGGCAGGCTTCTCCTATCTTCAAGTCTTCTTGTCAAATTCTGACTTCAAGTAGGATCTTCTTCTCAAGATTCTAAATGTCTTGAGGTCTTCTGAGATTTGGCACTCCTTGCCAAATTCTTCTTCTTGTTTTGGGTTTGTTTTCAATGGTGATAATTGTCCCAAATCTTCTTCTCAAGATTATGAATATCTTGAGGTCTTCTGAGATTTGGAACTCCTTGCCAAATTCTTCTTCTTTTGGGCTTGTTTTCGGATGGTGATAATTGTCCCAAATATTTCACTATCTTCTGTAGTGAATTTCTCCAATGAGTTCTCCTTTGATGATTTCTTCAGTAAGGCTCTCCAAGCCTTTTACTGGATGCTCATTGAGACCTCCCCAAGGTCTTTGATCTTGCAACTTCTTCTGGTCTTCCTTGAGACATTTTCTTCAACCTTCTGCTCCTGGAAGTGTTGGTGGTGAGATATTCTTCTGGATCTCTGATTTTACTGCTTCTAGATTTGAGCAGGACTCTCCTAGTCCTTCTTCTTCTTCCAAGACTAGAAGTTCTTCAATGAGATATTTTTCCTGATCTCTTTACCTTCAATTTTGCTTCAATTCTCAAGAAGATACTCTTCCTAAATTTCTTGTAGGAAGTTTCCCAACTCACTGAATCTCCTTTCCCTGCAACAAAGTATTAGTATTGAAATATTAATCTACTTCTAAATCAGATACTCTCTTTTGGAGTCTTCTTTAGGATCAAGGCTTCTGTGGCCTTTTTCAGTATCAAGGCTTTTGTGGCCTTTTATTTAGTATCAAGGCTTCTATGGCCTTTTATTCAGTATCAAGGCTTTTGTGGCCTTTTCTTCTAGGATAAGGCTTCTATGGCATTTTCTTCTAGATCAAGGCTTCTATGGCCTTTTCTTCTAGAACAAGGCTTTTGTGGCCTTTTCTTTTGGATCAAGGCTTCTATGGCCTTTTCTTCTAGATCAAGGCTTTTGTGGCCTTTTCTTCTGTATCAAGGCTACTATGGCCTTCTCTTCTTCTATGAAGTTCTCAATATAGCAATGGAGATATCTAGTCTCCTAACTTCACCATGACTCTTCTCCAAAAGTCTTCTTCCATAGTATTATTTTCTTGCACAAGGAACTAATATCTGCACTATGAAGGCACACCAACCTTCGGGTAATGAAGTTGAAGTCTCCTAGATTTCTATTGTAGGAGGTGTCCCAATCATCTGAGAATTAATTTTCTACAACAAAAGAAAATTTGGGCAATAGTTAACAAATTCCAGATATCCTGAATGATCTTCACTAGTTGATTTGTCAATCTAGTGGATTGAATGTTGAGTCCTAGTATTCACGAGTTTTTCCTACAACTCTATGGAAAGACTCTAGCCAAATGTAATCTCAGTATTTTTGGAACTAATATTTCTTTTAGTCCTCACTTGTGGCTCTCCCTAATTCTACCACCTAGACTCTTCTGAGAGTTTTTGATAGTGGTTGGTCCAACAATGCGTCAGGTTGACAAAAAACTTAGGCTCAATGATAATGGTGGTTTTCCTATTGATCTACTATGGCTAGATCTACCGTGGCTCTGATACCATTATTAGCTTTTGATGCAATATGCAATGGGAGATAGCAATCACAAGATGCAGAATAATATGAAAGAAAGTAAATCTGTGATATGACTAAAATATGCTATAAATAGAAATGATAGAAATGAATACAATGTAGCTATGGAGGAAATGGACACTCCATGAACAAAGCTACTAGACTACATTGCACCCATCACCAATATATGGTGATCTACACAACACTATGCTACTACCTACGAATATGCTCTGAGCTTCTATATTTTGCTTGTTACAATGAGGCCCTTTTTATATAGGAAGATAGGTTCCTTGGCCAACACTCTACCTAGTTGTGCAAGGGACACCTTGCACATATACAACTTGCACATTGACACTTGTGCATTTATTACATTGCATGAAGTAACTAGATAAATTCCCCCTAAAGTAATCTAATGTCCTAAGTATGTACCTAGGAAGGTACATTTACATGATCCAAATGATGTAATATAATCTATTTCTAACATACTCTACTTTGAGATATTGCAAAAATTATACACTACAACTTTAAGCTCATAAAAATGATAACCCAAATTGTGACAATGAAATGCAAGATAGTCCAAATCTTAATGGATACATGAATTTCAAAATTGTTCTAAAAATCCTACTTATGTCATGTTTAAGTAGGGAACCAATGATGAATTTTGTAGAAACTACACCAAGAAATTTGAGGATTTAAAAACAAAAAGTGGAGGTGATACTTCACTCTTCATTGTTTAAAGAGACGATGATGATGTTGAAGCACATGTTTAGTTAATTTGATATATGGGCCATATTTATATTTTAAGATGTGGGTTGCTATGTTTAATATAATAAGGCATATAACCATGTATCATCATATTTTTTAATTAGGGTAAAATATGGGTGTTTGAAATGATCAAACCATTTTATGATCCTAGATAGGCCTATCTAGTATTACCAACTAAAAATCCTTGCCTCTAAATTCTACAAGACATTCAAAACATTTAATTACCTTGTTTTAAAATTCTATATATTTACATTAATTACTACTCTCTTTACATTCATATATTTAAAGAGTCTCCAAAAATGGAATCCTTAGTAGCCAAGTCCATAAATCTTCAAAAAATGGAAGCCTAAGCATACAAATCCATAGATATTTAAAGAATGGAATCCTAAATAGACAAATACATATATCTCTAAAAAATGGAACCATTAGTAGGCAAATACCACAAAAACTCAAACTACTAGATTTCTCATTTGGAACCTCACAATGCTTCCAAAAAGTTACATATCTTCAAAAAATGGACCCCTTAGTAGACATGTCCATAAATATCCAAAAACTAGAACCCTCAACAGATAAGTCTATAGATATATAGAATATGGAACCCTTAGTAGACAAATTCATAAATCTCTAAAATAAGGAACCTTCAATAGATAAATCCACATATCTCTAGAAAATAGATTCCTCAGTAGAAAAATCCACAAATATTTATAAAATCGAACCCTTAGCAGGTAAATCCCTTAGAAATCCAAACCAATATATTTCTCAACATATTATAGCTAAAATATAACAAATCATATTCATATATTTTTATTCTCATGTCATTAGAAATATGTGACATTTTGGTGTGCAACCTATATTTCAATTTTAATTGTAAAAACAATATAACTTTTTTGATGATTTAACATAATAAATCAAAAACTTATAAAATTGTTAAAAATAATTGAAATTAAATATTTAACATAATATCAAATGGAATTAGGTCAACCAATTAGATTCCTCAACTTTCAAAAAGGAGGCAAAGGTTCAAATCTTGCCAAATAATACATGAATAATTTTTTTAGATTTGGTTAGTGTGATAAACCCCTATGATGTTGGGCATCCCCATCCCACCACGACCTTTCATAAGGAAGAGAGTTGACCTTATCAATAGGGAAATTAACACACATTCACAAACACACATACATTGTGATTTTAAATTTGGACCTCAAAGAGCCAAAGCCTAAACCATTGCCTTATCCCATAAGGACACTATACATGCATCATTGCCAAGATTTTTCTCATGACATCATGTGCTCATGGTGTAATTTAGGTGGGTCTCATTTCAATATCGCTTAACCCATTCAAATGAAAAAAAAAATCAACATAATAATTAAATAGTATTAATAATGCTTAATAAAATAAAAAAATAAACATACATAATGTTTATATAAAAATTCTATTTTTCCTACACATGATAAGGGTGGAAGACATTTTTTTTATTAGATATAGAAGGGGTTTTGAAAGGGTCCCTGAAACTTTTACAATAGGAGAAGCCTTACAAAACATGGCCTAATACCAACAATACAAGTAAAATAATAACTATAAAGCACTACAATTGGCCACCCATCACCAAGTGAACTAGCTACAACTTGATAAAATACACAAAAATTAGAACAATGTTGTTGATATCCCTAGCCAAAAAATACTCCAACATGGTTGTTCCACAAAACCTTTCTTCATAAATAGTAAAATCTTATAGAGCATCAAGAATCATACATCACCAAATTCGATTGAATAAGGCCTTCGAGAAAATTGTATCTCCAAATAGATAGACCATTGAGACTTATACCCAGGTTTACCATAAAGTTAGCATGGTAGTTTCCTTCTCTAAATATATACTTTATCTCCCTATCCTTTCTAGCCTAAAGAATCCACCTAGATTCCATAATCACAATCTCAATGTTCCAACTAGAGACTAAATCACCTTTGACCAAGTTTATAATATTAAGTGATTCTCATTCAATGCAAACTTTTTGGTACCCAATATTCACCACAAGCAAGAGACATTGATAAAGAGCTCTAGCCTACAAAACATGGAAAGTATAGATATCTAATAATTTGGTATAAGTAGCAAAAGCCCACCTCTATCATCCCTAAGCACCCCACCAGTGCTAGCATTACTAGGATTACCCTTTGAAGCTCCATCAAAGTTTAGTTTAACCTAACCTAAAGAAGGAGATTCCTACCTCACAAGGGCTTAGGGATTAAGACCATGAAGACTAGAAACCCTATTTCTGTATTGAAAGCCAATTTTCCTTGCAAACTTAGCCTCCTCAAATATACCCTCATCCAAAGCCAAAGAGAACACATTATCTAGTGTGGGATCCAAGGATTTTGTGCAAATAGAGGTAGGATCTCTTTTTAAGTTTATAAAAATTCTACTATTTCTTTCCTTCCATACCCATCAGAAAAAATACATCAAATAGAAGTTCCCAAAATGTTTTAGCCTTGGAGAGTAAAAAGTAGATGACAACTGAACATAAAATTCAATAAGCAAACTTGTCACCACCCAACTCAGTCCCCAAAATATTAAAACATAGTTAATAAATTCCATAGGTAATGAGCATTGAAATAATATATGGCTTGTCTATTACTCATTAGCACCATAGAGGCAACATATTTTCAACATTGACCAACACCATTTTTAATATTTTCAATGGTAACAATATTATTTTGAGTTACCAACCATAAAAATATATTCACCTTTGACATTAGATCCTTAAGCTATAATTTGAAAGGTAGGACCCATGGAGGAGTCTTCACTAACATATTGTAGGTAAATTTGAATAAAAAGGATTTGTTGTTTCCCCTAACCAAAATATCCCATCCTCTTTATTTCTCCATTTAATGACCTAAAGATTTAACTTATTAGAAATTAGAATTCAAGTTTCAAGTTAAGAATTGTTGGGGATAGATTGGTCTAATGATTTCCAATCCTTCAGTCCATTGACCACATCAATAAAGTAAGCCACCTTAGACCCAAAGACCAATCTAGTCCTAGGATCCAAACATGCTATATTTGAATTATGTGCAAGGGGTTGGTCCATCAACCAAATATCTTTCCATGAATAAATATTGAGTCCATCACCCAACCTCCACTTGCAACCTTTGGAGACTAGTGCCCTCAACTTTTGTAAACTTAACCAAAAGGCTAAACCAGAAGTCGACAAATGATCAACAAGTAAAAAGTTCCCCTATCTTAAATATTTGGATGACACAATGTTGAACCAACTAGTTTTAGTTTTATTTACCAACTTCTAGCACTCTTTTGCAACCAAAGTCTTATTCATCTACCTAATGTTATTGAGACCTAAATGACCATATTTTTTAGGTCTACAAACTTGCTTCAAACCAACTAAGTAAAACTTTTCTTCTTATCAGAATCAGACCAAAGAAATAACTTTTGAATATGTGGAATGTTCAATCAAATCCTAATATGAATTTTGAACATAGATAAGAAGAAGGTTGAAATGATCTAAAGAGTAGGCTTTACTAGGGTAGTATTTTTGGCTTGATTTTACCTTTTATATAATTTATCTTTTACTCGGTTAAAATTTCAGATACCTCCAATATTCCTTTTAGAACCTTCACTTGGGTAACTAAAGCAAGGAGGGAGAGCATAACATCATCTACAAATTGGTGATGAGAAATAGTATCTATCAGGAAAGTGGGTTTGATACCTTCCAAAAATAGTTCTAACTTGATAGACCTACATAGAGCTTCTACTACTAAGATATAAAGGTAAGAGTAAAAGGTTTACCCTTGTTAAATACCTCTCACACATGAAAAATATCATGTTGGGGACCCATTTATTAAGACAAAAAACATGGTAGAGGATATTCAAGCATGGACAATTTTTATCCAACTTTAGAAAAAACTTGTAGGCAAAAAATCCACCTATTAGAACAAGAATAAGTGAACATTGAATTTGCACAATTTTACCAAGTGTCAATTTTGTTAGATGTATGGTTTGTAAAAAAATACATATATGAGGTTTTATCTAATTGTACAAATACAAATTTAGAAAACATACAATTGGGTGTAATTGTACAAAGTTATAAAAGTGCAATTAGAAATTAAAGTAAATTAGGTGGAATGTGCATTTAAGGTGAATTTGATTATTATCAAATTAGACTTAGGAACACCTTAATTCAAGTTGATTGTTATGGGCATGGTAATTGTAAATGGTGGTTGTCTCAAAAAACACTTTGGAATGGCTTGATAAAGCATTATAAGGACCCTCCATTTAATTTTCGTGGATGTTCATGGATATTGAGGATAGTTCATTATGGTTCATGCATGTTGATTAATACTTGTTCTTTTTCGATGGTTCATGTTAGTACAAAGATTGTTTCTCATTGTATATATATTCAACCATGATAATGAAACAAGCATTACAATCATGATTCATTGTGTATTCCTTTGTGCATGTAGATGGTAATTTTCATTTATGTATTCTATGCAAGTATGCCAAGAGTAGTGTGGATTATGGGCCTTGTAACAATGGAATAATGTTAATTAATAACTCATAACCCTAGAGAATGTTGACAAATTGATTTTGGATATTATTATTGTTGTACAAAGATGTCATTATGTGGTTGTATTATTTCTAGAAATTTTGATGATGATAATAATTCAATGACACTGAATTAGGGTTTGCATGTTGGAGGAAGACTTGGCAATTGTGATAGGAAATCATCCCAAAACTTACCTTGAAGGATACTATGGTACAAAATAGAAAATATATCAATGGAGAATTCAAAAAGGATTTTATGAAATCATAAATTCTATGTACCAAAATATACAACCAATCATTTGCCTAATTTGGGAATTGAATTACATAGTAAAACTTGTCAAATATGAAAAACTGGTGTTTTGAAGAAATCAATTACAAAACTGATCAATTTGAGTTACAAAACCACTTCTAGTGAATTGACTAAGTGGAAAATCATACAAGTTGTAGTGTTGTATGATTTAGATCATACAATTTTTATCATTTGGTGTTCGTACAACCAATTTTGAGTCTTTTAGAAATCGTACAAGGAAAATCAAACAAATTGTATGATTTGGGTAAAAGTTACTACAAAATTCAGGGAATCATTTCCCAAAAATTTGTAGTAACTTTTACCCAAATAATACAACTTGTATGATTTGCCTTGTACAGTTTCCAAAAGACTCAAAATTGGTTGTACGATCACCAAATCATATAAATTGTAAGATCTAAATCATACAACACTACAACTTGTATGATTTTCCACTTAGTCAATTCACTAGAAGTGGTTTTGTAACTCAAATCAATCAGTTTTGTAATTGATTTCTTCAAAACACTAGTTTTTCATATTTGACAAGTTTTACTATGTATTTTCACCTATTATAAGAAGAATAAGTGAACATTAAATTTGCACAATTTTACCAAGTGTCAATTTTGTTAGATGTATGGTTTATAAGAACATACATATATGAGGTTTTATCTAATTGTACAAATAAAAATTTAGAAAATATACAATTGGTTATAATTGTACAAATTTATAAAAGTGCAATTAGAAATTAAAGTGAAATTAGGTGGAATGTGCATTTAAGGTGAATTTGATTATTATCAAATTAGACTTAGGAACACTTTAATGCAAGTTGATTGTTATGGTCATGGTAATTGTAAATGGTGGTTGTCTCAAAAACCACTTTGGAATGGCTTGATAAAGCATTATAAGGACCCTCCATTCAATTTTCATGGATGTTCATGGATGTTGAGGATAGTTCATTATGGTTCATACATGTTGATTAATACTTGTTGTTCGATGGTTCATGTTAGTACACAGATTGTTTCTCATTGTATATATATTTAACCATGATAATGAAATAAGCATTACAATTGTTATTCATTGTGTATTCCTTTGTGCATGTGGATGGTAATTTCAATTTATGTATTCTATGCAAGTATGCCAAGACTAGTGTGGATTATTGGCCTTGTAACAATGGAATAATGTTAATTAATAACTCATAACCCTGGAGAATGTTGAGGAATTGATTTTGGATATTATTATTATTGTACAAATATGTCATTCTGTAGTTGTACAATTTCTAGAAATTTTTATGATGATAATAATTCAATGACACTGAATTAGGGTTTGCATGTTGGAGGAAGAGTTGGCAATTGCGATAGAAAAGCATCCCAAAACTTATCTTGAATGATACTATGGTATAAATTGTAAAATATATGAATGGATAATTCAGAAAGGGTTTGATGAAATCGTAAATTCTATGTACCAAACTATACAACCAATCGTTTGCCTAATTTGGGAATGAAATTACATAGTAAAACTTGTCAAATATGAAAAAACTGGTTTTTTTAAGAAATCAATTACAAAACTGATCGATCTGAGTTACAAAACCACTTCTAGTGAATTGACCAAGTGGAAAATCATAAAATTTGTAGTGTTGTATGATTTAGATATTAAAATTTATATATTTTTTTTATTGGTTGAAAGGGTGTTGAAAGGTCCCTGAACCTTGTACAAAACAGCCATGGGCCTTCAAAGAGGGAGGCAAAGGGGAAGAACGGAGGTAGTAGAACGAGATAGCCTAAAAATAGCAGGGGCCACCTAAGGTAAAGGTGCCCAAAGGAACCAACTAGAAGAACTAACTAAAGGGAAACATGACCAGAGGCTAATAAGAAAAGGGAAAGCGAAACTTAAACAAAGAAATTCACCATTTGGAGGTGTTGTGGCTGCTCCACAACGTACCCCAAAATTGGAGACCCACATTTTTTTGCATGTTTTCCATGAAGGTCGAAGAGGCCCATATGCTAAAGATAAAAAGAAAAAAAAACACCACAAGGAGGAAAAAGTGTCGTGATATTGCAACATGTTGCATTTTTGTGGTCCAAAGCAAAGGGAGAAAGCAAGGAGGAAAAAGTGTTGCGATATCATGACATGTTGCATCATCACGACCAAAGGAGGAAAAAGTGTCACGATATCATGACATGTTGCATTGTCATGGCCAAAGGAGGAAAAGGTGTCACGATATCGCGACATGTTGCATCGTCATGGCCAAAGGAGAAAAAGTGTCACGATATCGCGACATGTTGCATCGTCACGGCCAAAAGAGAAAAAGTGTCGCGATATCGTGACATGTTGCATTGTCGCGGCCAAAAGAGAAATAGTGTTGCAATATCATCGACATGTTGGATCTTAAAATTTATATTATTTGGTGATCGTACAACCAATTTTGAGTCTTTTGGAAACTGTACAAGGCAAATCATACAAGTTGTATGATTTGGGTAAAAGTTACTACAAAATTTTGGGAATCATTTCCAAAAATTCCAAATCACCTCATCCTCTAGAAATACTCTCCCCTATGCTAAAAAACTAAAATTTTGCAATACCTTTAATAAAAAATTTCATGAAACCTTATCATAAGCCTTGTTCATGTCTAATTTGAGGAGGAGACCAACTCTACCATTTTTATCAGCTAAATGAAGGATTTCATGGATAACTATGATATTGTCTAGGATTTGTCTCCCTAGAACAAATCCACTTTGGGTTGAATCAATCAAGGTAGGAAGAAAAGGTTTTAATATGTTAACAAGGGCCTTTTGTAAAAAATTTATAAACAATGTTACATAAGATGATGGGTCTAAAGGCACCAAAGTCATTTTCACCAATAGTCTTAGGGATAAAATTTAAAAAGGTATAATTCACTCTAAATAGGATATTATTGGTGGGTTAGACCTCTTGAATGGCATAAAAATAAATCCTTCCCTACAATATGCCAATACTTCTAAAAAAAGAGGGAGAGGGAAACCATCAGGACCCAAAGACTTCATTCCTTCCATCGCAAATATAGTAGCCCTAAATTCCTCATAACTGAAGGGAGATACAAGGGATTAGATCATATCATCCATGAAAAGGTAGGGAATACTATCAAGCAACATATTTTAGTCTTCCTCATTACAAACTTCTTCCACTTCGATGATATTTCTAAAAAATCCACAACCTTAGCTCTTATACCCTTAATGTATCACTGGATCCATAAACTTTTCAAATTTATCTAATCCTATTTGTGCTTATGTGCTTCAATACCATGATGTGAAAAAAATTAGAATTTCTATATCCCTCCTTTATCCAAAGCACCATGGACTTCTATTTCCATAAAATTTACTCCTTGGCAATAGTGTTACAAAATTTTGCTAGCACCTCTTTTTCTTTGTATGTAATATTTTGATATTTATTTCCAAGTTCTATATCAGATTTGATAGCTTTTATATGACTTTTTAGGCCTTTCTTCTTTTACAAAATATTCTCAAAAATCCTTTTATTCCATTATTTAAGGTTTCTTTTAACAAATCTAAGCTTCACCACAATTTTGGAAAGTCCATAGCGTTGGAACATTATCAACCATCAGTTTTTGATTTTAGCTTCCAACTAAGGATGAAGGCAGAACATTGCCTTAAACCTAAATGGACTATGGAATCTAGTTTCTTCCTGGTCCACTTCAAGATATAAGGGGTTATAGTTGAAGTCAATTATAGGTAAAAAATAGATAGAGATTCCCAAACAATTAAAGGCACTCCTTGGAGATAAGAACCCTACCCAACCTAATTTGGATGAGCTAGTTACCCACTCTCTTGTTACTCCAAGTATACCTTGAATCCTCCAAATCAACATATAATAGCATATTATCATTCAAAAGATCTATAAATTCTTCCATACTTTTTGAGATTGGGAATTTTCCTCCTTTTTTATCCAAAAAAATAAATGGGAATTAAAATAAACTACTAGGCACTAGACTTCTTGAGAAAAAATCCTTCTCATGGAACTTAGAGTTTACCATAATAGGTTTCTACAAGGACCAAAATTCAATGTATACATGTTAGTCATAACTAACCTTTTATTACTTTCTCTATTGCAGAAGATAATATTAATAATCCTATCCATTGAAGAAATTACAAAGCCCTCAAACTTGTTGGTTGTAGCATAGGGGTAGTATTCCTAGATGGGGAGGTGAATTGGGAGGTTTTGGGAATGATTCCCAATGTTTTGCAATAGATTTGGTCCATATCATAAAAGTGAATGATTTGCAACTTCAAAAAACTACTTATACAGTATCCAAATTGTATAATTGTATGATACAAATCAGATAACACCTTGGAATGTACAATTTTCCACTTGTACAGTTTATTAAAATTTATTTTGCAACTTATATTGATCAATTTTGTAATCGTTCTCTTCTAAACATTTATTTTACTTATTTGGTAGGTTTCCACTATGCAATTGCACTTCCAAATTAGTTGTATGGTTTGGTGGATTGGTTGTACAGTTTCACCAAACCCTCACTACAAATGTATAGTTGTAGGCTTCCTAAATTACACTCATAATATTCACAAGGTAAGGTTTTTCTATCCTTAAGGTGTAATTGCCAACCTAGTATTCCAACATGTAATCCATAGTTTGCTATATTTGATTAGTAACATCAATTATCATTTCCAAAAATCATGCAACAACTTGTAAACATCCAAGTATAGTAATAAAAATATAAAAATATAATTCTCCAGTATCACAATAGGTTCTAGGTTCATTAGTATTGCAATTCCATTATAATCTTCTACATTTACCACACCATATTGGCCATACTTGCACAAAATATATAATCTAGATTTACCATCAACATGCATAATGGAATTCACAGGAACACACAAGCCATAATGCTACACTCACATTAATATTTCTCTATAAAATATGTACAATTACATAGAAGTGAACAATATCCATCAATAATCATAGTATTCTTCCACTATTATGAACATAGCAATGAACAACATTTGACATCTATCATGAACAACTATGAACAACTATCTATAAGTATGAACAACCATCAAAAAATGAATGGCAGATATTTATAATTCTTTTCCAGGCCATTCCAAAGTGGTTCCTAAGATAACAAATTATTCACAACTGCCACCCCATAAGACAACTAACTTGAAATTTCAATTGTAATCATTTTGGAAATTTGAGAGCAAAAAATTTTTGGGAGGATTGCCCAAACTGTCAAACTTTTTATAGCTATATTTCACTCATCCAAATGTAGATTGAGCTGAAATTTTGATGGTAGATGTCTGAAAAACCCTAGAACATCTCCACCAATGCTTAGATCATTTGGACCAAAAACTATCCTAGCACATCCCTATGTGTGAACATGATTTTTGGTGAGAAATTGTGCAAGGGTTTCATCTATGTTGAGTGCAAGCAGCTCTAGAGGTTTTTTCTAGGGCCTTCAGGCCCTAGTGACCAATAATTTTGTGGTTTTTGATCAATATGTTAGTGAGATATGTTGCAGGGGATCCAATATGGGTTAAAGTTTGTCTTTCAACAAATCATGCAATGAAATTTATTGATAATGGCTTCCAATTTGTTACACAAAACAAAAGTGAAAAGTATACCTTTCCTCGCCATCTACGGTATGGATCAAAGAGATCATGAAATAAGTTTCAAGTAGATAATAAAAAAATGGTTTAGATCTCAAGTGAATCTAGTGCTAAGGTGCACCCCTAGAATAAATCCACAATGGAAACCCCTTTCAAGGGTAAGTATTTCTAACAATCAGCCCCAAAAATGAATTTTAGGGATGTCCTCTAGGGTGGATAGCCTCAGCCTAATTCTAACATTAATCTTAGGGCTTCTAATAAACCTCTAAGAATGCCTAATATTGATCCAAGGAAAACTGAGGTAGGATGTCTTAGAGCATATTATGGAACTCCTATTTTTAAGGTTGATATGGATGACATTCAAACTAGCATTTAAGATCTAGAAAAATGAGAACTAATTTGTTGTTTCTTGGGTTTTCATCCAAGCCTATCTACTTTCAAAGTCTAGGCTACAAAAAACTAGAAATTTTGTTTTTAATTTGTTAAAGGATTTAAATTATGAAATTTTTTTAATAGGGCCCCAAAACCTGATTACAAAAATATTGAAGAATCCCAGAGACTATTGGGAAAAATATTGGTTAGTTTTTCTATGGTGCAATTAATTACCTCCATTTAATTGTCAACTTGGGGTAGCTCATAGTATTATGAGCAGTCGTACAAAATCTATGCTTGTAATTTCTCCTTCTAATATGAGTCCCTTGGATTATGGTTTGGGGGATGTTTGGTGTTTGTTAAAATTTATGTTTAAACCAATAATATCATGCTAAATCTAAGAAACAAGACAAAAAATATTTAAAATATAAAAGACTACCTTGCTGAAAATTACAAAAAATAGGGGAAATAACTGAAAATAAATTAATATATTAAAACAAATACAAAAAATAAGGGAAATAGGGAAGAACTATATTGTAAGTGGGCCCACGCTTCCAATAGGTTCTGCCCATGGTAGAATTATCATTGAATGCTTAGAAGATGTTTTTATAGTAAAATGCAAAAAAATTATTAACAGTTTGTAGTAGAATAAAATTACATAAAAATTTCAGCGAGGCTTCTTCAGGGGTGGCCTGAATATTTATAAGGTATGCAGCTAGCCCTGTTACAATTTTTAGGATGAATCAACACATGATTTTTTGTTATAATTTTTATCTTGATTAGAGGAATCGAGTAAAATATCATGATATTTCAGCATATTTTGTTTCTAAAATACAATGATATTTGATTTTCTCAACTTACAAAATTAATTTGTGTATCAACTAAAAAATGGGTGACAAGTCACCTTTGACATTGTCCCATGTTTGGTTGTAATGCTGGAAATTCCTTCACAATGGTTGTCAAAGTTTCACTCTATTTTGCCGACCACAGAGTCGTGCTAAAGTTTAGTGTTAATGGAAATCAAGCACCGTGATTGAAGAAGTCAATAAGTAGGTGCCTTGTATGTAGAAGTCATAAAGCAGACACCTTATCTCACATAATAGAAAATAGGTGCCTTCTACCATACAATGGGAAGTAGGCACCTTCCACAATACAACAGGAAGCAGGTACCTAACAGAAAGCAAGCACCTAACGGGAAGCAGATGCCTAAACATTAAGTGTTGAACGGAAGTCAGGCGCTTCAAAGGAGTTGGGTGCCTGACTTCATACCTATTTATCAATATTCTGTAGATTTTTTTCCTTAATTAAATTGCAAGTTCCAAGTCAGAGTGGTACTTTGATGAAAACATGCCAAAATGCAATAATTTCCACTAAATCTACACAAATTACACTTAAAGACAAATATTAGATAACATGCAAAATAAACTATTAATTACATATATAATTTCCATAAAATATTTATATCTACAATAATATATGTCGCACATTATGAGGAAAAGAGTATAAAAAATGAGCAATTTTATGGCTCATCGTTTCCCCATGCTTAAGGGGTGGCACTATGCCTTCCTTGACACTTGTCAGTTTCTATTGACAAGTGTCATGTGTTGAATATAGGCTTATGCCTATATATTGTAACATTTTTATCAATAATTATAACCCCTTTAGTTTTCCCTCCTAACAGGCACATCCCTATGCCACTTTGAACTAGTAATTACCAGTTCTATTCACTTCATCCCAATAGGCCCTATCGGTCTATGTCATCTTTCTATTAGCGGCCTTGGCTTTCTTTGTGTCCCAGGAATTTCAACTCTTTGATGCCTTGGGAGCTACTATCTCATGACATTGCTACTTCTGGTATTTGTTGCGCTAAAGTGGTTCACTTGGCCCTGCTCTCTTCTTGGGTGGTTCTCTTCTCTAGGTCACCTTGACCTTATCAACATTTTGATAAAAACCAGAGAAGCTGGTGGCATCCTTCTAGAATGCAGGCTCAACCATTTTTTAGTACTCGTGGTGAGGTGGCAACTTCTCAACCACAGGTACTAATTCTTCAACTCCAAATGGGATGCTATACTCCTTAGAAACCCTAGCTATGGGTAAATCTACCCCTATTGGGTCAATCTCAGGTTTAGCTTTGACCCCTATTTTTTCCATAGGGGGGGTTTTGTTACTTGATTTCAGATATTCCTTTTGCACGGGGCCTAGAAATATCATCTACATAAAATATGCCTGCATCCTTGAAGGCTTTCCATACTCTAACCCATACAAATACTAGAATTGCTTAGGTTGAGCAACTGGAATCTTCCTACAAGGTCTACAAAAATTGACCTTCTTTTATGATTTCTTGAGGGCTTTCTTGGAGGTCTTCTTCTAGTTATTCTTATCTACATTAATTTCATCCTTAAGTTCCTCAAATTTCTATTTTTGGGCAGCAAACAAATTCTTTGTTGCCTTCCATTCCTCATAAAAATCTAGCTTTGATTCCTTGTCAAATTCAATTCCCAAGAACTTTAAATCTACAACTCTCACTCTAGTTTTGGGTCATAACTAAGATGGCCTTATGGATTTTTATTTTGATCTCATCTTGATACTTTTTACCCTAGGGTATGTTGGTGCAACTTTTGTTTCCAAGTATATAGGGGATTCAGGCTACTGAGCCTCCTGGGATATAAGGAATTCAGGTTGTTGAACCTTTTTCTCCTTTGCAACAACTTGCTGCATAATAGGAGTTACTTCTTCTTGAGGCTTTATGGCCCCTGCATCAATTGGAGAGTTCTATGCCTCTCCCTCTTTGCCTAATTTGAGGCTCCTCAGCCTCCATCTCATTTTTCCCATCATCTCCATCCTTTGTAGGCTGCTCTACATTTTAAGGTTCTTCATTGTCTGCTCTATAGATGGGGACATAGAATAGAGATGCTCTACTTCCATTGCAGTAGTGTCTCCCTATTCTATTTCTATATCAGCATGGGATACTTCTATTGCCCCATCGATTTGCACTGTTGCATCAACCCTGGCCAACTGCTCAACTCCTCTTGGTCTATCCTACAACTACAATTATCTCTTCATTTACCAAATTATTTGATACAATTCATGCATTTTTAAGGTAGCCTCCTTTCTGGACTCTCCAAATAGAGCTCGTTATTATTTAAATTTGGCTTCCCAAGTGGAAGCTTATTCTTTCAAAACCTACAACTGCTACTACAAATCCTCTGCCTGACCTTCTAGAGGTACATATGCCATGGCCACCTCCTATTAAGGAGTTTGCCCATAGGAAATAACCTTTAAAATGTGGGTCAAATACTCCTTCTTTTTGAGCTCATCGATTGGTGTCTCCTCGTTGGATGAGCTTGAAACCACCCTCGATGCCCTCATTCTTTTGCTTCACATCCTAGTGGAGATATACATAAAATCCTACTCTACCTCATCCTAAAATTGGGATGTAGAAAGAGATAGATCCTGCCTTGTTTCTTCCCAAAATTAGGAAAAACTAGGGGACGAGGCCTATCCTACTTCCCTTGTATTTCATGTAGGCTATGACACAGGCACTATCTCTTCTCATTATATCACCTCCTGTGTCGATTGTTCATTTTGAGTTGGCACCTCCTCCTCTACTTGTACCCCTACCACTGCACTAGTGCTCACAACTTCCTCAATTATCACATTTCTATGTGACTCTACATATATCACCAAGGCATAAATTAGGCCATGGTGAGCTAGGGTAGAGGTGGTGCCTGCATAGTATTGCATGGCCTCATCTTTCAATGCGCATGCAAGGTAATGGAAGATTTTTATTTTGTCCCCATATAAAATATGATTGAGAAAATAGAAGTGGTTGGCATTCAGGTGGGAGTACCTACCAGAGTATGTGAAGAAACGAGTGATCTATTCAAAAATGACCCTCCAAAGCTCAAGAATGTACCATTTTAGCAAGCAAGTGTTCGTCAGGTACTCATTTGGTGCTCCAAAAAATAGCTATGCATAGAGGGTAAGGTTATCCTCCTTTTACATGTACTTCCCTATAATATGGAGGCTCGTAAATTTGGTGATATAGTCCTCAATGACTGGGATCTCCAACCTTGTATGCACATGACCCCATCGCTCATCAACACCAAAAATTTATTTGCTACTACTGCATACTGGCCCTGACTAACTAGTTGATAGTAGTCCATCCATTCTATAGTGTCCAACTGTGTTTGGACATTTATAGAAATACTCGAATAATAGATTGACTCACTCTTCTTAAGGTCATGGTTTTTTGACTCTCCCTCCATGCTTGATCTCTAGTTCATAATTCACTCAACAATGTTAGTACCTCCCCTTCGAATTACTATTGTGCCTCACTCCTTTATTTTTTTCTTGCTAAAGTTGGTTGCACAATAGTTGGTAATTTGTTTTTTAAAACAACTGTGTTCATGCACACAGACAGTTAATTACCATGATCAACAATGATTATGGTTATCTACAGGTAAATTTCCTTCGAGCATGTGCCCAATTGTGCAGAGATGATAACCATAAATTTTTAATCAATTAGAAGCATGCCACACAACACCATGCCAAGTGGATTTTTTCAAGTGGTTAAGGTAGTAATGGGAGGTTGTACCGACAAATTTCTATAGACACACATGTTCATGAAAACAATATAGAAAAGAAATAGAAAATTTAAACATGCACCTAAAATCATTTCGTGGGTGCATATGTGCAGATATCCATGGTACATCACTATTGGCTAGCATTTGATAATGGGGCAAATCACAACAGACAATAATGACCATGGTTCCCATGCAAAAAATTTCCTTCGATGTGATTGGTTTTTGGTAGCTACACTGTGGGTTATTCAAGAAATCCTACAAAAATTAAAAAAAAAAAATTAGAAAAGTGTATCACCTTGGGACGAAAAATGTCCCCTCTTCAGAAGTTGGTTGATATCAACTTCTAATTTTATCCATGGTGGATTTGACTTTGCACGTGCATGGGGTGCTAACATAGCTCGAGCTACATCCTAATGCTGACGTTTTATCTTGTCAAGGTAGAAAAACAACCATAGTAAATATAAATCAGATGCTTTTTTTGTATGGAAATCAGGCACCCTTTCAAATTATGGCACACAGGTGCCTTGGAAACTAAAAATAGGCACCATACAAATTGGGTGCTTTGCTTACATGGTAAGCAGGTGCCTTAGTAGTAAGATGCTTTATTTAACATGGGAAGCATGTGCCATAGCAATTAGGCACTTATGCCTAACATGGGAAGTAGGTGCCCTTTTTCTACTTTTTGGGTGTCGTACTTATAAAATAAACTTAATACAAACTTCATTTGTTTTCCTAACATATGCTAAGAATATTTGGTGTCAGTTTCTCAAAAATTAAAAGTTGATCATTATCCTAAAAAATTGGGAATCAAATGTTGATTGCCTGAAAATACGATGTAGCCTCCATCTTCATAACATACTGGGAGTCAGGTGCCATGATGCATACAATGGGAAGCAGGTGCCTTCCATCATACAATGGGAAGTAGGAACCTTCCACCATACAAATGAGAAGTAGGCACCTTCCATCATAAAATTAGAAGTAGGTGCCTTCCATCGTACAATGGGAAGTAGACACCTTCTATCGTACAATGGGAAGTAGGTGCCTCCCCATAAAATACAAAAACATGGTGCTTTTATTTTATTCAACATGTGTTGACCTATACTTGTATATACATTGTTAGGTTGATCATGCCCTTTAGTGCTTCTAATTGTAAAATATGTACAAAATTAGCATCCCCCCCTAATTCGATAGTTGAGTGTTTTATTGTCCAAAAATACCAGTCCAAAAACTCTTATGCAGGTTTAGGTTTAGTATTCCCCTATCTAAATGGGAACTAGATACTCCTACTACAAGCAAATTCTCTTAGAAATATTGGAAATCACAGGTTCATGGATCCTATGCTTATTAGGCCTATGTCTCTTAGGCTGCCTAAAAACTACAAAAAGAGCATTATTCTTGCAAAACAAAAACACAACTATTTTTTTTTTTTTAAATAATTATCTTTGGGACTATGTGGATTAGGTCCACATCACACTGACTCAAGATAAAATCATAATCAACTAGGGTCTCCCCCATGCCTAATCTAGACTCAATCATGTATGCTTCAACCACATAGTATGGATGTAGGTGGTGGCCATTGATTTTTAAGGTAATTTTTCTACCATATATTGTTCTAACTCTTACAACCCCATTATCAATGATTTTAGTCACTTCTTATGGTCCCATACAATGCTGCATGAGCTTACCCTTCCTTTGTTGGAATTAGGAATCATAGAATAATGCACATTCTCCCACTTTAAGTTGTTTTGGCCTAGTTTGGCGGTCATGCCATTTGGCCCTTTGTTTTTGAATGATATATATTTTTGCAAAGACTCAAGGTGGTATTCATATAGCTGATTAAGCTGCTAAATTATATACTTTTGTGCATCATCCAGATTGATATTTAATTCTACAGTAGTCCTAATTGTTTTGACTTCAAACTCTATAAGCATTATGGTTGTTTTCCCATAGACTAACTAAAATGGTGTGAAACTAGTAGTAGTATTATAGGGGGTCGTGTAGGTCCACACTACTACTGGTAATCTAGTAGCTCAATCCTTCATGTGTTGTTGCATTGTATTTGTCAGGATAATCTTCAACTCTTTGTTGGTCACCTCAACTTACTCATTTGCCTGTGGATGGTAGGGAGTGGTTTTGTTATACTTGATTTTTTATTGTTGCATGAGTTCTTGGATCATCCTTGATCTTCTCATGATTTTATCAGAACCTATTTTGAACAAGCACCTATCAATCCATGAGAAATATGCACTTTTCTCAATTAAAGTCTATTTTTCATGAGGTAAAAGTGTAGGGGATACTCTACCATTGGCTAAATAAATGCTCATCTAGAAATTGGTATTTTGTAGCTGCATAGTATGGAGGTATTAATATGGATAGGAAATCAACTACCACATTATCCTTTTATGGCTTGTATGCTATTGTCACATCAAATTCCTGCAAGAGAAACATCCATATGATAATTCTACCACTAATACAAGGTTTTTTTGTCAAGTATCTGATTTTTGAGTAGTCAGTGTGTATAAATATTTGATAACCTATAATATAATGATGAAATTTGTTAAGAGCATGTATTACTATAAGAAAATATTTCTCTATGATAGTATAATTTAGTTCAGCACCTATAAGGTTTTTACTAACTTAATAGATGGCATAAAAATCATCACCATATTTTTGTCCTAGTACTGAGCCTATTGCATTGTTAGATGCATCAACATATATGTGAAATGGTATGGTCCAATTGGGACCTCTCAAAACTGGAGCAATAATCAGTTTTTCCTTCAGGGTTTTGAATGCTTGTTCAGATTCTTTAGTCTAGATAAACTCTACATCTTTTGCTAATAATGTGGTAAGAGGTTTAGTAGTTTTTCTAAAGTTTTATATAAATATCCTATAATAACTGACTAATCCTAGGAAACTATGGATGTCCTTTTGTGTTTTGGGAGTAGGCAGGGTTTGGATGAATTCAATTTTCTTTATGTCTACTTTGATCCCTTTTGCAGAAATATGACGTCCTAAAACTATCCCTTCCTGCATCAACATATAGCATTTATAATTTCTTAAGGATAGGTTAGTTTCCTCACAATGTTTAAGTGTCTTTTCTAGATTTTCTATGGTAGTTTCAAAAGTCTCACCATATACAGTGAAATCATCCATGTATACTTCCACAATCTCTCCAATTATATCTAAAAAATGTTGAGAACTACCCTCTAAAAGGTGGTAGGTGCATTGCATAGGCCAAATGGTAAAAATCGATAAGCAAATGTCTTCCATGGATAAGTGAAGGTGGTTTTATCTTGATATCCCTCCCCTATTTGGATCTTATTGTATCCATTGAACCCATCCAAAAAATAAAAGTACTTCTTACCTTCTAAGGTGTCAATTACCTGATCTATAAAAGATAAGGAGAAGTGGTCCTTTTTAGTTGCTTTATTCACCAACCTATAATTGAATAACACAAGCTTATCCTAAGAGGGGGGCGTGAACAATATAAGACCACTTTTTACTTATCTTTCTTAATAAATTCTATGCAATGTATAGATAGCAATATCAACAACAGTAATCAAAGAAATGCACAAATCACCACACACAATAGAGACACCAATTTTATGTGGTTCACCCAATGTGGGCTACTCCACGAAGAAAATATTTCACTAAAATTTTCTCAATTAAACTCTTGGAAATCCTTTCCCTATTACAATGTTTATGGACCTCTATCCAAAGGAGAAACCAATCCCCTAATCATTTCATATATGTCTATCCATAGGAGACACCAATATCCTAACTCTGCTATGGTTGGTGATCCTCTAGAAGACCTCTTCCTCCACTGCCCTTAGGAAATGGAACTCTATCTATAGAAGACACCTATCCTCCCTGATCTAGCTGGACATATTTATCCTCAACTTTATCACCTCCAAAGCTCTATCTCAAATATGCACTAAACATAGTGCTTATATCTAGCACAAATATGTCATCAATATATGTCTCTGGTATGACATAAACCTATCCTCAAATCTACACCAAAATATATCCTTGAATCTATACTAAACATAGTACTTCGGTCTAGCACAAGTATGTCCTCAATATTTGTCTTCAAGCCTTAACTCAAAGCTTTAATCAATCTCAAATCAACTCTACTGGATCTATCCCAAATATTAACTCAAGGTTTGAACAAATCAGTCAATCAACTCTACTCACAAGTCTTCTCAAATACTTGTCTCAAATCTACCTTGTAAGCTTCCACAAAAGCTCACACTAATATATCCTCAAAGTATCTCTATAACTTGTCCAAATATGCTCTACAAGTCCTCACTAGAACTTGTCCAAATTTGCTCAATAAGTCCTCACTAGGACTTATCCAAATATACTCTCAATATATATTGTAAGCTTCCACAAAAGCTCATACCCACAAGTCTTCTCAACTATTTACCTCAAATATTTTCAACAAGGCCACACTAGAACTTGTCCAATGTTATAGAAACATAAAGAGAATTGTTAGAGACTCAATATGCTCTACACTCATCACAATGCTCTATCACTTTCAATCACTCTCTTAGAAACATATAGAGAATTTTTAGAGACTCAATATGCTTCTCATTCACCTCAATACTCAATCACTTTCAATCACTCTCTTAGAAACATATATAGAATTGTTAGAGACTAAATATGATTCACATTCACCTCAATACTTAATCACTCTCTTAGAAACATATAGAGAATTGTTAGAGACAAAATATGCTTCACATTCATCAACTCTCAATCTCTTTCTCAAATCAATTCAGAATATAGAATAATTTGTTTCCCAAAATTTGAATAATCATTCCACACATTCAATTGACTAGGCTGAACCAACTCTACTTAACCAATCACTCAATGAAATAATCCTTGCTCACAAATCTTAGTCCAAGCATATGACAACTCACTCAAATATTTCCAACAATGATTTATCAACCATTCTCAGATAACAATGATACTCATGTTTTTTTCAAACCCTAGTTCAAGTTCTTCACTCAACAACTCACTTCAACAATAATTCTTAAAACAAGGTTTTATCAACAATTCTTAATTCTAGAAAACCTTGAAGCATTAATTCAAAACACTTTCAACAAAACCAAACAATCCTTTTCACTCCAACTTTTCATTCACAATTTTCAGCAATCACTCACTAGGAATAATATGCCCATACCTTTTGTTGGATGTAGAAGTACCTTTTAGAAAACCTATATTAATCAAAATTTTCTTCTTTCCAATTCCAATGGTTAGACACAACAATATTACTTCAACACTTTCCAAAATATTCCTTGGACATAAAACAATCACAACTCAACTTATGCCTTATTTCTCCCTTTTAAACATAACACTCATCATACCATACATAAAGGTAAATTCCTTGATACACCTTATAAACGCCAACTTAAAATAATATCCAACACCATAAAAATATTAAGCAAACACCTTACAATATTTTTCAAAACATTTGAGCATACACCATTAAAAATTTAATTTTGCAAAAACCCTTATAACTACTTTAGCAACCTTAGAACCATTTTAAATATTCAAAAATTAATTTTTAAATGCCCAAAATATATCCCCAAAAATTTTGGCGACCAATCTCCAAGCATACCTTATAGTTCCTATAAAATGGGATTCATTGAGATTCAATCCTTTGTCTCCTCTAGCCTAAGCGCCTTAGCTCTTGAGAGCCCACCGTGTGGGCTACGAATGCCCATGTGAAAGAAGGTATAGCACCTTATTATTATGCCTTCACTAACCATAAAAATATCATGAAACGTACACACTTCCCCCTTTGCTTTGGACGCAACGCTATTTGTATGGCTCATCAATATTTAAAGCTCACAATGATCATCGAAGGCATGGTAAATTTGGTAGGGTGGGAGTTCCCCTTTTATATACATGTTTTTTATTTTTCCTCACGTCGACGCTTGTTATTCGAAAACAAATTTTGAATTTTAATTTTTTTTTTTTGAAAAAATTGAAAAACTTGTATTAATACAAAAGGCAATTACACAAGGGAGAAAACTCATCCCAACCAACAGCAGAGAACTAGACAACAAGCGGAGAGCACAAAGGCAACGCTAACCCCCACAGAGCACAGAAGACAACAAGGCGCGAAAACGCGACATGTCGCGAAATCGCGGCAATCAACCCCGTCGCGGCCGCAGCAGCGCCATCAGTCACGAAAACGTGACATGTCGCGATATCGCGACAGACAAAGCCCTCCGCGTCCGATCGCCAAAAAAGTCACGAAATCGCGACAACAACTCCCTCCGACGGTCTATCATCACAGGCGTCGCGAAATCGCGACAAGAACTCCAGGAAGCATCAAATCTCCAAAAGGGTCGCGAAATCGCGACGAAATTTCTCCGAAGCGCCCAGCCAGCAAAAGTGTCGCGATATCGCGACATATTCTCATCTTGACTCCCAATCCGCAAAAGTGTCGCGATATCGCGACAATTTTTACCAAAGCCATGAATGTGCCAAAAGTGTCGCGAAATCGCGACGAATTTTCCTTTCAGTTCCCAATCTTCAAAACTGTCGCGATATCGCGACAAGTTATCCTCATTGCAACTTGTCTTCAAAATTGTCGCGATATCGCGACAATTAATCCAGATGACGCCAGTGTGCCCCAACTGTCGCGATATCGCGACGATTTTACCATGCAGCTTTCGATCGACAGAAATGTCACGGAATCGCGACGAAATGTGCCCTTTGCTCAAGTTCACCAAAAAAGTCACGATATCGCGATGATAATCCTCATTGCAGCCAGTCTTCAAAATTGTCGCGATATCGCGACAAGAAATCCAGATGACGCCAGTGTGCCCCAACTGTCGCGATATCGCGACAGTTTTACCATGCAGCTTCCAATCGACAAAAATGTCGCGATATCGCGACGAAATGTGCCCTTTGCTCAAGTTTACCAAAAATGTCGCGATATCGCGACGATAATCCTCCTTATCATCCCTGCGCCAAAAACGTCACGATTTCGCGACATGTCGCGATTTCGCGACATGTTCCTTTCTAAGGCTGAGAAGGCAAAACCTGTCGCGATATCGCGACAACTTCCAACAAGAGGCCACGACGCCGCTACATGTCACGAAATCATGACAAAAACCTTCCTTAGCAACAAAAACTTTGCACATTATCATAGGTAGCATTCAAGGCCTTGCCGAATCCCAAGCATCCTCCACGTGCATATCACTATGCATCCGCACTCCAACTTCCTTCTCAAGCACCTATCTTAGCAAGGAAATCGGCCGCCTTGTTGAAATCCCTACTCACATAGATGGGAACCACATCATCTAATTCTTTCCAGAGATCCTTTATCTGAGAGACAAGACTCCGCAACCTCCAGGCTTGCAAATCAAAGTTCCTCATGCAATCGAGAGCGCCCACCAGAATTTGGGAGTCGGACTCAAGAATTATCTTTCTATGGCCCTGCTTGACAGCCCAGATAGAAGCAAATTTAATAGCCAAGGCCTCCGCTTCATTGTTTGTGGCATGACCCAGACCGTGCAGTTCCCAGTAAAGCACGGACCCACCATGATCACGACACACAACTCCAGACATCCAGCACTACCCGGATTTCCTTTTGCAGCTCCATCAGTATTGATTTTGATCCAGCCTGCTGGGGGAGGGTGCCATCTATCATGAGCCTGTCTTTCAAGAGCAACAACTCCATCAACCAGTGGCACAAAAACAGACTGATGTTCCTCCTCAACGTAGATGGCAAACCGTTTCCACCACTTTGCTCCATATAACCTGCCATATTCCATCAAGTGAAGAGAATGTTTCACGAAAAATGCGGGCATTTCTCTCCAGCCACACCTGCCACCAAATAAAAAGAAAGCCCAGCTCCCAGCCAATTCGGAGAGCTTTGGATTTAAATCTGCCTCTCTTCCATCGGTTCCAAATATTGGTCCGAGTCACCTCACTGTTGGCTTGAATTTTGAAGTGGGAAAACCAACGCATCCAAATCTGCCGTGTGAAGGGGCATTCAAACATCAAATGATCAGCAGTTTCCTCATGCTTGCGGCATAAAACACACTGAGAAGGACCGATGATGCCTCTGTGTCTAAGATTGTCAAAGGTGAGAATTCCATTGTGCATAAGTTGCCAGGCAAAAAAATTCACCTTCGGCCAACCCTTGGGGTGCCATATCTTCTTCCAAACATGGACCGGGAAAGAGTGTGGGAGGGGCTCTGGAAGAATCTGGTTAAATCCCGCCTTCACAGTGTAAACCCCAAGGTTCCCAAAGCCCCAGGCAAGTTCATCCTCTTCATCCCGCCCAGTAAGAAACCTAGCTTTCAAAATTTTTTCTAAGATTGGTGCCAGCTCCGGTGGGATTGGAATTGGCCACTCTTCCAACCTCTTGAACTTTTTGAACTTGTACTCCCCAATGTGGCTGGTATTGAAATAACTCTCAATATGAATCCAGCCCTTGTCTTCTATGGCTGATTTAATGGGTTGCAATTCTGGAAACACAACAATGATGGGAGGGTGCTGATCCCAGGAGTCAGTCCAAAAACGGGCCTTCTCCCCTCTCCCCACTTTCCAAAACAATTGATCTTTGATAACTTGAGCTCCCACCTTGAGAGTCTGCCATACTAAGGATCCATTACCCTCCAAAGGGAAACGTCCTAGATCATTGGGGTGAGCATGGCCTAGGTATTTGCTAGAAAGAATTCTGCTAAAGAGGGATGTTGGTCGGGAAATCCACCTCCAAGACAATTTACCAGCCAAAGCTTGATTATTAAGCTTGGAGCTTCTCAGTCCCAGCCCTCCTTTATCCTTGGGCTGGGTGACCTTATCCCATCCAACCAAGGCCCATTTCTTCTTCCCTTTTGCACCCTCCCATAAAAAGCTTCTGGCCATTTTGTCAAGCTCTTTCCATATAGAATGTGGGGCAGCCAGGATGGAGAATTTATATATTGGCATTGCCTGAATAACTGATTGTAAGTAAGTTAGTCGGCCTCCATAGCTTAACCATTTATGAGACCAATGATTCATTTTCTCTTTGATGCCATCCAAAAGATCCTTCCAGATATCAATTTTTAGTTTTTTGAAATGCAGTGGAACCCCCAAGTAAACAACAGGTAGAGAAGTCCTAGTAAATCCCGGGATCTCAGGAACTCTTTCCCCGTAACCTTCGGTCAAGATTGAAGAAGACCACTTTGGATTTTTTATCATTAATGACTTGATTTGAGGCCCGAAGGTAGATGTTTAAAGTATCTCTAATTCCTCTTGCTTCCCTGAGGCTGGCCACTCCAACCAATCCTGTGTCATCCACAAACTGTAAGTGGGTCAAAACTTCTGTCCCCACTTTAATACCTGTTATCACACCTAGCTGTCGTCTTCTCAGAAGAGTCCGCCTAATCCTTCTGCTAAGATGAGGAAGAGGTAAGGAGAGCAAGGGTCCCCTTGACGAAGACCCCGAGAGGCTCCAAAAGGAGTCGAGGGGAGCCCATTGATTAGAACAGAGAAAGAAGGTGTGGAGATACAACTCATGACCCAATCAATCCAAGTCTTGAGAGAAGCCAAAGGCTGCCATCATCTTTGCCAGAAAGCCCCACTCCACCCGGTCATAAGCCTTAGACATATCCAACTTTATGAACATTCCTTTGTTGCCTGAAGTTTGCATTGTATGGATTGCCTCCTGAGCAAGGACCACTTCATCCAAGATCTGTCTTCCTTCAACAAAACCCCCTTGCTCGTAGGAAATTATTTTATGGAGAAAAGGTTTTAGCCGTTCAGCCATAATCTTCGTGACTATTTTATAAATAACATTGCATAAGGCAATCGGTCTGAAATCAGAGAGATGAACCCCCCCTCCCCTTTTGGAATTAAAGTGATGAAGGTGTGATTGAGAGCCTTAAGCATTCTTTTATTAGTTCTGGACTCCTCTGGTGACAGCCAAAACATCTTTCTCCAGAGTATCCCATAAGGCCAGAAAGAATTCTATAGGAAAGCCATCTGGACCTGGCGATTTTCCCGTGCTCATCCCAAAGACCACTTTCTTTAGTTCATCACTGTCAATGGGTCTAAGGAGAGTCTGATTCTCTTCGTGAGAGATAATAGAAGGTATGACATTAATAACTTCATTTTGGGCTTCCACATCTTGTTCCCTACTTTCCTTAAAAAGGTTTGAGAAATAATCCATTGAGTGGAAATGCATTCCAGGGAGAGTATCAAAGGAGTGTCCATTCTCATCGTGAAGGACTTCCATGTTATGCATTTGTCTCCTTGCACAGGCTGAGCGGTGGAAAAATTTTGTATTTCTATCACCTTCTAGTAACCAAGTGATTCTTGCTCTCTGTTTCCAATAAATTTCCTCTTGATTATCAATGTCCTCAACCGCTTTGCGCAGAGCATCATCCTCAGCTTTAAGGTGCTCAGCAATGGTACCTTCCCCGAAGTGTTTTTGCACCTCCTCCCATCTAGCCATCAAGGGGGCCCTTTGGAGCCGGAAGTCCGACTTATTGTTTTGTCTCCACCGTTTCAATTTACACTTGACAAAATGGAGTCGTTTATGGAATTTGAACATTGCAGTCCCCAAGGGTAGGCGGCCTTCTTCCCACCACTCGTGGAATTTTCCTTCGGAGATCCTCCTTTTGCAACCAAAAATTTTCAAATTTGAATGGCTTATGGTGTTGACCTGTCATCGGCCCTCCCTCCAACAAAAGGGGATAGTGGTCTGAGACTGGACCTTCCAAAATCTGGAACTTAAGATTCCATTTAATAAATGCCTCTTCAAAAACCAAAAACCGGTCTAACTTAACCTTCCTGCTGTGTGGCTCTCTCCTCTTGTTTGTCCAAGTAAAGTAGGTTCCAGGGCCTTTGATATCAACCAGATTAAAGGCCTGGATTTGGGCAATCAAGAACCGGTCCCCAGGATCCAAAACTGGGGCACCACCTTCCTGATCCCTAACGTACAATTTGGCATTAAAATCCCCAGCTATGATCCAGTCAAAAACTTCCCGGGATGACCTCATGTTGTGTACAGCTTGCCATTGGAGCCGCTGGCCATCAAAGCATTGAGCCCCATAGAAGTTTGTAATAAGAACATGTTCAACTGTGGCATTGTTTCTAAACAGAGAAGTGAGAACACCCCTCCAAGCTATGTGTTCTAAAGTTGTCCATACTTGAGGGTTCCAGAGAGTAACAATCCCCCCCGAGGCACCCCCGAGCAACCACATCCATATAATCAAGACCCCGCCATATTCTGTTAGCAGTCTTGCACATAAGATCTACGGACATTTTTGTCTCCTGGATGAGCAGAAAGTCTGTTTTACATTTTCCTAAAAGTCCTTGAACAACAGATTGATGGGTTCTCCTGTTTAAACCCCTAACATTCCAGGATTGAATAATCATTGAGGACCTTGTGAGCAATAAGACTCAATTGGCCTCACCGATCCTCCATTGATCAGCTTGTCTCCTTGTACTGCTAGTAGATCCTTATTGGATTTTCTGCCTCCTCCTTGGGAATTACTATTTTTAGACCTCTTCTCCACCTGGGTAATCCCTAGAACCGGCCTTTCCCTCGTTCTTTTCGTAGCTTCCCATATTGACGTCCTTAATAACCGGCCGTGCTCGGGGAGTGGATTACCAAGTGTCCCCGAGTTCTCTCGGTCGCCTTGTCCCGGAGGGTTCCATTACCCGTTCTAAGACCGGAGTAGAAGAAGGGGAAGCCTGAGAGTGAATGTTAATATCCTCAACATTCCCATCCACTCCTTCCATAACTTGGTCCTCTTGATCTACTAGGGATTTAAAGATTTCATACCGATTGGTTGGTTTAAGTTGTGCCTCCTCCTTGGAATTTTTCTTTTTATTTCTCCTTCGCTTCGGTTGTTCAAAACCATCTTTCTCGGAGATCGAATCCCGAGGAATACTAGATGGATCTTGGACAGGGGTAAACTTGCCCTCTCTCGGGGCGATTTGGATTTCCAAGCGGCGCCTCCACTTTTGTGCTCGTAATATTTGGGCGTAACCTCGCCGCATGGCCGTGCTTATGGCAGACTCGCATCTAAAAGGTAGTGCCTCATAATCTAACGGTTGTATCCAGGAGAGCCCTGTCAACTCAAGTTCCACCTCGGCCGGTAGAGGCTGGCTAATGTCCATTTCAACACAGATCCTAGCAAAGACAACTGTGTTTCCCTCTATAGTGTCTCTGGAGACTCCTATAAATCTGCCTAATGAATTACCAATCATTTCTAAAACCCGCTCACCCCAAAACTCCATCGGGAGAGCATACAGTCGGATCCAGACCGGGACTACCGTGGGTTCGATACGAGGGTCAAAACCCACTCTCCAAGGTTGAACAAATAACCCAATCGGGCCATGGTTCCTCTTCTCTGATTCAAATGCTCTGTTTCTATCTGCTAAAGAAGAGAAACTAATAATGAAATATCCATTACTAATAGGCCATAAGGAGTACTCACCTAGTGGCTCCCAATTTTGTCTAACCCAGGTGTGCAAAAAGTTCAGAGTGGGACGGATACCCATGAATTTGCAAATCAGGTCGTGATGAGCACGATAGGAGATTGTGTCTTCGACCAGTTTCGGTTCTATAATAATCTTTGGTCTGGAAGTTGATTGCGGAAGGCAACCGTTAACTCGGTGTGTGGAAGCACCCTTGCCGCCGTTCTTGAGTAACGTCCGAAAAGCAGTCCTCTCGCTCTTCACCAGTGGAGGGCGAGGGGTTTTCTTTCAGCATCTCAATGTATGAACTCTTTTTTCCAGCAGAAGAGACTGGAGGAGACCCCATCGGGCCCTCCCGGAACAGCTTACAAGTCTTCAGAGTAGTGCAGAAACAATCAAACAAAGGCTCTGGGAAGATCTGTCGGGCCAGAGGCCCACGAGCAGCGCCCGACGCCGGTTCAGAAGTTTTCCCGCCAAATCGCCAGAGCGCGAAAACTCATCCTCCATAAATAGATGAAAACTGTCGAATTTTAATTTTGATAACCCACCTTAGGGTTATTTAACATTAGCTTAAATTAATTTATAATTAATAATTAATTTAAATAACTTTATAAGTTAAATAAATTAACTAATAAATTAATTTAAAATTAATTTTTAATTTTAAACTTCCTTTGCATAATATTATAAAATAATATTATAATATTATTTATTTGAGGCTTTTCTCACACTTTGGACCTTATCTGACTTCCTGGATCTGGATCTTGAAACTGAAATCGAAACGGATGCTGCTAACTAAAACTACCACTAACTGGTGTTGAATTTTGACATCAATGACCACTCACTCTTGACATTAATGACAACTTATCACTCAAAATATCCAACAATCCCCACCTTTGTCATTGATGGCAACCCAAATTCGTTTTACCTAATCTTGACATTTTCCTGTTCTGCTCCCTCTGGGAAATTGCTCCCTCTGACTCAATGCTCTCTTATTAAACCAAATCTCTCCCCCTTACTCAAATATCTCCCCCTTTTAAATAAATGGCAAAGGGTTACCTTTGGGGCTCGGGGCTAAGAATGAATATCTTAGCTTAGTCCCTCCCCGACCTCCTCTTGAGGTGGTTAATTCTAGGGTGGGAGTATCTCTACTCCCAACACACATTGGTATTTACATTTATCCTTTTTTCTTCTCATATGATCCTTCTAATTTATTTGATTTTTCATGTTCTTGTTCCTATCCATGTCCATATTCTTGTTCTTGTTTATATCCATATCCATATTCCTGTTCTTGTTCCTATTTCTATTCATGTTCATATCCATATTCATGTTCTTGTTCCTGTCTATGCCCATATTATTGTTCCTATTCCTGCTTGATTCTAGAATGTCTACTCTACACCATTTTGTTGTATGTCCATCATTATTGCATTTATAAAACTTAATGCTATTATTCCTTGGACGTGCAAATATCTTAGGATTTCTCCTAGTGAAGCCATATCCTTTGTCATGAACCCTGAAATTTATTGCCTTGTGACCAAACTAATTACATGAGAAGCAATACCCATGGAAAAGTTATTTATTCCCATATTCTTGTCTTTCATGTATCCTACACTATGAAGCCATGTGCCCAAATATGTTATATGAAAAACATCTTCCATTGAAGTTTCCTTGTCTTGACCTCATTGGTCTCTTAGTCTCTCTTAACCTATTCGGATTGTTGTTCCATCTATTTCTTCTTTGTGCATTGTTCCTTTCCTTGTTGAACTTTCTGTTATCCAACTCATACTCAGATGTCTCACTTTCTCTTACACTATCTTCTTCTAAAGTTTCTTCTTCTTTAGAATTTGAGGTTGACTCTTCTTCTTGTTTCTTTTGATCCTATTCAAAACTAGGACCTATTTTATTTGTTGACCTTCTTTGTACCTTGATCATCTTATCCATAATATTTGAACTCTTTTCAAACTTGTGTATCTTATCCTTGGATTTTTCTACATCTTCCCTTAGTAGAGCTACTTCTTTTTATAACCATTCACATTCTAAGACCCTTACTTCTAACTTATCTTTGAACTTATTTGTCTTAGCCATTGACTTGTTTAGATCCTCTATAAGATTTCTTCTTTCTTCATCGTATTCTTGAAACTGAAACTCAAGTTTATTTTTATTTTTTCTTATATTCTTTACTATGTCAAGAGCATAAATAAATTCTACCTTAAAAGTATATCCTTCTTTATCTAATTCCTCCTCTATTTGTTTGCCTTTGTCTATATTTTTATTTTCTCTTGACTTGTCTTCTATAGGATCACCTTCTTGTTATTCTAGTGTCATTAGAAGATTTTCTTCTGGTTCTTCAAGTGCATCCTCATATTCATCATCACTGAAAATATAACCATTCCTTGTACAACTATCTTCAAGATGTCCAAATTTTCCACATCTAAAACACTTGAGAATTATTGGTGACATTTTCTTGATTTTTTCATTTTCTTCAATAAAAAATTGGAGTTCATCTCTATCATTATCTAAAAAACTAGCATCACTATCACTTGAGTACTTACTTGCCTTGTCTACATAGTAGCTCCTCTTTTTTATTTGGAAGAACTTATTCCCTTGTCTACTTTGTCCTTCCTTGCCTTTCTTTTGGTACATGTATCTTTCTGATTTCCTATTCATGTTATCATATTTTCCTTCATCATTGTTATTTTAGCTTCTTGACAATTAGTTGCATAGTGACCATACTTTCCACAATTTAAACATATAACAAATTTTGTATCTTTAAATCTTCTTGAATCCTTATTCCTTCTATCATAATTAGCTTATTCATCACTAGATGACTCATTGCTTTATTATGACTTCTTACGCTTTGTCTTCTTGATTTGTTTGAAGGTTCATTTATTTTGGGAATTAGGTTCTTTTGTTATTAACTCAAAAGTTGTAAGAATACTAAGCAATATATCTCTTGTCAAAGAATCACCATCCTTTGATTATTCTATAGAAAAAATATTTTCACTAAATTTTTTTGGAAGAGATCTTAAGACCTTATCACAACCATCCAATTATTCTACCTTAAGTCCAAGTCCTTGCATAGCATTAACAAATTCATCAATTCGAAGTAGATAAGTACTAATTTTTTCCTCATACTTCATTCTTAACTCTTCAAATTGTCCTTTGAGATTTCGTATCTTTGCTTTCTTGACACCTTTATCTCTTTCATATATACTTTGCAACTTATCCCAAATTCCTTTTTATAGATTGTGTTCTATGTAAACCTTTCAAAATTACATTAATTTTTAATTGTAATGTTGGAGAAGCTTACATTCCTTATATGTAGGTGGATCAACTGGGGATATGTATCCATTTTCCACTACTTTCCAAATTTCATTGCCAAGTGCCATCAAGTGAATCTTCATTCTCATACTCTAATATATAATCACTTCCATAAAATATTGGTGTAGGATTATCTGAGAATGCATTCTTATAATTCATTGTGTTCTTAAAATATTTTCTTTCAAGTTGTTAAAGTATTTCGAAGGAACCCGCTCTGAAACTAATTGAATAACACAAGCTTATACTGAGAGGGAGGGTGAATAGTATAAGACCACTTTTTACTTTTATTTTTCAATCAATATTATGCAATGTATAGATAATAATATCAACAACAATAATCAAAGCAATGTACAAATCACCACACACAATAGAGACACCAATTTTATGTGGTTCACCCAATGTGGGCTACTCCATAGAGAAAATATTTCACTAAAATTTTCTCAATCAATCTCTTGGGAATCCTTTCCCTATTACAATGTTTATGGACCTCTTTCCAAAGGAGATACCAATCCCCTAATAAATTTTATGGATATCTATCCACAAGAGACACTAATCTCCTAACTTTGCTCTAGTTGGTGATCCTCTAGAAGACCTCTACCTCCACTACCCTTAACAAATGGAACTCTATCCATAGATGACACATGTCCTCCCTACTTTGGCTAGAGACCTTCATCCTCAACTCTGTCACCTCTAAATATCTATCTCAAATATGCACTAAAAATAGTCCTTTGGTCTAGAACAAATCTGTCCTCAATATCTGTCTCTAGTCTGGCATAAACCTATCCTTAAATCTGCACCAAAATCTATCCTCGAATCTATACTAAACATAGTCCTTCAGTCTAGAAAAATTCTATCATCAATATCTATCTTCAAGCCTTAACTCAAATCTTGAATTAATATCAAATCAACTCTACTAGATCTGTACCAAACCTTAACTCAAGGTTTGAACAAATCAATCAACTATACTCACAAGTATTCTCAAAGACTTATCTTAAATCTACCTTGTAAGCTTCCACAAAATCTCACACTAATCTATCCTCAAGTCCTCTCTAGAACTTGTCCAAATATGCTCTACAAGTCCTCACTAGAACTTGTCCAAATTTGCTCAATAAGTCCTCACTAGGACTTATCCAAATTTGCTCTCAATATATATTGTAAGCTTCCACAAAATCTCACACAAATCTATCCACAAGTCTTCTCAAAGACTTCCCCCAAATCTGATCAAAAATTCCACACTGGAACTTGTTCAATCTCATAGAAACATAAAGAGAATTGTTAGAGACTCAATATGCTCTACACTCATCACAATGCTCAATCACTTTTAATCACTCTCTTAGAAACATACAGAGAATTTTTAGAGACTCAATATGCTTCTCATTCGCCTAAATACTCAATCACTTTCAATCACTCTCTTAGAAACATATAGAGAATTGTTAGAGACTCAATATGCTTCACATTCACCTCAATACTTAATCACTTTCAATCACTCTCTTAGAAACATATAGAGAATTTTTAGAGACTCAATATGCTTCACATTCATCAACTCTCAATATATTTCTCAAATCAATTCAGAATATAGAATAATTTATTTCATAGAACTTGAACAATCATTTCACACATTCACTTGACTAGGCTCAACCAACTCTATTTAATAAATCACTCATGGAAATAATCCTTGCTCACAAACCCTAGTCCAAGAATATGATAACTCACTCAAATATTTCAAATAATGTTTTATCAACCAATCTCACATAACAATGATACTCATGTTCTTTCCAAACCCTAGTTCAAGTTCTTCACTCAACAACTCACTTCAACAACAATGCTTAAAACAAGGTTTTATCAACAACTCTTAATTCTAGAAAACCTTGAAGCATTAATTCAAAACACTCTCAACAATGCAAACCAAACAATCCTTTTCACTCCAAATTTTCATTAACAATTTTCAACAATAACTCACTAGGAAGAATATGCCCATACCTTTTGTTGGATGTAGAAGTTCCTTTTATAAAACATGTCTTAATCACAATTTCCTTCTTTCCAATTCCACTGGTAGAAAACAATATTACTTAAATACTTTCCAAAATATTCCTTGGATATAAAACAATTACAACTCAACTTATGCCTTATTTCTCCCTTTTAAACATAACACTCATCATACCATACATAAATATAATTTCCTTGATATACCTTATAAAATCCAACTTAAAATTATATCCAACACCATAAAAATATCAACCAAACACCTTACAATCTTTTCAAAATATTTGAGCATACACCATTACAAATTTAATTTTGCAAAAACCCTTATAAATCTTTTATCAACCTTAGAACCAATTTAAATATGCAAAAATTAATTTTTAAATCCCCAAACTATATCCCTAAAAATTTGGGCGACCAATTTCCTCTAGCCTAAGTGCCTTAGCGCTGGGGAGACCACCGTGTGGGCTACAAATGCCCATGTGAAAGAAGGTATAGCACCTTCTTCTTATGCCTTCACTCACCATCAAAATCTCATGAAATGTGCACACTTCCCCCTTCACTTTGGATGCAACGCTATTCGTATGGCTCACCAATATTTAAATCTCGTAATGGTTATCGAAGGCATGGTAAATTTTGTAGGGTGGGATTTCCCCCCATTATATACACACTTTTTATTTTTCCTCATGTCGGTGCTTGTTATTCAAAAAAAAATTGAATTTTAATTTTGATAACCCATATTAGGGTTATTTAACCTTAGCTTAAATTAATTTATAATTAATAATAAAATTAATTAATAATTAATTTAAATAGCTTTATAAGTTAAATAAATTAACTAATAAATTAATTTAAAATTAATTTATAATTAATTTTAAACTTCCTTTGCATAATATTATAAAAAAATATTATAATATTATTAATTTGGGCTTTGTCTCACACTTTGGACCTTATCTGACTTCTTGGAACTGGATCTTGAAACTAAAACCAAAAATGGATTCCACCAACTAAAACTACCACTTACTAGTGCTAAAGTTCAACATCAATGACCAGTCACTCTTGACATCAATGACAACTTATCACTCAAAATATCCAACAGTAATCAACACAAATTCTACACTTTACATTCTTCTTGGAAACCACCACTAATGGTGATACCCACTCACTATCTAAAAAGGGGAAGATGAATCCAACTGTGAAGAGTTTTTGTAACTCTGTTTTGACAATTTCTTTCATAGTTGGATTCATTCTCCTATGTGAATATCTTATTGGTTTGACTTGGTATTCCAGATATATTCTATGTGTATAGGTTTCAAGAGCTATTCCTCTCATGTCAGAATACTCCCAAGCAAATGCATATTGATATTTTTCCAATGTTTGTTTCGGTTTGGTTTGTTGTTCAGTTGTCAACATGTTATCTATATTTAGTATTCTACAAGGTGCAACTTCTATTTGTTGAATATGGTGGTCTTTTCCTCCTACTAATGGCAACTATGGAGGAGGACATGAAGGTTCTCCTTGAAAAAAGTGGGAGATCATCTTATCCTCATCACTTTCATCTTCCAACTCATCAAGTTTCATCACAGGTTGGATCATTGATAGACCATCAATATTTTGATTTTCATCCTTAGGTTCCCATAACAAATCTACAAATTGTGCAAGTGGATGTATGATCAGTTTATTTATATTCTGATCATCTAAAATGGTTATATTACCATCTCTACAACTTATGTAGAGATCATCTATTGCCAGCCAAGGTCTACCTAAGATTAATGGGTATCCACCTAGTCCATACTTAGATTGCAACACTAAGAAATTTGTTGGATACTCCCACACATCTACTGTAACAATTATATCTTCCAGTATTCCATCAGGAAGTACTATAGACCTATCTACCAACTGTAGCATAGTTTTAGTGGGCTTCAGATTGGTCAATTTTAGTTTTTGCATGGTCTCCTGGAGCATGACATTAATGGCAACCTCCAAATATACTAGTGTGTTGGGTAAAACATAGCCTTCTATTTGTATAGTCAACACAGGGCTTCCTGGATCTGAGTACTTCTAGATGTAGGTATTCCCTAACATAACGTTAGCTAAATGACCTATCAAACTAATTAATTTAACTAGTTTTCTCCCTAGTTTCTTGAGGAACAACTCTCTTATGTCTTTCCCATAAATAAGTATGTCTCTAATGGCATGAAAGAGAGGGATTGCGACTATTAAATTCTTTAAATTGGAGATGATATCAAACTCTATTTGTATTGGTTTCTTGAATTCTTGCAACATTTTTGGAAAATTTGGAACCTCCTCTTTGTTATGTACATGTGTTTATTCTTCTTCCACCTTTTCTATAAGGGGTGATTCCCATTTATTTATTTCTATTGTTTCCTCTTCTTCTACAAGAGGAGTGACTTCTACACCTACTTTATTTCTTGACCTTAACTGGATAGGATCATAATCTACCTTAATATTATACATAGGGTACATCTCGTTTTCCATATGATAGGTTGGATGCTTGTTGTTTGGGTTTTTTGTTGGTTGTGTTGGTAACTAAGGAGTCCTTGGATCAGGTAAAGTGGGTAGACTTGGCTGTAGTGGAGTTGGAGTAATGTGTTGTGGATACTGTTTTCAAGCATTATGATTTCTCCATTGATGCCCAGGTTGTTGATATTGGTTCCAAGGATAAGGGTTGTAAGTATTTTCTCCTTGGAAAAATGGATTTCAAGGTTTTTGACCATACCAACCCATATTGGGTGGCTAGGCTTGACCTTGATTCTAGTAATTGCTACCTCCATAGGATGATATTCCTGATTACATATTGTTATCCATAGGATAATATTGTTAGATCCTCCTATTACCCACGAAGTATGCTTGTACTACTTTAGGTTCCTCTTTAGATTTCACTAATTGTGGACACAACTTCATTTTATGATCCTTCTTACAAATAGCACATACACAAACTTTATTTTCTAGGCACTCGTTTTTGGGGTGTTTGCCTCTGCATTTAGGATAGAAGTAGGCCAATGCTACCTCATTCTCCTACTTCTTTCTCTGAAGTAGAAGAGTATCCATTTGAAGAGAAAGAGATGATAACATCTCGTTCTTAAGGTCTTCTATCATGATAACATTTCTACGGGTTAACTTACCCTTTATTCTTGAGAAATTTTGACACAACTACTGAATATCATCCATTTAGTGTTGGTAAATGTCTCCCCTAGAGATCATGTTTAAAACTTCCAATAATTCATTTGTCAGTCCTTTCAGAAAAATGCTTCTTAGGGATCTATCTCCTAGTTTTGAATGGGGTGATATTTGCAAATTGAATCTGAACCTATCCCAGTATTCTTATACAAATTTCCCTTCCTTTTGGGTCATATCTAGGAATTCTTATCTTGCATATCTTGCTCTACCAAAACCCTGATACTGATCTAGGAAAATTTTCTTCAACTATTCATAGGTAGTTATCCATTTATCCTCCAATATGATGAACCATCGTAAAGCTGAATCATCAAGGGTGGAAGATAATAAAT
This sequence comes from Wollemia nobilis, assembly GCA_028583015.1. Lineage (NCBI taxonomy): Eukaryota > Viridiplantae > Streptophyta > Pinopsida > Araucariales > Araucariaceae > Wollemia > Wollemia nobilis. The sequence goes on from JAQPPZ010001808.1 coordinate 2,564,363, forward strand.
TCAATTTTTGAGCATCTATGGTGTAATCCATAGATCTACATAAAACATCAAATTTAAACATGAACAGGTCTGGATATTTTTTTGGTAGTACTCTAAATGTTAGAAGGTGGGCAAGAGAGATGTGTTTCATCTTGTGATCTCTCCCTACATCTCCTATTGGAAAACTAAAACTAGTGGATGTTTCCTCTAGATTTTTTGCCATTCTATCTACTACTGGTGTTTCTACTCCTGTTTCATTCAAAGCAACTACCAATGCTTCTATTTCATTTATTTTATCCTTCACAATTATGGATAATTTAGTTTTTAAGATAGTTTCATCTAACACTACTTTCTAGCATTCAGCATTCAGTAGATCCTCCTTGGATTGAACTCTACTTATATCTGATCCTACTCTAAGATTTTGCTGGATTATTTCAGAAGGATCCTATGCAAATAGTGGGTGTTCTCACCAATGCATAGGTGGAGATTGATATGATGAGAGTTCAATCTCAAGTTGAGGTTCTAATGAAGTAGAAATATTTTGAGAAATAAATTTATTTTTAATAAAATGATTGTCTGGTCCCCTATTCTTAGGTGGACTCGTACAAAGTTTTAGATGAAGGTTTCTGAAGAAAACACTCTAAAATACTATAACTATGCTTTCTTCAGAACAAGAAATTACAATGGCTACTCCCTAACAATGGTGTCAAAATATTGGGTAAAATATTGGTTAGTTTTTCTATGGTTCAATTAATTGCCTCCATTTAATTGTCAACCCGGGGTAGCTCGTAGTATTGTGAGCACCCTTTCAAAATATATGCTTGTAATTGCTCCTTCAAAGATGAGTCCCTTGGATTATGGTTTGGGGGGTGTTTAGTTTTCATTGAATTTTATGTTTAAACCAATAATATCATGGTAAATCTAAGAAACAAGACTGAAAACATTTAAAATATAAATAACTACTTTACTAGAAATTACAAAAAATAAAGAAAATAATTGAAAATAAATTAATCTATTAAAATAAATACAAAAAATAGGAAAAATAGGGAAGAACTCTATTGTAAGTGGGCCCATGCTTCCAACAAGTTTTGACCATGGTAGAATGATCACCAGACACTTAGAAGATGTTTTTACAGGAAAATGAAAATATTTTATTAACAATTTACAGTAGAAGAAAATTACATAAAAAGTTCAGTAGGGCTTCTTTAGGGGTGGCTTGCATATTTATAAGGTATGCGGTCAACCTTGTTATAATTTTCAGGATGAATCAACACATGATTCACTGTTACAATTGTTTGTTTGATTAGAGGAATCAGAAAAATATCATGATATTTCAGTATTTTATTTCCAGAATACGTTGATATTTGATTTGCTTGAATTAAAAAATTAATTTATGTATCAAATAAAAATGGGTGACAATTCACCTTTGAAATTATCCCATGTTCGGTTGTAATGCTAAAAATTCTTTCACACTGGTTACCAAAGTTTCACTCTATTTTTCAGACCACATAGTTGTGTTGAAGTTTAGCATTAATGGAAATCAAGCACCGCAGTTGAATAAGTTGAGAAACAAGTGCCTTGTATGTATAAGTTTGAAAGTAGACACCTTCCCTCGCATAATGATAAGTATATGCCTTCTACCGTACAACAGAAAGTAGGTACCTTCCATCATACAATAGGAAGTAGGCACCTAACAAAAACCAGGAACCTAACGAGAAGTAGACGCCTAATAGTTAAGTGCTAAATAGAAGTTAGGTACTTCAAAGGACTTGGGTGCCTGAATTCTATCTCTTTATTGATATTCCACAGATATTTTACCTTCATTAAATTGTAAGTGCTAGGTTCGAGTGGGACCTTGATGAAAACATACCAAAATGCAACAATTTCCACTAAATCTACACAAATACACTTAAAGATAAATATTAGAGAACATGCAAAATAAAATATTAATTATATATAATTTCCATAAAACATTTATATCTAAAACAATATATGCCACCCATTATGGAAAAAAGAGTAAAAAAAATAAGCAATTATGTGGCTCATTAGAGACAAGAAAGTATTAGAACAGGATACACTCCATCAAAAAACCAACCCTCCAAGTTTGTCCTTAGTAAGCAACCATTACAACTAGCTATAAAAATATACCCTTGAATAAAAATAAAAAACAATAGGAAACATATGAATAAGGCAGCGGAAAATAAAAAAGTGACCCCCAACAAAGGAAATAAACTCTTAAGCCTCCTCCTCAGGTTCAAAATCAACCTCTTTGGAAGTATCTATTTCAACCTCTTTGCCCTTGCTAGGGACATCCTTAGGAACAATATCAACCTTTGTATCTTCAAAAATAACACTAACCACACTATTAGTAAAGAATTTCCTGAAGAAGTACAGGTTAAGAGCATTACATAAATAAAAAATATCAAAAATGCAATTTGTGACAAAATTGATGATGAACATCTACAAGTAGTGGTCAGGGTTATCCTTTTCATCATCCTCTAACTCAATGATAAGGGATTATTTTTCTTAGTATTTATTCTTCAAGTAGATAGAGGATCACACATGTTTCTACTCAGGCTTAGATTCAAGTTTAGGTGATTCATGGTTGGACCTCTTCCTTAATCTGCAAATATTTTCTACCACTTTTTGCTTTTTAGTAGAAATCCTAAAGGTGCTTGAGGATTACGATGTAGTTTGAGAGGAGTTGGGATTTATGGGACTTAGCTTGGGTTTAGGAGGGGGAGTCACAATAATGCCTTGAGGACAATGAATTAGCCAATGCTTATACAAAATATTGAATAGCCCATGATGAGTGGGCAATTCAGACCCATTCTTCATTCTATAGTGCTCAATGGTGTGGCCAATAGAATTAAACAAAAATTGAGGAATGTTAACCACACTCACATCACAAAAATGATTGAAAAAGGTAAAATGAAAACTATAGAGAGCCTTATCTGGGTCATCAACTATCACAAAATCCATTATAGGTTTTAAAACACTTCCCTAGGGAAAAGGAAGTTCATCATGGTGAATCCCCAAATCCTTCCTACAAATATCCTTATCCTTGACATATTTCAACTCGACATCCCAATTATGCTTTTTTCTTCTTATGGATATTCCTCTAGTAGGCTAGCTAGTTAACTCAACCAGAACTTTGATGTCGACTTCATAAGTTTTGTTATGGATAGTGACCCTGCCATTATCCCATGTTTCCATGAAAACTATGGTAATTTTTGGATCTTCCCCTTCAAATTTGTGAAAAAAGAGGAAGGAAACCCTTGCCTAAGAGGATACCTTCAAAAATGGCATCCATACAAACTATGGAAGGCTCTACAAAATTCACGATGACAAAACTGTGACAGGGACACCTTTGGATAAGTAGTTGGGGAAGACAGCAAAGGAGAAGAAATAGAGCTTGACCAATATGAAAAGAAACATCTAGAAAAATAAAGGTGAGTTCCAAATCTCTATTTATCTAAATGGTTATTTTCTTGTTTTATTTTCTAATAATGAAGATAGAGAGAAAATATTTCAAGGAGGTCCATGGTTCTTTGGAAGGAAGGGCTTTTTATGAAGCCCTGACATACTAAATTTAAAGCCAAAGAAGAGATGCCTTCTAGAGGTCCCGTATGGGTTAGACTCTTTATCCTCCCAATTGAATTCTAGAATTTGGTTGTTTTCCTTCAATTGGAAACTCTTTGGGAACTTTTATGATGATTGTTGATTTTACTCAAAATTTGAACATATTATTTATGCTCAGATTTGTGTCTTAATGTATTTTGATAAACCCTACCTAAAAATATCACATTATAATTTGGAGAGGACACTTTGGAGTAAGGAGTAGATTATAAGAACATTCCTTTTAATTGTAGAATTTACCATGAATATGGTCAGTTTTCTAGTTTTTTCCCAAATAAAATTCTAGATCAAAAGGAAGAAGATACATATTCAATAGGTTTCCAAATACTTAAGAAAAATAACACTCAGGAAAAACTAGTTATGAAGGATCAATAAAAGTAATTAGCTAATATGTTTTAAATTATTTTTACTAATGATACCCTAAGTGAGGAAGAGAAAATAATGGAAACTAAAATCTTAGAAATACAATTTAGATATGAAAGGAATAACTCAGAGACAAACAAATAAATTAAAAGTTTTCAACAAAAAAATGAGAAAAGATACACAAGAAAAATAATGTTTTAAATGTTGAGACTTCAAATAATACAGGTCCCGAGATCGACTCTGTTGAACCTTCCAACAACACTTTGGTTTTCTACATGCATTCTTCAAGGTTAGAAGACATCCTAGATTCAATTGGAGTAAGTCAAGAAATAGAGAAAAAAATTGAATATGGATTCTAATCAAAAGGCATGTCACAAGACCAATCAACATCATATGGTAAAATAAGGTTAAAATATTATAGAGGAAGGTAAGGTTAATTCCTTTAACAACTATTTTAGCCCTCGTATTAATGAATATCATCACTTGGAATATTAGAGGAATCAATGGGAATATTTCAAAACAAAATGAAATTAGAAGAATGATTCAAATAAACCATCCACATATACTTTTCCTTCAATAAATGAAGACGTCAATAGAGGAAATGGATTCAATTGCTAGTAAAACCTGTCCATCTAGAAAAGTTATTTCTCTCAGTTCGTAGGGGACTTATATTATTGCTTACCTTTGGGACCCAAAACAGGTAGTTATTCACCATATGGTTGGAATTTGGGGTCTTTTGGCTATAGCTATTCAAAGTAGACATTCCAAACAAATTATTATTTGCATAACTATTTATGCTTTGACTTCTTTGGAGGAAAAGAGAAGACAGTTGAAGGATATAACTTATATTATCTCTCATTTTCTTGAATATTGAATCTTTATAGGAGGATATTTCAATACCATCCTCTCTTTAGATGAGAAAATAGGGGAAATAGAAATTTGGTTAGGAGCACTGACCTCATGATTGCAAACATTCATATTATGGACATCCTACCTAATAATGGCCTTATGACTTGGTATAATAGAAGGCAAGGCTTGGGTTGTATAATGGAAAGATTTGATAGGTTATTTCTCCCTGACCATTTCTTAATCCATGGTCACATTTCTAAAGTTAAGACTCTTAACAATGTTGGTTCATATCACTGGCCAATCATGGTGGAAATTTAGAAAACCAATGTGATTTTATCTTCTTTTCGATTTTAGTTAATGTGGCTTAGAGATAGTTCCTTCAGACCTTGAGTGCAACAATTGTAGAAGGAATATAAACCAATATATGGGACTAAGATGTTCTATTTTACCAAAAGGTTACAATATATTAAATCCAAAATTAAGACATGGAACTGGAAGGATTTTTGGGATGTTCAACAAAGAAAGCATGAAGTTGTTGCTCAAATTAAAAATTTGAATAAGAAAATCCATTTAGATGGCATCATAGAGAGAATAAGTACATATGAGATTAGACTCATAGCTTAGAGGAATGGAAAAAAGAGAACTCTTATGGAAGAAAAAATCTAGAATTCAATAGCTCAAAGAAGGAGATCAAAACATAAATTTCTTCCACAAATCTCTTCTAGCTCGAATATCTCACAACTTTATTTCTTTCCTAAATTCAAATAATGTAGATATTATCTACACTTAGGATGGAATGAACTCTATTATTGTGAATTAGGTTTCCAATATTTTTGCTGCTACTCCTCTTGACTTGGTTTCTTAATAGAATATTCTTCAAGAGATCCCTTCTATTATCACTTCTTAGGAGAACTCTATTTTGACAACTCCTATTACTATAAATGAGCTTCGACAAGTGGTTTTTAAAATGAAAAATGGAAAACCCCCGGTATTGATGGTTTTCCCATTAAGTTTTACCAAGAGTTTTGGGATATTCTTCATGCTAATTTATTAGAGGTGGTGGAAGAAGCTTGGAAAGCCAAAGAAATTTTGAAGGTTATCAATAAAATTTATATAAATCTTGTCCCAAAAGCTTAATAGGCTTATCATATCTTAGCTTTTAAACCTATTTCTTTATGTAATGTTCTTCTCAAAATCGTTACTAAGATCATGGCAAAAAAATTGAAGCCTATTTTATATAAGATTATTTCCCTTGAACAAGGAGGTTATGTGGAAGGACATCAAAAATGGATGCGATAGTTCTTTATTAGGAAGCTATCCATTCCAAATAAATGCAAAAATATCCTTCTATTTTCATTCATTTATAATTATCCAAAGCTTATGATAGAGTGTATTGGCACTCCCTTATCAAAGTTTTGAAACAATTTGGTTTCTCTTAATATTGGATGGAATGGATTATGGGTCGTATCTCTTTAGTATTCTACTTAGTTCTTATTAATGGTAGGCCTTCACAATTATTCCCAACTTCTAGAGGTATTAGGCAAGGTGATCCCCTCTCCCCTTGTTTATTCATAATTCTTGTTGAATGCTTGGGTAGGACTATAACAAAAAATAGAGACAAGAAAACCCTTGAGGGAGTTACCACTTCTCATGGAGCTAGGTCTATATCTCATATTCATTTTTTTTATGACTCTACTCTATTAGGTAAATCTACAATTAAGGAAGCTTCTAAAATTAAGCAAATCATTAGCTATTTTTCTAAGGCTATTGGTAAATTGATCAATGAAGATAAGTCTAAAGTCATTTTCTTTAACTGCTCTACCAGACATGAATCTATGGTCTTAGATAAATTAAGATATAAGACCTCCCTTTCGATAACTTATTTAGGCATCCCTATCAATACTCAAAGATAGAAAAATAAACACTAGAATTGGTTGTTGGACAAAGTTAAGAAAAAAATTGAAAAGTGGACCAATAGGTGGATTTCTTTTACGGGTAGAATTACCTTGGTAAAATATATCCTTCAAGCTATACCTATTTATGTTTCTACCATATTGAATATCGCAAAGGTTTTTCTTGGAGAATTGGATCAAATTAATCATCGATTCCTCTGGAGTGGTACTAAGGAGAAAAGGAAATGGGACTTGGTGAAATGGGACACTTTATGTCTTCCTAAGAATTAAGGGGGTTAGAATTTTGATTTTCTATAAATAACAACAAATATTTAGATGCTAATTTGTATTGGAGGAATTTACATAACCCCAATGCTCTTTGGGCCAATAATATCCATGCTAAATATGCTGAGAACAAAAAACTTGAAGACCTTGTTCGCTATCAATTGCCTACCAAATGTTCTCCCATTTTAGTGGTTCTTAATACTCGTGAGGATTTAATAAAGAAAAAATCATTTTGGATAATTCATAATGGTCAATAAGAAAATTTTGGACAAATTCTTGGGATGGTCACCAGCCTTTGATAACTCAGTTTCCTGATTAGAGGCCTTGGATGGAGGAGCTTCACAAAGCTAATTGGATAAAGGTGGCTAATTACTATCAATACCATACTGGTAATTCAAAGGTTGGTAGATATTGGATCCCTATTGAGGACCAGCCTATTAAAATTATAGAAATACAAAGACAAGACATCCAATACATCCTGCATATGATATCTCTCTCTTGGTCCCATGATAAAGATTTTTTTGGCTGGAACAACACTACTAAGGGTAAGTATTCAGTTGCTCAAGGTTATTTGGCCTTATGCCATAATAATCCCAACCAATATTATGACATATTTTATTAGTTGTGGGTTCAAAAGCTTTGGCCTAAGGTGAGGTTGTTTACTTGGATTTTTTGCATCGTATGGTACTAACTGGTGAGCAACTTATAAAACATGGTTTTCATGGCTGTTTTAGATGCAAAATGTGTGGAGAGGATGTGGAAAATCTCAGCCATATTTTTATTGAGTGTACCTTAGCCTTTGAGATATGGAGGAGAATGACCATATTACTTGACTTATAGTGGTCCAATTATTTTACTTTTGAATAAATTTGGAGGGATTGGCCTAAACAGAAGGATGTTGATCATTTAATTAGGCATATAGTTTGGATGGATTCTACCATTCTACCTTGGAATATCTAGAATGAAAGGAACAATCAGATTTTCAATCAATAAATAAAGGATATTTACTATATTTGGAAAAAGACCATTGCCAACTTAGTTGAATCAGTCTAAGTACTCCTTAATCACCTCTAAAACTCCCACAAAATATGGGATCAAGTGATGCAAAGATTAAATATTTACTCTTATAAAGATAACCAACTTAAAGAGAATGTGAGTAATTGCAATATGGAAAGAACAAGGAATTGATAGCCTCCTCCTAAGGATTATGGAAAAGTCAATACCGACGGATCCTTTAGGGGGAAACTTGGAAAAGGTAGTGCAGAAGGAGTTGGTAGACTTTCATATGGCTCCATATTTTTCACTTTTGCTGAGAATTTAGGTATCCTTTCCAATAACCTTGTTGAGGGGTATGATATCCTTAGAGGCCTTCAAGAGGCTGATAAGGTTGGATGTAAAAAGGTGTTGGTTGAATTTGACTCTCAACTCATGATTAGTCTTCTTAATACTCCTAAGAATCATAAGGTTGATTTTAGAATAAAAATAATTGTTGAGAAAATTCAATTAATCCATAAAGGCTTTTTGAAATTTGATTATGATCATGTGGTCAAATATCAAAATAGATGTGTTGATGTTTTATCTAATTGGGCATTGGACAAAGGTGATCTTACTTGCTATGGCCACCCTCCCAAATGGTGGGCTTTACAAATAAGGGAAACTCTACTTTTTATCCTTTCTTTAGATGGCTCCAGTACTAGAGGTACCTAGTTCCTTTTTGCTTCTCTTTGGTTCGGTCAGGGTGTTTAGTTCCCTAGCTCAAACATATTTTTTATGTTCCCTCTATTGAATCTTGCATTAAAAGTCTTTTGGTCTAGAAAGGTCATATTTTTATTTTGTTTTTTTTATTTTCTTTCTTTTTTAGTTTCTCGAGGGGTGTGTGCCTTTTTGTACTATTTTGTTTTTGTGTTTTTGTTGTTTTTTATATTTTAATGTTTTTGTTTATTCTTTTTTTGTGTGTTTTTTTTGTTTTTCATGTTTTTGTTTTTAGTGTTTTTTGTTTTTGGTTTTTTAAGTGTTTGTGTTTTTTTTTTTTTTTTTTATGGTTTTCCTATGTGTTTTGTGTTTTGTTGTTATTTTTTATTTTATTTTTATTTATATATTTTGTTTTTTTTTTTTGTTTTTTTTTAATGCTTTTGTATATTTTTTGTTTGTTTTGTGGTATTTCTTGTGTATTTTTTTGTTTGTTTGTCTTTGTTTTTTGATGTTGTTGTTTTTTTTGTGTTTGTTTTTTATTGTTTTTTTTGTTTTAGACATGCTGGTTGAGTGTGTCGAAGGGGGTAGGCTAGGTGAGAGCCCTAGGTATTTTTGGTGGAATAGATACCCCTGCCTCCTTGCGACATACCCAAAAGTGGCATCCCATTTAGGGTGTTTTCCAAAAAAAAGACAACTAACTTGCATTAAGGTTTTCCTAAGTCCAATTTGATTATTATCAAATTAACCCAAATGCACATTTCATTTAATTTTATTTCAAATCTAATTTCCCATTAATGAAATCATACAATTACACCCGATTGTATGTTTAAAATCCTTCCTTGCACAACTAGGAAAATCCTACCTTGTATATTTTAATCAAAATTGTACTTTTAATAAAATTAACAAAATTATGCAAATCTAAACTTATTTATTCTTCTTCTAAGAGGTGGATTTTCTACCTACATTTTCCCTCCCCTTTACATCAAGTGGTATCCTCACTGACTCATTTGTGTTATATTTGGTTGGTTGGTTTTGCTTAAGATCATTAAGTTAAATGTAAGGGATGGAATTATCATTTTGCAACATAGCTATATAATTGCTGAGTTCCACAACCTTCAATCCATACTTGTTTGCCATTTCCTCTACAATAGTCAAAAGTTGTACCAATTCCTTTTATTACTTACTTTCACCCTTGCACAAATTATCTATCAAGGCTACCTCTATTCAAGCTGCAATGACCAATTCCTCATCCTTCTTTGTGATAACACGAAGATGTTATTGCAAGTCAACTTCATAGGCCCATATACACTCTTTCTTTACCCGTAGTTGTACCATATGATCTATGATCATATCATTGTAGCACATGGTATATTTTACCATTTCCTCAATCTTATGGTCTTTTAGCTATAGTTGTTATTTAGCTACCCTCAATTGGTCATCTTGTTTGGCCAATTGGTCTTTTTGAATTGTCAGTTGTTATTCCTATTGCTTGAGCCATTGATTTTACAAACTCAATTGGTCCTACTATTTAATCTATGTTGCATACTACTACAATAATACCTCATTTTTTTCAAACCACTTCTTTTGCTCTTCCACTTGTTGGATCATAAGTTGCTTCTCCTATTCTTGTAAGTGAATATTCTCTTCATGGTCAATATTTGTATAATTCAACTCAACTTTCACTTTCTTCAACTTCTCCTCATCCTCAATTTTGTTGTGTTACAGTTATTCCTCCATTGCAGCCATATCCTTCTGATTTACATCCACTTCCTCCTATTGTGCTTCCTTGGCTTGATGAATCTATTCAAGAATTAAGCTTAGCCACTCAATAAAATGTGTCAAGAAATTTAATTTTTGAAGGATAAAGTGAAGAACACAAGCTTATACTGAGAGGGGGGTGAAAAGTATAAGATCACTTTTTACTTTTCTTTTCCAAATAATATTATCCAATATAATCAATGGAAATATCAATAGCAGTAACAAAGTAATGCAAAAATCATCACACACAATAGAGACACCAATTTAATGTGGTTCACCCAATGTGGGCTACTCCACAAAGAAAATATTTCATTAAAATTTTCTCAACAAATATCTTGGGAATATTTCCCAATTACAATGATTATGGACATTTATCCAAAGGATACACCAATCCCTTAATCAATTTCATGGATCTCTATCCATAGGAGACACAAATCCCCTTAGTTGGTTTGTGGACCTCTATCCATAGGAGAACTCATTCTCCTCTACTTTGGTTGGTGGTCCTCTAGAAGACTACTAAATCCACTAAACTGGCTTGTGGATCTCTCTACTAAATAATCTATCCTCACTCAGAAGATCTATGTCCTCACTACCTTGACTAATGGATCTTTATCCACTAGAGACTACTATCCTCTACTCTGTCACCTCCAAAGTTTTCTCTCAGATCTGCTCAAATCTACACTAAACACAGTCCTTAGTTCTAGCACAAATTTACTCAATATCTATCTCTGATATGCACTAAACACATTCCTTTAGTCTAGCACAAGTCTACTCAATATTTATCTCTTATTTGCTCTAAACACAATCCTTATATCTAACACAAATATGCTCAATATCTATATCTGGTTTTGTACTAAACATAGTCCTTTGGTATAGCACAAATTTGCTCAATACCTATCTCTGGTCTAGCACAAATATTTTGTCAAATATACACCAAAATTTATCCTCAAATATTTCATCAAGCCTTAACACAAAGCTTGATTCAATCACAAATCAACTCTGCTAGATTTACCCCAAACCTTAACTCAAGGTTTGAACAAATCAATCAATCAACTTTGCTTACAAGTCTTCTCAAAGACTTACCTTAAATTTGCTCTACAAGTCCTCACTAGAACTTGTCCAATATGCTCAACAAGTCTTTACCAAGACTTATATCAAATCTACTCAATAAGTCCACACTAGAACTTTTTCAATCTGCTCAACAAGTCTTCACCAAGATTTGTCTCAGATCCACATTGTAAGCTTCCACAAAATATTACTCAACTCAACTCACTCTATCACAAAAAACCTCTTTAATCACACAAACAAGATTCACATAGAATCTTCTTTTAATCTCACAAAAACATATAAAGAATGGTTAGAGACTCAATATGCTTCTCACTCACAACAATACTAAATCACTTTCAATCTCTTTTTTTTTTTCACAAAAACATATAGAGAATGGTTAGAGATACAATATGTTTCACTCTCACTCAACACTCAATTACTTCCAAACTCTCTTCAAATCAATTAAGAATAAAGAAAAAATTATTTTATAGAACTTGAACTATCACTACAACACTTCCAATCAACTAAGCCCAATAAACTCCACTCAACCAATCACTTAATGAAATCTTAGTCAACAATGGTTATCAAAAAAACCTCACCTAACAATGATACTCATGATATTTCACAAGCCCTAGCTCAAGATAGTTCTCAACTTCAAATAACAATGATACTCATTATCTTTCACAAACCCTAGTTCAAGATAGTTCTCAACTTCACATAACAATGATACTCAATATTTTCAACAATGCTTATCAAACAAGGTTTTAGTATCAACTTTCATTCTACAAAACCCACATCAATCAACATTAAATTTCTCAAAACCAAACTCAACAATGTTTATCAAACAATCCTTTTCACTCCAACTTACTATTCACAACATCCAAAAATATTTCACTCACAAGGAATATATGCCCATACCTTTGTTTTAAAGAATATTTTTTTCTCAAAACTTGTCTCTATCACACTCACTCTTTTTGCTAATCTCAAAGGTTAGATAGCAAAAATATGTCCTTAATATTTTCTTTCAAAATATTCCACCAAGTCAAACTATCAAAAAAACAACTATAACTTATTTCTCCTTTCAAATAAATTTTATAATATAATTTTATTTCAACAAAAACATCTAACACCCTTGAAAAACCTTATTACTCCTTTTATCCACTCAAAAATAAAACACCCAAATTAAAACTTTGCATACCATTTTATCTCCCTTTATAACTCATAAACCCTTTTAACTATGCAAATTTTAATAATAAAAACCTTTAGGAAATTAAAAATTTAATTTCCACCTTTATACATTTCGCGTGCAATATCAAACCTTAGAAAATTAGCACATACCTTTTACTTGCAACAAAAATAGACTCGACAGGTTTTGACCTCATGATCCCTTACTCCCAAGTGTATTCACACAGTGCACTCCCATCAAGTGGGCTATGTGCCCACACACAATGAATGAGGCTCGCACCTCCCTCTTAAGCTTCCTTTGACGGTGTGATAAAAAATGAAAACCAACACTACCTTACCCAAAATAGTGTCACATAGATTCGATATCATGACCTGTCGCCTGTGAGCAGCTTACCACTACTCTCATTACCAACTATGCTACCAATGTCTTGCATTTGATAAGTGCAATCCACTAACACTCATGCTTTAGTTTGCCTCATTAAAGCTTCTAACACATGCGATTCCCTTCAGACATTTGGCGCACACATTTTATTTTCATTTAAATTGATCACATGGATATTTTACTAAGGTGGGTTCTTACCCATTTTATATGCATAGCAATATCTTCAAACATGTCGACAAATGAATTTCAAATTTAATTCAAATTATAACCCTTTAAATTTATTTTAATTTAAATTTTACCTTTAGGTAAAATATTTAAATTTAAATAATTTAAAACTTAGGGCATTATAAAATTTCACATGGATATTTTGGAAAATAATAAATTTATCACTCCACAACCTTTGTTTCTCTTCACACCAAACTATAAAAAAAAAATATTATAATATTATATATTATAATATTATTATTTTTATCAACTTGCTTCTTGCCTTGTTGGAAAAAACAACTGGAGGACATTTATAACACTGGAATTTGAACATCAACCTTTTGACATAAATGCATGGATGACATTGAAACTTGGTCATCATCCTCAAGACATTAATGATGACAAACCTTGCTTTCTTCTTGACATCAATGATAACAAACCTTGCTTTCTTCTTGACATCAATGACAACAAACCTTTTTTTCTTATTGACATCAATGACAACAAACCTTTCTCATATTTAAAATGATCTCCCCCTTTGTCATTGATGGTAACCCATTTTTATTTTACCATTTCCTTTACCTTTTTTGTTGTGCTCCCCCTGAGAAATTGCTCCCCTAACTGAATGCTCTCCCCCTAACTCAAATATCTCCTCCTTTGATATCAATGACAAAGGGTCACCTTTGGGGCTTGGCGCTAAGGAGGATACTCTTAGATTAGCCCCTCCCACACCTCCTCTTGAGGTGATTAATTTTGGTTTGGAATTATTTCTACTCCCAACAAGCATGATCTTTATTTTTGTCCACTTTATTCCTCAATTGATCCTTATGATTCCTCTAACTATTCTTGTTCATGTTTGTCTATGGAATTTATGCTCTACACTACTTTGTTGTATGCCCATCATAATTGCACTTATAACACTTAATGTTGTGATTTATTGAAGGTGCAAATATCTGGTAGTTCCTCCTGGTGAAGCCATATCCATTCTTGTCATGAAACCTGCAATTAACTGCCTTGTGACCAACCTGATTACAAGAGTAGTAATATCCCTGAAAGAGATATCTATTTTTGAAATTTCCATATTCCTATTTTTCATGTATCCTACATTGTGTAGCATTTTATCCAAACTTGTGATATGAGAAGCATCATCCATTTAAGAAATCTTACCTTGACCCCATTGGTATCTTAGTCTCTTCTTCGCTGTGTTGTTTCCTATTCCATTTGTTTTTCATTTATGCATTATTCCTTTCCTTGTTGATATTTCTATTTTCCAACTTATCCTTAGAAGTCTCACTTTCTCTTACACTCTCTTCTTCTGAAGTTTCTTTTTATTTTATTCTTGAGCTTGACTCTCCTTTCTTTTCTTCTTGTTTCCCTTGTTCTTATTCAAAACCAAGTCTTGTTTTGGTGATTGATGATCTTTGTGCATTGATAATCCTATTCAAGGACTTTGAATTTTTCTCAAACTTGTGTAACTTGTCCTTACAGTATTTTACTTCCATACTTAGTGAAACTATATCATGTTCTAATATTTCACACTCTAGATATTTTATCTTTAATTTTTTGACTATACCTTCTTTAATTTTCCTTGCCTCTTCAACCTTAATTTTGAAGTTGATGAGTTATCGTAGAAACTTTGCTTTTGATTTATTATCTTCTTGATCTTGAAACCTTAATTATGAGTTATCCTTTTTTAATTATTTGAGATCAAAACTAAGTCTTTCACATTCTTGTTCTTTTACCTTTGACTGTTCAACCATATCTTTTTCAGCTCTCCTTATATTTTCAATCTTATCTTTCAAGTCAGAGAGATTTTGTAGAAGTTTTATCTTACATTTCTCGTACTTTTGTATTTGAGCCTTTAATTCTAAGTTCTCCCTTTTCAACTCAACAAGTTCCTTAAGAGTGACTTCCTCTTCTTCTTTTTCTAACTTTTCTCTTTTATTTGATTTTCAATACAAGCATTTTCTTCTATTATCAAAAGTAGAATTTCTTCTTCATACCTATTTTGACTTGTCCCTATTATCTTTTTCTGAACCATCCTCTAGGTCTTCAATTCTGAAAGTATCTTCTTCATATTCATTGCTACTAAACCCATTGCAATAACCTACATCATGACTAAGTTGACCACAAACAAAATATTCTTCACCATCTTGTGGATAATAAGTTGCATGGTGACCTATCTTCCCACATATGGTACAAAACTTTATCCATTTAGTCTCTTCTCCACTGCTTGATTCATATCTTGAGTCTGTTTCCACTTCTCCTCCTAGAGAAACAATTTTTTTGAGAGTAAAATCAAATTCCTTTTCCTCTGTACTACTATCATACCCATTTTGTGGACAATAAAGTGCCATGTGACCAATTTTACCACATTCAACACATCTCACAAAGTTTTCCTCTTCCCTTTTCTTAATAACAATCTTGCTAAGAAAGGGATCAAATCCTTCTTCCACCATAGTATATTCTATAGCTATGTGTGTTTCTTTTTTCTTAGGTCTCATGGTTCTTCTTTTAACTTTCCATCACATGTGTGTTCTTATAGAATCTTCCTTCAAGCTTCCAAATCTTTTTCGAAGGAACTCGCTCTGATACCAATTGAAGAACACAATACTATACTGAGAGGGGGGGTGAATAGTATAAGACTACTTTTTACTTTTCTTTCTCAAAAAATATTATCCAATATAATCAATGGAAATATTAATAGAAGTAACCAAAGTAATGCATAAATCATCACATAAAAAAGATACACCAATTTAACACGATGCACCCAATGTGGGCTACTCCACGGAGAAAATATTTCACTAAAATTTTCTCAACAAATCTCTTGGGAATCCTTCCCTTTTACAATATTTATGGACCTCTGTCTAAAGGAGACACCAATACCCTAATAAATTTTGTGGATTTCTATCCACATGACACACAAATTCCCTCAACTAGTTTGTGGATCTCTATCCATGGGAGAACTCCTTCTCCTCTACTCTGGCTGGTGATCCTCTAGAAAACTACTACATCCACTAAACTGGCTTGTGTATCTCTCTCCACTAAAGACTCTATCCTCACTTAGAAAATCTTTATCATTCCTACCCTAGTTAATGGATCTCTATCCACTCAAGACTACTGTCCTCTACTCTGTCACCTCCAAATCTTACTCTCAGCTTTGCTCAAATCTGCACTAAACACAGTCCTTTAGTCTAGAACAAATCTACTCAATATTTATATCTGATCTATACTAAACATGATCCTTCGGTTTAGAAAAAATATTCTCAATATATGTCTCTAATATGCACTAAACATAGGCCTTTGGTCTAGAACAAATTTTCTCAATCTATATCTCTGATCTGGACTAAACACAATCCTTCGGTCTAGCACAAATTTTCTCAATATCTATATTTGTTCTGGCACAAACCTATCCTCAAAGTTGCACCAAAATTTGTCCTTAAATTTATCCTCAAGTCTTAACACAAAGCTTGACTCAATCACAAATCAACTCTGCTAGATATTTTTCAAACCTTAACTCAAGGTTTGAACAAATCAATCAATCAAATCTGCTTACAAGTCTTCTCAAAGACTTACCTCAAATCTGCTCTACACGTCCTCACTAGAACTTGTCCAATATGCTCAATAAGTCTTCACCAAGACTTATCTCAAATATGCTCAATAAGTCCACACAAGAACTTGTCTAATCCACTCAACAAGTCTTCACCAAGACTTGCCTCAAATCTGCATTGTAAGTTTCAAAAAAAGCTTACTCAACTCAACTCACATTATCATAGAAAACCTCTTCAATCACACAAACAAGCTTCACATAGAATCTTGTTTTAATATCATAGAAACATATAGAGAATGGTTAGAGACTCAATATGCTTCTCACTCACAACAATACTCAATCACTTTCAATATCTCTCATTTTACCACATAAACATATAGAGAATGGTTAGAGACTCAAAATATTTCACTCTCACTCAACATTCAATTACTTCCAAACTCTCTTCAAATAAATTAAGAATAAAGAAAAATTTGTTTTACGTAACTTGAACTATCACTCAAAAACTTCCAATAAATTAAGCCCAATCAAATCCACTCAACAAATCACTCAATAAAAGCTTAGTCAACAATGGTTATCAAACAAACCTCACCTAACACTGATACTCATGATCTTTCACAAACCCTAGTTCAAGATAGTTCTCAACTTCACATAATAATGATACTCATGATCTTTCACAAATTCTAGTTCAAGATAGTTCTCAACTTCACATAACAATGATACTCAATATTTCCAACAATGCTTATCAAACAAGGTTTTAGTATCAATTTTCATTCCAGAAAACCCACATCAATCAACATTGAATTTATCAAAACCAAACTCAACAATGTTTATCAAACAATCCTTTTCACTCCAACTTACCATTCACAACATCCAACAATATTTCACTCACAAGGACGATATGCCTATACCTTTATTTTGAAGAAGATTTGATTCTCAAAACTTGTCTCAATAACACTCACTCTTTTTGCCAATCTCAAAGGTTAGATAGCAAAAATATGTCCTTAATATTTTATTTTAAAATATTTCACCAATTAAAACTATCAAAAAAACAACTATAACTTATTTCTCCTTTCAAATAAATGATTATAATATAACTTTATTTCAACAAAAACATCTAACACCCTTGGTACACCTTATTACTCCTTTTATCCACTTAAAAATCAAACACCCAAATTAAAACTTTGCATACCCTTTTATCTCCATTTATAACTCATAAACCCTTTTAACTATGTAAATTTTAATAATAAAAACCTTTAGGAAATTAAAAATTTAATTTCCACCTTTATGCATTTTGTGTGCAATATCAAACCTTAGCAAATGAGTGCATACCTTTGACTTGCAATAAAAAGAGACTCTATGGGTTTCATTCTCACGATCCCCTTATCCCAAGTACTTTTGCATATCATGCACCCACCAAGTGGGTTACATGCCCACACATAATGAATGAAGCTCACACCTCCCTCTTAAGCTTCCTTTGACGATGCGAACAAAATGAAAACCAACATTGCCTTACCCAAAACACTGTCATGTGGATTCGATCTCGTGACCTATCACCTGTGAGTGAATTACCACTGTCCTCATTGCCAACTGAGCTACCAGTGCCTTTTATTTGATAAGTGTGCTCCACTAACACTTATTATTTAGTCTCCCTCCTTAAAGCTTCTAACATATGTGATTCCCTTAAGACCTTTGGTGCATGAATTTATTTTTCATTCAAATTGATTCCATGGATAATTTTACTAAGGTGGGTTCTTAACCCCTTTTATATGCATGGAAATATCTTCAAACACATCGATGGATGAAATAATTCAATTGCAAATTTAATTTGAATTATAGCCCTTTAAATTTATTTTAATTTAAATTTTACTTTTAGGTAAAATATTTAAATTTAAATAATTTAAAAATTAGGGCATTATAAAATTTCACATGGGAATTTTGGAAAATAATAATTTTATCACTCCACAACCTTTGTTTTTCTTCACACCAAACTATAACCAAAAAATATTATAATATTATACATTATAATATTATTATTTTTATCAACCTGCTTCTTGCCTTGTTGGAAAAAACCACTGGAGGAAATTTATAACACCGAAATTTGGACATCAACCTTTTGACATAAATGCATGGATGACATTGAAACTTGGTCATCATACTCAAGATATTAATGATGACAAATATTGCTTTCTTCTTGACAACAATGATAACAAACCTTGCTTTCTTATTGACATCAATGACAACAAACCTTGATTTCTTCTTGACATCAATGACAACAAACCTTGCTCATATTTCCAACATAAAGGTCAGCTATGGAGATGCATGTTAATACTCAGTATTTGATGTGTTCAATGGATATCTCTAATTTGTTTCTAAATACAAGTACATCTATGGGTACTTGTGGTAGTTGGTCCTTACTATTTCGATAAACCTACCATTCCCAACATACTTGTTACCTCTTCCCTTTGTGCATGAATTTGCACTATTTTTATGTTTTATTCTCATTGCAAACCCACTCTATGATCTTCTCCAACTCAATTAAGGTCTTATTCCTCCATTGTTTTAGTTTTCCCACACAACCTATGTGAAACTGTAATCGAGCACTTGTGAATATATCATAAACTTATTCCAAGAAGTGGTCCACTTGGTCATTTGTATCTTCTCCTTATTAATTTAGTATGCCAAATTGGTGTACCTTCAACAAAATTTGTCTAAATTCATCTAATTATTTATTGTGGTGGATTCCTTCCCTCTTCTTCCTCCTCCTACAGATGTGAACATACTCCCATATCCTTTTTTGAAACCATTACAATCTCCTCTTGTGGCAAATTATGTACCACAAATCTATCTATCTCCTCTTTTTTTGATATAATTTCCTCCACATCAATGATATCCCTTGTCATCTGATGTTCCTCCATAGGTACCTAAAATTTCTCTTGTGGTTTTGGCAACTCTTCTTATTGTTGTTGCTAACCCTTCTTCATGTGGATTTGCCTACTCCTCTATCCTTGTTGTAGATATAGGAATCAAATAAAAGCATTCCTTTGATGGGCTTGTGTTCTCATCCCCCAATTGACTATTGCCACCTCTCATTACGATATTATCTATGAATTCTTCTCTAGAAGGTCTACCACAAATTCCTTGGCTTTCATTTTTGATGGTGTCATCATTCTAACTAGCCAATACTTAGATGTCTCCAAAACTTCAAAATCATTAAGCTGAAGTAATGAAGGAGCTCCCATTTATTCTCCTAATTGGTTTGTACTAACTGGTATGCTAATTTTACCTATGCCCAAGTTCTCCAATTCAAAGTGCATATCATCTGTGTTAAATAGCAAAGAGTGTAATTCCTTCTACACAAGATATTCCTCATGCTTTCAATTCTCCCATTGTCTTTATGTCATAATTTGCACTAGATTGGATATTGGTGCTACTACCTCCTCCTCCTCTTGATATAATGGATACTCCTATGGCCATCATGTAAGTGTCTGCTACCCTAAATTGAAATCCAAGTGTAACTGTCATCGTCTCTTTATACTAGGTTGGAATTCCTCATATGATGAAGTCTCATGGTATTCAACCAAGGGAGGTGTAGTCTTCCTTGTAGTCTTATTCTATCTCGATTTATTTGACATTAATTTTTGGAGCAACACCGAATTCACCCATCACAATATAGAAGGCTTCTCATTCAACAAATATTGAGGTAGTGTTAGCCTATGGAATGGAATGCCAACTTGAGATAATACATTCAAACAGATATCATGTGAAATATCATGGCAAATTTCATCCTAGTTTTTTACAATACATATTGCATCCATTGTTCCAAGTATATCCCTCAATAATACTGGATTCCCTTAGTTATACCTTTTACATATTATGCTATCTAGATTGGCATCTTTAAATATCATGTTTCTCTCAAAAATCGAGATGTGATGATATTCATCGCACACATAAGATCCTTATTTTTTAGCATACTATGCTTTATTCCTTATTATCCTATACCAAAATCCTTTGTAGCTATCAAATATTTTAGCTTTATCAATGTGGTGATTAATATATGGGACTCAATAGGGTCCACCCTATTTTTCTTAATTAAGTGCCCTTCTTTGGTAACCCAAATGTCCTTATAAATATTATAACTGAGAATTCCACCTTAATATGTCGATTACCAATGTGCCATAGGTGTAATTCTAGCTACGATTGTATGACAATATAATCTATAACAAGTATTCATTACAGAATATCTTATCTTGTGGTGGGATTTACACCAACACACTCACTCTTGCTTGAGTCAATGCTAGCTTCATTGGGTGCTTTTTCTCATTCTCATTCCACCACATATAATATAAGTCACATGCCAATTGCACAAAATTGGTATCCTTGGTATCAACCTACCCTCCTTCATATTCACTAGGTAGTTCAGTTTACTCATTCGAAGTAGCTTCCCTATGCACCTCACTGTGAATATCCCTACAGTGTGTCCTAGGTGGTTCCATATCCTCCTCACAAAAATGTAGTTGTGATCTTCCTCTACCACCATGCCAATTCTCATGATCCCTCCAAGGATGGTAACTGTATTCTCCTCAAGGCTAAAATCCTCACTCTTGGCGTTGTGCTAGGTAAGTCACTTCTACTTGTATGGGTCTTGAGTCCCTTTGGTGAAGTGGTCATGGTGAGAATTCAAACCTAATTGCTTCAATACACCATAAATGAGCTTAAAATTACCTCTCGATGCTCATTTTTCCTCATTCATCATTGTGGAACCCCTATTTATCCTTAATTTGGCAATTCAGGACAAAAATGTCCAAAATACCCAAATTTTGTACAATTGCTCTATAAAATGTACAACTACTTCAAAAAATCATACAACTACTAATCATAATCATACAAGTGCTTCTCGAAATCATAAATCTCCCTCCAAATCATATAGTTGTAGCTAAAATCATACAACTACACTCCAATTCCATATAATTCCATCAAAACATAGAATTTGATCTCTAAATTGTACAATTTTACCTAAAAAACATACAATCAACTTCAAATCATATAAAGGCACCTCATAGACATGCAATTTCACCAAATATCATACAATTGCACTCTAGATCGTACAATTACACTCTAGATCATACAATTGCACTCTAGATCGTACAATTACACTCTAGATCATACAATTGCACTCTAGATCATACAATTACCTCAAAATTATACAATTTAGGCTTTGATTTGCATAATCTTACTCTAAATTCATAAAATATCTCTCTAAATCATACAATGTTCTTTTTAGGTTGTTATTTTCTCTAACATATTCACCTTTGTTCAATTTTGTAATTTTCTTCGCACCCTTTATCATCATTTTATAATTTTACTCTTTCTAATGTGTTTCTAGTTCACTTGTGCAAATTTCACTTTCACCTATGCAATTCTTCAATTGTACAATTTACTTTGCACTGTGTGCAATCTATTTTATGGACCTCATATTTATATTTCTCCACATGCAATAACTAAAATGTTTTTGCCTTTTCACCAATTGACTTTTCATGCAATTAGGATTTGCAATTTTTCACCCCATATTGCTTTCTCAAAACAAACTTAAACCCTAGACATGTTTTTATCCACTTAGTATTTTATCTACCACAAATTTTCTAATTAATCTAAATCCATCAATTTGGAATTCACTTGTCAATATGTTTTTTGAAAAAAATAGATATTCTTTTGGAGTAAACCCTAGATTTTACCACTTTTTCTTTAATTTTAGCTTCCTTTTCAAAAACAAGAATATTCCATGGTGTAAATTTGAAAAGGGGTCAAGAATTTTTAATGCACGTGTGTAATTTTCATTCCCATCTAGTAAAAGTCCATACATTTACATACTTTTTTCTTTCGAATACTCCAAAATCAAATTGTTCAACTAATGCAAATTTCTTTTCTAGTGAAAATGTTTATAACTAAATATCCTCTTGCATGAAAAATCCACCACCTCAAACCTCTTTGCATGTAATTTTGGATTTTTGAATAGATGATTGCCAACTCATCCTTTTTTGCATGCAATTTTGTCCTTGATTTTTTAATATTTTATGATTTTCTTTTCCTTTTCTTTTTCTTTTTCTTTTCTTTTCTTCTTTTTTTCCTCAAAAGTGGCCGCCATTTCTTGTTTTCAACCATTTTCCATCTTAATTGTGTCCTCAAGAATTTTCACAATCAAGATTATTTCTCTCTCTCTCTCTCTCATATATATATATATATATATATATATATATATATATATATATATATTCAAAATTACCATTTTCACACTTATCTTCTAGAAAATTGTACAATGACATTCACTTGTACGATTTCATCTATCGATGTGTCATTTGGAGGTTCTTCCACCTCATTCTATGCAATCAGATGTCACGTAATCATACAATCAATCTTCGATTGATATTGTGTATGATTTACTCCCTTCTGTTCGTCATTTGTATGATTTTCCATGGTGCAATTACCATTTGTACAATTTAGAATCATACAATTACAAGTTGTACGATTTGCAATTGCACAATTTCCTCCTTCCAAGGTTGAATTTTCTTATTCGAGGCTTCTCCATTGCCCACTTGACTAATAATTAGGTGAATATACCCTTACTATTCTATTTTCATTGGGGTGACTTCTACTTCTATCCCCATGGACTAAATCAGCCTTCAAAATTGGTGAATGAACTAAATCAGCCTTCAAACTTGGTGAACGTATCCTTTGTCAACCTTGACTAGCTTCTTCCTCAAATCATACTCTCCTTATACTAGTAAGTCCTCTACCTTACACTTATATTTTGTGACCTTATACTCTTGCTATCAAACATATTTACACATTGAATAGGCTAAAATATTTATGAGGGAATCCTCATCTATCTTCTATTCTTCTTGGCCCTTGTTGATGTATTGGTGGTCACCCAAGTGGGTATCATCTTGTAAGGTTTTGCAAGAATCCTCCTCGACCATTGTGTCCTTGCACATTCTTGATTCAATTAAAGGGTTCTTGTGGTGCTTCCTTAGGTTGTCTAAGTCATATTAGAGTAGGCGGTTGAATAATTACCCTCCCTCATTTGGGTAAAGGATTTGAAT
This sequence comes from Wollemia nobilis, assembly GCA_028583015.1. NCBI lineage: Eukaryota > Viridiplantae > Streptophyta > Pinopsida > Araucariales > Araucariaceae > Wollemia > Wollemia nobilis. Next base: position 2,588,282 of record JAQPPZ010001808.1, read on the forward strand.
GATTTATTCCTATATTCAATGGTATTAATCCTCCTCTATGACCTCTATTTCACCCTACAATACTTATGATTTTTTGTTGTTGATTATGCTATCAACTCTATCCTCTCCTTTCTCGAGTAGTAGGAGTCACATCCTAAAATTATATATTGGCTAGGTGTTCTTAATTTATTTGGAATCATGGTGAGAACTATTGTAATGCTCTTATCTGATGATCCACATGTCTCAGTCGTCTTATCCAACATCTTTATTCAAAATGATGTTGTGGGGAAAAAATCACCAAGGTTTCCTTATACTCATCTAAGAAGTTGGATATAGTGCTTGAGTCATTATTATTATCTTATCCTTATGCCACCCACTTTTTTGGTAAATCCATTATTTTTTGAAGCTTTCTCACTTGCCTTATTTGTCTTCTCAACTAGTTGTAAGCTATCACATAGGTATTTGAATGATAATGAACAAGAGGATCTAGTATCTTGGCTAAGAAGTTGTCAAAATTATTGTGACTACTATCCCTTGTTAGCCAAGGCATTCTATCATCACTAAATTCACTCGAATCCTCATTTATATTACCATGTGATTTAGGTGGTGTCACATATTCCTTGATTTCTTGCTAAACTATCTAGGCTTCTTCATTTGTAATTGATAGATCGTACTTGTGATATTTCTCCCGCACTAGAAATTGCACCTTATTATCGCTTGATATATACTTGAGGTGTACCCTCACTTCCATTCTTCCTTACTCCTAGTTTCCTTTGGCTTGCAATTTGTTGTTCATAAAGTCGTTGCATTATTTCATCCAACTCATAAATGATTAGTACTCAAAGCCTTGCATTATGTGCTTGCAATACTTCATACTCTTCCTAAATTTTTTATGCTTGGTGTCACATCCTTTGTTGCAACATGCACATCTAAGCTAATGAAGTAAGTCCTATTAATTCCTCTTTTGTAGTTCCATATTTGTTTGAATCTAGAATTTCCATATTGAAGGTATATGTTCTATCTTTATATTGTACTATTAGTCATATCTTGCATTAGCCTTTCACTATCTGAGGTAACTCCTTTTTTTCCAATTGTGGATACACTACTACTTATTCTAATTAGTTAGATTCTTCTTATTTCTTCTAATCTATCATTAATGATACAGATTTTACATTCCTTGCTTTATTTGGAAGGATCCAATCTTCCTCCTCCTCAATTCATTCCATTCCATATGCAAACCTCACATGTATTATAGTATTCTCCTTTCACCAGGGTGAGGTACCAATTCCCATTGTTTTATAATTGGTTGTGCCTCCTCCCCTTCTAAAAAAAGACGTGTAACCCCCATATCACTATCTTTTGTGGTATTTATCATGGTTCACTAGACTCATATTCCTCTTGGTATCTTCATTCCATCCTGCATGGTGCAATAAAAAACACTATACTTTATAGCATTTCAAGTTTGAACCATTCACTATTTTGGATACCATTGTCCCATACAACATCTACAACTTTATTGCACTATTTTACATCACTTCTATGACTTGAAATATATGAAGTCATAAAGTCTTCAATTTCCTAGGCTTGATTTTCCATTTCCCATTGACTTAAGAACTAATTTTTCTTACTTAAGTTCTAATTTACATAGATGCTTATCATGCCACAATTTCCTTATTCTCTGGGCTACATAAATTTCCCATTGTACCATGAATCCATTCCATTTAGTTTGATGTGTTTATCCAGTCACTCCTTAAAACTTTCCTGGTCACCCAAGTGATGCTTCACACCTATCCATAGACTAGGTACCAAGAACTGTATGGTCACTACTACCTCTTGATCATACATTAACTGGAATGGTATATGGTTTTTTGTAGGTTTAAATGTTTTCCTATAAGCCCTCAGAATATATGACAACCTTTCTTCCCAATATACTTCTATACCACAAGTTTTATATAACATAGAAACCGGGACCTTGTTTGTTGCCTTTGCCTACCCATTTTCTCAAGGGTAGTACAGGCTTGACAATGAGTACAAAATCCTAAATTTCTTTGGTAGTTTTTTAGTAATCTCATTAAAAAATTGAATCACCCTATCACTTGTTATTTGTAGAGAAATTTTGATTCTTATTATCACTTGTTAATACAAGAATTGGTTTGAACATCTTGTCATGTTATCTAGTAGCACCCTCACTTCTACCCATTTTTTTAGGTATTCTATTGCCACCACTATATACTAATATTTCCACCTATTGGTGGTTTTCAAAATTTCAAAAAAATCTAACCCCTATATCCCAGACAATTCTTCATGTTGTTATGGGTGTAGAGGCATGAAGTATATGTGCAATAGCTTCCCTACTCTCTGAAAAGTATCACATGCTTTTAAATATTCTTTTATTTCATTATAAATTGCAGGCCACTATAGTCCTACCAAGAGTTCCTTCTTATATATGGCATCTCACCCCATTTTTCCTACTACTAGACCTTCATGAGTTTCTTTTAATGTTGTATTAACTTCCTCCTTCATCATGCTTATTCGTAATATACCATTTGTACCCATATTATATAACAATCTATCTATCAAATGAAAATGTGCTGACTTCAATATGAATTTCATCTTCTCTATCATTGTCAGATCTTGTGGTAACTCTCTTGTGGATAGGTATTTACCAATTAAATTATACCATGATGGTACAACATCAATTATAAATAACTATGCATCAAGGAATTCATCCAAAATTTCTATCCCTAAAGGTTCTAATCATATTCAATACAACTAGTCAACAATCACATGCTTTTTGCTACGTCTTACTAGTACCCAAAATATAAATTATTTCAAGGTGATGTGTCACGTGCTGACTCATGCTTGTATCACTAGTTTGATTATCAGGCACAACAAATATTGATGATCGAAATAAAAGGTAAACATGTTTACTAACAGATAATACCTATACTTATGTACCATATATACCATTACCAAAGCCTCCTATTCTATTGTAATATAATTCCTTTTTGCCCTTGAAAATAGGTGGCTTGCAAAGTAAATAGGTTGATCCAGCCTATGTTGTTATTCTTGGGATAGTGCACATCCTATTGCAAAATTAGAAGCATTTATGTGGATATGGAACACTTTATCTCAATCAAGAAACACCATAATAGGGGTACTAACTAGCTTTGCTTTCAATTTTTTGAAATCTCCTTGGTGCTCCTTCGTTCAATTGAAAGGATAATTATTCTTTGTTAAGGAGTCCAATGGGTAGGACAAATGTGCGTAGTTCCTGATAAATGTCCAATAATATCCCATGGATCTTGAGAATATTTTTAATAAGCTTGCATCATATGGATCCACCATATATAGAATAACACGAATCTTATCAAGATTAGTCTTCAATCCTTCATTGCACACTATGTGTCCTAATAATTTCCCATATGGCACCATAAAAAAATATTTCTTAGGGTTTAGGGTGATCTACGTATTCCTATGTTGGTTCATACATTCACTTAGAGCTGGTAGATGGTCCTTAATCCAACCATAGATGGACCAATCATCCAAGAATACCTTGAACTTCCTTGTTGCCAAATGATCAAAGATGTAAAGAATAATGCGTTAGAATATCATTGGGGCATTACATAGCCCAAATGACATCCTATTGTAGGTATATATTTCATTTTCCATGATAAATGTGGTCTTCAAATTATCTTCTTTGGCTATATTGATTTTATTATAGCTAAAAAATCCCATCCAGAAATGAATAAATTTTATGTCCTACGACCCCCTCTAGAATGGAATCTATGAAAGAAATCAAGAAGGGATATTTAATCATTACTACATTAAAAATATAAAAATCTACACAAATAATAACCTTATCCACTTTAATTTTCATGGTAACCATAATAGGAGAAACCCATTCACTTGTGGTGACCCTAAATATAATGCCAAAATCCAACCTCTTATCAATATTTGTATTCACCAGGGTTACATACATAGGGTTCATCCTATATGGTATCCTTCTCAATGACTATGCCCCAAGCATTAATGTAATCTTGTGGACACATAATTATGGTGGTATGCTTTTCAAATCCTTATATGTCCATGTAAAAAATCCTTGTATTCCAAGAATATTTTGAAAATTGTTGCTTTCAACACTAGATCCCAATAATTGCTATAATGGATCATTCTAGGTTCGTTCTCTATTCCTAGATTTACATCTATGACCCAAGGTCCCTCATATTTGATAATTTTGAATCTACCTTAGTCTTTTCCACATTAATTAGATGCACTGGTCTCACACGTATCTCTGCATCGCCAATTGTATATTCTGCAAAAAACTTAGAAAATGTCCATTTTTCCTATTCCTCTTCTTTTAGTTTTTTGGTGACCTTCTTCTCATTTTTTTGGGTAGATTAATAAATTTATTAAAACCAGGGCATTTGAAAGTGCCCTAACAAAAGTAATAAAAGAAAGAAATTTTGAACAAGCAGCTAAAACAAAATTATAGCCTCAAAAAAACATCCTCAAACTAAAAGGAGCCAACATCCTTAGACAAACAGGAACTGAGAAAAACTCAAGAGCTCAAAAGGAATTGGTCATCAACCAAAAAGGAACTCAAAAATATGTGATCCACCACTGTAGAGGACCCAAAAAAATAGAGGAAGAACCGTCAGCCGTCAAGGGGAATATCCAACTACATGAGGGATGAAGCAACACCTTCCAGACCAACAACTTTTGCATCTATTTTAGAAATCTCCTTAGTGCTATCCTTGGGAATAGTTGTGAATGTATACTTAGCAATCTCCATTACATATTCATCATTGAAAAAATCTTTGATGTCAATTTTGGTGTCGAAGGACACCTCGGCACCGGCCAGGGCAGAAACATTTTCAAAATTATCATAGAAGAATAATAGGTCAAGTGCATGGCACTATTCTTTGAGGGTTAAAATCACCTTTCCAATGGCCAAGTGAGTAGTTTCAAGATGGTCAATGGTGGCAGAAGTAGCATGCACATCTAGCTTGTGATGATACCTTTCAACAAGGTCAGGAGAATTAGACTTATCCTTTGGATTTTTTATAGATGTGGATGGAGGGGTTTTGGCGACTTCTTTATGTTTTAGCCTTTGGAAACTACGAACAGGGGTTTGTTCTAATTTTGTGTTCTCTCTGGTGGAGAACTCAAAAATAGATTTGCCCCATTTCTCTTTTCTTTTTGATTTTGGAGGTTTTAGAGCTCGAGGTTGAGGATGAATTATCCTCTTCAGAATTAGGGGTAGGGAGATTACCTGAAGGGAATTGCAAAAGGAGGTACTTGGTGGCAAGGTTTTACCTTCTTCTCATTTTGTTTTCTCATGATATCATCTATATTAATATAGATGTAGTTGGGTTGAAAGATCTTGTACTCCTCTATCTTCCAGTAAAGGAGTTTGCTATCTAATCAATATTTTTCCTCACTACATTCTTCTAGGTACAACATCCTTTATTCATTAGGTTCATATTCTTCTTCTCCCAAAAACCTTCCTAACTCATCTATCATAGAAACATCTTCACTAATTATTTCATTATTCAAGTTGAATATATATTTATGTTGTCCCTTCTTGAATGTGATCTTCTATTTTTCCTAGTTGTGATTAACTTTGGCTACTTGTAGCCAACCACTTCCTAATAGTGCATCGTATGCAGAATTTTACATAGTAATCACAATGAAATCCAAAAAAAATATTGGTTAGCTATTATCACTTGTTGTACCATTAATACTCCCTTTGTCTCGATGCCATACTGGTCAACACCATAAAAATAAACACTTTGTGCCAATAAGGATGGAGCACCAATATCCCTCCAAGTTATTTCTAGTAGCACATTAACACTAGATCCTCCATCCACAATCACTTGTGTTAATTTATGCCCCATAATATCCATATGGACCAATGCTGGTTTCTTTCCAACATCAATCATCAATATGATAGGATCTATAAAATAATATTTTCATTTATTTTCCTATATTGGTTGGCTTTGAACCTCCATCACTTTTTGTGGTTGTATTTCCTCTTCCATAACCTTATGTAGTGATGGTATGGCTTCCAATAAACTAGCCATCTTAATTTTGACTGTCATATTTAGGACTTGTGCTACCAGTTCTTGTATGACTTCTTTATCTTCTGATGCACATGACTTATTTAATTATTTATCTTTTGCCAACATTAACTACTTAGATTTTTGCACCTCTTCTTCAATTACCTTCTTCACCACCTGCCACCTTTTCCTTTCCTTGGCAATTTCTAGATGAGTATCCTTCTTAGCCTGAATTTGTGTCACAACCAATATTTCTTTCTTAGTCTCCTCCTCTTTTACTGGAGGTACATCAATGTCTAAGAAATTTACATTTTGTGAGCCACTTGTAGCCACTTTCTTAGGACAATTGACCTCTTTGTGGTTACTTGGATCACACCATATACACGTGTGTAGCATTGTTTTGCATTGTCTATTGTTTTTGGGAGAAGGATAATTCTTTGTAAAATACCCTCATTCTTGGTAGTTGCAATATTTTATGATCGATATTCCTTTTTGAGTCATACTATAAGAAGCTCTGTCCTCCTTGCCTATTGCCTTGGTATGGAATTCCCCTCGATGGTTATTTATATAACCTCCACTTGTTGCAGCTTGTTCATTCCCTTGAGGCTTTGGCTTTTCCTCCTGATATTGAATTGTGAGAGTCTAATGGTGAACTTTTGAATTGAACAAACATGACACAAATTCATGTCCTAGCACATTACATATGTGACAATATTCATTCCAAGGATAATTTATATTTTTATGCCCCTCGATTTTACATTTCATACACCATATATCTTTTCAATAATGCCTCGTATCTCCTTTGGATTCTTTTATTATATTATCAAATTCCTTTTGAAATGATTAAATGGTCTGATGTTTTGTATTCTCTTCACCACTTTTAAAATATTCATACCTATTGTGTTCTATAATCCCTACTACTATTTGCTTTGCCTCACTCTCAAATGTTTTTGCTTCTTATAGCACTTCTTCATATGTTGAGGATGGTACTGTCTTCATATTCTTCTTATATCTTGGTAGTAACCCATCAAGAAACCATCATTTAACTAGAATATTTGTTGGTGGTATTTGTATCTTGTCTTCTAGTTGTTTCAATCAATGGTTATATGTTTAACATCCTTCTCAACACCTTGTTTTGTGGTATTTAGTTTTGTTACAATATCATTGTCATCTCTCAAGGGATGAAAATCCTCAATGAAAGTATCCTTCATCATATTCCATACTCAAAATGTTGGCGTGTTCTCTCACTTCAGACACCAATCTATTTTGATTCCTCACAACATGGTAGGAAATAACTACAACCATTCATTTGATTTCTTTACTCCATTTGCTTTCTAAATAGTTATACATGTGTTGATATTCCTGGTGGGGTCCTCCTACCCTTCCCTCATGAAGGGTGGACATATTTGCTTTCTTGCTCTTGTGACTACATTAGTCATTTCTTCATCACTTGATGATGTGTCATATGAAATCCTTGACTTCTTCCTCCTCTATGTGGGTGGTTCATTCTACTACTTCTTATTATATGTTTCTATCCTAGGTACCTTGTTCTCACCAAATAATCATCTCTCGACTTCCTATTCATCCTCACTCCATGACATCCTTCATTGGTATGTTGGTTGTGGACCTGGTCCTATTTCTTGTGACCTCACATGTTGTTGCTCTAGTGCTTGACTCTCATCCTTTGCACTCCTTTGCAACCTCCCTATCACTTGTTCAAGTATTATCATACACTCCTTGTCTCCTTGCATAGTTTCTCTATCAACTTATCTTTATATTTTAACATTTTTCTTGACTCTTGGTGGTTTTGTACCCCTTATTTAGTATTTATCAACAATGTGTCCCACATTTCAATGTCTTATTTGTTTGAAGTCCATACTTGTTCTATCACTAGTTCATTCATACTCTATGTAGATTTTTTCATGTTCTTCATTTGAGCAATCCTTGTGCTTCTCCTTATTATAATTTGCTCTTCTCCTTGATTATGTCTCCCACATCTTCACAAATTTGTATCTGTGATATACCTCCAATTTTATTTATACTCATCATTTGTCACTTGCTAATATTTCTCAAATGTGACAATGGGTTCTTCTCAATTGCATCAATTTGAAATAATTTTAATAGGTAACAATACCAAATGTATCATAGGGGGGAGTATTCCCAAAGGGGGAGTTGAATTGGGAGGTTTTGGAATGATTCTTAATGCTTTGCAATAGCTTTGGTCCAAATCATACAAGTGTACAATTTGTTATTGTATGATTTAAAATTTCATAAAACTACTTGTATAGTCTGCATATCATACAGTTGTGTGATCTAAATCACACAACACCTTGGAATGTATGATTTTCCACTTGCACAATTTACTAAAAGTTGTTTTGCAACTCAAATTGATTAGTTTTATAATTGTTCTCTTCCAAATCCTAAATTTCCTTATTTGGTAGGTTTCCACTATGCAATTGCTCTTTCAAATTAGTTGTACAATTTGATTGACTAGTTGTATGATTTCACCAAATCCTCACTACAAATGTACAGTTGTGTTGAGTGAATATTTTGCCCTATTGCAAAATGATCATCACAATCAAAGTATTAAATTGAAAACTCCTTGCAAAAAAATTAGATGAAAATACATATTTCTCCAAGGTTCTGGTAAGCAAACATTCCATACATACTTGTAATCGATAATGATTAAAACAAAATATAGATATACTAGAATAAACTCAAAGTATGCAAGTGATAGTTAACAAGGTGTCTTGATGATCTGATTCATATAATGCTTAGCAATCATGATATTTTAATCCTCAAAATGCATGTGAACTTAGAAAATGAGAAAGTGATTCCTTTTAATGCTCTTGATGTTAATCTGATTTACCCAGAGTCTTAGTTAGTAAGCTCCTTTTATCTTCAAATTAAAGGTATGAAAATGCAAGAGTGTGTGGAATAGTCCACTTCATTTTAGATTCCGTACCTTTAATGTGAGATTCATTTTACAGTTAGTAGATTCATTTTATCTTCATTATGAGCATTCTACTACAACTAAGTTAGAATTTGGCATTAGTAATGGTTAGCGAGTTAGCATGTTAGTGTTCATTTGCTTTATCTTCCATTAATGTAAATTTAGCGTTAGTAACCCCCTCCTAAGATTGATTTTATCTTGAAAATTAACTTAGTGCAATTTGGAGGTGCAAAAATTTTGGATGAGGACCAGAATGGAAGTAAATGAACATAAATGCAAAATGAAATTCTGGAAAATGGACCAGAATAAAAGACTAAAATTAGATGCAAAATTTTTGGAAATGACCGAATAAAAGAGAAACTACAATAGAAATTTTAGAATTGACCAGAATAAAAAAATAACAAGCTAAATTAAAAAAAAATTAAACTAATTATAAAAAATAAAACAACATAAATATTTACAATTTTTTTTGAAAACAACATAATGACATTAGATTTTGGTGTCACAATCCCCTCCCTACAAAACCCCAAGTTATGAGATGAATCTAGATACAACTTGATCTAAAAGACCTATAGAAAACACAATCAAGTTAGACCAAGTGCGAGACTCCAAGGACAAAGAATATTTGCATTTTATTCAACATTAACCTAGTGTATCCCTTAAAAACATCAACACATAGATACAAATCAAAATGAAATGCACTAAAGATAAATTGTAAATTCAATAGTCTTAGACCTAATCTCCTTTTGGTTTTGCTCACAAGGTTTGTACTTGCCAAAATGGAAGCATTTGATTCTTCAAAATAATCTTGTTTACAAAAATTTCTAGCCCTTGTACAATGACCTCCTTGGGTATTTAAGATTTCCATTTTCTGATTCGTTTCATCTTCCTCCCTTTTTGTGATGTTTTTTTTTTTTTTTTATACATGGTGGAATCGGTAGCCAACATGAATCCAGGTAGGTTGTCCAACTTTTATGGCCGCCATAGTATTCTGCATTGTCCGCCCTAGAAGCCGCCACATAGATCTTCACACAGTACGCCCCTATAATCGCCATGCCACAATAATTTTAAACCTTTTATGCTATTGAAAGCACCAGGAAAGGGACAAGCATTTAGTTTGATGAGGCCCAAGATTTGAACCTTGGACCTTCACCCCTCTTATGAGGTTTGGATGAACCAATTGGTCTACACCTCGGACCTCCTTTTTATGATGTTAAACGAAAAAAAAAAAAAAAAATAATACAAACAACATTATTTCATTTTCGTCTGACTTCCTTTTCAACATCATCCGAAACAAAAATGACCTTCCATTTCTTTATATTATAATACATAAACTTTAAATTTTTCCACATCCTTATAACTCCCCTACATATTATAATATAAAGAATAAATAAAAAACAAAAATTTAAACCTTATCGTCTTAACCCTTATGCCTCCCACATATCATATGATATATAAAAAAAAAAGTTAAAAAAGAACTTTTTACAGCCAACCCTTGTGACTCCCATATATCATATGATATATATATATAGTAATAATAAAAAATTAAAAATAAAATTTTTAAAACCAATCCTTATGACTCCTGTGGACCTTGTGCCTTTTATTAAAATTTAAAACAAATCTCACCTCTTCTCCTCAACATTTCTCTAGCCTGCACCTTTGAAACATGTAGCTGCGATGACTACATACTTTTGAAATAGAACATATCTTTGTCGTAACTCACCCTCAAATCCACTCTTGCATTCCTCGGCTTGGCATCTTCCATCCTTGTGGTTCAACAAAAAGAAACTTTCACCTCTATTCTGCATTTTAACACGACTGTGGTTATGCCTTAGGGTTTCAGTATAGAGCATTAGGGTTTCCATCATCTTCGACATGGCTCTGTTTACCTGACAAGGTCTGCATACTTTGCTACTAATAGTGGGGTCTGTTTTTGCAAAATAGACCCCACTATCACCGCTATTTAAAACTCTTGCTAGTGTACCTCATAAAGTCTGCCACGTGGAATTGTTTGTCCGGCCTACATGCCAGACACCTCAAACTTCTTCAATCCTCGATACCTAGTTCGAGTAAGTTTTAGTGTCACTGTTGTTGTTGCATCATAACGCTATCATCCATCCAAATACTATTCACTTTGTATCTTCTGGTTGACGATAGGCCACGTAGGCCATGCTCGGTAGTATGTCATTGAAGTTGCTACAACACTCGCTAAATATGACCTCTACGTTTCTTGCATAGGATAACCCCATCACCAATGCCTGTATCACCGTCTAGTATAAATTCTTGACTCTGTCTCCATATGACACTACTATTTTAACACATCTTCGTCAGTCTACCTTGCGATTGGTCCATTTTATAGGCACTACTTATTAAATTTGAAACCCCCAAGTAAGCTACTCCTCAGCAGGGTCTACGTCAAACATGCATCCCTTTGGCCATTGCATATGTGGGCCCACTTCGAACCATATCAGTGAACTATATTGTTCAATCGCTGCATCATAAAATTCGGTGTCAATCACATCTGCATTGCTCTTTGCTTACTAGAATCTCCATTGTGCAATGTTTCTAGTTGTACACATTGTACATGTCACTACGCTTTCTGAAGAACCTGGTTGAATCATGACGCTCACTGTCGATGTGTGTCTAATGTATCATTCCTCGAAACATGTTGTTTGAATTTACCTGCTTTCGATGCCCATTGATCTCTCCTTTGTCATATCGAACATCATTGTCTCTTCGTGATATACTATCATTAAAATTATTTTGATCCACCTTAGCTTTTGACAATGAGCTCTCTTCACTCCTACCATGGTCAAACTTGTGATACTATGTCATCTTCGGGATCATTTTCCTCCTACATCACGTCTACATTTTACCAATTGGACCTGCCAATCAGACTGCATCATCATATCATCTCCAAGCTCCGCTCGGTTTTAATCCTCCATAGATGCATTCTAATTCACCATACGTCCTTCAGATATCACTACCCACCACTTTGGTGATGCTCGTATCACGTTTGCTGTCACGACGCTTCATCAAAATTTGTTCATCGTGGTCATGTCTTGGATGAATCAGATCGATGCATGTGCCAGGTTGTCCATGTTTGTCATTGAAACCCCACTTGGTGATGAGCTATCTCATCCTCATCTACTATGAGCTCTCAACGATGATCCCTCTTATTAGTCGTTGCCTTGCCTAGCTCGGTGAAACGCTCGACATCCACATTTACTATTCTTACCTGCCACATATATATCTACTGCTTGTCCAGACTGTAAACTCCATGAACCCGTCGTCCATTTCAACGTTTTTGTAAGTAGTCCATCACCATACGTTAATCAATCCAAGTCCATGAGGGTGGGTCGATTCCATCAATGCATTTTCTCTATGTCAGGTCGCTCATTGGGCCCGTCGCGCCTACACAATAAAACCATAAGTAAGGGTTTAAATTATAAATTTGAAGTACTACTTCAAATATAGCGCAACATATGAATTGAAATGCCCATTCATATTAACCTAAAACATATTAGGGCAAATGCAAATCAAATATGGCTTTGGTTTTATTCATCAATTTTATTTTTTATTTTTTTGATTTTTTATTTTATTTTTATTTTTAACATATACTTACATGTATAAGTATATGTAAGTTATTTTCATTATTTTCTTAATATTAATATATATATATATATATATATATATATATATATATATATATATTAATATTTTATTAATTTATTTATTCATTTTTATTATATATATAAAAATAATAATTTTTTATTTTATATATATGTAAAATTTTTATTTATATTTTATCATTTTTATTGTTTTTTATTTTAAAATTTTATATGTAAATATAAAATTTTAATTTTATTTGAATTTCGAATCCCTACATAAAACTTAAAGGCTTAAACTATAACAAGACAAGCCAAGTGAACACAAGCAGATTACAAAAGAAAGATCCAAGCCAAAATTTAAATTTATCAAAATGAGTGAGAACATTTATACACTCCACGATGACTTCAATCAATAGTAAAAATCAAACTTCTCCTAAAAAACAAGGAGATCCGATGAACCGAGGAGGTTCAAACTCCACCAGGTGAGCTTACGGCTAAGAATCTATCAGATATAATCACTCAGACAATCGAAGATCTCAAAACACTTCCAAAATTGAAAATAAAAAAGGTGGGTCCCCAAGCTTTGGGGCTAGTTGTGGAGCAGCCAAAACAAATGGTGACTCTACTGGGAAATGCTCTTGAGAATTTTGGTAAGAACCCAAACTAAAATGAAAATACACAAGATCAGTAAGACACAATAATTTAGCAACATATCGAGACAATAGGGGTTAACAGCTTTAGCATGAAAACAAATAATCCATCTACCTTTGCTCAGTGTGTGCAAAAGTGATTCATTCCTGCATTCCTAAAAATCATCTAGATTCCATCATATATTTTTGCATTAGGCTATAGAGTATCACTCATAATAAAATATCTATAGATAGAGCCCCACTACCATTCAGGCATCTATAGCCCCGATGGAGTTTATCTAACTCACCCCTATGTTTGCTCAATGCTTTGCAAAGCCTTTTCTTTTACTCGAGCTATATATAGATAGAGCCCTACTGCCTGTCAAGAGTCCATAGCCCTAGTAGAGTTTATCTAGATATTGTGACTGATTTGATCAAGCTTTCCAATGCTCGTTCTTTTTTTTTTTTTCTCTTCCTTCTTCTCTTTTCTTTATTTCTCTCTTTATTTCTCTATTTTTTTTTTTTCTCTTTTTTTTTCATATATAAAATTTTTCCTTTTCAAAATACAAACCTTTCAAAGCTTCAAGCATCACTAGTATAAGATAGCCTACAAGTGAAGTGTTTTAGATTTTCACCTAGGGTTGCATATCAAGATAACTTCATCCTTCATAATTCCATAAAAACTATTTAATGTGTGTGAATCCCTTGTGGAGCTTTGGCTAATCTTTCATTGTTCTACTTTCCACCATTCTAGTACCAAAATCTGAGCATGATCACCAAATAAATCATCTCCATTTTCTCGGGTTCACCAATTTTCAAACCAAGTGCTCAAACCTACTAAGAAAAGAAACCTAAAAAATAGGGCCAGAGTCCCGATATTTTTTTTCAGCTCATCGGCTTTCAACTCATGTACTCCAACCTACTAAATAAAGGAACACCCAAATAGGATAGAGACCAAAAGTTAATGACCACAAAACATTACCCCTAAGCAAAGGGAACAACCCATGACATAAAATTAAAAACACAAACCAAAACTATGTCCAACCAAAATTCAAGACAAAACCAAAATAGAAAGCAAAAAACCAAAACTATATACAAATGTACAACATGTTACAAGATGGTGCATAGCTTGAACTATCACTTCCTTGGATCCCATACTTTATTAGCACATTTCAAAAGATATAAAACATAATATGCAAGCCAATTTTTATAGAAATATAGTAAAATCCAGATTAGGCCAAACAATACAACAATTTTCATCTTGCCTCACTCACCCCACCAATTTGATTTAGTTCTATTAACAATTCCATAGGTGAGCTTCAAATCATTGAATTGATTAGACAACAAATGATCTTCAATTTTATCTTGTCTATTTTGTAAGATGTCCAATTCACAATTCATTTTTTTATTTAGAATTAGGCTATCTTTTTCAAATATGCAATCTTGTAAATAGGAGCCTATTTCTACAAATTTCAAAGCCAAATCATTATTCATGTTTTTAGGCCAATCAAACTCATTCCAAATTTTGCAAGCTTCTAGGATATCTACTAAATGAGAATCATTATAAGTTTTTATCCTAGATTCTATTATCAATTGTTGATGAATTTGATTTAACAATTCAAGTGCATCAACTTCCTTTTCATTCAACAAAGCACTCTTATTAGAGGTGTGAGTAAAAATCAATTCAAGTTATTTATTCAATTTCAATAGAATTTCATCATAAACATCATTTGAATTCAATGAGTAATCATACAAATATTCACTTGAAGCTTGGATGTTTGGACACAAAAGGTTAGATTTTACCTTTTGCACATTTTCATTTATCCACACTTGGTGAGGATTTGCAAATTCTTCTTTTACCTCATGGTCTTTATCTTCTTCATTGATTACCTGTTCATAAAACATACCAAAATTAGGCACCCAATCAAAACTGTGACCATCCTTTTCAATCCATAAGTCTTGTCTATCTAGGGGGTGTCACATAACACATCACCATAATCAATCATTTGAGTTGGTTCACATAGATCAACCTCTTTGTCATTTGATTCTAATTCCTTGATGACCACCAATGGTTTTTATTTATTTGAATCCTCAAAACAATCATGTGAATTTGTATCCAAATTTTCAATATCCCAAAATGAAAGACCAATTTTTTCCTCTTCCTCATCCAAAATAGATGAGTCATAAGAAAAATTTATCATTTCTTGCCTTTCTATTTCAAAAATATCTTCAATAAATTCATATTCATCATGATCTAATTTGGGAACTTTCTCTATTATCACAAAAGCAATATTGTCATGTGAAATGTCAATTTTAGCATCCTGCATGCCAATAAGAATTTCATCAATGGGGATGTGAAAAGTAGATGATTCTTCATATCTTCCCCAACCATTGTAAATTTTTTCATCCAAATTCATGGGATGAAACTCTACTGCATTTATGACATGATATTTAGATTCATATATAAATTCTTTTTCTTATTTATACTCGGTATTAGAATCATTATCATTCTCCAAAATTTGATGAGATTCGAACCCTTCTTCCAAAACATTCTCAAATTATAAAGGACTTGTAATATCCTCATGTGAGAAATCGATTGTGTGATCCTCCATATTGATGAGCATAAAAAATGCTCATGTTTTGTATCCATTTTCTTGATTATTATGCGGTTGTATAATAAGGATTGCATGCTTTTATGAATGATTATATAATTATTTGATGAAATTATGCATGTTATCTAATTCATGTGTTTTCAGTATGTTTTTGTGGAATTGCAGTTGATTTAGTTAGATTTGGATCAGTCGAGGTCTTTTTATGGACCTGGCACTTTGTTTCTTTTGGAATCAACCCAGAGAAGATAGGCACCTTCCTCTTCCAGGAAGGCACCAAACGTAAGTAGGCACCTTCCTCTTTCAGGAAGGTACCAAGTATAAGTAGGTGCCTTCCTCTTCTAGGAAGGCACCAAGGAAAGACAAGCGCCTTCCTCTCCCAGGAAGGTGCTAATAGAAGGCCAATGCCTTCCTCTTCCAGGAAGGCACCAAAGGGAAAGAAGCACCTTCCTCTCATAAGGAAGGTGCCGACGGGAAGGCACCACTAGAAGGCAAGCGCCTTCCTCTCATAAGGAAGGTGCCACTAGAAGGCAAGCGCCTTCCTCTCATAAGGAAGGTGCCACTAGAAGGCAAGCACCTTCCTCTCATAAGGAAGGCACCACCAGAATGCAAGCACATTCCTGTCATAAGGAAGGCATCGATAGGAAGGAACCACTAGAAGGCAAGTGCCTTCCTCTCATAGGAAGGCGCCAATAGAAGATAAGCACCTTCCTCTTCTAGGAAGGCACCAACAGTAGTAAGGCACATTTTGCATAGAGAAGGTGCCCGATATACTTAGGAACCTTCCTCATAGGGAAGGCGCCCCTGTTCTTCACCCATTGACCAGACAAGCATGACATAAACAACAACGATTGGTGCAGTTCCAACTCTATGTCATGTAGAGCTAAATTGGGGATCACACCAATGTATGAGAACGTCCTACCAATGTCAGGTGAAGCACAAACCAATCAGTGAACACGCCATCATTAGAACTAAATGTTAGTTTTAGCAGACATTGATCACATTTACTAGAGTGTCTTAGTTTAGTCTGTAATGAATCAACTGTTATAACTTATTTGTCACATAAGTTCTACAGGTGTGCTATATAAACACATGCAAACCTCTCTAAAGATATAGAGATATATAGATAGAGGATATAGAATATTTTGATAGTAATTATAGAGATATACAGAAGCATTGTAATACTTTGATAATTATAATACAGTTCTAAGAGTTTCTAAGTGCGTGTTCAGCTGGGAGGAAGCTGCTGGAGCCTGGGCCCACTCCAAGCCAATATTTCTTCCCCTATTTTTCCTGTGTTTTCTAGATTAGTTTACCACTTTTATAAGATTGTTTATCACACTGATATTTCCAGTATTTGTAGTAGGTTCATTTCCCAGAATGTGTGAATATTTCCTTTCTGTAGATTTAATTATTCTTACTTAAATTATTGAGGAGTTCAGGAATGATTGACAATCGTTTGAAACACCCCCCAATAGTAGAACTAGCGGACTCATCTCAAGTGGTATTGTAAGAAATCTTATTCAGACCCTTCGCAAGTTTATGAAGCTCCCTGGGTTGATAAATTAAATGCATGGGCATGTGAGAAAAGTAGGAAAGAAGTTAACCTTGTTTGGCCCACAACATTTTGGCACTATTTTCGGGGAAGCGTCTCAACTAGATTATTTACAATACCTGGAAAACTTCAATCTGACCTTGTATGAGTTCTTCGAGAATAAGAGGACCTGATGGTCGGTTTATAAAAACCAATCAATTAGAACCTGAGTCATCCAAACATTCTGAATTTGAATTAGACTCAGCCGACCCACCTCCAGCAATCCATTGGAGTGAGGAGCCACACTTTGTGCAAAGTTCCTCCTCATCCCATCAACATGGGGAAGAACGAATCATCATAAATCCTTTGTTTAATAGGACACCCTTAGAGGAGGCCCTATTGTGGAAAGCTATAGAAGATCGAATGATAACATCGGATAACCTTAGAGCCTTGACTCAGAAATTCTTAAACGACTGTAAGGCCATAAATACTACATTAGAGATCACATTTCTTGAAAAATTGGTTGACAATGAAGAAGTCTCATCTGGCATTAGTTTCCTGATTGAAGAAGGAGTAGGAGATACCAAAATGAACCAATGAAGAAGTCTCATCTGGCATTAGTTTCCTGATTGAAGAAGGAGTAGGAGATACCAAAATGAAAAACATATCCCCTGCTCACCTTCTGACCTTCAGAGGATACCCAACTGAGGACCCTGACCTATTTTTATTTAAGTTTGATGTCTTATGCAGGTATGTGGACTACAAATCTGATAAGTAGAAGCTGAAACTCTTCCCTTCCATGTTGGACGATGTAGCTATGCGGTGTTTCATCGGTCTGGGAGACAAACACATTACCACTTGGGATCAAATGAAGAAGCTCTTTTTAGAGCAATACCAAGATTTTGGGAGAGCAAGAGACTCTAGATAAGAGGTCCTGAGCATGACACAGAAAGAAGATGAGTCTCTCAAGGAATATTGGGAGAGATTCAACTTCAATATTCAATGATATCCTCACATGAAACTATCTGATAAGTCCCTCAAAAGCATCTTTTTGAGAGGACTTACCAATGAATCACTTGAGGCTCTTAACATGATCTCTAGAGGTGACGTCTACCAGCATGCTATGGAAGACATCCGACAACTATTCTAGAACTACTCAAGAAGGAGAGGCAAGACCACTTCTAGAACCATGAAAGTGACTACTTCAGTCACGAAGACAAAAATAGGTAACATGCTAGAAGATTTGAAGAGTGAAATGCTCTCATCTCTAGAATTATAGATGGATATGCTACTGTTAGAGAAAAAGAAGCAAGAAAACAAAGCAACATTGGCTTATTTCTATCCAAAAGGTAAAGGGAAGCATGCAAAGAATGCATATCCAGAGAACAAAGGTAGAGTATGCGCAGTTTGCAGGCTGAACCATAAAACTTGATTATACCCACAACTGCCCAGTAATCAGGAGGATGCTAAAAGCATGAATGCTTACTTCATAAGCAATCGAAAGAGTTGAACACAACCCCCTGCAGGGAATATGCCAACCAAAATGTCGTAATATGGGGGAGGACCATACATGCATCAAGGTCCACCTTAACCACCTAACATGGGGTGGTGGGGGCCATCACCCTAGTCCAACGCACCCCCAACAACATTCCCAAACTAGCAGCCATGGATGCCATATCCATATCCTGGGCAGTAGTGGAGAGGCCACACTCCATGGAATCAGGCTCCATAAAATGTAGCACCAACTCACCCCCAATAGAATTTATCGATGTTTCCAGCAGTGAGACCTGCGTAGCTACCCACACAAACGATGACAAATCCAAATAATAGGGTGAACCAGCCAGCATACGATGTGGAGGGTGAGATGTATCCGATGTACCATATTCACCTTAGGTCTGGTAGACAACTAGGAGTAGGAATGCCTCCACTGGTATGAAGAGGATGAAGAGGTAGAAACACCTATTGTAGAAGAGGTGATAGAAGAAACACCTAAGAGAGCAAAGGGTCCATTTACCAATCGACTGCAAGAACAAAGGAAAGTAACGCAATCGAAGTTCAATATCTTGTCTAGCTTGGAGAACCTCACCATGACAATTCCATTATTTCAAGCCATCCGAGATGTTTTGATAAATACCAAGGTGATAAGAGAGATGTGTCTAAGGAAGCCAGGATGAAGAGCAACCTAGACTATTAATGTCATGGGTAAACTAGCAGATTTGATGATGGGAAAAATGTGTCATCCGAAGTATGCAGATCCGAGCAACCCGGTGCTGACTATAAAAATCAAAGGACATTCCCTGTATAATATGTTGGTTGATCTCAAAGCAACCATAAATGTAATGCCTTAAGAGACCATGCAGAGGCTACAACTCATGAACATGAAACCCATTGTGACAGTGCTGTAGCTGGCCAATCGATCGACCGTGGCATCAGAACAAATGTTGGAAGACGTAAAAGTAACATTCAGTGCATGGGAATACCCAGCTGAATTTTTAGTCCTACAATCTAAAACTAGGCTGGGTGGTTACCTACTCATCTTAGGAAGGCCATGGCTAGAAATAGCTGACACCTACATCAGCTACCGGGATGGGCTGATGACCATATTTGATGGACAAAATGTTAAAATATTGACTATTTCACCCCTAGCTCAGTCCGTCGACTCAGTAGGAGAACCCATGTTAACCGAGCATGAAAATCTTGAGCTATCCATGATCTAGCCGATGATGACATTGGATGAATTAGTAGAAGAAGACGAGGATGGCGCTATTATGGAGTTCCTCCATGAGGAGTCCTCCATCTCCACACCTGGATCATCATTGGCTGGCATCCAAGATCACCACATTCAGCAGATACATGTCAAGCTAGGAAGAATATTGAATGTCAGCAGTGGGTTGACTCCCACATAATTGACAAAAGTAGAAGATCTCTTGGTTAGACACCAACAGACATTCACATGGGATTACTCATATATGAAGGGTATCAACCCAAATATTTGTACCCATCATATATACCTAGATGATCAAGCAACCCCAACCAGGAAACCATAGAGAAGAATGAATCTAGTAATGAAAGACATTATCAAGGAAAAACTACAAAAACACTTGACTATCGGATTCATCTATCCAATTTTTCATAGCAAGTGGGTATCACCATTAGTGGTAGTCCCTAAAAAGAATAGGAAATGGTGAATCTATGTGGACTACAAAGCATTAAACAAAGTGACCAAGAAGGACCACTTCTTGCTTTCGTTCATTGATAAAGTCTTGGATACGCTCTCGAGGAAGAAGTGTTTCTCCTTCCTGGATAGATTCAGTGGATACAACTAGATCCAAATAGGAGAAGAGGATCAGGATAAGATAACGTTCACCTGCCCATGGGGAACATTTTCCTAATGGGTATTACCTTTTGGATTGTGCAACGCACCTGCCACCTTTCAAAGGGCGGTGCTTAGCATATTTTTAGATATTATGGGAGATGCGATAGAAGTATACATGGATGACTTCACCATATATGGAGAAACATTTGGCGAGGTAATGACGAACTTGGAAAGAGTGCTCAAAAGAAGAAAGGAAAATAGTTTATCCCTGAGCAACGAGAAATGCTTTATGATGATGCAAGAAGGAATCGTACTGGGACACCACCTCTTTGTAGAAGGAATAAAGGTTGATAAAAGAAAAATTGAGGTCATAAGAGACCTACCCAACCCCAGAATGTAGAGAGAGGTAAGGAGTTTTCTTGGATAAGTTGGGTACTACCGACGATTTATCGCTGAATTCAGCAAAATTGCAAAACCATTGCACACTCTATTATCTAAGGATGTGGAGTTCAATTGGACGGAAGACTGCGAGGAAGATTTACAGTTGCTTAAAGAGAAACTGATATCCGCACTAGTTCTAAGAGGACCAAATTGGGCCATACCATTCCATGTCTACTGTGATGCATCCAACAATGCGATTGGAGCAGTCCTTAGACAGAAGGATGGTGAAGACTTTTATGTCATCTACTATGTCAGCAAAAACTTGGCAGGAGCCGAGCTCAACTACATGGTGACAGAGAAGGAGTTCCTTGTAGTTGTGCATGCCATAAATTTTTTTTGCCATTATATCATCGGGTATAAGTTAATTTTCCACACGGACCACTTGGCTATCATATACTTGATGAGCAAGCTGGCCATTGGCAGAAGAATTATCAGGTGGCTCCTGTTACTACAGGAATTCGACATCACAATAGCCAAAAAACTAGGCAAGGACAATGTCGTAGCAGATTTTCTATCCAGATTGATACTGGCCGACCATACAACAGTGGAAGACCAATTTCTAGATGAACATTGTTCACCATTAGTGATAAAACCTTATGGTACACAAATATAACCAATTACTTGGCCACTAGAAGAACCTCACCTGCTCTCTCTTTCTGAGAAAAGCAAGTAGTCATAGATAAAAGTGCATCGTTCCTATGGGTTGATGCCCTCCTATTCAAAAAAGGACATGACCAGATTATAAGGAGATGTGTAGCAGAGTAGGAGTTCTCAGAAGTACTCAAAGCATGTCACGATGAACCATGTGAAGGACACTTTGTAGGGAAATGAATTACCTACAAAATCCTACAGTCTGGGTACTTTTGGCCCACTCTGTTCAAGGATGTGGCTGCATACGCCAGCAAGTGCAATGAATGCCAAAGAATGGGAAGACCAACCCATCGATATGAAATACCCTTCCAGCCTCAGGTACACCTGGAACCCTTAGATAAGTGGGCCATGGACTTTGTGGGACCAATTAATCCACCTTCAATAGGGAGGAGGTTTATTTTTGTCTGTACAGATTATGTCACCAAATGGGTTGAAGTTCAAGTGTTGAGAGATTCAAAAGAAAGAATAGTTTCCGATTTATTATTTTCTCACATTTTTACTTGATTTGGGGTCCCTAGAGAGATAACAATAGACCAAGGGCCTCAATTTACCTCCAGGTTGATCAAGGAGTTGATGGAGCAATACCGAGTTCAGCACAATAACAATACACTCTACCATCCATAGGCAAATGGGCAAGTGGAAGTGACGAACATGGAAATAAAGAATATCCTAACGAAGACCGTGCAAAAACATAGAAAATATTGGGATACACATTTTTTGGAGGCAGTCTAGGCATATAATACCATGTGGAAATCCACCACAGGCTTCACACCCTTCCAACTGGTCTATGGGAAGAGTGCAATGATGCCCATTGAATTTGAAATCAAGACACTAAGGACGACTTTAGAATTGAACTTGAGCTTGGATGATGCTCAAGAAGAAAGGATTCGACAGCTAGATCAGTTGGACGAAATCCGAAAGGATGCTCTACCAAGAACAAAAATCATACAAAAGCAAAGAAAGCAGTGGGATGATCACCACATTAAATTGAAGCAGTTCCAAGAAGGATAATGGGTGCTATTGTATGATTCTTGATTCCAGGAAAGAAAAGGTAAATTAATGCAAATATGGATGGGATCGTATGAGGTGGTAGAGCTCATCAAGAACGGGGCAATGCATGTTAGAACAATTGACGACAACAAAATCATGTTAATGGTCAATGGAAACCAACTGCGCCCCTATAATACATTAGAAACCTTGCAAGTGGAATGTAGAATAGACGTGGGGGAGACCCCATATTTTTAGATCTGGACCAAACTCTTAATAGGTAAAACGGTGGGCATGGAGGTTCTCACCAAAATTAGTTAATTTAATTTTTTTATTATGGTATGTTTTGCAGGGACGACACCCGTATGCAAGCTATAGACATCCTAATCTAGGGCCTAAAAAGCATGGAATACATCTAACTACATTTATTTTTATTTCTTTTTTTTTTGCTTTTTGTAGGTGGAAGACCTGACAACATGAGGAATAGGTATCTAGGAAACCATGCCTGATTCGGCTCAGCATTCTAACACCGACACTCATAGGTAGAAACTGAGGCAGCGTGAAGCGAGACAAAGAAAGCTTGATCACCCTTTCCCAATCAATTGCAATATGATTTCCAAGAAGAAGACGCATTCCGTATAAATAAGGCACCCTGCCAGAATAAGGTGCCTTCCTTATAAAGAATGCGCCCATAAAGAAGAAGGCACCTTTTGTATAAAGAAGGTGCCATACCAGAATAAGGCACCTTCCTTATAAATAAGGTACCCAGCCAGAAGAAGGCACCTTCCTTATAAAGAAGGCACAAAAAAAAAAAAAAATATATATATATATATATATATATATATATATATATAGGCGCCTTCCATGGCTGGAAGGCACCATACAAAAAAAAAAAAACCGAGGTGCCTTCCACATCGGGAAGGCACATGCAGACCGAGGCACCTTCCACATCGGGAAGGTGCATACAGACCGAGGTGCCTTCCACATCGGGAAGGCGCATATAGATCGAGGCACCTTCCACATCGGGAAGGTGCATGCAGATCGAGGCACCTTCCACATCGGGAAGGCACACCCATTCAGAAGCACCTTCCATAGCAGGAAGGCACCATCATCGAAAAGGCACCTTCCACCATCGAAAGGCGCATCCAATCAGAGGCATCTTCCACCACCGAAATGCGCATCCATTTAGAGAGCACCGACAACATCGAGAAGGTGCCATATAAGCATATTCCACATCAAGAAGGTTCCACATCAGTGCCTTAAACATAGGGAAGGTACCAAAGAGTGCCTTTTGCATATAGCCAGCACTTATGTCTCCCGGACGCCTCGATCGGAATGAAACCACCACATGAATGAGCGACATCAGATGACCATACCCCTCCCCCGTGTCACAAATCAACGAATCAATGCCCTTCATGACGCCTAAAACATCGAATAAGGTACGCGCATGCTAATTCAAAATTTTATATAATTATTTATAAATTATGCAGTACCAAAAAAATACCACTATCATAAAAAAATCATATCCCCCCATAGCCGAAACCGCGTGCCAATGATATGGCTTGAAAGGTGTACCCTAGAAATAAATGCTAAGGTTAGGCGCCTTCCCTATAAGAAGGTGCCTTCCTGAAGAAGGAAGGACAGAAAAAAACCATAGTAGTAAGGGAAGGTGCCATGGGAGGAAGGTCGAAGAATCACGTAGTGAAGAAGAATGAACCGAGTGATACGAAAGGAATCAGGGGGGTAGTCAAGACATAGTTTGAGGCCGAGGGATGGCTCGAATATTGTATCTTGGTCAGTCAGGGCCAAGATATGGAGGCAGCCAAGGAATTCACTGCCTCCTTAAGGGGAGACATAGCTCAGGTGTGAGGGGTAGAAATTCTAGTCACCCCCGAATACATCTCACTCGAAAATATACCCATCTACACGCTAACCATGTGTAGTTTCTCAATCACTTGGTGCATGGAAGGAAGTTGAACGTATCCTTATACCTGGAAAATGCTCTGAAGGATGAAGCGGCTCAGTACCAAAAGTGAGCACCGTCCTCCTTAGTCCACCATGGGCTGATATCGGCACTAGTCTACCATGCAAAAGCATAGAGGTAGAACTCCAATGCAGAGGGAGATGGCGACCAAGAAATGTAACAAGATGCTATTGCCAAAACATGGCAAAAATAGGGAAGCCCTATAGAGGAAATGGTTAGTATCAGGCAATTGGCATTGCCCTATTTCATAGAAGAAAGAGGGCATTCACTAGTGCCCGAAAGCATAGAGGAAAGAGGGCATTCCCTAGTGCCCGAGTGTGATGAGAAAGGAGCACCACTTATTAGCGATGAGGCCAAGTTATGGTTGACAGAACTAGTCCCCAGGAGGAAATGCCTGTGATGACTCCTCTCGATAGAAGAAGAACAGAGCGACCTGGAAGTCGAAGTTGCAGCCCAAACCCTCCAAGAATTGACAAACTGAACCCACAAGATGCAGGGACTTCAGGGAGCAATGATTAGGTCGACACATCCTTGGAGGAAGCGCTAGAATGATAAACCAATTGCTAGATGGCCCAACAATTTTGGAGGACTACTAGAACAAGCATAAAGGGGAGTTGAAATAATGAGACGAATGGATCGCCCAGCTCGAGTAGCTGGTCCGACAGTTGTGGGAGGAAAAATAGCTATTCTAGGATAAGGAAATAGAAAGAAGGGACGAGTCGACCCAAACTGACTGGACAAAAGACGTCTCGATGAATTATCCCACATATTTCAAATGAGTATTCTCTTCGAGAGAATTTTGATCAAACGCCCGATAGAGCAGCCCGGAGGCAGGGGAGAATTCCTCTATTTTTGGGAGTGAAATGGAAAGAAGTCCCACAACACCCCCTATCATTGTCTTGAGTGATATAGAGTAGAACGAGGGCCTCCAGTAGTAGACATGACCAGAGGATAAGGATGAACTCCCCAGACCTGAGGAAGGAGGAGAAGAACCTGAGGGGTCGACACAAGACAGACAAGAGGATGAAGAAGCACCCCTAGGGATGACAACATAGAGTGAAGAGAACGCTCCAAGGACCACAGAGTAGGCCCCTTAGAGCGATAAGACGACCATAAGGGACAAAGGGAAAACCCCTATTCGAGCCATCGCATTTTTTGTAGAGGACAAAGGAAAAGGGCCCAGGACGACTCGAAAGAAGGCGAAGGTGACCTTCGCCGATCCAGAGTAAGACGAGTGGGATATGCAACCATTCATGGAGAGGCAAAAATAGTTTGAATGGCTACTAAAAGAGATGACAACAGCCAAGGAGACCAGGAAGGCAACCTCGAGGATGCAGGGGGACTCTGGTATCTGCATCAATCCAACAGAGGACAACCAATTTTGGGATATTTATGGGTCATCCCCGGGATGGCCCTCCATGATAAGAAGTTATTTTGAATGATGGGGGGTATATAGCCCTAAATTGGAGGCCACGACCATTGCAAGGGATAATGCATGGCTTACTCCTAAAGCAGCCTGATTGTACAAAGCCCAAGTAGTTCATTCCATGAGGGATAATTTAGATATCCCTATTGCAGTGGTCAGACCTTCGAACACTGACCTATGGCAAGCTACAAAAGTTGCATTCCAGTCAACAAAGATGACACTAGCTAGATCACCATTGATAGTGGCCAGAAAAAGTAAAGGACAGCCGACAGCCATACCCTCAGCTTCGTGTAGAAAAAGAAGAGCCACACCTCCAAATTCTAGCATGCAGAAGAGGCAAACGCGGTCCGCAGGTATAGCTAAACCCATCAAGAAATGGCAATGATGAGGGGTAAACAGGGCTACCTGTAGTTTTGATGCCATGAGGGCATGGCATATGTTAGGTGTGGGGGGACGATGAGCATCATAAATGCTCATGTTTTGTATACATTTTCTTGATTATTATGCGGATGTATAATAAGGATTGCATACTTTTATGAATGATTATATAATTATTTGATGAAATTATGCGTGTTATCTAATTCATGTGTTTTTAGTGTGTTTTTATGGAATTGTAGTTGATTTAGTTAGATTTGGATCAGTCGAGGTCTTTTTATGGACCTGGCACTTTGTTTCTTTTGGAATCAACGTAGAGAAGATAGGCGTCTTCCTCTTCCAAGAATGCGCCAAACGTAAGTAGGCACCTTCCTCTTCCAAGAAGGCACCAAGCATAAGTAGGTGCCTTCCTCTTCCAGGAAGGTGCCAAGGAAAGACAAGCACCTTCCTCTCCCAGGAAGGCACCAATAGAAGGCTAGCGCCTTCCTCTTCTAGGAAGGTGCCAAAGGGAAATAAATGCCTTCCTCTCATAAGGAAGGCACCGATGAGAAGGCACCACTAGAAGGCAAGCACCTTCCTCTCATAAGGAATGCGCCACTAGAAGGCAAGCGCCTTCCTCTCATAAGGAATGCACCACTAGAAGGCAAGCACCTTCCTCTCATAAGGAAGGTGCCACTATAAGGCAAGTGCCTTCCTTTCATAAGGAAGGCACCGATAGGAAGGCAAGCAACTTCCTCTCATAGGAATGCGCCAATAGAAGATAAGCACCTTTCTCTTCCAGGAAGGCACCAACAGTAGTAAGGCACCTTTCACATAGAGAAGGCACCCGATATACTTAGGCACCTTCCTCATAGGGGAGGCACCCCTGTTCTTTGCCTGTTGACCAGACAAGCATGACATGGACAAGAACGACTGGTGTAGTTCCAACTCTATGTCATGTAGAGCTAAATTGGGGATCACACCGACATATGAGAACATCCTACCAATTCCATGTGAAGCACAAACCAATCAGTGAACATGCCACTGTTAGAACCAAATGTCAATTTTAGCAAACATCAATCACATTTACCAGACTATCTTAGTTTAGTCTGGAATGAATCGACTATTATATCTTCTTTGTAAAAGAAGTTCTACGGGTGTGCTATATAAACACACGTAGACCTCTTTGAAGATATAGAGATATATAGATAGAGGATATAGAATATTTTTATAGTAATTATAGAGAGATATACAAAAGCATTGTAATACTTTGATAATTATAATACAGTTCTAAGAGTTTCTAAGTGTGTGTTCAGCTGGAAGGAAGCTACTAGAGCCTGAGACCACTCTAAGCCAGTATTTATTCCCCTATTTTTCCTGTGTTTTCTAGATTAGTTTACCACTTTTATAAGATTGTTTATCGCACTGATATTTCTAGTATTTGTAGTAGGTTCATTTCCCAAAATGTGTGAAAATTTCCTTTTTGTAGATTTAATTATTTTTATGTAAATTATTGAGGAGTGCATGAATGATTGACAAACATTTGAAACACCCCCCAATAGTAGAACTAGCGGACTCATCTCAAGTGGTATTGTAAGCAATATTATTCAGACCCTTTGCAAGTTTACAAAGCTCCCTAGGTTGATAAATTAAATGCATGGGCATGTGACAAAAGTAGGAAAGAAGTTAACCTTGTTTGGCCTGCAACACATATAAATTGGTACAAAATTTTCATTAGAAGGTTTGAAGTGAGTGTATTCTTCCCACTTCTTCCAAGAATCATAGTAATCATCTTCCAAAATCAAGTTGTGATGCTCAACTACTTCTTCAACATCTTCCAATTCATCAATGTTTTTCTCATCAAATTCACCTTCACCTTCCTTAGATGGTTCAATGATTTCTAAAAGTGGGCTACTTTTTGTATCCAAGTTTGCGAGATCAATATCTACATTTGTAACCCATGATTCAATTTCATAACAATTTAGAAGGTGAGGATTTTCTTGATCATCAATTTCGACAACCTCATCCAAAGTGTCTTCCGAGAGCAAGTGGTGAAATTCTATTATGTCTTCAAAATTATTTGTTGATTATATTTCAATTTCACTTTCAACCACTTCATTAAATTCTATGGTAGGTTTTGTCCTATCACATATCTCCAAACTAATTAGATTTAGGACACCATTATCTGAGTGCTCATGCACTTCTAGAAATGAACCCATCTCTACACAATCCTCATTGGTGGATATTGGATTGGCAACTTGCACATCCTATTGAACTATATATAAGGTGGTTATAATATTTGGACAAAATTCATCCCCTTGATCATTCAACTTAGGCATAATTGGAGTAGAGGGTGCTATATTCGATGGTTGGTGAAGGTTGGCATCACTAATTCTAGAAGAACAATCTCTCATGGGAACATGTTGTACCTCTTATTCCATTTATGAGATACATCGTTGTTCTGCCTTTACCATGATCTCATAGATTGTGGCTAGAGCCATCAAAAATTTCCCTTAAATATGTAACAAGTTTAGGGTGTATGGATCCTAGGTATACTTGAATAGCTTCTTCTTCTGTTATGTTGTAATATTCCAACACTTGAGCATGTAACTTATAGAACCTCTCATTGAATTGACTCATGGATTCATTAGGTTCTTTGCAAATAGAATAAAACTAATTTCTTACAACAATTGGGTCAGCTCAATTTTCCACATGGTTAAGAAATATTGCTTCTAATTGCTCCCATGAAGTGATGGAAGCTACGGGAATATTGATAAACCTGTCATAAGCAATTTTATCCAATATGTATGAAAATAGTTCACATACAACATCTTCATGATTTATTTGCCATGAAGCCCCATAAAATTTGAATGCATTAATGTTTGCTTCAGCTGACCTAGCTCCCTCATAGCTAAAATGAGGTAAAAAAGGCACATGGCCCATATTCACCTCATGTGAAGGCCCAGGTATGTTTAAAGGACTACTTGCCATTATTGGAGTAAATTTTGCAATAATCAACGAGATATAACTTTAGCACCAATTTTGTTAGTCAAATAAAAATATCTTGCAACTAAGCATAAAATGACTAACAATTTTCAAATAAGTAAACCACAAAGATCATCATGTTAGTATCATCCAAAAAAAATATGCATCAATTAATCCTTGACATGAAAGCACATTCTCAAATTTGCCAAAATTTTAGTATTAATGCATCATCAAATAGAGAATGTTAGAATCAATGAAAGTGATCAACAAAATTTCATTAGTCAAGACCAATGTCTTTGAATAAATCTTTCAAGTAACATGAATAATTTAGCATCTAAATAACAATAAAATAAATCAATTCAAACTCTCCTAGCTCCCAAAGTGTTGAGTGCTAAAAAATTGCTAAACATGCTAATAAAATGAACTTGAAATATTTAGCCATTCAAAACTTCCAAAATTATACCAAATCACATTTTTTCCTGTATAAACAATACAAAAGTGTTAGATCAATGAATATCAAGTCAGGACCTCCTTTTAGCACCAAAATATTGAGTGAATATTTTACCCTATTGTAAAATGATCACCACAATCAGAGTATTAAATTGAAAACTTCCTCTTGCAAAGAAATTAGATGAAAATATGTATTTATCCAAGGTTATGGTAAGCAAACATTCCATACATACCTATAATCGATAATGATTAAAACATAATATAGATATACCAGAATAAAATTAAAGTATGCAAGTGATAGTTAACAAGGGGCCTTGATGATCCAATTCATATAATGCTTAGCGATCATGATCCTTTAATCCTCAAAGTGCATGTGAACTTAGCAAATGTGAAAGTGATTCCTTTTAATGCTCTTGATGTTAATCTGATTTACCCTGAATCCCAATTAGTAAGCTCCTTTTATCTTCAAATTAAAGGTGTGAAAATGCAAGAGTGTGTGGAATAGTCCACTTCATTTTAGATTACGTACGTTTAATGTGAGATTAATTTTAGAGTTAGTAGATTAATTTTATCTTCATTATGAGCATTCTACTACAACTAAGTCAAAATTTGGTGTTAATGGTTAGCGAGTTAGCATATTAGTGTTCATTTGCCATTAATGTAAATTTGGCATTAGTACCTTCATCCTAAGATTGATTTTATATTGAAAATTAACTTAGTGTAATTTGGAGGTGTAAAAATTATGGATAAGAACCAGCATGGAAATAAATGGATAGAAATGTAAAATGAAATTCTAGAAAATGGACCAGAATAAAAGATTGAAATTAGATGCAGAAATTCTCGAAATGACCAGAATGGAAAAAAATAAATGCAGAAATTCTAGAAATGACCAGAGTGAAAAATAAACTATGTAGAAATTCTGGAAATGACCAGAATAAAAGAGAAAAACTAAAACAAAAATTCTAGAATTGACCAGAATAAAAAATAACAAGCTAAAGTGAAAATGAATTAAACTAATTGCAAAAAATAAAACAACAAAAATATTTACAAAACTGCTGGAAAACAACAAAATGACATCATATTTTGGTGTCACAATCCCCTCCCTGCAAAACCCCAAGTTATGAGATGAATCTAGAGACAACTTGATCTAAAGGACCTATAAAAAACACAATCAAGTTAGACCAAGTGTGAGACTCCAAGGACAAAGAACATTTACATTTTATTCAACATTCACCTAGTGTAACCCTTAACGCCATCAACACATAGATACAAATTGAAATGAAATGAAATAAAGATAAACCATAAATTCAATAGTCTTAGGCACAATATCCTTTTGATTTTACTCACAAGGTTTGTACTTGCCAAAATGGAAGCATTTGATTCTTCAAAATAATCTTGTTTACAAAAATTTCCAGCCCTTGTACAATGACCTCCTTAGTTATTTAAGATTTCCATTTTTTTGATTTGTTCTATCTTCCTCCATTTTCATGACGTTAAATAAAAATAAAACAAAAAAAAATGCAAACAACATTATTTCATTTTCTTCTATGGCTTCCTTTTCAACATCATCCGAAAAAAAAAAAAAAAAATGACCTTCCATTTTTTTAAATTATAATACATAAACTTTAAATGTTTCCACATCCTTATAGCTCCCCTACATATTATAATATACAGAGTAGGAAACAAAAATTTAAAACTTATCATATTAACCCTTATCCCTCCCATATCATATGATATATATAAAAAAAAAAAGTTAAAAAAAACTTTTTACAACCAACCCTTGTGACTCCCATATATCATATGATATATATATAATAAAATAAAAAATAAAAAGTAACTTTTTACAACCAATCCTTATGACTCCCATGGGTCTTGTGCCTTTTATTAAAATTTAAAACAAATCTCACCTCTTCTCCTCGACATTTCGCTGACCTGCACCTTCGAAACATGCAGCTATGGTAACTACATGCTTTCAAAATAGAATGCAACTTTGTCGTAACTCACCCGCAGCTCCACTCTTGCATTCCCCATCTTGGCATCTTCTATCCTTATGGTTCAACGAAAAGAAACTTTCACCTCTATTATATGTTTTAACATGCCTGTGGTTATGCCTTAGGGTTTTAGTAAAGAGCATTAGGGTTTCCATCATACCCGACATGACTCTGTTTACCTGATAGGGTTTGCATACTCTACTATTAACAGTGGGGTATATTTTTGCAAAATATTTCCACGTCCACTGTCATCACTATTTAAAACTCCTACCAGTGTGCCTATTTTACCAAAACTATGCCTAAATTTTATTCTCATAAAGTCTGCCACGTGGAATTGTTTGTCCGGCCTACATGCCACACACCTCAAAGTTCTTCAATCCTCGATACCTAGTTCGAGTAAGTTTTAGTGTCACTGTTGTTGTTGCATCAGAATGCTATCATCCATCCAAAGACTTCACTTTGTATCTTCTGGTTGACGATGGGCCATGTAGGCCATGCTCGGTAGTACATCATTGAAGTTGCTACAACACTCGCTAAATCTGGCCTCTGCATTGTTTGCATAGGATAACCCCATCACCAACACCTGTATCATCGCCTGGTATAAATTCTTGACTCTGTCTCCATATGAAACTGCTATTTTAACACATCTTCATCTGTCTGCCATGCTAGTCATCCTTTTCATAGGTGTTATTTGTAGAATTTGAAACCCCCATGTAAGCTACTCCTCGGTGGGGTCTACGTCAAACATGCACCCCTTCGACCATTGCATACGGGGCCCCCTTTGAACCATATCAACGAACCCCTACGTTGTTCTGTCGCTACATCATCGAATCTGGTGTCAATCATGTCTGTATTGCTCTTCACTTTTTGGAATCTCTATTTTGCAATGTTTCCAGTTGTACACACTACACATGTCACTACACTTTCTGAATAACCCAGTTGAATCATGACGCTCGTTGTCGATGTGCATCTAATGTAGCATTCTTCAAAACACGTTGTTTGAATTTACCTACTTCCAATGCCCACTCATCTCTCCTTTGCCATATCGAACATCTTTGTCTCCTCGCAATATACTATAATTAAAATTATTTTGATCCACCTTAGCTTCTGATAATGAGCTCTCTCCACTCCTAACTTGGTCAAACCTATGATATTGTGTCATCTCTGAGGTCATTTTTCTCCTACATCGTGTCTACTTTTTACCAACTGGACCTGCCAATCAAACCACGTCATCATATCATCGCCAAGCTCTACTTAGTCTTTGTCCTCCGTAGATGCATTCTAATTCACCATACGCCCTTCGGATGCCATTGCCTACCACTTTGGTGATGCTCATAACGTGTTTGCTATCGTTAAAATTCGTTCATCGTGGTCATGTGTTGGATGAATCAGATCGACGCATGTATCGGGTTGTCCATGTTTATCACCGAAACCCCACCCGGTGATGCACTATCTCATCCTCCTCCAGTGTGAGCTCTCAATGATGACCCATCTTCTCAGTTGTCACGTCGTCCAACTTGGTGAAATGCTCGACGTCCACATTTACCATTCTCGCCTGTCACAAATATATATTGCTTGTCTAGACTGTAAAATCCATGAACATGCCATCCATGTCAACGCTGCTGCAAGGAGTCCATCACCATCCATCGATCAATCCAAGTCCACAAGGGTGGGACGATTTCATCAATGCATCTTCTCTATGTCAGGTCGCTCATTGGTCCCACTGCGCCTACACAAGAAAACCATAAGGGTTTAAATTATAAACTTGAAGTACTGCTTCAAATATAGCACAACATATGAATTGAAATGCCCATTCATCTTAACCTAAAACATATTAGGGCAAACGCAAATCGAATATGGCTTTGGCTTTATTCATCTCTTTTATTTTTTTATTTTTTTATTTTTTACTTTTAACATATACTTACATGTATAAGTATATATAAGTTATTTTCATTATTTTTTTAATATTAATATATATATATATATATTAATATGTTATTAATTTATTTATTCATTTTTTTTTGGTAAAATTAAGGGAAGAGGGTTTTGAAAGGATCCCAAAACCTTTTACAATCGAAAGAAGACAACAAACCAAAATAGTGCACTTCAACACTTAAATAGAAGAGTACATAAATTGTACTACAACACTAACCAAAACAAAAGTAATAACTACATAAATTGGCACCACAAACTATAGGATCCAAAGGGTCGAGAGATCTGAGAAGACCTATGAGAGAGCCGAGGTAGTTCTACAACACAACATCTAACTCCGAAATAATCCCACCGGATATTTGAGTCGCATCCCAATGGTCCCCAACAGATAACCACTTCCCAAGGTAGGCAAACGAACCAAGGCAAAAACATATTCTTGATTCTCGCTCCCCATTTTTGAAATAATTCCCACTCCTCATTTTCGAAATAATTTTCGCTTCTCATATTCGAAATAATTCCCGCTCATTTTTTTTTAAATTAATTGGGTATTTAAAAATACCTTCATTAATGACCTTCATTAATGAATTAAATGGGGTATTAAAAATACCTTCATTAATGACCAATAATTAATAAATTGATTGGGTATTTAAAATACCTTCATTAATGAATTAAATGAGGTATTTAAAAATACCTTCATTAATGAATTAAATGGGGTATTTAAAATACCTTCATTAATGACCCATAATTAATAAATTGATTGGGTATTTAAAAATACCTTAATTAATGAATTAAATGGGGTATTTAAAAATACCTTCATTAATGACCATTGATTAATAAATTGATTGGGTATTCAAAAATACCTTCATAAATGAATAAGCTTGGTATTTAAAATACTGTTCCAATCCAGGAATACAAGGAAAATACAAGCCATATAACTAGAAAAGAGATACAATTGTCTCACCTCTTTAAAAATTGCACCACATCTTCTAACCAAGTGAACTACCACCACCCGAGACCAATTAACCAACATCAAAATGAGCATAGTTGATGAGGTCCTGTGGAAATTCCCCTTGCCATAAACTATATCCATGAAGATTCACTCCAATATTTGTCATCACGTAAACAACATTTCCCTCCCTGAGCGTGTGATAAATTTGAACATCTTCCAACTCCCGATACAACTTTACTCCTTCATCAATTAGATTGGCGACCTTCCAACTAACATGGCACACTCCAATAAGCATATTAATAATGTTGCGGGAATCACCCTCAATAACAACTTTCTTAAAATTAAATTCATTAAGCAAGGCAATCCCAAGGTAAGTCGCCCTTGCCTCCGCCACCTGCGAAGAATTCACACCCAAAGAATTAGCATACACTAGCAAAAGATTTCCATAATGGTCCCGGATAACACCAGCCGAGCCTACCTTTCCCATTATTCCCTTTGTTGCCCCATAAAAATTTAATTTCACCCACATGACAGGGGGGCACACCATTTAATAGAATTTCTTATGTTAGGTACCCGCGGTGGTTGATCTGTATTTTCAAAGCCCAAAAATTATTCCAACCTAATTTTGCATTGCTTCAATGCCTCCGGTAAGTCCATAGACACCGCAACGCTTTCCACATTCTCCACCATTTTACCAATAATATGATTACTCAATAAGATCATAGCCACCATCTTCTTCCTAGATATATTTGCATTTCTTGCTTTCCAAACTTTCTACATCGTGTGGGGGAGCAAGTACCACCAAAAACACCTGAGGCGAGGGGAATGAAAGGGTGGAGACCACTGAAGGATACAATCATAAACTATTTTTGGGAAGATCCACTCCACACCTAAATGTCTGAGAATAGAAAGAATTATCTCCTTAAAAGCACAAAAATTGAGCAACATATGAGAGGTCAACTCCCAATCAGATTCGCAAAGATAACATCGATTGACAATATGCCAGCCCCTTTTGAGAAGATTCTCTACAGTTAAAAATCGGTTTTGAGCAGCCAACCAAAAAAATTTATTTACCCTAGGGGAAATATGCTTAATCCAGAGCAACTTGAATGGGAAATGTGACCGCTCCTCCATATTTAAGTAATTATAGGTCGATTTGACCATATATATTTTTGAACTCTCCAACTGCCAGATCAACCGTTCTTCAACATTTGCTTGGCGAATAACATAAAGATGCAATTCCTCGCGAAGACTCTCCCAAACCTGTCTATCATTGTCATCCCTTACACAAACTGGCACCGTAGCCCAAGCAATTCTATCCCCTCTATCTTCAAGGAAATCAGCCACATAGGTCAAACCCATTTCTATGGAATTAGCAGCCAATCCCTAAAATCACACTTCTTCTACCAACGAATGATCCCGAATCCAAGCATCTTCTCAGAAGAGGGCCTTCCTACCATTCCCGATTACCCACCTGCAATGATTTTTAAGTAGATCCCTAGTATTAACCAGAATATTCCAAAAACCTGAACCACCTGAGAGTAAATCTTCAAAAATAAAGGAGCTAAATCTGTACTTGGCTTTTAATATGGATCCCCATGATTTATAGGAGTCAGATGCCAAATTCCACCAAATTTTGGTAATCAAAGCTTTATTCATTCTAACTACACTTAAAAAGTTCAACCCTCCATTGTATTTATTTCTACAAACCGCCTCCCAAGAAACAAGATGGAATCTTCCTTTCAACTCTAGCCCCGCCAATAAGAAAGCTTTATAGACACTATCAATTTTTGATGCTATTTTAAGAGGCACATGAAACATTGACATAAAGTAAATATGGATGCTCTGTAAAGTACTTTGCACCAAAACCACCTTACTTGCTTGGCTCAACAACGGTCCCTTCCACGCAACAAGTTTTCATTGAATTCACTTAACCAACGAAGACCATAATTCAGATTTTTCTCTCCCCATAAACAAAGGCAAACCAAGATATGAAGAAGGGAAAGAAGTAGTGCGGCAGTTCAAAAATTTTGTAATCTCTCTATGGACCATAGCGGGAGTATTAATAAAAAACAACCCACTCTTGGAAAGACTTATCTGCTGACCATATGCCCTTTCATAGCAGTCAATAATAGCTTTAACTTACCCCGTTGCCTCCATCGTAGCTACATAGACAATAAGAGTGTCATCCATGAACTGTTGATGCGATATAGGGTTGCATGTTGTCACAGGCCTCAATCCCAAAAAATTTTGACGTCTGATAAATGCTCTACCCAAAGCCTCTATAACAATAATGAACAAAAACAGAGACAATAGATCCCCCTATCTCAACCCTCGACAAGAACAAAAAAATCCTGCCAGAGACCCATTGATGAGCATCAAAAATTAGGCTGTTGAAAAACAAGCCTGAATTATACTAACCCATTCATCATAAAACCTAAAATTTATGAACACCCTGATTAAAAATGGCCAAGTGACTCGATTGTACGCTATGTTATTGTCCAAATTTAGGAAAAGACCAGATATCCTGCTTTTATACACCTAATGCAACAACCCATGAATAGCGATAGCACCATCCAAAATTTGCCTACCCATAACAAAGGCACTCTAGGCTTCATCAATAATTTCTACGAGAATAAGCTTAAGTCTATTGGCAATAGTTTTCAAAAGAATCTTGTACACCGTATTGCATATACTTATCGGTCTGTAATCCCCAAAGGTAGTGGTAGTTTCTTTCTTCGAAATGAGGGCAAGGAACGTCTCATTCACCACCTTTGGGATACACTTACTCCTCTGGATTTATCTCATGGCTTCACAAACATCCCCATCGCAGATGTGCCAAAATTTCTAAAAAAATATCGAAGGGAAGCCATCACGACCCGATGCCTTAATAGAGCCCATCTCCTTTACTGCATCCAAAATATCCTCATTCGAGAATGGGTTTAAGAGCTACCTTTTCTATTCCTCGGATACCAACCCTAGAATTACATCCAACATTACCTCCTCAGTAGGTAAGTCACAATCAGGCTCCAAACACAACAAATTACTAAAGAAATCAATTGCCTCGTCCCTTACATCACAATTGCTTGAAGTTGTACTTCCATCACCTCTAACTATCTCCATGATCCTATTTTGACCTCTCCTCCTTAGAGTGGAGGTATGGAAAAAGTGGGAATTATGATCTCCTTCCTTGAGCCACAACTCCCTAGACTTCTATTTACAAAACAACTCCTCTTGAGTTTATCTGTTATAATATTTTACCAACACATGACATTCCTCTCTCAGAATATCATCAGAAGAATCCCCAGCCTCCATAGCAACCTCCAATTGACCAATATAGTCTTTCAATATCTCCTTATCTCTAAAAATATTCCCAAACGTGGACTTGTTCCAAAGTTTGAGATAGCCCCTAAGCCTCCTTAGTTTATTAGTTAACTTTAACATATCGCACTCCTCGATATTATTCTCCCACCATTCCAAAAACTGAGCTTCAAAATCAGGGTGGGAACACCACATGGACTCAAAACAAAAGGGATGAGTAAATAATGGTAGATTATTAGGGACATCCAACCAGATAGGGTTATGATCCGATCCAATCCTAGGAAGAACCGACAAAGAAGCATCCTCGAATAGATTCAAACCATGAGAAAATATTAGGATCTTGTCCAAGCAACTTAAAATCAAGCTATCACCTAAATGCTTGTTACACCAAGTATACCTAGCTCCCTTGAGGTCCAAATCATGAAGCTCAACATCAAAAACAAAATCAAAAAAGTCCTGAAGACTTCTATAATCCACCAGATTGCCTCATTTTTTCTCTGAAGGATACAAAGGGGAATTAAAATCACCCACTACCATCCAATCCTCATGTTCAAAGGATTTACACATCTCCAATAGCAGCGCCCAAAATTTTCTCCTATTCGGATATGCATTCGGGGCATAAATGTTAGACAACACCCACCTCCTATTAGTTAATTTACACCAGAATAAAATATTTATGACTCTACTTGATGCAGAAATAACATGGCAATCCAGTCTATAAAGATTCCAAAATAAAATGAGACCCCCAGAAGAGCCCATTGATTCACTGGCCATAAAGCTAGAACCTTTCCATACAACATTGTGAACAACCTGCCACGAAGAGGATTCCAACTTCGATTCCTGAATACAAAGGATATTCGGAGAATTATCCTTTAGAAAATATGCAAGCATCCTATGCTTAGAGGAGTTATTAAGTCCTCTAACATTCCAAGAACATATTTTCATTGGAATTAAAAGGACATTTTTTTACCCAACCCCCCTTGGGGATGCCAAAAAATCACTCTCCTTCATGATTTTATTGTCAGCTTTTTTACAAAGAAAAAGTAATGTTTCCCAATTGCTGGTCCTCAAAACTTCCAATGACCTCTTTCTTCTAGCCTTACCCAGAGGATGACCGGGCTTTCTTGCCACCCCGAGATCCATATTCCTATGTTGGATTCTAGTCTTAGGTCCGGGAAGCCCTCCCTTCGTTGCCACACTTGGAGATACCGAACTATGACTCTCACCTGGGCCAGACACCCAAGTTTTCAACAAGGGGGATTTAAGGCCAACCTCTCTAGAAGAGGGAAGATTCACCTCCTCCTAAACACCTTCACTAATCTACCCTTACTTAAGACATTCAAAGGAATTTGATAATGGCAGCTCAACCGCAAAGCTAGAAGGATAAAAACGAGGGGCATATCCTCTAATAACAGGGGCCAAAATCGAGGAGGATCTCTTACCTGCACTTGGCACCTTCTTACCCGAGACAGGATATTTAGCATAGGTTACTCAGAGCACATGATATCCTTCCCTTTGCTATTCCCCATTTGCTTTTCCTACCACATCCCTCTCTTCTCAAAGAGAATATGGAATGATACTGACTTTTCCCCAAGTGGCTTCTGTCCACCCTACTAACCATTCTTCATATTCTAGGGTTTCTGATCACCCTGCACATTTTGCCCCTTCTATCCTTGAGGACAAATATTTTGGTGGTGACCCCGCATTCTGCACAACCTACAGGCCTGGGGTTTATTTTTGTACATCACAACTTGCTTCCATGGCCCCACCTGAGAAACCAGCTCAACCATGGAAGGTATATTTATCTCAATATCCACCATAATTCACATGCAGACATATTACCTCTGGTCAAGTGACAAAGTAGTTTTGTCAAAAGAAACGAAGTCCCCTATGGGACTAGCCATTGCTTTGAACACTGATTCATGCTATAAATAGGTCAATAATTCTAGAAAACACACCCACACAGAAACTAGATTGACCTTCTGTGTTGCTGGGTTAAAATCATGGCCCCACTCTCAAAAATAGCCCCCTATTTCCATAGAACCATGGGTCCCCATCCAAAATTTTGCAGGCATCCTCCTCACAAGAAAGTCGAATGAGAAAAAAATTTATGGGTAATGTGGCCAGCTCCAAAGACCCCTACGGTTTCCATCATGATTTAACCCACCATTTGAGAACATCGAAAGGTGGTCTACCCCCTACCACTTTTTGAACCAGATCCCATGAACTATTTTTTAAGAGTTTGTTCACCATGCTATCCAGGACAAGAATCTAGCCTAGATCTGAGAAAA
Source organism: Wollemia nobilis (assembly GCA_028583015.1). NCBI lineage: Eukaryota > Viridiplantae > Streptophyta > Pinopsida > Araucariales > Araucariaceae > Wollemia > Wollemia nobilis. The sequence goes on from JAQPPZ010001808.1 coordinate 2,628,737, forward strand.
CCTCGTAGGGGTCAAACACCTCACCACATGACATCCTTGCCACCACCTGAGCAAAGGATGGTACCACAACAGGAGGCTATTGCACCATATTATCACTTACCACAAATTTGTCCATCACCTCTGCCCTCACCGTCCCTGGGTCCCAAGACAACAATGCCTTAGTTCCAACCACTCCACAAACCTTAGACCCAAACTCACCTTTCTAGAGGACATATTTGTATCGTTCCAATTTTTTCGCACCCTTACCTTCAGGCTAAAGGATCCATTCCCGGAAGGGGGATGCGAGAAGGATGGGATGGTACCTTGGACTGAGAGGCCCTTTGAAGGTCCCGCCTCTCGAGGGAGAGGTATTAAGGTGATTTTTTGACGGATGGTGGGGTTCACCAGGAAACGTTTAGTGGCAGTCTCCACGCCTAGGTTGGGAATGTGTTTGATGTGTTCAATTTTACATTTAATCATTCAAATCCTAGGTTTGACCAAATGAATCTAAATTTTTCTACATGAAATGCAGGTTTAAATTAATACATAAATAGAATTAAACAGAGAATACAGGAAATATACTAGATTAGAAAAAAGCCATACCTGATCTGGATGTCTGATGGAGGTTCTGATTTTTGAAGCAGTCAAGATCGCCTCTGATCTGACAGGATCGTCTGAAATCAGACAGGATCGTCTGAGATCTGATGAATTCATTAGAGACCTGCAATCAGAGAAATAGACACAGAACACAAAAAATGCAACAATACTAATAGAGGAAAACGGTGTAATATGACAATATAGATACTAAAATGATAATTACGAATAGGAATTCAAGTAAATTATAGTATTCTAATGACAAATTATGATCTTATCATGCACTTAAGCTATATGGGTGAACTCCAAAATGCAGAATAGCAAAAAATAACAATAAATTGATCTAAATGCAAAATGAAATAGCAGACGAAAAGAGAAAAGTGCAAACTCTGGGCACCAATTGCCCCCAATGTTGATCGTAGTCGAAATTGTCTGTAGAGTGCGAAATCGTCTTGAATTGGGGCATGATCATCCGAGATTGTACAAGATCGTCTACGACAATCTGAGCTTGCTCCAACTGAAGAATAACAGAGTTCCTACAAGAAAACTTAGAAAGGCACAAATGCAAATAAGAATTCAGGGTATTCTAACGCACACAAATATCAAACTACAAGGGAATTAAGCCAGCCAGGGGTAGGTCAAGGGGGGTCCTAAGGTTTAAATAGGCTTAGGAGGGAGGTTAGGAGGTTGGGGATCATCCCAATTTGGGAGATATCCAACGGAGGAGACTCTAACGATGCAGACGCGTCTCTGCTCGAGTTAGAGAAGATGTTGGAACATAAGCTAATTTTGAAAAATCAGTTTTGGGACGAATTCATCTGGACGTTCTACTACAGACGAATTAATCTGATCTGAGGCGATATCATCTTATTGGCGACGATATCGTCCAACGGTCACAACAAATCCTAAAAATGGCATGAAAAACAAGGAAAGTGGTTTAACAGGCGGTTCGGGGGTAAAATTTGAATTTGAATTATTACTAAAGTAATTTTAATTATTTGCTAAGGGTTACTGTGCCAATTTTAGGGTGCTACATTTTGCCCCCTATTTAGCAATTTTTTTGAAGAAAATGCATTAAATATGAGTTCTTATCAATCTACGAGAAAGCAAAAATTATTCCCATTTTTAGGCGACGATTCTAGGTCGAATCGTATGACAGCTTACTATGATGCCCCCTCCGTGTTTTTACCCAAATCGAACGTTTGAGGTAAAAATGCGGAAAAGAAAAATTTTAAAATGTTGTTAAGTGTTTTTGAAGAAAATTAAGAAAAATAGGGTAAAACCCTAATTCATTGTTACTGCTCATTTTCCTGGTTTCTAGAACTCTGCAGACAAGATGGTCGAGACAGCGCATAGATCGACAGAGGTCCGGCGCGGGCTACAGGTAAGGGTCCAAAATTAATTTAGAATGCTATAATTTTGAATTTCATGCTTTTTAGATTAATTTTGAATTATTTTTGAGCATCGCGGCCATTTTGGGCCGTCGACGTCGTCGGGACGAAATCATCTCAATTTCATCGAAATCGTCTCGATATCGCTAATTTCGTCCAAGGGCAAAATCGGTGATATGGGGACGATTGTGTACAATAAGGGACGATTCCCTCTTGCGAAATCGAAGACGAATTTGCTAAAATTTTGGACGATATCATCCAATAGTGGACGATATCATCATTTGTATGAAATTGAACTTGTTTTACTTGCATTTTTAATCACTGGTTTATTAATGATTTTTATTGTTTTGTTGTTTATGTTGCAGAGAGGATTGCTAAAGATCCAAGACTCATAGCACCACACGAACTGTGATGGGGCCACCTCATCCACCTCAGGGTGGGGGAGGAGATGAGGCTGAGAGCTCGAGAAGTTCTCAAGGCTAGTTGTTACAAACTGCACTGCACAGATTGATACATAGTGTTTATTATTTTTGATAGAGGATTGAGTATGCCGAGGTACAAATTATGGCATACCGATCCAGTTTTGAGATGATGTATATATTGTTGATATATATATATATATGAGATATTTTTGATCATATGACTTGTCTTATGTGTTTGTATGATGCTTTAATGTTTTGATGTGATTTATTTGATGATTCATGTAATTATGTCGTTTGGAAATATTATGGTTTGAATGTCATGCTTTTAAAATTTAAATGAAATAATCCGATGTAAACAAATTGGTTGTTTGTGGGATAATTTGATAAAAATAAAAGGGACTTTTAACAATAATTTCAAAGGACATTGTCGCTATTTATGACCATTTCATGGAGTCGTCGCTCGCTAGGTCGTCAAGCTATTCCTGGTATTGAAATATTGCTAAAAGTAAAAGAGTGCTTAAGAGACTGTCTTAAGACTTTGTTGTGATGATGCAAATGATGATGATGATGGTGATTTGTTTTCAGATTTCCATGAAAATATTATGCATGAAATATTTTTTAAAAAATGATTTTTGCTAGGCATAAATTCCTAAGTGTGATAATTTTTTTGAATAATTCCCTAAGAATTATACCATCATTGCAAAATTGAAGTTTGACATAATGACATGAAATAGAATAAGTGTTTGTTTGTTTGTAAAGCATAATTGTGTAACATAATGATGCAAGTCACATGTTTTGATGAATTTTGTTTTAAAATAAATGGAAAAGAAAATTAGAATGATGGTTTGTGCTAGGCATAGAATTATAGATATAAACTTATACCATCATTGCGAAATCCAAAGAAGAAAGTAGATTGTTGGTTCTATTGCAAGATGCATTTTTGACCTTTGATAAACAGAAAAATAATAATATGAAAACTTTTGTTTGAAATTATTTTTGAGATTTTGTGAGAAGATGTATGTAATTGCTCTTATAGAAAATAAGAATTCTGAAATAAAAGGATAAAATTATTCCGAAAAGAGTTACAAAAATATCTTAAATTATCTCAAAGAGAAATGTAGATTTATAAGGAATCCTCATGTGCAAATGTGAATTCATTACCGATCTTGATTTATCATAATGATACAAAATCTCTCAAATACAAATGTGTGTGTGATTGTATTGTTCATTTACCAGTTTTGAGCAAGATAATTTGATACAAGTGATTTGAATTAACCAAATAAGTGTTCATTAACCATGATTTAGATGCATATAACCATACCAGACTACTATGTAAGTCGGGTTATCAAGAGCTAGCTAATCCATAAGCAGACATAGGTCTATACAAAAGAAGGTCGGTAATGTAACAGACATATCACCATGCTAGGAGTTACCCAAGGCCAAGCGGGTTGGGCACAAACCACCTGTTATGGGGCTTACCTCACAGTCTTTGAATAATTGAGAATTCTAGGGATTCAAGCTCACCAACCCTTCTTTTCTTTTCAAGGGGTAGGGAAAGGGATTTTATTGCTTTTGCTTTTGCTTGTTTCATTTTCTTTGCTTTCTTTTTCTTTTCTCTTTTTTTTTTTGTATTTTTCTTTTTCGTATCTTTTGCTTTGATATTTGAGATAATGCTGAAATAGTGCTAAGAGAGTACAAAATGATTATGAAATAATGCTTCTTTTTCTCATGATTTTGCTTGATTTTTCTTTTTCTTCCTATGCTAGGGATACTTGCTCAAATTAGCTGTAGAGCAAGGGATTTTTATTCTGGGTAGGGGTGAGCTTGTCCTTTTGTCAATTCTCAAAGATTCTAGACCATGTGCATGATAGGATAGCATGGAAAACTTTTCGCTCAAGAAACCACTTCTACTATGTAGCATAGTATGGAAATTACAAATATAATCATTTTATTGTGAAAGGATATGCTTGGTTTAAGTAAATAACAAGATCAATTCTCTGTGATCAAAATTTATTTAATTGAATTTTGTGGACTTTGATATAAGAGAGATTAGTAATCATGCCAGATAAAATCAAGATATTTATTTTTGTGTTTGCTAAAGTGAGAGATTCCAAATAAATGCTAATTTATCCAAAATAATTTGAAAATATAACTGCAATACTTTAAGAAGAAATATATACAACAAATATTTTTGAGGAGTTTGATAATTTTGACTCTCTCTTTCTTCTCTTTATTATTTTTTTTTGGTTTCGAAAGAGTCAATAATATTGCTGTTTGTTTTTGTTTAAACAGTTTTATACATTTTTAAAATGAGACAACATGCAAAATATATACAAATGATGAAATGACCAAATTTTATGCGTAATATCGCTTAAGATGCATAATATTCATAGGTTATTTTAAATCTTTACCATCTAAGGTAGCTAATTTTTATGCTCCCGATTCAAATTTAGCAGTGATAATATATGGTCCAAGCCAGTTGGGTTCAAATTTACCTTTAAGGTCTTTAGTTGCATTAGTATTTTTTTGATTTTCTTTTAAAACAAGGTTGCCGACCTCAAAGGATCGATGACGAACTTTCTTAGCATATGATCTTTTAAGCTTGTTTTGGTAGGCACGAAGATGCTCCAAAGCATTGATGTGCTTTTCATCTAGGAGTTCCAACTGACTGAGTCTGCCAGCTCGATATTCATCTCCTACTTGGGTATCTTGAAGTAGTAGAGCCAAAGAAGGAACTTCTAATTCAAAGGGAAAAATAGCTTCAGCGCCATAAACCAAAACAAAAGGTGAAGTACTTGTGGGAGTACAAACACTAGTGCGATATGCCCACAAAGCTAGATATAATTGAATGTGCCAGTCGTGGCCAAATTTATTGACCAATATTTTAAGGATTTTAATTAATGTTTTATTAGATGCTTCTGCTTGGCCATTACCTTGAGGATAATAGGGAGTGGACCAACGATGTTGAATTTTATATTTTTGGAATAATTTCTTAACATATTTAGTTTTGAAACAAGTTCCATTGTCTAAGATGAGATTTGCAGGAATTTCGAACCTACAAATGATTTGATTAAAAATAAATTTAGAGACTTGTGTTCCAGTGCAGGAAGCTAAAGGCATAGCTTCAACCCACTTCGTAAAATACTCAGTGGAAGTTATGATGAATTTGTGTCCATCAGATGACATAGGATTAATTTTTACAATAATGTCTAAGCCCCATTTTGAAAAGGGCCAAGGAGATGAAATAGCCTATAGTTCTTGTGCAAGGGCATGGACAAGGTCAGCATGTTTCTGGCACTTGTTGCAATGGTGCACATAATCATGTGCATCAGTTTCCATGGTAGGCCAAAAGTAGCCTATCCTAAGGAGATTTTTAGCAATGACACTACCACTGAAGTGTCCTCCACAAGATCCATCGTGGGATTCACTCAAAGCTGATTTGGATTCTTCTAGATTCAAACATCTCAATAGGATACCTTCAAAAGATATCCTATATAAATTATTACCAATTATTACAAATCGACTTGCTCGTCTACGTAATAACCGATGCTGGTTTCTATTAGAACTAGCAGGGAAAGTCCCATTGTGAAGAAAATCAAATATATCTGTATAACAAGGTTCAGGAGTAGTTTCATTGATTAGAAACACATCCAAAGGTTCTAAGCATGACTTATTTGAAGTGGGTTCCTAGAGTCGACGAATAATGATGGTGTCATATTTTTCATCTAACTCCAAGGGCAGAAGAGAGGCAGCTGCGGCCATAGCGTCAGCCGCACGGTTGCTAGTTCGAGGAATAGCTTCCAAGGTAACTTTATCAAACAAGGACAACAACTGCAAAACATATGCTTTATATGGGCATAATTTATCATCTCTAGTCTGATAAACTTCATTAATTTTGTTTATAACAAGTTGAGAATCACCAAAAACTAGCAGATGTTTAATTTTTAGTGCCAAGGTAGCTCATAATCCAAGGATTAGAGCTTCATATTCTGCAGTATTATTGGTGCAAGCAAATGTTAATTTAAAGGACAAAGGTATAATGTGTTTTTGTGGAGATATTAAAATAATACTTGCACCAGCCCCACTCATGCATCGGGCTCCATCAAAGTATAAGGACCATTGTTCAACATGGTCTGCTTCTAATTGAAGGCATTCATCAGGAAACTCAATGATGATGGGATGGGTAGACTCTATGGGTGCAGCAGCTAATTGATCTGCTATGATTTGTGTAGACACCAAAATCCAACCACTTGCAAGTCATCTATACCTTCCTGTCAGCCACGTGTCGGTCATCCACTTTCCCGCCATTATTTGGCCCAATTTCACCTTTCCCGCCATTTTTCATCCCCAAATTTATTTAAATTAATATTTATATATATATATATATATATATATATATTTTAATATTTTAATATTTTAATATATATATTTAAATAATAGTTTAAGTGATTTAATCTGAGCCGTCCGTCCTTCATTTAATCTCATCCGTCCATCCATCTTAATCCATTTCACAACCTAGATTTATTCTCTACCCTTAGATCCACTTTAATCTTAGCCACACATTCAAAGTGTCGTTAAAACCCTAAAGTGTGCCCTAAGAGTAGATTATAAATTGAGTCACCTTGATGGCTCAAACCCTATGTCTTTTGCTACTTCTATCCTGGATCTTTTCTATCTTCTTAACTTCTTCTATCTCCTTTTTTGATCCCCTCTATCTCTCTTCTGCTACCTTTTCGTCGCATCCATCGCCGCATCCATCGTCGCTTCCATCGCTGCTTTCATCGCCATCTCTTCTGCAGCATTCTGCAGAATCCCCCATTCTTGTCGCAAGTGCCCGCGGGCGTTTACCCCTTTACCAAGTGCCCACGGGCGTTTACCAAGTGCCCACGGGCATTTACCAAGTGCTCGCGGGCGTTTACCCACAGCCACAGACTCAGACCGACGTCTGAAACCTTAATCCAGAAGCACACGGGCGTTCAACGAGTGCACCAGGGCGCCTTCCGTAGCCGATTTGATAGCCACATTACTTCCGGGTGTCGCCTGGTCTAGTTGCGTTAACAGAGAACAGGTATAAATTAGTTTAAAGCAAGTAACTTCTTTTCTTTTATTGATCTGTTATTGAATTCCTGCATTTTGTTTTTCTAGGGTTTTAGATTGTTTTCGAGGGCTCACACAATGGAGCCCTCTTATTAATTTCTAACTCCTTGATAGTGTTAATGTGTGCAAGTTTTTGACAGCAGATCCGATTTATTGATGGCAGCTGATTAAGCTGGAGTGGTCCAAGCAAGGGATACAACAAAGCCCACTCACTCTGTTGGGATTGAAGATACATTCTTCGGAAGTGCCACCATTTGTGCCAGCTAGGGTTTCGGAGAACCCTAGCATGAATTGTAATCTTGTATCACAAATAAAGGGTTACAGGCCCAGTTGTATTCAAAAAAAGAGTTTTTAAACTCCATCGATTAATAGAAATCGTTTGTTTTGTGCAACTATTCTGTACTCCATTATTGTGATTTTATTTTTTTTGTTTGGCGTTGTATTTTTAATCTACAAATGGCGATCACGGTGGGACCCCCTAGGGTTTCATATTTTTAATACTTGCTTTACTAATCTGTTCCTATTTTCTGTTTTATTTTGCAGGTTCCAGAAATCGCGAAATTCGTTGTTCCAGCGAACTAGGGTTTCTGAGTTTGCAGAAAACGCAGCAGACGCAGAGGGGCGTCTGGAAGTCCAATACGAAATGCAGAGGTGCGTTTCAGCCTGTGCAGACTCCCGTGGGCGTTTGAAGTTAGTTTCATAGAAAAGCGTAGGCTTCCAAGTAAGTGCTGTACTTTTTACGTTTTTGGTTTTTCTGCCATATTTTGTTTCTTTTTCAGATCATTACTTTAAAATGAACAAAAACTAAGTAATCTGGAAAAGAACAGTTATTTTTAATTACATTTTTCTTTGCATTGCATTATTGATTGTTGCTTGCATTAAAAAAAAAAAAATTTGCATACCTAGCTGCATATTAGAATAGCTACGAATTATTTGTTTTAATTATCTAAGTAGGACTATTGATTGGATGTCAATAGTACTCCTGCCATTGGGTGATTCCGAGCGAGAGAAGTGGACGAACCTTCCGGTTGCTCCTTTGATATCTGATATCATTGGTAGGCAGGGGGTTTTAAACGGTGTACTTCACTTCTTCAGAGGAAATGACATGTTTTCAGTAGCCTCTTGCTTAGATCATTAGAACTTTTGATTTATAGCCTTGTATGTATACATTAGATAACTAAAAACACTTAAAAAAAAAAAAAAATTCATTGCATTTTCATATTGCATTTAAAATAGTAATATCTGGATTTCATCACTAGGTATTGCTTGAAGTTTAGTGACGGTGGAATTCATCTCCATCCATTAAACTTCTTCCTCAGACACCATAGGTCACCCCCGAGCAAACTTGTTGGATTTCATCACCGAGTAAGAATCTCGTTGTCCTTTCCTAGCCATAGTTTTTACCTTTTTTGTGAATAATTCAAGATTAGATCACATGCAAAACTCATAAACCGGACACTTAAAATTTACTACAGATTAAGATCAGAAAATAATTAATTAACCGCAAGGTAAGACACATTGGTGGAAACCTAGGTTGTGACTGTTTTCTTGATAATTTTTGTAGTGTAAATTTATCATTCTAGTTTTGCATTCTTCTTTTCTGAATTTGTTTAGATTTATTGCTCTATGGTCTTAACAAGGAATCAATCTAAAATGTTAAATCTAAATAATCAAATGGGAAATTCACAGAACATCCCCACCACCAACATGGCCACTTATCCTAGTGAATTTCAGGCAAGTTCACCTGCCAGGTCTTTCACGTCCTTCTACCATCTACCACATGGCCATGCCCATGGAGGAAGACAATTCCTCTCATATTGTCCACATTGATATGGCCCAAGTGCAAACTCACTTAAGAGATGGCACTGGCTATATCCTTGAGCCAATCCAAGATTCCCCTATGCAAGATTCTATTTTTCAGCAGGATATTGCATCAACCATACCCGCTGGTTTCACTCAAGTCTACACTAACCCCTTTTTTTGAGGCTAATGTTGTATCTGCTCAGCCGGATTCATCTCCAACATCTTCCCAGATGCTCAATTGTCCTCCTTTGGAGACAAATGTAGTGTCTTCCCGACCACCTTCTCCTCCATGTACCCGGGTGTACACCAATTCTCTTTATGAAGTTGGTGGAAACTCTTCTAGCCATAACCAATTTCAACCCTCTTCTTCCCAAACCATTTATGGTTTCACCCTACCTGGGACATAGTCTACTATTCCTTCCCAGGTATCGCCTACTTCAGCCACCTTCATTGCTCCTACTGTGCAGTCCCCTGTGACTACCATGGCAGCCTGCCCTCCCAACTTCATCGCCCCTGCTATGCAGTCTTCTGTGACTACCATGGCAACCTGCCCTCCACCTTCATCCAATCATCCCACCTCCCTTGGGTTAGAGATTAATAAGGTTAAGGAGTATCTCGACAAATTGATTTTGCAACAACAACAACAAAATGCCCAACCACCTGTCGTAGTAAATCCTACACCCCAACCAATTTCTACCCAGCTAGCTTTTATTAGCTCAGGCCCCACCTGGGTACCCCAATCTTCGGTGGTGTCCATTCCTACCCCACCTTTCTCCCAACCTAGTCCAGTTCATCATCTACCCCAATCACCTTCTTTCCGGTATCATCCATACCAACAACCTGTCCATTCCACACCGCCTAATTCAAGCAATTTCATCCCATCTCATCAATTTTCCACTCCTCCATTGCATCCTCATAATCATCAAACAAGTCAAAATTTTCATGAAGATTCTCGACTCCATGCGATACAACAACAGATTGACAACCTTATGCTCAACATGCCTGGCTCATTTAGTCAGAAACCTACGCTAAGGTCATTGATCAATCAACCAATTCATCCTTCGGTACCTTCACCACCATATCCAACTGATTTCACATTACCAAAGTTTGACAAATTTCGAGGAACTGAGGATCCTCATGAACATGTGAGCTCATTCATGCATGCTCGCTTTAGAATCCAAAATAATGACGCTCTTATGCTCAGAACTTTTCCTCAGACATTAGGGGGAGATGTTGTACAATGGTATAATCATTTAGCTCACCATAGCATTTATGCTTACGAGCAATTGATTAATTTGTTTTTAGAACGATTCTCCCTAAATGTTCAAAAGAGAGTCTCATTGTCTGACTTATACAAGCTCAAGCAACATGACGATGAGACTGTTTATGACTTTGGAAACCGTTGGAGGGCTATCATTAATAAACTGCCATTCTCCCTACCAATGGAGGAGTTAACCAAAATGTTCACCCACAGTTGTCTAAAACCTATCTCTTGGTTACTCCATTTACAACAATACAGGACTTTTGAAGAGGCTTTGGCCCAAGCAAGTATCATAGAAGACATTAAAGTCCAAGAGGGTGTTTTAAAACCCCGTAGAAAAGAATGGCAACAAAAGGGCCAACAACGAAATAATAATTATGGCCAAAACAAACAAGCACAGGCTAATACAACCTCAAATGTTAACCAAGTTAATCAAGTGGTGGCGAGCCAGCCCGTAATGGCTCAACAACAACAAGTAATGCAAAGTCAACCGCAACCAATTGCTTATCATGCGGTACCCGCCCCTCCTCAACCAGCTCACAATACTGGGCCAACCATGGAAACTCGACCTTGGCAAACAAATCGTCCCAAGCGACAGTTCACACCTTTAGATGAACCATATGCGGTCATATTCAACAAGTTATATAGCACAAATCAGTTAACTTTACCTGAGTTTAAACCTTTAGAACCATCTAGGAGGGGGAAATATTACAAGGAGTACTTATTTTGTCCTTATCATAGGCAAAATGGGCATGATATCAATAATTGTACAGCTTTCAAACATGTGATCCAAGATCTTATTGAGATTGGAGCCATTAAATTGGATAGCCCCTTAGCCCAACAAAATCAAAATCTTGGTATATTTCAAACACCCCTTCCACATCGGGAGGAAGCTCCAACAACTTCGGGGGGAGTAACTCAGGTAACTCCTCCTAATCAAGTCAACCATGTACAACAATACCAAGGTTTTGTGGGTACTATTAACGTAGTAACCCGGGGTCAAAGGGCGAACCAACCAAATCAGGCTGAACCACAACCACCTGTACAAACCCCCAGTCCACCTCAGGTAACAGTGACCCAACGACATGCTAGTACTTCTCAACAACCGCTAAATCATTCTACTCAACACCAACGACCCATCATGTCATTGAGTAGTCGATTAACTACCAGTTTAAAAATGGCTTCTGCCAAGTTATCGATCTATGACCTCATTCAACAATCTCCTTCGCATAGAGAGGCATTAATGGAAATATTAAAGTCAATCGAGCTTCAAACTCAAGATACTAATGCCTTCAACAACTTTGTGGGGAGTATTCAAACATGCATGGAGCCCTCCATCACTTTCTATGATTTTGAAATCAAACCTATGTCAACAGAAAGTATAGATCCTCCACTGCATATCATGGCCAAGATCGATAACAAGCCATTCAAGAGAGTCTTAATTGACACCGGTTCCTCAATCAATATCATTACAACATCGGCGTTGAGTCATCTAAAGCTGTCGCCATCCCTTATCACAAAGTCGACTTTTACTCTTAAAGCATTCAATGATGCTTTATCTTCCACGGTTGGCACGGTTATCTTGCCCATTGAGGTAGGGGCCCGAACTTTGCATACCTTGTTTCACATCTTGGAAGGGACCATGGCATACAATGTATTGCTTGGACGGCCTTGGCTTAGGGAGATGAGATGTGTCCCTTCTATACTGCATCAATGTCTGAAGTATGTATATGAGGGACAGGTTCATTGTGTACCTACTGACACGGAACCCTTCAAACATTGCAACTATGTCTCAAATCCTTATGAGATTGTGTTGCCATCCACTCATCTTTTCTTGACCCCATCTATTTCTTCTATACCATCTTCTTCTAAAGCTCCCATTCCTGAGGAGCTACCCATCATATCGCAACCATCTTCCTCTTCCGCTATTCCATCTCATTCACCACTTTCTTCATCAACTAATCTTCCTTCTTCTTCATCAGTGACCACATGCACATGTGGCCATGACCAATCATCTCTTTCCACGTCATTACCCCCTTCTTCTACACCTTCTTCAACATCACCTATTATTCCTCCATCTTCCCAACCATCACCAGCTGATGTTTCACAAGTCAGTGAAGCATCAACCCAACCAAATCCTTCCAATTCTTCTATCCCACATTCTTCTATTCCATCATCTAGTCCATCTCCCTCCCAAGTCAAGGTCCATCTCACTGATGCAGGTATTGGTGAGTATGCCATCCAAGATGTCCACATCACACCGTTCAATGTGCAAACAAGTTAAATATTTTGGTCATCCACATGACCAACATTTATCCATTGGATCGGTTTATAACATGGGTTCTATGCCAAATTCCATTAATTTTGTATATGGGGGAATAGAGTCATCTTCTAGTCCTACCACCATACTAGAACCTAAGCATCCAGTCCTTGCCAATATCGAAAGGATGGAGGGTTTTCCCTCTCGCTATTTCCATAGACATAATTGGCAGCAATTTGGCCTAGGTCGATACGAGCAAGGGGTAACTGAACGCATCGATATGCCATATCAGAGACCCATTGAGCGTTTTGGTCTGGGCTACCAACCACTTCCATCCCTTTCTTCTTTTGAACGAGCTTTTCAAAGCATTAATCTTAATTCGGAAGAAGAAATCCTCCACCCCGATGAATCCGAAGATGAAGCCTATGAAGAATTTGACGTCATGTCAAATGGTGATGAATCTGAAGAAGAGTCGGCGCCCATTGTTCCCCTCACTAAACAAGACGAGTTTTATCTCCAATTGTTCCCTCTCCAAGAGGCCATCTTTCGCTTGCTTCTTCCACAAGAACGAGGTGAACCACCCCCGCCACATCCATAAGCCATAATCCAAACCTGTATTATATGTATATACTAAAATAGTGGTTTTCACCACTACCAAAAAAAAAAAAAATCAGAAAATTCCAAAAAAAAAAAAAAATCAAAATATATAAAAAAAAAATACTTTATTGTTGTATGTATGTGTGTAATAGTGGTTTTCACCACCACAAAAAAAAAAAAAAAAAAAAAACTCAAACCAAAAAAAAAAAAAAAACTGAAAAACTATGTTGTTTTGCACTTCAGGTCTTCCGAGGTCTTCACCGGTGTTCCTTTCCATTCCGCCCATCCTTTCTTCCATAAGTCGATAATGAATTTTGAAGACTTATTCACCCCGCTCCATAATCCATATGATCCGGATAAGTCAATCCCGATCAACCCAAGCCTGATTGACATGGATCGGATTTCATTCCCTCCATCTATTTCAGAGTTCATCCTTTTCGAGGAATTGTTAAGGGCTTCCGCCAACTACATTCCTCCTTCACCTCCACATTCACCTTCATCTTCTAAGCTAGAGGTTTTCCAGGAAGACATAGACGAGAGCAAGGCACGGAGCCTGATGACATTTTAGATGACATAAATCTGATCCCTACTCCCCATCAGCTTGAGGAAGGTTCCCACATGTCTATTGAAGAAACTATCGATGTAGACCTTAGTCCAGACCAAGATGGCACCCAAATTGTGAAAATGGCTAAAAGTCTATCATCAGAGGAACAAGAGCAAATGATTGCTCTACTCAAGCGGAAGAAGGAGATATTTGCATGGTCTTACAAAGACATGCCAGGCCTAGACCCTAATTTGGTTGTCCATAACCTCACCTTACAAAAAGATGCTAAACCTGTCAAACAGAAACTTAGGAAAATGCATCCTACCGTGGCCCTCATAGTTAAATCGGAGATTCAGAAACTTTCGGATGTTAAATTTGTCGTCCCGATTGATTATCCCGAGTGGCTTTCTAACATGGTACTCGTTCGTAAGCCTAACGGGGGATACATGTTTGCACCGATTTTCGAGATCTAAATAAAGCGTGTCCTAAGGATGACTTTCCTCTTCCAAACATTGATACTCTTGCCGACACCTGTGCTGGTCATGAAATGCTTTCGTTCATGGATGGATTTTTAGGATACAACCAGATTCGAATAAACCTTGAAGATCAACACAAAACAACATTTACCACACCTTGGGGAACTTTTTGTTACGGGGTGATGCCCTTTGGCCTTAAGAACGCAGGTGCAACCTATCAACGAGCCATGACTTATATTTTCCACGATTATATGCATAAGATTATCGAAGATTATGTGGATGATTTATTGGCAAAATCTAAAACTCGACAAGAGCATTTTGATGTATTGGAAAAAGTTTTTGATAGGCTTCTAGAGCATAAAGTAAGGTTGAACCCTAAGAAATGTGTCTTTGGTGTTACCTCAGGCAAACTCCTAGGTTTTATTATCTCTAAAAGAGGTATTGAGGTGGACCCAAACAAGGTCAAAGCCATTATGGAAATGTGTCCCCCAACTAATTTGAAGGAGTTGCGTAGTTTGCAAGGAAATATTAATTCAATCCGTCGTTTTATTGCACAACTTTCTGATAAATGTAGGCCATTTTGCTACCTACTACAAAATGGGGTACAATTTTCATGGACAGATGAGTGTCAGAAAGCCTTTGATGACATCAAGCAGTACTTAGCATCTCCGCCTGTCTTAGCTCCGCCTCGTCGAGATCCCTTCCTTGCGAATTTCTTTGCAGGAATTTATCGATGATGATATCGCTAGACAAGCACGTCTTGATCAACTCACACTCATAGATGAAAAATGAATCAATGCTTTAGAGCATTTGCGAGTTTATCAAGACCGATTGAAACGTGCTTACAATGCCAAAGTTCATCTAAGAGAATTTCAAGTAGGGGATCTTGTCCTTAAAGAGAATCAACAAAACACCAATGCATTGCCGCATCTTCGAGATAAATTCGTGGCTAATTGGTTAGGTCCATATATGGTCACCGAAAGAGTGGGTAATGGAACTTATAGACTTGCCAGTTTAGAGGGAGAGGAAGAACCCGAACCACTTAATATTATACACTTGAGGGCATTCTACGCATAGTTTGAATTTTATATGTACATATATACATGGCTTGTAAAAAAAAAAAAAAAAAATAAAAATAAAAAGAATTTGCATTTCATTGTTAGTTGCATACATCTCATTCAAAAACATTGCATTTCATGTGCATACATCTCATTGAAAACCATAACATTTCATTTTCAGCCATAGTTGCATATCATGTTAGAGACCATTCTATCTTTTGGATATAAAATTTGGTCAAGCAAAAGTCATGTTGCCTTAATCAAGGGCACCTTCATAAAATCCATCAAACCGAATTGTCATTCGTACATCCATTTTCCATTTGCACATATTTACATTGCCAAAATGTTTTCAGTCACTCAGCCATTTCTAGTGTTTTAAGAAAACTTCGAAATGCATGTTAAAGTCCTCTAGGGCCATATCACAAATTACACTAAATAAAATCTTGAGTATTGGGAAATGATTTCAAAAGCGGTCTTGAACCTATCACATTTTCACATCTTAAAAACATCTTGTGTCAAAGAGAGATAACACCATCCTTGGGTTGTGCCTCGAAGTGAAAAGGGTAATCCTCGTTTGTCCTATCATGCAAACATAGTCCATAAAACAGTGGTTCTTACCACTATCACAAGCAATTACAAAATATAAATATAAACAGAGTAGTAAGGATAGGGTAAAATTCTCATCATACTTCGGTTGAGAATCCGATTCCCCAAAGCTCTAAGGAAATGAACATTTTTCACACACCACTGATCCCAAATAAGTTGTAAGGATCGTACTACTTGTCCAGTCAGACGGATAGGTAGTCATCCCCAAGGCTTACAAAGGTCAAAAACAACATGGACTATGGAGTTAACCTTCACCGGGGCTATAGACGCTTGACTGGCAGTGGAGTATACTCATTTGCGTGGCGACATGTCTCTCCTAAAAAAGAGACCTCTGAATGCTCATACGGACAAACTAGCTTTGGGGTCTTCTCCATAACAAGGTTACCTAATTTATGCAAGATGAGGTTAATGAACACACTTGCACACACATAGGTTTTTGATTGCCTAGAGTCACTACCATGCTTCGGATTTGGTTAATGAACTCGCATGCACACACATTTGGTCCTAGTTGAATTAGGCAAGTATTAGTAAGTTTGTTTGATACCACTAGCATGTTTGAGTCTTTGTAAAACAGCTTTCCCAAATTTCTTCCATATCAACCCTCCATATCTTCTTCCATATTCATGTCATTCCATACGTCATCCATTCACAAGCCACCAAGTTCGGTGCCCCCGATTAAACAATTATGATAACAGTTGGCTAAATCTAACTATCTAAAAGTATGAGTGCTTCTTAGTGCATATTTCATTTACTTAGTCTCGCATTAATCATCTATAACTTTGCATTCCATTCCATCACATATGCCTTAAAACATATAAAAACATGCATCACAAAAACATAGGCATTCACACAAAAGAAAGTAAAACACTAAAAATAAAAGCCATGTATATATATGTATAAAGATCAAAACGTACGATGAATGCCAAAAGGCTACAAAATACAATAGAGCACCAAGGCTCATAAAGAGTGCATCTAAGCACTAAGCTAACCATCAAAAGAGGATCCCCGTGACCTAGTAGGAGCCCTAGACCTAGTGGTGTGCCTAGACTCACTACGCCTAGAGACAGAGGAGGATGGAGGATCGGGCAACACAATGTGATGCCTAAACAATGTGTCCTCCGAGCCTCAATATAACGAGTCCTAGACCTAAGTCTAGATATGTCTATCCCGTGTCGTCGCTCCCGCTCCGCTAGCTCTTCCTGGAGTCTCGTCACCCTGTCATCCTGGGGCACCCTAGTCGCTCCATCCAAGTCCGCCTGCATCTGGGCCATCCTCCCCTCATGAACAGCTATCAAGGCATCCCGCTCTGCAACCTGTTGCTCCAACCGAGCTATCCTCTCATCCCGGATAGCTAGCATAGCATCGCGCTCTGCTATCTACTGCTGCAGCTACGCCAGCTCATCCTCGTGCCCGCTAGGGGGTACCTCCCTAGTCTCTCCTGCGGCCTCTCCTAGGCCCTCGCCATCATCCTCCTCATCATCTCCGCTCCCCTATGCCTACCGCACCTTCTTCCCCTTTTTCCTTCGACTGTTAGATCGAAGGCGGGGATCCTCCCTGCGCTTGGGAACCTCTACGGTTCCCTCGTCCTCTACAGCTCCAATAGCCACCAATGGTGGCTCCCACCTCGGCTCTGCGGCCATCCATGCTGCATAATCAGTTGTCACCCTGACGTCGTCCACGTCGAGGATCTCCATGTCCTCATTGTCCTCTGCCATCTCCCTCCATGACTCGACACATGGCAAATCCCCCTCTGATCTGTGCCTCTGGTAGCACATTGGCTCACCGGGGACATCCTGTCTCAATCCGACCTGGCGGAGCACTCGAGACATCTGTATGTACTCCACCTCGCTGTGGCCCCGACCCACTACCCATCTAGCCTGTCGCACCCGTCTCAGATGCTCTCCATCCCCGATCCACCTTGCCTCCCGCCAGGGCCTCCAAATGACTTGGGCATCTATCAAGTCTACCCATAAACTCCTATACCATTGCCCCGATCTCACGGGGCGGCTCGGCTATCTCTCCTTCGCCACTAGCCATCTCCTACCATAATCCTGACTCATGTCCCAGTAAGAACATGGCAACCCCTCCGGTCGAGCCACTCTGAAGTGCTCCCAGCCCCAGCACTGGAGAATCACACTGCAACCTAGGCCCTTCCGGCCCCGTCTCCGAACCTCATACAACTCCCGGTACACTCGCACCAATAAAGTGGGCGCCCAGGCATACACTACCCTATTAGTGAGCATCTTGCTCACTTCCATGGGAACCTGCACCCGATGTTGTTCGGGGCCACAATGTTGGTCAACACGAACATCATCAGAGCCTCCACCGCTACCAACTCCTTGGCCGTATACATGGCCAAGTATGGGATCCCCCCGCTCTCCGTTCGGATCTCCCTCCAGTCATCCCCAAACAACTTGGCCATCTTCGTGGCCCTATCTCGTCCAACCTCCACCCGCGCCCCCTCCATGGGCACCTTGAGGATGCGGTATACATCCTCAAGCGTCACCGTCATCTCTCTAGTCGGGAGCTGGAACGTCCCCCGATCTGGATCCCACCTCTCGGCCAAAGCCGAGAGGTACCCCTCATCTGCCCGAACTACCTCCAATCGGGCTGCCTCCGCTAGCCCTACTGCCTCCAATATCTCCCAGGTATGCCTGGGACAATGACCTCCTCATCCCCGAAATGATAGGGGAGAATCGGTGTCGTGCCTCTAACACCCTAAGCTGCAAAAACAACAAAACAAAAATTGGTTACAAATTTTTTTTCAAAAAAAAAAAAAAAACGCAAAAAAAAAAATAAAAAATAAAAATAAAAGTACTTGCTTAAATAAACAAATACCTCAGCTGGCTGCACTGGCGCGTCCTCTCCCATCTCTGCCATAGCTCCCGCGTGCTTCACTCTCCCACACAACCTTTCACTTCACTCCACTTCACTCCACTCCCTCAGACGCACTTCTCTCAAGCTCGAACGCACAAATGAGCAAAATTTTTGCTAAAAACTGTTTAAATAGCTGGTTTTGGCACCCTGAAACGCAGTGGGGTGTTTCATGGTGCATTCAGATGCAGTGGGGTGTTTCATGATGCATTCAAACACCGGAGGGCGTCTCTGCCACCCCCAAATGCATACCGGCGTTTGGTGTCAGTATTGAATAAAAGAACAAAACTTACAAAATTGAAGCTTACCTCCTCCAAATTTCATCAAATTGCATCCATCCATTCTTCTTATCATAATAAAACATTTTGTGAAGGTTACAACAGTTTTGGAAACAAATTTTGTCATTTTGCTCAAAAAGCGCATCATTCATCATTGATTTACAAATTGGGTTAAAAACATTCAAAACCTTCACAAAATTAACAACATTCATCAATTCTTCTGATCTATCGTCAATTTCATTCATTCTTCTTTCATCATGCATATTTTTGCCAAATCAAATTAAAGTAAACCTCGTATCTAGTGGTATATTCTATCACCTTGGCGATTGCAGCGATTTGCATCCATGCAATTCGGTAAGAGGATTAAACCACCATAAGGACACTTACCATTTATCATCATCAATTATTTCACTTGTTTGAAAATTGGAAATCAATTTTGGGTATCCTACTTTTCAAGTGACCTCATACCAAGATTAATTTGCTCAACAGCTTGTCATTGATGGCCTAGTTCATGGGGCCTTAAATGTGGACAATCTTCAATATCATCATTATTTTGAGTCTTGCTAGAGATTAAGGCTACCTAGGTTGATTGGTTCCGATCTGAGGAACTATCCATACAGTCACTAGGAGCATCTCTGAAGTTCTGGATTCTTTCATATTGCATCTCTCCATATCAATGGCGCCAACAAGGCAATTTCATCAACAATATGGATTCACCCACAGGAGTTGGGGCATCCGTTATCAATTTTTAACTTTCCTAATAGTAGAATTCATCTTACATGATCATGGAATTTAAAATTTGGCAAAAATCCCTTTCTAACCGTTGGGGCAGAAAACGGTTCATCTTTCACATCACTCATATCGTCTTCAATCATATTATTTTCTGGTTTGTACACCAACCCCTTTTCTTGTTGGGACATAAACAGATGGTTCATACACAAACCCCTTTTTCACCGTTGGGGCAAAAACGGTTCATTTTCTTCCGAATTTCTTCCAATTGGCTCGTGAGAACCATTCTCGCTCGCCAATTGAGGGGGTAAGCTGATAAATTTTAAATATTCTTTTATTCTTTGGTCTTCAAAGTTGTGCTTTAGTCTTGAGAGAGAGTTGCGTCTGATCCAACTTTTCGAGTGTCCTAAATTTTTGTGTTGCATTGTGTCTTCACACAAAGTAGCTCAAAAAGGGGCATCTGTAGACACCAAAATCCAGCCACTTGTAAGTCATCTATACCTTCCTGTCAGCCACGTGTCGGTCATCCACTTTCTCGCCATTATTTGGCCCAATTTCACCTTTCCCGCCATTTTTCATCCCCAAATTTATTTAAATTAATATTTATATATATATATATATATATATATATATATATATATATATATATATATATATATATATATTTTAATATTTTAATATTTTAATATATATATTTAAATAATAGTTTAAGTGATTTAATCTGAGCCGTCCGTCCTTCATTTAATCTCATCCGTCCATCCATCTTAATCCATTTCACAACCTAGATTTATTCTCTACCCTTAGATCCACTTTAATCTTAGCCACACGTTCAAAGTGTCGTTAAAACCCTAAAGTGTGCCCTAAGAGTAGATTATAAATTGAGTCACCTTGATGGCTCAAACCCTATGTCTTTTGCTACTTCTATCCTGGATCTTTTCTATCTTCTTAAACTTCTTCTATCTCCTTTTCTGATCCCCTCTATCTCTCTTCTGCTACCTTTTCGTCGCATCCATCGCCGCTTCCGTCGTTGCTTTCACCGCCATCTCTTCTGCAGCATTCTGTAGAATCCCCCATTCTTTTCGCAAGTGCCCGCGGTGTTTACCCCTTTACCAAGTGCCCACGGGCGTTTACCAAGTGCCCACGGGCGTTTACCAAGTGCCCGCGGGCGTTTACCCACAACCACAGACTCATACCGGCGTCTGAAACCTTAATCCAGAAGCACGTGGGCGTTCAACGAGTGCACCAGGGCACCTTTCACAGCCGATTTGACAGCCACATTACTTCCAGGTGTCGCCTGGTCTAGCTACGTTAACAGAGAACAAGTATAAATTAGTTTAAAGCAAGTAACTTCTTTTCTTTTATTGATCTGTTATTGAATTCCTGCATTTCGTTTTTCTAGGGTTTTAGATTGTTTTCGAGGGCTCACACAGTGGAGCCCTCTTATTAATTTCTAACTCCTTGATAGTGTTAATGTGTGCAGGTTTTTGACGATAGATCCGGTTTATTGATGGCAGTTGATTAAGCTGGAGTGGTCCAAGCAAGGGATACAACAAAGCCCACTCACTCTATTGGGATTGAAGATACATTCTTTGGAAGCGCCACCATTTGTGCCAGCTAGGGTTTCGGAGAACCCTAGCACAAATTGTAATCTTGTATCACAAATAAAGGGTTATAGGCCTAGTTGTATTCAAAAGGAGTTTTTAAACTCCATCGATTAATAGAAATCGTTTGTTTTGTGCAACTATTCTGTACTCTGTTATTGTGATTTTATTTTTTTTGTTTGGCGTGTATTTTTAATCTACAATTTGACCCTGAACAGACTTTTTTCCTATGAACGTGAGTTCAAACTCGCTTAGAGCAAGAACCCACTTTCTTTGTATGACCCGATAAATAAGGTCGACTCTTGAGATACCGCAAGGGATCATATTTAGCAATGACATATGTTTTTTTACTGAGCATATAATGTCATAATTTTTGCGTAGAAAATACAACTGCTAGACATAGTTTTTCTAATTATGTGTAGCGGGTTTCATAACTAATTAAAGTTTGGATGATATAATAATTAGCACGTTCTCTTTTCTCATCATCAAGTTGAGCTAACATAGCTCCTAAAGAAAAATCTGAAGCTGAAATATACAGGATAAATGAGTGATCAGGTCTAGGCGGTGAAAGCACAGGTGAGTTAAGGAGGTATTGTTTGAGAAGTTCAAAAGCTTCCTTACATTCGTCGTCCCAATTAAAAGGGACATCCTTCTTAAGGAGCTTAAGAAAGGGACTGGTTTTGTCCACCAGCTTATCGATGAAGCGACGGATGGCTTGAAGCTTACCTTGTAAACTTCGTAACTCAGATATATTGGTAGGTATGGGCATATCAGTGATAGCCGCAATATTGAGAGGGTCAATTTCGATACCATGTAAAGAAACTAAAACCCCTAATAATTTACCGGACTTGACTCTGAATATACATTTGGCTAGATTTAATCGAATAAGATATTCTCTTAACCGATTAAATACTTTTCTCAAATCATCTAAATGATCTTCATTAATAGAGCGAGCTATAATATCATCTACATAATCATGTAGGATATCATGCATCATATCATGAAAGACATAAGTCATGGCTTGTTGATATGTTGTGCCTACATTCTTTAAACCAAATGGCATCACTTTCCAACAAAATGTACCCCAAGGGGTAATAAAGGCGGTTTTAGCCTAATCTTCAAGAGCTATCCTAATCTGATTATAACCGGAAAATTCATCCATTAGGGACATCATTCTACTCCCAACAGTAAAATCAATGATTTGATCCATGTTTGGAATAGGAAAATCATCTTTAGGGCATGCAACGTTAATATCTCTAAAGTCCGTGCAAACCCTAACTTTGGTAGCTTCTTTCTTGGTGAATAGAACTACATTCGAGATCCATTCAGCATAATCAATATCTTGTATAAAAATAACATTCAAGAGTTTTTCTAACTCCCCTTTGACTAGCAAGGCCACTTTGGGATTCACTTTTCTAAGTTTCTGTTTAACAGGTTTAGCATCCAGATGGACTACTAGGTGATGCATGACTACAGAAGGGTCTAAACCTAGCATATCTTCATATGTCCAAGCGAAGAAATCTTCATATTCTTTAAGGAATGCAATGTATTGCTCTTGTTTTTCTTGACTTAATTCTAATCCAATACTAATGATGTGAGGATTATCCTCAGTTCCAATGTTAACCTTAATGACGTTTTCTACTTCCATGTGTAGATCTCTTTCAAAATTAGGTGGGGCAGGTGAAATGCCCAATTCTTGTAATTCCTTTAAGGTTAACTTGGATAATTCATCTTGAGGAGTCATGGCCTCAAGCTGGGCTATAGTAGGTATAGAACCATCAAAATAAAAACCATTGTGTAACAACTCTTCAATGGAGACATCATGGAAAATATCTCCTTCCAACTCATCGTCGGATTCGGCAATCATTTCAGGATAGACAATGGATAGCATATTGCAAGTAGAAGAATTATTCTTGGGATACAAAGAATCTTGTTTATCTAGATAATATTGATAACATACAAGATGGTCATCATCCTCAAATGGAAAGGGCTGAACTTTACTAGGAAATAGGCCCACACCACAGTAGGCAGGCCACGGTTCTACCTCGAAAGGTTCTTTCATACCATTTTGGAAAGGTCCCAAACCTTTCCATTTATAGCCCAATTTAAGCATTATGGGTTTAGCTTTAATATATTCATTAGAAAAATAGCATCGAGCATATCCATCACAATGCGTCTTGATGTTTCGGGGTATTCTTCCCCAATCATATCCTTTATAAACAAAAGCACAACTTTCGACTTGGTAGATACTTCCCATAGGTTGTGGGAGGTCCAAGGTACGAGGAGAAGGTGGGAGTTTATTTAAAAGGAGGGAAGTCTGCATGGCAGTGTTGATCTCTTATGATATAAGAATTTTAGATAAATCAAGTAAGAGCTCATCAGTGAGAGCATAAGAGGTAGAAGGAACATTTCCTTGATCTTCTGATGTGGGAAGAATTCCTGTAGTGGATGATGATGTTATAGGGATATCGATGGATGAGTCTATGGGTATGGAAGATATAGGAGTAAAACGAGAAGCATTGGGTGTAGGTTTAGGCTCTTTTCGAGGTCCTAATGTGGTTTGTTCAGAAGATGGTTGAGTTAAATGTATAGGTGTATTTTATGGGGTAGATTATGTTATGGGTGTGTGTTTCACACGTTTGGATGGATGATAAGAACTAGGATGTGTGGATGACAAGGCGGGGCAAAATTGCACTCCAACATGTTCTGCAAAAGCACACATATCAAAGGGTCTAGGATCACCATGAATGGTAACCAACTGGTTTTTAAATTTGAATTTAACACACTAATGTAAAGTGGAGGGAACCGCTCGCATCGCATTGATCCAAGGGCGACCCAGAAGTATATTGTACGATGCAGGGCAATGTACAATAAACATGATTGTATCTAGGGTTCTAGGACCAACTTGCAAGGGTATAGTAATGACTCCACATGTTTCTTGTGTCTTGTCATTGAAGGCTTTGATAATCATATCCGTTCTTTTCATCTCGTCACTCCTAAAGCCAAATATTTGGTAGAAGTCAAAAGTGCATATGTTTAAAGATGAACCATTATCAATCAAGACTCATTTAACGACTACATCTCCAATTAGGGCAGTAATATATAAGGGGTTATCCTTATGTAAACTATGTTGTGGGATATATTTATCTCGAAAGTCAATACAATCGACTTCTTGAGTGATGATAGTATTGGACATGGCTTCAGGTTGAATATTTTGAGGTACCATCATTTGGGTTAATGTGAGCATTAACTCATCCCTATGGGTAGGAGAAGATTTTAACAAGTCCAAAAGGGAAATTCTAGTTGTAGTATTGGATAATTGTTCATTAATATTGTAAGGAGGCTTAGGTTGAACATTAGACATATGATTCCCTTTATTGGGATTTTTCAAAATAAATGGAGCTGATCCATCATTCTGAGTTTGATCCTTTTGAGATTTTTGAGCCTGTTGTCTAGTAACAACTCCGATGGTACCTAAAATGTTATATTGAAGACGCTAAATTGGTCTCGGTCTAGCGTTTATGGCTTGTTCATTAGGAAGGAACTGATTAGAAGAGGGTCGAGTAGTAACTCTTCTAGGAAATGGTTCTTTTAGAACCATAGCATCTGTGATAGGTTGAATCAGATCTGATTCATTTTCAGAACTATTCGATTGGTTTGAGGTGATGTCTATTTCACTTTTAGTATCTGATTCTACATCACTAGGATCTGGTGTTTGAGTATTATATAGGGGTCTGGACGTAACCATGGAGAAATTTGTGCCAAATATTTGAGGATCCTGAACAGATAATTGTTCGCTAATAGTCCCTACATATCGGGTAGGAGGGGGAACATTATGATGTTCGATTTTATTAGCCACATCTTTGCCATGCTATGGTAAAGGATGTTGAAATATGTCCAATGATTGATTGGCATTCTGATTCTGATTTTGGGAAATGTTATTTTGAGCATTATTAGGAGGATTTTGTTTAGGTTGAAAGGCTTGCACCTCCATTTCATTATTATCAATCAAGTCTTGTATTTTATGTTTTAATATTTTGCAAGAGTTTGTAGCATGTCCAGGTCCTCTATGAAAATCACAATGTAAATCAGCTATGTATCCGGGTATAGTTGGATCAGGTTCCTGGATAGCTGGTAATTGAATCAAGCCTCATGCTAGTAATTGAGGAAGAATGGTTGATAAAGGTTGATTCAATCTAGTAAATTCTTGGGGTGGTTTATCAGGAGGTTTTAATATAAACTTCTCTGTTGTTTTCGTAGTATTAACATTAGCAATGTTTCTACTATCAGTGACTCCGTCACCCATAACTTGTTTATTTTTATACTGATTTTTGGATGTTTTCTCATCATATTTCCTTTTGAGCTGACCTCTTCTAATGAGAGCATCTTCCACCCTTCGAGCTAAGTCTATAGCTTGATCGAAGGTGGTCAAGGTAGCAGTTGATAATTCATAGGATAGTTGTTCTTGCAAATTATTAATAAAAATGTCCACCATTTCCCTATAAGGTAGCACAAAGTGCAGTTTTCCTATCAACTGCCTCCATATAGCTAAGAAATCAACAAAACATTCATCTTTGTCTTGTTTTAAGTTGTATAAATCTTTAATGGTCATGTGTCTCTCGATGTAGGCACTAAATTGATGGACAAAAGATTCAATTGTTTCTTTAAAATTCCTCAAAGAATGAGTGGGCAATTGATAGTACCACTCTAATGCCATTCCTCCTAAACTTTTTGGGAACATTTTTAGTAATATCAAGTCATCATGTGATATATCATGACATGCTATCCTAAACATGCGAAGATGCTCTATGGGATCTTCAGTTCCTTTATATATAGGCAAGACGGGCATGAGAAAGTGCTTAGGGTATGGTTGTGCTACAACTATGGGATCCAAAGGCTGACTACACATCTCTCGATAATTATACGAGGGACGATAGGGATCTATCTGGTCCATGCGGGAAGCTAACTGTTTCACCATGGCTTCCAGATTACTGGTTTGCCCACCATATTGGTTCGGTAGGGCATTAATATGGGATTTGTGAGAATATGATGGAGGGACATGAAGATTAGATGCTATATTGCTATTGTGTAAATTGTTGGTAGGAAGGGTGTTATGAAGAAGTTTTGAAGTTGTATTATGTTGTATCCCAGATTGTTGAAAATTGGTGTTTGGCTTCATTTTAGGTTTTTGTCGATTTGAAGCATATTGATCAATAGTTTGGCAAAATAAAGTAGTGAATGAAGGTCTATTTTGTGTGGGGATGATTTTAGGTTCAATAACAGGTTCCTTAGGGGGTTGGGTAACCTGTTGTTGTTGCATGTTATGAATCATAGTGACCATATCTCTATTGGATGGTCCAGCTTTATCACTTTCTTAATTGACAAAAGACAAAGGATTAGTGTGCATGTTAAATCCTTCTTCTAGGGTCGCTTGAGTTTCACTAATTTGTCCTCTATCAATACGAACTTCCATATTAAGAGCACCAATGTTATTACTGAGAAATTTCCAGAAATGATCTATGTTATCAAAAGCAACAGTTTCGTCTGGAGCCATTCTAGGGGATGAGGATCCTTCCTCTTTAACATTTTCTTCTTGTTCATCTACAACCAGCTCATCTTCTAGCTGTTCTAGAGTTCCTCCTTCTGGAATTGAATCCTCAGGAAAGACATTTGAGTTTTTTTTTTTGTTTCCTAGCCAATCTTCTTCTTCTTCTTCAATTTGTTTACCATTCCTAAGTCTAGGCATTGTGCTTAAATTTAGATTTTAGCAAATATATATATATATATATATATATATATATGCAACAAGCTTAAGAGGTATATATTTTAATTATATACCTACTATAGTATTTAAAATAAAATGTTTTGGTTTTGTTATGTTTTTGGTTTTTCTTGTTTTTTTTTTCTGTGTTTTTATAACAATATTATAAAGATAACAAACAACACACTAAATGCAAGAAATAATAATAATGAAAGCAATGATCTAGTTTTCTATAAAAAATTTATAAATATCATTAACGGGCTCAAGTTCTTCATGAAATGTTCTTCTTCAAATTGAAAATTTTCTTTCAAGAATTTGACAAAAAGTGCTATAGTGATATTATCTGTCTCAGACTCTGGTTGGTAGAAATAAAGTTCGTGGCAATACTATTGATATAACACAGCTCTAGGAACTCTCCTCCACATTTCCCTATCTGTAAGAATGACCTCTTGGTCTTCTACACGACCTAGGAATTGGTGTATAATAGTTGCGTTCTCGAGGTATTCCTCGAAGGTGAACAATTCTGAAGACACAAGAGCTCTCCTATAAGCTAACCACCTATGGTAATCTCTCTGAAGTTCATGATAAAGAATGAGTTGATGAGGATCTAGGATTCTATCTAGGGTAAACCTCTTGATTTTTTTAAGTTGTATTGATCTAGATGAAATGATACCTAGTCTCCTATCAAGTTCGTCCCACAAAAGCTGGTTTCTATCTGTTTCAGGTATACTAAGCACAAAATTAATTTCTATGACTGCTAATTGGTTTTCAACATTTATAGTGACAGCTAGTCTTTTCTTAGGAGCTACCATCTAAACATGATATGCAACTTAGTAGTTTTCTAATGATTTTAAATGCATCTATGTTTTTTGTTTTCAAAAGGTTTTAGTTTCACGTCGGGTTCACCAAAATGTATCGTTCCAAATTTTTTGCACCCTTACCTTTAGGCTAAAGGATCCATGCCCGAAAGGGGGATGCGAGAAGGATGGGATGGTACCTCGGACTGAGAGGCCCTTTGAAGGTCCCGCCTCTCGGGGGAGAGGTATTAAGGTGATTTTTTGACGGATGGTGGGGTTCACCAGGAAACGTTTAGTGGCGATCTCCATGCCTAGGTTGGGAATGTGTTTGATGTGTTCAATTTTACATTTAATCATTCAAATCCTAGGTTTGGCCAAATGAATCTAAACTGTTCTACATGAAATGCAGGTTTAAATGAATACAGAAACAAAATTAAATAGAGAATACAAGAAATATACTAGATTAGAAAAAATCCATACCTGATCCGGATGTTTGATGGAGGTTCTGATTTTTGCAGCAGTCAAGATCGCCTCTGATCTGACAAGATCATCTGAAATTAGACAAGATCATCTGATATCTGAAGAATTCATCAGATGAATTCATCAGAGACCTGCAATCAAAGAAATAGACATAGAACACAAAAAATGCAACAATACTAACAGAGGAAAATGGTGTAATATGACAATATAGATACTAAAACGATAATTACGAATAGGAATTCAAGTAAATTATAGTATTCTAATGACAAATTATGATCTTATCATGCACTTAAGCTATATGGGTGAACTTCAAAATGCAGAATAGCAGAAAATAACAATAAACTGATCTAAATGCAGAATGAAACAGTAGACGAAAAGAGAAAAGTGCAAACTCTGGGCACCAATTGCCCCCAATGTTGACTACAGTCGAAATCATTTGTAAAGTGTGAAATAATCTTGAATTGGGGCATGATCATCTGAGATTGTACGAGATCATCTACTTTGATCTGAGATTGCTTTGGCTGAAGAATAACAGAGTTTCTGCAAGAAAACTTAGAAAGGCACAAACGCAAATAAGAATTCAGGGTATTCTAATGCACACAAAGATCAAACTACAGGGGAATTCAGCTAGCCAGGGGTAGGTCAAGGGGGGTCCTAAGGTTTAAATAGGCTTAGGAGGGAGGTTAGGAGGTTGGGGATCATCCCAATTTGGGAGATCTCCAACGAGGGAGACTCTAACGGTGCAAACGTGTCTTTGCCCGAGTTAGAGAAGTTGTTGGAACAGAAGCAAATTTTGAAAAATCAATTTTGGGATGAAATCGTCTGGATTTTCTGCTCCAGACGAATTCATCTGATCTGAGGCGATATCTTCTTATCGGTGATGATATCATCCAACGGTCACAACAAATCCTAAAAATGGCACGAAAAATAAGGAAAGCGATTTAACAGACGGTTCGGGGTTAAAATTTTAATTTGAATTATTACTAAAGTAATTTTAATTATTTGCTAAGGGTTACTACACCAATTTTAGGGTGCTACAATCTTCCAACATCAGCTCCTTCGACCCCCATGACTCAACCTCACTCCCTAGCTCGTTCGTAGAAACCCTAAAGTACCACATCCTAATCCAAATTTTCTCCCTCCGTTATAGTCATTTCCACCACTAGAACCTTAACCTGAACCAAATCCAGCACCATAGCCAGAACTAGATCTGGAGCCACTATCGTAACCACTTCCTGAACCAAATCCAAAGTCACTACTGTAACCACTTCCTGAACCAGATCCGAAGCCGCTATCGTAACCACTTCCCAAACCAGTTTTTGAGCCGCTGTCGTAACCACTTCCTGAACAAGATCTGAAGCCGCTGCTTTATTATATATAAAAATAATAATTTTTTTTATATATGTAAAAATTTTATTTATATTTTATCATTTTTTTTTATTTTTTTATTTTAAACTTTTATATATAAATATAAAAGTTTAATTTTATTTGAATTTTGAATCCCTACATAAAACTTAAAGGCTTAAATTATAACAAGACAAGCCAAGTGAACACAAGCAGATTACAAAAGAAATATCCAAACCAAAATTTAAGTTTACCAAAACAAGTGAAAGCATTTATACACTCCACAATGACTTCAATCAACAATAAAAACCAAACTTCTCCCAAAAGACAAGGAGATCCTATGAACCGAGGAGGTTCAAACTCTGCCAGGTGAGCTTACGACTATGAATCTATCAGATATAATCTCTCAAAGACAATCGAAGACCTCAAAACAATCCCAAAATTGAAAATAAAAAAGGTGGGTCCCCAAGCTTTGGGGCTAGTTGTGGAGCAGCCATACCAAGTTGCAGGTTTACCAACTTACTCTCAGAATCTTCGCAATACAAGGTTTGTCTATCCTTAAGGTGTAATTGCCAACCTAGTATTCCAACATGCAATCCATAGTTTTCTATATTTGATTAGTAACATCAAATATCATTTCCAAAAATTGTACAATAGCTTGTAAACATCCAAGTACAACAATAAAAATACATAAATCTAATTCTCCAGTGTCACAATAGGTTGTAGGTTCATCAGTAGTGCAATTCCATTATAATCTTCTCTATTTACCACACCATCCTAGCCATACTTGCACAAAATGTATAATCCAGATTCACCATCAACATGCACAATGGAATTCATAGGAACACACAAGCCATAATGTTGCACTCACATTAATATTGCTTTGTAAAAGATGTACAATTACACAGAAGTGAGCAACATCCATCAATAATCAAATATTATTCCATTATTATGAACATAGCAATGAACAACATTCAATATCTATCTTGAAAAACTATGAAAAAATATTTTTAAGTATGAACAATGATAAAAAAATGAATGGGGGATCTTTATAATGCTTACCTAAGACATTCTAAAGCAGTTCTTGAGACAACCAATTATTCACAACTACCAACATATAAGATAACTAACTTGCATTAAGGTTTTTCTAAGTCCAATTTGCTTATTATCAAATTAACCCAAATGCACATTCATTTAATTTTATTTCACACCTAATTGAACATTAATGAAATCATACAATTACACCCAATTGTATGTTTACAACCCTTCCTTGCACAATTAGGCAAACCCTACCTTGTACATTTTAATCAAAATTATACTTTTAAAAAAATTGATAGAATTATGCAAATCTAAATTTATTTCTTCTTCTGGGAGGTGGATTTAATACCTACATTAAAATCCCAAATACAAAGGAATTTCCTAGATGAACCATTAGTTGGGCTTGCAAAAAAATGAGTTACTTTCCAAATACTTCTTCTAACAACTTCTATATCTTGACCATCCAACTTGGTTTTTTACAAGAAAAAAATATTAGGTAATTTGTTTTACACAGGGAAGCAACCACTTGTTGTTTAGAAATATCATTTAGGCCCCTAAAATTCCAAGAGATTCGCTTCATTTATGGGATTTGGAATTAGATTTAATTTCCCCAGACACCTCATTATTACTCTGGTAGTAATATTCTAGATTTAGCTATCTTACTCCTACACCATTCCCTTCTTCAAGTTTAAGCATATCTTAAAATCCATTTACGATCTTAGAATTTATTTCCCTCCTCCTCACAAACTTGTTAAGGGGATTTTCTAACTTTCTCTCAATACCTACATCCACATTCTCCTTCCTTTGGCTTTGGATTTTAAGACCTAAAGAATATTTCTCCATATAGGTCTTTGAGGAGTTAATTAGAGACCCTACCTTAGGGTTTACCGATTGAATCATAGGCTCCTCAAGAGTAGAACCAATACAAATCCCATCAAAGGAATTATGAAGAAGAGCCTTAGAAAAAATGGTTTTATAAATGATATCCGATTGACATATCTCAGTAACACCAAACTCTAAGGCTACATTCTTCTCCTTAGACATCTTCTCAATCATCACCAAGTTGGTTAGGCTCAATTTCGAGGGTTGTGAAATCTCCTTCGCCAGAGCCTTCAACTTCTAAATCTCTTCCATATGAGGTTAAGCTTCTCCTTCCCCCACATTTGAGTAATTACTACCCAAATCCTTTGAGGGGACTCGATCTGAGTTCTCCTTCTAGATCCATTTATTTCTTGTAGATCTCTTTTCCTTCTTCGCTTGTGCCTTGAGGGGACATTGGTTCACCTAGTGACCTAATTTTCCATAGCTAAAGCACTGAGGTAACCTATTTTTATAAATAATAGGTTATTCCCAAGTACCTATAAATGAGATAAGCTTGATAGAAGAGGAAATATTCACCTTTCGATCTTCTATAACACACATTCTTGCATACACCATTCATGATTTAGCTCTAGTTACTGGATCGATAAGAAGGGGATCCTCTATAGCCTTGGCCACACATCTCAATATATATTCATGCCAAATATAGTAAGGAATGGTAAGGAGACAAACCTATAAAGGCATATCATTAACCCTTTGCATATGAGGATTAGATTCCACAAAAATAGACGTATTTTTTTGTAAAACCAGGGACCTCCCCTAGGATACAATTTGTATCTTCCATGTAGTTTAATATGATATAAAAAAAGGCTTTAGGGGTCACTACAATTTCCATGGAGCCCAAAGGTTTCCACTTTGCTAGCACCCATATTCAAATTGATTCTAGGTCTAGCATCATCCTTTAGAAATTTCCCATAAGGTTGCAACCATTGTCACCTATGGTGAACTTAATCAGTTCACTCAGGATGCTAATGACATTATGCATAGGGAATATATTACAAATAGGTTTTGAGAAGGTCATCCTCACACCTTTAGAAATCACCATAGCATATAAAATATTGAGGATTAAGTTTTTAGGGGAAAATTACGGGCCGTGAGAATGGGACCCATCCTCTAGCTTATCATTTAATGTCACATGGTTTCTTGAAGGACATGTGAAGCCAATATCAAGACCTCCTATAGACATACCATCTAGCCAACCTAGAACTACCACATTCACATCCAAGCCAGTTTCCACCTCTCTTTCTTGACAACTCCCATCATCCTTACACAAACCCATGGAAATCAGATTCAAAGTCTACCACTCCCACCCTTTTCCACTCTAATCACTAGAATTCAAATTCTAGCTCTCACTCCTCCATATTAGTCCTAGGGTGACATGCATATTAATGGGTTTATTATTATATTTTCCATTATATTTATCTAGTAATTTATCTAATAGACATCCTCAATTTGTAGAGGAAATGAAGGTAAAGGAAAAGTGATAATAAATTTAACATTATGTTTTGGT
The DNA here is from genome assembly GCA_028583015.1 of Wollemia nobilis. Taxonomy (NCBI): domain Eukaryota; kingdom Viridiplantae; phylum Streptophyta; class Pinopsida; order Araucariales; family Araucariaceae; genus Wollemia; species Wollemia nobilis. The sequence continues at coordinate 2,662,116 of JAQPPZ010001808.1, forward strand.
CTTTAGAACAATTTATCTCTTTGAAACTCATAAAAAATAAATTATGAATAATTTTTTACTAATAAATTAGATTTATTAAAATTTATAAAAGTTAATGTTTTTAACCATAAGAATTTGATTTATATCATTGACACACAAACTATAATTTATGCTATCGATTAATTTTTTTTAAATTGTAATATGACCAATGAATTAGTAAATTTATTATTCAAACTATCCATAGTAGAAGGGAAGTAAGAAAATCAAAGTTACTATTTCTTTACTTGACCTTTTCACCCATTGACTTGGCATTCCAAATTTTATCCCTCTTCCACTAATTGGAGTCCATTTGTATGGATCCCATCTAGTCGTATTCATATTTTATCTTTCTCTTTGAGAGTTCCATGGCTTGCCAATCAACCACTCTATTTTCTTCTCTATACACATATATCACCTAAAATTATTCTAGTGAATTCAAAGATATTAGTGTATATGTTACTATGTCTGCTACTCTTCAACTCATCATCATCCTTTTATTGAGGTAATTGACAATATTCACTGAGTCTCCCTCAATTATTAATCATATAATATTTTATCTAGTTACTAATATTTTTTACCTATAATTATATATTTGTTTGACATCCACATGCAATTGTTAAGTGGGTATAACATTGATAGACTAACAATATTTAAATGTTTACAATTGGTTGAAACTAAATAAATATATTTTATAATTTGATGAAAGTTTTATGGAAATAATAATTCTCAAACTTCTCATCAACGTCACCATAAATATTATAATAATTGTGAGGGACAAGCAAGTAAAGACATATTATTCATTCTAATGGGTATCAACAATAAACCAAAAACCCATTTGACTACTTAAATAAAATTAATCATAAAGTAGATAAAGTCAAGGAACCCCAAAATAAAGGATAACCCTACCATACCTCTTTAAAAAAATTATGATTTAGTTGAATTTATAAACTTATTTATGTTTTTAATTTATATTTTATATGTAAAATAAAGTACTTGGAAGTGATATATAAAAAAGAAGATGAAGTTTGAAGAATGAACATTTTTAAATTATTTATTCTCCATGAAGGAGGAATTGTATTGATGAAACAAGAGCTATTAGTCAAACCTTCCAAGAAATAAATTTTCAGCACATCTTCAGAGAAAGTAACAAGGCAACTGATAAAATGGCAAATATTGGTGTCTATTCCATTAGTTTTATGACATGGACCAATAGTATTTCGCAGGAGTTGGAGGCAGTCGTGGAGCAAGACACTTTGTATTTAAGCGAGAACAATATTGATGTGGAGAAAGTCAATTTTCCTTCAAATAGGACAAATGTTCATTGACTATGCTCCTATTTTCATTATTTCCCATGCAACCTTGGTTCATGGGTTAACTATTTTTCTTGGGTTTGACAACCTTATTTCCCGATCCACCACCTTTCAAGGCTTTCCTTTTTATGGATTGTCTTCATTCATTATTGTCATTGTCCTTCCTTTCCATGCTAGCTTCCACGTGTTCGTAATTCACTTCCCCCTTCCATTCGTGGCTATTTTATCCATTTTCCTTAGCGGCGCTTCGTCTCCCATTTACATTATTATTTTCCTTCAACCTCCCCCATTATCTGTCCACATTGGCCCCTTCCCATGTGTCTTGACCCTGTGTTTCTTTTCCCAGTTTGATTTTCCAATATTTGAAGCTTTTGGTTTGAATTCTCACATGCTTCAATTTCATTATTTTGCATGATTTTTCTGTCATGACCTCCTTGGATCGTGTATATTTTCCCATCCCTGACTCACTCGGCGCCCTCATCAAGAAGTCGGTGGGATTGTCTCCATTCCTGAGCTCTTGGATATTTTTTCTATTCCTACCTTGTTCCTTTTCATTTCTACACCTGTTTTATCTAAGCTCATACTCACAATTTCCCTCTTGTTACAACCATGAGCTTCATTGAACCGTCTTCTATTGACATGGATTCAATTATCGAAGCCATCCTTTCTGGCAAGAGCTTCCTCCATTTTTTCCACAGATTTAAGGGGGAAAATCTTGAGATCACTATTGTGTTCCTTGGAACCTGGAATAATGGTAGAGTGACCATTCCTAATAGGATGTATGATGTTGATATCATGATTTTGATCGAGCTCAAAAGACAACAACCCCAGGGAAGATCAATTCACAGAGAGAAACATAATTGGGATGCAGAGCTTAAAGACATGAATGAAAAGTGACTATGTAGAAAATCTTGAATTAGAGTTTACCGTGAGGAGCTCCCCTTTCCTTGGTATAGTGTATTAAAGCCTATCATTGAGTTTGTCAATGTTGAGGACCCTGATAAGGCTCTTTGCAACTTTCATTTTGCCTTTTTCAACCATTTCAAGGAAGTGAATCTTGTCGACATTCCTCAATTTTTCTTTAACTCAAACAGTTATACCATTGACCATAGCTGGAAGAAGAATAGCTTTGAGCTACCTACACACCAAGGCATGTTTAATTTTTTGTTTAATCATTGGCTCATCCACTATTCACAAGGTGTTATCCTGTCCCTTGATCATAAGAATAAGTCCAGTCCCATTAAGCCTAGCTCATCTCAAACCACTCCTCAATCCCCGGGTACCCTTGTGTTGTCTGCTAAAAAAATTAAAGGTGATTGAAAATATCTGTAAGCTGAGGAAAAGACCCAAAAGTGAGCCCCATGAGCCTAAGCTAAAAAGTAATCGCTCCTCTATCCGTTTGAATAATTTGACTCAAAAGAAGGAATCACTGGTCATTTAGTCAAACGATGATGAGAAGGATGACTAGTGCATGCAGTAGCTCATCATTAACTTTATTTCTAACAGTATGTCTCAATTGAATGATCTACGCAATACCATAAATTTGTTTTTCTTTAGGAAGGATTTTTTCGAGGACTCTATTAAAACTTTTATTAAAATCCCTACTCAAGTTCCAGTTAAGGATGTCATGGCTGTTGTAGCTCCTACAGATGATCACAGAGAGGAAAAGGATGTCGACATGGAGACACTGAATGACGAACTTCAAGAGGCTGGAGTAGAACCAGATGTTGAAGTCTAGGATGTTTAAGAGTATCCTTCTACGTATTTTTGAATGATGCTTCATTTCTGTTGTATGAAGCGTCCTTTTTGCCTTTCTTCTTCTCTAAGGTCATCCTTTGTCTGTGCTTTGATGTTTTTATTGTTTGGCTAGTTTCCATGGATAGCCTATGGTGTTTTTTAGTTCTGAAGGGCTGTGCCCTGTGTTGTCCTTGCTAAAACCTGTAATCAATATAAATTTTTTCATTGATAAAAAAACATTTTAAAATTATTCTATGACAAATTGTTAAGAAGGTTACAATTTTCAAATAATAATAAATAATATTTTTAATATACTTTAATAAACATAGTATTGTTGCTTTCCTATGATATGAAGTGTCTAAAAAATGACTAAAGGATCTCTAATTTAAAAAGTATTTCTAATAATAAATAATGATAATAAATAATCATAAATAAATAATAATAAATAATAAAATTTAACTAAAGGTTACAATTTTCAAATAATAATAAATAATATTTTTAATATACATTAATAAACATAGTATTTTTGCTTTCCTATGATATGAAGTGTCTATAAAATAACTAAAGGATATCTAATTTAAAAAGTATTTTTAATTTGAGGGCCTGAGCCTCACCATGGCAGAGAGGGCCTGAGAGGGCCTGAGCCTCACCATGGTAGAGAGGGGTTGAGCCCCACTATGGTAGAGAGAGAGCCTGAGCCTCACCTTTGTATAGAGGGCATGAGCCTCACCATGGAAGATAGGGCTTGTGAGGGCTTCCTCTACAAGGGTTTCACTCTTGCTTCGGCTTTAGCACTTTAAAACCCTTTGAGTGAGAGGCTTTCTTTCTCCCATTCTGGATCTAGTTGCTAGTCATGCTTAGTTTCTCTATTGTGGTTTGTGACTAGGGTGTTTTACTTACTAGGGTTATTCTTGGTATGTTATGGTCTCTTATGGATTTGTTATTATCACTCTTATCCAGGGTAGAGGGTTATTATCTTGGCCCATTATAACACAATGGAAAATTTTGGTTGTTGACCCCTTGGTTGAATCTCTCTTTTGTTGGTGGGTGTGTTGGGTGGTTGTGTTTCTTGGGTTATTTTCTAGCTTCAGGTTCTTGGTTGGATTATGCAGTATTTCATCTGGGTTTGGTAGTTTCACGTTTTTTTTTGGATTTCCAAGAGAGGAAAGGGCCATATACTAACCCAAACCCATTGGGGTGAGCTTGGTATGGTGTTTGGCTACAAAAATTTGACGATGTTCCCTTGGTTGGCTTCGGCTCCAATGGCTTGGTTGCTCTGGTTGAATGGTGCTTGGATGGCTCTGTTGATAGGGTTCTCTACTAGTAGTGAGTATGTGGCTATTTTTTATCACTTTATTTTGGGTTTGGTAATTTATTGTTGTATCTGGCTATTCTAGGGAGACAGGACCAAATATCAATCCAAACCAATTGGGGTGAAAGTGGTTTGTTATGCTGCGGTGCTTTTTAGCTTTTGGTCCCATGTCTCTAGTGAGTTTCCTAGCTTTGGTGATTTGTAGAGATCTATTTTTCTAGTTCCAATAGTGGTGGTGTATTTGATCATAGGGTTCTAAGGCTTATTTTTTCAATATCTTACCCTTCTCCCTCTTAGGTATGATGCAGAATATTGCTATCTCATTTCTCTTGTACTTGAGAGTGGTTGTTCTTGTTTTATGATTCTTGCTTTGGTTTAGGCAGCTCATAGTTGTTTATTTTCTCGTTCGAACCATTCCATGTGTAAGCATCAGATCTAGTTTACTGTTCATTGGAATATTCCTCTCGCTCGCATGGGTTCTTAAAATTCAATTTTAATTTTGAGTGAGATGTTTTAGTTTTCTCCTGTTAGATAGGTGTGGTGTTGTTCCCCATTTGGAGTGTTCAGTTCATATCCTCTAGGACTTTATTGTTGTACCCGTTTGGAGTGTTCAGTTCATATCCTCTAGGAATTAATTGTTGTACTTTATATAGGATGGTTGGTGTTGGTTTTTTCAACCTTTGCTCCTCGTTGGTGGGTTACTCTTTTGGGTGTAAACTGTATTTCTCCTTTTGGAGCTTGTTGTTGGATAATAATTTTGAAGTTTGTTGTAATGGTTGTGGGATCCTCTCAAAACCTTTATCTCGGGATATGAATCTCTTTCAAAACACTCAGGTTTGAGGATACTTAAAATCCCTTCTTTACCTATTAAAAAATATATATTTTTTTAACTCAATTTATAAAAAAATGTATACAATATTTTTTTAAAGTTTCATATAATTCATGAAGATATGCATCATTGTTGCAAGATGTTGTTAACCTTTAGAAATAGGTGTTATTAAGGTCATCTACTAGTATAAAGTTCATGACACCATATAAATTGATTTTATGTGGTTTGAAAAAATCTCTTCAGTATAATATAAATTTATATGTATAAAATAAATACTTATATATTTTTTATTGGATTGAAAGTGACTCATTTTTATTACATCATTTTTTTTTCGGTTATATATGAGAGTTGGTCACAACCACACTATTTTTAGTAACTGACAAGCCCAAGGTTCAAACCCGATGCAGGAGCATCCAGTAGCACCTGATGCAGAAGCATCCAGTGGCAGGAGGGCCACTTTTGAAAAATTGGCTAAGGAAGGTTGTCGCGATTTCGTGACATGTCGCAAAATCGTGACCAAAAGAGGGGAGAGATGAGAAGGAGGAAAATTGTCGTGATATCGTGACAGAAAAAGTGTCGCAATATCGTGACACAAATTAGAGAGAGAAGCAACGGATGGAAGATGTTGCGATATCATGACATGTCACATTATCATGACCCGCAGATGAAAGAGTCGGTGAGAATGAAAATTGTCACGATATCACGACAGAAAAAGTGTCACGATATCACGACACCGAAAGGAGAGAGATGGCGCAGATGAGGAGATGTCACGATTTCATGACATGTCGCAGTTTCATGACCAGAAGGCAAGTGAAGAAGCCAGCGGAGGAAGATGTCACGATTTCGTGACATGTCGTAATTTTGTGACCTACAAAGGAGAGAGAAGGCATGGAAGAGAGGATGTCGTGATTTTGTGACATGTCACAGTTTTGTGACCCACAGAGGAGACAGAAGGCATGGAAGAGAAGATGTCATGATTTCGTGACATGTCGCAGTTTCGTGACCCGCTAAGGAGAGAGAAAGCACAAAAGAGAGGATGTCACAATTTCGTGACATGTCGTAGTTTCATGACACGCTGAGGAGAGAAGGCATGGAAGAGAGGATGTCATGATTTCGTGACATGTCACAGTTTTGCGACCTACAGAGGAGAGAGATGGCGTAGATGAGGAGATGTCACGATTTCGTGACATGTCGCAGTTTCGCGACCCATAGAGGAGAGAGAAGGTGCAGTGGAGAAGATGTCACGATTTTGCGACATGTCGCATTTTTGCGACCAAAAGACGATGAAGCAGTCGAAGGAGAAAGATGTCACGATTTCGTGACATGTCACATTTTTGCGACCAGAAGGCAAAGAAGAAGCCAAGGGAGGAAGATGTCACGATTTCGTGACATGTCGCATTTTCACGACCAGAAAGCGAAGGAGGAGCCAAAGGAGGAAAATGTCACGATTTCGTGACATGTCGCATTTTCGTGACCAAGAGGCGAGCGAAGGAGCCAGAAGAGAAGATGTCATGATTTCGTGACATGTCACATTTTCACGACCAGAAAGAGGAGGAGCTAGAGGAGGAAAATGTCACGATTTCGTGACATGTCGCATTTTCACGACCAAGAGGTGAGCGAAGGAGCCGGAGGAGAAGATGTCATGATTTTGTGACATGTCGCATTTTCGCGACTTGAAGAAGTGAGAGGAAGCAGAGAGGAAAAGATGTCGTGATATTGTGACATGTCGTATTTTCATGACGCAATGATAGAGAAGGGGCCAGAGACCGAAAGGTGTCACGATATCATGACCTGTCATATTTTTGTGCCCGAAGGGAAAGCTAAAGAAGAAGAGTCGGTAAGGCAAACGTTTCGAATACCAGGACAACGAAGCGGCATGGGAAAATGAAACAAACAGTCATGGCAGAAATGAATTGAAGGACCACCAGATGGAAGATGAAGAGTCACACGAAAGTTATAAAAGGGCAAGCCGAGGCATGCACAAGGGGTTGGAGAACGATGAGAGGCAGGGTTGCAGATGCGATAACCAGAGGGCCGTTCTGGCCCTGCTGCGTTGTTCTTCCTTCCAAAAAAGCTTGAGTTCCTAGGTAGTGCAGACAGATTCGCCGAACGTGAGGCAGTTTGCACCAGGAACAGAGTAAGCTTGGATCCATAGGCATGTAGCAGATTCACCGAACGTGAGGCAGTTGCACCAGGGTCCATGGAGTGAGAAAGCTGTGAAAGCCGAAGAGCTGCAGATTGAAGGCCGAGAGCCATTGCGTGACTGCCAGTTGAAATCTATGCAGATTGAGAGGGATGGAGAGCTAGAAATTGCATAGTGAATGTAAAGCCTGCGGGCTGTTGCTGTAAACTGTAATTTAAAATGAAAGTATAGAATGAAAGATTGAAAATTGATGATTGCAATTTTTGGCCCCCCATCAAGTGGTATCAGAGCTAGAATATTTTGAGCATGTAAGCAGAGCGCCGAATGTGAGGCAGCTTGCACCAGGATCTGTGGAAAAGTGGTGAGAAGACAGAGGGTTGATTAATGAGAGTTCGAGTCCCTGTGTAGAAGAAGGTGACAGAACAGTATAGAAGTGAAGGTCACTTCTCCATCAACCCCGGGTGTCTGATGTAGGAGCATCCAATAGCACCTGATGCAGAAGCATCCAGTGGTAGGAAGGCCACTTTTGAAAAATTGGTTAAGGAAGGAAGTTGTTGCGATTTCGCAACATGTTGCAAAATCACGACCAAAAGAGGAGAGAGATGAGGAGGAAAACTGTCACGATATCACAACAGAAAAAGTGTCGCGATATCACGACACAAAGTAGAGAGAGAAGCAACGGATGGAAGATGTCGCGATATCATGACATGTCGCGTTATCGCGACCCGCAGATGAAAGAGTCGACAAGAATGAAAACTGTCGCGATATCGTGATAGAAAAAGTGTCACGATATCGCAACACCGAAAGGAGAGAGATGGCACAGATGAGGAGATGTCACGATTTCATGACATGTCATAGTTTCACGACCAAAAGGCAAGTGAAGAAGCCAACGGAGGAAGATGTCATGATTTTGTGACATGTCGCAGTTTCGTGACCCATAGAGGAGAGAGAAGGCACGAAGGAGAGGATGTCACGATTTCGTGACATGTCGTAGTTTCACGACCCACAGAGGAGAGAGAAGGCATGGAAGAGAGGATGTCACGATTTTGTGACATGTCACAGTTTCATGACCCATTGAGGAGAGAGAAAGCACGGAAGAGAGGATGTCACGATTTTGTGACATGACATAGTTTTGCGACACGCTGAGGAGAGAGAAGGCACGAAAGAGAGGATGTCACGATTTTGTGACATGTCACAGTTTCGTGACCCATAGAGGAGAGAGATGGCGTAGACGAGGAGATATCACGATTTCACAACATGTCGCAGTTTCGCGACCCATAGAGGAGAGAGAAGGCACAGTGGAGAAGATGTCACGATTTCGTGACATGTCACATTTTCGTGACCAGAAGACGATGAAGCAGCAGAAGGAGAAAGATGTCACGATTTCGCCACATGTCACATTTTCGCAACCAGAAGGCAAAGAAGAAGCCAAGGGAGGAAGATGTCACGATTTCGCGACATGTTGCATTTTCACAACCAAAAAGCGAAGGAGGAGCCAGAGGAGGAAAATGTCACGATTTCGCGACATGTCACATTTTTACGACCAAGAGGCGAGCGAAGGAGCCGAAAGAGAAGATGTCACAATTTTGCGACATGTCACATTTTCACGACCAGGAAGCGAAGGAGGAGCCAGAGAAGGAAAATGTCACGATTTCGTGACATGTCACATTTTCACAACCAAGAGGCGAGCGAAGGATCCAGAGGAGAAGATGTTGCGATTTCACGACATGTCGCATTTTTGTGACCCGAAGAAGCGAGAGGAAGCAGAGAGGAAAAGATGTCACGATATCGTGACATGTCATATTTTCATGACACAAGGACAGAGAAGGGGCCAGAGACCAAAAAGTGTCGTGATATCGTGACCTGTCATATTTTTGTGCCCGAAGGGAAAGCCAAAGATGAAGAGTCGGTAAGGCAGACGTTTCAAATACCAGGACAACGAAGTGGCATGGGAAAATGAAATGAACAGTCATGGCAAAAATGAATCGAAGGACCACCAGATGGAAGATGAAGAGTCACGCAAAAGTTATAAAAGGGCAAGCCAAAGCATGCACAAGGGGTTGGAGAACGATGAGAGGCAGGGTTGCAGATGTGATAACTAGAGGGCCGTTCTGGCCCTGCTGCGTTGTTCTTCCTTCCAGAAAAGCTTGAGTTCCTGGGTAGTGCAGATAGATTCGTCGAACGTGAGGTAGTTTGCACCAGGGACAGAGTAAGCTTGGATCCGTAGGAGTGTAGCAGATTCGCTGAACGTGAGGTAGTTGCACCAGGGTCCGTAGAGTGAGAAAGCTGAAGAGCTATAGATTGAAGATCGAGAGCCATTGCGTGACTGCCAGTTGAAATCTGTGCAGATTGATAGGGATGGAGAGCTGGAAATTGCATAGTGAATGTAAAGCCTGTGGGCTGTTGCTGTAAACTGTAATTTAAAATGAAAGTATAGAATGAAATATTGAAAATTGATGATTGCAATTTCTGGCCCCCCATCAAAATCACATGGTCTACTTTCCACAAAACCTATTCCGCTTTGTTATTGTTGACCTGATATGAAGGGGACTATTAATCACTCAAGATTCGTACCGTCATCATCGGTTTGATAAAAACTCAAAGGATTCAGATCAAAATACTACCTTTGCAAATAGGCTGCCCCCAAGGTTTGAACCTAGGTTTCTTCTTGGTAAGTACCTGGTCAAACAAACACTTACTAATCCACCTAGCCCTTGGGTACTTAAAAGGGCTTATGATAACTAGTGTGATTTGAATCACAGTTGAATGGACCCATGGTATGGATGACAGACCTCAACTGGTAGCCTCACACCAACTCGACTACATTATAATAGCTTAAATATTATTCATGTGCGATTTGGTAATGTTTGAACCTCAATCTTCTCCTTAAATGTTCAAGAATCTAAATATTATTTATTATTTTTTCAATTGGTTATATGAGATTGAATCACTCCCACCCATATCACATCATCACCACATAGTGGTATTACAACAACTTGAAATTATCCATGTATCACTAAGCAATATTTGAACTTAGGTTTTCTCCTTGAATATCAATTGATTTTTTAAAATTAAGGTAAATCAGAGTTTTTGAGAGACATTTAAATATTATCCATGTATCACTCAACAAGATTTGAACCTAAATCTCCTCTTTGAATGTCAAGGAATCTAAACAAACTAATACCATTTAATTTTTAGATTTGAACCTAAGTCTCAAATCTTTGAATGTCAAGGAATCTAAGCAAGCTAATGTCGTATTTTTTAAGGTAAAGCATGGTTTTTGAAAAGGGTATGGTTCCTTGTAGGGTCTTTGAACTTAGTTTTTTTTTTTTTTTTTTAAAGGTAAATCATGGTTTTTGAAAGAGGTCCTGTCCCTTATAACAGATTTTGAACTTAGATTTTTTAGATAAGAACCCAAAGACATACCACTATAAGATTCCTCATGACACAATTAATAATATTTAATTAAAATAGATACGTATGATATATAACAATTTGATATGGATTAATTCATTCAAATAAAGTTATGGACAAGTCTGAGAATCTTTGCCACTCACTCTCCTTGATCGCAAGCATACTTGGTTTACAACTTTTGGTCGGATTTTGAATCTTTTTGAAGAAAGTAAAAGCCATGGTCAGCAAACGATGCCCTTTCGTTCTCATTATCAACGCAAGAACCTGGCCTTTGACCTCCACAGATTTGTGGTTGGAAAATCGAACGTTGTGGAATGGAATATTCAGTGCGCACGTTTGAAGGCTAAAGACAGTCAAAAAGAGATTAAAGGATTCTTCCACGTTGGCATTCTTATCGAATTTCTAATTAATTCTGAATTATATAAGAGGCCCATCAGGGCCACCGTTCCATGTAGAAACCAAATATGGAATGCAAATTCTTATGCATGTATTATGTATCCATGAGCGCTTGGAATGGCAGTGAATATTGTCGTGTTTTTTAGATTGTGAGTTGTAAGGATTTCTCTACTCTCCATTTTACCAAAAATTAATGGCAAGACGTTGCATGAAGGTTCACAGCGCTTTATGCAACCTAGAATGACTTGCCGACGCCCTAATTTTCCTTTTTTGTGTTTCTGTTGTGTATACAGTGCAATTGCAGGGACCAATGGACGAGTTAAGCTTTGGCAAGTCGTTCTGGGCTACACATTGTGCTTTGAATCTCATGCCATGTCTCAGATGATAAACTCTTTTTCTATAGATATATGCAATTATAATTTCAGAATTCATGCTAGTATAGCTCAATCTTGTTTCAAATATATAGCCAATGCAAGCTTTCTAAAGAGCGTGTTACACGGCCATGAATACAATCTAGGATTAGAAGTAGAGGTAGCAAAGCTTATGGTAGTTGATAGAAAACAACAGTAACCTTGTGAATTGAACGGAATATTCAAAATATATGTCCGAGTGAGAGGATAAATAATTAGAAACATGTCTCCAATTACCTGTGGATGTTAGCCTTTTATTTGGGACGAAAATGCTAATTAAAAAGAACAGAAATAGATTAAAAGTGAAAGTAGATCCACGTATTTTTATCAACATCCCATCAACACTAATATTATCTTTGTTATTAAGCATCGAACTATCATTGCATTTAAAAATAAAAAAATAATGTGAAGGAGAAAAAGGATAAACATGTGAAATCTAAAATATGTGATTTTATTTGATTAAAACTCTCGAAAGGTTCCAAATTCAGATCTCTGCAATATGAAAATTACAAATAAAAAAAGTATGACTTTAATTAACCTTCCCATGCTCAATAACTATGTGAGAATGGTTAGTAAGTTAAATTGAAAGTATTGGACTTTAGTTGACTTTAGCACGTTTTATATGTCTTTGTTATAATTATTATTATGATAAACTCAAAATATAAAAGGCATATCAGCGTTGATGCTTTTTTTTAAATGTTAAACCAAATTTTATGGTTTTGTCTTTTTTAATATTTTAGATTACTTGAAATTTAATTTTCTAAGACTGATGTTTCTTTGATTTATTTTCAAGTTTTTCAACTGGTTATGTTTTTGGTTATGTTTTGAAATAGAGTATATTGGATGGATCAAAAAGTTAAAGGGTCATTTAAAAGAAATTATGATTATGAACTAAATGTGATGGATTTAGGACTTCAAGATAGGGTTACTATCAATGGTGGTATTATTTTGATCAACTTCATGGGTGGTGACGATGGTGATGAGTTTGATAGTTTGATGCTCATAGTTTGATGGTGACGATGGGTGGTGACGATGGTGATGAGTTTGGTATTATTGTGATCAACTTCATGGGTACTGACGATGGTGATGAGTTTGATAGTTTGATGCTCATATGAAAAAATATTTTTGTTATTAATGACATCTTATGGATATGATGGGGTCCATAAAGAATTCACTAACATCATTATATATTGTACTTATTAGTTGTATTAAAATACTACACTTAAAAACTGATTATATTATACTTATATATATGAATATCACATAATTTTACCTAGAAAGGAACTAAGAGAAACATATTCAAAAAAATAAAAAGAACCAAAAATCCCATGCAGGGGAAGAGAACAAACAAGAGATTATAGAGGTAAACAAAATTCCTAGACAAGGGAAGAGATCCAAGAGCAAAAATTAGAATCGGTCTTTGGTTCCATTAGGTCCAACACCATTATCCTCTATGTGTCTTCATATCCCATTGCTCCCATCCCATAAGAACCAAAATTTCCTTCGCGTAGGATATCATTGCCTACATAGAGTCAATCAAGGATCTCTACAACTTCAACAATATCCATTTAAGTGGTTTAGGGGTCAATCCCATAGCCTGGTTGCTAGGGTCCTGCAACTTTTTTGTAGCTCCTAGTCCAAGGATGAGTTTACCTTTCTTGGGAGGAATCATAACTTCTTCAGACTTAGAATCCTCAATATTTAGAGGAGCCTTCCCCATGTTGGCCAACTTGGTGACTAGGTTCTTGGACCACCTAGTTTTCTCTTCATTACCCCTTGACCCATTCGGGGAGACTTCATCACCCTAGTTGGAGACCTCAAAAAATGGGTAGTCTTAATAGCATCTAGTCTAATTGATTCAAAATCTTTAAAATTGGAAGAATTAGGGTAGTCCACAATGGGGATCGACACCCTATTGAGAGAATTCAAAATACCCTCCCCATCCAAACCTCTAGATTTAACCACATAGTCAAACAACATCTTTGTGAGACCTTGATAAATTGGGTTTGGAGCTACTCCTTTCTTAACCCTACTAATCGACCTAGCCAAGAATTAGAACAGGAATGAAAGAATGTTCATCAATATTTTATGGTTTAGATGGTTGACAAACATGAAGTGGAAACTTTACAGAATTTCCTAATTTTTTTCAAGAGTGAAATATTCCATTATGACTAAGGTCACTCTATCCCAAGGAGATTTCAATGACTTTTTTGAAACTATTGTGGATTCTAACCAACTCTTCTTCCTCACCCAAAAAAATATGAGATTATTTTGCAAGAGAATGCTTTTCTCTATTGTCCATGAACTCATCCGCTATCAAACCCATCACCTCTAAAATTAGAGGATTATTAATTTTAAATCAATGGGGGTGCAAGGGCTTTCATTCGATTATGGCATCTCCCTCGGATCTACCCATTAATGCATGATATAGATTGAATTGGCCAACCATTATTATACCATTTGTATAAATGTCATGTACTTTAATTTAATTCAACACTGACCATCAATTTGATATGTAGGAACTGTCGAAAGCATCTAAGTGAGTGATGGGTGGGAATGGTAAGATCGATGATTGGATTGGTGAACAATACCAACCCTGACCATACCATTACACCAAGAAAAAACCAAATTTTTAACCATCTCTCTATGGTGTCCAAAATAATTCAACAAACACTAGAGGATGTTACCCTTATTTAAAATATTTCTCACATCTTTGTTGATAATCAAAGAGCTTGGCTCCAAGATAAGGGTGGCCATTCTAATAGAATCTCTAATGATAACCATTTCACTCAAATATGCACCCTAGATACCCCTGACAATACCACAACTTTTAAGAGCTAACCCACCACCTTGATCCGTGGTAACACTCGAATGGATAAAAACTTGGTAAATTAGATAAAAATAGACACCTAGTTGCCTTAGATACTAGTGATCAGTCACGAGAATAATATAAGCAATTTCTAGTTTTCATGACCAATTGTGATGGTAGGACCTTCTAAAATAAACATAGTGAACAACATACTCACCACCTTCATGCTAGCTCACATAGTGGGTGTTGCACCATGGAAAACACTCCTTATTTACCTTACCAATAAATATTGAGATGTTTCTATGTTGATGAACAATGATTTTGGATATTGGGTGCCTCGAACTGAGTCGTAGGGTGATGATAACCATGACATAGTGAAGAAAAACTTTGCACATGCTTGAAGATATCCACTTTGGAGCAATAACTATATCCATGTAATACCTCCAACTCAAAATTCCCAAAGTAGATATGTGATTATATCGTTTGATAGAGCCAATGAGGTTACATCAAACTTTGTTGAAACTACACCTATCCATCCTCCTGGTGGGCTCCAAACCATAGGGTAAACCAGGATAGGTCATGCGCTTGTCCATATCCTAATGGATCTTTGGTACATGATCTTTGATAGAATTTATGTCACATGTGCTAGCATCAAAATTCCATGTCTTAAGAGTACATGTAATAGAAACCCCTACAAACCAATGAAGATCATCTTTCTCATGATTTATGAAATGATGTTTCTCATTTACATTTCTAGTGCAACAATAATGAATGTTACTGACCACTACAAGAATCCAACTTGGGAAATTCCACCTCAGACCTGAGTATTTATCCTTGGAAATAGTGAATAAATCTAGAAACAAGAGCATTTTATGAAACCAAGGTGAACAACTAGGATAGTATTTTTTGAAACCTTTTTTCGAGTGCCACCTATGTTTTTGCCACCCATACTTTTACCCCTTATGAATCATATCTAAATTACTAATGGTATAAATCATGGTCGAATTTAAATTCAAAATTTGGTGGTTCTTTGAATTCAAATTACTGTAATAGACTTCCATGGCAACAAAAGCTCAGCTACCAAAATTGATAGGGGTGATGAAGAAAGGGTTATAATTGTCTAATTTCATTATATAAATAATTTAGACCAACTGGAAAACTTTCCTACCAAATAGATACATCTTCTTGGAAAAGGCCTAGTTTGGACAAGAAATTTGTAGATCTATTTCCTTCCCTATAAGTGTGCTTAAATTGAATAGTTTCAAGAGTTTGAATCATTCTTAAAACTTTAGTTAGAAAGTTTTAAATGATCCAAGTGGGAGTTTGTATACCTTTGAGTATGTTTATATTCTATGATTACCTTCCTGTAATATAGTAACTCCAACTGAGAAACCCCTTGGAAGAGCGCTCTTGATTTCACAAAAATATTGGTTCAACAACCTAGCATTTTTTGTAAAATCTATAAAAAATTTCCCACTTGAATATCTGGTGATGCCCTTGGTACTAGTTGTTCTAGGGTTACCTTTAGAGGCTCCATAAAAATTTAACTTCACCAATACCAAAGGGGGGGTTCCCACATAGTTTTAGATCTAATAGAAGGTTCTAGATAGGTCAAGGGAGGTTGATGGACTCTGAAATTGAGGGTAGATTCTAGTTCTTTCTCTTTGTCTAATGTGGCTCTATCCAATTGATATTCTTTGTATTCTCAATAGTGGTCGTAATAGTTCATAGTGAAACAAACTCAACTATGTGCGATAGGTTTTTGAAATCCCAAGAATTTCTCTCCTTCCAAACATACCACCATAAATGAGGTAAACCCAAGTCCTAAAAGTTGTAATGGTGGGGGGATGAGAAGCGAGAACTCCACTATTCCAAAAGAACATTCATATTATTTGGAATCACCCATTCAACACATATAGACCAAATAAAGAGGTAGAATACATCTCAAGTAAAGGGATAAATGGACAAGAGGTGTTCTAGGGATTCTTCTACACTTCCACATAGATTGCATCTATTCAGAAGGAGCATCCCCCTCTTTTGGATATTATCTAGTGTAAGTAATTTACCTTGGACTATTAACTAGAATAAAATGTTTATCTTAGAGTTAGACCCTGTAACCAAATTATACTAGTTAAGAAACAAGGGTCAACATTAGCATCTAAAAGGAAGTACGCAAACCTAAATAAGAAAGATATATCAATCTCTAATATCCACACTATTTTATATAGAATATCCCTACCATGAATGACATACCATTTAAGGATATCGAATAAGGCTTTAAAAGTAATCTTCTCCTCCTGCGATAGTCTTGGGAGAGCAAAAAATTTCTAGCAATTTCAACCATTAACAGGTTTTATAAAATCACATACCTTTGGACCAAAGATATGGTTTGTAATTGGCTCTACCAGGGATAGGTTTGGGTAAGAATCTAATAAACAATTAGTGGTTGATATATCCCTCTAGAAATCAATGCTTTGATCATTTTCCAATAGCCATCTTTCTCCCTTTTGAATATTAGAGTGACTTTTAACAATGCTTGACCAGAAAGAAGAACCATGAGAAGGGGTGATATTATAGATGAAATGGATACCATTATCCAAGTATTTTTCTTTCAAGATTTGGAACTAGCTATCATTATCATTTTGAAACAACCTCCATCCTTATTTGGTGATAAGAGATTTATTATTTTCAAAATTATCAAACCTAGACCCCCATTTTATTTTTGCTACACACCTGATCCCAAGTCACTAAATGAAATTTATTCTTCTCTTTAGCTCCATACTAGAGAAAGAAATGCTAGATTTGCTCAATTTTTTGATGGATCTTTATTTGTATCCTGAAGAGAGATATGAAGTACATTGAGATGCTTTGGAGGGTAACTTAACCAACATGGCTTTTCTAGCTTGGCTCAACATAGCACCTTTCCATCAGGGTTATGCATAGTGATGAATATTCACAAATTAGGTAAATATTAGGATTTACAAAATTAGAAATTGGTGAATATGAGGACCCTCAACGTCGGCCCATTCACCTAAAATTTTTAGGATCAATTTTTTCTTAGGGTTAATTCGCCACAATATATATCCAAATATAGGCATATTTGTACTCGTTGGAAAGCTCTTTTCAAGCCTGATTTAATAGTGGTGTTGTTATGAAGTTATAAGATGATTTAATAGGTAAAAATTGATACCAAAAATGATATTACATTTTAGGGCTTCAAATGCCCCAAATTTTGGTGTGAAGATGCTCGATTTGATTTGCTTAGGATTATCCATGATTCACCTTTATTTTGATTAGGATTCACCATTTTTTTACAAGTATATTTTGAGTCCAACCCCTTATGCATAACCCTCGCTTTCCATTCGATGAGATTTCTTTGAACTCTTTCTACCATTAGATCCCAAAAATATGCCTTAATACCTCCCTTAAACATAAGTATTCCCAAGTACACCGAGGGAAGGGATGCAATCTCACAACCCAAAATATCAATAATTCTCCTCTGCTTATTGATGAGGATATTGAAGATTTTTTTTGCTTTTTCTCATATTTACTTTTTGTCCTACCACTTTCTCAAAATCCAATAATATATCCTTGATAGCCTTGGGTTGCATAACTGATGCAAAAAAGGAGAGTAGGGTGTCATTAGCAAATTGGTGGTAAGAAACTGGGTCGAAGGCAAACACATATTTAATCCCTTCTATGGTAGGATCAACTTTGAGAGCTCTACCTAGTGAATTAGCTAGCAGTATGAATAGGTACAAGGTTAGAGGATCATCCTAATGAATTCCCCTATAGCTTTGGAAGTAACCAGTTAAATATCCATTGATAATGATAAAGAACATTACAAAATAAATACATGCCCTAATCAAATTCAAATAGTTTTTTTTTAACCCAAATTTTCCTAGGACCTTAATGAAAAAAGCCCAAGAAACTTTGTCATATGCCTTGTTCATATCATGGTTTAGGAGGGTCCCTAGTATTACACTCTTGTCAACTAAGTGAATTATCTCATGCATTACAATGATCCTATTAAGAATTTGTCTCCCCACCACAAAACCCCTCTAATATTGATCAATAATTTCTAGAATAAAAACTTTAAGTTTCTTGGCCATTGGTTTTATAAGGATTTTAAAAATAGTATTATAGAGGCTAACGGGCCTAAAATCATTGAATTCTTTGGAACCAATGGATTTGGGGATAAGGACTAAGAAGGTTGAGTTTACATCAAGCAGAATGAAATTTTATCTCTAGATTTATCTCAACACCACACAAATATCTTCTCCAATAATGTGCTAGAAATTTTGAAAAAAATATAGGAGGAAAGTCATTTGGGCTCAAATATTTAAGGCCACCCATGTAGAAAACCACATTTTTGACATAATCATATCTAAAAGGGCTATAAAGAGCCTCATTCCTATCTTTTGATATTAAATAAAATATTGAGAAGGAGCCTATCTTCAACTTGCAGGTCTCTACCATCTCTCAAGCAGAGGAGATACTTAAAGTACTCAATTGCTTCTTCTCTGATTTTCTTTATTCCACTATGATGGCTCTATTGATTTAATGATTTTCTAGTTTTGTTATTACCTTTATGTCTTAAGTTAGAGGTATGGTAGAATTTCATATTTCTATATCCCTCCCTAGTCCAAAGACTTCTTGATTTTTTTTGCCACATAATCTCTTCTTCAGCAAGGATATTGTGCAATCAACTAACAGTTTCCTTTCTCTAAGACTCATCTCCCTAACCAACCCACTAGTTTTTAGAGAAGATTCAAGATTCTTTAATTTCTTGCATAATTAGTTTTTCCTTAGGTTCATATTCCCAAAAAAATATTTATTTCATACCTTGAGATTAGCTTTGACGAATCTCAACTTGGAGGCCACTTGAGATATGTGAGGGACTAAAAACCTACATGATCACCACTCCTTGGTTTTGGCTTCTAATTTTGGATGTTGCAACCAACACCTTCTCAAGCATGAGCTAATCATGATTAGAGGCCACTTTGAGGAGATAACAAAGAGTCACATATCCAAATAAAGGGAGTATTTCCTTGGAAACTATGACTCTATATAGCCTTATCTAAATATTTTGATTGCCTAAATTCCTATTATTCAAATTGAGTTTGGTACCCTTCAAGTATTTATCCATCAATTCTTGATTATTGATAAATTAGGTAAAATACTCCATGGTTATGGAAATAAAGTTACTACCTCCATTATTTTTAGAAGGATAGATAGGATTATTAAAATCCCCTACCAGCATCCAATATTTACCTTTAAAATATTCTCTCATTAAACTTAGAGAATCCCAAAGGATGGATCTATTAGAGCTAGAATTAGGGGCATAGATATTGGATGTAATCCATTTGTATCCAGTTTCTTTGCAATGAAATAGAATATTTATAACACTATAAAATATAAGGAGGTTTGAGCCATTTATATTCTTGCGGTCCCACATGCAAATTAGCCCCCCGAAAGCACCGTTGGTAGAATCTGCGATAAAACTATCCTCCTTCCATACTATTCCTTTAACTGCCTCTGCACTATTATTATCCATCTTAGTATCCTGAATAATAATAATATCCAACCTAAATTCTTTCCTAATAGAAGATAAATATCACTACTTGGAAGTCCCATTGAGGCCTCTAGTGTTCCTTGAAAGTAGCTTCATTTACAAGCATTGGAACATTTTCTCCAATTTGGAGATTGGGGGAAGCAACAATATGTATCCAAATTTAGTTGTTTACCTTTGAAATACTTTTCCTTCTTAAAATTTAGCCGTTTTTGGAGTTCATAATCAACTTCTAATTTTACCTATCAAATCCTCAAGGGTTTTTTAGAAGGCTTTCCTACTTTACGATTTACCTCGATGTCAACTTAACATTTTTGGAGGCTTCTTATTTTAGATCTAGAATTTTATACCCTGGGAGGACCCTCACTAGGGCACAAGGATCCATTCTCGTCAACTTGCACATATAGTTTAGAAGGCTTATAAGGAGAGCCAATATCTTCAATGGACATCTTGGGAGATCCTAGCTCTTCCATAACCATTTACTAGAAATTCAAACATAGAAAGGAGTTTTGAATAAACTCCTAAGGAATATGAGTTTCAATAATTAAATCTTTAACGTACAATTGAGATATTTCTCTATAGAAATTAGGACTGTTTGAGGCTTCAATAACTCTCATTCCAAGGTTACTAACATCCATCACAGAATCTGCTCTACAATCCTTTCCCCTTTGAAAAGCTAGCCGATGATCAAAGGCTTTTGATTAGAAGTCAAAGATTCAAGTTGGTCCACCTTGGTCGACACATTCCACTCTTGTACTTGAACCTTACTTGCTTTATTTTTAGTTTAGATTTTATTTTGGAGCTCTTGCCCTAGGGGATTTATAAGGGTACATACCTGAAGAGTGACCAAAATTCTTATAGGCTAAGCATTGAACATACCTATTCTCATAGATAATAGAGTAGACACAAGGTCCTTACCTAGAATTAAGTTCAATATATCAAGAAAAATTAGCCTCTAGGTCTACCATCACACACATTCTAGAAAAAATCATCTTGATCTTGGCTTTTGTTGCCAAATCAATTAGAACAAGGTCCTCAACTACCTTAGAGATACATCTCAAAATATCTTCATGCCACAGATGATAAGGTAGGTCTGAGAGTATTACCCAAAGAAGGGTCATGTTCACTTTTTTATTCTTAGGATTGAAATCCGGATCCCATTTGCATAGAAAGAGGCTCATTTTTATTCATGTTCACTTTTTTATTCTTACCCAGAGAAGGGCCATGTTCACTTTTTTATTCTTAGGATTGAAATCCAGATCCCATTTGCATAGAAATGGGCTCCTTTTTCCATAGCACTAGGGTTCTCTACCCAAGATGCGCTTCAAGTTTTTTAGAGTATATTACATTATTTGGTACATGTCAATGTACCACTTTTGGCACATTACTAGAGTAGGAGTTTACTTTAGAGTAAAGTTAAGTAGTTACTTCAAGCAATGTAATAAATACATAAGTATTAGAATGTCATGATTTAAATGTGCATGTAGTCCACATGTACATGAGTCATAGGATAGAGTCAAAGGGCCAAGGAACTTATCTTCCTAAATATAGACCTTATAGTGAGTGAAATAAAAGATGGGAGAATATAGAGAGTGCATATTATAGATTGGTAGTGTGGCACAATGTAGCTCTTCAAAAATAGTTTATGGATTTTTCATATCCTCCATTATACTACATTGTACTATTTTCGTAAGCTTTCATTAATGGCATATTTATGAATTATTGTAAAATGTTCTCTTATCATTTTCTTACATATTATAGTGTCATTATCCAATGCTCAAGAGTTATTGTGTTATGTGTCATACCACCTATCAAGTCCTACATCAATGTTGCACCACCTAATAAGGATACGAAATTATTGGGTCTTAGTGCCACTTGGAACATGTGTCAAGAAGGTAGAAGTATACTTATAGCCACCCAAACAAGATTTCTTAGGGAGTGGAAGTGTATCTTTAGCAAGCATTAAGTGAGGATTGAAGAGGTGCAATCGAGAGTGTATTCAAGGTACGTATTCAAGGAGAGAGCACATAGTTACATAGAAATTCCATGAAACAAGGAGTCAAATCTTAGTGAGACTATCATAAAGTACCACCCAACCTAGATACTCAAATTCCATATGTTGGAATAGAAGAGTGCAGCATGGAGTGAAACAAAGATCAATGTCAAAGGCCATATTAATAATCTCATAACAACACTCAAATGTAAACTATAAGGTATATTTACTTTTAATTAATTGGAGATATAAGGTGCTACTTCTAAGGTTAAAATATTGTTAAAATATTGCATTGAAGAAATCAATTTGTAATATTTGTAAGATAGAAAGAAAATTGAATATAGAAGAATATATCATAGCATGAGATTAAAATCTTAGTATATTTTGTAAATAATTAAGTTGGAGATATAAGGGTTTCTACCTTTGATAATAAATATTTATTTTCAAAGTATTACTTTCTAAAATTCTAAAATTACGGAGATATAAGGAATACTACATCAAACTTTAATTAATTGGAATTTAGAAAATTGAACCTTTAAAATTTAAGGATAGAGAAGAAAAAATTTGTTTGCTTGAAAGAATTGGAATTTATTGCTTGTACTTATATCATAGTCACATTAAAAGGGATAAAATAAATCCAACAAAATAGAACATTCTAATCAAGATAATATTATAATTAATATAGTCCACATCAACAATAATTTTAGCATTCTCAAGACCAATACAATTATCCTCAATTGCAATATCAAGAAGGGAATCAAAAAGGGCACTTAGTTCACAAAATCTAGGAAATTCAAGAACTGGAAGAACCTATAGAGGAATATGAAGTTAAAGCTCTCTCAAAAAATATAGCATTTTATGAATACACTAACTACTTACTTGAACAAAATATAGACACGGAGCAGAATAAAGAGAGCAAATAAGGAGAGTACAAATTCTAGAACCAAGACGAAGATCCATATTGAAGACTAAACTCTTAAATACCCAAATAATGTAATATAGAGGGGTTTTATAGTGTATTACATTATTTGGTACATGTCAATGTACCTCCTTTGGTACATTACTAGAGTAGGAGTTTACTTTAGAATAAAGTTAAGTACTTACTTCAAGCAATGTAATAAATGCACAAGTATTAGAATGTGAAATGATGTAAATTTACATGTAGTCCACATTTACATAAGTCATAGGATGGATTCAAAGGTAGAGTAAGGGCCAAGGAACTTATATTCCTATATATTGAAATACATAAGCTTATATTAAGAAGGGGGTGAATAGTATAAGATACAACTATTTACTTTTCAATCCAAATGATAACAATAATAATATCAAAGCAGTAAATAATGCATAAATCATCACACACATGAGAGACATGATTTTAGTGTGATTCACCCAATGTGGTCCACAGAGAAAATATTTCTTATAAATTTTCTCAACAAAACTTGGTTACTAAATCCCTATTACAAAGTTTATGGACCTCTATCCAAAGGAAACACTAATCACCTGTACTCAAATTCATGGACCTCTATCTACAAGAGAACTATATCCCCAATGCTTTGTTTTGTGGACCTCTATCCACAAGAGAACTCTATCCCCTTTGCTCTGGTTGGATCCAAAGCCTGCTCTCAACTTTGATCAAATCTGTTCAAATTTGCTCAACTACCTATATTAATCTGTCTCACATCTGCTCATAAGTCTATCTCAAACCTGCTCATAAATCCTACACAAGTGTACCTCTATCCTACTCACATACCCTGCTTAGAACTTTTTACAAGCCTTCTCAAAAGCCCAGTTCAAAATAGCTCACAATACCGCTCTAATATGCTCACTATCTCTGCTCGAATATATTCTAACACATGCTCAAAATTATTCATAACACATGCTCAATACTGCTCATAATACTTGCTTCATAAAAATTGGTTTCTTCACACTTGGTCATCCACATTCAATGTCACTCAAGCCAATGCCCAAAAAGCTTCACAAATTCATTCAAACAATGAATGCACAATTTGTTCTTAAAATATCTAACACAAGTGTTTCCAATTTCACCAATCAATGATGCACAATTTATTTCACAAACCCTATCTCAAGTGTTTCAATTTCTTTCAACAAGGATGCATATTTTTTTTCACAAACCCTAGCTCAAATATTTTCAAAAATGCACATATATGATACTTATTTCTCCACCTTATGATTCAGAAATATTCACTCAACAAAACACCTTAAATAAGGAATAATGTCACCATACCTCTTAACTTGCTTTGATGATGAAGTACCCTCAAAACTTGTCTCAAAATATTTTGTCTTTATTATGCCACTTTCAAGGGTTAGTTAGCATAGCACTTTTCAATCATCCACATGATAAACCTCTCATAAAAAATATGCACAATTATATTACTCTACAACTCCTTTTAATTTCCCAAAACAAGGCTTTTTAAACAATGAATAAAGCTCTTCAAACTTTCTTTCACCATGCAGAAATACACACAATATTTAAACCACAAAACACCTTATAACTCCCACTTCCACATGAAAAAATTATTTTCTTAATATTTCATCTTTATATTTTTTTGTAAGATAATACTTTATAAAAGCACCCTTATCACTTATATTTTTCGAGCTAAAATATTTTAAAACATACCCTTATAACTCCTAGTTTGCAAATAACAATCCTTTAATACACCCTTAAAATTCCCAAATGCAAGATATTCAATTATTAGCATATCCTTATGAATCCCTATAGGTAAAATACATTTTAATTAAACCAACCTTATGACTCCCTAAGAAAAACATACCATAGGAGATTAATTAAAAAATGTGCCCTTACCAAAAATGCAGCCGCCATAAATCGACCCTATGACCTTCTCTCTGCCAGCGCCTTAGCTTTGGCTAAGCCACAGCGTGATCTAGCTGCCCACACAAAATGTAAGTCCATGATATATAATTTATTATTTCTACGCTCCTTGTCCTTTACCAAAATGCAAACAAAAATTGGAGACACCATAAATCGACCACCTAACCTCCTCTCTGCCAGTGCCTAAGTGCTTCTCACCCAACCAACTATGCTAGATTGCCATCTTGGAACAATGAAGACGTGCCCTTGTATTTGACCCTTCGCTTCTACTCCAAAAAGTGTGCACATGTTGTTTTCTTCCTCTCCCTTTTTAATTTTGTATGTACTCGATGCACTCGATGATTTTATGCACGACAACCTTAGCCCCAATGAGTTAGTCCTCAATAAATATGTAATTTTATAATTTTTAAAACATTGGTGGTGGAGATAAATTAATTTTGAATGACACCCTTTTTATTAAAACCTTAACCTAAGTTATATTATAATATTTAAAAAATATTATGATAATAAATTTTAAACTTTTGAACTTTTTATTAAATTAATTTTGAATGACGCCCTTTTTATTAAAACCTTAACCTACGTTATATTATAATATTTAAAAAATATTATAATTAAAAACTTTTGAACTTTTGTCTCCTATTTTGAAATTTAAATCTTTTGAAGGAAGGTAGGGTCTTGTCATTTTCTTGCAATATTAAAGCCTTGAAAACGTTTGCACCTTTTTCACTACCTCATGCATCCTTTGAAGATTTTACCTTGCACTTTAATATTTCAACCTTGAAGAATATTTCTACCATACCAATATCTCTTTGACATCAATGACAATACAAAATACTTAATATTTCCAACATATATAAGGTCTTATAGTGAGTGAGATGAGAAAGGAGATAATATAGAGAGTGCATAGTATAGATTGGTAGTGTGGTACAATGTAGTTCTTAAAAAAAAAATTATGGAGTGTTCATGTTCTCCATTATATTGCATTGTACTATTTTCATAATGGCATATTTTTGAGTAATTGTGTAAGTTTATTTTATCATTTTCCTACATATTATTGTGTCATCATATAGTTATCATAGCTTACTTATTTTACATATTGTGGTTGCATTTCCTTTATTATATACTCATCAAAAACCAATAGAGTCCTAGTCACAGTTAAGTTCCATGGTTTGGTTCACTGAATTAGCATGATAAGCTGATGAAGATGTTATAATATTTGTGAGAAACATATATTTAATTAGAAAATAAAAAAATACTCATAAAGGTATTTTCAGTGAGGGACCTGTTGTGGCCATTGCACAACTTACCTAAAAATTGGGGACCTACATTTTTATTTTTATTTTCGAGACTTCGGTTGTCTTTGAGCAGTCATGTTTGATAGGATCCTAGCCATGAGATCACCATGCGAACTCCGAGGTTCCTTAGTTTGTGGTGTCTTCTTGTCTTTGTTTGAAAGTATCTAGTGTGTTGGTTGGTTTTTGTTTCATGGTTTTGATTTGGTGTTGTTTTGATTAATTTTAATGTTTTGACATTAAATTAATTAAAACATTTAATTTCAATTAAATTAAAATAAATTAAATTTTTATTAAAAATAATAAAAATAAAAATATATATGTATATATAAAATTAAAAAATAAAATAAAAGCAAAGTGATAAAGTATATATATATGTGCATAGGTTAGAGCAAAGCCCTTAAAGGATTGCTTATGTCATTGAGTTTTGTTGGTTTCATTAATGTTTTTATGCGAAAAGCCTAATGTTATGTTTTGTTCTTTTGTCACAGGTGATGTTGACGCGGACCGAGAACCAACCAGCATTGGAGTTTGGTGACTACTCAAGCCGCACTTACAAGGATAAAGAATCCTACCAGATATTGACAAGTAGATGCATTTTTGGACATCTCGATGTTGATGTGGATCTAATTAGACATGCTACCAGACACTGGATAGTGTGTCAAGCGATGTAGAAGGAGGAGGAAATGGTCATAAAAGGTGCGGGGTGACAATTTAGTAGTAACTTGAATATGTTTACCCACATGCAGACAAGGGACTCGTACATGATTATGTTGAGAGAGAGTTTAATACACAGTGATGATGACAACATTATGGAAGGATTATTGTGGCAAGTGCATGGGTGTCCAATCACCAGGAGAATGCAGATACAAAACAATGCAATATTTACATGGTATGAGATGATGTGGACCCAACTGGTGCATGCATGGATCATGATATAGACTAGATTATTGTTTACTCGAGAGGCAAATTTGGATGGACAAGGGCCTACAGAGTACATGAATTCTGATTCTGAATTACTGATGTGGACACGATATCATGAAATATGGAGGATGTTTTGCATGAATTTCCATTTCAGTACATGGGTGTGGCAAATATCAGGATACACATATTAGACGTCTTCACACACTAGTAGGGAACAAAGAAGAGGATGACCATGGCAATGATGTGATGACACTGACAGATTAGAGCCAACGTGGGAGCAACATGGCATCCATATGGATGCACAATGACATAGAATGTGGTGATAATCATATGTGACACGTAGGTTGGATAAAGATAAATTGTGATAGTGACCAGGAGTGTTGGTCGATGGTTGTAGTTTACCCATAGATAGATCACAAATTCTCGAGTGTTTTAGCAGCGAAGGGGTTAAATTTTAGGTGCAGAGAAAATAGCAGGAGTGGAACCAATGCAAGAGGTGATAGTGGATGTGCAGAAATAAGGATGTAGAGTAGAAGATGTTAGTAGTGGACTTTACATAACAAAGGACCCAGATAGACATTGGAAGGAATAATTTTAAAATCATCAATTATATTGGGTGGAGGTAATGAATAGAAAACCTGAATCAAATCGTGCCATGGTCCCTTGTGGGTGGGATAATGGAGATACCTCTGAAGTTGAAGTTGAAAAAGAAATCCCTATGAAAAATTATGTGTAGGGTGGGATCAGTGTGTCTCTACGTACGCGACATTACTAGTCATAGAGGCAGTCAATCAAACAAAGGCCATCGAATTGAATTTATGAAGCCATGAAAGCATGTTTGTGATGTGGGATGTGATGAGTGGTAAAGTACAGTAGAGAATGATAATATATGGTTGAACATACTACCAAAAACCTGAAACTACTGAGCATACCTAACAAAAATGAATATAATGTCACACCATCATGGAAAATGAAGGCTAGGGATGATAAAAATTATAACGTTGGTAACTTAGGGATGTGGTCAAATGTTATCAAGGTAAGATCATGACGCGACATGGATATTGTAATGGCGTCGACCTGTATTGAAAGCAGTAGTGGGATATCAAGGTGTTGTTAGTAGAATGGATGGACCATTATGCCTAGGATCATAATAAGCTATAATGGAAGCAACAGTTACAACTTTTCATACGGGCATTGACTAAAAAGAATCCACACCAAATACACAGTTGATGTGGACACATGATAATGAGGGAACCCTATTAACCTATAATTTAGATGATAAGCATTTCAAATATGTTGGCATGAATGTTATCTATGAACTTATGAAGCTAAATAAAGAAAATAGCCTATAAATAAAAATCAGACGAAATGAAGACAAATAGACGTATAATGAATAAGGCATTGGAAAGCCAAAATGAAAACAAAGAGCCATGAAATGAATGGAGGAAAGGAAGCAAAAGGTTTCGGAGAAGTCTATAAATACACTAGTGAAACACATAAACAGGACTGGAAGTTTATCCAATGCTAAGGGATAGACCTTTTTTGAGGCCAAGGGCTAGAAGTATGTTGTTAGAAGACTGTATTTTCTACTTTTAATATAAATGATTCCAAAAATTTGCATCCTGTTAGCAAGATAGGAGGAGATTATTTTTGCATGTCTGATTTAACTGTTTATTTTTCTCTACATTTTCCTGGATTTCTATCTAGTGTTTAATGTTGTAAAAAGGTTGCACTACATGAAGATCTGTGGGGTGTAGATTCCATTTATTTTTCTTAGAATCCCACACCTAGATTATTACGGGTTGTGCAAATGTAGATTCGGATAAACTAGATTACATGTAAAAATTTCTTACATATTTGGTTTTGCAAGAATAGGGTAGAATCATACTGGAAGTAGTTTATTTTTAGTATTTTCAGATTTCTGGTCCACTTTTCAAAATTTATTTTTATTTTTCTAAACCTTTCCATTTGTATAGTTCTTTTTAAAACTTTGGCAATTAAAATTAAAAATCAAAAAAAAAAATCCTAAAAGTAAATGTATGGGTGTGAAGAACAAGCTTTAAAGTTTCATTTAAAGTAAGTTTGATTTCATTTTGAAGTCATTTCAAAATTATAAAAAATTATTCAAAGTTGCTATTTTTACAGGCAGTTTATAATTTCGAATTTTACATAATTTCGTATTTTAAAGGTAAATCAGATTTCAAGATTTGTATGTTTGTTTTGCAAGCAATAAATTAACTTTCCTTTAAGAAAATCACAATTTCATTAAAGGGGAGCAATTTATATGGCATTCCTAAAGCCATTGTTTTTAAAGCAATAAATTGACGTCTCTTTATGAAAATCAATTTCATTAAAGAGGGGTAATTTATTTATTATATCAAAGACTATTTTTATTTTCATATTCAAAGAAACATTAAATGAATCCTTTCATCATTTAAGATTCACATTTAGAGATATATTTTAATCTTCTATTTCATTCTTAAATTAGGGTTTAATGCAAGGTAAAACTTGCCTAAAATATGCTTAATCAAAGGAAGATAAAATCTACCTAAAATAATCCAAGATAAAAGGAACTAATGCTTTACATAGTGGTCATATGAGGGCCAATCACATTTTCTATTTCTTTTAAGTTTCATGAAAAATCACTATTATAACATAATAAAATAAACCAACATAGGCCCTTTGTTAATAGTTACTTACAAATAACTAAGGTAATCGTAGCACTTATTTGATACATCTTCATAACTTAGAAGCACATATTAAGTAAAAGTAACCTTGGAGAAATTTATATTTCTTTGCAAGAGAGGATTTTCGGATTAATACCCTGGCTGTGATGGGGATTTTGCAATTGGGAAAAATATCTACTCAATAGAATTGGTGCTAGAAGGAGGGCCTAAATTGGTTTACTTTATTGCTATTTAAATGCTAACTTGTTCATTTTACTTGAAAGAGTTATTTGAAAGTATTGGTCTTGACTAACGAAGTTTTGTTTTCTTGTGATCACTTTCATTGATTCAAGCATTTTATAATTGAATAAATTAATGCTAACCTTTTATAAATTGGAAAATATTCTCAAATATCATATTTTAATTGATGCATATATTTTGGTTGATATACATGATGATTTATATGTTAAATATTTGAGATTTTTTAGTCATTTCATGCTTCTTTGCAAGATATTTGTATTTGACTAACAAAATTGATTCTAAAGTTATTCTTTGAGTTTCACTAATGGTAACATTTGATCAAATAAGAGCAAGAATGGCATCTGTGCTAGGTGACCATTATAGTCGTTTAAATATGCCTGGAATACCCCATCAAATTCTTGAAAGTGTATTGTAGTTTGCACCGTAGTTTAGGAAAAATGTGGCATTAGGACACATATAAAGTTTGTATATCTACAAGAGCATGTTAATTCACTTGCAAATTTACCATGAGGATGTTGCTTGTAGGTTATTCTCATACACATTGGATGACATAGCATTGGGTTGCTATATCTAATTACCTATGGATGTTATTACTTTTTGGGTCCAACCAAAATCAACATTTCTTGATCATTTTTGTAATCAAGTTGACCTAGATATGATAGCAAATTAGTTTACCTCTATCTGTAAAGAGCCTAATGAATCCATGAGTCAATTTAATGATAGGTTCCATAGGTTGTATACCAAAATAGAGATGCATTATACCATTTTAGAAGAAGAAGCCTTTCAAATTTACATGGGAGCCTTAGACCCCTCAATATCCAAATTTCTAAGGAAGATTCTTGAAGATTCATCCTTACCTAAGACCTCAACGAGGCAATTATGGTATAATTATGGTGGACTTTGAGAAATGTTAATGTGAATAAGATATCATTGCATAACCCTAAGGATAAAAATCAAAATTCACCCTTGAGTTGAGTTGAGGTACAACATTGTCCCATGAGAGATTATTTTTTAGGAGTTATTGAAGCCAACCTACACCAACCATCTAATCTAGCACCCTCGAATAAAATTATTTCTAATGTGAACAATCAATGGGATGAAGTTCAATGTCCAAATTTTGCAACCACATTGGATATCGTCTAAGAGGAGGTACAAGTTGTAAAGCTAACATACACCAATGATGATTGTGGTAAGCAAGCTTATCAAAATGTAGAGATTGATTCATATTTAGTCATGCATGAGTATTCGAACAATGGAGAAATCCTAGATATAACTAGCATTAAAATATGT
Source organism: Wollemia nobilis (assembly GCA_028583015.1). Taxonomy (NCBI): domain Eukaryota; kingdom Viridiplantae; phylum Streptophyta; class Pinopsida; order Araucariales; family Araucariaceae; genus Wollemia; species Wollemia nobilis. Next base: position 2,693,343 of record JAQPPZ010001808.1, read on the forward strand.
GATAGGCTGGGACCTTTCATATAATGGAGTGAAATGGTTGAAATAGATGATCAAGAAGGCTAATGTGTTTCAAATAATGACCCTCTAGAAATAAATGGTTTTCACAAAGGAGGATTGGGATGATCATATAAAGTTGAATACAATAATTGATCCCATTAAAGAGACCCTTGACCTCCCACAAGTGGTTGAAAGAGAATCAATAAATAAATTTGAAGATATAAAAGAATTTCACCACTTGTTCTTGGAAGACATTATGGATGAGATTGTTGAAACTAATGGTCAAGAAAACCCACACATTCCAAATTGTCATAAAATTGAATCATGGGTTACAAATGTGTATTATGATCTCACAAGCTTGAATACAAAGAGTAGCCCACTTTTGAAAAGAAAGGAACTATCTAAGGAAGGTGAAGACGAATTTTATGAGAAACACGTTGATGATTTAAAGAAGATGAATTTTCTAAGATTAAGGTGGATAAAGGTGAAAAGAATTGATAGATGAATCTAAATATCGTGCCAAATATACAATAGAGTTTCATCCCATATATTTAGGTGACAATTTTTATAATGGTTGGGGAAGCTATGAATAATCATTAGTTTTTCACACCCCTATTGATGAAATTTCTATTGATATGTAGGATGCTAAAAAAGCTATCTCACATGAAGATCTTGTAATTTCGATACAAGTAGAAAATGACATGCCCATTTCAGAAATAGAGAAGGGTCCAAAATCTTATCATTTTGAATATGAGCTTATGGAACACTTAACTAAAATAGAAGAGGAAGAAATGGTAAACGTTTCCTATGATTCATCTATTATGGATGAGGAAGAGAGGGAATCTACTCTTTTATTCTTGAATTATGAAAATTTGGATATAAATTCTCATGATTTTCTTGAATATCCTAAGGAATAAATATCATGGATGATAATCAAGGATCTAGATTCGACTTCTAGTCCTCCAAATGATAAAAATGTTGCTTTATTTGAAGCAACTCAAGTAATTGATCATGGAAATATGTTATTTGACATATCCCTTGATAGATAAGATTTATGATTTGAAAAGGATGAATATACTTTTATTTGGGTTCCTAATTTTGGTATTTTTGATAAACACCTAATTGATGAAGAAAAGTGCTACAAGAGTATGATGAAGATAAAGACCATGAGGAAAAAGAGGAAATCACATAGGTTCACCAAGTTTCGATAAATGAACATGTACAAAAGGTAGAATCTAACCTTTTGTGTCCAACCATCTAAGCTTCAGGTGAAAATTTGTATAATAATTCATTAAATTCAAATGTTATTTATGATGAAATGCCATTGGAGGTTAATAAAGAGCTAGAATTAATTTCTAATTACACCTCTAATAAGATTGCTTTGGTAAATGAAATAGAAGTTGATGTGCCTGAATTGTTGAGTCAAGTTCATCAGCAATTAACAATCAAATCTAGTATAAAAACTTATAATAATTCTCATTTAGTAAATATCATAGATGCTTTTAAATTATTACATAAGCATGATTGACCTAAATACATGGAAAATGACATGGATTCAAAGATTTTAGGAATAGGATCCTACTTGAAAGATCTCATATTTGAAAAGGAAATCCTAATTCTAAATCATGAATCAAATTGTGAAATTTACACTTTAAATAATATACAAGAAAGAATTAAAAATCAATTATTGTCCTATCAATTTGATGATTTGAAACCCCACCATGGGATTGCTAATGGAACTAGATCAAATTCAAGGGGTGAGAGTGGCAAGAAAATGGTTGTTAAATTTTGTGGTTTAATCTTATTTTGGCTATATTCCTATAAATCTTGGCATGCATATCATAGTATGGGTCTTTCAAAGTATTCTAATCAAGTTTGGGATCCAGGGAAGTGATGGCCTATGTTGTGCATCATCTTGTACATTATTTTATATTTTGTATATAGTTTTGGTTTTCATGTTTTTGTTTAGCTTTGCTATTTTTGCACTTTGTCCTTAATTTTTTATTTTGTTTTGCTTTCTTGTTAGTTTGCATTAGGTTAGGTTTTGGTTTTTGTTTTTTGTTTTTGTATTTTGGTTTTTTCCCTTGTTTTGAGGTGATGTTTCATGGTCATTAATTTATGGCCTCTTGTTTTTTTTGTGTGTTCCTTTGTTAGGTAGGTTGGAACACCTAAACTGAAAGTAGGTGAACCTGAGAAAAGGGGGATGAGTTATTTTGTGATCATGCTCATATTTTGGGACTAAAATGGTGGAGAGTAGAACAATGAAACATTTCGCTAAAGCTCCACATGTAACCCACATATTAAAGGGTATTTATGGAATTCTTGAAAGATGAAGTCATCTTGATTTACAAATTAATGCAAAAATCCAATATGGTCCATATCTAACTCCAAATACCCATGTGAGGCATAAATTTTTTTGCATAGCTACAAAAAAAGAAGCAAGCATAGGAAAACTCATTAAAATCAATCACTAAGCCTAGATAAACTCTATTGAGGCTATAAATGCCTAACTGGCAGTAGGGCTCTATCTAGACACAACTTGATAAAAAATAAAAGCTTTAAAAAATATCAATCAAACACAAAGGGTAATCTAAAAAAACTCTACCAGGGCTATGGAAAGCTGACTAGAAGTAGGGCTCTGTCTATAAAAATTCTTTATGAGCAATATTTTATAGCCTAATGCAAGTTAGGTGATGGAATCCGAGATGGTTTTCAAGGATACAAAATGAATCACTTTGTCACACATTGAGAAAAGGCAGATGGATTAGTTGTTTTTTATTCGAAGTTGTCTATCCCCACCTTTTCGACACATCACTAAATAATTATTATTTTTCTGATATTTTGTGTTCTCATTTCAGATCAGGTTCTTCACCCGAAATGCTTAGGAGCATTTTCCTAGCAGAGTTTCCATTTGTTGTGGCCATTGTACAACTTACCCAAAAATTTGGGACCCACATTTTTATTTTGGTTTTTGGGACGTCGATTTTCTTTGAGTAGTCATGTTTGATAGGATTCTAGCCATGAGATTGTCATGTGGACTCTGAGGTTCCTCATTTTGTGGTGTCTTCTTGTCTTCATTTGAAAGTATCCAGTGTGTTGGTTGGTTTTTGTTTCATGGTTTTGATTTGGTGTTGTTTTGATTAATTTTAATTTTTTGACATTAAATTAATTAAAATGTTTAATTCTAATTATATTAAAATAAATTAAAAAATTTATTAAAAATAATAAAAACAACAATATATATGTGTGTATATATAATAAAAAAATAAAAATAATAAAATAAAATAAAAACAAAGTGATAAAGTATATATATATATATATATATATATATATATATATACATATATATATATATATATACATATATATATATATATATATATATATATATGTGTGTGTGTGTGTGTGTGTGTGTGTGTGTGTGTGTGTGTGTGCATGGGTTAGAGCAAAGCCCTTAAGGGATCACTTATATCATTGATTTTTTTTTGTTTTATTAATATTTTTATGCGAAAAGCCTAATGTTATGTTTTTTCTTTTGTTATAGGTGATGTGGACACGGTCCGAGAACCAACCAAAATTGGAGTTTGGTGACTACTCAAACTGCACTTATAGGGACGAAGACTCCCACCAGATCTGGATAGGTAGATGTAAAAACTTGATACGTCAATGTTGACATGGACCTAGCTAGACATGCTGATGTACATTGAACAATGTGTCAAGTGATGTAGAAGGAGGAGGACGTGGTCTTAAAAGGTGCGAGGTGATAATCTAGTGGTAGCTTGAATATGTTTACCAACATACGGATAGGGGAATCATACACTGTGGTACTGAGAGAGATTTTAATACATAGTGATGATGATAGCATTAACATGGCAGGCACATGGGTGTTCGATCACTTGGAGAACATAGATGTAGAAAAATATGGTATTTGTGTAGCATGAGATGATGTGGATCCAACTAGTGCGTACGTAGACCATCATACCAACTGGATCATTGTGTACCTGAGAGGCATATTTGGATGGACAAAGGTCTGTAGAGGACATGAATTTTGATCCCGAATTACTGATGTGGACATGATGTCATGGAAGATGGAGGACATTTCATGTGAATTTCACTTTTGGTGAGTGAGCATGGAAAATATAGGGATACACATATTGGATGTCTTCACACACCAGTAAGAAATGGAGAAGAGGATGACCATGGCAATGACATAGTGATGCTAACAAATTGAAGCTAGCATGGAAGCAACATGGTAGATGAATGGATGCACGATGACATGGAATGCGATGACAATCGGATGTGATACACAGGTTGGGTAATGATAATTTGTGACAGTGACGAGGAGTGTTGGTTGATGGTTGTTGTTTACCCGTCAATAGATCATATATTATTGGGTGTTTTGGTAGTGAGCGACTCCAATTTTAGGTGTAGAGAAAATAGCAAGAGTGGCATCGATGCAAGAGGTTATTAGGTGGATGCACATAAATAAGGACATAGCATAGAAGATATTAGCAATAAAATTCACGTAATAGAGGATCTAGATAGACATTGCAAGGAATAATTTTAAAATCATCGATTGTACCAGGTGGAGGTAATGAATAAAAAATCCAAATCAAATCGTGTCATGGTCCCTTGTGGATGGGATAACAGAGATATCTTCGAAGTTAAAGTCGATAAGATACCCTTACGAAGAACCACATAGGATAGGATCAATGTGTCTCTACATACACAGTACGCAACATTACTATTCATAGAGGTATTCAATCAAACGAAGGCCATTGGATTGATTTTATGAAGCCATAAAAGCAAGTTTATGATGTGGGATGTGATGAGTAGCAAAATCCAGTAAAGAATGAAAATCTATGGTTGAATGTACTACCAAAAATTCTAAACTTCTGAGTATACCTGATGACTAAAAATAATATCACACCATCATGGAAAAAGAGGCTAGGGGTGACAAAAATTATAACACCGATAACTTAGGGTTGTGGTCAAACATTCTCAAGGGAAGATCATGATGCGTCATGGATAATGTGATGACATCGAACTATATTGAAGGTAGTAGTGGGGCATCAAGGTGTTATCAGTAGAATGGATGAACCATTATGCCTAGGACCATAATAAGCTATAAAGGAAGCATCAGTTATATTTTTTCACATGGGCATTGAGTAAAAGGAATCCACATTGAATACACTGTCAATGTGGATAAATGATAACGAGGGCACCCTATTACCCTATAGACCAAATGATAAGCATTTCAAATATGTTGGCATGAACGTTACTTATGAAAGAGCCTCTAAATAAAAATTAGAATAAATGAATATAAACAAACGTATTATGAAGAATATGTTGGAAAGACAAAACAAAAATGAAGAGCCGCAAAATGAATAGAGGAAAGGAAGTGAAAGGTTTTGGAGAAGTTTGTAAATACAATAGTGAAATGCATAAATAGGGCTAGAAGTTTATCAAATGTCAAGGTTTGGACCATTTTAGAGGTCAAGGGCTGGAAGTATGTTGATAGAAGGTTGTATTTTTTGCTTTTAATATAAATGATTCTAGAAATTTGCATCCTGTTAGCAAGATAGGAAGATATTATTTTTGCATGTTTGATTTAACTATTTATTTTTCTCTATATTTTCTTGGATTTCTATCTAGTGTTTAATGTTGTAAAAAGGTTGCACTATGTGAAGATTTGTGGGGTGTAGATTCTATTTATTTTCCTTAGAATATCGCACCTAGATTATTACGGGTTGTGCAAATGCAGATTCAGATAAACTAGGTTACATGCAAAAATTTCTCACATCTTCGGTTTTGCAGGAATAGGGTAGCATCATACTGGTGGTAGTTTGTTTTCAGTATTTTTAGTTTTTTGGTCCACTTTCCAGAATTTATTTTATTTCTCTAAACCCTTCCATTTTTGCAGTTTTTTTTTAAACTTTGGCAATTAAAATTAATATAAAAAAATTAAAATTCCAAAAGTAAATACACAGGTGTGAAGAACAAGCTTTAAAGTTTTATTTAAAGCAAGTTTGATTTCATTTTGAAGCCATTTTGAAATTATAAAAATTATTCAAAGTTATTTTTATAGGTAGTTTATAATTTCAGATTTTACATAATTTTACATTTTTAAGGTAAATTAGATTTCAAGCTTTGCATGTTTATTTTGCAAGCAATAAATTAACTTTCCTTTATGAAAATCACAATTTCATTAAAGGGGAGCAATTTATATGGTATTCTGAAAGCCATTGTTTTTAAAGCAATAAATTGACATCTCTTTATGAAAATCAATTTCATCAAAGAGGGGTAATTTATTTATTATATCAAAGGCTATTTTTATTTTCATATTCAAAGCAACATTAAATGAATCCTTTCATCATTTAAGATTCACATTTAGAGATAGATTTTAATCTTCTATTTCATGCTTAAAGTAGGATTTAATGCAAGGTAAAACTTACCTAAAATCTGCTTAATCAAAGGAAGATAAAATCTACCTAAAATACTCCAAGATAAAAGGAAGTAAGGCTTTACATCGTGGTCATATGAGGTTCAATCACATTTTCCTTTTATTTTAAGTTTCATGAACAATCACTATTATAGCATAATAAAATAAACCAACATAAGCCCCTTGTTAATAGTTACTTGCAAATCACTAAGGTATTTCTAGCACTTATTTGATACATCTTCATAGCTTACAAGCACACATTAAGTAAAAGGAACCTTGGAAGAATTTATATTTCTTTGCAAGAGAGGATTTTCAGATTAATACCCTGAATGTGATGTGGATTTTGCAATTGGGAAAATTATCCACTCAACAGGACCATAAAGGGTTCTACTTAAAACTTGTTTCAAGTAAAGCTATTCTTATGTGAAAATAATTTAATGTGAATACCACCAAAATAGGTTATTGATATTTGGTTTCCCAATCGCATTATTCTATCATAAATTTTAAAATTAATAGGAGTATTGATTGTATTTAAAACACTACAAAAATATATAAATATTCTATCATGCCCTATATTTATTTAAATATAAGGCATGCCCAAAATATTTGGTCAAAAAGAAATTATAATGTAATACATTACATATGACCCACAATATGTATATCCTTATGAAACCTAAAAAATAAGGACAATTTCTACTAAAATACTTATTTTGATTTTTTCTATGTTTAAATAATAAATATATTCATGTTCTAAGCTTCATCCATAAGATTTTCTTAGTTACACCTTTGTCAATTTGTCAACAATATTATCATTTATTCCTTGTTAACATTGAACATATCATATTTTTATAGAAAATAGTGGAAAGAAAAGGCTACAAATTTGTCATAGTATGAGTTTTGTAGCCTCTTTCATAAATTTTCATGATTCCTTGAATAAAGTGATTTTTTTTTGTTAATTCCACCTTGGGAATTTCCTAAAATCCTAAAATAAAGGAAGAGAGTAGTGACCTCAATATATCCACATTGGATATTATTATTTAATTAGCTTGCATCCATATTTTAGGTCAAGTCTAAACTTGTGAATGAGCATTAGGCTTTAATGGTTTAGAATATAGAGGATAAGCATTATATGGTAGGTGAATAATTCCATTTATTTTTCTTACATTCCTTTCCATAAATGTATTATACTTTTCCCTTTCTAAGTGGTCTTAAATTACATCAATGATTTGTATTTGGAAGATTTGAATTTGTCATTGGATTGTTATTATGAATATATTATGTTTTAATTTTGTTGAGAATTGTGGAAGATTTCTCACTTGATTTATACTTTTATGAATTATTTCATTTTGAGTGGTATTAGATATTTGATTTTTATTCCATATGTAAAGAATAAATCTAGTAATGACTTGATAAAGATATTGAATTTAGCCATTTCCAATGATTCAACATTGAAAACTAGGTTTTTTGTAAATTTCTTCTTCTACTATATTTCTAACATAATTATCATGAATAATAGTATGTATTTTATATATCCATATATTATCCCTAGTCATAGAAGGAGAGAAAAATAAGAGGCATATTTGGTAATCATTTTTGAAAAATAATGGTCAAGTTCTAGGTCATGATTTTAGTTGGTAGAGCATGGTTGATTTTATTTTATCCAAATATTGGGTATACATTAAATGGTAGTTGGTGTAAAAATATTCTAGATATTAGTAGTATATGAGTCTCAAGTATCACCCACCATGAAATAAAAATAAGTGCTAGAGCATCCCTAATCAAATTAATAATTTCAAAACACATAATGTTTGCCCACCATGAAATAAAAATAAGTGTTAGGACATCCCTAATAAAATTAAAAATTTCAACACACATACGTTTGTATGTATAGTTACCATGGGATCTTCATGCCATCCTACATGATAAAAAACCCTCAATTAGGTATTTACATTGTAGAAGTAGGTTTAATCGCATTCTAACATAGTGTGTTTAAACTCTAGTAGCCTAATCCAATTGATTCATTTGATGTAGTATTGCAATAAATGCAAATAAAGTTGTCTTATATTGGTGATTGCATACACTGAAGTAAAAAAAATATTGATTTCTAAAATATTAAGTGCAACATAGATCCATAATTTTATCAATTTGTCAATTAGAAAGAAAGTAAAAGTAACAACTAAGATGTTGGGAGCAACTAGACATAAAATACCTTCAAAATAAAATATCATCCTCACATAAGAAGATAATTTTATTGGATTTTAATTTTCATTTGGATTTAATATTTGGTAAATTATCTACTCTCTTACAATGGCCCCACAAATTAATCTCTTATATTTCTCTAGTGAAGAAATCAAATACATCGAGTAGGTCATATATAATTTTCCTTCAAACATATAGTCCCTCATTAATAAATATGAGAACATATTAGAGGAATTTAAAGGTATACCTCCCAAAATAACTCATTATTATGCAACTCATATGCTTCCAAGTAATAATCCACCAAGTTTTATGCCTTACAAGTATCCATAGCCTCAATAGTATGAAATTGAGAAGTTAGTCCATGATATGTGAATAACTAAATATTAAACCCAACATCAATCTATAATCATGTGGTTATGGTCAAGTGGAAATACTCATCTTGATATTTATACCAATATTTTCATCCTCTCAAAAATCTTACTATCAAGGATAAGTCCTTTATTCCTTTTATTCATAATTTATTAGATAAATTGCATGGTGTCAAATTATTTAATAAACTAGATGTGATATCATGCTTTCATTAAATTAGGTTTAAAGAAGAATACATTTCTCAAACTAATTTTCAAACTCACGAGTGAAATGATTAATTATTTATGATTCTTTTATGTATTATTAATGTCATATTTAGCTTTCAAATCCTTACTATTTCACTTTGTAGGACATTTTTATAGCAATCTTTCCAATTATTTTTTGATGGTATTCTCATCTATAATAATAAGTGAAAATACAATTCAATGCATGTAGAGTAGGTTCTTCAATTACTTGATAAAAAACATCTCTTTATCAAAAAAATCAAGTGCTATTTTCATGTTTCTTAAACAAAACATTTGGGCCAGATTGTATTTTGGGAACATGTAAATACTAACCCCATGAATATTTAGGAAATTCATGAGAGGTCCATTCCAAAAACTTGAGATTCTTCATTTTTTTTAATGTTTCACTAGTTATTATAGCAACTTTGTTATGAAATGATGCTCCTTTAACAACCTTTAACAATAAATATGCTTTTGTATTGTATATGGTACCTATAGAATATTTCAATATATTATAATTTGGGTGTAATTATTGGTGTAACATCTCAACTCTTACAATGCCGTTGCTAGTGTGTAAGTACCAATGATTAATATCCTATACTTATTTTGTAAGAATCCATGAGATTAGATTTCTAAAATGGATTGTTTTTTATACGTGAGTAGGGTTCATAAAATTGAGAAGGTAACACTTGTGGCAACCCAACATGATAACAATATATTCCATTGGATCTTTTGTGAATTCCACTATGTGGATCCTTATGTCTTATGGCTAGATTTTAATTATTATTTTTTTGTAGAGGATATTCATCTTTACATGTTTCCTAGCTAATTGATATGAAGCATATAGATTTGGTTTATGAATATTATTATGAACTCATAATATGCCTTAGATATACATACAATTTGGATACAATACTTATTGTGTAAATGATAATAAGAATATCGTATAGTACATTGATTATGTGGTTACAAATAATATTCTTTTGGATGGACTCAAAGGTTAAAAACATATTATATTTAAATTGATAATTAAAAATCATTATTATTTATTAGAGTTTATTTCTTTAAGGAATGTCCCTAAAGATATCTCATAGATACAAATAAATTGTGTGACTGCTTTCATTGATGTTAAATTATATTAAAGAATAATTATTTAGTTTCTATTTTGGAATTATAATTTGTATTTGTAAGCATTTAGTTTTAAAAAAAATTGGATTGTAAAATAAAACTTGAAATTTGATTCAATATGATTTTTCATAATTTCTTGAAATTTGTAGATAGATGCATAGAAATCATTTACATCTTATTATATTCATACACTATTTATGTTAAATTATTAATTGCAAGATATTTACCATAAGTTGTTTGATATAGGACCCCTAAAAAAACCTTGTGTAAACTTATTAAAATAAGACCTATAAGTCTTTGAAATGATATTTACAAGATTAACTCTAAAGTTATAGCCCTCAGATTTTGAAGATCTTCCTCCCCTCCATTATCTATGATGAACAAGGACACTTTGTTAAGGGTAAATAGATTTTATATGGGATTATATCCCTTCATGAATCTATGCATTCTATCAAGACTAGTTAAAAAAAATGCATGTTCCTAAATTTAGACATGAGCAAGGTTTGTGATAGAGTTTCATGGAGTTTTTTGGATAAAATTTTGGCTGCCTTTGATTTTTGTAGATAGTGGATAAGATGGGTTGGAAGCTATTATAAGACTGCAAGATACTCTAGCAGGTTTTTTTACTAGTAGAGGTCTTAGACAAGGTGATCCCCTCTCTCCTTATATTTTCATTATTATGGCTGAAATGCTCAGAAGATACCTCATTTTTTCCAAGGCTTCTGGTAAACCAGCTCATAATCTTAGGGGTATTACTCAATTTTAGTTTGTGGATGATACCATTTTACTTAGTAATACTACTATTGCAAAGGTAATTGAATTTAAAATAATCTTAGATATTTATGAACATGTCTTTCACCAAAAGATCAATTTGGACAAGAGTGATATCTTCTTTATAAATACTAAAGTTTCTCTCCAAAGAAGGGTGGCTAGAGGATAGGGTGTCTTGTGTCAACCCTACCTTCTTCTTACCATGGAATGCCTCTATCCATGGGAATTTGGAAGGAACCTATTTGGAATTGTTTCATTGGCAGGTTTCAATCCAAATATGCAAGATAGAAAGGTAATCTCTTGTCTCAAGTAGGTGAAGTGTTGTTGGTTAAGAGTTTTTTTCATACTATCTCCATTTATCTTCTCTTTATTTTTAAGATCCCTACTAAATATTCCAAAATAATAGAAGAAATTAAAAACAAATACTATGGTTAGGATTTGAAGAGAGGAGGATTCCTCTTGTAGATTGGAAAAAAATATACCATCAAAAGAAGCATGTTGGTCCTGGTCTAAGGATACTTAACCTAGTTATTAGTGTTATGGAATCCAAGGTGGTATGAAAAGTTCTAAGGGATGGTCATACTATTTGGACAAGGATTATTACAAAAACATATCTTTATATCCAAAAGGATACCATATTTCTCACAATTCAAGACCCCTATCATGGCTCTCCTTTATGGAACCACTTGGTGGAGGATAGGGAGGCCTTTTGGAAGGGTGTGAAATGGTCTGGTGGAGATGAGAATATTGAACACAAGCTTATACTGAGAGGGGGGGGTGAACAGTATAAGACCTCTTTTTACTTTTCCTTTATACTTCAAAACAGTAAAGCAATATATCCAAAGCAATACCAAAACAAAGCACAAGATTATCCACAAAGTGACACCAATTTTAACGTGGTTCACCCAGAAATCCTGGGCTACGTCCACAAAACTTTTCTCTAAAAGTTATCTCAAAGTTCTTTGGGAAACCTTCCCAATTACAATGTTTATGGGCACCAACCCAAAGGAGACACCAATCCCCTAAACTCAAATTCGTGGGCACCGACCCACAGGAGACACCAATCCCCTAATCTAAAATTCGTGGGCACCGACCCACAGGAGACACCAATCCCCTAATCTGAAGTTCGTGGGCACCGACCCACAGGAGACACCAATCCCCTAGCTCAAGTTCATGGGCACCAACCCACAGGAGACACCAATCCCCTAGCTTTGCTCTGGCTGGTGATCCTCTAGAAGACCTCTGCCTTCGCTGCCCTTAGCAAATGGAACTTTATCCATGGAAGACACCTGTATTCCCTGCTCTGGATGGAGACCTCTATTCTCAGCTCTATCACCTCAAAGCTAGTCCTCAAATTTGCACTAAACACAGTCCTTTGGTCTAGCACAAATGTCCTCGTCCTCTATATTTGATCAACACCAAACACAGTCCTTTGGTTTGGCACAAATTTGTCCTCAGGTTCTCTGATAGAACCAATGCACCTTTGTCCTCAAGTTCTCTGATAGAACTATCAACCTCAGCTTCACAAGTCCTCTGCTAAGACCTGTCCAACTCTGCTCACAAGTTTATCAAAAACACTTGCTTGGCATGAACCCACAAAGAGAATGGTTAGAGACCCAATGTGATTCATCCACCTCATAGAAGCATAAAGAGAATTGTTAGAGACTCAATATGTTCTATACTTAACTCCCAATCTCAATCTCAACTCAATCTCAAATCTCAAAAGGTGTAGTATGCTTTTCTCAAGAACATGAAACACAACCCAACAATTGCCAACCATGCAATATCTCATATAACAATGATACTCATGTTCTTTCCAAAACCAATATATTTTCTCAACCAATTGGGATTCAACCACAATGCTCATAGACAAGGTTTAACCAACAACATTCAACTCAACATTAACCTTGAAGCATTCAACCAATCATCACAAGAAAAGGAAACAAGTAGAAATCCTTTTCCCTCCAAAGATATTTGAACAAAATAGCCACCAACACAATATCACCAAATGCAAAGAATAACTTGTTCAAATCAACTCAATGGAGTAAGCCCAATATCATGTATCAAGAAAAAGCAATAACTAGATCAACCAACCTCTATGGAAGCAACTCAATCACCAACCTCAACACAGCCATCCAAGGGTTTCACCAACTCAAAGCAAGTATCAAGACTCACAACCATAAACCCTAGTGCACAATGCTTTCACTACCTCAAACCAGAATTATGTATTTACCAAAACTCTCATCAATGATAGCAATGCATAAGTAGTCTTCAACAAACCAGAAACTAGGACTTACACCCAAACAAAGGAAACCTTGTTGAATACCTTTTCACTCCAATCTTATTTCAGAAAAACATACACCAATTATACTCATAAGAAGAATGTGCCCATACCTTATTGAAGTGAAGGAACCCCTTTGGAAATCTATTATTGCAACAAAATTTTGGCACTCACAAAACCCCACGAACCTCCAAGAGATTCGAACATGTGCTTTACTTTTATTGCAACAAAATTTTGGCACTCACAGAACCCCACGAACCTCCAAGAGATTCGAACATGCGCTTTACTATCAACGAAGTGCCTTAGTGACAACTCGGAAAACTAGGATATCTGCAAGGCTACACACCCTTATTGCAATCAATCATGCGCTCGAACATATATTTTTGCCACTTGAAAACTTTGCACAAAATAAAAAAACTTTCTTCCACCGATCATGCTGGGTTTCAAACCCTAGCGATTGCACAGAGTTTAAGAACCACTCCAACCAACCAGTCGGATGAGAACAAAGAAACAGGTAGTCATATTTTTCTTCTTTGAAAAGCTTATTATTATATTTCAAAACACAGTGCCCTCTTTCCTAAAACCCTTCTTAGTCATGTTTTTCAATGTTGCATCGTTGTTCGTACTCGATCTCTGTGTATAACATTCGTGCTGCAGTATTTCTTTCCTCCTGTCGTCGACGACCTTTGTTCGATGAACCACTCTTTTGCCTTTGTTTTCACCAAATCAACTGCTCATTTATTCGTTCAAAGATCAAGTGCATTCCATAACCATTTTTCTTATTGACTAAGCGCATAGTACATTTCATCAAATCATCGATGCGTCTTATATCCATTATCCAGCATGTTTCAATATTTCGATCTCAGCACCTTTGGTTGTTTCGTCTTTAATATTGTGCGCTCAAAAATTGTTTCATTACATTGCCGAAACTCAACTCACGCATACTCTATCCCCTTTATTAAAGGTGCTTTATTTATCAAAACCCTTCGTCGAATAACTAACTTTTTACATCACAACCATACCTGTGACCACAGGCGTCCGCTGTGCACAACACGAACTGTTCCCTTCTTTGAAATATCACCTGTGTCGCCTCGTTCGATCGTTTCACTAAAAGCATAAACTCCTCTCACTGGCATCGGAGCTTTTAAAATGAAATCGAGAAATGCTCGCCGATCAATATCAAATTCTTATTGCATTAATGAGTTCCATTGCTTCCTTTTATAAGCACTACGATGCATTACTAAACACGTCGGCAATTCCAAACACGTCGAAAAAAAAACTTTAATTTAATTTTAAAATATTAATTTAAATTTTAAATAAAATTTAAACTAAATATTTAAAATTAAATATCTTCATCATCGGGGCACATTTTTCAATGAAACGAAGAGCCAACTTGGGTTTTAAGAAAAACCCATTTCAAATCTGTTGTCCATGGTTTTAAATAAAACCTTTTATTTTGACTGCATTGGTTTGCACAAAAACCCTTTCGCTTCTTGACATCAATGACAACATCAAACACTTGAGCAAGGGCAATGTACCCAAGTTACCCAAAATTGCCAACAATCTCCCCCTTTGTCATTGATGGCAAAACTTTACTAAAAACACAACTTCAAGAGCAAAAATTGAAATCACTCTCTTTGAAGTTTTGCTCCCCCTGACTAGAAGCTTTCCTCTCCACTTGAAGCTCTCCCCCTTACTCATATCTCTCCCCCTTTGTCATCAAAGGCAAAGGGCCACCTTTGGGGCTCGAAACTAAGAATGAGCCTCTTAGCTTAGTCCCTCCCCCACCTCCTGATGAGGTGATTAATTCTGGGGTGGGAGTAAAACTTCCATTAGGCACTGATCATCATTAGCGTCTATAACTTCCTTGTCGGGTCTTCTCTTGAACTCTTTGTCCATATTCTTGTTCCTGTCATTGTTCTAATCCTTGGATCATGCCACTGTTCCTGTTCTCGTATCCTGGAATTTCAACTCTACACTCGTCTGACTGTGTGACCTTCATTGTTGCACTTATAACAAGTAACAATGTTATTTCTTTTAGGCATACCTGTTCTTTGAATCCACAAGTTCTGACCAAACCAATTCTGACCAAACCTATTTTGACCAAATCTATTCTGACCAAACCTGTTTTGACCAAGCCTATTCTGACTAACCCAGTTCTTGTTATTTGCCTTGCAATAAACTGCCTTATGCCCAAACTGATTGCAAGAGTAGCAATACCCATGAAAGAAATCACCACTTTTGAAACTGTTATTTGCCTTCTTTACTTGAGCCATGCAGTGTACAGCCATGTGACCAAATCTGTGACACGCAAAACATCTACCTTGAAACTTTCCATTATTTGACCTCTTAGGTTCTGAAGACTTCTTCTTCTCATTCTAAATTATGTTTTCTATTTTTGTGCATTAAGGACTCATGATCTGAAATACTTTCCCCATCAAAACTTTCTTCCTTTTGGAGTCTCTTACTAGACTCTCCAATTTGTTCCTTGTGAGGCTTAACAAAACCGAGGCCTGTTTTGTCTGTTGTCTTTCTTTCACCTTTGATGAGATACTTAACCTTTTTGGAGCTATCTTGAAACCTATACAGCTTATCCTTGTATTCTTTAGTTTCATCTTTCAAAGAAGCCATTTTTTGATCTAATTCACTATACTCAAGCACCTTAGATTCTAACTCATTCTTGAGTTCTTGTGCCTTAGTCATAGAGACATCAAGACTTTCTATAAGTTTATATCTCTCCATGCAACATTCATCTAACTTATCCTTGATTCTAGCATTCTTCTTTCTTTCCTTTTTCAAGACACTAAGAGCATTAGTAAGTTCACATTCAAGATCCTCTATTTGATTGCACTTTGAATTATCAAGGCCTTTTTTAGAATTCTTATCACTAGAGGTGCTACCCTTTTCAAAAACCATACATGCATCTTCCTCTTTTTCTGATATGAACAAAATCTCATTTTTATAATCACCTGAAGAACTTTCACTATCACTACTAAAACACTTACTTGTTTTGTCAAGGTAGATGCTCTTCTTTTCTTGATTGTTGTGCTCATATTTGATTTTAAGAGTTGTATTGGCCTCTTCTAGTTGTTTCTTCAATAAAAAAATCTCTTCCTTTTGTTTGTAGGACACAGTCTCTTTTTCATTGATCTGATACCTGAGAGTTTCTTCATTTTTTTTGAACTCTTCTATTTTCAGCTCTAGATTGTTAATAACTTTGTTAGATTCCTCTTCATGTTTGCTGTATATACCAACTTTATTACTCATTTCTTCTGTCTGCATTCTTAAACTGTCAATTTCTTTTTCTAGCTTGCTGCAATACTCTGTTTTCCTAAAGGATTGTATTTTGAGATCATAAATTTTCTTGTGATCTTCTGCTTGAACTTTCAAGTTGGTGATAATATCTTCTGCATCCTCAACCTTTTTACTCAGGTCTAAAATCAGTTTATGTTCCCAATTTGTTTCTGCATCACTTCCTTCTTCATCACACTCTTGTTCTGAATCTGTTTCTTTACCAATTTTGAACGGATCATCTTCATCTTCACTGCTACTAAACCCATGGCACTGACGTTCATTATGATCGAGTTGACCACAAACAAAACATTCTCTACCTTGTGAGCAATCAACTGCAAAGTGACCTGTCTTCCCACATCTAGTGCAAAACTTTATTAATCTGACTTGTTCTCCATAGTTTGATTCATATTTTGAATCTATTTCCATTCCCAAAGGAGCAATATTGAGATCATCTTCATTTTCTTTCATGACCCTGTGAGATTTCTTCTTCTTGTGTCTTATGGTTTTGCTTTTGCCTTTCCTTGCCATTTGTGTTCTTGTAAGATCTTCCTTCAAGCTGTCAAACTTTTCGAAGGAACCTCGCTCTGATACCAATTGTTGAACACAAGCTTATACTGAGAGGGGGGGTGAACAGTATAAGACCTCTTTTTACTTTTTATTTATACTTCAAAATAGTAAAGCAATATATCCAAAGCAATAACAAAACAAAGCACAAGATTATCCACAAAGTGACACCAATTTTAACATGGTTCACCCAGAAAGCCTGGGCTACGTCCACAAAACTTTTCTCTAAAAGTTATCTCAAAGTTCTTTGGGAAACATTCCCAATTATAAAGTTTATGGGCACCAACCCAAAGGAGACACCAATCCCCTAAACTCAAATTCGTGGGCACCGACCCACAGGAGACACCAATCCCCTAATCTAAAATTCGTGGGCACCGACCCATAGGAGACACCAATCCCCTAGCTCTGCTCTGGCTGGTGATCCTCTAGAAGGCCTCTACCTTTGCTGCCCTTAGCAAATGGAACTCTATCCACAGAAGACACCTGTCTTCCCTGCTCTGGCTGGAGACCTCTATTCTTAGCTCTATCACCTCAAAGTTGGTCCTCAAATTTGAACTAAACACAGTCCTTCAGTCTAGCACAAATGTCCTCGTCCTCTATCTTTGATCAGCACCAAACACAGTCCTTTGGTTTGGCACAAATCTGTCCTCAGGTTCTCTGATAGAACCAATGCACCTTTGTCCTCAAGTTCTCTGATAGAACTATCAACCTCAGCTTCACAAGTCCTCTGCTAAGACCTGTCCAACTCTGCTCACAAGTTTATCAAAAACACTTGCTTGACATGAACCCACAAAGAGAATATTTAGAGACACAATGTGATTCATCCACCTCATAGAAGCATAAAGAGAATTGTTAGAGACTCAATATGTTCTATACTTAACTCCCAATCTCAATCTCAACTCAATCTCAAATCTCAAAAGGTGTAGTATGCTTTTATCAAGAACATGAAACACAACCCAATAATTGCCAACCATGCAATATCTCATATAACAATGATACTCATGTTCTTTCCAAAACCGATATCTTTTCTCAACCAATTGGGCTTCAACCACAATGCTCATAGACAAGGTTTAACCAACAACATTCAACTCAACATTAACCTTGAAGCATTCAACCAATCATCACAAGAAAAGGAAACAAGTAGAAATCATTTTCCCTCCAAAGATATTTGAACAAAATAGCCACCAACACAATATCACCAAATGCAAAGAATAACTTGTTCAAATCAACTCAATGGAGTAAGCCCAATATCATGTATCAAGAAAAAGCAATAACTAGGTCAACCAACCTCTATGGAAGCAACTCAATCACCAACCTCAACACAGCCATGCAAGGGTTTCACCAACTCAAAGTAAGTATCAATACTCACAACCATAAACCCTAGTGCACAATGCTTTCACTACCTCAAACCAGAATTATGTATTTACCAAAACTCTCATCAATGATAGCAATGCATAAGTAGCCTTCAAAAAACCAGAAACTAGGACTTACACCCAAACAAAGTAAACCTTGTTGAATATCTTTTCACTCCAATCTTATTTCAGAAAAACATACACCAATTATACTCATAAGAAGAATGTGCCCATACCTTATTGAAGTGAAGGAACCCCTTTGGAAATCTTTTATTGCAACAAAATTTTGGCGCTCACAAAACACCACGAACCTCCAAGAGATTCGAACATGTGCTTTACTTTTATTGCAACAAAATTTTGGTGCTCACAGAACCCCACGAACCTCCAAGAGATTCGAACATGCGCTTTACTGTCAATGAAGTGCCTTAGTGACAACTCAGACAACTCGGATATCCGCAAGGCTACACACCCTTATTGCAATCAATCATGCGCTTGAACATATATTTTTGCCACTTGAAAACTTTGCACAAAATAAAAAAACTTTCTTCCACCGATCATGCTAGGTTTCGAACCCTAGCGATTGCACAGAGTTTAAGAACCACTCCAACCAACCAGTCGGATGAGAACAAAGAAACAGGTAGTCATATTTTTCTTCTTTGAAAAGCTTATTATTATATTTCAAAACACAGTGCCCTCTTTCCTAAAACCCTTCTTAGTCATGTTTTTCAATGTCGCATCGTTGTTCGTACTCGATCTCTGTGTATAACATTCACGCTGCAGAATTTCTTTCCTCCTGTCGTCGATGACCTTTGTTCGACGAACCACTCTTTTGCCTTTGTTTTCACCGAATCAACCGCTCATTTATTCGTTCGTAGATCAAGTGCATTCCATAACCATTTTTCTTATTGACTAAGCGCATAGTACATTTCATCAAATCATCGATGCGTCTTATATCCATTATCCAGCATGTTTCAAATTATTATCGCATTCAATATTTTGATCTCAGCACCTTTGGTTGTTTCATCTTTAATATTGTGTGCTCAAAAATTGTTTCATTACATTGTCGAAACTCAACTCACGCATCCTCTATCCCCTTTATTAAAGGCGCTTTATTTATCAAAACCCTTCGTCGAATAACTAACTTTTTACATCACAACCATACCTATGACCATAGGCGTCCGCTGTGCACAACACAAACTGTTCCCTTATTTGAAATATCACCTGTGTCACCTCGTTCGATCGTTTCACTAAAAGCATAAACTCCTCTCGCTGGCATCGGAGCTTTTAAAACGAAATCGAGAAATGCTCGCCGATCAATATCGAATTGTTCTGCTTCAAATTAATGAGTTCCATTGCTTCCTTTTATAAGCACTACGATGCATTACTAAACACGTCGGCAATTCCAAACACGTCGAGAAAATAAACTTTAATTTAATTTTAAAATATTAATTTAAATTTTAAATAAAATTTAAACTAAATATTTAAAATTAAACAACTTCATCATCGGGGCACATTTTTCAACGAAACGAAGAGCCAACTTGGGTTTTAAGAAAAACCCATTTCAAATCTGTTGTCCATGGTTTTAAATAAAACCTTTTATTTTGACTGCCTTGGTTTGCACAAAAACCCTTCCGCTTCTTGACATCAATGACAACATCAAACACTTGAGCAAAGGCAATGTACCCAAGGTACCCAAAATTGCCAACAAAGACCTCTATAATGTTTTGGGAAGATGCTTGGTGATATGACAACCCTTTAGCCAACAATGATATTTTTTCTAATCTAAAAGAGGATCTAGAAGATAGATATGGTAAAAAGATTTGTGACTACATGAATTTATTAGATAACTAGTTGAGCTAGAAATATCTAGAGGTAGGCCCTAAGAATTTGAAGGCTTTAAACCTCCTTAAATATAAACTAAAGGTTTATTACTTAGGTGTTGTCACGCAAAGAGATTCTATGGTTTGGAGCAAAACTAAGAATGGTTAATTCACCATGAAGAAAACCTATGACCTTTTGGATCCTGTTGTAGATAATGGATTCCCCAGGAATAGAATTTGGGGTAAGAGAGCTATTCCTAAAATGGAGATTTTTCTATGGGGAGCAGTCCAAAATAAGATCCTAACTATGTATAATATTAAGAAGAGAGGTTTTTAGTTACCTAATAGATGTAGTTTATGTGAAAAGGTAGAAGAATCAGTAGAACACATCTTCTTGGAATGTCCCTACGCTCTAAATATTTTCTAGCTCCTCATCAATAAGATGGGCATATCTTGGGTGATGTCTTCTTATATGATTTTATGGTTACAACAATGGGAGAACTTATTTTTTAGTCCTTGTCTTAATGTAATTTGGAACCTAATTTTATTTCATTTTGTGTGGAGAGTATGATTAGAGAGGAATAGGAGATTTTTTAGAGGGGAAAAAATGTCAACAATGAGAAGTTTTGGAAGCATCACCCATTTTTATAGGAGAATGTTAAATCTATCAAGTACCTTATCAAGCCATAGAATACAAAAGAGACTATCATATCTAAGGCATGGAATTTGAAACCCATTAATGGCGGAGAGACAAATGCTCAGGTTAGAATTGATGTAAAATGAAAACCACCCTTAGATGAATGGTTGAAGTTAAATTTTTATTGGGCATCCAAAGGCAACCCATGTAATATTGAAGTAGGAGAAATTTTTATGGATAATTAGGGCAGATTGGTGGGGATAACCTAAATGTTTTCAGTAATTACTACTAGTTATAAAGATAAAGTTAATGCTTTACATCTTGGTGTAGAGCTAGCTAAGGATATAGGTGCTAAAAAAATTATCTTTGAATGAGACTCCTTGAATATTATCAATCTTTTCAAAAAGAAGGGAGAAGCTAATTGGAATATTAATTACATTGTGCAAGATATTAGAGAGATTGTAAAGCATTTTCAAGAAGTTAACTTTGTTCATGTCTTTAGAGAAGGTAGCAAACTAGCAGATTGGTTGGAAAACTTTGGTACCATTAAAGAAGAGGATAGGATATGGATCCCCCCAAGGGTGGTCCATGAGGACTTATAAAAGTTCATGAGGGAGGATTTCAACTAATTGGTGTCTAGGGTGGATATTGTTTGTCTTGCATCCAGTGGATTCTTGGCTACTTTCCCTTGGCAACTATGTAATTTATGGGCTGACTTTGTTTGTAAAATTGTTTGGGCCCTTTCAAAATCCTAATTTTACCCTAACAAAAAATTTTAATTGCAAGCCAAGAATAAACTATATATTTATATAAATTTATTAAATATAAAATAGAATATAAATCACCTTCAGTAGATCATTAATACTCATTAATAAACATTGTAAGTGTTACTTTTGTGATGCCTCACTCCACTTGTAATAGATGATCTATTTTTATTTTATAAATGGATCTTACATGATGACCTTCTATATATTTTACATTGTAATTTAATTATTTTACTCTAATTCTAGTGACATATTTCCCTTAATTGTCTATATTGGCCAATTTATGGACGTTATTATCTTTTTAGTAACATTATAGATTTTTCTTGTTCTTTTTCATGATTTCCATGACAATAATTATATCATTCAATATTTCAATCCAATAAAGTATGGTTAATATGTTTTCTATATATGATTTCTCTTAATACTAAGTTTGCTATAGATTATTAATATCCAAATTATTTGAAAATCAATTTAACTAGAAGATTGAAATTTTGAACAGATCATATTGGAAATTTATGAACCATAAAATCATTTCATTACAATTATTAGGTTTATTTGCTTATATAGAATATTAGACAAGTCATTCATCTAGTTGAAAATTATTATTTACAATAAAATAATGGAATATTACTTACTGATGACTATTTGTTTGATCTATATTGATATCAAATTTGCTCTCATTTTAGTGTTCATGACATTACATTTTATTTAGTTATAATTGGATTTGCATCCTCTAAAACAATGTATAGATTTGAACCTAGGTCAAACTCTTACCAATTCATATCATCTTATTGATACTTGACAACAACATGGATAGATCCTTATTAAATATTCATGATGTAGTTTTTGCACCCGATGTTATCATTACTCAACAATACCTTGAATTAAATCTATATTTGACTTTACCAATGAGACGTTTATATATATATATATATATATATATATATATATATATATATATATATATATATATATATATATTTGGTAAACTAAAGTTTATATTTATAGGAACGGGTTTTGAAAGGGATCCAAAACCTTATTATAAAATCAACAATAAGTTCTAGATGTCAGGACTAAATCCAAACAAGAAAAGACCCATAAAATTCTAAAAGACAAAAGCATACAAAAAAAGGCTAAAGCAATAACAGAAAGGAAAAGGAAACCATAAAAAGTCAGAGTTCCCTTAAACAAAACTAGAGAAAAAGAAACTAGAAATAAGGCAACAAGAGTGTCAAACTTACTTGATCTGAACGTCCATTCTTAGCCTTTGTTGTCTCCAGTACCATAGCATCAACCAAACTTGTGGAAAACTAGCTGATATTAGTTTTCTTGTATCCTGCACCAAACTGACAAATGAAAGAGTCATTCTCCGAATGAAATTTGTCGCTCTCCAGATTTGTATTGAATGACTATTTCAATGAGCCTTACCAAGAAATGCTCTATCCACATGGGAAGGCCTGAAATGGTAAGTATAAAATTTACCAAATGGTAAGTTGAATGATTAGCTTCTTTGTATGCATGCTGAAAAGTGATTTCCTATTTTATAGAGATGATTTCATTGGATTCTTCAATGAGATATTTGATTATCGAAGAGAGGAATTTATTATTTCTTATGAGATTTATTGTATTTAGTGAGTCTCCCTCAATTATCACCTTGTTGAATTTACTTTGGATGAGATTTAGACCTCTCCACGGGGATTTTACTTCAGCATATTTATTTTTTTGGGTTCCAAATATTTTAGCAAAAGCAAGAATTGGATCTCCTTTGTGATCTGTCACCACACTGCCTGCACATAATGGTCCTAGATTCCCTTTAGAGGTGTCATAAAAAATAAATTTTACCCATCCTTCAAGGGGGGACTCCAATTGATATTGGAACAAAGGATTGGTCTGATATGACCATCAAGGTCTCCCAATGGAATGTTCAAAGAAGAGATTAGGGAGACCTCAAAGCTAGAATTAAACTAATTACAGTAGGGTTTTAACTGAGCATTTTAAATGGCATAACAAATAATTCTATTGTTAATAGAATAAAAATCCAAAGAGACTTGACAAAAGATTTGTCTATTTCTTTCCAACCAAAATTGCCAAAGAAAATAGTGTAAGTAGTAAGCCCAAGTGGAACGAAGCCTAGGATGGTCGAAAGTATTAGGCCACTACTGAAATAGGTCCAATATGGATTAATGTAAAACGCAACTGATGTGAAAGAAATTGAAAATATTACACATGATTGTTTGGGAAACCGAGCAGACAAGGAAAATGTGGTTGACATATATAACTTAAAAGATAAATGGAGCATCAATTTGGAATAGGCATGCCTCTTTTCATGAGGTTATCAATGGTAAGGATTTTTTTTTGAGAGTGAGCCATGAAAAAAAGTAATCTTAGGGATAATATTCTTGATCCAAATGAGCCGGTGAGGAAAAAAAATTAGTTTGAATGGACTGGATTTTGAAAGCAAACTTAATTGAAAAAGCTCCACTTTCAATTGCTTCCCATATGATTTGGTCTTCTTTGGAATGAATAGGAATAAAAGTAGATTGAATAAGGTTATTTAAAGTGGAATATTGGGCCTTATGATTTTCATTAATAATCTATTCTATCAAGCATGACCATTCTGAAAGAAAAGAAAATCTGCAACTTTGCTTCCAAAATAGGAATTAGTGAAAGCTTTTACCTCATAAATGTTGATATCAAATCAGAGTATCTCTTCCAATCCATCTATCATGACATAAATCAATGGATCTCGCATATCCCAATAGCCACTTGCGTCCTTATTGTATGATATGCTTATTTTGAGATATTGCTTTCCAAAAAACAGAATTGTTGGCATGAATGGTATCATCTTGAAAATTTGTAATTGCATATATTTCCTTTGCACAATCTTCACCCAGCTAGTTTTATCATTAGAAATATCTCTCTAGGCTTGCTTAGAAATGAGAGCAAGGTTTATGTCATATATTTTTTGTAAGTCAAGACCACCTTCAAATTTTGGTTGGTAGACCTTGTACCAAGAGACTAAATGAATTCTTTCCTTATTTTTAGTGCCTATCTAGAGAAATTTTCTCTGAATTTTTTAATTTTATGATACACTAATAGTCGAACCTTGAAGACAAAGATAAAGTAGATGGGTATACTCTGAAGACATGCCATTTTTAACACAATTTTGGCATCTTTTGATAACAAAGTTCCCTTTCATGTTGTGAGTTTTATTTATACCCTGTCAATAACAGTGTTCCACATGCTCTCTTTTGGACTACCAATAAATAGAGGAAGGCCAAGATAAGTGTCAGGTAAGGTTCCTATAGGACAACCTATAATATCATATATCTTATGCTATATTTGGGTAGGAGTATCCAAGAAATAGACTTTGTTTTAGTGGAAATTGATTTTATACCCAATAGCCTATTCATACAATATAAGGATGTATTTAATAACTTTAGCTTCAAACACTAAGGCACAAGTTGTTATGATGGTGTTATCCATGAATTATTGGTGAGTTACAGAATCATTCTGGGATGATACTTGAATTCCTAAAAGGAGGCCACACCTACATGCAACTTTGATGGTATTTCCAAGAGACTCAACAAGCAATATGAACAAAAGGGGGACAAAGGGTCTCCTTGTCAAAGACCTCTAGAGCTCTAAAAATATCTTGTAGCTAAACCATTGACTAAAAAAAAAACCAGGATAAGGAAAAGTAAATTTTGATAAGAGACACCCATTCATAATGGAACCCCAGTTTGAGTAATATAGAGACCAAAAAATCCCAATTGACCCAGTCAAAGTCTTTGTTCATATCAAGTTTGAGGGCCAAAACTAATTTTTTGGAATGATAAGTAGAATGTAGGGCTTCAAGAATGGTGATGGCTCCATCAATAATATGTCTATCATAAACTGAGATACACTAGATTTTATCAATGATTGAAGGGAGAAAGTATTTCATTCTAGATGCAATGGCTTTTGTAAGAAATTTTTAAACCACATTACACATGCTTATGGGCTTGAAATTATCCAAGGATATTGCATCGTGACCTTTGGAAATAAGTGAAATGAAGGTGGAGTTGAATTTTTGAGGAATGACCTTGGTTAGTTGGAATTCACGAATAGCAAAGAAGACATCAGGACAAACAATATCTTAAAAATATTGAAAAAACCTTGGAGGAAAGCCATTAGGTCGAGGTGCTTTATCAGGGTTCATGGAGAACAAGGCCTGTTTTATTTTATTAGCAGTAAAGGCCTAAATAAAATGAGAATTAGTACTTAGAGAGATGAGACAAGGAACATGCTAAAGGAGATAATTTTTAGCCAAAGACACACTTGGTTCATATTTGTTCAAAATATCATGATAAAAAGAAATGACTTAAGTTATAATGTCCTAAATATTAGTAATAGTTTTTCCATTCTCCTTAATCACCTTTTTTATTCTATTTTTTCTTCGTTTGCAAAGGATCCTTGCATGAAATTATTTAGTGTTTGAATCCCATTATTTAAGCCATAATTCTCAAGATTTTTATCTCCAAAAAGTTTCCTCACAAGCCAAAACATTATGATAATCTGCTAAAAGTTTGTGTTCCTCCTTAGAAATTTGTTCATTCACCTATCCTATTTGGTAAAGCTCTCAATGACTTGAAGTCTATCCTTTTTAAACTTTTTTTTTTGGAAGATATTACCAAACACTTCTTTGTTCCATATTTTGATATTCTTCTTCACCAAGTTTTATTTTTGAGCAATATTGAAAGATGTTGATCCTTGAACATCTTGTTGCCACCATTGTGAAAGCTGATTTCTGAAGTCAAGGTGGCTTATCCACATCGTATCAAACCTGAAAGGGGTTCTAAATGGTTTTTTTCCTTCTATTTGGAGCACTAATGAATTGTGATCAGAACCAATTTTAGGTAAATCATAAAGATTAACATTCCCAAAAAGTAGAACTACCTGCTTGGATGATACTATCCTAGCAACTTTGTCCTTAGTTCCCGAAGCCAATATAATCAAATCTATTCTAATTGTTTTTGAAGAAGTTGCTGGGTAAATAATTAAGTTTGTGAAGAGTATAATATATCTCCTAAATACTCCCATTCATAGAGAAATTAATATATCTAGGATTCTTGGTTTTACTATTTCTCAGCTTCCTTCTACTTACCTTGGGCTCCATCTTTTTCATGGCAATACTTCATAATTATTATGGAGTAGTGTCATTAAGTGAATCAACAAGAAGTTGGTAGGGTGGAAGAAAACAATGCTAAGCCAACTGGCTAAGGCTACTCTTGTGCAAGTGTACCTCCAAAGTATTCCAATTCTTTTCATGTCAATATTTAAAGTTCTTGTTTTCATTTGCCATAATATTGAACAAATTCAAAGAAGATTCCTTTGGGCTGGAAATGAAAATAAGAATAGATTCCATTTAGTTTCTTGGAATAGAATCTGTAAGAAAAAATACCAAGAAGGATTAGGATTTAGAGAAATATACAAAATGAATCTAGCACTCATGGCAAAGCAAGCCTGTAGAATTTTCACTGAGGCTCAATCTGCTTGGATTGATATAGTTAAAAAAATACCTCCAGCAAAACTCTTTCATGGATAACCAACCTCTTCCTCAAGGTTCATACTTTTGGAATTCTATCATTTAATGCAAGGACATCATCAGGAAGGGAATAAGATGGACACTTGGCTGTAGTAATTTTATCATGTTCTGGGAAGATGTTTGGATTAAGGATTACCCCCTCGCATCTAAGCCAAATATGAAAATTCTCAAGCCCTTCACAAACCAAAACTTTAGAATTAGAGTGATTAACTGCATTTCCTAGTATCCTAACCGATGCCTCTGGAAATCCATTCCCACCAATGATCTAGATTTCAATTCCACCTCTGCTACCAGAATTCTTCAAAATTTATTGTGAGTCTTTATTATTATGAAATCCTAGTCAAAATACAACCTCATATGGAAGCTTAATTAGGATGTAAGTTCATGAAATCTGCTTACTATATTTAAGATACTCCTCACCTAGCTAGATCCCTACTAAGTATGTCTAGGTTAAAAAAATAAATTCAAAAATCAGCTTCTTTTACTGGGTTGCATCGCAAAATAAAATTTTAACTATGGATAATTTAATCATCAGAGGTATTTTTATCCCTAATTTTTGGCCTCTTTGCAAGTCCAATTGGGAATCAATCATCCATATTTTCCTACAATACCCTTTTTCTCTTTTCATTTTGAATTCCCTATTTGATTTGGTCAACATTGTCTGGGTTCAACCGTCTTCCATCATCCTTTTGTTTGAGTAATAGCCTAACCCCTTCTTTAATTCCTAGTTAAAATTCTTGTGGTGCACATGCCTACACCACTTTGGCAGATTTTGCTAGAACGTAACAATAGAGTTTTCAAATAAGTTTCCAAATACTCTCAATTCGTCTTCCTTCGCATCATCACATTTACCTCTAAAAGTGCACATCTTGTCTCACCAAATGAGGCCCCCAAACTTGATCTCGAATCATGCATGTTTGCAAGTTTTAATCTAACAAATTGTGTTGCAGGAACTCCTCGACCTGTTGTTGATAGATCAAGTATTACTTGGACCCCTCCTCCTATAGGGTGGATAAAGCTCAACTTTGATGGAGCGGCTAAAGGAAATCCTAGAAGAGTTGAGAGTGGAGGCATAATCAGGGATGACAAAGAGAAAATCATACAACCTATGTAGATAATATCGAAGTTCAAACCAACAACTTGGTTGAGGTGAGCTCTTTATCAATATCTGCTTATCCTAGAATGCTTTGGCTCTAACAACTTAATCGTTGAAGGAGATTCCTTGTTGATCATCAATTGTCTCAAAGCTTCTCAATCCCCTTTGTGGAGTCTTTCCAATATCATTTATGAACGTAAGAGGCTTGTTAGCAAGTACTTTAATGTCATTATCCAACATGTGTTAAGAGAAGGAAATATAGTTGTTGACTCTCTTATTAATAGAGGCATTGAGGAAGACACCCTTCGGATTTGGCATGTCGATTGCCCTCAGAACCTAAGGTCTTCCAATTGGGATAATGATATTTGTTTAATCTATTTTTTCTTTCGGTATTTTTGCAGTTCTTGGAACTGGTTAAGCTTAGGTTTATTTGGTTCCTTTCCTCTCTGTTTGGTTTGAGATCTTGTTTTAGTTGCTCCTTTTTTTGTTTCTTATTGGGTTAATCTTGTTAATTTACCCTATTTCACTTGTATGCTTTGTAAGTTTAAGGGTCCCTTTCAAAACCCTTCCCCATCAATCAAAAAATAATAATTTATCCTTTACATTATTTTCTTATTTTCAAATATGATGATATTTTAATGCTTCCAAAAACTATTGTTGGATACGAAAGATAATATTATTATTGATCAAATATTCATGTATATTTCTATGCATGATATTTTTATAATGATTTATAGATCCCCTTCAAATTTATTCTATTTGCAGTATTTTATTTTTATTGGTACTTTTATTCTAAAGAAAAGAATTATATACCTCATATGATTCTTAACTATAATTTCAATGTGAATATATAAACTACACCTTATGTTAAAACTCATATATGATACATCATTAGGGTTTGATGCACATGCCTAAGCACTAAAAAATATATATATGTTTTTAAACTTAAAAAACAATCATTTTAATTTGAAATTTTATTCTACTTTAAATTTATATTATTGAAATACTTTTGCTAATTTTTTTATTAAAATTTATTTATTTGATATTTAGCACGAAATTAAAATAAATAATATTGGCTTAATACACAAAGAAGTTATAGTTAAAAATCTTACTTTCTAATTGATAACTTTTTTTCTCGTCATATTATATGATTAAATTTATTTATATAATATATCCCATGATATCAAACTTAGTACAAATGAAGGTTACCATAAACGGAGCTTATGTAAAATCTATATTAAAGGTTACAATAAGGAAGGCATTGTCCGCGTAGAAATTTGGAATGAATAGGAAAATCTATATTAAAAGTTAAAAAATAAATAAAAATTATATTTTTTTTGGTTATGATATTATAATAAATTATATTATATAATTTAAATTTGATATATGTTTAAATTTTAACCCTGCAAGCATTAAAATAAAATAATTCTTAATATCTATAATATTATAAATTATACTAAATAAACTTTTAAAA
This sequence comes from Wollemia nobilis, assembly GCA_028583015.1. Classification (NCBI taxonomy): domain Eukaryota; kingdom Viridiplantae; phylum Streptophyta; class Pinopsida; order Araucariales; family Araucariaceae; genus Wollemia; species Wollemia nobilis. The sequence goes on from JAQPPZ010001808.1 coordinate 2,723,342, forward strand.
AATATTGTTTATCAATTATAAAAATATCAATTACACATAATACAACAATCTTCTTCCAAGTGCATACATAATACTTACGTATATTTGGTTTCTACATACATAATACTTGCATATATTTGGTTTCTACATACATAATACTTGCATATAATACTGTGGAAACCCTTTTTACTGTGTATAGCCTTTGACAAATCTTTTTGGGTCAAAAGTGCGGAGTGAATATTCCACTCCATAATATTGTTACACCCAACATTGGATTTTCCCTCCAGAGTTTTGTGGAGGTAAAAGGCCAGGATATTGCATTGACAATGAGAATGAAAGGGCATCGCTTGCTGACCATGGCTTTTACTTTCTTCAAAAAGTTTCAAAACCTTACCAAAATTTGTAAACCAAGTATGCTTGGGATGGAGAGGTAAGAGTGAGTGGACAAAGATGCTCAGAGGAAAAAATATCCTTATGCACTAAAATGGTTAATCAATTTATAGAGCATCATAATAGATTACTTTAAATGAAATGAAATGTCAAACATAACAAAGTAACAATAATATGTTTTTTAGTCTACCAGCAAGGACGCCACTTGCATCATGGGTGATGTGACTCGGGTTCAATCCTCATGGTGGATGTGTATAAGAAGTATTACTCAAAAAAAAGAAAATAAACATATTTAAAAATATTAAATAATCTTAAAAAATATAAGATTATTGATTATTTGATAATTTAATATATATTTTTTAAATGTTCATTTTTCATATTTCATTTTTTTTTTTTATACTTCATTGTTGTATATTATAATTTTTATATAGTAACATATTTAAAAAAATAACAAATAAAGTTTACCTTCAACCAAATTACAACTTTGTAACCATGTAATAAGGATGTCCTTTGTTTTGTTTTGTTTGAAGTTATTGTAGACACTCAATTTTGCATGTAAGGCTAATCTTCAAAGTTGTCAAAATATTCATCAATTAGCCATCCAATAAATCAAATTGAATCAATCTTCCTTATGCCCAAATTTGGAGCATTTTAATGCACCAAGAACGAAAATGTGGGGCAAATTTGTTAAACCATTTAGTTTTAACTTTTTTTTGCCTATTTTTGACCTCAATATTCATGAGGCAAATATGCTAATGTAAAAGCGCCATCAACACTATTGCCTTTTGGTGCTTTTGATTGGCATGTGTCAAAATCAAGAAACTTAACTTCTTTCTTTTAAACCTCCTATTAATGAAGAAAATCCTCAAAATTTGATTTGTAGCTCCTAAAAGAAATCCCAAGTCCAAGAATTACCATTTTTATGTTCTTCCATTGAAGGATTCTTGATCCCTTTTCAAATTCTTACCCTCTCCAATCTTGTCACCTTTGATGCAATTCTTCCTCAAGGAGTCATGGCTACCTATAAAACCAACACTTGGAGTGACCATTTTAGCAAGAGTTTTTGAGTAACAAAATACTGTCAAAATCTCTTTATAATCAAAAGGAATTATAATTTTTCATGGCAAGGTTATGCCAAAATATTACCATAATATTTTTAAGTCCATATTTGCAAGTAGTCAAAGTTCTTGTTCCTTACAAGCATCCAATCAAGTCTTCAATTATTTTCTCCAAGCAATCAAGTCTATAAGTTCTCAAACTCTCAAATAATCATCAAGCTCAAGCATTAAAATATCATCAAAAATAAAACTAGCAAGCTTTGAATAAGCTTCCAATAAAGGAAAAACAACCTTATGTCTTGGATTGTGTTGATTTCTCTTATTTTTTTGTGGTTCTTCCTTGTGCTTATAGTTTTAACATTCATTTTAATGCATTTAGAACTAATATTACATTTTGGATTTCACATATACTTAGTCTTTTATTTTATCATTTAATATTTATATTAAGAAAATAAATCTATATTTTCCTACTATTTAATAGGGCCTTTGTACATCTAAGTTTTTTCCATTCATCATAGTCATCATAATATTTGATCATCTTATATTTAATCTTGTTATTTTCCTCCTAGAAGTAAAAGAGCTACCAAGCTACAAGTCGATGGCACTATTGTTCTTTAGTTTACATAGACCAAAAGCATTACAGTGATATCCCTCCTAGAAGTAAAAGAGATACCAAGCTACAAGTCGATGGTATTGTTGTTCTTTAGTTTACATAGACCAAAAGCATTACAGTGATAGCATGACCCAGTGGTGCTTTCACCACCTAGGATTTATTTCTTACTTTTTATCATATTTTTCATATTTTTCTATGCAAGAAGGGGCTTGATTGTTGTTCAAGAAAGTTCAACTATCATTTTTTAGCTTAGATACACCCCTCTATAATTAAATTTATCTTTTTCTATCTTGTAGGTTAAGAAATAATGCCATCATTAGATAATAGCATTGATGATAGTTATATATACTAGTGGTAATTTTGCCTTTGTGGCAAAAATATGTTCTTCTATCACCAATCTATCATTTAAACATTTAGAAGTAAAATTTTATTTTTTGTCTATTTAAACTAGGTTATATTTTCTATTCATTAGCAAAATAGATTAAAAAAGGTAGAACTAGTTTAGTATTAATTGTATAGAGGACCAACTTAATCATTAAGCTTTAACATTTAATCAAAATACCATATAATTGCATCTTACGACTTGTATGTTATAGCTTCTTGTATCATTTCTTCTTAAAAATAAAATCATGATTTCTTTCTTCTTAAATGTAGAAATCATTTTAGTTGTAGGCCTTGATTGTTTTATTTGTATGTGCATTAGAGCTAAATTAGAGTTAATCTTAGACAAATAAGTATCTTAGGAAAAATGTAGTTTTATTTCAACTAATGCAACCAAACTAGACTTTAACCTCATAAACTTTTGCTAGTCTTGAAGTGGCATAGAGGAGAGAATAAAAGCATCACAAAATTATCCTTGATACATTTATCTTTGTCCCTTGCCATATTTTAATGAATCCAACATTAACACCACCATAGGTCCCAATATTCGTCTTTGTCCAAGCTAAATCTTAATCAAACTAAAATCTCCCAAACTTGTTTGTTAATTTAATCTTCAATCATATTACATCATAAAATTGTGTTTGTTTACTTTAAATATTATTACATATAGATAATAAGAACATAATCAATTGCTAGTCCTACTAAGATTCTTCACTATCCTTTTTGTTGTTGTTGCATGAGCTACTAGGCTATATTGGGTATGTAGTAAGCTCGGGCTACTAAGCATCCATATAGGATTTTGTGCATACTTATACCTAGTAAGGAGTATATTGCAATGGGCTAGTGGAAATTATAAAAAGACATACTATTATCCCTCACATAGCATCTTGGTCATGTATCCAAGGAACCACTTCCATTTATTTTTAGCAACTCATATATAGTCTTTTTTATTTATTGATAGGTATATAGATAGTAATCAATTATAAATGGACCTTTGGTATATACGAATGCCCTTTAGGTATATAGATTGGACTTGGTATACTAAGGAAAGGAGATATAAGGTTTGTAAAATATATTATATTTCATCTATAATAAGCCCTTTAAACTTAATTAGTTGAACTCTTCTTCCCTTCTAACCCATGGTCGCTACCTAACCCATAGTATCACTCATTAGTTGGCCATCAACCCTATCCCTCTAGTGGAATATCCCAAGAACCAACCTACATTTGAGACCCTAAAATTTAAATAATAAGACAATAATTCTCTCTCCTTAGGTTATTTAACCCCTATCCATGGTGATCATTGAAAAGTATTTTTTAAATCTGCTAATCACATGTCTTTCTTCTTAAAACATAGGGAAGTTGTGATATTTTTATTTAGAGAATTTCATGACACCCTGGGTCTCTCCATAGGAGAAAGTTCACTCTTGTACCATACACAATAACCTAACTCTAACCCTTTATTTTTTAATAAATCAAATCCATCCTTTGGTTCCTTAAATGAAAACCTAAATGATACCCCTATTATCACCACTTTTGTCAATGCTACGATGCAAAACCTTCCATCCTTGAGATATCATTCATCTATACCTTCTCTTGAAGAAATATTATGGGGTAATTTTAGTTTTCATATATCTTAACAAGTGGGTACAATTTACATTCCTAGCCTAGATGTACCCTCAAGTATCCTAATTTCTAATCCTCATGTCAATAACGCTCATTCTAATCTCATGAAGTATGAGTGTGGGTTTTACTCAAAACCCTACTCCTATAATATCTCATCCTTTATCTTATAATCTTTTCTCTCTGAGAATATTGGGAGAAATTCATACAATTTATTTGTCAGCATCATATGCCCAAGTGTATCAATCTTATCCTTATGTAAATTATCAAGATCCTTTTATCCCTCACCATATTTTTTATGCAATCAAATCTAGTTTCTACTAAATTTCAAACTATAGACTATCAATATGAGCTATAAAACAACAAATGACCACAATCCAAAGGTGCCCCTCTAGTAATAAGTACTCTTATGATAACTTGTATAACCAACATATGTATCCTTCTATAGCTACTCACTCTACCTCTCTCAAGTTTGAAACTCCCAAGTTTTAAATATATAAATAGGAGGAAGGTCATGTCAACTACCTTAGGCTATTTAGAACTACTTGTAGCAATATTTATTATAATGAATCATTGCTACTCAAAAAATGTGCCAAGAGACTTGGTGGTCCTACCTCGGAATAGCACTACTAAATCATAGGACATTCCCTTAATATTTTTAGGTATCCTTTTTAGATGTTTGTCAAAACATTATTTGTCTATATTGAGGATAAAGTTACAATTAATGACCTCTACCAAATAAAAAAATCTAAAGATAATAACTTTACTAACTTCTTGGTAAGATTGCTTTCAACAGCGTAAAAGGTTTAAAATGATTATGGCATGGTGGTTATAGGGGCGTACTGCACGAATATCTGTGTGGCGGCTTCTGGGGCAGACAGTGCAGAATATTATGGCAGTCATAAAAATCTGGATAGCCTGCCCAGATTCGTGGCAGCTACCAATTCCACCATGTAAATTCAAAAAAAAAAAAAACTTATTGGTAAGATGGTAAGCCTTGGTGGTGTAACTCCAATATGCCCCCCACCAAAACACATCCTAGATATCTTCATAGGGAACCTTAATGAGCAATTTTTATTCTATTTAGATACAACTAATGTATCTTGTTTTTAATATGTCATTGACATGGCCAAGAGAGCAGAGGCCACCCTCCTCAAAATAGGACAATAAAATTTAAATATCATAAGGATAATATAATTTTTCCTTGCATCTAAATGCATAATACAAAAACAAATACATTGCAGGCAATGGAGTTACAACTCACACCAAATAAACACTTTTAGTGCTATGGTGAAACTTCAAAATCTTATCTTAGGGAACCCACAACAATAAAAACCTAGGAGGAAGTACTCCTAATGGGATGAACCTTCTACAATACTAGATGAATTACTATAAGCCAAAATGGTGGAGCTTTCATCTTCCAAGCCTTTAGATCCTAAAAGGAAAAAATTCTCTTGGTTTTCTCCTAATGAGAAATGTGTATTCCACCTGATTAATAATCATGTGGTTGATAATACATAAACCTTAGAAACCCAATACAATATATTATTTATAATGGTCATGTTTTTCTCAATAGATATAATTCTCAACCATTAATACCTTGGGATCTTTAAAAAATTCTACCCAATCATAATCAAAATCAAATTCAAATTGTAGTTATCAAGGGGGATCTAGGAGGCTAAGTGTTGTCCTTTGAATTTTGGTGACTTATTTCAACATTATCATACCTCTTTATTTAATATATTTTCTATGTTGGCCAATAGTCCCTTAATTGTTAGTGAATTATTTCAACCTTCTTAGACCTATGCATTTAATAGTTCTTCGATGCTAGGTAACAGTGGAGGTAGCTCTATGGTAGATGACTCCATGGATATTCCTCCTCCATGAATTTCATTTCATGGAATATTCGAAGACTTATAAAGTCCTCAAGAAATTTTTTTGTTAGATCTGCTCTACAAAATATTGTTCATATTGATGTTATTTGTTTACAAGAAGTCAAGATCTCTGGTTTTTTGTTAGATATTTATCTTAGTTGTATTTCAAGTTCTTTCATGTATTTCACTACTCACCATGAAGATGGTCAAGGTGGTGCTTCTATCTCTATCTCCTCCAAGTTTAAGGATTGTCTTCTTGGGTCCGGAGAGGATCCTTCTCATCATGTGGTCTAGATTTTGTTAAATATTATTGGGAACACCCTAGGTATTAACAAAAATTATGTATCTAATGATGGTCCTATTTTCTCTGCCCTTTGGTGGTTCCTGGTTGATCGCTTACCGATGGTGTATTGGCTTTTTTGTGGTAATTTTAATATGGTTGAGCATGCTGAAGATAAATCTGGTTGTCACCTGATGCGCTAGTGTGTTGGAGAGCGTGAGGCCTAGTTTTTTCTTAAATGTAGATGGGTCTTTTTGATCCCCTTTTTTACCAACATAATTTCATGCCTTTATCCTGGTTCATATGGTATAATTTTTGCATGGGTAATGATAGATTTTTCAAGTGCCTTGATCATGTTATGATGTTAAAGCAATAATATTTTGTATTCTTATCCATAAATAATAATATTATGATAGTTTGGAATGCTATCAGATCATTTATTTATTTCCTTTTAGATTGAGTGAAGTGATCACCAATTTATTTTTTTGTGTAATCAATTTTATTTAAATACTTCTTTATTGTAACACCCTAGCACAATTGTTGTGATTGAGAGATTCTAGAATTTATTACCTCAACCTCCTCACTTTGTTAGTTAGATTTATTGGTGGAAAAAAATTATTGTTAGTACTATCTCTTTGATATGGTATTTTGGCAAACATGTGGTATATGTGAGAAAGCGTGTTCATTTAGTTATTACAAAAAAATATCAATGGAATTTACTATTGCTAGAAAATGATTAGTATGACCAGAAATTACAAATTAGGGTTACTGGTCTCCACCACTAGCTTATAGTACATGAACAACATGAAGCTAGGGGGCTTAGATTTAGGATTGTCTACACTATCTAATAGTTGGTGATCACCCATCTAAAGCTCTTTTCAAATATCTTCATTCTAGGCAGGCCAGGATCTATATCAAGGCTATTCAAGTATATCATGATAGGTTGATTTCTCTCTTTGATATTTAATAGACTTTGTGGATCATTATAAGATTATATTTTAAGCGTAGCAGAATTATTTGGAACAACATATGGTGCTCCAGTAGTGTCTTGATGTTGTTCCTGCTAAGTTATTTGCTTATGACAAACTTCTTTGTGAGGCTCCTTTTTCACTTGTTGAACTTTATAATGTTCTTATGACTATGTCAGATGACAAGTCCCCTGGTCTTGATGACTTTCCCTAATTTTTTTTTAAAACCACTTGGAAGTTTACTAGGCATAATCTTCTCTATGTCTACAATGAAGTGTTAGCCAAAAATTCTATGGGCAATATTATCAATCGTGGAAACATTAAATTATTTTCTAAAGTACACAATATTGAGATCATCACTAGTTGGGGACCTATTAATCTGCTTAATATCTCTTACAAGATTTTGGATAAATATTTAGCTCTCTGTTTTCACAACATTCTCCCTATGATTATCAGACTAGAGTAGACAGGTTTCATTAAAGGGTGTTACATCTTGGATAAACTTATTATTATCTGGGAAGGTTTAGAATAAGTCTATCTCTCTAGCCAAAATATCATTTTCCTTAAATTAGACTTTGAGAAAGCTTATTATTGTATTGAGTGGCCTTTCATTCTTGCCATGCTCTAAGCTCTTGATATTTATCCCTTTTTATTAGGGTTGTCAGTGTGTTTTTTGTTTATGTTTTGGCTTATCTTACTATCAATGGACATAGGTCAGAGGATTTTGGTTTATTTTGTTCTATTCGCCAAGGCTATCCTTTGGCCCCCTCACTTTACATCCTTGCTACTGAAGCTTTTGGTTATCTTCTTGTAAATCAAGTATCTAAGGGGTTGATCAAAGGTATTATTTTACCTTACATGTCCACCCAGCTTATTAATGGGCACTTTGTAGATGATTTTTTTCTCACTATTAGTGAGGATGAGGTTTCAATTTCAACTACTTTGGTTTTTTTGGATACTTTTTGTAAGGCCACAGGATCCAACATCTAGTGGTCTAAGTCTCTTTTTTTTGCCTTGCTTCTTCTCCTATGCCTACTTGGATTAGATATTTTTCCTGGTATTACCTTGAAAGCGGTGAGAATTTTAAGTTCTTAGGAATCTACTTTTATTTTGATAGCTCACCCTCTAAAATCAAGAAATATATCATTAATAGAATTGAAAAAAATATTTCATATTGGGCCTCATGTCCCCTTTCTCTTACCGACAAGTTTCAAGTTTACACAAAGATTCTTGCTTCCACCCATGTTTATTACTCCTCCTATTGGGTCCCTTCTAAGAATTCTTATAATAAGTTGGCTAGACTCCTTAGGGATTTTATTTGGGCCAAGGGGAAGAATTCATGTGGTTTTCATTGAGTTGCTTGGGATATCTATTGCACACCTACTAATAAGGGTGGGATGGGCATCATTGATATTTACAGGTAAAGCATTTCTTTGTGTGCTAAGTGGGTGGTTAAATATATTGAATGTCTTAAACTCTAGAAGGTTTTGATTAACCATTGTATTTATTTAGGGCTAAATTATGATTTTAAAGCTTGGGATAATATTGGAATCCATACTCTCATCATTACTTTTGCTTCGGTTAAGATTTAGGTTTCCTTTGATGTTAAAAGTATTTGGTGGGCTTTTGAGGTGGTGAAACCTCATATTCGTTGGATTGGTAATGGTTTTCATAATGGTTTTTCATTCAATTATCAAAATATTTGGTTGTATCCTATTCTATCTAACTCTTTGGTTATTCTTTTTTATATGCTAGGGATTAAATATTTGAGGTTATTTTATAAGGGCATCTAATTTATTAAATATTTAGTGCACTCTTGAGACTAGATTCCTTGGCTTGGTATCAAACATAAATTTAGTATTTAGAATTTAGATTTTCCTTCTATTATTAAGATTCAAGAGCTTATACCTGATGTCATGCTTCATAAACTCGATATTCAACCCCCAAGTGCCTAGTGGAGGGATTGGCATTAGAATGTGGATAATCCTTTAAGAACTACTCTTCTTCCTTGCTTTATTAGCTTATTAGTCCTATTTTCCTTTGTGTTTACAAGCTTAATAAGAGGTGGTAGGCTCACTCTACCTCCTATACTTGGATTACTCATCTAAACCATATTTGGTAGTCTAACCTTGAACACAAGATTACCTTTTTTATTGGTCTCTTATTTATCAAGGGCTTCCTATGGGAGAGATACTTAGTATGGTTGGTCTTCCTAATCCTTAGTGTTTGGCCTTTGATCATTTTGAGACTTTTAAAAATCTATTTTTTTTTTGACCTCGTGCTCAATCTACTTGGTCTTGGATTCACTCGTTGTTCAAGCCCTTTCATCCTAAATTATTTAGATGGTAGATGATATTTTTTGGAGATAATAGTTGTTGGCCTACTTATATTTCTACTCTATGGAATTTATTTCATGCTATTATTTTATTTTAATTTTGGAAAGCTAGGAATGTTGCTATCTATTTTGGAGATTCTATTTCCAATTAGTTTTCTATGCATAAAAATATTATGGTGTTTTCTACTATTACTATTTAAATCTATTCATAGGTTTCCAATTTGACTCATGATTTGGTATATTTGATAAATATTATCAAGCACTAGCATGAGGCTATGTGCACTATTAACAAGGTTTCATCTAACCTCCCTCCATCTCAAGGTCCCTTTATTTCTTTGAGGCCTCAACATAGTAGGTCAAGAGAGCAACATTATCCAGCCCCATTCCATTCTATTGATACCCACAACATGGCTTAGTCTCCTCCAAGAGTGGCTCCCTTTACCTAGTTATGATTTGTATTCACTCTTTTAGGGGTTGGTTTTGTTTTTGGCCTCGAGCCTTGTATTTACGATGTTGATTGTTTGTGTGGCCTTGCATCCTGGGCTATGATTTTTACAAGTCCCTTTTAAATGTAAAATATCTTATTTTTATTGAATATAATTGTTGGTTTCAATAAAAAACCAAATTAAAAAAAATAATATTCACTATAATACTTTCCCACTACCAAACCAAAAGTTGGTGGTAATGATTCATTCTTATCATCCTATTTCTTCTATTTGTGTTGTAACTAGAGAACAACATAATGCTCTTTCATATGATCAACCTTCAAGACCTCCTTTATTCCTTCATGCAAAAAATAACCTCTTCCCTTGAAGGGCCTCCATTAATAATTCAATCAAGAGTTAAGACTAAGGGCACTTTTGATTTTCTTCATCAACTTTTAAGTACCCTAGCTAAAATTTTCCTTTTTGAGATACTCAAGATATCTATGACCCATAAAGACACCTTACTCGAATTTTAAGTGAAAAAGTTCTTCCTTAAGACCTAAATCTGAATTATATCACTTTTGTGGTGGGTTCCATTGGGGTTAACCATGCAAATATATCATCCCATTAGTATGATATGCCTCAATCCTTTTTTATCAATGATATTGAATTATACATCATGGGCCACATTGATGAGTCAATAATAGATCTGGCCTAAATATTTTTAGCCTAATATTTACTAGTTATTTTAGGCTAACCAAATAATATTTGGAGAAATCTAGTCTTTGTATTAGGGTTTTCAACAATGGGGAAGTTAAATCTAGTCACACTATAATATTACCCCTTAGAGTCTGATCCCACATTCTCAACACTCTTTGCTAAGTCATGTCTTACAAATTAACCTAAAAAATTTTACTTGGAAGGTTATAGATTAAAAATATGAGGAGCATTCAACTCACCATCAATACCTTAAATATGAATAGAGAAAAAAAGACTTATCATATTCTAGCTAATCCCAAGCCTTTCACCTATTTCTAGGTGATCGAGATCAAGAAACCTAAAGCTCATATTTACCCTTGTCATAATTCATCTCTTAATCCATATTCTTCTTATTCTTAACTTCTAATAACTAATGCATTAAGTTCTCTTACCTTAAGTAACAAACCCAAAAATTATTTTAAAGGTCAAACTTGTAATTTAGCCAACCTTGAAATAAATAATAAAATTAATAGTCAACCTTTTTTTTGATGTATCTAAGCTTCCTCTCTTGCCTTGAATATCAATATTTCCTTCTATTAATAAGGATAAAATAGTGTGAATAAGGATTTGATCCTATAGAGACTTATCACTATATAAATTATATCCTCCCAAGAAAAAAGTACTTGGGTTAAGGCCATTGTCTAGTAACAATTAAAATGAGGAGCATAGAATTTTTTTTTACATATCATAGAGGTAATGCCAATATGAAAGTAAAATTTATAGCATGGATTCTATGCTAAAATTTTTTAACAACCTTGAATATCCCTACAACATGAGGTAAGGTTAGTCACTTGAAGGTAAGAAAATAATATCATCCTTTCCAATAATAATTGATCCAAGTCCCAAAGTAAACAAAGATACTAGAGTCTTTTTTGGTGATAACTAACAAGGCTCAATTAGGTAAAATTGTTCTACCATATCTATGGCCTTGAACCCATCCCTTAAAAATAAGTAGAGGCTTGATAACCAAGACAACCTCTCTAGAAGATTGGGATTCAATGAGGCATGCTTCCTAGGTTTTGCAAATTAACATCAATAATAGGCATAGGGAACACAAATTAAGAACCAAAGAGGAAGCAAATAAGGGGAAAAATACCTACAATATTTGCATTGATAAGCTTGTCAAAGATTACCTAACCACATAAAGGATTTTCCCCAAAAATTGTGGCAAAGGAAAAGAAGAAAAATAGAGGAGCTAAACTAGATAATCAAAAGATTTGAAGGCATACAAAAATTTTAGTAGCTCCATTTGAATAATGATCCAAAACCATCGATAATCAAGCAAGAGATAGAATGGTGATGGATTTTACTATAACTAAACAAAAGAATTATTCAAAAGCATTTATAGGATTCTCAAATTCAACCTCAAGGTAGAAGATATATCTAGAGTCTAGTGGCCTAGAAAAGGTGGAGATAAAATAAGACATAATACAAATGGAGGTCAAACTCTAGATGTTACACTATACATAGAATTTTGATAACTGAAATCTAAAGATAAATAGTGGTTGATGGGAGTATTAAATGGATCCAGATGGAGGCTAGCAAAAGAAACTAGATTGTAGTTCCAAAATATATCTATATATTGTATCAATGAGATGTGCCCTCAAGACCTCATCCAAGAGATTTAAAGGATATAAATAGGGGTTTTTGATCCAATATTTGGAGAATGTCAATTATTATGCCTAGATAATCTAACTAAATAGGGGTGGTTGCAGACTAGCAAAAGAAATACAAAGGGTTCAAAAGATGATCTAAAAGTACTAGAGAATTTGCAACATCAAGAGCCATGGTGCAGAGAGTCACAATATAAATTTAAAATAAAATGCCTAATAGAAAAACCTACTTCTCCCATGCTATTTACAACAATTAACATGAATAACAAAATGTATTCACTAAATCATTCTAGAAAAATAATAGTAAATCTAGGGAGAAATATAGAATGCAAAATAATTATAATAGAATTATCCATTCCTATATTTGATAGAAAATCATTAGCACTTAGTAAGGCATACATACATGTTCAACATAAAGAGTCAAGCAAGAGTCCAAACAACAATCCAATTCTCATTCAAGAAGACATATAGCCTTAATAAATACAATCATGGTAGTTGTAAATGCCAAAGAGTCAACCATTAGAATGTCTTGCATTATAGTATATATAGCTTTTATAATTACAATTGGTTATTTATCATTATAGTTCACAAAGTGGATTGTAAGTCTTGCATACCATTGTAATAAATGTGCTCATATAATCAACTCATTCTGTTGCAACTAATTTGGTATTATAGTACTAAAGTGGCTCCTTTATACTTGATGTGATGGATTTATGGTTGTCATGTCTTCATCTGATGCATAGGATATTTTGCCATGTCTATTGTGCTCTTAGCTACTCCACTATCTTCCTAGTTGTAACAACATAGGTGTTAGTTAGAGAATATTTTAAGTTTTTGAGGGTTCTATAATACTATATTTTTTCATCACGAGCACATTATGGTAGTTTTGTGTATGCTTTTACTTGATGTCTCTTTTCGTTCCTTATTTCTTATTTTATTAGGTATCGAGCTCTAGATCCTAATTCATATCTATTAAAAAATTTAGCATCTCTTTTTGATAACTCATTCAAAATTGTCTAGCACTCTAGGTGAAGCATATTGTTGGACATCAGGTACAACTCATACCTTGGGATTCTACTACTATTTTATTATATTAGAATTTTCTAGTACTTCTACTAACATCAATACTCAAAACCATTTGATATTTTGTCTACCTTATTTGGCTAGCTAATCCACTATGTCAAATGTCAGACTCTCATACGTAGTTAATTTTGAGTCTCCAAGAGGGGTAAATGTTCTTCTATGTTAATATGTATAATTTTCTCCCTCTTGATGACATAAGCATTACTATCCATCCAAAATTCTAGGTACTAGATGCTAGATTTAAATCTTCTATCTACTGACAACAATGCTTCAATCCATCTTACCATCGTACTTAGTCAAAATTATTGCCAATTGGGTCTATTTGATGCTTCGTTTCTAGATGCTACATAATTTTACCACTTTTATTGATATAAAAATTTTAAATGACTGAAATTGTTCTTACACTTAGAAAATTTTCTTGCATTCTTGGATGTAGCCTTTATTCTAAACTGATGGTCTTTATAGCAAAATGTAGTATTTTGTATAGGTAAAAATTATCTCATCATTTGAATATGGATGTGCATGAAAATTTCACCTACATAATTGGACCTCGCATGAGGGTTTTTGCTTACAGAAGCAATAAACCCATCTAGTCTTATCTATTAGGACATGGAGTCAAAAAGTTGAGACAAAATAGAATGAAACTTAAATTTTTTGTGCATAAAGACCATCTCAAGAACTATCTATTTTTGTGGTTTTCTCTAGAGCTTCTCCTAATGTTCCTTCTTATTGTTTTGCTACTTTGGCTACTAAAAACCCTCCCTACAATTGGAAAAATTTATATATTTTATCCCATATTCTCTGAGAGAGAATATTTATTGCTCCAAATTGTTGGAGGGTCCTTTGCAGCCAACAGTAACACTCATATGAAGGGTCTTTGTACTTTTGTTCCATATATATAGTCCCTATTAGCAAGGTAGATATCTTATGGAAGTATACAATTTATAGTAAAATATTTAGGTAGCTCATCAATTCCACTACTATCATTCAACTACTGATTAATGAGTTGTGCTAGCTACTCCTTGCTATAGAATTTCTTGTTTACATCCTAAAATATTGGGAAGCCCATACTATTGATTTATTGAACCGCCAAATTTTCCTTATTAGATCTTGCTTTTAGGGTGTTGATTATTTATCCTTCATGCAATATCATATGACTTCCAAAAATGGTTTGGTATGTACAATATTTGTATTCTATTAGATATTTTTTGAGCATTTTTATAGTTGGGGATAATTTTCTTTGTTTTTTAGTATTTCTCTAGCTATAATTTCTAGTTATATTCTAATCGTCAGTTATTCCTAGGATTAACTGAATTCCCCCTTAGCTTCTTGAATTAGTTTTATAATACTGGTTATTCTTTTAACTATGGAGAATGCTTCCATTGCAACTTTCTTGATTTTCAGAAAATATTGGCCTCTAAAATTCTTTAACATGTCCTTCGAGACCATTTGGTCCTAGGGCTTCCTTTTCTCTTATTACAACTATGCCTTCACTATTGTTAGGGAATCTTCCTAACTTAGTATTTTGGAATTTAGGTCCTATAACTTAGTGTTTTGTGCATACCTTTTTATTGCTTTCTAGATGTGACTGTTCATCCAATTTTTGTATGCTATTGTTCTTTTGTTGCAATTGTTCAATAGTACGATATTTATCTAAGATTGGATTCAATTCTATAATCTCATTACCTACTCAACCTTTTTTCCAAACTTTTCTCCTTCCTTTTTGTATTCATAATATTTACATTTGACTGATTGTTATACAAGAATAGGGTGTTTGCTTCTATGTGTAGGGCCTGTAGAGTATTTGCTTTTGGGATCTCAAAGATGTTATACTTTTACACTTTGATATTGTAGTATTATACTATAATTTTTTCAATTGGTTTCCTTAACTTTGGATGTGCAATCATCTTAATGCATTCCATGGCAATTGGACCTACAACATAATATGTCCGAGTAGTTGTCAATTATATTACGTATTGTGGTAGTTGTTTCTCGGCCCATATTTGAGTGCTCTTCTCAATATCTTGAATCATCGAGAATACTTTTGATAGAGGATGCTCAGAAGTAGGGGAAGGCATAAAAATAGGTTAAAGGGGATAAAAGTGCAAATGATGGACTCACTACTACAATGCTATATTTTATAGGAAAAAATATATTTACATTGCTTGAGGCCAATTGTGCCTCCTATATAGTGGTAGTGGTAATTTTTGCTGATGATAAATTTATCATGAGGATTTCTTCATTAGGAGTGATGGGTGGTGGATATGGTTTTCTTGGTGCAGAGTGTTAAGGTAATGGCATGATATCATCAAGAGAAGGGAAGAAAGTAGATATACCTAGTCTTTCTACTTTTGATAACAATTTCTTGATTGTTGCATTAGCTGATTCAACTTATACTTTAAACAATTTTATGAATTGTTGGTACTCCAACCACTTGGCCAGTCCTATTTCTTCCATTTCTTTTATGATAAAATATTCTTTTCTCTTATGGTGCTCACTAGATATTTTATGCAAAAGTAAGTTTTTGTTCTTCTCTATAGCTATTTTATTTGCATAGGCCACCTTTTGAGCTTCATAATATGATTATTTTTATTTCTTAGTTCTAGCTATGTTTCTTCATGTTTTGATAGTATTTCCATCCCTAATGTGTCTTAACTAATTCAGCTCTTTCTTCACCTATCCTCTATCTTCTTTGAATAAATATTTTACATCTTCCTTAGAATCCACATACTCTACCAATGGATTTATGTGTGGGGAAGCTATCTATGGGGTATCTTCTTCTTTTTGTTTATATCTCAATATATTTAGACCTAGATAGATTTTTTCTTTATGCTCATTCATACATATATGATAGTTTTCCTTGAATTCAGTTTCAAAGTGCTTGTTAGAAGTGTTGGGTAAGGCCTTTTTCTAAATGTCATGTTTAGAACATAATATCCACCATTATCTAATCATGTTATCATTCTATTTTAAATCTAAATTCATATTGTGTATAAGGTCTTCATGAATCCATTGCTCTTTGTTTTGGGCTAGATCATAAATCTTAGCATATGGATAGCATGATCTCCATGGAGACCTCTCTTGCATTTGAAGAATATGTATTTCTATGGCATTAAATTCATAAATATTTCTATATTTCTCAATTTATAATCATGTTAAATGATCAAATGTATGTTTTTTATTGTTTAGTTTGGGAAACTTGGACTTGAATTTATCTTTTAGATCATAGCACCACATGTGCGACACAACTGGTGGTTGCAAGGCATTCAGCTTGTCATACAAACTTTTTTCTTATCCTCTTTTCATCATCATAATATCTTCAAATTTGTAAGGATAGTGATAGGTGTAGTCATTATTAGCTTAAAAGTAAAAATGCTCATTCATTTTTTTATAGATATCCATGTTGAATACACAATCAATGACATAATATGATAGCAAGTATGGTATTCCAAAAACACCATATAATCATATTATTATACCATCCAAAAAAAATAACCAATATCCAATTTCTCTCTTTTTGCCTCTTAGTTTATCTATAGCTTCGAGGCTGAGGTGAGGTATTGAACCATGGATAGAATACAAGGCAGGTCCCACAAATATTCTATTGAAAGACAAATATGGGGATGTCTCCTTGAGAATTGGGGTCCAATGTACTACAAAATAGGATTTTGCCTTACTTACTTTGGTGAGGGATATGTTATGCATATTTTTGGACATATGAAAAAACAATCCAAGCTAGGAGTGAAGAATAATATATTTTTTGACTTTCTTTTGGCTTTAGGTAAACTAGCTAGTTATGAATTTGGGTATTCAATAAATGGATCCAATCAAAGAATATAGGGTTATAAGTAGTGGTTACCTCATAATTCTACACATTTGTGACTACATAAGCAAGATAGAATTGGTAATCATAAGCCATTTCATCAAAGTCTAACCCTAGGATTAGAAATAATGTAGACAAAACTATTTATAAAGTATTTGTGACATCAACTTGTTTAATGGGAAAAATTTCAAGGATTTTTCCAATACACTATTTTAGCCATGCAAAAAAGGTAGTTTTATTTAAGTAGCTCTCTTAATACTTTATATTAATGGGTTTGATCCTCATACTTGGTTGTTCTCCAATGCAAATGCTTCTCTGATTTAATCCTTTGTAAACATAAATTGTTTCTTTGCATTGTGTATCATGGTTGTCTCTAGGTCATAGTGCTTTGCTATAGCTCTAACAAGTTTGGAATAGGGATTAATGAACCTAGTAATATATCTTGCTAAAAATGAGTTCCATGTAGTTTCTTCCTCTTCCAACTAAGAATCCCCCTCATTTTTTACCCTTCTCAAAAGCTCTTCCATTTTTATTTAATTATAATGATTGGGTCATGTATCTTCACCAGATTATCTTCCAACTCCTTTGTAGACTTTTGTATCTTTTACACTCTCTTTTCTCTAGGCATGGTCTTGTATATTTTTGGTTGTTTGAGTATATGGGCACCGATAACTATATGGTATTCTCATTTTTCAGATTCCTCTACAAAACATAGGAATAATTTGACAAATTTTTCCCTCTTGAGCAAATGTGCAAGAATAATTTATAATATATGGGTCTTGTTTTATAGCAAGTAATACCACAATGGATGGCCATTGCTAATTAAATGCTAAAAACTGTTCATGATGATCTTCTACAAGAAAATTTTACTTTGAAATAAGAATTTCATGTAAGCATCCGTAACAAATATCCCTTTTCCATGACTACCAACCTTTGGACCAATGAGGTTGCATGAAAATTCAAAACTTGGTGGCTACCAAGTGCAAACATTGGTCAATCAAAATATTTATATTTACAAAGCACTTCTATCACTACTTCTATTATTCAACTATTTACATGTATCACTATTTACATACATATGCATAGGTGGCATGTTTTTCTATGCATAGTGCTTTAAACATTGGATTTTTACCAAAATTGATAAAATAATACTATCCATATCTTGTAGTTTATACACATTTATTTCCTTCCTTCTCAATATCAGATACAATCCAGACTGCAATAATTTTGGTTCCTCATGCTTTCCAGGCTCTAGTTGAATTCTTGTTCCTTGATTCTCATTTTTTGGTGGGTTTACTAGCCATTATTATCAAAAATGATTTTGGATTTGACTAGTCTTGTAGGAAATTGGATCATTTTATCCTCTCCAAGTTATTTAACCATAATTATACAATCTATTTCTTAAGTCAATAAATTCACTATCTAGTTATTTTTGGGCACTGAATTGCACCAAGTTTTACTTGATACTGCGGTTGTCTATCTTCCTACTTTCTATTTAGGCTTGCACCCGATAGCTGTAGCTCAACACTCAACATTGGAAGGACCAAAACAAGGGTTTTCGATCCAACCTCCAGAGTAGGCTGGTTCCTTGTCAACTTAGCATATTGTTGACACAATTATGCTCAATTAGGGCTTGGAGTTTAGGGTAAGAGAAGGTTAGGGTTAGAGAGATGTAGATATCAGTGGACGGATAGGTTAACAACATTGCATCACCATAAAAAGCTCCCAAAAAACCATATTAAAGACATACATTCAGATCAACCCTTATCCCAAGATAGCTCATTTCAGATATTAAAGCATAACAGAGAAATGTTATAGCAAGCAATTTCAATATCCAAGAAATGATAATCCAAATAGCAGAATTCACCAAAACTAGATTTTATAGAAATGTACTTACTAATAACACAGAACAAACTTCAAAGCAGATTTCAATTACTCATAACAACTAGTAATCCAAGATAGGCACAAACTAACCATCTAAGTATTCACAGAAATACAACTATGAAATCCGAACCTCTGACATCAAGCATGGAAACGCAGCCTTGAGGCGAAGATCAATGTATTGCTCCTTTCATTCAGCTCTTCAAAAATATTTACAATGGTACAGGCAAACACGCTAGAGCCGACCCTTCAAAATGAGGGTTCGACCTCTACTTATAGTTTTTCATATTACAAATCAAGAAACAATACATCAAATCTTGTTACAATAGCTCAACAAAGAGCTTAGCTGGCATTAGCTCATTGGTCAAACCTCCCTCAGAAATCCATTGAAAGGGAAACCGCCATGGCAGCATGGGTTCTCTGCAACTTGTTGGTCGCTCATTAGAACTGTAGTTCAGAACATTCTAGATCATGCACTTCCATAGATCTTTCTTGGGAGTAGAGCGCCACCATCGATCTGCAACTGCCTCTGGTTTGATCTTCTTGAAAACTCTCGATGCTTCATCTTCTAGCCAATATATTACAGTTATGGTGTAGGAACATCCTTTTAAATGGCCCAGATTTAGTAGACTAACCTCCACCATTGATCTTCTTTATCCCATGGTCCAGATTAGATCCGGTATAAGCTGAGAGCCCATCCATTGGATGACGTCATTTTAATTAGCAATAGAACATCCAATCCGGATCTTGGAAATTCGAACCTTGAATCCACTTCGAAACCTTTATCTTTTATCCTTTCCAATCCGCATTAAAATATTGATGATGTCACCTCTTCCTTATAACTTTTATGGATTCCATTCCGGATAGAATGAGCATCTTCCTTAGTCCGGATCTGGAGTCAAGTTCTTACATCATTCCGCCATTCCGCCTTATCTTCATTCTGGATAGAAAAAGACTCATTCATTCTTTGGATTGTCAATCCACACTTTTCCTCTACTTACATCATCATCTCCTTGAGACTTTTGTGGATTTGAGGATAACGCTAATCCGGGGTGGAGAGCAAAAGAGTTTCCGAAATCGGGTATATGCAAAAGGGCCATTCCACACTTTTTCTTTGCTGACGTCACCACCTTTCACAAAATTTTGTGGATTTTGCAATCCTTCTTCAATCCGGACCCAGAATGGAGTTCCCCGAAATCATTTTAAACAAGCAAAACTGCATGACTGTTGAGTGGATTCATCTTATCAACCTTGTTTCAGAGCGGAATGGTAGTTTTATCACTTAGTAAAAATTATACAAAATTTTACTAAGTATGTGGCCATTTTGGGCCTACATTCTGGTGCCTCCCGGGTGGATTTGCTCGCAAAGCCAATCGAATCCAGAGTCTTATCCATTGGGCCTTAGGAGTCAAAACAAAACTAATTTTTGAAGATATGTTTTAAGGAATAACTTCCATACAAACCTTACCCTCTGAAAGCACAAATTCTACTTAGAGGGTAAAGGTTCATATAGAAACCATGCCAAAAACATCATAAAACCCACTTGTTCGGTCATAGACTTGTGTCCATAATATCAGTACCATTACTATCTTCCAAAACTATACACAACTCTACCTCCTTTATAAGGCTTTATTTCAAAGAATACCTTCACACAAAAATGTTGTTCTATAGACTTCATACCTTTATTGCTTATTTTTGACAATCGTCAGGGTAAAAATAGAAATACAAAAATGATGTATATGTACGAACATAAATGAAAATGATTTAAGTGTGAGCCCCTCCTGGGCCTGTAAGTGCTCAATATTATCCTTATTCTTCCACACCCCCTTCATCCTCATCTTCTAGAGTTTGTACTCTCTGATTATTCTCACCGGAGGTGTCCCCCAACAACTTGACCATTGATTCCAAAGACTGGAGGACATGTTTCCAATCTTCCTCAGAGGGATTTGATGTCTCTTTAAGCCGCTTATAAACATATTGTAGCTTCCCAACATCCTCATAATTAGCAGCATTCCCTTTAATCACCAGATCTTCCATGAGATCTCTTAAATGGGTGTAACTCACAATTAATTTAGTAGCTTGTTCTTGTGATAGTGGCTCTTCTAGTGAATCAATCTCAGCCTCATCCTGCAAGATATCTTTAATGTTCTACTGAACTTCTTCCATAGATAACAAGTTGTGATCCTCCTTCCAGAGTCCTTCGAAACCAACATGAATCATCTCCTCATTTATGTCAATGATTTCTTTGATTCTTCTGTCCATCCTGTCACACAACAACCAAGCTCTCTGGACTACCCTATGCTTCTTCACCACTATCCTTGAAGCTACCCCGACTATATTCCACTCTCTATTAGAAATTGGTTTAGCAGCACCATTAAGCCTACTACTAACCAATCTATATATTTTCTCTATCGAAATCACCATAGACTGTAACTCTCCCATGATTCGATCTAAATCCTTTGAATGGTGGAGAGCAATTGGCTGGCATCCTTCAGGTAGTCGATTACAAGTTGAAGACCTGAACACTTTCCTTGGATTTTAGAAAGTAACTCCCTCTTTATTCTTTTCAAATCATCTTTGGAAAACCCTGAGGATTTGGTTTTCTCAACCTGAAGCTGATGTTTCAAATTTTGAATTTCTCTTGCCTGATCTTCATGCAACTTCCTTTGTTCTTCTAATTGATCCTTCAGCTTATTAGCCTTTTGAAATCTTTCTTGCCAACTCTTCACCTCTTCTCTCAAAGATTTTTCTACTTCCTTTTTATCATAGAAGCTCTTTCTAAGCTTTTCAACCTATTGTTCCAGCTTATCTACCTTATCTTTAGCTATATCTATCTTCACATAAAAGGTTTCTAAATGAGCCTTGGCCATCCCCAATTCATCTTCAGCATGAAGCTTGTCAATATCTTCTATGACTTCTTCTACTCTATAATCCTGAGTAGTCATCTCATTCTTGGGTTTGCTTACCTATGGAATCAAAGACCTTGAAACCCTTTGCCTAGTGATGGGGTTAACATACATACTTTTCCTAGTCACAGCCATCCGACTGGAAGGCTTAGTAAGCTTCTCTACCCAATAATCATTTATGCTCTGAGCGCTTGCCTGCTCTTGGGATATAGCAATAGATCTTGAAACATCAACCACCAAAGGAGATAATGGCATTAAAAACATAAGGGTGGACTGAATCTTTGTTGGTAGGGATGAAGACACTTTGACAACAGCTTCTATTACAATGGTGGATTCCGTGATTACTGCTACTGTCGATACAGGTAAATTCAGAGAAATAGGGACCAAACTAATAGTGGATGAGATGGATGGACTTGGAATGCAGCTTCCTATTGATGGTGATAACGAAGGAGGTGAGAGAGCGACAATGGTGGACATAGGAGTGGGTATCTGAGAAGTGGAAGGTGGGTTCGGAGAAGGTTGTGACACCACAGAACTGATCGACACCTCCATAGCTAATGATAAAGCGAGGGAAGAACTGTAAGGTGGAGGAGGTAAATTTACCACATCTTGACTAGAAAGGGAGGGAAACCCTTTTGGGGATTCATGGGGATGAGAAGGAGAAGAGGGATTAGAAACTGTACCTTTGCCTACAGATGTAGGGTGCTCCTTTTCAGCTTCTGTTGCCAGCTGTTGTTCTTGGTCAACTAACCCTTCTATAGTAGCAACAACTACCTCTTCAACAATTCCTCCTACACTTATTTTCTACTTCTTGGAGACCTCACTCTCCTCTATTTCCAGGGCCCTCTTAGTCCTTCTGTACACTATTTGATAAGTGGCCTTCTCCCCTTCAGAATTTTCCCCCTCTTCATCTCCCTGTTCTACCCTTGAAAGTAGGGACTGCTCAGCTATGGGTAGTAATTCAATTGAGACTATGGGGATAATAGAAAAAGGTGGGGATCTTATTTCAATTAGTGGGATATTGACCGCTATCTCTTTGGAATATTGTGTCTCATTTATCAATTTAGCCTTCTCGGGAAGCTTCTCCACCTGCTCAGAGATAAGTTTGGAGATCTTAGGTATTTCAGCTATGGTCGAAGGAACTTCCCATACTTCTATCTGAATTCTCTGATGTGTTAGAGGAAGTAGTGATTCAGAATCATTCTGGGGCTTTTCACTTATCAAAACCATATTCCTGACATCCTTCGATCTCCAGGTTTCAAAATTTTTATTATAAATTCTAAAAAATTCCTTATCCATTTTCATTCCAAACTTCGATTTGGGAAAAAGTTTTCCAATTTCGACCCTCATACGCCACCAATATGCAATATTTTTTACCTTCCATGGCCCTTTCTCTACCGGTTTTCCTCTTTGCAATATGTCTTCTTTAGAAGGAAGGTCTTTCAAATTAGTAGATTCAATTCTTACTTTATCAATCGCATATTTCGTAAGCCGATGACTGAGCTCATGCTCTGGATCAAAATCTACCACCTGTTCATAGAAATCCAACCATGGAGGCAATTGACCCATATTTGAAACCTTCCACTCCAAAAGAGTAGTTTCATCATTATTCCTCCCCTGTTCAAATTTAGCCCTGGGCCTTCTTTCAAATTTATAGGCCTTGTCTCCATTGAGGGTTTTATTTCTCATAGTGAAAATACCATCAGGATCATAACTCCACCTTTGAGGAATATAGAACAGACCTAATCTATCAAGGTACTACTCAATTTTTTGGCCCTACCACTCGGATACAATAATATTATTTTTAGGGTGGTAAGTAATTAGAGACCTCTTCTTCCTTCCAGAACCATAGCTTGCATCAATGTATACCACCTGCCTTAGATACTCTAGGGCGAATAGCCTTTCTATGACAAAGTGAGGTAAGAGAAAGGGTTTACCTATGAAACCGTACAACCTGATTATTGTGCCCTCTGTTAGTAGATACCAATCTCCCTCCTCAGAGTATTCCTTCCTCAGAATCTGCTTAGCTAAGGAAGGCAACCTAGGGCACTCATTGTACATTATTTTAAGGGCAGGTTCCAAAAATTCCAAATTGAATCTGTAATGGGACTTGCTGCTTTTCAAAATATCTATCCAATAATAGACTGGCAAGGGTTCTCCATCACTGGTTCTATCCCTAGCTGGAATCCATGGCATTCTATCTCTGATAGCTACATAGAACATCCATACCAGACTCGAGCAATGCCTGAAACTGGGAGCACCAACACCTTTCTTCATGTTTACCATCTGCTCATGGATTCTTTGAGCAAGAAAAGTTAGCCAGTCAAAGTAAATTACTCTGGTACCCCTCTCTCTCGCCCCTTTCTTGTACATCCTCTCATCAGACATACAATATGCCATGGTGATTTGCCAACCGTGTACCATCCTGTCAGAGTCCAAACCCTCTATACAAGCCAACATAGAAAATAATTTTGGGTATGCAATTTCATCAATATGAATTGGGACTTTAGGCATCTCGGCTTCATTCCTTATCCTTATGAAATTAAAGCGAAGCCATTTTTCTAGTGCCTCCCTTTTTTCTTCTATAGCCATCATGTTATTGTAAGCCCTATCTAGCTCTGCTACGCTAAATGGTCTGAGATTTGATGGTGGTCCTACCCCTACGATGAATAATTCATAGCATGCCTCCCTGGTAATAGAAAATAGGGGAGTGCCCTCAGGGGTTTTGACTATTCTATTATCAGGATCATAGAACTGAATCATAGCAGAGACCAGTTCGGGATAGTGGTGCACAGAATCACATATATAAGAGAACAAAAAGTATTTTATGGCTACCATACCTTGCCATTGCATTGGCTTCCCTTCAAAATATGGAAATTCAAAATTAGTCCTGAGGCGGGTCCTCCCTACTCTTGCCATCACCGTATCTGCAACTCGACTGGTGCGATGTGCATGCACCTGCAACCTTGTCGCTATTTTCAATGATTCAATGGATGATTTCTTGGGTGCCATCTTGATAGTAGCAAGCTTCATCCTCCTGATTTGCAGTAAATCCTTCAAGGTATGGTTGTACCTCTTCTACCTTTCTGTAGATGCAAGGGGCCTCCAAATGAATTTGGCATATGCTTTTCATTACTTCTCTCTTCTGGAGACCGCGTATCTTTCACCATTAATGCAGTTACTGCATGATATCTTCGTAGGCACACTTTCCAATCCATTTCATTATTTAATTTGGTGGCACAAAGGTGGCACCCTGTCTCCTCATTGGTCAAATTTTGAATTTGTATTGCCAGCTCATCGCATCCCTTCGGCTACTCTTCAGTCCACACGCGAGTTTGTTAGAATTGAATGCACGAGCAATATTTAGCCTCCATGTGTCAACTTAGAACTTGTTGTTTTCAGACTTATTCTAGACTATCTCCAGCTTTGAGAGGTTCCCAGATTAGTACCATTCTTGTTTCTCTTTTGATGGACCATTCTTGTGGAATCGCCAATCCGGATCTGACCATGCGGTCTTGAGGGTGGAATGTCACTCTGGAGGATTTCTTACAATACCAATGTGTGGGATGGAAGATTACCATGAATCCGGCTAATACTTAGTCATTTTTTGCAAACTTTCTTCTCTCTCTCTTCTCTTTTTTTAGCATTTCTTTGAAAAAGAACTAATTACAAAGTGCAGAAAGAAAATGAAATAGAAAGTGCAGAAAGGAGAGGGAAATATTTGTACAATGTATATACATATGTTACAATGAGCTTATTTCTTATATATAGTAAAGCTTAAGGTGGAAACCATTCACCGGAATTGGTTGTATGTTTCCTTCTAAGTCTTTCAACTGAAATACATTAGACTCTTTTGCTTCCATAATTTTGAAAGGACCATCCCAAAAGGAATCAAACTTTTCATGCTTACCCGGCTTTGCTCTATCCACATTCCACCTGAGAACTGAGTCTCCTACTTGAAGTTTTCTGAACCTGGCCTTTTTATCAAACCATGCTTTAATGTCTGATGAATGCTTCTAAAAATGATCATATGCTTGAGTTCTGCTCTCTTCCAGTTGTAGCAAGTGTGTCAACCTAATTTTCACTGGATCTTCCTCTAACTCTTCTTTCGAACTGACAAGCTTAAGTGCTGGAATCTCTAGGTGAATCGGCAATACTGCCTCTTTTCCATATACCAGTGCATAAGGAGAAGTTTTGATAGAATTTTTAATAGTAATCATGTCTGCCCATAGAGCATGGTCGAGCAATAGGTGCCAACTCCTTTTGTTACCTTCTCCAGAGACTTTCTCAAAATCCTTAATAGGTTCTTGTTGGTAGATTCTGCAAGTCCATTACCTTGTGGGTAATAGTTTGAAGTATTTTTAAGAGTGATGCCATACTTGCTGGCAAACTCAATGTACTTAGCTCCTATAAAAGTAGGGCCATTATCACTCACCAAAGCTTTCGGAACTCCAAATATGGAAATCAAACTCTCCATAAAGTTGATCACAACTTCCTGGTCTACCTTCTTTGTAGGAATAGCCTCTACCCATATGGTAAGATAATCTATAGCTATCAAGATAAACTTGTGCTCTACTAAAGAATTAGGATTTATGACTCCTATGAAATCTAATCCCCATTGTTGAAAAGGCTCCTCAACTTGAATAGGCTTTAGGGGGGATGCAACATTTCTAGTCTTTCCAACATACCTTTGACACTTATCACAGACCTGGGTGACTTTAAAAGCATCATTGAACATAGTAGGCCAATAATAGCCTGCTCTTATTATCTTCAAAGTTGTAGTCCTACCTGAGCTATGGCCACCTGCTGACCCTCCATGGAATTCTTCAATGACTCTTTTTTGTTGGTCCTCCTTCAAACATTTTAGGAGAATACCATCCAAGTTTCTTTTGAACAACCCTTCAGGAAGTAATACATATTTTAGAGCATGAAGTCTATACCTCCTTCTTTGAGAAGGATTCAGATCAGGTGGGAAAATTCCAATTTGGAAATACCTGGTCATTTGTTCGATCCAATCAGAATCCGGAGTGTGGACAATCTCTACTTGATCCTCTTCTATCATCTGACAAGTTGTCACTCCAGTCAATGCTGAAGTATCTGTCAATCCTTGGCACAAGGCCCTACCTCTTACCAGCTTGGTGGGGTGTATTTCCATGTCGTACTCCTAGATCTTAGTAATCCAACCAGCCCTTTTATCTCCTAGGTCACCTTGTAAGATAAAACTTCTCACATCTGGATGAACCACATACACCAGAGTTTTGCTCTATGACAGATATTGTCTAAACTTCTTAAGTGACTTCATCACAACAAACACTTGTTTTTCAATAAAGTTATATTTTACTTGATAGTCATGTAAAGTTTGACTCCAAAAGAATACAAGGTGTTCATCCCCTTGATCATCTCTTTGGGTGAGCACCGAAGCATAACTTTGTTCAGCTCCGTAAGCATAGAGAATAAAATATTTGTTGAAATCAAGATTTATCAAAACTGGGGCTATGGAAATGGATTGCTTGATGATCTCAAAAGCTTGCTTCCTAACCTCAGTCCACTTGAATTCTACCTTTTTCTTGAGTAGTTCAGATATAGGTCTCACCTTCTGTGCAAAATCAGAAATGAACTTCCTGACAAAATTGATCTGACCTAAGAAAGACTGTAGCATCTTCTGATTAGTAGGCAATGGAATAGCTAGAATTGCTCTAATTCTATCTGGCTCTATGGCCATACCTTCCTTTGAGACCACATGTCCTAGTAGTTTTCCCTCATGTACTACAAAGAATGACTTCTTAGGATTTAGTGAAATACCAAATTCTCTGCATTTTTGAAAAACCTGTTCCAAATGAGATAGATGATCATTTTTATCATGAGAAAACACAGTCATGTCATCTAGGTAAATCAGAATAACTTTGTTTATAAGTGTACCAAAGGCATAATCCATGGCCCTCTAAAATGTAGCTCCTGCATTAGACAGACCAAAGGGCATCCTATGATAGGCAAATGTACCCCATTTTGTAGTAAATGTTGTCTTGTATTGATCTTGATCTTTTACCCAAATTTGGTTATATCCAGAATAACCATCCAATAGCGAGAATCTCTTTGCTCCAGCTACCACTTGTAAGATCTGGTCAATCTGAGGGAGGGGATAGTGATCCTTGAGGGAAGCTTGATTCAGATTTCTAAAATCCACACATAGGCGTATATCTCCATTCTTCTTTCTTATGGGTACCAAATTGGCTACCCAAGTGGAATGTTTTATCGGATATATTATCCTAGCCTTTAGCAACTTTAAAAGTTCTTCTCTCATAATGGCTTCTATCCTTGGATTGACAGGCCTCTATTTTTTTTGGAATGGTTTAGCATCAGGTTCTAACTCAATAGTATGTTGGATAATCCTTTTGTCATAAAATTTAAGGTCCTCATATGACCAAGCCACAATGTCTTGGTATTTTAAGCACAAAGCTTTGATTTCTTCTGCTTCCTCAGGAGAACATTGGATCCCAATATTTAGCTTCTTTCCTATTCCAACTTCTACCTCCTTATAGATCTTCTCACCAACCTTCATAGCTCCAACCTTCTTCCTATCTTCATTATCGAATAAACTTTCAAGGGTGACCAATCCCCTTGGGATATGATTGTTTCTCAACTGGATGAAGTCTTGTTGATCTATCTCCTCCAAGTCTTCCTCTTGGATAGTTGTGAGGCATGCTTCTTTTATCATAAAGTCCAGAATATATTCATCACTTTCGAAAACCTGCCAGAATATTTGCTTATCCGGAACTGTAGGTCTGAAAACCATTTTAATTCCCTTGGTCTTCTTAGTTCCAAAATCTATAGGAGGATTGAAATTAGCTCCCTTTGTTGCCAATGCATCTGCCAGGTGATTCTCTTCTCTAGGCACAAAATTTAGGTTCAGGGCATCAAATGAATCCATTAGGTCCCATACTCTATTCCTGTAAGCCTTTAAGTAATGGTGCTTACTGCTACACTTATTCCTTACCTGATGTACTATTAACTCAGAATCACCATATATGTTCAAAATCTTGATGCCCATGCTTTCAGCTTGCATTAATCCAAGGCACAAAGCCTCGTATTCTGCAACATTGTTGGTACATGACCATGTCAGTCTATAAGAAAAATTCTTCATTCCTTCGGACTATGATTGTAAAACCACACCAACCCCTGCACCATTTCTACATTTAGCACCGTCAAAGTGCATAACCCATGTTTCATTGTTTCTTAGGGATTGATTAGAAATAGCAGGGAGTTTCTTTTCCAATTCATTTGTGATGTTGTATGTACCCATACCAGTTCCAAATTGATTGTAATATTCTTTGAAAGGTAACTCATCTTCAATGTCTAGTTCCTCAATGTTTTCTACTAGCTCAAATTCCTCCAAAGGGTTAAGGTTGCACATATCTTCTTCAATTTTTTCAATATGATAAGCAACTAGTTTTTCAGGAGTTATCCTTATCCTCTTTCCCTTGAAAGGTATTACCATGCTAGAATAATCCATATACATACATCCTCCTAGCTTTGTAGTAAATTCTCTTGAGAGACATAACCCAAAATAGGGTTCTAAATCCACCACCACTATTTCTTGTACTATTGTCACCTCAGGGGCTCTATGCAACCTCATCAGTACATCTTTAATAACCCCAACTATCTTGACAGGTGTCCCATCTAACTGTAACACTCCAGGACAAGACCGGGTATATTCCATACCCATTTCTTCATAGACTGCCTTAGGCATAACTATGGTTGATGCTCCTGAATCAATCATACAATTTTGGACTACCCATCCCTCCATTCTTAGGGATATATAAAAAGGGGGAGGTTTGTTCTTTAGAACAACAGGTGTCATTTCTTTCTTTTTTGATGGTATACTGAGGATGGTAGTGGTTGGTCTATTTTGGGGATTTTGGCGACGGGAATGAGGAGCTTTAAGGAGGTCAACTGGCCCGGGATGAAAAGAGTATCATAGTAAGGCTAGCCTCTTTGATGGAATCCTTTTCATCTCTTCCACAATGTTATACTCAGACTTGGTTAGGGATAGTCTTTCCAGTCCTCTGTCTAGCTCACCATACCTCCTTTTGTATTGTTGGGTTGCCTCTAACCTTTGTATTTTGGTAATAGAGGGGAACCTGAGCCTTTCTTGTTCTTCACCCTTGGATTTCATTCTGTCTCCTTCCATTACTCTTTCCAGATTTTTAGGGAAATTATCAGTTTTCTCCTTTCCCTTGGCTCGGGGAATAGGAAAAGTGTCACTATTCTGAGGAGGGAAGTCAGCCTTCTTTTGAGAAGGGACCTGGAATTGTCCCATCTTCTGAGGGTCTACTTGTAAAGCTTTGTTTCCAGACCTTGTCATAACAACAATTGGGCTTTCTTCCTCCAACTCTTTTCCAACCATGATCTGATCAGGGTGCCATAACATATTAACTCTCCCTTTCTGATTTCTTTCAGCTTGATCCATGGCTTGTTGAACATGGTGTTGATACATCACACAAGACTGTGAGTCATGGGGGTCGTTGCATACTAAACACTAGATATTTGCAAGAGTGGTATCTGTAGAACATTCTGGATCTTCATATGCTGCATTCACCCTAACCTCGGTACTGTTACTAGGGCCAGGCCTTTGATATTTGTTTACATATGGGAATCTCCTCTGTTGTGACATTTCCTGATCTCTCTTCTCCATTGAATTCATTCTATTACTCAGAGTTTTCATGGTATTTTGTATGTCCAGAATAGCAGACAATTCTTGAGAAGGTTGAGAAGAAAGGGGGAAAAGAAGGTATGGAGGACACAGGTTTAGATCCAGGAATCAGATTTATCTTAGGATATGGAGATGGTAAAGAAAGGGGGTCCATGTAGGAAGATTTTGTGGATTGCTCATGGCTACTACTGGTTTCTGAGTTGTAGGGCAACACGGTCTTTGCGAGAATTCTTCCTACATTGATCAAGATATTCTCAGCATGGACGACTACATTATAAACTTGAGGGAAAGTTTCAATTCTAGATTGTTGTGTTTGTAGACCTAGCTCTGATCCCAGGGCATGAATGTAATACATATAAGCCAAACAAGTAGTTGGTCTAGCAGTGGGGAGAATTCTCTTCCATGTTCTGCTAAATCTCAAATTAAAGTCTGAGATAGTTTCTTGCTGAGTTTTTTGCATGGTTATAAACTGATTCAACAGAGAAAAGGGATCAACAGATTCATTAAATTCTTCTATGAATGGCTCAGCCAAATATTGCCATGAAGTGATAGAATTATCTTCCAGAGTTCTAAACCAATGCAATATCTTTCCATGAAAGGACAGGGCTAGAATTCTAACAATAATATTTTCTTCTTTTATGTTGTGGATTGCTGCCAGATTCAAGATATCTTGGTAGTGCTCATAAGCTATCTTCCCAAATCCATCATATGTGGGGGTTGCCTTAGATACATCCTGAGGAATGGCATCCATTTGTGCTAATCTAAGGGGCCCAGTTGAATCCCAATTAGGGTACTTCTGTAGTGGTTGATTGGGAGCCACATTTTGTGCCATATTTTTGGCTGTAGGTCTTCTTGGGGGAACTATTGGGTTTTCTTCTAGAAGCTCTTCTTCTTCAATAAAATATTGATCTAAACTTTTGATAACAATAGCCCCTCTTGGAGGTAACTCACAATGAAAGAAAGAATCAGGGTTGTTCCTCTTAAAAGACCTAGTATACATGAAAGGGTATTGGTCTACAATACTTTTTTAGGGTCTTTTGACCAGGGAGTCACCAGGTGAACTTTATTTTCTCCGCTAATAAGGTCAAGACAATTCACCAAATCTTGATTCCTTTGGGATGAGATAATAATAACTCTTCTAGATGGGTTTCATGTTCCTTGTGAACTGTCCCATCGAGCATGCCAAAAACTATTGGGCACTGAATTGCACCAAGTTTTACTTGATACTGTGATTGTCTATCTTCCTACTTTCTATTTAGGCTTGCACCCGATAGCTGCAGCTCAACACTCAACATTGGAAGGACCA
Source organism: Wollemia nobilis (assembly GCA_028583015.1). NCBI lineage: Eukaryota > Viridiplantae > Streptophyta > Pinopsida > Araucariales > Araucariaceae > Wollemia > Wollemia nobilis. The sequence goes on from JAQPPZ010001808.1 coordinate 2,755,348, forward strand.
AAATAGGGGTTTTCGATCCAACCTCTAGAGTAGGTTGGTTCCTTGTCAACTTAGCATATTTTTGACACAATTATGCTCAATTAGGGCTTGGAGTTTAGGGTAAGAGAAGGTTAGGGTTAGAGAGATGTAGATATCAGTGGATGGATAGGTTAACAACATTGCATCACCATAAAAAGCTCCCAAAAAACCATATTAAAGACATACATTCAGATCAACCCTTATCCCAAGATAGCTCATTTTAGATATTAAAGCATAACAGAGAAATGTTATAGCAAGCAATTTCAATATCCAAGAAATGATAATCCAAATAGCAGAATTCACCAAAACTAGATTTTACAGAAATGTACTTACTAATAACACAGAACAAACTTCAAAGCAGATTTCAATTACTCATAACAGCTAGTAATCCAAGATAGGCACAAACTAACCATCTAAGTATTCATAGAAATACAACTATGAAATCCGAACCTCTGACATCAAGCATGGAAACGCAGCCTTGAGGTGAAGATCAATGTATTGCTCCTTTCATTCAGCTCTTCAAAAATATTTACAATGGTACAGGCAAACACGCTAGAGCCGACCCTTCAAAATGAGGGTTCGACCTCTACTTATAGTTTTTCATATTACAAATCAAGAAACAATACATCAAATCTTGTTACAACAGCTCAACAAAGAACTTAGCTGGCATTAGCTCATTGGTCAGACCTCCGAGAAATCCGCTGAAAGGGAAACCACCATGGCAGCATGGGTTCTCTACAACTTGTTGGTCGCTCATTAGAACTATAGTTCAGAACATTCCAGATCATGCACTTCCATAGATATTTCTTGGGAGTAGAGCGCCACCATCGATCTGCAACTGCCTCTGGTTTGATCTTCTTGGAAACTCTCGACGCTTCATCTTTCGGCCAATATGTTATAGTTCTGGTGTAGGGACATCCTTTTAAATGGCCCAGATTTAGCAGACTAACCTCCACCATTGATCTTCTTTATCCCATGGTCCAGATTAGATCCGGTATAAGCTGAGAGCCCATCCGTTGGATGACGTCGTTTTAATTAGTAGCAGAACATCCAATCCGGATCTTGGAAATTCGAACCTTGAATCCGCTTCGGGACCTTTATATTTTATCCTTTCCAATCCGCATTAAAATATTGATGACGTCACCTCTTCCTTATAACTTTTGTGGATTCCATTCCGGATAGAATGAGCATCTTCCTTAGTCCGGATCCGGAGTCAAGTTCTTACATCATTCCGCCATTCCACCTTATCTTCATTCCAAATAGAAAAAGACTCGTTCATTCTCTGGATTGTCAATCCACACTTTTCCATGCTTACATCATCATCTCCTTGAGACTTTTGTGGATTTGAGGATAACGCTAATCCGAGGGGAGGGAGCAAAAAGAGTTTTCGGAATCGGGTATATGCAAAAGGGCCATTCCACACTTTTTCTCTGCTGAAGTCACCACCTTTCACAAACTTTTGTGGATTTTGCAATCCTTCTTCAATCCGGACCCGGAATGGAGTTCCCCGAATCATTTTAAACAAGCAAAACTGCATGACTATTGAGCGGATTCATCTTATCAACCTTGTTCCGGAGCGGAATGGCAGTTTTATCACTTAGTAAAAATTATACAAAATTTTACTAAGTATGTGGCCATTTTGGGCCTACAGTTATCATTATCTAACCTTTTTCAAAAAGTTTTCTTGTCCAACATAGATATCCTGAATTCAAATTTGATAGATCTTGAGATACTTCTTAAATCCAAAGTTGGGCAAAATTTGTCTCCATGATACACCAATACATTAGCTTGCATATCCAATTCCCTAGGAATTGCCTTTATGTTTAGTGCATCAAAGCCTTCTAATAAGTCCTATTCCTTGTTTTGATAAGCTTTAAGGTAGTGTTGTTTACTATTGCATTTATTTATCACTTGATTTACCATTATATCAGAATATTTAAAAGTCATCAATTGTTTAATCCCCATATTTTTTATTATCTAATCCTGATACATAATGCTTCATATTCTACCATATTTTTTGTACAACTAAATTTTAGTCTGTATGATAGCATTTTTTGTTCCCCATATGATGAAATAAAAACCATAATGGATCTTACACTATTTTTGGACCTAGCCTCACCAAAACAGAGCTTCCATATTTCATTTTGCTTAGAGCCCTCTCTTTTTATGACCAAAGCATTTTTATTTTTAGATTGGCAATAGAATAAGTGTCAATCCCTATTTCATCCATAGCATTGAAATCCTTAAGTGATAATTTATCTTAAGTCTATAATATTTTATGATTTCCTCCACTGGATCAATATATTCACTAATCATGCCACCGCTATTGTTTGACTTAATTTCATCTTCAATTTTTCCTATCAGGTAGATGGATGGCTTTTCTAAAAATATTTTAACCTTTATTCCCTTATGGGGAATTTACATATGAGAATAGTCTAAGGAAAAATATCCACCTAACTTGGAAGTAAATTCATAGGAGAGACACATACCTAAATAAGGCTCCAAATCCATAATACCTCTTGTATCACTATTATTTATAGCATTCTATGTCATACCATGGGAATACATTTGATCATTCCAACTATATTTACCGAGGTTCCACCTAGATATAGCACTCTTAGACTGGAACAGGTATATTCCATACCCATTTCTTCACATATTACTTTTAGCACCACAATTTTTTCTACTTTAAAATATACCATGTAATTATGCACAACCCAACCTTCCATATGTAGAGACATGGAAATGTGGTGTCCTATTTTTACCATATTTGAGAGTAGTTTTACCTTGTGCAAAATTATTTTTTGGTTGTTTCTTGTATTCTAATATGATAGATTTCAATGATGCTCTCAATAGGTCTATTTGTCTTGGCATAATTAATTCATCATACATACTTACCTTAGAAGGTGTATTCTTTAGTTCTTCCACTATGTTGAAGTTAGAAGATTCAGGTTGCCTCTTTTTTGCCATTTTCAACTTAGTGAAATTATTTTGGTATTCTTGTGTTAATTCAATCCTTTATCATTTGTGATAGATGGATATTAGAGTATGTTCCTTTCTTATCCTTATGTTTTATCCTCCTCTTGCATTTTCTTAGGTGGTTCCTTTGGATATTCTTGCACAAGTTATTCTTTTTGCAAATTCGGATGAGGAACCTCCCTTTCTAGTTGTTTGATTTGCTAGGCTAGAACTTTGAATGGATCCAATTTTATTAGACCTACCTAGATTGATTTTTTTCCTAATTGCATCAGAACCAAGATAGTTTCTTCTTTTATATCAACCTCTTGTTCTTCTTGCATCATAAAAAAAAAAAATCATCTTTCCATAACATGTTTATTTGACCCTTTGTTGCTATTTCTACTTTTTCAAAGTGCAATATTCTACAATTGATGTTGGTGCAGCATGCATGTGCTTTCACCATGTGGGCTATTGCAATTTGAGCACCAATAGTCTATTTTTGAGGTAAATGTGGAAGGACCATCCTCTTGATTACTATAAACTATAGTAGAATTTAATCTAGATTTCTAGTAGAAGCACCCTGATCCTTCACCATGTATGGAAATCTCCTAGGTTGAAAATTACTTTTAGCTTCCCTCCTCTTCATAGTTGTGATCTCATTGGTTATATTATTCAATGTAGTCATAACTTCATTCATGCTAGTAGCTTGAGGATTTGGAGTAGTCAATATCAGTATTGTAAGAGGTGCAAGCAATGTTGGTGTTGGTAGTGTTGGAAATTTTGGAGTAGGTATTAGGGCCACATTTGGTAGATGAGTGATTGTAACTGATGATTATTGTTTAGAGTTCATCTATGAGATGTGTGGATAAATTGGTATGGTTTTACTTTGAGGGAGCCTTCCTATGGCTATCAAAGTACTTTATTTGATAATATTTTCTTGAAATATTTTAGGAAATGTCAACACATTGGATTGTTATACCATAAAACTTAAATCTATGTTAAAGGCCCTAAGATAATAGTAAAATTCTTGGGCATCTATTGATATAATTTCATATTATACTCTTTGTCAATTTTTACCAAATTTGATGTTGAAATACATCACAATATCTTATGGATACCTTTGGATGGTAGTGAACTGAGTAAAAAAGGAAAATTAATCTACTTGCTCATTGAATTCTTAAACCAATCTACTAGTAAGTTATGTTCAAGAACTGATGCAACCATCCTAAAGGGTCTAGTACAAATGAAATACCTTTCCTTTTAGTGATATTATAATTATCCTAATCATCACATATTCCTCATGAATATTATGGACCACAACCAATGATACCACATCTTGGTACTGTTCATAGGCTATTTTTATAGTACCATCATACGTTGGGAAGGCTTTAAGGGTAATAGTAGAAATGGGATTCTAGTTTTTCAGATTTAGTCAGCCTATATTATTCCAATTTATAAAGTTTTTTAGGGGTTGATTATGAGATATTTGTGTGGATGTGTTTGAATGAGATAAAGAAGAAGATGCAAAATGAGTATATCCTAGGCTTTCTATGGAAATTATTGGGATCTATTTGTCTTAAATATCAGAAGTGGTAACTCTACAAATATTAAATGTTATTCTAGTTTTTTAGATATTTATCAACTGAGGATAATCTTATGGGATAAATGGAAGCTAGGTTATTGGAATCACTAATTTATTAGGATTCTTACTTCTCAATGGATTCACCAAGTGAACATGCAATTCTTCACAAATGATATCAATTGAGTCATCCAACTATTTTAAAATGTTATATTTATAATCATATAACTTATAAAAGGATGTTTAATCTTTGCTATTATGAGGATGCTATCTAATTAGATAATAATAGGATTTGGGTCCCATTGGGTGTGCCAAAAATACTCTTGGTTTTGAAACCCACCTATATCCTATATTGATGAGATGCATCCTTAATACTTTGAACAAGAGTTTGGATGGCTCAGAATAGGGGTTTATAAGCCAACCTATGAAGAAAGATAGTTCCTATGCCTAGATAATCTAACTAAATGGGTGGTTGTAGACTATAGTAATAAATACAAAGGGTTAGAAATATGAGATAAAAATGGTACATATTTGGAAACATCAAGAGACATGGTGTAGAGAGTCTCACAATTTGAATTTAAATTAAATACCTAATATAACAACTTACTTATCTTATGATATTTAGAACAATTAACATGAAGAACTCTTAGTATTAGCTAAATCATTCTAGAAATATAACGATAAATCTAATGAGAAATATAGAATGTAGAATAACTATAACATAATTATTTGTTCCTACCTTTAACAAAACATCATTAGCACTCAATAAGGCATACATACATGTTTAGCACAAAGAGTCGATAAAGAGTCGAGACAACAATCCAATTCTCATTCAAGAAGGCATATAGACCTAATCCATATAATCATGCCAAATATAAACACCAAAGTGTTGATAATTAGAATTTCTTGCATTCCAATATATATATATTCAATAATTAAAACTGGCTATTTGTCATTATAGTTCAGAGAATGGATTGTAGGTCTAACAAGGCATTGCAATGCATGTGCTCATATCTTCAAATAATTTTGTTGCAAATAATTTATTATCATGGTGTTGAGGTGGATCCTTTTTGCTTGATCTGAGGGAGTGATTATTGTCATGTCTTTATCTAGTACATAGAATTTTTTGGCATGCCCATTTGCTCTTAGTTATCCCACTATATTATTTGTTGTAATAGCACATGTGTCAATAAAAGAAGCTTCTAAAATTGTTGGGATTATCTAATAGCATATTTTCCCATCGGGAGCATGTCATGGAAGTTTGGTGCACCCTTTTACTTGATGTCTCTTTTTTCTCCTTCCCTGTTATTTTATTAGGTTCCAACATCCTAATTCATATCTATGAGAATTTCTAGTATCACTTGTTGACAACTCATTCATGTTGGAATATTTTCAACATTGCCTCCTTTGTCCTAAGTATTAAGTCCTAGTATTTAGTTTTTGTTTAATGTTTTGATTTACATATTTCTAGTTAATTTGATTAGCATTTGTTGATTTTTTGGCTTGGTTGATCAATTTTTGACCATAGTCCAATATTAGCATGTTGTTAGGATAAGAGCTATCTTTAAGTTAGTTTGTTATAATAAGTTTAAGAGGATTTCTCTCAACTACCGTGTCTATTTTTAGTTCTTTCAAGAACTATAAAACTATGTAATGCATTGTTGATCAATAGAAAAATTTCACCATTGTTTCTCATGTACTTTCTTGGAATGGAAGTACATAAGACAGATTCAAGGATCTTCATCTGTCAACTTAAGTATGCTCGAGATATGATTCAAAAGTTTGCTATGGAGCAATGCAAATCAGTTGCAACTCCAATTGGACATGGGATCCAATTAAGCAAGGATGATGGAGCACCAAAATTTGATGTGACCACTTTCAGAAGCATTGTTGGGAGTTTGATGTTTCTCGCCAACACCAGACCAGCCATTCAGTATGTTGTATCTTTTGTTTCTAGATTTATGTCTAATCCATCCGAGCTGCATTTGCGGGGTGGCTAAAAGGATTTTGAGATATGTGAAGGGTACATTGGATTTTGGAATCCAGTACTACAAAAGTGATACTATCACGCTTGAAGGCTTTAGTGATAGTGATTGGGGCAGCAATATTGATGATACAAAATCCACATCGGGTAACAATTCAAAACCTTTTGACATTCTAGGTGAAGCACATTGTTGGATGTCAGGTGTAAATCATACCTTGGGATTATTTTGTTACTTGACTAGGTCAAAATTTTCTAGTACTTCTACTAACATTAACACTCAAAAATATTAGATATTTTGGCTACCTTATCTAGCCATTTGAGCCATTATGTTGGATGTTGAACTCTCATACTTAGTTGATTATGAGTCTTCAAGGGGGGAAAATGTTCTTCTATATTAATCTAGATAATTTTCTCCCTATTATGGACATAAGAATTAGTATCCACCCAATATGATGGGTGCCAAATTCTAGATTTAAATATTCTATCTACTGACATGAATGCTTCAATCCATTTTGCCATCTTACTTAGGCATTATGGACCATCGGGTCTATTTGATGCTTGCTTGTTATATGTTGGCTAATTTTGCCACTTTTTCTTACATCATCATTTGAAATGTCTCGCAATGTTCTTACACTTTGTAAATTTTCTTGTATTCTTAGATCTAGCATTTATTCTAAACTATTCAACAATATTTTATAGATAAATGCAGTGCTTTGTATAGACACATTTCATATCCTCATTTAGAGATGGTTGTGGGTGAAAATTTCACCAAAACTAAACAACATTAGGGTAGAAGTGAAGCAAAGAGTTTAGCAATGGCATTGCTTGAGATCAAATACCTATAAATGTTAGGAAGGATTCCAGTTAATGATGCCACCCAAAATATGCCATCCATACAAATCAATATTTATGATGATTAGACCCTGAGGAAACTCTAAAAATTCCTAAAATAAATGAAGTACAACACCATGGATACAAAAACCTAAAGCACACTATCTTTCCTACTCAAGTTATCCTTTCAGGGAATTTTAGATTTTAAATTTTGGATTCATGCTATAAATAATTGCTCTTACAACTTGTAAACAAGGTTGACTTATTATCATGTATAGTATCTAGTCTTGAGCAATTTTTCTCTCCCCTTTCTATTTTGTATATCATTTTAGACTTGAGCTTTGGTTAATTGTATGTATAGTGTGTTTAACCTATTTTAATTACATATAAATATAATTACATTGTTAATATTAATGTAAGGAGTTGTGATTACCATTATATATTGGTATCTATATTCATATATCTTTATTTTTTGGGTTATGACTAGTATTTATTGGTTTGCATTCATATGTGGTTGGGACCGTGTTCATTCTACTTGTCATGTTCTGATGCATGTGTTAGCTAGTCCCACTAATATGCAAGATAGAATCTATAATATTTGGCACATCACCTCCCTTATCTTAGGCTAGTTAGGCTAATTAGATTTAATTGATTTTTTATTTTTCCTTTTACTTAGGAATAACCTGATAGATTATGATAGTTTAAGAGCAGAGCATCAAATATTACATCTAAATAAGGATCTATTCTTGGTAAAAATACCTATCATTCATACATATGAGCCACATCCCATGATACCTATACTTACAAATACATACACTCTAAGTGAGGCATGATCACTAGAGGCACTTAATAAATAACCATATTGTGCAATTTCACGACACTTGAGGCCCAAGGACCATTTTTGATCTTCAACAATTCAAACTAGCACACCTAGTAAGACTCAAATTTTTTAATATATCCCTAATAAAAAAATAGATTGAGATTCTAGTGAAGGCATCAATATCATCATTTTTGAAACACCTTGAAGATTAACCCGATGACTTCAATAGAAAGAGGACCCCAAAGAAATTTCCTTTTAAAATCCAAGCATAGGTTGTTGTGGGGACCTCTATTTTGTGAAGAAAATCACTCACCACATAGCAACTTCCCTATAAAATATGACCTTGAAGAAGCTACCTTTAAAAGCATAGGCTAATGTTACAATGGAAATCTCTATATTTTGATAAAAAATGCTTACCATCTATTAAACCTCGTGTCTAGATATAGACTCAGTGACATATAGGCTTGCACTATAGATATAAGAAAAATTATAGTAGCCGTAACTATTAGCACAAATGACTACCAATGTAGAATAATGGATGTTTATTATGGTTATCGACCCTACTAGTTGCAAGGGGAGATACTCTAGTTTTATAAATAAGGTCCTTATAATGATTCACATTAGAGGATGTGATGAACCCTATACAACAAATCTAACACCTTGTCAGTCTATATATTGTAAACAATATTCATCATCTAGATATAGCACTCAGACTACTAGCGACTTCTCTAGAAAGAAAAGCAAACATTTGGTGTATCACCCTTCCTCCACTCCATCAACCATTGGGATCAATTCACTTGGTATACCAATTTGGAGAAAAGGAAGGAGGTATATTCATCCTTGAACAACTAACCACCATAAAAATATCCCCCATGGAAGTAGTGGACAACTTCAACACTAGATTCCATGAGACCTAGTACAAGAGTTTTGACAAAATTGGGCCCCTTCTTGGTATGGATTTCATTTATCATATAAAAGCATTCAATTTATATATTGCTATGATAGTGGAATCTAAAGGAGAAATCACCCTATCGAAGGCTTACTAAATGGCCTCCCAATATGAGAAGTACTTGAACCAAATTGGAAGGTTACCCCTTGTCCCCTTCTCCAATATTCCACCTCCCCATAATTCTTCATTCATAGGCTAATCTCCCCCTTCCACAATTCCCACCTTATCATGAACTAGTCAAGATACAAAGATAAGGGAACTACAAGACAAGCCAAGACTCTATCCAATGATATAATTTTTTTAAGTACCAACAAGTTTCCCCCTTGTTTTGATGCCAATATAACCTTGATATTCCCCTCCCACCTCCTTCATAGTTACCACTATAATACCTAGTATGGAATATCATATTTGCATAGAATAGCTATACTCAAGTCCCAAGCACCTCACAACATTCATGTCATGGTCCTAGTTAATTTAGTTATAGCTCTTCCTTTTGGTTTCCCTCAAAACAACCAAACCTCTTTATCAACAACCTACCCCCTCTATATTACAACTAATTAGTTTAAGTTTTACCTTGAGTGCTACCCCAAGTATCAAAAATAGGCTATGAAAGTAGACACTAACAATTGAATTCTATATTGAGTTTGGTAGAACAAGTTTCCAACAAGATGGTGAAGCACAAATTCATTCATGTACCCCCATATAAATACTAGCAAGAGATATCAAGTAGCATCAATAAGTCATAAAGGATCGACCTTGAGAGTAGAGAACACCACCAAGATCAGTTTATGTGGCCAAAGGAACACTCTTTGGTAAGCCTAAGTGTCATATTCAATGTCTAGAGTAGATCCAAAATGGGCCCATGGTAGATAATGTTTAGGATCATGTCATAGAAGGGGAAGAATATTTCTAGGTGTTCTCACATGGATTTTTAGAACTCCCAAAGGTAATGCAAGGGAATGCTCTGGATTCACCCCTAATGCTTAAGCACATTTTCATTGGAATTGCCTACAAAGAATTTTATTATTAGGAAAAGAGGATCTAACCAAACTAAATGGAAGGATTAAATGGTTTTTTTTTTAACCTAACACACAATGTTTATAAGCTTCTTCTTATGGAAGATAGCCATAATTTGGGATGTTCCAATGATCTCAAAAGCAAGTTACAACTAATAAATTTGTTCTCCATGCTTAATTATGACACAAATTTCCTCATAGACATGGAGAATCACCATTTTACAAATATGGATGCTCATTGTCTCCTAATTATGACAAGTTGCATGCTCAAAAGGACTAATAGGTTGAAAGGACTAAAGCTTATATTAATATGGTGGACAATGTAGGTTTGAATAAAAGGTCCTTATGTGGAATTTTTGGTATGCAAAACATGCCAAGATCATGTGTAAATACATAGCATTAATATGAATTTCAACCAGGTGTTGTAAAATCCACAATTAAGTAGGCAACATATATAGAGGGAAATGTGGGCCAAAGGCTCATGTTAAGCAAATTTGGAAAGCATGTCATCACATGCACATTTGAGAAAAGCATCTTAGACTAAGATACCTAGAGGTAGTAGAACTATATAAGAAAATATATCCACCAAAAGTGAACATAAAGGAAAATAATATAAAATCATTCCTTCATTAGTTCAACAATGTCAATGGGATCAAGTCCTGTCAATCCACTAGGAAATCCCATGATGCAAAGTAGTTCTTGCAAGGAAATTTATAAAAGGGAAGAGCATCCTTCAATAGACTCGACAAGCTCCTAGTTCTTGGCCATACTTTATGAGATCCCCCTCTCAAGCCAAAATTTCCTCAAGTTCACCCCTTTTGGTCTCCATGGTCAATAGATAAGGCTTTGGTTTCTGGGTTCCTTGTCTCTTGCAAGTAGAAGATCCCTATGAGCTACCAAATTGTAGTGATTTTTTAGTACTCAAGAAAATATTACCATGAAGAAATTACTTAGGTTAATTTCACTATCCAGTACTAAATAAAATAAGAATCCTAGAAGTCCTGTATACATATCATAGAGGAAAACACGATGAAATTAAAATTACCATCAAGGAGTATATGCTAAAAACTATTAAAAATTTTGAAGGTCCTTATACCATAAGGTAAGTTTAATGAACCAAATAAGGAAACCAAAGAATATTAGCCTTTCCAGTGATAACTGAGCCAAGTCTTAAAGTAAAAAAAGAAACCAGAGTCTTTCTAGTGATAGTTGATGGGGCTTGAATATGGTAAGGTTTATACCATATATATGGACCTAAATCAATCCCTTGGAAAAAATGATGGGTATAGAAACTAAGAGAATATCTCTGGGAAATTTGGATTCAAATAGTCATTTTTCCTAGGTATAATGCAAATTAACATCAGTAACAGACCTAAGGCATACAACTTAAGAACCATATAGGAAGGAAATAAGTGGGCAATGCCTACAATATTAAGGCTATAAATATTATCAAAGATTGCCTAGCCACATAAAGGCTTTCTCTAAAAATCCATGGCAAATGGTAGAAAAAATAATAAAGGAGCTAAACCAAATACCCAAAAGAGATTAATGCACATGAAATGTCTAGCAAATTCAATGAATAATGATCCAAAAGCGTTAACAATCAAGCAAGAGATCAAACAACAATAGATTCAACATTAACTAAAAAAAAGAATCATTTAAAAGTAGTAAATAGATTCTTAAAATTAACATCAAGGTGAAATCCATCTCTAGATTCTACTAGCCTAGAAAAAGGGATGAAAAATAAGATAAAATAAAAATGGATGCCAAACACTAGATGCCATGCTATACATAGAAATTCGATCATTAAAATTTATATATAAAGAGTGATTTATGGGAGCAATAACTAGATCTAGTTGGAGGTTGGAAAAACAAACTAACCAATATTAGGGTAGAAGTAAGAGACTCTAATAATGATGTTGTTAAAGCTCAAATCCCCATAAAAGGGTAGGAAGAATACCATTTAATGATCCCCTACAAAATATGCCTTCCATCTAAAGCAATATTTATGATGATTAGACATTTAAGAAACTCTAGAATTGCATGAGATGATTGTAGTACAACACCTCAAATACAATAAATTGAAGTAGACCAACTTTCCCACTCATATTCTTGGAAGAAATTTTCAAATTTGAATTTAGACTATAAATTACAACTCTTACAAATTGTAAAGAATATTGAATTTTTGTCATGCCTAATATCTAGCCTTGATTAATTTTTCTCTCCCCTATCTAATGCGTATATTAGTCTAGATATAAGCCTTGATTCATTGCATGTAAAAGTCATTGAGCCCATTTAAATTATATATGAATGCAATTGCATTGTTAATATGAATGTAAGGATCTATGAATACAATAATTTTTATCTCGATCTCTGTATTTGTATATACTTCTATGGGAAGCTATGACTAGTATTTGTCCTAGCTTTCATATGATATTTTTTGGTTTACATTCATATGTGGTTGGAATCATATTAATTCTACCTATCATATTCTAATTAATTTGTTCACTAATCCCATTGATATGCAAGATGGAATTTATAATATTGGCAAATTTCCACCCTTAACATGGGTTAGTTAGGCTAGTTAGATTTCATTATTTTATCTTTTCCATTTTCCTTGGAAATAACCTAGTAGGTTAGGCTAGTTTAGGAGGAGACCATAAATATTGCATCCAAGAAATGAACCATCCATGGTAAAAAACTTTAAGTTCTTCCAAAGGAGCCATTTCCTATGCTTCCCAAAATTCCTAGGATGAGTGTCCCAAGTAATGCATGGTCATCAGATGCAACTAAAAAAGAACTGAATTTTAATGGATCATGATCCTCAAGCTAGAGGGACTATTTTTGTTTCCTAAATCTCCTTTGCTTGTGCTAGTACTACTACTAATAAAAAATCTATGGCAATAAACCTCTCCCAATTGAATAACAATATGCATTTTGATTCTTGTCAAACTCATATTCTATTTCAAAATAGATCCTTTCTAACATGAAATACCAATGTAAAGGGCCATGCTTGTATGAGAAAACCATAAAAGAGTCCTTATAGTATGATGTCTATACAGGACATTGTAGGATAAGTTATATCCCTACCCATAGTTAACCTCTTCCCCATTCTTATCTATCTAGTAGTGAAGATAAATGCATCATACATGATAATAAGTCCTATGACAATATCATTTTGATAAAAGTGTTTTATTGGGATGAAGAGGATGATAATGGGTCATTGCTTCTCAGATCCTAGCACTTCTTGATTTACATAATTTTATATTTTAAATATCGTAACCTTGGCCCATCCTAAGTTTATTGTCAATGAAGATAACTTTGATATGGAGGATTTCTTAAATTATCCTCCTATTTATGGTCCCTTAGACTATCTAAAACAAAATGACTACTATCTTTGTAGATATTTTATCCAAATTTTTAATGTTGATATCTTATAGTTGATCAATTGTAATCATTCATCCTTAGATCATATAGATCTTCAAGTCTTAGTAGTTTCACATACCCCCCTTAAATAGAAGAGAGTATCATATTATAATTGAGGAAACCATGGACATATATATTAGGACTCCTAAATATTCAAAGAGCCTTAAGTTAGGAAAGGTCTTAATCCTAACTGAGAGCGAGGCTTACACCAATATTTTAACAAATTTCTATTACATCCTTGCTTGGTCCTATATTGACATACCAATACTTATTCCTTTCTTAGTTGTTGATCATCTAGTCGTCACTTCTAATGTAAATCTTGTAAATAAAAACTCATGGAAAATGCATGCTAAAATGAATTTTCTAGTTAAATATGAGGTCTAGAAACTTCTTGATGTTGAATTTATCAAATTAATTGACTAATCCGATTAGATATTTAATCCAATTTAATAAAATTCTTTGAGCATTAGAGTTTGCATAGATTTTTGTGATATCAATAAAGCATGTCCAAAGGATGAATTTCCATTATCCAAAATTGACATGATCATGGGAATATTGCAACCCCTTTGACTATTATATTGTGGAAAAACTCATTTATATGGTTAGAATATATTAAACATGAATTTATACTACTCAAGAAAGCTATGATTTCTGCTCCTATAATTGCTATGCTTGATTTCTCTAGGTCATTTGTGGTAAAAAGTGATACCTCAATAAGTGGAGTTTGGGAAGTGCTTAAGCAAGAAGGACAATAATTAGATTTTATTAGTAAGGCACTATCAAGTAAAAACTTGGAAAAGTTGACTTATAAGAAAGATATAATGGAGATCCTACATGCAATGAACCAATGGAGACCTTAGGCTATTGTATATTATTTTACAATAAAAACAGACGACCACAACCTTCAATACTTTCTCAAATATACATCTATGCCAAAATAATAAAAATGGGTTACCAAACTATTGGGATACGGTTATGAGATCATTTATAAAAATTGAAAGAAAAATGCAGTCATTGATTCACTATCCTACCAATATGAGGATCTTGATCTATTATATTCTATATTTACTCCAGTTCCTCAATGGATCCACCAATATTTATTAGAAGTTACCAAAGACCCCACCTGGAAATAAATAATTTAGAAAATTCAAATTAGTTTTGATCCTCATCTAGGATATACATGGGATGGACAATATCTGTGATACTAGGGTTACCTCATTCTGCCAAAAAAATTCCACTATGTGAGTCCATATTATTGAAAATGCATGCTTATTTAGAAAAAAAAAACAACTTAAAATAGAAAGTATTAAATCTCCCCATCTTGAGGATGGTGAGAATAATACCTCTTCTAAACCTCGCAAATGAAGATGTGTTCTTGGAAAATTAGACGTCTCAATGGGCCCACAAAAATATATTATTATCCTAATTAAGGAGAGATAAGTATATGTATAATATTTTCATTCAGGAGTCTATGTTAGATAAAAATAGTATGGATTTTATCTATAGAGTTATCTAGAAAGAAGCATGTTTTACGAAATTCCATGCCAATGGAGCATTGGATGGACTCCTTTATTTTTGGGACATGTGAAAGCTGGATGAGAATGTTATTTCTTATTTCAACCAAATTATCAAAATTCTCTTTTTTGTAAGTGTTCCAACCTTAGGTGTGTTATGTCCAATATCTATGCTCCCAACTCAGGACATTGTAGATGACTATTCTGGTCTTCATTATTTAAAATGAGATAAGCCTTTAGGGATGAAACATGGATTGTAGCAGGATATTTTAATAATCCTATATACCTTTTAAACAAAAAAGGGGGAAACTACCTGGATACTAGAAGCATGGAAGATTTTGGTAATTTTGTTAATCCTGCTAAGCTCTTGGATTCAGACCTGAAAGGCTCTAAGTTTACTTGGAGTAATCATCCAATGGATGATCAACTAATTCCTAGCAAGCTGGATAGATTTAATTTTTGAGGTTAGGTATCCTCATTTTTGGTGATGCATCCCTCTCAAATATTCCTAGAGTGGGTTTAGACCATAATACTTTATGGATGAAAATCTTGATAAAATCAACTTCCCATCCAAGACCTTTAATATTTGAAGTTATGTGGTGTAGACATCCTTATTTGGAAGACAAAATTAAAGAATGGTGGGATAAATAAATTTTAGGATAAGGTATTGGTAAGCTAGACAACAAACTCAAGAATATCAAATTGAATCTCAAAGTCTGGAACAGAACCAATTTTTGTAATATCTTTAGAACTAAGGAAATATTGAAAGATCAACTAAAATATTTGGAGTCATCTATGGAATCAAAGGGTGTTTCTTTAGAATATAGATTGAAGGAGAAAGAAATTTTTGTTGATATTCACAAAAAATTGGCTCATGAAGAGATACATTGGAAATATAAATCATGGGCTCTATGGCTGAGGGAATGGGATAAGAATACTAATTTTTTCCACTATATGACCATCCATCATAGAATATACAATAGGATTAGGGAGATCTACAATTTATATGGGAATAGAACCAATGATATTGAGGAAATCAGGGTAGAAGCAATTTCACATGTGAGCTCTTTTTTGGTAACCAAGACCCCTAGAGACTTGATAGCAGAAGAGTCCCTCCTTCATTTAATTTCTTGCAAGGTGATGTTTGGAATGAATGCCACTCTAGACTCCATTTTATCTTATGAAGAAATCCTTGGGTGCTTCCTACTTCAATGACTATAGGCCTATTAGTCTATGTAACATTATTTATAAATTTTTTACTAAAGTGATGGTAAACAGGATTAAACTACTTCTTCCACTCATTATTGACAAAGCTCAAAGCAGTTTTATGGCTAGGAGGCTGATTTTGGATGGTGCCATTGTTGTTCATGAACTTATACATTCTATCCATAAAAGTGATAGAACTAGGATTTTACTTAAACTAGATATGAACAAGGATTATGATAGGGTCTCACGGGTCTTCCTATTTCAAGTTTTAAGGAAATTTTGGTTTTGGGTGAAACTGGATTAACTTGATTTATGCTTGTGTATCTTTAGCTAGATTTTTTTTCCTTGTTAACAGTTCTTTAGTAGGATTTTTTTAGAGCTATCATATTATTTTGCAATGGGATACTATGTCTCCCTCTCTTTTCATATCGATGGTTGAAGCATTGGGGATATATATTTCTCTAAATTCTTCCATCAAAGGTCGAAAACCTACCCTTTTGAGTAATTAAATCTCACATTATTAGTTTGCAGATGATACTTTGTTATCCTATTCTGCCTTGATGATTTAGGAAAGGGAGACAAAAAGAGTGTTGGTTTGATTTGAGATACCTGTAGGGTAGAATATTAATTACCTCAAAATTAAACTATTTTTTAATACTCCATTTAAGAGGTAAAGAAAAATTACAAGTATTCTAGGTTGTAGTATTGTTAACTTTCATGTTGTTTATCTTGGGTTACCTTTTTTTCATGGGTGCATATTAGAGACCTTCTAGAATCCTGTCATTGAGAGGATGTATAAGAAGTTAGTAGCATGGAAAGGTGCTCTTCTGAAATAGGCCAAAAAATCCATTCTTGTTAAAAACTCTCTGCATAATATACCAATTTATTTCATGTCCATCTTCAGGATTCCTGAAAAGGTTATTTCAAAATTGGAAAGTATTCTCAAAGCCTTCCTTTGGGTAGGCCTGATTTTAAAATGTAAATTCCATCTGGTGTCTTGGAAATAAGCCTATAGTTAGAATAAGAGAGCATGTCTTGGACTTAAGAATGTGTAGAGGATGAATAAAGGTTTTGTTGCCAAACAAGGCTGGAAGCTAGTTACAAATGAGATGGTAGATTGGATCAATATTCTAAAGGTCAAATACCAATTTAAAAACTTCCTCTCAGATCCTTTACTAACTAATGGGTCCCCATTTTGGTAGATTTTATTAAATTCAAAATACTTATTGCTTAAGGGGAGCAGGTGGTTTCTTGGTAACATATCAGCTTTTGGAATAATTCATGGTTAATGGATTAGCATTTGTCTATGGAACTGAGTATTTCTATAGCTATTCCCTCCTCTAGAGCCTTGGGAATATGTAAAGTTGTAGAATTATTTCTTGAAGAGAATGGATGAAAATCATGGAAGAATATATCCATGGTCATTAGGAGTAGAGAAATTCAAACGACATAAGATATTATTGCCAACGCCTTGAAACTCCAAGTGCTAAAACTTGTAGATGTGGAATACAATATGATATGGAAAAGAGAGAGTTATGGGGATTTTGTTGTTAGATTAACTTATGCTACGATGGAATCAGAATCCCAGTATTGCCTCCTAGATTGAAGAGTTTGGATCAAGAATATCTTACCCAAAGTCAATATTTTCTTTTGGTTAGTGATCCAAAATAAGATCCTGACCATAGAAAATTTGCAAAAATGGGGCATGGTTATACCCAATAGATGTTATTTATGTGAAACTAAGATGGAGATAATGAATCACTTATTTTCACAATTTTCTTTCTCGCATGGCTCCTTTACTGTAATTTTGAAGAGATTGGAGATAAGCTTGGTGCTCCCAAAATATATCAAAGAAATCTACTTACAATGGGAACCCCTCTTTTTCTCTCTTAAAATTAGATGCCTATGGAAATTCCTCATACTCCATCTCATTTGGGGCTTGTGGAAAAAAAGGAATTCTAGAGATTTCAAGAAATCCAAATATAACTAGCTAAGTTTAAGTCATAGAGTTCACTAGAGCTTAGTGGAGAATGTATCCAATGCATTCTTTAAGTTAGGTAGTGGTTTCCAAGGAATCCCTCCCTCTAAAATTGCATTGGAGTTTGCCTTAGTATTCACCTAGCTTAATCTGGCCAACCCAATACTGAACCCAAGAATTTCTATTTGTTGGTGTTCACCCCTTGTGGTTAGCTCAAACTCAATTATTATGGAGCCTCAAAAGTGAACCCTAGGTTAGAAAGAGCAAGCATAATTATTATAAATTATAGAGGGGATATTATGGTGTCTTTTATTGAGCATATTTCTCACCAAACCTTGCACTTTGTAGAAGCTAGAGCTATATATAAAGAGCTAGTGATAATGAAAAAATTGTGAGCATGGAGCCTAGTGGTGGAAGGTGGCTCTTTAAACCTAAAAAAATTGCTAAAATATAGTAAAAATATAGGTTAGAATATCCTTAACATAGTTTTGGAAATGTGAAGAATCCTAGAAAATAAGGAGGAAACCCAGATTATCCACATTTTTAGAGACGGAAATAAATTTGCAGACTACATGGCCAACCTGGGTGCTGCTAAAAGAGCCAATTTACCTAGGGATATGATTACATTAAATAATGAAGAGGGTCTTTAGTAATCACTTATGATCCCTATTGCAAACCTATATTGTATGCCCACATATACCTGGGAGGTGATCAACGATAACCCTATTGCTCCCAAGCTTAATGTCTATTCTTAGTTTTAAATTTAAATTCAAATTGAAGTTTGGCACCTTGAGTGTGCACAAATATTTCTACCTCTTAGTCAGAACTCCTTGCAAATAGAATCATGAAAAATTAAAGTCAATTTATCTAGTCCTTTTTGGTTACCATTAAAGGTGGAATATCAAGATGTCTGCTTGACATGATATCACCTTACCTATCAATACTTGAATGAGGAATCATTGGACTGACCACACAACTCAGGTATTTGAGTCATGTGCTGCTATTGCTTTTCAACTTAAGTGAGTTACTTTTTCCATGGTTTGATTATGTGGCACAAGATTTAGAGGATACATGCACCAAGGGGAATTATTAGAATGATCCCACTACTTTGAGGTTGGCATCATCTCAATGTGGGAAAATATTGGTCAATGCAAGTTACAAGATATGGTAATTGTAGACCCCAAAAGGCTACATACTTAGCCAAATTATAAATCTGCTAAGTAATCAGAAAAAATGGCAAAAGGCTATGTGAAGTTCCGTTGGAGATAAATTCCATAGTCAACGAGGTCAAAGTTGGACAAGCAGAATCCAGAATGGTGGAAAATAGAAGAAGTGACATCAGGGTATGGAAATTTTTCATGTCAGAAGAAGTGAGAGTTTAAAATCTGCTAAAATATAGATTCCACAGTCAGCATGGTCAAATGATGCAAGGTGGAATACAGAGTTGTGGATTCTGGAAAGCAGTGATAACATCTTCCAAAAGCCAAAGTAGAAGCCAGTTTCATAGTCAAACCGATCAAACCCGACCTAGCAAAAATCAAAGTAGTGGAGTTTGTAAGAAGTCATTGGTAACCACAGAAGCCAATTCCATAGTCAATATAGTCAAACCTTACTTGATGGAATTTAGAGTTATAGATTCTTTGAAAGGTTATGATATATTTAAGAACCCATACTCCATAGTCAATATGGTCAAGCTAGGACTAGCAAAAAATGAACTAACAGATTCTAAACCTAAAAAAGGTAATAAAACCTAACAAAGGTAGTGAAAAATATTTGGGAAGACCAAACATCACCGAAATCAAGATCCAACTACATTTTTAGTTGTAAATTAATGGTGGAAGATTCCTGCAAGAATGAAGAGTGGTCCAGATTGATCTGTAACCTCTCCAACCATGGAAGTTAGTTGAGGAGTCGAGTGTTTGTAGAGTGTAGATACAACATTAATGGAGTACAACTCAGTTCCCTTCTTGAATATTCATGAGAGGCTACCACCTCAACACTTTGTTGTTTTAATAGAGAAAGTCCTTGTAATGTTCCATCATGTTAATCATTGTAAAATCTATATAAGGAGATCGAACCCCCATGATTAAGGGTCGGCTCTAGAGTGTTTGCTTGATATATTACTGTAATTGTTGAAATATCAATAGAAGGAGCATTACTTGGATGTTTACCTCTAATTATTCATCTTTACCAATTATAGATTCATTCTATGAATGCATTTCTATTACTACTTTATGGTTAGTCAATTTTGTTGATATTGGATTGCTAATTTAGAGCACCTTGGAATGGTTCATGCCTGAATAAATGCTGTAGAAGACTTCTATTTCTATTAGCCTAAGTGTTGATCTAATTTTTCTATTTGGATTATTAGCATTTAGGTGTTTGAAATAGTTTTTTGAGCATTTCCTTATTCTAATGGTGAAGATGTTGAGTTTTGATTGTTGTTAGTCTCAAGTGTGGCATACTGGAAATGTGATTGATCAGTGGATTCTTGCTATTTTTCAATGTTGTTAGCTCTATCCGACCACCTAAATTCTCAATTATTTTCTAACCCTTACCCTATTTCTATCCCTAAACTTACACTTTTTAATTGAGCTTAATTGAGTCAACATCTGAAATAGTTGACAAGGTACCAACCTACTCTGGAGGTTGGATTGAAGTATATCTCTGATCCATCCAATATTAGGGTTTGAGCTATGATTAGTGGGTATGCACCTACTAGAATTCATAGATTCATAGTTATAGTTCAAGGTTCCCTTGATGTCAATTCAGACCCCAACAGTTCTAGCATGCTCGGTGGGACATGTTTACAAGAAGCATACATAACCCACAAAAGTTTATTTTCTTTACCCCTCCTAGAGGAATCAAGATTTAGTGAGTTTTCTTGACCTCATTAAGTGGTGATCTATAAATTCACTTGGTGACTCCCCTGAATGCAAAGATCCAGAAAGCCATTCCAGTAGCTTGCAATTTTTTCATGAATACTAGGTCAGTTGCAAAGAACAATCCAGGTTTATTCATTTATTATGAGCTCCCTCTGAAAGGATCCATCATCATAAGAGATTTAAACCAAGAATTCCATTCAGACTAGACTCCTCCTAAACTAACCCTTGTAGCACCTTTACAACCACCTCCAACTAGAATACCACCAGTAAACATGGCTCAGAATGTGCCTCCAAATCAACCCCTACAAAAATACCCTAGTTGGAATACAATTGGTCCCCTAAGACTTACCCATATGCATGATATTCCATAGGTTGTATCAAAATCTATACCTACATATGATGGGTTAGGTAAAACCACCTATGAGCACTACCAAGATATCTTGAATTTAGTAGCTATTCATAATATAAAAAATGAGGATGTCATTGTCAGAATCTTGGCCCTATCCTTTAGAGGGAAAATTTTGCACTGGTTCAGAACTTTAGAAGATAACACCATTACTTCATGGGCTGCATTAGAAGAACCCTTTGTAGAAGATTTCAATGAGTTCAGTTGATCCTTTTTCCTCCTTAACTAGTTTACATCTATGCAAAAACATCAGCAAGAATCTATTTCAGACTTCAACTTGAGATTTAGTAGAACTTGGAAAAGAATTCCATCGAAAGCTAGACCCACCTCCCCTCTCACTTTTATGTACTATATAAGAGCTTTGGGGTCAGATCTTGGGTTACAAACATAGTAGTCTAGAGTTAACACCTTCCCTCAGGTCTACAATGCAGTTGTGCAAGCTGAGAACATCCTAATCAATGTAGGAAGGTTACCTCCCAAAGTTATCATACCTTATGGTTCTGAGACATCTCATGCCATGAGTTAGTCTTCCACATCTTCATACATGGATCCCCCTCCTTTGTCATCACCCCTCCCTCATATGACTCCCATTCCACCATCAAAAATACCAATACCTGCAAACTCCTTTCTGCCACTCCCTCCTCAAGCTCCTCAAGAGTCCACTATGCTTCTTGACATTCAAAGTATGCTCAAGATTCTTAGTAATAAAATGAATGCTATGGAGAAGAGAGAGATAGAAATATTTCAACCAAGAATATTCCCTTATATAAGTAGAGATCAAAATCCTGGTCCCAATAATAGTATAGGAATCAGAGTCAATGCAAATCAAGATGATCACGATCACATTTTTGAAAATAGTCTTGTCAATGTATGGTGTCTAGTATGCAATGATCCACATGACTCAAAATCTTGTGCCATGTACCAACACCATGTGCAACAAGCCATGGAGAAGGTAGAAAGAAACCAGAAGGGAAGAGTCAACATGTTATGATAGTATGATCAAGTCATGACTAGACAAGGTTCTTTCGAGGAGGAGCAAGTTTCGGTAATGACAAGGTCCAAAAAGAAGCCCATGCAAGTGGACCCATAGAAGATGGGTAGTTTCTAGGTTCCTTCACAAAAGAGGAGGGAAACACCACTACAAAGTGAGGATCGATTTCCCATTTTGCAAGCAGTAGACAAAGGTAACATAGTCCCTAGAAGATAGGAGAGGGAGGTAAGATTTCTAGGAGGAGGTGAGAAAGAAAGGAATAGGGAACAAGAAAGTGCGAGAAAAGAGGCCCAAGAAAAGCTAAGTTTCCCTTCGATTACGAAGTGCCAAAGGATCAAAGCTACACAATAGTACAGAAAGAACTATGGAGATCCAAAAAAAAGGTATGAGAGACCTCCACCAGTTCAGATAGAATATAACATCATTGATGAATTAAAGAGAGTTCCAACTAGAGCAAGCCTGTATGACACTCTTTTCCTCCCTGATCAGATTGACTTGTTGAAAGCTTCCCTGCATAAAAGGTCTCAAGGAAAAGAAACTACCATAGTTTTCAATATAGCATAGGATAGAGAAAATATGTCTCCTACCACCCTGAAGAATAAACCACCACCATTCTACATCTCTCTCAGAATGGAAGGATGGGTAGTCCACAATTGTATGATAGATTCAGGTGCCTCAACAACTATTATGCCAAAAGTAGTTTGTGATGAAATGGGGATGGAGTACACAAGATCTTGCCAAGGTGTTTTACAACTTGATGGCACCCCTGTAAAGACCATGGGAGTTATAAAATATGTATTGATGAGGTTACACAAGGCCCCAAAAATTACAATTGTCCAAGAAATTGTGGTAGTAGACCTCGAGCCATATTTTGGCATTTGCCTTTCAAGAGAGTTCATGACCAAAATGGGTGGAATCATGTATCTTGATTACTCCACAATGATAGTTCCTTACAAAGGCAAAAGGATAAGAATAACTCTGGAAAATTTGATGTCCTTCCACATTGGAAAAATTGAAGAAGATTTATACAATAATTCAATGATGGAAGAACCAAAAATGGTAGAAATCTTAGAAGATCTAGAGATAGAAGATGAATTACCCTTCAGAGATGACTACAGTCTATCAGAGACTGGGTTGGGCACATACAGTATATCCATTGAGGCCGAAAAGAATATCCCTACTATATCCAACCAATCATTAAGATAGACAGAGGTCTGGACTATGCATTTCGATGGAGCAAGGTGCAAAAATGGAGTTAAAGTCGGTATAGTGCTAAAATCTCCTTCAGAAGGAGTAAAAAGTTTTTCCTTCAGATTCACTTGGGCTTGTACAAATAATGTTGTGGAATATGAAGCTTTGTGTTTAGGGTTGATGCAAGTAAAAAATATGGGAATCAAAATATTAGACATATTTGGTGATTCAGAGCTAGTGGTCAACCAGGTCATGAAAAAGTGTAGTAGTAAACATCACTATTTGAAGACTTACAAAAATAGAGTGTGGGATTTAATGGAGTCATTTGATGCATTGAATATTCTACTCCATTCCTAGGGAGTGAAATACACTAGTTGATGCTTTGGCCATTAAAGGAGCTAATTTCAACCCTTCCTCAGATTTGGGCACAACTACAAGCAAGAAGGTCAAGCTAGTCTTTAGGCCTACGGTCCTAGATAGGCAAATATTTTGGCAAGTCTTCGAAAGTGATGACCAGATAATTGATTTTCTAGTTAGAGAAGCTTATTTATCAGAGGTTCAAGAAGAGCTTATTCAAGAAATAGAGCAACAAGATATGATCCATCTCAAGAATAATCATATTCCTAAGGGACTGATCACATTAGAAAGTCTATTTGATAATGAAGATGGCAAAAAATCAAAGACTATGAGAATAGATGATAAAATCTATAGTGAGGTTGAAATAGGAGTAGATAAGAAAATCAATGTAGGAGTAAGATGCTCTCTAGAAGAGGTGGAAGGAGTTAAGGCATTATGTTCCAGATATCCTGATATCATTGCCTAGTCCTATGATGATCTTAAAGTCTATGATAAGAAGATCATTCAACATACCATTGAGCTAGAACCTAATGCAAAACCTTTTCAACAAAGACAAAGGCCTGTCAATCCAAAAATTGAATCCATAATGAGATAAGAACTGATTAAAATTTTGAAAGGTAAAATCATTTATCCCATCAAGCATTCCACATGGGTCACCAACTTGGTCTCGGTGAGAAAGAAAAATGGAGACATTCACCTATGCATGGATTTCAAGAATTTAAATAGAGCCTCATTAAAATATCACTATCCTCTTCCTCAGATGGATCAGATCCTTCAGATGGTGTCAGGAGCAAAAAGGTACTCTTTATTGGATGGATTTTTTAGGTACAACCAGATTTGGGTTAAGGATGAAGATCAGTTCAAAATAACTTTCACTACCAAATGGGGCACATTCGCTTATCAGAGGATGTCGTTCAGTCTATCCAACATAGGAGCCACTTTCCAGAGGGCAATGGATTATGCCTTCGGTAAACTCATCAATAAAATCATTTTGATTTACCTAGATGACATGACAATATTCTCTCATAGAAAAGAGTCACATCTTGAACATTTGGAGAAAGTTTTCCAGAAATATAGAGAGTTTGGTATATCTCTTAATCCCTAGAAATATTTCTTCGTAGTTCATGAGGGTAAACTACTGGGACATATAGTTTCCAAATAAGGGATGGCAATAGATCCAGATAGAGTAAAGTCAATCCTAGCCCTTCCCTTACCCACAAACAAAAAGAGTTTATAGTCCTTCTTTGGGTAGATTAACTTTGTGTGGAATTTTATTTCAGACTTTGCTCAGGTAGTCAGGCCTATCTCTAAATTACTCAAGAAAAATATGGAGTTCAAGTGGACTAAAAAGTAGAAACAAGCCTTTGAGGCTATTAAACAGGTAGTTGCCACTGCACCAATGTTGATAAATCTATATTTCACCAAATATTTTATTGTATATGCCTATGGAGCTGAGGAGAGCTATGCATCTATACTTACTCAAAAATATGAGAGTGGAGAGGAACACCCCATCTTCTTTTAGAGCCAGATGTTGCATGAGTATCAAACTAAGTACAACTTCATTGAAAGACAAGTATTTATTATTATGAAGTCTCTAAAAAATTTAGGTAATACTTGGTCTAGAGCAAAACTCTAGTCTACATGGTTCATCTAGATGTGAGAAACTTCATCCTTCAAGGAGAATTGGGTGATAAAAGGGTTGGATGGATTACTAAGATACAAGAGTATGATGTAGAGATCCATCCTACCAAACTAGTCAGAGGAAGAGCACTATGCCAAGAGCTAGCAGCTAAGGTGGATTTAGAACAAACAGTAGCTTGTTAGGAGGTTAAGTATGATCAAGATTATAGTATCTCAGAAGGTTTTTATTGGTTAGATCAATTAATAATTTATTTTCTATCAGGAGCGTGTCCTTAGGGACTAAACCCCTCATAGAGAAGAAGGTTCAGGTTACAAGCTCTTAAATATATACTACTTTCAGAAGTATAGAAAGAACTTAGATGGAGTGCTCTTAAGATGTCTGAAGGATAATGAGAAATAGAAGGTCATCGAGGAGTTTCATAAAGGCCTGTCAGGTGGTCACTTTTTAGGAAGAATAACTGCCATGAAGATAATAAGGGTAGGATACTATTGGCCTACCATATTTGTAGATGTTTTCAAAGTAGCTAAGTCCTATGACAAATGTCAAAGATATGTGGGAAGAACCAAGAATGCAACATTTTTGCTCAAACTGATTCAGGTAGAAGAACCCTTCCAGTAGTGGGGACTTGACTTTGTTGGAGTTATCAATCCAAATTCATCAATAGGGTATAAGTTCATCCTTACCACCATGGATTATTTCACTAGATGGGTTGAAGCTATTCCAACTAAGAAATCCGATCAGAAGGTAGTGATTGATTTTCTAGAGAATCTAATTACAAGATTTGGAATCCCAGAAGCACTAGTGAGTGACAATGGCCCAAATTTTATAGGTGCAAAATACATTGGATTCATGAGCAAGTATGGTATAAATATCAAGAACTCTTCTAACTATTACCCTCAGGGAAATGGGTTAGTAGAATCTACCAATAAGAACTTGCTTAGAATCATGAAAAGGGTACTAGAGGAGAACAAAAGGAGTTGGCATCTATTGCTTGATCAAGTTCTATGGGCTGATAGAATCACTATCAAGAGATCTATCAAGACATCTCCTTATGCATTGGTTTATGGTAAGGAGGCTCTCCTATCCACTCTCCTAGAAATACCAACTTTAAAATGGGCTAGTCATGATCCAGAACTAGATCAAAGTCTGTTGGAGACTAGATTGATGCATCTACTACATCTATAAGAATAGAGAACTCAAGCGTATGAAAAAATTCAGAAGTACTCCATAAACACCAAAGAGTGGTTTGACAAGAAGGTAAGGTTTAGAAATTTCAAGGTAGGTGACCTGGTGCTAATATGGAATGATGAAAAGGCTAAGCTAGGTAATAATTAGAAATTTGACTCTTTTTGGGAAGGACCATTCAAGATCATTGAAGTAAAAGAGAGCAATGCATTTCAGCTCCAGGATCAAAGAGGAAACATACAACCCATTCTTATAAATGGGTACCATCTCAAACTCTACTTTAGTTAGAGAAAATCCTCTTATTGTAATATATGTACATATGATGTATCATATTTTATTTATGTATGCATTATGTATTATTTTATTTTTGTACCACATTCAAAAAAAAAAAGCAAAAAAGTAAAAAAGAGGAAAGTAAATTTCCACCCTTGAAAAATACTGTGATACATTCCACAAGAGGGTAACTCAATGGGGAAAATCCGTAGTCAAAGTAATCAAAGTGGCATAGTAGAATTACAAACTGGAAGAATTTCAAGAGAGGAAAGCTAATGCTATAAATCCACTTTATCCGATAGTTTACCACAAGATATGGAAATTGAATACGCTTTGGGAAGCGCACCAATAGTTAGTTTACCACCATCTACCTCAAACCTCATCCAATCAGAGACTCACCCTTCATTGACAAGCCACGCTTCACATCATTTTATTCATCCATTTGAAATCATGGGAGGGCAACTACCCACTCACTTTCATTAATGATGAGTAGATGCAAAAAGGGCTATTTAAATAGGAAAATTCAAATACTCAACTATTTACAAGCAACTGATTAGAAGGAGTAGAAACGTTATTGAGAATGGTCTGCAACTTATCACCAAGGAGTTTGTGAAAGAAAAATTGAGGGGAAGCTGAAATGGCATCATCTTCGACAAAGAAGATAGACAAACCATGCTACACAGACAAGAAAGTAGGGGTCATGGATACAAGGATGACATATGTGACCAGAGACAACCTAAGATGGAAGTATGAAGAGAAATTTTTCAAGGGTGAGCCACTTTTAGACCAAGGTATGGGAGCCATGTATTCTTTCCTCACCTATTACATTTGTGATGTAGTACATCCATGCCCTAAATTAGTCTCTAGTATAGCTAAGTTTTATGACCTTGAGTCAAGGTCTATAAGGATATTGCACGATAGGGTTTTGTTCCATATCATTAAAAAAACCTATCGAGAGATGTTTGCAATAGGGCAAAAATCTCGAACACCCACCAAAGATTTCAGCTTAGAGTAGCAATCTAAGTATTATACCCTGAGGAATCAAAAGAAAAATGGAAATCATTTTAGAGATTGGGTGTACAACTAGCTCAAGAATGCCAAGCCCAGTCAAGCCCTGCCTATGACTCCCATTCCCACAAGTGAATTTAAAGAAGTAGAGATTTATTCTATGTTAGTGGTTATAGTTGGCCTTGAGTCAGATATAGAGGTGAATGATTGGTAATTAGCTATTACATATTGTATTTCCAATAGTAGGATGTACACCCCATAGCTAGGTGATAATAGTAGCACCCCAATTTACTTCAACTGGCCCTCATTCCTTGCCAGAAGAATGCATGAGTAGCTGGTGGAAATGTAGTGGGAAGAAGAAAATATAGTATTCAGACACTATTCTAATCTGATCTGGATGTTCTTTGGTGCTACCAGAGAGGAATACCCATGGATATCAATAAATGATAGGGATTCAGATGGACATGCATTGCTAGTATATCATTGGACTAGGGTTCTAAGTAGAACTCAGTCATATTACCCTTTCAATTTTGAATTCCTTGGACCTGCTCTCAAGGTTATGTATGGTGATTATCCTAGACTAGCCCCAAAAATTGAAAAGAGAATCAAGGTAAATGGGGTAGAAGAAGGAGACTGGTACATTCTAATAGAAGGCACAATCATCAGATTATATGGTTTTATAGAGAAGCCCTTCTTATTGCCACATTATGTCACTCATCGCTTATTCATGCTAGAATATTGTAGGCAAGTTGATTATATAAACTGTAGATTCGGTTTCAAAAATAAAAGAAGGGCAACCATTGAATATGGTTTCAATGAGGGTGACATCACTGTATGGTGGAAATGGTAGTGTGAGAAAATCATGGCAACCATGGAAATATTAGGCCTCATACAACTTCCACATAGATGGGGGTATGACCCAGATGATTTATTCATAGCAAGAATCAAGGAGCTGCATGGAGAAAAAGTGGCCAAATTGGTGAAATCTAAATGCATGCATATGGAGAAAAATAGAAATAATAGAGAGCAATCTCCTATTAAATGGAATGTGAGTAAGATGGAACCACTTCCACCATGGAGATATTTTTACGTGCATGCAAATGATTATGATCCAACAAAGGTCTCTCACCAGCTCAACCAAGTAAAAGAAAAGGAAATGGAGGAAACTCATAAGTGGCCTCCAACCAAAACCCTCGAATGGTGGAAAATGAGAGTGGAAAGAAATGCAATGAAGAACAAATACCCCACTCCCAAAATTGATGAGGAATTTGAGAAAATATACGATGAACATGTTGTGACTTGGAAGGCTCAACCAAAGAAAATCTTAGTAGTGGTTCTAGGGAAAGCGAAGACAAGCAAACCCAAAAAGGGTAAAGCAAAAGAGAAAAAGTCTAGAATAGCTAAGAAGCAGCAAGAATCTACTCCACCCTCCACCACTCCTCTACAATAGGGAGAGGAAAACTTACAAGAAGTCAGAGTAGAAGAGGATACTCCAAGGAGGAGAAGATCCCAATGCAGAGCTATAGAGGCAAAGACCCCTATAAAAGAGAGTCAAAAGAAAAAGAGGAAGGTGTTAGACCAGATGGTTGTCACCCCCTCCAAAAGGAAAGGTAAGCAAGATCCAATCGCGAAAGATGTTGAAGCATCTCCCCAACAAGTAACACAATTGGCTATACCATTCATAAGGAAAGTGGAAGGTGTAGTACTAGAGATTGATGTCGAAGCCCTAAAGAAGTAGAGATTGGATGAAGCCATCATTTTATTTTTTTACAATCATATTTTATATTTTATTTATTTCTCTTAAAACATAATATGACCTTTGGGTTGAATTTTATCTAAGTAAATCACCTCTATTTTTCATAAATTTTATACCGTTGGATAGCTTTTGAAAAGATATTTCCAACGATATATAATTTGTCTCATTTTGATGTTGTTTTGACCTCTAAAATGCTAACAAACCATACGTAGGTCTAATTATCATGAATTCGTACGGATCTAATAAATTTATATAAATATAAATATGGGGGAAAATATTTGACTTTAAGTTAGGCATTTATTTGTTTTAGATCAAGTAGGATATAGTTGAAACCATTCATTTTTACTAGCTTTATTAATTGTTGTATCATTTATCACTCGGATATAGATTTTGATTTATTTATAATCACCAATTATTATCATCCTTTTATATATAATTGTTGGGAAAGAACCAAGAATATCCATTCGCTCTAATGATTAAAAGGAAGCCTAAGGCCATTTTTATGGGATCTGTGGCTTCTAATTATTAGTATCAAGTGCTTTTTCTATCAAGTTGCAGGTTTACAGGTCCAAATTGGTAAATTTGATAGATCAATTATAGATCCACTTAAATCGAACATCTGAACCAAGTAAGGATCTAAATCTAATTCTTCTTGGCTCCTTCATACTATAGATTCATATTTCTCTATTTTTATAAAAATTTGCATAAAAAAAAAGAACATAGATTTAATTACATCATATTTTGCATTTAATCACATTAGTTGAAAAACTCAAAAGAAAAGATCAAAATACAAACTTAGTTGCATCATTTTACATCAATCATATTAGTTAAAAGACTCAAAAGAAAAAGACTAAAAACTTAGACTTTGTTGCATCAATCATATTAGTTTAAAAGAAAAATACAAAAGGACAAAAAGATACAAACTTAGTTATATCATTTCCATATCAATTGCATTTAATCAAAAGGTTCCAAAGAACGAAAAGACAAAACATAGAATTTAGTTAAATTATTTTATACTTAATACATTAAATTGAAAAAATAAAAAACATAAAAATAAAAACAACATGTTAGCATAAACTCCATCTTTCACTTTCAATCATTGCATCAAAGTTAGATTTACAATGCTTTCTAGATAGACTTGTATGCCATTTGTTCTCAAGGAAAGAGAAATTGCATTTAGTATAGAATAGTTGCATTTTGGCCAAACTAGGTGATTGTGAGCAAATATAAAAAGAACACATCAAACAAACTCCAAAACCTAGGCATGGAAACTACCACAAAATGTTTCCTGGTGAACCCACCCAATTCATCAAAAAATCACCAAAGAAGGCACGATCTTAAGTGTCTCTCTCTGAGGTGTAGACCTATCATTCTCCCATTCCCCTTCGAGGCATGGATCCATTAGCCTGGAGGAAAGGAGTGTGATAATTTTAGAGCTACATTCTTTGGTGAACCCGACGTGAAAAACATAGGCATATTTCTGATTTATAAAACACATAAAACATAAAAATTACAAAAAAATAAAAACAAAAACTAAAAAGATCATTAATCAAAATTTGCACACTTTAAGTCCATTTCATAGATGTTATATTTCAACATAGGAAGAACTATAACCATAGATGTTACCCAAAAATTAAAAGCATATATATATATATATATATATATATATATATATATATATCATTGAAAGATAAAAAATCCTAAAAGCAAAATGCCTAGAATTTTAAGAAGTGGAAAACAAGTAGAATCTGATGAGCCAGATCAAGAAAACCTTGAGGATAGGGTAATTATTGAAGATGATGTATCTTCAGAACAAGATGAAGATAATAGAGAAGATGAAATAGAAGAGCCTAAATTAGATCAAGAAGGAAATGTTAGTTTCAAGTCTATTGAACAGTTTACCAAATTTATAAAGAGCAACATAGAATATTTCAATCAAGCATGGAAAATTCGAGAAATGGTGCTATGGGAGAAGCCTTAGAATATAATTTTTGGATGCATACAAATCCACTATCATACATGAATTAAATATACCAAGATAATAATCAAGCAAGACCATCTAATCAAAACATGATGCCTTTAAATAAAAATGTTCAAAAACCAACAACACAATCATCTAAAATTGCTGCTAGCAACAACAAAATCAATCCTAAACAACATAAATAACTATTTTCTTCCATATTCTCTCAAGATCTTAATCAACAAATATCAAACCAACAATATCGTAAACCACCACCGTACTTGATTTTTTGTCCAACGGCCCACTTCAAAAAATACTAGATACATTGGAAAAATGTCTCAATCACTATGTTTGAGTAGTGGAAAAGAACCATAATTATTTAATAGTCTATCCATATCATCAAACTATCATTCCAATCCTATTCTTTCCAACAGAATTAACCTTATCCCTTTTGATACAAACCTCATCTACGAACCACATTCTCAATATTTAACTAACCTTGTTATATGAGTCTATTCCTAGGTAGTCAACCCCACCAATATTAAGTGGTCTCCACCCCTACGGTTGGTTTAAGATTAATTTTGATGGAGCCTAAGGACAATCTGGTAGAGCAGCATTGGTGGAATTGTGCGAGATCATAATAAGAATATGATGCTTGATTTTTTGAATATTTGGGAACAATGACAAACAACAAAGCTGAAGCTAGAGCTATGTGGAGAGGCCTTCAAATGAATCAAGACTTAGAAGAAAATTTGATCGTAGAAGGAGACTCTATGCATGTTATAAATCTCCTCAATAATTGGAAAACACCTCCTTGGAGGATTAAAACAATTTTTGAAGAGGCTAGGATCCTTTTCTAGGGAAGACAGGACAGAAAAGCCCAACATGTCTTTCAAGAAGCTAACAAAATTGTTGATAAGCTGGCCAATTTGGGTGTCGATGGTGATGGACTTTTCAAATGGGAACACGGTGTCTTGAGTGAAGTAGAGGAGATTATTCAACAAGAATGCCAAGAATGATAGTCGAATTTACCAACAAGGAAGGCACTATAAGTTCGAAGGCTAGGAGTATTCCCATATCATTTTTGAATTGGACTCACAATAAAAATTACCTATCAGTCTTCATGGATCGCTTGGAAATACCACAAAGACTAATAAGAACAGTCACATATCAGATAACATGACTCCTAGTCATATTAGTAATTTGAGTTTGGTTGATAATCAGGGGAAGGAAAAAATGATAATATAAGACTTCTAACCAAAGCCAAGTGGACCACCAAATAGCCACCACCATAAATCTAGCCAGTAGGTTCACTTCTCCAAGGCTGATTGGCCAAGATAGTATGTGGTACCAAAGCATGTCATATATGGAAGAAAGCAATTACCAAATAATTATTAAGAGTAACTATCAATATAGAGCTTGTGGAGTTTTTTCAATACGCTATGTGTGTCTATAGCTTTTTGTTTCTCCATTATCTCAAGGAAGGATCCGTGTCCATTTCTTTTTGTAATTATGATGCATGTGTGTTTTCTCGAGGTATACCCAAAATGTTGTATGAGAAGTTTTTTTGATAACAAGCTATGTAC
The DNA here is from genome assembly GCA_028583015.1 of Wollemia nobilis. Lineage (NCBI taxonomy): Eukaryota > Viridiplantae > Streptophyta > Pinopsida > Araucariales > Araucariaceae > Wollemia > Wollemia nobilis. The sequence goes on from JAQPPZ010001808.1 coordinate 2,788,867, forward strand.
CTTATCGGATGTAATGGCTTTGGCGGCATGTAGATTTTACATATATAGGATCCTTAGTAAGGATATGTTCATCAACAACCCTGGCTGATTTTTGTAAAAGGTTTTGGGTCAACTCGAAAACCCGATATTAATGCTATAGTATCTTATCTACCAAAAAAATATCAAACCAACGAAAGGCTAAACAAATGCAAAATGTAAATTATTATCAACAAAAAATGCAACAAAATACAACACCTTATAAAATGCACAACAATGTTTACAAACAATCCAAAGATTTCTCACAACAACACCACTTATCAATCAAAGATACAACATGAGTACAACAAAATCAATTTGGTGGACAACCACAAGGACTTGAAGCCATGATTAAACAATTAGCTTCACGTCTAGATCAAATAGATCCCTACCATCCCTCATATAATTATAGAGAGATGTGTAGTCAACCCTTGGATCCTATTGTGGTTGCTCAACCATACCCAAAACATTTCCCTATGCCTGTCCTTCCGATATATAAAGGAACCGAAGATCCTATTGAGCATCTTCGCATGTTTAGGATAGCATGTCATGATATTTCTCATGATGACTTGTTGTTGCTAAAAATATTTCCTAAAAGTCTTGGAGGCATGGCTCTAGAATGGTACTATCAACTACCTACAAATTATTTAAGGAACTTTGAAGAGACAACGGAAATGTTTGTCCATCAATTTAGTGCCTACATAGAGAGGCATGTGACTATTAAGGATTTATACAATTTGAAACAAGGTAAAGATGAGAGTTTTGCTGAATTCTTGACTAAGTGGAGATAACTCTTAGGAAAATTACATTTTGCATTACCTCATCATGAAATGTTGGACATATTCATTGGTAATTTGCAAGAACAACTATCTTATGAGATTTCTACTACTACAATAACCTCCTTTGATCAAGCCATTGATCTAGCTAGGAGGGTAGAAGATGCCCTCATTAGAAGAGGATAATTTAAGAAGAAATATGAGGATAAAACTTCTAAGAACCAATATAAGAATAAGCAAGTAGTGGGTGATGGAGTTACTGATAGCAGAAACACCTCAAATATTAACCTTGCTAAAACTATAAAGAAATTTGTATTGAAAATTCTTGATAAGCCACCAAGAGAATTCACAAGATTAAATCAACCCTTAACTATGATTTTACCTCAATTATTGGAACAAGGTTTGATATAGTTACACGAGGTAAGACAACCAGATACCACTACAGCTGGATATAGGGCTGATTTACATTGTAATTTTCACCAAGTGGATGGACATTCTACCAATTCTTGTAAAAGATTAAAACATATGATACAAGATTTGATTGATAAAGGTGAAATGGAAGTACAACAATTTCCTTCAAATAATAATACTCAAAATAATACCCAAAAACAACCAACTCAAAATGCTAATCAAAACTTAGATATTTTTCAACATCCTTTACCCAACCATGGTAAAGAAGTTGTGAATCAATTAGAACATCATAATGTCCCTCATCCAACTAGATATGTGGGAACCATTAGTAGTCTCTTGCCATATCAAAATATTCAAACCCCTTATGTGCCTACTTTATCCACAATTACAACTAGGCCAATCATATATACAAAAAGTGACACAAAAAGTGACATAGAAAGTGAAACAAAAAGTGAAACAGAAAGTGAAATGGACATCACCTCAAATAATTCAAATAGTTCTGAAGATGAGTCAGATCAAATTCTTCCCATCACAGATTTATTAGTTCCAGAAGAACCATTCCCTAGAAGAATGACCACTCGACCTTCATCTCAACAAACACTTTCAATTGAACAAACAGTAAATGCTAGACCCCACTTTGGTCACTTACAAAACAATAATATTGTGGGTACTATTGGAGCCATCACTAGACAACAAGATCAAAATAAAAATTCTCAATCACAAACTCAAACAACTAATCAAGACATAGGGATATCTTACAAAATCCCTTACCCAATCATCAACAATAGGAAACTAATCAATTATCATATCATAATGTGCCTCATCACAATGATATTATTAATATCATAGTAGAGACTACAAGAAAGCAAGTTCTTGCCCAATCAAATCATATCTTGATAAGCAAGAGATAAATTCTTCATCCAACCAACCTTCAAGACCTCTCTTAGTTTTGAAGAATAATCAAAAAGAAGATACAAGCATAGAAAACCCATCTTTAGTATTGAAATCTCAACCTAAAGTCTCCTTCAATATTCAACCACAATCAGACAATCTTCCAACTAAGATATCCTTTTTGAAACTTTTGCAAACCTCTCCTATTCATAGGGAATTTGTATTCTCTATTCTCTCTTTCTTTATCATCACTACAACAAGTTCTCTATTCTCTTCCTCTTTATCATCATTGACACCTTTTGTCCATCACCTTTTATCCTTCATTCTCTCTTTCATTATCATTATCACATCAAGTTCTCTATTATTTTCCTCTTTATTATCATCATCATCTTCTGTCCATCACCTTTCTTCATCTACATCTACTTATCATCCTTCATCACAACAATCTCAACTATCAACAAATCAACTTCAATCACCTTCACCACAACCAAGTGGTCCTTCAAAACCTCCTTTGATTTTGAAGCCACCTTAGAAATGTTATGCACAAATCACCTTGTATAGTGTATATATAGCATTTTTTGTATATATCATCAAAATCACAAAACAAACTAAAACAACCAAAAAATTAAAAAACATGAAAAATTTCCAAAAATATTTCAAATTATTGCATTAGTGTGTGATGTTTTCCAAGATTTCAAGTTATATTTTATTTTATTTTAGATAAATTCAAAAGTTATCTTGAACCATGCACTTAATTTACATCTTTAATAAATTTTGATTTTATCACTTTGATTATAAATCTCTCTTGTATCAAAAAGCACTATTACTTCACTAAATAAAATTTTGAGTTTTGGGAACTGATCTTGCTACTTCTTGAACCAAGAACACATTCTCACATCTTAAAAATGATTTGTTGCAAATTTGAAAAATGATACTACATAGTAGTCTTAGTTCCTTAAGCGAAAAGTTTCCCTTGCTATCCTATTATGCGCATGGTCTAGAATACCGAGAATTGGCAAAAGGACAAGCTCCCCCTACCCGAATAAAATCCCTTGCTCTACGTCTAATCTGAGCAAGTATCCCAAAAAAAAAAAAAGAAAAAAAAAAAAAAAAGAAAAAAAAAGAAAAAAAAAAAAAAGTTCTACTACAAAAAGCAATAAAATCCCCTTGTTCAAAAATGGACAAGAATCCCTACTCCAAAAATCAGAAGAAAAGAAGGGGGTAGTGAGCTTGAATCCCTAGAATTCCTTAGTTATTCGAAAGCCATGAGGTAAGCCCCATAACAGGTGGTTTGTGCCCAACCCACTTGGCCTTGGGTAATCCCTTTCACGTGGTGACATGTCTGTCACATTAGCGACCTTCTTTTGTACAGACCAATGTCCGCTTGTGGATTAGCTAGCTTTTGGTAACTTGACTTACATAGTAGTTCGGTACAATGGCATGCACAAAATCATGGTTAATGAACATTTCACTTGCACACACATTGGTTCATAAAAGTTTGCTTGTATCATTACCTTACTCAAAATCGGTAAATCAATTTCACAAGCACACACATTTGATCCTTGAGATATTTTGTATCATTATGACAAATCAAGATGGATAATGAACTCACACATCACACACTGGTTCTTGATAAATTTGACTTTGTCTTGGAAATAATTTAAAATATTTCTTTGAAATTTGTTAGAAAACATTAGTTTATAACTATTCACATTAATCCATATCACTTCATTTTTTGCAATTACATACATATATATATATATTGTCTTCAAAAATTTCCAACATGTGACACAATGATTTATTTTCAAAATACAACTTGCATTTTCAAAATCATATATAATCATGCATTGCATTTTGACTTCGCGATGATGGTATAATTCCTAGTAATTATTCTCTCTCAAATTTCACACTAGGGATTCTATGCCTAGCGCAAGTCATCCTTCCCAATTTTTCATGCTTAAATCACTTTATATCCCTCACAAAAACAATCTTTATCAACTTATTTTCTCAAAATCAATTTCTTTTAAAATCAACATCTCCTTTCATCATCATAAGCCTCAAGGTCACTCTTGAGCCCACAATATTTTTGGTATTAGCAATACAAAACTTCCTCACAATAGGATCCGCTTCATGACCTAGCGAGCATTGATCTCCACCAACGGTCATATAACAACACAACATCCTTTGAGGTTCATTGTTAATCCATCTATTTTATCACCACACAAAAACATCTTTTGTCTTTCAAAAACACTTTACAAAATCATTTTCTTTTATGTTAAGCATGATAAAAAAGTTCAAAAATAAAAGCATGATTACAAGAAATTACATAACACAAACCATCATAAGCAAGTGCAATAAATCATCCAATAAATCAAATCATTCAATGTCGCATAGACAAAAAAGATCAATATATATATATATATATAAGTACAAAATGAAGTCAATTGGTATGCCACAATCTCCAAAATCGGTATACTCAGTCACTAGGGGTATACCACAAAATCAAATTTCAAAAATTTTGAGTTTTCCACCAAATATAGAATTTGGTGCAAAAACTCGAGGGGGCATCCTAGTCAGTAAATTAGTAATTATTTTTCTAAAACATCAATTTCCCATGAACTATTCATTCTAAACCATCTACTCCTTTTTGCCCATGTCAATCATAATCACTTCTACTCAAGTGTCTACACTTTTCTTTGATGCATTTATTGTTCATAAATACGCCAAAGAGGGGGTAAAATGTAGACAGGAAAAATTGACCCATTAAGATGAGTCATTTTTCTCAAAAACCCTTAGTTTTCCCTCTTAAAAAACTAAGGTTATCTTCAAGAGAATTTTTACCCTATCAAATCATCACAATTCTTCTCAAATTTTATACCATTGGATAGGGCTCAAAAAGAGCTTTCCAACGGTATATTATATGTCCAATTTTGACATCATTTGACCCCTCAAACTACAAAAACACTATGTACATGTCTAGCTATCACGGAATTCGTGGGAAAATGTGCATCTAACTTTATAAAATTTATTTGATTTTGGCTCCAAGACCATTTCAATGGAAGGCATATTTCCCATTGATTTGCTAGCCCTAATTTGGGTCAACAAATAATTTAGATTAGTAATTTTCTAATCTAATTAAAACTGCTCAACAAATTCCCAGATTGGTTATCTCACGGGAATGATAAATATATGCGCTCCATCTCCCAAGCGAGGAGAAAGAAGCAGAGAGAGATCGAGGGAGAAAGAAGCAGAGAGAGATCGAGGAGGAGAGTAGAGAGAGATCATGGGAATGAAGAAGGGAGAGGAATTGAGAAATTAAGGGCAATGACAGTGTTGAATTGAGAGATGTTTATGGATTAATAATTTTCTATTGCAGGTAAATATCCAGAACAAGTTTTCTCTTCCCTTTTCTTTTGTAGGTTGAATGCTTGAAGCTGATTGAAGAATATTGTCGATCATTTTCATTGCTTTTAATTATCAATAATCAAAACCCGTGATACCCCCATTGTAAGCAAGTTTTTATTTTCTTCTAATTATCCTAAAAATCATCATTTTTACAATCGTATTTTATATTTTATTTATTTCTCTTAAAACGTAATATGACCTTTGGGTTGAATTTTATCTAATAAAATCACCTCTATTTTTCATAAATTTTATACCGTTGGATAGGGCTCGAAAAGAGCTTTCCAACGATATATAATTTGCCCCATTTTGATGTTGTTTTGACCTCTAAAATGCTAACAAACCATACATAGGTCTAATTATCACGAATTCATACGGATCTAATAAATTTATATAAATATAAATATGGGGGCAAATATTTGACTTTAAGTTAGGCATTTCTTTGTTTTAGATCAAGTAGGATATAGTTGAAACCATTTGGTTTTACTAGCTTTATTAATTGTTGTATCATTTATCACTCGGATATAGATTTTGATTTATTTATAATCACCAATTATTATCATCCTTTTATATATAATTGTTGGGAAAGAACCAAGAAGATCCATTCGCTCTAATGATTAAAAGGAAGCCTAAGGCCATTTTTATGGGATCTATGGCTTCTAATTATTAGTATCAAGTGCTTTTTCTATCAAGTTGCAGGTTTACAGGTCCAAATTGGCAAATTTGATAGATCAATTATAGATCCACTTAAATCGAACATCCGAACCAGGTAAGGATCTAAATCTAATTCTTCTTGGCTCCTTCATACTATAGATTCATATTTCTCTATTTTTATAAACATTTGCATAAAACAAAAGAAATAAAAGAAAAAAACAAAAGAACATAGATTTAATTACATCATATTTTGCATTTAATCACATTAGTTGAAAAACTCAAAAGAAAAGGTCAAAATACAAACTTAGTTGCATCGTTTTACATCAATCATATTAGTTAAAAGACTCAAAATAAAAATACTAAAAACTTAGACTTTGTTGCATCAATCATATTAGTTTAAAAGAAAAATACAAAAGGACAAAAAGATACAAACTTAGTTATATCATTTCCATATCAATTGCATTTAATCAAAAGGTTCCAAAGAACGAAAAGACAAAACATAGAATTTAGTTAAATTATTTTATACTTAATACATTAAATTGAAAAAAATAAAAAACATAAAAATAAAAACAACATGTTAGCATAAACTCCATATTTCACTTTCAATCATTGCATCAAAGTTAGATTTACAACGCTTTCTAGATAGACTTGTATGCCATTTGTTCTCAAGGAAAGAGAAATTGCATTTAGTATAGAATAGTTGCATTTTGGCCAAACTAGGTGATTGTGAGCAAATATAAAAAGAACACATCAAACAAACTCCAAAACCTAGGCATGGAAACTGCCACAAAATGTTTCCTGGTGAACCCACCCAATTCATCGAAAAATCACCAAAGAAGGCATGATCTCAAGTGTCTCTCTCCGAGGTGTAGACCTACTATTCTCCCATTCCCCTTCGAGGCACGGATCCATTAGCCTGGAGGAAAGGAGTGCGAGAATTTTAGAGCTACAAGATCAAGTGAGATAGGAACAATCTCAGGATGAGTATTGCCAAGAAATTCGAGTCAATATGAACAAAGATCTTAAAGGAAATAAGGAATTTAGTATGAAAGATGACTTTTTGTGTTATAAGGGAAGGGTCATCATACCAAAAATGGGCTATTTTAGGAACTTGATAATGCAAGAAGCCTATATATCTCCTTATTCGGCTCATCCTGGAGGAGCCAAAATATAAGAAAACATGAAAAGAACCTTCTTTTGGGTAGGATTGAAGAAGGATATCATGGATTTTGTTGCTCGATACCTCGAATGTCAAAAATTTAAGGTAGAACATCAGCATCCAATAGGAAAATAATATCTCCATGATATACCTACACAAAAATGGTAGGTTATATTCATGGATTTTATAGTAGGTTTACCCAAAACTCGGTACCAACATGATGCCATCTTTGTAGTGGTCGAAAAATTGACTAAGGTTGCCCATTTCATATCAAGGAATAACAAGGATGATAGTCGGGTGGTGGCTATAAGATTCATCAAAGAGGTATTCTGATTGCATTGATTTCTGAAGCTAATTATTTCAGATAGAGACTCCAAATTTACTTTTGAATTCTGGAAATCCCTTCATAGTGTAGTTGGTACGAAATTGAATATGAGTTCAGCATACCACCCTAAAAAAAATGGCCAAATGGGGCAGGTAAACTAAGTTTTAGAAGACATGCTCTACATGTATTGCATGGATCACAAGTCTCAATTGGAATATTTTCTACCTTTGGTAGAGTTTGCCTACAATAATGGATATCACTCCTTGCTAGGAACGATACCTTTTGATGCCTTGTATGGGTGAAAGTGTAGAACACCATTGTCTTGGGATAACATAGAAGACCAAGTTGTGATTGGGCTAGAAATGGTCAGGGTGATGGAATATCAGCTAAAGGAAATTAGGCAAAGGCTTAAATAAGTTACGAATAGGTAGAAGATTTATGCAGATCTAAAAAGGACTCCAAGAGAGTATTTTGTTGGAGATAAGGTATTATTAAGGGTTCAGCCAAATAATATTGCTATAAAATACACAAATTTGGATCCACATTTTGGGGGCCCTTTGAGATCACAAAAAATATCAGTCTGGTTGCATACTAACTTGCATTACCACCTAATCTATCCAAAATCAATGACACCTTCCACATATCCTTGCCTAGGAAATATGTTGTTGTCCCTAAAAATGTGTGGGATATTTCTACTTTGCAGATGGCGAATCCAGAGGCCATTGAAGTACTATCGATGAAGATTCTTGAGCATTGTTCTAATTATATATGAAATCAGACTCTTGAACAATGTAAGGTCCAGTGGGACTAGTTCTTAGAGAGAAATGACACATGGGAGAAAGTGGAGGTTATGAAAAAATATTTTCCTTTTTTATTTGAAGCTATATGAAAGAAATAATTTTTACTTTCTGTTAAAAAAAATAAAGGAAACTGGAAACACTGAGCATGATGTTTAATTCTAGCGGGGGAGTATGTCATGACCCTCCCTAGAAGACTATTTGGTATGAAGAAACAATGTATTAACCTTTGATGTGGTAATACCTAGTTTGAAAAATTGAACTAGCTATATGATGTTTAGTTGATTTAGAAGGGCATGTTATCACTAACATATTACCAAGTGTTCAGGATCAGGTACACTCATAGGTGGAGAAGGTAGAAGCATCCACCAGAAATAAGGGTACTTAAGATCAGGTAAAATGATGATTAAAGTACTCAGAGGTAACATGGATAGATACCTTCAGATATATATATATATATGTATTGTCAAAAGGGATAATCATCAATGACTGATCACCTTGAGCCTTAGTTGATAGCCTAGTAGCTATCATAAAACCTTTGGCTGAGATAGGTGATTGGGTTGATGGAAAGATTCCCTCTTTGTTGTTTTATAAATTTGATTGCTCTCTACTACATCATGGCTTGGGTAGCATAATGTTGGAATTTCAATAGGAGAACAACTGCAAAATGTATGTGGATGCATAAAGTAAATTGTTATGTTGAAGTGATAATAGAGCATCATTTTATGAAGAAAAGTGAATTAAATTTAAATGATAAATGAATATTCATTTAAATTAATTAATGAGTTTTTATTAAACAATGATATGAATTCATTTAAACTCATTAGTAAACTTCATTTTAATTAATAAATGGAAGTTCATTTAAAATAATTAAAGAAGTTCATTTTAATGATAATGTAAATTCATTAATAGACTTTAATTAAATGAAATGAATGAAAAATCCATTTAAGAATAAATAGAAATATTTTATTTAAAAAAAAAGAGAAAGAAATTATGGAATTGTTTTAAATAAAAGAAATATATTTTAAATGGTAAAAAAATATCATGTAAGAGATATTTTATTAAAAGGTACCATTCTTCATTTTAATAATGTAAATATCCCTTTTCCCTATATAGTGCAATCTACATAAATAACCTAGGGCACTATTAATTTCCAAAGGTGGAAATAAGAGATTAAATAACTACTTACTGCCAGGGAAAGATAAGATTAGGGATGGAAGCATTGAAGAAAATGGGGCTCAAGGTTGGCTCGGGATTTGAGAAGGGAGGATGGAAGACGGGCCACCTAGAACGAAGGAGCACGTAAGGTATAAGGGGGAAGAAAAAGAGGAATGGAGGAGAAAAACAAAGGGAGATGCAAAGCAGGAAATCTGGGAGAGATAGGAGTGCACAAAAGGCAAAGGAGGAGAAGTAACCAAGATGCCACCAGATTCTATCTCGTAGGAGTATTAAGGTTGGAGGTTTTTAAAGCTTTATCCATTTATACATGCTTTTGGTATGATGAATGAATGAGTAGTGAAACCTGGTTAAACCCCCTTGTAGCATGATGAATCTCTTTCGAAATATTTGGAAACCTTCTTGTTTTTAATTAAAACTAAAGTGGGAATATAGCTCGGGCTTGGGTGTTCTGTGAGAGTCATTTGTGGTTTTAGATGCATGGAAGTTGGGCCTTACCATCGTCAAGATTTTGGAAGGCATCATATATCTTCTTTATGTTTTAAAAAAAACAAATAATATCTCTTCGTTGTGTTCTCTCCGTATGTGAAGCGCTGCATGAATGAGAAACCACATGTTTTTAAATATGAAGCACTACTTGTAGTGTAAAACCACCTGTGTTTAAGTAGGAGTGTGATAGCGGACAAGATATCACACCTTCACAAAATTTGACTTTTCATTAATATCTTCTGAAAATAAATACATACAACAAAATAAAACAGCCCGCAGGCTTTACAAAGGACCAAGCTCAACTTGGTCTTCTCCCTTGCACTTTGTCTCCCCTATTCTCTAATCCACCACCCGATCTATTACAAATTTCGAGTTTTTATCGAGGCCTCGACCCTCTCCCCATTAATGACCCACCTGCACGAATAAATAAACGAAACCTGTAAAATCGGCTTCCCCTGTCGAGTCATCAATTTTCCCTCCTAATTTGCCAACTCCCTGATCCGCCATGAAAGCACGCATTTAATAGGTCCTTCACCTGCAACCATCGCTTTGTCAGAATATCCACCTGTAACTGTTGCCTCTTTTCTCGTGCATATGGCCATCCATGTGTCCATTTCTGATTTGCTTTCTTTCGGGCTGTGTGTTTATTTCTCATCTGTTCTCTTCTGGCCGCGATATAGTGACATGTCACGATATCGCGATGTAATTTCACTGCGCCCTTTATTTCTGTCTTTGGCCGTGATATCGCGACATGTCGTGATATCGCGACGTAATTTTGCTACGCCCTCTGCTCCTAATTTTGGTCACGATATCACGACGTCGCGATATCGTGATGTCGCGACATCGCGACCGTTTTGCCTCCAAGTCCCTTGCCCAGTTTCTTGTCGTGATATCATGACCGTTTCTCCCCCGAGTCCTTTGCATTGTGTTTTTCACCTTCGAGCCCACACCTTGAGCCTTGCTTTCCACCCGACGTCGACAAAAACTGCCGCCCTGTCTCAATTTCCAACTGTTGTCGCGACATCGCGACGTCATGATATCGTGACAAAACTGTCGCTTCACCTTGCACCCCCTTTCTTTGTTGTGATATCGCGACATCGCGATATCGTGACAAAACTGCTGCTTCACTTTGCACTCCCATTGGTGTCATGATATCGCGACGAATTTCTGCCTTGTAAAGAAAAAGATTCAAAACACAATTTTTAGAAAAAAAAAGGTTGATGTTAGATTGCCCTATTGTCACTGGATGCTCCTGCATCAGAGTGTTATGTATGTGAAGCACTTCTTGTAGTGGGAAACCACCTATGTTTAAGTAGGAGTGTTGTGTATGTGAAGCATTGCTTGTAGTGGGAAACCACCTGTGTTTAAGTAGAAGTGTTGTGTATGTGAAGCATTGCTTGTAGTGGGAAACCACATGTGTTTAAGTGGAAGTACTTGTAGTGGGAAACCACCTATTTCTAAGTGAGAAGCATTGCATATATAGGAAACCACCTGTGTATGGAAAGCACTGCTTGTAGTGGAAAATCACCTGTATTTAAGTGGGAGTACATGTAGTGGGAAACCACCTGTATATAGGTGAGAAGTGTTGCATATATGGGAAACCACCTATGTATGGGAAGTGTTTATTGTAGTGGAAAACCACCTGTGTTTAAATAGAAAGTACTACATGAATAAGAAACCACCTATATTTAAATGGGAAGCACTATTTGTAATGGGAAACCACCTACGTCTGTGTGGGAGTTCTATTGATACGAAATCTCAGCCCCATTGGGATAGGTAGTGGCGACAGAGAAGTAAACTTAAAACCTTATTTTACCCTTGTTGGGCTCTAAGTTTGGTAGTCGCTTTACCTTCCTACCGAAGCTATTTTGCATCCACCACAAAGTCATAATAGTCTAAGTTCTGGGGAACTGTTGGAGCCAAATTTGACTCAAACTTTGAAACCCCCAAATTTAAATTTTTGGTTTCATCAAAGTAAGCAAGCATTGCTAGTCCTTTTTTCATCTAATTAAGAGGATTTCATTTATAATGGGTTTGTTTGTTGAATTCTAACCTTAGTTGTTAATAATATGAGCCTCCTTTAAAAGTTCAAGTATCTTAAATAGGGGTTAAAAAAAAAATTCATTAATCAGACATTTTAAAGCCAAACTCTGATCTCCCTATAATATTTTTCCCTTGGGCCTAAATCAAATGATAAACCTTTAATTCCTAAGGTATTCAAAAGTGATGGAGAAATTTAATTAAACACCGTGGTCTAAAACCCAAAAAACTTAAGTCCAAAACAAAAATCTTAATTAAATCTCGAGGGCATGCACCCCATTAATTAAAATTTGAGCACCTTAGATCTAATCTGAGGGCCGCACTCGAATCAGGTTTTATCAGATGATTGCGCTCTAATAAATTGATTAAAGTTTAAGTCGAAAGTCAATGTTCCATAAAAATTATAACCTAAGATCAAAAGTGATTAAAATCTATGCAAATATACCAATATGGATGGACACACTTGAGTTAAGCTGATCTGATGGTTGCGCGTTCTCAAAAGAGTCAAAACATTAAATGATTCAACATAGGTCAAAGATTCTAATTAACGGTTGAGATTGATTTAATTAAACCACAAATTAAAATGTTATTCCAAAAATTTATTAAGGTTATGCACCCCCTTTAACCACCGATCTAATTGAAAATATTAGACGACAGCGCTCGATCCAGATCCAATCCAATGATGGCGCACCCATAGAAGATGCATTAAAAGGGTAAAAACCCCATGTGATTAATTAAATATATTAAAATAATATTAAAAATGTTCTAAGCATGTTGCTAATAATTCCCCCTTCGATATTAATCAAGGTTTAAAATTATATGGCCCTTGGTAGCTGACCTCGCAGGTTGAAAAAAATCAACGATCGCACAAACATCGATCGAGATCCGACGGTTGCGCTAAATTGAAATCCAAATGAATAAATGGTATTATATTGGGTAATACAAAGCTTGAAGAAGATCTATTGGTAGTGCTAGACTTCATTTGAATATCGACGATGGCAAATTACCTAAGGTAAAACAAAGGTATAAAACAATTTAAATATCTGACGACAGCGCCCATCTCTACCCAGATCCAATGGTAGCACGTCAGTAAAATAATTGAGGTTTAATCTAAAGGTTTATTTTATCGAATTATTAATTAAATGCATTATAATATTCCATTTCTATTTTAGCTAAACCTTGCACATGGTCAGAAGATCCAACGGTCGTGCCTACACCATGGTATGATCTAACGGTGATCACGTAAAAAGGTGAACGTATTATAAGATGCCTATTCTAAATAAAATATTGTTAAGGGTTTAAAACTCTAGGTTAACTTTGATAAATCATGATTAGATGTGGACTAATATGTTGCATTATTTCAAGGTTTATATATGAGACAGGTAGACTAACAATCATGCAGGTCCTAAGATATCGACGGTTGTGCTACTCCTCTCCATGGATCTGACGGTAGCACGTGCAAGAATCAAAGGTTGCAATAATAAAACAATCATAATAATCCAACAGTAGTTCTCCATCAAGATTAAAGGAATCTAATGGTATCAAGCAAGTCAAAGTAAAAAATGAGCGAAGATAAACGACAAACATCTTATGATGGATCCAAAAGATGCGATCCATATCGAAGTAATCCAACGGTGGCACACGTTTCAAAAGGTAAATCAATAGTAATATTAAATCAATTTTTTTTTTAAATAAAGGGGTAAAAATTTATTGATAAAAAGTCTGGATTACAGAGTACAACTGAGCTTCCAACCAGGACTCAAATAAACAGCCAAATAGACTAAAACCACTAGACTAGAATGACACCTGGAAAAGACAACAAGAATAAACCATATTAATTATGTACATCCTTGTGTATCAACTCCCAAAGGCGTTGAGAGTACCCAGATGGGAGACTCTCCCAATTATCGATACTCCAAGGATCCAGCAGCTTAGAATCCCTTTTGGCCAAGTAATCAACAACCACATTCCATTCCCTTGGAATGTGCACAAAGGATATAAATTCAAACTCTTCACTCATTTTGATAATCTAAATGGATATAGAGGCCAACTACCAATTAACTTCCTCCACCATTTTACTGTTTAAAATATTAACCACAATTTTAGAGTAAGACTCGCAGATAATCATATGCCAACCAAGAGAAAACCCCCTCTGCAAGGCCTCAAGAATCGTAGGAGCTTCCATAAAATTGTTGGAGTGAACACCTTTATAAATGGAAAAGAAAAAACTGACACCACTAGTATAATCTCTCCCAACACTTCCAATGCCAGCATGTCCAGGATTACCCTTGGACTATCCATCAGTATTAATTTTTAAAACTCCTCTAGGGGGTGGCCTCCACCTACCATCTCTCCTAACCTTCTTGTTGAGTTGAGGAACCCTACTAGGGCTAGAAGAGTTCACACCATCCCCAAAGAGACCAAGGGCTTGTTGTACCTTCTCCTCCCTAGAATATAAAATAGGGTCCACATCACATTTGCTATGGATGGTTTCCTGAACCATATACAAAATCCTTTGCTAGATCTGTTGAACAGCCAAATAACTGCCCTGAAATATGCATTGGTTTCATTCGAGCCAAATTTGCCAGATGATGAAAGAATGGCCCAAATTCCAAGCCACCCGAAGGAAGGGGGCCTTGGCCAGAGGTCTACCCAGAATACTCCAAAACTCCAGCAGGGACAACACATGAAAACATGGATGGTTCCAGGTGCTCCACCAATGGTGCCAAATGTCTCTGGAAAAGGAGCATTGGAAAAATAAATGAGAGGAGTCATCCTCATTCTTACTGCAAAGGACACAAAAAGAGGGACCCTGAAATACCCTCTTCCTAACATTATCCCAAGTGAGTCATTTATTATGAGATACTAACCAGAGAAAGAAGTTACATTTTGGCCAGACTAATTTTTTCCACACCTTTTTCCACCAAGTGAGGAATAATCCCATACTTTTTCTTATCAAGAACCTAATAACCATAGGCTATCGAGTAGGTTCCCATAGGATCAGTGTTCCAAGCAAGAATATATTTACCCCTCAATGAAGAATAAGTCATCCCTGTAATAATAAGATCAAGCACCTCTCTATCCTTAGCCAATCCCCCCTGGGACCATTCTTATGGATATTTCCACCTGTACATCTCCATATTTCCAAAAGACTAGATTTTTTTAAAGTCCTCCACATGAGACCAGCCTGCTTCCAAGAAAAAAATGCTTAGAGAACATAACCTAGGATATTTATTCAATATGGGAGGATGGCCATCCCAAGAATCCTCCAAAAAAATATCATTTGATCCTTGATTGCAAATCCAGAAAAAACCTTGCTTGATTAAATTAGCTCCTCTTTTCATAGTGTCCCAGATAACTGAATCTTTCCCAACCAAGCTGACTCTAGGGATTTCAGCCTTAGAAATACCTCTTAAGTATTTGCAAGATAATATTTTAGCCCAAATATGATCTTGATAGGTACACCATATCCAATAAAGTTTTGCAGCCAAATCTTGCCCAAAAAGAGTTATTTATCGCAACCCAAAGCCTCCCTCTTGCATCGGCCTACATATAGAATCCCACCTAACAAAACTCCATTTATATTGATCAAGTTTTCCAAACCATAAAAACTTTCTTGACAAAGCATCCATGTCCTTGATGAAGTGAGAGGGAGCTATTTGTACAAAACATCTATAAATGGGTAAAGCTTGAACAACAGATTTTAAAAGCAACACTCTACCTATAGTGGATAGCCATATGAAATTCCAGTGATTCACCTTCCTTATAAACTTATCAAGCATAGACTACCAAGAATATCTAGGTAGAGGGTGAGATGAAATTGGAATACCAAGATAAATGAAGGGGGGAGTCCCAACCTGGAATTTGAGAATGCGAGCAATCCTTGCTTTAATAAGAGGAGGGTTATTGAAGAAGAAAATAGAAGACTTGTCCTCATTAATCAACTGTCCAGAAGCACCAAGATATATGTCAAGAGACTATCTAATATTGCTAGCTTCCTTGATAGTGTTAACTCCCAACAAAGCAGTATCATCAACAAATTGAATGTGGTAAAGAAGTGGAAAACTTTTATCCTACTTCCACCCCTGAATGAGACCCAACATGACTTGAGACTTGAGCAATCTTCCCAACCCTTCCATCATAATGATAAACAAATAAGGAGATAAAGGATCTCCTTGCCTTAATACCCTTGAGGCCTCAAACAACTCTGATGTCTCATTATTAACAAGAACAGAGAATGAGGAAGAAGAAACACAACTCATCACCCATCTAATCCATTCCTCCTCAAATCCAAAACCAGCAATAACTTTCTGAAGAAAGGACCATCTGACCCAATCATAGGCTTTGGCCATGTTCAACTTAATGAACATATTTTTCTCCTTAGAAGTTTCCATCAAGTGAATAGATTTTGTAGCAATAACAACCCCATCCAAGATTTGTCGACCAACAACAAACCCTCCTTGCTCCTCAGAGATGATTTTGCTCAACCATATCTTTACTCTCAACAATAATTTTTGTGATGATCTTATACACAAAATTGCAGAGAGCAATAGGCCTGAACATATCCAAGGAATTTTCTCCCTCTTTTTTGGGTATAAGCACCACAAAGGTAGCATTTAGGGCCCTTAGCATCTGTTTGTTCTTTTGGGACTCATGGACCACCTCCAAAAGATCAAATTTGATTAAATCCCAAAACTCCTGATAAAACTCAATTGAGAATCCATATGGACCTTGGGCTTTTCCTTTTTTCATCTTGAATACAACATTTTCCAACTCCTCAAGGGAAATTGGACCCATAAAGTGCTCATTCATCTCTCTAGAAAAAATCGTTGGAATACAGTTTAGAATAAGATTTTCATTCTCATCATATGATAGGGAGTTCTCCTTGAAGAGATAGGAAAAATACCTCTTAGTCTCTTCTGAAATATCCCTAAAATAAGAGAGTAGGGCACCCTGAGAATTCATAAGAGAGGCAATTAGGTTACCATTACGACGAGCCTTAACTGAGTTATAAAATAAGGTTGTGTTCCTATCCCCAACCTGAATCCAATCTACTCGAGCTTTTTATTTCCAAAAAATTTCTTCCCTCAGTTCCCATTCAGCAAGGTCTTTCGTAGCCTCAGATTCCTTAACAAGAATCTCCTTCATGAATCCCTGATATCTAATATTCCTTGAAGCTTCTTCCATCCTCCTAAGAGCTACCAGCTTAGCCACGAAAAGATTCCCAAAATTCAGTCTATTCCATCTCTTCAATTTATGTTTTACAAATTGTAGTCGCTTCATAAAGGAATACATAGTGATGCCATGAGGAGGTTTGATAGTGGTCCACCAGCCTCTCATGAAATCATGAAGCTTAGGATCATGAAGCCACATAAGTTGAAACTTAAAGGAGGGATTATTTTTTAGCCCTAACTCCAAAGCAGAGAGTTTGATAGGCCAATGATCAGATCTCCTATCCTCTAGAATCACAGAACTAGTACCTCTTTTATTACCCATCAAATAACTGGATATCAAAAACCTATCAATCTCTCTGAGATGGAAGCTTCCCCACACCTTCTATTATGCCAAGTAAAGATCCCATTATTTGGCTTGATGTCAACCAAGTTTAGGGCTTGGATATGAGCACTGAATACAGAAGAAAAAGGCTTGAGACGGTCCACCCCACCACGTTTCTCCTCTATACAAGTGATAGAGTTGAAGTCTCCAGGAAAAATCCATGGGTACAGGGGAACCAAACTTCTCACAAAGCAAATGTGATTCCACAAATTCACTTTACCATTGTATTCAATAGGAGAATACACATTTGTAAGTAATATGATTTCACTAGATTCATTATCATGCTCGGCCATTTAAATAGACCATCTGCTAGAAATCCAAGTAAGAGGGGATATCTTAACTGGATCCCATAAACAAGTGAGGCCACCAGCATATCCACATGCACCAATACACTGGCATTGCCACCTTCTCCACAACTTGGGAGCAATATTGAACATACTATCAATAGAGAATTTATTCTCATGAATAAACACCACATCCGAAGAATGCACACAAACCAAATCATTAACAACTTTTTATCTAGGGATGCTATTCAACCCCCTTACATTCCATGAGAGGATAATAATTTTTAGGGGTTATAAAAATGGGAGTCCAATGTTCTCACCAAGCCTGAATCCACCAAAGTCTCCCCCATTAACTTAATTTTATCCTGGTCCTTCTTCCGACCCACCTTCATATTCTTATCCGAAAAAATTTTATTAATTATTTTTTGTTGCAATCCCAACACTGTAGGAGTTTTGCATTCCAATGATGACTACATCAGTTCCTGATTAGGAAAGGGCATCACTAAATCTGTACCACTTTCCAAAATAGTTTTCCTTATAGTTCTTGAACCAACCATGTCCCCTATACTCAGATCCAAAGCCCTTTGTTCTTCATTTAAACCCCTTAGATCTGATTCCTTAATTTCCCCCTCAAGAAGAGACATCTGAATATTTGCATCAGGTAGTGACATTTTAGGTATCTCCATGCACTGATCAAAATCACCTAATATTTCAAAATGGTTGAGTAGAGCATCTGGTTGGCTATCCTTAAGGTATTTTTTTGCCCTTCGTCCTCTGTTTTGGGCTTTTACCAGAACAAAACCTTCCTTATCCCATTCCCCTTCCTTTATCGAGGATTTTCCTTTATCCAAAAATTTTCTAGACCGAGAGGGCCCAGGATTTGAAGCCACAGGTGAGACAAACTTAGGGCATTTTCTTTGTAGGTGGCCATATTCATGGTAAATCCGATAACGAAATGGAAGAGCTTCATAGTCAAGTTTTTGAACCCATGTAGTTGATCCAAATTGTATTTCAATAGAATTTGGAATAGGATTATTTAAGTCAATTTCAACACAAATATGAGCAACAGAGATTAACTTTTATCAATTTTTTGTTGTGACGGTCCAAACGGCTTCCCAAGAAGAAGGGAAATCTTATGCAAGATATCGGTTCTCCAGAATTCCAGTGGGAGCTATAAAAGCCACACCCATACTGGAACCCATGATGGTTGCTCCTCTGATGGGTTGAAACCCACATGCCAGGGTTTAAGAAAGAGTCCCACTTGGTTATATAAATAAGGACCCCCTTCAAATGCTTTGTTATGATCTGCAATACAAAATAAAACCACCATAAAATAGTTGTTCACACTCAGCATCACCTCCACATCACCTTCAGGATTCCAATTATTCTTGACCCAAGCCTCCACAAAAGGGAGAGAATTTTGGATGCCCAAAAATTTACCAATAAGGGCATGTTTGGTTAGATACTCCACATATTCTGCCAGTGAGTCTGGTTGAACCACTAGAACTGTCCTGGCTTCACATATTTCCAAACATCCATTATTATTTAACAAGCGGTTCCTGACATGCACTGGAAAATCCTATTCCTTCCAGTCATTTTTCAGATGAAAAAATATCACAAGCATGCACTCTCTGTGCCAGACCCGATGCCATCACGACATTACTCCAATTTTTTAAACCTCCTTCGAAAGTTGTTGCCATCCCCGTAGAGTAGTTTTTCTTCATCAAACCCTAGCGGAGTAGTTCTTCCTCATAAAACCCTAGTAGATCCCGATTCCCCTCTAAAAAAATATACTTTTTTCTACCAATAAGCTTAAATCGATTTTTGATTAATAAAATTTTAAACATATTTAACAAGGGTCTTAACATGATATTAATCACCACCATCATTTCTTATTGGTCAATATTAAAATGTTTGAAGAATATTTTATCATGGTTAACTAACCCGTAGGTAATACAAAAATCAAAGGTTGGCCATGGTTTTATTATCTCTCCACGACTGATATTAAATATAGAGTTAAGGCCCAAACTAAACTTTAAATAAAAGGATTTAAATATGAGGTAAACTTTGAGTTAACATTTTGAGATTGGTTAAACTATAAAATATTGAGATATTCTCTATATTATTCACAATCATTACTGGCGCGTACCTTCATTATTTTAGGACTAACATTTTTTAGGTCTGAAAGCATCATGCCAATATGCCCAATGCAAGCCTACATACCGAGAGGAAAACAAGTTGTACACTATAGATATTAAGGGATAAGGTCGATCCTTTGTACAGTACAGATCCAATTACAATGGATTGATCCAGGCCATACATAGAGAGCAAATAAAGAGAAAAAAATCATGTTCCAAGAAGAAAATTTGATAGTCCAGATTTCTTGAAAAATGATGACCATTCTCCAAATGCCTGAAATAAATATCGACGTAGAAATCAAGGGAGTGACTCATTCACAACAAGATACACTGAAAGACGATATGAAGATCAAACAGCCAAAAGAGTGCACATAAACACCATGAATCCAAAAGGATACTCAAGGATAGAAAGATTCGAGAAATTAGAGTAAATCGTATGGACACTACCTTGATAAGGATAAAGCAGACTAACCAAAATATAAATCTTGATGCTCAAGCATGCAAACAGATCCTTTATATCTCTAGAGAATAATAATGTACCACAAAATAATACTGCAAGGCATAGTCACATATTTGAATAGAGATAGTAAGGGAGAGATAAAGGCATCAGTAAACAAAATGATGGAGTACAAATAATATAACAGTATTCAATTTATGTTCTGTAAATACTTAGGATGAAGAAAGCACGTGAAGGATAAAACATATCTTTGACTTGCAGAAAGTCATTCAATTCATGCTTCGATGAAATATAGTTATAAGGTGAACTCTGATGGAGTATAGTTATGGAAGCAACTTATAAATATTTCCAGATCTTGTTTTCCATTCCCACCTTCTTCCTACTTACTACTGCATCCCTCCTTCTAGGCCTTCTTCCTTAACCATCCTGAAATTTATTCTAACATCGTGCCATCTCACCACCTTCCATTATGTGAATCCACCCCCTTTCCTCATTTCTCCCTTTACTCTATTGCGTGATCAGTGCAATTCCATTCGTTTGCCAATAGCACACCACCCCTTGGCTTCACTATCATGTTGGGTTCCCCTTCGTTTCTTGTCTAAAATTCACAATAGCAACCTGGTCAATCCTTATCAGCAAATCACAGATGCCAGGTCAAAAAGAGAGAAAATAAATAATATAATGATGAATCCTTAGTTTCGAGGGCCAACATGAGAGCAAAAATGACCATTTTTTTTGGAAGAAGAGCTCCCTTCAGTTCAAAAGCATACCATGAAAATCAGTTAAGAGCTACACCAATGTGACATCTTACATAGTAAGTTCAATTAGATGCTGAGAAGTGTAAGGTCAAAAATAAATAAAAAATAATTGAATAAATAACCAGAAACTATAAAAGGAAGTAGACGCATTCAGATTCTGCATCAAGCAATTAGAGAATAGCATTTTTGCTAAGAGTTATACTTGAGTGCCCTGTTAGTTGTGATGGTGTATCCCATTCTATGTCTATTTTTCTCTCTCATTTCTTATTCCTCCATTTACTGTGTAGGATTTTGATAGGAAGGTGCTCAAGAAGTTGAGATTATTTCCTGTCCTATTGAGCCTAGGATTCAAAGACTCTACTGTTATCATATTGGAACAAGGAGAGTAGGAGAGACCTGTTACATTATTTGAACAAAGTCCTCTCCATTGTATTGATGTATTTCTTTGAGAAAAATAGAGTTAAAAGGCATCTTGCCCACTCTACATGTAATATTTTCCAAAATAAATATAATTTTGAGTTTTATTCCTTTTTTATGCCAATTTTATTTTCCCCATTCTCTCTCTTCATGTCAAAATTATTGAGCCCAATGAATCTAGGCACCGGTCTACATAAGGCATAACAATTGGTTATTTTTCTTGCTTGGTCATTTTAATATGTATAGTTTTACATTAATCTGGAGCATGTAATTAACGTTTAATCATAGAATTACCATTGGGGTTTCCTTACCCATTCTATATTTATTCCTTTAGCAATAGCCGTGTTTATCAGAATGATAAGGCAGATTGACCAGAGCCTTAATAGCTCATTGTTTTTAAAAGGATTTTTGTAGCGTGACAATCGAATCCTATGGATGCAAGAATCGGTTCCAACAATTTTTTGGCACCGTTTTCGGGGAATGAACTTATATGTTGAGTACATATCTTTTTAGTTTATTTCCCAATGATATTTTTTTGTGCTTTAACAAGATATATTAGCTTCTTTTTTTTAAACTGGACCATCAAGTAAACGCCAACAATTTTTTTTTGGTACTGTTAGAATAAAGAACTTTCGTTTTAATTTTTCTACATTCTTTATTTTTCAAACGTTGATTTTTTTTATGTTTCTTGATCTTCTTGAAAATTATGTTTCTTTATTTTCTTGAATTATCCCAAGAACCGAATCCTGTGAGGATGAGTGGTAATATCAAGCATTCTTTATAAAAGCATACATTTTTCTTTCTACACCCAGTGTTGGCGACTCTGTTGGATGAACCCAGAAGGAAAAAATAAAAAAGGAGAGAACATAATGTGCTAGAAAACACCAAGAGAAGCGTTAAGGAGCTATTACCATAACTCGAGAATCTAGAGGTATTTTTACACAATCAAAAAACTCTAATTTTTAAAATTATTGCTTATAATAGTAGATCAAATTCTAGCAATAAAAAGTACGTAAAGAAAAATCAAAATACTATTATAGCTAGTATAATTGTAGATGAACATTTGAATTCTATTATATAAGATATATGTGATTATTCTTATAATAGTAATACTGAGGTAAATAATCCATTAGATCATATTCAAATTACTCAACCTCATATTCCTATAAGTGTTACTACTATAAATTCAAATCCTACAGTAGTAATGGCCCAAGTTAATGTTCATTTATGGAGGACTAACAGATATAGGCCTTTTGTATTACCCATCAATTTAAATACCTTACCTAGTAAAGCTCACAAATACCTCCCTAAATTTTTAGGAAATAGTGCAGTGACTAGAGAAGATCATATCAAAAGTTTCTTGTATGCAATGGATAGTCTAGAAGTAGTATTGAGACTATTTTTACAGACTTTAGAAAAAGATGCTAGAGAGTGGTTTAATTCCCTTCTCAACAATGATATCTCAAAATTCACCAAAATGGAAGCTGTGTTTCTAAGGAAATATGATGAAAGAAAAAATGAACAATCACTTTAAACTGAGCTAGCCACTATGAATAAAAAAGAGAATGAGGTTGTTAGTGAATTAAACATAATATTTTCAAAGACTATGAATAAAATCCCTGCCAAAATTAGACCTAGTGATATTCAGTCTATTTTTTTTATAAGAATACCTTTCAAGGATAGTTTAACTATGAGTTAAGGTAAGAACAACCCACTACCATTGATGGTTGTATGGAAAAACCAATGGATATAGAAATAAATATGCTTTACAGTGGTAAGATGAAGCCTTATTCTCTAGAAGTCAACCTCCCTAAGAGAAAACCCAAAAGGGTGGTATTTTTGTAGACACAAAAACATCACCAATACGATTATGTGATGAAAAGCACTGACCGAATTGGCATACATAGACCCTAGGGCAGCCCCCATAGGTTAAACAATGGTCCTAACCACTCCCAAAGCAGTTTGGAAGTTCAGAGGTCAATTTGGCACCTTTCAAGCACCCTTCTCCTTATTTGTTCCACCTTGGGATGATTAGAATGCTATTCGCCCCACCCCGAGACGATTAGCAGCAATCGCTCTAGGGTGGGGCGAATAGCAGGTTTGACGAGCAAAAAGTCAAACCTTGACAAATGGCAGCATAGATCCACCACTCAACTCCACCTTCAATGCATGGGAGTGCGAGTGAGAATTTCAAATCTCAAAGAGGCAGTCATAGAGGCAGTCATGGAGCCCTTAATCAGGGAAGAATCTTCTCTCCCATGACAAGGCATGATGGCCAAGTGGCGCCCCTACATGCACATTCAAAGCAGACCTTCAGGCCTATAAAATGGTGAGTCTTCTCACCCCAAAAGGAGGATGGAGTAGGAACATTTGGAGCAATGAAGTGCTACTGAATTATACCCTCACCCTCATTGTGCTTCCTACATCCTTGATCTCTCTTTTGGAAGGGAGGTTATTGGGTGAACATTAGGAGTGCAATCTGGACCCAAAACCTAAACAATTGGCCATAATCCCACACCCAATTTTCCGAAACAACCCCCTAGGAGGTTTTGGACCCATCCCAAGTGGATTGGTGTCAAAACCTAGCAAATTTCTTCACTGTTTATTTTGCATCATGTTTTATGTGTTTCATATATGCTACAGTTCAAATTTTAAAGCATTCTAACTTTTTTGACTATGTTTTCATTGTTTTACGCTTTTACTAACATACAGGGAGCACCTTCGGATACAGGGAAATCAGGGAAAAATATGCAAAATCTGACCTTTTGGGTCATCTCAAAATGCCCCATTTTGCCTAACCCCAAGTTTGCAGGTGTTTTGGAGGCCTCTGGATGGGACATTTGGGAGGTTGCTTTCAGATGTTTTATGACAGTCCTAATTGTCCCAAGGATCCTCGAGTGGTGGATCCTCGAGGTCCAGCTATGGTAGCCTTCTTAGGGATTAGGATAGTGATGATTTGTGACCCCACCATAATTTTTGGATGCCATGAATTTTAGGCGCAAAGGTGCCTTCAACACTAACCGAAGCACAGGCGCACCGGGTGCGATGCAAACAAAAGCAGTTGTATTAATGAAACGCTAAGTGCATGAAAATGGGAAATCGAAGCATGAATGAAATGATATGTGAAGGAAAAACAAAGGGGCATATTTAGACACCAAAATAGCACCAATCCTATTATGTGACGATAAGCATTGACTGGATTGGCATACATAGCCCCTAGGGCAACCCCCAAAGGTTAAACAGTGGTCCTAACCACTCCCAAAGAAATTTTGGAAGGTTAGAGGTCAATTTGGCACCTTTCAAGCACCTTGATCCTTATTCGTTCCACCCTAGGATGATTATAATGCTATTTGCCCCACCCCAGGATGATTAGCAATAATCGCTCCAGGGTGGGGTGAATAGCAGGTTTGACGGGCAAAAAGCCAAACCTTGACAAATGGCAGCATAAATCCACCACTCAACTCCACATTCAATGCATGGGAGTGTGATTGAGAATTTCAAATCTCAAAGAGGTAGTCATAGAGCCATTCATGGAGCCCTTAATCAGGGAGGAATCTTCTCTCCCCTGACAAAGCATGATGGCCAAGTGGTGCCTTTGCATGCACATTCAAAGTAGACCTTCATGTCTATAAAATTATGAGTCTTCTCATCCTAAAAGGAGGATAGATCAGGAGCATTTGGAGCAATGGAGTTCTGCCAAATTATACCCTCACCCTCATTGTGCTTACTACATCCTTGATCTCTCTTTTAGAAGGGAGGTTATCGGGTGAACATTAGGAACGCAATTCGGAACCCAAAACCCAAAAAATTGGCTACAATCCCACACCCAATTTATCGACACAACCCCCTAGGAGTTTTTGGACCCATACCAAGTGGATTGGTGTCAAAACCAAGCACCAAACGACAGGCGTCCTGCCCCCGGGTGCCCACCGCACTATTGCAGTCCTAATTGCTCCACCTCAAAGTGATTAGAAATCTACAGCATATTTCTTCATTATTTATTTTGCATCATGTTTTGTGTGTTTCATATATGTTGTAGTTCAAATTTCAAAGCATTATGACTTGTTTTTATTGTGTTTTCATTGTTTTACGCTTTTACTAACATACAGGGAGCACCTTAGGATACAGGGTGATCGGGGAAAAATATGCAAAATCCAACCTTTTGGGTCATCTCAAAATGCCCCATTTTTCCTAACACCAATTTTATGGGTGTTTTTGAGGCCTCTGGATGGGACATTTGGGAGGTCTCTTTCAGACATTTTATGACAGTCCTAATCGTCCCACCCCAGAGCGATTAGAAATCTACAGTGGATTTCTCGAATGTTATTTTTGCAATGTGTCCCTAATGGCATTTACATGCTTCTATCAAATTTTCATTTAATTCTGATAATTTTTTATCATTGTTTTAATTATTTCATGTATGCATTAACCGGAGGCCTTGGGGATTGCATGTTTCCCTCCATCTGCATGTGTTATTAATCATTTGATGTTTCTCTATACATAGGATCTCAACATTGGATGGGCATCAAGGAACTAATAATGTATTCACGCAAGCAACAATGACATTTTTCCCACCCATTTTGAATGTGGGTACGCAGAAGATCTTGAAGGGAAGCGTACCGTTCTTTGGTGTAACAAAATTGTATCGAACGCCCTGAGCCCCTAAAAATGGGGGGGGGGACGTATTGTAACCTCATCATAAGAAAAATTAATAAAATATTTTTTCTCCTTTGTTTTTTCTTTACATATCATTTCATTCATGCTTCGCTTTCCCCTTTTCATGCACTTAGCGTTTCGTTAATACAACTACTTTTGTTTGCATCGCACCCGATGCGCCTGTGCTTCTGTGTCCAAGTGCTTTCATTGGCGATCATGGTGGAAACATAGAAACAACACAAATCTGATTATGTGACAACAAAAACTGATTGAATTGGCATACACAGCCCCTAGGGCAGCCCCCAGAGGTTAAATAGTGGTCCTAACCACTC
This sequence comes from Wollemia nobilis, assembly GCA_028583015.1. Lineage (NCBI taxonomy): Eukaryota > Viridiplantae > Streptophyta > Pinopsida > Araucariales > Araucariaceae > Wollemia > Wollemia nobilis. The sequence continues at coordinate 2,815,600 of JAQPPZ010001808.1, forward strand.
CCAAAGCATTTTTGGAAGGTCAGAGGTCAATTTGGCACCTTTCAAGCACCCTGCTGATTAGAATACTAATCATCCCGGGGTGGGGCGAATAGCATTCTAATTGTCCCAAGGTGGAACGAATAAGGAGCAGGGTTCTTGAAAGGTGCCAAATTGACCTCTGACCTTCCAAAACTATTTTGGGAGTGGTTAGGACCATTTTTTAACCTCTGGGGGCTGCCCTAGGGGCTGTGTATGCCAAATCGGTCAGTTTTTGTCATCACATAATCATATTGGTGTTGTTTTTGTGTCTACAAATGCCCCCTTTTGGGATGCGCTATGCGTGGCACAGTGCTGAGCAAAAATAGATAACCAAAGCACTTAATGATTAGGGTTTCTTAGTGTAGCTTGCATGAATACATTCTTAGTTGCCCGAATACAGCTTGCATGAATACATTCTTAGTCCTAATTAGGTTTTTATAATTTGTTAATACAACTGCCCTGCTATAGCTACAAGAGAGGTTCCATCAACATCACAACCTCAACAGCACCCTACGCAACCTCCCTCGCCTAGACCAGTGGCCATGATTTGGACTAAACTTACCCAAAGTTTAAGGACCACATCGGCTAGGCTCTCCATCTATGAGCTCATCCAACAATCACCGCCCCATAGGGAGGCTCTAATGGAGATACTCAAAGCCATCGAGCTACAGCCCCACGAAGCAAACTCTTTCAACAACTTTGTGGGACATGTAAAATGATGTACAAAACCAGTCATCACCTTTAGAGAAGATGAACTAAAATTGGTGATTGGTGATATGGCGGATCCACCCCTACACGTCATTGCATGGGTCAACGGGATTCCATTTAAGAGGGTGTTGGTGGACACTGGCTCATCCAACAATATAATCACAATAGCGGCATTGAAACACCTCAAGTTTCTAGCATCTCACATTGTGGCCTCCACCTATACTCTTCGAGCATTCAATGACGTGATATGCTCGATGGTTGGCACAATTTTCCTGCCCATCCAAGTGGGACAAAAGACTATTCCTACATTGTGCCACATCCTGGAAGGTGAGATGGCCTACAATATTTTGTTGGGCCGGCCTTGGATCAGGGACATGAAGTGTGTCCCTTCGATAGCCCATCAATGCCTAAAGTACACATACGAAGGGCAAGTGCATGTAGTCCTAGCAGACTTAGAGCCCTTCAAGTATTGCAATACGGTGCAGTTGATGCCACAATCGACCCTCCCATCGACACATTTGGAATTTTAGTTGAATCCATCCAAACAGGGTCCGATTCCACATACATCCCCACTGTTAAGTCCATCAAATCACCAACCGGGCCCATATTCATCGTCTGTTCCTTCACCAATGACACCACCTACGGTGGCCACATCGAAGGACAATGGGAAGAAGCCCTTGGAAGAGGTACCACCATTGGTCTCAACCATCTCCACCGAAGAGGTGCCCAACCGAATGGAAGTCGAGATGCCTGGTTCACCCAACATGGAGTGGACCCAGGAAGAACTCCCATTCCCTCCCCCTCAATCACCAATGATCACCATTGAGATGGCCAATACGGGCCTGGGGGAGTATCTAGTGTGGAACATTGTAGCAACACCCACGCTTGAGTCCATGCAGGACATGGGGAGACCTCGCCTCCCCATCGGCACTATTGTCCCTTTGGGCTACCCACCAAATCAAAAAAATTTTGTATATGGGGGCCTCGACAACGGCATTGAACCTTACCTACAAGAGGAAGAGGACGAAGAGCCCTTTGTTGAGAACGTCAACTATTTGTCCAACCTAGACTTCGCTTTGAAATACCTTGGCCAATGTAATTGGCATGGATATGGGTTGGGCAGATATGAACAAGGAGTGCGCATTCTTTGCCAACCAAGATATCAGATGCCATACGATAAATCAGGAGTAGGGTTCAACCACCCTTTGCCCCTTGACATCTTGGTAGAGAACATGCAAGGCCTAGGGCTAGGCAACAAGGATGGGTTGGCACAAGATCCATATGCCAATCCTAACACAACATACACATTGGGGGATTATCTCCCATTGTTAACAACAAACCTTGTTGACCTCAACAACCCCTTCCCTTTGATCGAGAAAGGGGAAAGTTCAAGAACTTACCTCCAAGAGGGATATAAACAAGGTCAAGAAGGATCTTTCGAAGACGAGTCAGAGTATGAGGTAGCACCTTGGGACCCTTTCGAGTCCGATAGCAATCACTCGCAAGTGACACCCATAGATGACTATCAGGAGAACTTCATGGCAATGTTCCCCTTGAATGCTCCAATCGAGCGATTGCCACCCCAAGAGAATCAGGTCCTCCCGCAGAGAGCGAAACAACCCCGATGGGACCAAATCAACTTGCTCGAACAGAATGAGCCTCACATGCCACAAATAGTTGTCGAAGCCAATGAAGGCCTATGGATCTCCGATAGCGATTATGAATATGAGACTGAGATGGCATATCTCAACCATATGCGGCAGCAACAATACCCCATGGACATTGACGACATGTTTGAACAACTAAACATGGGGCCAAGGCATAGGTGGCATTTGAACCAAGCATAGTTGGACCAAGTGTTGCATCCACCACTTTAGGCATACAGAGAGCACCTTCCACCCGGAGACCCTATAGAGCCATCGGTGCCAAAGGTAGACCCTATCCTTCTATCCACACATAGGGCCGATCCATTTGTGCCAATACCCATAGAGCCAGATCCGGAGCACAAAGATCACCAAGGATGTCCGAGTCACCACCCACGTGGTAATGGAGACCAAATTCACTTCATCAACATGATCTCCATTGACTTAACCACCCCCATCCGCAATCCAGCCGATCCAGCATGACCATTGTATCTAAACCTAGATGCCATAGACTGGGATCATGCTAACTCGCCACCATCCCCATCATAGTATTGGCCTTGCGGTGAGATGCTTCATTTCACCCTAGGACCAACTCAGGATATCTTCCATGCTGAAGAGGAACCCGACGTTCCAAACGTAGATCTAAATTCAGAAAATGATATCCACCTAATCCCAACTCCACACCAGTTGGAGGACGGGTCCCACATGTCAGTCGAAGAGACGACTGACGTAGACATCGGCTCTGATCCAATGAATTCGCAAATCATCAAGCTGGGGGTAAGTCTATCCCCCGAAGAGCAAGCCGATTACATTACCCTTCTCAAAGAGAAGAAGGAGGTTTTTGCATGGTCCTACAAAGACATGTCGGGGCTAGACCCATAGCTAGTCATGCATAATCTAATGCTTGATCCGACAGTCAAGCCAATCAAGCAAAAACTATGTAAGATGCACCCAACAGTAGCCTTAATGGTCAAATACGAGCTACAAAAGTTGTTGGATGCACAGTTTGTCATCTGCATGGATTACCCACCATGGTTGTCCAACATGGTACCCATCAAGAAGCCGGACGGGAGGATTCGCATATGCACCAATTTTTGAGATCTAAACAAAGCGAGTCCCAAGGATGATTTCCCCTTGCCTAGCATCGACGCATTGGTAGATGCTACAATAGGCCACGAAATGCTTTCCCTCATGGATGGTTTCTTGGGATACAACCAGATTCGTATCAATCCCGATGATCAACTCAAAACGGCGTTCACAATGCCTTGGGGGACATTTTGTTATAAGGTCATGCCCTTTGGCCTTAAAAATGCTGGCGCCACCTACCAACGCGCTATGACATACATCTTCCATGATCACATGCATAAAACTTTGGAAGATTATATGGATGATTTGTTGGCCAAATCTCTTTTGCACCTAGATCATCTCGATGACTTGCGCAAGATCCTTGATTGCCTCATTGAACACAAAGTTAGGCTAAACCCCAAGAAGTGCGTATTTGGCGTCACATCTGGAAAACTCTTGGGTTTCATAGTCTCAAAATGAGGCATCGAGGTAGATCCAAATAAAGTCAAGGCAATCCTTGAAATGCTTCCCCCAACCACCATCAAGCAGCTCAGAAGCTTGCAGGGTAAGGTCGCGTCAATCAAGCGCTTCATAGCGCAACTATCTGACAAGTGCCGACCCATGAATAAATTATTACACAAAGGGGTAGCATTTCATTGGGATGATGAGTTCCAGTCAACCTTCGATGACATTAAACAATACTTGGCTTCACCGCTAGTATTGGCACCACCTAGACTAGGAGTGTCATTCTATTTATACATCTCAACTACTGAGGTGGCACTGGGCGCCATGCTAGCCCAAAAAAATGAACTACATAAAGAATAGGCTAATTATTATCTTAGCCGCACCCTGGTCAGTTATGAACTTAACTATGCATACGTCGAGAAGCTATGCTTAGCAGTGGTATTTGCCACCAAAAAGCTATGCCATTACATGTTGAGCAATACGACGTATGTTGTGTCTAAGGAGAATCCATTGTGGTACATGATGAGTCGTACTTATCATAGTAGCCGCATGGCAAAATGGATCATGTTGTTGATGGAGTTTGACATCGAATTCATTGGACAGAAGTCCATCAAAGGTCAAGTCATCATCGATCAACTAGCAGAGGCTCCTCTCGAAGATGATCAACCTCTGACCATAGAGCTTCCGATGATGGGGTCTTCCATGTCTCAGAATCGCCAGATTTCGATGAGCTTGAGTCACGAGCCGACATAACCCTATTTTTTGATGGTTCTAAATGTGAGCAAGGGGGTGGCGTGGGAATCATATTCTTCACACCGCAAGGGGCTCCAATGCCTCTATCATTTAAACTTGATTTCCCATGCACCAATAACAATGCTGAATACGAAGCCTTGCTCATAGGTCTTTAGACAACCATCACCATGAACATCAAATGCTTGAACATCTTTGGTGATTCGCTGTTAATTGTCAACCAAGTGAAAGGGGTATTCCAATGTAAATGCCCAGTTCTACAAGCCTACAAAGCCCTTGTGGATAAATTCTTGGCAAATCTTGAATGGTACGACATCGAGGCACTCCCTCGATCATCGAATCATTTTGTGGACACTATGGCCTCCTTGGGGTCACTAATCCCGCAAGACCCTTCTGGTGATATGACAACCATTCAAGTCAAAACATTATCGCAATCCATGATGGAGCGTGCAAGCTCTGACCTAACGCCAGGAATCCACCTGATCCAGATTGAACCATCTCAGGATAAGTTCTCTCGAATCCATGATAGTCTGAATCATGCCAACTAGGGGTCCTTGTTCTCCCCAACCCCTCTTAATAGCAACACAACGCTATTCTTACAAGTTCTTTCCCGCTCAGCTTTTGCTAGGGATGAACTTCAAGAGGGATTGGTCGTTCATACCATCAAGGTTTCTGATCAGCAGGATTGGTACACACCCATAAGAGACTACCTCAAGTTAGGTAGCCTCCCACTTGGATTGTCGCATGCCGCAAAAAGATCATTCAAATAGAAAGCGGCAAAACATGTCTTGCTAGGAGACATTTTGTACCGTCGAAGCTACGAAGGGATCCTCCTCCATTGCTTGGACCAGTAGGAGTCCGCTTGGGTGATCACCCAAGCGCACGATGGTACATGCGGTGGCCACTTCAGCGGTATGGCCATCGCAAAGCGCATCCTTCGCATGGGCTATTATTGGCCATATTTAGAGCGAGATTGTTGCGCGTATGTGAGGAAGTGCATGAAGTGTCAACACCATGCTAACTTGACACACGTACCTTCTCAGGCCTTGCATCCGATCCAATCGGCTTGGCCATTTTCATAGTGGGGCTTAGATCTAATCGAAAAGATCTCCCCTACGTCGTCAGGCCATCACACGTTCATCATAACGGCCATAGAGTACTTCACCAAGTGGGTGGAAGCAATTCCGCTTACCTCTACGACTGGACCCCGCATTGCGGAGTTTATTCTACATAACATCATATGTCATTTTGGTATTCCATCCAAGATCATCTCGGATAATGGGACATCATTTAAGAACAAATATGTGCGTGCTTTGACAACAAAGTACAAAATTCAGCATAGTTTTTCAACACCCTATTATCCGTAGGCAAATGGGCAAGCAGAGGCGTCAAACAAAATGCTAGTTGCCATCCTTAAAAATACGGTCACAGATAGTCATAAGGATTGGCACATTCAAATCCCACTTGCTCTGTGGGCTTATCGCACTAGCATTCGGACGCCCACTGGGGCAACTCCATTTTTGTTGGTGTATGGCTCCGAGGCAGTCATGCCTCTCGAGTTGGAAATACCTTCCCTACGCATATCAATGCAAGAGTTCATCGATGATGACACTGCATGGTAGGCCCGGTTAGACCAGCTTACGTTGCTCGACGAACGACGCATCAATGCTCTCGAGCATTTACGTATCTATCAAGAGCGACTTAAGAAAGCATATAACATGAAAGTTCACCTGAGGGACTTTCAGGTTGGTGACCTGGTCTTAAAAGAGAACCAACAAAATTCTAACTTGCCACCCCATTTAAGGGACAAGTTCATGGCAAATTGGTTAGGTCCTTATGTCATCGACAGTAAAATAGGACCTGGAACATACCGGCTCGCCTCTCTTGAAGGAATCAAGGAACTAGAACCCTTGAACATCAGTCATTTGAGGCCATTCCACATTTAAAAGAGCCATGGCCCACCCCAAAAAGCTCCAAGGATTCCCACAATCGCTTGGTCAACCCAAAAATGCCCCAAAGGTACCCATAATCCCTTTGGTCAAACCAAAAGCTCCAAGGATTCCCACAATCGCTTGGTCAACCCCAAAATGCCCCAAAGGTGTCCATAACCCCTTTGGTCAAACCAAAAGCTCCAAGGATTCCCATAATCGCTTGGTCAACCCCAAAATGCCCCAAAGGTGCCCATAATCCCTTTGGTCAAACCAAAAGCTCCAAGGATTCCCATCATCGCTTGGTCACCCAAACCCAAGAATCACCCAAAATGCCCCAAAGGTGCCCATAATCCCTTTGGTCAAACCAAAAGCTCCAAGGATTCCCACAATCGCTTGGTCACCCCAAAATGCCCCAAAGGTATCTATAAACCCTTTGGTCAAACCAAAAGCCCCAAGGGTTCCCACAACCACTTGGTCACCCAAAATGCCCCAAAGGTATCTATAATCCCTTTGGTCAAAACCTCCAAGGATCCAAAAGAATCACTTGGACCGCACCCACTCGGGATAAACCAACCATAACGAATTTTCAAAAACAATAAAATAATCAAAAATAACAAAAAAATTGCATCTCACTTCCATGCATACTCTTAAAAATCAAAACACAAAAAAAAATAAGTTGCATTAGGCATCACAAACATACATTGCATATTTGTTGGTCATACAGGTCAAATGCACCATAGACTATAATTACTCGGCAATTCCATCATTTTCCGCATTTTTCCACTTTGTAAATAGTCCAGCAAAAATAAATGCCATCCACATTTTTCACCATATCATAATCAGTTGTCTTCTAATGTATCCAGGGCTTTCGTCATTCAGCTATCTTTAGATTTCTAGCCAAAAACTGTACAAAGTCAGACAGATTTTTTACAAAGGTAGAGTTTTACTTGGATCACACCTTGTTACGTCGCATCCCAACACAAGTTAAAACACATAAAAAATTCCCAAGTTGTGTGAACGAAAGATGAAACCTGCAAAGCAATCTAGGATACCATACAGTGAAAAGGTTATCTCGCTCATCCCCCTATGCGAATGACCCCAAGAATGCTGAGAGTTGGCAAAAGGACAAGCATCTTCCCTACCCAATTCCCCAAGCATCCCAAATTCTCAAAAAGTTGCAAATATCCAAAAAAATTGCAAAAAGTCAAAGTACAAACTCCAAAGTTTGACATCAAAACCCACATAGTGCATACATCAAAAAGCACAAGAAATAGTGATTCTCATCACTCAAAATTCCAATCCCTTGCTCAAAAGAAAAAAATAAAAATAAATAGTGATTTTTATCACTACATACGAGAGCAAGTATCCCAATAAAAGTAAAGAAAAGAAGGGAGTCGAACTTGAATCCCTGGAACTCTCACATTCGAAAGGTCATGAGGTGATCCTCAGTACCGGTTTGGTGGATAGCCTGCTGGTCACTGGCGGCAAACCTCCCGCATGACGATATATCTATCACATTAAACTATGTACAGATCAATGTTTGCATGTGGATGAGCTAGCTTATGGTATCCTAGATTGCACCGCAGATTAATCTTACTAAATACAACAAAGGAGTTAGTGGAGCTAATTAGGTGATCCTCAATACAGGTTTGGTTGACAGCCTATCTGGCACTGGCGGTATCCTGACAACTACCACATAAACAAATTCAATCGCACACACAAGGATGTGAAATAACTTGGTCAAACTCAAGTCTGATTCGTACCTTGTTCAAAAGTCTTGTGAGATAAATGTACAGTCTTGGCTAGTTAGTTAAAACATCTGAGTCTCAGAAAAACCTTAACTACATTCTAGAACACCTGTGGTACATTCCATTCTTACATCACCATCAGAAAATACAAACAAAAAAATATTACACATGCAAAGTCATTCCACAAAGCAATCACATAGTACAGAAAGCCAGTAAATCCTATACAGTCTATGGTGCCACCGCCAAGTTATCAACAAATCATTTCATCCATTCCATATGCATACATCATATAATTAGAAACATTCGCATTCACAATAACACATGCATACATCAACGTAAATAAATGTGCATAAAATAAATGATAAATCATGACAAGTGTATAATCAAAAAGAGAGTCATGTATATATTAGGTCAAAAATGCCCATAGGCTACAATAAGTCGGTCCTCTGACCTCACAAAAAAATCAAAAACTCAAAAACCCCAAGCCTAGGGAGTCGGCCACCATGATCATGCAGGATCGGATGCGACTGGAACTACCCCCCCCCCCCCCCCCTCTCGTACGGCACGACGATCCACCTCCAGTGAGCTCAGGTAACTGTCCACCGAGGTGGATAATCTCGACCTCCAACTCCACCCGACACCGACCCCACTCCACATCCCATCGGTGGTACGTAGCCAATGCGTCATCCCACTGCGCCAACTGAGCCCATAGGCGATCCCTCTCAACGTTGTGCTCCTCATCCCATCTCTGTAGTAGGTCCTCCAATCATGCTATCTCAGCATGAAACCTAGCCTCCATATCCCCTGGGACTGCCTGAGGCATGGGCATCTTCGGGATGGCATGCTGCTCCGGCACCCACTGCTCTAGGACGTCCTATGTATCCAGCTGCTCTGAAACCCCTAAATCATCCCTAGTCAAGTCATCTACCTCCACCATATCCGCATCATCGAGCGGAGCCCCCAACCCTCCCCTGGATGCCTCCGCAACCCCACCACCTGCTGCTGCTACATCCGAACCTCCTAGAGGCCCCTCACCCCACCATCGTAGCATCGTCCACCACTGGTCATACTCTGTAGTCACCCCGACATTGTCCATATCGAGGACATCAATCACTACATCAGACTCCTCACCCAATGGCTCAATAATCGGCTAGGCTAGAGTCCTCTCGTCGCCTCGACGTCGATAGATCAAGGGCTCACCAGGAAATCCCTGGCGCACCCCAAACTATCGAGTCACCCGAACGTACGAGAAGTACTCCTACTCTGTCCCATGTCGCCCGATCAACCATCTCCCCCTACGCACCCACCGAAGCCACTCTCCAGCCTCAAGCCAGGCTGGACAGTCCCGATATGGCCACTAGAACACCTCCCCTAGAGCAAGACGAGAGAAGGCATCAGTATAGTGCCCTACGACACCTGCCCACCATCGACTCTGCCCATGCTCCTCTGACCTCCGCCATAGAGCAGCATACCCAATCTCCCTATCCACCATCTCTCCCCGAGTGGTCCAAGGCAACCCCTGCAGCCGCTCCACAACTATGTGCTACCACCCCAACACTGCAATAGATAGCTGCACCCAATCCCCTTTCGCCTTCGATAGCGGACCTCGTACAACTCATCATATAGCTATGCCAGTAGCGTCTGACCCCACCTCATAATCAGTGGCGCTGCTATCGGACACTCCACCAGTCTGAACACTACCTCAAGCAGGTTCCAAGGGAACCTCACACTGAGGAGTCGGTAAGCAGCATATTAGAGATGAGGGTCATCATTAAAGCATGCCTCACCCCTAACACGCCCTTCTCAAACCACCACCGCACTAGAATCTCACCAATCAGGCAGTCCCCCTCTGCCCTCTCCACCGCCCTATCCACCCCCATCTCCGTCGCATGCCCAAAGCACCGTGTTAGCACCATCATCCGCTGATCACGAGGAGTCATCCGAATGGGCAGCCCATCTATCAAAATCCATAGAATTCGATACACGTCCTCCAGAGTCACTATCATCTCCCCTATTGGGAGATGAAAGGTGTTGGTGCGGGGATCCCACAAATTGATCAAGGCAGTTAGATATGCCCGATCCCCCACCACAGGCTCCAATCGCATCACCTGCTTGAGCCCAAGGGCATCAAGCCAATCCCAATCTGCACAATTAACGCATCCCGAGCATCAAAAAATACCATCGATTGACGATACCGACTCTTCACAACCTAAAAAAAACAACACAAAAAATTAAAACAACAACAAAACAAAAGAACAAAAACATACACAAAAACAATAAAACAACAAAAAACAATTAGGGTTTCAACCTTAATTTAAACAAAAACATTCAAATAAAAAAAAAAAATACAATCAATCACTAATGTACAATAAAACAATACTAGGGTTTTAACCTTGGACAAAAAATCAAAAAAAACAAACAAAATCATACTAGGGTTTTTAACCTTAAGTGTGAACAAAAAAATCAACAAAAACATTAAAACTATACTAGGGTTTTTAACCTTAATTAAAAAAAATCAACAACAAAAAAATCATACTAGGGTTTTTAACCTTATTATTGAACAAAAAAACAAATTAAAACACAAAAATCATCTAGGGTTTTTAACCTTAATTATGAACAAAAAACAAATCAAAACAACAAAAATTCAAACTAGGGTTTTTAACCTTATGATGAACAAAACAAAACAAATAAAACCACAACATTCATTTAGGGTTTTAACCTTAATATGACAAAAAACAATGATAAAATGCGAGTTTTAAAAATTCATATAAAAACAAACAAAAAACAAGAAGAAGGAAGGAGCACCTACCGGTCTCGCCTCGGCTCCGCCACTTGAGGATCTGGTCCTTTAAATCATGGTGTTCATGAAAATTCGACAGCGTTACGCTTCACAAACTAGCACTCCTCCTCCTCACAGCTCCAAATCGCCAGAAAAAACAATTGCAAATGAGCCCAAAACCTAGTTTTGGCCCTTATATAGGCTCTTAGGCCTATAATCGTTCCACCCTAGGATGGCTCCAGTTAGCACTCATCCCACCTAATTACAAAACTGGTATTCATCCCACCCTGGGATGATTACAGAGCAAGAAAATAAAAAACAACCAAAACCGCATCCAAAATGCACCAAAAACAACAATAAAATTGCCGAACAAAGGCACCTTTGCGCCTGCGATTCATGGCATCCAAAACCAACGTTGGGGTCACAAATTATCACTATCCTACTCCCTAAGAAGGCTACCATAGCCAGACCGCTCCACGGGAGGATGGATTTTCGACAATTTCATCCCCAAAAGCATCACAAAAAGGGTCAAAACCCACCAAAAAACAACAATAAAATTGCCGAACAAAGGCACCTTTGTGCCTGAAATTCATGGCATCCAAAACTAACATTGGGGTCACAAATTATCACTATCCTACTCCCTAATAAGGCTACCATAGCTGGACCGCTCCACGGGAGGACGGATTTTCAACAATTTCATCCCCAAGGCGTCACAAAAGGGTCAAAACCCACCAAAAACACAAAACCAACAAAGGCACCTTTCCGTTTGCAATTCATGGCATCCAAAAACAACATTGGGGTCACAAATCCTCACTATCCTACTCCCTAAGAAGGCTACCATAGCCGGACCGCTCCACGGGAGGATGGATTTTCGACAATTTCATCCCCAAAAGGCGTCACAAAAAGGGTCAAAACCCACCAAAAAACAATAATAAAATTGCCGAACAAAGGTGCCTTTGCGCCTGACATTCTTGGCATACAAAACCAATGTCGAGGCCACAAATTATCAATATCCTACTCCCTAAGAAGGCTACCATAGCCGGACCGCTCCACGGGAGGACGGATTTTTGACAATTTCAGCCCCAATAAGCGTCACAAAAAGGGTTAAAACCCACCAAAAATAGGTCCGATTGTTGGGAAACTGCATAAGCATTCAATGGAAAACAACTGAAGGCACCCTTACAAAAGTCATCTTGGGTCAAGCGACTCATCGCTTTTCTCATTTCGGTCATTCCCTCATCGATTCGTCGCTTGAGGGGGTAGTCACACTTAGTCACCAATCAACAAATACACACCCAATCAAGGAAATGGCATGCATTCAAAGAATCATTGACAAAGACAATCACGCTCCTGCTTGGGGCAGCAAACAAGCAATAATCACAAGCCGATCAAACACTTGGCATTCTAGAATCATGAACTCAAGGTTCCCATAGACAAAAGGTTGCGCCCTTTGCCTATTCATGATCGAACAATGTCCAAGATCAAGTAACACCTCACCGAAAAAGGTTAACACTTGAATTAAGCTCCTTAGCTCGTCAGAAGCAAGGATTCAAGAATGCGTGCCCTTTCCATACTTGGGGCATCAAAATTTGGTTAGGTTACTGAGAAACCCTAATCATTAAGTGCTTTGGTTATCTATTTTTGCTCAGCACTGTGCCATGCACAATGCATCCCAAAAAGGGGCATCTGTAGACACCAAAACAACACCAATCTGATTATGTGGCTACAAGCACTGACCGAATTGGCATACATAGCCCCTAGGGCAGCCCCTAGAGGTTAAAAAGTGGTCCTAACCACTCCCAAAGTAGTTTTGGAAGGTCAGAGGTCAATTTGGCACCTTTCAAGCACCCTGCTCCTTATTCGTTCCACCCTGGGATGATTAGAATGCTATTCGCCCCACCCCGGGATGATTAGCAGCAATCGCTCCAGGGTGGGGCGAATAGTAGGTTTGATGGGAAAAAAGTCAAACCTTGACAAATGGCAGCCCAGATCCGCCACTCAACTCCACCTTCAATGCATGGGAGTGCGAGTGAGCATTTCAAAGCTCAAAGAGGCAGTCATAGAGGCAGTCATGGAGCCCTTAATCAGGGAGGAATCTTCTCTCCCCTGACAAGGCATGATGGCCAAGTGGCGCCCCTGCATGCACATTCAAAGCAGACCTTCAGGTCTATAAAATGGTGAGTCTTCTCACCCCAAAAGGAGGATGGAGTAGGAGCATTTGGAGCAATGGAGTGCTGCCGAATTATACCCTCACCCTCATTGTGCTTCCTACATCCTTGATCTCTCTTTTGGAAGGGAGGTTATCGGGTGAACATTAGGAGCGCAATCCGGACCCAAAACCCAAACAATTGGCCACAATCCCACACCCAATTTTCTGACACAACCCCCTAGGAGGTTTTGGACCCATCCCAAGTGGATTGGTGTCAAAACCAAGCCCCAAACGGTGGGCGTCCTGCCCTCGGGCACCCCCCGCACTATTGCAGTCCTAATCGCCCCACCCCGGAGTGATTAGAAATCTACAGCATATTTCTTCACTATTTCTTTTGCATCATGTTTTGTGTGTTTCATATATGCTGTAGTTCAAATTTCAAAGCATTCTGACTTGTTTTGACTGTGTTTTCATTGTTTTACGCTTTTACTAACATACAGGGAGTGCCTTCGGATACAGGGTGATCGGGGAAGAATATGCAAAATCCGACCTTCTGGGTCATCTCAAAATGCCCCATTTTTCCTAACCCCAAGTTTTTAGGTGTTTTGGAGGCCTCTGGATGGGACATTTGGGAGGTCACTTTCGGACATTTTATGATAGTCCTAATCGTCCCACCCCAGAGCGATTAGAAATCTACAATAGATTTCTTGACTGTTCTTTTTGCAATGTGTCCCTGATGGTGTTTACATGCTTCTGTTTAAATTTCATTCCATTCTGATAAGTTTTGATCACTATTTTAATTATTTCATGTATGCATTAACCGGAGGCCTTGGGGATTGCATGTTTCCCTCCATCCGCATGTGCTATTAATCATTTGCTGTTTCTCTGTACGTAGGATCTCAACACCGGAGGGGAAGCAAGGAACTAAGAATGTATTCACGCAAGCGACGATGACGTTTGGCCCACCCATTTCGAATGTGGGCACGCGGAAGATCCCGAAGGGAAGCGTACCATCCGTTGGTGTAACAAAATTGTATCGAACGCTCCGAGCCCCTGAAAATGGGGGGGAGATGTATTGTAACCTGATCATAAGAAAAATTAATAAAAGAGGCTGCACCTTTGTTTTTGCTTTACATCTCATTTCATTCATGCTTCGCTTTCCCTTTTTCATGCACTTAGCATTTCGTTAATACAACTGCTTTTGTTTGCATCGCACCCGGTGCGCTTGTGCTTCCGTATCCAAGTGCTTTCAATTTGATATACAAAGAAGAATTGAAATTGATCCAATGGAGAAATTTATCAATTAAATGATTGAGATGTTCAATAACGTGAATAACATGTTAGCAAGAATTAAAATAAATTGAAATAACGATAAATATTCATAGACAGAGCGACCTCATGTTGACAACCGTCCTCCCATAAAGAAAATTTTCAATAGGAAATAGAGAAACAACAATGGTTCTGAATAAGGAAATAGGAGTAGGAATAATGGGAATAATAACTGAAAAAATTGAGACTCTGACAGATATCAGAACAGTTTTTCTAATCATATACCATCTGCTAATGTAGCAGAGGGATTTACCTATTTTTGCTCTACTTGTGATGCATCCCATAACCCTGATGCATGTGGAATTCTCCTAAGTGATCAGTGTAATGTAGATATGCATGCGGAATCAGAAGAGAATATAAGAATCAATGCTTGTTGGTCTATTGAAGATGAATCAAGAGAAAGGTTTTTTGAAGAATATATGGATAAGTATGCTTCAAATTATTATCCTCAAATTTTAGTAACTGAAGGAACTAAATTCTTACAAAAATCACATGAGTCAAGATATGATAATATGAAGCAAGGTAAATTAACACCCACTGTTCAAGAGGTTGAAGAATTAGAGGCAACCCATATTCTGAATTTAAGGAATAGAACAGTCTCTGAAAGGACAAAGAAAGCCTCTACAAGTGAAACAAGAAAAAAAACTTTCACCAATAAAAATATCAGTAAAGATAAAACTTACAGGAACCTTAAAAATATTACTCTTGAAGTAATGGAATCAGAGGAAGAGATTCCCAAATAAGAAAGTAATAAACCACTCGATATAAAGAATATAGAATTTGATTTTGGGTCAAAACTCAGTAAGCAAAAGGTTAATATCACATTTGGAGAACTTATGAAATTTCAACAGTATAAAGAACAAGTCTACAAAGCATTTGGATTAGTAGAACAAAAAGAAGACCCAACTTGCGATGTTGCTAGACAAAGTCAACATGATACACGATCATCATCCTCTATCAGACCCTTTTATGTGTCATTAAGGTATAATTCAGATGAAGGGGAAAGATATGTGATTCATAATTGCATGTTAGACAGTGGAGCCTCACACAATATCATGCCCAAATTAATAGTTGATCAAATGGGATTAATCTGTACTAGAGATTCTCCCTCATTTTCGTAATGGATAGTAGACAAATTCCTTGTGTAGGGGTGATAACTGGATTGTTATTTTTCTTAGATCAACACCCCAAAAAAGGCATTTTTTTGGATGTGGCAGTAGTTGATGTTCACCCATTTTTCTCACTATTACTCAGTAGACATTTGGCAGAGCAACTAGGGGGTTAAGTTCAATTGGATTGGTCCTATGCTACAATCCCAATATCAGATAAGGAAAATATAATTTTGAGAAGGGAACCATTCAACAAACACTCTGTAGAGTTTATTCAATCATATGAAACCATGATTAACTTAGTAAAATCTATCAAAGAAAAAGAGATGGGAGTTTACTCCATATGGCACAACCCATTCTTGGTTGAAATACCTAATACAAAGAACATGTATCTAGAGGATATGAAAACGGTTGATGCAAAATCAAATAGAGTTTTGACTCAAGAAATATGGACCATGTCTTTTGATGGAGCTAAATCACAGTCTGGTGTAGGTGCAGGTGTAAATTTGACTTATATTAAAGGAAACTACCTTAGTATTCCTTACAAACTACAATTTCCTTGCACAAACAATGTATCTAAGTACGAAGATTTACTACTAGGGTTAAGGAAAACAAAAGAACTAGGTATTAACTACTTAACTGTAATAGGGGATGCATAGTTTATTATACTACTAATCAAAGAAAATATCAGACTAAACACCCTAGGCTTAAGCAATATAAAAATGTAATATTGGAAGAAATTGATAAATTATTAGCTTTCAATATCTCATATATTCCTAGAGAACAAAATCATGTTGTAGATCTTTCAATTGTAAATGCCTCAGGCCTAGATCACTCGAATATAACTACAAAATATATGGATAGATTCCAAACTATCTCAGTCTATAAGCCTTTTGTGACAGATAACATAGTCTATCTACAGGTCTTTCAAGATGACATAGATACTAAAGATTTTATGACTCTGCAAAATCAGTATGCAGATGTAATATGTGATGAAAAGGATGAAGAAAAGCTAAAAGAAAAAATAGTAGATCCAGTAGAAGTAATCCAGTTGAAAATAAATAAAATACCCAAAGGATTAGTTTCTCTAGATATCCTATTTGATGATTTTGACAAAGCTTATAAGACTTTACGCAGAGAAGTAATATCTAAAGATATTAACATTGGTTCAATGAAAGAACCCTGAACAGTGAAAGTGGACATGACCTTACCTGGTAAAGAAAAATATGGATATATCAGTTTCTTAAAAAAGAACAAAGAACATTTTTCTTGGACTTATGAAGATCTTAAAACATTCAAAACAGATGTAATGACACACATAATACCCCTGAAAGAGGACTCCAAACCATTCAGGCAAAAATAGAGGAAGTACAACCCAACTCTACACCCAATAATTCAAAAGGAGGTATATAAATTATTGGATTCTAAAATAATAAGAAAGGTAAGATTTTATTCATGGATATCCAATCTAGTACCAATCAGAAAAAAGAATGGGGATATTAGACTCTATGTAGATTTTAGGAATTTAAACAAGAGTTCATTAAAATATAATTACCCCTTACTCAACATGGAACAGCTACTGCAAGTAGTAGTAGGTTCAACTAGATTGTCTCTATTAGATGAATTTTTAGGGTACAATCAAATTTAGATAAATCTAGAAGATATACATAAGGCAGCATTCACTACACCCTGGGGCACATTTGAATATTTGAGGATACCTTTTGGACTAATGAATGCAGGTGCTACTTTTCAAAGAGCAACGAACTTTGATTTTAAAGGATTAATGTTCAAAATTGTAGTACTTGGATGATATCATAGTATTTTCTAAAAATCTAGAAAATCATCTAGAACACTTGACTGTAGTTTTTGTCCGGTGTAAAGAATTTGGAATTTCTTTAAATCCCAAGAAATTATTATTTGGGACTACATAAGGAAAGTTGTTAGGACATATAGTTTCATAAAAAATAATAAGCATTGATATAGATAGAATTGAATTTATTTCCAAAATTCCCCCTCCCAGAAATTTAAAAGGAGTCAGGTCATTCTTTGGCAAGATAAATTTCATCAGAAGATTTATCCTAATTTTTGCAGATATGACCAAACCTATAAATGACATGCTTAAGAAAACTGGAGAAATAAAATGGCTAGTGGAAAATATGGAAGCATTTAACAAGATCAAAGAAGCCATATAAACCACACCAACTCTAAGCTTCCCTGATTATGCAAAATATTTTAATATATATTCTTATACATCTAAATATTCTATTGCTGCATTTATTTCAGAGAAATTGATGAAAATAATGAAAGGCCAATAGCCTTCATGATTTTAGGTCTAAAAGGAGCACATATTAAATACACCTTATTGGAGAAACATGCTTACATAGTCATACAATATTTAGAACACTTCAAAGGTATATTTGGTTCAAATAAGGTTTACTGTTGTATTCCTTTTATAGCAATAAAGGATATTTTTTCTCAATCAGATCCATTAGGAATACCAGCAAGGTGGATGGCAAAGCTTCTGCAATATGATGTTGAATTCAAAATAGTTAAAATTATCAAAGGGCAGGGTTTAGCTAAATTGTTGGCCAAAAAATAAGAAGAAGGATTTGAAAATATTCTCACAATAGATGAGGCATATGATGTCAGAAGAATAAATAATACCGAATGCAAATGTTATGAGGAAATAATGTCATACTTACAAAAATTTTCATTCCCTAAAGAGATTTCAACAAACAAAATGAGGTCGGTCAAGCTTCAAGCCTAAGAATATTATATGCAAGATGGTGTGCTATAATGGAAACAACCTGATGGAATATTATTAATATGTTTATATGAAAGTGAAGTCCCAAAAATAATCAATGAATTTCATGATGGTTTCTGTGGAGGACACTTTGCTCCAATAGCTACATCTAATAAAATAATGAGAGTAGCATATTATTGGCATTAAATTTTTAAATATGTATTTAAACATGTTAGGAGTTGTCATAACTACCAGGTTTTTGTAGGAAAGAAGCATTTGGCCGCCATGCCCCTCAAGCCAGTAATCATTGAAGCGTCATTCACACAATGGGGTATTGACCTAATTGGATATATCAAGCCTAATTAATCTGGATAGCACAAGTGGATCATAATTGCAACATATTACTTCACCAATTTGGTAGAAGCTACACCCCTAAGAACATCCACTACTACCACTATCATCAAGTTCTTGTAAGAAAACATTCTGACCAGGTTTGGGGTTCCTCAAAAGCTGGTTACAGATAATGCACAATATTTTGTTTCATATGAAATGGTAGAATTTTATATAGAATATGGAATTGAATTATCCCATTCTACTAATTATTACCCCCAAGGAAATGGTCTAGTTGAGTCATAAAATAAGAATGTAATAACTAGAATAAAAAGGTCATTAGATAAAAAAAAATGAGGGTGGGACAATGAACTTAAATTTTCTTTATGGTCTGATAGGTTATCTATCAAAATAAATAGAGGAATAACCCCTTATGATATGGTTTATATATAGAAAGCCTTATTACCTTCAAAGATAGAGAAATTGACACTTTCCCCCTTATTGCAAGACCATGAAAATACCAATCCCATTCAGAGAAGGCTTGACAAAATTGTCCTATTAGAAGAGCAAAGAAGAGATACCCTTAATAGAATGATGGAAAAAACCCAGAAAACCATGAAATTATTTAATAAAAAATCTAAGGGTTCTCCTTTTTCTCAAGGAGATATTTTCATCTATTGGGATCCTAAAAATGATAAACATGGTGAAAAAGGAAAATTTGAACCTGAATGGATTGGCCCATACCAAATAGCCCATGTTATCAGCCAAATTACTTACAAGTTGCAGAGCTTAGAGGGTTAAATGATGGTTATTCCTATTAATAGCCAACACCTCAAAATGTACAATCCCTGTTGAAGGTGAATACAATAAAAGAAAATTTAAAAAAAAAAAGAACAAAAAACCCAAAAATAGAGTGTTTTACTTTTAGCTTTTCTTTTCTTGTTTAGTTTAATTCTGATTTTATTGTACAAATGATATTCTTAGTTTGAGGAGTATATATAAATATTGATTCCCCCAAAAAATAATAAGAAAAAAGGATATTTATTTTAGATTCTAATTAGCTTTACGATTTTCAAAATATGAGTGTTTATGCAATAGTTGTTTTATATGATATAAAACAAAAATAAAACAAAGATGATTGAAACATCTTGTCAAAGCCTCACATTACAAATGATACATAAGGTGACTTCAAAAGTCCGAAGAACAGAGTTATATTTGAGAGGGTAGTTGAGCCAAAAATAATTACACTCATATTTTATAGCCAAAAACTAATCCTCAACTCAGGCATACTCGTTGCACAATTTGCTTATATATCCAAGTACTTCTCTCAAGAGAAAGAAAAATAAAAAAAAAAGTTAAATTGAGTCACTTCCTGATATATCTTGTAAAACCTCTACTAGGGCTATAGACGCTTGACTGGAAGTAGGGTAAAACCATATGGGATTAGAAGCAACTCCACCGGGGCTATAGATGATTGACCGGTAGTGGAGCCCTACAGAATGGCGAAAATTTTTAAAGAGTGAAATCACATATTAGGTTTAACTATTTTGCTCAGATATGAAAATGTTCTGAAATACTTAGAAATAAAAATGAATGCGCACAAACACACATATGGGAATGAACATGATGAAGTAAATGGCTTTGACAAATATTTGTGTAATCATATCTTATGACTTAGCAAAAATAAGCATTACAATATATCAAAATAAAACTCATATGTTTCTAAAAATCTGACCCTAGTTTCAAAATTGAATAAAAAGAATTACATTTTTCAAATACTTTATAGCTTTGATATCGTGTTGTTCATACAGTTTTTTTTTAGTATATAATAATAAAAAAAAATCATGTTTGTCAAGCTTTACTTAATAGTCAAAAGTTTTTTATTTTTGTTCATTTTCTGCAAATAAAACCAGGAGATTTTGTGGTTCTCAAGTGCCTCATGTTTTCAACACATTGTCCCAGTTAAAGCCTATGTTGGAGCCAAATTTGACTCAAAATTTGAAACCCCCAAATTTAAATTTTTGGTTTCATCAAAGTGAGCAAGCATTGCTAGTCCTTTTTGCATCTAATTAAGAGGATTCGATTTCTAATGGGTTTGTTTGTTGAAGTCTAACCTTAGTTGTTAATAATATGATCCTCCTTTAAAATTCCAAGTATCTTAAACATGGGTTAAGGACAAATTTTATTAATAGAAATTTTAAAGCCAAACTCTGATCTCCCTATAATATATTCCCTTTGCGCCTAAATCAAATGATAAACCTTTAAGTCCTAAGGTATTCAAAAGTGATGGAGAAATTTAATTAAACATCGTGGTCTAAAACCCAAAAAACTTAAGTCCGAAAAAAAAATATTAATTAAATCTCGAGGGCATGCACCCCATTAATTAAAATTTGAGAACGTTAGATCTAATCTGAGGACCATGCTCAAATCAGGTTTAATCGAACGATTACGCTCTGATAAATTGATTAAAGATTAAGTCAAAAGTCAATGTTCCATAAAAATTATAACCTAAGGTCAAAAGTGATTAAAATCTCTGCAACTCTACCAATATGGATGGACAGGCTTGAGTTAAGCCGATCTTATGGCTGCACGTTCTCCAAAGATTCAAAACATTAAATGAGTCAACATGGGTCAAAGCTTCTAATTAAATAACGAGCAAATATGATAGATCAGACGATAGCACTCAAAAAAACTCAAATATCAACGGTTGAACTTGATTTAATTAAACCACAAACTAAAATTCTATGGCCAAAAAGTATTAAGGGTATGAACCCTCTTTAACCATCGGCCTAATTGGAAATATTAGATGACAGCGCTCGATCCAGATCCAATCCAACGATGGCACGCCCATAGAAGATGCATTAAAAGGGTAAAAACCCCATGTGATTAATTAAATCTATTAAAATGATATTAACAAGGGTCTAAGCACATTGCTAATCATTCCCCCTTCTAGATTAATCAAGGTTTAAAATTATATGCCCCTTTGTAACTGACCCCACAGGTTGAAAAAAATTAGTGATCGCGCCGACATCAATCGAGATATGATGGTCACGCTAAATTGAAATCCGAATGAATAAATGGTGTTATATCGGGTAAGACAAAGCTTACAAAAGATCTAATGGCAACACTAAACTTCGTTCGAAGATCGATGATGAAAAATAATCAAAGGTAAAACAAAGGTATAAAACAATTCGAAGATTTGATGACAACGCCCATCTCCGCCTAGATCCAATGGTAGCGCGTCAGTAAAATAATCGAGGTTTAA
Source organism: Wollemia nobilis (assembly GCA_028583015.1). Lineage (NCBI taxonomy): Eukaryota > Viridiplantae > Streptophyta > Pinopsida > Araucariales > Araucariaceae > Wollemia > Wollemia nobilis. The sequence continues at coordinate 2,837,632 of JAQPPZ010001808.1, forward strand.
TATAAAGGTTTCTTTTATCGAATGATTAATTAAATGCATTATAATATTCCTTTTCTATTTTAGCAAAACCTTGCACATGGTCAAAATATCCAATGGTCGTGCCTACACCATGGTATGATCTAACGGTGATCACGTAGAAAGGTGAACGTATTATAAGATGCCTATGCTAAATAAAATATTATTAAGGGTTTAAAACTCTAGGTTAACTTTGATAAATAATGATTAGATGTGGACTAATACACTACATTATTTCAAGGTTTATATATGATCCAGGTAGACTAACAATCGTGCAAGTCCTAAGATATTAACAATTGTATTAATCCTCTCCATGGATCTGACGGTAGTGCACAAATCAAAGTTCGCGGTAATAAAACAATCAAAATTATCCAACGGTAGAGCTCCATAAATATTAAAGGAATCTAATGGCAGCGAGCAAGTCAAAGTAAAAAATAAGCGAAGGTAAACAACAAATTTTTTTTGATGGATCAAACGGATGCACTCCATCTCGAAGTAATCCAACGGTGGCGCGTATTTCAAAAGGTAAATCAATGGTAAGCTTAAATCAACGTTTGATTAATAAAATTTTAAACATATTTAACAAGGGTATTAACACGTTATTAATAACCACCATCATTTCTGATTGGTCAATATTAAAATGTTTGAGGTATTTTTTCTCGTGGTTAACTAATCCACAAGTAATAAAAAATCAAAGGTTGGCCATGGTTCGATTATCTCTCCATGAATGATATTCAATATAGATTTAAGGCCCAAACTAAACTTCAAATCAAAGGATTTAAATATGAGGTAAACTTTGAGTTGACATTTTGAGATTGGTTAAATTGTGAAATATTGATATATTCTCTATATTGTGCATGATCATTACTGGTGCATACCTTCATTATTTTAGGACTAATATTTTTCAGGTCTGAAAGCATCAGGCCAAGATGCCCAATGCAAGCCTGCATCTCAAGAAAAAACAAGTTATACACTATAGAGATTAAGGGATACAGTTGATCCTTTGTACATATCCAATGACAATGGATTGATCCAGGCCATACATAGGGATCAAATAAAGAGAGCAAAATCATGTTCCGAGAAGAAAATTTGATAGTCTAAATTCCCCTAAAAAGGATGACCATTGTTCAAAATGCTTGAAATCAATACCAATGTAGACATAAAGGGAGTGACTCATTCACAACAAGGTACGCTGAAAGATGATATGAATATAAAATAGACAAAAGAGTACACATAAACAACATGAATGTAGAAGGATACTCAAGGAAGGAAATATTCAAGCAATCAAAGTAAATCGCATGGATAGTACCTTGATAAGGATAAAGCAGACTAACCAAAAGATAAATCCTGATGCTCAAGCATGCGACCAGATCCTGTATATCTCTGGAGAATAATAATGTACCACAAAATAAGACTGCAAGGCATAGTCACAACTTATAAATAGAGATAGTAAGGGAGAGCTAAAGGCATCAGTAAATGAAATGATGGAGTACAAAGAATATAAAAGTATTCAATTTTTGTTCTACAAATACTTAAGATGAAGAAAGCACATGAAGGATAAAACATGGCTTTGACTTGTAGAAAGTCATTCAATTCGTGCTTTGACGGAATATACTATAAGGAGATAACTCTGATGGAGTATAGTTATGGAAGCAACTTATAGATGTTTCTAGATATTTTTTTTCATTCCTAACTTCTTCCTACTTACCACTGACTCCCTCCTTCTAGGCCTTCTTCCTTAACCATCCTAACATTTGTTCTAACATCGTGCCATCTCACCACCTTCCATTGTGTGAAGCAACCCCCTTTCCTCTTTTCTCCCTTCACTCTATCGTGTGATCAGTGCAACTCCATTTGTTTGCCACTAGCATGCCACCCCTTGTATTCACTATCACATTGTGTTCCCCTTCGTTCCTCATCTAAAATTCACAATAGCAACCTGGTCAATCCTTATCCTTAGCTTTTAGTGCCAACATGAGAGCATAAACAATAAAATTGTTTAGCATAAGAGCTCCCTTCAGTCTAAAAGCATACCATGATAGTCAGTTCAGAGCCACAAAAACTGGACAACATACAGATTAATTTCAATCAAATTCTGACAAGTGTAAGTCCAAAAATAAATCAAAAATAACAGAATCAAGAACTAACAACTATAAAAGGAAGTAGACGCATTTTGATTCTACATCAAGCAATTAGAGAATAGTATTTTTGCTAAGAGGTATACTTGATTGCCCTATTAGTTGTGCTATTGTATCCACTTTTGTGTCTATTTTTCTCTCTCATTTCTTATTCCTCCCTTTATTGTGCAGGATTTTTATAGGAAGGTGCTCAAGAAGCTGAGATTATTTCTTGTTCTATTAATCCTAGGATTCAGAGAATCTACTATTATTAGATTGGAACAAGGAGAGTAGGAGAGACCTGTTACATTATTTGAACAGAGTCCTCTCCATTGTATTGATGTATTTCTTTGATAAAAACAGAGTTAAAAGGCATCTTGCCCACTCTACATGTAATATTTTCTAAAATCAATACAATTTTGAGTTTTATTCATGTTATATCTTTGTCTTAGTATTGTGTGTCATTGTGTAATGAAATATATTATTTGAATACATTGCATACGTTTATCTCATTGGTTAAATTTTAGTTTTATTACGATATTCAAATAAATCTAAGAACGTCAATTTTCTTTTCCCCATTCTCTCTATTCATGTCAAAATTATTGTTAAATTGCTATAATAGCCCAATGAATCTAGGCACCGGTCTACATAAGGCATAATAATTGGTTATTTTTCTTGCTTGGTAATTTTAATATGTATAGTTTTACATTAATATGGAGCGTGTAATTAACGTTTAATCATAGAATTACCGCTGGGTTTCCTTACTCGTTATGTAGTTTTTCCTTTATCAATAGCTGTGTTTATCAGAACGAAGAGGCAAGTTAACCAGAGCCTGTAATAGCTCATTGGTTTTAAATGAATTTTTGCAGTGTGAAAATAAAATCTTATGGATGCAAGAATCGGTTCCAACAGGAACTATAGTAAGGTTTATCTATGTGACTTTAATTAAAATATAACCTCTGATTAATAGATTTTATCTTAAGATATTTTAATTAATGTAAGACCTTTGATTAATGTGAATTATATTATGAGATTTTAATTAAAATAAGACCTTTGATTAATATAAATTATCCTATGAGATTTAAATTAAAGTAAGACCTTTGATTAATATGAATTATCTTATGAGATTTTAATTAAAGTAAGACCTTTGATTAATATGAATTATCTTATGATATTTTAATTAAAGTAAGACCTTTGATTAATATGAATTATATTATGAGATTTTAATTAAAGTAAGACCTTTGATTAATATGACTACCTTATGATATTTTAATTAAAGTAAGACCTTTGATTAATATGAATTATCTTATGATATTTTAATTAAAGTAAGACCTTTAATTAATAAGATTTACCTTTTGTGATTTTAATTAAAGTAAGACCTTTGTTTAGTAAGATCATGAAGTGGTTATTTTAAACTAAAGTAGTGAATCTTTAGATAAGGTTGTGAATCTTTGATTAGTAAGTCTATGATGTAGATTTTACTAAAAGGGCTTCAAAAGAAAACATAATATGTTATAAAGTTGAGGACAAAGTTTATGTTAAAAGGATGTTAGATTTATTCTTTGAATTGAAGTTATGGGGCTTTGATTTAGTGAATGAATGAAGAATTGTTTTAGAGGTTAAAGGTATGGGACTTTAATGCTTTAAAACAATATTAGATTTGATTAGAATTTTTAATTAAAAGGATGTTAGATTTATTCTTTGAATTGAAGTTATGGGGCTTTGATTTAGTGAATGAATGAAGCATTGTTTTAATGGTTAAAGGTATGGGACTTTAAATTCTTTAAAATAGTATTAGATTTGGTTGGAATTGTGAATTAAAAGGATGTTATATTTATTATTTGAATTGAAGTTATGGGGTTTTGATTTAGTGAATGAATGAAGGATTGTTTTAGATATTAAAGGTATGGGACTTTAATGCTTTAATACATGAATAGATTTATTTAAATCTAGACCTTGATTTGAGTAGTACATGTTGGATGTCTCTCTAAGCGAACTTGAGAGGTGAATATAAAATTAAAGGATATTTTATAATATCCACTATGAATTAGATGGTTGGAAACTTAATTGAATTTTGTATAGTTGCAATTTCGTAAAGTAAATGAATAGATGCATTTAGAGGTATGCCTATCCTGAACCATGAGTACCCTGATCCCCTACTACCCTGAAAGAACTGATGGAAAGCAAGGATAAGCAAGGAGTTCAATGGAATCAATGTATAGGTAATTGTAATTTATGTTGATTTACTTATGCTCATATATACTAGAATTGTGGTGAGATATACCTGATGCATTTAATGTAATATTCTTTAAAGTAAGAAGGATTTACCATGCAATATTTAATGCTATAAATATTTATTGGTTTTACTTTAATATCATGCTTGGTTATAATATGTAATTTATTCTCTTTCTATTGATGATATTCTCTTTTAGTGTTATTCTTTCCTTTATTTTCTAGATGCTTAGTGATTATACTTTGTTTTTTTTAGTATCTAGATGTTTCTTGTTTGGTTGCATAATAATAAAATTAGAGAGTAGAGTTCTAGGGTGAACTCAGAGGTGACCTAAGGGAATTTAGAATCCCTTAGGGTGAACATAGGTGACCTAAGGGAATTAATAACCCCTTAGGGTGAACGTAGAAGACCTAAGGGAATTGATACCCCCTTATGGAGATAAAGGACTAAGTTGTGGAGAGAGACTACATCGGAGTTAAGATAGTTCGTCATGTAGATGATATGGATATCTTAAATCGCAATACTTATAGCATACCTACACATAATGACTTATGTATGGTATTGTGATGTGTGTATACCTTTGATTGAATTAGGATGATAAGTCTATCTCATCAAGAGTGATGGGATAGATAGGATTATTTGTAGTAACACATGATACACCTACACAGATGGGATTTGTGTTAGGGTACCTAGTGATATGTAGCTTCTAGGAAAACTTAAGGGATTTAAATTTTAGTAAAATATTAGTTTGGGTTAAGGGTTCATTAAGGGTTCATTAAGGGTTCATGTATATCTCTCCTTAGTACAAAAAAAACTTTTTCTATTTTTGTATTTTTTTGTTTGTGCGTTTTGGGTCATTACACTCTCATATATCAAGAATCTCTATCTAGTATTGGTAAATTTATTGGAACGTGACCAAACATTGAATTTTTTCGTAAATGGGAATTATCAAAATGGTTTCCAATTGGAAATATGGAGCTACTGGCATACCCTAAGGGTTTATTCATGATTAGACTAAACAATCCCTAAGATACAAGTAAAATTCTTAGTGGTGGTCTATGGTTTTTTGGTCGTAGAGACCTATTTGTCCATCGGTAAAGAGAGAATTTTGATCCAAAAACCCAAATTATTAACATGAAACTAATTTGTATTAGGCTACCAGGTTTATCCACCTACTTCTGGCATTGAGGAACTCTCAAAGCCATGGCCCAATTGATTGGAAAATTGGTTGCCATTGATACTGCCATGAAGGTAAGATCTCAATTGACTTTTGCTCACATATGCATCACACCCAACCTAGAATCTCAACTTCTGACCTATGTTGATCTAGTTTTAGGTTCATACCTCAAATGACAAGCTGTTGAATATGAAAACAAATCTGCTTATTGTATTAAATGTAAAAAAATAGGGTCACTTAAGGTTTCAATAACGACTGCTAAAAAAAGACTCAAAGAAATATGAATATCAAGGCAAAGGAGTGAATTTCAATGGTAATGGTCAAGTCCTCCACCATATCCAGAGAAATAAGCAGTTTGACAAAGGCAAACAACCAATAACCACCCTCCAGACAACACTCCAAATTGGAAACACTTCAAATCTGGTAAGATCTTTGTTTGCCAATTCAAATACTTTTTATCGTTAAATTCATCAAACACCTCCCTTGTAGAGGTTGTTATGGGTAATGAGTCAGAGCCAAATCCACTAGTGGATATTCCCAAAAATCCAAAATCCCAAGGAAATATTCTTGAAGGTCTAGGGTTTACTACTACGGATGGTCATTCTCCCTCAAAATCGAGACCCTCATGTCCTCCTTTGATCACTACTTCACCAAACCAAGCTTCTAATTCTCCATCTCAAATTAATTTAATGAACATTCTAGTTAACCTGGTAAATTTCCCATTTTTGAGGAACTAATAAGTTCTCCAAAGTAAGCGTTATCGCCTACCTATGATGAATCTTACTATTCCCAAAAGTAAATCACATGAAGCTAAAAGAAATTTGTAATAGTTGATATGGGTAGTAGGAAAAATAAAGGATGACTATCTATTTAATATTCTAGGAGGAAGGAGATAGAGAATGGCATTGCAAATGGTACTCAAACCACCATTATGTCATCTCTTGTGGACCAAACTAGCACTGATATACCAAAAGAAGAAGAAAAGTGACCCAAACCACCCTCATCTCAATGAGGAGGGGGTAAAAATCCTCATAAAAAAACACAGATGAAGATCATCTCATGGAATATTAGAGGTCTCAATTCCAAGCAAAGGTTGGTTAGGTCTATGAGGATAAAATTAAAATCCAACGTCATTCTCCTGCAAGTAACCAAAACAGATATGGATAGTAGTGATAAAATATCAAAATCCTAGTGGAAGGATAGGGAATTTGTATTCAGTCCAACCAGGGGCTCTTTAGTTGGACTTTTTTGCATGTGGGACCCAAGCAAGGTTGAAGGAAGACTAATAACTAGTACTTACAGGGTAACCAATATGTTATTATTTTATAAAGATACTCAAATTTAGTGGATACTGTCAAACATCTACACCCCAAATAATCCACTAGTCTATCACGCCTTCTAGAATGATCTAAGTTGGATGAGGAACAACTTCCAAAATGAGTTATGAATGCTTGCTTATGATTTCAACACTCCTCTATTCCCTTCAAATAAAAAATGAGGAAACACCACTAGTTCCAGGTGTATTGAATACTTTACTGATTTCATTGAATAAAATGAACTGATGGAAATTCAATTGAAAGGAGTAAAATATACCTAGAGTAATAGAAGAATTGGTGATCAACTAATCCAAATAAGACTTAACAATTTTCTATTATCCAAGGAAGCAATTCAGTTCTTTGGAGATGCAACTCTTCACACTCATCCAAAAATTGGTTCAAACCTAGCCCCTTAGTTTTTGAATGGTAGCACAAAGGTCAAATATTTAAGATACCATTTAGATTTGAATCAATGTGGCTTCAATATGAGGACCTCAAGAGATGCATTTCAGATTGGATTAATCCCTTCTTAGCCTCACCATTAGTCCAAATAACTAAAAAAATCCACTTTATCAAAGGAAATCTAAAAATATGGAATAAGAAGGTCTTCGGTAATATTTTTTAGTACAAACAAAAAATTGTTGATCAGCTAAATACAATTGAAAAAAAATCTAAAATGGGAATCTAGAACCTGAAATGAGGTAAAAGGAAAAATAACTCCTATATGAATACCATAACATATTGGCTAGAGAAGATGTTTTTTGGAGGTAAAAATCATGTTCTTCCTGGCTAAAATAAGGAGAATCCAACACCAAGTACTTCCACGCATCAACTCTCATACATATAAGTAATAACAGAATCAAAGAGCTATACAGAAGTGATGGTGCATCCACTTCAGATATCGGATCAGACAAGAGGTTGTCAATCACTTTGAATAAATTCTTGGTACTTGTCAGCCACACCTGTCTCAAGTGTGCAATGCTCTCCTCCAAAATATTCCAAATCTAATTTCCCAATATTTCAACACTGGTATCCTCGAAGAATAACCTTTGAATAAATTAAAGAGGTAATGTTCTCAATGCACCCTAATAAATCTCCTAGAACTGAAAAATTTCATCCTACATTTTTCTAGCATTTTTAGGACATATTAGGTCATGATATCTCTACAGCTTTCCAAGACTTCCAATGCTACAAAAAAAATCCAAGGGATGTTAACTCCACATTTTGGCCCTTGTTTCAAAAACCCACAACAATCGATCCATGTCTGACTTTAGGCCTATCAGTTTATGTAATGTTATTTATAAGCTCATTTCTAAGGTCATTACAAATAGATTAAAATACATTCTCCCAACCATCATTGACCAATGCCAAGGTAGCTTTTTCTAGGGCAGATTTATAACTGATGAAATAATAACTATTCATGAAATCATTCATTCTATCTCCAAGAGAAAAAAATCAGGAATATTTTTTAAATTAGACATGAACAAAGCCTTTGATAGGGTATATCAGAATTTTATTTTTGATGTCCTTGCAAAAGTTAGATTTCATGAAGATTAGATAGCCTTAATAAAAGAATGTGTAAACTCGACATGGTTTTTTGTCCTTGTTAAAGGTTCTACGCTAGGATATTTTCCAAGTTCAAGAGGAATCAGACAGGGGTAACCCCTCTCTCATTTTATTTTTATTATCATGGCTAAATCTCTTGACAAATCTCTAAAAGAATATTGTTCATGTGGTCTTATTTATAGAATCAAACCCTCTTCTCAGTCCAGAGCTGTCACCCATCAATAATTTGTTGATGATACTATTCTAGCCTCACTGTCCTATGGTTCAGAAGCTAAAATTATCAAAAACATCCTCAATTACTATGAGGTAGTAGTTGGTCCGAAGGTGAACTATGATAAAAGTAAAATTTTCTTTCTCAACACACTAGTCCGAAGGCAGATAAAAATTGTTAGAATTCTTGGATGTAATATTTCCAACCTCCCTTCAATTTATCTTGGTCTTCAATTGTTCTAGGGCAACATGTCTAAGAATTTATGAAATAATATCATTGATAGAATTCTTAAGAAACTTGCAAGATGGAATAAGGTATTGTTGAGTCAAGTGGCAAAGGCAGTTCTCATACAAGCCTGTCTTGAAAGTATATCAATTTTTTATGTCCATCTACAAAGTTTCGGTAACAATATACCAAAAAATTAAATAAATTCAAAGAAACTTTGTGTGGTCTAGGAATGAAAATTAGAGCAGGGTTCCTTTAGTTGCTTGGAATAAAATTTATTGATAAAGAGAGAGTAGAGGGATTTTCAAAATATTTCATTAAATGAATCTAGCTATGTTGGCAAAACAGTTATAAAGAATTGCTTTAGACACCCAATATTCATGGAGAAATATAATAAAAGAGAAGTACCTCCATAAAAATACCTTCATGTATGAGGTCCCAGTTCACAATGGATCATACTTCTAGAATTTGATTTTCCAAACTAAAGACATTCAAAGAAAAGGTCTAATATGGAAACTTGGCAATGATAGAAGCATAAGGTTTTGGGAGAATCCATGGCTAAAGGATTTCCCTCTCATCAAAGACCAAAATTTAGCAATTTTAAATCCTTTCACAGACCACCTGTTCGATAACAAGTGTCTAATTTCATCACTCAAAATACGAATGGCCAGTAATGGAAATCTATTCCAATTAATAATATTAATCTTACTTACAAAAATTTGGTATTAGCCTTAGTGAATCTTCTCAGAGTGCACATGATCCCAAGAAACCAACCAAGAGACACCCTTGTTTGGAATCCCTGTGAAGATGAACAATTTTTAGTTAAATAAGCATATTACATCCAAGGTCCTCTTGTTGCCTGGTGCCCCCTTGCAAATTTTGTGTGACCCAAAAAGTTTATTCCTAAAATATCCTTTTTTTATGGCTCATATCCCATAATATAATTTTAACTATAGATAACCTTATGAAAAAAGGTATGTTCATTCCAAATCGTTGTTGTCTTTGCAACTCCAATTGGAAAGTCATCCACCATCTATTTTTGGAATACCCTTTTTCTAGGTATATCTTAAATGCCCTCTTTGAGATTATCAATGTTGCTTGGATCCATACATCTTCCATTCCTCTTCTATTTAAGAAATGGCTCAATCCATTTGTTAACTCCTAGCTCAAGTTCCTTTGGTCTATTTGCCTCCATAATTACCTTTGGAAAGTCTAGTTGGAATGTAATAACATAATTTTTAATAATTTTAGTAGAGACCATAAGTCATTTTTCACGTATAATTTCCTTAGTGTTCGAAAATACCCAAATGGTATCATCTAAAGAGTGTCCCGAACCTGGTATTAAAACCTATCTACATGCTTTATTTAAAATCTATCACATTTTAGGTAGGGCCCCCAAATCCCAAGTGAATAGATCAAGCATCAAATGGACCTCCCCTCCTCCTGGTTGGACAAAGCTCAATTTTGATGGCGCAACAAAAGGAAACCCAAGTAGGACGAGCAGTGGAGGTATTATCAAAATGGCAAATGAGAAATTCTCATGTTATTTGCAAAGAATGTTGGAATCTAGATGAATAATATGGTTGAGGTGAGAGCCCTCCACCAAGGACTGATGATGTTAAGTATTATAGATATTGACCAACTCATTATCGAAGGAGACTCATTGCTTGCCATTAAATGGATAAAGGGAAACCAACATCTGTCATTGAAAATTAGCAACATAATCGATGAATGTAAGAGATTATTGGGTAAATATTTGAACATCACCATTTAGCACATTTACAGATAAGGTAATAAGGTGACTGACCAACTAGCTAACAAAGGTGTTATGGAGCAATCCTTCTGTGTGTGGTGAACCAAATTTCCACTGGGGCTCATGAATGATAGCAGTGGAGGAAAAATTTGTCTTCTTTAACATGGTTAATAATATTGGTCAGTTGTTTCGGCCCACCAACCATATAAATATGCTCCATGTATCCCTTGCCTCTTGTAAGGTGTGGCATCTTGGGTCTTTTTGGCAGTTTCTAGAATAAAAAACTCCCATCCTAGTTTCATAAATGAAGAGGCAAATGTTAACCTTTATCAAATGGTGCAAGTAACTTAGATATTGTTTTTAGATCTCTTTCTTTCAATGTATGCTTAGTTGTGGTTGTCTATCTTTAGGATGTTGCATTGGGAGTGCTTTTCATTTATTTTGTTTTTGTTTAGTTGTGCTGGTTTTCAATTTGTTGGTTCCTATTTCATTTGGTGATCCCTTTTGGATTGATAGTTTAGCTTTGTAGAAGGTTTTGGATCCTTTCAAAACCCCTCCATAAATAAATAAAAATATACCTTAGTATAGATTAGTCTAATCTAGGTGTATTAAATATAAATTAAATGCTTATCTATTTAATTTATATTAAAGCCTAGATGGCTAATTTTATTATTCACCTTTATACTTAGGATAATTTATAATATAAATCCAAAATTGGATTATTTGTAACAAAAAATTCTTATAATAATCCCTAGTAGTATAGGTTAAAGGGGGATCTCATATAGCGTTAATCCATTGCTCAAAGTTAAGGCATTCCCATTGATAAATTTAATGTGTCTTGGTCAGGAGTTCCAACTTTGATAAAATGGATTGATGGGAGATGCAAGTCTCTAGGATTGTGTCAATATTTTCTTTCCAAAGGTTTCTTCCTAACAATTTTTTGTTCCAAGGAGAAAAGAGATATAATCTTGAAATAGAGTCCTTGGTTTATGGGAAGAGCAAAACTCTCCCTTATCAACTAGTATGAAGGCTTTGTACTTGAAAATACAAATCTATCCCTAGTACTAGTCTAGATAAGGGTGTATGGGTTACCCATTTAAAAATATAAAACAGACAACTTGAATAAAATAGACAACACTCTAGAAGAATTCCTTGGGATGTTATAAACTACAAAAGATGGATTCTTGGCTATTTATGCTATAATATTGGTCATGATTGATATTAATAAACCTTTATCAAAATAAATTATTCTTAAGTATGGGGGAAAGTTGTGGATATAAACAATGGATTATGAAAATATATGTTTTATATGTAGAAGATGTCATGATATGGTACATATTGAGATATCATATCCTAAGAAAACTCTAACAGAAACATATGTTGAAATAATAAGAGAAACTTACAAATGGATATGGATGATGATGGTTTTCAATTTCTAAAATATAGGTCTAGATAGATGAAAGTAAACAAAAAATGGATACTAGAGAGTAAATATATTGGAAGAGATACCAATTATTTTGAGGCTTTATCCTATAAAGAAAAATGGATCAGAGGTTTGTAGGATCAAAATATTAACATGGAACCATATACTTAGTCTAAACCCAATTTAAGGATGAAAATTCCTATTAAACCTAAGGAATGTGCCTCATCAAATCTTGAAGACTCTTCTAAAGTACTATACACCATTCATGAGAAGGATAATGGTATATAAAATGGAGTGTTGGATGTTAATACCTCTACCATTAACAAGGAAATTCTAGAAAATGAACAGGCTAATATTTCTAAGTAGAGCTAAGAGAGGATATATCCAATAAAAAAAAACTTTCAGAAGAATATTAAGGAATAGAATAGTAATAAATACCTCTAGTACTAGCAAGGAAAAAAGAGAAAAATCAATTAAAATATCAAGAAAGATATAGGGAAGCAAGAGCAACCATTGAGAAAGGAACACAATCTAAGTTGTTTGAACATCTCTTTACCAGATAGTAAAATGATATAAATAATTCATAGGAGGGAAAATATCCCCTAATAATACATTATTATCATCTCATGGAATACAAGCATTGCTAATTCCCCCTAAAAGTGAAGGGGTATCAAGGACGTATGTTTAAGTAATAAGCCTAATATTATCTGCATCCAAGAAATTAATACGATAAAGGAAGAATTTTTCAAAAATATAAAGTAGTATGGGCAAGATGTGAATTGATGTTGTGGATTCAAAAGGAGTGAAATGAATAATTCTAACATGTTAGAATCTAGTTAGAACCTCTTGTGAAATTATTCATAAAAATAGGCATGAGATGACCTCATTAATCACATGATACTTTGTAAATTATTATTTCATCCTTTTCAATGTATATGAATCTACAACTTAGTTAGGAAGATTAAAAGTATATATTTGGATTCAAGTATTTATGATAAGTAAAGACCAAGAAACCCAATTTATGATAATAAGAGATTTTAATACCATTAGCAAGCTAGATAATTTTTTTTAAGGATTAGAAAAATAATACAAAGTATGAGATATTTCTCAACCTTAATTAAAAAATAATCATCGATGGGAGGTTGAGTTTGAAGAGGAAAAATATACATGGACAAAAATAATAATAGGCTAAAACCTAATAGCAAAATAATTGGACAGATACATACTCTTATATCATTGCCTAGATGAAGAAACTTGTACTAAAATTCATACCTTGACAAGCATCAATTCAGATCACTCACAAATAAGAGTTAAAATAGTGATAAGAAAATTCAACAAAGGATCATTTTAAATATGAGAAAATGTGAGAAGACCATCCTCAATTTATTGATATGATAGTGCAAACATGGAATTATTTAGGAAATTATGTGTTGTAAACACTTCCAAAATGAATTAAATAAGCGGCATATAGATTAAAATAATGGAACAACACCTTTGAAAAAAAATGAGAAGAAAGAAGAACTTAAAGAGAAGCTTTCAAAATTCTAGAAATATAAGCACATTATTCCTAGCTTGAAGTAAAGGGAGTTTCTTAGTACATATCATAATATTTTGAGTAATGAAGAGAAATTTTGGAGATTAAAATCAAGGTAAATTTGGCTAAAGGAATGAGATGAAAACATAAATTTTTTTATAGTATGGTAATATTATAAATATCAAAATCTAGAATTAGTAGAAGGTATCTATATTGAAGACTAGAGCAAAATCAAAATACCAAAATACTACATTTATTTTTAGGTTAATTAGCCCATATCCAACATTATATGCAAAAAGAAAACAAATATTTCGTTCTCCTTCAGCAAGAGGAATGAGTGAGCTGAGGTTTAGCTGGTGCGGTGGGAGTGAGGGTTTGAATTTTCTAGGTAGGAATCTCAGCCAAGGTGGTAGAGGTAGAGCAAATATGGAAGGGGCAGGTGGGAACCTCGAGCATGGATCAAGTGAGGATCCAGAGGAAGGTGATCAGGCTACGACAAATTTGGAGGCGAGCATCACACGGTGGCCCGACCCTCCTCAGAAAGACCCCCAAAAAAAGGAAATAAGGACAATGCAGGGCCCAAGAAGTGGTTGTATTTTTTTGAGACTCTTAGAGGAAAAATAAATGAGGTTAACTCTCTTCCACCCCTAGTTCCAGTAAATAATAAAATTTCAGCCCCGACAAGTTCCATGAGCCCTTTTCTTTTAATGGAAGAATTATCCCTGGTAGGCAAGTTTTTGGGAGGTAGGCCGGACATGGAGACTATCAGGGCTTGGGCGATGGGTAAATGGTGACTGGTAGGTAGCTTGGAGTTGGTAGCTCTAACTTGAGGGTTATTCATTATCCATTTTAATAATATGGAGGATGCTAACCGCATTTTAACAGGAGGTCCTTGGTTTCTAGGCAAAAGGAGCCTTTTTCTCAGACGATGGGGTGAATATTTTGACCCTGAAAAGCAAAATATTAACATTTCCCCTATTTGGGTTCATCTCTTGAGTCTACCTACCCAGTTATTCAATGAATATTGGTTGCAGGGCATAGCCAGAACTATAGGGGACCTGATCTCCATTGACCATGCGACCTTGGCCAGGACAATGATGAGTCATGCACAAATCTGCGTAAATGCTAATTTGAATAATGAATTGCCAATGTTTGTGGAGCTAGAGTATGGAGAATACTATAGAAAACAACTGGTAGAATATGATAACAGGCTACCATTCTATGTAGAATGTAAAAATCAAGGACATCTATGCAATCAATGCCCTAACCTGGCAATGAATAGAGAAAAGCAGAAGCAGGGAATGCTAGATAGAGGAAATTTGAGGAGTTTCCCTAGCAGAGGCGATTTCAATTAGGAAAACTATGTCTACCAAAAAATAAAAGAGAGGGTGTAGGGTCCCAACAAGACAAAGGAAAACAACAGGTTTTTGGCAACCAAAATACTCAGGTAAGTTCCAATCCTCTAGTTTCAAATAAATTTTCAATTCTATCCAATATGGGAGTAGGAGGATTATCAGAAGACATGGAATCCCAACACCTTTAGGCTAACATTTTTGACTCTCTCGAATCCCCATCCAAGTCAGGATCCTCAAACCCTAATGTTGAAATTACTGTAAGCCCCACGGGTATCACAAATGCAAACCCTAATGCATGATCTCTAGAATCCACATCCAAGTCAGGATCCTTAAACCCCAATACTAGAAATACTTCAATCCTAGTGGGCATCCCAAAGCCAAACCCTAATGTTGAAGAACTTAGGAAGAAATTTGAGGCATTGGAAAATAAAAAATCTCATCTCCCTAACATCATCACTAGGAGCCAAGTGAATCCTACTGAGGGGCCGTCCCGTAGACCAAGGAAATACAAGAAAAAAAGGAGAATATTTGGATGTAGGGGTGGAGATATGTGAAAATATTTAGACTAAGGAATATGGCAGTCCAGTTTTGCAACAAATTACCTCCCCTCAGTTTAGTCCTAAACAAACCAGGAGCACTGTGAAGTCTCTTATAGATTTTGGTAGTGAAAAAAGAAGAGGGAGAATATCAAATGCTGAGCATCAAAAAAATAAAACTGATAATGACATTGCCAATGGAAAACAAAGAACCTTGTTTCAATAGGTTATTCCGGGTTTTGAAGACAAAAAATTAGGAAAACCCCCTCAAGGGAGGGGGAGAGGAAGAAATCCCAAACAATCTAAATGAAGTTCCTCTCATGGAATGTGAGAGGCCTTAATGGCCTACCCAAACACAGGGAAGTCAGTGCAATAATAAATCAAGTGAATCCAACTATTATCATGTTGCAAGAAACAAAAAATGATGAGATTCAATCAAAAAAATAGCAAAAAAAATCTGGAATCAAGGGGAGATGGTTTGCAAATCAGCTAGAGGAGCATATGGAGGCCTTATGACTTTGTGGCATCCTCGGATAGTAAAAGGCACCATTATTCAGAAATATGACAAGGTTCTTAGTGTTGTATTTAAGGAAATAAACAGTAATAGGTCGTGGATCCTTTCAAATATTTATGCCCTGACTTCAATTCAAAGGAGAGATCTACTGTGGGAGTACTTAGGTAATCTAAGTGAAATCTTCCATAATGTCCCCTGGATTCTGGCTAGGGATTTTAACACTCCTATTTACCCTTCAGACAAAATGGGTGGAAATGGACCACCTATCAGAAGCATGGATGAGTTCAATGACTTTGTGAACTCCAACATGTTGATGGATGTAAAACTTAGAGGAACAAATTATACCTGGAGAAATCGACAGATAGGGTGTCATCTCATTCAATAAAGGCTTGATAGTTTTTTCTATCAAAGGAGGCTACAACTTTGTTCGGTGATTATACCTTGCAAGCCCTTCCTAAAATTGCCTCTGATCATAATCCCATTTTTTTGGATATCCCTAACTCTATGTCCTTCAAGAAACCTTTCAGATTTCAATCTATGTGGATAAAACATTCCAGTTTCAGAGATAACTTAAGTCAGTGGTGGCAGCAGCCTATCAGGGGTAGTGCAGCTTTTAAACTTGTTGGCAAATTAAAGTTTGTTAAGGAAAAGCTTTGAACATGGAACAAAGAGGTATTTGGGAACCTATTTGAAAATAAAAAATAGGTTGTTGAAAGTTTTAAGATAATTGATCAGAGGATCCAACATGGTGATGCTGATGAAACTACTAGGCAGGAGGAACGAACAAAACTAGCAGAGTTTCATAACATTTTCCTGTGAGGAAATCTATTGGAGGCAAAAATCAAGGGCTCTTTGGTTGAAATATGGAGATTCAAATTCCAAGTTTTTTCACATCACCATGCTTAGAAACAGAAGCAATAACAAGATAATTTTTTTTTTAAAAGTAGATGGTTCTATTACTCAAGACTTAACAGAAATAAAAAAGGAGGTAGTAACTTATTTCAATTCTATCCTTGGTCAGGAATCACAGTGCAATGAGGAGGCCAAAGATATTATATTGCAATCCATTCCTAGCATAATAAATGAGGATATAAACCTTAAGCTTCTAGATCCCTTTTCTAATGAGGAAATTAAGGAAGCCTTGTTTAGCATGGAGCCAGAAAAAGCCCCGAGACCCGATGACTTTCCCTCTTGTTTCTATCAAGCTTTTTGGGACATCGTAAGTGAGGATGTAATTTTTTTTGTCAGAGAATTACAAGCAAGAAATAATATCCCAAAATATATCAACTCTACTTTTATTTATCTAATTCCTAAGAAGCAAACCCCTGAACCTATGGCTGACTTCAGGACAATCAGTCTATGCAATGTTTCTTACAAGATCCTAACTAAAGCCATTGCAAATAGAATGAGAGATATTCTACCCCGCATCATAGATCCATGCTAGGTAAGCTCTATCCAGGGCAGGTCAATCTTAGATGGAGTTATCATAATTCATGAAGCTCTACACTCTGCTCATAAGACTAACAGGTTCATTTTTGCCCTCAAGCTTGATATGAACAAACCATTTGACAGGCTAAATTGGGACTTTCTGATTGTTGTCCTCCTTAAGTTTGATTTTCACCACAAATGGGTTAATTTGATCAAATAATGTATTTCTAAAGCATGGTTCTCAATTCTAGTTAATGGAACAACTACTGGTTACTTTCAAATTCGTAGAGGAATTCGGCAGGGGGACCCTATCAACCCCATGTTATTCATCATTATGGCAGAAGCTTTAGGCAAAACCATAAAAAATGCTTGTAGTTTAAGGCTAATATCGGGAATCAAGGCAACATATCTCACTAGGGATGTTTCTCACCAACAATTCATCGATGATACCCTTATATTGACTAAGGCATCAATGGTTGAGGCCAAAATAATTAAATACATCCTACAACTCTATGAGGACGTTGCTAGTCAGAAAGTTAATTTCAGTAAAAGCAAGTTATATTTATTGAACACCCCCATTCAGAGGCAAGTAAGGATTGCAAAAATTTTAGGGTGTGATATAGCAAACCTCCCCACTTCGTATCTTGGTCTCCCTCTTTTCATTGGTTCTCCGAGAGAGTCAATGTAGGACAGGGTTATTGAAAGAATTAAAAAAAAACTTGCTAGATGGAAAGGTCATCTTCTATCTCAAGAAGGAAAGCTGGCCCTCACTAAGGCCTCTCTTCAGAGCATTCCAGTATATTTCCTCTCCATTTTCAAAGCCCCTATGAAGGTTTTCCAAAAAATTGAGAAAATCCAAAAAGAATTTTTATGGACTGGATCAGAAGAGAAAAAAAGGATACACCTTGTAGCATGGACCAAAGTGTGCAGACCCAGGGAAAATGGGGGTTTAGGTCTGAGGAGAATTGCTCATATAAATTTATCTTTACTAGCTAAGCAGGCATGGCATCTCATTTCTAGTAAATAAAATGAATGGACAGTTATCATCAAATGAAAGTATCTTTAAAATATGGAATTTCTAAGTGATTCAGTTCCAATCAGAGGTTCTGCTTTTTGGAAAGCAATTCTCAATTGTAAGGAAATCATTAAAAAATGTTTAAGATGGGTTTTAGGTAATGGTGAGAGGATAAATTGCTGGAATGATAGGTGGGCTAAGGACGAACCACTAACGCAATATCCTAACTTATCCCGAATCAGAGATATCATAGAAGAACTCATTAGCAGAAAAGTATTCGATTATATGGTTGAGGACAGAGAGGAGAATGAAGTGGAAACAAATAAGAATTTAGGGATTTCAAGCATAATCAAATGATCTTTGTAACATTATCGAGAAAATATTTTATCCCCATGAGACCCAAGGAAGATCAAGTGACCTAGGCTCCTACAAAAAATAGGCAATTCACTGTTAAATCGTCTTACAAGCTTCTGCTTGATGACGAGGATTTTGTCCTCCAAAAGAACTTAGTTTGGATAAAAAATTTAATTCCAAAAATTACAGTCTTTTCATGGCTAGTTATCTAAGGAATAATTCTAACCATTGATAATATAATGCATAAAGGTATTTGTATCACTAATCGTTGTTATCTATGCACGGCTAATTGGGAGACCATTTATCACATTTTCCTTGAGTGTCTTTTTTCCTTGACTGTCCTAAGTGGGGTTTTTCAGGTCTTCAATATTTCATGGGTTAAACCAGCCATCGTACTTGATTTTTTCATCCAGTGACCTTACCCCTTTTCAATCCAAAGACTTAGATACATGTGGAAAATTTGTCTCAATCACTATCTTTGGCAGGCATGGTTAGAAATGAACCATAGAGTCTTTAATGAGTCTATCCATGATAATCAAACTATCATTGCTAGGATCCTATCCTTTGCCAATGGGAATGTGAACCTTATCCCTTTTGATAGCTGTAAACCTCATCTACAGGAGACCACGATTGCTCAATATTTAAGCTTAACCTTGTTAGATGAGTCTGTGCCTAGGGTAGTCAACCCCAAAGCCAATGTTAAGTGGTCTCCACCTCCTACGGGTTGGTTTAAGCTTAATTTTGATGGAGCAACTAAGGAAAATCTTGGCAGAGTAGGCATTGGTGGCATTGTGTGAGATCATAATGGGAATATGATGCTTGTGTTTTCTAAATATTTGGGAACAAGGACGAACAATGAAGCTGAAGCTAGAGCTATGTGGAGAGGCCTTCAAATGACTCAAGACTTAGAAGGAAATTTGATCATAGAAGGAGACTTTATGCATGTTATAAATCTCATCAATAATTGGAAAACACCTCCTTGGAGGATTAAAACAATTATTGAAGAGGCTAGGATCATTTTCTAGGGAAGACAGGATAGAAAAGCCCAACATGTCTTTCGGGAAGCTAACAAAATTGCTGATAAGCTGGCCAATTTGGGTGTCGATGGTGACGGACTTTTCAAATGGGAACACGGTGTCCCGAGTGAAGTAGAGGAGCTTATTCAACAATAATGCCAAGAATGATAGTCAAATTTACCAACAGGGAAGGCACTGTAAGTTCAAAGGCTAGGAGCATTCCCATCTCTTTTTTGAATTGGACTCACAATAAAAATTATCTGAGTTGTCAGTATTCATGGATGCTGCTTGTAAATACCACAAAGACTCATGGGGACAGTCACATGTCATATAACATTGCTCGTAGTTGTATTAGTAATTTGAGGTTGGTTGATAATCACAGGGAAGGAAAGAAACGGTAATATAAGACTTCGAACCAAAGCCACGTTGACCACCAGATAGCCACCACCATAAATCTAGCCAGCAGGTTCACTTCTCCAAGGCTAATTTTCCAAGATAGTACGTGGTACCAAAGCATGTCATATACGGAAGAAAGCAATTACCAAAGAATTATTAAGAGTAACTGTCAATACAAAGCTTGTGGGAGTTTTTTTAGTAGTCTGCTATGTGTGTTTGCAATTTTTTTTTCTCCGTTATCTCAAGGAAGGAATCTGTGTCTATTTCTTTTTTGTAATTATGATGCATGTGTGTTTTCTCGGGGTATACCCCAAATGTTGTATGGGAAGTTTCTTTTTGATAACAGGCTATGTGCCTTACCGGATGTAATGGCTTTGGCGGTATGTAGATTTTACATATATAGGATCCTTAGTCAGGATATGTTCATCAACAGCCTTGGGCTTATTTTTGTAAAAGGTTTTGGGTCAACCTGTAAAACCCGATATTAATGATATTATCTTATCTACCAAAAAAAAAAAAGACGAGCAAAATCAAACAAGAGGTGAGGTTCTTTTACGAGAATATTCTAGGATTAGAGGAATATGAAGTTATTAATGATGAGCTACTTTAAGAAGTACCTTTAGTTATAGTAGATGAAGGTAATATAAAATGGATGGATGGACTCTCTACAACATTCTATTAGCATAACTAGGAAGTAGTGAAGGATTCTTCATTTATGATAGTGGAATAGTCTAGGCTAAAATAATACACATGTTATAAAATAAAGGCAAAATATATTACTTTGATTACAAAAAAGAAGGATGCAAAATTATTTGATTCATTCAAGCCCATCAGCCTATGTAATATGGCATAAAAGATAATCTCCAAAGTGATGGAAATTTAGTTAAAATCATAATTAGAATAAACTATTTTCAGAAGAACAAGGAGGATTTGTGAAAGGGAGATACATTCTAGATGGTATCATAGTAGCTCATGAAGTAATGCATTCAACAACTTCTATAAAATAGAGAGCAAAGATCTTCAAACATGATATGAATAATGTTTATGATATGGTTAAATGGAATTTTATTTTTGCAATATTAAAAATGTTTGAATTTGATAATAAATGGGTCAAATGAACTAAATCTTGTATCTCTACAATATAATATTCATTTATAGTCATTGGTCTAGTAACATAATCATTTAAATTCAAAAAGGGTTTTAGACAAGGAGATCCTCAGTCACCACATGTATTCATTATAATGGCAAAGGTATTGGGAAGGAAACTAAATAAGGCATACAAACATGGGCTAATAAACAAACTCAGGGATATTATTAATATTAAAAATATCACCCACATATAGTTTATAGATTATAAAATATTTTTTGGGAGGGAAAGGAAAATCAAGGCTAGAGCTTTGAATAACTTATTAAAGGAATATGAAAAACGTATGGGTAGATAGTTATAAAGACAAAATATAAATTTTACTTTATAAATGCTCTAGATAAAATTTGAGTAAGGATATGTAATTTACTTCAAATGGAGGAGACAAATTGTTCAACAATATATCTAGGGATACCCTTATTTTATGGGAGAATGAGGATAGAATTGTGTAATCCAATTATAAGTTTAGAATAAACTACTGACATGGATTGTTATTAGTAAGAGTGTAGCTAATTTAATTAGTATTACAAAGCATCCCAATATAGTATATGCCATTGTATATTATTACAAAATGAATAGAAAAAAAAATTAATATATATTATGCAGTCATTTTAGTGGTCAAGATTATATGATAAAAGAAAGTTTTATTTGGTTAATATGAGCAAGGTGTGTGATGATAAATGATAAGAGGTCTTAGTTTAAGATTTATTACAGATGTAAACTTAGCTCTAAGGGGAAACATAATTTGGATATTGTACACAGATATTCAAAGACAATGTGAAAGAATTCCTCTATGTATGTTGATCCCAATAACCAAGCTTAATATTTACTATATTCTCACCACAAAATGGCTTCTTCCTGTAGGATGGTAATAAAAAATCAGTTGATATAGTGATTAAAGTTCTAATATGGGTGGTGGAAACTAGAGAAAAAAATAATATCGATACTTGATGTGATAAAATATCACTCAATATAGATCCAATTTGGGAACCATCAATGAGATTAATTCAATATAACTATGGTGATAAAGTTTTAAACATTATTTACAATGATCAATGAGGAAGATACAAATGGAAATATGTTTTTTTACAAGTATATAAGACATTGTTGCTAGGAGGTAGTTCAGGTTAGACAATAATAGTGATTATTTCAAGGGGATTTGAGGATAAGCTAATTTGGGAGTTGAAGAGCTTAGGATAATAAATACCAAGAAGCAGATATAATGTAAAGCACCAACAAAATAGGAATACCACAAGAATATGGAGAGATATTTTGGATAGCTCAATCACTATAAAATTTTAAATGTTTATATGGCTCGTAGGTCATAAGGATATTCCATCCTTGGATAACCTAATAAAAAGGGGTTCCATAGCCCCTCACAATTTGTTCTATGTAAAAAGAAGCAGAATATGTACCATATCTTAGGACACTACTAAAAAATCTAGGAACTATGGTAACATATTTTTAATATGTTTGGTAAATACATGGTGATGAATAATAGAATTGAAGAATTATTAAATCAATGTTATAGAACTTTTAAAATTGAGGCATTACAGATAATTTAGGATACATAAAAAACACAATACTTTGTACTGTATAGTTGGAAAGAAATAAAATAATATTTTAAGGAAATAAAAGTAGTTTAGAGATAATAAAAATGAATATTTGTTGAGCCATAAAGGAGTCTAAACCAACCCTAGAAATTCAACCAATCCTTAACCTTGAAGCAAGGAGCCTTGATATATGGAGTAAAGTCATCAATTGGAATTATGATGATGGGTACAAAATAAGTAAAACAAAGGAAAAAATATAAAATAAAAACCACCAAAATCATAGTTGGTCAAATTGAACTTTGATGGAGCTTCTCAAAAAATATAGGACCAACAAAAGGAGGAGGAATAATTAGAAATAATAGATTTAATATTCTATCACATTATGCTTTTCATAGTGCATTTAAAAACATAATGAATCTAAAGATTGGGTGGCTTTAGAAGGATTAAACATATGTAGAGAAATGAAATGTAATAGAGTGTGGATAAAAGACAATTAATAAATAGTAATAAATACAATTTTGAAGAAAGCAAAGGCTCTATTAATCATACAAGATATGATTATGGAAATATAAGACCTTGTTATAGAGTTTGAAGATATTAGGTTTACATTTGTTATGGTAAGGGAACAAATGTGTAGATAGGCTAGCCAATAGAGGGGTTTAAATAGAGCGTCATGACATTAAATTCTCTTTTCCATAGTTAGAGGAAGTAGTAAGTTTATATTAGATTGACAAGAAAAATATGAGAGGAGCATATTCAAAATAATGTTCTAGAGGATTATAAAATGTTTTAGGGATCCATTTATATATCAATGCATTGTAGGAAACTTACAATCCAAATTTCATAAAGTAGAGTATGATTCATGAAGCAAGAAGAAGATTTTTATATTGAAGCGAAAGAAGATGATATCATATAGACTTCATGGTTGAATGGACTATTTGAGTTGTTGGTTGTTGGTTGTATTACGGGCTAGAGTATGAATTGGAACTTTCAAATTTTTGATATTGCTAATATTTTTATTAAAACAAGACCATTGTATTTTGTTAAAATGATACTATAATATGAATGAGATTCATTTTATAACTCATTAAAATAATAAAATATTTTTGTGTATGTAGAAACCAAAATAGCACCAATCCGATTATGTGACTGCAAACACTGATCGCATTGACACACACAGCCCCCAGGGCAGCCCCCAGAGGTTAAACAGTGGTCCTAACCACTCACATAGCAGTTTTGGAAGGTCAGTACCTTCAGGCACTCTGCTCCTTATTCGTTCCACCCAGGGATGATTACAAATTGGTACTCGCCCCACCTAGGGACGATTAGCAGTATTCGCTCCAGGGTGGGGCGAATAGCAGGTTTGATGGGCAAAAAGTCAAATCTTGAAATATGGAAGCTTAGATCCACCACTTAACTCTTCCTTCATTGCATGGGAGTGTGAGTGAGCTTTTTCAAGTGTTAGAGGCAGTTACAGGGGCAGTCATGAAGCCCCTAATCAGGGAGGAATATTCTCCCCCCTTGGAAGGTATGATTGCTAAGTGGTGCCCCTGCATGCTCATCCAAAGATACCGTCAGATCTATAAAATGGTGAGTCTTATCACCCCAAAAAGAGACAGATAAGGAGCATTTTGAGCAACAAAGTGTTGCCATTTTATATCCTCACACCTTTTGATTTGTGCATTTCACATCCTTGATATCTTTTGGAAGGGAGGTCATAGGGTGGTTATTGGAAGCGCAAATACGAAACCAAAACCTGACATTTGGCCATAACATCATACCAAATTTGCTGAAAACACCCCACAAGAGGTTTTGGACCCATCCCAAGTGGATTGGTGTCGAAATCAGGCCCTAAACGGTGGGCGTCTTGCCCCTGGGCGCCCCCCGCACTGCTGCAGTTCTAATCACCCCACCCCGGAGAGATTAGAAATCTGTAGTAGATTTTAGTTTTGTTATTTTTGCATATGATTCTATGTTGCTTAAATAGGTTGTCATTCAAATTTCACATCATTTTGAGCTGTTTTGATCATGTTTTTGTCATTTCTTGCTTTTATTAACATGCATGTAGCATCATCAAATTCTTGGTGATAGAGGCCGAATTGGGAAAATATGACCTTCTGGGTCTTTCCAAAATACCCCATTTTAGCTAACCCCCAACTTTTTAGGTGATTTGGAGCTTCCCGGATGTGACATTTGGGACAATGCTATCTGAAATTTTGTTGCAGGTCTAATCGTCCCACCCCGGAGTGAATACGAATCTGTGGTGAATTTTCTAACTGTTCCATTTGCAGTGCCTTCCCGGTGATTTTTTTATGCCCCTATCAAGTTTTTAGTTCATTTGGATCTATTTCAGTTATCGTTTTATTTATATTTTGCATGTACTAATTGAAGGCGTGGGGATTGCATGTTTCATTTTATCTACAGGTGCTACTGACTATTTCCTATTTCCTTGAATGTAGGGTATCAAAATTAGAGCATCAAGGAGTCAAGACTCATCAACACAAGCGGCGGTGATGTTTGGTCTGCCCACTTTACATGTGGGCACGCGAAAGAAGGAATAGCATCCATTGATGTGACAAGAACACATTTAATGCTCCTAGCCCCTAAAAAGGGAGGAGGTGAATTGTAACCGAGTTCTGAAGCATATTAATAAAAAGGGTTGTCTTCCATATTAGCTTTCTATTTGGTTTTGATCTGTTTATGCTTCTTTCCTTTCATGTACTTTCAATTCATAGGATTTAGTGTTATCTTTTATTTCGTTTACATCGCATCTTGGCTTTTCCTTTTTGTTTTCGTATCCTCGTGCTTTCAGTGGTGATCATGGTGGGAACTTGTCATATATTTTTAAGATTAGAAATCTGATCAAAACTTGATTGTTTTTTTCTTGCAGGTGCCAAGTTTTCAAACGCTGGACTGTTGTTCGTTCCAGTCTGTGACGAATACAGAGCTAGAATTTGTCTTACCTAGGGATGAATGGGCATTCGTCCCACCCTATGATGAATACAGTTCTATTAATCATCCCACCTAGGGATGAATATATCTCTATGCAGTTTCATGACAGAAGCTCAAAACCAGACGATTTGGGCAGAGAAGAGGTAGAGGTCCTGAACTCCTTCTGTCATTTTCTATTTCCTATTTTCTATTTTCTAGTTATTTTCTTGCTTAGGGAAAGTTTTACTACATGTTTAATTTCTTTTATGCAAAATAAAAATAACCCCACACACCACATGGCAATTTAAACACCAAGGAGCTGGTCGTAAAACCCCAGCCCTTGATCAAGACCAACGGTGGATTTCATCACCACCTTGGCTTGAATTTTTGCATCCATAACCCCGATCGCTACTGTTGCTAGATGTAAATCCTGATGAAAGCTGACCAAGTGTAGCTAGGGTTATTCCCAGTGCATGAGGATAAGTCTTCTATGGTAGGTGTCAAAAATAGGGTGATCCCCTTTCCATACCGCCTATGTTCCACGTACCAATAGCTTCCCTCACGTAAGGACAGGTATATAGAGAGGTTGGTATAATGGCTTGGAAATGGTATATTGAAGGGGCGACCATTTTTGGGAGTCATAAGAGCCATCATATTGCATTTGCTACAAAACGTTCTTTGCAAAACTGTCAAAAAAAAATCAAAACACACTAAACCAGGTTTAGGGCACACCTTTAATCTTTAAACGAGATAATCATTGTTTTGTGTGTGTGTATGGTATTTTATGTTTAGTGTAGTATAAAAATCATAAAAAAAGAAAAGAAAAAAAGAAATAAAAATCTACGCATCTTGTAGGGAAGCACCACCATGGTGTACACCCGTAGCCAAGCCTAATCATGGGCAGGAGCTGCAGAGAGTGTACAAGGGGGCACAATTCGCCTCCGCTATAGCCCCAAGGACTTGGTCATACCACCTTGGCGGCCTGGCCCACAAGATAGTCCACATCATGCCATTTCAGATTGGGACTATAGAGGCACCCCTTCGAGGGGCACTCCCATCCAACATAGACCCTTCCAGGAGGAGTCCTTACATGTGGTACTCAATATAAATGGGAAGGCTCCCTTAGAATCTCGGTATGAGTGGACACCGTGTGATGAAGTGCTAGAACAACATAGGGTCCATGAGGAGAGGCCACATGATTATGTCATCCCTCCTTTATCCCCCATCACTGTTAGGAATAATAAGCCAAATCCAGAGCACAAGGCTCTTCAAATAGGGTGATCCAACTCTGCCCTCCCCTTTCACATATATGAAAGGGAGCATAAGGAATACCATTACATTCCTCAAGATCAATACATAGCGCGAGAGCAATGCACCTTTGCACCTGCTATCTACTAGAATCACCTACTGAGGCCAGAGCCTCGTGTGAATGTCGTCAACCTCGATAGAGGGAAGCGACCTATAGAGATCTCGGATCATCATGATCAAGATAAATGCATAGGAGATGCATCTAGGCCTCCTAGACTCAATATGGCAAAACAAATCGACCTAGCAGTTGCCAGACATGCCGCCTACCAAGCGTAGATCATGCAACTTGAGCAAGACCAACAATAGCTAGAGCATCTATATCACCTTAGCAAAGAGTGCATTTGGTGCCAAATAGATGAGCTGCTCCATAACACTATGCATGAGAGGGTTCCAATGCCTCACACCCAAAGAGCAAAACTGTATGAGAGGCGCAACCCCTTGGTATGAGATAGGTCTCCATGAACTTACCAAGTGCTGCCTTCGAGACCTCCTAGACCTGAGCGGGAGGCCACTCCCAGGAAAAACGATGGGCACCCTCCGTGGGGACCCACCCATGGTCATAGGTCTCGTCCAAAAACTCCTCAAGAAGCCTATGAGGAGTATGAGCAAGAAGAAGAGTGGGCCGAAATGCCCTACCAAGGTAGAGGGGGTGCTATCCGGCCACCCCTCCATAGGCCTCAAGTTCCCCACAACCCACAACGAGAACTAACCAAAGAGGAAGAGATCAAATCTTTGATGCATATAAAGCGCTGCTAGAGCACTTGGAGTCTATGGAGACCAAGACTTCTAGGCCCCAAAAGCCCACTTTATGCCAACTCCATAGTCATCCTGTGCATCCATCAGTACTGGCACCCCACTACCCTAAACACTTTAAACTGCCTCAGTTAGCAATATTTAGAGGTGAGGAGGATGCCCAAGAGCACGTGACTAGATTCCCGAGCTAATGCTTTTGCATTCAAGACAATGATGCTTTGCTGCTAAGAACATTCATCACCATGTTCATAGGCCCTGCCTTGGATTGGTTCACTCAATTGCCAAAGCACAACATTAGTAACTTAGATCAGCTAGTGGATGCGTTCCTTGAATGCTTCACCTTCAAAACCAAGAAGAAGGCATCACTAAGTGACCTAGCTAGCCTTAGGCAGTATGAGGAAGAAACAATGGTGGCCTATGGGAACCGGTGGAGGACTTTGCTTTTGAAGCTGCCCTACCTCACCCAAATGTTCTCAAAGAGCTTTTTGAGATCGATCTCCATGCTATTGCAGCTGTAGCAATATGCCACTTTAGAGGAAGCTCTGATGCAATCCAAAATAATTGAGGAGATCAAGATTCAAGATGGCGAGATAGCCAAGCCAAAGAAGAAAGAATGGTCTAAGAACACCAAAATAGGGACCACGCAACAGAAACCCGCTGTGGTCAATCAGGTTGCTATAAATGTCCCTAAGCCTGTACAAGCAACACAGCCCCAAAAGGCTAACTATCAGGTAGTGCCTCTTAACAGTTATGACAGAGAAAATTAGAGGCAAGAACAAAATCAGTAGCATCACCCTAGGTGATAATTCACACCTTACACAGAGTCCAGATATTCCCTATTTGATCGTTTGTCAGTGGCAAACTTGATCAGCTTGCCCGAGATTCAAACCATAAACCCCAAAATGCCCCAAAGGTGCCCATAATCCCATTGGTCAAACCAAAATCTCTAAGGATTCTTGCAATTGCTTGGTCAAACCCCCCCAAAAATGTCCCAAAGGTACCCATAATCCCTTTGTTCAAACCAAAAGCTCCAAGGATTCTCACAATCGCTTGGTCAACCCCAAAAAGCCCCAAGGATTCCCATTATCGCTTGGTCAATCCAAAAATGCCCCAAAGGTGCCCATTACCACTTTGGTCAAACTAAAAAGCTCCAAGGATTCCCGTAATTGCTTGGTCAATCCCAAAATGCTCCAAAGGTGCCCATTACCCCTTTGGTCAAACCAAAAAGCTCCAAGGATTCCCGCAATCGCTTGGTCAATCCCAAAATGCCCCAAAGGTGCTCATTACCCCTTTGGTCAAACCAAAAAGCTCCAAGGATTCCCGCAATCGCTTGGTCAACCCTAAAACGCCCCAAAGGTGCCCATAATCCCTTTGGTAAAAACCTCCAAGGATTCGAAATAATCACTTGGTCCGCCCTCATGCGAAATGAACCAACCATAAAGAACAGTAAAAAACAAACAAAAAAAAATATAATCAAAAATAACAAAAAATTTGCATCTCACATCCATGCATACTCTTACAAATAAAAAATAAAAAATAAAAAAATATATATATATAGCTGCATTAGGCATCACATACATGCATTGCACATTTGTTGATCATACAAGTCAAAGACACCATAGACTGTAATTACGGACAATTCCATCATTCTCCACATTTTTCCACTCTATAAATAGTCCACCAAAAATAAATGCCCTCCACAGTTTCATCATATCATGCATCAGTTGTCTTCTAAATGTATCTAGAGTTTTAGTCATTCAACTGTCTTTTGATTTCTAGCCAAATATTGTACAAAGTCAGATAGATTTTACGAAGGTAGAGTTCTACTTGGATCACACCTTGTTACATAGCATCCCAACACAAGCTAAAACACACATAAAAATTCCCAAGTTGTGTGAACGAAAGATGAAACCTGCAAAGCAATCCAGGATACCATCTAGTGAAAAGTTTGTCTTGCTCATCCCCCTGTGTGAATGACCCCAAGAATGCTGAGAGTTGGCAAAAGTACAAGCATCTTCCCTACCCAATTCCCCAAGAATCCCAAGTTCTCAAAACGTTGCAAACATAAAAAAATTTGCAAAAGTTAAAACTCCAAAATTTGACATTACAACCAAAGTGCATACATCAAAAAGCACATACAATAGTGATTCTCATCACTCAATATTCAAATCCCTTTCTCAAAAGAAAAAACAAAAATAAACAGTGATTTTTATCACTATAGAAGAGCAAGTATCCCAATACAATTGAAAAAAAATAAGGGAGTCGAACTTGAATCCCTGGAACTCTCAGCATTTAGAAGGTCATGAGGTAAACCTCAGTATCGGTTTGGTGGATAACCTATCGGTCACTGGTGGCAAACCTCCCACATGATGATATATCTATCACATTAACTTGTGTGCGAATCAATGTTTGCATGTGGATGAGCTAGCTTATGGTATCCTAGATAGCACCGTAGATTAATCCGACTAAATACAACAAAGGAGTTAGTGGAGCTAATTAGGTGATCCTCAGTACAGGTTTGGTTGATAGCCTATCTGGCATTGGCGGTATCCTAACAAATACCACATAAATAAACTCAATTGCACACATAAGGATGTGAAATAGCTTGGTCAAATACAAGTCGAATTCATACCTTGTTCAAAAGTCTTGTAAGATAAAAGTACAGTCTTGGCTAGTTAGTTAAACCATATGAGTCTCAGAAAACCTTAACTACATTATAAACCAACTATGATATCTTTTATCCTTGCATCGCCATCATAAAATACAAAAAAAAACAATATGTATACATAAAAAAGTCATTTGCCACAGCAATCGCCTAGGAAAAAAGCCATAAGCAGTCTATGGTGCCACTGCCAACAATTACAATTTCAATTCATCCATTCCATTTGCATATCATATAAATTAGAAACTTTAGCATTCATCGCAACATATCCATACATAATGTAAATTAACATGCATCCATCAAACACCAGTCACTGTGCATAAAATCAAATCACAACACATGTATAAACAAAAGAAAGTCATATGTATATATATATCATCAAAATTTCCCATAGGCTACAATAAACCAGTCCTCTGACCTCACAAAAAGGTAAAATCTCAAAAACCCCCAAACCTAGGGTGTCGGCCACCATGATCATGCAGGATCGGCACGACGGGAACTATCCCCCGTGGTGTGGGTCCTATGGGACCCCTTAGGGCGGCTGCTGCTAGCCCCCGCATCATGCCTACTAGCATCCCCCTCATCTAATCGCCTACGACAAGACGATGCTAACTGCTCAGTATTGCTGACTCTCGTCTGGCATGAAGACCCACCTCCAGTGAGCTTAGGTAACCGCCTCTCGAGATGGATAATATCTCCCTCCAAATCCATCTGGTGTCGAAACCACTCTGCATTTTGCCACTGGTACACAACCACTATGTCATCATGCTGTGCCAATGCCTTCTCCCTCTCTGCCAGCTACGTCTGCAGGAGATCCTTCTCCCGCACAGCATCTGTGTCCCCATCCCATCGGTGGTACATAGCAAATGCATTCTCCCACTCAGCCAACTGAGTCTGTAGGAGATCCCTCTCTTGCAAAGCCTCCCCCAGCTCCTTGTCTCACCTCTGAAGCAGATCCTACAATCGTGCTATCTCAGTGTGATTCCTCCCCTCTGCACCCTCCGAGATAACATGGTGCATAGGTGTATCCCAGACTACAGGCTGCTCCGGCTCCCACTGCTCCAAAACATCCTGCATGTTCGGCTACTCTGGAACCCCAAAATCCTCCCCCACAAAATCATCCACCTCTACCATGTTCGTGTACTCCAACGGAACCCCCCAACCCTCTCCTGGTGCCTCTGCACTGTCATCACCTGCTACTACTACCTCTACACCCCCTAGAGGCCCCTCGCCTTGCCACCGTTGCAAAGTCCACCACTGGTTGTACTTCGTTGTAGCCCCAACGTCATCCATGTTCGGGACGTCAATCACTATATCCAAATCCTCACCTAGTGGCGTAATGACCATCCATAATAGAGTCCTCTCATCCTCCCAGTGTCGATAGATCAATGGCTCACCAGACAACCCCTGGCACACCCCAAACTATCATTCCACCTGGCCATATGGGAAGAATTCCTGCTCGGTCCCGTGCCACCCAGTCAGCCACCTCCCCTTGCAAACCTATTGGAGCCACTCTCTAGCCTTAGGCCAGGCTGGACAATCTCGGTATGGGTGCCAAAACACCTCCCTTGGAGCAAGCCGAGCAAAGGCATCAGCATAGTGCCCTATGGCACCTACCCATTGTCGACTCTGTCCCTGCTCATCATACCGCTGCCACAGTGCCCCGTACCTGATCTCTTTGTCTACCATCTTCACCCGAGTTGTCCATGGCAACCCCACCGACCTCTCCAAAACTATGTGCTGCCAAGCCCAGCACTACAATAGATAACTACATCAAATACCCTTCTGCCTCTGACAGTGGACCTCGTACAACTCATTGTAGAGCTATGCCAGAAGTGTCTAACCCCATCTCATAATCAGGGACTCTGTGGTCGAACACTCCACTAACCGGAAGACCACCTCCAGCAGGTTCCATGGGAACCTCGTGTCCACAAAGTTGGGTAGCAACATGTTGGAAATGAGGCCCATCAGTACTACATGCCTCACTCCCAACACGCCCCTCTCTAACCACCATCATACCAAAATCCCACCAATCTAGCAGTCGCCCTCTACCCTCTCCACTGTGCTGTCCACACCAAACTCCTCCCCATACCTGAAGCATCGCATCAGTACAGTTGTCCGCTAATCACACAACGACGTCCTTATCGGTAGCTCGTCTATCGAAATCTGTAGAATCTAATAGACATCCTCCAAGGTCACTATCATCTCCCCTGTTGGGATATGGAAGGTATTGGTCCGGGGATCCCACAAGTTGATTAGGGCCATAATATAGGCTCGATCCCTAACCATAGGCTCAAGCCAAGTCACCTGCTTGAGCCCAAGGGCATCAAGCCACTCCCAGTCAGCCAAAGTTAGCACCTCCCGCGCTTTTGAGAAAACCGTAAGCACACGGTATCGGCTCTTCACAATCTGCAAAATAAAACAAAACAAAAAAATTAAAAACATGCTAAACTATATAGCAATAACATGAATATATAGCAATGCATAAAACAATATACACTAAAAACAGACAAATAACAAACAACAAAATTCAAAACAATTCAAAAAAGTAGTTGTGAATACCTAGGGTTTTTAACTCTACATTTAAAATGATAACTAAAAGATAAACAAAATTCAAAAAATTCAAAAACAACAGTTGGTCAGTACCTAGGGTTTCTAACTCTACGTTTAAACTGATAAACACAATTCAAAAATAGTCAAAAACAATTTTTCAGTTCCTAGGGTCTTTCACTCTAGTTCAAACTGATAAATTAAAAACACAAAAACAGTCAAAAATAATTTTTCAGTTCCTAGGGTCTTTCACTCTAGTTCAAACTGATAAATTAAAAACACAAAAATAGTCAAAAATAGTCTGTCAGTACCTAGGGTTTTTAACTCTACGTTTAAACTGATTAATAAAAACAAAATCAAAACAAAATTCAAATAAAACATTTTTTAGTTAACCTAGGGTTTACCCTTAGTCTACACTGACAAATAACTACAAAAACAAAACAGTCAAACAAAAAATTGTCAGTACCTAGGGTTTTTAACTCTAAAGTCTACACTGACAAATAACTACAAAAACAAAACAAACAAACAACAACAAATTTTTTAGTTAAACTAGGGTTTACCCTTAGTATACACTGACAAAAAAAAAAAACAACTAGGGTTAAGCTAAGTTTTTAAGTTCAGTTTTGATCTTTGTTAAACTAGATTTAAAGCTAAGTTTTTAAGCTAAGTTTTAAACTAAGTTTTTAAGCTACGTTTTGATCTTTGTTAAACTAGGGTTTCTTTTCATTTACAAATGCAAAATAATAAATAGTTTCCACTAGGGTTTCAACCTAAGTTCTAATGAAGCCATACAAAACACAAATTCACACATACAAAAAAAAACAAATTCTTTTTTAGGGTTTCATTTTAAAAAAAATCGAAAAACCAAATACAAAAGAGACACATTGCGGCTTTAAACTATAAAATAAAAAATAAAAGCACTTACCGGTCTTGCTTCATCTTCGCCACTCGATCCAGTTCATGCACTCATGGCATAAAAAATTTTTGGCAGCGTTTCTCTTCGCAGAATCGACCTCCTCCTCCTCAGAGCTCCAAATCGCCAGAAAAATAGAATGCAAATGAGCCCAAACCCTAGTTTTGGCCCTTAAATAGGCTATTAGGCCTGTAATCGTTCCTCCCTGGGATGAGCGCTCTAGTTAGCACTCGTAACACCCTAGGATGATTACCAAAATGGTATTCGCCCCACCCTGGGATGATTACAAAGCAAAAAAATTCAAAAACAACAAAAACTGCACAAAATGCACCAAAAACAAGCAATAAAATTGTCCAATAAGAGTGCTTTTGCACTTGATATTCTTGGCATACAAAATAGACGTCGAGGTCAAAAATCCTCACTATCCCAATCCCTAAGAAGGCTACCATAGCCGGACCACTCCACGAGAGGACGGATTGCAGAGAATTTCATCCCAAAACGACGTCCCAAAAAGGGTCCAAACCCACACAAAAATAGCAATAACATTGTTGAACAAAGGTGCCTTTGCGCCTGACATTATTGGCATGCAAAAATGACATTGGGGAAACCAATTGTCACTATCCTACTCCCCAAGAAGGCTACCATAGCCGGACCGCTCCACGGGAGGATGGATTTTTGACAATTTCCACCCTAAGGGGCGTCACAAAAAGGGTTAAACACCCACCAAAAATAGGTCTAAATGTTGGGAAACTACACACACATTCAAAGATAAACATCTGAAGGCACCCTTACACAAGTCATCTTGGGTCAAGCGACTCGTCGCTTTTCTCATGTAGGTCATTCCCTCATCGATTCGTCGCATGAGGGGGTAGTCACACTTAGTCACCAATTAACAAATACACACCCAAGTAAGGAAATGGCACGCATTCAAAGAATCATTGACAAAGACAATCACGCTCTTGCTTGGGGCAGCAAACAAACAATAATCACAAGCTGATCAAACACTTGGCATTCGTGAATCATGAACTCAAGGTTCCCATAGACAAAAGGTTGTGCCCTTTGCCTATTCATGACTGATCAATATCCAAGATCAAGTAACACCTCACCAAAAAAGGTTAACACTTGAATTGAGTTCCTTCGCTCATCAGAAGTAAGGATTCAAGAATGCGTGCCCTTTCCATACTTGGGGCATCAAAATATGGTTAGGTTACTTAGAAAACCTAATAATTAGTGCTTTGGTTATCTATTTTTGCTCAACATTGCGCCACGCATAGCGCATCCCAAAAAGGGGCATCTGTAGACACCAAAATAACACCAATCCGATTATGTGACTGCAAACACTGATCGCATTGACACACACAGCCCCCAAGGTAGCCCCTAGGGGTTAAACAGTGGTCCTAACCACTCACACAGCAGTTTTGGAAGGTCATAGGTCAATTTGGCACCTTCAGGCACTCTGCTCCTTATTCGTTCCACCCAGGGACGATTACAAACTGGTACTCGCCCCACCCAGGGACGATTAGCAGTATTCGCTCCAGGGTGGGGCAAATAGCAGGTTTGATGGGCAAAAAGTCAAATCTTGACAAATGGTAGCTCAGATCCACAACTTAACTCTTCCTTCATTGCATGGGAGTGTGAGTGAGCATTTTCGAGCATTAGAGGCAGTTACAGGGGCAATCATGGAGCCCCTAATCAGGGAGGAATCTTCTCCCCCCTTGGAAGGCATGATTGCCAAGTGGCACCTCTGCATGCTCATCCAAAGAGACCATCAAGTCTATAAAATGGTGAGTCTTATCACCCCAAAAATAGATAGAGAAGGAGCATTTTGAGCAACGAAGTGCTACCGTTTTATATCCTCACACCTTTTGATTTGTGCCTTTCACATCCTTGATCTCTTTTGGAAGGGAGGTCATAGGGTGGTTATTGGAAGTGCAAATCCGAAACCAAAACCCAACATTTGGCCATAACATCCTACCAAATTTACCGACAACACCCCACAAGAGGTTTTGGACCCATCCCAAGTGGATTGGTGCCAAAATCGGGCCCTAAATGGTGGGCGTCCTACCCCAGGTGCCCCCCGCACTGCTGCAGTTCTAATCGCCCTATCCCAGAGTGATTAGAAATCTGTAGCAGATTTTAGTTCTATTATTTTTGCATCTGATTCTATGTTGCTTAAATAGGTTGTCATTCAAATTTCACATCATTTTGAGCTGTTTTGATCATGTTTTTGTCATTTCTCGCTTTTGCTAACATGCAGGTAGCATCATCAAATTACCGGTGATAGAGGCTGAATTGGGAAAATCTGACCTTCTGGGTCTTTCCAAAATACCCCATTTTAGCTAACCCCCAACTTTTTAGGTGATTTGGAGCTTCTCGGATGTGACATTTGGGATAGTGCTATCTGACGTTTTGTTGTAGGTCTAATAATCCCACCCTGGAGCGAATACGAATATGTGGTGAATTTTATGATTGTTCCATTGGAAGTGCCTTCTTGGTGATGTTTTTATGCCCCTATCAAGTTTTTAGTTCATTTGGATCTATTTTAGTTATCTTTTTATTTATATTTTGCATGTACTAATTGAAGGCGTGGGGATTGCATGTTTCATTTTATCTATAGGTGCTACTGACTATTTTCTATTTCCTTGAATGTAGGGTCTCAATATTAGAGGAGCAACAAGGATTCAAGACTCATCAATGCAAGCGGCGATGATGTTTGGTCCACCCACTTTACATGTGGGCATGCGAAAGAAGGAATAACATCCATTGATGTGACAAGAACACATTTAATGCTCCTAGCCCCTAAAAAGGGAGGAGGTGAATTGTAACCGAGTTCTGAAGCATATTAATAAAAAGGGTTGTCTTCCATATTGGTTTTCTATTTTGTTTCGATCCGTTTATGCTTCTTTCCTTTCATGCACTTTCAATTCATAGGATTTAGCGTTATCTTTTGTTTCGTTTACATTGCATCTTGGCTTTTCCTTTTTGTTTCCGTATCCTCATGCTTTCAGTTTAATTGGTCATTTGGGATTAAAATGAATTCCACTAGTATTATATACTTACCCATAGTTTAATTATTATGCATATATTCCTTGATAAGATTTAATAATAAACTTTCAAATTTTTGAGATTGCTAAACTATTCATTATTATTCCTATGGTTGCACTTATTCATTAGGAAGGAAACTAACACTTCATAGTTGGTAAAGTGTACAATAACGTGAAGTTCTAAAAATATTACTCTAATAAAATATAGTACATAGTATCCCTATGAGTGTGGTCTACCGACAAGGACGTCACTTGCATTATCGATGATGTGACCTGGGTTCAATCCCCATGGTGGATGTGTATAAGAAGTATTACTCATATATATATATAGTGCATAGATATTAGAGGTGGAATTTTGGTATTGTGATGGTGGTTATGGAAAAATGTCAAGAAGAAGAATGTCGAAATGTAGAATATTTGTACTTACAAATAAAATTGAAGAAGATCTAGATAATGAAAATAAAGAACTCAAACTCTTTTATAAAAAAATCTATATCAACTCAATTGAGATGAGAATTAAATTTATTTGTAAACTTTCAAAATATAAAGGAGAGAGTTATGATTTTCAAGTTTGATTGACACAAGTACAACTCTTTTTCTCAATAAAATAAATAAATATAATGATATTATTTTATAGTAATATATGCATCATATTAAATATTTTTCATGTGGATCCAATGTTGTCTTGTGTTGATGTAATTTGTTTTATACAAACATTTGTGGTTCCTATTACGATGGGTGAGGTTATTTGTTTCATGGAATTATACATTCATAGAATATCCTATGATGAGTACTAAGTAAGGTTTATTAAACTATGTATTTTATGGAATTTGCCTCTATTTTTATTGGGGGTTGCAAAAAAAAATTAGTAAAGGGGTATGTTGAGTTGTATTTTCACCCGATTGTGAAAACACACTCTCCAATAGGATTTGGGTTCCAAATCCCCTCTTGCAAAGAAATTAAACAAGTAACTTCTCCAAGGTCTCCGCTATGTTAGCATTTTGCACAAATAATATTGTTCAATTTGAATGCTTGGAATACCTTAGTGATTGCAAGTAACTGTAAACAAGGGGCACAGCTGGTTTATTTTATTTGACACTTCAATGGTTGTTCGTTTGATCCGAATGAATTCGATGATAAAACTATTTTGTTTCCAGACTTTGGTAGATTTTCAATTGTTTATTTGAATAACTGTAATTAAAATAAAATTAAATTTCCTGTGAAATAAAAAAATCCAGAAAAATAAAGAAGTGAAAATAAAATGCAAAGAGAATGGAACTAAAATACATTCGAATGCGACAATCCTATTCGACAAAACCGAAGATATGAGGTTTTCTGCATACAACCTAACCTATTGAACCTGCAAACATGTACAATCCAGATAAGCTAAGTGTTGGTTTCTGGGGTTTTAACTGTGATTTTCATATTTAGACATTTGCATGAAGCAACCAAGAAAACTTGCATTAAACTTCACCTATAAGCCTAAAAATCTAAAAGGGGGAAAAATGAACATTAAATCTAGCATGCAGAAAATAACTCCTTCTTTCTTGTCAATGAGATGCAACTCTCTATAATTCTGTATTAAAGATAATGTATCAGTTTACAAGAACAAAATGTTTCCAGTTTTAACAAAATCGGACAAAAGTGGAGGAAAATGCTCCAAAAGCAGGCCCAGAATGGCCTATCACCTTCAGCTCTACAACTCTGCCCGCAGCGGTTTCTGACCCCTATGCTTGTCTTCACTTTTGCTTTTAAACTTTCTGTTACGGTTCTCTATTTCGCCCTGTGACGCTTCGCTTCATCTCCCAGGTCGCTTCGTTTCATCTTCCCGCATCTTTGTTGTTTTGGCATTTTTGCTTGGGTTTGAAACGTTTGGTCTCCTCAGCGAACTATAACTGACGATCCTGAAATGTTATCATAGTCCCTCTACTTCTATGACACGTGTTCAACACTTCCCTGCACATTATGTATCGCGAAAACAAGACATGTCGCGATATCGCGACGTTTTTCTATCAACAACCTTGTCCGCCTTCATGCACCGCAAAAACCTGACATGTCGCGATATCGTGACATTTTTTCTCCTTGCCCTATTTTGATTGCTTTGACCGTCATTTCATGACATGTCGCGATATCATGATAATTCTGGAGCCTTATCTTCTCTCTCCTCTATGAACCACGATTTCATGACATGTCGCGATATCTTGAAGTTTTTCACTTTGTCTTCTCTCTCCTCTATGAACCGCGATTTCATGACATGTCACGATATCGCGACATTTTTGGTCAACACTTCTTCCTGGCTGCTTTAATCATGATTTCATGACAAGTCGTGAAAACATGACATGTCACGAAATCGCGACAATTTTTGTACTTGACTGTTTTACCCATCAAACATCGCGAAAACACATGTCGTGAAATCATGACAACTTTGAGTCTTCAACTTAATTCCTTGTCGTGCATCGCAAAAATGAGACATGTCGCGATATCGCAACATTTCTGGCATTTTCTTCTTTTTGACCGCTTTGACCGTGATTTCACAATACATCGAGAAATCGTTACATTTTCTCATCATGCTGCATTATGTTGCTCTTGGCTACGAAAACACGACATGTCGCAAAATCGTGACATATTTTCATTCTCGTCCGCGACGGAGCAACATGTCGCGATATCACGACAACTTTTAATTTTTGGCCGCGACGGAGCAACATGTCGCGATATCGCAACAACTTTTCATTTTTGGCCGCGACGGAGCAACATGTCGCGATATCGCGACAACTTTTCATTTTTGGCCGCGACGGAGCAACATGTCGTAATATCGCTACAACTTTTCATTTTTGAGCTACGATAGAGCAACATGTCGCGATATCGTGAAAACTTTTCATTTTTGCTTTCTTTACTCCTTTATATCTGGGCCCCTACAATCTTCTTGGAAAGTGTGCAAAAAAAAAGGGGGTCCCCAATTTTGGGGTGTGTTGTGGAGCAGCCACAACAAATGGCGACTCTGCTGGGAAATGCTCCTAAGCATTTCGGTGAGAACCTAACCTGAAAAATACCAACTTGACAGATGTTAGCACATAAAACATAAACAAATGTCGATAAATAAAAAATACATGAAACATTAGAATCATTAAGTATCGGCTCGGTGTGTGCAATGTGTTCCATTTCCTATCGTTTGAAATTGATCCACATTCTGTTGTCAATTTTTTTTTATGAATGCACATGTGAGGTTATGAATGATTTGAGCAGTCTGATAATGCTTGAGATACAACAACCTGCTTTATAAAGGCTTTAAAACTTTCCAGTATCATATACAAACATTTTAAAACTGTCAAACCCTCTTAGGATCAACTATATGTATAATGAATTGATTTATTAAATCCCAAAGTTGGTTATGAGTCACTACTATCTTGAACCCATGTGCAAGTGAAAGTGAAATCAGAACTTTGGGGAATCGGACTCCCAACCTAAGCGAGATGGGAGTTTAACCCTATCCTTACTATTCTGATATGGAATTCATTACCTCACTTTGAACAAAATAATTTAACCAGTCATGGATGAAATAATCAGGCTAGTCTATCTGTTTGAATAGTTAGTGGTCTTGTTTCAGACAAGACATGCTGTCGCGCATGGGCATACTTAACCCCATAATCCATGATTTGGCTTCATTCATTCTCTTCTCTTTTTTTATTTCTTGGACCTTTGGGATGACTACCCATCCTTGTGAGGGACATGTAGTACGATCCTTCCAATCCAATATTAATATGAAATGGGAAATATTAATTTTTATTCCTTGGACCTTTGGGATGACTACCCATCCTTGCTAGGGACATGTAGTACGATCCTTCCAATCCAAGATTTATGAAATGGGAAATATTAATTTTTATCT
The DNA here is from genome assembly GCA_028583015.1 of Wollemia nobilis. Taxonomy (NCBI): domain Eukaryota; kingdom Viridiplantae; phylum Streptophyta; class Pinopsida; order Araucariales; family Araucariaceae; genus Wollemia; species Wollemia nobilis. Next base: position 2,878,557 of record JAQPPZ010001808.1, read on the forward strand.
CTTGGACCTTGGGGATGACTACCCATCCTTACTAGGGACATGTAGTACGATCCTTCCAATCCAAGATTTATGATGGAATGAGAATTAGCAACTTTTACTTCTTGGACCTTAGGGATGACTACCCATCCTTACCAGGGACATGTAGTACGATCCTTCCAATCCAATATTTATGATTAAATGAAACATAGAAGCTTTGGGGAATCAGATTCTCAACCTAGGCGAGATGAGAATTATGTCCTATCCTTACTACTCTATGTAGGTCTTTAAGCTTTATGGAAGTGGTAAAAACCACTGTTTCAAGGATTATGTTGCATGATAGGATAGACACGGAATGCTCCTTTCACATGACCTTTCTTCCAAGTACGGTTTTGATCATTTTGCTCAAGATCTTTTTTTAATGTGCATAGAATGTGCTTGGGTTAAGATAGTTCGGGCATCAGTTCCCAACCTTAGGATTTTTTTTCTTCTTTTTTTTATGTTATAGAATAACCCTAAGAGGAATTGACATGCTTTAGTGATTCGTATCTGACATGCATATGCAACTAAGATGGCATGTATGGGTGAAGTAATATGAATGCATTGCTCTTCTGAATTACAGATGGAATATTGCCAAACACTGACTACTTCATGCATCACAGATTTCAAACGATATTATTTAAACTATTTGTGTTTCTGCGGAGCTTTCTACCACACAATTCCAATGTTTCATATTTCCCTGATCTAAAGCATAAGTTAACATCTCAAAAACAATTTCTTTTCATCATTTTTTTTTTTTTTTAATAAAAAAACCAAACATGTCAAATGAAATCAGACACTCAACTTAAATCCTAACTAAACTAGTAATCTTAAAACAAACAAAACAAAATTTGAAAATCCATACCAAAACCAAAAAATATAATATCTATCTTCTACGACTTAAGGGCTAAAATAGTGCTTTAAAACATGCCCATTAACTAGTAACGTCAGATCCTTCCCTTCTAAAGTTCTTAACTTGAAGGTATTTTTCCCTAGAATTTCTAAAATCTGATAAGGGCCTAACCAAAGACAATAAAATTTTTGATGATTCCCCTTTTCTTCATGTCTTTTATCCCACAATAAGACTAAATCTAAAATTCTGAAGGACTTAATTTTAGCTCTTCTGTCAAACCATCTTTTAACAACCTCTTGGTGTTTACTCATGTGAATCATGGCTTCCTCCCTTTTTTCATCGAGGTGCAGTAAATGACTTAGTCTGGCTTTAGTGTGGTTATTTGTTCCCAAGTATTCTTGCATGAAATGTAGGGTTTGCAGCTTCAAGTTTGCAAGAAATATTGGGTCTTGTCCATAGACCAAATGATAGGGTGTATTTCCTATTGAGTATTTTATTCTGGTCCTATCTTCCCAAAGAGCAAACTTTAACTGGCTGTGCCAATCTCGAGGGTTCTCTTCCAGTAATTTCTTAATGATATTCAACAAATTTTTGTTTGAGGATTTTGCCAAACCATTTCCTTATGGGTAATAGTTAGATGCAAATTTTAAACTCACTTTATTGTCATATGCCCAATCTGCCAATTGCGTGGAAACAAAAGCTTTACCATTATCACTAATGATAGAATCGGGCATTCCAAATCTTGTTATGATGTGATCCTCAAGGAATTTTATTACAACGTCTGTAGTGGCATGTTTTGTAGGAAATGCTTCTATCCACCTTGTACAATAATCTTTAGCTGTTAGTATGAATTTATGGGAATTAGAAGAATTTGGGTTAATAACCCCAATGAAATCTAATCCCCATTGTGCGAATGGTCTCATCTCAACTACAAGTTGTAATGGCATGGTTGCATTTCTTTCTCTATTGGTAGCTACTTGACAAATGTGGCAAGATCGTACATGAGCGTGTGCATCTTTAAAAATGTGAGGCCAATAGTATCCTGCTCGTAGGATTTGATGCGTTGTAGCATTTGTTGCACCATGGCCAGTTCCATATTTCCCATGAAATTTTTGTAGAACCTTGGCAGCTTCTTCTTTATTCAGGCATCTCAAGTAAATCCCCTCATGGTTTTTTTTGTAAAGAACACCAGATTTAATCAGATAATTAACAGATTTAAGTCTTAAAGCCCTTCTTTGAGTGGAATTCAAATTGGATGGGCACTTGCCGTTTAAAAGAAAATGTACAATGTCAACACACCAGTCATCTTTAGAAATGTAATTTGCATTTGAATATTGGCATGTCGTTTGCGGATTATTCTCAGCAATCGTCTTCACAAGTCCTTGTCCTTGAACTAGTTTCATGGGTTGGATTTCAAGATCAAATTCTTGGATAGTAGAAATCCATTTACCTCTTTTCTCACCTAGCTCGTTCTGTAAAAACATAGTTTTGATAGTAGGGTCAGGCACAATGGCAAAAACTCTACTGTGCACAATGTAATGTCAAAAAATTTTTACCATTTTAAAGAGTGCATACATCTACTTATCGAGGATAGAATACCTCAATTGAGCATCTTTTAAAGGAGCACTTAAAAATTCTATGGGATTTTCTGTGCTATCCTAAACTTTCTGGGTCAAGACACTCACAAAAGAGTGTTTCGATGCGAAAGCATAAATATAGAAAGGTTTAGCATAGTTTGGACTTATGAGGGCAAGGGCTCTGGAAATGGCATCCTTAATGTTTTGAAATGCCACCCTACTTTCCTCGTTCCATCTGACATCTACATCCTTCTTGAGCATCTTGTTCAAAGGTTTGGCTATCTCAGAAAAGCTTGAAATAAACTTCCTCACAAAATTAATTTGCCCAAAGAAAGATCTCAACTCCTTTTTACTACCCGGGAGAGGCAAGTTTTGGATAGCTTCTATCCTTTCTGGGTCAATGGATATACCTTCTTTTGAAATGATGTGACCAAGTAGTCTTCCTTATGTTACTCCAAAGATGCATTTTTTGGGATTTAAAGAAATTCCATGCTCTTTGCATCTTTGAAGAACCTTTTTCAAATCCTTGACATGGTCTTCTCTTTTCTTTGAAAATATTGGAATATCATCCACATACACAATGATACACTTGCCTATAAGCCCTTTGAATGCATAGTCCATGGCGCGTTGAAATGTTGCACCAGAATTTAACAGTCCAAACGACATTCTTCTGTAGGCAAATGTCCCCCATTTGGTTGTGAAGGTTGTTTTCATCTGATCATTGGGATGAATAAGAATTTGGTTATATCCAAAATATCCATCAAGAAAAGACATCATTTCAGATCCATTCACTGTTTTTCATCAATGGATGGCAATGGATAGTTATCCTTTTGAGAGGCCTTGTTAAGATTTTGAAAATCTATACATAGCCTAATCTCTCCGCTCTTCTTTCCTACTGGAACGAGGTTAGCAACCCAGGTTGAGTGCCTAACAGGAAAAATAATCTTTGCTTCCAATAATCTCTTGACCTCATTTTCTATTAAGGGCTCCAATAGTGGGTTAACAACTCGTTGTCTTTTTCTGAAAGGCTTGGAGATCGGCTTTAGAGGGATGGTATGTGTAATGATGTTTTGGTTGTACGTTTTCAATTCGTTATAATTCCAGGCAATGCAATGCACATAGTGTTTTAGTGCATGTGTTATATTTTCTCTTTCTTTAGCTGTACATGCCTTTGCGATGTACACTTCCCATTGATTGTTTGCACTCCCTAGATTAATTAGATTACATGCATCTTTGGGGAGTGGAACCCTTTTTTCTTTTCTGGCCTTGTATCCCATATCGAACATTTTCTCCAATGAAACTATGTCTTTAGGTATTTTGTTGGATTGACATGTAGTTTCACTTTCGTTTTCTACTTCTTCTTGCCATCTTTGCTCCTCATAAATCACCTGGTTTTCAAAAATACTTGAGTTCATGAAAAATTTGAATATGTGTCTGTCGTTTTCAAAAACTTGGAAATTCTTGACATTGTCAAGTATCGATGGACAAGGAACTAATTCAATGGAGAAATTTTTACACCTTTTTATATCAACTGGATTTAACATGCCTGTGGCGACTACAAGAGAATACGCTATGCGATTTCCTTTTTTAGAAATAAGGGCTATATTGAAAGCGTCGAATTCCTCAATGAGGTCCATTACCCTAGTTCTATAAAGGCTCAGTCTCTTATTGTGGCATGTATATTGTCCTTTAATCTATTTGACTACCAGTTTAGAATCTCCCAATACTTTCAAGCATTTAACCTTTTTGCTCAATGCCAGTTGTAAACCAAAAATCAGTGCTTCATATTCTGCCATGTTGTTCGTGCAAGGAAATTGCAATCTATAAGCAGCCAATAATGGTTTACTTCCCGGGCAAGTGAGCTCGACTCCGGATCATGCTCCCTGTTTGGATTTGGATCCATCAAACCTAAGCAACCATATGAAATTATTTCCCTCAAGAGAGCTACCATGAAATGTTTCCCTTTTAGGCTCTTTGGTAGCTTCTTCAACATCAAATGCATAAACCCCCAACTCTGGTTCAGAAAACTAAACTTCATTTGTCTTATTAAATTCTGTTATGATTTCCTTAAGCCTTGGTTCATTTTCTACTCTGATTTGATTCGTGATTCCTTTCCAGGGTAGCCACATATGTGAGCAATTGGTTGAAAAATAGCCATTCAAAGTTTTCATCCAATCCCTTGCAAGTAGCATTCCATATCTACTTGGGATATTAACAACCAAAATGTCAACCACTTGTTGGACCCTGGGTTCAAAATTTAGTTGAATTTTGACATCATATAGGGTCCCTACCACATTTACCTCAGATCGGTCTAATTGCAAAACCTTGCATTTGGATGAAACAGGCTATAGACCTAGCATTTGACATATCTCTGAAGGCATGAGATTTTTCGTGGCACCCGTGTCCACCAAAAAATTATGCAAATTCTTACCAACAATTCTCAGAGTCAATAAGAATGGTGGGACATCCCGTCTCTCCTTTTGTAAAATCAAATGAGACTCAACTTCCTTTCCCTTCCACACTTGATTAGGTGAGTTCAAAGCCTTTATCAATGCTTCTTTTTGGCCAAGCAACTTGGCCACTTCTAAGAATGAAAGGCTTGATTTAGACTTCTTTAGATCCTCCACTATGTCATAGTTTGATTTTTCAAGTTTGATTGTCTTTTGCGTGTCATTAGACGTTTCTATTCTAAGTGGAGGAGGAGGATTATTATCTGCCTTAGTATCCGGAGGAAGGATAGAGTTATTTGGTGGTGTTGATGATGTTTTAGGGGCTTTAGATTTACTTCTCAAATGATATCCATGATTCCCCTTTCTAAACTCTCGAAAAGCTTGCACCTCCTGTTCCAAAATTTCATCTTCTTCTTCCTCACTCTCACCTTCTTGACGGTATAAATTTTCCACCACCATAATGTTATCATCTTGATGTTGGGGTGGATCCTCATTTGGCACAAGTTCTAGGTCATCTACTTGGGCTTGGAGACAATGAGTGTATCTAGCGATTTCAAGACAATTCCTCTCATTATGCTCTTTTGTATTGTGCAATCTGCACCCCTTTTCCCATACAAAATCAAAAATATTCAAAAGGGAATTGGATTGAATGGATCCTATAGAAGTATCTAGTTGATTGGCAATAGGGGTAGGTACTCCTCCATTGTTTGGCTTTGTGTTCCAATGTCTCCCTCTATTGTTAAAATTTTGATTTGAGTGAGGGGCATGGGACTTGTACTTCTGTTTTTGAACCATGTCATTACTCATTTTATGAACTATCTTATTGAGCTCTTCAACATTCGAATAAATCTCTTTCGGTGGAGCTACATTATTGTTAGTTCCCGTTGGGTTTGCATAATTTGTGGGATCTTTATTTAACATTTTGTCAAATTTTGAGGAATTTGATTCATATATGGATTTACACTTTGGATCGTAGTTGGATTTGGGAAAGGAACTATAGCCTGAGAATTAACCTGGCTGGTTCCTTGCATAGTCAATTGACTATTTTGCAAAAATGCGGGAACGGGTGGAATGGATGTGATCGGTTGGATCGGAATGGGTGCATAGGCAGGTGCTGGTGGATATGGTTGTTGATATGAGAAAGCATTCATGTTTGTCATTTGTGGTGCCATGATCTGATTTACCATGGGTGCTTGACCATATTGAGCATATTGTCCCATCATAGGCATCTGGGGAAACCCATATCCCTGTGGTGTCATTTGCTGCTCGATGGTCATAGCTTCGTTGTAAGCTAAGGCGAGCATGGTGACTTGAGGATTTTACCGGAAAACATCGCTATCATCGAATCCAATGCCCCAAAATAGATTTGTAAAGCTACTACGGGGTCTATGGCAAAATGTTGAACTACTCTATTATAACATTTTTGGAATCTCTGATTAAAGGTTCTGATTGGTTCACCCTGGCCCCTTTTGCATGTAATAAATTGATTGTAGATGGTTGCGGGATCCAACGGTGACCTAAACTAATTGAAAAAGACATTCTCCATTTGCGTCCATGAAGTGATTGAACCAGTAGGCAAGCATATATACCATTCATAGGCTACTGGATCTAGGCTCATGGGAAAAAATCTGCAAGCCACATCTTCATGTTGGACTTGCAACCTTATCAAAACATCCCTATAGGCCTGGATATGCTCCTCTGCAGTCCTTGGGCCATCTGGTTTATACTTGGGCAAGAATATTTCTATGTTCTTAGGGATTTCATGGATATCCCCTACAATATTCAAAGGGATATTATTAGCTCCGTACCAAGGAGCTGCTAGAGGTTGGGCCATTTGACTCAGAATTGATGAGGACAACCCTGCAAGAGCGATGGAAATGCTACTGACGATAGGTACGCTAGTGGCAATTGATACCACCGGTGTAGGTCCTCTCGGTGTTCCTAAAACAGAAAGATCTTTTGTGACAAGGCTATCTAGTAGGTTCACAGCTTGCTTGGTTTTATTTTTTGGAGTACAAGTGAGTGTAAGATCATGGAATATGGTTTATCTAGTTGTTTGGGACCTAGTCGCGATATGGCGTGGTGGGTCCAGCTCGCTTGATGAAACTCTCGATATCTCCAAGAAAACCTGCAACACAAAAAATGTTGCGGTTTAGCCATTAATGAGATTTAAGAAATAATTTCAAAATCGAATCAAAAACACATTATTTCTGTATGAAAATCAAAATAAAGTAAACCAATTCGGCCCTCCTTCTAGCACCAATATTTTGAGTTGTATTTTCACCCGATTGTGAAAACACACTCTCTAATAGGATTTGGGTTCCAAATCCCCTCTTGCAAAGAAATTAAACAAGTAACTTCTCCAAGGTCTCCGCTATGTTAGCATTTTGCACAAATAATATTGTTCAATTTGAATGCTTGGAGTACCTTAGTGATTGCAAGTAACTGTAAACAAGGGGCACAGTGGTTTATTTTATTTGACACTTCAATGATTGTTCGTTTGATCCGAATGAATTCGATGATAAAACTATTTTGTTTCCAGACTTTGGTAGATTTTTAATTGTTTATTTGAATGACTGTAATTAAAATAAAATTAAATTTCCTGTGAAATAAAAAAATGCAAAAAAATAAAGAAGTGAAAATAAAATGCAAAGATAATGGAACTAAAATACATTCAGAATGCGGCAATCCTATTCGACAAAACCAAAGATATGATGTTTTTTGCATACAACCTAACCTATTGAACCTACAAACATGCACAATCCAGATAAGCTAAGTGCTGGTTTCTGAAGTTTTAACTGTGATTTTCAGATTTAGACATTCGCATGAAGCAACCAAGAAAACTTGCATTAAACTTCACCTATAAGCCTAAAAATCTGAAAAGGGGAAAAATGAACATTAAATCTAGCATGCAAAAAATAACTCCTTCTTTCTTGTCAATGAGATGTAGCTCTTTGTAATTCTATATTAAAGATAATGTATTAGTTTACAAGAACATAATGTTTCCAGTTTTAACAAAACCGAACAAAAGTGGAGGAAAACGCTCCAAAAGCAGGCCCAGAATGGCCTATCACCTTCAGCTCTGCAACTCTGCCTACAGCGGTTTTTGATCCCTATGCCTGTCTTCGCTTCTGCTTTTAAAATTTTTGTTATGGTTCTATGTTTTGCCCTGTGACGCTTCGCTTCATCTCCCAGGTTGCTTTGTTTCATCTTCCCGCCTCTTTGCTATTTTGGCTTTTTTGCTCAAGTTTGAAATGTTTGGTCTCCTCAGCAAACTGTAACTGACGATCCTGAAACATTATCATAGTCCCTCTACCTTTATGACACACGTTCAACACTTCCCTGCACATTCTGTATCGCAAAAACAAGACATGTCGCGATATCACGACGTTTTTCTGTCAACAACCTTGTCCGCCTTCATGCACCGCGAAAACCTGATATGTCGCGATATCGCGACATTTTTTCTCCTTGCCCTATTTTGACTGCTTTGACCGTGATTTCATGACATGTCGCGATATCACGACAATTCTGGCACCTTATCTTCTCTCTCCTCTATGAACCGCGATTTCATGACATGTCACAATATCGTGATGTTTTTCACTTTATATTTCTCTCTCCTCTATGAACTGTGATTTCATGACATGTCGCGATATCGTGACGTTTTTTGTCAACACTTCTTCTTGCTTGCTTTAATCGTGATTTCATGACAAGTCACGAAAACATGACATGTCGCAAAATCGCAACAATTTCTGTACTTGACTGTTTTACCCATAAAACATCGCAAAAACACAACATTTCATGAAATCGTGACAACTTTGAGTCTTCAACTTAATTCCTTGTCCTGCATCGTGAAAATGAGACATGTTGCGATATCACGACATTTCTAGCATCTTGTTCTGTTTGACCGCTTTGACCGCGATTTCACAATACATCACGAAATCGCGACATTTCTCATCATGCTGCATTTTGTTTCTCTTGGCCGTGAAAATACATGTCATGAAATCACAACATATTTTCATTCTTGGCCGCGACGGAGCAACATGTCGCGATATCACGACAACTTTTAATTTCTGGCCGTGACGGAGCAACATGTCGCGATATCGCGACAACTTTTCATTTCTAGCCGCGACGGAGCAACATGTCATGATATCGCGACAACTTTTCATTTTTGGCCATGATGGAGCAACATGTCGCGATATCGCGACAACTTTTCATTTTTGCTTTCTTCTTTGCTCCTTTATATCTGGGCCACTACAATCTTCTTGGAAAGTGTGCAAAAAAAAGGGGTCCCCAATTTGGGGTGTGTTGTGGAGCAGCCACAACAGGGTAGTATAGGCTTCCTTAGTTGTGATACACAAGGTGAAGTGATAGGTTAATTATGAGGTATATTTAGGAGTAGAGAGTTTCTCCTATTTTTTATTCTTTTTATTTAAGGGTTGACATGGTCCACTATGTTTTCATACCAAAGTGAAATTGGACTCCCTTAAGGATAGAATTTCATACTATAAAATTTTTAGATTGCTCCATGTGCACATCAAATAAATAATGTTTTATATATTGTTTGAAATTTCAAGGTCCGAGGTGTAGACCAATTGGTTCATCCAAACCCCATAAGGGGGGCGGAGGTTCAAGGTTCAAATCTCGGGCCTCACCGGACTGAATGCTTGTCCCTTTCCTGGTGCTTTCAGCGACGTAAAAGGTTTAAAATGATTGTGGCATGGTGGTTATAGGTGCGGACTACATGAATATCTGTGTGGCGGCTTCTAGGGCAGACAACGTAGAATACTATGGTGGCCATAAAAGTTGGACAGCCTGCTCGGATTCATGGCGGCTACCGATTCCACCATGTAAATTCAAAAAAAAAAAAAAAAAACAAAAAAAAAAATTCTCTACTAGCTGGGTAACAAATTTTCTTAGAATTGTATATAAAATTTATATGGGTAAAAAATTTTCTTAGAATTGTATATAAAATTTATATTCTTTTTTAGACTTGGGAATATATTGATAGATCAAGCTTCATCCACTATATACAATGTATATTTCATAAATCTTGGAAAAAAATCTAACTCACACAAGTGTGGCTTATATAGTATGAAATATGATTATTTTAAAAGTAATTTATGGAGATTTATGTATAGAGAGTACAATTTGTAAGTTGGGTCAAAATTTTATCTTCATGAAAATTATATATTTGTAATTGATAATTTTTATACCAATCGAGTAATGCTACCTATGATCAATATGAAAATTATGACTGCCTTATTGGAAACTCCATAATATATTTGATAGAATATACAATTTATGGATGTCTACCATTATTTTTTGTGTTAAAGATAATTTTAATTGTTTAAAAATTATTATATAATTCTGATAGATATTTTCTATGAATTTGAATAAAATAAAATTTTACTTCAATTGTGGAAGTGGTAAATGATTGAACTTAAATTCTTTGATATATTGGAATAAATATCCATCATTTATCGCCTAATATGTGATTAAGAGAAACTTCATAAGAATTTTTTTCTCAAATTTATAAAGTATTTTTTATGTAATTTATATTTAAGTTGGTTTAATAGAATGTGATGGATTAAGTGTGGATTGGCTATATATAAATTATTTCAATAGGGATAATATTTAGAATAATGGATGTGGTGTTATTGTAGGGATGCTTATTTTATAAAACTATATATAACATTTCAAGTTTAAATATAACTATTATAACACCTTTTTAAATCAAGTATTTATAAGTATGGGATTCTAAAATTAATAGTATATTTTTAAATATTTAATTATTATTTTCATAAATTATTAGAATATCTATCTAATAGGTGAATTATAATGAATTGAATATTTTTAACTCTTTTAAAAATAATTATTATGTTGCTAGATTTTTAGTATTATTCTTGTATAGTGAAAAAAAAAGAGATAAATTATGTTAATTATATTCTTACATATTTAATAAAATTGAAAAATACAAGCTAAAAATAAATTGTATACACCCTTTAATTGATATTGCATAATACTCAAACTAATTTCTTTATAAACGAAAATTTGTAAAATATTTCAGTTGGAAGCTTAAACAAGGTCAAATCTAACAATAAGATAAGAAAATTTTATCCTACTATAAGAAACACCTTTTGGCATCAAGTTCATAAAAATAAAATTGAAGATCAAAACATGATCTTGAATAGTGTTAGAATCTTATTTCTAATTAATAATTCACATCTCAAAATTAGAAGAAATTATTAAATGCTAATCCAATTAATCTAACATATAATATAACTAGATTATATCATGATAATATTCAACCATAATATAGTTAATAGTTATTAATATGTTTATTAATTAACAAGATAATTTGCACACTAAGCATGATAAGTTATTTCATTATTTAGTTGATCTAGTGAGGAACACCACTCAAACTCATTAAGGCATAGTGTTGAAGATAATGTACATTAAAACTATTTATCATTTTGAGGATGTTGTGGTACTTACCTTGATTCTTTAGGATATATTTCCTTTAATCATATATTCCTATATTTATTAAAGATATACTATCCGTAAGCACTTTATCTCCCAAAACTTGAATCAATTATTTTTCAAATATTTACTAGATATATAGCTTATTTTGATCATCACAATGAGTTTATCAAACTACAATTGATCCCTCACAAGGATCCCAACATGTCCAATAAGATTTTGTATTTTTCTATTACAAAATTTTCATTCTAAATCATAATATTATGTACTATTTTTTTTATTTTTTATTTTTAAGCGAAAAACCCCTTTCGGGGCCGCCTTGGTCTCAGAGACCACGAACAGGGGGTTCTACACAGTCAAAGTCACCCGGGAGTCGCACCTGACCCTGCCCGCACCAACATTATCAATTGGATTTTCGATACCCAATTCAACTTTTTTGGTAGGGTGAAGATTTGAACCTGGGACCTCCCTTGGAGGATTGCCCTCTCCTCTCCAACTCACCTACAACACATGGGTTAATATTATGTACTATAACTATGACAAAAAATAATAAAATTAAAATTAAAATTTTGACAAATTTACATGTACCATAGTTATTCTTTCTTTAAAATTATTGGTCATAGGTTTATGCTTTCTAACTTGTATTAATTGTATTCCTTCATAGGCATCCAAAATCAACACTTTGATATCAGTTGTAATGAAACAACTAAACATAATAATTCAATATTTTGTAATAAAATAAATAAAATGATATTTTTATATCAAATCAAATATAAAATCAATAATTACATTCAAATTAATTGTGTGCCCATTCCAATCATAAAAATAAAGTCTCTTATGTGTAAAAATATTATATAAATGTTATTCATGTAAAAGATATTTCTTTCTATTTATCTACTTTTAGAGTAATAATCCTAAATTCTAAAGCTCAAGAGCCCATCTCAATTTTATGCTAAAAGGATGGGCCAACCAAATAAATATACCAAAGTTAGCAATATTTGTTCGATCATATATAATAAGTTGAGGTTTGAAGGATGTAGATAGATATATTTTTCTACTTGGATGCATTTAGTGGAAAGAGGATGTATCATATAGGTGAAGCATACCCACATGTTTGACAGGCTTCGTTGAAGAGAATGTTTATAGAAAACTACAAACAATGGTTGAAAATGAGCCACATGGGTATTGCTTGCTATGCAAAACCTTCATGATTGTGCATAGTGTATCAAAATCAAGGAGGTGGTCACATCCACACTTGGAGTTGTATCTTTGTCTATCAAGGATAAACATCAACCTCTCAAGTACAATAGGATGTGTACATAATGACAACCATGGACCTCAATAAATACAAATTGTCTTTTAATCTAAGTCAATCACCCTTTTTTCCTTAAATTTATAAAATTTAATTATTTGACTAAATCTGGTCTAACTAACTAAGAAAATTTGTATAGTTTTTAATGTAAGTTTAAACATATAATCAACACGTGTTGTAGGTGAGTTGGAGAGGAGAGGGCAATCCTTTAAGGGAGGTCCCAGGTTCGAATCTCCACCCTACCAAAAAGTTGAATTGGGTACCCAAAATCCAATTGATAATGTTGGTGCGGACAGGACTGGATGCGACCCCCGGGTGGGTGACTTTGACGGTGTAGAACCCCCTGTAGACCAAGGCGGCCCCACAAAAGGTTTTTTGCTAAAAAAAACATATAATAAATTTTGACTATATATACTTATTTTCACTAATGGTGTCTTGCTTAGGTATAGAATCTTGTCCCATGTTTAAAGTAAGGTCTAGAATGTCAGTAATATCGTAGAGTTAAAAATCTATTTACCTTACCTTATTAGCTGCATAGTGTTTACAATTAAAATAAACTTACTACTAATAGAAAAATAAATATTTGTCAGTAGATTCTCCTACCAGGAGGTATACGTTATATATTAAGTGAAAATGTTAAACTGAAACTACACTAATATTTTTGCATTCACTTTCAACAGATACGACGATGCCCCACGGCTGTTTAATGAAATCCTTCCCTTGCATTGCATGCGACAGAATAGTAAATCGTGTGAGACATGACATGAGATCCAAAGCACAATGTGTAGCCAAGAACAACTTGCCAACGTTTAACTCATCCATGCCCCTGCAAATTGCATTGTATGCCATTTGAGACACAGAAAAATTAGGGCGTCGACAAGTCATTCTTGGCTGCATAAGGCGCTATAGCCCTTCATGCAATGTCACGGACGAACATAGAAGAAAACTCAACATTTTATTTACAGAAATCATGCACAATAATTTGTATTACTTATGTGGTTTAGGCCAGGACCTGCAGCCTCGTATATATAGCGGAATGCATTGAGAAGGACGAAGGATAGCACCATGGCAGAGCACTTTAGCCTTTCTTATATTGCCTTTAACCTTCAACATATATTCCTTGACCCAAAGTGGGCAGCAAATATTCGATTCGAAAATGATCTCGAACAAATATTTGGATTTTATAAGTGCAAATCTGCTGTTTTCCTCAGAGGCCAAGCTATAGTGGCTGTGGAAGCACTTGCATTGTTGTTCATGGGTTTTACATTCCTTTAATGTTTAAAAAAGATTGTTAGAGCGCAGTAAGTATGTCTACAGCTATAAACCTTTGGAATATTTCATTGACCCTGTTATTTTGTAACTTCTTTTTACAAACTATTGTTTCGAGATATGTTCTATAAGAAGATTTCGTTCCACTCTTTTGCCTGATTCTCCTACAAAGTTTTGTAGACTAGGTGCGGCTGTTTTAATAGAAGACAGAGGCATCCTCACGAGTACACCATCCTTTTAAGTGGAGCACCTCATCTTCTCCTTATCTTCACGTCTCTTGGTCAGCAATATCTTTGTTTGATTTGATGTCTTGTGGCAAGATTTGTGTTGCTTCCAGATTTCTATTAAACCTAACATTGAATACAGTTTGAGGACCTCTTTACTTCACTTTCACGGTTGCAAGGCATCTGTTTGACTGAAGTCACCTGCAAGTTCGAGTTGGTATTTTCCGGGACGAACAATTCATCCTTCCAGGCCGCATGGGGATATACTTGCTTGGACGATGATTTCCATTCAGAGGCTGAGAACTCCAAATCATATAAGTAATTTCTTAACTTAATAGATATGACATGGGTCGGGTAAAGGATAAGAATAAGATTTGTTTTGGATGGTTGATAATTAAGAAAGATAGAACTTTCTTGTTTTAAATGTAAAACATGGTTCTTATATGATTTGGGTCGGTCTATCCTACGACAGAGGATAAGAATGAGAATTGTTTCGAATAGTTGACAATCGAAAAAGATACGTCTTTATTAGCTCATGTGTAGTTTAAACTTACACATACACCATACCCTTATGGTTTGGACTTATATGTACACACCATAAACCCTCGTCTATTACACACCTTAGTGGCTTGGATTTATATCTACATATCACAGAAGTTAATTCTTTCATGGTTTGAGAAAAAAAAATCTCAAAACTTTGATCATTATGTCCCACACAACATAATATCCTAAAAACATAATACATCTTTTATAGTTTTTAGTTAGAATAAATTTTGAAAGAAAGTAACACTTTTTATAATTATTTAATTTATTTAATTTTATAGACTGTTAATTTTTTTGTGAAGTCATTATTAAGATTCAATTTAGGAACAATTCGTGTACTCATTTCTTTTTTAATATTATATGCACATAGGGACTACAAAGAAAGCAGTTGAAACCAAGAGGAGGATATTAATTTTGGACCTTTTAAAAATAGAAATCCCACACACCTCTAATAAATGAAGGTAATTACTTTAATTTTTATTTATTTTTTTATTTTTAGTTTGTTAAAAAATATAATTAAAATTATGTTTTCTTATAACAAGAAAATTTATTTTTTTCCAAGAAATTTAATTAGTTTGTATGTTATTTAAAGTGTGATTGATTGTTATTTTTATTAAGGTTATAGTTAATTAGGTTATATTTTATGTAATAATTTTTAAGAATGAATTTTTTTAAGATGAGTTGTGTTTAGCGAAAGAAATATTGATTAGTTTGATGAAACAAAATACATGTTGATTCTAATTATCTTTTTTCATGATAATTAGAATCAACATGTGGATTGTATTTTGTAATACAACATAGAATGAAAAGTAGCTTTATCATTTTGTTGTATCTTTATCAATAATATTTAGCAATATGGATGTTATTATTATTATCCTTTTTAACAGGTTTTAATTGTGTCCAACAAAATATACTCACAAGGGACATTAATACTAGTTTGTAAATTATGTAAATAGTTTATTTGCATTCATATATAAGAGTTATGGTTTTGTGTTGGACATTTTGAGTCCCTAAGTCAAAAGTTGTCATTTATGTCACCAAATGAAGTCATTATTAATGTCAAGGAATTTGGCAAGAAATAAATTCATCAAAGGTGTCACTAATATCTAGGAAGAAGCTTCAACAATGCAAAATTTAAATGCAAAAAGGGCTCCATAATATTTTAATATTATATAAGAGCATAAGTTAAAAAGGGTTTTCATAAATATCCAAGGAGGCCTATTGCAAAGTTCAAAGGAGTTCTAATATTTATTTTATAAAATACTTAAATTCAAAAGGAATTTAAATTTTATAAATAAATATCATCAATACAAAGTTATGCAATAAGAGAAGGCCTTAAAAGCCAAAGGTTATAATTATAATTTATGAAATTTAAATTCCTTGGAATTTAAATTATTTATAAATTACAAAGGTTAAATGCGCCGACATCATCAAAAAATTTGGAGCACCGATGTTTGAAGACAATGGTAGCTTCGTGTATAAAAGGGAGGTCAAAAGACCTTGCAAATCATCCCTCATCAAATTTAACTAATGCGACAAAGTAAATTGCATGTGCCATTTGATGTTTTGGGTGAGGAAGAAGATGATCGACATTTCGTCTTATGTGCAAGGGTTAGAGCGGAGTAAGTTTGGTACCCAAGACAAGTTGGACATGGTGGTCCATTGATAGCGTATATTTTTGCTAGGTGTTTCTGGGGAGATGAACCTACGTTCGAATCCTGAGGAGTGCTTGCACAAAGGGAAAGGTTTGAGTTTTTGCATTTGTCATATAAGATGCTAGGAGGAATATAGTGTGCAAAAAGTTGTTTAGCTCTAAACGTGCATTGAGCACACATGGTTGAGGAGCCCACAACTAGGGCATTCACAGAGGCAAAGGTCAAGGGTTTGAAAATCATTGAGAGGCAAAGGTAATTTTCTAAAATAATTTTTATTACCTAAAGTTTTGAGTAAAGCCTTTATTAGGAGTTATAAGGGGTTTTTAAAAGGTTTTTAGTTAGGCAATAAAATTAGTGGTTAGGAGAAATAAGGAGTGAATAGCAAATTGTTATGTGTTGAATCGTGATTTATAAAAGAGGATATATTCTTTTTTAGTTGGAGTAATAAGGTAATAAGAGGTTTTGAATTTTAGTGAATGTTAATTTTATTTGTAAAAGGATTTTTGCCAAAGATATTATTATGAGGGTATTGGATATTATTCTAAAGTTGGAGTGATAAGGTGTATTTTGTTTGATATCATTTTGTATTGTGCTGTGTTGAGGAAATTATTATCTTCTAACCTTTATTGATATTGGCAAAGAAGTAATTGTGAGTGTAACAGATTTGTGAGATCTACACCTTGTTAAGCAAAAAGGTATGGGCAAATTCTTCCTTAGTTGAGTTGATTGATTGGTTTTCTAAAAATAGGTTTGAATTGAAAGGGACTTGATTAGGGTTTCCTTTTCAAGAGTGTTGAGTTCATACTTCAAGGTTTTCTAGAATAAAAAGTTATTATTAAAACCTTATTTTATAAGAATTGTTGTTGAAGCTATTGGTTGTGTGAAGAACTTGAGATAGTATTGTGCAAAATAACATGAGTATCATTGTTATGTAAATATTGTTTTATAATAATTATTGTTGAAGACATTGGTTGTGCAAAGAACTTGAACTAGGGTTTGAAAAGAACATGAGTATTATTGTTATGTGAGATTTATGTTTGAGCATTATTGGAAATATTTTGAGTTGGTGTTTACATGCTTAGACTAGGGTTTGTGAGCAAGGATTGTTTCTCGAATAATTGGCTGAGTAGAGTTGATTGAACCTAGTCGAGTGGGTGTGTGAAGTGATTGTTCAAGTTACATAAAACAAACTATTCTATGTTCTAAATTGAGTTAATAAAGTGATTGAGCATTGAGTGTAGAACATATTGAGTCTCTAACAATTATCTTAATGTTTCTATGATATTGGACATGTTCTGTGTGGACTTGTTTATCATATTTGAGAAAGTTCTATGTGGACTTGTTGATCATATTTGAGCAAGTTCTATGTGTACTTGTTGAGCATATTTGAGCAAGTCCTATGTGGACTTGTTGAGCATATTTGAGCAAGTTCTGTGTGGACTTGTTGAGTAGATTTGAGCAATTTTTGTGTGGACTTGTTAAGCAGATTTGAGCATGTTTTGTGTGGACTTGTTAAGCAGATTTGAGAAAGTTCTATGTGGACTTGTTGAGCATATTTGAGCAAGTTCTATGTGGACTTTTTGAGAAAATTTGAGCAAGTTCTATGTGGACTTGTTGAGTAAATTTGAGCAAGTTTTGTGTGGACTTACTGAGCAGATTTGTGCTAGACAAAAGGACTGTGTTTAGTGCATATTTGAGACAGATATTTGGAGGTGATAGATTAGAGAGGACAATAGTCCCCAATGGCTAGATATCCATCAACCAAGGTAGTGAGGATAAGTCTTTTGAGTGGAGACAAGAGTCTTTAGTGGAGAGAGATCTATAAGCCAGTGTAGTGGAGGTAGTAGTCTTCTAGAGGATCATCAACTAGAGTAGAGGAGAAAAAGTTCTCTAGTGGATAGATATCCATGAACTTGATTTAGGGTATTGATATCTCCTTTGGATAGAGGTCCATAAATATTTTAATAGAGAAAGGATTCCTAATAGATTGATTGAGAAATTTTTAGTGAAATATTTTATGTGTACACTTGTTGAGCAGATTTGGACAAGTTCTATGTGGACTTGTTGAGAAAATTTGAGCAAATTCTATGTGGACTTGTTGAGCATATTTGAGCAAGTTCTGTGTGGACTTATTGAGAATATTTGAGCAAGTTCTATGTGGAATTTTTGAGCAGATTTGATCAAGTTCTATGTGGACTTGTTGAGCAGATTTGAGCAAGTTCTAGAGAGGACTTGTAGAGCAAACTTGGATAAGTTATGTGTGGACTTATTTAATAGATTTATGCTAGACCGAAGGACTATGTTTGGTGCAGATTTGAGAATAGAGGTTGGTGTATATTTGAGGATAGGTTTGTTTCAGATCAGAGATAGATATTGAGAAGAATTATGCTAGACTGAAGGACTGTGTTTCAGTATAGATTTGAGACAGATCTTTGGAGGTGACAGAGAAGAGAGGATAGTACTCTTTAGTGAATATAGATCCATCAGCTAGGGTAGTTAGGACATATCTTCTGAGTGGGGATAAGAGCATTCAGTGGAGAGAGATCTACAAGCCAGTGTAGTGGAGGTCGTAGTCTTCTAGAGGATCACTAGCCAGAGTAGAGGAGAAGGAGTTCTCCTATGGATAGAGATCCACAAAATTGATTTAGGGTATTGGTATCTCCATTAGACAGAGGTCCATAAATATTGTAATAGGTAAGGATTACCATGATATTGATTGAGAAAATTTTAGTGAAATATTTTCTCTATGGTGTAGTCCTCATTGGGTGAACCACGTAAAATTGGTCTCATGTGTGTGTGAGTTTTTGTGCACTGCTTTCATTTCTATTATTGATATTGCCATTGATATATTACATAATATTGATTATGATAAGAAAATTAAAAATTGGTCTTATATTTTTCACCCCCCCTCTCAGTATAAGCTTGTGTTCTTCAATTGGTATCAGAGTTGGTTCCTTCGGAAAAGGTTTACCAACTTGAAGGAAGATCTTACAAGAATAAAAATGGCAAAGAAAGGTAAAATTAGAACCATGAGACACAAGAAGAAAATAACATACATGGTCATGAAATAAAATGATGATGAATTCAATATTTTTGTTTTATGTGGAAGACTATAAATGGATTCAAGAGATGAATCAAGAAATGGAGAAACAACTATGTTGATACATTTTTGTACCAGATGTAGGAATACAAGTCACCATGTAGCTTATTGTCCATAAGAAGGTGAATAATATTTTGTTTGTGGTCAACTCGGTCATGATGTAGGTTATTGAAATGGTGTTAGTAGCAGTGAAGATGAAGATGATATTTTTAGAAATGAAATCTTAGAGGTTGATTCAAGAAAGGATAACATGGACAATCAAAACTATTATGAAGAAAAAAGTCTACTTTCAGTATTAGAAGAAAATCCTCCTATAGAAGATCAAATATAGAAAGAAGAGGAATATTTAGAAAAATAAAATGAGGAAGCCACTCTTAAGAAACTTGTTGAATTGAAAATAGAGAATTTAGAATTGGAGGCTCAAATACAAGAAGAGAAGAAATGTAAGATAAAGCTTCTACAAGATCTCTCTGACTTGAGAGATAATATTGAAAAGGCAAGAAGAGTTGAAGAAGGTATGATTGAAAAGTTAAAGGTAAAAAGGATAGAATGTGAAATACTTATGGTTACACTTGAAGAATTAAAAAGGGAGAACTCAATATTAAAATTTCAAGCTCAAGAAGATAAGAAAGCAAAAACAAAGTTTATATAGGACCTCACCAACTTCAAATTCAAGGTTGAAGAGGCAAAAAGGATTGAAGAAGGTATGGATAAAAAATTAAAGGTAAAATATCTAGAGTGTGAAAGATTAGAACATGAGATAGTTTCACTAAGGATGGAAGTAAAAGGTTCTAAGGACAAGATACAAAAGTTTGAGGAAAATTTAAAGACTCTATATAGGATTATCATTACACAAATGTCATCAGTCACCATAACAAGACTTAGTTCTAAATAAGAAAGACATGATCACAGGAACAAGGAATTAGAAAGATACAGACATCAAAAGAAAAGCAAGGATGGAGAAAGAAGATAGGAAAATACGTTCTTTCAAAGGCAAAAGAGAAGCTACTATGCAGATAATGCAAGTAAGTATTCAAGTGATAGTGGTGCTAGTTTTTTAGACAATGATAGATATGAAGTCTTATTTATGATTGAAGAAAAAGAACCAATTAAAAAAAATACTCTAGTTATTCTCAAGTGTTTTATATGTGGTAACTTTGGACATCTTGAAGATGACTGTACAAGGGATGGTTATAGTTTTAGTGATGATGAATATGAGAATGCACTTGAAGGACCAGATGAAAATCGTCTAATGGATTTAGAATAAGAAGTGATCCTATAGAAGACAAGCCAAAAGAAAATAAAGATATGGACAAAGGCAAAAAAATAAAGGAATATTTAGAAAATGATGGTTATGATCTAAAGGGAGAACTTATCTATGCCCTTGAAATAGTAAAGAATGTAAGGAAGCAACACTTTAAACTTGAAATTTAGTTTCAATAATGTGATGAAGAGAGAAGATTGCTCATAGAGGATTTAAAATAATTAAAGGCTAAGGCAAAAAGGTTCAAAGATAAGTTAGAAGCAAAGATCTTGGAATGTGAGAAGTTAGCACAAGAAGTGGCACTACTAACAGAATATTTAGAGGACTCCAAGTTCAAGATGAAAGGATTCAAGAATAGCTAAAATATTATGGATAATATAATCAAGGTACAAAGAAGGTCAACAAACAAAAAAATTATTGGATTTGAATAGGTTCAAAATAAATGAGAAGGAGATTCAACTTCAAGTTTTGGAGGAGAAGAAAATTCATATGAAGATACTTCAGAAGAAGATAGTGTGAAAGAAAGTGAGATATTAGAGGATGAGTTGGACAATAGAGATTTCAACAAAAATAGGAAAAATACACAAAGAAGATACAGATGGAACAATAATCATAATAGGAGACCAATGAGGTCAATACAAGGAAGATTCAATGGAAGATGTTTTTCATATCACAGGTTTGGGCACATGGCTTCACAATGCAGGACACTTGTAATACAAGATATTGGGAACATAGAACTTTTTCATGGGTATTGCTACTCATGTAATCAATTTGATCACAAGGCAATGAATTGTAGGGTTCATGAAATAAGAGGATATGGCTTCACTAGAAGAAATCCTAAGATATTTGCACCTCTAAGGAATAATAACATTAAGTTTTATAAGTGTAATAATTATGGTCACACAACAAAATGGTGTAGAGCAGATATTCCAAAAATAGGTATGAACAGGAATAGGAACATGAATGTGAACAAGAACAAGAATAGGAACAGGAACATGAACAAGAACATGGATATGAATAAGAATAGGAATAGGAATAGGAATTCTAACATGGACAGGAATATGGACATTGATAGATATAGTCAGAGGAATCAGAAAACTCAGAAAATAAGAGAAGAGGATAAAGGCAAAGAACAATACCTTCTGGGAGTAGAAATACTCCCACCCCAAAATTAACCACCTCAATATAAGGTGGAGGAGGGGCTAAGTTAAGAGGCTCATCCTTAACCCCGATCCCCAAAGGTGAACCTTTGCCATTTATGTCAAAGGGGGAGAGATTCGAGTAAGGGGGAGAGATTTGATAATTGAGAGAGCTTTGAGCCAAGGGGAGCAATGTCCGAGGGGGAGCAGAATAAAATAAAGGTCATGTTTTTGGTAAAAATAAGTTGGGTTGCCATCAATGACAAAGGGAGAGATTTTTGGAAATTTTGAGTCCTTAAGTCAAAAGTTATCATTGATGTCACCAAATGAAGTCATCATTAATGTTAGGGAATTCCAAAAGAAATAAATTCGTTAAATGTGTCACCAATATCCAAGAAGAAGCTTCAATAGTGTAGAAGTTAAAGGCAAAAGGGCTCCATAATATTCTAATATTATATGAGAGCGTAAGTTAAAAAGGGTTTTCATAAATACCCAAGGAGGCCTATTGCAAATTTCAAAGGAGGTCTAATATTTATTATGTAAAATATTTAAATTCAAAAGGAATTTAAATTTTATAAATACATATCGTCAATACAAAGTTGTGCAATAAGGGAAGACATTAAAAGCCAAAGGTTATAATTATAATTTATAAAATTTAAATTCCTTGGAATTTAAATCATTTATAAATTACAAAGGTTAAATGCGTCGACATCATCGAAAAATTTGGAGCACCGACATTTGAAGACAATGGCAACTTCATGTATAAAAGGGAGGCCAAAAGACCTTACAAATCATCCCTCATCAAATTTAATTAATGTGATAAAGTAAATTGCATGTGCGATTCGAAGTTTTGGGTGAGGAAGAAGAAGAATGGATTTTCGTCTTATGTGCAACGGTTATAGCGGAGTAAGGTTGGTTCCTAAGACAAGTTGGACATGGTGGTCCATTGGCAGTGCACGTTTTTACGAAGGCATTTTTGGGGAGACGAACCTACGTTCGAATCTCGAGGAGTGCATGTGCAAAGAGAAAGGTTTGAGTTTTCATGTTTGTCATATAATATGCCAAGAGGAATATAGTGCGCAAAGATGTTTTTATCTCTCAATGTATGTTGATCACACATGGTTGAGGAGCCTGCGGCTAGGGTGTTCACGGAGGGAAAGTTCAAGGGTTCGAAACCCGTTGATAGGCAAAGGTAATTTTCTAAAATAATTTTTACTGCCTAAAGTTTTAATTAAAGCCTTTATTAGGAGTTTTAAGGGGTTTTTAAAAGGTTTTTATTTAGGTAATAAAATTAGTGGTTAGGAGAAATAAGGAGTGAATAGCAAATTGTTATGTGTTGAATTATGATTTATAAAAGAGGATATATTCCTTTTAAGTTGGAGTAATAAGGTAATAAGAGATTTTGAATTTTAGTGAGTGTTGAGAAATATGGTTTATGTTATAAGAATATAATAATTATATTATATGCAATAATTGAATAATTAGAAGTTTATTTAAAATGGGGATGTCAAATACTAACCATAACAAGTCATGATTAACCTCATATCTTTACAATTTTGAGACAATAATCTCTTTCTCTCAATAGGTTGGATTGACTATAGGTAAATTTACTTGATTAGCAATGTATTCATACACATCCTAAGAAAGACAAAAAAAAAAAAAATACTAAAAATGGTCAATGCATTACTACACTTTGTGGTAATAAAGCTATTCATTGTGCCATCATTAGAATATATTGTTGTAAATATTTTTTATTCTATATAATAGTTATAGGTTAAAATGTTCATGATTAATGAATATTGCTTTAGTTATCATATTATTCATCATGAATTTGATTATTCTTAACAACATATGTATAACTCATTTTACCTTTGTTAACCAAGATAAGATTTATGATTATATATATATATAAATATATAATATATATATATATATATATATATATATATATATATATATATATATATATATATATATATATTAGCTTTATAATATTATCTAACTTTACATTAATTTTTTTTAAATGATGCTATATGCATAACATATACACCCTACATAAAGCTAATTTCTAAATGTTTACTTTTTAAGCATACCCAAGAAATATCATTTGATGTCATGTATTTATAGCAACATTAAATTTCTAAATAAAATTAAATATATACCTTTTTTTGTTTAATAAATATTATAAGTAACAATAAAGATATCTTGTCAATTATAAATATGACACATACAGCCCATTTAGAATTATGCATCCATTTATTGAACTTGTAGCCATTTTATTTACAATTACAAAATATAGCATTTTTATTCATAATCAAATAAAGGTGCATATTATTCTAAATAATATTAGAAAATTATTTAAAAATTAAAATCCTCAAATAATTTTGGATTCAAACCTAAAAGTATAAATTTTTAACGCAAATGTTTTATATAAGTAATGTTAAAATATTCATAGTCTGATCCTACTATGCGAAGGCCAATAGTTATGCATGATCTATGGGAACTTCGATGTAGCGTACAGGTAAGTGATAACTAAGCTTTCATGGTTCTCTATATAATCCTACAAGCATATTCTATATAAGCCTATAGGTATTATATATGTGATCCTCTAGGCATATTTCTATGTAAGCCTATTGGCATTCTTGATGTGTTCATCCTTAGTGATATTGTTTCATCCACCTCTATGATTAACCTTGATTAAAGAGTTTAATATATTTATTATATTATAACTTAACCTTCAATTCAAGTTATATTAGCTTGAGGTTAGAATTTAAGTAGAAATTAGGTATCACTAAAAATACCCCTCAATGGTGGATCCATTGTATCAATTTTTGATATGTGAGATCATGGGGGTACCTATGGGTACCTATCCCTTATTTCTTCCATATATTCATGTTGTTTATATCTTTCTCTATTTGTATCTATATGTTATTCTATTTCACTCTTATTCCTTTTTCTGTATATGATTATGGTGAATGTATATTTGGGAATGTTTCTAGAAGATTTTTAAAATTCTGTCATGAAATCAAAGCCAATATGAAGCAACTTCATTGAATCAAATAAAAATATTATATAGGGAAACCATGGAATATATGGATAAATTGTATGTTCTATTGGATTCCTTGGAAAAAATATTTTGGGGGGTCCTATTTCAACACTTTTTATAATTTTATCATTTGTGCATGTTTTTCTCTTTGGTTTGTTCGAAGGTAAATCCATAAAAAAATAATATTTTTTATTTAGCAACAATTATGTTACATAATAGAATAGTATTGTAGTAGCATCACAAGTATCAAATTTAAATATCTATGTAAAATTTGTTTTCTCTAGAGGATGCAAGGTCTAGGAATTGTGCAAGGGTAAGCATACATGTCTCTCTTTCAATATTATTTAGTGAAGAAATAAACTTTCATTTAAGTCCCAATCACTAGGAATGGTGCAGTGCTTGGTACCCTGACATGTATGCTATAGATCACTAATTAGAATCTTCTAAGAACCCATTATTTGATGTAACTCTTTGGTATGATATTTTCTTTGTATTTTTTCATCTAATTATAATTGTGAATTTTTCACAATAGTTTGCTATATCACTTGTAGAGGTAACCTCACATGTTCAAATTATAAGAAAATTTTATTTTTCTAAAAAAAGATAAAGGATTTTGAAATGAACTGCTCATGGGATATGGAAATATAACATATGCATTTTCATTGAACCTATTGCTAACATGTCTTTTTAAATTTTTTTACCAACTCAAACCATGGCATATTTGTTAGTGTGCTTTGTTGTGATGGTTAGATCCCATGTTCTAACCCCAAGAACACCATTTTTGGATTACATAAATTAATAGTTATTTAAAAAATATATTTATGAATGGGTAATGTGAGACTCTAGCTATAAATAATTTTATGGTGCAATGGTTGGTAATTTTCATGGTGTAGCCAAGATCACTAGTTTGAATCATTTTATACTAACTTCTCTTCACATTATTTAGGAAGGAATTTGATGTAATGCGTGCCATTTTTTATAAAAGGTATTGATAGGGCTTTTGGATATATGAGTATAATATAATTTTCTCAACAAGATGCCTAAGTTTAATCCATGTCGGATATGAAGTAGAAATCCATTATTAGTAAGTGTTAATTTTCTATTTGTCGCTCCAATATAGTTGGTGGTCCAATCATAGTAACAATTTCAACCTAGGTGGCATCTATAATGTATAAAATGGTAGTTTATGATTGGTCCTTTTTTCTCCTAAGTTTTGGAGGCTCGATATTTTTATTTTTTATGCTACTAATATGCCCAAAATTTTGCTTTCACATACATAAGAGTTTGAGTCATATTTTTTAGGTCACATGGTTTTTTGAGCTCTATGCATTGATCACACTAGTTCAAGGGCTAGTTACAATGTTTTAGATATATTTTATATACAAAATGAGTATTTTTAATATACTTAGTGCAAGGTACACCTTGTTCTTATAGGTTCATTTCTAACCATGGGGACTAACTATTTAAAAATTTACTTGTTACTTGATGATTCAACTATTTTGTTTTTTAATTTGAAGGATAGATTATCATCACCATGTTCTTATGGGAAGCTCAACATCATGAATCCAAAATATGAAATAAAAATTTCATATTTGTGGAAGAATTGATTCAGCTCATGTACCTTTGGTATTGGAAGATAATTGGATTCATTTGGTCTATTTGATGATTCATTATAGGTGATATTTAGCATTTATAATGTCTCCTATCCTTCTTTCCTAGATTTAAATTATGATGGGGTTTTAAACATTTATGATATGATATTATTAGGCCAAGGCCCTCAATAATGTAACAATGTCACCTATGAGGATATGTTATGTAAGCCTTTGGACATCCTCTATGTAATCCTATGATATTTTTCTGGATAATTCTATGATCATTCTATATGTAAGCCTATAGTAACCCTTCTATATAAGCCTATGATAATTCTTCTATGTAAGCCTATGGGAAATTTTTATGTATTCACCCTTAGTGATATCGATTAAACCACCTTTATGGTTAACCTTGATTAAGGTGTTTAATAGATTTACTATAATATAATTTAACCTTCAAATCAAGTTATGTTGAATTGTGATTACAATTTGATTGGAGATTAGGTATTACCATAAATATCTCCCAATGATTGATCTACTATATCACTTTGTGATATATGATATTTTGAGGGTGCCTGTGGGAATCCATCCCTTATTTTTTCTATATATTTATGTTACTTGTCTCTTTATTTATTTTCATATATATTCTCTTCTATTTAGGAGTTCTTTCTTTTGTTAGCATATGATTTTTTTGAGTGCATGTGTTGGAATATTTATAGAAAGTATTGTGAATTCCATCAAGCAAAATAATTTTAGAATTTGTGATAAATTTAATATCTAGGTTATAATATTTTCTCTAAAAATACTATGAAAAGACAAGTTTGTATCTAGACAAGAAATTAAATAAAGTATACAAATTTTTAAATCTTACATCTTAAATACGATTCATAATTCATTATAAGATACTCTTCACTAAGAAATATTTTAAATAATTATCCCTATGGTTAAAAAGGAACCTATAGGAACAAGGTCCACATCTTGAGTTGGATTAATGATAAGACTTTCGAACTTTGAATAGGATATTGAAGGTTCAAATTCAATGGCGGTGGATTTGTATACCATACTTTGGTAACTAAAATTTGGTTGGATAAATATATATTGGGTAAATAAAATCCTCTATGAGTTTCATTTTATATAACCTATGGTCTCATAATATTCCTGAAGTATTAATCACATTAGAGTCTTTGCTCAATTTAGATGACCAGTTCAAATAAAATAAATAGATTACTATTGATAAGAAGGACTATAAATAAGTGGAATTGGCCCTAAGGTGAGATTTGAAGCCAGGAAAGGTAGCTACCCAAGGAGAAAATAATTTTCTAATCAACCTATGTCAAAAGAATGATGGAGTGATAGCCTAGAGCTATGAAGTCTTGAAAAGGTACAATAAAGATATCATCTAGAATATAGTAGAATTAGCTCCTAAAGCTAAACATGTAAGGAAAAAATAGAGACTTTTCAATTAAAATATCAAGCTTCTTATGAAAATAATTTATCTAAATTGATTGAATTAAGGATTATATATCCCTTAAAGCACACCACATGCGTCTCCAATTTGGTACATATGAGAAATAATAATGGGGATATTAGAATCTATGTTGATTTTAGGGACTTGAATAAGGGTTAGCTAAAAGACCATTACTCTTTACCCTCAATGGATAAGATCCTTTGCATTGTTGTTGGTTTTGAAATATTCTTTCTATTAGAAGGGTTCTCTAGTTACAACCAAGTGTGGGTAAAGGAAAAATAACAACACAAGATGGCATTCACCATCAAATGGTGTACTTTCACATATTAATGGATGCCTTTCAAATTGTCAAATGTTGATGTAAAATTTTAGAGGGCCATGGGCATTGCCTTAAAGGATCTAATTAACAAAACCATATTGATCTATCTGCATTACCTAACTACATTATTCAAGAAGGAAGACCACTTTAGATACTTAGAGAAGTATTTTAAAAAATTTGAATAGTTTGGTGTGAGCCTAAATTGTAAAAAGTGTATTGTTTATATGCCTTAGGGAAAGCTACTCAATCATATTGTATTCAAATAAGGAGTTGTCATCAACCCTAAAAAAGTTGAATTCATTTCCAATATCCCATTCCCTAGCATTATAAATATCTCTAATATTTCTTTGGGTAGAAAAAATTTGTTAGGAGGTGATATAAATTCACTACAAGAGATCGACAATGGACTCCAAGGGTAAAATTGCAATACAATATATCATACAAAATACACCAGTAAAAGAATTCTACAAATGGTTCTTTTAATTATCTGAATTCACACCCCCCTTACAATAAATTCTCCCACTTCTTATACTCCCCAAAAAGAAAAACCCTAGCCTACCCTACCCCCTTACTATTATTAGTCACTTTCTATTTTTAGAAATTCACTTGCTATTTTTAGCAGCCCTAAAAATAGAGCTCGAATGGCATCCAAAGTAGAATCATACACCCATTATTCAATAATACAAACTACCCCAAGATAGCAACCCCACTCTAGTTCTACACTAATAGTTATGATAACTTTTCAGTTGCAAAAACTAACAATTATAGTAAAAGCTAATTTTGGGCCTCCTAGAGGTATTCTATTACACGCAAATGCAAAGGAAAATTTTTATTAAGTTCTCCATGCAATTTTGTATGTTCTAAAAAATAAGGGGGCAAAATGGACACTCGGAGCAAAAGGTATGGCCTTGGAAAGGTGCAGTAGGAGGTTCATATCTAACTTTGTAGGCATTGTCAGGCCAAAGACCCTCCTGCTAAAGAAGGACAAATCATTCAAATAGACTAAGGAAGGTAAGGGGTATTTTGTAGAGATAAAGCATATCATAATAGAAGCTTTGGTGTTAACAAACCCAAACTTTAATAAAGTTTTCATCCTCTATGTATACAAGGGTGAGTACAATATTATAGTCTACTTAACCAAAAGGATGGTGAGCAAAAAGAGAACCCAATCTCCTTTTATATTCAAACCCTAAATGGCTATGAAGAAAGATATAACTTTGTTAAAAAAAACTGTATGTCCTTATTAGAGGCTTGAATAAATTCAAACACCTTGTCTCTAACAATAATATCATTACTCATGTCATCCACTCCAGTATAAATAAGTATATAATGGAAAGATATATAAGTGAGAAAAGAATAATATGGATCACCAAGGTCCTAAAATATTATATAGAGATCCAACCTACCAAATTAATAAATATAAGAGCTTTATACCAAAGACTAGTTGAAGATATTACTAAGGAAACTAACAAATTGGTCCTTAATAAATTCAAAAAGAGTTGTTGGATTGGTAGATCAAAATATTAGATACATACAAACTAGGAAGTAACCATCTAGCCTAGATAGAACTCAAAGGAGGGAATTAAAACTGTTGAATTTCTATTATGTTTTAATTTTAGATTTTCTATTCCATAGAAACTTTGTTGATGTCCTCTTGCAATATGATATAATGGACCAAACACAACCCTTTCTTCAAGATTTATATTAGGGATTCTTGGGTTTTCATTTATCAAATTAAAGCACTACTATGAATATCATGAGAGTTGGATATTATTGGCCCATAATGTTTTCAAATGATTTATAGTGTGTGAGAGGATGTGACAAGTGTAAATTTTTCATTGGAATGCACCCATGCTCCTAAAAATCATAAAAAAAAAATGAGCCTTTTTCTAAATGGGGATTGGATTTCATTGGCATGATCAACCCCCCATAAAGTGAATATCACAAGTGGATTCTCACTAAAACTATTTCACCATATGGATAAAATTAGTCTTAATGAAGGAAGCCATTGAGAGGATGATAATTGATTTTCCAGAAGGGATCATACCCAAATTTGGTATCCCAAATACTATTATCACTAACAATTCTAAGGTATTCATCATAGACTAGATCTCTCAATTCACCATCCAATATGGAATATATCTAAAGGCTTCCTCTAAGTAATATACTTAATGGAATGGATTAGTCAAATCCATCAAATAAGAACCTGATTAGGATTCTATAGAGGGTAGGTTCAAAAAATAAAAGGTAGTGCCACCTTTATCTCAAACAATTCCTATGTGTTAGTAGAATTACTCTAGAGAAGGTTCTTTTTTGTTTTTCTTAAACCCTAGTCTATGGAAAAGAAGTAAGGTTTCCCATATCCATGGGTTTTCTAGTATTTTAGCTACTTCATTAGCTAGAGTTGTAGGAGAATGATGCCATGCCTATAAGAATGGTAAAATTGCTCAATCTTGAATAAATAAGGGAAGTAAGCAAAGGATAGTTGTTACGGCACCAATAAGTAATGAAGAAATGGTTTGATAAAAATATGACTCCTCAAAATATCAAAGAGTATTACCAAGTGCTCAAATCATATGAGAACAAAAGTAAGCCTCAATGGTTATGAAGAAAGATATAACTTTGTTAAAAAAAAGTGTATGCCCTTATCAGATGCTTGAATAAATTCAAACACCTTGTCTATAACAATAATATCATTACTCATGTCATCCAATCCAGTATAAAGGAGTATATAATGAGAATGTATATAAGTAATAAGAGAATAATATGGATCACCAAGGTCCTAAAATATTATATAGAGATCCAACCTACCAAATTAATCAGGATAAGAGCTTTATACCAAAGGCTAGTTGAAGATATTACTGAGAAAACTAACACAAACTGATCCTTAATAAATTCAAATGAAGAGTTGTTGGTTTGGTAGATCAAAATATTAGATACATGCAAATTAGGAAGTAACCATATAGCCTAGATAGAACTCAAAGGAGGGCATTCAAATCATTGAGTTTCTATTATGTTTTAATTTTAGATTTTCTATTCCATAGAGACTTTGTTGATGTCAACTTGCAATATGTTATAATGGACCAAACACAACCCTTGCTTCAAGAGTTATATTAGGGATTCTTGGGTTTTTATTTATCAACTTAAATCACTACTACAAAAATCATGAGAGTTGGATATTATTGGCCCATAATGTTTTCAAATTATTTCTAGTGGATGAGAGGATGTGACAAGTGTAAATTTTTCATTGGAAGAAAGTGGAAAGCACCCAAGCCCCTAAAACTCGTAACAAAAAATGAGCCTTTTTCTAAATGTGGATTGGATTTCATTGGCATGATCAACCCCCATAAAGTGAATATTACAAGTGTATTCTCACTACAACTATTTCACCAGATGGATAAAATTATTCTCAATGAAGGAAGCCATCAAGAGGATGATAATTGATTTTCTAGAAGGGATCATACCAAAATTTGGTATCCCAAATACCATTATCACTAACAATGCTAAGGTATTCATCATAGACTAGATCACTCAATTCACCCTCCGATATGGAATATATCTAAAGGCTTCCTCTAACTACTATTCTTAAGGGAATGGATTAGTCAAATCCATCAGATAAGAACCTGATTAGGATTCAAAAGAGGGTAGGTTCAAAAAATAAAATGTAGTGGTACCTATATCTCAAACAATTCATGTGTTAGTAGAATTACTCTAGAGAAGATTCTTTTTTTTTTTTCTTACACCCTAGTAGAATTACCTTGAGCAATTTACCCATTCTTATAGTCATGGCATCGTTCTCCTACAACTCTAACTAATTAAGTAGCTAAAATACTAGAAACCCTATGGAGATGAGAAACCATCTAATTAGATAATTAGTTGTCAAAGCTACCTGATGAGGCAATAACATAGAGGAAACCCCTAAGATGGTGATAATCATTAGCTTATCACAAGATAACATACAAGACATCCGTTTTATGGAGCTCTCTCTTACACAAGTGTTTTCGAATTAGCTAGATTTTATCCCTAATTATAGTATTCCCTTATGCTAATATCCCATATCAATTAACAATACCATGTGGAGGGCTTGTGCACTATCAAAAAGTATTCATAAGAAATATCTAAAGCCAATTAATGATAATTATTTTATTGGTCAATCAAAATATCTTGTAGACCATCTAATCAACAAGGAAGGTGATGGTCCTTTTGTGTGAACCTTGCATGAAAAAATAAATAAATTTGTATGATGTGAATTCAATGAGGTAAAGTCCTTCTACAAACATTGTACGAGAATATAATAACTTTGAATGATGTAAATCCAATGCCTTAGAAGGGGTGATATTATCTTCTCACCATCTTGTTAAAATGGGGGAGTGAACATGTAGGAACTAATTTATTGCTTAAGGGATGATAGTTGGTCTAAAAAATATAAATTGTGTGTCTAGAAAATATAGCAATATCCTTGTACTAACTCTATTAAAAATATGAATAAAATAAAATAATATGAATTGAATACTAGAAAATGTGGCCAATACTTTCCACTAGCTTTGTGCAAGAAGATGAAATTGATTCACATAATGTGAATTCAATGTAGGTAGGTGCACCAATATTCAATAAGACCATCTATATAAAGGTGTCTTACCTTAAATTTTCCCTTTGATTCCCAAGCACTAGAGTGACAAAGATTCCAAAGAGCACAAACATATAAGTCATAGAGAAAAATAATGATGGAGCAAGTTGTAGTCACAAGTTTTATTTCTTTCTCTTCATTTCCTCAAATCCTTCCATTTTGTAGTCTCACGTTTGACTTTGTGTCCAATGGATAAGGTTATTATTTTTTTAATTCTATATCTCTAGTGACTAGAAGATCCACTATGAGTCATCAAAACTATATTGAATATTAACTACACTTGGGAGGAATTTTTACCTTGACCAAATTTACAAATCAACCTTAGTAGAGATAAATCAATGAAGGCTATGTGCTTTATCAATAATTTGATGATCTATAATGAACTCTATTTTTATGTGGAGGAGATCCCAAAATATTTTTATTTCATTCCCATTGTATGATATTTTAATCAATGATGGGCATTAAATTAAGAAGTTAGAAGTCCACACAAGTTTTCCAAAAGTCATGTTTATCATCACTCTTCTAGATCTATGATGGATACTACTTTTTAGAGGAAAAAAAGTATGTAGAGATGACAAAGTGGTATGCATTGTAGATTTTGGCTTATCTACAT
The DNA here is from genome assembly GCA_028583015.1 of Wollemia nobilis. Classification (NCBI taxonomy): domain Eukaryota; kingdom Viridiplantae; phylum Streptophyta; class Pinopsida; order Araucariales; family Araucariaceae; genus Wollemia; species Wollemia nobilis. Next base: position 2,912,100 of record JAQPPZ010001808.1, read on the forward strand.
GATCCAAAAATATCTAGAGACAATGAATTTTTTACAGTTGAAAACGATAAGAAGAAAAGAAAAATATTGCAAGATAACAACAAATTGTATTAATTTTGAACAAAAAATTACACAAATGATAATCTCTATGAAGAGATGTCTATAAAACAAAAATAATATATGAGAAATTTACATAGAAGAAATTATTTGAGAAGACATATCTTCAAAACAAATATAATCTATCAATAAAATATTATTTCTTACTACAATTGTGTAAGACTTCCATGCAATCGCCACATTATATTTACCTTATTAAATTAATTACATGATCGTTATTATAGTTCAAATTTTGATATAATGGATATGCCCATTATGAAAATTTAATTTTTGAAATTTAGATATGATGATTCTTCATAATCTACATTCTATTGTGTACATGTAGCAGTTATGACCATTATGATGGTTAAACTTTTTAGATAACAATTATGATAATTATTTGTAATCTATATTTTATGGTTTATATGTAACGATTATTTTGAGATAATAGTTATAACCATTATGATGGTTCAAGTTTAAATACAATGGTTATGATAATTATCCGTAACCCACACTTTGTTCTACACATGTAATGGTTATAACCATTATGATAATTAAACTTTTGAGATAATGGTTATGACCATTATGATGGTTCCTTGTAATCCATACTTTATGGTCTACACTTTTTCTACATTCCATACTCTATGGTCCATACATGGTGTATCTATTAGATTCTACACTCTATGATACACATCCATTCCAAAATTCTTAGTTTGTGGTCCATACGTGGTTTTTCTATCGAAGTCCACACTCTATTATATACACTATCAAAATTCAATTCTAAGTCTATCCATAATAGATCTACCTATCTATTGGAGAGCCATAGTCTATCTATTGGAGACCCATAGTCCATTTTTTGGAATTGGGTAATTCACTTGGATCAGTCAATCCCCCTTGAGAAGCAATGTCCCACATTGCATCATGTTTTTCCATCAAGTATGGAAGCTCCTCAATTACCAACTTCTTTATTGTTTTTGAAGTATCTAGAAAAGGTGATTGATACAACTTAAGAAGTTTAACATTAAAAATGTGATGCAAACCAATATATTGAGGTAGATCTAGTTGGGGATGGAAATTTATGGACTTGGTGAGATTTGTGTCCATAATATCCTAGAGAGTGCTCTAGAAGGTGCTTAAGAACCTATTACTCCTCTCCAAGACAATAGATTTTGGCATACAAAAATGCACCAATACATGACTGAAGTACAATATTCAATTTTCTTCAACTGTGATGCTCCTCAAGTAATCATAAGATCCATTTTGAAAAAATGTTTAGTCATCATGAAACCTAAGATGAAATCCATGCAAAAAAATTCCCAAGGCTTGGTAGGTACCCATAGGGTAAGATCATGTATTGAGTATAGTTGAGATTTCATCTTATCAAAGGTTTTTTGGTGTATTTCTCCTCATTGAAACTTGGATTTGGCTCCTCATTTGGTAACCTAATTCAACAACCATGCAATATGTGAAAAATACAAAAAGCATCTATTATAAACATGAGCATTAGGTAAATGAGAACATGGAATCAAATTGATAGAATTTTTTACCTTACAATGGAGAGGTACTCTAGTGGGTGATTGGAATATATCATTATATTCTTCAATGACCTAGTCCATTTTTCATTATTGTTGCAAGGACTATTTATTCACTATAGCAACCATATTCTTGGAAGATTGAGGCTTGATCATCAAGAGAACAAAATACTTTGTTTTTTTAAAAATACTTTTGCATTGCTTGGAACTAATGAGGGAAACAAATGTGGAAAGATTTACCTTTGGTTTCATATATTACTGGTCCCAAAGAGTGATGATGACTTTGAGATATGTTGACTCATACACACCATGTATCTACCACATGTATCGCTAGCTAAGGAGCACATCACAAATATCTAGTGCAACCATGTCATATAAAACATCATCTTTAAATGGTTTAATGGTATAAAAGAGGAGGCACTATTGAGTGATATGGATATCTTTCCTATGATTCAACCAACCAATATTGTATGGTTGTGGATGAGGCTTCATGGGTAAATTTAAAGTCTTAAAAATATAGAGATCAAATTCTTATAACTTCCACTATCAACAATAAAATGTAAGAGCATACCATTTATCCATATATATGAGTGGAATAACTACTCCTCCTTAGGTGAACCCTATGCTTTGATCTACATAGTAGAGGTAGCAATTATCACATGTGGTTTAGCATCTATTATATGCTATTTATCCTCTATTAGTGGATGTGTTGGCATTATGGATGTAGAGGGTTGCGTATTATCAAAAAATATTGAACTACCAAACACTCTTTTCTGGGATGTCAGTTACTCTAATGGTAGTCATACCATATTACAATATAGTTCATATGGGGCTTCTTATCTTATGGCTCTTTCTTATACTTCAATTTTGATTTTTTTGTTGACCTCCTTCATCTTGTTGCTTTTGGTAATTATCTTTAACTTTATTACTCTTATGTTTGTACATCTACTCAATATTGATGGAAAATACATTCGCTTCACACAAGATCTTGAACTCAAAGAATTGCATGTCCTTCCTTAGGTACAAATGTAACCTACAATGATACTTTAAAATTTGATGCGTCACCATGTCTTGTATGACAAGCTAAAGCTTCATAGACAATAAATGCAAAACAATGATGTAGTCTTGAAAAAAATATTCTTTGCCTTCATATAGTTGTTTCCACCATATGTATAGGTATTCATAGGTTCCTACTAGGTAATATTTATTCTTAATTGCTTCCACAAAAATGTAGGGTCTTCATAATTCTTCTCATATTCTTCCCATAAATTTTAGACTAGTATTGAGGCTTTTAAGAGGGCAAAAGTAATCATATCCTTATCAAAGAAGCAATTGATAGTTAAATATGTAGATAGTGTTAGAGTTAAAGTGCACTATGCCTCTAGTTTGACACTTGTCAATTTCATTGACAAGTGTCATGTTCATCATATAGGCTTATGCCTATATATTGTAACTCATTTTCATGAATAAATAATCCCTCTAAGTTTTCCCTCCTAACATTTGGTATCAGAGCTCCAGGCGGTCTCCTGAGCTTGTGAGTTTGAGGGGGGATTTCCCTCATGGAAATCCTCCCTCCCCCATTTTGTTTTTTAAAAATTTTTACCGAGGGAGTATGCTCTCCATCATCTGATGGATCAGAAACCAGATGGTAATAATTTTAAAAATTTGGGAAATTTTTTGAGAAATTTTTTTAGTTTAATTTTTTTTCAGATCTGCGGCTCCCGATTCCACAACAATTCCAATTTCGGTAATGCCTCAAATTTAATGAAACCAGAAGGGGCCAATGTTCCATATGTGTGGCCGTCCTGCTGCTGTTAATGCATTGCGTACGGTTGCCCGTTTGACATATGCTGCTACTGATGTGGACATCGACATCATGAATTTTAGATTAAATTAATTTATTGCAGCCAACGTCCGCCATTCTAGATCTGTGCAGAGCTTCGTATGTTTGCGTGCCATTGATACCTCCTCTCAATGCGATGTCCATCAGTGACAGTGGGATATCCAGAAGCAATAAACATAGAACATTCAGGAATGTTGATGCTGATGGCCTGTGAGAAACGACTAGTACATGGATTGATTCAGCCCAAACCAATCCGTCGGTCTGTGTCTACTACCGTCCGACAATTTCGACGCTGGATGAACATTTCTGCTATGGGCGACTAGAGTTGGAACTGGTTTGTCCTCAAATTGCCCTCGTGGGGTTAGATCAGAGAACGGGGTGTAGGCTACGGTGCTTTAGAGCGAGATCGAGCCATGGCCCTGTGCACATACCATGACGGGAAGCTCCGTCAAAATACCAATGCACTCCTCGAAATGACGACTTTGGAACATGCTGGACGACCATACCGGTGGATGGATTGAAGCTGGAGGTAATCGAGAGATGTAAGCCCTATGCGCAGGAGCGGAGCGAGAGCGCAGAGCATCGGAGCAGAGCGACGATTCGAATACGTGTTTTTTGCGATGGAGTGCAGCAACGCACAAATTTTTTGCATTGAAATATGGTGATGTCCAATATTTTTAGCTGGAAATATGGTGTTTTCCAATTGGTGTGCGGTGGTGGGTGCGGAGACCATTCTGGGGCCCCTGATTGCAGCCTATGACTCTAGGTCTATCAAAATTGTGGAGATGGTGCTCGATTGCGTGCAGAAATTGATAGTCCTTGGTCATATCAGGGGCGAGGCCGACACGACCGGGGGACCTGAGTGCAAACTTCTTTTTCAGCTTGTCGAGTCCGTCTGCAAGGTCCACGACTTGGGCGATAAAAATATCGAACTCATGGTGCTAAAAATCCTTCCTAAAGTTCTAGTTTGTATGCACGCTGCTGCTCAAGCGATGCAGCTTTAGATGTTTCAGTACTTGTTTCAGAATGAGAATCCCCAGCATCCGTAGACTCCTCCCCAACTTCATTGGCTGAATGGGAATTACTAGCATTCTCTGTATTTCCATCATCAGCTTCAATGTAATCATTCTCTAGACTTAATTGTCCTGAAAGGGAGTTTTTTTTTTTCTTCAGCAGTACAGCGCAATGTTCGTAGAACTGACGGATCGGATCATTCTAGATCGGCGACGGGTTTATGAAGTAGACGATGAAGTCATCGGATCTTCCAACGGCTCCATGCGGCGTAGCAACTGTCTCTCAGGTTCGACTCCAGTGGCCGGAGGAGGAAATCGTGATGACTGTGCGGCGTGAGTCACAACTCGCCGCATCAGGTTGTAATGTTTGTGATTACTGTGCGCTAACTGGAGTTTTATTTGGCGTCTACTGGAGTTTGATGGGGGCAAATTTGACTTTATAAAGTGAGGACCATTTTTAAAATTGTATGGGAGATTAAACATTATGGTGGAGATTTAAACTGGCCGAAAGTATGGCCTAAGATTTTTAATGTATTTTTTCACAAGTGGAAGTGGAAGGCCCGCATGGCCTATTTGTTGTACTTTTTCAAATTTAAAAAGAAATGATGGCCCACATGACTATGTAATTCCCCTGCGAGGGAAAATTGAGTCTATTTTTTATTCCGCCAAAGTGCGATGCCAGGAATATGATATTCCTGAGGTTTATTTTGCTGCCCTAGATAGGCATGGTAATGTTTTCCACATGATGAAGGCCCCTTTGATGGTGGAGTATAGGGGTATTTATAGTCGTTGGAAACATTTTTCCACGACGGACACAATGGTGGTGTCATAATGTAATTTTGAGGCTGTTTCCATTGAGTTTTTTAGCCTCAAAATTTTTTCTCCCTTGGAGTGCAATCTCGGTTGAACCCGACACTCCCAAGGTAATTTTATTTGTGATCCTTGTACCTAGTGACTATTTCTATACACTTGGCGAATGCGATGGCTGGTTACCCATGCATTTCGGTGGGATGACATGGTCACCATAAGGACACTTATACTAGGGACTACAGACAAAGACACCCTAGACTCTATCCGAGGTTTTTTTTGGATCTACTTCTGAAGACTACAGACGAAGACACTTCAGAAGATTCTCTTCTTTTCTTCTTCTCTCCTATTTTGATCTATAGCTCATTTTATTGTATTGAGTGCATTTTCGGCAAAGCTCGACACTCTTATATGGCTCTTTTTTCCTTTCATTAGGTGCATTTTCGACAGAGACCGACACCTTCTAGATTGATTTCACCATGAGGAGGGATTTCATACTCATGGTGAATCTGGTTAGTAACCTACGAGTGGCAAAATCCTCTGAGGATGACCTGCAGAGGCAACAGACCCAGATGTGGCTGACCCTGAGGCACCCATGATGACCTTGAGGCACTTAGACGACTGACCCAGTGGCAACAAACTCGTGGAAGTGGCTAACCCTGAGGCAACAGACCAAGATGTATACACAGTGAATCTAGCATTATTCACAGTTGGAGAGCCAAGAGCATAAAGCACGATCCTAGACCAAATCAGCAATAAGGAGGATGATAGGTTGTTTTCGAGAAGTCAACATTAAGGGGGAATGTTACCTAATGTTGACTTGCTTTGTTTTTTCTTTAGTTAGGATAGTGCACTTTAAGGGGGAATGTTAGAGTTAAAGTGCACTATGCCTTCAGTTTGACACTTGTCAGTTTCATTGACAAGTGTCATGTTCATCATATAGGCTTATGCCTATATATTGTAACTCATTTTCATGAATAAATAATCCCATAAGTTTTCCCTCCTAACAGATAGTTGGTCCAACCAATTCTCCATTACTTTTGCATTTATTTTTACCTTTAAGAATGTGATATAAAAGTTCACCTAAACTTTGAATGGTTTTAGAGCACTGAATGGTTGTGTCATAGTGTTGGTAGATTGTAAACATTAGAGAATCTAGGTAAATTGGTCCAACATCTGATTCTTTTGTCTCGTAATGGTTTCATCCACCAATTTATTGAAAGGATATACTCTCTCAATGTTGTTCACTATTTGATATCATCTAAGATGGACGAATAAATAATTATATGGATTGCACACTTAGTAACCAAGCTTTTGATGGCATAATCTTATCTTTGGGATCATACACCTGCAAACAACCTAGTCTAATACCACTAATCAAGTATATTTAGAGATAATGATTCTTTAGAGTTAAAAACCAAAAGTAGAAAATAAAAATATTGCAAGATAATAGCAAACTATATTAATTTCGAATAGAAAATTACACAAATGATAATATCTAAGAAGATATGTCTTCCAAACAAAATAAGTCTATGAGAAAGTTACTTAGAAGGCAGTATCAAAGAAGAGATGTCTACCAAATAAAAACAATTTGTTAGAAAAGATGTATTCCTATTAAAACTATGCAAGACTTCAATGTAGCCATCACATCATCTCTATCTTATTAAAATAATTATATGACCATCATGATCATTGAACTTTTAACATAATGGTTATAATAATTATGATAACTCAACTTTAAAGATAACGATTATGATGATTCTTTGTAATTTACTTTCTATAGTCTACACATACTGGTTATGACCACTAAAATTCTCTATAATTTATATTTATGGTCCATACGTAATAGTTATGATGATTTTCATTATCCACTCTCTATCGTCCACACATAATAGTTATGAACATTATGAAATTTCAACTTTTGAGATAATAGTTATGACCATTATGATGGTTCCTCATAATCTACACTTTTTTATTGACACCTATATTACATTCTGCACTCCATGGTATGTACATGGTCTATTTAATAAATTTTGTACTCTATGGTACACATCCATTCTATTATCCATAATCTATATTATGTATATTGAAGTCCTCACTTTATGGTCTACACCGTGAGAGTTCAAGTCTAAGTCTATCCATTAGAGATCGATAGTGTATCTGTTGGAGATCCATAATATTTTTATTGGAGACCCATAGTATGTCTATCAGAATTGCGTAATATTTTTGGATCTCTAAAATAGGTGCTTATTCCATAATAAAATTTAAAAATATTTCCAACCATGTGATCCATTCATTGCTCATCCAATGGCTCACACCATTTTATAAAACTACTAACAAATTTGATAGAGGAGAACCCTATCATTGGTCAAGGTTTAGACATGTAGTAGATGCATTGATGAGCCATAGAAGAACTAAATAGATGAATCATAAAAGTTCATAACTAGAGGAGCTCCATTATAGACCTTAGAAAAGAATAAGACTCAATAGTCTGTAGAGACTTGAAGTAAATATTAAGACATGTAAGTCATAAAATTTGAAACATTGTGTGATCTTGATGATCAATGACCTATGCCATCTCAATAAGCTTTTAAACATCATTAATCCATGGAAAAGTGGAAATTATTTTGTAGAAACTAGGTCACAAATATGTGAACTATTCAATCTTGGTGATCAACAACCTGCATCATCCCAATAGTATTTTTAGAAATAACTAAAAGTGGCCAATGGTATGCATCATCTCCAAGGTCCTTTTTAGTGATTACTAAATGTAAACCTCTATCATTGGTTATAAGGAAATAAATTCAATGTCTCTAGTTAGCCTCACAAACCCAATCCTCCATATTTGATTAAGGTCTTTAAAATCATACAAATGGAAACTATGTAATATCTCCACTTTATGATCAAGAGAAACCAGTGGTTGGTTATCACTAAATCTAATGACTCATAAAAAATAACGAAGCATCAAAGAGCTTTGTCAATCATTCAATCAAAGGAGAAATACTCCTGTCTAAAATATTGCAATATTGGAAATGGTGACAATAGTCTTAAAAGTTTTATCACCATTATTCTACCTTCCATAAGAAAGTAACCTCCATGACAAAAAAATACCTTTATTAGAGGTAACATCTACTTGCAATATCCAAAAAAATGGGTGGTTGTGTTCATAAAGGTAACGGCTAAAAAAAATCATAAGTCCATATACCTATAACATTTTAGGCATGAAATTCTAGAAAAAATGATTGTTGTCTTACAAACAAAAATACTAGAAGTTGTAACTCTCAAGGTTCCAAACCCTTTGTCATTAAGATATCTAGCCCTAGAGACCTTGAGGCCATCAACATTGAATGTGGTTCAATTCACTACTTGATTATGGATAGAATTTTTTTAATTTTATGTATAAAATTTTGAGGCAAATAAACCATATTTTTGCCTATAAATAGAGGTTTCATTTTTATTATAGGGTATTGGAAACATCTTTCTCATGCCTAGTACCTAACCTCGTGTCTATTTTCTTTCAATTTTTCTTTTGTGCAATAATTTGGACTTGATACTTTAGACATTTTGTTAATGGCATGTGATTCTCTTTTGATCTAACATCTCTATACAAAAATTTATAATATATACGTGAAGCTCAGAATGATTTTTCTCTATCCTATTTCTTATATACTTCTTGCACATGGATGCTTGTATGTTAGGTGAAAATTATGTTCATTTTCTAACTATTTCTAGGTGATGCATGTGTCCATTTAATTTTGATTATACATAGGAGAATGTTTTTCATCCTAGCACATCACCTATATTAAATTAGGTTTTATTTTTTCTTATATTTCTCTTCCTTTTCCCTTAAATGTATGCAAGTAGTTTAGTAAGGTGAACGTAAAGTTCAAATTAAAACATGAGTTATCTTTATAAAAATCTTGGTGATTGCATTGCGAGTGCACCCCATGATCATGCATATTCTATATTTTATGGCTTAACACAAAGTACAATTGTTGGCTACACCTATTCATTGCATAGGATACCACAACATTCAAAGCATACAATATATCCTAACCAATTTAAAAAGCATTTTAGTTAGGTGGAACTATCATGTAACTACAATTATTACTATTATTTTAGATAAACCCTTAGAAGCTCTTGTATGGATGACCTTATAGGAAGCCTCTATATTGGTATCAACAAAATGATCAAGTGATAATTGGGCTAAAATTTATTTAAGATATAGAGGGTTCAAGCCTCAAATAACCCTTATTAAACAATAAATTAAGAAGTTTTAGGATCAATAAAAGTGTTGTATAGATGATTAGATATCAAAAAGAGGTTTTTTTGGTGGGTGACAAAGTTTTTATAAAATTTAATCCTTATAAAAATCTATAAACTTTTTAAGTGCTCTAAATTATAAACCCATTTGAAATCTTGGAGAAGCCAGGGCCTTATACTTGTCATCTAGCTCTACCACCTTACTTACTAGGTATGATTATTATCAAATTTACATAATTATAAACTAGTCTCTTTTCCCCCTACCTTTCCTTTCTTTAGACTTTTAGCGAAATCACACTCGATTACAATAGGGCGTGACCTTGCAAAAGCGATATCGCATCTTGTCGACATGAGGTATGATTTCACTACTTTAGGATTTTAATTTATTAAAACTTAGGTTTAACCTTTTTATCATGATTGGCATCGGCTTGTGTTTTTTTTCCTACTTCTTTCACCTTGATTTTCATCTATAAAATGAGGGTTTAATCTCACTCCTAAAGATATATATGCACTCGATCTTAGAAATAATTAAGCTTGAAATTCTTATGATTATTTAGTGCTCGCATTCTTACTTTCACTCTGCTTCATGTTTCTTCTACAAGCTAACCTCAAAGTGCAAATTTTGGATTTGATCTTTTATTGCATTAATTTGGATTGTTATGTGGTTTAGTGGATTTGTGTTGTAGTTTAGAAGGAAATAGAGTACCTTTTTGGATACTTCCATCTCTTCTGCCTGCTTCTGCATCATCCATCAAGTTGTGTGCACTTTGTTTGCTGCATTTATTTACGCTTTGTATTTATTTTTTTATTTTTTCATGTCTCTAAAGTGAAATCATGCCCTATCCCGATGATGCATGACTTCACTAACCCTAATTTAGGGTTTTTGCTCACAAAAGTGATATCGTGCCCCATTCTTATGGAGTGTGAATTCACCTGTAGCATTATCGCGCTCACCATCTACGAGGCACGATTTTACCCAGGATCAAGCTAGGGGCATCTATCAGATTCTGATTGCATGAGTATTTTCTAAATTGTATTTAGGGTATGATAGCATAATTTATTTTCTACTTCTCTACTATTGCATTGTTTTTTTATGATTAATTCTCCAAAGGTCAATTTCCACTTTTGTTTCCAAAGGTCATCTAAAAGGATCTAGGGGGATTTACTGTTGTGCCTCCAAGCATTTTTGTACAATGACCTAAGCATGCCCCCTAATGCTAATCCAATTTTCAAGTGTTTCATAAGTTATCTTGCAGAAACAGACATTTTTGATATCATTGGACAAGAAGCAGAAAAGGCTAAGTCAACCACCGATCAAGATAAGTGTTCTAAATTTTTTATTGGTTGAATATATAATATGATTATTGATTCTTAGGCATATAAAATTGAAAAGCATATACTGTGCATCTGGGGTTAATATTGTGCATTTATCTTGTGTCCTTGCTTTAAAGGTTTTCTATATAAAACCCTAGGCTAGAAAGCATTCAAAGAAAGAATTATATTAGGTTAGCTCTTGTATTCTTGAATTGTTTTTTTTGCATTATCCATTATCTTTCATAGCATAGATCTATAAAGGACAAACTTAGGCGATTGCTTTTAATTGAATACATCAAACTATCCCAAAAAATACTGAGGACTTGGAGTGAGTCCTAAAACCATTCCTGGTGAACCCTTCTCCCTAGCACCGAGGGTAGAGAACAACACAGCCCCTACGGTTCACCCCATAAGGATTTTCTACCTTTGTGGATCCCGCCTTTTTGGGAATTATACACAATAGGGCAGTTTTCCCCCTCTATAGATATATTATATGATTCTTTATCATTGAATTTGGTCATGGATGGCCCATTTATTTTTGGATGGAGGTTCTAAACAAGTCCTCCTCTTGTTATTATTTTATGGAAAAAAAATTAACACCAACTATGGTGGCCCTAAGTGGATGTAAGCTAGAATGTGATGGTAAACATCCAATTTTTGGAGGGGATGCACTAAGGAGATTGGTATTTTAAGAATTACACTATATTGATTAGGCTACATGTCTTTAGTAAATCCATCTATCATATACCCAAGTATGTGTCGAAAAATATCTTCACTTTGGAGGTGTTCATGAAAAATATTCAATTTATGGATCCTACATGTGTATGAAAAATATCGTGGATGAAGAGAAAGGTTGACTATACCCTATAGGACAAGTTGAACGGTCTAGTACTTGATAAAAGGCCAGAAGAATGGGACTATGACCTAAAAGTAAAATTTATTGCTTGGATAAAAAGCATCAAGATTTTAGATAAATTGATACATGATGTTAGACCAAACATAGAAAATCTAAAGAATCCTATGGACAAGGAAAGCATGTGATATTTGAAGTGATTTATTGAGCAATAATAATGGCCAAGGCCTTATGAAACCTTCTACATGAATAAGTGTCAAGAAAACCCTCGAGTTTGGATTAGCACCAAGAAGTAATTTTTGAGAGAGGAACATTATAAGGAAGTATTATAAATGTGTGGTGAAATTTTATTAAGAATCTGGGGATACTACATTGCCTTATGGTGACATAGATGAAAACAAAAGGTTTAGTGAACTATACAACTAGGAGCACTTAGATGTCAAAAGCAACCCCTTAAATGAAGGTATTGGAGATTATATAAGCAAGGTTTTATACCAAAGGGCTGAAAGGATGGATTTATTGGTAGAAGAAATAGGTCACATAGAAGAATATCATCTAAGGTATGAGAAATCTTTGGTTCCAACCTCTTCTTAGGTGCCTCTAAAAACCTCAAAACCACTATCACAAGTGGCTCAATGAGCACTATAGTAGTAAGAGAATCAAGGATTGGTCCACAATATGAATCCTTCAATATCAAAAAGAAGAAGGGAAAATACCTCAAGGATACAACCACAAGCAACTTTGCTCTTACCATTTAGTGAGTCCCCTCAAGTTCATTATAGTTTTGGTCAAACTTCTATTTGATGGCTTCTTGTGTCTTCTATTATTTTTTACCCATTGTTCAATGTGCCTAGTCTCTTAGACAGATTGGTTATTACCACCCTTCTTATTGCTTTAACAATGTCATTCTTTCAAGTGATAAATCTATTCACAATTGCCAAATCCATCATTGCCATTGCTTTTGCACCTACCATCCCTTATGTAGCTCCTTAGCCCATTTTATTAGAAGGGTACTTTCCCCTTTTCTCTGCTTCCTCATTTTGTTTGTTTTCCCATTCTTCCAACTACTACTCCTAGCTTCAACTCCATCAGGATAGTTGAGAATTTTGCAATCACCTACCCTATGAGTACTATCACTATTCATAGAGATTCAATATAAAACAACATGGTATGTCTAGACAAAGGAAGCCAAGAAATCCATGTATCCCATAGAAATGAATATGAGGAGTCACTTTCATTCTTACAAAACCATGATCTACCTCACCCCATATGACCTTGAATATCTCAAATCCTAAAGGGAAAATATAGACATAAGATTACATAGTAGATAGGATCATTTTTTAGGAAACCTAGGCCATGGAAATGGTAGCGTTGTTTGAGAGGGCCATTGAAGTCATAAGCCATGACTACCTAACCCTCAAGAGGAGGTTGACCAAGAAAGAAAAATAGCTCAAGGATGTGAAAAATACCCTTAGAATCTCTTAGAGGGAAGTCAAAGGGCTCTAAAACTAGATGGACCAGTTGATAAGTACCTAAGTACAAATATTCCTAATATAAAAATATAGGAACAAGATTCAAAGTCTAGAAAATCAACTCAATGCCCTAAAAGTCAAGAATGTGATGGAAAGAGCTATCATTCAAAAGTAAATTAAGGAGGGGAGAATAAAGAAGCAAGAAATAGTTATGAAATTAATAAGAAGGGTTTGCCTAACATACTAGGATGGTATAGCCAAAACCACATTAGCATTATTGTAGATATTTGAATTCAATGATGCAGTTGCCAAGCAAAGCATCCAAATAGGCTAGGAAGTCAAGAAAATTTTGATAGTGACTAGAGATTGACCAAAGTGAAAATGTATAGAGCAAGACTCTCCATCTTGTCTAACCAATATCTAGTGGTTGTTGGTATTTAATATTTAGTAGTGATGTATGAGGTGCTAGATGTGCTTGACAAGGATTAAGCATTGTAGAAATGCAAAGCTTGAATAGACATTTGACTATCATATTTGCAAGCTTGAGGGATCCTCTTGACTCCTTATTTTATAGAGGTCTACCTTTCCCTTGGGTATTAAATGATAATATTCTATTAGAGTAGGAATATGCATAACTACATAAGCAACTGAAAGAGATGCAAATAAATTTTGATATGTGGTTGAATTATCCCAGCTTAGAGGATGCAGTGCAAATAATCAGACCCTTGTAAGAGCTCAAGGTGTATATGTAGGAGGTCATGGTAAAATTGGTATGCTTCTCATGTGATGATTAAATCAAGCTCTAAATGTGGTACCATTACTATTAGAAAGTGAAGGTGCCTTTATATGATAAAAGGAAATTAATCACGGTCCTGAGGGTAAACTATCTTCTCAATAGTTCCTGCATATTTTGTCATCTCTAATAATTTCTTTTCATTCTTCCATTCCTCCACTATTCTATTCTTGAATCTATACCCAATAAATAAGACAACATGTTTTGGGGGTTCCTCATTTTCATCAAGAAAAACAGCCCCTACGAGTTTCCAAAATTGTAGTGAATATATACTACACTAGGAAGGATTTTTGCTTTAACTAGTTTTCTAGGTTAGCCTTAACACAGGCAGATTGTTGGAAGGAACATAAGAATAGAAGCACACTATCAATTTTTTCAATAATTATAGGCATTAATTTTGTAAAGTTTAAACTTTTCCAAGGTTTTTTAAGAATGTGGAAGCCATCTGATCTTCCTTGATCTATGACAAGCACTAATCCCAAGAAATACAAGTAGAAAAGAAACCTCAAAGCTCTATGAGCCATCAATATATCATTTGGTAATCCATGTTTTTTTATAAATATGCCAAAGAAGTCATCAAAGAAGATTTATTTCATTTTTAAAGAGATAGAAATATGGCAAGCACATCATCATCTTACACAAGAATAAAAAATCATCCCATCTAGGTCCATGTCTAAAAAGGAATCCACCACCAAACTTGAGCAAGAATGGGATATGATAGTCCATGGATAATGAAAGAAATAATTTGGAAGTACTCACTATGAAGCTTTGTTTATCATCCAAATGTAGAGGTCAACATCCCAAGACGATACATGTGAACACTCGAAGGAGATCCAACAAGAAGAAATATTCCATCCATAATTTTAAAATTTTGCAGTAATACCCATACATGGATCCCTAAGAAAATGGATAGAGAATTAAAAAGGATGAGCACAAAGACTCCAGTATTAAGAAACTCAAATCCAATGATATTAATTGTAGGATAATCCCATGATCATCCTTGGAGAGGGTCTTTAGTAGAGTGGTTGACAGTAGTAGTAGAGGTTTAAAATCAAAAGGCTCATCAACCCTTAGTATTGGTGGCTCCAATCCCTGAGACCTCAGTCTCCCCAACTATTAAAGAAAAAAATCTCTCACTTGATTTGAGGAGAAATTATTTTAGCTATGAGGTAGAAAAAACCCAATTTTTGTGTATAAATAGGGATTTCATTTCATTGTAAATGCATGGGAAAATATGTTCTTATGCCTAGTATCTAGATTTTAAGCCTTTTCGTTTCATTATTCTCTTTTGTGCATAAGTATAAATTGATCCTTAAGTCACTTTGCTAAAGAGCATCAAGAATATTTTTGTCTTGCATCTTTGTAATCTTGTGGTATATATGAGAAGTTGTGACTAATTTTGATTTGTCCTACTTATTATGTGTTTGAATGCTTTGGTGTAGATCAAAACAATGTCCACTTTCTAGCTATTAGAGGATGATAAATGTATTCATTTAGTTAATTGTGCATAGAAGATATTTAGATCTTGGCACATTGTCTCAACTTAGATTTTAGTTTTTTCTCATTTACTTTTCTACAGATCTCTCTCCCTTTACCTTGATGAATGCAAGTAGCATGGAAAGTAGATTAGTAAGGCACATTGAATATCACATACGACAAGGAGCCAAAAAAATCCCATAGGTTTCCCTATAAATAGTCACACCACTCCTAAAATTTCTTGCTATGTCATTCAATGTAATTCATGGGTGTTCAGGCTCATTGGGCTATTATTGCAGGTGACCAAGACACTCTAAGATGACTACAGTACCTAGTTTTTTAATGGTAAAAGGATAATTTATGGCCTCTTATGTAATTCTTACACCATCATGAATTTATTTAAAATAAACAAAACCACATTTTTTTAGGACACAATCTAGAATTCCTTTCAACCTATTTTCCATAAATTTTGAAATAATCTTATGAAGGATTATTGAAAAAATAAAAATGTATTGTCTCATATTTATTGGAACCAATGTAATAAATGTGGTATTGATCTCATTTATTATTGGATTCATATTTCATACCTATTAAACCACAACCAACATATCACTTTTCAATAAATACCAAAAAATTGAAATCAAATTATAGTAAATATATCAAGGCTATGCACCTTGTTAGGATGAAAGAGAAGATTAGTTCATGCAACTCCTCCATAGATAAGTTCTTCATTTAGATTTCATTTCATATTTATATGATAGTTGATGAAATATTTTACAAAATCTTACATTATGAATCTTTATTTTACCCAATATCTACCAAATAGTTTTAAAAGAGTTAATTGTTTCATTCTTGATATTATTCCTCAATATTTATTCTAGCTAGAGTTAAAATATTTTTGATGTGATGAAAATAATTTTTTTTTTTTTTTAACATGATTTTTTTTGTATTTATATCTCCTTCCTTGATCCATTTCTCCCTAGGATTTTGGAACCAACATGACTCCTTTTTCAATTCCTTTTTCAATACATTATGATAATTATAAAGTAAGTATTTTTCTTTCACATAAGAATATTGGTCCATTCCATTGATTTCTACTATCTCTTGTAATTTTTTGAGTTTGAATTTAATTTCCTTATTTTCTTTAAAAATATTACCCAAATATTCAGAATTCTAAATCTTCATTTGATCCTTTAGATATTTCATATTTTGAATAAACATGCACATACAAATCCTCTAAAACTTGATTTATCCCACCATAACATAACCACCTAGAAGAAATTAGGTTCTTAGAGCCACATATACCAGAAGAGAAATTGAGTTTAGAAGACCATTATTCGGTGAATCATAAGTCAAAAAAATGGGTTTGTGATTAAATCCTACTTGCAATAAAATATCTAAAGAATTTGTATACTCTATTTGTAAACATGCGTTGGTTAACACAATATACCCAATCCTTATATTATATGAGTTTGCACAATGCATCTATTATTCCATATGTACTGAAAAGTTGAAGGATTATCATTCCAAAGTCTATTTGTGTTGGACATTTTGAGTCCCTAAGCTAAAAGTTGTCATTGATGTCAAAAGGACCTATGTAAGTAAGCACTATGATTTTTCTCCACAAAGAGCTTCATGAGAAGCAAAGGTTTTGATCAAAGGTTCAAGAAGGGATGCATGGCATTTGGTTCCAAAAGGAGCTTCAAGGGAAGCTTAGCAAAAGGTTTTTATGAAAACCAAGGAAGGCAAAGAAAGGTTTTATTTAAAACCATGGATGGCAGATTTTAAATGGGTTTTTCTTAAAACCCAAGTTGGCTTTTCGTTTCATCGAAAAAGGTGCCCCGGTGATGGAGAAATTTAATTTTAAAGGTTTAGTTTAAATTTTAATTTATTTAAAATTTAAAATTAAATTTTAAAATTAAATAAAAGAGTTTTCCCGCCATGTCCACCGACGTCATATATTTTATCATGCAAAGGTTCGAATATTTAAAGGGGTTGATTTTATCAACCAAGAAGGAGACAACAATATTTCCACATTCGATTATCCCCTCCTTCGCAATCGTCGATTCCCCCCTTTTGATTTCGTTTATGCACTGCACGTGGAACAAGGGAGCAAGTTTCAAGGCATAGGTGGAGAGGACAGAAATATAAGTCTCAAAGGCTTAAAGCCTCCACATGGGAGGCCTAGCCCACATGGTGGGCAGAGAATGCACTAAGGTGCACGACAAGGAGGAACGTGGGGTCGAAACCACCCGAAGCCATTTTGCAAGGTATGCCATAATTCGATCGCCAAAATTTTTGGGTGCATGAAATATTTTGAATTTGCTAAGGTTGTGTTAAGCGTCGACTTTCACGGAGAGTATAGTGGATTTAATTTTTGCATATGGCTAAGGTTTGATATTTGATTAATGTGGGATATTGCCTAAGAAGGCTTTGTGATTATTATTTTTAAGTGCAAAAGT
Organism: Wollemia nobilis; assembly: GCA_028583015.1. Classification (NCBI taxonomy): domain Eukaryota; kingdom Viridiplantae; phylum Streptophyta; class Pinopsida; order Araucariales; family Araucariaceae; genus Wollemia; species Wollemia nobilis. Next base: position 2,930,003 of record JAQPPZ010001808.1, read on the forward strand.
GTTGAAAGGAAGGATATAAAATATTTGAGTTATTTTATGGTATAAGTGGTTTTTGGAGTGACAAGGTTATGCAATGTTTTGATTTATTTTATTTTATGGTATAAGTGGTTTTTGGAGTGACAAGGTTATGCAATGTTTTGATTTATTTTATTTTATGGTACAAGTGGTTTTAGGAGTGATAAGGAAGTTGTGCATTAATTCTTAAGAAGGTTTTTTAATTAAAATCCTTGGTGAATATTATTGTGAAGTGGAGTAATGTTGATTATTTTGTGATCTTCTAACCCTTGTGAGGATTGGCAAAAGAATATTGTGATTGTGGCAGATTTCCAAAGAGGCTTCTTCATCTTCATAAAAGGTATGGGCACATTCTCCTATTGATTGATTATGGTGGTTGATTATAAAATACCTTTGGAGTGAAAAGGATTGATTGTGGTTTCCTTTTTGAAAGTGATTGGTTTAATGCTTCAAGGTTTTCTAGTTTGAGAGTTGTGATTAAACCTTGTTTTATAAGCATTGTTGTTGAAGCCAATTGGTTATGCAAAGAACTTGAACTTGAGTTAGAAAAGAACATGAGTATCATTGTTATGTGAGATTTGTTGTTGAGCATTGTTGGAAACATTTTGAGTTGGTTGATACATTCTTGGACTAGGGTTTGTGAGAAAGGGTTGTTCATTGAGGTGATTGGTTGAGTAGATTTGTTTGAGCCTAGTCAAGTGGATGCATGTGCTTGTTCAAGTTCCATGAAACAAACTATTCTATATCTAAATTGAGTTGAGATTGAGATTTGAGAATAGAACATATTGAGTCTCTAACAATTCTCTTTATGCTTCTATGAGATTGATTTGAGTTGAGATTGGGATTTGAGTATAGAACATATTGAGTCTCTAACAATTCTCTTTATGCTTCTATGATATTGAATTGAGATATTGATTAAGCATTGAGTATAGAACATATTGAGTCTCTAACAATTCTCTTTATGATTCTATGAGATTGGACAAGCTCTGTGTGAGCTTGTTAAGCAGATTTGAGACAAGTCTTTGAGAAGGCTTGTGGACTAATTTTGAGTAAGCTTTTGTGGAAGCTTGCTATGTAGATTTGAGCAAGTCCTAGAGAGGACTTATTGAGTATATTTGGACAAGTTCTGAGTGAGCTTGTTGAGCATATTTGGACAAGTTTTGAGTGAGCTTGTTGAGCATATTTGGACAAGTTCTAAGTGAGCTTGTTGAGCAGATTTGGACAAGTTCTGAGTGAGCTTGTTGAGCAGATTTGAGTAGGTTCTAAGTGGACCTATTGAGCATATTTGAGCAAGTTATGTGTGGACTTGTTGAGCATATTTGAGCAGGTTTTGTGTGGACCTGTTGAGCAGATTTGAGCAGGTTCTATGTGGACCTATTGAGCATATTTGAGTAGGTTCTGTGTGGACCTATTGAGCAAAATTGTACTAGACCAAATGTATTGTGTTTAGTGCAAGAGATTGAGCAGAGCTATGCTAGACCAATTGGACTATGTTTAGTACAGTATTGAGATAGAGCTTTGGAGGTGATAGAGTACAGAGGATAGAGTCTCAATGGATAGAGATCCAATAGCCAGGACAATTGAAGATAGATCTGAGTGAGGAGTCTTCAAGTGGAGAGAGATCCACTAGTCAGTGCAATAGAGAGATAGAGTCTTCTAGAAGATCACTAGCCAGAGCATAAGGGGAAAGAGTTCTCCTGTGGAAGAGATCCATGAACTTGAGATTAGGGGATCAACATCTCCTTTGGACAGAGGTCCATAAACATTGTAATTGGGAAGGATTCCCAAAAGAGATTGATTGATAAAATTTTAGTAAAATATTTTCTCCGTGGAGTAGCCCACATTGGGTGAACCACATAAATTGTGGTGTCTCTATTGTGTATGGTGTTTTATGCATTGCTTTGATTACTGCTATTGATACTACTATCTATACACTGCATAATATTGAATTGAAAGAAAAAGTAAAAAGTGGTCTTATACTATTCACCCCCCTCTCAGTATAAGCTTGTGTTCTTCAATTGGTATCAGAGCGGGTTCCTTCAGAAGAGTTTGATAGCTTGAAGAAAAAGTGGTCTAAGAACACAATGGATCAAAAGGATCAAAGAGATGGATTCTTCAATAATGCAATACTAGTATTTGATGGAAGTGACTTCTTATATTGGTGTATGCTAATGAGATTTTACTTGATGGCACTTGGAAATGAATTTTGGGATGCAGTGGAACTTGGATATGATTCAGCAATCAATCCTCCTACAGATAAGGAAGGTAAGCTTCTAATGCATGCAAACTCAAGAGCCATGAATGCAATTATAAAAGGATTGCATAGATCAGAATCTATGAAGGTTATGGATTGTAAAACAACAAAAGAAATGTGGGATATTTTGCATGAAATATATGAAGGAGATAAAGGAGTAAGAATGGATAAGATCAAAAATCTCAATGGAGAATTTGAGAACTTAAAAATGAAGGTTGATGAATCTGATGCTTGTGATAAGATCTTGAGAACTCTTCCAAAAGGGTACAGTGAAAAGGTTTATGCTATAGAAACATCAATTGATAGTGATTCTTTGACAAGGAATTTTTTGCTTGGCATGCTTACTACTTTTGAGATAAGAACAAAAGATCCTATTCCTTCGAAAGAAGCTACTTTCAAAGTAGACAAAAAGAAAAAGGGAAAGAAGATAGAATCGAGCAGTGAATCATCTAGTGATGAAGAAGCAAATTATGGTAGAAGAGATAGAGATTCCAGAAGACCCATAGATCTAAGATCTATCAAATGTTTCAATTATGGAAAGTATGGACACTATGCAACAAAATGCAAAGAGCCAAAAGGCAACAATGATGAAGAAAAATAGGACCATAGATACAGAGAATCATAAAGACACATGTACCAGAAGAAAAGCAAGGATGGACAAAGCAGACAAGGAAAGAAGTTCTTCCAAAGACAAAAGAGAAGCTACTATGAAAAAAATGCAAGTAAGTACTCAATTGATAGTGATGCTATTTTTTCAGACAATGATAGAGATGAAGTCCTATTTATGGTTAAAGAGAAATATCCAGTTAAGAAAAGGACTCCAATTATTCTCAAGTGTTTTAGATGTGGTAAATTTGGACATCTTGAAGATGATTGCACTAGGGATGGTTATAGTTTCAATGATGATGATTTTGAAGATGCACTTGAAAGACTAGATGAGAATCTTCTAATGGCTTTGGAAGATAAAGAAGATGATCCTATAGAAGACAAGCCAAAAGGAAGTAATGATATGAACAAAGGTAAACAAATAGAGGAATATTCAGCAGAGAATGGCTATGATCTCAAGGGAGAACTTATCTATGCCCTTGACACAATAAAGAAGGTTAGAAAGCAACACTCTAAGCTTGAAAATCAGTTTCAAGAATGTGATGAAGAAATATTATTGCTCATAGAGGATTTAGAAAAGTCAAAGGCTAAGGCAAGCAAGTTCAAGGATAAGTTAGAAGCAAATATTTTAGAATGTGAGAAGTTAGCACAAGAAGTGGCTACTCTAAAAGAAGATTTAAAGGACTCCAAGATCAAGATGAAGAGTTTCAAAAATAGCTCTAAGAACTTGGATAAGTTCATCTGTGGACAAATATTCCATAAATAGACATGAACAAGGACAAAAATATGAATAGGAACATGAATATGAATAGAAATAGGAATATGAAGAGAAGCAAAAAGATGAACAAGAATAGAGACTTAGAAAATAATAAAGACCCAAAAAAGAAAGAGAACAATAATAAGAATAGTAACATGGATGAGAACAAGAACATGAACAGAAGTGGCAACAAGAATAGGGATGATGACTTGGAAAGGAATAGTGAGAGGATTCAGAAGACTCACAGAAGAAGAGAGAAAGATAAAGGCATAGATCTATGCTTTTGGGGAGTAGAAATACTCACATCCCATAATTAACCACCTCATGTGGAGGTGGGGGAGGCACTAAGCTAAGAGGCTCATTCTTAGCCCCGAGCCCCAAAGGTGACCCTTTGCCATTGATGTCAAAGGGGGGGAGATTTGTGTATTGTGGAGAGATTTTGTTTAAGGAGAGATTTGATATTTTAGAGAGCATTGAGCCAGGGGAGCAAAGTCCCAAGGGAAGCAGAAAAGAAGGTCAGATTTTAGTAAAAGGATATGGGTTACCATCAATGACAAAGGGGGAGATTGTTGGACATTTTGAGTCCCTAAGCTAAAAGTTGTCATTGATGTCAAAAGGACCTATGTAAGTAAGCACTATGATTTTTCTCCACAAAGAGCTTCATGAGAAGCAAAGGTTTTGATCAAAGGTTCAAGAAGGGATGCATGGCATTTGGTTCCAAAAGGAGCTTCAAGGGAAGCTTAGCAAAAGGTTTTTATGAAAACCAAGGAAGGCAAGGAAAGGTTTTATTTAAAACCATGGATGGCAGATTTGAAATGGGTTTTTCCTTAAAACCCAAGTTGGCTTTTCTTTTCATCGAAAAAGGTGCCCCGATGATGGAGAAATTTAATTTTAAAGGTTTAGTTTAAATTTTAATATTTTTATTTAATTTTAAAATTAAATAAAAGAGTTTTCCCGCCATGTCCGCCGACATCATATATTTTATCATGCAAAGGTTCAAATATTTAAAGGGGTTGATTTTATCAACCAAGAAGGAGACAAGAAATATTTTTGCATTCGATTATCCCCTCCTTCGCAATCGTCGATTCCCCCTTCCGATTTCGTTTGCGCACTGCACGTGGAACAAGGGAGCAAGTTTCAAGGCATAGGTGGAGAGGACGGAAATATAAGTCTCAAAGGCTTAAAGCCTCCACGTGGGAGGCCTAGCCCACACGGTGGGCGGAGAATGCGCTAAGGTGCACGACGAGGAGGAACGCGGGGTCGAAACCACCCGAAGCCATTTTGCAAGGTATGCCATAATTCGATCGCCAAAATTTTTGGGTGCATGAAATATTTCGAATTTGCTAAGGTTGTGTTAAGCGTCGACTTTCACGGAGAGTATAGTGGATTTAATTTTTGCATATGGCTAAGGTTTGATATTTGATTAATGTGGGATATTGCCTAAGAAGGCTTTGTGATTATTTTTTTTAAGTGCAAAAGTGTTGAAAGGAAGGATATAAAATATTTGAGTTATTTTATGGTATAAGTGGTTTTTGGAGTGACAAGGTTATGCAATGTTTTGATTTATTTTATTTTATGGTATAAGTGGTTTTTGGAGTGACAAGGTTATGCAATGTTTTGATTTATTTTATTTTATGGTACAAGTGGTTTTAGGAGTGATAAGGAAGTTGTGCATTAATTCTTAAGAAGGTTTTCTAATTAAAAGCCTTGGTGAATATTATTGTGAAGTGGAGTAATGTTGATTATTTTGTGATCTTCTAACCCTTGTGAGGATTGGAAAAAGAATATTGTGATTGTGGCAGATTTCCAAAGAGGCTTCTTCATCTTCATAAAAGGTATGGGCACATTCTCCTATTGATTTATTATGGTGGTTGATTATAAAATACCTTTGGAGTGAAAAGGATTGATTGTGGTTTCCTTTTCGAAAGTGATTGGTTAAATGCTTCAAGGTTTTCTGGTTTGAGAGTTGTGATTAAACCTTGTTTTATAAGCATTGTTGTTGAAGCCAATTGGTTATGCAAAGAACTTGAACTTGAGTTAGAGAAGAACATGAGTATCATTGTTATGTGAGATTTGTGGTTGAGCATTGTTGGAAACATTTTGAGTTGGTTGATACATGCTTGGACTAGGGTTTGTGAGAAAGGGTTGTTCATTGAGGTGATTGGTTGAGTTGAGTTGATTGAGCCTAGTCAAGTGGATGCATGTGGTTGTTCAAGTTCCATGAAACAAACTATTCTATATTTGAATTGAGTTGAGATTGAGATTTGAGAATAGAACATATTGAGTCTCTAACAATTCTCTTTATGCTTCTATGAGATTGATTTGAGTTGAGATTGGGATTTGAGTATAGAACATATTGAGTCTCTAACAATTCTCTTTATGCTTCTATGAGATTGAATTGAGATATTGATTAAGCATTGAGTATAGAACATATTGAGTCTCTAACAATTCTCTTTATGATTCTATGATATTGGACAAGTCTTGTGAGCTTGTTAAGCAGATTTGAGACAAGTCTTTGAGAAGGCTTGTGGACTGATTTTGAGTAAGCTTTTGTGGAATCTTGCTATGCAGATTTGAGAAAGTCCTAGAGAGGACTTATTGAGCAGATTTGGACAAGTTCTGAGTGAGCTTGTTGAGCATATTTGGACAAGTTTTGAGTGAGCTTGTTGAGCAGATTTGGACAAGTTCTGAGTGAGCTTGTTGAGCAGATTTGGACAAGTTCTGAGTGAGCTTGTTGAGCAGATTTGGACAAGTTCTAAGTGAGCTTGTTGAGCAGATTTGAGCAGGTTTTGTGTGGACCTATTGAGCAGATTTGAGCAGGTTCTATGTGGACCTATTGAGAAGATTTGAGTAGGTTTTGTGTGGACCTATTGAGCAAATTTGAGCAGGTTCTATGTGGACCTATTGAGCAGATTTGAGTAGGTTCTATGTGGACCTATTGAGAAAAATTGTACTAGACTGAATGTATTGTGTTTAGTGCAAGAGATTGAGTAGAGTTGTGCTAGACCGAATGGACTGTGTTTAGTACAGTATTGAGATAGAGCTTTGGAGGTGATAGAGTACAGAGGATAGAGTCTCAATGGATAGAGATCCAATAGCCAGGACAATTGAAGACAGATCTGAGTGAGGAGTCTTCAAGTGGAGAGAGATCCACCAGTCAGTGCAATAGAGAGACAGAGTCTTCTAGAAGATCACTAGCTAGAGCAGAAGGGGAAAGAGTTCTCCTATGGAAGAGATCCATGAACTTGAGATTAGGGGATCAACATCTCCTTTGGACAGAGGTCCATAAACATTGTAATTGGGAAGGATTCCCAAAAGATATTGATTGAGAAAATTTTAGTAAAATATTTTCTCCGTGGAGTAGCCCACATTGGGTGAACCACGTAAATTGTGGTGTCTCTATTGTGTATGGTGTTTTGTGCATTTCTTTGATTACTGCTATTGATATTGCTATCTATACACTGCATAATATTGAATTGAAAGAAAAAGTAAAAAGTGGTCTTATACTGTTCACCCCCCTCTCAGTATAAGCTTGTGTTCTTCAATTGGTATCAGAGCGGGTTCCTTCAGAAGAGTTTGATAGCTTGAAGGAAAAGTGGTCTAAGAACATAATGGATCAAAAGGATCAAAGAGATGGACTCTTCAATAATGCAGTACCAGTATTTGATGGAAGTGACTTCTTATATTGGTGTATGCTAATGATATTTTACCTGATGGCACTTGGAAATGAAGTTTGGGATGCAGTGGAACTTGGATACGATTCAACAATCAATCCTCCTACAGATAAGGAAGGTAAGATTCTAATGCATGCAAACTCAAGAGCCATGAATGCAATTATAAAAGGATTGCGTAGATCAGAATCTATGAAGGTTATGGATTGTAAAACAACAAAAGAAATGTGGGAAATTTTGCATGAAATATATGAAGGAGATAAAGGAGTCAGAATGGCTAAGATCAGAAATCTCAAAGGAGAATTTGAGAACTTAAGAATGAGATGATAAAACATTGGACTATCTCAAAAAAAATTAGAAATATAAAAAAAAAAAGAATGAAGGTTGATGAATCTAATGCTTGTGATAAGATCTTGAGAACTCTTCCAAAAAGGTATAGTGAAAAGGTTTCTGCTATAGAAACATCAATTGATAGTGATTCTTTGACAAGGAATTCTTTTCTTGGCATGCTTACTACTTTTGAGATAAGAACAAAAGATCCTATTCCTTCGAAAGAAGCTGCTTTCAAAGTAGACAAAAATAAAAAGGGAAAGAATATAGAATCGAGCAGTGAATCATCCAGTGATGAAGAAGCAAATTATGGCAGAAGAGATAGAGATTCCAAAAGACCCATAGATCTAAGATCTATCAAATGTTTCAATTATGGAAAGTATGGACACTATGCAACAGAATGCAAAGAGCCAAAAGGCAACAATGATGAAGAAAAATAGGACCACAGATACAGGGAATCAGAAAGATACATGTACCAAAAGAAAAGCAAGGATGGACAAAGCAGACAAGGAAAGAAGTTCTTCCAGAGACAAAAGAGAAGCTACTATGCGAAAAATGCAAGTAAGTACTCAATTGATAGTGATGCTAGTTTTTTAGACAATGATAGAGATGAAGTCCTATTTATGGTTAAAGAGAAAGATCCATTAAGAAAAGGACTCCAATTATTCTCAAGTGTTTTAGATGTGGTAAATTTGGACATCTTGAAGATGATTGCACTAGGGATGGTTATAGTTTCAGTGATGATGATTTTGAAGATGCACTTGAAAGACCAGATGAGAATCTTCTAATGGCTTTGGAAGATAAAGAAGATGATCCTATAGAAGACAAGCCAAAAGGAAGTAATGATATGAACAAAGGTAAACAAATAGAGGAATATTCAGTAGAGAATGGCTATGATCTCAAGGGAGAACTTATCTATGCCCTTGACATAGTAAAGAAGGTTAGAAAGCAACACTCTAAGCTTGAAAATCAGTTTCAAGAATGTGATGAAGAAATATTATTGCTCATAGAGGATTTAGAAAAATCAAAGGCTAAGGCAAGCAAGTTCAAGGATAAGTTAGAAGCAAATATTTTGGAATGTGAGAAGTTAGCACAAGAAGTGGCTACTCTAAAAGAAGATTTAAAGGACTCCAAGATCAAGATGAAGAGTTTCACAAATAGCTCTAAGAACTTGGATAAGTTCATCTATGGACAACAGCGAACATCATGTTCAAAAGGTCTTGGCTTTGGAAATGTTCAAAAGAAATAGGAAAAGAAATCTACTTCAAGTCTTGATGAAGAAGAAACTTCAGAAGAAGATAATTTAAGTGTAAGTGGGACATCATAGGATGAGTTGGACAACAAAGAGTTCAAAAAAGAGAGGAACAATGCACAAAGAAGATATAAATGGAACAACAATCAAAATAGGAGACCAATGAGGTCAAGACAAGGAGGCTTCAATGGAAGATGCTTTTCATGTCACAGGTTTGGACACATGGCTTCACAATGTAGGACTCATGAAAGACAGGTATATGGAAAAGAACAACTTTTCCATGGGTATTGCTACTCATGTAATGAGTTTGGTCACAAGGCAATGAATTGCAGGATTAATGATAGAAGAGGATATGGCTTCACTAGGAGAAATCCTAAGAAAATTGCACATCCAAGGAATAATAACATTAAGTGTTATAAGTGCAATAATTATGGTCACATAGCAAGATGGTGTAGAGAAAATATTCCAGAAACAAGCATGAACAGGGATAGAAATATGAACAAGAATAGGAATATGAACAAAAATAGGAATATGAAGAGAAGCAAGAATATGAACAGGAATAGAGACTCAGAAAAGAATAAAGACTCAAAAAATAAAGAGAACAAGAACAAGAACAGGAACAGGAACATGGATGAGAACAAGAACATAAGTGATGACAAGAATAGGGATGACAACTTGGAAAGAAGTAATGAGAGGATTCAAAAAACTCATAGAAGAAGAGAGAAATATAAAGGTACAGATCTATGCTTTCAGGGAGTAGAAATACTCCCACCCAAAAATTAACCACCTCATGTGGAGGTGGGGGGGGGCTAAGCTAAGAGGCTCATTCTTAGCCCCGAGCCCCAAAGGTGACCCTTTGCCATTGATGTCAAAGGGGGAGAGATTTGTGTATTGGGGAGATATTTGGTATAAGGAGAGATTTGATATTTGAGAGAGCATTGAGCCAGGGGGAGCAGAAAAGAAGGTCAGGTTTCAGTAAAAGGATATGGGTTGCCATCAATGACAAAGGGGGAGATTGTTGGACATTTTGAGTCCCTAAGCTAAAATTTGTCATTGATGTCAAAAGGACCTATGTAAGTAAGCACTATGATTTTTCTCCACAAAGAGCTTCATGAGAAGCAAAGGTTTTGATCAAAGGTTCAAGAAGGGATGCATGGCATTTGGTTCCAAAAGGAGCTTCAAGGGAAGCTTAGAAAAAGGTTTTTATGAAAACCAAGGAAGGCAAGGAAAGGTTTTATTTAAAACCATGGATGGCAGATTTGAAATGGGTTTTTCTTAAAACCCAAGTTGGCTTTTTGTTTCATCGAAAAATGTGCCCCGATGATGGAGAAATTTAATTTTAAAGGTTTAGTTTAAATTTTAATTTATTTAAAATTTAAATTTAATTAAAATAAAAGAGTTTTCCCACCATGTCCGTCGACGTCATATACTTTATCATGCAAAGGTTCGAATATTTAAAGGGGTTGATTTTATCAACCAAGAAGGAGACAAGAAATATTTTCCGCATTCGATTATCCCCTCCTTCGCAATCATCGATTCCCCCCTTCCGATTTCGTTTGCGCACTGCACGTGGAACAAGGGAGCAAGTTTCAAGGCATAGGTGGAGAGGACGAAAATATAAGTCTCAAAGGCTTAAAGCCTCCACGTGGGACTAGCCCACAGTGGGCGAAGAATGCACTAAGGCGCACGACGAGGAGGAACGTGGGATCGAAACCACCCGAAGCCATTTTGCAAGGTATGCCATAATTTGATCGTCAAAATTTTTGGGTGCATGAAATATTTCGAATTTGCTAAGGTTGTGTTAAGCGTCGACTTTCACAGAGATTATAGTGGATTTAATTTTTGCATATGGCTAAGGTTTGATATTTGATTAATGTGGGATATTGCCTAAGAAGGCTTTGTGATTATTTTTTTTAAGTGCAAAAGTGTTGAAAGGAAGGATATAAAATATTTGAGTTATTTTATGGTATAAGTGGTTTTTGGAGTGACAAGGTTATGCAATGTTTTGATTTATTTTATTTTATGGTATAAGTGGTTTTTGGAGTGACAAGGTTATGCAATGTTTTGATTTATTTTATTTTATGGTACAAGTGGTTTTAGGAGTGATAAGGAAGTTGTGCATTAATTCTTAAGAAGGTTTTCTAATTAAAAGCCTTGGTGAATATTATTGTGAAGTGGAGTAATGTTGATTATTTTGTGATCTTCTAACCCTTGTGAGGATTGGAAAAAGAATATTGTGATTGTGGCAGATTTCCAAAGAGGCTTCTTCATCTTCATAAAAGGTATGGGCACATTCTCCTATTGATTGATTATGGTGGTTGATTATAAAATACCTTTGGAGTGAAAAGGATTGATTGTGGTTTCCTTTTCGAAAGTGATTGGTTAAATGCTTCAAATTTTTCTGGTTTGAGAGTTGTGATTAAACCTTGTTTTATAAGCATTGTTGTTGAAGCCAATTGGTTATGCAAAGAACTTGAACTTGAGTTAGAAAAGAACATGAGTATCATTGTTATGTGAGATTTGTGTTTGAGCATTGTTGGAAACATTTTGAGTTGGTTGATACATGCTTGGACTAGGGTTTGTGAGAAAGGGTTGTTCATTGAGGTTATTGGTTGAGTTGAGTTGATTGAGCCTAGTCAAGTGGATGCATGTGGTTGTTCAAGTTCCATGAAACAAAATATTCTATATCTGAATTTATTTGAGATTGAGATTTGAGAATAGAACATATTGAGTCTCTAACAATTCTCTTTATGCTTCTATGAGATTGATTTGAGTTGAGATTGGGATTTGAGTATAGAACATATTGAGTCTCTAACAATTCTCTTTATGCTTCTATGAGATTGAATTGAGATATTGATTGAGCATTGAGTATAGAACATATTGAGTCTCTAACAATTCTCTTTATGATTCTATGAGATTGGACAAGTTCTGTGTGATTTTTTTAAGCAGATTTGAGATAAGTCTTTGAGAAGGCTTGTGGACTAATTTTGAGTAAATTTGTTGGAAGCTTGCTATGCATATTTGAGCAAGTCCTAGAGAGGACTTATTGAGCAGATTTGGACAAGTTTTTAGTGAGCTTATTGAGCATATTTGGACAAGTTCTGAGTGAGCTTGTTGAGCATATTTGGACAAGTTTGAGTGAGCTTGTTGAGCATATTTGGATAAGTTTTGAGTGAGCTTGTTGAGCAGATTTGAGTAGGTTCTGTGTGGACCTATTGAGCAGATTTGAGCAGGTTCTATGTGGACCTATTGAGCAAATTTGAGCAGGTTCTATGTGGACCTATTGAGCATATTTGAGCAGGTTCTGTGTGGACCTGTTGAGCAGATTTGAGTAGGTTTTGTGTGGACCTATTGAGCAGAATTGTACTAGATCGAATGTATTGTGTTTAGTGTAAGATATTGAGCAAGGTTGTGCTAGACCGACTAGATTATGTTTAGTACAGTATTGATATAGAGCTTTGGAGGTGAAAAAGTACAAAGGATAGAGTCTCAGTGGATAGAGATCCAATAGCCAGGACAATTGAAGACAGATCTAAGTGAGGAGTCTTCAAGTGGAGAGAGATCCACCAATCAATGCAATAGAGAGACAAAGTCTTCTAGAAGATCACTAGCTAGAGCAGAAGGGGAAAGAGTTCTCCTATGGAAGATATCCATGAACTTGAGATTAGGGGATCAGCATCTCCTTTGGACAGAGGTCCATAAACATTGTAATTGGGAAGGATTCCCAAAAGAGATTGATTGAGAAAATTTTAGTAAAATATTTTCTTCGTGGAGTAGCCCACATTGGGTGAACCACATAAATTGTGGTGTCTCTATTATGTATGGTGTTTTATGCATTTCTTTGATTATTGCTATTGATACTACTATCTATACACTGCATAATATTGAATTGAAATAAAAAGTAAAAAGTGGTCTTATATTTTTCACCCCCCTCTCAATATAAGCTTGTGTTCTTCAATTTGAATTGATAAATGAAGTAAAATATTGCATTGATTCAGACCATTTTGGATTACAACCCTTATTTACAAAAGGATATAGAACTTTGTTGAAGTCACTTCCAAGAATTATATATCAGAATTATGAATCATCATTGTGTTTGGAAAAATATGCTAAGGTCCTTCCAACATCTCTCATGAGGAGTTGCTATAGTTGGAGCATACATATTTATAACTCCAGCTTTGATGTTTTCCTCTTTCCTACAAAATAGTCTAGAAACCTAATTAATTTTTACTTCTACCAATTATCCATACCATTTTCATTTTTCTCATATTGTTGTAATACCGCCAAAATCTCCTATAGAAAAAACTACTAGAAATCACCCATCTTCCAAATATTTTTATAGCATCCTTACATTCCTCACTTTTTAATTTTATTTCTTGTATTAAAATAAACTTGAGACTATAACAACCAATTAATATCTTAAGAACTCTTTTTTTTAGAGGTCTTATTCATACCCCTAATATTCCCAATATCATTGTTATTATCATTTTTATTTTTATTAGTGGGCCTAGCCCCACTTCTTGTTAACACCTATGATATTTTTATTTGACTTCCTAAATTGATACCCCTTTGAGTTTCTTTTTCTCTTTATTCATGCTTTGAAAACCTCCCTCTCCTTTTTCTATTTTCACCAAAACTTTTAGCTTTATCATTCTCTTCTATTTTCCATATTATTCATAATGAGACTTATCTTCTAAAAACTTATGCTACCCTAAAAAATCTAAACTAGAAGGAATATCCTCATCAACAGTTTTTTTTGTATGTTACCTAAAGTACATGGATGATTATCCATGGTAATTACTTTCTTATATTTCCTTGGAAATCCTAAATTTCCTTGGATATCCTCCATATGCGTTTTTTTATTCCTATACTTGAAAATCTAAAGTGCAATGGATACATTCTATACTACTTTCCATTTTATTGCAAGGGGAAGATTTTATGCTACGTGAGAAAAATGAAGATGGTTTACCTAGATTAACCTTGACCTCCTTCACATCCTTCACTTTAAAATTTTACTCCCCATATTCCATCACACCTTTAAATCTTATTTTTGAACTTGCACATTGTGCATTCTCATCCATTGTGACATTTTTTCCTCTAATTAGTGATTTGATTAATCTACAATGGCCTTTTATTTTATGGTGTAGAGGGTTTTTCTCTCCACTTTATTAGGAGTGGAAAACCCTTTATTTCATTGAACTTCTATTATGATATGATCTTCTTATTCCATATCAAATCTGATTCCAAAAATTTTCCATCTATTTCTCCATCATTTTTAATTTGCAATCTATTGCCATGTGTCTAGTCACATAACATTTACAACATCAAAATGTAATTTTTTATAATCTACTTGTTGATCCCATTATATTGATTTAGATTTAATCATATTTCAATATTACAAAGATTTTGAAATACCCATGGCAACATATGTTTGAGTGTATGCAACATGCTTTCTCTCCTTACTATTGGTTCCTCTTGCATAAAATCCCTTATATTATTGCTAATATTATTCAACACCTCCTTATTGGTGAGCTAATAAGGAAGTACAAAAATCCTTATCCAGAATTAAATTCCTTTTATTAGTCTTTGTCTCCACAAAAAATAACTTAATTATCTTAAATATAATTAATTATTTCCCACGAACCAAGGGCCAACATCTATTATTTTATCTATTATTTCTACATTAGAGAAGATAATGAGGAAAATTTATTTTGGAAGAAAAGTCAGAGTAACTTGAATTCAATATTCATTTCCATTGAATCTAATTTTAAATATTAGAAAAACTCAGCCCATATCCATGGAAGTTACATATTAAACCTTTGGTTTTAAAAACCATTATGTCATGCTTCATCATGACATCCTAGATAATCACTTTTGGTATAGTATATGCTACCTTAATTGTGTTTACCATAGATTCACTCTTTCTCTTATCACTAACTAGGTCATCCTTCTAGTAAGGACATTCAAAAATGACTTTCCTGCCATGTTACCTAGATTTCCTTCACATGAATCCTTTAGTTTTGAGATTCTTCTAAGATTTTCTTCAAAAATGCTTACTCATTGCTTGCACTTTGATTACTTATCGTGCTTTTTGCTTCTTTCTCACTCTTGTCTAGAACTTGCTCCCTTTTAACATCATAATTATTAGTACTAAAATATAATTTTTAAATTTGGATAATGACATAAGTTTTTTTTAAATAATTTATTTTAAATATTATCTAATCTACTAGCCACATTTTATTATAGGCATTGTTATCTTATCAAATTGTTATTTCCTAAAGATTGATAAACTTTGATTTTTTGTTTATATCTTTCATAATATAAATACCAATAAAAATTATAACTTTTTAAATTAAACTAGAAATATATATCAACCCTTTCTAGCCTTTTGTAAAGTTTAAAATTCAACCTACTATATTTTTTCTATATACAAGGAGTTGTTATATAATCAAATAGGAACAAAATTAGGTGATTTTCTTAACATTAACCTTATTTATTGAATCATCATCACTCTGTTAATGCCTATTCTATCTTAGTTGGTTGATTCTTATCAAAGTCAAATGGAAATATTTCTATAACTACTCAAGCTTAAATACAACCTAAATCTAGATGTCTTGTCTAAGAGTTGTATATCAGTTATTTTATCATTTAATATTCCTAAAATATATTCATGCTTACTACCTTGTATAGACTCAATAGATCTAGGTCAAAATCTAAAATATTGTAGAAAAAGTGTCTTTCTTTTGATACTATGAAATAATTTTCAAGGGTGTTCTTCCCATAATTATAAACTCCTTCAAGAAAGATCTATATTTCTACCTCTATAAATCTACTAAAATTCACATGAAACAAAAATTCTTTTGTGGTTTTATTTATCATTTTATCCTTCTACTTTTTATATTTTTGCTTTTTTACAACTAAATAAATATTTAGAAGTTTCATAAAAACAATATACATAAACAATTTGTTATAATTTATTTATGAGGTAATTGTTAACCATAATAATTAACAATATTGGTCTTGATGATTCATGCATTTGATGTCATGCTTAAAATCTAATATACCATTTTTATTTAATTTTTTACTTTTCCAATGTTTAAATAAATAAATATTTGTTTAGAATTTAGCAAATGATTTAGTTTATAATAATAGTTATTTCTAAATGCTTAATATACTTTATGATTTTGTATTACCTTTGAATCCTTTAATAAAGGGTGTAATGAGTTGTCCATAAATTATGTATTAGAAGTCCCAAAGAATGTGAAGTGATATCTAGTCAACTTTTGAATGAGAGAGAAGATTTGATTGTTGATATAGATGTTAAAATTATACTTTTGATTACAAAGAGAATGGGTTACTAGAAAAGGTTGTAATATTTTATTAGCATAAAGTGGTCACAAACTAGGGCAAGTTTGCTAGGCTTAGTTTGAAAAGCATTAAAGTGTGTGTTTTGAAAAAAAATTAAGCTATATCCTTTTGTAACCTTATTTTATTGTTTTGAGTACGATGGATAAGTTGTATTCTTATAGGAGAATATGATAATATACACATTAATCTAATATCTCCTTCATCTCACATTGTCTAGTGCTTTCTTCATGTTTATTCTTCCATCCTCAAGTCATCACCTTCCTTATTCTATAATTTTATTAACTTCATATCCCAATGGAAAAGATAGTCCAACCTTTCATTCATGAACAACTACAATTATCTCAGGTAGTTGTAGAAGTGTGCGAAAATAAATATCTCAGTACTGATGACAAAGATCATAATGAAATCAGGAATAGATGGTAAAAGTTGACACCACAAAATGCATTGATATGTATAATCTAAGCATATGTGGGAGCTCGATTCTAGAAACAAGGTTTCTAGTTTGGGTGGGAAAAACTTATTTTTGATTTTTGAATCAGAGAAAAATGGGAGCTTCGCTAGAGAAGTTAATTTTAGGAAATAACCTTGTGTTTGAAAGTTCACACCACTGATCTTGGTTTTAAAAATTCTTTTTTGATTGTACTTGCATTAGGTAGGATCCATTTCTCTGGATCTCTTGGTTCTCTTGGATCTCCTAGATCTTGGTTTGCCTTTGCTTTGTTGTTGTTTAGAGTTTGGTTTTTTGATCCCCTAGGAGGGATAATTCTCTTTGTGTTTCACTTTGGTTCCTCTTTGGAAGTTTTTTCTTCTTTGTGAAAGGTTGGGGACACTTTCAAAACACCTTCTTAAATATAATAAAAAAAGCACATGTGGTGTTCAATAATGAAGCTTGAAAAGATAGATATCATGTCAAATTGGGTAGCCATATGTTTTGGTAGAAAAATAATAAAATAAGACATTAGTTACATTAATGATAATGCCATTATAGTGAGTTGTGATAGGCTACACAAAATGAAAAGTGGAGGAGAAGATCTCCATGCGAGCAACAGAATCCTCAAAAGTAGTGATGGCCCTGATAAAAGTTGATTCAAACTACAATCCAACTATCATCCACATCAAAACTAGGGTATAAAATAATTATAGGTCTACCTAATGCATGAAATTTTTCTATGAATAGCCAATGCAGATAGTTGAAGCAGCATATATCTTCGCAACACTCAACAAATCTAAATAATGTTATTTGTGTGACTTCATAAGGAAGAAGACAATGAGGGGAAGAAAATTCTTGGAGGCCTACAATATTTACCTAAGGTAGTTCACGTGAGTGAAAATTCATCTAAAGCTATGTATCTACACCTAAAATAATATTCAGTTGTAGCGGAATATGCTCATGGAATTTTCAATTTTGTAGAAGGTGCATACACACAAGTATCTCTATTTTCTTTGCTCTCTATTTCCTTACCTATATTTGCCTCCAATTTTTATTGATGTCTCCCATATATTCATGTCACCCACATCCATAAATAACTTCTTATCCTATTTTCATGAGTATTTCATCACCATCACCAGCACCCATATATTCCAATATCCTTCCTTTTCTTGCTTCTTCTAGCTCTCTTCCAATTTGAAGCAACCTTCACCCATCCAATCATCTTCCCTCATGCTTTCCCTTATCTACATTGATTTCCTTCCCTACTCTAATTTTTTTTTTTTTTTATAACCATAAGTCTCACTCATCCCCACAACCCTCACCCTTAATCACCTTATCTTCTAGATCCATTTCCTCTCAAATTTTTTCTTATCCTATACATAAGGCTTACTGGGTTCTCAATTTTGTAAGCAAAAATCCTTGAAAGTTGCCAATAATGTAGGTAACTTTCATCATTAACATTCACAATGTGGTCTTGTTCAAGATATGTAGTTTTTTTAAGGAAATAGTACAACAAATTACATGCAACAACTCAAAAGGCAACTAGAGTAGCACTAGATGAAACCCTTGTAGCAGATTCAAAGATAAAAATATAATATAATGTTGGCCGAAAGATGGAAGGGCAATGCCAGGAGTAGGAAGGTAAGGTCAGATGTAATATTAAGTGAGGTAGGAAGTAAATAAGTAAATAGAAACTTGTTGGATAGTAAAAAATGTTAAGGCAGTTAAATCCAAGAAGACAACAAAAAATATGAAAATGTGGCTAAGTAAGAAAGCTAACTGGAAATTTAAATATGCTAATATCAGTAAAGGCATAGAAAAAATTTTGCATCCAATGCTCTCTAAAAGGAGAAGTCGATGAAATATGCTAATGCCCCAACATCCGACATCTGGCTTTCGAATTTAAGAAAAATTGAACCTAGATATTGAAATATGTCAAACAAACAATGATGTTGGCATCATAAAATCATAATTAAAATTCCAATGCAGTCTAAAAGAGGGGCCCAAATATTCTAAGGCATTGGATCCAACATTTGACATCTGATCTCATACTCTATCCTTCCATTCCATAACAAGGTTGCTATAAAACAACTTAATGGCCTAGTAGAGTTTCCATTTACCATTGGATACTATACCTACAAGTCCTCTAGGGACTTAAGTAATTTGGAAGGATGAATTCAACAATATTATCTCCCAACTATTTCAAAAATATGTATGATAAATTCCTCATACCCAAAGAGATTCTATGTGGTTTTTTATGATGAACCTAAGGTTTAAGACTTCACGAAAAACTATAGGATAATCTAGCCTTCTAATGTGCATAAAAAATCATGATGGTTGAGAGATTATTGAAGAAAAAATCTTAGAAGGATATAATTATTTCTCAAGAATATAAGAGTCCAAGGTGCCTCCACATTCCATGGGATGGCCTTTCGTTGGTAACATGCTCTCATGGTTCTGCTCCATGACCAAGGGTAGACCACTCACATTTTTTCAATAACATATACTTTCGTAAGATTATATGCTATATGACTTAATCAGTTTGGAAAATGTGTTATGATTAATGTAGAAGGTGTAACCTTTAAATTTCATGATTCAAAATTAATATCAATCATTCATGTTAAATATTTTGAAGTATCCATGATAATATATATATGGTATATCTAATATATTTTTATTTCTTAATATTTAGTCTCTTTTGGATGAAATTATTTAGATTATAATTAATATTCTTGAAAATATTCTTATTGATAAGCTAATATGGAAGTCCAAAAATCCTAACCTATAGTTGAAGCATTTTTTTATAGTATTATCTTCTTGTATGCTTCGTTGTTTATTCACATAGTTGATAAAAGTAAACCATAATGCCCTTTGTTATTTGGTAATGTAAACATAATTTATTTATAACTTCTTTAGGAGTGGTACAATATTATCTTCTTGCTTATTCTTAAACTTTGTCTAATGACTAAAATCTTACCACTCTTTTTCCATCATTTTTAATTTTTAATCTTGTACTATATATCCAGTCTCATAACATTTATGTCATCAAAATATAATATCTTAAAAATCCACTTATTGATTCCATTCTATTGATTCAAATTTAATATTAATAGATCATTGTACATATTTTGAGGTATCCATCATAATACATATCTAGGTATACCCAACATGCTTTCACTTCATAATAGCTAGCCCCTCTTGGATGAACTTTAATAGTGTATCACCAATATTTCTCAAAACCTCTACTAATAAGCTTATATGGAAGTCCAAAAATCATAACCTATAGCGTAAGCATTTTAATAGTATTGTCTCCTTAAAAAATGACTCTATGGTCTTAAATATATGCTATCTCTTCCCCTAAACCATGGACCGTAATTTATTATTTTATCCATGAGTTTTAAATAAAAGAAGATCGTGAGGAAAATATTTTTGAAATAAAATTCATGAAGTAGTTTGAATTCAATATTCACTTCCATTTGATGTAATTTTGAATTTAAAAAAACCTAACCAGTATCCATGGAACTTACATATTAATCCTTTGATTTTAAGAAATATTATATCATGCTTGATCATCTCATCATTGATAATCACTTTGGGTATATCATCTACCAAATGGGTAGGGATTATTATAGATTTACTCTTCCTCTTGTTCTTAATTACAACATCCATATTTTCATCTAAGGTATCCTTACTTCTAGTTTGGGATTTTAAAAATTAATTTCCTTCCATGATACCTAGTTTTTGGTTATGAAAATCATTTATTTTTTTGAATTTTTTCAAAGAAATAAAATAAGAAAAGTGATACTTGTCCTTACTTGCACTTGCTCCCTACAAAGTCCTAAAGAGTCAAGATATGAATATTCCTTCAATATAGTTGAATAAGATAATTATGTCCCTAATATCCTCCTTGTAATTAGCCTTGGAGGATTTCACTATCATGTAGTCATTCCTCTTCTTGGGACCTATATTCAATTATTCTTA
The DNA here is from genome assembly GCA_028583015.1 of Wollemia nobilis. NCBI lineage: Eukaryota > Viridiplantae > Streptophyta > Pinopsida > Araucariales > Araucariaceae > Wollemia > Wollemia nobilis. The sequence goes on from JAQPPZ010001808.1 coordinate 2,950,667, forward strand.
ATGAAATTTAGAAGCTCCTCTTTGTTCTTCCTCCTTGTTGTGCATTCCTTTAATTATTTTATTATCATCAAATATTTTACAGTTCACTCAAGCCTAAATATAGATCTCATCATTGACAACTTGATGCATGCAAAATCTTTCATTTGATAATCATTAGGTTGCTAGTTATTTTATCCAAATACATAGCATAAGTAATCACTAACTCTAGATGTGAATATGTCCCAAAAATTGATACCTTGGCCATCTCCAAGTTCCTCAACATATTATATTTTTATTTAGTAATATGTCTTTCTCTAAAGTCTTTTATTTGCTTATTTCTATCTTTGTGTTGTATATTATGGATGATTTGAAGACTAATTTGATTACCTTATATGGGGAATATTTGAATATTATCTTCTTTACATATGGTGAAGTACCCATAGTGATTAATTGAAGAACACGGGCTTATACTGAGAGGGGGGTGGATAGTATAAGATCAACTTTTACCTTTCTTTCCCAAATAATATTATCCAATATTATCAATGGCAATATCAATAGTAAATCAAAGCAATGCATAAATAATCACACACAAGAGAGACACAAATTTAATGTGGTTCACCCAATGTGGGATACTCCACGGAGAAAATCTTTCTTCTAAATTTTCTCAACAAATCTCTTGGGAATCAATTCCCTATTACATTTTTTATGGATCTCTGTCCAAAGGAGACACCAATCCCCTATGCTCTAATTTGTGGATCTCTCTCCATAGGAGAACTCTATCCCCTTACTCTGGTTCGTGGATCTCTCTCCATAGGATAACTCTATCCCCTAGCTTTGGTTCGTGGAACTTGATCCAGGAGAACTCTATCTCCTTAACTGGTTCATGGATCTCTCTCCACATAAGAACTATATCTCCCTAGTTGGTTCACGGATCTCACTCTACGAGAGAATTATTTCCCCTTTGCTCTAGTTCATGGATATCTATCCACAAGAGAACTCCATATTCCTAGCTCTGGTTTGTGGATCTCTATCCACGAGAAAACTCTCTCTAACTCTTGATCTATTTGGATTCAAAATTATTAATGCTGGTGCAAACGAGAATCGACCCTCCAACCTCAACATCCTAACATAGGTGCTTAACCTCTTACGCTAGCCAAGCGGTTGAGACTTATCGTGTAGGTCTCCACCTTTATTCCTTGGTGTGTTCACCAAAAATAGAAACTCTTCATAAAACTGGTTCTAGGGAGAATTGAATCACAGACCTCCACCTTCCAAACATCTTAATACAAGCTTAACCACCACTAGGATACCCTGGCAGATGACATCAAGTGATGCATGAACCTTTCGTTAATTAATCCTCCTTTTGCCTTGTCAATTGAAATCTCTATTTCCTTTTATTTACCAAATGAAGCCCTTGTTATTTCCAAATCTCCCTTAACAATATTTAAATATTATATTTTAAATATTATAATCCTTTTCTTCAAAATTCTCTTTGCTTGCTTTTACAACCATGGAAAATTCCTTTGCATTTATTGTTTCAACCTTGAAGACAACCACTCAACCTTTTCACCTTTGACATCAATGACAACACTATACTCAAAATTTCCAACATTGATGAACTCATGAGTTTATCTACAAAATGACTAACACAATCAATTTAGAAAGCTACTCCTTTCATAACTTTAAACCTTATATAGACTTATGTAAGTGTGGGGTAACATGTATGGAACAAATATGTTACAATAATAGGCTCACAAGACAAAGTCCACAAGAGGGATCCTCATTATGTAGGGATAAAATAGTACTGGGGTGACATTGTAAAGAGGCTATGGTGGGATTTAAATACACATTTTACTTGATAAACATTTTGTGAGGATGACAATACTAAGGAAACATTAAAAAACAAGTTCTACAAACGGTAAACTATATATACACAATAAAATCTATGTGAAACTCTATAGGAAGAACTATGTATGATTGATTTTATGTGGGGAAGTACTTTGAGAGGGTACTTTAATGAAAGCATATGAACTAAACATTGAATAACTCAAAAGAAATTCCCACATAAAATCATTTTCAAGGACAAGGTCAAAGACTTAGGCATAGGCATGGTACATGCATGTGATAAATATCCATTATATGAAGGTATTCTAAGTGTATCCTCTTACAAAAACTTTTATGCATAAGACCCATAATCAAGGGATTATTATGATACAATTGAAACAAAAAATAATATTTTTCAGGAAATGGTTTGAAACCATAGGAACTTGACTATAATATTTTTCATACAGTACTAGATGAACACAACCTTGAGTTGCTTCAGATATATGAGTATAACCATAATGTGACAATTATAAACAAACAAGCATAGGAAGGGAATGAAGGATGAGATAAGTTTATTGGTAAGATGATTTAGTGCAACCTTACTATAGCAGAAGAATTAACTCAACTAATGCTACAATAGAAGACCTCTAGAAAAAAAGAAGGTAAAAATGAAAAATAATTGAAGTAAAACATTATTTATAGAAAAGGAAGTTATGTGTGAAAATATTACATGCACATGAGCAAAAGGTGGATAGGTAGAATGTTTATGTATGAAAGAAGGTAAAAATGAAAAATAATTGAAGTAAAACAATATTTATAGAAAAGGAAGTTATGTGTGAAAATATTACATGCACATGAGCAAAAGGTGGATAGGTAAAAGATTTATATATGAATTAATATTAAAATATTTGTGAGAGAAGATTTTGAGGAGGCAAGTGGATAGGAGGTAGACGAGATAAAATGTTGTAAATCAAAACATTGATGTATATGGAAACAACAACCCCCACTTTAAGAAACCAACATAAAAGGTTGATTATAGAAGGTAATGAAAAGCAAATACTAGGCTCTACATCTACACAAGATTCTCTCCACATAAAATTCTAATAAGTATTTTATAAATTATGATGTATGAGGTTGCACTATCACCTTAATATTTATATATGTTTGATGTTATATCTCTTAAAAAATTATATTCTAAAATTTTATAGGTTAATTTTTTTTTAATTTAATAAAAATAAATTCTTATCCTATATATAGGAACCTAATTTTTTTATTTAGGTTAAGAGGGACCTGGTTAATGCACCCATCTTTGTAAATATTCTTAAACTACCATTATTAAGTCATCATTTAAGTATGGATATTGACGGCACTTTGGACTATATCACCATTGTTGACAATGATATAAATAAATAATCAAGTTAAAAAATCTAGAATGCCTTTCATTCGTTATTATAATTTTTATTTCACCTAAAAACAATGCGATACACGATCCTTTCCCAAGCAGTTGGCATATGCACAGTCATTAATTGTACTTTTACTCCTTGTCTTTCTCGTTTAAGCTCTGTATTCTTATTTATTTGAGTGTCGTGTGTTCGTTTCCTAAAACACTGATAATACATGTTCCTTTCCCAACCATTTTGGAATAATAAGTTGACATACGAGCAGCTCCCCATGGCTTTTGTACTTTTACTCCTTGTCTTTCTCGTTTAAGCTCTGCACTCTTGTAACTACTCATTGTCTTTCTCGTTTAAGCTCTGCATTCTTGTAACGACTCGTTGTCTTTGTACTTTTACTCATTGTCTTTCTCGTTTAACTCATCATAACTCCCCATGGTTTTTGTACTTTTACTCATTCTTTTGTCGTTTAAGCTATGCAGTCTTGTAACTTATTTTCAACTTCCTTGACAGATATTTGGAAAGACCAATGAAAGATTTGAGGATAAAATACATATTGAATATTTAAAGCGACAAGTAGGGTGGTGACGTTAGCACTTTCTAGCACATTCGTGTGGCTACCAACTCCCTCACACAGGTTGCCTCTTATTTTATAGGGCTGATGTTCGATTAGATTTTATCATAATTTCACCTTTTGTTGGGCACACGCTCTCATGGTTCTACTCCATGGCCAAGCCTGGTCCACTCACATTTTGTCAAAAACATATACTTCCGTAAGATTATATGCTATATCACTTATTCGATTTGGACAAAGTGTGGTGGTCAATGTAGAAGGTATAACTAAAATGTGATTATATTGCAGGTATGGAGAGATTGTGACGTGCAATTTGTTTGGAAGACCGTCTGTGGTATCTGTGGATCCCGATTTCAACAAGTTTGTGTTGCAAAACGAAGGCAGGCTATTTAGAGCGAGTTACTTTAGGTCACTTCATGACCTTATAGGCAAGTATAGCATGATTTCAGTAACCGGGGATCTGCACAGGCATCTTCATGGAATTGCTGTTAGTTTATTGACTAATGACAAGTTGAGAAGCAATTTTATGCCTCCGATTCAGATTATTTTAAGAGAAACAATGGCACAGTGGGAAGGAAGAGAAATAGTTCTCCAACATGAGTGCAAGCGGGCAAGTATACATAACATTAAATTCCTGATGTGCTCTTATTACATCTTTAGACCATTATAGAATTTATTTTCCTGCAGATGAATGGGAAAAAACAAAAGCAAGAAAAAAAATAAAAAATAAAATAAGATAATGGCGTCTGCGTTGTAGGGCGAAAGATTGGAATGAAAACACGCTTTTACTTTGATTATTCAAATTGTGCATAAACATTGTCTGTTTGTTGTAGGAGAAAAGGTTAGAATTTAGAAATTACAGCAAAGATATTATTATTATTATTATTTTCCTTTTATTGTTTTGTTATTCTTTCATTTGTTTTAAGAATTATGTTCTATTCTCTCTTTTCTCATTAATGCTCCAAAATTTGTGAAAAACTTTCAAGTTTTTACTGGTTACAAGACAAAGAAAAGAGATATGAGTAAAAAGCGGATGAGGTTATTTTTAAGATAAATAGCGGATATAAGTTTTTTTTTTTCTTCTTCTTCTCAAATTTATCTATTAGGATAGAACTGAAAAGTTTTTTCACACTTCATCAGAAAACTGCCATTGGCAAGGCTCAATCCCTGATATGTTCGATAAAACTTCTCTTTTTTCTCACAAGGCGCTCTCATGCATCAACTAGATTGGGACTTTTCATTCATTCATATATACGTACAAAATAAAGTTCAAGTATTATGATTGATTTTTATTTTTTGGTTTATGCAGTTAGTTTTGAATGTGATGGCCAAACACTTGCTGAACGTCTCAACGGACATCGAAACAGAAGAGATTTACCTCCTTATGACAGATTTTATAAATGGAATCGTCTCTGTCCCAATCGAGATGTTGGGCCGTGCTTATGCCAAAGGATTAAAGGCCAGAAAAATTCTGATTGGGAAGTTCTATGAGCTGATAGAGAAAAGACGGGAGCATCCTCGCAACGATCTGCTGTCCAATCTTGTTAACCAAGAAAACCTTCCAAACGATATTGTGGCCGATTTTCTGATTATTCTGCTCGTTGCAAGCTATGAGACCGCAGCCAGAACGATGACTATAGCAATTCATTTTCTCACTCAGTCACAGAAAGCGTTGGAGCAACTCACTGTAAATTTAATACCAAACATATTAGTTGGAATGAGTTCGATTTCTTACATTGATGTTGTCAAACCAGCTCATTATGACTAAATTTTATTGTGTCTCGTTACAGGAGGAACAGAAATAATTCGTCAATGCAAAGGAGTAGAAGAGAAGCTGGAGTGGCAGGATTACAAAAAAATGGAGTTCACTCAATGTGTAAGTTAACATTCTGTTATGGGTTGAATGTGATCTTAAATAAAAAAATTCCTATTCAAGTTCACAATTGTCCCTACAATACGATACCATTGTTCTCATGTTTATATTATTTTTGTCAGGTTTTGAACGAAACTCTTCGCCTTTCAAGCATAGCCATGGGCCTTGTAAGAGAAACTACAGAAGACGTAAAAACCAAAGGTATTATTCATGAACTGGAATTGGAAAACTAAACAAGTCTTCTTCTTTCTTCTTTTCTTCCTTCATCAATTTTTTTTTTGGGTTGTGTTCAGATTATGTGATACCCAAAGGATGGGGAGTAATGACATTTCTTGGGGGAGTCCACCTGAGCGAGAAATACTATGATGATGCTCTCAAGTTCGATCCGTGGCGATGGCAAGGGACTGATAAGGCAAAATCATAAGTCATGACCACAACCATGTTTATTCCATTTCACTGCAATTTTGTTCTGACTTTTCGTGGGTGGTTGTTGAATATGATCAGGAAGCATTGATCTGGAAGAACTACGACAAATTATTTTCGCCATTTGGAGGAGGGAGGAGATTATGCCCTGGAGCTGATTTGGCGAGGCTCACCATCTCTCTTTTCTTTCACTATTTCGTAACAAAATTCAGGTGTGGAGGGACGACACAAATCTTGCTGGAATGTCCTTAAACATAAAAATCTAGCACATTGGTAATCATAAGTTTAAGGAATATCTGCCATTGTCGATTTTGCAGGTGGGAGGTGGTGAAGGAAGACAAGATCACTTTCTTTCCGATAACTCACATGGCCGGTGGACTTCGAGTTAGAATTTCTGCCAGAATTTAGGAGTGCAAATAGTTAATATAGAATGTGCACCTTAACATGGCGAAGTCCATAAACTATAGTTTTCATAAGGACGTACGGGCGTGAGCTATGCATTATTAGCATTTCTAGCATTATACCCTAAAGGTGCTGTGTCACAATATTTGAGACAAGCAAAATATAATAGTGAGTTTTCCCTTTGCAACATGTGTTTGGTCTGAAGTATGTAGCTTAATGTCGAAGCCAAAGATTTAGCGATGTAAATTTCTATTCTGAGGCCTCCGTTACAGAATAATCAGTTTGGCATTAAATAGGGTCATAATGGACTGGAAACATTTTTGCCAACAGAGTTTTTCAAAATTAATCTATTTTTTAACAATGTGAAATTATAAAAAGTTTATAACGAGAGAAATGTATTCAAATTATATATTATATTGTATTGTTTTTATTTAGGGATATTTTTATTAATATATAATATTTAATGTTTAGATTAATTAAATTATATTTAGTTATATATATCATTTTCTTTAAAGTGTTATATTGTTATAATCATTTTTTTCACATTGAAATTTTTTTCAGTCAATTACCTTTTAAAATTAAAATTTCACTAGGAATAAGATCACCATTAGAATTTGTTAAATTATTTGCTACCCCATTTCCTTCTTTGTAGATATCCTTACCTTTTCAAGAGTTCGCTTTCAATAATAGTCTATGAACATTAACAATAATATTATTTTTTTTCAAAATCATCAAATTAATTTTTGTTAATAGCATTAACAATGATTTATGAGTACCCCTTAATTGAAATATATTTTTTATCATTTTTCAATTGTAATTTTAATTGGTGGAAGAAATGCTTTAGTATGTGCATAGTTGTTAGTTGAAGCTCGAGATGATTATGAATAAGTGAAGAGAATTTTAACTTCATTATTTTGAAAAATACCACCTCCACAACTTTTTGTAAATTTCCTTTAGAAGCATCATCAAAATTTAATTTGATAAACTCAATTTTTTTTCATTTTCATCTACTATAGATTAAAAGAAATACTTTGTTTAAATGCTATTATCCCATATGACCCTTCCAGGTATATTCAAATCCTATAAACAAGTGGCCAGCACCTCTTTTTTTACACTTGAGACTTCCCATGATGAGCACCATATTTGTAAACATTATGCAAGAGAGGCAATAATATGATTCCAATCTTGGCACAATTTTAAGATTTATTTTTTAAATATCTTATTATTCTTCCAAGACATAAATTCCAACAAAGAATTTTAGGATCATTAATCCTCCATAGAATACATAATATTTTAACTTTGATATAATTAATCCAATATTTCATTAACTCTTTCAATTTTGTACAGCTACCCAATATATTCTCATATTGTTTTTAAAATATCTCTAACTAATTTGATAAAAGGGACAATGAAAAAGTAAATGGTATGATGTTTCTAAATCCTTCTCAAGTGTGGCACATTTGAAAGATCCATGATATCGTCTTCTTTGTAGACTCTTTTATATAATAATCTTATTTTGGACTGCTAAAGAAAGGATTGTTGAGGTCTTAGGGATAGCCTCTAATGACCAAAAATTCTTCTAAAGGAAATATTTGGGAGTAGAAAATGATGATTACTATCCCTGAGAAAATATGCTCATTAGATTCATAATCATAAGAAATTACAATGCTTTTATAGCACTCCAATCAGTTTGAAATCTCTAATATCATGGAGATCTTACTTGCTCCTACTATCTTTAGAAACACTCTAAACAATTCCCTATATGCTTTCATAACAAAACTGATTTCCTCTCAAATAGTAAAGTTGGTGCAACTATATTTAAATAAATTTTAAATATTTAGAACCTATATACTTTAGATAAGATACTCTAAAGTATGCCCTAGAGTCCAACATTCTCCCCCTTAAAGTTGAGAGGACTGACTAGACAGTCTCTCAACTTTATATATTGAGCTTTCGCAACTCCTTTGGTGAATATGTCTGCTATGTTGTCCAAAGTGCTGCAATGTTGTAGCTCAATCACCTGTTTCTCCAGCATGTCTCGAATGAAGTGATACTTCATGTCAAAGTACTTTGACCTACTGTGATGGATAGGATTTGTGCCAATTGGATGGTACTCATATTGTCACAATACAATCTTGTAGGACCACTTTGTTTCTCTCTAATTTCTTCAAGAACTTTTCTCAACTATAAAGCTTGGGTACTAGCATTTGTGATGGCTATGTACTCAGCTTCAGTAAATGATAATGCTACAAATGTTTGTTTTTTGGAACTCTAAGTAATTAGTCCTGATCTAAGACTAAAACAATTCCCTGAAGTAGATTTTCTATCATCTATAATGCTGCCCCAATCACTATCACTAAAGCCAACTAATTTTATAGAATTACATTTGTGGTAATGGATCCCAAAATCCAATGTACCCTTTACATATCTCAAAATTCTTTTAGTTGCTTGTAGATGAAGTTCAGATAGATCAGCCATATACCTTGAAACAAGAGAAACAGCATATTGAATATCGATCCTTGTGTTGGTGAGGAACATTAGACTCCCAACCATGCTCCTATAAGTGGTCATATCAACTTTTGGTGCTCCATCATCTTTGCTCAATTGGATCTTATGACCCATTGGAGTTACAACATGCTTGTATTGCTCCATAGCAAATATCTTAAGCATATTTGTGTTGACATATGAAGATCCCTTTATCTATTTGATGTACCTCCATGCCTATGAAGTAATGCATTAAACCTAGATCTTTCATTTCAAATTATTTCATCATGGAGTGTTTGAACTCCTCATTCATCTTAGCACTACTACCCATGAATATTATATCATCCACATATAAGCATACAATGATAATATCTTTACCTTATTTCATGTAGTAGAGGGTAGGTTCACTTTTGCTCCTAGTAAATCCATACCTTTGAAAATAGCCATCAATGCATGAGTACCATGCTCTTGGTGCTTACTTGAGTCCATACAATGCTTTCTTTAGTTTGTAGACAAGGTGCTCCTTACCTTGTTCTTCAAATCCTTGAGGTTGTTGCATAAAAACCTCTTCATTCAAGTACCCATTGAGAAAGGCACTTTGTGCATCCATGTACTAAATTTTCCACCCTTTGTGGGCAGCCAAAGAAAGTACTAATCTGATTGTCTCGTGTCTAGCAACAGGAGCAAAGGTATCCTCATAATCAATCCCATACTTCTGAGTGAACCCTTTTGATACAAGTCTTGCCTTGTGTCTTTCAATACTTCCATCAGTATTGAGTTTGGTCTTGTAGACCCATTTGCATCCAATATATTTCTTACCCTTAGGAAGCTCCACTAGCTCCCAAGTATCATTCCTTTTTATAGAGGTCATTTCCTCTTTCATGGCTTGTTGCCATACATCATGAGCACTTACTTTTTCATAGCTAGATGACTCTAGCTCTACACTAGTCATTAAAGCATAGTTGATTACATATCCCTTAGGCTCTTGGGAGTCATCATCACCATACATATGCAGATTTTCAAGTCTTTTCAAAACTGCATTCATTTCACTAGCTTGACTTCTAGTGTATCTTTTCTAGAAATTCTTATCCAACATTTGAAAATATGGATGGTGTTGAAGTGTTCTTTTACCTCTAGATGGAGAATCAATATTCATAGGTGAATAAATTATTGATATTTGTGGAGAAGGACTTGGAGTAGCATTTGTTGTACTTGAAGTAGTACTCATACTTGGGCTTGGAGGACTTCCTTTTCTATTTTTGGATTGCACTTGCTGCACTTGACAGGAACTTGCATCATGAGATCCATCATCAACAAAAAAATTTTGATGACCCCATTCTCCCCCTTCATCAAAAATTATATCCTTGGAGAGTACAATTTTATGTTTTTTTGGATTGTAGAGCCTATATGATTTGGAAGACTCACAATATCCAACAAAAATATATGCTTGAATTTTTGGGTCAAGTTTCTTTCTTTGCTCATCAGGAATATGGGCATATGCAATACAACCAAAAACCTTAAAGTGTTTTACATTTGGCTTTTTTCCATACCATCCTTCATAAGGAGTAATACCATCTAAACTAGAAGTAAGACTCATATTCAAAATGTAAACACTAGTTCTAATAGCATCAGCTCAATACATGTTACTTGGATGCTTAGTTTGTAGCATTGATCTAGCCATTTCTACTATAGTGCAGTTCTTTCTTTCAGCCACACCATTTTGTTGTGGGGTGTAGGCAGTTATGAATTACCTTTTTATTCCATAATATTTACAATATTTTAGAAATACATTTGAAGAATACTCTCTTCCTCTATCAGTCCTGAGACTTTTTACAACAAAATCACTTTGATTCTCTACATTATTTTTGAAATCTATGAAACAATCAAAAGCTTCATCTTTAGTTTTCAAAAAATAAATCCAACACATCCTAGAGAAATCATCAATGAAAGTGAGAAAGTAAGAGTTGTTACCAATTCTTTTGGTTTGCATTGGACCACAAATGTCCGAATGCACCAATTATAGTGGATGGCTTGCTCTCCATGCTTATCCCTTTGAAAATTTTGATCTTGAGTGCTTTCCCAAAGCACATCCTTCACACATCTCCTTGTATTATTCAACTTTTTGAATTCCACTTATCATAGCTTGAGAAGTCAACAACTTCAAGCTTGCAAAATTAAGATGACCAAATATCATGTGCCAAAGCACACTTGGATTAGCAATAGCTATACTAGCAAGTTGAGCACCTCCTTTTTCCCCAAACTTAAGAGGAAACAACCTATTCTTTATCATAAGTACTTGTGTAATAACTCTATTACAATTATTTTTATAAAAAATGACATATTTTCCTTTGTCAAAAACAAGCCTATAGTTCTTCTCCATCATTTATCCAATACTAAGCAAATTATGTTGGAGTTTGGAGGTGTAATAGATGTCATTTACCTTCTTGGTGCCTTCTTTTTTTGGAACCTCCATGGCTCCAATACCTTCAACTTGTAGTGTCTTGTCTTCTCCCAATTTGATCTTTGATTTGTAGGAGGAATCCATTGTAGCAAAGATCTCATCTTTACCACTCATGCTATTGGAACAACCAGTATCCAAAATCTAAGTTTCATTAAGATTTTGATCTGATTTTCCATAGGTGAGGAACATATTTGAAGAATCTTCTTCCTCTTCTCCATAGTTTCCATATTGACCTCTCCCATCTTGAGAAGTCTTGGACCAAAAATCTCTAGCAAAGTGATCAACCTTACCACAATTGTAACAAGATTTCTTTGATTTATCACCTCCTCTTCCTTGATTGCCACCTCTTGATCTACCTTGTCCTCTTCCTTTGCCTCTCCTTTGGCCTCTTCCTTGTCCTTGTCCTTGTCCTTGTCCTATTCCTTGTGTATTATCACCTTCTTTGGATGAGAATGCTTTCTCATCACCTCCATAGCTTGTAGATGTAGCACCCTACAATATTTCTTCATGAGACATCAAAGAACTAATTAGAGCCTCAAAAGTTAGAGTAGACAAATATTTAGACTCTTAAATAATGATAGAAATATGGTTCTATTTATGAAGAAGTGTTCTCAAGACTTTCTTCACCACTACTTCAGTTTTGATGTCTTCTCCAAGGGTTTACATTTTATTTACAATGGCTTTTACTCTCACACAATAATATCTCACTCTTTCATCATCTTGCGTCTTGAGATTCTCAAAATATCTCTTCAAGGTTTGAAGCCTCACTTGCTTCACTTGATTGATCCCTTGATAGCTATCTCTCAAGGCTTTCCATGCTTCTAGGACTATTGAACAAGAAGCAATCCTTGAAAATATGCTTTTCTCCAAAGCTGCTTGGATATGGTAGAGAGCAAATGAGTTTTTCTTTTGGGCATCCTTTTTATTGGTTCTATCAGCTATACTCAAGGTGGTCCAATCAGTAGGTTCATTGTAGCCTTATTCTACAATATCCCATAACCTCTTGTGTATGAGTAAGGTCCTCATCTTGATGGACCAATACTCGTAATCTAACCCATTAAATTTAGGAATGGGAATATTGTTATTGGAAGCCATTGATGCTAATAAAAAAAACTTTGGAATAATGTAGATAGCTTCTAATACATTTTTTTGCAAAAAATAACAGCATCAGATCTTCTTTTACTCAATTTATTGAATCTATTAATTCAAGCTCTCATAATTAACCTCTAATTGCAAAAATACATGCATCTTTTTATTTACCGAAGTCTCAAGCACCAAATTTATCATAAATCGGCCAATACTGATTGAAATAAACTAAAAAATTTCTTGTAGACTTCTAATATATGTATCTAAAAATACACTAAATTTTAGAAGCAAATTAACACAAATGAGAAATATTTGATCAATTTACTTTTGCCCTTTCTAGATCTTAGAGTGTTTTTTAGACAACCTCAATGTTTTTCACATAAATAAATCCATACAACTCCAAAAAAATTTAAAATTAAACTCTGCATTCCTGAGACAACAATATGAAAACCCTCTAAATTTTAGAATAAAATTCGTAAAGGTGAAAAATATGTGATCATTTACTTTTTCCCTTTTTATCACAATTTCGGATCTAGAATTTTTGAAGAAAAATCAATATTCACACAAATCGATCAATACAGATCCAAATAACCTAAAATTTTGTCTAAATTATTATTTTATCTAAATAATATTTCTCCCAAAATTTGAGAAGTAAATACATTTTCTTCCACCTTATACAACCATTTTATTGAAAAACTAAAAATGCTAATAAAATTAGCATATTAGCTCTAAATCACCTAAAATTTTGACTGAATCCTATTTATACAATTATATAAAAACCCTCAAAATTTCATAAGAAAATACCTCAGGATGTGTGATATATTAATTATTTACTTGAGCTCTTCCTTGCAACTCTACTGAGTGCTGGCCACTTGAGTTTCTCTGACAAAGTGCGTGCTTCAGATCTCTTCACACCACTCTCCATAGGTTTTGATTCATCTGAGAAAACCTAATATGATACCAAAATCATAAAATATGCTCATTAGATTCATAATCATAAGAAATTATAATGCTTTTATAGCACTCCAATTAGTTTGAAATATCTACTATTATGGAGATCTTACTTGCTCCTACTATGTTTAGAAACACTTTAAACATTTCCTATATGCTCTCACAACAAAACTGATTTTATCTCAAATAGTAAAGTTGGTGCAACTATATTTAAATGAATTTTAAATATTTATAACCTATATACTTTAGGGAAAATACTCTAAAGTATGCTCTAGAGTCCAACAATCCCAACTTGACAGAGTATCTACCATCTTTTGATAGATTCTAAACCAACTAATCCTTTCATGTAAAGGAAGGAAAATAAAACACAAATATTTTTTTAAGCTCATATTCTATTTTCTTGAGTTCATTTCCTTCAACCAAGTTACTAATAGAAATTTATAATTTGGAGTTGCTAATATTTATATAATATTTAACCTCTGGATCTTTACAAGCTAGACATGGCTAAGCCAATGGTTGCCATTTTAAATTAAATATAAGAAGATAAGGATTCAACCAAGCATCAAATAAAATATTTGCATAATCCCCCTCATTGACATCCATCTAATATATTTTTTTGATCAATTACAAACTATCTGATATAAAATTCTATGTCAGTGATCCTTTGGGTAGGGTTTATTTTGTTAATAATTTCATTGTATCGAGAGAACCCATATATTTTTGAAGTAATATTTTTCCTAACTCTTTGCTTGAATTTTGAATATTCTCTAGCAAATTTTTATCCTTGAGGTCAAACTCATAATTTTGTAAGCTTACCCATCTAGTATTCTTTCCTCTATAAACCCTATCTCACTTATAGAGAGGAAACCTAAATTTTTTCTCACATCCTTACCAAATAAATTCTCTTTGAATTTTATCAATTCTAATCCTATAGTTATCAGTAATCTTGAAAGTGGAATTATATAAATAAATATGGATTGCAATGTAGTCATTATGAGTTGTAGCCTTCCCACCATGGTTAAGAACTTACCTTTATAGCCTTCAAAACAAGCTTTCATTCTATCCAAAGATCCTTTTCTTTCCTTTATGAGACAAATGAATAACCAATAGGTTAATTGATTTTTTCAATTTTAAACCTTAAAATATCCATATTAATCCATTATAAGTCTAGAAAATGTTAATAAAAAAATCCTATATTTTATAGTATGAACCAACTATCCTATAGCATTTTCATGGCATGATAATATTTATGTAAGCTATATGGCCTCACTAACTAAGGGATGTCCCAAAATAAAAGTGTTGTCAACAAATTGGAGATAAGATTTGAAGGGATCCTTTATTCCAACTTAAATACCTTTGATTTTTTCTTCTATTTGAAAGCTCTCACTAATACCTTTGTAAGAATAGTAAAGAGATAAAGTAATAGTGGATCACCTTGGTGGAGTCCATGAATGAATTAAAATATCTAGTAGGGGAACCATTGATCAAAATAAAATATTTCATAGAGCTATAACAGTATCTATTTCATTCATGTCAACCTTGATAAAAACCAAACTTTTTAAAATATCATATAAAAAACTTCAAAGAACCCAATTATATATTTTATTCATATCTAATTTCATAAGTACACATTTTTTCATGGAATGTAAAAGAGTATATGGCCTCATATTCAATAATTAAACTATCAAGAATTTATTTACTATGAACAATACCATCTTATTTCTTTGAGATAACAAAATCTAGATTGCTTTTCAATTTTTTTTGCCATAGTTTTTGAAATGATCTTATCAATCATATTTTATTGAGTAAATACTTCTTATACATATACATATCCGTCGTGGGGGTTGAACCCGGGTCACATCACCGATAATGCAAGTGGCGTCCTTGCCGGTAGACCACAAAGCACGTGGATAATTATCAATCATATTACAAAGGCTTATTAAATGATAATTATCAAAATATTTTACCTCATGTATGGAATTTATCTTTGTAGTCATGTTTTCTAGGTCGTTTCAACCATAGCTAACATATCACTCTATAATAAATCCCAAAAAAAATTGAAATAATATTGCAAGAAATTCATCAAAGCCAGGTGCCTTGTTAGGATGGAACTACAAAAGTACTTCATGTACCTCCTCCATAGATAACTTCTTCATCAAGCTTTTATTTTTTTATGTTACAATTGATGGAATATTTTGCACAAGCTTACATTTTGCCTCCTTATCTTGCTCAACATTTGATAAAATATTTTTAAAATAATTAATTGCTTCCGTCCCAATATCTTTTTTTTAATCAATATTTCTTCCATTGGATTTAAAAAAAAATGATGTGACAAAAAGAAAAAATATTTTTAATGTAGTATGAGAATTTTGGTATTTCTATCTCCTTCCTTCAACTATTTTCTACCTATATTTTTGAAACTAATATGAATTCTCCCTTTTTAATGTATTATTATAACTAATAAGCAATAATTTTTCTTGCATTTGAGAATCATAATCTATTCTACTGATTTCCACTCTCTTGTAATTTTTTAATCTTGGACCTAATTTTTTATTTTTCTTTAAGAATGTTACCAAAAGAATTATCATTCTTAATCCTTATTTTCCCATTTAGATATTTTATCATTTGAGCAAAATTATGCATACATGATCCTTCAAAACTTGCTTCATCCCATCATAACATAACCATCTAGATGAAATCAAGATGTGAAACCACCTAGAATAGAAATAAAATGGTTTTGGATTACAATTATTTAGTAAAAGAAGGTCAAAATAATAGGTTTATGATATGAACCTACCTGTAATAAAACATCTAAAGATATTATATGCCCTTTTTTTCAACAATAATTTGGATACCAAAAATCTATCCAATATTTTAGCTATATACTTTTTCTCAATCCATATATTATCCTATGTATATTAAAAACTTAAGCAATAACATCCCAAATATTATTTAAGTTGATATATAAATAAAAATATAACATTTATCTAGATCATCTAGGAGGACCAACCTTCTTCTCCAAAGGATATAGAAATATATTGAAGTCACCTCAAGTGTCCATAGATCACAATTATGAACATCAATTTGTTTGATAAAAATATGCAAAGGTCATTCCAACATATTTCATGAGGAGTAACCATAGCTAGAGCATATACATTTATAAACCTAACTTTGATGTTTTCATTTTTTTACAAAATATTCTAGCAACCTAGATACTTTTTGCTTCTAGAAATTGTCCATCTGGTTTTCATTTGCCCCATTTTGTCACAATACCACTAAAATACCATGTGGAAGAAACTACCATCCAATCCCTTATATTCTAAATATTTTTAACATTATCCTTACCTTCCTCACTATTTAATTTTATTTCTTATATTAAAATAAACTCAAATTCATTGTTTTAAAACTTGTAACTCAAAAAAAAATGATAAAAAGCATGTAAAATCTTGACAATAACTCACCAAAAAAAATAAAGAAATTTTTCAATAAATAAATAAGCAAAAGTTAGAGATTCTATTTTATATTAGTTTTTCATTGCAATGAGTACAATTATAGTTTATGAAACAATAATTCAGCCCAAATGACAAATACAACATTTTGAATGTAAAGCAGTTTTTAACAAACTCCAAATTAACCTTTTATATCTAATAGTGCTCAACATATAAATATCTAATTTGTTTTATCTTCAATTCAAGATAATACAATTTTATTATAGTAGGCACAATAATTCAGTCCAAATGACAAATACAACATTTTGAATGTAAAGCAGTTTTTTTTTTGGTAGGTAAAGTAAAATTTATTTACTTACAGGTTGAAGGGACCCACCCCTATTTACAAGAAGATCATCTGCATTCGAAATGCAGGAAAAAAACACCAATTTACAATAGTTCATCTGCATTCGTAATGCAGGGCAAAAACACCAACACCACATTTGAAAACCAACAAAAACTAACAGCCGAGCTAAACCAAAACAAATTGATTGATGGTGTCGAAGAGACACCTTTTAGGTGGTTATAACCACCGGTCAAATTTGGCAACTAATGATTGGCCTTTGCAAATGTTCTAACAGCATTAGAGAAGAGGCACCCTCCTACTTCGGCAGAGCTAAGTGTTTAATCTTTTGTCATTATCCAGGTTGACTTTCTCGATGACTTTCATGGGAAAGTTGTCTTCCCAAATGGTGAGGGAGATCTCTTTGATTGCTCTGTTTGCTAAGGTGTCGGCCACTTTATTGGTCTCCCTGAACACATGCTTGATATGGGATTGCTCATTGTTGCAAAGGCCTATCTGGCATTCTTGGATAATGTTCTCTATATTTTTCCCACCGTTGCTATTTCTTTGGATGAGTTTGGCAATGATCTCTGAGTCCCCTTTGCAGATGACAGGGGCTGCCAGGTTTTTGGAAATGTCAATACATCTCCAAAGGGCCTTGGCTTCCACTAATTTGTTGGTCTGGGACCCCAGATTTTCAACAAAGGCCTTAAGGATTTTATCACTATGATCTCTGAAGACCCCTCCTGCTCCCACTTTTCTTGGGTTCCCTTTGGAGGCACCATCGAAGTTAGCCTTGAGCCAACCTTGGGGGGAGGGACCCAAGTGACCTAAGATCTATCTTTTTTGGGTTTCTGATACTTACTGCGATCCTGGGGAATCTTGAGGGTGGAACAGAGCAATTCTTCAATCCCTGGAGTAGGGCTGGCCTGACAAGGGATGAGTCTAGAATTTTCAATGGTGTAAGCAAGGGCTCTGGTAGCTACGGCTTCATGGGTTCTGGAGCCTTTATTAAAAACTCATCTGTTGTGCTCCAACTAGAGCTGCCAGAAGATGTGATGGATTAGGACTTCCCATAAAAAGCTTAGCCTGGTATGCTTTAAGGTCTTAGGCCATTGGAAAATGAACTCTTTGATAGAGTTTTGCCAGGTCCAGCTAACTTGAAAGCTTTGGGTGGCTAGGGAGAAAACACTTCTGGAGTAGGGGTAATCCATCAAGATGTGGTGAATAGATTCCCAGGCCTAGAGGCATAGGAAACATCTATTCGGCACCATGATCCCTCACCACATGATATTGTCCCCAATAAGTATTTTGTTGTGGATGGCCATCCAACAAAAGTGCACAATTTTGGGAATGAGGGATTTGATCCACACCTTGTTAGCAACCACCTTCTCGCAGTTGGGGGTGCCCTGGAAACCCATCTTCTCAATAAGTTGGGTCGCGGTCCTGACAGAGAAATTCCCATCATTGGTGCCTTTCAAACACCTCTCATCTCTCCTATTGACATGGGGGAGGAAAGTTGATCGCTGGATCTCCTGAATCCCTTTCACGACTTCCCTGATGGGTTCATTTCTTATTCTAAAATTGATCTTCTTCCACTCTTGGGATTTCGGGCTAGAGGAAATGAAGTCTGCAACCCTAAGCCCGAACCTAATATTAGTCAAATTCTTGGCAAGGATCAAAACTGGATTGCTTATGAGGAGGGAATTCTCGACCCAGGTATCTTCCCAGAAGTTGATGTTGGCCCCATTCCCTAGCTTCTAAGAAGACCCTTCAAGGATGATTTTTTGGGTATGAGTGATGGATTTCCAGAAATGGGAACCTTTTCATGGGGGATGCACTTGGAGGAAGGCCTGGTGCTGAAGTTACTTTCTTTTCATGATGTTTATCCATTCAATATTGGCCTTAGTCACTACTCTCCAAGCCTGCTTGGCTAGGAGAGCTAGTTTGGCAACTGAGATTTGGCACAGACCAAGACCTCCCTGATATTTGGAGAGCAAACTTTATCCCAAGCTACTAGATGGAGCTTTCTTGAGGCCTTCGATCCAAACCAAAGGAACTGCTTTTGAATTTTTTCAATGGCTTCTCCTACCGAGGCTAGGATTTTGAACACAGACATGAAATATGTGGGGATTCTCTACAAGATGGATTTGACTAAATGTGCCTTCCCTGCACTGGTGAGCAGGGCCCCTTTCCACCCAGCTAACTTGTTACAGATCTTGTCCACCACGTTTGCCCACATGGTTGGTCAAGCCCTACCATGGAACATGGGGAGCCTGAGTTAAGTGGTCGGGAACTCATAAATGGAACATCCCAATATTCTGGCGATCTTGCCCTATATTTTGGCTGGGGTATGGATGAAGAACAGCTTGCTTTTAGTGTAGTTAATTTTTTGGCCAATAGCTTCCTCGAAGCAGTTGAGAATATCCTTGATCACCTTAGCATCTGCTATCAAATTCTTAGTAGCCATCAACGTGTCATCTACAAACTGCTGGTGAGTGGTGGGGGAAAGCCCGAACGTCGCCCTTATCCTAAAAAGTTGACTGCAGGAGCAAGCCTCCTTGATAGTTCTCCCCAAACTCTATACCAGGATGATGAACAAAATGGGGGACAAAGGGTCACCCTGCCTCAGGCCCCGAGAACTCAGGAAGTAACCCGTAGCAGAACTATTTACCATGAAAAAGAACTAAGAAGAGGAAATACAGTTGTAGATCAGGTTTACCCAGGACTCATGGAACCCGAACTTGAGAAGGATTTGGCTGAGGAATTCCCTGTTGACTTTGTCAAAGATCTTGTTCATATATAGCTTGAGGAAGAAGGCAACCATGTTTGAAACCTGGGATGAATGGATAAATTCATAGATGGTGATGACCCCATCAAGAATATTGTGTTCTTTGATTGTGCTCCCCTGACACGGATCAATGATCGATGAAAGAATGTTGGATAGCCTAGACGCCAGGGCTTTGGTGAGGATTTTGTAAATGATATTGCATAGGTTGATGGACCGATAATCAAAGAGGGATCATAAATTGGCCCCTTTGGGGATGAGAGCCAAGAAGGTAGAATTCACATCTCTAGGAATGGACCTGGAGATTTGCATTTCCCTAATGGCATTAGAAATATCCTGCCCCATGATGTCCTAGAAGGTCTGGAAAAACCTAGGTGAGAACCCGTCCGACCCAGGGGATTTGTCGGGCTTCATGGAAAAGAGGGTCTGGTGAACTTCATCCTGGGAGATGGGGCTGAGGAGAAAATCATTTGATTCCTGGGATATAATGGTGGGGATGATGGCCAAGAGGGATTCCATGGCCTCGAGGGCTTGGGGTGGGCTAGAACCTAGGAGGCTTCTGAAATTATTGATGTTTTCTTCTCTTATTACATGGATATCCGAAATGGCTACCCCATCCTGCAAGATAAGGCTTTTGATCTTATTGGCACTCCTATACCTCAAGGTTGAGATGTGGAAGAACTTGGTATTGGCATCACATTCCTTGAGCCAAAGTTGTCTTGACTTCTGGTGCCAAAAATATTTCTCCTTGGTGAGGATGTTGTGGTACTCAGACAACAAGGCGCTCTCCTCATCCCTAAGACTGTCACTGCCTTCACCTTTTTAAAAGGACTCCTCAATCTAGTTGATTCGAGATTTGACCTGTTGTTTGTCTTCGAAGATGTTCCCGAAGGTTTCCTTATTCCACTTTTTCAAGTTCCCTTTGATGAACCTGAGTTTTTGGGTTACCTGGTTAATAGCAGACCCCAAGAATTTTTGACTCCACCATGACTGTATCAAGCCCTTAAGATCCTTGCGGTGAATCCACATTGCTTCAAACCTGAAAGGGGTCTTGAACTGCGGTCTAGAATCTAATTCCAGGATGAGGGGACTATGATTAGAGCCTATATTTGGGAGGGCTCACAAACTGGCATCCCCAAAGCAGGGGAGGGCTTCTTGGGAAAGCAAAAATCTTTCTAGGCACTCTTGGATCAGATTGGTGCCCTTCATTCTGTTGCTCCAAGTGAAGAGGGACCCCTGAAGCTAGACATCCATGAGAGCGTTGGAATTAATAAAGTTTCTTAAGTCTGAAGTATCTTTGTGAGTGATGTTGTTCCCTCCTTTTTTTTCCTTGAGGTGCAAAGGAGAATTGAATTCCCATGCTAGGATTCATGGAGTTCCTTTGAAGACCTGCCTCATTGAAGTGAGCATTTTCCACAGAGCTTCTTTGCCCACAGAGGTGTTCGGGGCATAGACATTTGACATCACCCAAGAATTTTGGGATTTAGTATCCTAGAACAAGATGTTTCTTACCCTATCGTGGCCCAAAATAAGGTTTCCCTGGAGCTTGGCAGGATTCCAGAGATACAGGAGCCCTCTCGATATTCCAGAAGTCGGGGAATGAATGAAATCGTAGTTTCGCCAAATATTTCTAGCAATGTTAGGGGACCATTGATCACCCAATTTTATTTCCTAGATGAGAAAAATGGTTGGATTATGTTCTCTCCTCATATTTGCAGCCAGTCTCTATTTGGCTGCCCCATTTAGGCCTCTTGCATTCTAGGAGAGGACTTTCATTTCAAACTCTTGGAAATTCTCTTGCCCCCTTTTCCTTGCTGAGTACGGGGTTTGGATATTTGACTTTCATCTTTGGAATTATTTTTTGTTTCCTAAAATAGTGTTCTCTGGGTTCCATTGGCTATATCTTCAGCCACATTTTTATTCCTTATGTCCGAATCAGAGGGTCTTCCTCTCTTTTTTTCCCCTCCTACATCCATCATGGATTTTTGGGAGCTCCGAGTTATCTTGGGACTACTTTGCTCAGGGGATGACTGGTCCTCGGCTTCATCATCAACAAAGACAAAGTCTGAGTACACATGAGAGGTTGGGTCTTTAGGACCTAGGCGGGAGGACGAAGGAGGAGAGAGGGGAGGCGGGCCTTGAGGGATTCTTGGGGAAGTGGGGGCACCAAGGATGGGGGGAGGATTATGGATGGGGGCGATAGGGGGCAGACCAAGGGAGGTCGAGGGGGTGAGAGGATGGTCATTGGTTCAGAGGTGGTCGGGATCTCACCTTCCTCACAATCCTCATTGATAACATAACTATGTAAAGGATTGAATTTATTGATTAGAGGAACAGAGGTACTTGCCTTATGATTGAGCAGGCCCGAAGAGGGTCTGGAAATAGATTTGCTAGCCATCGGCAAGACAAGCGAGGGTTGATGCTGCATCTTCTTTGACTGGTCCCTGGCGGGTTTGGACTGTGGTGGGATCCAGAGTTTGGGGAACTACGACTAAAGATGGCCTTGGGATTGGCACTCAGGGCAAAAAGCTGGCTTGTTTTCATAGAAGAGTGGCTATTTCCAGTTGAAGTCACCATAGATGAGGTTTAGGTGGTCTGGAATCTGACTTTCTAGGTTCACATTCATGCAAATGCGACCCTGGGTTAGCTGAGTTCTTACTCGGGTGGCCAGGTTGATAGCCACGAGCTCATTGATTTCCTTAGAAATACCAAGCAAGGCATCTTAATAGAAGAAGTGGGCTAGGATATCTGGAAGTCTAACCCATATGGGGGCGAAATTGATGTTCTGGGAGCTGGGGTTGAAGTCTGGTTGCCATTTTTTTAGGAATAGACTTCGCCTTCCATAGAACCAAGGACCTCCGGATAAGAATCGCTCTACGTCTTCATGGGAATTGATTTGAATCATGAAAACCCCTTGTCATTGTCGAGATCTCCAAGTTGCTTAGGGTTTCTCATTTTGAAGTCGTCCATCTGTGAATAGCATCTAAGTCAGGTCACCCACCAATGAATTCGCCTACCAAGGAGTTGGTATACCGGGATTCATAGTTTTCCATGAGGGATTTAGGGCATAGAATATTATTCCCTTGCATGATGAATTCATTGGCCATAGACGACATAGGAATTCATTTTTTCTGGAGCAAGTCAGCAAAGGATGGCTTGCCACCTGTTGTTGGAACCTCACCTGGGATATGGGGCCCTTACTTGGCCATGGTGCTAGGCCTGACGGAGCCCTCAATGTCTTTGCTACAACTATCAGGATCTAAGTGTGTCATAATGGGGAGTGCTTGCGAGAATTATTTTGTTGGTGCGACCTGGTTTTGGGAGTCAGGGAAGGCACCCGAATAGCCCTAGGAAGCAATGGGAGGATGGGCGGATGGCAGGAAACAATCTGCCAAGGAAAAACGTAGAATCAAAAACTAAAAAATGATGGAAACGGACGATCGAACACCAAACCCCCGCAAAAAAATCTAAAAGTTGCCAGGAGGCAGACTTTGCTTGCTGCTACGCATCAATGTAAAGCAGTTTTCAATAAACTCTAAATTAACCTTTTATATCTAATAGTGCTCAACATATAAATATCTAATTTATTTTATCTTCAATTCAAGATAATATAATTTTATTATAGTAGGCAATAATACCATTACAAGCCTTTTTTAAAACCCATTTTTTTCTTGTGAAGTAGATATTCCTCCACTTGTGAGATTTTTTTTTTTTTGGAGATTCAACTTTCTTAAACTATCAGCATGATTATAGCTTATATTCCATTGATAAATACATATAAAAAAAAATATAGCTTATATTCCATTGATAAATACATATAAAAAAATAAAAATTTATAGCTTATATTCCATTGATAAATACATATAAAAAAACAAGTTCAATAAACTTGTATGATACAACTTGAAGCCTAACACTGAAGGCTTCGATGCTCTAGGTAGGAAATCCAAGGCTTAGATACAAAGGAGGCAAATAGCACATGCAATGGACTTAAAATAGTCTGGTCTAATATATGTAATATTCACTTGAAATATTTTTAATTTTAGATATAATTATCATTGTTTTCATAAAGATTGAATACTCAATAATATATAAAAAGAATAGAATAATATAATATTTATTAATTGGCTCTTCTTCGGGAGGTCCAAGGTTCAAACCGTGGCGTGGGTGAGTGTGTGAGGGGGTGGGTGTGTGTCTCCCTGGTGGAGTTGTTGTAATAGGTTGGGGGATTCTTGGTCAAAACCCCATCTCTTAATATTACCAAACAATTATATATATATATATATATATATATATATATATATATATATATATTAATAATTTATTTAACAAAAAAAAATTACTATTTAAACTAAAATATGTCGTCGTATTTTATTAAAAAACTAAATTAAACTAATATTTTTTAAATTAAAGTTAAAATAAAATAATACATTTTAAAGTAAAAGTTGAAATAATTAATTAAAATAAATTAAAGTTTAAGAAAATAATTAATTAATTAAATTATTAATTAATTAAAAATAAATAAAATTTGTTGACTACATCTACCATGCAAGTCTTGGCAAGTAATCACTGAGTACTTCATGGTCATCGATTACTTGGCCTGAGTTTAAAAAAAAAAATAGCAAACCTCACTGACCCGAGCTTTGTGGGTACTCATGGGTAATCTACAAGTTTTAAAACACTACTCAAGACTACAAGAACCTATTAAGTCCTCAATAACTCTTTTTAAGGGTCTAATTCATAATTCTAATATTCAATAATATCATTTTTATTTTTATTACACTTCTTGTGAACACCTATGATATTTTTTTTTTGGCTTCCAAATTGATATTCCTTTGAGTTTTATTTTCTCTTTATTCTTTTTTTTATTAGGTAAAAGTAGATATTTTGAGAGGATCCTCAAACCCTAGTACATACAGAACAAGGAAATCCATAGTAGAAGCTAAGACTTTCACGACAAATACCACAACCCAAGAAGGGTACAATACGCTAGAGAAGGAATCTCCAAACAGAACCACAAATAGGAGATAACCAGACAAACAAAACCTATAGGGAGGATATTAAGAATCAATAAAAAGACCTACAACTCCCTGGTCTCCAATGCCCTAATGGGTTTTTGAATCCAGTTACTTCTTAACAATATCTTGAATATCATTAACAATAATAATAGCCACTTTCATCTATCCCAGTAGTGCCCAAAGGGAACCACTTATGTCCCCTACCCCACCGGTCCAAGGAAGGTGGTGGGGCTGCCAAGTCAGCAGAGTTCATAAGATCACATGCATATGCCAATCCAACTGACCCAACCTTTCGAAAGGGTCCAACAACCACCCAGTTAGCAGGAGAATAGAAAATACCTAACACACGTACTCCTTTGTGATTGAATGACTGATTGAGAATGGGTTAAATATGAACAAATATAAATTCCTCCTCAATC
Source organism: Wollemia nobilis (assembly GCA_028583015.1). Taxonomy (NCBI): domain Eukaryota; kingdom Viridiplantae; phylum Streptophyta; class Pinopsida; order Araucariales; family Araucariaceae; genus Wollemia; species Wollemia nobilis. Next base: position 2,976,111 of record JAQPPZ010001808.1, read on the forward strand.
CCTAAAAAATTAAAGTCCAACACCTATCCATGTTCATCCATGATTAAGTTTTGAAGGTTCTGGGAGAAGTTAAGACCTTGTTGAGTCAGGCTAATATTGGCCATTAGATCCGACGCTTTGTTCCCTTCATGAAAAATGTGTTGCACTTGCACCTTAGATCTTGAGCTAAGGATTCTAACAGCTTCCTCAATAATATTGACAATATTCCAATTCGGTGGGTTTAAAAATTTTACAAGATTAATAATATTCAGAGAGTCCCCCTCCACAACTACTTTTTGGAAGCCCAAAGATTCAATCAGCAAAAGGCCTTGGAATAATGCCCTAGCTTTCGTAAAATAAGAATTTTGTATTGATAGAAATTCAGCAAAAGTACCAATCAGTTCACATTTCTCTTTTCTAATAATACCTCAAACTGTTGCAGGTATCGGGTTCCCCTTAGAAGCACCATAAAATTTTAGCTTAATCCAACCCCTAGGAGGAGGGACCCATTTCACCATACTTCTCAATGATGGTGGTTTAGGCTGATTATTTTGAGGGAAGCCAAGTCTATTTTCCACCAAGGCTTACTCATGGAGCCCCCCATCCATATCAAGGAAGCAAGAAGAGATGTTTCCACAATCGCTTCAATAGATTTCATGAAAACTGACTCGAGATCTCTCTTGGTATTCTTGAGGGCTCTTTGGTTCTGCTCCCACCAAATACTCTATAACAAATGAGGGAGAAGGAAGTTCCATAACTTAACCAATCAAGGATATTTGAAGGGAATAGCCCATTGAAGACATACTTCTATAATTCTTAATGTAGAAACCCACTGAACCCCTAAGAACAAAAATATGTGGTTCAACACTTCAGTGGAGAAGGGGCAGTGAAAGAATAGGTGCTGGTAGGACTCATCAGAATTTTTACATAAATAACACCTATTAGGGAGAAATATTCCTCTTCTGTGTAGGTTCTCAAGGGTGAGCTATCTATTTTAATAGCAAACCAATAAAATACATTCACCTTTAGAGTTAGATTCTTCATCCAGACTCTACCCGATAGATTTCATTGTGAAGAATTAGAGTCAATGACCCTATAAGCTGACTTAATTGAGAAGGAATTGTCACTTTCACCTTTCCAAATCAAGGTATGTTAGCGTACTATACTTTGGTTGTATTTGATTATTTAGCTTATGTTGTTGCACTGTTACAACCATGTAACAGTTCAGTTACGTCGGTGCTATTCCCGGCAGTGTTGCTGTATTATTTATACGTGAAGCTGAATAATATTTGTTAGTTCCATAATTTTACATGGCATCAGGGCCAGTTCTGTGAGTTTGCTGGGCAGAGAATTTTTTTTTGCAGAGGTGGTGCAGACGCGACTGAGGAGGAGAGGCCCCTCGCTGCGGACGCAGCTGCGCGTAGACAGCCAGTGCGTCCAGCCTGCGCGGATTAAAAAATATATATTTTATTTTTTGTCGCGCAGACATGCGACTGTCGTCGCGCATCCACGCGACCGAGGGAGGCGGCGGACGGCCCCCCACCCCCACGCTGCAACGTAGGTAGCAGGCCACATTGCGAGGCCCCAACGGAGGGAGGCCCCACACTGCGCGCGCAGGCAGTAGCCACGCGCGCTAGCCTAGAGGCCCACGATAGAACTCCACACACGTCGCGGGAGTTCCCAGGCCCCCCGGTCCCGTTGAGCGCTGGAAACTGTGTCCAGCGCTCGCCCCCCCCATTGGAGGAGGAGGGGTTGACGTCAGCTCGGCGCGCTGCATCTCCGAGCTATGCAAGAGGAAGGAGACCCCCCCCCCTTGTTGGAGCAAAGGAGATGCAGCACAATTTGCGTAGGCCCCCCCGCTCAGCGCTGGGTGTGCCCAGGACCCCCCCCCACCCGCGTGACGGGAATTTAAAAAAAAAAAAAAAAAATCCCGCCTTGCTTCCCCCCCCAATTGAGCGGCTGGGAACGCGCGGGGATCCCGCCCTAGAAACTGAAAACGGGAACGCGCGGGCAACCCGCCTCAGAAACTAAAAACGGAGGAAGCTGCAGCAATTTGCAGAGAAGGAACCTGCGCGGCAGCAGGTTAAATACGAAGGGCTCCAGTGATCCCTTCGGATCAGCCCGCTAGCTCACTTGGCAGTGAGCTGTGCGATAAGGCTCAGGGAGCCTGCAGGTCGTGGGTTCAAATCCCGCCGACTCCCCCCAAGGTATAGATTTTTTTTTCAAAGTTATTTTTTTTAATTATTATTTTTTAATTAAAATTTTTAATTTTAATTTTTTTTATATAGTTTTTTAACTTTATAAATTAAAATTTTAATTTTAATTTATTTTTTTATAAGTTTTAAAACTATATAAATTAAAATTATTTATTTTAATTTTAAATATATAATAATTATTAAAAATGCTTTGTTAAAGGAATTTTTTTTAGAGGGGGGATATTTTTTCAAAAAATCAAAGGGGGAAAGTGAGTAATTTTCTGAAAAAGCAATTTGGCGAATTGTAAAAGGTGCATTTTCGGCTGTGACCGACACCTTGTGGGTTAATTCTTGTGGGCACTTTTTATGTTGTATGTTGCATATTTCATTTTTTGCACTACTTCATTAAAAGTTAAAAAAATCAAATACACTCCCTAAGTCCCCGGAATAATTAAAACCCATCCATGCAATTTATTGCACTGCAGCATTCGGTATTTGTGATACCTCTGGCCAGCACTTACAGGTAAAGCTGTCGTGATTTGGCTACTGTATCCGCCACCTAATATAGCTACTACAATGACGTCTGAGCTTGTTCTCTATAAATCATCGGGGAGAGATAAGTTAGCCATTTTTGCATTTTTTTACTCCATCCACTACCCTTAATCGCACTTGTGTTTAGCGTAAATCCTGACGAAGTATTCTTCATAGTGTTTAGGGGAAGTTACGCCCCACGCATGAGAAGAATCTTCTATGGTAGGTGCCATCAACAAGGCGATTCCCTTTCAGTACCGCTTATGTTCCACGTATCGTATGATCTCTAAAACTCACCTATAGTCTCCCTCATGTAAGGGCGGGTGATTTTTGTTGATCTTTCTAAATACCTATAGTTTCCCTCATGTAAGGGCGGGTATTTTGTACGGTATATTGGCCTAGCAAAAGGTATATCGAAAGGGGGACCAATTGGTGATATAAGGAACCTTCACTATGGCCGTTGTTGCAAAATTGATGACTGATCCGCATCAGTTATTGAAAGGTCCAAATTATACACCATGGAAACATAAGATGAAGGCAATTCTCCAAATGGAAGATTTGTGGGATATTGTTACTCGAGTAGCAACTAGGCCTTCACCAACAACAGGATCCACAGGTCCTTCCGCAGATCAGATAGCTTTTGACAAGAAAGACAGTAGAGCAAAGGTGCTCATTTTGTTTGTTGTTTCAGATGAAGTGCAACCTCATATAGCTAACAAAGCAAGTGGTAAAGAGGCATGGGATGCCCTTAGAACCATCTATGAAGGAAATAATGATTCCACCATTCTTCATCTTCAACAACAACTTCATAACTCGAGTTTGAGACAAGGTGAAACAGTTGAACTCTTTCTGTGCGAGTGTCTAAGTTGAAAGAGAAATTGAGTTCTTTGGGAGATACTGTGGATGAAAAGCTTCTCATTTCACTTGTGATGAGAGCTTTACCTTCTTCATTTGATATGTTGATAACCTCCATCCAGGTGTCTCAACGACAAATTACCTACATAGAGTTGGTCAATCTGCTTCAACAACAGGAGGCACGCCAACTTCACAAGGATGATTCTTCCAATACAGCCCTATACACCAATAGGCAGGGTTCTAGGAAGAAAAGTAATGGGCAAAAAGGAGGCAACTTTCAGAAAGGAGGAAATTCTCAACAAGATATGAAAGGAAAATGCAAAAAACCTCAACAAAAGAAGAGGTGGTGCAAGATCTGTGAGAAAGACAACCATGACACCAACAGGTGTTGGCATAAGAACAAGCAGAAAGGCCAAAACAAACCATAAAATAAAAACAAGCAACCCCAGGTGAATGTTGTTGTTGAAGAATCGACTCGGATTTTGAATGGGCACACAAGGTGCTCATGACTACCACAGATTCCACATAGAGGGATCCTGTTTGGTATGTCGATTCTGGAGCTAGCAAACATATGACTGGCGATAGATCATGGTTTGAATCATTTGTGGCCAAAGAGGGCAAACCTGTCACCATTGTTGATGATAAAACCTATAGGGTTCAGGGAGAGGGTATAGTTTTAGTCACTCTTCCTGATGGCAAGTGTCAGATTGACAAAGTCCTCTATGTTTCGGGATTGGCTAACAATTTTTTGTCGATCACACAAATCTTGGATAGAAATATGGTTGTCAACTTTCATGTTGAGAATGGCAAGAAGTGTTGTACTATTACCAGGAAGGGTAAGCGGATTGCAACGAGCTTCATATAAGCACGGCTTATTTGCACTAGATGCTATCTCTACTCTACATGTTGCCATGACTGTCTCTACCAAGGAGGCAACTTCCCTATGGCACAAGAGATATGGGCATCTTAGTTCTGGCTACTTACTTGAGCTCAGTAAGTATGAGATGGTAAAGGGTCTTCCTTCCCTTTCGCCATATTGCCGGTGTGCTCGATCGCTAGGCAGGAAAGCAACATAGAGTACCATTTGAGAAGAGCTCTACAAGAGCACGAAAACCTCTGGAGTTAATTCACACCGATCTGTGTGGTCCTTTCACACCCAACAGTTGTGGAGGGAAGAGGTACTTTCAGTTATTTGTAGATGATTACTCACGAAAGATGTGGGTTTTCTTTCTCCAACTGAAATATGAAGCTTTCACATTCTTCCAGCAGTTCAAGAAATCCGTTGAGAAGGAGTCAGGGGCTTCTATTAAAACTCTCCGCTCAAATCGAGGGGGAGATTTTACCTCTAATGAATTTTCTGCATTCCTAGATAAGCATGGAATCAAGAGACAGTTAACAACTGCCTATACTCCTCAACAAAATGGAGTTGTTGAGAGAAGGAACCATTCTATCATGGAAATGGTTCGTTGTATGCTCACGGGAGCTACTCTTGGGCAACAATATTGGGCAGAAGTTGTCACCACTGCAGTGTATCTGTTGAATAGGGCACCCACAAAGGCCCTAAAAGGAATGACTCCACAGGAAGCATGGAGTGTTCGAAAACCCTCCATATCTCATCTACGTATTTTCAGATGTCACGCTTTCATGCACATACCAAAAGAGAAAAGGAAGAAGCTAGATGAGAAAACACTGAGATGTATTTTTCTTGGTTATTCTGAGCACTCTAAAGGATATCGTTTGATAGATCCTTTGACCAAGAAAATTCATATCAGCAGAGATGTTTTCTTTGATGAAGCTTTCACATCACAGAGCACATCTAAAGTACACCAAGATATTGTGGAATCTAAGGAAGAGAAGATTCCTTCATCAACACAGACAGGAGGTCCTTCTACATCTTCTTCAACTCCACCGAAGAAGAATCCTAAATGGTGTACAAATACAATCAGAGACACAAATTTATCCACTCCTCCCAATTTGAATTTGGATAGACCTCGTACACGCAGTATGGCTCAAAAGGAGAAAGAAGCCAAAGAAACTGGTGAGGTTGATGATCTTTGTCAATATTTTGAGGAACTTTCGTGACTCCAAGTACGAAGTAGAGGATATGGATATTGATGATGACAGGGCGTTCATGTCTACCATAGATGGTCTTGAACCTGCATCAGTGCAAGATGCTCTTAGTGAGCCTCAGTGGAAGGCCGCTATGGATACAGAGTATGAGTCTTTGATGAAGAATAAAACTTGGAAGCTTGTTGATCTACCGCATGGAAAGAAACCCATTGGCTGCAAATGGGTATATAAAGTCAAGTACAAGGCAGATGGAACAATTGATAAGCATAAGGCCCGTCTTGTTGCAAAGGGCTATGCTCAAAAAGAAGGCATTCACTACGAGGAAACTTTTGACATCCATCTGGTGAACTTTCCACCCATATTGTGCTGCCATAGCACACATAACCCGAATTGTGGTCATCCGAGCAGTAGGTATTCCAAGGTATCCTCTGACTCCTTTTTTTTTAGGACTTGAAGCCTAAGGAGATTGGATATGGTATTCCAAGCTTCTACTTCCTCTCTACTGCAATTAGTTAAGGGGATATTTTTACATGGTCTCCTTCCATCTGTGATTGACGTTCATTTTCTCTTTATTATTTATCATGACGTTCATTTCCTTTTTCCATTCTACCAATGCTTTCATCTTCATCTATCTCTTAAAAAAAATTATTGTTCATAATAAGACTTATTTCTAAATATATATGCTACCCTAGATAATCTAAAATGCAAGGAATAACCTATAAGCACCTTCTTCTCTAGGTTTACCTCTAAGTACAAGGATTATTCTCCATAGTAATTACTTTTTTATGTTGTCCTTAAACTCTAAGTTTCCATGGATATCTTCCATATGTATTTATTTATTATGCTACTTCTAAAATCCTAAAATGAAATGAACACACTCATTCATTTTTATTGCAAGAATAGGATTTTATGCTACTTGAGAAAAGTGAAGATGATTTGCTCAGATTAACCATGTCCTCCTTCACATAATTTGCTTTGAATTTTACCTCTGCATCATTCTTTGCACCTTTATTTCCGAAGTTTGAGCTTGTGCATTGTACTTCCTCATAACTTGTATCATGTTTTCTTCAAATGGTTAATTTGAGTAAATTATAATAGACTTTGTTATTTGATGATGTAAAGGGGCCTTTTTAGAATTGGGAATGGAAAATTCTTGATCTAATGCAATTTCTACTATGATATGACCTCCTTTATTCATATTGAAGTTTGTCTCATGCCCAAAATTTTCCATATCTTTCTCCATCACTTCATAATCTCTTTCCATGTGTATGGTCTTATAACATTTGGGACATTAAATAGAATTTTTTTAGAATCCACTTGTTAATCCCATTATTTTGATTCATATTTAGTCCTAATGGATTGTGGTAAAGCTTTTAAAATATCTTTAGCAACACATATTCAAGTGCATACATCATGTCTTCTATCATTAGTATTTGGTCCTTTTTGATGATCTCCCTTGTAGTACTATTGATATTTTTCAAAACTTCCTTATTGGTAAGGTGATAAGGAAGTCCAAAAAGCCTAATCCATATCAGAAGACTTTTAATAGTCTTTATCTCCACATAAAAATTTTGACTCTATGGTTTTAAATACAATACCTCTTTGCCCCTAAACCAAGGGCCACCATCTATTATTTTAAATTTAATTGATTAATTAAAAGTATTTTTATAGATTCAATGATTATAACTTAAATGTTATTAAGCTTTTGATTTAATATTATGCTATTTATGTTTGCTTTTTTAGTTTTTCCATCTAGACATGTTATAACTAAGTTGAAAGTGTATTTAATGAATTAAAAAAACCATTTCTTGATCAAAACGTAGGTTAAAACTTACTTTTATTTGGTTAATACAAGTTAAAAAATAATGTTATTATTGTTTTTGAACATATGTTGAAAGTGTATGTAAGAGATTTTTAAAAGGGAAAAAATTTCCGTTAATTAAAAACAAAAAAAATCCATTAATACTAAACTTTAGTAGGTTAAGATTTAAAAAAAATTTTGTCAAGATTAATCTTTAATAAGTCAAAAATTAAAGTTGATGGTTTTTTTAACCATAATTTTTTATGAGCCTTGGAAATGCTCATATTTTGTATGAGTTTCATTAATCATTATGCGGCTATATAATAGGAATTGTATATTTTTATGAATGGTTATGTAATTATTTGATAAGATTATGTGTGTTATCTAATTTGTATGTTTTACTGTGTTTTTGTAAAATTGTAGTTGATTTAGTCAAATTTGGATCATCCGAGGTCTTTTCATGGATCTGGCACTTTGTTTCTTTTGGAATTAATGCATGGTAAGTAGATGCCTTCCTCTTCAAAGAAGGCACCAACAAAATATAGGCGTCTTTCTCTTCCAGGAAGGTGCCAACAGGAGATAAGCGCCTTCCTCTTCCAAGAAGGCATCAACAGAAGGCAAGCTCCTTCCTCTTCCAAGAAGGCGTCAACAGAAGGCAAGCACCTTCCTCTTCCAGGAAGGCACCAATAGAAGGTAGGCACCTTCTGTATAAATAAGGCACCCGATATACTTAGGCACCTTCCTCATAGAGAAGGTGCCTCTGTTCTTCACCCGTTGACTAGATAACGCGACGTGGGTAACATTGACTGGTGCAGTTCCAACTCTACGTCATGTAAGGTAATTCGGGAGTTGCACTAACATATGAGAATGTGCTACCTACACCAGGCAAAGCACGAACCAATCAGAGAACACACCACCATTAGGAACGAATACCAATTTTAGCAGACATAAATTACATTTACTAGACTGTCTTAGTTTTATCTGGAATAAATCAACTATTGTAACCACCTTGTAATAGAAGATCTATGGGTGTGCTATTTAAACACACGCAAACCTCTCTGATAAGATATCAAAATATCAAAGATAGAATACAGAATATAGAGAGGAGTATAGAGGTTAAGAAGCATTGTAATTCCTTGGTGATTATAATAAAGTTCTAAGAGTTCCTAAGCATGTGTTCAGCTAGGAGGATCATGCTAGAGCCTAGGCCCACTCCAAAATAGTATTTCTTCCCTTCTTTGTGTTTTCTAGATTAGCTTATTGCTTTCATAGGTTTATTTCTGCACTGTTATTTTATGATTGCAATAGGTTTGTTATTAGTATGCACGTATGAATGTTTTCATTGTGAATATTTAATTATTCATACGTAATTTATTGAGGAGTTAATGAATGATTGAAAACCTTTGAAACACCCCCCAATAGTAGAGCTAGCGGATTCATCTCAAAGTGGTATTGTAAGTGATCATGTGTGAGACCCTTCGCAAGTTTATGAACCTCCCTAGATTGATAATTAATGCACAGGCAAGTGACAAAAATAGAAAATAATTTAACCTTGTTTGGCCCGCAACATTTTGGAGCCGTTTTCAGGGAAGCACCTCTACTAGATCAATTGCAATACCTAAAACCTTCCATATAACCTTGTATGAGTTCTTCGAGAATAAGAGGACCTGATGGTAGGTTTGTAAAACAAAGTTCTCCAAAACCTGAGTTGGTCGAACACTTTGAGATCGAAATAGATTTGCCTGCACTCCACTGGAGTGAGGATCCACACTTTGTGAAGGGCTTCCTCATCCCATCAACTTGGGGAAGAACGAACCATCATAAATCCCCTATTTAAAAGGACACCTTTAGAGGAAGCCCTGTTGTGGAAAGTTGTAGAATATCGGACGATAACACCAGATAACCTTAGAGCCTTGAATAAAAAAATTTTGAACGACTGTAAGGCCATAAGTATTGCATTAGAGATCACATTTCCTAAAAAAATGGCTGATGTAGAAGAATTTTCATCTGGATTTAGCTTCCCAATTTATGGAGTAGGAGATACCAAAATGAAAAACATATCCCTTGCTCACCTTCCTACCTTCAGAGGATACCCAACCGAGGACCCTGACCTGTTCTTATTTAAGTTCAATGTTTTATGCAAGTCTGTGGAGTACAAATCTGATACGCAGATGTTGAAGCTCTTTCCTTCCATATTGGATGATGCAACTTTGCAGTGGTTCATCGGTCTGGGGGAGAAACATGTTTCCACATGGGATCAAATTAAGAAGCTCTTTCTAGAGAAATATCAAGACTTCAGGAGAGCAAGAGACTCCAGAGAGGAATTCCTGAGCATGACATAGAAAGAGGATGAGTCTCTCAAAGAGTATTAGGAGAGATTCAATTTCAATCTTCAACGGTCTCCTCACGCGAAGCTATTTGATAAATCTCAAAAGCATATTTTTGAGAGGGCTTAATAATGAATCACTGGAGGCTCTCAACATGATTTTTGGAGGTGATGTCTACCAACATGCTATGGAAGACATCCTACAACTATGTCAAAATTACTCAAGAAGGAGAGGCAAGACCACTTCCAAAACCATGAAAGCGACTGCTTTAGTCATGAAAATAGAAATAGGTAACATGTTGGAGGATCTAAAAAGTGAAATACTTTCCTCTCTAGCATTGCAGATGGATATGCTGCTATTAGAGAAAAAGAAGCAATAAAATGATGCAGCATTGGCTTATTTTTGCCCAAAATATAGAGGAAATCATGCAAAGAACGCATACCCAGAGAACAAAGTCATAGTATGCACAGTTTGTAGGATGAACCATAAGACTCGATGCTAAATCCACGGAGGCCTATTTCATAGGCAATCAGAATATTTTGCCACAACACCTACGGGTAATATGCCAAATGAAATGCCATCATACAGGGGAGGACCATACATGTCACAAGGCCCGCCTCAACCCCCTAACATGGGGTGGTGGAGGCCATCGCCTTTGTCTAATGCACCCCCAGGAATAGCATTCCTAAATCAACAGCCCTAGATGGCATATCAATATTTGGGGTAGCAGTGGAGAGGCCACACTCCATGGAATCCAACCCCATAGAACGTAGCACCAGCTCACCCCCATCAAAACTTGTCAACCTTGCCAGCAGTGAGACCTGTACAGCTACCAGCACAACTGACGGTAAATCTAAATAACAAAGTGAATTATCTAGCATACAATGTGAAAGGCGAGATGTATCCAATGTATCATATTCATCTTAGGTCTGGTAGACAGCTAGGAGTAGAAACACCTTCACTGATAAAAGAGGAGGAAGATGTAGGAGAAACACCTCTTATAGAAGAGGTGGTAGAAGAAGTAGCTGAGATAGCAAAGACTCCATTTCCTTATCGGTTGCAAGAACAAAAGAAACTAACGCAACCAGAGTTTGATATCTTGTCCAGCTTGAAGAACCTCATAGTGATAATTCCACTATTTCAAGATATCTGAGATGTCTCAATATATACCAAGGCGATAAGGGAGATGTGCCTAAGAAGGCCAAGATAGAAAGCAACCCAAACTATCAATGTCATGGGTAAATTAGCAGATTTGATGATGGGCAAGACGAGTCATCCCAAGTACGTGGATCTGAGCAACCTAGTGTTGACTGTAAAAATTGAAGGACATTCCTTGTCTAATATGTTGGTCGATATCGAAGTAGCCATCAACATAATGCCTTAGGAGACCATGCAGAGGCTACAGCTCATGAACCTGAGACCTACCATGATAGTGTTGCAGTTGGTCTATCGATCGACCATGGCACCAAAAAGAATGCTTGAGGATGTAATAGTGACAGTCAGTGCATGGGAATACCCAGATGACTTCCTGGTTTTGTAGTCTAAAACCAGGATGGGTGGATACCCACTCATCTTGGGAAGTCCATGGCTGGCAACAGTCGATGCTTACATCAGCTACCGTGATGGGCTGATGACCATTTTCGATGGAAAAAACATCAAAATATTGACCATTTCACCCCTTGCATAGTCCGTCGACTCATTGGGAGAACCTACATTGACCAAGCATGAATATCATGAGTTGTCCATAATCCAGTCAGTGATGGCATTGGAGGAGTTTGTAGAAGAAGAAGACGAGGAAGGTGCTATTGTAGAGTTCCTCCATGGAGAATCCTCTATCACCGCACCTGGGTCACCATTTGCTGACGCACAAGATCACCATGTTAAACAAATAAATGTTGAGCCAGAAAGGATGTTAAACATCAGCAATGGGTTGAATCCCACACAACTGACAAAATTAGAAGAGCTCTTGGTAATACACCAGCGGGTATTTGCATGGGATTACTTAGATATGAAGAGAATCATCCCAGAGATCTGTACCCATCGAATATACCTCGATGAACAAGAAACTCTGAGTAGGAAACCACAAATAAGAATGAATTCGACAATGAAAGACATTGTCAAAGTAGAGCTACAAAAACTCTTGTCTGTCGGATTCATCTATCTTATTTCTGACAATGAGTGGGTGTCACCACTGGTGGTGGTCCCCGAGAAGAATGAGAAGTGGCAAATCTGTGTAGACTATAGAGTGTTAAACAAAGCAACCAAGAAGGACCACTTTCCACTCACATTCATTGATCAGGTCTTGGACACACTTTTGGGGTGAAATTATTTCTCCTTCCTGGATGGATTCAGTGGATATAATCAGATCCAAATAGGAGAAGACCAGGAGAAGACAACGTTCACCTACCCATGGGAAACGTTTGCTTATCGGGTATTGCCTTTTGAGTCATGCAATGTACCAGCCACATTTCAAATAGTGGTGCTTAGCATATTCTCAGACATGATGGGAGATGTGGTCGAAGTGTACATGGACGACTTCACCGCTTATGGAGAAACCTTTGATGAAGCAATGAGGAACTTGGAAAGAGTGCTTGAAAGTAGCGAGGAAAATAATATGCCCTGAGTAATGAGAAATGCTTTATGATGATGCAATAGGGCATCGTATTGGGACACTATCTCTTCGTAGAAGGAATAAAGGTTGACAAAATAAAGATCGAGGTCATCAGGGACCTACCTAGCCCTAGAATGCAAAGAGAGGTGAGAAGTTTCCTCAGATTCATTGCATACTACCTATGATTTATCACCGAATTCAATAATATTGCAAAACCACTGCACACTCTATTGTCTAAAGACATGGAGTTCAATTGGACGAAATACTGTGAAGAAGCATTTCAGTTTCTTAAGGAGAAACTGATATTTGCACTAGTTTTGAGAGGACCAGATTGGGCCATACCCTTTCATATCTATTGTGATGCATCCAAAAATGCGATTAGAGCAGTCCTTGGACAAAAGGATGGCGAGGAATTTTACACCATCTATTATGTCAGCAAAAACTTGGTAGGATCCGAGCTCAACTACACGGTGACAGAGAAGGAGTTCCTTGCAGTTGTGCATGCCATAAACAAATTTTGCCATTATATCACCGGATATAAGGTGTTTGTCCACATGGACTACGCATCCATCATATATTTAATGAGAAAGCCGAATATTGGTGGAAGAATTATCAGGTGGCTCCTACTATTTTAGGAATTCGACATAACAATAGTCGACAAACTGAGCAAGGACAATGTTGTAGCAAATTTTCTATCCATATTGATACCAGCGAACCATACAGCAGTGGAAGACCAATTTTTGAATGAGCATTTGTTCACCATCAGTGAACAAATATCGTGGTACGTAGATATAGCCAATTACTTGGCCATTGGAAGAACCTCACCTGCTCTCTCCTTTTGATAAAAGTAGGTGATAATAGAGAAAAGCACATCTTTCCTATGGATTGATGGCCTCTTGTTCAAAATAGGATGTGACCAGATCATAAGGATATGCGTAGCAGAACAGGAGTTCTCAAAAATACTTAAAGCTTGTCACGATGAACCATGCGAAGGACACTTTATGGGGAAATAGACTGCCTATAAAATCCTATAGGTTGGGTACTTTTGGCCCACTCTATTCAAATATGCAGCCGCATACGCCAGCAAGTGCGATGAATGCCAAAGAATGGGTAGACCAACCCATCATGATGAAATGCCCCTCCAACCTTAGGTACACCTGGAACCCTTCAACAAGTGGGGTATGGATTTTGTGGGGCCAATTAACCCACCTTCAATAGGTAGGAGGTTTATTTTATTCTGTACAGACTACGTCACCAAATGGGTTGAATTTTAGGCATTGAGGGATTCAAAAGAAATAACGGTTGCCTATTTCTTATTTGCTCACATCTTTACACGATTTGGGGTCCCCAAAGAAATAACAACTGACCAAGGCCCTCAGTTCACCTCCAAGTTGATCGAGGAACTGATGAAGCAATACAGAGTTTGGCACAACAAAACTACACCCTACCATCCATAGGCAAACGAGCAAGTGAAGGTGACGAACAGGGAAATAAAGAACATCCTGACAAAAACCATGCAGCAACATAGAAAATATTGGGCTACATGGCTATCGAAGGCAGTATGGACATACAACACCACATGGAAATCCACCACAAGCTTTACACCCTTTCAATTGGTCTATGGGAAGAGTGCAATGATGCCCATCGAGTTTGAGATCAAAACACTAAGAACAGCTTTAGAACTAAATTTAAGCTTGGATGATGCTCAAAAAGAAAGGATTCGATGGCTAAATCATCTGGATGAAATCTGAATGGATGCTTTACAAAGAATGGAGATCATACAAAAGCAAAGGAAATGGTGGCATGATCACCACATTAAATTAAAGCAGTTCCAAGAAGGAGAATGGGTGTTGTTGTATGATTCTCGATTCCAGGAAAGGAAGGGCAAATTAATGCAAATATTGATGGGACCATATGAGGTGGTAGAGCTCATCAAGAATGGTGATGTGCATGTCAAAACCATTGACAACATCAATGTTGTATTAATTGTTAATGGCCACCGACTATGGCCCTACAGCATGTCCAAGAATTTACTAGTGGAATCCAAAGCAGGCATGGGGGATACTCCATCCTTGTGAATCTGGACCAAAATCTCAGTAGGAAAAATGGTGGGCATGGAGGTACTCACCAAAAGTAGTTAGTTTAGGTTTTGATTATTTCTTACGATGTATTTTGCAGGGACGACGCCCGCATGCAAGCTGCAGGCATCCTGGGTTCAGGGCCTAACAGGCATGGAATGTGTCTAACTGCCTATATTTTTCTTTCTTTTTGTTTGATTTTTGTAGGTGGAGGACCTAATAGCATGAATAATAGGTATCTTGGAAACCATGCCTGATTTAGCTCAACATCCCGACATCGACACTCATAGGGTAGAAGCAGCATCTATTCAAGTGTGGGGGTGGGCAAAAAACTCTTCCCCAAGAGCAAATTTAGACACCAGCCCTTGCAGGAAGATGTTGAGGTAGCATGAAGCGAGTCTAAGGAGGCTTGATCACCCTTTCTCGATCAATCACGACATGGCTGCCAAGAAAGAGCCTTGTAGAAAGCCTTCATCGTCAAAGAAGACTATCCACTTGAGGTATGATGCCTTCCTCCTAGAATAAGGTGCCTGATGAAGGTGGACATTTTTCGTCGTGATGGAGGTTTCGAGTAAGAGGTGAGGCACCTTCCTTATAAATAATATGCCCCACTGAAATAAGGTGCCTTCCTTATAAATAATGCGCATGTTTCCTAAAAAAAAAATGACAATCGAGGCGCCTTCCACATCAATAAGGCGCATCCATCCTTGATAAAAAAAATGATAGCCAAGGTGCCTTCCTCTTCCAGGAAGGCACATGTATTCAAAGGCACCTTCCACTCTAGGAATATGCACCCATTCAAAGGTACCTTCCACTCCAGGAATGCGCACCCATTCAGAAGCACCTTCCGCAGTAGGAAGGCACCATCATCAAAAAGATCTCCTTCCACCACTGGAAGGCGCATCCATTCAAGAGCACCTACAGCATCGGGAAGGCACCATATCAAGCGCCTTCCACATTGAGAAGGCACCATATCAAGCACCTTCCACATCAGGAAGGCACCATATCAAGCACCTTCCACATCGGGAAGGTATCGAAGAGCGCCTTTCATATACACCAAGCACTTAAAGTTTCACGTGCGCCTCGATCGGAATAAGATCATCACATGAGCAGGCGGCATCAGATTACCACCATCGCTCGTATGATAGGGAATCGCTCCAATAAAAAATCTCATAGAATTATGGGGCAAGATCAGCGTGCACATTCCAAAAATGATAGACAAATAGTTTGTAAGCCTATCGGGAGTCTGTCTTCGACATCAACCATTAAAACAACTCAGCAACAAAATTTGGCGTAATCCATGCAAACAAAGTACCCATCCCCTATGTCATAGATCGACGAATCGACACTCTCCATGATGCATGAGACATCCAATCAGGTATGTGCATACTCTACTCATATTTTTATGTAATCGTTCGTAAATTATGCAGTACCAAAAATATTGCTGCCATAAAAATCATGCACCCCCAATGGCCGATTGTGCCAACGATGTATCTTGTGAGGCGTACCTTGCCAAAATTGAAAGCTAGGGTTTGACACCTTCCTTATAAGAAGGCACCTTCCTGAGAAGGCAAGGAGAAAAATAGAAGAGCCTAAGGGAAGGTGCCATGGGAGGACGATCGAGGAATCACGCGATGAAGAAAAATGAACCGAGTGATACAAAAGGAATCAGGGGGCGGTCAGGACACAGTTCAAAGCCGAGGGATGGCTCGAGTACTATATCTTGGTTAGTAAAAGCCATTATATGGAGGTAAGCAAGGAATTTTTTACCTCCTTGGGGGGAGACGTAGCTCAAGTATGAGGGATGGAGATTCCAGTCACCCCTGAACATATCTCGCAGGTGACTGGCTTGCCTCTCACAGGTGAGTGCATATACAAGGGCGTAATATTGAAGCCATACGTATAATTATTACTATCAGGGGAGAACATGCAGATAGACAAGGAAGGGCTACCAAAAAGTATCCTTCCTATGAATCTATGGAAGATATTCCAGCAGGTTAGTTGATTCTTTACATGCATTGGGAAATATACCCATCTGCACACTAATCATGTGCAATTCTTGAATCACCTAGTGCATGGGAGGAAAATGAATGTACCCTTCTACCTAAAAAATGCCCTGAAGGAGGAAGCAGCTAGATACTAGAAGGAGGCACCTTCCACCTTGGCCCACCATGGGCTGATATCAGCGCTGGTCCACCATGTAGAAGCACAAAGGCAAAATTCCAATGCAAAAGGAGACGACGGCCAGGAAAGGTGGGAGGATTCTATTGTTGAGGTAGGGCAAGCAAAGGATAGCCCTACAAATGAAGTAGAGGACATCGGGTAATTGGCACTGCCCAATTTTATAGAAGAAATATGGCATTCTCTAGTGCTCGAGTACGAAGAAGAAGGGGAGCGGCTTGCTAGCGGCGAGGCCAAATTTTAGCCACCAAAACTAGCCCCTAGGAGGAAACACCTACGGTGACTCATCCTTTCCTTGGAGGAGGAGGAAGATGACTCAGAGGTCGGTCTTGTATCCCAGACCCTCTGGGAGTTGACAACCCAGAGTCCACAGGATGTAGGGACTTCCAAGGGCAATAATCAAATCAACGCATCCCTAGAGGAGGCCCTGCAATGGCAAACCAACTGTTGGATGGCCCAAAAAAATTTGGAGGATTTCCAGATTAAGCATGGAGAAGAGCTAAAAGAGCAAGCACAAAGGATCACTTAGCTCGAGTAGTTGGTCCAGCAATTGCGGGAAGAGAACTAGAAACTCCAAGCCAAGGGGATAGAGAAAAGGGATGTGTCGACCCAAACTGACTGGGCGATTGAGGTCTCGATGAATTCTTCCACATTAGTAGAATGAGTATTCTCTTCAAGAAAATTTTGATTAGACATCCAGTAGAACAGCCTAGAGGCAAGGGAGAATTCCTCTATTTTTGGAATTGAGGAGAGAAGAAGACCCACAGAGCCCTAGGTCATAGACCTAAGTGATATAGAACTGGGTGGAAGCCAATAGTTGTAGATAGGATCAGGGGTTAAAAAGGAATCCCTCAGACCTGAAGAGGAAGAGATAGAAGGACCAACAGGGACGACACCGGATAGACAATAATATGGAGAGACAACTCCAAGGACGTCAGGGCAAGTCTCTCAAAATGAACAAGTCCCTCGTGATGAGGAAAAAACTGCTGGGAAGGAAGAGAAACATTTTGTTCGAGTTGTCATAGTTTCTATGCAGGAAAAAGTAAAATGGCCCAAGACAAATCAAAAAAAGGTGAAGGTGACTTTCACCGATACAAAAGAAGATGAATGGGACATGCAACCATTTGTAGAAAGGCAGAAGTAGTTCGAACGGCTACTCAAAGAAATGATAGCAGCCAATGAGGTCGAGGAGTCAACCTCGAGGTTTCAGGGAGACCCTGGTATCTACGTTAATCCGATAGAGGACAACCAATTTTTGGATATTTAAGGGTCATCTCGAGGGTGGCCCTCCAAGATACGGAGGTATTTTAAAATATGGGGGGTATATGGCCCCAAATTGGAATTTGTTGCCATTGCGAGGGAAAATACAAGGTTTACTCCTGAAGCAACCTTATTACACAAGGCCCAGGTGCTTCATCTCAAGAGGGATAACTTAGATATACCTCTTGCAGTTGTTAGGCCCCCGAAATCTGACATGTGGCAAGCTACAGAAGCGGCATTTCCAGTAGTAGCAACCACGTTGGTAATACCACCCCCAATAGCAGCCAGGATGAAAAAAGCAAATAAGTAGAGTTAGCAACTCGAGCAGAAGCTGACAATAGCACCTACAGCTCCGTGTGACAAAAAAGGAACTGCACCTCCAGATGCCAGTCCACAGAAGAAGCAAACACAGGCCGTAGGTACAGCCAGATCCATTGGAAAATGGTAACGATGAGGAGTTAACAAGGCTACCTACAATTTTTATACCATGAGGGCGTGGCATATGTTAGGAATGGGGGGATGATGAGCCTCAGAAATACTCATATTTTGTATGAGTTTCATTAATCATTATGCGGCTATATAATAGGAATTGTATATTTTTATGAATGGTTATGTAATTATTTGATAAGATTATGTGTGTTATCTAATATGTATGTTTTAGTATATTTTTATGGAATTGTACTTGATTTAGTCAAATTTGGATCAGTCAAGGTCTTTTAATGGACCTAGCACTTTGTTTCTTTTGAAATTAATGCATGGTAAGTAGGCGCCTTCCTCTTCAAAGAAGGCGCCAACAAAAGGTAGGCACCTTCCTCTTCTAAGAAGATGCCAATAGGAGATAATCGCCTTCCTCTTCCAAGAGGAGCCAACAGAAGGTAGGCACCTTCCTCTTCCAAGAAGGTGCCAATAGAAGGCAAGTGCCTTCCTCTTCCAGGAAGGTGCTAATAGAAGGTAGGCACCTTATGTATAAATAAGGCACCCGATATACTTAGGCACCTTCCTCATAGATAAGGTGCCTCTGTTCTTCACCCATTGACCAGATAACGTGATGTGGGCAACATTGACTGGTGTAGTTCCAACTCTACGTTATGTAAGTTAATTTATGAGTTGCACTAATGTATGAGAACATCCTACCTATTCCAGGCGAAGCACGAACCAATCAAAGAACATGCCATCGTTAAAAATGAATTCTGATTTTAGCAGACGTCAATTACATTTACTAGACTATCTTAGTTTAGTCTGGAATGAATTGACTGTTGTAAGCACCTTGTAACAGAAGATTTATGGGTGTGCTATATAAACACATGCAAACCTCTCTAATAAGATATCAAAATATCAAAAATAGAATACATAATATAGAGAGGAGTACAGAGGTTAAGAAGCATTGTAATTCCTTGGTGATTATAATAAAGTTCTAAGAGTTCCTAAGTGCATGTTCAGCTGGGAGGAAGCTACTGGAGCCTGGGCCCACTCCAAGCCAGTATTTCTTCCCTTTATTTGTGTTTTCTATATTAGCTTACTGCTTTCATAGGTTTATTTTTGCACTGTTATTTTGTGATTGCAATAGGTTTGTTATTAGTATGCACATATGAATGTTTTCTTTCTAAAGATTTAATTATTCATACGTAATTTATTTATGAGTGCATGAAGGATTGACAACCTTTGAAACACGCCCAAATAGTAGATCTAGCGGACTCATCTCAAAGTGGTATTGTAAGTGATCCTATGTGAGACCCTTCGCAAGTTTACGAAGCTCCCTGGGTTGATAATTAATGCACGGGAAAGTGACAAAAATATAAAATAATTTAACCTTGTTTGGCCCGCAACAATTTTAATCTTGCTTGAATGGGAGGATATTGTAAGGAGACAACTATGTCTTAGCTTATTATATTATTACACCTAGTAAGCTTTTAGAAAAATATAAACTATTTAAATTCAAAGTCTAATTTAATAAAAAAATAATAATTAAATTTTATTTTAAGGTTTAAATTAATTTTGTATTTAATTTTTAATTAAATGAAAAAAAATAATTTAATGCATTCAAGAATTTGTTTTAGAGATTAAAATATTTTTTCAAATGAAAAACACTTACAATGAAAATATACCTAAAAAAAAATTTTAGAAAGTTTGACCCGAAAGTATTAGAATAACCAATTTCACCTCTATATTTACCAACTTAAAATCCGCAATACGATCCAAAGATAATAAATTAAAATACATAAAAAAAATTATTAAATTTTATTTAACTTAAAAATTATCTTCTCACAAATAATCCCTACTTTCATAAAATTATAAATTTATCTTTGTATTTTAAATTTAAGAAATTATGATAGAGAAATATAGTTTGAATGCCTAGTAACACATCCCTTACAATTATATATTCACCACTATAAGTTCTTATTAGAAAGAAAATTGTTTCCACCAGGCCTAGAATTAGGTTGGCATCCCACCCTGAATTCAAAATTGGGTAAAGGTTAAAAATTTAATCCTACACACAAGATAAATGTAACACAAGCTCATCCACTAGGAGATCATTATACATCCAATAGATTCACTTAAAGAGATTATTATTTATCAAATAATAATCTATTATATAAATATATTAAAGTAGTTTTTTAACTAGTTTTAAATCAAACCACTATACAGTTTAAAAAATAATATTACACCTTATTTGTTGTTTAATATTACACATAATGAAGTTGGGAAATTGACCTTAGGCATATTCATATTCTGAACATGGCGCTCATGGCCAAGTAGGCGTGGAGGTTGATAACCAATGCTAATGCTGAGTGGATTGGAATAGTAAAAATAAAATACTTGCAAGGGGTGAATTTCCTGAATTATCCGGGACAACCTAGAGGATCAGCCTTTTGGAAATCTATCCTAAATACCAGAGATATCATTAGGAAAGGAACACGATGGAAACTCGGTGATGGTAGGAGTATTGATTTCTGGGAACACAAGTGGTTGGGAGGACGACCACTTATTGAGGACCCTACATTGTTCCCCCTCAAGAATATCTTAGATGGGTCTATTGGAACAAAGGTGGTGGATTTTATAATTAATGAGAACAATAGGAAATCATGGAGTCTGATAAGGTGTAATCTCCTTCAAAATGTAGTAGAAGTGTTGAATTCCTTACTGAGAAGAGAAGTTATCCCATCTGGAAACATAAAGGATAAGATAATTTGGGAAAATACAGATGATGGAGAATTTTCTATCAAATCAGCTTACAATCTGCTTCTAGAAACTGATGATCCTCCATTCCCGCACCAAGAGGTATGGCCTAAACATCTTGTGCCTAAAATTTTTGTCTTTTCTTGGTTGGTAATTCAAAATAAAATTATGACTATTGACAACATGCTTAAGTGAGGGCTCTTGGTTCCTAACAGATGTTATTTGTGTCAAAATGGTTGGGAGTCTGTGCATCACCTTTTTCTGTCATGTCCGGTTTCTTCTTCTATTCTTCACAGCCTATTCCAAATTTTTCATATAGCCTGGGTTATTCCAAAATCCATCTTGGACCTTTTTATCCAATGGCCAAATCCTTTTGTCAACAAACATCTTTGCTTCCTCTAGAAAATATGTCTCCATCATTTTTTGTGGCAGATTTGGCTTGAGAGGAACCGTCGGGTATTTTCCAACATTAAGCTGCCAAATGAGGTGATTGTAAACAAAATCCTAAGTTTTGCAAAGGATAATTCCATCCTTATTCCTCTATCTCCTTGAAAGCCTTCAGAATTTGAACAAAAATTGGGTGCTTCCTTAACTTTGGTCTTGGAAGAGAGTGGTCGTTCTCAAGATGGAGCCCACCTCTTGAGGGATGGATTAAGCTAAATTTTAATGGAGCTGCTAAATATAACTCAGGTAGAGCAAGGGCTGTGGGAATCCTCAGGGATCATAGAGTTGAAGTCCTTTTTGCTTTTGCTAAATCTTTGGGGGAACTAACTAACAACAGAGCCGAAGCCAAAGAAGTTTGGAGGAGTCTGGTGTTGGCAGAAAATTATCTTGGCAATTTAATCATTGAAGGGGACTCTCTCATTACTATTAATTACTTGAAGCACAACAAGAAAGTACCATGGAGGATCCAAGATGAGATTGAGGAAGCGAGGATCCTCATAAACAATCGCCAGGAAACTTTGATTCAACATACCTTCAGGGAGTCCAACAAAGCAGCTGATAGCTTGGCTAATGAAGGGGTGTCAGCTGATGGTTTAACCGTGTGGACAAGTGGCTTTCCTCACACAGTAGACTTGATTGTGGAGGCTGAAAATTTTCAAAATGTTCCTGATAATGATTTCCAATGAAAATGTGGAGTGCGATATTTTATTATCGCACAATTATGACAACGTCATGCTTTTCCACCTGATAATGAATGCCTGGTGCTTGGGAATTTTAATTACCCATGACAAAAATCACAAGGCACCTATTGTGGATGAATTTTGGCTCCCCTTTTCTATCAAGTCCCTTCATCCCTATTTTTTCTTTTACGTTGTGGGCTTGTCATTTTTGTTGTGTGTCAGATTCACTATTATGGAGAAGACAGTCGTAGTGGAGCCAAGCAGCACGATAGTGGAGCCTACCAGTGTGGTGATGGAACCAGTGGTGGAGGTCATGTTCACAGAAAGGGGTTTTATGCCATTTCTTAAAAAAATTTAGGTGATGATCGGGAAATCACGGTGGCCATCTTGGAGACCTGGGATAGAGTGAATAGTTTCAAGGGCAGGAGGACTCCAAGGGGGATGAACTTTCAGAAGCGGGCGATAAAACGGAGGATGAAGACAAGAAGGTTGAAGAGGAGGTCAAGGATCCTTAGTTGTCCTATCTTAGATGTTTGGTCTATGGTTGCCCTACGTGGAGCCTTAGTTTATTTTTGTTTAGTGATAGGCTACCTTGTGTGGAGCCATATTATGGTTTTTGAAGCATGGTTGCCCTACGTGGAGCATGTTTTTGGGTTTTTTATCTGGTTGCCCTACGTGGAGCCTTGGATTGGTTTTTTATTAAGGCTTCTATGCTTGTGACACTGGTTGTTTGGGGTAAACCTCCTAGGTCATCTGGTGGTAGCCACATTTTGTGGGCAGTTCTGTTGCTTATGTACAAAGGTTTTGGGTCATCCTTATAAAACCCGCATGCAATGAATAGTACCTAACTTACCAAAAAAAAAATTATTACACCTATAAAACATAATTCTTATCTATTCTATATAAGTAATAGCAACATTAGTTAAGTGGACATAGTTGCTTATGTCATATTGTAAAATCCATCATAAGCACTCTTAAAATTTGTCATTTCATATTCATGGCTAGCGCATGGAAGGATGGCAACTTGCTGAGGGAATAAAGGACATTGAAGAGTTAAGAGCATGTTTATGACCATTTATAAGATATGAATTTATTTTTAGTAAGTTTTTTTAAAATTAATTTATAATTTTTTTTAAGATAAAGGTTTTTAGAAATGAAATTTTTGTCTAAGTTATTTGAGAATTTATGAGTGTAAAAATACAATTAACATAAAATATAGATAAATTTTAAGGTGATAGTGCAACCTCACAAAATTGTAATATATAGTATATGTATTAGAATCTCATGTAGAGAGCATCTCGTATAGATGTAGAGCCTAGTATTATTATTTCATCCTCCTATAATCAACCTTTCACATGGGTTTTTTTGGGATTCTTGTTTCCATATACATAAAAGTTTTGATTTACAATATTTTGACTCATATACCTTCCATCCACTTGCCTCATCGAAATATTATCTCACAAATCTACTTTTTTCTTTTTTTATTGCCTTCTTTTAGACCATTTGTAAATAAAAAAAGATTCCTTTTCTAGAGGTCCTATAGGGTGGCATTAATTGATTCTTTCTCTGTAGTAAGGTTGTACTAAATTTCCTTACTAGTAAGCTTGTCTTCTCATCCTTAATTCCCTTCCTATACTTATTTTTTTATAGTTGTCATATTATGGTTATATTCATTTATCTAAAGCAACTCAAGGTTGTGAGTGCTGCCTAGAAAAGATAAAAGTCAAGTTCCTATGGTTTCAAGTCATTACTTAAAAAATATTATTTTTTGTTTCAATTGTATCATAATAATCCCTTGCTAATGGGTCTTATCCATAAATTAGTTGTTTAACACCCTCATATAATGGATATTCATCACATGCATGTACCATGTCTATGCCTTTTGGCCCTATGGAAAATTTTCCTAAGTCTTTGGTATTTTTCTTAAAAATTATTTTATGTGGGAATTTCTTTTAAGTTGTTCAATGTTTAGTTCATATGCTTCCATTAAAGTGCCCTTGAAAATTCTTTCCCACATAAAATCAATCATACTTTGTTCTTCCTTTAGAGTTTCATAGGAGTTTGTTGTGTAGATATAATTTACCATTTGTATAACTTGTTTTCTAATGTGCTTTTAGTCTTTTCATCCTCACAAAAGGTTTATCAATTTAAATGTGTATTTAGGTCCCACCATAGCCACTTTACGATATCACCCTAATAGTATTTTATCATTGCATCATGGGGATCTCTCTTGTGTATTTTTTCTTGTGAGAATTTTATTGTAACATAATTTTGTTCCACATATGTTACCCCTTTCTTACATAAGTCTGCATAAGGTTAAAAGTTACAAAATTATTAGCTTACCAAATTGATTTTAAAGGTCATTTTGTAGATATATCATGATTTTATAAATCACTATGGGTACTTCACCATCTATAAAGAATATGAAATTCAAATATACTCCATAGAAGGCAACAAAAATAGTCTCCAAATAATTCATAATCTACAACACAAATATGGTAACAAGTAATTACAATACTTTGGAGAAGGACATCTTACTAGAACTAAAATATAATAAATTGAGAAAATTATAGATGGCTAATGTCTCAATTTTGGAGACATATTCACATGGCTAGAGGAGGAAATTTTTTACGTGCATCAAGTTGTTAATGGTGAGATCTATATTTGGGATTGAGTGAGCTACAAGATATTTTGTGGTAATGACAAACGTAAAGGAAGCCATAATATGGAAGAAGAACGAAGAGAAGCTCCTAAAGTTCATCAAAAAGAATTAAATATAGGTTCCTAAGAAGAGGAATGTATACATGATAGTGAAAGCCCCCAAGGTTGATTTCAAGGAGGAGATTAGAAACATAATTGTCTTACTTAACCATATCAAATAATTATCTAAGTCTTAGTACTTTAGTACTTGGATGTTTCCATTACTATTATATATATCTAAACATAAGAATCCCATTAACTAGGTATATTTGATTTGTTGAGAAGGGTTTTTTTATCTAGAATGGCCTAGTTAGCTCACTAATACCTTGATAACTAGGTAATTTTATATGACATTATATCTACTTTATGTTGTTTTGAATTTTATCCCTAGTGGGAATAATTTGGGAATAAAAAATAAAGTTAACTAGAGACTCCTAGTCCCCTAGTGTTACTCCTCACTTACACAAAGTATTATAAGAAGGAAAGGAGTTTTATCCACAATGGCTTTTTGAGACATATATTAGAAACCCTCTAGAGATAACAGCATGAGGTTATCTAAATATGTAATGAAAGTAATACACTAGTACATAGACTAGTATGAGCATGATGTAGCACATTCATATTCAGGAGTTTGGAGATGTAAGTAAGCTAGTGGTGCTTCTCATCAAGTCCACTAATGACCTTATCCTTAGGGATATTTTTAAATAGATCCTTCCACTCCACAACAAGGTTATTATAAAGTAACTTAAGGGTTTGGTATACCTTGAGTTTCCATTTACCATTAGATAGTATACCTACAATTCCTCTAGGGACTTAAGTAATTTAGAGGGAGAAATTCAACAATATTATTTCCCAACCATTTCAAAAAGAAGATACAATGACAAAATATGTATGATAAAGTCCTCCTAGACAAAGACAATGGATGTGGTTTTTGATGATGAACCTGAGGTTGAAGACTTATAGACCAACTATGATGGTGACCAAGGATTTCATGAATAACTATAGGATAATATAGTCTTCTAATATGGATAAAAATTTCATGATGGTTGAGATATGATTAAAGAACAAAGATTAGAAGGATCTAATTATTTCTCAAGAATATAAGAGACCAAGGGAATTATTGAAAAGTTATCATCTAGTGAATCCATACAAGAGGCACAAAATTCCCCCAAAGACAAGAGTATAGTCTTTGCAAAAGAGGATTTTGGAGGAGGATCTTACTTTAGAGAAGATATAGTTATGAAGAGGTCTAGGTAATAGGATTTGGTATTGCAAGGGATGATTATCCCAATGACTCACACATCCAACAACAAATTCTAGAAGTAGTGGATCTTGCTAGAGAACCAAAAAGATATCCAAAAATAAAATAACTCCCCTAATAGTCCTCCTCAAGAAGAGAATATCAAAGGATGCATACAACCACTTTACCAAAGCAAAGTTAGGCTAAAAGTATTCATAATGTCACTAGAGGAGGACATATATTTGATGGTGATGGTGATGGTGATGATAATGATCCAATAGGAAGAAAGACAAAATCATTACAAGATAAGGGGATGGAAAATAAATAAAATAAAAATGAAGACAAGGAAGAAGTGCTTAATGACATTGCCCAACCAATATATGCTAAAGGTATGAAGGTAGTAGAGGTATTTGGATAATACAAGGACATGGTTCAAGTGGAATAAACCCAAAATTACCACAATGACTTTCTCACTTAGATATTGAAGGAGGACCATCACCTAGAAAGAATTAGAAAGGAAAATGACTTTTCTAGTTTGTTTGATGATGTCATTATAGACTCAAAATAAAAAGGATAAAATCTAATATACGTACAACAAAGGAAAAATAAATCTAATAATGAAGCAAGCTATCATGAATTCCAACACATCCTCTAACAAAAATCTAACAAGGGAGGATTGTGATGTAGTCACACATGCTTCTTATCCTTTTAGATATTCAAAGGGACTTTGGAATTTTTAAATCACTATACACATTGACAAAGGATAATATCCAAGGTATGGTGACCAAGAATGTAAATTTGGAATGATGCAAAAATTTATTATCATTAACATAAATCATTCACCAATATGCAAAAATATCAAATCATTCATCCACAAATAATTATCCACAATAACAATCCATAAATGAGAGAGAGATAGATAATACCCTTAAGGTAGGAAAACACCAATAATAATCCTTAAGGAATAACTCCACAATATCTCCTAAGATGAGATATGCTACTTAATGAGGGTAAATTTCCATAAGCCACTTCGTGGGCAAATATGATTACATAAGATTTATCTCCATACTGATTACAATGACAAATATCTCTTCTTTATATATCCATCTTCTTATTCTACTTTAGGGAGCCTACTACTAATATAATAGCATCTTATAATATAATATAATATTATAATACAATAAACCTTGTTTTATGTGTGGCCCATGCTAAACCTTATACAATATAATAATATATCCCAAAATATCTATTCCTAGGTACCCTAACATGCCACCCTTATTACAAATATTTCATCCTCAAAATATGTGAAGAAACAGGATAATATGATTTGCTAAGCAATGTTAGCAACTGGTACCAATCTCGATCATCCATCCATCCAAATGAAAAATTTTGATATTGGTATACCATTTTGTTACTTAAGTATCCAAATCTACTTCGTTGGCTCCACGCTTTTGTTGTTGTATTTTGATAGCTTGAATAATGGGTCCACTTGTTCCTTGATGTTGATGAACTGCTCTGAAAACTAGGATCACTATGCTTTCTCTGCAAAACACTTCCATAGTTGGTGTCCTTATGATTCCATGTGGAGTCATAATATTGTTTCCTTGAGCCATACCTCCAAGAATGTTTTCGGTCATGGTGGTGTAGATGGCGATATGGTGTAACCTTAACTTGACATTCTACCTTCTTTGACTTCTCAATATTTGGCTTCATTGTTTTAAATTCTTCTACACATTGTTATTTCATGTTCTCTTTGTTTGGGGTGTCCTTCTTCTCTTCTATAAAATCTTCCTTGGACTCTGTTACTATTGTTTCCATGGACTCAGTTGTTGCTACTTCTTCCATGGACTTTGTTGTTGCTACTGCCTTCTTGGATTCTATTTTAGGTTCTTTAATTTGTTTATGTACAACCACTTCTTGATTTTCCATATCTTTCCACTAAATTGAAGCTAAAATTCTACATAAACAACTAGATCTACAATTTTTCTTCCCAACAAAATAAATTGCAACTGATTTGCTTACCCAAACTAAAAAAAAATTATCTTTTGAAAAATTACAAATTGAAAATTCATCACTGCCCTTGTTCCAGTATCGTACTTTCTCAAATAAAAAATTCTTTTGTATGACCACTCAGTTTAAAGCTCTTCAAATTTTGCACACACTGATCCAAGAATCATCTAAATCGGATAAACTTTTGCAAATATATGGCTCCTGAAAGCTGAGACATTTTTCCAAAAAAAATCTAAAAAATTCATCATTATCCTTGTTCCAGATGACTAACTTCAAAAGCTCATATCTCCCTCAATACTGTTTGGATTCCTTCATATGACCACTCATTTTAAAGCCCTTCAAATTCTACACAAATTGATCCAAGAATCACTTGAATTGGATAAACTATCACAGAGATATAGCTCCTAAAATATGAGATATTTTTCCAAAAAGAATTGCCCTATTTCTGCAATTTCACACAAAAATCCCCACTTCGCCAATATCATTGTTCTGATAGCACTTGTTGTAGAACTTTATTATCATTAACATAAATCATTCACCAATATGTAGAAATATCAAATCATTCATCCACAATAAGAATCCACAAATGAGAGAGAGATAGATAATACCCTTAAGGTAGGGAAACACCAATAAAAATCCTTAAGGAAGGAATAACTTTACAATATCTTCCAATATAGGAGATGCCACTTAAGTAGGGTAAATTTCCATAAACCACTTTGTGGATTACATAAGATTCATCTCCATGATGATTACAATGAAAAATATCTCTTCTTTATATATCCATCTTCTTATTCTACTTTGGAGAGCCTACTACTAATATAATATTATATTATAATACAATCAACCTTGGGTTATGTGTGGCCCATTCCAACCCTTATACAATATAATAATATATCCCCAAATATCTATTCCTAGGTACCCTAACAAGTTGATAGGGTTGGATTAAAATCCTCAATAGCTAAACATATCTTCCTTTTCAATGGTTTAACAATTATAAGTCTATAAGTTTAAACAAATATCATGCTCTCAAATGGCACATGTCAACTTAATGACTAGAATTCGATATCATGTAAGACATTTGCATACCATGATGTCTCTTGTAGTTATGTAGGTCGGTATGGGACATGAGAATCAGGTTGACCAAAAACTGTATCCTTGGTCATAGTGTTTATTTATGTTATGGAAATGCCAAGATATATTATGATGGTATGGCATGCCCTAATATGTTCACCAATAGTCTTCTTTGTAAGGACACAATGACTCTCTATATCAATAATAGCATAGGCATGTTTATAAAGGACCATCATAGAAACACCCATAATATATAGTGTCCTCTCATCAACAACATCAATGCTTGATGAAGTAGACTCCAACCTAGTACATTGATAGCTCTATGTAAGAAACAATTTGAACTGATGTATATAGATACTCTACAATTTGCATTGTCTTCTCTAATAAATGGCCTCTAATTATACACTAAAGAAAATGAAGAACACAAGCTTATACCATAGGGGAAGGTGAATAGTATAAGACCACTTTTTACTTTTATTTCCCAATCAATATTATGCAATGTATAGATAGCAATATCAATAGTATTATTCAAAGCAATGCACAAATCACCACACACAATAGAGACACCAATTTAACGTGGTTCACCCAATGTGGGCTACTCCACGGAGAAAATATTTCACTAAAATTTTCTCAATCAATCTCTTGGGAATTATTTCTCTATTACAATGTTTATGGACCTCTATCCAAAGGATACACCAATCTCCTAATCAAGTTCGTGGATCTTTATCCACAGGAGAACTCCTTCCTCAGATTTGGTTGGTGATCTTCTAGAAGAACCGCTACCTCCACTGTACTGGCTAATGGATATATATCCACTGAAGATCGTGTCCTCACTACCCTGGCTAATGGACCTCTATCCACTAGATATTGTCATCCTCTATACTTTTTCACCTCCAAAGCTTACTCTCTACTCTGTCTCAAGTCTGTACTAAACATAGTCCTTCATTTTAGCATAAATCTTCTCAATTTGTCTCTGGTATGGCACAAATTTGTCCTCAAATTTGCACTAAATACAGTCCTTCGATCTAGCACAAATCTATCCTCACTCTCTATCCTCTGATATGCACTAAACACAATTCTTCGGTCTAGCACAAATCTATCCTCAATGTCTGTACTCAAGCCTTAACACAAAGCTTAATCCAATCATAAATCAACTCTGCTAGATCTGCCCCAAACCTTAGCTCAAGGTTTGAACAAATCAATCAATCAACTCTACTCACAAGTCTTCCCAAAGACTTGTCTCAAATTTTCCTTGTAAGCTTCCACAAAATCTCACACTAATCTATCCACAAGTCCTCTCTAAAACTTGTCCAATCTGCTCAACAAGTCCTCACTATAACTTTTCCAATATGCTCAACAAGTCCTCACTAGAACTTGTCCAATCTGCTCAACACTCTCTATCCTCAAACTTTGTATTGTAAGATTCCACAAAATCTCACACAAATTTGTCCATAAGTCTTCTCTAAGACTTACCTTAAAACTGCTCAACAAGTCCTCACTATAACTTATCCAATCTGCTCAACACTCTCTGTCCTCAAACTCTGTATTGTAAGCTTCCATAGAAGCTCACACAAATCTGTCCACAAGTCTTCTCTAAGACTTACCTCAAATATTCTCAACAAGTCCTCACTATAACTTGTCCAATATCATAGAAAAATATAGAGAATTTTTAGAGACTCAATATGCTTCACATTCACCACAATGCTCAAACTCTTTCAATATTTCTTTTTACCACAAAAACATATAGAGAATTGTTAGAGACTCAATATGCTTCACATTCACCATAATGCTCAAACTCTTTCAATATTTCTTTTTACCACATAAAAATATAGAGAATTGTTAAAGACTCGATATTCTTCACACTCATAAACTCTCAATCACTTTCAATCTCTCTTTTATCACAAAAACATATAGATAATTGTTAGAGATTCAATATGTTTCACATTCATCAACACTCAACCTATTTCACAAATCAATTCATAATATAGAAAAATTTGTTTGACATAACTTACTATCACATCAACACATCCACTTGACTAGGCTCAACCAACTCTACTCAACCAATCACTCAATGAAATAATCCTTGCTCACAAACCCTAGTCCAAACTTATGAACATTCACTCAAATGTTTTCAACAATGCTTATCAACCAATCTCACATAACAATGATACTTATGATCTTTGCAAACCCTAGTTCAAGTTCCTCACTCAACTAATCACTTCAACAACAATGCTTATCAAATAATCTCACATAACAATGATACTCATGATCTTTGCAAACCCTATTTCAAGTTCCTCACTCAACTAATCACTTCAACAACAATGCTTATCAAACAAGGTTTTATCAACAACTATTTATTCTAGAAAAACCCTTTTCATTCCAACTTAGCATTCACAAAATTCAACAATCATTCACTAGGAAGATGTGCCCATACCTTTTGTTTGATGTAGAAGTGCCCTTAGAAAACCTGTCTCAATCACAATTTCCTTCTTTCCAATTTTAATGGTTAGATGACAAAATATCACTTTAACACTTTTTCAAAATATTCCTTAGTCACAAAAATAATCAAAGCTCAACTACACCTTATTGCTCCTTCTTGAAATTAGCATCCATCAAATCATACATGAAAATAATTATTTAGATACACCTTATAATCTCCAACTTAAAATAATATCCAATACCACAAAAACTCAAACAACCTTCCTTAAACACCTTATTACCCTTTTCAAACACTAAAACAAATATCACCAAAAATTATTTTGCATCAACCTTATAACTCCCCTTAAAACATTACAAACCAAATAAATTATACAAAAATTAATTTGAATGGCTCAACTATAGTCTTTCCAAAAAATTTGGTGCCCAACTAATACATACCTTTGTCTTTTACCCAAAAAGGGTTTCGGCGTGATTCGAACTGCCATCTCCCCAAGCGCCAAGTGCCTTAGCGCTCTGATGCCCACCACATGGGCGATAGGAACCCACAAGAAGGAAGGTAAGCTTCCTTTATCTTGGTGCCTTTGATCGTTGTCAATGCCTTCAAAACAAAACACTCTACCATGGATTTAAACCTTTGCCACGCACTGCCACAGCACCTTACCTTCACCAAAGTTGCCAACTGTGCTACCTGCACTTGGTGACCAAGGTGCCTTCTAAGGTGGGTAATAAACCCTCGCCTACCACTTGGTCCTTTAAACACCAATTAAACCCTTTTCTATCTCGTTGAATGATTCACACAATTCGCAATTTCTTGGAGATTAAATCGAATGCTTGAAAATTATTTTGGTTAAGGTGTTGGAGTCCCCTTTATATACACATTGATTAATTTTCTCCCCACGTCGGTGCTCGATGGTCAAATTCAAATTTTGAATTTCGACTTAATAACCCACCTTAGGGTTATTTAAAATTAACATAAATTAATATATAATTAATATTAAAATTAATTAATAATTAATTTAAATAACATAAAGTTAAGTAAATTAATTAATAAATTTATTTAATAAAATTATATTAATTTATTTATAATTAATTTAATCTTCCTTGTATAATATTATAAAGAATTATTATAATATTATTTGCTTGGGCTTCTTCTCTGCACTTTGGACCTCATCTGACTACCTGAAATCGGGTCTTGACCAACTGAAAATGGACTCTCCTTTTGCACTAATTGGAGAACCTAAAACTGATGCTGCCCACTGAAACTGTCACTCATTGGTGTTGCAAGCTTGTCATAAATGATGAATCGCTCTTGAAATCAATGACAACTCATCTACTCAAAATGTCCATTAATCTCCCCCTTTGTCATTGATGGTAATCCAAATTCCTTTTACAAAAACTTGACCTTTTTCATGTTCTGCTCCCCTTGGGAAATTTCTCCCCCTGACTCAATGCTCTCTCCTTAAACCAAATCTCTCCCCCTTACTCAAATCTCTCCCCCTTTTACATCAATGGCAAAGGATCACCTTTGGGGCTCGGGGCTAAGAATGAGTCTCTTAGCTTAGCCCCTCCCCCACCTCCTCTTGAGGTGGTTAATTCTGGGGTGGGAGTATTTCTACTCCTAGCATACACTGATATTTACCTTTGTCCTCTTTCCTTCTCATCTGATTGTTCTGAATTCTCTAACTATTCTTGTTCATGTCCATGTTCCTATTTCTATTCATGTCCATATTCCTATTTATGTTCATGTTCCTTTTCTTATTCATGCTTGGTTCTGGTATGTCTACTCTACACCACTTTGTTGTATTTCCATCATTATTGCACTTATAACACAATGTTATTATTCTTTGGAGGTGCAAATATCTTGGTATTTCTCCTTTTTTGAAGAGATCTTAAGATCTTATCACAAACATCAGATTCTTCAATATCAAGTCCAAGTTCTTGCATGGCTTTCACAACCTCATCTACCCAAAGTAGATAAGTACTATCCTTCATTCTTAATTCTTCAAATTGTCCTTTGATACCTATTTGACACTTTTATCTCTTTCATAAATGCTTTGCAACTTATCCCAAATTCCTTTTACATCTTTGCAATGCATAACTTTTATGAACTTTGTTATATGCAAACCTCTCAAAATTGCATTCATTGCTTTTGAATTGTAATGTTGTAGAAGCTTACCTTCTTTATCTATAGGTGGAGTAACCGGTGGTATGTATCCAGTTTCAACTGCTTCCCAAATTTCATTGCCAAGTGCCATCAGGTGGATCTTCATTCTCATACTCCAAAATACATTATAGCTTCCATCAAATACTGGTGTTGAATTATCTTAGGACCCATTCATAGAATCCATTATGTTCTTGAAATATTTTCCTTCAAGTTGTTAAACTCTTTCGAAGGAACCTGCTCTGATACCAATTGAAAAATATAATCTTATACTGAGAGGGGGGTGAATAGTATAATACCACTTTTTACTTTTATTTCCCAATCAATATTATGCAATGTATAGATAGCAATATCAACAGTAGTAATCAAAGTAATGTACAAATCACCACACACAATAGAGACACCAATTTAATGTGGTTCACCCAATGTGGGCTACTCCACGGAGAAAATATTTCACTAAAATTTTCTCAATAAATCTCTTGGGAATCCTTTCCCTATTAAAATATTTATGGACCTCTATCCAAAGGAGATACCAATCCTCTAATCAATTTTTTGTATCTCTATCCATAGGAGAACTCCTTTCTCCTTAGCTCTGGTTGGTGATCTTCTAGAAGAAATGCTGCCTCTACTGCACTGGCTAATGGATCTCTATACACTGAAGACTCCTATCCTCACTACCCTATCTAATGGACCTCTATCCATTGGATACTATCATCCTCTATACTCTATAATATTCAAAGCTTACTCTTTGCTCTATCTCAATTCTATACTAAAAATAGTCCTTCGATTTAGCACAAATTTGCTCAATATTTGTCTTCGGTCTGGCATAAACCTGTCCTCAACTATACACCAAACTCTGTCCTCAAATCTGCACTAAACATAGTCCTTCGGTCTAGCACAAATTTGTCCTCAATATCTATCCTCTGATCTGCACTAAACATAATCCTTCGATGTAGCACAAATCTATCCTCAATCTTTGTTCTCAAGCCTTAACACAAAGCTTGATCCAATCACAAATCAACTCTATTGGATCTACCCCAAACCTTAGCTCAAGGTTTGAATAAATCAATCAATCAACTCTGCTCACAAGTCTTCCCAAATACTTGTCTTAAATTTTCCTTGTAAGCTTCCACAAAAACTCACACTAATCTATCCACAAGTCCTCTCTATAACTTGTCCAATATTCTCAACAAGTCCTCACTAGAACTTGTCCAATCTACTCAACAAGTCCTCACTAGAACTTGTCCAATCTACTCAACAAGTCCTCACTAGAACTTGTCCAATCTACTCAACACTATTTGTCCTCAAATATATATATTGTAAGCTTCCACAAAAGATCACACAAATTTTTCCACAAGTCTTCTCTAAGACTTACCTCAAATCTGCTCAAAAAGTTCTCACTAGAAATTTTCCAATCTACTCAACACTCTTTGTCCTCAAACTCTGTATTGTAAGCTTCCACAGAAGCTCACACAAATTTTTCCACAAGTCTTATCTAAGACTTACCTTAAATCTGGTCAATAATTCCTCATTAGAACTTGTTCAATCTCATAGAAACATATAGAGAATTGTTAGAGACTCAGTATGCTTCACATTCACCATAATGTTCAAACTCTTTCAATATTTCTTTTTACCATAGAAACATATAGAGAATTGTTAGAGACTTAATATGCTTCACATTCACCACAATGCTCAAACTCTTTCAATATTTCTTTTTACCACAGAAACATATAGAGAATTATTAGAGACTCAATATGCTTCACACTCACAAACTCTCAATCACTTTCAATCTCTCTTTTATCACATAAAAATATAGAGAATTGTTAGAGACTCAATATGTTTCATATTCATCAAAACTCAACCTCTTTCACAAATCAATTTAGAATATAGAACTTTCACAAAACTTGAACTATCACATCAACACATCCACTTGACTAGGCTCAACCAACTCTACTCAACCAATCACTCAATGAAATAATCCTTGCTCACAAACCCTAGTCTAAACTTATGAACATTCACTCAAATATTTTCAACAATGTTTATCAACCAATCTCACATAACAATGATACTTATGGTCTTTGCAAACTCTAGTTCAAGTTCCTCACTCAAGTAATCACTTCAACAACAATGCTTATCAAACAATCTCACATAACAATGATACTCATGATCTTTGCAAACCCTATTTCAAGTTCCTCACTCAACTAATCACTTCAACAAAAATGCTTATCAAACAAGGTTTTATCAACAACTCTTTATTCCAAAAAAACCCTTTTCACTCCAACTTAGAATTCACAACATTCAACAACCATTCACTAGGAATATGTGCCCATACCTTTTGTTTGATGTAGAAGTACCCTTAGAAAACCTGTCTCAATCACAATTTTCTTCTTTCCAATTTCAATGGTTAGATGACAAAATATCACTTTAACATTTTTTCAAAATATTCCTTAGTCACAAAAATAATCAAAGATCAACTACACCTTATTGCTTCTTCTTGAAATTAGCATCCATCAAATTACATGAAAAATAATTATTTAGATACACCTTATAATCTCCAACTTAAATAATATCCAACACCACAAAAACTCAAACAACCTTCCTTAAACACCTTATTACCCTTTTCAAGCACTAAAACAAATATCACCAAAAATTATTTTGCATCAACCTTATAACTCCCCTTAAAACCTTACAAACCAAATAAATTATGCAAAAATTAATTTTAATGGCTCAACTATAGTCTTTCCAAAAAAATTGACACCCAACTAATGCATACCTTTATATTTTATCCAAAAAGGGTTTCGGCATGATTTGAACTGTCGTCTCCCCAAGCACCAAGCACCTTAGTGCTTTGGTGCCCACTGCGTGGGCTATAGGAACCCATGAGAAGGAAGGGAAGCTTCCTTCCTCTTGGTGCCTTTGATCATCGTTGATGCCTTCAAAACAAAATACTCTACTGTGGATTCGAACCTTTGCCATGCGCTGCCACAGCGCCTTGCTTTCATCGAAGTTGTCAATTGCGCTACCTGTGCTTGGTGACCAAGGTGCATTCTAAGGTGGGTAATAAACCCTCACCTACCACTTGGTCCTTTAAACACCAATTAAACCCTTATATGTCTCACCAAATGATTCACATGATTCGTAATTGCTTGGAGATTAAATCAAATGCTTGAAAATTATTTTGGCTAAGGTGTTGGAGTCCCCTTTATATACACGTTGATTAATTTGCTCCCCACGTCGGTGCTCGATGGTCGAATTTGAATTTTAAATTTTGACTTAATAACCCACCTTAGGATTATTTAAAATTAACATAAATTAATATATAATTAATATTAAAATTAATTATATATTAATTTAAATAACATAAAGTTAAGTAAATTAATTAATAAATTAATTTAATAAAATTATATTAATTAATTTAATCTTCCTTGTATAATATTATAAATAATTATTATAATATTATTTTCTTGGGCTTCTTCTCTGCACTTTGGACCTCATCTGACTACCTAAAACCGGGTCTTGACCAACTGAAAACAGACTCTCCTTTTGCACTAATTGGAGAACCTGAAACTAATGTTGCCCACTGAAATTATCACTCATTGGTGTTGCAAGCTTGACATCAATGACCACTCACTCTTGACATCAATGACAACTCATCTACTCAAAATGTCCACTAGAAAATTCTCTATATTTTGCTTGAATCCACTAATAAAAACAATCCCCAATGTATTTACCAGCAATATCTTCTTATTAGGAAAAGGTGGTCTAGCCTGATATTTTTGTCTACCAAAGTCGTATCTATCATATATATAACCCTTACTAGGGCTAGCAACGTAACGATAATATGTATAGTCTAAATTAATTATTTTATGCACCTCTATAATCACTTGTTTAATAAATAAGTGATAACTCATTCTCATTTAGCTATCAATTGTGAGGTGCCAAGAAACATGGATAAATCAAAGGTCAAAGGAGGTCAACTATGCATTTTGTAACTCTACATCTATAAATTCAATGAAGTGTTAATTATTCCTCCCAATAAAATACATCATAAACCTCATCCTTTGAGATAGTCTAGTTGAGGATATCGTATTTTACTTGATCAGTGACATCTTGCCTCAATACAACTCTAAAAGGTGGTCTAGCTAGGTAGGACCAAAAGGATTAATATTATCTATGGTGTTAATCGCTATATATAATCTGTCTCTATGTTATATCAATTTGCATCAATATGGATGATGGGTATTGCTTTGTAATACCACATCAAATGCTCTCAATGCATCTTCCATATGGTCATGAATTGATCTCTTCCATGTATAAATATTACAAAGAATAAAGTTTTAATTTTTTATAAACTAATTTTTTATGTATTTAAATGTAGATTATGAGAGTGCAAGTTGGTGGAGTTAGTCAACCATGACCCAACCCCTCAAACGAGTGAATCATGGTCATGCTATATGCTCCATCTTCTCCTGTAGGAGCATCACTCGATGGTGGTGAGTGTGGATTTCTTCCCATGTGTGGTTTTCATTGGTTAATTTCCCTTGTGGTACCCATGTTGGCTCTAGGGTCCATTATTAGCTTCTCTCGTACTGCCCAGTCTTGTACTTTATCAAATAAAAAATTCTTAAAAATACCTTGAGCAATGCTGCAAGAGTCTTAATCCATTATCCCACATTCATCCCATGATGGCCCTCATGGTGGTATATAAATCACAACACCCACATAGAGCTTTGCAAATTAGAAAGTAGGCTTTTGGGTGGAATACCCTAGTGGAAGCAAGCCAACCATGATCCAACCCCTCAAATGAGTGAACCATGGCCATGCTATATGCTACATCCTATCCTATGGGAGCATCGCTCGATGGTGATGAGTGTGGATTTCTCCCCATGTGTGATTTTCATTGGTTTATTTCCCTTGTGGGCCCCATGTTAGCTCTAGGGTCCATTCTTTGCTCCTCTCGTACTTGCCGAGTCTTGTACTTTATCAAATAAAAAATTCTTAAAAATACCTTGAGCAACATTGTGAGAGTCTTAAGCTATTATCCCACATGCATCCCATAATGGCCCTCATGGTGGTTAAAAAAAAATACATAATCTACATAGAGCTTTGCATATCAGTAAGTAGTCTTTTGGGTGAAATACCCTAGTGGAAGAAAGCCAACCATGACCCAGCCCCTCAAACGAGTGAATCATGGCCATGCTATATGCTCCATCCTCTCCTATGGGAGCATCACTCGATGGTGGTGAGTGTGAATTTATCCCCACATGTGGTTTGCGTTGGTTTATTTCTCTTGTGGGCACCATGTTAGCTCTAGGGTCCATTCTTCGCTCCTCTCGTACTTTCTCAAATAAGAAATTCTTAAAAATACCTTGAGCAATGCTACGAGAGTCTTAAGCCATTATCCCACATGCATAACATGATGGTCCTCATGGTGGTATATAAATCACAACACCCACATAGAGCTTTGCAAATTAGGAAGTAGGATTTTGGGTGAAATGCCCTAGTGGAAGCAAGCCAACCATGACCCAACCCCTCAAACGAGCGAATCATGGCCATGCTATATGCTCCATCCTCTCCTATGGGAGCATCGCTCGATGGTGGTGAGTTTGTATTTCTCCCCATGTGTGGTTTTTGTTGGTTGATTTCCCTTGTGGGCCCCATGTTAGCTCTAGGGTCCATTTGTCGCTCCTATCGTACTACCCAATCTCGTACTTTCTCAAATAAAGAATTCTTAAAAATACCTTGAACAACACTATGAGAGTCTTAAGCCATTATCCCACATGCATCCCATGATGGCCCTCATGGTGGTATATAAAGCACAACACCCACATAGAGCTTTACAAATCAAGAATTAGTATTTTGGGTGAAATTCCCTAGTGGAAGCAAGCCAACCATGACCAAGCCCGTCAAACAAGAGAATCATGGCCATGCTATATGCTCCATCCTCTCTTATGGGAGCATCTCTCGATGGTGGTGAGTGTGGATTTCTCCCCATGTGTGGTTTTCATTGGTTGATTTCCCTTGTGGGCCCCATGTTAGCTCTAGGATCCATTCTTCACTCCTCTTGTACTGCCCAATCTCGTACTTTCTCAAATAAAAAATTCTTAAAAATACCTTGAGCAATGTTGTTAGGTCTTAAGCCATTATCCCACATGCATCCCATGATGGCCCTCATGATGGTATATAAAGCACAACACCCACATAAAGCTTTGCAAATTAGGAAGTAGGATTTTGGGTGAAATGCCTTAGTGGAAGCAAGCCAACCATGACCCAGCCCCTCAAACAAATGAATCATGGCCATGCTATATGCTCCATCCTCTCCTATGGAAACATTGTTTGATGGTGGTGAGTGTGGATTTCTCCCCGTGTATGGTTTTTGTTGGTTGATTTCCCTTGTGGGTCCCATGTTAGCTCTAGGGTCCATTCTTCACTCCTCTCGTACTACCCAGTCTCGTACTTTCTCAAATAAAAAATTCTTAAAAATACCTTGAGCAACGCTACGAGATTCT
Source organism: Wollemia nobilis (assembly GCA_028583015.1). Lineage (NCBI taxonomy): Eukaryota > Viridiplantae > Streptophyta > Pinopsida > Araucariales > Araucariaceae > Wollemia > Wollemia nobilis. The sequence goes on from JAQPPZ010001808.1 coordinate 3,016,430, forward strand.
TAAGACATTATCCCACATGTATCCCATGATGGTCCTCATGGTGGTATATAAAGCACAATATCCACATAGAGATTTACAAATTAGGAAGTAGACTTTTAGGTGAAATACCCTAGTGGAAGCAAGTCAACCATGACCCAGCCCCTCAAATGAGTGAATCATTGCCATGTTATATGCTCCATCCTCTCCTATGAGAGCATCGCTTGATGGTGGTGAGTGTGGAGTTTTCCCCATGCATGGTTTTTGTTGGTTGATTTCCCTTGTGGGCCCCATGTTAGCTCTAGTATCCATTATTTACTCCTATCGTACTGCCCAATCTCATACTTTCTCAAATAAAAAATTCTTTTTTATGACCACTAATTTTAAATCTCTTCAAATTCTACACATACTGATCCAAGAATCGTCTAAATCGGATAAACTTTCGCAAAGATATGGCTCCTGAAAGATGAGACGTTTTTCCAAAAAAATCTGCAAAATTCATCACTATCCTTATTCTAGATGACTAACTTCAAAATCTCATATATCCCTTAATACTACTCGGATTCCTTCATATGACCACTCATTTTAAAGCTCTTCAAATTTTGTACAAACTGATCCAAGAATCACCTGAATCGAATAAACGTTTGTAGAGATATAGCTCCTAAAATATGAGATATTTTTCCAAAAAAAATTACCCTAATTCTGTAATTCCACCCAAAAATCCCCACTTTGTCAAAATCGTTGCTCGGATACCACTTGTTGCAAAAATTTATTATCATTAACATAAATCATTCACCAATATGCAAAAATATCAAATCATTCATCCACAAATAATTATCCATAATAACAATCCACAAATGAGATAGAGAGAGATATAATACCCTCAAGGTAGGGAAACACCAATAATAATCCTTAAGGAAGGAATAACTCCACAAGATCTCCCAATATAAGAGATGCCACTTAAGGAGGGCAAAGTTCCATAAGTCACTTCGTGGGCAAAGACGATTACATAAGATTCATCTCCATGATGATCATAATGACAAATATATCTTCTTTATATATCCATATTCTTATTCTACTTTAGGGAGCCTACTACTAATATATTATTATATTATAATATAATATAATATTATAATACAATCAACCTTGGGTTATTATAATAGATATTTGGGGATATACAATATAATAATATATCCCCAAATATCTATTCCTAGGTACCCTAACAAGTTGATAGGGTTGGATTAGACTCCTCTATGGCCAAACATATCTTCCTTTTCAATGGTTTAATAATTATAAATTTATAAGTTTAAAAAAATATCATGCTCTCAAGTGGCCCATGTCGATTTAATGACTATAATTTTATATTATGTAAGACATTTGCATCCCATGATGTCTCTTGTGGTTATGTAGGTTGGTATGGAACATGAGAATCGGGTTGACCAAAATCTGTATCCTTGGTAATAGTGTTTATTTATGTCATGGAAATACCAAGATATATTATGATGGTATGGCATGCCCTAAGATGTTCACCAATAGTATTCTTTGTAAAGACACAATTACTCTCTATATCAATAATATCATAGGAATGTTTATGAAGGACCATCATAGAAACACCCATCACATATAGTGTCCTCTCATCAACAACATCAATGCTTGATGAAGTAGACTCCGACCTAGTACATTGATAGCTCTATAGAAGAAACAATTTGATCTAATGTATATAGATACTCCACAATTACATCATCTTCTCTAATAAATGACCTCTAATTATACACTAAAGAAAATTATCTATATTTTGCTCAAATCCACTAATAAAAACAACCCCCGATGTATTTACCAGCAATATCTTCTTATTAGGAAAAGGTGGTCTAGCCTGATATTTTTATCTACCAAAGTCATCTCTATCATATACATAACCCTTAGTAGGGCCAGTAACATAAGAATAAGATGTATAGTCTAAATTTATTATTTTATGTACCTCTATAATCACTTGTTTAATAAATAAGTGGCAACTCATTCTCATCTAGCTATCAATTGTGAGGTGCCAAGAAACATGGATAAATCAAAGGTCAAAGGAGGTCAACTATGCATTTTTTAACTCTACATCCATAAATTCAATAAAGTGTTAATTATTCCTCCCAATAAAATACATCATAGATCTTATCCTTTGAGATAGTCTAGTTGAGGATATCGTATTTTACATGATCAGTGATATCTTGCCTCAATACAACTCTAAAAGGTGGTCTAGCTAGGTAGGACCAAAGGGATTAATATTATCTATGGTGTTAATCACTATATATAATCGATATCTATGTTATATCAATTTACCTCAATATGGATGATGGGTTTTTCTTTGTAATACCACATTAAATGCTCTCAATGCATCTTCCATATGATCATGAATTAATCTCTTCCATGTATAAATATTACAAAGAATTCAGTTTTAATTTTTTACAAACTATTTTTTTATAAATTCATCATAACTATGTATTTAAATGTATATTATGATAGTGCAAGTGTGATCTAGTATTAAGTGCAGTATCAAGTGCAATCATGATCTGGTATTAAGTGTAGTAGCAAGTGTGAGTAAGTGCAATCGAAAGCAAGTGCGAGTGAGTGCAGCCAAAAATGAGTGCAAGCGCAAGCCAAGAGTAAGTGCAGCAGTGAGTGTGAGCGCGAGCTGGGAGTGAACGTGCAAGCTAGGAGAAAATCATATCAAAGAGAGTGTGAACCAAGAGGGAGTGCAAGCCAAGATTTAGTCATGGCAAAAGAGTGGTAGATTCATCTAGAGTGCATTAATGCTTCAAATCCTTACCATGAATGTATGGAATATTATTTTCAAAAACTTGTTGAAGCCAAGGAACATAACAAAAAAGAAGAGACATGGAAAATTATGATTCAAAATGGAGTGCAAGTTGGGAGTGAGTGCAAGGCAGGAGAGAGTGTAAGGCAAGAGAGAGTATGAGCCAAAAGGGAGTGTAAACTAAGAGGGAGTGCAAGCCAGGATTCAATCACGGTAAGATAGTGGCAGGTTCATCTAGAGTGCATCAATGCTTCAAACCCTTAACACAAATGTGTGGAATATTATTTCTAAAAAATTATTGAAGCGAAGGAACTAGGGTTATGCATAAGGGGTTAGACTCAAAATGTACTTGTAAAAAAATGGTGAATCCTAATCAAAATCAAGGTGAATCATGGAGAATCCTAAGAAAATCAAATCGAGCATCTTCATACCAAAATTTGGGGTATTTGAAGCCCTAAAATGTAAGGTCATCTTTGGGGCCACTTTTGACCTATTAAATCATCTTATAACTTCATAAAAATACCACCATTATATCAATCTTGAAAAGATCTTTCCAACAAGTACAAATATACCTATGTTTAGATATATATTGTGGTGAATTGACCCTAAGAAACAATTGGTCCTAAAAATTTTAGGCAAATGGGCCAACGTCGAGGGTCCTCATATTTGCCAATTTCCAATTTTGGAAATCCTAAACGAATATTCACCACTATGCATAACCCTGGAAGGAACACCGAGAAAAATAAGAGAGATGGGCAATTGTGATCTAGGATGGAGTGCAAGCCAAGATCAAGCCCCATTAGCTATTGTTGAAGGAAATTAATTTTTGAAATCCCTAATGGGAAGTCAGGATGCCCTAGCTAGAAATCAAAATACCCTAGTTGGAAGTATGAAGGCCCAATCTAGAGATAAGCAGAAGAGCGAATACATGGTAATTTTGATCTAGGTAGCAAATGGTACACCAAAAGTAAGTATCAAGGATCATATGATTGAGCATGATATAATGGTTCTTAAAAGTAGAGGGCTAATATGTAAGTTCCATAGATCATGGTTAGAGTTTTTGGAGATTCAAAATTGGATCAAGTAGAAGTAGGGATTGAATTCAAATTATTTGGTGAGTTTTCTTCCCAAAGGTTTTTTCCTCATCATCTTTTCCAGTTCAAAAATTAGGGATAAAATAATGGTTGGTGGCCAATGGTTTAGGGGAAGAGATGCACTTTATTTGAGACCATGGAACAATTTTTTTCGTTGAGTCAGAAACTATTAAGAAGCTTCCAATGTGCATTAGGCTTTTTGGACTTCCATATCAGCTTATAAATAAGGTTGTTTTGAAAAATATTGGAAATACCCTAGGGAAATTCATCAAGGAAGGAAAAACAACTAAGGAGTGAAAGCATTCTATATATACTTGAATATGTGTTGCTATGGATATTTCAAAACCTTTGTCACAATCTATTAAGATTAAATATGAATCAAGAGAATGGGAGCAACAAGTAGATTATGAAAATATTGCATTTTGTTGCCACAATTTTTTTGAGATTGAACACATGGCAAGAGTTTGCAAAGTAAAAAATATGAAGAAAGAGATAAAATTATAAACATGAAATAAACTTCAATATGAAGCAAGGAAAAAAATCAATAATAGAAGCTATATTAGATCAAGGATATTCCACTCCAAAAGAAGAGGTAAATAAATCCTATTGACACTATCAATTAGCAATTTTAGAAGGAATTAAAGGTGCAAAAGAAGATGTGAAGATAAAATCCAAAACAAAGATAGCAAAAAAGATCAATTTTATTCTAGGTAAATCATCTTCATTTTCCTCTAGTAGTATAGGATCCTCTTCAGGTAATAAAAGTGAAAGTGGTGAAGATGTTATCCCTTTCACTTTAAGGTTTCAAGAGCAAAATAATATATAAATGAGGTTGGAGGAAAACCATAACAATTTAGGGTTTTTAAGGTAGAATAAGAAGGTAATTGCTACTAAAGAGCATCCTTGCACTTTAGGGCCTTCGAGGAAATATAAAGAAGATTGTGCTTTTGAGGTTATTCCTTGCACTTCAGATCCTTCAGAACTAGGTAAATCTAAAGATTACTTTGAGCAATGTGAGAAGATTGAAGAGATTGATGAAGATGAAATTATTGCTAAGAATAAAAAAAAAAAAAAAGAGGAAGACCCAAGAAGCAAAAACAAAGAGAAAAATAAACACAAAGGAATTTTTTTTTTTTTTAATTTACATGGTGGAATCGGTAGCCGCCACGAATCCGAGCAGGCTGTCCAGCTTTTATGGCTGCCACGGTATTCTGCGTTGTCCGCCCTAGAAGTCACCACACATATCTCTACGCAGTCTACCCCTATAACCACCATGCCACAATCATTTTAAACCTTTTACACCGTTGAAAGCACCAGGAAAGGGACAAGCGTTCAGTCCGACGAGGCACAAGATTTGAACCTTGGACCTCCGCCCCCTTATGGGGTTTGTATGAACCAATTGGTCTACACCTCGGACCTCACAAAGGAATATTGATATGGGAAAACAAAAGCAAATATCATAAGAGTTAACAAGAAGTGGGGCTAAACCCATAAATAAAATTAAAAAATAACAATGAAAATAATATCTTCGAATATTAGGAGAATGAATAAGAACCCTAAAAAAGTATTAAGAAAATGTGAGGTTGTTATAGACAAGATAATTTTGGATATAGAAGTTAGGCAGAAAATATTTTAGTCATTCATAGCATTGAATTTTATCTTGGCAAAATTTAAATTTTTGAAGGTATTTGATATAAAAGGAGTTGATTGTGGAAACTTAGCAATTTGAGGAAGATGAAAAATATCTTTGATAGAAGGGTAAATGAAGAATATATCCGATAGAAAAACAAAGTTGGATATGCTTTAATTAACTTGTTATAAATGTAATGAGAGCAATGTAATGTTTTGTTTTTGTAATGGGAGTGACCCCTAATAGAAGCCACGTATAGCTTATTAAAAAAATGTAGATTATGAAGTTGTTCAATTTACATAAAAACATATAAGTTTTATAGAATGAAATTTAGAATAAGACTAAGAATAAAATTTATATTTAATTTTAAAAAGAACATCTATATAGCATGATTAATTGGTATTAGCTTAACAAGTTATATTCCTCAACTTTCAAGAAAGAAACCTAGGTTCAAATCTTGTCAAGCAATAAATGTACATTTTCCAAATTGTTGTAATACCACTATGTGCTCATGATGTAATATGGGTGGGGTCCATTTCAATCCCATATAACCAATTTATATAAAAAAAAGCATGAACAATATTGAAATAACAACTTAAAAATCATCAAGACATCTAAGCTTGACACCAAGGAACGATATAATCATAGTATCCATGATAATAAATTATCACACAAGCAAACTTGTTGATGTCATTGATCATCACTATGGGAATATTGCAAAGACTACTTAATATTTTACTAATCTAGAATTTCAAGATAGTAGGGGTAGAGAAAACCTAGATGAAGGAATAACTAGAATTTAAAATTTTCTAGAATATAATCAATAAATTACAAAGTTATTATCAAATATCATGAGCTCAATTGATTAAACTCCTCAACTTTCAAGGAAAAATCCAAGGTCTGAATCGTTTTTATCGATATGTGCATAATTATCAAGTTGTTGCAAGACCAATATGTGAGCATGATGTAATACAAGTGGGGATTGTTTTAATTCCATATAATCGATTAAAAAAATATAAGGTTATCATTTTATATATTAAATTATATCATTCTTGACATGATAAAATTCATGATAATTTTGAGGATTTAGAAATTTTAAATGGAGAGGAATATGTGGCATTATTTAGGGAAAGAAGATAACTTATGATTTTCAATATGTTGGAATATTCTATGTCTAAATTTATTGCAAGATGAGTGACCAAATTAATCCATTTTCATAAATTATTGTATTTTGAACAAAAACAAAAAGTATTCATGAAAGAATTAAACTTATGATAGGTGGAAAAATATAGACTCTAGTTTTTAAAATGTTATAAATTTTTCTTAAACGTAGGTATTTGTGTGGTATGAATGCTATACAAACTTTATAGTGAATCATTAGTACACTAATCTGTATATACATTTTGGGAACCCAAGATACATAACATTTAAAAAAAATATTAGGTAGTGCATAATCCCCTAGGTTTCAATGTCTTTGTCACCCTTGAAAATATAGAATTGGATTCTAATCCTTTAATATTTAAGGTAAGTTTTCTATTCACTCTTGAATATATTTGGTTTTAAAATATCATAAAGAGGGATTTTAATGGTTATAATAGGGATTTTAAATATTTCTAAAATATTTAAAAGTTTCTCCAATTTTACCAAGTACATATGATGAGTAACATATTTCCATTGCTATAAATATCTTTATAATCATACAATTATGAACATAGATTTCAAAGCATGAAAAAGGCTATGAAAATGTGAGAAATAGAAGGATAAATAGGTTTTTGCTTCCTTGTTCTTATAAAAAATGAGTCATCAATAAAATGTTCTCTGCCAGATTAGCCCTCAAATTTTAGAAATTGAGTCTAATCAAAGGCTTATTTTGAAATACAAGGTTGATATCATTTTTGGTTGCTTCATTCCTTAATGACCCCCAAGTAGCAAAGGATAAATCATATAAATGCATAGAAACTCCAACACCTGAAAACTCTTTAACTCAAGAATTTGGTGGTTGGTGGTTAATGTTTACCGGTATTGTAGGCATAATGAAGTTATTGAAATATTTATAATTTGATCTTATTAGTCCAAGGATGATTGTTATGAAGTGCCTATGGTAGCTCTTGATGTAGCCTATTAGTAGGTGCTACGTAAGCCTATGGGCATTTTCTATGTAAGACTACATGCAATCTTAATGTATTCACTCTTAGCAATAATAGTTAAGCCATATCTATGGTTAACTTTGATTAAAGGTTTTATTACATTTAATATATTATAACTTCACATTTATTTTAGGTTATGTCACCTTGATATTAGAATTTAAATAGGTATTAGGTATCACTATAAATACTCCCACTGATTGATCTATTATATTAGTTTGGCATTTTTTGTGATTGTCATTTGACATCTTCTTTTTGTATCCATAGAAATTGGTCCTCTCCCTCTAATATTTTAAATTTGAATTCAAAAAAGAGAATATTCTATTAAATATTCCCTCCCCTAGCGATAGAAGTTGATGATTATGTCTTTTATGCCTTTTATGTATTGTTTCTTAATTTGTAGGGACAACAATTATATTTTTTCATTGTCCATGGTGTAATACTAGAGCCAAAGGTTAATTATTGTGAGGTGTGTTAAAATCATAGCATTGTCACTTTTTTCCTATGCCTTGAGTACCTTATTAGCCAATATTACTTTATTCTCATAGGTAACTCTCAACAAAGCACCATGGTACAATAGTAGAACTACCTGATGGCTCTTGATAAGATTAGAATTCAAAGCTAAGAGGGAAAACTTCATTTTACATAAATACATACAGTATATTTCCTTTCACATTTTGGATCATGATTTATTAGACCATCGGAGTGATGTATCCAAGCATCAGCAATGCCATAGTGGTAAAGCACTTAGGTGATAAATCATTGGTCATGGAGTCAAAACCTACAGTGTGAAGGAAAACCTTTTTTATTTTACTTCAACTTTGAAGAGTGCACACATGTTATATTTTAAGGAGAAAATCCCTTTCATATCAAAGTGTGTGTATGGGTTTATGGTTAGTTTCCTATCCATGGAAGCTCAACATCCCCTCTAGACTTGGGTTTTAATCCCTCCCCTAGAATCTTGCTGCATATTTGAGTATATTGACTGACATGACACTCACACAACCATATAGCAATATATTTTATATTTAAAAGTATTATTGTCGATAATTTCACACCAAGTGTTAGCTATAGATTTTTCTATCTAGTATAGTTGATAGCATAGTCAAATAAGTGGTGATATTAGTATAGCAAACATTTTGATATGACACGTGGCAATGTTTTATTGTCCCATACTATCTCTAAGGTTTTAAGTTTTATTTTTTTAATTTTTCAATACTAATATGCTCAAAAATTTTAGAGGTTGTGAATTTTACATATGAAAGCATTTTGAGCCTTTTTTTATATTACACAATTTTTTAATCCCTACACACCAATGATATCAATTCAAGAACTTGTTATAGTTTTCTGGTACTTTTTTAAACAAAATGAACTTAATTTGAATTCTCCTATTAGTTCTAGTGTGATATTAACTCCAATAGATCCATTGATGTAACAATAAGCTCACTTGCATCCAATAGATATATTATTCAAATATACATAGGTAGAAAGTTTGAATCTAGTCAGTGTTTTGTTCTTGTTGTTTCACTCACAAGATCTTTAAACCGATCATACATTATAGACCCAACACATTCCTTTGCTATCTTGGTCAATGAAAGTCTTTTGAGATTTTTCCTCATTAATAAGGTTACAAGATCAAATCCCTCCTTTGTATTCTTCTTTTATAGAGTACACTCTTGACATCTTCATAGAGCACCAAGAACATGACTTTCAATTATGGCTATGTCATAATATTTGGTAGTTTACTTTTTGTTTTAGAGGATCAAGGTCCAATTATCCCATGCATTACTCCTTGATCCAAGGTTATTTTATTTTAAGCATAAAATAAAAATAGATTATCTTGGCATTCACTTTACCACCTTGGATAACATAAAAGTCTTCTTTAGCAAGAGGGTCACAAGTTCAAAATCCATTTCCTCCTATATATTTCATCAAAATACTCAATTTATATGTCTTCAAGGAGCACCAAACATCTATCTTCTATCCAAACTCACTAGTGCAGTGATTGATCAACTATACTATCTCTAGAAGGTTAAAAATTCAATTCTTTGTGCTTATGTTCTTGTATTCTTCTATCATATTGTTTTTTTTTTGCATTTTTAAGACATGGTATAGTATTTAACTCTAATAAGCCTATTGACATAGTGGTTGGTGATATTTTGTCTATGATAGGAGCATGTTTTGGATGGTTAGATATGTCTTATTCCTACATATTCCTTTTTACCATTGGGACTAATTATTCGAAGACCATCCCATTACTTCATAATTTAGTTATTTTTCCTTGATATTAGAGGATAGATTGTGGTCACCATATAACATGTTGAGTATCTTCTCACAAGAATTTTAACATCTTGTTCCAAAAGGTATAGTTATGTTTTCATGTTTGTGGAAGGTTTAATCTAGTTCATATACCTTGGTAAGAGAAAATAGCAAGATTTATTGACTCATTCAAGCACTCATAATGGAAGGTGGAAATATGTACTATATCTAATGTCTCCTCTCCTTGGACCCTTAGTTTAAATTATGGATATAATTTGAAACATCTATAATTTGACCTTATTAGGCCAAGTCCAGTAGTGATGAATCACCTAGGGGCACTCTTGATGTGGCCTACAAGAAAATACTATGTAAGCCTATCCAAATTTTCTATGTAAACCTACTAGCATATTTTTGTAATCCTATGGGAATTTTTGACGTATTTACCCTTAGTGATATTGGTTAAACCACCTCTATTGTAACCTTGATTAAAGGGTTTAATATGTTCAATATATTATAATTTAACCTTCAAGTCAAGTTATGTTGGCTTAAGGTTAGAATTTAATCAGCTTTATGTATCACTATAAATACTCCCAAATGGCTTATCCATTGTATTAGTTTATGATGTGATATATTCTTATTTCGTGTATATTTTTCTCTCTATTTTGCCTACTTGCTCTTTTTATTTAACTTTTGTACTTCATTGTATAAGATTGTGGTGAATCTATACTTTGTAATGATTTCTAGAAAATATGGTAAAATTCAATAGAGGCTTGGTTAAAAAATAATCCATGTAGTGCAAATGTATTGGTGGTTAGCATTTCCTACTAATGCAACCCTAATGGATCCTAGTTAACAAAAAAAACCATAAAGCTCAAATTTAGACTAATTACCAAGAAGGAAAATTGGTTGTTAAACATTTAATTTTGGAATAGCTATTAGGTTTTTTTTTATTTGGAGGAAAAATTAGAGTTAATATCATTTTGTTTGTGTTAATTTAAGCACATGGGATAAACTCTAAGGCCAATAACATAGCATGTGAGTTAATACTAGGGGTAAGTTAAATGAATTTCTTAGAAGTGGTGTATCACTACGTATTGGTTACATTAAAATTAAGGTGCTATGTATTGGGGGGTTCATAGGGGGTAGGTTTATCTTGTATAAAAGATAATGGAAAAAATTCTCCTTATTTTTCACCCTCTATGTCTACCCTACTTAGATATGATTTTCCTCTCTCGAATAGGGATTTAAGGGGTGTAAGATACTATCCACTCATTCTTTTTTTTAAGGCCTAAACATATATGATAGATGAATACTCACTAGTTTACTCTTTGGTTCTATTTGTGTCGAAGGAAATTTGTAGAAGTATAAATGATTGATATTCACAATAAGAACTGGATTTGTTTATATATAGTTTTTCGCTATCAAAGAATATTTTCGATGCCTATAAAATATCAACTTGTGATATTGCAAGGGTTTTTGGGCTTACCATTACTTGTTGTATGCACCCTCAATGTAAATAATATACATGTTTCATATTTGTGCTTTTGATTTTGCATTTGGAAATATTATTAGTTTTTACACAATCTATAGAGCTAATTTTTATGATTTAGATCTTGGTTTGATTAATAGAATTATCATGTGTAAGTATGGGTTTCTATTATGCATAATATTTTTAGTATTGATCGATCTTATAAATAATTTGTCTATGTATATTAATTATGATTAGTTATATTTGTATTAGATTCAACAATGTTGATTGGATATTATCTAGTTGTTGAAAATAAAACTACCTTTGTCACAAAAAGGATAAAAATAAAAAGGGTATAAAAGATGTCAAGAAAAAAACATGCCTAGGATACAAGGTGAAATAGAGGTGTATTAATTTAAGAAAATGTATTAGGAGGGGGTATTAATAATACACAACTAACAGGTAGAAATGAAATTTAGGATATTATATAGTACGCTACGAATGCACATGCTATGCCATAATCTTATTGAGTTAACCCATAAATGGAGGTTGGTTAGCAAGAAGGCAATTTGCTTGTCAAATATTTTTTTAGAAGGGTTGTCAAAAATAATTTGCATATGGTAAATTAGAGTTAAATCAATTCTATTTGTGTTCATTTGATATCTTTATTACTCCAAATAAATCAAACAAAAGAATAGATTTAGGAGTGTTTAACCTAAGAGGTGCCCTATCAATTATATGGGGTTTCAAACAAGTTTCTTTTATACTTCATGTATTCTAATTTATTTTCTAATGTACATTGATTTATTTTAGCTAGGGTTCAAATGTGTTTTTTTACATATACTAATTTATTTGAAAGGGTTTTAAATATATTTTATAAAGCATGTAGTTGTAGATAAATTTACATTGGAAAGTACCCAGGTGTTGTAGGTGAGTTGGAGAGGAGAGGGCAATCCTCCAAGGGAGGTCCCAGGTTCGAATCTCCACTCTACCATAAAGTTGAATTGGGTACCCAAAATCCAATTGATAATGTTGGTGCAGGTAGGGCCAGGTGCGACTCTCGGGTGACTTTGATGGTGTAATACCCCCTAGTCATGGTCTCTCAGACCAAGGTGGCCCAGCAAGGGGTTTTTTGCTTTAAAAAAAATAACTTTGGAAAGTAAGAAAGAACATAGTCATCAAAACCAAAATCAAATATTGACAAGCATATAAGAATATAGTTGCAAAATCAAAACCTATTTCTAGAAAGTAAAAAAGAATAAAATTGCAAAAATCAAATTCAAATCTAATAATCACACAAGAATACAGTTGCAAAAATTAAAACTGAGTAGGTATTGAAGCCCTATCTAGCTAGTTGTCTATATGGATGGGGTGGAGGATGTCATCTACATGTTGGATTTTCAACTAGATAGATGGACATACATGTTAGGATCCTATCCTAACATTAATTAATAATAATAATAATAATAATATAAATTGTATATCTTATGGTTAAAATATAAAATAATATAATAATTAATTATATATTAATTATTATATTATTTTAACATTAGGGTTGTGACTCTTCACTCATAACCTAAAAGGGGTATAAGATATTATACAATCATACCTTTTGGGATATCCATGAAATATTATATAAAACATTTATTAAAACATTGAAGGGACTTCCGACAATATCAAAAGGCGATTCTTTTAGATTTAGGTTATTTATTATTTATTTATCATTTTATGTGCTAGGAACCCTAGGTTCCTACCATCTGGTATTAGAGCCTTATGGATCCAACCATATTGGTCAAGGAAATGAAAAATGACATTGCAAAAATTAGAAGAATGATTGAACAAAAACAAAAAAAACAAATGGAACGTTCTGATCGTATTATACAATATTTAATGGAAATGCAAGAGGAGACCCTAGCCATGAAATCTCAGGTAGAGGAGGAAGAACCCATAGCCATGGAATCCCAGGTGGAGGAAGAACCCATATCCGACGAATCCCAGGTGGTAACCATTGCTCTTCCCAAGAAAGAAAAAAATGCAACTTAACATATTGCTCCAAACTCTAAATTAATTGTTTCTCTGGATGAGCCCATAACCAAAGAACTTTCAGAAATACCTATTGCACTTTCGAAAGAAATTAATCAAAACCCTAATAATGAAAATATATTTTTAAAAGAAATTGCACGTGAAGAAGAAGAGGAAAAAAATAGGAAGGAAATTGCAAGTGAAATTTCTTTTCATTCAAAGGAGCCCATAGTCATGAAATCCCAATTGGTACCTATTGCACTTTTGGAAAATAAAGAAAATATTTTAAACCATCAAGAGAGCAAGAACCTTGCCCCCAATTCAGTTTATTCCTTGGGGGGTGACAGACCAAAGCAAGTTGACCACCGCCCTCTCCATTTATTAAACCATAAATTTTCATTGATTTCATTGAGACAGGCGGGACAAACCTCTCTACTAAAATCAAGGGAAAAAAATAGAAATTTTGCTTTAAAAATAACCATCTCTCAAATAGAAACTTCCATGAAACAACCTGCCGATTATGACATCAATAGAAAAATGATATTGCAGAAGGCGTATTTTCTCAACTTGAAGGATTACACTACAAGGCTGTTCTCTGATGCACGTCCGCCTCCATGGCCGCCACCATAACTAAAACTAAATTATACAAATACTGTACTTGAAAATATTGAGAATTTTTCCTAAGAAAGAATTCATGGACATATCCAACCGAGTACAAGCTGCGTCATATACTAATGAAAACAAAAACTACATCGTACCGAGAATAAATGACTAAGCTTGTCTTTTAAGAAACTTGGTGAATAATTCCCTTAGATTTTTAAAATACAAGAAGCTCAAATGGTTGTTTAAGGCGGAAGAATTTAATATAAGGTGATTGACAGAAAGGATATGGTTTGCAAAATGCTATAAAGTCCAAGAATGGTTACTTATATCTCAATATTAATAATGGGGATCGTTGAATTGCATCAACGACACAATAGTCTCATCAACTTTCTTTATCAAGAGGGATTTATGGATGAGCAAATTACTCAGCCTGAGAAGCTGCAGGATAAAAGCAATCCTCATTTTGCGGAGGAAGCGGTAACCTTGTTTTTTTTTTTTTTGAGGATACTCTGAAATTGGTTGAAAATTTCCAAAGAACGTCTACTGAGTGCACAACTAGTGGCAGTGATCCTCTATATTTTGGTAGACAAAATGGTTACCTCAAATGATGGTGTTATCTCCTTGGGTTTTAGAATGATACGATTGCACTCTCCATTTCAATTGGAGTGCAATTGAATTTTTCAGGGAGAAAATATTTGTAAGCAACATTATCCACGTAAGTGTTGGCACTGCATCCTCTTTTCCACCCAGTAGTTTCTAAAGTGTATTAAATTTGCAAGAGGTGTCGGTACCAGATGTCAGTAATTACCATTGCTAGTCCAGTCATAACCATAATCACTTTTTGGTTAGCGATTGTTCCAACGTGGAATCTCTTTCCTGCATGAAATGAAGTATATACTTTGTATGTTAGCCTTCCAATCCTATAAAAAGAATCATGTATAGATTCAATGATCTCGGCCAATGTTGAGAATATTTGGTGATACACACGATTAGCAAACGGATAACAACAACCAATAGATACCCTGCCAATGAAGAATAATACATGATTTACACTGCTACTAAAATCTGATAAACCAGGGTGAATGCATGGCATAACCAGAGCTTGTTTTCAAATATGGAAAATGCGGTGATGGCATCAGGCCCTCCCAAATGCAGTAGTAGAAATGGATTCCATCACAGTTTGCAATAGAGTTAGAAAATTCCAATGGCAAAACTTTCCAACCAAAGTTCCTGATAATTGGAAGCCTCGTGGATATGAGCAGCATTTCTATGAGCAACCTTGCTCATCATAAACTCAATATTTGATCTTTCATTTTTGCATTTTGACCATAAAGTATAAAACCATTCAGTTGGCTATTGGAAAGTACTAGACGTTCAAGTCTTCGTAAATTTCCATTGGGATTCTGCCATTCAAACATCGTCAATTTCCATTGGGATTTTGCCATTCAAATTGGAGAGGCCAAACCCAAAACTCTGAGCTTCGTACAGTCCACATTTCAGGTGGTAACGAGCCTCTAAAATGGTTCTTCCAAGTTCTCAACTGCTAAAGATTTGTAAGCTTACCAATTGAAGCAACACCTCACCAGATAGATTTTTATCAATATAGTAGAAGAGAAGACAACTCGAGATATGACCTAGCTCTGGAAGAATACCACAAGAAATATTATTGGAACTTAGGTTGAGAACAACAAGAAGACTGCAGTTCACGATACTCGATGGTATGACAATTATTTAAAATATTGAGACACCCAGAGAGTCGGGCAAAAAACTCCAAACTTACACAAAAACAAATATATAGTGAAATCAAGTTGGACAAATTAACTAAAAAGATGGTGGCAAACATTCCAATCCGTAACATCCAATTTAGTCAAGTTAGACAAATTACCAAAAGTAATTGGCAAGCTTCTCAACACCATGCTCTCTATATTCCTCACTCCCAAATTGTAGAGTTTATATATGTTAGGAGGCACATTCCTTATGCTAGTACAAGAACAATTGAACTCTCTCAAGAATGGCTAGTTTGTGATATAATGAGGCAACGCTTGTAGTTCCTCGTAGTATGAAAAGCTCAAATACTCAAGCATTGTGATGTTTTCCAAAATATCTAAATTCTCTAATGTAAAATTGAGCCTCCTACAATTGGAAAAATCCAGATATTGTAGGCATGTCAGCTGCTTAAATGAAACAAGCAAACGCTCCATTCAAAGATAACCCACTCGCAACGATTATGAGACAAAATTGGTCGCTTTGAGGACAAAGCCGTTTTTCAAGAGGGGTGGAATGTTAGGATCCTATCCTAACATTAATTAATAATAATAATAATAATAATAATATAAATTGTATATCTTATGGTTAAAATATAAAATAATATAATAATTAATTATATATTAATTATTATATTATTTTAACATTAGGGTTGTGACTCTTCACTCATAACCTAAAAGGGGTATAAGATATTATACAATCATACCTTTTGGGATATCCATGAAATATTATATAAAACATTTATTAAAACATTGAAGGGACTTCCCGACAATTCAAAAGCGATTCTTTTAGATTTAGGTTATTTATTATTTATTTATCATTTTATGTGCTAGGAACCCTAGGTTCCTACCAATACATCTCATGCATTAGTTATTGGCTAGATGGTTAGTGAGGTGGAGATGGTATTCTCTATGGTTAAATAGGCTAACAAGGCACTATATATTGAAAGTGAAATTTGATTCATGGCTAAGGCTAACGTTGTATGATATAATATTGAAGAGGTCTAAGGGAATTTATTATACCATGTATTTAATTTCTTGTAAAAAAAAAAATATGTAACCACTATGGATCATGATTAAACTTGTTATGGTTAAACCCACCTTATAAACTTGTAATTAATATTAGAACCCTATTATTATGTTAGCTTAGGTTAAATGTATTTATTTAATTAGGGTTTTGGCATTGGTATAGATATCCCCTACCACTCTATCATTTATCATTGGAGTGTAATGATTCTTATCCATGGATATTATAGTGATTATTTATGGTGCTTATGGCACCCACCAATTTTTGTGTCTCTTTTTTTCTTTCATCTTGATGCTCTTTATATAAGATTTGAGTGGATGGGTTGCTTTTGTATGTTTCTGGAAAAATATTATAAATTCCAACATTGTATCAAAGCAAGTATGGATTTGCCTCACTTAGTCATGTAGAAGCATCTTCATAGCCTTCTATATTTATTTTAAATCCTAGGATAAAGAGGTAAAAAATAGTTCTTATTCTTATTTTTTTCATCTATTATTCTAAGAGTAATGGAGAAAATTATTCTTCTCTTCCCAAAAGAAACTTTTAGAAATTAAATATGGAATATTTTAATCCTTGACTACCAAAGGATCAACACTGGAGGAAATTGTTTAAAAGGAGCGAAAAGCATGCATAGATTTAAATTTTAATCTACCATGATTCTCACATGATGGATTTGGCTTGGCACTCAAAGGGTTTGAAGTGTACAAAACCCTTATTTATGGGGTAAGGGACATGCAAATAGCCACTATAAGGGTCAATCATTATGGCTATTAGAACACCATGTAAGGCATTCGTTCAAATTCTTCCCAATTTTGATATATTACAGGCACCACTTTTGCACTATGAAGTCAATAGTTTTGGCGAGGGTTTCAAGAGTAGCAAGTAAAAAATTTAAAAAAATCAACTCCAAATGATGATATGACATGGTGATTTGAATGGTGCATTGAAAATAGAAATTCATATATTTGAGTCATGGTGGATTTTTTCCTTGTAACAAAAGGGGGCTATGTATCTTCTAAAAAGAAATAGCTTTCCCAAACATCATTGTATGTGATGGAAGACTAGATAGCATGAAGGTGTTAGGGGAGAGAGAATGTGCATTTGGATCTCATGCACATTTTTTTATCATATTACACACCATCTTCTTGGTCATCACACATTGGAAGGAGTGTAAGTAGAAGGGATACCCTTCTACATCTAAATAGCACAATCACTAAGTTGGTTAGTGCAATGTGCTTGGTGGCTGTGAGATTGAAGTTTGAACTTATCTAACACTACTCAAGCATTTTCAAAAGGTATATTATGTATGGCCAATGAGACATCACAATATGCCATATATAACCTTTTTTACTATATATATGAGACTCTAACCAAATGAAAGAACATGATTGTTGCAAGCACACAAGTTCTGATTTTTTGAATTATAAAAATATAAGTTGAGGACACTAGCAAATCACATAATTCCAAGTGGTAGAAAATAATTAGATTCTTATTTTCTAGGGCTTGGGGCTTTAATTTTTTATTTTTTGAGAACAATTAGGATAAAACTTCCATAGGTCATAACTTTTGCATAGGAAAATATTTTGAGCCCATTTTTTAAATTACATAATTTTTTGAGCTCTACGTACTAGTGGTAATAGTTCAAGGACCTATTATAGTAATGGAGGTTAAATTATATAATATGGATCATCAAGCCTTAATTAATCATCTCAATGGATGAAATTATAGTAATTGTTCAACTCGAATGATTGGTCTATTATGCAAGAAGAACCTACGGTGCATTTTTACAAAAGTTTTTAGTAGCTCTTAATGAAGAAACTTTCCTACGTAAGGAAGAAGAAGCTCTTGGCCTATTATCCTTGTTGAGTAAACCAGAATAATGTTTTCCATATCAAATAAGAAAGTGAACCTATTAAGTTATGGTCAAAATTACATGAGTTATTTGGGAAAGTAAATTATTTCTTCTCTATTTAGCTAAGTTTGATAATGTTAAGGATTATATTATGGGATTTAAGGCATTGAGAGAAAATATTGTGTCTCCTAGAGGAAAAAGAAAATACAATATAGAATGTGCAATATTGCCCTTGCTAATATCTCTCCTTTTTAGATGTTGAATTTCATGGCTCATATGATTCTAATATTTTTAGAATCTCAAAATACTCTTACTCTTGATCATATTTTCTCTCCTTGTTCATTTTTAGGTGGTAATGAGGAATTATGATGGTACTTTAAAAATACATGATCATGCAAATGAATTCAAATCTAGGAGGCTAAAACCTAGGGGCCCAAGGGCCAAGCTAAGTCTTCAAAGAAGATAGACAATTTATGAATCCTATAAGAGGGAAGGGCATCCAACAAAGAATTGCTTGTTGAAATTGCAAAGGATTGGAGTTGAGTTTCTAAATATGGGTGGATGTCTTCCAAATTATGAAGGAGATTCAAAAGGATTGAACTCAACTATAGAGGTCCACTAGAGCATCCAGTATAGGCGGAATATATTATTACCACTAGTTTCTTCTTTCCTTGGACCTTCAATTTAGATTATGAGGGGGTTTTGAAAGTGTAATCTAATTCATGATTGAGGCCAACATTGTATGATATAATATTGGATAGGCCTAAGGTCATTTATTGTATAACGTATTTAATTTATTGTAATATTTTAACGTGTAATCCCTATGGATCACAATTAACCTTGATATGGTTAAAAGACACCTTATAATAACCTTAAATCCCTCTTGTTATGTTGACTTAGGTTAAATTTATCTATGTAATTATGATTTTGGTATTGGTATAAATACCTCCCACCACTCCATCATTTATCATCAAAGTGTAATGATTCTTATCCATAGATAATACAATGATTATTTATGGTGCCTATGGCTTCCCACCAATTTTGATATCCTTTTCCTTTATTTTATTTTTTTATTATTTCTATATAATATTTGAGTGGATGGATTACTTTCGTTTGTGTCTATAAAATATCATTAATTCTAACAATATAGCAAGAAGGAATGGTGGGTAAAGTTACTTGCATCCTTGTTTTACTCAAGGTGTACAGCCAGACTTGGTTTAACTCTAGTTATACACAATTTAAATATGTATGATCATACAAATGTATGGTCATATACCTTTTATGTATAGTCATAATGTGTAGAAAAAGTGTTTTATGGCACAAAATTTTAACACAATTATATGTTTGCACATCTAGGTTACTTTTTCTCCCATAGATCTATGTCTAAAGCAAATCCCCAGTTCTAATCCCATCCTAGAATTAAACTTAGTGCACTCTCTTACATTTTAATAATAAGAATTGAAATCATTAATCTCACTATTTCTAAAATAAATTTGACCATATTTTATTTATTACTTCTCAAACCTTGATTCTAAATTTACAACACTAGAATCAAGTAATTTTCATCTCTTGTAATACTAGCTATGTTAGTTATATTTTACTCATCGTTGATAATAAGTAAACTTTTCATCCCTATAGATTTTATGAAAATCTACTGATAAATCTTATCCATAACTCCTTTTTAATCGTTCCATAGAATATTAGGATACATCGATATACACTCAAAAGGAAGGTCATTGCAAATTCTAAATTCTCTATAATGGTTACACATAGATGTTGAATATTAATAAGGGAAAACTTGAGTAACTTGTTTACTCTTTATCTTATTTTTTGTCATCTCAAAATATCATGGTCATTCATTGTAGTGGTCGGATGCACACAACACTTCCACCTTACATACAACAACATAACCAGGAGTATAGAGAGTGTGGGACGTAACTCATAAAACAACCTATATAATTTTTATATGGTTGATCCCTTATAAGATGTGATCTTCAAGCTAGCCTACTTTAGTTATCCTAAAAAACTTGTATTTTTCATAGTAAATGGAAAGACAGAAATAATAGGAAAATAAAAAGCCTACGCTAATGGAGGAAACACGCCAAGATCAAGAGATCCTTTTGTATACCAATGGGATGAATAAACACATGCATCATTTGCTTATAGCTAGAAATTGAACACGGTTTCTGATCCAACATAACATTCACATAAATTCATACATATAGGAAAAAGGGTAAAGCAAGAATAGTCATAGCTTTATATATATATATATATATATATATATATATATGTATGTATGTATGTATATATGTATATATATGTATGTATGTATGTATGTATAAATGTATGTATGAATGTATGTATGTATGTATGTATGTATTTATGTATGTATGTATGTATGTATGTATGTATGTATGTATGTATGTATGTATGTATGTATGTATTTATGTATGTATGTATGTATGTATGTATGTATGTATGTATGTATATTTATGTATGTATGTATGTATGTATGTATGTATATGTATGTATTTATGTATGTATGTATGTATGTATGTATGTATGTATGTATCACGATATTACATACATGTATGCTAGAACAAAAAAAAACTCGATGCTTAAAACAAAATGACCCAAGGCTCAAGTCCATACTGATATATAGAAGAAAATGAAAGGAAATATTTACAAGGTTATTTATCCACTTTCAATGACTTACAATGCCTATTGATTCACTGTTTATAGGTAAAAGTGGAGAGTCTTTCCCTCTAAAAGTATGCAAGAATTAAGTTTCTTCCTTGGTTGCATGTTGGGGCTCTATTCACACTCAATTTATGGATTTTCTTGAGGTCTCTAGATCTAGAATCGTCAAATTTAATGGATTTTGAGCATTTGGATGTGTAATTATCACCGTCTTTTCCAACTACCCTTCTCAGGTATTCCTAGAGATTTATCATAGGAATACTCTACAATCAATGTTACTGGGCTTAAGGTTATTCCTATTACAACTTCCATCACTATTACCTTTAATATGTTAGTTTCTTCCCTAGGTTGGCATGCTTAAGTGGTGCAAGTAGGTGTTTGTTGTCTTTATGGACTCAACCAATTTCCTTGGAAGTCTATGTGTATATGTTACCTCTAATAAAGTCCTTAGAGATCCCTTGTTTGTAGTGGTTAATGACAAAGCTCATTCAGATCATCTTTGGATTTGTAAAATTCTTCTTGGTCCATCATTTGCTTCAACTAGAGACTTTTGAATCA
Source organism: Wollemia nobilis (assembly GCA_028583015.1). Taxonomy (NCBI): domain Eukaryota; kingdom Viridiplantae; phylum Streptophyta; class Pinopsida; order Araucariales; family Araucariaceae; genus Wollemia; species Wollemia nobilis. The sequence goes on from JAQPPZ010001808.1 coordinate 3,038,329, forward strand.
TCATAAGATATCAGACGTTAGTATCAGGTAGTCTAGAGAACTCGTGAAAATTCCTTGACCTCAGTGTCTCATTCCTTCCTCTAAATCTTTGCAAGTAATTGGATCTACTTCATGCTAGTATCAAGGGCTGATCTTTATTGAATAAACTCTTTGTTGAAAATCACTACTAATTTCTCTTGTGGATGGTTAACACATCTACCATATTTATCCTTGAATAATGACAAAGATTCTTTTCTGATAATTTCTCTATAAATAATTTGAAGCAATGTAGGTTGTTGATCTTCAATTAGATAGTTTGCAAAAATTTTATTTATCATATTTTATCAAAAATATTTTAAAACCCTATGGGTCATTGATCTTTCATCAAAAATATGTGAAACCTTTCTTCGCCAATCTTTCATCATAGCCTTTCTGAATTCTCATTGCTTGAAATTTTTATTTGCCATCTTCTCTTGAAAATATCTTGAAACTACATGGGTCGTTGATCTTGATTCTAATGTTCTACAAAAATAAAATCCTATTTTTCCATTGGCCTTTTTCTAAAATTCCATGGGTCATTGATCTTCCATCATATGGTCTACAAAATATTTTGTCTTCATTTTTTATTGGAGTTCCTTTGGAATTACATGGGATTTCAATCTACAATTCGATGGTCCATGTAACTTTAGATTTTTTTCTTCATCGTAACTATCATGAAACTATGGATCATCAATCATTGTAACTAGATGGTTTATAAAACTTTGAAGCATATGCCAGATTCTCAAGCTCTTTAAAAAAATGCTTATCATTAATTGAGAAGATCTAATAGCCTTTGGAGCTTTATGACTTGACTTGAAGTGCTCTAATATTATTTTATACTTTCATGAACCATTGGGTCTTTGGCTTTCTCTTTGACCATTGATCTTCTATTGATGGAAATATTGTGCAATTATTGTGTGTTAGCAGGATGAGGCAGATATATAGGATCTTAACTTGAAGTGTCCTTGACAAAATTCTAAAGAGATACTTAGTTTAACATTCATGCAATTGATCAAATGTTGTGACTGGTTGATCCACAGAGTTTCTATGTATCAAGCGCTTTAAGGTCCCTTTTTATCTTCCATGACTTGGATTCTTCTTGCCTAGATCCCCCACTAATGGTATCTTGTGAATGAGAAAGTGGTAGCTGCATGGAAAACCACCATGACCCCAATCAAATATGAAATATAATTATATTTACAAGCTCAATAATATGGAGGTAGAGCAAATCCACACCCAATGCTTATGTTAAATCTCATCCAATGGTGGAGTCATATTATTTATCACTGAAATGGCTCTTGGACTCCAACCAATGGTAGGGTTTGATTTAGGTATCTAAAAAAATTATTTCAAGGATTAGCATGGGTTGTTGAATATTGAAATTAAATAATCAATGCAGCTTTGTAGCTCAAGGACCTTCATATCTACTTCTAGCCTCTAACAGGGGTTTTCTCATGATAATTTCTTTGGTAATTTTATGATTCTAGCTACTTGACATATTGTAGAGCTCTAAGGACCTTCCATATAATTCTTCTTTTATATCAGTGTTGTGTAATCTGAGAAATGCACCATAACATGTAAATAAAATGAAAGCAACAAAAAAAAAATTATATTGATTTTTGGAATATGATCCTTCTTTTGATTACAAAACATTGCTTGGATTACAATAGACCTTCCAAAAAGAAGGGTTTTCTTTGCAACTAAATTAGATGGTGCCTTCAATCTTCTTACATATTAAACTCAAGAATCTTGAATAGGTTTTGGTTGCTTGCATGCATAACCATCCTAAGCCTCATGATACCCCTATCTCCTGCACACAAGCCCACAAAAAATCGTCAATAGAATCTATTGGAAAAAAGCATGCAATAATGAAAATAAAATTTAAAAATAAGTTAAGAGCACATTAAAGCACATACTCAAAATGCATACATAAATCCTAAGTAATTTGGGCAGCATCTGGATATATTCAAGCTTCTTCCTCCATGCCTATTTTTTAGGAAAAGAAATGGGGGTATTTATAGGAAATTATGAGAGAGGGGAGGGTACCCAAGATCTGGAGTGACTATTTTTACTAGTGTGAAAGGGGTTTAGGAATTTAATGTGTGTGTCTTGGACATCCATTTTTAATTTTAAATTCAAATAAATTTAAATTTAAACCACATGGAGTGTGAAATAGGATTTTTGCATTTAATGTGGTTGTTAAGTGGGAGATTAGAGGAGTTTAATTACTGGGTGATCGGGATTATGAATAATTTGAGGAAGATTAGGAAAATAAAATAGGATTTTTTGGTAATGGGGGTTTTGGTGAGTTGCTAAGGATTTGAAGGATTTTGATGGATTGGTTGTGCAAATGACTAAAATTTTGTATCTACAAGCACCATTTAATGATTCGACAACCAACCAAAGTCATCTTCCTTGGTAGGTTTTGCTAGGTATAGCTTTGGTAATATGTTTCAGCAAGCTAAGAGATTGATATCTTCATCAAAATCTTAGTTTGATATCTCTCTAGGTGGTTTCTTCTAGATATTCTTCTTTAGTGGAGTTGCTAGGTGAATTTTTATATGCATTAATAAGTAGATAGGTTGATACCTTCCACAAAATATCAACCTAAATATAATTCATGGGGTGAATCAAATTAGATTTATCCCATGGAATATGCCATTAAACTATTGTCATATTAGAATATCATGGTCATCTATTGCAATGGATGGATGCACCCAACACTCATGCCTCACATAGAGTGACACAATCGAGAGTCTAAAGAGTGTGGGACATGACCCATAGGATAACCTCTAATATTTTTACAAGATTGGATTCTTATAATATGTGATCTTCAATGCTTGCCTACTTTACTTATCCTAAACTACTTTCATTTTTCAAAGAAAAACAGAAAAGAGAAATAACTAGAAAAAAAATCCTATCCTATGGAAGGCAATGCACCAAGATCAAGAGATTCTTCTATATATTAGTAGGATGAATAGACACATGCATAATTTACTTATAACTATAAAATAAATATAGTTCTGACCCAACTTAATATTCACACAAATTCATACACATAGTAAATAGGGCAGAGCAAGAATAGCCACAATTTCATATATACATGTATCACAATATTACATACATGTATGCTAGAATAAAAGAGGTTTGATGTTTATTTTTCATGTTTTTTTGGGTTATGTCTTTGTAGTGTTCTGTTGTTTTTGTCTTGTTTGTGGTTTGTTATGTGGTTCTTGTGTTTTTCTTGACTTAAAGTGCTCTAATATTTCTTTTGTACTTACATGAACCATTAGGTCTTTAGCTTACTCTTTGATCATTGATTTCCTCTTGATGGAAATATTACACGATTATTGTGTGTTAGTGGGTTGAGGCAGATGTAGAGGATATTAATCTACCATTCTCTTAACTAGATACTAAAGAGCTACTTAGAATAGTGGTTTCATAAGTGATGAAATATTATGATTGGTCAATATGTGGAGTTTTTGCATACCAAGCACTTCAAGATCCCTTTTTATATTTCATGGTTGTTGGATTCTTCCCACTTAGAAATCGCACTAATGATGTCCTATGAACACAGTAGGGAGGTGGAATCCATGTGGACAACCACTATGAGCCTGATAAAATATGAAATATAATTATATCTATGGGCTCCATCATATGGGTGCAAAGCAAATCCATAATCATTATTTGGGTTAAAGCTCAACCAATGGTGGAGTCATATTATTTATCATCAAAATAGATCCTGGACTCCAACCAATGGTGGGGTTTGATTTAGTTATCATTAAAAATATTTTTTGGGATTAGCATAAGTTGTCGAATGTTGAAATCAAATGATTGGCATAGATTTATCATCTAGGGAATTTCATACCTACTTCCATATTTTGGTATGGGTTTTCTCTTAGCAGTCTCTTTAACAATTTTATGGTGCTAGCTACTTGACAAGTTGTAGAACTATGATGACCTTTCATATCGTTCTTCTTTCAAATCAGCACTAGTCAATGACTAGACAACCAACCAAATTCTTCTTCCTTGCAGGAATTGCTAGGTGTAGTGAATTTTCACTACACCTATCTCATTTATAGGTTCTTATTAGTTTACCAAATTTCCATACTTCTAAAATTATTGATCTACATATAAGAGTAGTATCATTCATGAATTGAATGTTGGAACAAATAATCCAATTTTGGAATTATATTGTAAAGTCACCTAAGTATAAAGGTGAATAATAAAATTAGGTATCTAGGCTTTAATATATATTATTTAGATAGTATTTAATTTATATTTATGAATATGTGTATATATATACCTAGGTTAGACTAATATATTAAATTATATGGATAAAATAAATAAATACCTATATTTATTTTATCCTACACCTTAATATTATTATTCCTATAATTACTAAATTAAAATAATTCTAATATCTAGTCTAACTCTAGTTAACTCAAAGTCAAAGGTGATATGGCATGAGACTTGAGTGTGGTGGCATGTGTGGGGTACATAATGGCATGTGGTATAGGTGTGGTGGCACATGTTGTGGAGGTTTTCCTCCATGGCTATTTTTCAATGGGAGGATAGTCCAAACTATATATTTGGATTAAACTCCTTGTGTTAAAATAGTGCTAACTATACAAAGCAATATGTGGGACATGTGGCATAGGGATTTAATATAAATTAAATATATAGATATTTAATTTATATTTATGAATATGTATATATACCTAGGTTAGACTAATATATACTAAAGTATATAGATAAAATAAATATATACCTATATTTATTTTATCCTACACCTTAATATTATTATTCCTATAAATACTAAATTGAAATAATTTCAATATCTAGTCAACTCAAAGTCAAAGGTGACATGGCATGAGACTTGAATGTGGTGGCATGTGTGGGGTACATAATGACACATGGTATAGGTGTGGTGGCATGTGTGGGGTACATAATGGCATGTGGTATAGGTGTGGTGGCATGTGGTATAAGTGTGGTGGCATGTGGCATAGGTGTGGTGGCACATGTTGTGGAGGTTTTCCTCCATGGCTATTTTCCAATAGGAGGATAGCCCAAACTATATATTTGGGCTAAACTCCTTGTTTTAATATATGCTAACTATACAGAGCAAAATAATAAGAGCCAATTGTATAATTTAAATTTTGTGAGCTAACTGAGACACTATTATTTACTTGAGATATTGGTGGTTTGCACCAATCACGCTAGAAAAATGACTTGTATATTTTGTTGAAGATAATACAAAAGTTGAGATACGATTTTGGTCGTGGTGTTTCCCTTTACAGGGTTTTCCACGTAATATTGGTGTCTCTTATGTGGTTTGATTTATTTCTATCTTACCTTACATTTTAATCTTAATTTTATGTTCTTTACATTCTTGTAATATATATACTTGGCATACTAATTATTTGTTGTTTGAGTTTATTTTAATCCACTGCATTTGGGGTATTTTTCTTACTTCCTCCCCCTTAATTGAAGATGTGAAATCCAATTCTTGAAGTGAAAGTTTAAAACTTGAAAAGCTCCTAACTCCACAACCTTATTAATTTTTCTAATTTTCCTTGTACTACATATATAGGAGATTGCCTCAATATTCTTGATACAATAAAGAAGCATTTTGACATAGTGTTTTCTATGAAATTACATCATAAACCTTCTCTCTCTAACAAAAAAGATAAATATACAAATAATTTTAACTATATACTCTCAATTTAGTTTGTCATAAGCTTTAAGTATATCTAGCTTTAAAACTATACTTAGTTGCTTATTTATGATATTTAAGTGTAGCAACTCATGAAAGATCACTAATTTAATGTCATACCATGAAGCTTCCTTGGTTATTTGAAATCATTTTTAAAGAGAGGTCCCTAATTTTTTCACAATGCCTAATTTAGTTCACAATCACATGAAAATTGTCTTGTACATTATGTTGGAGATATTACATTATTTGACCCCCTTGTAAAATTAGTTTGGTAGATGATTTATATTTTATATAATGTATGTATCAATATGAAATAAAGTGCAAGATATCAAGAGATAATGAAGAGTCACATTGATATGTGGCAATATGAAAGCTTTGTCTTTATGAATATGAAAGGTTGCATGAAGAGAGCAATGGTTAAAGGACTGAAAAGTCAGTAAAATTATATATTGGAGGTAAAGCTCCATGCAATGTAATCTATCTGTACCATTCATGTAATATTTTGATATTGTGTTCATTCAAGTTATATTTGTGAGATATTGTTGTAATTCCAATATTGAGATTCATTATTATTTTTTATTAGTGATGTATATTTGATTTATACTTGATCATGGATAAAGCTTTCTATAGATTAATCTGTTAAGAAAGCTAACGTTCTAACGTTGGTATCAAAGCTATGGAAAGAATGGAGTATTAGGACAATCATCGTCATCCAACTACAAATACAAATTAAGAAAAGCTCCTTTGGAATTGTGAAAGTGGATAGTAGCCTGTGAAAGTAGAGGCAGTAGATCAAAAAAACATCAGGATATTCCAAAGCTTGTTTAAGTTGTGTTTGACATCAAAGTTGAATCCTACGCACATCAAGCAGAGATGAGCACCTGAGAAATGAGCTAAATGTTAGAGATGTGAAGTCGAGCACCTAAGAGAGTGACCAAGTTTGAATTCTATGGTTCTCTTTGTGTTGTTTCAAATTGTCTGCTTCAAACAACTTTTTTGAAGATATATTCTCTAGAGTAAAGTTAATATCCTTTGCATTAGGTTCCTCATAATTGGATTTTTGGATAGACGACTGTAATTGTTCATTTGATTGTGAATTGAGGGGCCAACAATGATGTACAAGATACCATACAAGGTTGGGTAGCATCATTGCTCATAAAATGAAAGCTAGAGAGAACGTGATAACACATTGTGCAATCGGTTTGCGAGTACGAGGTAGTTGAGATTCAATCAAGTGATCGCAGAGTGAAAAAGCTACGATGCCAGCACAGTGAACACCATCGTAAATCTCATCTGCTTGCAGTATAGCTACTGTAGTGAGGACTATTTACCTTCTATGAGCGTGGAGACCGTTGGTGTTTGCAAGTGGTGAAACATAGGTCTGGAGAATTCTACGGTCTATGTAATTGCATTGAATTTTAAGGTATGTAGAGTATGAATTAGGGCACCAAGCTTCCTCGCACACCATGTTGCAGATATGTGAAGGACACCCAGAGTGGAAGTTGCAGCAACTGAATTAAGGTTATGGCAATCGAAACATATTATGCTTATAACTCCTATGTAACTCACAACTATACACGGCAATCAAAACATTGAATTCAAGGATAGAGAGCAACTCAATTAAGGTTTTTAATTAGGGTTCCACGGGCATCGGGATTGCCACCTGTGTCAAACTTAGTGTCAGCAGGTAAATTTTTTTTTTAAACTTAAATTTGAAATTATTTAGAGATATAAGGAAGTTATAAAGTTCTAAAATCTTTTATATTAAAAAGGAGAAATAAGGAATTATTAAAGCCTTATGAATGTTAAAATAGGAGTTATAAGTAAAATTTTATTATGAAAGTTTGATACGAAGTAGTAGGAATTAATAAAGTTATTTTTGGAAGTTATAAGTATATTTGAAGTTTATTATTTGAATTTAAGAATTTATAGTATATTTATAAATTAATTTAATTTGGGAGTTAAAACAAGTTTTATTTTAAATTTAGAAAATTAATTCTTGCAAAAATAATTTAGGGTTTTATAAAGTTTATAAGATTAAATTTAATATTTGGAGTGATAATTTTTTTTCATGTTTTTTTATTTTATTTTTTATTTTTTTGAAAATATTTGAAAAGCTTGAAAAATAAAAGTTTTTGATTTTTTGCAAATTTTATTATTTGGGAGACAAAAGGGTTTCAACCTCAAACTTTAGGAAAAATATAAATTTGCAAAATTCATTCTTTAGTTTCTAAACCTAGGGAGATAAAAGGGTTACTATTTCAAAGAAACATGGCAAATAAAAAGCAAATGAAAAATAAAATAAATGATCAAAAAATAGAAATACAAAAACATGAGTTGTCAAAAACAATTGAAGAAGAAAACTTATGTTTTCAAGAAGAACAAATATACATTCAAGATGACTCACTAGAAGAGACTAAGAAAATGTTGCAAAAATTAAAATATTGTACTCAAAACATGATAACAAAAATTGAAAGTCAAGATAATACATCAATAAAGGAAAAGAGAATCTTACACTCAATCGTGAGAGAAGCTAAAGATGAAAGTTTTTTCATTACTATAAAATTATATAAATTCAAAACTTGATGAAGCAATTAAAGACTCTAAAGATGTTTTCACATTACCTAATGATATAGAAAAGATAATGTATATGGAATTACTTTCTAATGAAGTTCTAAAAGGTAAGAATAGAAAGCAAGAGGAAATGACTGCAGATTTGGAAAATGAGCTTGTTGATATTATTAGTGAAGTAAAATAAGGAGAATTTCTAATAAAAAATACATGCAAAGTGTTCTTAATGATGCTAATTATTATTATGAAAACTTTATTACTGTACCTATTAGTCTATGGAGAACAATCTACAAGGGAATAATTACTCTAAATATTTCTAAGATAAGAAAGCAAGGAAAGGTTGAAGAATTAGGGAATAAGATAATTATGAAAGATGTTTCTTGTGATACAAATGATTTAAGGCCCATGATGATAGATGCATGTTGTGATACTAGTGATCTTCATCAAAAAGAAAAATATGCATATTGTGATTCCCAAAAAAATAAAAGAAAATTTGTGAGACAAGCAATGATACTTGTGACTTAAAACTCATGACAAAGATAGAAGAACTTGTTACAAAAATAGATGTTTCATGTGACACAAAGGATTGAATACAATTCGTGATTGTTCAGAAAAAGCTTATGCTATCAAAATTGATGATGACATAGATTTAAATTATAATAGAGATAGTGATGCTCATAATTGTGTTGATATTGATAAGGATTAGTCTGGTGATCTTTTTTATTATTTTGAAAAGTATACTAAAGGAATTGATTCAAAGTTGTTAAGTAAAATGAGATATAAAGATACAGTTTTAGGAAAACATGGAGAAGGAATGAAAGATCTAATTGTACCAAAAATAAGACCAAAATGTGAAGGTCTTGGGTATACAGGACAAATGAGCAACAAGGAATCAAGAATTAAGTTTGTGATAAAAAATAGTAACATCAAATTTATGACAGGGATTGATAGAATTTATAATAATGAAGGATAGAATGGCAAAAGGAATTTTGTAACAAAGAATATATGTAGTTATTGTGGTATATATGGACATAAGATAAAGATATGTTGGAATATTTATAGTTGTGAAATTTGTGGAGGACATAATCATTCACAAATATTCTATCTACAAAAATAAAATAAAGACTATAGATTAAAAATAAATTGTGGATGGATAAACATGAATGAATGGGATAAGATAAAAGGAATGTTGTATGGTTTTTATAGAAGAAAACCAAGTATGATCAAAGTTTGCTAAGAATATTATGACCCAAGCATAGCTTGGAAGATAGCCTATAGTGAAAGCATCTATAGTGATGATCCTACAAATATGATGATCTTATGAATATTCTAGTGGATGACCTAGAGATAATGATAATCCAGAGGTAACCTAGAGGTACAGTTCTAGAGGCAATGACCCAGAGGTAATGATCTAGTGGTAGTGACCCAGAGGCAATGATACAGTGATAGTGACCCATAGGTAAATCTAGCGGTAATGACCTAGAGATAAAGACCTAGAGGTAACTCAGATACATTGATCCAGAGATAAACATGGCTAGTTTATAAAAGAATACATAATAAAGGTTATATATATATATATATATATATCTAGCCATGATAGAGTTAGAGCTGAAGAATGAAGAATGAAGAAGAATCAAAGATTGAAGGTAAAAAACCTTCCTACCAAATAATGTAATATGGAGGGTGTTGGAGATATTACATTATTTGGACCCCTTGTAATATTAGTTTGGTAGATGATTTATATTTTATATAATGTATGTATCAATATGAGAGAAAGTGTAAGGTGTCAAGAGAGAATGAAGAGTCACATTGATATGTAGAAAGATGAAAGTTTTATCTTTATGAGAGGAATATAAAAGGTTGCATATCCCAAATTTTTTAGGAGAGCAATAGTTAAAGGATTTAAAATTCATGTAAAATTATATATTGGAGGTAAATATCCATGCAATGTAATCTATCTGTACCATTCATGTAATATTTTGATATTGTGTTCAGTCAAGTTATATTTGTAAGATATTGTTATAATTCTAATATTGAGATTCATTGCTATTTTTTATTAGTGATGTATATTTGGTTTATACTTGATCTTGGATAAATCTTTTTGTAAATTAATCTATTAAGAAAGCTAACACATTATGTTATACTAGGAGAATAGAAAGAAGGAATCAAATAGATTCCCCTTCTTAGCATTAGGGATTAAATCAAAAAAATGATTGTTCATATCCTATGAAATGTTTCATGAACTCCTAGACTTTTCTATTGAGCAAGGTGCATCAATAGTATTGTCATTGTTGTCAACACACTTAGATGGACAAGTTGATGTAGTGAACAGTTGTTCGGAGGTTGTTCGGAGTATGTACAGTGGTGTTCAATGCTTATGAGGATGTTTTTGATGTTCGGTGAAGTTGTTACAGATTGTTCGTGCAAATTTGCAAAAGTTGCAAAAATCATCAAGAAGTTGTCAAAGTAGCAAAATTGTCAAAGTTGCAAAAACCATCAAAGTTGCAACAACGTCAATGGAATGTGTTGTACAGCCCAAGATACTATTTGGAGGTTTGTTTATCATTAGCAAGTGTGGTTGCAGTTTTGGAATGGCCAGTTGCTTCACCGGTGCATTGTTGATCAGTTTCATGTTTTATGTGACAAGTGTAAAATCTACATCGGAGGTCACTTTATGGGAGGAATATTAAGCAATCCATGAGGAATTGGACCTCAAATTTTTTACTAGAGGTATTTAGATATACTGAGGGCTTAAGTTTTAAATTTCATCCCAAATGGAGTCTATAAGAAGAACCGGTGAGCATTGCAAAATGGCTCTGGAGCACTTTTTCCAGTTTATGTGACGTGTAAAATCAGCGTCAGAGGCCACTTTGTCGGAGGTACTTCAAATAATCCGTGAAGAGTTAAAATATAAAATTTAAACTGAAAGTAGTTGGTTTATCCAAGAATATATTTTTCAATTTTTAACCCGTTTGGAAATTTGAGGAGGAAGTTATGACTGTTACAAAAAGCCCTGTCAGCTCTTTTTGGCAATTTTGACAATTTCTAAGAATATAACGGTTGAGTGGTACTTTTGTGTAACTGAAAAAAAGAAGAGTTATGTTTTTTAAAGTGAAGCATATATATTTTTTAAAAGAAAAGGGAGAAGAGGTTATTTTTTTAGAAAGGACTGTCGATGCATGTTGTGAAGAATTTTTTTCTTTGGCATTTTGATTAAAAAAATGTGCAAGGTGTGAGATAATCAATGTGCAGAGTTGAGAAGATTGAAAAGGTTAGACAGAATATTTTGGAGGAGAATATTTGTGAGCTAGACCACTCAGGGTCTTTTATGAGATTTAAATCTTTTATCAGAGCTTTTTAAATTTTTCAGGTCGGTGCTTGGCAACAAGGGTCGGTGCTCCTTGCAGTTGGTGCTGCTAAATTTCGGGTTGGTTGGTGCCATTCCCTATAGTTGGTGTTGTAAAAATATTGTAAAGACCAAAAATTTTTGAGTTGGATTTAGATGAGAGTCCAAACAGTCCATTGGCATAGTGGTTTTCCCACATCAGGTTTCCACTATAAATCTGGTATTATGTGATGCATGTTTGTGTGATTGCTTATTTTTATTTGATATCATAGTTGGATTAAATTTTCAATACACACTGATTCACCCCCCTTTCAGTGTCACGCTTAGTTCAACAATTCGTATCAGAGCCAAGTTCTTGAATAGGCTTAACCAGCTAGGGTGATCTTGAAAGTGACATAATGGCAGGTGGTGAAGGCTTCTCATCAAACAAAGCACCATTTTTTGATGGAACTAATTATGCATTTTGGAGACTCATGATGCAAACATATCTTTGTGCTTTGGGATACGACATTTAGGATTCAGTAAACAGTGGACACACAATACCCACCACTTATCCAATCGATGTTTCTGGTAAGAAAATGTTTGAGAATGACTCAAAAGCAAAGAATGCTATCATGTGTAGATTAGCGAACAAAGAACTAGTAAATATTATGGGTTGTAAAATGGTAAAGGAAATATGGGATAAACTGAAGAGCATTCATGAAGGAGACATTAAGATCAAGGAGGCCAAGTTATAAACACATCAAGCTCAATTCAAATGATTAAATATGAATGAGGATGAGAATATAGAGGCATATATGTTGAGAGTTAATGAAGTCATTAATGCGATTAGAGGACTCGGTGAGGAAATCGAAGATTCTGTCATTGTGAAAAAGGTATTAAGGTCCCTTCCCCAAAGATTTGATTCTAAAGTTTTAGCTATAGAAGAAGCTAAATATCTGAATTCTTTTAGTATGGATGATATGCATGGTTCTTTGACTGCATATGAGATGAGAATAGGAAAATCTAAACCCACAGACAGAGAAGTTGCTTTTAAAGCCCAAAAAAATATGAAAGCAAAACAAGAATCCGATGAAGAAGAGACATCAGATGAAATGGAAGCAAACTTTGTTTGAAAACTAATAAGGGTAAAAGGAAAATACAAAGGAAAGTTACCATTTAAATGTTTCAACTGTGGAGGCGTTGGGAATTTTGTAGCAAAATGTCCACTTAATAAGAAGAACAAAAGTGATGAAGGATTGCACGAAAAAAGAAGTGACTGGAAGAAAAATCAAATTTTAGAAAAGGCAACTTCAAGAAGAAAAGTTTCATCTCCAAGAAGGTCAGTTCATCAGAAGACAGCTCCAGTGACGATTCTGAAAAAGAAACAGGTGAAGCTCTTTTCATGGCATTCAAAGAAGAAAACCCAAAAAAATAATAGGAATGTGATGAAGAAGAAATTGATGCAGAAGTGAATTTGTAAGAGGAACTAATTGCAGCTTTGGATGAATTGAAGATAGAAAGAAAAAGAAATAAGAAAATTTTAATAAAGCTTGAGGATGCAAATGAAATCATAAAAAGTTTGAAAGTGTAGATAGAAGAATCCAAGAAGATCTTTGAAGATATCGAAGTGCAAATAACCATGAAAATATATTATTGTAGCAAGTTAGAAGAAGAGATTGTTGGTTTAAGGATACAACTAGAAGAGATGAATCAAAAATTAGCTTTTATCACAAACGTGAAGAGAGTTCTATGAAGCTGGATAAGATCATAAAGAACCATAAAAATATAGGCATCAAATTTGGTTTCGGTTTTGATGAAGGAGAATCATCAAATGGATCAAAGGCCAAAAATGAAGAATCCACAAATAATGAAGAAAAGAAACAGGATAATCAAGCAAAAACAAATCATGCAAAGGAAAGCAATAATGCAAGGCACAAAAGGAGAATTGAAAATGATGGTTTCACCAATGTCACACATCAAAGAAGAAGATTTATGGATCCTACAACAACATGGCAAAGACCACCACCCAGGTTCAATCATCCATTTTTTGGTTACTATTTTAAATGCAATGGTTATGGACATAAGATTTCAAATTGCAAGTATAATGTAGGACCAAGGAATTTTGCCAGTAGAAATGCTTTTTCACCTTTGATGGATTATGCAGTAGAATGTTATAACTATCATAACTTTGGGTATATTGCAAGAAATTGTAGAAGTATATTTGCATCAAATCAGTTTCAGGGAAGAAAATTTCAGCCAAATGGAATAAGACAAAATAGAAAATTTCCTGAAAAACATGCATAAGCTACTGAAAAAGAAAAGCTAAAACAAGAGCCTAAAATTGTAATCAAACCAGAGTGGAAAGAAAAAAGCAACCTAAGGAAGAAAAGGAATCCTTGATCGTACAGATAGAATTTAAAGCGCAGAATAAATCCACACCATGGATACTTGATAGTGGATGCTCGAGTCATATGACAGGTGATAAACAAAAATTTGAGAAGTTGCAGCAATATGAAGGTGGTTCAATGAAATTTGGAAACAATGATGGAGCTAAGATAGTTGGTAGAAGTTCAATTAAGATCAGTGATAGAAAAATTAGGTCAGAAGAAGTCTTGTTTGTGGTTTGTCTGAAGCATAACTTGTTGAGAGTAAGTTAGATTTGTGACAGAGGTCATGATGTGATCTTTAAGAAGTAGGACTATGAAATTAGAAAGGCAAATAGTGGGAAGTTGATAGCAGTTGGATCAAGGACATCTGGCAACCTATACACTTTCTTGAAGACTTCAAAAGGAGCTTGCTTGATTGGACAGGAAGAAGAGAATTTGTTGTGGCACAAGCGGCTCAATCATATCAGTTTTGATAACCTAGTAAAAATAAGTTCAAATAAAGCAATGAGAGATATTCCCACCATTGGCAAACCATAAAATAACATTCGTGCTTCATGTCAAAAAGAGAAGCAAACTAGAGTCTCATTTAAAACAAAATAGTACTACATGAGCAAACCTTTGGAACTAGTACATACTAAATTATGTGGACCCATGATAATGCAAAGCATAAACAGTGACAAATATTTCATGTTGTGTATAGATGACATGGGTATTGTTTTTTAAGCATAAATCAGAAGATTTTGAGATGTTCAAGGTTTTCAAAAACCAAGTTGAGAATCAAACAAGAAAAAGGATTAAATTTTTAAGGTCATACAAAGGAGGAGAGTTCATTTCAAAGGATTTCATAGAGTATTGTGAAAAATATGACATTAGGAGACAGTTTTCATTAGCCAGGAAACCTCAACAGAATGGTGTGGTAGAAAGAAAGAACAGGACAGTGTAGGAAATGGCACGAACTATGTTGATTGAGAGCAAAGTAGTAGACAAATTTTGGAAAGAGGCAATCCATACTGCAGTATACATCCAAAATAGGTGCATGTTGAGAATACATGAAAGCAAAACTCCTTATGAGTTGTGGTTCGGTAAAAAGGCAACATCAAGATATTTTAAAGTTTTTGGAAGCAAGTGTTAAATCAAAAGAACTGAAGAAAACCTTGGTAAGTTTGAAGATAGAGCGGATGAAGGTATTTTTCTTGGCTATTCATCAAAAATCAAAGCTTACAAATGTTACAACAAGATGCTAAGAAAAATTGTGTAAAGTATCGATGTTAAAGTTGATGAAAGAAGGATTCAAAAAGTAATTCAGAATTGGAAGAAAACAAGAAATTCAAAATAGGTAGTTGGAAGAAAGATCATCCTAGAGAGCAAATAATTGGAGACCCCACAGTTGGTGTTCAGAAAAAAAGAAGATTAGTAAGTAACTACTCTTTACTATCCAGCATTGAGCCAAAAATGTTTTCAAAGCAAGAAAAGATGAAAGTTGGATAAAGGAAATAAATGAAGAATTAGATCAGATCGAGAAAAATAAGACTTGGGAGTTAGTACCAAGACCCGCAAATAAAAATATAATCGGTACTAAATGGGTCTTTCATAACAAATTGAATGAATATGGATAGGTAATCAAGAATAAAGCAAGAGTGGTATGCAAAGGGTATGCGCAAGTTGAAGTTATTGACTTTGAGGAAACCTTTGCACCTATGGCCAGACTAGAGGCAATTAGAATGTTTATTGCTTTAGCAGTTTACAATAATTTCAAAGTTTATCAAATGGATGTGAAATCAACATTTTTGAATGGGAAACTTGAAGAAGAGGTTTATATTGAGCAACCAAACATTTTTCAGCTTGGTGATGATCCCAACTTGGTTTGCAAGTTGAATAAAGTGTTATATGGCTTAAAAAAGACACCCTAGGCATGGTATGCAAGGCTAGACAATTATCTTACTCAGCAAGGGTTCAAGAAAGGTATGGTGGACAGTAATTTGTATGTAAAAATAGAAAATGGTCATCCTATTGTTGTTGTATACGTAGATGATATCATATTTGGCAACAGCAAAGATGAGTTGTGTAAATATTTAGAAAATAAGATGCAGAAAGAGTTTGAAATGTCAATGATTGGTGAACTTTCATATTTTCTTGGATTGCAAGTTAATCAAAAGGAGAAAGGCATATTTATTTCTCAAATTAAATATGTGAAAGAGATGCTGAAAAGTTCACAATGGAGGATTGCAAGCCAGTTAGCACTCCCATGACGATAGGTTGCAAGTTGAACAAGGATGACAAATCTCCACTCGTTGATCAAACTATGTACAGATCCATGATTGGGATCTTATTGTACTTGACAACTACTAGACCAAAAATTTTACAGGCAGTATGCATGGTAGCATGATTTCAATCTAGTCCCAAGGAGACTCATGTGACAACAGTGAAGAGGATTTTTCGGTACCTCAAGGGTACTATGGAGTATGGATTATGGTATCCGAAAGGTAAGGACTTCACCCTTATTGCATATTCAGATGCAGATGGGGTAGGATGTGTAGATGATAGGAAGAGTACCAATGGAGGTGCATTCTATCTTGGTGATAATCTTATTGTGTGGCATAGCAAAAAGTAGGAGTCAGTCTCATTATCCATAGCAGAGGCAGAGTATATTGTAGTGACATCATGTTGTACATAGGTACTTTAGATGAAATAAACTTTGAAGGATCTTGGAATAAATTTTAGTGAGCCCATCTCGATCATGTGTGACAATACAAGTGCAATAAATATCTCAAAGAATCCGGTTATGCATTCTCACACAAAACATATTGCTATTTGATACCATTTTTTGAAGGAGAAAGTTGTGAAAGGTGAGGTTAAGTTGGATTTTGTTCCAACAACAGAGCAAGTAGCGGATATCTTCACCAAACCATTGCCCAAGGAATTTTTTGAGTACCTTCATAAGAAATTGGGAGTGGTCACACTTCCCAAGCATTGACTAGCTATCGAGGCCACATTCTCAAGGGGAGTCTTTATGTCTTTGTTTATCTTTTTGCTCATGTTTGTGATTCTTGCTAAGTGTAAAAATTTTTGCCTGAGAATGTTTTGCATGGACTTAGGGGGAGTTTTTAGCAGCCCTTTGGTATTGTTGTCAAAGGGATAGAAGAGTTACAAGAAATTGTGCATGTGTTTCCAACAATTCCAAAGGGGGATATTGTTGAGCAAGGTGCAGCGACAGTATTGTCATTGTTGTCAACACACTCAGATGGACAGGTTGATGCAGTGGACAGTTGTTTGGAGGTTGTTCAGAGTATGTACAATGGTGTTCAATGCTTATGAGGATTTTTTTTTATGTTCGGGTGAAGTTGTTACAGGTTGTTCGTGCAAATTTGCAAAAGTTGCAAAAATCATCAGGAAGTTGTCAAAGTAGCAAAATTATCAAAGTTGCAAAAATCGTCAAAGTTGCAACAACGTCAATGGAATGCGTTGACAGCCCAAGATACTATTTAGAGGTTTTTTTATTATTAGCAAGTTTTTTTGCAGTGTTGGAACGGCCGGTTGCTTCGTCGGTGCATTGTTGGTCAGTTTCATGCTTTATGTGACAGGTGTAAAATCTGCGTTGGAGGTCACTTTACGGGAGGAATATTAAGAAATACATGAGGAATTAGACATCAAAATTTTAACTTGAGGTAGCTAGATATACTGAGAGATTAAGTTTTAAATTTCAGCCCAAACGGAGTTTGGAAGAAGAAACGGTGAGCATTGCAAAATGGCTCTAGAGCACTTTTTCCAGTTTATGTGACAAGTGTAAAATCAGCGTCAGAGGCCACTTTTTCGGAGGTACTACGAATAATCCATGAAGAGTTAAAATCTGAAATTTAAAATGAAGGTATTTGATTTATCCAAGAATATTTCAATTTGTAGCCCGTTTGGAAATTTGAGGAGGAAGTTATGACTATTACAAAAAGCCCTGTTAGCTCTTTTTGGCAATTTTGGCAGTTTCTAAGAATATAACGGTTGAGTGGTACTTTTGTGTAACTGAAAAAAAAAATAGTTGTGTTTTTTAATGTGAAGCATATATATGTTTTAAAATAAAATGGAGAAGAGGTTTTTTTTTAGAGAAAGGACTGTCGATGCATGTTGTGAAGAATTTTTTTTCTTTGGCATTTTGATTGAAAAAATGTGCAAGGTGTGAGATAATCAATGTGCAGAGTTGAGAAGATTGAAAATGTTAGACATAATATTTTAGAGGAGAATATTTGTGAGCTAGACGAAAATTGAAAAGGTTAGACAAAAGATTTTAGAAGAGAATATTTGTGAGCTAGACCACTCAGGGTTTTTTGATGAGATTTAAAACTTTTATCAGAGCTTTTTAAATTTGTCGGGTCGGTTCTTGGAAACAGGGGTCAGTGCTCCTTGCATTTGGTGCTACTAAAGTCCAAGTTGGTTGGTGCCATTCCCTACAGTTGGTGCTGCAAAAATATTGTAAAGACCAAACATTTTCGAGGCTGGATTTGGATGGGAGTCCAAACAGTCCATTGGCACAATGGTTTTCCCACATTGGGTTTCCACTATAAATCTAGTGTTATATGATGCATGTTTGTGTGATTGCTTGTTTTGATTCGATTTCGTAGTTGGATTAAATTTTTAATACACACTGATTCACCCCCCTCTCAGTGTCACGCTTAGTTCAACATTTTCTACCACTTAGATCAAATTCTTCCTTAATAATTTTCAATAACTCCTAAAACAATGTCATAAGAAATAAATCTATACCTGTGGAATTATATTTATTTATTCCAAAAATAGTTAGCTTCTCTTCTTCATTCACTAACAGGAGTAGCATTTTCTTATCCACTTCCATGACTGTGAAAAATACATAAATTATAATTTTGTCTGACTTATGAATTTTATTCATTGTATCTTGTATTAGATATTTAATATGGATTGTCAATTACATGTCATTTTCACTTAGTCTTGTATCCTTACTTTAAAAAAAAATGTTCTATAAATATTATGTATATGTATATGCATAATCATGCTTTTGTGAAAAAATTGTGTTGTGATCCCCTATTTGATCTATGATACCCTCAATTTTTTTGCTTCTTTAACATTTTTCCTTGCTTGATTACCTCTTCTAATTACTTCTTCCTCTCTTGATTATTTAACTCATTAATTTTTCCTTGAATAATTTATTCCCTCATCTATATCACTCTTTCTAATCCCAATCATCCTCTAAAAGATATCTCCAAAACTTTATTTATTGTGTTTTATCCATATCATATTTTGCATTAAGTTATACATACAAGACATGTATTTTGTTTTTCCTTCCTTCCACCATTCCATGATCTTGTTCTAGTTCCTTGTGGCTTAGCCATGTTAGCACAAACTTAAATGGAAATGTATTAATTATCCTCTCTTCCACAATTTTGAGTAAAAATGCCAATGATTAGGATAATATATTTTTACTATCATATTGTTGTGTCCATCCAAAAATATCTTAAAATAAACCTAGCCAATTTTAAAGTATATTTTTCTTCCACATCTCTTATTATGCCATGCACATGATCCATATTTTGAATTTGCATCCCACAAACCACTTTATTAATCAATAAGAATGACATTCTCTATTCCAATAATCCTCTTAGAAACCACTAATATTCTTATTAGAAACCATTTATAATCCTTTTGTGTTAATTAGAAGACATATAGGGACCATCTATATTAAATCATTTTCCCTCCATTAGGCTATATGTTAGTGCATTTTATTATTTTATGCATTAATTATCCTAGCACTTAGGATAAGCTTTCTTAGGTAGGTGTTGACTTATTTGTCTCTCATAGATGCCATGTGTCATGATCTCACTCATGGTGTTGACTTATTCGTCCCTCACACATATGTGTCATGATCTCTCATATTGTGTTGACTTATTTATCCCTCACACACGTGTCATGATATCTCATATTGTGTTGACTTATTCGTCCTTCGCATACATGTTATGATCTTTCACATTGTGTTGAATTATCCATCCCTCACACATGTGTCATGATCTCTCATATTGTGTTGACTTATTTATATCTCACACATATGTATCACAATCTCATTCACTATGTTGATTTTTTTATCACTCATTGATGTAATGTATCACATTGTTGAGAAGATTTCTTGTTGGTTATTTCCTATATATACCCATCTCATGCTTACACTTAGTAGATGGAAGGATGGGAGAATGTATATAGTTTTCAATTGTACTTCTACACTTATGGAATATTATCATTATTCTGCATTTTTGTGTTTACCTTATTAACTAAAATAGCTAATCATTTTCTTATGTAACTTACTTCACCTATATTTTGGGCCTCATATCTTCATCTCAATCCATAGGTGAATCTCACATGGTATAAGAGCTTGAGGGATAGAAGGATCTTGTTCATTTCTAGTTGATTCTTCATAGGCTTCGAGGATTTTTTTAACTTCATTCAAATTTTTAGAGTCTATTTTTTTGTAGAAATGATTAATTGCATATTTGGAGGTATCCCAACATTGCATACTTGGACACTACCAGTTGCAAACTCCACAACCATCCTAGACCCATGACCATCTCAAATATTAAAGCTATTTTTGTTGCCCTACCCCTAAAGAGTGATAAACTCTCAAGGCCATCCCAGACCTGCAACTATTTTTGTTGTCGTGCCGCCATAGAGCTATTAACTCCCATGGCTATTTTTATTGCCCTATCTCTACAAAGTTGTAGACTCTCACGACTATCCCAAACCCATAGCCATCTCAAATCTCAACCATTTTTGCTGCCCAAAAATTCTTGTTTTTCAAAATAACGAAAAAAAATATTTTACATTCTATTTTTTACTTTTTTCATAATAACAAAAAATAGTATTTTATATTTTGATTTTTACTATTTTTTTCAAAATAGAAAATTTGATCATAAATTGTAATCACACTATTTATAAAGTTCCAAATATTGTTGTTGGGGAGTTTCTTTATTGAGTAATTCAGGAGGATATATACATGGAGCAGCCACAAGATTTTATTCAAGATTTATCATTGGTATGTAGATTATAAAAGTCTATCTATGGCCTCAAATAAGCCCTTCAAGCTTGGTATGGAAAGATGGACATCTTTCTTCTCTCATGGATTTTTGAGATGCCACTTGAATCCTAATGTCTATATTTTGAGAGAATATGATGTACTAATTCTTTTGGTTCTCTATTTTGATAACCTAATCATTATAGGGGGTTCCTCATCTAGTATTAGAAAAGTCAAATCTACTTTACAAGATAGATTTGCTATGATAGACTTGGGTCTACTTCACTACTTTTTTGAAATTGAGATAACAAAGTTTTATTCCCACTTATGAGTGATCATTTTGTACATGGGTACCTAATATGGCTACACATTTATTAGATCCATCTATCCCTATCCACCTAGGTTGTACTTATGGAAGGATGTTAGTGCATTTTATTATTTTATGCATTAATTATCCTAGCACTTAGGATAAGCTTTCTTAGGAAGATGTTGACTTATTTTTCTCTCATACATGCAATGTGTCATGATCCAGATCATGGTGCTGACTTCTTTGTACCTCACACATATGTGTCATGATCTCTCACATTGTGTTGACTTATTTTTCCCTCACACAAATGTGTTATGATCTCTCACATTGTGTTGACTTATTCGTTCCTTACACACAGGTGTCATGATCTCTCAAATTGTATTGACTTATTCATACCTCATGCACATGAGTCATGATCTCTCACATTGTGATGACTTATTTATCCCTCACACACATTTCATGATCTCGCACATTATTTTGACTTATTCGTCTCACACATATGTGTTACAATCTCATTCACTGTATTGACTTTTTTGTCACTCATTGATGTCATGTGTCACATTGTTAATAAGATTCCTTGTTGGGTATTTTCTATATAGACCTATCTCATGCTTACTTAAGCAGATGGGAGAATAGGAGAATGTATGTAGTTTTCAGTTGTAGTTCTACACTTGTGGAATATTATCATTATTCTACATTTTTGTGTTTACCTTCTTAACTAGAATAGCTAATCATTTGCTTATGTAACTTGCTTACTTCACCTAGATCTTGGGTCTCATATCTTTGTATCAATCCATAGGTGAATCTCACATTTTTTAAGTGAAAAACCCTTAGTGGGGCTTCCTTGGTCTGAGAGACCATGATCATGGGTTCTACACCGTTAAAGTCACCCGAGAGTCGCACCCGAACCTGACTGCACCAACATTATCAATTGGATTTTGGGTACCCAATTCAACTTTTTGGTATGGTGGAGATTCGAACCTGGGACCTCCCTTGGAGGATTGCCCTCTCCTCTCCAACTCACCTACAACACCTGGGTGGGTGAATCTCACAATATTTTTTCTACAATGCCTATATTTATTACCATAGTATTACTCTATTGACTATAGCAATGTTCTATAATGCCTATTTTTAGACCATTGCACTTACTATAGGTGATCTCATTGAAATAAATGCAAAGCTTGATGAAACATACACCTTGTATTCTTTAGACCAACAAAGCTACTTTGTTATTTTTATTATTATTTTTTTGACTTAGGATTGACATGAGCCCCCACCATTATTAAACACTTTATTCTAAATGAAATTAAATAGCAAAATATTATAAATATAGGGTCAAATTCACTCATTCTAACATCTTCCATCAGTTATTCATCATAAAGTGCATGGATAACATGAAATAGAAGTGAAAATATTTATTATATCCTCATTTTTATTAAAATTTCATCAAAATTCCATCACACTTGCCATCATCCTCTAAATGATAATAGGATACTAAGATGGGTATTAAAGCCTCTATCTTACACCTTGGCCCTTGAATAAAAAAAATTATTTCTTTTTTTTCTTAGTTTGTATTCCTTATTTTATATTCTCCTTATCTTAATATCAAGGAATAGAGTTATTTATCAATAAATGTGTCTTTAATAAACTCTCCTTAGGGAGGCTCTTCAAGCATCAATGATAACAAAGCTCAAGGACAAGAAAATATTCAAGAGTCAAAAAAATATTCATCAAGATATTAGTAGCCCCAAAGGTTGTTACGAATAATTTATTGCATTACTTTATTCGTATTTTGTTTACATCTTTACATGGCACATATCATATGGTTGTCAATTGATTTCTATTATTATATTACATTAGTTAGAATCCTCTAGTTTTTGTGTGTATCTATGTGAGACTTTCTTTCATGAACTCTTTATCTCATCCACTTGCTCTCTTTAGGTCATCCCTTAGGATTACATCTTACATGATTTTAACCTAGCCTTCCTTGCTTTATACCCTATTATTGGAGTTTACTTAATTTAGAATCCTTATAGAGTGTAGTGTCCTCCTAAAGGAAACCAAGTGGAGCATATTAATTATGTTAAAGATAATTATTGATATATTCTTATTCTTATGTTTTATGTTTATGACCTCATCATTATCAATTTGACTTTGTTTATTCAAGATATCAAGCTACAATGTTAGGATTCATTTGAGATGATTGATTTAAACTACTACATTACTTATTCAGCATTAAAATTCCCCAATGTTTTTCATGGATATCTTTCTCATCCATAGTATGCATTAGACCTTATACCTTGATTTTGAATAGAGGGTTGTAAGTTGGCTCATACCTATTTGCTTCAATGGTAGAGCTTGATGCTAATTGCTAGTCTTATTTAGAAAATGTTTCTTTTTAATGGTATTTGGTGGGTATTATTTTTTATATTATAAATAATTAGACATCATCTCATTGTTAGTATTCATTTTAGATATATGCATGCACCTTAAAAGAGGATTGTAAGCATATTTTAGATATATGGGTATTATTTATTATTTTATAAATAATAAAACATCATTCTCATTGTTATTTTATATTTTAGATATATGCATGCACCTCAAAAGAGGCTTCCAAATATATTCTATATTACACTATAGACACAATTCATATACGCATTCATTATGAAATATATTCTACCATTTGTTTATAAGGATACTCAAATGTATATTGAGTCAACAATATGGATAAATGAAAGTCTAACATACTTGATTTGGATAAATTAAGAGGTTTATACCAACTTATCCCTTTTTAGGTATTCAACTAGTGCCACCTTATGGCCCTGTTATAGAGATTTTGCTACCACATCTTTAGAACCTTCCAAAAATATCCAACTAGTGTATGTTAGATGTATTTTTAAGTAGCTAACAAGGCCATATTTCAATTTGAAATCTGATTAATGTATTACAATATGATATAATAGCATGTTGATTTAAAAATTATTAGGATCCATGTCATCATATTATGGTGTTGAATTATGTTGATTTTCACTTTTTAGCCACCATAAATAGTGTGTGTGACATATTATTAATTGGATAACACATCCATATTTCATCTTCAAAAGTGATTCATGATGTAATATAGTATTATCAAATAGCATGTTTGTTTGACAATTATTAGGATTCATGTCATTGTATTATGGGAGTATTTATCCACCAAATATTTGCCATAATAATTGGAGATTTATTTCATTTATTAGTGAAGAATTTTGGTGTATAAGGTACCATATCCATCTTTTCTATCATTTCCATATTTCTTAGAAAAAAATATATATTTTTTGGAAGATGTGTTGATGACCTATCAAAAGTATTGTAAACTTCGACAAGAACTACCATAAAATATAGAAGTGAACTATCTATATAATAAAATAAAAACATGCAAACTCCTAAATTGTTTTGCATAAATGAATATACCAAAGGAGGTAATGAAAATTATATATACCAAAAATGTAAGAAAAAGAAAACCCTACTTGTAATTATATGAATAAAATCTAGCTCTAGCATTCAAGCACATGCAACAAATAAACTAGTCTAAATAAACTAGACAAAGTCAATGGGTTATATGAGATTGAAACAAACCCCACCTATGCTACATCAAGACCATATAGTGGTATTACAACAACTTGGTAATTATGTGTGTATTTCTTGATAAGATTCAAACCTCTGTATCCTTGAAAGTTGAGGAATCTAACCAGTTGAGCTAATATAATTTGATGAAATTATTATCATTATTGCTCATATACCACCTTTAAAGTATAAAAATTAGCCTCTTTGTATAGTGTAAGTAAATATGAGGCAATAAGGGGGGGATTTGCAAATATCCTTGTTGGATAGTAGTAAGGACCACCCTAATTGATGCTTTACACAAATATGCAAAAATTAAAAGAGACATACCTTAATTAGATGAAGAGATGATAGAATTGAGAAGCGAAAGTAGGACTATGCAATAAAAGTAATTCAACAATTCAATGACATGAAATCCTCACAAAATGGAGACAAGTTCACTAATATAACAATGAAAATTTTGAGGGACCTCTACTACAACAAAGTGAGATGTATATATAGCAATGGCAAAGAGATAGATAAGATTTATAAATCCTGGTTAAGAGACGGATAGACATATAGAGGACCAGACAAGTAGCAAAATTTTTCTATTGAGAGAAAAATATATTATAAAGATGGAACCACTAGCTAACACTACTACATCTTTGGATTGTAGTGTCACATTTACATTGCCCTAACACTAATCAGAATTTTACTTTTCATGGATATAAAATATAGTGTCAATATAGCATTGCAAGTTTTCCTTAGTACTAAGATTATATTACATGTGTGGGGCTATGGTGGTGTTATGAGGATGATGTATATTTTCTATTCAAGGTTAGTAATGACATGAGCATGGCACTATGTAGTGTCATAGTGGTGGCACTACTAACCTTGATTGGAAAAACAACAAAAAGTAAGGCTATCATATCTTTCTCTATTGAAATTTTGTTTCTCTATTACATTTTATCACCTTTCAATTTTATTTTGTATCCTACACCCCATTCCTCTACCATCACCCCCCTCCAAATGATATTTATTATTGTTGTTATTATTTTATTTTTTCTATTAAATGGCATCAACTCAATTGATTAAATACCTCGACTTTCAAGGAGATGTAGGTTTGAATCTTGTTGAATGGTACATGCATAATTTATAAGCTATTGTAAGACCAATATATGATCACCATGTAATACATATAGGGCCTATTTCAATCCCATATAACCTTAGTTATCAAATTCATCGAATTTTTAAGATAAAATTTGAAATTCGGCTAATTTTAAACTCTCGCGAATAAATTTGTCGAACAAACCTTAAATTCAACATGGGAAAAAAATTGGCAGAAAACAGGTTTGATATTTATGAATTCTCCTGTTTCTGGTTCTACATGCGGCCATCTTCATCTTCAATTTATAATTGGCACTGGATAAGTCGTTTCATTTATTTATTCAGAGTCGACCCATTAGTTTTTAAAACTTAGTTTTTAAAACTTAGTTTTTAAAATTATTTTAATGGTGGATGTTTGAAGTTTCAAGGCAGTGTAAAAACTGTCAGACATAAGTATGACATGGAAGAAAGGTGCAAGCGGACCAGCATCAATATTACAAGGGTGAAAAAAGGAGCCATATGAATTTACTGTCATGAACCGTTTGCTCAAAAAGTGGTGTGGAGCATCATAATTTGTTTGAATGAAAATTTGTATGTAAAACCAATTGTTGCGGGTCAAACGGTGTATTTTGTGTATCGCTCGTTAAAACAACCCGGTCATAAATGATTCATAATGCAGGACCTTGAATGCCCATACATATACATATTTTTCACCTAAGTCTTGTAAAAAGCCCATATATAAATAATATTTAATATTAATAAAAAAATTAAACAAGTTTTTGGATACCCAAAACTAAACCGTAATTACCTTTTAAAAATAAAATAAGGTTAAGGTGACAAATTTGATCCACAAATCTAGTGACATCAAACTTCAAGCCTGTAGCACCTAGGTTTGAAAAGATTATGATTGACGCAAACCTACACAGTAAATGCCACAATTAGTAAAGAAACATATCAATCGCAGACTTATACCGATTCTTGTTACACTAAATTAGTAAATGAGTATAACTTCGGATAATTGGATTGATAGAGGAACAAACCAAACTAATTGGATGTTGTAACTAACCGAGTGACACTAGTTAGACATTGGTTACCACATCGACGGTCTCTTGGCACATTACTTTGCATCCAACTATAAAAAAAAATAAGATATATGTACATTTATAATATATCGAATTTTATGTCGAATTTTATTCCGAATTTTTGAACATGTCGAATTTATTTCGAACTTCAAGAATGTCAAATTCAAACACGAACTCGAACTTGATAACTAAGCATATAACCAATAAAAAATAATAATAAATTTTATTTTTCATCCCTTTTCAATCTCATTTACATTTTTTCTCTTTTTGATTTATTTTTGTATAGATAAAGGATTAAGAAGAGTATACAGTGAATTAAGATGATTTGAAAAGGCAACCCTTCTCAATCATTAGATCAAAAAATGAATTATTGAAACATAAAAAAAAAAAATTATATTGGTTAAAAAGGTTTTTAAAAGGGCCCAAACCTTTTACAAACCTATACTGGTCTATCCAATCTTACATTCCATTTTTTTTCTCACAAAAACTTCAATAAGTACTAAAATATTCATATACATTCTTACAACAACAACCCATAACTAATATTCCTTGTATTTCAGCTATATAAAAACTGCCAAAACTTGAATAAATTGTGTCACATCAAAGATTTAGCTTATTATGTGTATAAACATTGCTACATACTCTAACACAACAAAAAAATCCCATAGCAAAACCTAGGAGGGACCAGATCAAATGAGCTCTATAATAAAATCCCTTAGCATAACCCAAGAGGGTCCAAATTTGACAAGCTTTGCAATAAAATCCCATAAAAAAATATAGGAGGGACCAAATCGAACAGGCTTTATAATAAAATCCCATAGCAAAACCTAGGAGGGACCAGATTGGACAAGCTCTATAATAAAATCCTATAGCATAACCCATGCGGGTATAGATCATATGAGTTCTCTAACAAATCACAAGGTTAAACCTAGGAGGGACCAAATCGGATGAGTTCTACAATAAAATCCCATAGCAAAACCCAAGAGAGACTAAATCAAATGAGCTCTACAACAAAATACCATAGCAAAGCTAGAAGGGACCAAATTAGATGAGATCTGTAACAAAATCCCATGACATAACCCAAGAGGTTCTAGATCGGATGAGCTCTACAACAAAATCGCATAACAAAACCTAAGGGGGACCAGATCAGATAGGCTCTACAATAAAATCCCATAGCAAAACCCAAGAGGGTCCATATCATATGAGTTCTACAACAAAACCTAGGAGGGATTAGATCGAATGAGCTCTAAATATATTGAAATCTTCATAAACATTCTTACAACATCCCATAACTAATATTTCTTTTATTTTTGCTACATCAAAACTACCAAAAATTCAATACATTTTGGTGCATTAGATATTTATTTTATTCTAGCATATAAATAATGCAACATACTCTGGCACATATCTATTGTGAATATTCTAGCATGATATACTATATGTATTTTATTGCACTTTTGTTATAGATATTCTAGTGCACTCCTATATATATTTCAATGCAATCCTATCAGCAAAATTGCTCTAGACACCTTTTTTATATTATCATATATTATACCTTGATATCAAATATTTCCCTTTCCACTAGCTACTTTATGTTTGGATTAATACTAACTGAAGGAATCCATCTTTTATCCTTTTCATGAAGAGCCCCCCAGTTAGCTAACCAATCTGCTACCCCATTTATTTCTCTGAATACATAGGCCACTTAAAAATTCTCCAACGAGTTTAGGATCCTTAGAGTATCTACTATTATACTTGACACTCACCAACTCATCATATCCCTCTTACTAATACAATTAATAATGTTAAGTGAATCTCCCTCCACTATAAAATTTCTAACTCACAACTGTCTTGCCAATTTTTCTCCAGCCAATGCCGCTCTAGCTTATGCTTAATGACTTGTTATACTACCTAAATACTCACTAACAATTCCAATTAGGATTCACTTACTATCCCTTATCACTACTACTCCACCCCTGGCTGTTGGTAGTTTTGCACTTTGCCACATTGTGATTTTGATCTTATTTGGTAGGAGCATTTTGATTGTAATACGATAAATATTGCAATTCAAATATAATATTTCAGCTGAATTCATATTGTAGTTATTTTATTTTTGCTTGTATATATACTCTTTTGGCTTGGAATTAATGAATGTTTAAAGGGAGAAGTTGGAAAACTGCATTGGAATTTCCAGTTCACGTCATTCAAAAATTCACTTGGAAATGGTCCGTAGATGGAAAATTTACTATAGAATGGGGACACGTTCACTTTGAAGCAAATGGCCCTTTGCACTGAAAAATGGAAAAAGAAAGAAACATTAAAGTGGTGAAACATTGAGAAATATCAAAGCGCCCAAAGATGAACCTTGGAGAATTGCGTTCACCCCAAATTTGGGGTGAAGGCTCCATTCACCTCATTTAGGGGTGAACATCTTTTAACTTCTTAAGTAGCACACGCTTGCCCTCCATATAGAAAAACCATTTCATTGAAAGCTTCGTTCACCCCACTTTGGGGCGAACATTATTAAAAGCGCGATGAGGGGAAAAGTCAATAGTGTGCACATGACGAGAATGGTCAACATTGTGTTCGCATGGGTTGAGGGGCGAACACCCCATTCACATCTCCCATGGGTGAACGTCCTCTCAAAAATAGAGTCGTGCGAACACGTTGGAAAATGCACAATCGAGCGAATGAAAAGTTGAGCGAATGCATTGAGAGGTTGAAGCAACATTGAGTAGTCAACACACATTCACCCCAAAGTGGAGGCGACTGTCTTTGTTACCCCTTTTAGGGATGAACATGATTTTAAAAAGCAAGCAATGCGACTGTTAAAATATTTTTGACAAGGATAAAAGGAATTGTTGTCGTTGTGGTCAAAGAAGGGGGACAGTCAATTGAAGATAAATCTTTAAAAGTGCCTTTAACATATCGTGGAAAGTATTAAATAATGGAGACAAAGAGTAACTCAAATCATGAATTTCAAGCAAGGAAGGTAGCCATATTGAAATACAAGAATATTTTGATGATTTTCCAAGCAGGCGCGTGTTTCCAAGACAGCTAAGTTCTCCAATAAAATAGCCAAATCTTATAATTTCCCATGCACTAAATCCAGAGATGCAAATTCCATGGGAATTTTCCAGAGAAGATGGATTGTTGCTTTAAGAGAATGTATTTTCCACATTCCCAAGGAGGAATTTCCTCGTTATGGTTCTTGATATCCAATCATTTTGTCTCTATGTGCCTTTAATGAAAGAGGTGAAATCCTCTATAAATACTACTGAATTCTTATTTTAAAAGGAGGTTAGACATTTTGCAAGAAAAATCTCCAATTTCTCTGCATCAATAGAAGACACAGGGCTTATAAATTTACAAGTGATCTTGAGTGCAATTTCCCTCTGTATTTGTGCATTTCTATTTTACATTCATTTTCCTTATTTGTTGTTGAATTTGAATTCTACATCTGAATTTAAATGTTGCTAATGAGGGATTGAGTGCTATAGTATTATTTTGGAGGTTGTTTCTACAATTTTATGAGTAAATTCTACTACTTTTCTTTTATTATATGCTATTCCATGCTTGGGTAAATTTCCTATTGTTAATCTGCCCCAAATCCTACACCTTTGGCATGTGGCTATATTTCCCATATCTTTCTGCAATTTCTAATTTCTTTCCTGCAACTCTAGTCTTTAACCTATGTAGCATTTAACTTGGGAGTCAGACCTATCTGGATATTGGCACGGAGTACATTCCTTTCCTTCAGTTATTCAATGTTGGCCATGTCTAGGGTACACAAACGTATTTTTGTTGATTAGGCAGATATTTGACCAACAGTTTTTAGCATGCCCAATGGGACCCCGAAAGTCCCACTTCCAATAGTATTAAGGTTTAATGTTCACCTTTGTGCTGAATAGTTAGAACATTTGGTGACTCAATTATACCCAGAAAACCTCCAAACGTGAGGATGGCAAAAGTTGTGTTTCAATATTATGAGATTGAAGGCCAAGAATCCCAAAGACCCTATTGAGTTTTACAAACTTGATATCCAAAGGTTAGGAGAACATCCTCAACCAATCACTTTACGTCGTACGTCATCCTTACCTCACACATCTCATACATCATCGGTATCATCCTTATGACTAGATGGTGTATTTTTTAAGTCTAGTTAGTACTGCCACTATCGTTCCTCAAGCTCCACCTTACACACCAGTTCACATGGCTCAGAATCCACTACCACAACAACAACAGCCACCAAGGCAATTCCCTGCATTGAATAGTTCAGGGGCCTTGAATTTACAAGCACAAAATCTAGTGCCTAAAGCAACTTTGAAGGCTTTTTCGACTTATGATGGTACTGGTAAAATCACCTATGAGCATATTCAGGATGTGGCATCTTTGACTACAATCCATGGTATTACTAATGAAGACATGATGGTATGGTTGCTAGTGTTGTCGTTAAGAGGAAAGTTGTTATACTAGTACCGGTCCTTGCCACCTACTACCATCACCACATGGGATCAATTGGCAAAATTATTGATCAAGAATTTTCATGAATAAGCCGACCCATTCTTCTTGTTGCATCAGTTTACAATGATCCAAATGCACCCACAAGATGAGATAGTTGATTTCAACATCAGGTTCACCCGAAGCTGGAAAAGAGTTCTTGATGGTTTGTAGCCCATGCACGAACAAGTTGCATTCTATTACCTTAGGGTATTTAACATTGACATTGGCATGGTTGTTCGATAAACCAATGTGAATTCCTTCCCCGATCTGTATATATAAGACCAGAAAGCTGAATCTGACTTGATCACCATAGGTAAGCTTCCTCCAAAAATAACCATGTCTATCCTTCTTGATATCTCGCAACATTTGTATTCAAGTGCATTTTCATAGCTCATGCCTTCCATGTACCCAGTTCCCTCATGGAGCTCAGGTCCATCTCAAATCGCTTTGATTCCTGTCTCGCAACTTCCTACTCCAAGATTTTCATAGTTATCCACTCCAGCAATACCACAATTTCCCTCACCTATTCCTTTTCTAGCATTATCGATATCACCAGTTCCACTACCGTTGCCCACACTACCAACATCTCTACCTTTACCAGCACCTCCTGCAATCTCCAATCCTGATCCCTACAGGGTGTTGTTACAAGAGGTGAAATCTAATAACTCGGCCTTAAAGATAATATCAAACAAGCTTACGATGGTAAGGAAGAAGCAAGTTGAGGCCAAATTTTGGTCGAGGAGATTTCAAACTCCATTGATTACTCAAGAGAAAGCATCTTCTCGTAGAGACACCGAGAAGAGCACAACGGTGTTAGTGAACAAAGAGACTAGCACAACATAAAAGGTGTACTAGTGTTCAACATGCAATGATCCCCATGGAGAATAAACTTGTATGGTGCACCTGAACTATGTGTAAATGCTTATATAAAGTTCAATAGGCGAATAATTCAACATGATCAGGGAAGCTGATCATAATTTTATGATGCCATCCTTGGAGCAAGTTTTGGTTTTCACAAGGTTTGAAAAGAAGCCAATAACTGTAGATCCATCTGAGCTTGAACCCTTGAAGATCCCTGTGAAAACAAAGGTGCAAAATGAAAAAGGGTAATCTCCAATGAAAGTGCCTAGTACAATGGCTAAGCAACAGGATTTTGTCTTGTTGAAAGATTCACTACCTAAGCAAGCTCAAGAAAAGACACAAACAAAGGCATCGACTTCACAACCAGCAAATTGCCCAAACATAAAATGAAATGAAAGAATAGGCCAAGGAACACCTCAAATATCCATCGTTGACTAAGTGATAAAGGGTGGAAGCCACTCAGCAGTATCAGGACAAGAACGAGCAGGTTGTAGAATAAAAGGCTCCGACTATTTCAAATTATAACATTGTGGAAGAAATGAAGAAGATACCTGTAAAAGTGAGCTTATATGATGCGCTACAATTGTCTAGGCAAGTTGACCTTCTGCAAAAGTCTCTTAAGACTGTAAAATATCAAAATAAAAGTCCTTAAACAGTGTTAGCACAAAAATTACCAACTTTAACCATTGGAAATAATACGCCACCTCTGTTTTATTTGTCACTTAGAATGAAGGGGTGGATTGTACATAATTACATGATATATTCTGGTGATGCTACTACTGTCATGCCAAAGGCAATATGCGAAGTGATGGGTATGGAATACACAAGAAGTAGCCCTAAAGTGTTGCAGCTGTATGGGACTTTAGTTAAGATAGTGGGAGTAATCAAGGATATCCCCATCGTTTTGCATAGCATGCCACAAATTATTGTTATCCAAGAAGTAGTGGTGGTTGACCTGGAACTATACTTTAGCATGTGCCTCTCAAGGGAGTTCACGAAAAAACTGGGAGGATATCTTTCCTTGGACTACTTGCATCTAGATATTTTATTTAAAGGAAAGATAATTTGCATGTATAATTAAAATCCATCGACTTTTCATATTGAGAAGTTGGAGGAAGAAGAAAGATCTACAGGCGTTGTTAACATGATGATTGAATAATTAGGAGAGGTTGAATTGATGGAGGAAGTGTTTGATGAACTTTGCATTGAATATGAATTTTTGCTCACATATTTTATTGTAGTGATTGAAATAGATATTGGTTGTTATACGATAACCAAGCATGTGCAGATTGAAGAGAAAGTCCCTGATTCCTCGAATCCTATTTTAGATCAATTATGGAAGCTTTATTTTTATGGTGCTAGGTGTAAAAATGGTGTAGGGTCTAGTATTGTATTGATCTCTCCCACGAGATTAGAGAAGACTTATTCCTACAGATTAACTTGAAGTTGCACAAATAATGCAGCCAAATATGAAGCATTGTGCCTTGGATTAAATAAGGCTAAAAATTTAGGCATTAAACAGCTACAAATTTTTGGTGACTCTGAACTTATTATCAATCAGACCATAAATAAATGTGTGTCTAAGCAACACTACCTGAAAGCCTATCACAAAAAAGTATGGGATTTGTTTGAATCTTTCACAACCTTGAACATTCAGGCAATTTCCAGCGAGCAAAACAAACACGCATATGTTTTGGCTTCTCTTGACACAAATTATTCTCCTACGGAGTAAGTAGTCAAAAAACCCAAGACTGTCAGGGTGATCTATAGACCTTCAGTCCCTGACAAGAACATCTATTGGCAAGTATTTGACAATGATGAGCAAATAGTCAATTTTTTTATCAAGGAAGTTGTTGGCGCAGATGATAGAATGCTTTTTGAAGAAGATATGGAGAGGATGATACAATTGAAGAAAAATCACATTCCTAGGGGACTAATTTCATTGGAAAGTTTGTTTTATCAAAATGACAAGGTTGAGAAGCATAGAATCAAGGTGGATGCAAAGGAGTATAAGGAGTTGTAGCTAGAACCTGAGAAGATCATCAAAATCAAAATTGACTATATGTCAGAGGAATTAGAAGACATTAAGAACTTGTGCTATGAGTACCCCAACATCGTTGCATGGAGCTATCAGGATTTGAAGGGATATGACAAGAATGTGATCCAACACACCATTGAGCTGCATGAGGGAGTAAAACCTTTTCGATAGAAACAGCGACCCATCAATCCCAAGATAGAAGTACTAATGAAGGTGGAACTACTGAAGATGTTAGAGGTAAAGATAATATACCCAATTAAGCACTCAGCATGGGTGGCGAACCTAGTGCTAGTACGAAAGAAGAACGAAGACATTTGGTTGTGTGTTGATTTTTGCAACCTGAACCATGAATCACTAAAGGATCATTACCCTCTACCCCAGATTTATCAAATCCTTCATGTGGTTGTCGATGAATAGATATTTTCATTGTTAGATGGTTTCTCTGGTTATAATCAGATATGGGTGAAATATGAGGATTAGCATAAAACGATATTCACTACAAAGTGGAGCATGTTTGCCTATCAAAGGATGCCATTTAGACTCTAAAATGTTGGTTATACCTTTCAGAGGACCATGGACATCGCTTTCAGTGAGTTATTTAATAGAATTATTGTAGTCTATCTTGATGACATGACCGTGTTTTCACATCACAAAGAAGACCACATTTCTCATTTGAGACAAGTGTTTGAAAAGTGTTGTGAGTTCAGGATTTTTATTAATTCGAATAATTCAATATTTGTTGTCAAAGAATATAAATTATTGGGTCACTTGATCTCACAAGAAGGGTTGGTGATTTATCCCACAAGAGCAGAGGCGCTCCTGAAGCTACCATCACCCACCAACAAAAGGGATCTACAATATTTATTTGACCAAATAAATTTCATTTGCAAGTTTATTGCTAACTTTGCTCAGGTGGTGAAATCCATGATTGAGCTCTCAAAAAATAATGTTGATTTTAAATGGACAGAAGCCAGAAGATGAGCTTTTCAAAAAATCAAGGAAAAAAATACCCAAGCTCCAGTTTTGATCAATCCTGATTATTCAAAATATTTCATTCTCTATGCGGTGGGTAAGCAAGGGAGTTACACTGTAGTTTTAACACAAAAGCAAAATGATGGAGATGAGAAGCCCATCACTTTTCTGAGCCAAGTCATTGCACCTCACCAGGAGAAGTAAAATTTTATTGAAAAATAGGTGTATGTGGTGATGAAATTATTGAAGAAGTTTTGACACTTTATTTCACAGAGTAAAACTATCATTTATGTTATACACCCTGATGTTCAAAACTTCATACTCCAAGGAGAACTAGGTGACAAAAGAGCAGGCTGGGTCTCAAAAATTCAAGAATATGACATGGAGATCTGATCGACCAAATTAGTTCGTGGACGAGCTCTCTGTCAAGCGTTGGCCAAAAGTGCAGCATCATAACCATTGGCTATAATGCAAGAATAAGAAGTTGGTGAAAGCATTTGTACAAATCATACTACAAGCAATCATGACTGGACGGAAGATCTTGTCGACTTCTTTACTTCTAGAAAGTGTCCACCACACCTTGATGCTTCACAGTGTTAGAGGTTTAGGTTGTAAGCACTCAAATATGTTTTATTGCCTAATGGGCTATTTCAAAAGAATATTGATGGAGTTCTCCTCAGATGTGTGGAGTTAGAAAAAGAGAAAATACTAGAAGAATTTCATTTTGGTATCTCTGGCGGCCATTACGCAGGAAGACCTATGGCCTTGAAAATCATTCGAGCTAGTTATTTTTGGCCTACTATGTTCGTAGATGCTCATAAAGTAAGTCAACACTGTGATAACTGTCAGCGATATGTTGGTAGGACCAAGAAATGAGCACTGCCCCTATGCCCAATTCAAGTAGAAGCACCCTTTCAGCAGTGGGGTCTTGACTTAATTGGATTTATTGATCTACATTCCCCTATAGAGCACAAATACATTTTAGCAGTGATTGATTATTTTACCAGATGAACAGAAGTTATTCCTACCAAAAAAGTAGATCATGCAACTGTCATCTCTTTCCTGGAAGGGTTCATCACCCGTTTCGGTGTCTCATATTCTATTGTAACAGATAATGGATCTCCATTCATCGAGGCCAAGATTACTGAATTCACCAAAAAATATGGAATTTATCTCAAGACGTCATCCAATTATTACCCGCAAGGGAATGGCTTGGCCGAATTTACCAATAAAAAATTGTTTCGGATTTTAAAAAGGATACTCAAAAATAATGAAATAAGTTGGCACCTGTTGTTGAACCAAGCTCTTTGGGTAGACGTATATCTATGAAAAAATCTATTAAAACTTCTTCATATGCTTTAGTGTATGGGAAAGAAGCGATCCTACCTACCCACATTGAGCTTCCAGTGCTCCAAATAGTGTAGTTATTTAAAGATGAAGATGAGGAATATGATTCGATGAGTGCGATGTTAGCACAACTATTGCAGTTGGAGGAATATAGAGAAAAGGCTTATCAAGCATTCGTCGATCATACTAAAGAGATGCAGAGGTGGTTCGAAAATAAAACTACTAAGCATAGATTTCAGGTGGGAGATTTAGTTCTCAAATGGAACAAAAATAAGGCCAAGCCAAGGAAACACCATAAGTTTGATGCAATATGGGAAGGCCCTTTTCAAATTTATGTAGTGAATTCTACCAATGCATATCATCTTCATAATATGGAGGGATGGGACCTTTCTATTATGGTGAATGGCTTCATTTGAAGGCTTATATCCAATGAGTTGATTTTAAAGAGGTATCATCTTGTAAATATGTACATATTTTTTCTAGAATTTTATTTGATTTATATGGTGATATATAATATTAAAAAAATCAAATCAAAAGGAGAGAAAAGTGTTGTTTTTTTTTAAATCAGTGTCATCCCGAATTTGTTTGTTAAAATATTTCAGCTAAGAATACAGTGCTATAAATTTTCTAGCAAGGAATGCGTCGTTGAAAAACAAGTGATCATGATTGAAGTCGAAAGTGTTTTCACCCCTCTCAAACAATGCATTCAAGAGTAAAAATGAAAATAATTTTGGACGTTTTCGCCCAAAGGAAGATCGCACGACCTTAAGTGCCTTTTTAGGATGAATGAATGAAGTTATTAATGGAATCACTGGGTCAACACATTGTTAGTCAACATCTTGTTCACCCCTGAAAAGGGGTGAAACGATCGTTCACCCCTAAAAGGGGTGAACGTGTTAAAAAGAGCACATGTCGTAGACATTTAAAAATTGTGTTCGCCCCAAAGATATGACGACACGTTTGTTCGCCCAAAGTTGAGGCGAACGCGTTGCTTTAAAGAATATTATTAAAAGCATATTTGCTTGGCGTGGGGCAACGGGAATTTGATAAAAGGTCTTAGCACCTTAGCTTTTTGGGCTAAAATATTTCAAATATTAATTCAAGGCGCTTTTAAAAGAAAGGAAAAATCTAAAAACAAAAGCCCTAAAAGCAGTTGTGTTTTTCCAAGAAAAACAAGTTTTTCTAATTCTGGACGAAAGAAGAACGAGAAGGTTTTAAAGGGAGGCCATACACTGTGAATGTTTACCAAATAAGACAAAGGCGTTTCGGAGCGAAAAATAAAAAGTTAAACAAGGAAGACAAGTGCGCTCCAAAAACGTTTTCACCCCATTCTCTTTCGGAGACGCACTTATAGAAAAAGTTTTATCTAGAACATCTGGTAGTTATTGGGAAGCATGCATGCAGGTTGAAAAGTGTGTTGAAACCATTTAATTCGAACGTGCACCCAGATTTGTGAAGGAGGATTTTGTCTTCCCAAGAAATAGAAATATATATCATTGGTTTCGGGTGGCCGCTTTATTTTTTCCAAGGAAGCTTCAATTATCGGGGCATATTTTACAATAAATCTATGCGGTGAAGGAGGGCTCTCTTTCGAAGGATGACTTGGCAGCGAATCAAATGTGATACCATTAGAGCATTAGGAATAGTTCTAGACGAGTGAATTAATACATACATTCTTTCGAAAGTGTCAAGGGTTACTTATCCTTAGATTATTCTCATTTGGAGATACCTTTCAAAGGTAGAAGGGTCAAGATTTTTAATGAGAAACCATCTTCGTTTCATGTAGAAAAGATTGGTGAAACTGACCGTGTAAATATGATGACTGAAGAAACAATAGAAGAAGATCTAATGGAAGAAACATTAGAAGAGCTCCAAGCTGAGGATGAGTTTTCTCTACAGATTTTTAATGCCATGATAGAAACATAAATAGGAAACTATTCTATTGAGAAACCAAAAAGAAAATTGATACCCTCCCTAGAAAAGGATGGTTCTGTGAATCAATTGTGGAAGTTTTTCTTTGATGGGGCTAGGTGCAAGAATGGAGTTGGTGCCGAAATATTTTTTATTTCTCCCACCGGAGAGGAAAATATTTTCTCTTACAATTTGACTTGGAGTTGCTCCAATAACGCAGCAGAATATGAGGTCCTGTGCTTAGGGTTAAGAAAGGCTGAGAAATTGGGAATCAAATAGTTACTCATCTATGGAGATTCAAAACTTATTGTGAATCAAGTCACCAAAAAATGTATAAGTAAACAACATTATTTGAAGGCTTACAGGAACAAAGTGTGGGATCTCTTAGAGGCCTTTGAGGCCCTAAATATAAAGTTTATCCCTAGAGAATAGAATACCCACGCAGATTTGTTAGCTTAAGTGGGAGCTAATTTTTGTCCTGCAAGTAATGTTATTCAGAAGTCTAAAACTGTTAGACTTATATACAAGCCTTCAATGCCTGATAAAAATATTTTCTGGCAAGTTTTTGAAAATGATGAACAGATACTAGATTTCTTAATCCATGAAATGAATTGCTCAGCCAACCGAGATCTGCAGGATGAAGAGGAAGAGGACATTATTTAGTTAAAAAACAATCATATTCCTAAGGGTCTCATCACCCTTGAAATCTTGTTTGATAACAATGATAGAGCAGTTGGCCAGAAAATCAAGGTCGATAAATGAAGATACAAAGATGTAGAGTTGGAGCCAGGCAAAATGATTAAGGTTGGAATCAGTTGTACAGAAGAGGAAGTGAACCAGATCATAGAATTGTGTAAAAAATTTCCTGACATCATAGCTTGGGTGTATAGTGATCTAAAAGTGTACAATAAAGATGTTATTCAACATACCATAGAATTAGAAGAAGGAGCTAAGACTTTTAGGCAAAAACAAAGACCAGTGAATCCGAAGATAGAATCTTTGATGAAACAAGAACTGCTAAACTTCCTTCAAACTAAAATAGTATACCCTATTAAACACTCCACCTGGGTGGCAAACTTGGTACCAGTAAGGAAGAAAATTGGAGATATCAGATTGTGTGTAGATTTCAGAAATCTGAACAAAGCATCACTCAAATATCATTACCCGCTACCTCAGATTGACCAAATTCTACATACAATTGCAGGAGCAGAAAGGTTTTCCTTACTGGATGGTTTTTCAGGTTATAATCAAGTATGGGTAAAATATGAAGACCAATTCAATACCACTTTTACTATGAAGTGGGGAACATTTGCCTACCAAAGGATGCCATTTGGTTTATCCAACGCTGGAGCAACTTTTCAAAGAACAATGGATGTAGAGTTTGGCGAACTTGCTAATAAAATCATAGTCATCTATTTAGATGATATGACTGTCTTCTCTCATGATAAGCAGGATCACGCCTCACATCTAGAAAAAAAAATTGAGAAGTGCAGGGAATTTGGGATATCATTGAACCCAAAAAAGTCTATATTTGCGATAGAAGAAGGTATCCTACTCGGTCATGTCATCTCCAAATACGGGCTAGCTATTGATCCTAGTAGGTTAAAAGCACTCTTGGAACTTTATTTACCAGTCAATAAGAAAGGTTTGCAATATTTCTTTGGGAAAATAAATTTTGTGCACAAATTTATTACAGATTTTGCACAAATTGTCAAGCCAATGATAGAACTGCTGAAGAAGGATGCTCCTTTCAAATGGATAGATGTTAGGAAAAATGCCTTCAAGAAAATTTTAGAAGAGGTAGCCCAAGCACCTGTATTAATCAATCCTGATTATTCACGAAGTTTCATCTTGTATGTTGTTGGTGAATCAAAGAGTTATGTTGCAGTCCTCACACAAAAGGGGACAAATAACAAAGAAAGACCTATAGCTTTTCTGATCTCCACCATGCATGATCATGAGGAGAGATACAACTTTATTGAAAAACAAGTTTATGTTGTCATGAAGTCCTTGCAGAAGTTTAAACATTTTCTATCACAAAGCAAGATCCTTGTTTATGTGATACATCCTGACATTAGGAACTTCATCATACAAGGAGAGCTTGGTGAAAAACGTGCTGGTTGGGTAACCAAAATACAGGAATATGATGTAGAAATACATCCCGCAAAATTGGTAAGAGGTAGAGCCTTGTGTCACCAGTTAGCCAAGCAGATTACAGATGAACAAGTGCAACTCCAAGATGTGATGATTAATACACAAGCAGATTCTATGCCCAAATACACTGATTGGATTGATGACCTGGGGGAATACTTTCAGACTGGTATGTGTCTTGAAAATCTAAATGCTTCATAGAGAAGGAGGTTTAGAGCACAAGTATTGAATTACACCCTTCAAAATGAAGGATTATATAGAAAAAATATAGATGGTGTACTTTTGAGATGCATAAGAGAAGATGAGAAACAAAAGGTTCTGAGAGAATTTCATGGAGGTCTCTCTGGAGGACATTATTCAGGGAAATCAACTGCTTTGAAGATACTCCGAGCAAGCTGTTACTGGCCTTCTATATTTTTAGACACATACAATATCACCAAGAGTTGTGAATAATGTCAAAGGTATGTTGGAAGAAATAGAAATTCCTCCATGCCCTTGAAACCTATCCAGGTTGAAGAGCCCTTTCAGCAGTGGGGGTTAGATTTCATTAGGATAATAGAACCTAATTCATCAGCTGGTCATAAGTATATACTTACAGCCACTGATTATTTCACCAAGTGGGCCAAAGCCATTCCCACTAAAAATGTTGATCAGGAAGTTGTGATTGAGTTTGTAGAAATTCTGATTACCAGATTCGGTATACCAGATTCACTAGTCTCAGATAATGGATCTACCTTCGTCGGAGCAAATATGATTGATTTCGCTAGTAGGTATGGTATATATCTAAAAACTTCTTCCAATTATTACCCACAGGGTAACAGCTTAGCTGAGTCTACAAATAATAATCTTCTTAGAATCTTGAAAAGGACGCTGGAAGATAACAAAAGAAATTGGCATTCCCTAATAAACCGAGCACTATGGGCTGACAGAATTTCAATCAAGAAATCCATCAATACGTCACCCTACGCTTTAGTTTATGGCAAAGAAGCTATTTTGCCCATACATATGGAGATACCAGCATTGAAGCTACTGAATCAGATGAATGAAGAAGAAGGTCAACCGATGGATGCCCGACTAATGCAGCTCTTACAGTTAGAAGAACAAAGAGAGCAATCATACAATCACAATCAGAAGCATATGGTAGATATTGAAGGATGGTTCAACAAAAAGACAACTGCCAAAAAATTTAGAGTGGAAGACTTGGTTTTGAAATGGAATGTAAAGAAAGCTAAGCCAGGTAACCATGATAAATTCGATGCTTTCTAGGAGGGACCATTTGAAATTGTTTTAGAGAAACAGTTCAATGCTTTCGAGTTGAAAGATCAAGATGGATTGGTTCTTCCCATCACGGTGAATGCATTTCACCTAAAGTTATATTTATGTTGAGAAAGCATAAAAATAATTATATGTACAGTATAATATAAGTATATTCAGACAATATTTGTAAATATTACCATTTTTCGGCCTTAACAAAAAATTTCAGTCACAGCCAATCAGAAGTCGACATTTTTTTTTAATAGAGATACTAAGGTATAGAGGGAGTTTTGACGAGGTAATGTTCACTTTTAATCTAAGTGCATTTTCCTATTTTCTTTGTCTTTCTCTGAAATATTCTTTTTACAATTGCGTTGTTGACTCCGTTTCCCAATGGATGAAGGCCTGGTTCAAAATTTTTGCAAGCAAAAAATCCCCCGAAAGGCGCCAAGAATGTTAGTCAAAAAGTGACTAACTACAGAAAAATAGTTGATGCACCTTTTTGCATATTTTCCAAGAAGACCGAAGTGGCCCATATGCTAAAGATCAAAGAAAAAGCAAAACACCGCAAGGAGGAAAAGTGTCGCGATATCGCGACATGTTGCATTTTTGCGGTCCAAAGCAAAGAGAAAGGGCAAGAAGGAAAAAGTGTCGCGATATCGCGACATGTTGCATTTTTGCGGTCCAAAGCAAAGAGAAAGAGCAAGGAGGAAAAAGTGTCACGATATCGCGACATGTTGCATTTTCACGGTCCAAAGCAAAGAGAAAGAACAAGAAAGAAAAAGTGTCGCGATATCGTGACATGTTGCATTTTCATGGCCAAAAGAGAAGAGAAAGAACAAGAAAGAAAAAGTGTCGCGATATCGTGACATGTTGCATTTTCGTGGCCAAAAGAGAAGAGAAAGAACAAGAAAGAAAAAGTGTTGTGATATCGCGACATGTCGCATTTTCACAGCTGGGAGCGACAGAAGAGCAAAGTAAGAGACGAATTTTGCGGCTGGAGGTGACAGAAGAGCAAAGCAAAGGGCGAATGTCACGATTTCATGACATGTCGCATTTTCGTGGCGAAAATCGGTAGAAGATCAAAGCAAAGGGCGAATGTCGCAATTTCATGACATATCTCATTTTTGCGGATGGAAGTGGCAGAAGAGCAAAGCAAGAGACAGACGTCGTGATTTCACGACATGTCTCATTTTCGTGGCTGGAAGCGATAGAAGAGCAAAGCAAGATACGGACGTCGCGATTTTGTGACATGTCTCATTTTTGCGGGTGGAAGCAGCAGAAGAGCAAAGTAAGAGATGAATGTCACGATTTTGTGACATGTCTCATTTTTGGGGTTGGAGGCGGAAAAAGAGCAAAGCAAGGAAAGAATGTCGCGATTTCATGACGCGCCAGCTATAAAGGAATAAAATGTATTTTTGGCAATCAAAGGCATGCACTGACACCAAGGAGTGATTTTTGACATGATTATCAGAAATCCAAGATAGAGCAGGCTTGTTAGATGATTGAAAATGTGACAGGCTCGTCTAGAATCTAATATGCAGAGAAGATATCTAATTCATAGAAGACTTGTTGTGTATTATTATAAATTGCAGATGATTGCTTGTAAAATAGTAAGATGTACTTAGAAAAAGATACTCTTTTAGGGTATATATAGGGGTGATCGACTCCAAAAAAAGAGTCAGCTATTGGACGTTTACAAGACTGAATGCATGTACTTCGAATACAAGCAATAAAATCACATCTCCCATTGGCTTCTGGTTCATATCGTGCAAGTGTATGTATTAATGTTCTTTATTTCTGCTTACAATATTGAATTATAAATTGAGTTTGTTCTTATATCTAAACTTTTGCAATACATAAATCATATTGTTGGAATGAGAATCTAATATATACGCATGTTAAATGAAATATTATAAATCATATCTGAAATTATATAATTTATGCATGGAAATGTGTTTAAATGCTTTGGATAGAAGTAAGTAAATATATCTTCGTTGTTGTCTAATCTGCACCATATATTAGATCTAGCTTCAGCTATATTTCTCTCTCTTTTAGTATTACTTGATTCCCCTTTTCCCATAAAAAACTTCAAGGAACCAACCTTCTCTGGAGATCAGGCGAAAAGTCTCAAACCTTCTCGTCTTTTCAATGTTAACAAAATCTAAGGCGCAACTAAACAACCCAAGGCAGATTTTGTTCCAACAAGAACTCAGCATTTATTACGGTAGTTGGAATAATGCTCTATATAAAGGACCAGGTAAAAACCTGTAGTTTAATTTTCTAAGTTTTTTGTTGCATCTATATTCCGAACTATCATTACAAAAAGTTTCAGAGAGCATTGAAAGTATTTGTCAGAAGAAAGAAACAATGGGAAAGCGAAGTAAAGAGACTCAAGAGACTACAAAAACCTCAGAGCCTAAGAGGTCACAAAAAAGAGGAGGGTCTAAATCCAAGAAGGCCCGAAGAAATGAAAATTTTTATTTAGACCCATATGCCGACATAATGGCAAAAAATTGATGACTATGTGATAACACACAAAGGTGTGGAAAAATTATGGCAATATGTGGAAGTTGCAGTAAATTAGGGGGTGACGTTAGAGATTTTGTTGATAGTACCCTACCACTCGTAGTTATTTTGGTACCTGTGTCCACCCGTTCGTCCTTGTCCTTTGCTAGTGCAGCTGATTTCGTAGTTTTACGACCCATTTACAAGGGCGATGAGGAATACAAAGAGAGAAATACTTTTTGCCATCACCCCAGATGAAGT
Source organism: Wollemia nobilis (assembly GCA_028583015.1). Classification (NCBI taxonomy): domain Eukaryota; kingdom Viridiplantae; phylum Streptophyta; class Pinopsida; order Araucariales; family Araucariaceae; genus Wollemia; species Wollemia nobilis. Next base: position 3,083,254 of record JAQPPZ010001808.1, read on the forward strand.
GCAGAAAGCGTTCGTGTGTTGTTTGAAGCCTCCTTCTTATGTGATTTCTAAAAAATTGCATACCCATGAGCAAGAGGATAGATATGTCTCCATAGTAACCATACGTCAATTTATGGAGACACGGCTGATTAAGGAGCCACCAATGGGGCAGCTCCCAAATTTTCCAAAGCCACTCACTGAATTCAAAAATTTAGATATTTATTCCATGTTGGCGTGGGTGGCGAGTTTGCCTACGGACTCTACTTTTCATAAATTGTAGGCTGTCCTAGCACAGTGTATGTTGAACTGAATTTTACTTTTTATCGACTATGAAGAAAAGCACCAATCCGATTGGGCTAATTTTATTTCTCGAAGATTGAATTCCAATTGGAAAGGTTTTAGACTAGAGAAGAAACGTCCTTCAGACATACCTCTTTGGTATTTCTTTTTCACTTGCAATAGCATTTCTCTTTCATTGCGATGAGGCAGATGAATGAGAAGGATGAAATTCTATTAGTGTATATGTGGACTTCCGCTTTGTCAAGCAGGGAGTCATTCTACAGTTTTAACAGTTTATTTTTGGGACCCACTATAGAATTAATTTGAGGTACATGTGAAAGGGTGCCATGAGAATTAATAGAAGTAGTAGTTGAAAGACAAAAAGGAGATATTTTTTTTCTCACTCAAGGCGTGGTCGTGAGAATTTTTGGCTTTATGGGTAAGCCATTTTTGTTGCCTTATTTTGCCACCAAGCACATGTTTGCTATGGAGGTGGTGCACCAGTAGGACTGTGTAAATTATGTATATGGAGTAGGATGCGGTAAGAAAACAACCTACAGTATGCCTTTCAAATTTGGTAGTATAGAGGTGAGCCAAGTAGGGCAGAATCGGTTGCTCACAGTAACATTGTAGGATTTGGGCCTAATAGAACTGTCGCAGTGATGGAGGTATGACCCACTGGGGAAGTTTTTAGAAATAATAAAGGCCAAGTTTTTTCACTGTTGTCCATGACCTAATATTGAGAAAAGGTGAAATAATTTTTATCGGTCCGATATGGACTAGCGCATCGAGGATATGACGATGCTTCCCCCTTGGCATGACTACTACGAGCAAGAGGTTGAATATATTTCGGCAAAATATAAAAATCATATTCCACCTCCTGGATTATTTAGTCAGGTAAAATAAATCCAACCCGAGTGGACTGAAGAAAAAATTATAAACTGGTGGATAATGCGTGTTCATCGAGGAAAGACCACAACTCCCTATGATTTGAAGTTGGACAAAGTGTTTTCGGACACCTATGATGAGTTTGTTGATTCTTATCAGCCTATTGCTTTCGCTAAGATTTTTCCCCAAATTTCCCAACATTCTGATAGTGGTGAAAGTGGGGACAAAGGTGAACAACCATCAGTTGAAGAAGATATTTCGGAGGAGGAAGAGCAGCACTATGTGTTTAGGAGAAGGTCGCAGTGGACAAAGCAGAAGATAGAGGAGGCGCCTGTGTTTGAGAAGCAGAATGTTCGAAATGCACCCTCATTTCCTAAAGTGGTGAAGAAACTGAGGACTGGCACCATTTTTTCTTCTATTGCAAAAGTTTTAGTCATTGCAGTTCCTACAGTTCCTATTGTTTTCACGGTAGTTTTCAATTCTTTTCCAGCAACGGAGGTTTTGACTATGGTTGCGCAACTATTTCCAATGGTTCAAGAACAAGGGGAGGACCATCAATAAAAGGAATTTTAGGAGGAAGCCATGGACATCAAGGAGAATGTGAACGTTGAGGATAGAGCGAAAGAGCAACAGGAAGAAGTTATTTTACAATCGCTCCCATCATCACATCACACAGTGCCCACACCTGAAGGTACGTCTTCTATTCCCCTTTCTTCTTCTTCTTTGGAGCATGTAGTGACTTTCGATTCACTCCCATCAGTTTTCATCTCCATTTCTCCACCCTTCGGTATGCCCTCTGTATCTATTTTGCTTCCTTCTTCTTTTTCCAAAGTTCACTGCTACTCCTTCTTCCCTTCCCTTTTCTTCGACCTCCCTTTATTTTAGTTCATGTGTTAGGGCCTAATCCATTTTTGTGCCCTTCCCCTTCCATTACCGCCACCACTTCTGTTGAGGCTATAAGTACGCAAGCTCCTCCCAAAGTGAGAGTAACTATAGTGGAACCTGGTTCCTCCATCCATTCCACCATTTCAGTCCCTCTACTTCTAATCATCACAATTACTTCTTTTGAGCCTAACCGCTCAAAATTTGTTATTCCATTCACTCTATTTTTGGAAATACAAGCATTGCCCGACGTTTAGGTGGCACCAAAACAGCCCGACATGGAGAAAATTAATCGAGCGCACCTAAGTTCTTCACAATGGTTGAAAAGTAAGATGTGAAAAGAGGCCCTGGCTCCAGCTCGACTGATCAAAAAGGTTGCCTTTGACCTAGTCACCATGGAGTCTCACACAAATAGAATCACTCCCTTAGTTCAAAATACACAAGGAGAAATGTTGCCAAGTGATTATGTTTTTGAGACTATAACAGAAGATCTCACCAAGATTGATCCAATAGAGAAAATGGATAATATACAGGTTGACATGAGTTCGGTATATTTGCATGGTGAATACTACAAGGAGAAATATTTTGAGAATAAAAATAAAATCATCAAACTCAAAACTGCCTTGGCCAAAAGTAGAGCGCAAGAGGAGAAGACAACCATAGAAAATGAACACTTGCACCAACAAGTAGGAGTGCATTTGAAGGAAAGATATGCAGCTAGAATAGAGATGCACTCATTCCATATGCAACTAGAAGCCATCAAGAATCAACTAGAATAAAAGGTCGCACAGGTTGTAGGTTTTTCTCCACACTGTATTAAGGAGGCGTGCCTTCGTTCGGCCCAAAACTATGTAAAACTGGTCAAACAAGCAATTCAAGTATTGCACTATTTATGGACGGCTAGCATACAGATTTAGCTAGGGAAGAAATTAATTGATAATACAAAGGAAAGGCTAGAGCTATATATGGAGATGGCAGTAAAAATTCAAGCTCTGGCCAATTCTAGCATTCACATTCACCCCCTAAGCAAAATGGATCGTGTTTGGTCTACTGCAAAAGTCATGATGTGCAGTTATTTCCAAAGAATGGACCTAGTGAGAGAAGGCCAGAAAATCCTTAATATCATCAACGAGAGCATATTGTTTCCATGACGTATTTTGACACTCTTAGTGGTTTGGGATTCTTTAACTTCACTGATGAATGGAGTGAACCTCTGCCAAAGGAACAGTTGACTGTGGCTTGGAGGAAGTTCATAGAGGATACCTCAGAGATTGATGCATGGGAGGAGCCCATAACAGAAGCACAGGTATTGCCTCTTATGTAGAAATATACCTTCCTGGAGCTTTCACTATTTGAGCTAGCTCAGCGAGCGAAGCGCCTCAGTCTGAAAGATGTCTAGAATCTCTAATTTATTTACGATTTTTTCAGTACTCCCTACTTATTCACCACTCAAGCATGGGAGGAAGCAATATTATTTTATTATGTTACCTCTAAAATCCTCAAAGAGCAGGCAGAAAGAGTAGCAACAGAGCACGCAGCGGCAGAAAAAGCGATAGAGGAAGTAGAGCGTACCGAGGTACTCAATATTACGGCTGAATTTGAAGCCAAGGAGAAAGCTGAATAAGAGGCACGCCAGAAGGCATCCACATCAAAAGTGCCAGCTAGGGCGGTCAGCGAAAAGACTTCATAGCATCCCAATGTATAAAGGCCTAGGATCGCTTGCATCCATGTGAGCTGGATACCTCGTAAGTCACCAAAATTGTTGGCAGTTTTGCACTTTGCCACATTGGGATTTTGATCTTATTTGACAGAAGCATTTTGATTGTAATATGGTAAATATGTTAATTTGAATATAATATTTCAGCCGAATTCATATTGCAGTTGTTTTATTTTTGCTTGTATATATACTCTTTTGGCTTGGAATTAATGAATGTTTAAAGGGAGAAGTTGAAAAACTGCATTGGAATTTCCAATTTGCGTCATTCAAAAATTCACTCAAAAATGGTCCGTAGATGGAAAATTTACTATAGAATGGGGACACGTTCACTTTGAAGCAAACAGCCTTTTGCACTAAAAAATAAAAATAAAAATAAAAACATTAAAGTGGTGAAACGCTGAGAAATATCGAAGTGCTCGAAGATGAACCTTGGAGAATTTTGTTCGCCCCAAAGTTGGGATGAAGGCTCCATTCACCCCATTTAGGGGTGAACATTTTTTAACTTCTTAAGTAGTGCACACCCGCCCTCCATATAGAAAAACCATTTTGATGAAAGCTTCTTTCACCCCACTTTGGGATGAATGTTATTAAAAGCGCGATGAGGAAAAAAGTCAACCGTGAGTGCATGACAGGAATGGTCAACATCACGTTCACCTGGATTGAGGGGTGAACATCCCATTTGCCTCTCCCATGGGTGAACGTCCTCTCAAAAATAGATTCATGTGAATGCACTGGCAAATGCACAATCGAGCAGATGCAAAGTTGGGCAAATGCGTTGAGAGGTTGAAGCGACGTTGAATAGTCAACATCGTGTTCACCCCCAAGGGGACGTGACTATCTTTATCGCCCCTTTCAGGGGTGAACGTGATTTTAAAAAGCAAGTGACATGGCTATTAAAATATTTTCACCAGGGATAAAAGGAATTGTTGTCACCGTGGTCAAAGAAGGGGGACAGTCAATTGAAGATAAATCTTTAAAAGCACCCTAAAAAGATCGTGGAAAGTATTAAATAATGGAGGCAAAGAGTAACTCAAATCATGAATCCTGAGTAGGGAAGTAGCCATATTGAAATACAAGAATATTTTGATGATTTCCCAAGCAAGCGCATGTTTCCAAGATGGCGAACGTCTCCAATCAAATAGCCAGATCTTATAATTTCCCATGCACTAAATCTAGAGATGTAGATTCCATGGGAATTTTCTAGAGAAGATGGATCGTTGCTTTGAAAGAATGTATTTTCCACATTCCCAAGGAGGAATTTCCTCATTATGGTTCTTGATCTCCGATCAGTTTGTCTCTATGTGCATTTAATGAAAGAGGTGAAATCCTCTATAAATACTACCGAATTCTCATTGTAAAAGGACGTTAGACATTTTGCAAGAAAACTCTTCAAGTTCTCTGCATCAATAGAAGACACAGGGCTTCTGAATTTGCAAGTGATCTTGAGTGCAATTTCCTTATGTATTTGTGCATTTCTATTTTACATTCATTTTTCGTATTTGCTGTTGAATTTGAATTCTGCATCTGAATTTAAATGTTTCTAATGAGGGAGTGAGTGCTGGAGTGTTATTTTGGAGGTTGTTTCTACAATTTTATAAGTAAATTCTATTGCTTTTCTTTTATTACATGTTATTCCATGCTTGGGTAAATTTCCTGCTATTAGTCTGCCCCAAATCCTACACCTTTGGCCTGTGGCTATATTTCCCATCTCTTTCTACAATTTCTAATTTCTTTCCTGCAACTCTAGTCTTTAACTTGTGTAGGATTTAGCTTGGGAGCCAGCCCTCTATGGAAATTAGTACGGAGGACATTCCTTTCCTCTGGTCATTCAATGTTGCTCATGTCTAGGGCACACAAACGCAGTTTTGTTGATTAAGCAGATATCTGACCAACACCAGCGGTACTAGGATTCCCTTTAGATGCCCCATCAAAATTGAGCTTTAACCATCCCTCCCTAGGTGCTTGCCATTTTAAACTTCTTCATGGATCTACTTGGGGATTATTCTCCATCCCTACTGGACTTAGATCTCATTGTTCACTTACCCTTTCTTCCTCTACAGATTTTGGTTTTTCCTTTATCCTTAAGGCTTTCACATTTTCCACTATAGCAACTCGAATATTCTAACTATTTTTGTATATAGCTCTCTTTTCCCCCTTAAATATTCTTCTATTTCACTCCAACCATACACCCCATGCATAGTGGAAAGGAATCAGGTCCCATATCTAATTCAATATAGTACTCTTAAAGGGATTTTTCCACTACTCAATCCACTCTACCATATTGTTTGGCATTACCCATTTAATCCCCATCTCCTTGATTAATTATTGAAGTATCTTAAGGGAGTAGTTACACTCTAATATTATGTGTTTCATTGTCTCTTCTTGTGCTTCAAACATGTAACACTTATTTGGAATTTAAATCCCTCTCTTATGTAAGTTATTTATTGTAAGGATCTTGTTTTTTACATCCAATCATAAAAGCATTACTACCTTATTATCCTCCATTGAAATCCCTCTTTCGGTTTTGATGTTAGCAATTCATAGGCTGATTTAACACTAAAGGATCCTTCTTGAGTTTCTCCCCATACTATGGTGTCTTCCCCCATATTAACACTTACATGGTAGGCCCTTAGTTTGGTTTTGAGCTTACTTAATGCTTCCACATTCTGGTTATTGCTCATAAGTTCCTTCCACCTTACCTCTCCATATTCCCAATCCATGTAATCACAAACCAAACTCCCATACATTTGCTCTAGATCTTCTCAAACTTTGACTATCTCCTCATCCTTAGTGGGTGGTTCTCCAACCATGCATCCTCCCAAAAGTGGAATGACCTGCAATTACCAATTTTCCATTGGACACCTTTCCATAGCACTCTCTTTCCTTCAGTGTGGGGCTCCATATAGAATAGCCAATATAGGGATCTAATGTGGTTATGAATCTATTTATTCTTGGCTACTCGGTATGTATTCTTTAGAATTCTAACCCACAATGATTGACCTTCCTTCATTATCATGCGTCCTACTTTTACAACTAGGACCTTATTTACGTTTCTTATCCTTCATAATCAGGTTTATATACTTTATCCCATGTAACAAGGGAGATTCTACTCGTTTCCTCAAATCCTAACCATAAAAAAAATTGTATACTTTCTACTATGTTTGCAACTTTAACTGGAATATTAAATATCGGTATGGCTTGGAGAGTGCTCTTTAGCAACTGAAACTTACCTTCCTGACTTAATAAATTTCCTTTCTAGCCTACTAATTTACATTGAAACAACATATCCCAAACTTGATCTTTGCACAATCCAATAAAAATCAACATTCCCAAATATATAGATGGAAGGACTAAAATATTACAACCAATTTCTTTTGTTATCCTTCTTTGTCAATTCTCTAAAGTTTTAATGAAGAACACTTTACTCTTTTCCATGTTGATATAACAGTGGGATGCCTTTATATATAAATTAAGAATCTTCTTGAACTCCCTAGCTTATGCCACTAAAGGTTTCCTGAGAAGAATTGTGTCATCTACAGACTATTAGTGAGTGAAACCTCTTATGGCTACAAAGGGTTTTAGCTCATTTAATTCTCTTGAATGTCACATTGCACCTATACATATTCCTAGAGCTTCTACGATATTTACAAAGAGATAAAGTAATAGTGGATCCCCTTGCCTTAGACCCATACTACTCCTAAAGAACCCTGTCAGAGAATTATTCAAAATGAATGAGAATATTGGCCATCCATAATAGTTTCTCACCCATCTTCTCCATCTCCTACTAAATCCAAACTTAGCAAGAAAATTGTCTAAGAGGTACCAAGAAACCCTATCATAAGCTTTGCTCATGTCTAACTTGAGCACCATTCCTTCCCTCTTACTCGTTTCTATCGAGTGCATAGTTTCATGAAGTTTAATGAATCCATCCCATATATGGCTTTCCTTCACAAAACCCCCTTGTTGTTCTACAATTATCTCTTAGAGGGATATTTTAACCTTAATGCTATTACTTTAGAAATGATCTTATAAATTGCATTACATAGGCTTATCGATCTAAAGTTATCAAACCTTTTCAACATTTTTTCTTACGAATTAGCACTAAAAATATGTTATACTCTCTTAGCATTTTGCTTAAATGGTGAGATTCTCGAACTGTTGTTATTACTTCCTCCTTCACTATATTCTAAAAATTTTGAAAGAATCATATCTAGAATTTTTCCAGACCTAGAAATATATTTTTCAAAGGAGAAGACCACTTTCTTCACCTCCTCTTCGCTCACATCTTTCTCAATCTCTATATTTATATCTCTTTTCATCGACATTGGGATATGTTGAAGTATATCCTCCATAGCTTCCTCATCATCCTTCCTATCCTTCATTAGCAGCGAGTTCAAGAAGTTAACTACCCCTTGCCTAATCTATTCTTTATCTTTGAATACTTCTCTATTCTCTTGTAGGATTTTAATTATCCTTAAACACTTTTATTTTTTTATGGTCAAGACATTAAAAAAATATGTGTTTCTATCTCCTTCCATAAGCCACTTATTCCTAGAATTTTGTCTCTATTTTCCATTATAGTATGCAATTCCAATTGGATCTCCTTCTCTCTCATGTAGAGGATCTGGTCCATCCTACTTCTACTTACTTCCTCCTCAAGCAAGCTAAGTTCTTTCCTTAGGATTTCCTTTTTCTGAAGATATTTTCAAATCCTAATGTGTTCCATTTTCACTTCTCTCTTCATATATTTGAGTTTTCCAACCAATATATACATATTAGATCCTTGGATTGAATGCCTCCACCATGTCTCCATTTCTTAATAAATGTTTGGGGTGCTAAATCCACATATATTCAAATTTTAAAGGGCTTCTACTCTTTCTTACTTCCCAATTGCACCAAAATATCATAGGATTATGGTTTGATCTCATCCTTGGTATTGATACTAATGTGTGCTCATAGTTTTCCTCAAACCACTCCATAGATAGCAGCACTCTATCCAATCTCACTTAGATAAAATTAGTATTACCACTTAGTTCCATATCATAGAGGTTAGATTCTACTATAAAATTGTTGAGATCCTTCATGCTCTTTAAGAATCCCTTGGACCCCCTTTCTTTTCTCCTAGAATTGGTGCTAATGTGTGCTCACAGTTTTCCTCAAACCACTCCATAGATAGCAGCACTCTATCCAATATCACTTAGATCAAATTATCCCCCAATATTTTATTTGTCTAAATAAATGTATTTCCACTTAGTTCCACATCATAAAGACCATATTCTAATATAAAATTGTTGAAATCCTCCATGCTCTCCAAGAATCCCTTGGAACTCCCTTTATTTTCTCTTGGAATTAAAGGGGTGTTGAAATCACCTACCACTATCCATATTATTCCTCTAACATACTATCCCATCTGCTCCATCTCCCTCCATAGTTCCTTTCTCACTCTACTCACATTTGGAGCATAAATGTTAGTGATAAGAAAGGCAAATTTTGAAGATTTAGAAGTGATAAAAATTGTCAAATGGTGCTCATTTTTTGAAATGACTTCTCCTTCATAGAAATCAGAATTCCATAATATTAATATTCCTCCTGAATCCCCCTCGCTTCCATCTAGCAACTACTATAATTATTGCATATCCCTTCCTTGATATTCTCCCAATTTACAACATTCAACTTTGTTTCGTGCAACAAATCTATATCAGGTTGGTAATCCTATCATGGATCTAATAAACCTGTGTTTGTTAGAAGTATTCATTCTCCTAACAATTCAAAATAAAAATCCAAATTATTTCTTACTTTTTGTTTATATATTTTGAGTTATTCTTTGTGCAAACAAGGGATTGATAAGAATAGACATTCAATGGAAATGTTTTAAGAGGAAAATAAATGTGTAGATAAGGGATTACGAAGAATAAAGAATATAGTTACAAGATTACTATAGTGGTAAGGGCTTTGGCCTCTCTTTGAAAGGTCCAAGTTTCAAACCCCACTCAGTATGAGGGGACGGGGAACCCTCATAAAAACCTGTGTAAACTCATTGGAAAAAAAAAGAAGAATAAAGAATAAATAAATAAAATTGAGAGGAAGCCCTTAAGATAAATTTGAAGAGGGATTCTTGATTAACCATTAGATCAAGGAGATCTCCAACATTGAATGATAACCCTATTTTTTCAAAAATATAATTGTTTCTTATATTTTATTTTTCGTTTTGAGTTATTATTTATACAAGCAAGGGATTGAGAAGAATAGAGAATCAAGGAAGACCATTTTAAAAGGAAACCATATCGAAGGAGTAAGTCTTTCTATGACTTACAATGTATAAGGAAGTTTGTATGTTATTTTAAAGCAATTTATATTCATATACATATATTGACAATACTCATTTTTCATCCTTATAAGTTTCTTTTGTAAATGATAGATATAATTAAAGTATATGTTTTCTATGGGGATCCTCTACCTTTTTTCTTTTAAACAATAAAGACAAAAAATTGGTGGGTTATGGGTTCAAATCTTCTCTCATTTCGTACTTATTCATCTCTACCCTCACTCATGTATTCAGTACAAAAATTAAGCGCTAAATGTAATAAGAAATAATTTTAATCATAAACACACACATATAGTGCCATAGTCTCAATTTCCAATTTCTTTATATATATATATATATATAAGGAATTGAGACTATGGCACTAGGCCAACTCTACTTAGACATTAGAATCATGCAAAAAATGCATGCTAGTACATTTTTAATCATTATTTTTGTGTTAAGGTGATGCCACAATTGTGTTATAGGTAATGCTACCATCCTAAAATATTGTAGAGTAACAATTCTAAATCACAACTTAAAGGATAGAATCACTACCTATCAAACAAAATTAGTAAGGGTGATTCTTCTTAGAGGGGAAAAGAGAGAGAAATAGAAGGAAAATGATTTTAAAATTTGTTTTGAGCAAGAATAATTTTGAAATGATTCTAAAGGGATAAAAATGGATGGGCATGGATATTGACTAGGCTACCAAAGTAAATTTAAATACTCAAAAAAATGGATTTGGATAAGTTAAATAGATAATTATATTCTTCATATGATATCAAAGTGATTCATATGATCATCACCAAACTCATCAAGGAATAAGAGGGTTGATCATCAAGTTTAATGTATTGTAGATGATCATATCAAAGTACACACATGAAGTATGCAAACAAATTTTATACTAGTATGGCCAATACATAAAGTTTTTATTATTCAAGCAAAACAAAGCAATCTAAAATATTATTTTTGTTATCTTTTGGAATTGACAAAGATGAGACATGACACATAATTGTGTTTGCCTCTTTTTGACATGCTTGACGATCCTACATTTGGGTTCAAAACATCATTTTGCTTTTCCATGTGGGGACACTTGTTAATCTTCAATATGTGAAATGTAAAACAATATTCACAAAAGGTTTAAACTAAAAGTAGCAATGTATTCCTTTAATTTAGGTAAAATAAAATGGGTCTTAAAGTAATCCAATTTGATATTTAGACAAATATAGGGTAAAGCAAACTCATTTAATGAAAAAAAATAAGCATACAAGCAATGAGAAATGACAATGAAAGACAATCTACTTGCATTTAAGTGAAAGAGACAATTTGATATGTAAAACAATGAATAAGAAGCAATCAAATTAAAAGTGCAAAAGAATTATGAGAAAATTGACAAAAGCAAAATCAAATTAAATCTCAAATTGAAATACAAAATAATAGAAAATTGAAGAAACATTAACTAATATGGTTAAAATATATGAAGTCCATTGAGCCAAATTTGAATTCTACTTTGTTGAAGCCCTCAATCTTTTGTCTTGTATTAATTTCAAATTGTGATAGTCACTTGTTGAGAATGAAAGGCTTTTTTGAAAGGTACATCAAGAAAATAAACACCTGAGGGGCAAAATAAAATCTAACCTAGGCAAGGTTAAATGGTCTAAATATGTTGAAGAAAGATTGATAGGAGGATCTAATGACTAATATAGGCAATAGACAAGTTAAACGGTTGTGATAAACTCTGAGATGGCATTTTGACAAAGTTGAAGCATTATCAATACTTTCTATGACTATTGTATTGATATTTGTATCTACAGCTACCTTCTATTACACTCATATCAAGACTTTTTATGACTATTGTATTTATATTTTTATCTATTGCTACCTTCTATTACACTCTTATCTTTGTCAGGAGGAATTTATAGCTACAAAAAAAACTCCCTTAAGGTATTAAGGATAAGATTGCATCAATAGAAATGAGGTTGGATAGATAAATATAAGGTTAGGTGGATAAGAAGGTAATAAGAATAGGGTAAGTGAAGCATGGGTGATGGTCAACCCTTCATATTTGTAAAGACTTGAAATATCCAACAAAACATGCAAAATCATTATTTTTATAGGGAAAAATGTTGGTTTGTTGGATGAAATTATTGCTAACAATTGCAAGTGTCACTCATAAGTAATCATGGTTTGATGAAAATAGCCATAAATTTTTTTACCAAGGTGTGGAAAACAAAATTGAGGGTTAAAAACCATTGGTTATGGATTAAAATGAACCAAAATATGTCAATAAATCACAAAACTTAACTTAATGAAAATGACTGCAACATGAAAATGGAGTAACAAAATAGATTGCATTGACTAGGGAGTTTGTATTGGTTATGGCATGCATTGAGCATGCATAAAATAATTTTAGAAGAATCCTTATCATTCTTGGACTGTAATATAGCATTGGAAAATGTAAGCAAGGTTTTAAATGCATACATGTACTTTTTAAACTTCTTGTCAATTATGGATAGAGGGCTTATGGACTTTGTTTTTTAATAAATTTATTTTACCTATTAGAAATTTATAAATTGACAAATCTAATTTTAACTTTCAATAGATAATTTAATATATAATTGGTTTTCCCTCTCTCACACATAGAGAGAGAGAGAGAGAGATAAAAGCTACATAATGACCATATTTTGGTGAGTTGATTATCATGGTTTTTGTATATTTATTGGTTATTATTGTAAATTTTCCTAACCCTAGATAACTATTGTCCTAGTCCTATGTTATTTTAAAATAAATCATATCTGAAATTAATTTATTTAAACATACAACAATCATACAAATGGTTGGAAAAATAAACAGCATGACCAATGGAAGTTAAATATATTTTTGAACCTGAAATATTACAAAATAAAGGAGGCTACGGCTACAACAGGACACCCTACTCTCTTGTTGTCTTTCTGGCCAGCAATTTCATTGTTCTTCTCCTCCTAAGCTTGTAGTTTTTCCTTCAACAATATGTTCTCTTCTTTTTGTGTGTAAAACACTCTTGACCTTCTCCTTTTATCCTTGAAAAAGGTAACCCTAATATCTCTAACCCTAATATTAGATCTCATCTCATCTTGAGATGTAAGGTTAAAAATAGAAAATCACTTAAGTGAATTTCAAAATAGAATCACTAAAGTGAATTACAAAATAGAATCACTTAAGTGAACTTAAAAATAGAAAATCACTCAAGTGAATTTCAAAATAGAATTAGAAATGTCTTAAACCACTTCTAGCATGTTCATACTGAATCTTGTGCAAGAAGTTTCTATCCGAGCTACATTTCTCAACACTCCCTCTTAGCAAGGAAGGAATTTTGCACCAATCCAAGTTTATCTCTGAATGATTCAAACTTCCTTTTCACTAAGAGCTTGGTCATAATATCAGCTACCTATTGATCTATGGAAATATATTGGAGCTTTACAGCTCCCTTCTAAATCTTGTCTCGTATGAAGTGATATTTTATGTCTATGTGTTTGGACATGTCATGAAATATTGTATTCTCAAATAGTTTGATACAACTCTGATTATCACAGTATATCACCGTGGGATCCAACTCCTGATCAATCAATACTGTAAGCAATTTGTGAAGCCAAATGGCCTCACAACTAGCAATATTGATTGTCATGTAATTGGCCTCTGTTGAGCTAAGTGCCACAAAAGTCTGCTTCCTGCTAGACCAAGATATCATGCCTAATCCCAAGATAAAGCAGCACCTTGAGGTGCTTTTCCTATCTACTACACTACCTGCCCAATCTGAGTTTGTATACCCCTACAACCTCACTTCACCATCTCTAATATATCTCAGACCATACTCCACCGTTCCCCTCAAGTATTCGAGCACAGCTACCCAATTCTCTTGCCTTGGCTCCATCATGAACTGACTCAAGGTGTCCACTGCAAAACATATATCTCATCTAGTGTTGACCAAATACATCAAGGATCCTATTAGCTACCTGTACAATATAGGGTCCACCAATTTTGAATCTGAAGCTGTCACCTTCTTCAGATTAGTGATCATGGGTGTGGCCATAGTTTTGTAATCCTCTATTTGAAACCTCTTTAGGATCTCAACTGCATACTTACCCTGCCTAAGAAATATCTCTCTTGGTATCTACCAAACCTCCAAACCCAAGAAGTAATGCATCATGTCAATGTCCTTCATCTCAAACTCATATGCCATATCTTTTTTACACCCTGTAATGAGCTTCTTTGCACCTGTAAGAAACAGGTTATCTACATATAGCACCAAAATGATTAGATCAGTCCCAACAAATATGTAATATAGATTAGGAGCTGCATCACTTTTGATGAAACCCACACTCTACAAGTATCCATCTATCTTGGAATACCATGCTCTTGGTACCTGTTTGAGTCCATATAAGGCTTTCTTCAGCCTAAAAACATGGGACTCCTTCCCATTTACCTCAAAGCCTTTAGGTTGCTCTATGTACACTTCTTCCTCAATGATCCCATTAAGGAAAGTTGTCTTCACATCCATTTGATAAATATGTCATCGCATAGATGAAGCTTAAGATATAACTACTCTAATGGAAGTGTATATGGCGACTGGAGCAAAAGTCTCCTCATAGTCCACTCTCTTTCTGGGAGAACATTCTCACCACAAACCTTGCCTTGAACTTCTTTATGTTGCCACATGCAGCATGCTTAATTTTGTAGAGCCACTTGGAACTCACAACTAACTTCCTCTTTGATCTTGGCACTATATCCCAAACATCATTCTTCATGATGGAGGTGTACTCCACCATGGCATCCCGCAAAACCTGTTGGTCTATTGCCTCCTGAAAACTAGAGGGCTCTAAATTTATAATGTTACTCATCAATGCCATGTAGTTTTAAAAATTCCTTGGAGGTCTACTCTCCCTAATCATGCTGCTAGGAGCCTCAACATACTCTTGAGCATCCCTCAATGTTTGTGTAAGCCATCAAGGTCTCCTGATAGAATTGGAAGAGGCTAATGTCTCCACCTCCTCACCTGAAGGTTGTTGTCCTAAAATGGAAACCACTGGTGTCTTTCATGACCCTGGCTCAACCTTTGGAGCTTCCTGCTCTTCATTTTCTATCATTGGAATAGGCTCATGGGACTTCCTGGATGCAACGTCCTCCTCAGAATTTACATCCCTGCTCACTACTATCTTCCTCTTCTCTAGAATATAAACCCTGTAAGCTTTTGAAGTCTCATTGTATCCTACAAATAAACCCTTCCTACTGGAGGGCTCCAACTTAGTCTTCTTCTCTACCAAAACATGGATATAAACTGGACATACAAAGATGCGGAGATGACTCACCTCTGGTTTCACACCAGTGAATGCCTCCTCTAGTCTCTTGTCCTCCAAGATCCTGTGAGGACACATGTTCTAGATGTAGACTATTGTGTTGCATGCTTCTTCCCAAAGAAATATTGGCAAGCTCTTGTCATGAATCATGGCCCTAGAAGCCCCTATGATGGATCGATTTTTTCTCTCTACAACCCCATTCTGTTGTGGGTTGTATGGAACAGTCAGCTCCCTCTTGATTCCTACCTGCTTGTAGAAACCATCGAACTCCTTAGAGGTATATTCACCCATGTTGTCTGATATCAAGATCTTCATATTCTTCTGTCTGGTTCTCAACTAGAACTTTGAACTCCTGAAACCTGCTAAAGACTTCATCCTTGGTCTTTAAGAAGTAGATCCATGTCTTACAATAAAAATCATCAATAAAGGAAACATAGTACATGCTACCTGAAATTGATGCTATTGGCATCGATCCACAAAAATTTGAATGTACTAGATCTAGTATCTCTTTAGACCTATGCTCGCTATTTGGTAAAACAGCCTTAGCATGCTTGCCAAGCGTGCACCCTCTACATATTCCTTGTTGATCAATGTTGAATTATATAAGACTTGTGACTATCTCCCTCAGAATAGGCAATGCTCTATGATGCAGGTGCCCCATCCTCTTGTGCCACAACTCACACAAGTTGTTACTACTATGAATTAGGGCTCAAACAAGTTCATACTACAACCTGTATAGATTGCCTTCTCTAACCCCTATCACTTGTGTTGTTTCTAAGCTAGATTCTTTTGGTCTAATAAGGACATGTTGGTTCTTGAACTCCACGGCATAACCCTTATCCTCCATAACCGAAACTGAAAGCAAGTTCTTCTTGAGACGTGGAACAAACAAAACATCATCAAAATCTAAATAATTCCTTGACTGGAGTCGAAAAAGAATGGTACCAATTCTTGTAGCTGGATATTTGGTATCATCACCAAGCTCAACCTGAACCCTTGAGTCCTACTCTTGTAGACTGGTAAAACATCGTCAAGCTGATGTCATGTGTCGAGATGCCCCACTATCCACATACCAAGCATCTCTTAGAACCATGTTCGTATAAAGGCAAGAGACCAATGAGAAATCCTTCTCGAATTTGGCAGCAAACTCGCTCATCTAATTTTCTGGAGAGGTTGCTACCTGCATCTGTTGCTGCTTCCCTTTGCCCTTCTTTTCTGGACACTATGATACATAATGGTCGTGCTTATGATAAATGAAACACTTGATCTTACTCAAGTCCTTCCCTGACTGTGAGTTTGACTCCTCACTCTTTACCTTACCCTTGTTATGTCCTTTACCTTTGCCCTTCTTGGTTTTCCCAAAGAGAGCTAGGTTATCGTCACTACCTTTCTTGCTTATCTTTGACTCCATCTGAGTCTCCTCCTGGATGAAATCATCCCACAATTTTTCAAATGTGGGAAGGTGCTCACGAGCACATATGCCTTTGACAAATGGTTCCCATGAAGCTGAGAAACCATTCAGTGCCACATTCACCAACTCTATGTCTTCAACCTTCTTCCCAACAGCTGCCAGTTGACACGAATCTGCGTGATCTTCATCAAGAAACTGGTAACGATATCAGATCTGGTCATCTCTATAGATTTGAGTTTGTTCCTCAATATCATCTTCATGTTTAT
The DNA here is from genome assembly GCA_028583015.1 of Wollemia nobilis. Taxonomy (NCBI): domain Eukaryota; kingdom Viridiplantae; phylum Streptophyta; class Pinopsida; order Araucariales; family Araucariaceae; genus Wollemia; species Wollemia nobilis. The sequence goes on from JAQPPZ010001808.1 coordinate 3,100,313, forward strand.
GTTCTCACTTTGGTAGAGGATAACCAAGGCATAGAACATCTCCTTTGCCTTATTCTTATCGAATATGTGAGTAATCAGGTGATCCTTCACTGCATCCAAGATCATTCACTTAGCCTTTACTTCTTTCTATGAGCTGTCAATTGTTGTTGATCTGTAGGCAAAGTCACATCATCCTTGACAATATCCCAAACATCATTCTCTTCTAATAAGAACATTACCCTGACTTTCCAAGGCAATAAATTGGAGGCACCTTCCAATCTATCCTCAAATCTAAGGCTAACTGCTGCCATCTCTGAGATCTACTGCACAAACTTTTCGATCTGATATGAATGACTCAAAAAATTGTTCTGTAAATAAGCTTAGTCCTTCAAGCAAAAAATATGAAACCCTCTAACTGTTGTTTTTTTTTTATCCAGTAGTGATCTACTGCTATAAACCCTTGAGGATCTTAATCACAGAACCTAGCTCTGATACCATGTAAATTTTCCTACCCTAGATAATTGTTATCCTATGTTATTTTAAAATAAATCATATCTGAAATTAATTTATTTAAACATGCAACAGTCATACAGATGGCTGAAAAATATACAGCATGAACAACGGAAGTTAAATATATTTCTGAACCTAAAATGTCATAAAATAAAGGAGGCTACAGCTACAGCTGCAAAAGGACACCCTGCTCTTTTGCTGCCTTTCTGGCTAGCAATTTCACTATTCTTCTCCTCCTAAGCTTGCAGTTTTTCTTTCAACAATTTGTTCTCCTCTTATTTTTGTGTGTAAAACACTCTTGACCTTTTCTTTTTATCCTTGAAAAAGGTAACCCTAAGATTAGATCTCATCTCATCTTGAGATGTAAGGTTAAAAATAGAAAATCACTTTAGTGAATTTCAAAATAGAATCACTTAAGTGAATTTCAAAATAGAATCACTTAAGTGAACTTAAAAACAGAAAATCACTTAAGTGAATTTCAAAATAAAATTAGAAATGTCTCGAACCACTTCTAGCACGTTCATACTGAAGCCTGTGCAAAAAGTTTCCGTCTGAGCTACATTTCTCAACAATTATTCTATCTATTAAAACATATTTATTAGTTATTATCTCATTTATTAAAATTAAGATAAAGGCTTATCATGGTATCAATGTCAATATTTATAACAATGTCAATATTGATATAAGCTTTGATATCGTGACATCTTTGTTTACAGATTTTTTTTTTTTTTTTGAGCTTGCAAAATTTCCAATATCATAACATATTTGTTTACAAATTTTATTTTCTTTTTCTTAAAGCATACATAATTTTCTCTATAATAGTTTTCTAATAATGTCAACTTTTACAAGGAATATGCAATCAATTTTCGTTGTAAAATTACTAGATTTTATGATTCATAGATCAATGAACTTTTTGATAGAAAAAACATTTACTTTGTTGATCCTTTACTATTCGTCCATGCATTACATGTCAAATTCTATTTGTAATTGGTTTTATGTCTCTTTCCCTCAATTGCACAGGATAAAAGTATTTGCTAAGAATATATATATATATATATATATATATATATATATATATGCTCAAGAGAAATCTTTTCAAAAAATAGAACATGGACAAAATATGTTCGAAGAATACACAATCAAATAAAATAACTTAAAAAGAGTATCATATTTTTAATATGTAATAACAATGTCTTATGGTGAAAGATTAGGCTTTTTAATGTTCAGGTAGCACCTTGTAATTTAGCTTTTTATTCCTAGAGAGATCTCAAAGCCACATAAGGTAGTGAAACTAGTTGATATTGGGTTTAATAGTGATTGATATAAGTGTATCCTTGTAGGACACCAATCCTCCATTTCATGGAGGTGTATCATTTCGAGTCATGGCATTCAAATATCATTTGGCAAAGTATCCTTTATTTCAATTTTGGTCGTACCTCTCAAATACTTCCTATTTCAAAACATGGGCAGATCACATGAACATAAGAAAATAGATTCTCATTGTTTGCATCACCACCATGTCATATGTTATCTATGTCAAAGGTCATTTAATTGCTCTCAATGCATATGATGGGCAACCTTCATATATGATAATTCTGATGTAGTTACTCTAAAATTCTTATGTACGTAGTTTCAAAGGTTGAAGACAACTTTAAATTTGTTTTATAAATGTCTTTTTTAGTTTATTCTCAAAATATCCTTAAAATTAAGAACATCAAATGTACTACAAGAATATCGGTGTGTATTGTATTTTGAAACCATTTTATACCACTAACCTTAACAACAAATGTCATATATATCAAGGTTATTTAATTGCTTTTTGTTAGGAGGTGAAGTCAATATCCAGATCTCCAATGTTCTTCAGCAGAGAGGTGCATGGTGGTGCAGCTTATAAAGAGGAAACAAACAGTATTTTGTAGTCTTCCTTTGGGAGAGGAAACGAACAGTCTTTTGGACTCTTCCTTTGGAAGAGGAAACAAACAGTTTTTTGGACTCTTCCTTTGGAAGAGGAAAAAGGGGAATGACCCCTTGCATGTAAATTATGATTGAATGTAATTCTGCCAAAATCAATAAAATATCAAGCTGCCATTGCCTCGTGGTTTTTCCTGCACATTGCAGGTTTTCCACGTAAAATCTGTTATCGTTTTTTTTTGCGTTATTGTGTTTTCTACTTGCACATAATTTTGCTATATTTTGTAACATTTGGTATCAGAGCCTAGGGTTTTGTGCGAGTGGGAGCTGCAACAATGAATGGAAGTGTAACCAAGTTTGAGATTGAAACTTTTGATGGTAAGAACTTCGCCCTATGGAAGATGAAGGTGGAGGATTTGTTGGTTCAAAATGACCAAGCCCTAGCCTTGAAAGGGGTCCCGAGTAAGCCAAGCAGCATAAAAGATGAGGAGTGGGCAACGCTGGATAGGAAGGTGGTTTCTACAATCCGTCTATGCCTAGCGGACTCCGTCTTGTTCAATGTTGTTGAAGAAAAAACCGCGGAAGCCCTTTGGAAGAAGCTTGAAAAGTTGTATGAGACGAAATCTACAACAAATAAGGTTTTTCTAAAAAAATAGCTTTACAACCTAAGGATGGAGGGCTCATTTGTGGCAGATCACTTGAATGAGTTTAATACCCTTATTAGTAAATTGGTTTCAATTAATGTGAAGATGGAGGATGAGGACAGAGCTATCACCCTACTTTGTTCCCTCCCGGAGACTTGGGATCATTTGGTGATGACCATCAGCAATTCGTCATCAAGAGCTCTAACTTTTGATGATGTGGTAGTCGTTTTGTTGGCAGAAGAGTTGAGGCGGAAAACGTCTTTGAAACCCTCAACCAATGAAGCCCTAGCTGTGAGAGGTCGATATTTCGAGAAGAGTCAACAAAGTATATCACGGTCTAGATCTAAGTCTAAAGGACGCAAGTTGAAAGGGAAGTGCTGGCATTGCGAGAAGCCAGGGCACTCAAAGAAGGATTGTTGGCAGTTAAAAAAGAAAAAAAATGGTGAAAACCAATTTCAGCCTTACAGCTGAGGCTAGTACAGTAAATTCTGGAGAGACGGCAACATGTGAGGCTTTCTGTATCAGCAACAGCAGATCTTTTTTATATACCTGGGTTTTGGACTCGGGTGCATCTTTCCACATGTCTCCTCACAGAGACTGGTTTGACAAATATCAACCATATAATGGTGGGAAGGTCTACTTGGGTGATGATCATCCTTTAGAAATTGTGGGAAGAGGGGACATAAGGATCAGGCTAGACGATGGTAGAGAAAGGATGTTATGTGATGTGCGACATGTGCCAGATTTGCGAAAGAATTTGCTCTCAATCAATATGATTGATAAGTTAGGGTATTCTGTCACTTTCGGTAACAACTATTGCAAAATTACCAAAGGTGTTATTGTAGTAGCAAAGGGAGAATCTTATGGGACCCTATATCGTTTATGCGGTGATACGGTGACAAACCATTCAGCAGCAGCAACTTAAGTTCAGGATGCAGTAATGTTATGGCATCAACGCCTAGGCCATATGAGTGAAAAAGGTCTGAAAATTCTGCATGACAGAGGTATGCTTTCTAGGATTAAGTCTTGCAATTTAGACTTGTGTGAGCACTGTATTTTTGATAAACAAAAGAGGGTTCGGTTTACTGCAAGCCCTGGTAAGAGTTTTGATTTTCTGCAACTTATACATTCGGATATATTTGGACCCGTCCCCACTCAATCCTTAATTGGTGCCATCTATTTTCTGACATTTATAGATGATTATTCTAGGAGAGTGTGGGTTTATTTTCTGAAGAAGTCGGAAGCTTTACAGAAATTTAAAGAGTTCAAAACTCGAGTGGAGAAAAGTTTGGGCAAGCTTGTTTTATGTCTTAGGTCAGATAATGGGGGTGAATATTGCTCCAAGGAATTTGATAAATTTAATATGCAGAAAGGAATTAAGCACCAAAAGATTGTACCATATACTCCACAACAAAATGGTGTGGTTGAGCGGATGAATCGCACAATCATGGAACGTGCAAGAAGCATGCTCGGCGCATCCATGTTGGATAAAAGGTTACGGGCAGTTGTTAATACGATTGTTTACCTCATTAACAGGTCACCTACGACTGCGTTGGATGGACAGATTCCGAGAGGAGGTTTGGTGTGGTAAGCCATTTGATTACTCTCATTTGCATACCTTTGGTTGTGATGCATTTGCCCATGTGCCTAAAGAAAAAAGGTCCAAACTTGACCCGAAGTCAAGCAAATGTGTTTTTCTCGGCTATGGAGATGCAATGAAAGGGGTATAGACTGTGGGATCCTACTGCCCACAAGGTAATTATTAGCCGAGATGTTATTTTTGATGAAAACTCCATGCAAAGGGAGGTACAGCAAACACCTAATGTTGTACCAGTTGAAGTAGACATGAACAAAGATGAAAATGAAAATCAGCATGCTGAAATTTTTGACCAACATGCTGAATTTTTTGACCAGCATGCAGAACAGACAAGTAGAGCAGCCACAACAGTCACAAGACCAAGAGCCACAATCAACGGATCATTGGGTTAGAAGATCTACACGTCCACAAAAGTGTCCGGAAAGGTATTCTCATGTTTATCAGTCCTCTTTTGCTTTGTTAACTGATGATGGTGAGCCTAGTTCATTTCAGGAAGCTAGAGAGTCTGAGAATGCAAAAAAGTGGAGGAAATCCATGGAGGAGGAAATCGAGGCACTTCGCAAGAATAAAACGTGGGAACTTGTGGATCTCCCACTTGGAAGAAATACTGTTGGAAACAAGTGGGTGTACAAAGTGAAGAAGAACAACGATGGGTTGTTGGAACGCTATAAAGCTCGCTTGGTGGCAAAAGGCTATGTGCGAAAGTCAGGTATTGACTTTAATGAAATTTTCTCTCCAGTTGTGAAGATGACTACTATTAGAGTTCTACTTGCACTTGTAGCTGCACAAGATTTAGAACTGGAGCAGCTTGATGTAAAGACTGCTTTCTTGCATGGTGATCTCGAGGAGGAGATTTATATGGATCATCCTGAGGGCTATGTAGAAAGAGGCAAAGAGCATTTGGTTTGCAGACTGAAGAAATCTCTGTACGGGTTGAAACAGGCGCCAAGGATGTGGTACAAGAAATTTGACACCTTCATGAAGAGCCAAGGTTTCAGCAGGAGTGAAGCTGACCATTGTGGATACTATAAGAGGTTTGATGATGGCAGTTTTATTATTTTGTTGTTGTATGTTAATGATATGTTGGTTGCAGGCCCCAAGATGAAGAAAATCATTGATCTTAAGGCTCAATTGGCTAGGACATTTGAAATGAAGGATTTAGGAGCAACAAACCAAATTTTATGGATGAAGATACACAGGGACAAAAAAGGAAGAAAGATCTGGTTAAGTCAAAAGTCATATATAGAAAATATTCTGCAGCGCTTCAATATGCAGAATGCAAAACTAGTTAGTACCCCACTTCTTTCAAACTTAAAATTGTCTTCCAACCAGTGTCCTAGAACGGAAGCGGAGAAGACAAGCATGTCTCATGTACTCGTATTCATCGACGGTAGGAAGCCTCGTGTATGCCATGGTGAGCACCGGACCGGATATTGCCCAAGCAAGTGGGAGTAGTAGTCGGTACATGGCAAAACCTGGTAAGGAGCATTGGAATGCGATGAAGTGGATATTTAGATATTTAAGAGACACTTCAGATGCTGTTATTTACTACGGATCAGATAGTTTGCAAGTTAAAGGTTTTATGTATTCCGATTATGGTGGAGATAGATATGGGAGAAAGTCCACTACAGGATATACTTTCACTCTTGCTGGTGGAGCTGTGAGTTGGGCTTCTAAGTTGTAGTCTGTGGTGGCTTTATCAACCACTGAAGCAGAATATATTGCAACGACTCATGCTAGCAAAGAGGCAATTTGGCTAGAGCGACTGTTGGATGACTTCAAGGTAATGCAGGGGCAAATTACGTTGCATTGTGATAGCCAAAGTGCTATTCAGCTAGTGAAGAACCCAACATTCCATGATCGCACGAAACACATTGATGTCAAGTACCACTTTATAAGAAATGTAGTGGAAGAAGGTAGGATCCTGTTGCAGAAAATCGACACTGAAGTGAATCCTGCAGATATGCTTACTAAGCCGGTCAAGACAAAGAAGTTTGAGTGGTGCAAAACTTCTCTGGGCTTGCTGAAAATGTGATAAGGGCAGCATTGGGCAATTGGCACTTGGATGGAAAAACATAGGCAAAGAATTCATGTATATCGACTTCAAGTGGGAGAATGTTAGGAGGTGAAGTCCATATCCAAATCTCCAATGTTCTTCAGCAGAGAGGTGCATGGTGGTGCAGCTTATAAAGAGGAAACAAACAATATTATGTAGTCTTCCTTTGGAAGAGGAAACGAACAGTTTTTTGGACTCTTCCTTTGGAAGAGGAAACGAATAGTTTTTGTTTTTTCTATAAAAAGGGAATGACCCCTTGCATGTAAATTATGATTGAATGTAATTCTGCCAAAATCAATAAAATATCAAGCTGCCATTGCCCCGTGGTTTTTCCTGCACATTGCAGGTTTTCCACGTAAAATCTGTGTTACTGTTTTTTTCTGCGTTATTGTGTTTTCTGCTTGCACAGAATTTTGCTATATTTTCTAACACTTCAAGGCATGTGATGCCCAATTTGATGTAGTTATTTTATAGGTCTTGAGAGTCTCAGTTGAGCTGTGAATATCTGCAAAGGCTTTTAAAAATGCACCTAGTTTCAAAGATTGAAGTGAACTGTCATTGTTTTCGAGTGTTAATATAAATATCTTAAAATTTTATTAAAAAATGAATAAAAATCCTTAAAATAAGGAAAATCAAATATACTACACAAACGTGTGTTTGTGTTTTGAAACCACTCTAGTGCTAACCCTAACAACAATTGTATGGTTTGATTGATAATTTATAGATTAAAAATTAAACGAGTCAAATAATTTATCTTTTCATTTAAAATATTATTGAAAATATTATTAAAAAAAATTTAAAAAGGATCATTTTAATATCACCGTATAATGGCATGGACCAACACTTTGTTTAGTGCTTCTGGTGAATCCATAACTACATTTACATTCAGACTACGCAATATTTATAAACATGATATGGGACAGCTGAGACAAGATTGAAGATGCTGGCGCATTTATCAACCCACAACAACATATTTGTCATGCAAAATCTCACTTTGAATATCAAGGGTTTTTGTATCTTATCTGTAAATCAAGAAGAGTTTCTTCCATTGTTGTTACAAATGAATGAGTCATCCTGCTTGTAATGCACGTAACCTGGGTTTCAGCCAAAACTTTCATGAACATCATCAATGCTCTGCATCCTGTTCTCTTCGAATGGGCTGTGACCTACACCTGCAAAAGGCCATTGCAACACTATTTTTCTCAACCTTTTTAGCCATCAAAGCCAAAGCTTGAGAAGTGACAAGGAACCAGGAAAGAAACATTATTAAAATACAAAATCCTTTTGCAGTTACTTCGTCTATTTTTTAACCCTTTTTTAATTCAAATACACTTGCACCCATAAGAGAGAGAGAGAGAGAGATTGGAGGCAAACATCAAGTAATTTCAAAGAAAAAGATGGCATGTGTTATTTTTTCATCAAGTATAAATGATATATTTAGGAATCTTGCAGACAGCACCACCTATGTCTCTTCTGTAAATCAGATATCAGTCCTATATTATTACACATTAATCACATCATTGTTCCTCTAAAAAGAGGGGTCTAAAACATAACTACCACTTGTACATATTATAGAAACTGAGGGAGATAACATCATTAGTATTTGCTTGGGCAATGCTTCACAAAGATGTAGAAAAGACTGCCTATATTTCTTGCAAAAAACTCATACAATTCCAACATTCTTGTGCCTGCTGTTAGGAAGAAGAAACAGCAGGAGAGAAGAAATTTGCCCCCAGAATTGGCTTACAAATTTCGACTTCAAAAATATCACATCTTAGTATCTCAATAAACAAACTCAATATTGAAAGTGACAATGTTATTCGTCAGCCTGAATAAATTATATGGCTCTCTTCAAAATTTATGAAGTGGGAGTCTTGTTTTTGTCCTTCTTCTTCTTCTTCACTGTTTCATCAGTTGACACTGTCACTTCTTTCTCTTGACCCATATCTTCTTTGCTATCATCCTTCTTCTTCTTCTTTTTCTTCTTGTCTGATTGTCCTGCTTCCTCCTCTTGTTGGAATGCTGCATTCAATCCATTCACTTGGTCCTCATCTTCATTTCCGTCTTGCCTTTTCTTCTTTTTCTTCTTCTTCTCAGAATCTACTGTCTCTTTTTCTTCCTTTGGGCTCTCAGCTCTTTTACTCCCTTTGTCTTTCTTCTTCTTCTTTTTCTTTTCAGGCTCTTCTGACTCTGCTTCCATATGCAATATATCCTCATGCTTTCTTTTTTTATCACCTTTCTGCCTCTTATCATGTTGTTTAAGTTCTAGATCTGTTTCTGCAGGCTGCTCTAATTTTATCTTCTTATCTGGTGTTTGTCCCTGCCCAATAGTTGAATCTGCAGCTGGATTATATGTCTGCATGACAGGACATTGAGAGGCATAAATAATATATTATAATATTTAATTTACAATCAAAATATCTTCTTAAATTAGAGCACAACTTGTACAAGAAAAACTAGTTTTGTTTAAAAAAGGAAAATGTTTAACCTAACAGTTCATTTTAATATGGAGGTTGATTTTGCTAAACTATAAACCCAGTGGATTTGAGGCAAGCAGTGGGAAGCAGAAGTTTCACATCGTAAACGAAAGTTCCAATCCTATGGGTGAAACTTACTGTATTGCCTACTGTTAGGAGGTGAAGTGAATATCCAGATCTCCAATGTTCTTCAGCAGAGAGGTGCATGGTGGTGCAGTTTATAGTGATCCTTCCTTTGGGAGAGGAAACGAACAGTTTTTGGAGTCTTCCTTTGGGAGAGGAAACAAACAGTTTTTGGAGTCTTCCTTTGTTTTTCTATAAAAGGGGAATGACCCCTTGCATGTAACAGTTTAGTGAATGTAAAAGTTTGCTGAAATCAATAAAATAACAAAGCTGTCATTGCCCCGTGGTTTTACCTGCACACTGCAGGGTTTCCACGTAAAAATCTGTGTTACTGTTTTTCTGCTTTGCTCGTAATATTTGTTTTATAACATCTGGTATCAACGCCTAGGGTTTTGTGCGAGTGGGAGCTGCAACAATGACAGGTGGTGTAACCAAGTTCGAGATTGAAAAGTTTGATGGCAAGAACTTCGCCCTATAGAAGATGAAGGTGGAGGATTTGCTGGTTCAAAACGACCAAGTCCTACCCTTGAAAGGGGTCACGAATAAACCTAGCAGCATGAAAGATGAAGAGTGGGCAACGCTGGACAGGAAAGCGGTTTCTACAATTCGTCTTTGCCTAGCAGACTCTGTCTTGTTCAATGTTGCTGAAGAAAAGACCGCAGAAGCCCTCTGGAAGAAGCTTGAAAAGTTGTATGAGACGAAATCAGCAACAAATAAGGTTTTTCTGAAAAAACAGCTTTATAGCCTGAGGATGAAGGAGGGTTCATCTGTGGCAGATCATCTGAATGAGTTTAATACTATAATAATCAGTAAACTGGTCTGAGTTAATGTGAAGATGGAGGATCAGGACAGAGCTATCACCCTACTTTGTTTTCTAACATCTACTGGGTTTGGGGCAAGTGGCAAGTGGCAAGTGGTGGGGAGTGAGAAATTGAACCAAGGTTCCAATTCCACGAGTGTAATGCCTTAACATTTGCTCACGGGTTGGAGTCTGACAGGCAAGAATGTTTGGCTCACAAAAAGCCAACCAGCGTTCAATTCCCATGTGTACTTTGATAATACAGTTCGTTGTAACAACTACAAGGTTCGTTGAAATACTGCAGTGGCGTGGTCATGATGTAAAACTAGTGGATTTCTATTCCAAATCCCATATAACCAATTAAAAATATAGAGAGGTTGATTTCAGTGCCAGTAAAGGAAGCAAACTTCAGCAAACATCGCTGAGGTCAATTTCAATGGTAATAAGGGAAGCCAACTTCACTCAATGAAGGTAAAAGAGTCAATAACTCTGTTAGTTTTTCCGAAAATGAAGTTAATTAGAAGGCTTCCATTTCCAATTCAATAAAGGCAGAAAACTATTTATCAAAGCAATGCAATGCTCATTTTGTGATGCTGATAAAATAAGCAATTTTTCTCTTTGCAATACCTTTGCAGCTGTTAAAAGACCTTTTGCATCATTTTTTCTTTCTTTATCATATGGCTCTATTTTTGGCTTGCCCTTTGTGGATCCAGCAAGTCGTCCCAAAGCCCTTCCTTCAAGTTGCCTTAATCTGGTCTCAAGCTAATGCACATAAAAAAGAACATTCAAATGTCTCAGAAACTTCCACAGTATGTGCTATAATAAACTTGTCAGTAAAATGGCATAGATACATTGTCAAAATTATACAATAATATATTTCTGCAAAAGTCCTAAAGTAAATCCATCAGTGTAAAAAATAATAATAATGATGATGATAATCTCTTTCAGTACAAAACATACCTTAGCTCGGCTTTCAAAACCTATAGAACCATCCTGACTTTCTCCCAAAGCATCAACACGAATTGACAGAGCAGCTTTTGCAGCTAGAGATCTTGAAATTTTCCCTTTCAATTTTGGTGCTGCTTGTCCTATTAAAGAAGCATGGAATATAAGCCCATATTTTGGTGTCTGATGCTTGGTTTTCAAAGCTCTAAACAAAGCCTGTTCACAAAAGAAACAAATAAACCTAAAATTATGTATGCCACAGTTCTGATTTTCGACATGGTTTAAATATGATAAACAATACAACCGAAAGAAGACAAGAAAACTGCTTTTCCCTAAAAACAAATAACATACAAATCCACAAAAGTTTAAAAAGTTTTGGGACAAAAATATAAATTTCAGCAAAAACAAATCCATTTTTAACAAGTATTAAGAACAAGGAATAATAGAAGCTAGTACCTTTTCCGCCCCAAGGATCTGAACTGTGCTTCCAGGTTGTTTTGCAAGATTCAACAAGCTCCCTGCATGAGCAATGAGGCGAGCACCCACAAGTTCCCCCACAAGTACAGTCAAATTAGGGGCAATAGCATTCATCCGGCTCCGCAAATAATCAAAAAGCTGCCCTCTATACTCTGAGAGGGAGATAACTTGGTCACAAAGAGCTTTAATATTAATCATGTCATGATCGCTGACTTCAGTTCCCATGGATATCACTGCTGCCTCTTTTAACTCTGACTCAACCTCCTCGGGAAGTATCTGCAAAGGGAAAAGAAAAATGAAGGTGCTATTAAGAAGGTTTGCCCTAGGTAGCACTAAATTTAGTGCTCTACATGATCCCACTATAAGTCTATACGTTCCACATGTTATCATAAGTGAAGTCATATTCCATCAAATTTTAGATGTACCTACCTCTGAAAAATCAAGATCGGCAGCATTGGTGCGACTCCCCATAAGCTTGACTGCTTTTGCATACTGTATATTATCCTGCACAATTTTTGCCAGTTCTGGAAAATGCCAGCCATACCACTCTCGCACCCTCATTGCATATGTATTTAGTTCTTTGTCAAGATCATCGAGTAGACCAATTGCCTGAATGATCATTGTGTCCACCTAGAAGGCAAAAATGTAATGATTCAACTGACAATGAGAAATAAGATGTAAAACAAAGGAATAAGCAAGTGTACAAGGATCTCAAACTACAGCAATATTCGAAGATGGTGTTTGACATGCTCATATTTGGTAAGAGGCAAGGAAACATGCTAAGACTTTAAATATAGAGGGATCAAACAGAAAAAATCATATTTAATAGACAAATCATAGATTCATCTACAGTTCACTACAAAGACAATATCCATAAATGAAAAGAAGACTATTAATTTAATAAGGAAAGGAGGCAAGGAAACATGCTAAGACTTTAGATATAGAAGGATCAATCATCAAACAGAAAAAATTATATTTAATATACAGATCGTAGATTCATTTACAGTTCACTACAAAGAAAATATCCATAAATGAAAAGAAGACCATTAATTTAAAAAGGAAAGGAGGCAAGGAAACATGCTGGGACTTTAAATATAGAAGGATCAAACAGAAAAAATTATAGTTAATAGACAAATCATAGATTCATCTACAGTTCACTACAAAGAAAATATCCATAAGGAAAGGAGAATGAACAAAGAAAACCCGATCATAAATATATACAAGAATCAGAGAAAGAATTGTTACATGCTTATTTTCCAAGTTGTAAAAAGAAAGCAAGAAGCATGTGCTCACAAATTTGGGGACAACAAGAGATACCTTATCAGGACTAAATTTCAGCTTAAACCTGGAAAGGCTATGAGACAGACCCAAGCTCATGGGAGCTAAATCTTGAACTCCAAGTCCAGTTATAAGTTCACTCAATTGAGATCGTAGACCACGCATTAGCTCCATAATGGCATTATTGTGTACACATTCAATTTTCTAAATCACATAGTAAAAACATAAAATCAGTAGTGGCATCAATTTCAAATATGGGGAAATAAACATTATTGTCAACAAGTTAAACCAAGACTAATACTTCTGGCTCAAAAAAGGATACAAATAAATTTTGGGCCAAGATTATACCAATTTCTCCTTTATTGCATTCCCAAGCTTTGAATCTGCTACAGCTAATGTTTCACTTTCACATTGTCCCCGAAGGAACTTGCGCAGCCCCTTGCTGGGTTTGCTATCAACTAACAATGTAGCAGCTGTTAAAGCGTCTGCAGTGTTCTCAAATTTGCTAAAAGCCTTCAGCTTGACAACCTAGACAAATTTACAGTCTCAAGAGTTTAAAACATTTGTTTGAATAGTATTCAATAACTAGCAACTTGAATTTCAGTAAAGGATATATTACAAAATCTAAATCAAGCTATTAGTAGGGTTTAATTGTTCTGCATATACATTCAGGGACACAGAGACATTGGATTGATTATCATGTTTGACTGCTCGATATGGTAAAAATCAAGTTATAGATTTTATCTTTTACAAATAGTGTCATCAATTCTTAATGGTAGGGAGATTCTTATTGGCAAGACTACAACCACAATGAACTTTGAGCTCAGCCTAATGTAGAGAGCTCTTCCAGAGGCTTCTATTGAATAAAAAGACAATCTTGAAAGATGATATTTAATTGTTGCTTAGTTACCTACAATTTCCATGAAGATGATTCCTATATTTTCTCAACAACTGGCCACTGAGAAACTCTAGGAGTGTGCTTTGCAATAAAATGGTTCCTTGGACATATAACTTCCAGTCAGCCACATTTTTCAGGAACAAATATATAGTCAAGTGGAAAATAATAATACTATAATTCTAAACATTTAGAAGGGAAAAACAAATGGATGCTCATCTATCATATACCAAGTCTGCAACTGGCATTGAAGCAGACAGTCTACACAATGCACATGCACAGTACATAAGAAGTTCCCACCAAACAAAATAGAAGGAATTATATTTGGTGTGGTGAAAAAAAATTTCAAAACACCTTCCAGGATAGGTCTGATTCTTGGTGCTGGTAAGTTACAAGGATGACTCACTGTAATATTTTTGTATACAAAGAATAAAAGAAACTGTAAACATAAACAATATCTGATGTGCTAGTGAATGGAAAATCACAGAAGGCACAAAGTAAACTTAAAGTCATTGTTGACTGTTAGTGTCATATGTAGGTGAGGAACCAGAAAGCCAGTTACCCCTTGTGCAGTTTATATAAAATATTAAAAGGCATGAAACTAGAGATTCCAAAGAAGGTTTAACTTGTTCATAGAACCATTCCTTAACAGTGTAGAATTGGAGGACCATTTCATAACTTGGTTGTTCATTCCACAAGCAGAATCTTTTACACGTCATGAAAACCCCCTAGAAATTTTTACATTTATTCCAGCAGGCAGCTACAGCAGAAACAGCAAAGCTGATGGACGACGAACTACATCATAGAATGACAGCTGGAACAACAATCTATCAAGACCTCACTATGTTTCATGTGCACATAGCATGCCCCCACTGGCGCAGCAATCCTCTAGTAGTTTATTCTATTGCATAGCAACTCATATTTGGTTCTTAACCTTCAACTTAAGTTTTGTATTAGTTAGCAATTCAACCACTCTAAATATTAAAAACATTAGGGCTAGAGTGTGCTCAGTGCAATCCAGTTTATGTATTGTTTGTCACTATTATATAGCACCAACTCAAGATACAAAAGGAGGGGTTATATGCCATTACAACAAAAATAATTTGAGAGCTGAAATTGTAAACTAACCTTCCTGGCAGATTCCGTTGTCTGAAATTCCTTCCATAAGTCCTGGACCAACAAAATGAGAGAGTTATTGCAGCACCTTAAATGGATTTTATCCTTAAATTGTGAAATTGTAACTTTTAAGCCCACAAGAACTTTACAGATCAGTACAGTCAACACCAACATGGAACATCTGTTTTGATTCAAAAAATAAGATGTAATGACAGGAAAATAGCTTTTCTAGAACACAATGGATTAACGTGTGTGGAACACACAACAAGCAAAAGAGCAAAGATAGCATACCTCTACTTTATCAAGCTTTCCTTCATCCAGTACTTTGAATAAAGCAAACCCCGCAGGAGTTTCAAACAAGACCAACATCTTCAAAATCTCTTCAATATAGTCTGTATTTTGCTTTGCACGCTAAAATTCACATTAATTTGTCTATAGCCCAGTGTTATGCACTTTTTCCGTCACTTCACTGACCTATTTACAATAAATAAGACGAAGATCACCTGGAAATGAAATATAGATAAGAAAATACAGAGAAAAACTGAATCATTTGGAAATGAAGGCATACAATTTTAACTCTAAAGCTTTTTGTTTGTATTAAATGATTCAGACAATCAAATGGCATTGGCTCAATTGGTTAAATTCCTCAACTTTTAAGAAGAAGACCAAGGTTCAAATCTTGCCAAGCGATACATGCATAATTGCCAAGCTGTTGTAATATTACTATGTAGACATGATATAATATGGGTGGGGGCTGTTTCAATCCCATATACCCCATTCAAAATAAATAGATGATTCAGACAACAAAGAAATTCAAACCATAAAAAGTTAAAAACACAACAAATCGAATTATGAATAGAGAGTGGGAAAAAAAAAAACTGATAGCATAACCAAACAGAAAAAGATACATGCCACTTCTTCTGGCTTAACCTGTAAGGCAAATGAAAGCATCTCCACCCTTAAAGCTAAAAAAAGCCTAACAAAGCCATGCTCGTTGATGTGATGTAAATAACAATGAAGTTTTGTCTGTTAGTCAGAAGACGCAATTTGCAAAAGGACACCACCAAGGTCAGTATTCATGGATAACCAAGTTACAGTTAGTGTACAACATCACAGACAATGCTCAGGGTCATCAGCTTCAAAAAACAAGACTAGTTTCTCCTGCTTGTCTTCCCAGTTTTTTACCTCGTATAAGAACCCTTTTCTTGTCACCATAAATTATCTACAACTTCAGACTTAAATTTTCATGACAAAATTGCATTTTTCCCATGAATTCCATCATGTAAAGAAACAGAGACACATACCAAAAGCAAGGGGAAAAAGTTATGACCCTCGCAAGGCACCAACAATAGCATTCTCATCCAAAACTTTCATGTTACAACCTGTTTGAGTTATACTATATTGAAAAAAAGATTTACACCTAGGTAAGCATGGGTAACCCTTTTCTCAATAAGACAAGTCAGATATATTTCAAGTTGCTACTAAACCCAATTGGGCATTTCAAACTTGATTGTTTTGAATTTATCGGTGCACTATTTATGGTCATCATTCATTCCATACAAAAAAGCTCAACTTGTAAATGCAACCCATCATTTCTTACTATTACCAATGCATGTCACGTCTAATTTACAAGAAAACTATAATTAAGCATTTGTCAATGTCAATGGCATACAACTTCCACATGAAAATAAATGCATTTGATTTTTTGTCATGGCTAGCTGCTTACTTCAATCCAAAGAAAGTTGCATAATTGACCTTGGTTGTTTTCAAAGTACCAAGCAAACAATTTCCCTGCAATGACTTAAATGGCTATGGATTTGCTAGAAACCCATCCTAACATTAATATGTAATTCTCGTATTATTATGTAATGACCCCTTTCCAACGTGGGGACCCCATTATAATGATATTTTGTAATATTTTGTAAAGGTATGTGGTAATTGAGGCACCTAGACAAGTGGGGCCATTTTATGTAACTGTTATCAAGAATTTAACTGTTGTATGGTAGAAGATTCTAGCTCGAATGGCACTTTGCATGTAAGCCAACTCTTGAGCATTAAGTTAGGGTTGCATGAAGTGTATCTTTAAAAGACAAGGGTCCATAAACAAATGTATCTTTTTGTATACTGAATGAAAGTATTGAAGGAGGTTGCCCCCTCGAAGAGGCCCGCGATTCTGTGTCATGTTTGTGAGATTATTATATTTTTGCATTTACATTTCGTATTGCAATATTTTGTTCTTCATGAATTTTTGCTTTTATTGCAATATTTATGTGAATGTGCTTACTTTAATTAGAAGGTTCTTAACGGGATTATTGAACCATCTGTAAGGGGTGGGCTCTTCAAGAAGTTTAACCCGATAAAATGCCTACATGTCAATCCCAATAATAGTTCCACCACAAGAGGAATCGCCTCAGCCCCTAAGCTAAGACTTGACTCCCTCCTACCTTATTCGAGTTACAATCGAAGGAAATGTGTACGACCCCTCCTGTGTCACAACAATCCTAGGAGATCAGAGGGTTGATTCAATGCCCATCGGCCATCCAAATCGTGATGCAGATTTTCCAATGTCTAACTGCAACTTCCGTTTGATCGCCATGAAATATGGGACACTTGTCACACACTATTGGACACACCATACAACAATTTCTCCCACGTCAAACTCCTATCACCATCAGATGCACCACCCAACAATCGCTTTGGTGCCAAACTCCCATTTCGTGCATCATCAAACACACCAATCCATTGTTGTTAATGGCATACTCTAGTCTTGCGACATTGTCAAGCGCACCACACTTGCTTTCATTGTAAAGTCCACAAATCAGTTGTTGATGACATTTGCACATTGCTTGTCCTTCCAAGGTCGATACTCAAACTTCATGACCTTCGTCATATGTAGACTTGTGTAAGCTCCAATCGACTACCACTATTTCCTGCACCCCTCTATGGTTGCTTCTGTATCAAACTCTCATCCTATGCAACCCTGAATGGACCTCCTTACACTTGCACATACGTTGGAATCCCTCTATAGGGACTTGTCAAATCTTGCTCATTGCTTGCAACC
The DNA here is from genome assembly GCA_028583015.1 of Wollemia nobilis. Taxonomy (NCBI): domain Eukaryota; kingdom Viridiplantae; phylum Streptophyta; class Pinopsida; order Araucariales; family Araucariaceae; genus Wollemia; species Wollemia nobilis. Next base: position 3,118,181 of record JAQPPZ010001808.1, read on the forward strand.
TCTCATTTTGCTTTCCTCTTGTCAATCTTGCTCATCGCTTGCAACTGCTTCATCTTGCTTTTCCCTCTTGCAATCTCATTGCTCATGGGTTCATCATGAATCATGTCATCATGCACACACTTGCCATGAACTCCCTCATTTTGCACCGCTTCATCGTGAATTATATCATCATGCACACATTTGTCAACACTTGACCCTTCATCGACATCAACGAAGAAGTCTGCATCACTTTTAGATTCCAATTCCCATCTTTCCTCCTCCAGATATTATGAAGGGATGCTTCAATTTATTACATTCATCGCCCATGCTTGGATCTTCCCATTTTCATCTTTGTTTATCTTTCGAAGCAAGATGCTCATCACAACTCCATGTCACCAACATCAACCAATGTCGTATAGGCGACGACACCAACATGCAAAAATAGAATGCATCGCACTACCATATGATTCCATTATATGTAAGTAAATGAAGATACAAAATGGGAAGAACATACAAATACATGTGAATATATTGCATGCACATACGCACGCGCACACACACCATGTATCCTTCACAACCCAATTATATGCAATACATTGTGGTTTGGTCAAGCATACAACACAAATATGCCTTAACCAATATCAACCAACATAAAACCTCGACGAACATCTCCACCTCTACCTGATGATTAACATCCCCTAACATCTCTCTACCAAGATAGATGCATACATAGGTATTACAAGACAGGTAGGAGGTTGACAACTACCAAACTACTATTGAACTACTAGTATACATAAAAAAAAATTAGAATATCCCAGAAGAAATTACACAATTTTTATTACAAATACATATCATCATAGGCACATATGAAAACACTCACATACAACAACTCTATTTATAAGATGACCCTGAACATGGCTATGTTCAATAATGCATTTGCCCATGCATACATGACATTCATGCACAAATTCATTCGCCTATGATTGAGAGCATGAAAAAATGGATATCTCAAGACCATCTTACTATCATATCTTGGGAAGTGCTCTAATCACCAAGAATGATAAGGGGGACATTCCCATAGCTTCGCCTAAAAGTAGTGATGTTTCCTTCTCCCTCCTAAATACTCCTCTTCTTACTTGAACATGTTCTCTTCGTGAGATGTAAACACTTCCACAAATTCATAAATCATAGCCCAAAGGTTCTTGGGACACTTAAGCCCACACTCACAATGGATCAATTTGTTCTCACTGAAAAGAACTAAACTCTTGCTAACAACTAATACCATTTCCCTTTGCCCCGCCTCTTTCCCTACTCCCAACTTTGCAAAAACAAACATGCCAACTATATACCCTAACCTTTTGTCTATGTTTAGTGTTCCACAAGGACACATCCTCCCCCCACCTCGGGGTGTCGTTTCGACACATGTCGCCATTTCAAAAACTCCGTTGAACATAGTCTATATTCAATGTTGCACTTCCATCTTCTTTGAGGAGAATCCATTAATGTTCCACAAAGTGATGCATGTACCATTTGAATATGTGATAGAGAAGTCAACTAGCAACTCTATTGACCTTCATTCCCACCCATTCCAAGATAGACCTATGAATCCTAGCAACCCGTGCGAAAGGCCACCTACGCACTTTAGAAATGACTCAAGCGACATAGTTAGCAAAAACATCTACATCAAACCTAAACCAAACCCAACACCATGAATCCTTAACCTAGACCCACTCAACAAGAAGCCCCAATAAGAAACCTAGGCACTCTTCTAACTCGTACCCAAAAGCAACACGAGAACTTACCTACATTCCAAATACATATCATTCGCAACTCATTAATGAATTCAAGATTTGATTTCAAAACTAGCATCAATGCTCTAGAGAGACGCTTAGCAAAGATGCCCAAGTTACGTTCCTCACCTTACATCCCCCTTGCAACAAGAAAGCCCAATGATAAAGAAAAGACACTCAAACATGGCCTTACAACCTTCTCGTATTTTGCTAAAGAGGCATGACAGCCTTCGCCAACTTCTCAAGCATACCTTTTATTTACCGCCACACATCTTCCAATAGAAGGATCACCATCAACAACATCATCCCTTTGATTCATGCCTCCCAAGGTTGATGAGCTTTCCCCATCACTAAGGTTTGACAATGATAGGGATGTGACCCAATCATAACCTAAATGCTTCGAGCTCATATTATCTCTCCCAATGGACCTGGTAGCTAAAATACTGCTCCAATGCATAATGAGAAGCATAAGTGTATCTCCATGCAATTGTAAATGCATTGTTATCCATCTCACTTGCTCCCTCTTCTACCCCATTGGTTACCCCAGTTGCTTGGGATCAGCAACTAAAAAAGACTCGAACTCTCTCTTCACTAGGGGGTGCCCATTGAGAAGACAGACCCCCATATACCCTCGTACCAAGGTTACTTTGGGGAACTTGTTTGGGAAAAAGGAGAAAATGCATTGTTCTACTAACAGAATGGGTAAGTCCCATCTCAAACTTATTTCTAGGCAATAAAAAGATAGATGATAACACAATCATAAGAGCTGCGTTGGGATGGCCCTATGTCCCATTTATCAGGCCTGCAATATATTCATGACAAAACATTCATCACCAGCAACATTGTCCGCAATGTCATCCACAATGCCTATACAATCTCCTCAAAAATAAACTCGTTTCTATGTTGCTCATTCTAAGGGCAAAACCATCAAACCTCTTTTTCCCCAAATGAAAAAAACATAATGTCATGACTAACTTGCAAGGCTCAGCTAAAACTTACCATTGAAGAGAGTGAACCAGAAGCATTTAAATATTTTTCAAAATTTCAAAAGATCAAATCCCTCGCATACAATGCATACTTCCATCCCCTCTTGGCTTACAAGCAGCCCTGTCACAGGCCAAGGTTATTTCCTTTATACTTTCAAAAGTCCCAAGCCAAATCTCTATTCTGTGCTTGGGTAGTTTTCAAATTTTCAAAATATCAAATCCCTCGCATACAATGCATACTTCCATCCCCTCTTGGCTTACAAGCAGCCCTGTCACAGGCCAAGGTTATTTCCTTTATACTTTCAAAAGTCCCAAGCCAAATCTCTATTCTGTGCTTGGGTAGTTTTCAAATTTTCAAAATATCAAATCCCTCGCATACAATGCATACTTCCATCCCCTCTTGGCTTACAAGCAGCCCTGTCACAGGCCAAGGTTATTTCCTTTATACTTTCAAAAGTCCCAAGCCAAATCTTTATTCTGTGCTTGGGTAGTTTTCAAATTTTCAAAATATCAAATCCCTCGCATACAATGCATACTTCCATCCCCTCTTGGCTTACAAGCAGCCCTGTCACAGGCCAAGGTTATTTCCTTTATACTTTCAAAAGTCCCAAGCCAAATCTTTATTCTGTGCCTCTGTCTGAGTGCTCCATAAAGCTTAGGGGCCCGATTCTTTTGTTTCATTGGCTGTGATCTAAGGGCACTCTACAGTGAAATTTTTCTTTTGATGGCTGTTGTCAATTGACTAATGTTTGCTCTTCATAATGATGATAACTCGCCATTGCAAAAGCTCAAAACAAATACAATTTTGAATTTATAGAAGAGAATGCCAAAATCAAGTGTCAAACAGTCATCTTTCTTTTCTTATAAAAGTGGATTTTATATAAAATAACATATATTATTTTGTAGATTTCTTCAATGCAAATTATCAAAATCTGAAAGCTATATGATTCTTTTATATACTTCTATTCATACATTACCCAGATATCTTTTGAATTTATGCTACTTCATGAATATTTGACTCTTTTCAAAGAATTATATACACACATATGCATTGTTTGAAAATCCGTTCTTATAAGCAACCTTTGTTGCCCCACGTTGTTGTTGTTGTTGTTGTTGTTGTTGCCATCACACTTCTCATTTCTTGTTTCAGGCAACTGTGGATGATTTGCATATATAACATTTCTATACAAAATTTGGTCCATTTATATAAGCTCTGGGCTGAAAAACCTTTCCAGCACGTTGGAAACCACCCTCTAATTTCTAAACGTCTTTCCACACCATAAGCTTTCAGAAACTCAAGGATAGGGGCTGAAGATGGACACTTTATTGATACAGTTTTCAGCCCTTTTACAGGAGTTGCCTATTTTAGAACTCAAATTTTTATAATATCGCCTAAGATTCCAATACAATTTCTTGGAGTTTTCAATAACATTTCCAAGAGTTTCCAGGAGTTTCCCCAATTTCTGATTTGTTGAGCAGCATAACCCCAAAATTTCCACCTCTCCTGACCTACCCACTTACATATCTGAAGTTAATAAACATCTTTCTCTGATTCAAGTTGCAACACAGTTGAAAGGTCATTTGGTGAAGATGAGAGTATTAGGATTTGCTTGCAGGCCCTTGGTGCTTTCAGCTATCCAGGAAATCTCGCTGAGATAGTAACTCCGAAATGGTAAAAATGCTTCAGGTTTTATAACTGCATGGAGTATTCCCTAAGTTGATGCAGCACATCTATTTACCCATATAAACATGGAGTTGTTTGGCTTTGACATTTTATTGATAAATGATAGGTATTTTGTCCAATTCTCCTCTAGTTGTCAGATCTACTACTTATAAATAAACAAAAAAAAAAAACTTTCATTGAGCTTATGAGTATCTTTACTGCAGTATAAACATCGAACTTGGGTTGCCCTCGTAACAATGTAATCCATTGTCACTATCCACGATTTTTGTACCATCTGTTCCATGTTAGATTATGTAAAATTGCATTTAAAATCGTTAACTTTAAAGGTCCATGCTCATTTCGTACATCAGACCACCCTGTACTCCCCAAGCATTTGGTCTAATTTGAACGTGGTTCACTTGATCCTACAAATGTACCCATTACCATTATAACATATATAGATTTAAGAGTTTTACTTTTATTAAAATATAATAGATACATATGATGAAGCTTGTTAGGCGTTTATACTCTGTAGCTAGCATCCCAATAAAAATGATACTTTTAGATGTCCTCTAGTTTCAAGGACTGATAATGGCCATGGCAATGCTACTTTTAGATGTCCTCTAGTTTCAAGGACTGATAATGGCCATGACAAACCTATCGTAATGGCAAAGGACCCACCTTAATACTGAACTACTTCACTTACCATGCTGTAAATTTGCAAGACATAAACAATACTTTCTGTTTACAGACCCCAACCGAAAATAAAAATAAAATCATACAAAGACTAAGAAAACTAAGCTCAGCTTGATGAATCATGGGAAGCCCAACTTTCATTTGGGATACTAAAAGAAATTTCGAATACTCACCTTGTAAAGTTCATTTTGCTCGCACGCAAACACAGCAGGCATTGAACTCAAGCCATGTCACCGATAAATTTTTCATTAGAATACTCCGAGGAAGAAAGAAGCAGGCTTTCACCAGAGTGAGTTGAGCTCGCTAAGCCAAACATAACACAACTCTATGTGTTCCCTCCACCGGCGGAATATATTTAGAGTTTAGGGTTTTGTTCACGTCATGTGGGGTTTTCGAATTTGGATAGTAGGGTTTAGGGTTTAAAATTTCATTACTTATTTTTAGTAAGTTAAGAGCGTGGAAGGAAGTGGCATACTCGTTTGTTTGATTATTTCTTAGGGAATTTGCGGGTTTTTGAAAATTGTTTTTTTACACACATTTTTTTTTTTTTTAGTGATTTGAATTTGGATTTTTAGACAAATGTAAAATCATATTATAAAGTAAAATGTTTTTTTTTTTTTTTTTTTTTACTCTTAAAGTATAGGTTTTTGAAAGGAGTCAAGGTGGAGAACAAGTGGTTGTACTTGGGTTGTATTAAGGTCCCCACTTGAACAAATTATAATTATCTTCTCTAGAGCTTTGAGAGTTTACAAATAGATTCACTTATCATTTCAATTGAGATATTATAGCTAAAAACCTAAATCATTTTATATAAAATGTTTGAAATTTTTTTTTTTTTTTTTCAATTTTATGTGTAAATACAAATATTTTAAAATTCAGCATTCTTCTTGAACTGTCTTCACACTACCAAAACTTCACCTCTCCTATCTATGCACTGCATGTTAGGAGAGTAATATTTTCAAAATATTGTACTATCATAGTCCGCTTTACCAAATTTGGATTGCTAGTTTCCTTTCTAAAACACAAGTGCAACCACAAAAGCTATAATAAATAGTTTATATGAAAACACATAAGGGAGTCACTAGGTTATCCCTTGTGGAACAAAATATGTTTGTTTGACAATATTGAAAGATGCTATGTCATTACATTTGCAATCCTTACTCTAAAAGGAACGTGAAGATATAAAAATATTTTAAACTATTTAATAATTTTTTTTTATTATATAGGAGAGTTGGTTATAGTCACTATTTTAGTAACTGGCCAACGTAGGGTTCAAACCATAGGGATTGCTTCCAACAAACCTATATGTCTCATTCTTGTTGACCCGACATGAGATGGGGACCATCGATTGCTCGAGGTTCATACTGTTGTCATCGATCTGGCACGCTCAAAGGATTTGAAGCAGACTACTACCTTTGCAAAGGGTTGACTTCCCCCAAGGTTTGAACCTAGGTCTCTTCTTGGTAAGTGCCCAACCACACCTGCATTTACCAATCCACCTAACCCTTGGGGGTTATTTTTATATAAGTTATTAATATAAAATTTAAGAGTGCAAGTTGGGAGTGAGGAGGAAGTGTGAGCAAGGAAGCAGGAAGTAGAAAGCAAAGTGTGATCAAGGAACAAGTGCCACTTATTATTCTAAATCTTAGGAGAATTTAAAGGATTCATTTGAAGAAAATCTAGATAACATAGAAAGAAAGTCATTTTCGAAAGTCCTTATTGAAAGTATAATTGGCCAAGTTGGAAGTATGAATAACCTAATCAGCAATAAAAGGAAGAGTGAAACTATGACAAACCCTGCCTAGGTAGCAAATTCTACACCATAAGTGGTTATCAAGAATGAGATGATTGAGCATGATATAATGGTTCTTAAAACTAGAGGGTTAATATGTAAGTTTCATGGATACTTGTCCAAGTTTATCTAAGATTCAAAATTATGTCAAGTGGAAGTGGGGATTGATTTCAAATTACTCCATCACTTTTATTCTAGGAGAATTTTTCCTCATTAATTTCTTGAGTTCAGAAACAAGGGATAAAATAATAGATGAAGGCCTGTGGTTTGGGGGCAAATATGCATTATATTTAAGACCTTGGAGTGAGAATTTTTCTATGGATATAAAAACTATTAAAAGGCTTCCAGTATGGATTAGGATTTTTGGACTTCCTTATCAACTCATCAATAAGGATGTTTTGAAGAATATTGATAATACTCTAGGTGAATTCATTCAGGAGGGACCAAATACTAAGGAGAGAAAGCATGTTGTATACACTCAAATGTGTGTTGCCATGGATATTTCAAAATATTTATTGCAATCAACTAGGATTAAATCTGAATCAAAAGAATTGGATCAACAAGTGGATTATGAAAATATTGTATTTTGATGTTGCAAATGTCATGAAACTGAGAACATGGCAAGAGATTACAAAGTGAAAATGATGGAGGAAGAGATGGAAATTTTGGTGCATAAGGGTAGCTGCAATTTGAAACAGGATCATATCACAGGAGAAGCTATGTCAAATCAAGGAATTTCCACTCCTAAGAAAGTGGGTAGAAAAATCCCTCTAAATCATTAAATGGCAAAGGCCATTACTGTTCACTTGAATCAACCATTAGAAGAAAAAATGATATGAGGGATGAGGAAGTACAATGCGCAAGTTCAAATATAGGAGCTAAAGGTGCGAAGGAAGAGAGGAAAGAAAATTTTAAAGCAAAGGAAGATGGGGAGGCAAATTTTAAAGCAAATGAGGTGAAGGAGGTCAAGCTTAATCCAAGTAAATCACCTTTATTCTCCTCAAGTAGCATAAAATCTTCTCCTTACAATAAAAATGAAAGTAGTACATAGTGTATTCCTTGCACTTTAGGGTTTCAAGAGCAATATAGTAAAGAAAATCGTATGGAGGATATCCAAGGAAATTTAGGGTTTCTAGGTCAACATAAGAAAGTAATAAAAATTGAGATTCATCTATGTAGTTTAGAGTTTTTAGGGCAACATTAAGAAGAGGCTATTACATGCACTTTCGACTCTTTACGGTAATATAAACCTTTAGAAGATAAGTCTCATTATGAACAATATAAAAAAATAGAAGAGATTGATGAAGATGAGAATGTTGGCAAGAATCGAAGAATTAGAGGACGGTCATCAAAGTAGGAACAAAGAGAAAAAGAAACCCAAAAGGATATTGATATGAGAAGCCAAATAAAAATATCATAGGTGTTAACAAGAAGTGGGGCTAAGCCCACTAATAAAATAAAAAGTGTTGACGATGAAATGATATCATCGAATATTAGGGGTATGAATAAGACCCCTAAAAAAATATATTAATAGGTTGTTATAGTCTCGAGTTTATTTTAATACAAGAAACAAAATTAAGCAATGAGGAATGTAAGAATAATTTTGTGAAGATTTGGAAGATGGTGATTTGAAGGAGCTTTAGGCAGTATTGCAGTAAAATGGAACAAATGCAAATGGGATGGGCATTTATTAGAAGCAAAAAGTAATTGGGTTGCTAGATTATTTTCCATGAGAGAGAAAAACATCAAAGTTGGGGTTATAAATGTATATGCTCTAACTATAGTTACTCCTCGTGAAAAATGTTGGAAGAACCGTAGCATATTTTTGTCAAATACAATGATGATTCATTGTGATCTATGGATTCTTGGGGATGATTTTAATATTATTCTATCTCCTTTGGAAAACAAGGGCGGTATTCTAGGATGGTCTAAATCAAAGCAATATTTTGCTTCATTTGTCAATTCAAATTACCTTTGGAATGCTAGTTCCTCAAGCTTTCAATATACATGGGATAATAGATGCATTGGACAAAATCATATAGCAGAAAGACTATATAGATTCTTATTATCCAATAAATTATTATAAATAAAGTATACAATCTCTTCAGATATTTTCTTGCAAGCAAGATCAGATCACAAACCCATTCTTTTGACTTGTGAGTTACCTACTAATGGTCATCCAAAACCATTTCACTTTCAGTCTATGTGGCTTCAAGACCCTAATTGTTTTCCATATGGTTATGTTATGGTGGGATGAATAAAAATTTGAAGGATCATGTATGTACAGGTTTGTTCAAAAGTTGAAATAAATGAAGATTTGAAATACCCAATCTTTTGGTAACATTTAGAAAAGAAAATGAATCCAAGCTCAAAATTTTACAAGTGATAGTAGAAATTAATGGAATGGATCACGATTCTTATGTGAAAGAAAAACGATTACTTTTTATTATCATAATGCATTGAAAATGGAGTCATATTGGTTCCAAAAATCTAGAGAGAAATGGCTCAAGGAAGGAGATAGAAATACAAAAAAAAGTATGCTACAACAAAAATAAATTATTATGTTCATTATATCAAAAATATTTTAACTTCAAATGGAAGAAATATTGAGGACGAAGAAGATATAAGGAATAAAACAATTAATTATTTCAAAATTATTTTTTGAGATTCTAGGCAAGATAAAGAGGCATAAGAAAAACTATAAAATATTCTATCAATTATCACTCAGGGACAAAATGAAAGCTTGATGAAGAATATCTATGGAGGAGCTCCATGAAGTAGTTTTCTCTTTCCATCCTAACAAGGCACCTGGCATCGATGGATTTCCTACAATTTTCTTTCAAAAAGTTTTGGATTTATTGAAAAGTGATATGTTAGTTGCGGTTGAAGAGGCCCGAAAAAGGAAGGTTGTAGTAAGTGAGATCAATGCTAATTTTATTATCTTGGTTCCCAAGAAATCATACAAAATATTTTGATAATTTTTGTCCAATCAGCCTTTGTAATATGATTTATAAAATCATTCCAAAAATTATAGCAAACAGGTTGAAGGGCTTTCTAGGGTGTCTTATCTCAGAGGAACAAGGTGTCTTTGTTTGTGGTAAACAAATTTTTGATGGTATAATTATTGCACAAGAAGCCATACATTTTATTCATTCCATGAAAAACCAAGTATGCTTTTAAAATTAGATATGAACAAAGCATATGATAGGGATTCATGGAATTTTCCAAGTGTTATTCTTAGAAAGTTTGGATTTGATTATAGTTTGTGTGAATGGATTAAATGTTGCTATAGCACTGCAAAAAAAATTATTTTTATTAATGAGTCTCTTATTGGTTACTTCAATTCACCTTGTGGATTTTGTCAAGGTGATCCACTTTCTCCTTATATATTCATTATTTTTGCAGAAGCATTAGGGAGAGCCTTTTCAAAGGTAAAAATGAAAGAAAAAATCAAGGGTATTCAAGTTGCAAAAAATGGTCCCTTCGAATATCATCTTCAATTTGTTGATGATACTTTTTTGGGTCATCCCTCAGACAGTGAGGCCATGGAGTTTAAATCAATATTATCATGCTATGAGAGGCTACTAGATAGTTGTTAAATATTACAAAATCCAATATTTTTTCATTAATAATGCCCTAGATCTAAAAAAAAATATTGTGAATATTTTAGGGTTTAAAATTTAAAAAAATCCATCAACCTACTTGGGTATTCCTTTTTCTGATAAAGGAAATAAAAAGAAGCTTTGGATCTATTTTTTGGATAGAATGAAAGTCTACTTGGCAAGTTGGAAAGGTAAGTTCTTAACCATAGGAGGAAGGCTACAACTCATAAAGACTACATTGCAATCCATCGCTATATATCACTTTCAAGATTGCCAACAGGTATAACATCGAAAATTGATCAAATTCAAAGAGAATTTCTATGGAAAGGTTGTGAGGAAAATTTTAGGTTTCCTCTTTGTAACTGGGAAAGGGTTTAAAAAGGAAAGAATATTGGTGGAGCAGGCTTGTGGAATTGTAAACTTATGAATTTGGCATTAGGAGCAAAGCTTGGGTGGAGATTATTCAAAGATCAAAGAAAGAGTTGGGCAAAAATATTACTTAAAAAATATATACGTTGACGTAATGAAATTATTTATTAAAATAACTCTACGCAAAGGATCATCAACATGGAACTTAATAAAGAGTTTGCAATTGATAAAGAAACATATTAGATGGTCAGTCAATGAGGGGAATTATGCAAATTTTTGGTATGATGCTTGGTTGAAGCCTTATCATCTTATCTCTAACTCAAAATGGCAACCATTGGCTCAAACATGTCTAGCATGTAAAGGTCCAAAGGTCAAAGAATATATTATTATGAGCAACAACTTCAGATCATGGGTTTATTTAAGTAACCTGGTTGACGAAGAGAAACTCAAACAAATTGCAAATGAACTTAAAAAATGCTTCAAGAGTTTTATTTGTTGATTTTTACACAAAATGATAAGTTGGTGTGAAATTTATCAAATGATGGTGGATACTCAATCAATTTGGGATATGAGGATTTGGAACAATCAAAATTTCCTTCTCCCAAAGATTTTCCTTGGAAATAATGTAAAAACAAAGCATGGCAAAGCAGTACTCTAAAAATGTAAACTAGTTTCTGATTCACCAAATCGCAAATGTGCAAGTGAAGATAATACTCCTAGTGTTGTAGGCTTTTTGGTTCACCAAATTGCATTATGTGTAGATAAAGAGCATAATATCGACAACAAAAACGTATTAGAAAATAGAAGGAAGAAAAAAGAGGGATTATAAACTTAAAGAAAGAGATGAGTTAGGAAAGGAACAAAAAACATTTGATTGAATTTTTATTCCAAAAAAGGAAGTGATACATCTACAAAACTCTAAACGTGTTTCGACCTAAAGATGTTTTGATTTTGGGGGGATATGAGGTTTTTGAAGACAACTGTGTGAGGGTTTCGTTTGTGGTTCGATTCCAAGAAATGACAGAGGCTATTTTTTAGGGCCTATGGACCTTAGTGGTCGATTTGTTTTTTTGTAGTTTCTACCTAAGATAATCACAAGATATGTTGCAGGAGACCCACGATAGGTTAAGAATTTGTTATTCAACAAATATTCAAGCTACAAACTTGATTGAAAATTGATTCCAATTTGTTGCCCAAGGAAAAAGCAAAAATCACACCTTTCCTCGACGTCCAAGGCATGAATTAAAGAGACCTAGAAACAAGTTTCAAGTTGCAGATCAAATAAGAGAAGCCTCCTTAGGAAAATAAAAAATAATTTAGAACTCAAGCAATCCCTATGCTAAGTAATGCCCCAAAAACAAATCCACTATGGAAACCCTTTTCAAGGGTAAGTATTTTAGGGATTCGGCCCCAAAAATGAATTTTAAGAATACCATTTGTGATGGATAGTCCTATAATAAAGCTAACATTAATCTTAAGGCTTCTCGTAGACCTCTAAGAATACCTAAGACTGGTCCTAGAAAAACTGATTTGGGATATCTAAGAGCAGTTGATAGAACCCTAGTTGTTAAGATAAAAATGTGTGGACATTCAATATGACATAGAAGATTTGGAGAGAAGAAGACTAATTTACTATTTTTTAGGTTTTTGCCCAACCCTGTCTGCTTTCAAAGTGTGGGCTGCAAAATATTAGAAAACACAAGGGGTATTACAAATATCTATTTAACCCAATGGTTATTTTCTTGTTATTTTTGCTAATGATGAAGACAGAGAAAAAAATATTTAAAGGGGGTCCTTGGTTCTTTGGAAGGGCAAGGCTTTCATGAAGCCTTGGCACACTAAATTTAAATTTGAAGAAGAGATGCCTTCTACAAGACTTGTGTGGGTTAGACTCTTTGGCCTCCCAGTTGAATTTTGGAATCTGACTATATTTTCTACAATCAAAAACTCCCTTGAAGCTTACATAATGATTGTTGACTATACAGACAATTTTGAACACATTATTTATGCTCAAATTTGTGTCTTAGTGGATTTTGACAAACCCCTTCTAGAAAAGATCTCATTACAATTTGGGGAGGACACTTGGGAGTAGGTGGTGGACTATGAAAACATTCCTTTCCATTGTAGAATATGCCATGAATATGGTAATTTGGCTAGTGTCTGTCCAAATAATATTCCAGATCAAAATAAATAGGACACAAACTTAACAGGTTTTCAAATGCCTAAAGAGAAAAACATTAAAAAAAATCCAGTTATGAAGGATAAAGAGATGTTGTCAACTAATATGTTTGGAATTCTTAACCTCCCAGGTGAGGAAGAGGACACAATGGAGACAAAATTCTTAGAAACACATTTTAAAGTTGTAGGGAAGGACTTAAAGATAAACGAGGAAATCAAAGGTTTTCAAAAAAGAAGCAAGGGATAAAACATAGACAAGAAGAACAATATTCTAAATACTATAACTTCAAACAATTCAAATACCAAGATAGACTTTGTTGAACCTTCCAATAATGTGTTGGTTTTACATATGCATACTTCAGGAATAGAAGTTATCCCATATTCACTTGGGGTAAGACAAGAAATAGGCAAAAAAAAATGAAGATGGATATTAACCAAAAGGCATACCACAAGACTAATCAACATCATATGATAAAAGAAGGTGAAAATGTTGTGAAGGAAGGTAAAATTAATGTCCTTACCAACATCTTTAGCCCTATTATTAATGAATATCATCACTTGGAATATTAGAGGACTCAAAGGGAGTTTGTCAAAACATGATTTTTGATGCTTTAGCTAATTGGGTATTGGACTAAGTTGATCTTACTTTCTATGGCCACCCTCTAAGATGGTGGGATTTAAAAATCGAGTATGCTCTTCTTTCTATCCTTTCTCTGGATGGCTTCAATTCTAGAGATACCTAGTTCCTTTTTTCTTTGTATTATCTTCTCTTTGGTTCAGTAAGGGTTTTTAGTTCCTAGCTCAGAAAGATTTTTCTTATGTTTCCTCTATTGAATCTTGGCTAAAAGGCTTGTTGGATTGGTTTGGCCATAGATGTAATTTATTTTTTCCTTCATTTGATTTTTTGATATGTGTGTATTTTTGTTGTTTTAGTGTTTTTTATGTTTTTGTTGTTTTTTTGTGTTTTGTGTTTTTTTGTTATTCTTTTTGTGTTTTGTGTTTTTTTTTGTTGTTTTTTGTGGTTTTTGTGTGTTTTTTGTGTTGTTGTTATTTGTTGTTTGTGTTTTTGTTGTTTTAGGCATGCTCTTTGAGTGTGTCGAAGAGGGCAGGCCAAGTGCGAGCCCTAGGCATCTTTTGGTAAAATAAATACCCTTGCTTCCTTGGGTCTTACTTGAAAGTGGCACCCCGAAAGGGGTGTTTTCCATAAACAAAAAAGAAAATATTTTCCTTGGAAGAATGTTTGGTCATTAGAAGATCTCCCTAAAGCCTCAAAATTCCTTTGGTTAGAAGTTCAAAGTAATATTCTTACAAGAGAGAGTCTATAAAGAAGATGATATTATGGACCCTTTAGATGTGCCTTGTGTGAGAAGGATTTAGAAACATCCGACCATTTACTTCATTGTTTGTTTGCTCACACCATTTGGGATTATATATATATATATATATATATATATATATATATATATATATATATATATATATATATATATATATATTAGCTCCATTAACATTGAAAGAGTTGATGAAGTATTCAATTAATTATTTCAAAGCTAAAGCATTATGTATTCTTTGGGGATTTGGCCCTGTCATTATTTGTTGGTAGTTATGAATTGAAAGGAATACCAATTTTTTTAAATAAATCTCAAAATCATGCCCAAGTTTGGAACTATATTACTGTCTCTCTTACAGAATATCTACAAAAATTGTGCTTATCATGAAAAGTCTCAATTATAGAAAAAGAGGTGCTACTAACTTGGCTACAATATTTGAACATACATGGAAGAGTCATTTACGACAATGGAATTAAAACAAATGATCTACTTCGATCTATGGTAAAATGGAATATCCATAAATTGGGTTTATTAAAATTAATTTTGATGATGCTTCTAAAGGAAATCCAGGAAAAGTTGAAGAAGGTGGTGTTTTTAGAAATAGTGAAGGCAAAGTTCTCCTCACTTATTCAAAATAATATGGAACTTCAACTAACAACTATGTAGAGACTAGGGCACTTCTTATAGGGATTAAAATTCTAGTAGAAAAAGTTAGAAATATATTTCAATTGAAAGGGACTTACAAATTATCATCAATGCTATTAAAAAATGGATGTGGAGATTGGATAAAAAATAATATTATTGTTGATGTGAGCATATTTATTGAGAAAAAAATTGGGTGGCAAACAAATTAGTGAGTTGTGGTGTTGATCTTCATCTCGATGAAAGTCAAATTTTAGAAGGTAACTAACCAATAAGATTTTATCTCTTAATCAAAATGAAGAACACAAGCTTATATTAAGAGGGGGGGTGAATAGTATAAGACCACTTTTTACTTTTCTTTCCCAATCAATATTATGCAATGTATAGATAACAATATCAAAAATAGTAATCAAAGCAATGCATAAATCACCACACACAATAGAGACACCAAATTTACATGGTTCACCCAATGTGGGCTACTCCACGAAGAAAATCTTTCACTAAAATTTTCTCAATCAATCTCTTGGGAATCCTTTCCCTATTACAATGTTTATGGATCTCTATCCAAAGGAGACACCAATCTCCTTATCAAGTTCATGGATCTCTATCCATAGGATAACTCCTTTATCCTAAGCTCTGACTGGTGATCTTCTAGAAGAACTGTTGCCCCCACCGCTCTGGCTAATGGATCTCTATCCATTGAAGACACTTGTCCTCACTACCCTGGCTAATGGATTTCTATCCATTGGAGATTGTTGTCCTCTATACTCTATCACCTTCAAAGCTCTATCCCAAATATGCACTAAACATAGTCCTTCGGTCTAGCACAAATCTGTCCTCAATCTATGTCCTTTGATCTACACTAAACATAGTCCTTCAATCTAGCACAAATTTATCCTCAATATCTATCCTCTAATCTGCACTAAACATAGTCCTTCGGTCTAGCACAAATCTATCCTCAATCTCTATCCTTTGATCTACACTAAACATAATTCTTTGGTCTAGCACAAATTTGTCCTCAATATTTGTCCTCAAGCCTTAACTCAAAGCTTGACAAAATCACAAATCAACTCTGTTGGATCTGCCCCAAACCTTAACTCAAGGTTTGAACAAATCAATCAATCAAATCTGCTCACAAGCCTTCTCAAATATTTGTCTCAAATATGCTCAACAAGTCCTCACTAGAACTTGTCCAAATCTTCTCAATAAGTCCTCACTAGAACTTATCCAATTCTACTCTCAATTTGTATTGTAAGCTTACACAAAAGCTCACACAAATCTATCCACAAGTCTTCTCAAAGAATTGCCTCAAATCTACTCAAAAAGTCCACACTAGGACTTGTCCAAATCTCATAGAAACATAAAGAGAATTGTTCGAGACTCAATATGCTTCACATTCATCACAATGCTTAATCACTTTCAATCACTCTCTTAAAAACATATAGAGAATTGTTAGAGACTCAATATGCTTCACATTCACCTCAATACTCAATCACTTTCAATCACTCTCTTAGAAACATATAGAGAATTGTTAGAGACTCAATATGCTTCACATTCATCTCAATACTCAATCACTTTCAATCACTCTCTTATCACAGAAACATATAGAGAATTGTTAGAGACTTAATATGTTTCACACTCATCAATACTCAACCTCTTTCTCAAATCAATTCAAAATATAGAATAATTTGTTTCACAAAACTTGAACAATCACTTCACACATTCACTTGGCTAGGCTCAACCAACTCTACTCAACCAATCTCACATAACAATGATACCCATGTTCTTTCCAAACCCTAGTTCAAGTTCTTCACTCAATTCAAACACTTCAACAACAATGCTTATAAAACAAGGTTTTATCCACAACTCTTAATTCTAGAAAACCTTGAAGCATTAATTCAAACACTCTCAACAATGCAAATCAAACAATCCTTTTCACTCCAACTTTCCATTCACAATTTTCAACAATCACTCACTAGGAAGAATATGCCCATACCTTTTGTTGGATGTAGAAGTGCCTTTAGCAAACCTATCTTAATCACAATTTCTTCTTTCTAATTCCAATGGTTAAACACAACAATATCACTTCAACACTTTCCAAAAATATTCCTTGGATATAAAACAATCACAACTCAATTTATGCCTTATTGCTCCCTTTTAAAATTAACGCTCATCATAACATACATAAAGATAATTTCCTTGATACACCTTATAAACACCAACTTAAAATAATATCCAACACCATAAAAATATCAACCAAACACCTTATAATATTTTCAAAACATTTGAGAAAACAACATTAAAAACTTAATTTTGCAAAAACCCTTATAACTCCTTTAGAAACCTTAGAACCAATTTAAATATGCAAAAAATAATTTTAAATGCCCAAATTATATTCTCGAAATTTTCGGTGACCAATTTACAAGCATACCTCTTTCTTCTCCACAAGGGGATTCGACGAGATTCGATCCGTCATCTCCTCTATCCTAAGCGCCTTAGCACTTGGGAGCCCACCGCGTGGGCTACAAACACCCACGCGAAGGAAGGTAGAACCCCTTCCTCTTATGCCTCCCCTCGTCATCTATTTCTTACGAAACTTGCACACCCTTTCCTTGCTTTGGATGCAGCGCAATTCGTAAGGCTCACAATTCTAAAGCTCACAATAATAATCAAAGGCATGGTAAGGTTTGGTAGGGTGGGAGTTCCCCCTTATATACACATTTTTAATTTCTCCTCACGTCGGTGGTGCTTTATTCGAAATCAAATTTTGAATATTAAATTTGATAACCCACCTTAGGGTTATTTAACCTTAGCTTAAATTAATTTATAATTAATAATTAATTTAAATAACTTTATAAGTTAAGTAAATTAACTAGTAAATTAATTTAAAATTGATTTTAAACTTCCTTTGCATAATATTATAAAATAATATTATAATATTATTTATTTGGGCTTTTTCTTGCACTTTGGACCTCATCTGACTTCCTTGAACTGGATCTTGAAACTGAAACCGAAACGGATGCTGCCACTAACTGGTGCTGAAAGTTCGACATCAATGACAACTCACTGTTGACATCAATGACAACTTATCACTCAAAATGTCCAACACAAAATAATATTAAGGAGCTGATTGTGGAAACATAGCACTTCTAGGAAGTTGAACAATATATTTAAGAGAAAAAATGAAAAAAACTATAATAAAAAGGTATGTTGCAGTAGATGTAATATTTTGATGAGAGTGGCCCTTAATAAAATCCATATATATATATATATATAGTTTTTAAATATATTAACATAAGATTTTATTTTTTTAGGTTAATGGTTAAAAATGGTAAAAAAAATAAAAATTATCTAGAATGACCAACTTATTTATAACATCTAACTATTCATTGACATTAACTCTTAAAAGAAAGTTGCTTAGAGGAAGGGTTGTTGAAACAGATGATCATATAGGATTTAGACATAGATATTTGCTTTAAAATTAGCAAAAGTTTCACCTAATTTAGATTTATAAATAATTTTTAAAAAATTAATCTATTGACGAGATGTAGTCTCACCTAACATTCAAGCCACTAACCATTCACATGTTAAAGGTCTTAAATCATGATTTTACAACAAAAATTTCATTATCAATTATATGGTAGTAGTAAAAGAAATCATATGGTATTAGTTTAATTTGTTATATTTCTCAATATTTAAGGAGGAGATCTAGGTTTGAATCTTGTCAAACAATACATGGATAATATTTAAGTTGTTGTAATGACATTACATAGTGATTTTTTTTGTTTGTAGAATACACCCTAATTAGGATGCCACATTTGGCTAAGTCCCAAGAAGACAGGGGTATCTATTTGTAGCTCTAAAATTTTTGCACTCCTTTCCTCCAGGATAATGGATTCATGCCTTGAAGGGGAATGGAAGAATAGTAGGTCTACACCTCAGAGGAGAGGCACTTAAGATCGTACCCTCTTTGGTGATTTTTCGATGAATTGGGTGGGTTCACCAAGAAATATTTTATGGTAGTTTCCACGCCTAGGTTTTGGAGTTTGTTTGATGTATTCTTTTAGATAGTCTCACATACACCTAGTTTGGCCAATATGCAACTACACTATTCTACATGCAATTTTGATTCACATGAAGATAAAAAACAACACAAAATAGGAAATAATAAACAATGCAATGCTTATAAAGTGATTTGAAATTCTAACCCGGATTTGGATGGCTGATTTCTACACTTGTATGCTTGCTACAGATAGGATCGATAAAAATAAGATGAGATCGGGTGATACGATCTGGTGATCGGTCGGTACGATCTATGATCGAATGAGCCGATCAGAGTAGATACCTACAGTTTGAAAATTTAACATGGAAAACAATAGATTTACAGAATAATATGCATTTGTTGAGGTGGATTAGATTAAATGATAAACTTAAAAGGATAATGATTGAATGAACGAATGTAGATCTATGCTAGACACATGGACATTCATGAAAAGCAATAAAATATGAGTATAAACTATAATATATCAGTGTTAATGGTTTTAAAATGATCTAACAGATAATAAATGTGATCTAAAATAGGAGAAACAGGGAAAGAGAATGCAAACAATGAGGTTTGGATGCCCCTAGGTAGCTTAATAGCAAAAATGTTTGGTGTAGACAGGATCAAACAATTTTATCTAAAATCGGGCAGTTTTGTCTGAGATCGGGCAATACGATCCAAAGATCGGGTGGTACGATCCTACATGAATCCAGCCGATGCACAAATCCAACCTGCAAAAACATAGAAAAAATATGAAATAACAAAGTGAAAGTATACAAAATTTCCAAGAGGAATCCAGGGAGAGGATCCTAGATTAAATAGATTAGAATAGGTTGAGAGGTTGGGCTAAAAATGAAGAAGGTTACAACTTCCCCTATTCTGGACGAGATCGTTTGAGCTGATCCCGTAACTACCATGTAGTTGGCCAGGTAAGGACAAAGAAGTTGCAACCATTTTTGTCGCCTTTTGCTAAATAGGGAATTTTTTAGTTTTGGATGAGATCGGGCGATCCGATCTTGCACATTTAGGTCCGATCTCAGATCGGGCGATCCGATCTTACATATTTTGGTCCAATCTCAGATCGGGCGATCCGATCTTGCATATTTTGGTCTGATCTCAGATTGGGTGATCCGATCTTACCAGGAGGTTAGACATGTACATAGGCTTTTTGCAGTTTGAGGGGTCAAACAATGTCAAAACTAGACATATAATATATTGTTGGAAAGATCTTTTCAAGCCCAATCCAATGGTGTGGGTTTTAGAAAATTTGGAGAGGTTTTGTTTAGTAAAATTAGGCTCAAATATGACCTTACTTTTCTAGGAGGAAAACTAAGGAAAATGGGTCAATTTTTCATGTCTACACTATTTTTGCAAAAATGCCTAGGACTCAAACCTAACCTACCCCCTTCGGTACACTCAAAGAGCATGCTTAAAACAACAAAGGCACAAACAAATAAACACAACAACAACAAAAAAAAAAATCACAAAACAACAAAAAACACAAAACAAACACAAAAACAACAAAAGAATGCAGAAAACAACAAACAACAAACAACAACAAAACACAAAACACACACAAAAAACCACAAAAACAATAAAACAACATACAAACACAACAAAAAAACACACAAAAAATAAAAACACAAAACACAAAAAAATACAAAAACATAAAAAACACCAAAAATAACACAAAAATAAAATAGAACAAAGATAATACAAAACAACACACACACTGAAAATTAAAAAAGAAGGAAAAAACAAGATACAACTTTGTCCTTCTAGGGCACAAAGCTATTCAAGAAAGATTCAATAGAGGAAACATAATAATGATCAATCTGAGCAAGGGAATTAAAATACCCTAACCAAACCAAAGAGAAGCAAAAACAAAGAAAAAAGAAACTAGGTACCTCTAGTACTAGAGCCATCTAGAGAAAGGATAGAAAGAAGAGCTTCCCTTATTTGTGAATCCCACCATATGGGAGGGTGGTCATAGTAAGTAAGATCACCTTTGTCCAAATCCCAATTAGCTAAAACATCAGCACTCCTGTTTTGTTCTCTAACCACATGATTGTATTCAACTTTTAAATAACCCATTTGGATTGATTGAATCTTCTCAATAATTCTTTTTATTCTTTAATCAACCTTATGATTCTTAGGAGTCTTCAAAAAATTGATCATGACTTGAGAGTTGGATTCAACCAACATCTTTTTCCATCTGACCTTAGTAGCACCTCGAAGGCCTCTAATGATACCATACCCCTCAACAAGGTTATTGGAAAGGATACCCAAATTCTCAACAAAAGTAAAAACCAAGGAACCATCTGAAAGTCTACCAATTTCTCCCACACTAGCTTTTCCAAGGTTCCCCCTAGAGGCTCCATCGATATTGAATTTTACAAAATCCTTAGGAGGAGGCTACCAATTCCTTATTCTATCCATATTTTGATTACTCGCATTCCTTTTAAGTTGGTTGCCCTTAAAAGAGTTAATATTCAATCTTTGCATCACTTGATCCCATCTTTGGTGGGAGTTCTGGGGTTTTTTAAGGAGCTATTGGACTGATTCAACTAAGTTGGCAATGGTATTTTTCCAGATATAGTGAATGTCCTTCCTTTCTTGATTAAAAATTCGATTGTTTCTTTACTTCCAAATATTCCAAGATAGAATGGTAGAACCCATCCAAACTAGCTACATAATAAAATGATCAACACCCTCCTGATTAGGCCAATCCCTCCAAATTTGTTCAAAATTAAATAATTGGACCATTGTAATCAAGTAAGGTGGCAATTCTCCTCCATAGCTCAGAGGCTAAGGTACACTAAAAACAAATATGGTTGAGATTTTCCATATTCTCTCTATATATTTCACATCTAAATGGACCATGAAAACCACGTTTCATAAGTTGCTCACCAGTAAGCGTCCTACGATGCAATTTAAGCCATGTAAAGAACCTCACCTTAGGCCAAATATTTTGAGTCCACAATTGAGTAAATATATCATATGATTGGTTGGAACTATTATGGAATAAGGCCAAATAACCTTGAGCAACTAAATACTCACCCTTAGTAGTGTTTTTCCATCCAAAACAATATTTATCATGGGACCAAGAGAGAGATCTCAAATGAAGGATGCATTGAATGTATTTTCTTTACCTTTTTGTAATTTGAATAGGTCGGTCCTCAATAGGAATCTAATATCTATCAACCTCTAAATTACCAGTATGGTACTGATAGTAATTAACAACCTTTATCCAATTAGCTCGATGAAGCTCCTCCATACAAAATATCTAATAAGGAAACTGAGTTATCAAAGGTTGGTGACCATCCCAAGAATTTGTTCAAAAATTTGTTTGTTGACCATTATGAATGATCCAAAATAAATTTACTTAATCAAATCCTCACTAGTCTTAAGAACTGCTAAAATGGGTGAACCTTCGGTAGGCAATTGATAACGAACAAGGTCTTCAGGACTTTTGTTCTCAACATATTTAGCATGAAGATTCTTGGTCCAAAGAGCATTTGGGTTATGCAAAATCCTCCAATACAGTTTAAAAACTAAAGCCTTATTGTTATTAATAACAGATCAGAAACCTAACCCCCCTTCATTCTTTTTTTTTTTTATTTGTGGAAAACATCCCAAAAGGGATGCCACTTTCGGGTAAGACCCAAGGAGGCAGGGGTATCCATTCCGCCAAAAACGCCCAAGACTCGGACTTGGCCTACCACCTTTGACATACTCAAGGAGCAAACAAACACACAAAACCAAATTAAAAAAAAGTAAATAACAACAAAAATAATAAAATAAAATAAAAAACATGCTCCTTGAGTGTGTCAAAACCAAAAGCACAACCAAACACGCACAATAAGATAAAAGAAACCACAACACAAACCACATAGAAAAACACAAGAACCACATAACAAAACACAAACAAGACAAAAACAACATAACACTACAAAGACATAACCCAAAAAAACATGAAAAATAAACACAACCAAAACCTAAAAAATAAAATAAATAAAATAAAAATAAAAACAACCAACAACAGACAATAAACAAAAACAAAAAACATAGAAAACACTCACACATAAAAAAATGAAATAACACAAACAAAGAGAAACCCAAGAACAAGAACGAAAAAAACACAAGAACAATAACAAAAAACATAAAAAAAAAAACAAAACAACAAAAACACAAGAACAACAAAAAACAACACAAAGAACACAAAAACAAAACAAAACAAAAGAACCCACCCACCTTAAAAAACTAAACAAAAAAACAAAGAAGACAAAAGAAAAAAAAAATGAACAAAACAATGACCTATCTAGACCAGAAGACTATTAATGCAAGAATCAACAGAGGAAACAAAATAAAGAATAGAATGAGCTAGGGAACTAAAAAAACCGAATGAACCAAAGAGAAACAAAAAAAAAAACAAGAAGAAACTAGGTACCTTCGTAACCGGAGCCATCCAAAGAAATGATAGAAAGAAGAGCTTCCCTAATTTGAGAAGCCCACCATATAGGAGGGTGGCCATAACAAGTAAGATCACCTTTGTCCAAAGCCCAATTAGCTAAAGCATCAAGCACTCTTGTTTTGATCTCCGACCACATGATTGTAATCAACTTTCAAAAATCCCATCCTGGATTAACTGAATCTTCTCAATAATTCTTTTTATTCTCCAATCCACCTTATGATTCTTAGAAGGAGTCTTCAAGAGATTAATCATAAGTTGAGAGTCGACTCAACTAACACCTTTTCCCATCCAACCTTAGTAGCCTCCTGAAGGCCTCTAAGGATACCATACCCCTCAACAAGGTTATTGGAAAGAATACCCAAATTCTCAGCAAAAGTAAAAACCAGGGAGCCATCTCCAAGTCTACCAATTCCTCCCACACCGGCTTTTCCAGGGTTCCCTCTAGAGGCTCCATCAATATTGACTTTTCCAAAATCCTTAGGAGGAGGTTGCCAATTTCTAGTCCTATCCATCTTACTAATACTCACATTCCCTTTAAGTTGGTTGCCCTTAGAAGGTTTAATCTTCAATCTTTGCATCACTTGATCCCATCTTTGGTGGGAGTTTTGGGGGTGATTAAGGAGTTGATGGACTGATTCAACTAAGTTGGCTATGGTCTTTTGCCAAATATAGTGAATATCCTTCCTATCTTGATTAAAAATTTGGTTGTTCCTTTCATTCCAAATATTCCAAAGAAGAATGGTAGAACCCATCCAAACTAACCGCCTAATAAAATGATCAACACCCTCTTGATTAGGCCAATCCCTCCAAAGTTGTTCAAAAGTGAAAAAATTGGACCACTTGTAAGCCAAGTAAAGTTGCCATTCTCCTCCATAGCTCAGAGGCTAAAGTACACTCAATAAAAATATGGTTGATATTTTCTACATTCTCTTCACACATTTCACATCTAAAAGGGCCATGAAAACCACGCTTCATAAGTTGCTCACCAATAAGCACCCTACGATGCAATAAAAGCCAATTAAAGAACCTCACCTTAGGCCAGAGCTTTTGAGCCCACAATTGAGAAAATATGTCGAAGAATGGTTGGGATTATTATGGCATAAGGTCAAATAACCTTGAGCAACTCGAATACTCACCCTTAGTAGTGTTGTTCCATCCAAAACAATCTTTTTCATGGGACCAAGAGAGGGATCTCATATGAAGGATGCCTTGGATATCTTGTCTTTGCCTTTCTGGGATTTGAATAGGCCAGTCCTCAATAGGGATCCAATATCTACCAACCTTTGAATTACCAGTATGGTACCGACGATAATTAGCCACCTTTATCCAATTAGCTCGGTGAAGCTCCTCCATCCAAGGCCTCCAATCGAGAAACCGAGTTATCAAAGGCTTGTGACCATCCCAAGAATCTGTCCAAAAATTTGCATGTTGACCATTATGAATGATCCAAAATAATTTTTTCTTTATCAAATCCTCACCAGTCTTAAGAACTGCTAAAATGGGAGAACCTTTGGTAGGAAGTTGATAGCGAACAAGGTCTTCAGGACTTTTGTTCTCAAAATATTTAGCACGGAGATTATTGGCCCAAAGAGCATTGGGGTTATGCAACATCCTCCAATATAATTTAGCAGCTAAAGCTTTGTTGTTATTAATTGAAGACCGGAATCCTAACCCCCCTTCACTCTTAGGAAGACATAAAGTATCCCATTTCACCAAGGCCCATTTTCTTTTCTCCTTAGTACCACTCCAAAGGAAACGATGACTGATTTGATCCAATTCTCGAAGAACAACCTTTGGGATATTCAAAATGGAAGAAACATAAATAGGAATAGCTTGAAGGACTGATTTTACCAAGGTGATTCTACCCCCGTAAGAAAGCCACTTGTTGGTCCACTTTCCAATTTTCTTCTTGACTTTGTCCAACAACCAATTCCAATCTTTATTTTTCTGCCTTTGAATATTTATGGGAATACCTAAATAAGTGATTGGAAGAGAGGTCTTCTTATATCTTAATTTATCCAAGACCATGGATTCCCTGTCTAGCAGAGCAGTGAAAGAAACTAACTTTAGATTTGTCTTCATTGATCAACAGTAGCCTTAGAAAAACAGCTAATGATTTGCTTAATATTAGAAGCTTCCTTAATCGTAGCTTTACCTAAAAGGGTAGAGTCATCCACAAATTGAAGATGAGAGATAGGTCTAGCTCCATGAGCAATGGTAACTCCCTCAAGGGTTTTGTTTTCCCTCTTTTTGGTTATAGTCCTACCCAAGCATTCAAGCAAGAATGATGAATAAATAAGGGGATAGCGGGTCACCTTGCCTAATACCTCTGGAAGCCGGGAAAGACCGAGAAGGCCTGCCATTGATAAGAACTAAGTAGGAAACTGAAGAGATACATCCCATAATCCAATCCATCCAATCCTTAGAGAAACCAAATTGCCTCAAAACTTTGATAAGGAAGTGCCAATCCACTCTGTCATAAGCTTTGGATAAGTCTAACCGGATGAA
Source organism: Wollemia nobilis (assembly GCA_028583015.1). NCBI lineage: Eukaryota > Viridiplantae > Streptophyta > Pinopsida > Araucariales > Araucariaceae > Wollemia > Wollemia nobilis. Next base: position 3,144,233 of record JAQPPZ010001808.1, read on the forward strand.
CATAGAAGGAGAATTTTGCATATCCATGGAATGGATGGCTTCCCGAGCAAGAACTATCTCATCTACTATTTGACGTCCTTCCACATATCCCCCTTGCTCTGGGGAAATAATCTTATGCAAAAGAGGCTTCAACCTTTCTCGCCATGATTTTAGTAATAATTTTGAGAAGAACATTACATAAAGCAATAGGTCTAAAAGCTGAGATATGATCAACCTCTTGAGCTTTTGGAACAAGAGTAATATAAGTTTTATTGATAACCTTCAAAATTTCTTTGGATTTCCTGGCTTCTTCCACCACCTCTAATAAATCAACATGAAGGATATCCCATAACTCTTGGTAGAACTCAATAGGAAAACCATCAAGACCTGGGGTTTTCCCTTTTTGCATTTTAAAAACTACTTGTTGAAGCTCATTGATAGTAACAGGAGCAGTCAAAATAGAGTTCTCCTCAGAAGTGATAAGAGAAGGGATTGCTTGAAGAACATTTTGTTGTGAAGTTGAGTCAAGAGGAGTAGCAGCAAAAAGATTGGAAAAGTAATCAACAACAATAGAGTTCATGCCATCCCAAGTATAAACAACATCTCCGTAATCTGATTTTAAGGAAGAAATAAAGTTGTGAGATCTTCGAGCTAGAAGAGATTTGTGGAAGAAATTTGTGTTTCGATCTCCTTCTTTGAGCCATTGAATTCTAGATTTTTGCTTCCATAAGATTTCTTCTCTTTTTTCCCATTCCTCTAACCGAGTTGTGAGTTTAATTTCATCTCGCACTTCTCTTCTCCGTGAGGCCATCTAAACGGATTTTCTTATTCAAATTTTCAAGATGAGCAATAACTTCATGTTTTTTTTTATGAACATCCCCAAACTCTTTCCAGCTCCAAGTCTTGATTTTGGATTTAATGTATTGCAGTCTTTTGGCAAAATAGAACATCTTAGTCCCATGCCTAGGTTTACCTTCCTTCCACCATTGTTGCACACGAGGTCCGAAGGAAATGTCTCTAAGCCACATTAATTGAAAATGAAAAGGAGAGAAAATCACATTGGTTTTCCACATTTCCACCATGATCGGCCAATGATCCGAACCAACATTATTAAGAGTCTTCACTTTAGGAATGTGACCATGGATTAAGAAATTTTCAGAGAGCAAAAACCTATCCAATCTCTCCATTATACAAGCTAAGCCTTGCCTTCTGTTAGACCAAGTCATAAGGCCATTATCTCGGTTGGATATCCACAAGATGGAGGTTTGCAATATATTCGCTCATGAGGTCAGTACTTTTGTCCAAATTTCTATTTCCCCCCTTTTCTCATCCAGAGAGAGGATGGTATTGAAATCTCCTCCGATCAAGATCCAAGCTTTAGGAAAATGAGAGATAATATGAGTAATATCCTTCCACTGTCTTCTTTTTTCCTCCAAAGAAGTCGGGGCATAAACAAGAATGCAGAGCATAATCTGGTTGGAATGTCTACTTTGAATAGCTATAGCCAACAAACCCCAACCGCCAACCATATGGTGAATAACTACCTCTTTTGGGTCCCAAAGACAAGCAATGCCACCCGAAGTCCCTTGGGAACCGAGGGAAACCACTTTTCCAACCGGCCAAATTTTACTCGGCAATTAAGTCCATATCCTCCATTGACATCTTTGTTTCTTGAAGGAAAACAAGATGTGGATGATTTATCCGAATCATTCTTCTAATTTCATTTTGTTTTGAAAGACTCCCTTTGAGTCCTCTAATATTCCAAGTGATGATCTTCATTAATACCAGGGCTAAAAATGTTGGGAAGGGCATTAATCTTACCTTCCTCTACAAGCTTTTCACCTTCTTTTACCATATGATATTGATTGGTCTTGCGACCTACTTTTTGATTAGAATCCATCTTCAATTTTTTTTTCCCTCGTTTCTTGACTTATTCCAATTGAATCCGAGATGGCTTCTAACCTTGAAGAATGCTCATACACAGCCAAAATTTTACTAGATGGTTCAATGGAGTCTATATTGGGACCTCCATTATTTGAAGTTTTGACATTTGAAATATTGTTTTTCTTGTGTAAATTTTCTCCTTTTTTTTCTCGTTGAAAACCTTTGATTTGTTGGTTTGTCTCTCGAGTTCTTTCCTTCATATTTAAATTGTGTTTCTAAGATTTCAGTTTCCATTATTTCCTCTTCCTCACTTGGGACATCATTTGTGGAAAGGATTTCAAACATATTAGCAAATGACTTTGATTGATCCTTCATTACTGGTTTTTTTTGAGTGTTCTTCTTCTTAGGTATTTGGAAACCTCGTCGAGTTTATATCTTCTTTCTTTTGATCAGGAATTTTATTTGGGCAAGCACTGGCCAAATGACCATATTCATGGCAAATTCTACAACGAAAAGGAATGTTCTCATAGTCCACTACTTGCTCCCAAGTGTCTTCCCCAAATTGTAATGTGATCTTTTTAGGTAGGGGTTTGTCAAAATCCATTAAAACACAAATTCGAGCATAAATAATATGTTCAAAATTTTGAGTACAATCAGAAGTCATCATAAAAGTTCCTAAAGAGTTTCCAATTGAAGAAAAAATAGTAGGATTCCAAAATTCAATAGGGAGGCCAAAGAGTCTAACCCACACGGGAGCTATAGAAGGCATCTCTTCTTCGACTTTAAATTTAGTATGCCAGGGCTTCATGAAAAGCCCCGCCCTTCCAAAAAACCAAGGACCCCCTTGAAAAGTTTTCTCTCTATCTTCATTATTAGCAAATAAAACAAGAAAATAACCATTTGGATAAATAGAGATTTGTAACTCACCTTTAGTTTTCCAGAATTTTTGCAGCCCATACTTTGAAAGCAGATAGACTCGGACGAAAACCCACGAACCGACAAATTAGTCCTCTTTTTTCCAAATCTTCAATGCCAATCTGAATGTTACCCATATCAAGCTTAACAATAGGAGTTCCATCACCTGCTTTAAGACATCCCGACTCCGTTTTCCTGGGATCAATCTTAGGCATTCTTAGAGGTTTATGAGAAGCCCTAATATTGATATTAGCATTGGGCTGAGGCTGTCCACCACGAAGGGCATCCCTAAAATTCATTTTTGGGACCGAGTCTTCAAAATTCTTACCCTTGACAAGGGTTTTCACAAGTAGAATTATTTTGTGGGTGCACCTTAGCACCAGATTCACTTGATATATGAGCTATTTTTTGATCAACTCGCTTGAAACTTATTTCGTGGTCTCTTTAATCCTTGCCCTAGACGCCGTGGAAAGGTATGGTTTTCACTTTTCTTTTGTGCAACAAATTGGAAGCCGTTGTCACTCAAGTTCACAGTATGATCTGTTGAAAGACAAATTTCTAACCCATCTTGTATCCCCTGCAACATTTCTTGCTAAAATATTGAGCATAAACCACAAAAATATTGGCCGCTAGGGCCCGAAGGCCCTAAAAACCAACCTCTGGAGCAGCTTGCACTCAACCCGGATGAAACCCTCGCATAGCCGCTTGCCAAATATATCGTTCACACATAGGGATGCGCTAGGATCTGTGTTGCTCCAAATGATATGAAAATTGGTGGAGACGTTCTAGGGTTTTTCAGGCATCTACCCTCAAAATTTCAGCTCAATCCGAGTTCGGATGAGTGAGATATGGCCGAAACGAGTTCGGTAGTTTGGGCAGTCCTACGAAAAACGTCTCTCGACCCCCCTTCATTCTTAGGAAGGCATAAAGTATCCCATTTCACCAAGGCCCATTTTATTTTCTCCTTAGTACCACTCCAAAGGAACCATGATAGATTTTATCCAATTCTCGAAGAAATACCTTTGGTATATTCAACATAATAGAAACGTAAATAGGTATAACTTGAAGAATTGATTTTACCAAGGTAATTCTGCCCCCAAATGAAAGCCACCTATTGGTCCACTTTCCAATTTTCTTCTTAACTCTATCCAATAGCCAATTCCAGTCTTTTTTTATCTTTATATATTGATAGGAATGCCTAAAAAAGTGATCGAAAGGGAGGTCTTCTCATATATTAACTTATCCAAGACTATGGATTCCTATCTGGGAGAGCAGTGAAAGAAAATGACTTTAGATTTGTCTTCATTGATCAATTACCCGAGATCATTAGAAAAGTAGCTAATGTTTTGCTTAATTATAGAAGCTTCCTTAACTATAACTTTACCTAATAGAGTAGATTCATCAACAAATTAAAGATGAGAAAAAGGCCTAGCTCTATGAGCAATGGTAACTCCCTCAAAAGTTTTGTTTTCTCTGTTTTTGGTTATAGTCCTACCAAAGCATTCATCAAGAATGATGAATAAATAAGGGGAGAGAGGATCACCTTGCCTAATATCTCTAGAAGTAGGGAACATATAAGAAGGCCTACCATTGATAATAACATAGTAGGACACCAAAGAGATACATCCCATAATCCAATCCATCCAATCTTGAGAGAAGCCAAATTGCCTTAAAATTTTGATAAGTGCCAAACCACTCTATCATAAGCTTTAGATAAGTCTAAAAAAAAGAACATAGATGGATATTTTTGCATTTCCATGGAAAGGATGGTTTCCTGAGAAAGAACTATCTCATCCACTATTTGATGCCCTTCCACATAACCCTTTTGTTCAAGAAAAATAATCTCATGCAAAAGAGGCTTTAGCCTTTCTACCATGATCTTTGTAATGATTTTGAGAAGAACATTACATAAAGCTATAGGTCTAAAAGTTGAGATATGATCTACCTCTTGAGCTTTTAGGACAAGAGCTATATAAGTTATATTGATAACCTTCAAAATTTCTTTGGCTTTCTTAGCTTCTTCTGTTGGAAATATTAAGTATATTGGTTGTCATTGATATCAAAGGTAAAATGGTTGAGATTTATCTTCAAGGTTGAAATAATAAAATGCAAGGCAAATATCTTCAAAGGATTCATGAGGCAGAGATATTGATGTCAAAGGTACAATAGTTGTCAAGGCAAAAAGATTTTCCATGGTTATGTTATCAAGAAAAAGACAAGACTTTATTTGGTTGAAAAAGAAAATCATTTGACAAAGGTTCACAAGCAAAATATTATAATATTTAAAACCAAGGTTTAAATATTATAATAAAAATAAATTTGAATTTTAAAAGGTGCCAAAATTCAAATTCAAATGGTGGAAATAAAAAGGAGAGCCAACGTCTTCATAAAGTTCGAATTGCATATTAAAGGAAGAAAAATAATTCATTTGCCAAGGTTTTTGATCAAGCATGATTCACGCCATTCATTGAGGGTAGAGAGAGGAAAAGACAAGCGCACATGTTTCAAATCAGGGGCAACTATTTAAAAAGGAGGCAGTGCATGAGTTTTCCAACTAAGCGGCTAGCCCAGGCGACAAGCAGGTCCTGCGCAAGTCGTGGCAGGTGAGAGGTCACGAGTTCGATGTACAATGAGTTCGTTTTTGCTTGGAATTTTATTAAAAAATAAACTATCCGTGGAAGAGGACATCAAATCAGAGTTTACGCATTATAAGTCTTGTGTGGGCAGTTAGCCCACACGGTAGCCTAGCTTGTACTAGGGCACGGGCCAGCAAGAGGTGGCAATTTCAAATCACGACAGTTGCGTTGAAAAGGACACAAATTTTTTGAATTAAAATTATTCCCAAGGTATAAGGTATGCGCTCCATTTGTTTGCATTAGGGAGTCATAAGGTTAAATTTTTGCATTATCATTTGGGGTCAAAGGACAGTGTGAAAAATTAAATTTAGATCTTTATGAGTGGCTGTATAAGGTGCATGTGATAGATTTGTTATTGAGATATTGAGTGCATTGAAAATCATTTTACTTTAGTAGGAGGTATAAGGTGTATGTGGTTAATTTAAATAATTGTAATTTGTACATTGAGTTGTTAAGTGCTATAAGAAACATTGTGGTGTGTTGAGAATTTTTTTTTTTTCAAGTAGGTGTAATAAGGTGTTATTCTGGTTTAATTATTGTGTGTATTTTTGCATGGTGAAAGAAAGTTTGAAGGGTTTTATTCTTTGATTAAAATGCTTTATTTTAAGAAATTAAAAGGAGTTGTAAAGCATTACCTCTGTGCATATTTTTGAGAGAAGTTTTTTGTAAAGCATTATATTCCTAGGATGGTATCTAATGATATGAATAAGATGCTAATGGACCCCATATCGATGGAGGAACTTAAAGTGGTGGTTTTTAAAATGAAAAAAGGTAAAGCACCTGGACCTAATGGTGTCCCTATAGATTTTTTCCAATAATTTTGGGAAGTGTTATCTTTTGATCTACTAAAAGTTGTTCAGGAATCCCAATTCAATAAGCAAATGCTTAAAGCTATTAATTCAACCTTCCTTTCTCTTATTCCCAGATCTAAAAATGCTAGCTCGTTGGGGTCTTTCCGTCCTATTTTCCTATGCAATGTTACTTACAAAATTATTACCAAGATTATTGTGGATCGACTAAAGAAAGTTCTTGGTTTTCTTATTTCCCCTAAGCAAGGTGGGTTTGTTAAGGGTTGTCATATTTTGGATGGGGTGGTGGTTGCTGTTGAAGCTATTCACTCTATGGATATCTCTAAGGAAAAGGCTATGTTCATTAAGCTTGATATGTCCAGGGCTTATGATAAAGTTAGTTGGCCTTTCTTGCAGAACATCCTTCAAACGTTTGGGTTCTCACATAATTGGATTGAATGGGTCATGAGTTGTGTGACTTCGGCCTCCTTTACAATTTTAATCAATGGTTTACCATCCGCTTTTTTCTTGGCCTCTAGGGGATTCGTCAAGGAGATCCGTTGTCCCCCTATCTTTTCATCCTTATGGCTGAAGGTTTGGGTAGACTTCTCAAGAGTTTTCATAATCGTGGTGCTATCCAGGGATAGTCATGGGCGGAGAATTCTTTAACCCAGTCTCATATTCAGTCTTTCGATGATATTGCTATGATGGGGAGGGCAAAAATTGAGAAAGCAGTGAATTTTAGGAAGGCTTTAGATATTTACTTATCTGCCTCTGGTCAAATTATTAATGAAGAGAAATCAAAGATCTTCTTCTTCAATACGGATGGTCGGATTCAACGTAGGATTGCTAATATTCTACATTTTCAGGTGGGTTGTTTGCTAGTGGAGTATCTGGGGATTCCTATTTCTTCTAAAAATATTAGAAGGGTTTACTGGAAAAGCATTTTGGATAGATTTCGATCAAGGGTTAATCATTGGAATTTTTTATGGCTATCCTTTGCTGGTAGATTAACACTTTTAAAGTTTGTCCTTCATGCTTTGCCTATTTACATGTTTTCTATCTTGGCTACTCCTAAGTGCTTTCTCAAATAATTTGATTCTCTTTCTAGAAAAATTTTATGGGTAGGAAACCTGGACTGTAATAAATAGAGCTTGGTTAGTTGGGATACTGTGTGTTGCCCTAAAGAGATGGGGGGTCTTGGTTTGAGGTAATCCGATTTGAATAGTCTCACTTTGGTTGCTAAACTTTATTGGAGGTGGTGCAGTAATCCTGATCAACTTTGGGCTAAAATTCTTAGCCTCAAATATTTTTGTGGTGCTCTGGTTGATGAGATTCCAAGATTGGAGCTGAGGGGGAAAGGTTCTATTGTTTAGGACACTCAAAAAAGGTATCATGCTTATTAATAAGGGTATCTTTTGGATTGTTAATAAGGGAAACAATGCATTATTTTGGAAATATTATTGGGATAATCATCCTCCTATCCTTTCTTCTTTCCCCCACCTTCGTCTTCTTCAAGATATTTTTTTTGATGCGGTTTGGTCTAAGGTGGTTGACTTCAAGCGACAAAGTCCTCTTGGTAGTTATTTTACTCACTGCTGGTGGGATTCGTAGGGCTGGCTAAAGGGTGGATATCCTAAGGATCGTGACACCCTGGCTTCTATTTTGGCTAAGAGATAGTGTTGTTCTATTGAAGAATCTAATATTCTTGCTTGGTGATGAGGATTGATGTTAGATCTTTCATATGACCCCTCTAGTAGTTCCTAGCTTAGGTTTGCATAGTTTATTTCTAGCAAATTCATATTGTAAGTGAGTCTCCTTCTCACATGCACTTGTGGGCACTAGTTGTCTTCTAGTTGTCTTTTAGAGTGTTAGTTAGCAAGTGTGAACTCAAAGTAGGAAGTGTGTACTTCAAGTTAGCTAAAATGGATCTTCTAGTTAGCAATCTTAACTTAGAAGTTTACGTGCATTCTCCTTTGCACCTTTGTAGCTTTTGGTTGAGCGTATTGAATCAAATCCATGATTTCATGGGTTGGTTATGTATTTTGGGCCATTAGTGCCTATATAATGATTTGTAAATAATAGAACACTTAGTTGGATTTTCAATCCTTTTCATTGGTATCAGAGCCTAGTTCATGTTTGCACTAGGGCTTGTGAGGTGAGAGGATAGGAGATAGAAATATTATGAGAAACGTTTTCTCATTGAGGACTCGGTTTAAGCCCAAAGGGAGCTTGAAAACCATTCGGAGAAGGAAGTTCCTTCGCCGACAAACCCCTCGATCCAACTTTTTGCTTATGCTTAAGAGGTATAGGAAAAGTTTGCCCCAGAGTTCTTCATATACTGATCCTTGGAAGGGATTGGATCGTAGTTACGGTCCAATTAGGATTAGGGAGCCATTTGACCCTGCTGCCCCCCCCATTTTCGAGTACTGAAGAGCTCCAGGAGGACTACCAAAGCTAGGTCGTGTGTCGACTTAGATCTGGGTGCCTTTCAAACGCTGGTCGTGTGTCGACCGGATCTTGAAAGGAGAGCTACTGGTGGGAGCTGGTTGCTCACATTTTCATAATTTCAAGCTTTTCAAATTTTGGATTAACCCCCCTGGTTAATTTATAAATTTTTTCATATTGTGTTAAAAGGCTTTGGAATTTTATTAATATATTATTTTAATAATATATTATTGTAGTTGCTGCATTTATTGTAAAAAAAAAAATTATTGCAATTTACTGTAATTTATTTTACAGCAACAAATTTGGCTGCATTCGGCCGCTTCGGCAGTATCGGCATTGTTGCCGGGCTTGCCGTCGCTTGCCGGCCGACGACCGTCGGGCAACAGCCATGGCAATCGTTGTCCATGAGACAACGATCGCAGTCAGCTACGTGATCGCTGATCGCTGTCAGGCTCGACAACAACTTCTTCGCTAGGCCGATAACGCAAGCGCTCATAGTAGCGTTTGTCGCTGCTAACGCCACAGTGATGCCGGAGTGAGCCGACGCAGCTAAATCACTACCGGCCTGACGACTGACGATTCATCAGCGTCGGCTCCGATGCCGCGAGCTAGCCGCAGATGCCGACATTTCGTCAAGCGTCCGCAGCTTGCGCCTATGACGCATGCCGACAGACCGATCAGTGAGCAGCTGTCTTTGCAGCCCGCAGAGCCCTTGGTGGCAGCGTCTGATAGTGCTGTCAGACGGTTGTCGGGCCTGCGGCCGGCAGGACCAGGGCCAGCACCAGCCAGGCCAGGGGCGGCTGCGTGCTTGGACCCCCCATTGTGCATGAAATTTTGTGCACAAAAGGCAAAGAGAATTGCCTCGAAAATTGTAAATATTTTTTTTATTATTTTTCTGCACTTTGCATTGGGAATTATGCCAGGCAAGACTGGTGTTTTTGCACTTCGGGATCCGTGCAACTGGAGGTTGCCAAATTTTCATGCACAGTTAAAGTCCAGTTGCAACAGAGATTCAAGGGTAAATTTATTGTAATTTTTTTTTTTTTTACTATTTAAGGTAGCTTGTTAAATTTAATTTTTATTAATTTAATTTTTAATAACTTAATTAAAATTCATTAATCTTTTGATTTAATGAAATTTAATTTTTTTAATTAAGTTATTTTTAAATTAATAAATGTTAAGTTGCACCTTAGATTAGTTTAAAAATTTAAAATTTTAGCCTTAGGAGTAAATTTTTCAGTTAAGCAGCACTCCATTGTAACAAGGAAATTTGCATTGTCTTTCCTTGATTTAGTGCTTTCTTATCTTTACTCCTGGCTTATACCCGAGAACACATGGCTTCTGACTTGGCTGCCCAAGTGGCGTAATTGGCCCATGTTGTAAACACTTTGGCGGATAAGGCTAATGACACTACCATGGCAGAAGTCCTTGGCAATCTTGCCATGAAGGTAAATGACATTTCTTTGCATAATGCCTCAACTTCTGCTCATGATTCTCGTTTGAGAGTTCGTTGTGAAGTTCCATTGTATGATGGATCCAGGAACCCTGATGTCTTGAATAGTTGGATTCTTGACATGAGTTCTTGGTTTGCTTTCTCTCAACTTTCAGAAGATGATGTAGTGCCTTATGCTAAGTTAAAACTTTCTGGCTTAGCCAAAGTACTTGTGGAACGAAAACGAGGACAAGAACTCACTACATGGGATGAGCTTGTACAATGTCTTAAGACCAATTTCTATCCTTCAAATTATTCTAGGGAATTGGTTATTAAATGGTTTCGTTTTCGCCAAGGTACTAATATGTCTTGTACAAGAATATATTTTCCAATTTAACGAGTTCAGTAATACTTGTGAATGTGGAGGATGATGTTCCAGGTTTGATTCTCAAGTTTCAAAGTGGCTTGTTAGAACATTTGTACAGGGAACTAATGTTTGTTTCTATGGAAACATTGGATCAAGTTTTCAACCGAGCGCAGCTTGAGGAGGACAAGTTCAAGGCGCAATCGCAGGCATTCCGCACACCTGTTACTCAAGTGGTTGCAAACTCATCAAAAGGGAATAATTCTTTCTCACAAAAGAAGAATTTTGCTCAAAAGAAGAATGTGTCTTCTCCATCTCCTTCTTCTCCTTCCCCTTCCGCTTCTACTCCTTCTTCTTCTTCTTCTTCTAAATCTTCATCTTCTTCTTCTAAGAAATTCTGCAATTATTGTAAGAAGAAAGGGCATGAGAAAGCTGATTGCTTTAAGCTCAAAAAGAAGAGTTTAGTGATTACTACTCAAGAGGAGGATGCTTCCAAGGGTCCCCTTGAGTCTCGTAGGAGAGAGTAGAGTATATACGGAATTACGAGGTAAGCTTAATGAAGTTACCTTAGTAAATGTAAGTTCTTCGGATGGGGCTCGTGATGCTTTGTTCATCACTCGAGCCCACTTACTTCACAACTTTGCAACTGATTGTATAGTGGATAATGGCTCGCAGAAAAATCTAATTGCGAGGTCCATTGTCGAGCGTTTGAAGTTACCTATGGAGCCTCATCCTCAACCTTATTCTTTGGGTTGGAAGGATAGTGGAAGAGGCTCAGAAATCACTCACACTTGCACTTTAAAATTTGCACTTGGCCCACAGTTCATAGATCAAGTCACTTGTGATGTGACTCCTATGGATTGTTGTGGGATTTTGCTTGGACAACCTTTTCAAGTATGATAGGAGAGCTGTTTATGATGCTTTTAAAAGAACCTACACACTTCAAAAATATGGTAAGGTCTTTCTCATTAAAAGCACCAACACTCCTAATATCATTCTAAGTTCCAAGCAAACGAAAAGAGTAATTAAGAAAGGTGGTGATGTTGCTCTAATTTTCATTCGCTCTCAAAACACTTCTACATCTACATCCATTACAAAGCAACACTCTTCAATGGATAAAATATTGCAAAGTTATTCACACATATTTCAGGAGCCAAAGTCTCTTCCTCCAATTCGCACAATTAATCACAGAATTGAAATAAGTCCAGGTTCTTCTCTTCCTAATGCTCCCATGTATAGACAATCTATTTTGCAAAATGAAGAAATAAAAAAGCAAATAGAAGATTTTTTGTCTAAGGGTTTCATTAAGGAAAGTATTGCTTGTGCCTCACCTATTTTTTTAGTTCTTAAGAAAGATGGCACTTGGAGATTATGCATTGATTTTCGTGCTTTGAACAGAATTTCTGTGAAGAATAGATATCCCTTACCCCGCATTGATGATTTATTAGATCAGCTTCAAGGAGCTAAGTTCTTTTCAAAAATAGATCTCAAAAGTGGATATCATCAAGTGCGTATCCAAGCCGAGGATACATGGAAGACAACTTTCAAGACGAAGATGGGCCTCTTTGAATGGTTGGTCATGCCCTTCGGTCTTACTAATGCTCCCGCAACCTTCATGAGGTTGATGAATGATGTATTTCGTGAAGTCCTTGACAAATTTGTCATTATATATCTTGATGATATATTGATTTTCTCAAAAACTTGGGAGGAACACCTTAGGCATATCCAGCAAACCCTTGATCTTCTTGCGAAGAATCAATTATATGCCAATTCTTCCAAGTGTTCTTTTGGCAATACTTCAGTTTCTTACCTTGGCTATGTGATTAGTGAGAGTGGAATTCAGGTAGATCCCCTAAAAGTTGATGTTTTGCTTAAGTGGTCCCCTCCTACAACTCTCACTGAGTTAAGGAGTTTCCTAGGACTTGCGAATTTTTATCGCAAGTTCATTCCTCAATATTCCACCCTTGCAGCTCCATTGCATTATCTCACTAAGTCCAAAACTCCATTTCATTGGGAGAAAAGCCAAGAAGTTGCCTTTGAGAAACTCAAAAAGAAATTGTGTACAGCACCTGTGTTAACTTTACCTGACCTTTCTCAACCTTTTGAGATTGAAACAGATGCCTCTAAAGTTGCCTTAGGAGCCGTGCTCAAACAGAATGGTCATCCAGCTTGCTTATCATTCGTAAACTTTTTCTCGCCGCTAAGTTGAACTATTCTACATATGACAAGGAGTTGTATGCTTTAGTTCAAGCCATTAAGTATTGGAGACACTATCTTTTGGGAAAAGATACAGTAGTACACACTGATCATATGCCTCTCAAGTTTTTACAATCTCAAAGTAAAATTGAAGAATCAAGACATATGAAGTGGGCCTCTTACCTCCAACAATTTCACTTGGTGATCAAGTACAAAAAGGGGAAGAGTAATACTGTTGCTGATTGTTTGAGTAGGCCTCCAGCCGCTCTTGCCTTAACAGTTATGTCCACTTCGCACTTGGGATTTCAGACTTGGCCTAATCAGTATTCTCAGGATCCTGATTTTGGAAAAATATTTGAGCAAGTGAGTAAGCCTTCTTCTTCCAATTTGCGTCCTTTCCAAGATTTCTACATCAAAGAAGGACTTCTTTACAAATTGGACAAGGTTTGTGTTCCTTGTGAGCCTAGAGTGTCACTTCTTAAGGAAGCTCATTCTACACTTTATGGTGGTCACTTTGGGAAGCATAAAACACTTCATCATTTGCAACGATTTTTCTATTGGCCAAAAATGCAGAGGGATGTGTTGAGATTTCTCAAGCAGTGTGCAGTTTGTTGTCGCTCAAAACCAGCTAATAGGAAGTTTGGCTTAGGCATGCCTTTGCCCATTCCTTCCCGTCCTTGGGAAAGCATTTCCATGGACTTGGTTAGTGGTTTTCCTATGACAATGCGCCAACATGATTGTGTGTTCGTGGTGGTTGACAGATTCAGCAAAATGGCTAAGTTTATTCCATGCCGCAAGACAAGTTCTGCATCAGACTTAGCTCAATTTTTCTTTGACAGCATTTGGCGTTCCTTTGGTCTACCTACCAACATTATCTCGGATCGTGATTCACGCTTTGTGGGTCACTTTTGGCATTCTTTGTGGAAGATTTTGGGAGTTTCCCTTAACTTTTCTACCGCCTATCATCCGCAGTCCGATGGGCAGACTGAAGTGGTAAACCGTACACTTGTGCAAAGTTTGCGAATCTATCATCACGCTTCACCAACAAAGTGGGACTTGAGTCTCACGCATATTGAACATGCCTATAATAGGGCCCTACACTCTTCTACAGGTCATTCACCCTTTGAAGTTTGTATGGGATTTCAGCCCTTGGCACCTTATGAGTTACCTTTGTCTTTGCCTTCTCCTCGTCACTTCACATCTTCGTAAGGAGCAAGACAAGGCACACTCATTTGTTCAACACTTGCACAATCTTCAATCAAAGGTGGTTGAGATTTTGCAAAAGACACAGCAGCAGCAGAAAAAGGCCATGGATCGACATCGAATTCCTCATCCTTTTCAAGTTGGTGATAAAGTTTGGTTGCATCTTGACAAGCGGCGTTTCACTGATAAGACTCATAGCAAAATCAAACCAATTCGCTATGGGCCTTATACTATTCTTCAGCAGGTGTCCGAGAATGCTTTCCGCCTTGATCTTCCCGCACACTTGGGAATTCATGACGTCGTCAATGTAGATCTCTTGAAGTTGTACTTTGACTCTACATTGGAGACTTGCACCAGCCTATCGCTCATCCCGTGGACGTGGTTCCCGAAGCTACAGTTACCATTGGATGCAGATCAGATCTATGACACGAAGACTCGACAGACTCGCCAGGGGTCTACCACCTCATATCTTGTGGCTCGACGAGGACAGCTGCCGCATCAGGCTCGTTGGATTTCTTTTCATCAGATGTCCCGTGACTTTCCTATTCTTCTGAAAGCATTGGAGTCCAATGCTTCTATTGTGGGGAGGCATGATGAGGATTGATGTTAGATCTTTCATATGACCCCTCTAGTAGTTCCTAGCTTAGGTTTGCATAGTTTATTTCTAGCAAATTCATATTGTAAGTGAGTCTCCTTCTCACATGCACTTGTGGGCACTAGTTGTCTTCTAGTTGTCTTTTAGAGTGTTAGTTAGCAAGTGTGAACTCAAAGTAGGAAGTGTGTACTTCAAGTTAGCTAAAATGGATCTTCTAGTTAGCAATCTTAACTTAGAAGTTTACGTGCATTCTCCTTTGCACCTTTGTAGCTTTTGGTTGAGCGTATTGAATCAAATCCATGATTTCATGGGTTGGTTATGTATTTTGGGCCATTAGTGCCTATATAATGATTTGTAAATAATAGAACACTTAGTTGGATTTTCAATCCTTTTCACTTGGGGCCATAATTCGAAAGGGAAATACATCATTCAAACCCTTATTAAACAGAGAAGAAAGGATATTGTGTCCCCCTGGTGGAAGAAGATTTGGAATAAGCTTGGTTGGCCCAAATGTAATTTTTTTCTTTGGCTTTTGTGTCAGAAGAAATGTTCAACTTGGGATAATATTCAGAAAAGAGGTTTTTAGGGTCCTTCATTATGTTTTCTTTGTGGAAAGAATGAGGAAACCATTCCCCATATTTTCTTCCAATGCTCATATTCCCTGGAGGTCTGGAACTTGTGGTGGTAGATCTGGAAAAGGCCCATCATCCATGCTACTTCTATTTTTGAGTTTTGGGAAAGCTTGGATAGACCCCCTGCCTCTGCTTCATGTCTTCAAACTACATGGGATATTGGTCCTTCCTTCATATTTTGGCAGATTTGGTTGGAATGCAGGCGAATAATTTTTTAGGGATATCAACTTGGAGCCTTATAGGTATGGCTCAGAGTCAAAAGGATGGTTAAGGAGACTATTGAGGCCAAGTGTGTTCTGAATTCTCCTATTACTTCCTCTGACTAGTAGATTATCAATAGATTGGAGATTTCTTTATCATCACTAGCTACAAACAAAGTCCTTGTTAGGGGGATTGGTTCGTTGAAGGTCAATAGATATGGAAAAAATAAACATGGATGGTTCTTCCAGGGGTAACCTAGGTAATGCTGGTATAGGAGGAATTGTTCATGATAGTGAGGATGTGGCCCACCTATTTTTCTCTCTGTACAAGGGAATTCATTCGAATAATCTTATGGAAGCATTGGCAATTCTCCATGCATTGGAAATAACTTTATCTATGGGATGGAGAAGGATTATTTGTGAATATTATTCCATGAGAGTGGTGTCTCTTCTGAACAACAAGCATTTTCAAGATGCTTCCTAATTTATGGCTAGAATAGTGAAACAAATTTTGAGCTTGGTTGAGAATTTTGTTGAAATTTCTTTTGTTCATATCCCAAGAGAATGGAATAGAGTGGCTGATTATTTGACAAAGTGGGCTTCTAAAGGATTTCCTTATTGGAAAGCTAATAGCTAGAATGATATTGATCAGGAGAAATTCAAAATCCTTAATCAGTTAATTTATGAGGACCAAGAAAGATAATTTCAAGGTGGAGGAACCCGATTGTCATGGGTTCTTGTGTCATGTCGAAGTTGTCAGAATGATCCATGAATTTCCTTGGTGGATTTATTGTATTTTGTATGATGTGTTGGCTTGGATCACTTGGAAATCCTTGTGAAATGTATTGTTTTAGATTCTGAATAATTTCTCCCCCACCAAAAAAGGTGTTATTGTGGTTTAATTATTGTGTGTATTCCTGCATGGTGAAAGAAAGTTTGAAGGGTTTTGTTCTTTGATTAAAAAGATTTATTTTGGGAAATTAAAAGGAGTTGTAAAGCATTATCTCTGTGCATATTTTTGAGAGAATATTTTCATGTGGATGATTTGAAAAGGTGTAATGCTAACCAACCCTTGAAGTGGCATAAGAAAGAGAAAGTAGTTTTGAGATAGGTTTTGAGGGCTCATCTTCATCAAAGAAAGTTAAGAGGTATGGTGATATCATTCCTTCTTTAAGGTGTTTGGTTGAGCAAATATTTCTGAATCATAAGGTGGAGAAATAAGGATTATATATGTGCATTGTTGGAAATATATGTGCTAGGATTTGAGAACAAGTTGTGCATCATTGTTGAAAGATATTGGAAACACATGTGCTAGGGTTTGTGAACAAGTTGTGCTTCATTGTTGAATGAGATTGGAAACACATGTGCTAGGGTTGAGAGCAAGTTTTGTGCATAATCTTGATTGATATTGGGATAAACTTGCAAAGGTCAAAAATATATTTGTGAAGTAATTTGTGCATTGGCCTTGAGTGATATTTGGAAAGAACATATTGTGAAATTGTATTGCATATCATTTTCTATGTGTTCTTGAACAAGAATTCTGGGTAGAATATGTCTGAAGTACTTTGATCAAAGCATGTGTTATGAGAAAGTTTTGAGCATGTGTTATGAGCAAGTTTTGAGCATGTGTTAAACAGATTTGGGCAGATTTGAGCAAGTCTTGTGAGAAGACTTGAAGCAGGTTTGGGCAAGAGTTGAGAGCAGATTTGAGCAAGCCTTGTGAGAAGGCTTGGTGTAGATTTGGGTAGATTTGTGAGCAGGTTTTGTTATTGATTTGAGCAAGCCTTGTGAGTAGGCTTGGTGCAGATTTGGGCAGATTTGTGAGTAGGTTTTGTTGTTGATTTGAGCAAGCCTTGTGAGTAGGCTTGGTGTAGATTTGGGCAAATTGTTGAGAAAGTTTTGTTGCTGATTTGAGCAAGCCTTGTGAAGGCTTGGAGTATTTTTGAGTAGAGTATTGAGTTGGATTTGGATCAAACCAGAGCCTAGAGAAGAGGTGTCTCTTATGGATAGAGGTCCATGAACCATAGTTGAGGGGATAGAGTTCTCCTATGGATAGAGGTCCATGAACTAGAGTTGAGGGGATAGAGTTCTCCTATGGATAGAGATCCATAAACTTGAGCATAGGGGATTGGTGTCTCCTTTGGATAGAGGTCCATAAACATTGTAATAGGGATTTGGTTCCCAAGAGATTTGTTGAGAAAATTTAGAAGAAATATTTTCTCCGTGGATGTAGCCCACATTGGGTGAACCATGTTAAATATGTGTCTCTCTTGTGTGTGATGATATGTGCATTGCTTTGCTACTACTATTGATGATATTGGTTAACACTGCTTTGGAAAGATATTGCAATTGATAACATTGGATAATATTGTTTTGGAAAGAAAAGCAAAAGTTTATCTTATACTATTCACCCCCCTCTCAGTATAAGCTTGTGTTCTTCAATTGGTATCAGAGCAGGATCCTTCGAAAAGTCTAACAACTTGAAGGAAGATCTTACAAGAACACACAATGGCCACTAAAATGATAGAGGTTGCTCCTATGATTGAAATCAACAAAAGAGACTCAAAATTGGATGACTTAGAGAAGGAATTTACTGCTACTCTAGTTAAATTGGAGGTTCAAGTACAAAAGGATGAAGAAACAAAGACAAGGTTTCTACAAGATCTCAATGACCTAAAGGTTAAAGTTGAAGAGGCAAGAAGAATTGAAGAAGTAATGATTGAGAAATTAAAGGCAAAATATTTGGAATGTGAAAATTTGGAAAATGAGGTTGTCTCTTTGAGAAAGGAAGTTGAAAAGTCTAAAAGGAAGTCACAACAAGATATAAGGTTACAAAAGGAAGAATCAAGCTCAATAGGGATATCAAAGAAAGCAACTGATGATGGACCCATGACCTATGTTGATGAACTAAAAAGGAGTAAAAACACCAAGGAGGAAGAGAGCAAAGAATCATCATGGACAAAAGTCAATTACAAAAACAGACCATATCATCCAAGGAAATCAAACAAGTTTCAATACTTCTTCCATGGTTATTGTTTCTCATGTAATGAATATGGTCATAAAGTTGTACATTGCATGATCAATATGAAAAATGATGTTAGAAATTTCAATTCATTTACACCTCTCATGAATTGCAACATCATATGTTACAAATGCAATAATTTTGGGCACAAAGCCAAATGGTGTAAAACAATGTTTCCTGAATCAAGCAAAAAGAGGGAAGATCAAAAGGTTCAAAAGGATACAACCTCAAAAGTTTGGAAAAAGAAAGCGAAACAAGAAAAAGAGAAGTCAATGTTGGTACAAACAACTCTTCATGTACAAGATGAGAGAAATTAGTGGTATGTTGATAGTGGTTGTTCAAGCCATATGACAGGTGACAAAAGTAAATTTCTTTCTCTTCAAGAAATCAATGGAGGATCAGTAAAATTTGGTGATAATGCTTCAGCTAAAATTGTTGGAAAAGGTACTTTGAGTTTAGATAATGGAAAATCAAAAACAGAAAATGTGTTGTATGTTAAGGGATTGAAGCACAATTTACTAAGTGTAAGTCAACTTTGTGATCAAGGGCACACAATCACTTTTCACCCAAATGGATGTGAGATCAGGAGATCCAAGACAGGAAAGCTTGTTGCAGATGCCAGTAGAACTACAAATAATCTCTACATGTTAAGTGAGATTAAAGGAGAAAAATATTTTTTATCACAAGAAGATGAGAGCTGGTTATGGCATAGAAGAATGGGTCATCTGAACTTTGACAACATAGTAAAAATAAGCAACAAACAGGCAATCAAATATTTACCCAGGATAAAAAGACCCCCAAGTACAATTTGTGCACAATGTCAGCATGGTAAGCAAACAAGAACAAGTTTCAAGTCAAAAGAGTTTTCTTCATCCCAACCATTGGAACTAGTTCACACTGATTTATGTGGTCCTACAAGGACAAAGAGTTTACAAGGTGAAAGTTACTTCATGCTATTTATAGATGATTTCTCTAGAATGACTTGGGTAACTTTCTTAAAAGAAAAGTCAGAAGCTTTTGAAAAGTTCAAGACATTCAAGGTTCTAGTAGAAAATGAAATAGGTAAAAAGATCAAGTGTCTAAGATCATATAGAGGAGGAGAATTCACTTCAGGTGAATTCATAGAATTCTGTGAACAACATGGAATCAAAAGAGAGTACTCAACAGCAAGGACTCCACAACAAAATGGAGTAGTTGAAAGAAAAAATAGAACTATTGAGAATATGGCCAGAGCTATGCTAAATGAGTCTAAGATTTTAGATGGTTTTTGGAGAGAGGCAATTCATACAACTGTTTATATCATCAATAGAGCTCAAGTAAGAGTAAATCATCACAAAACCCCATATGAGCTTTGGAAGGGAAGACCAACTACTGTGAAGTATTTCAGAGTTTTTGGGAGCAAATGCTACATTAGAAGAGAAGAGAAAAATTTGGGCAAGTTTGATTCAAGGTGCGATGAGGGTATTTTCCTTGGCTATTCCACAAAGAGCAAAGCCTATAAATGCTATAATAAAAGATCACATACAATTGTGGAAAGTACAAATGTAAGAGTTGATGAAGAAATAGGGCCAAGAGAACCAGATCAAGAGATTGTATATCAAGAAGGAGAAAGTTGCCAAGAAGAATTAGGTGAAGAATCAGAAGAAGATGAAACACAAAGAACACCACCTAAGACACCATCCAGGTATGTGCAAAAGAATCATCCAAGAGATCTGATTATTGGGAATCCAGATGAAAGACAAACAAGGAGGAAGATAATAGGAACATGTGAACATGCAAATCTTTCTTTGCTATCTAAAATTGAGCCCAAGGATTTCAATGAGGCAAGAGAAGACAAATATTGGGTCAAGGCAATGGATGAAGAGTTGGATCAAATAGAAAAGAGTGAGACTTGGGAACTTGTCCCATGACCAAAATATAAGAATGTAATTGGCACCAAATGGGTTTACAAAAATAAGTTAAATGAAGATGGTCAGGTAGTCAGAAACAAAGCAAGACTGGTATGCAAAGGCTATGCACAGGTTGAAGGGATTGATTTTGAAGAAACATTTGCTCCTGTTGCACGTCTTGAGGCCATAAGAATGTTTTTGGCATTCTCAAGTTTCAGAAACTTCAAAGTATATCAAATGGATGTAAAATCAGCTTTTCTCAATGGTTTCTTAGAAGAAGAGGTCTACATTGAGCAACCTAAGGGGTTCAACCTGACAGATAAGCCAGATTATGTATGCAAATTAAAGAAGGCTCTTTATGGACTAAAGCAAGCCCCTAGGGCTTGGTATTCAAGGTTGGATAAGTATCTTCAAGAACAAGGTTTTAGAAAAGGAATAGCTGACAATAATTTATACATAAAAAATGAAGGAAATGACTTGTTGATTGTGGTGGTCTATGTGGATGATATCATTTTTGGAGGTAGTAATGATAAGATGTGTCAAAAATTTGCAAAGTGTATGCAAAATGAATTTGAAATGTCAATGCTTGGTGAGTTGTCCTTCTTCCTTGGATTGCAGATTTCACAATTAGAAAAAGGTATATTTCTCTCACAAACCAAGTATATAAAAGAAATGTTAAAAAAAATTCAGACTGGAGGATTGCAAACCAGTGAGTACCCCCATGGTCACAGGATGCAAGTTGAGTAAATATGATGAATCTCCTGAGGCAAATCAGACATTGTATAGATCCATGATTGGAAGTTTACTATATGTCACAACTACAAGACCAGATATAATGCAGGTAGTGGGACTAGTGGCAAGATTTCAAGCAACGCCAAAGGAAACACATGTACAGGAAGTAAAGAGAATCCTTAGGTATCTAAAAGGAACTATGGAATTTGGACTATGGTATCCCAAGGGCAATAATTTCACTCTCACAACATACACAGATGCGGATTGGGCAGGCAATATTGATGATAGAAAAAGTACGAGTGGAGGAGCATTCTTTCTTGGAAATTGTTTAGTCTCTTGGCTAAGCAAAAAATAAGCATCAATATCCTTATCTACAACATAAGCAGAGTACATTGCAGTAGTTGCTTGTTGTACACAGGTTTTATGGATGAAGAAAACTTTAAAAGACTTCAAAGTAGAGCATGATCATCCCATATCCATACTTTGTGATAATACAAGTGCCATAAACATTTCAAAGAATCCAGTGATGCATTCAAGGACCAAGCACATTCCAATCAAATATCATTTTTTGAGAGAGCAGGTGACGGATCAACAAGTCAAATTGGAATATGTTACTACAAAGGAACAGATTGCGGACATATTTACTAAGCCACTTCCAAAGGAAACTTTTGAGTATCTTAGAGGAAAGTTGGGAGTAGTCTTACTCCCATCCCAAACTTGATCACCTCAAGGAGAGGAGGTGGTGAGGGGGCTGAGCTAAGAGTCTTATTTTTAGCCCCAAAGGAGCCCTTTGCCATTGATGTCAAAGGGGAGATATTTTAGTAAGGGGGAGAGAAATCAGTAAGGGGGAGCAGCTTCTCAGGGGGAGCAGATTTGGAATCCAATGGTAGTAAAAGGAAATATTTTAGAAGGGTTGCCATCAATGACAAAGGGGGAGATTGTTGGAAATATTAAGTATATTGGTTGTCATTGATGTCAAAGGTAAAATGGTTGAGATTTATCTTCAAGGTTGAAATAATAAAATGCAAGGCAAATATCTTCAAAGGATTCATGAGGCAGAAATATTGATGTCAAAGGTACAATAGTTGTCAAGGCAAAAATATTTTCCATGGTTATGTTAGCAAGAAAAAGACAAGACTTTATTTGGTTGAAAAGAAAATCATTTGACAAAGGTTCACAAGAAAAATATTATAATATTTAAAACCAAGGTTTAAATATTATAATAAAAATAAATTTGAATTTTAAAAGGTGCCAAAATTCAAATTCAAATGGTGGAAATAAAAAGGAGAGCCAACGTCTTCATAAAGTTCGAATTGCATATTAAAGGAAGAAAAATAATTCATTTGCAAAGGTTTTTGATGAAGCGTGATTCACAACATTCATTGAGGGCAGAGAGAGGAAAATTCAAGCGCATATGTTTCAAAGTAGGGGTAGTGATTTAAAAAGGAGGTAGCGCACGAGTTTTCCAACTAGGCGGCTAGCCCAGGTGTAGACAGGTCCTGCGCAAGTCGTGGTAGGTGAGAGGTCATGGGTTCGAGGCACAACGAGTTCATTTTTCTTGGAGTTTTATTGAAAAATAAACTATCTATGGAAGAGGATGTCAAATTAGAGTTTATGTATTATAAGTCTTGTATGGGCAGCTAGCCCACGTGGTAGCCTAGCTTGCACTAGGGCACGAGCCAACAAGAGGTGGCAATTTTGAATCGTGATGGCTGCATCGAAAAGGGCACAAAATTTTTGAATTAAAATTATTCCTAAGGTATAAGGTATGCACTCCATTTGTTTGCATTAGGGAGTCATAAGGTTAAATTTTTGCATTATCATTTGGGGTCAAAGGACAACGTGAAAAATTAAATTCAAATATTTATGAGTGGTTGTATAAGGTGCATGTGATAGATTTGTTATTGAGATATTGAGTGCATTGAAAAACATTTTCCTTTAGTAGGAGGTATAAGGTGTATGTGATTAATTTAAATAATTGTAATTTGTACATTGAGTTGTTAAGTGCTATAAGAAACATTGTGGTGTGTTGAGAATTATTTATTTTTCAAGTAGGAGTAATAAGGTGTTATTGTGGTTTAATTATTGTGTGTATTCCTGCATGGTGAAAGAAAGTTTGAAGGGTTTTGTTCTTTGATTAAAAAGCTTTATTTTGGGAAATTAAAAGGAGTTGTAAAGCATTATCTCTGTGCATATTTTTGAGAGAAGTTTTTCATGTGGATGATTTGAAAAGGTGTTATGCTAACTAACCCTTGAAGTGGCATAAGAAAGATAGAATATTTTGAGATAGGTTTTGAGGGCTCATCTTCATCAAAGCAAGTTAAGATGTATGGTGATATCATTCCTTCTTTAAGGTGTTTGGTTGAGAAAATATTTTTGAATCATAACATAGAGAAATAAGGATTATATATGTGCATTGTTGGAAATATATGTGCTAGGATTTGAGAATAAAATGTGCATCATTGTTGAAAGAATTGGAAACACGTGTGTTAGGGTTTGTGAACAAGTTGTGCTTCATTATTGAATGAGATTGAAACACATGTGCTAGGATTGAGAGCAATTTTTGTGCATAATCTTGATTGATATTGGGATAAAATTGCAAAGGTCAAAAAGAATATTTGTGAAGTAATTTGTGCATTGGCCTTGAGTGATATTTAGAAAGAACATATTGTGAAATTGTATTGCATATTATTTTCTATGTGTTCTTGAATAAAAATTCTGGGTAGAATATGTCTAAAGTACTTTGATCAAAGCATGTGTTATGAGAAAGTTTTGAGCATGTGTTATGAGCAAGTTTTGAGCATGTGTTAAAGCATATTTGGGTATATTTGAGCAAGTATTGTGAGAATACTTGAAGTAGGTTTGGGCAAGAGTTGAGAGAAGATTTAACCAAGCCTTGTGAGAAGGCTTGGTGCAGATTTGGGCAGATTTGTGAGCAGGTTTTGTTGCTGATTTGAGAAAGCCTTGTGAGTAGGCTTGGTGTAAATTTGGGCAGATTTGTGAGCAGGTTTTGTTGCTAATTTGAGCAAGCCTTGTGAGTAGGCTTGGTGCAAATTTGGGCAGATTTGTGAGCAGGTTTTGTTGTTGATTTGAGCAAGCCTTGTGAAGTCTTGGAGAATTTTTGACCAGAGTATTGAGTTGGCTTTGGAGAAGGCCAGAGCAGAGAGGAGAGGTGTCCTTTATGGATAGAGGTCCAAAAACCAGAGTTGAAGTGATAGGGTTCTCCTGTGGATAGAGGTCCACGAACCAAAGTTAAGGGGATAGAGTTCTCCTGTGCATAGAGATCCATGAACTTGAGCATAGGGGATTGGTGTCTCCTTTGGATAGATGTCCATAAACATTATAATAAGGATTTGGTTCCCAAGAGATTTGTTGAGAAAATTTATAAGAAAGATTTTATTCATGGATGTAACCCACATTGGGTGAACCACGTTAAATATGTGTCTCTTATGTGTGATGATATGTGCATTGCTTTGCTACTGCTATTGATGATATTGGTTAACACTGCTTTGGAAATATATTACAATTGATAACATTGGATAATATTATTTTGGAAAGAAAAGCAAAAGTTTATCTCACCCCCCCTCTTAGTATAAGCTTGTGTTCTTCATATTCCACCACCTCTACTAAATCAACATGAAGGATATCCCAAAACTCTTGATAGAACTCAATGGAAAAACCATTAGGACCTAAGGTTTTTCCTTTTTGCATTTTAAAAACCACATGTTGAAGCTCATTGATAGTAATTGGAGTAGTCAAAATAGAGTTCTCCTTAGAAGTGATAAGAGTAGGTATCACTTGAAGAATATTTTGTTGAGAAGTTGATTTAAGAGGTGCAACAACAAATAGATTGAAAAAGTAATTGACAACAACAAAGTTCATGCCATCCCAAGTGTAGACAACGTCTCCATAATCGGATTTTAGGGAATAAATAAAGTTGTGATATCTTCGAGCTATAAGAGATTTGTGGAAGAAATCTGTGTTTTGATCTCCTTTGAGCCATTGAATCCTAGATTTTTGCTTCCATAAGATTTCTATTTTTTCCCATTTCTCTAACTAAGTTGTGAGTCTAATTTCATTTATACTTATACTCTCTATGAGGCCATATAAATGGATTTTCTTATTCAAATTTTCAAGTTGAGGAATAACTTCATGTATTTTTGTTGGACATCTCCAAACTCCTTCCAGTTCCAAATCTTGATTTTGGATTTAATGTATTGCAACCTTTTGGTAAAACAAAACATCTTAGTCCCATACCTTGGTTTACCTTCCTTCCACCATTGCTGCACTTAGGATTTTAAGGAACTGTATCTAAGCCACATTAACTAAAATTGAAAAGGTGAGAAACTCACATTGGTTTTCCAAATTTCCACCATGACTAGCCAGTGATCCGAACTAGCATTGTTAAGAGTCTTCACCTTAGGAATATGACCATGGATTAATAAATTGTTAGAGAACAAGAACCTATCCAATCTCTCCATGATACAAGCTAAGCCTTACCTTCTGTTAGACCAAGTCATAATGCCATTATCTGGTTGGATGTCCACAAGATGAAGGTTTATATTATATCCACTCATGAGGTCAGTGTTTTTGTCCAAATTTCTATTTTACCCCATTTTCTTATTTAGAGCAGGATGGTATTGAAATCTCCTCCGATCAAGATCCAAGCTTAAGGAAAATAAGATATAATATAAGTTATATCCTTCCACTTTCTTTTATTTTCCTCCAAAGTAGTCAGAGCATAAACAGTTATGCAAAGCATAATTTGGTTAGAATTTCTACTTTGAATAGCTATAGCCAAAAGATCCCAGGTTCCAACCATATGGTGAATAACTACCTCTTTTGGGTCCCAAAAGTAAGCAATGCCACCAGAAGTCCCCTAGGAACTAAGGGAAGCAACTTTTCCAACTAGCCATATTTTACTAGCAATTGAATCCATTTCCTCTATTGATATCTTCATTTCTTGAAGGAAAACAAGATGTGGATGGTTTATCTGAATCATTCTTCTAATTTCGTTTTGTTTTGAAACACTTCCTTTGAGTCCTATAATATTCCAAGTGATGATTTTCATTAATACCAAGGCTAAAGAAATTGGTAAGGGCACCTCTACAAGCTTTTCATCTTCTTTTACCATATGATGTTGATTGGTCTTGCGACCTACCTTCTGGTTGGAAGCCATCTTTAGTTTTTTTTTCCATATTTTTTGACTTACCCCAATTGAATCGAGGATGGATTCTAACCTCAAATAATGTGTGTACAAATCCAAAGTGTTACTGGAAGGTTCAACATAGTCTATCTTGGGACCTGTATTATTTGAAGTCTCAATGTTTAAAAGATTGTTTTTCTTGTGTATATTTCTTCCTTTTTTTCCCTGTTGAAAACCTTTAATTTGTTGGTTTGTCTCTGAGTCCTTCCTTGCATTTTTAAATTGCGTTTCTAAGATTTTTGTATCCATTATTTCCTCTTCCTCACCTAGAACATCATTTGTGGAAAGAATTTCAAACATATTAGTTAATAACTTTGATTGATCCTTCATAACTGATTTGTTTTAGTGTTCTTCTTCTTAGGTATTTGGAAACTTGCTAAGTTTGTATCCTCTTTATTTTGATCTAGAATTTTATTTGGGAAAATACTAGCCAAATGACCATATTCACAGTAAATTTTGCATAAAACGAAATGTTATCATAGTTCACCACTTGCTCCCAAGTGCCCTCCCAAATTATAACAAAATATTTTTAGGTAGGGATTTATTAAAATCCATTAAAATGCAAATTCGAGCATAAATAATATGTTCAAATCTTTGAGTACAATTAGCAGTCATCATACAAGTTTCCAAAAATTTTCCAATTGAAGAAAAAATAGCCGAATTCCAGAATTCAACTGAGAGGCCAAAGAGTCTAACCCATACATGACCTATAAAAGGCATCTCTTCTTCGGATTTAAATTTAATATGCCAAGGCTTCATGAAAAGCCTCACCCTTCCAAATAATCAGGGACCTCCTTGAAATGTTTTCTCTCTATCTTAATTATTAGCAAATAAAACAAGAAGATAACCATTTGGATAAATAGAGATTTGTAACTCACCTTTTATTTTCTAAATTTTTGCAGCCCAAACTTTGAAAGCAAACAGGATCGAACGAAAACCCAAGAAATGACAAATTAGTCCTCTTTTTTCTAGATCTTCTATGCTAGTCTAAATGACACCCATATTTAGCTTAATAATCGAAGTTCCATCAACTACCCTAAGACATCCCGACTTAGTTTTTCTAGGATAAATCTTAGGCATTCTTAGAGGTTTATGAGAAATTTAATATTAATGTTAGCATTAGGTTAAGGTTGTCCACCAACCCCCGGTGTTGTAGGTGATTTGGAGAGGAGAGGGCAATCTCCAAGGAAGGTCCCAGGCTCAAATCTCCACCCTCCCAAAAAGCTGAATTGGGTATCAAAATCCAATTGATAATGTTGGAGTGGGCAGGATCGATTACGACTCCCGAGTGACTTTGACGGTGTAGAACCCCTGTTCGTGGTCTCTCAGACCAAGGCGGCCCCGTAAAGGGTTTTTCGCTTAAAAAAAAAAAAAAGGTTGTCCACCATGGAGGGCATCCCTAAAATTCATTTTTGGGGCTAAGTCTTTGAAATCCTTACCCTCGAAAGGGGTTTCCATAATGGATTTGTTTTACGGGTTCTCCTTAGAACTGGATTCACTTGAGATCTAAACCATTTTTTGATCAACTACTTGAAGCTTGTTTCGAGATTTCTTTAATCCATGTTTTGGACACCGAGAAAAGGCATGATTTTTAATTTTGTTTTATATAGCAAATTGGAAGTCTGTTAGGTACCCAAGATAGGTACTTAATAATTTAATATTGTATTGTATAATGGTATGAGCCATAAATTAATTATTGAGTAAGGAAGGCCACATGTCAAATTAGAAATAGGTATGTCATATAATCATATATGTAACCATTGGGAAATATTGTCATATCATTATGCACTTTGTAACTCATGGAAGGTGAACCACCACATGGGTGATCTTGTAACTCATGGAAGGTGAACCACCACATGGGTGATCTTGTAACTCATGGAAGGTGAACCATCACACTCTTGTATAAAGAGAGATGTACCCCCATTGTAAAATGCATCTATGATGTATTCTTGGAGAAGTCTTGGCTCGTGGAGTTAGAGATCTTGTGGAGTGGCTTCCTTCCAAAAGGAGCATTGTATGGTGTTTTCCTACCTCAAGGGTATAATCAATCTCTATTTTATTGTGAGCAATTTATTGTGCAATTTATTTATGGATGCATGTTTGATATTTATGAAAATTATTGAAATATTTATGATATGAGAAAAAATATTCACAACATTTGATATCAGAGCAATGATTTGGGCAAGTGGATTTGTTTTTTGCAGAGTTAGGGCATGTTTTTCATAAAAAAAATGTCACATTTTGTGGGGGTCATATTTTTTATTTTAGCAAATCATTTTTAGAATATGTTTTTACCATTGTACAGATATTTTGAGTACTACAAAAAAAACTACTCATTTTTTAAATTCGGATAAGTATTGAGAAAGAAATGGTTGTTTGAAGTTGGGTTATTTGTGCTATTATTTGGTCGTGTAAATTTTTAAAAAATTGTATTAAGTTTTTTATCAGTCATTTTCATAATATTTTTGCATCAGCATATAGATTATTCAGAGTACTATAAAAATGACACCTCACTTATGAAATTATGATACATATTGAAAGAGTTACAATTGTTTGAAGTTGGGTTGTTGACGCTTTTTTTGGGTTGTGTGAATTTTTTTCAAAAAGCAAAAATTCGTATTAAATTTTTTATCAATCATTTTTAGAATAATGGTTGAAGAAGAGCATAGTTGAGATTTCAAAAATTTTAATTTTTGAGAAATTTCGATCATTTCAAACCCTAGATACTTAAAAAAAATCATGGAGTTGCTAAAATTCAATGGAGAGGATGTTAAAGATGCTTGGGAATGGTGGAAGCTTTATGTCATCCAATTCTTCTACTTCTTTATGGAGTTATGAGCTTTATGATTATTTATACAGGAAATTTTTATATTGGTTTGAGAATTTTTCTCGTTCTCATAATTTTATATATACACAAGAAGAATTTGAAGTTGCATTTTTAAGCAAATGAGGATCAAAGGAAAATGATAATAATGTACAGGCTAAGGAAACTACACTTTTTGTGTCAAGGCCAAACAATGGTCAAAAATATTTGTTTGAGTGCAAAAATTCTATTTTGCAAGTTCAGGTTTGCACTCAAAATCAAAACATTATTGTTTCTATTAACCCTAGTAGTAAATATAATTTTATCAGTATGTCTTTGACTAAGAGGTTGCAAGTTCAAGCAAATAAAATCAAAGACATACAACTTGAGGGTAAAAATATTCAAATTTTTGAAGATTTGAAGCTCACCATGGATAAATATGTTTTACATTCAGATTTTCATGCTATTAAGATGAATGATGTAGATATTGTCCTTGGTTATCCTTGGTTGTATTCTTTGGGTACTATTAACATCAATGTGCAAAAGCAATTCATGAAGTTATGGTACAAGAAGAAGAAGATAATATTATAGGATATTTCTCAGTGTAAGAACAAATAGGTAGCTATTACAGGGGAACAAAGTGAAGAGCAAACAAAAGAACCTAAAATAGAATCTCAAGAGGAGGTAGTAGAAGAAATCAAGGAAGCAAAAGTAAGGAAATAATCAATGGAAGGGAGTAAGAGAGAAGAGAAAAAACAAGTTGCACATCAAGCTAAGGTTGGAGTATATTGCCATCCACACCACCATGAGAGGCAACAATCATGGAAACAAGGCTTGAGGCAACATAAGAACAATGAGGGACATACAAGGAACCAAAGAAGCCAAAAATTTGGATATACTACAAGTCATAAATACAAGCAGGTATGGATGAAAAAAGATGAAATTTATGCTTCCAACACATGGCATTGGCATCAACGAAGACCACCACCAATCATAGTTTCATTGGGATGGATGGATGATTGATATTGGTACCAATACTTAGTATGGCTCAGAAGATCATATTATTTAGCCTCTTCTAATATTTCAAGGATAAAATATTTTGTAAGGGGGATGGAATGTTAGGTACCCAAAATAGGTACTTAATAATTTTTTATTGTATTGTATAATGGTATGAGCCATAAATTAATTATTGAGTAAGGAAGGCCACATGTCAAATTAGAAATAGGTATGTCATAGAATCATATATGTAACCATTGGGAAATATTGTCATATGTAACCGCAAGGAATATTGTCATATCATTATGCACTTTGTAACTCATGGAAGGTGAACCACCACATGGGTGATCTTGTAACTTATGGAAGGTGAACCATCACACTCTTGTATAAAGAGAGATGTACCCCCATTGTAAAAGGTATCTATGATGTATTCTTGGAGAAGTCTTGGCTTGTGGAGCTAGAGATCTTGTGGAGTGGCTTCCTTCCAAAAGGAGCATTGTATGGTGTTGCCCTACCTCAAGGGTAGAATAAATTGTTAGGATCCTCAATCCTAACATTATTATTTAGTATTAGTTAGTATTATTAATCATTTAATTATTATATTATTAACTCATAAAGTGAACCATCACAACCTTTCATAACATGAACCATCACGTCTCTTCACCAACGTAGCTTTAGGGTAGATATATATATTACGTTGGACATCCATATCAAATAATCCAAGAAGAAGAATAATAAGCATAGATTCTAAGGAGGGAGCCCCCTATAGTGGCAAAGTGATTACAAGGGAGCCCCCTTTGAGTGGCCTGCGATTACATTTACATTAATTTATTAATAATTTTATAGTAAGACCTTGGGGTCTTACCATTTGGTATCAGAGCCAATATATCAAATGGCCAACAGAGGAATATATCATGATACCAACCTAATTTTGCTGCTTAATCTCGCCCACCTACGTCAAGTCACATCAGTGCGTGCATATAAAATTCAATTCCAGGATATCACCAATCGCATCATAGGGTTGGATGAATTAGTTCTCGTAAGAGGTTTCATCAATGGATTAAAAGAAGAAACTAGAGTGGTGGTCATGATGTACACTCCTCGCACTCTACAGGAAGCCATTGGATTAGCCTTGTTAGCTGAAGATAAATTTAATGTTCAACGTCAACACAGGGAGCAACCTATTGACAAATCATCATTCCTGCCCACTATCCTAAAAACTAAACCCTTGCCAGTTAAGTACCTTAGCTTGCAAGAAATGGAGGAGCGACGAGCGAAAGACCTCTGTTGTACTTATGATGAGCAATTTGGGCCTCATCATTGTTGTGCTACACCAAAATTGTATTTATTAAATTTAGATGATCCTTTTCCCTCCATAGGGGCCAAATATGAGATAGATGTACAATTGTTGAATGTAGTTGATTCCTATCGTTCCATAGAGGGAGAAGGTGAGGTAGATGTGCAAGACATGAGCAAAGCACCTGATCACAACAATGAAGGTAAATATATCGATGTACAAGAAGTGACCAATGAAGGCCAGTCATACACTCTAACAAGACTACACACAAGTTCTTCACAAATAGTGAGTTCTCACCACATGGTAAAACCTATCCGAAAACAAGCTAGAAAGATGACTACACACTCATTTTTCATTAACCCTCTTAGGGAACAATAGGAAGATGCAAAAGTGTTACCATCACTTTTGATGCATCATTTTGAAGTGTTTGAGGAACCCCAAGGGTTGCCCTCCCATCATCATCATGATTTTCCTAAAGAATATTCTACTATTGTTCTTGTCAACCCCCCGCTAACGCTTCATCCTTCTCGATATCCCTGCCTACAGAAGGATGACATTAAAAGAGTCCAAGAAATTACACAAATTCTTCTTGGAAAACAAAGGACAAAGCTTCTCACTTTGAGCTTTGAGGACAAAGCTCTTTTTAAGGAGGGTGGAATGTTAGGATCCTCAATCCTAACATTATTAGTTAGTATTAGTTAGTATTATTAATCATTTAATTATTATATTATTAACTCATAAAGTGAACCATCACAACCTTTCATAACATGAACCATCACGTCTCTTCACCAATGTAGCTTTAGGGTAGATATATATATTACGTTGGACATCCATATCAAATCATCCAAGAAGAAGAATAATAAGCATAGATTCTAAGGAGGGAGCCCCCTATAGTGGCAAAGCGATTACAAGGGAGCCCGATTTGAGTGGCCTGCAATTACATTTACATTAATTTGTTAATAATTTTATAGTAAGACCTTGGGGTCTTACTATAAATCTCTATTTTATAGTGAGCAATTTATTTATGGATGAATGCTTGATGTTTATCCAAATTGTTGAAAGATTTATGATATGAGAAGTGAGGTTCACAATATTTTTCATTGTCAATCAAGTTTACAGTATGAATATCTATTGAAATACATATTTCTAACCCATATTGGATTCCCTACAACATATCCCATTAAAATATTGAGTAGAACCCACAAAAATATTGGCTACTAGGGCCCGAAGGTCCCAAAAAACAATCTTTGGAGTCGCTTGCACTCATCACAAATGAAACCCTTGCACAATCACTTACTTTCAAAAAACTCAATAAGTTGTCAGGTAAAATAAAATTGTTCATCATTACGTAGTTATGTTGTTATATGGATGAGGCCCATTTCAACCCCATATACCAAATTGAAAAAATAGCATAGTAAAAGAGGATTTATTTTGACCTCTATGTAATGGGACAATGGTTGAGTGAAAGACTCAATGAAATAGTAGGAGGCAACAATGATAGAGGTAAGGGAGGCATTAGGTTGTCATCATTTCTATGATGGAGAAAGAGGTAGGGATTATGGCACCAATAGAGCAACCCTTCAAAGTGGGGGGATCAGCTAGAGGTATTCACATTCTCAAACTTGGTTGTTGGGGTGGAAAAATTCTTAGATGCCTCAAAGCCAAATTTTGAAAGACTCAACGTGATGTATTACAACACGCTATCCACATGGCGAGTCCATAATATACCTAATACCATACACCGTGGATTCATCTTAAGATAATTAAAAATAAATGAAGTGATACATTGTTAATTATAAGATGTAATTAAATTAAATTTAAGTGATATGTATTAGTAGGGATGGGGAGTTGAGTGAGGGAGGTTGAGGTGGTTGAAAAAATGTTCTTCATTTTTCATCCTCCAAAACAAAGATAAATATACATATATATCTTAGTGGAAATACAACCTTGTTTTGAGAAGTTTGTAAATAATTAACAAATATGACCATGACGTATCTTTGTAATCATTCTAGTTGAGTTGCATTGATGGTTCCTATTAAGGCACTTATAGTATCCTTAGATATAGATAATATTGCTTGTCTTCCCACATAGCACATATTGTATATGGTTTCACCCTACTTGGTGTTCAAGGACTATTTGATCTTGATTGAGAAAATTCTCATTCTCAATTATTATGATTAGGGAATCATGATATCTATCACTAACAAGAGGTATTGATGCTATTTATCTATTATCATTCTTACTATAATGGAAAATTACAAAGAAAAAAGAGACTAAATTGGAGTTTTAATGGTATTCAAGTTCAAATTGAAAATAAAAGTAACCGTATACCTATTTCATTCATAGATGATAATGTTTATAAAACCATTGAAAATAAAATTACCCTTCTTCAAGAAAGGATAGAAAGAAAATAAGTAAAAAAATATGTCATGAACAAAGATACCTATGATACACGGTAAAAAAAGAGGGTGTAATAGTTTAAAAAATGTATTATAATGGGTTATTACTAATGTAGGATTTTTTTGGTGCTTAGAAACCATATTTATTAAAAGGAGTGAGTGCAAGCCAAAATTGAGCCTCACTTTTTTTTTTTTTTAGAAAGCAAGCAAGTGTTGCAAGTGTGAGTAAGAAGCAAAGTGCGAGCAAGGAACAAGTGTCACTTCTTGTTCCAGATCTTTGGAAAAATTCAAAAACTAAAGGATCCTTATGAAAGAAATCTAGGTAGCATGGTAGGAAATTTATTTTTGAAAGTCATAATTGGAAGTAAGGATGTCCTAGTTGGAAGTACGGATGCCCTAGTTGGGGACAAGAGAGCAAATCTATAGCAAACCCTATTTAGGTAGCAAATATTATATCATAAGTGATTTTTTTTAAAGCGAAAAAACCCTTACGGGGCCGCCTTGGTCTGAGAGACCACGACCAGGGGGTTCTACATCATCAAAGTCACCCGAGAGTCACGTGCAGCCCTGCCTGCACCAACATTATAAATTGGATTTTGGGTACCCAATTCAACATTTTTGGTAGGGTGGAGATTCGAACCTGGGGCCTCCCTTGGAGGATTGCCCTCTCCTCTCCAACTCACCTACAACATCTGGGTATTATATCACAAGTGATTATCAAGGATGATATTGTCTACATTAAATATTTGGTTCTTAAAAGCATAGGGTTGATATGTAAGTTCCATGGATATTGACCAGGTTTTTTGAATATTTAAAATTGGATCAAGTGGAAATGGAGATTGAATTCAAATTACTCCATGATTTTGTTGAAAGTTGTAACGTGACTATGGAAAAGGTTGACATCATATGATAATAATTACTTATGTATGCCTACAGACCACTGTCAACCTTCTTATAATTAAACCTAAGTTGTAATTACCCTAAAGCCTACTCATTATGTCAGGTTAACATGATTATATAATTAGGGTTTTGGTATTGGTATAAATAACCCTCATCCAATCCATCCATTATATCAGTGTTGTGATCCTTATCCACAAATAATAAATGGATTATTTATGGTTCTCAAGAGCACCCATTGTTTGTATCTTTTGCTTTTTCTTTCATTCTTCTATTCTTGTTGTATAATATTGAGTGAATCAATTGCTTTTTTTTGTGATTGAAAATAGGTGTGAAATCTAATATGGTATCAGATAGGTATGGAGCATCATTTCTTGTTTATGTAGAAGGTTTATTTTGAGCCTTCGTCTTTCTTTTAGATCCTAGGGTAAATTACTTCCCAATACTTCATAAGCATCTTGAGCATCAGGGGCAAAGAGGAGATGTTATTCCACTAGTCACCATTGGTTTTTCTAAGAATTCTAGAGAATTCATGCCTTCTCCATCTCTTCCTTTGTTACCATTGATGTATTTTTAGCTTCTTGTATGCATATTATATTTGGCATGAAGATCACATTCCTTATCCCTCACAAAAGCCATGACATCCTGGTTGAAAGAAAAAAGGAATTTGGTGTTATTTTCAATTTGAATTTGAGACTATTGTATGTGCTAAAATGCTTGATTTTTTTTCACCCTCTTTATGGGTTGAGTCTGTTGCCTCTCTTCATGGAGAGGGTGTATGCTCATATCCATCCAAAGGGTGCACCAAGGTAGATAGGCATGCACAATATTGGGTTATCTTTACGTTATATCAAGGGTTCAAATTCACATGAAATCCTTTTGTACCTTTGTTTCAATGCAAACCAAAAAACATTTGAAAAATATTTTAGTTTTGTTGTAATGTTAGTGCATGATGATGCAGTTAGAGGAGTGGTTTTGTTAATTATAGAAAGAGGTATTTTTTTCAAGTCACTAACCCTTTCTATTTATAGAAAAATGCATATTGTGGTTGTAATGGACAATATTACCTACACAGAATGATAGTCAAAATACCATGGTACTCAAGACCTTGTTAGATATATGGAGAGTGCAAAGGCATTGGAAAGTAGTGCATCATGCACACAAAACAAGCCTTTTGAAGCCCCTTTATGAGAACCACAAAAAATGGATCCTTCTTCTAAGAGAAGATGGGATAAGGGGCACATCAAAAGTGTTGATGTGTTGGATAGCTCAAGGTATCTTATTTGCTAGAGATCCTAGTTCAAAATCCCATAGTCCATTTGGTACTTATGGATTGATGATGTTGATAATTGACCATTTTGGCATCCTTGCAAATCCTAAAACAAATTTTTTACTAGATATATATAAAATTAACCAATTAGAGCTTGACAAGTGTTGAAACCTCATTAGTTATCGATGTTTAGTAGTGAATAGGTGGAAAATTATCAGTGGTTGTCATCAATGATTCTGTGGGTGCGAAGTGGCAAACTGTGATTGGATGCAATATTTGTAAGGTTTGTGAGGTTGAGTTTTTCAAAATTTTAGGTATATTAGGGTAAATCTTTTGGAGGCCATAAATTTTTCATACAAAAGAATTTTGAGCCCTTTTTAAAAAAATATTTATAACTCTTCATAATGGAGATATTAGTTCAAGGACCTATTACAATATTGAGAGTTAAATAGTGTGTGAAAGCCCTTGAATCTATTGATCTATTTCAAAAGGGTAAAATTATAGTTTATTACACAATCAAAAGTTTTAAGCCATATTCATAGAAGATATTGTTGGATTTATAGCACTAAAAGTAGTTTTTGAGTCCTTTAGAGTCACATACAAAAGTGATTCAATATGTACTCTTGTTAGTCCTGCTTTTGTCTATCAAATGCTAGGACTATTGGTTAACTCTATACATGAAGTCTAACCCTTCATAATTTTTCTCTTAAATGGTAATCAAGGTAACCCTAAGGTAAGTTGAAGTTTCCAAATAAGATGAAGTGTGTTGTAAAAGAAAGTCATACTTCCAAGTCTTTCCTTACGTGACTATAAATATTGGAATAACATTAAAGAGGGTGTATTATTGGTTTATATTCCTTACATGGAGTTATAGAGGAGTTTTAGTGAATTATCACTACACTCAAATGTTGCCTTAAGAGAATCTTAAGCGAAAGAAAAGCAAGCAAGAAGCATAAAATGCAAAGATCTTTCACACCCCTTTTGTGAAACATTAAATGCAAAGATCTTTCACACCTATATTATGAGAGTTCGCAAAGAGGGAAGATGACAATAACAATGGTAGCTACTCGTACAAAGACTCAAAACCATTTGGCATTTATGATTCCAGATGTAGACACCTCCAAGAAACCAACAACTTAAATGAAGATATGATCCAACATCCAAAATAATAACCACCTAGAAATCTCTCTATGGATTTTGTAGGGAAATCCTCCTCTCTATAATCTACTAATAAAATTGGTCTTAGCATTAAAAAGGATTGGTAAGTTTGTAAAGCTTTCCCTTCATTTCTCTCTATATAATAATACGTGGATTTTTGGGCGATCTTGTGGGTAACTCGAACCCTCATTCCTAGCATAACCTTTTGTAATAATTTTTGCATGCATATATATATTGGAGGCCTATGCATCTACTTTGAGTCCATATGTGGATCTCATGTCTTAATTTATCTCTTTTATGTGTGTGTATTTGAATATTTATATTTCTATGCTTATTTATGTCGAGGAGAGGAAGTGTCCACATCATGTAAACATGTAATTTTAACCCATGTCAAAATTCCCTAACCCCCTCTAACTCATGTAGACTCACCCCTCATCAACCCACCTCATTTTTTGCAACATAAAATCTGCTTGCCAGCTCCCACATGTAATTTTTTCTTATTTTTCACAAATTCGTGCTAGGGAATCCTACCCAAAAATTTTCTAAAAATGGAAAATCGTTCAACCATCCTAATGTCGTTGCGATTCGATCCAAATTTGGTCCAATCCCATAATTTATGCAAATTCCTAGCTAGGAATCCTACCCGTGAATTTTCCTAGATTGGCAATTTTCTAAAAATGCCAAATAAACTCAACTCCCCTCCCCGAATCCCGCTTTTCTAGTTTTTCAAATGTCTATCCCAGGGATTTTAAAATCAACAGCTTACCTCCAATTGAGGCTAATGCTCATTTGAATAAACTTATGCTGAATTGGAGAACCAAGCCAACTTGTAAAGTTATTGTGAGAGAACTAATATTTTGTTGCAGGTTGAGTGATAAAATAGGTTTTCATTGATTGGAGATCAACCTTGGAAGATCAACTTGTTGTTTTACCTTGCCATCCTCACCATCTCGACCATAAATGATCAAATCGACAAGATATCCACTGTGAGCAAGTCAATTTACAATTGTTTTGACATTATCAGTTCATTTTTTGCATTGTCACTTCATTTTTTGCACTTGCATTTTTTATTTAGCAACTTTTTCGCAAATTTATGCCAAGGAATCCTACTCGTGAATTTGCTTTCCAACCACGAATTTGCATTGTCATAAGCTCGGGGGAATTTTTTTGCTTCCAGATCCGTTATTGCATCTTGTCATTACATATTTATCACCTTGCATGACATAGCACTTTGATTTCTGCATCATCTAGTTGTTGCGTTTCAATTTTGTTAGTTTATAATTAGATTTTTGATTCCATATTTTATACATTATTTTTAAAGAGACCAAGGGGATTTGACTACCACATTGCTAATATCATCCTTACAGTGGCCCAAGTAGATCCCCAAATCCTAATTGTAATTTTTAGTGTCTTTGTGTAATTAATTACAGGTTATTCGTAAATTCACACCATCAACTCTCCAACAGCCAATTTGCTTTCTAGCCACAAATTCACGAGATCAATAACAAATCTACTATACTCAGTCATTTGATCTAGGTAGGTCCCCTATCTGATCTATTGCACTCTATTTTTCCTATTTTCTGTCTATTTCATATTTGTTTCAGCCATAGATCATTTCAAAACATAAGAAAATGTCAAAAAAATGAAATAACAATGCATTTAGTTTAGAAGAAATTTGCTTGTTGTATGTTGTTTTCAAGGAAAGTGAAATTGCATATAGCTCAGATCTAGTGTTAGGATCCTATATCCTAACCCTCATTAATAATAATAATAATATAATAAATTTAATATACTAAGGTTAGTATAGTTAATAATATAATAATTAATTATTATATTATTAGGGTTAAGTTAGATAGTCATAATAATTAAATATATTAATTATTATGAATCGTCATGATGAAGTGACGTAGAGTTTGGGTAGATATATATTATTGTCCAATCATTCATTCGAAGGTATCCATGATGAAATAATATAATATTTATTCAAATCCATTGGAGGGATCCCCCATACCAATGCAACAATGATTCTATAATAAAAGTGATTCTTTTAAATTAATGTTATTTTATTTATTTATTTATTAAATATTAGCTAGAACCTTCAGGGTTCTACCATTTGGTATCAGAGCCATGTGGGACCCAACCATGTGGGAATTGCTCAGGGTTCTTCATCAAAATACTTCATGCGTGAGTATGAAAATCGGATTGAGGATATCACCAAACACAACACATGGTTGGATGAAGCATTTCTCATATATTGCTTCATCAATGGATTGAAAGAGGAAATTAAAATAGAGGTGACAAAGTTCAAACCCTATACCCTAGTGCAGACCATTGGATTGGCCCAATTGTTTGAAGATAAATTAAATGCTCAATGTGGAATAAGATGGAATGAACAAGATTATAATAGAAGCAAAAGCATGGAAATTTTTGACAGTATTTGTAGTGGTTTTGAGTATCTAATAAAAATCCAAGCAGAAGCAAATGCAAGTGAAGGAACTCAAATCGTTAAGGAAGAAATAGGGGAGGCAAGTGCAAGTGAAGAAGTTATTCCTAACCCTAATTTGTTTTCCTTTAGAGGAACCCGTAGCCATAGATTTCCAAGTGGTACCTATTGCACTTTCGAAGAAAGAAAAAAATATTTCAAACAATAAAATTTTTGAACTAAAGTCCAGTGAAAGCACAACTTCCACAATGCAAAATTTTTATCGAAACCCTAAAAATGCAATTTTTTTTAAAATAAGTGTATGAGGAAGAGAAGGATAGCTCCCCCGGAGAAAACATTGCCAAAATAATGGGGGTTTTTTCCAGCAACAATGCATAGATTTTGAGGTTTCCAAGAGTGGTCAGGTTTATGGAAGGAGAACAACCTGAGAAAATTAAAAAAAAAATTAGTTCACACTAGAGGAGTCCTCAGCCATCAATGAAGCCCAAAAAAATGACACATCTGATCTAGCTTAAAAATAATGGAAGCTGCTGCCATTTCTCCAGCCAACAATAATATGGTGCCATTTAACCTCAACTCCAACACCAATGTAGATACATCTAATATAATCAATGATGTCAGAAATGTAAACAACCTCTGGTCTTCGTCAAGCAAACTGAAGGCCAAGGTGAGGAGAAAACTTAGAGAGCCTAGGTTCTACTTCCAAACAAGAAGTGAATCTCAAATCTATTCCAGAGATGGGTTATGATAAAAAAAAAGAATATCTCATGGAGAAATTTGTATATGGGGAAAAACCTTATTTTTTGGATATCACAAACATTAGGACTTGAAAAATGAAGTTATGGTGAATGGTTGGTTCCACATAGGTGATATTGGCGAGTGTAACATGATGTGACACTTAAAATAATTGACAGGAAGAAGAACATTTTCAAACTTTCACAAGGGGAATATGTGGTTGTAGAAAATTTAGAGAATGTAAAAAGTGTTGCTCTTCTATTTCTTTGGTAAGTAAGCCTATCATATAATATCTGTTTGGAATTTTTGGAATATCAAATAACATTCAGGGAGGTTTTACCTTGTTTGAAATGGAGAGTGTAACATAGGCAATTTTAGTCATATAAGAAATAGTATACATATCAATAAGAAAGAAAACGATAGCCTACACCATTGAACCAGAGTCTGAAATAGGCTTCAGAGTAGAAATTACCTTCTTATGGGTATTGGAGTGTTTGAAACATACTTATGGAGACAACGGATATCAAATCAAGGTTGATAGGCTTAGAACATTTGTTTGTAAGTGTTTGGGATACTTTGTGCATAATTGAGTTTGACATTTGAAGATAACATTCGTGTTCCATCATCAAAAATGAGAAAAACCATGTAATGTCACACATTTCTAATCAACACAATAATTTTTGTTTAAAGGGAGATCTTGTGATCCAAAATTCTTGGTAGTGCCATTGCCAAAGTTCTTTCAAGTTAGCAGTTCCTAAATATTTGTTCAATTATTGATTGGTTGTTTTATTGAGGATATTACAAGATCCTCGAATGTCCACTGTTATTCCAGAGAATTGCCAGGTGGGGGGCTACTTACACATTTAAAGATAGCCTATCACCGCTATTAGATAGAGGCATAATTCTTGAACGAGCAACGACGAGGCCAACCAATAGTTTAGGTAGATTTATAGAGGAACCCATATTTATCATTATCTATGAGCATCACCACATTTAAAAAATGGAAAATGTTTGTGGGCTTGGTATGATAAAGTTTGTGGTTATAAATGACCCACACAAGAATCTGTCCATATGATAAATATGTGCGATAGCTTGGAAAAAAGTGCTAACCCAAACCCAAGAGCTCTGTATGGGCTTTCATCTTCAACATTTCAAAATAAAGGAAAAATGATTTTAATTTATGCATTCGGTGAAGTGGAAGCATGCGAACGTATTATGGATGACGAATAAAATAAAGGAGAAAATATTACTTTTATCCCAAAGTTTACAAAACCCTAATATCTTTTGTCAAAGTTATTGCATGCTACTTCAGCTTATTAAAATTGACTAGGCATCATATTCATGTTGACGAATTGAATTTTATGTTTCACCTTTATATATAAACGTTAAATTCTTGATGAAATAGTGAATGTAACATTAAATCCTTGTAACACTCGACAATATCAGATCATTTAAAATGATTATTAGGAGAACAGAAAATCAAACGGTGTTGTCCAAGCCCAAAAATTAGGGTTACATTAGCAACTTACCTCAGACTATTCATCTATTGGCATTCAAGTCCAACAATGACAAGCATCTTTAAAATTATTTTGGCTAGGTAAAAGAAGATACATAAGAACAAGGCATAATGATTTTCAAAAGTAAAAGGGAAGGAAGAAATCAATCCAACAAATTTTACTAGGTCCTACGCAATGTCATAATAGATTATTTTGTTAAAAACATATGCTTTTCTAAAGTTATATTCTTCATATCCGACAAATCCAATCAGCAGCTAAATTCGATATTGATTAATGCTTGCAAATTTTAGAAATTTGTTTTAGAAGAAAAGGAGGATTTAAGAGTCAAATCAAAAGAGGATATGGGGCTAGTTTATGCTTTGGTAAAACCTAAAATGAAAGCATGGTAAAAGTATCATGGAGAGCTTTTAGAATATTTGCCATGTATATATAAAAGCAAACCACAAATTGGAAAAACTTTGCTAAGTAGGGAGCCCTCTAATGTGATGCATGCTTGTCCATTTTTCCTTTGGTTTTATGTGGAATTTCCCTTTACGATGCATGTTAAATCAAAGCAAAGTGACCCAAAGCATGTTTTAAGTCTGTACATATGGCAAGTTGGAACCGTCCAAAACAAATATAAATCCTCAAGGCCAAAAGCCTCGTGTTTGAGGTGGATTTTATGTAAGGTAGGATTCCACCAACGAGTGAAGTATGTGAGGATGAAAGTAGGGTATGAATGGTAGGGAATAGTTGATGATAGTCGATGGAAGATCGGTGACGATGAGAGAAAATATCTCCATCGCTTCAAACAACTCTAAACCTTACATTGATGAGAGTAGGTAGATTAGCTAAAATCATCATCAAACTATTCCTCTCACAACATACTCCAAATTTGAGGCTTCATGTTTATTTCATATTTCATTGGAGTTATAGCAACATCATTCAGATTGCGCAAGTATGCTAGATAAAATCTTTACCAATATATGTAGTGGCGTATTCAATCTTGGGCTTGATAACACAAAAAGATAGGAACAATTCAAACATTATTAAATGTTGAAGCCTATTCATTAATGGAGGGTAGTTTATTCCAGAAGAGGTACATTGAGCATTATGAAAACCAACGAGCATGCCCCAAAACCTAGGAATGAAGGCAACAAAGATGTAAATATTATGCAGGAGATAGGGTAGTAATCGTCTTCTTTGCAAGAATGACTCTAAACATATGACTTCTACTCAAGGAGGAAAACCTATTCAATCCACCAAGAAACTTAGCCATGTAGATGACAATTTTTGCACCACAAATTTTTCCACCTTTGGCGATGGTTTTTGCCTCAATTTTTGACGATAACTTTTAGCAAATTTTGCAACAATTTTTGCATCAATTTGTCAGCGATTTTATGATGAATTTTGCAATAATTCCTCCATTCCATCTTTGAGGACAAAGTTGTTTCCAAGAGGGGTGGCATGTTAGGATCCTATATCCTAACCCTCATTATTAATAATAATATAATAAATTTAATGTACTAAGGTTAGTATAGTTATTAATTATTATATTATTAGGGTTAAGTTAGATAGTCATAATACTTAAATATCTTAATTAATTATGAATCGTCATGATGAAGTGACGTAGGGTTAAGGTAGACATATATTATTGTCCAATAATTCATTCGAAGGCATCCATGATGAAATAATATAATATTTGTTCAAATCCATTGGAGGGATCCCCCATACCAATGCAACAGTGATTCTATAATAAAAGTGATTCTTTAAAATTAATGTTATTTTATTTATTTATTTATTAAATATTAGCTATAACCTTTAGGGTTCTACCATCTAGTTGTATTTTTCCTAAATAATAGTTGTTTTTTAATCAAAGAATACATCAAATATTCCCCATTGCCTAGACTTAGAAGTGGTCTTAAAACAACTTCTTGGTGAACCCCCAAATCAGTCAACCATCACCAAAGGAGGTACGACACCAGGTACCCCTCACATTGAGGTGTAGGTTTCTGACTTCCCATCCCCCTTCTAGGCATGGATCCATTAGCCTGAGGGAAAGGGGTGCAAAATTTTTAGCCTACATTCTTTGGTGAACCCGATGTGAACTTTCATGTATTAAGGGTTCAAAATATTATATCACACTTCTCTTCTTTTCACTTTCTTCCCTTCTAGTTTTTCCTTTGGTGGTCTGTACTGACATCATTCTAGTTCCATCCCACCCGTGGCACTAGGTGGTGTCTAGCTTTGGTGTGGGTTTAAGGTCAAACCCTCCAACTTGTAAAGTTGGGTATTAAGTGGTGTACACCTTTTACTCCTGGGACAACTAGAGGTGACTAAGATTAGATCACTTTGGAGTAACTTGAAGAGAGGATTTTGGTTAGAAGGGACATCTTTCTTTTCACCACCTATCTTTATTTTCAACTAATTCAAGATCACATTAAAAAAAAACTAGTTGGTGAAGTGAAAAAAATCTTTTGTGTGCTATTTTCTCTCAGATATTTTTGTTCATTCTTTCCAAAAACATGATCCCATACAAAGTTGTTTATGTTACTTCCCCGATCAATAATGTCAGGGAAAATTCACAAAATACATGGATTGGTTATGGTCAACCCTCTCAATAGTTTCATCCATATTCAACATCATCTTTATCACAACTTCCTCATATTTCATCCTTTTCCACTCAAATAATTCCTCCACAACTCTCCATTTCATATGCTTCTCCATCATTATCACAATCTCAGCCATTTCCTCATACTTATTTCAACACAACACATCCATATCAACAAGGAAATACTTCTTTTTCTAATCCTACCATGCACCCACATCATACTTCACAGTTGACCTACTATCATCATTCTACCTACAATCATGAAGAAACAAGTAGTCAACCATTAAATCCTGCTATTGCTAATATCTTGAGGAAAGTGGTGTTCAAGGTTCCTCAAAAACCTTCACCACGTAAGTTTACAAAGCTTGGTCAACCATTGTTTGTAATCCTTAAACAAATGCTAGATAAAAACATGATTGAGTTACCACCCATAAGGCAACTCGATACCATAGTATATTGGTATAAGCCTGAGCAACATTGTGAATACCATAGAGTGGATGGACACATGACACAATCATGTAAGAAGTTGACACATCTAATTCAATACTTGATTGATGCAGGTCATCTTTTTGTAGAGGAATTTTAACCTACTCCTAA
The DNA here is from genome assembly GCA_028583015.1 of Wollemia nobilis. NCBI lineage: Eukaryota > Viridiplantae > Streptophyta > Pinopsida > Araucariales > Araucariaceae > Wollemia > Wollemia nobilis. The sequence continues at coordinate 3,189,056 of JAQPPZ010001808.1, forward strand.
TCACAATCCTCCCATAAACAACCAACTTTTTGCACAAGTACCTATAGTTAATCAAGACATGAGGATCTCCCAAAATTCTTTATTCAATAATAAATAATAGGAAAAAAACCAAGTGCCATATTCTAAAGTGTCTCATGACAATGATATTATTGATATCGTAGCAGAAACTACAAGAAAGCATGCTCAAGTTCAACCAACCAACATTCTCTACAGGAGATAAGTTCTTCATCCAACCAACCTTCAAGACTTCCTTTAGTTTTGAAGAATAATTAGAAAAGGAATACAAGCATAGAAATCCCACCTTTAGTGTTGAAACCTCAACCTAAAATCCACCTCGAAACTCAAAAACAATTGGCTAATCCTCCAACCAAGATATCCCTTTTAGAACTTTTGCAAACTTTTCTTACTCACAGGGAAGCCTTGTGGGAGATTCTAAGCCAACAATTTATTCCTCGAGATATTATCCCTAGGAATATCATTGGTGTTATAAGTTCTATTGGGATTAATCATATTTCATTTTATGATGATGAAATTCCCTCCTTAGATTTGCAAGAAGACTCATCCCTATTCATTATAGGATTTATCGGAGAAATATTTATCAAAAGTGTCTTGATAGATAATGGTTCTTCACTTAACCTATGCACTTATCAATTCTTTCAAGAAATTGGATTGGAGGAGGAAGATCTCACCGAATCTAATGTCATCATAAATACTTTCAATAATGAATCCCAAGAAGCTTGCAACACTATAGTCCTTCCCCTTAAGGTTGGACCCAAGGTATTAGATACCTTGTTTTATGTGGCATCTTGCCTTGCACATTATAATTTGCTTCTTGGATGCCCTTGGATTCACATGATGAGGGTTGTCCCTTCCACTCTTCATCAATGCTTGAAGTTTGAATTTGCAAATCAACTTGTCACCATACATGGTGACCCTAGGCCATTCAAGTATTGTGAAATGATTGAACCATTAAGTTCTTCATCCTATCCTTCTTTGTCATCATCGTCACCTTTTATCCATCACCCATCTTCATCTATATCTGATCATTCTTCTTCATCACCTTTTTATCACCATTCTTCATCCATATCTAAACATCTTTCTTTGAAGCAGACTGAAGAAGATGAGGGACCTCCTTATCCCTCGAATATTCTATTTTGTGACATGAGAAGTTTTTTGCATTTAAATGATCGATATTTTGTGTCTCAAGAAAATGTTGTTGCGCTATCATATAAAGATATTGCAAAATTAGGGATTGCCCTTTCCTATGTCAAGAAAAATGGTTTTGTTCAAGAATGCATAGATTTTCATGTAATGGCTACTCAAGAGAAAGCTACAAAGGAGCTTCTTTATGATTATGAACCTCCTTTGGTTTTGAAGCCACCTTAGAAATATTATGCACAAATCATCTTGTACAGTGTATATAGATCATCTTGTATATACCACCAATTCCACCATGTAAATAAATAAAAAATGAAATCAAATAAAAAAATCAATCAAATAAAACAAAAGTTGTGCATGGTGTTGCATTTTCATCTAGTTTGCATTTCCATCATTGCATTCACTCATGCCATTTTACATCCCTTGACCTTGAAAATTTAAATTTATTGATTACATCTCCCCAAGGCAAGGGATGTAGTTATTGCTTTACTCCATTCGTATTATTCACACACCTTGGTGCACACCCCTATTGAGTAGTATTCATTGGCAATATCATTCCCAACACCCCATAGTGGATAGCTTCATGGTCACGAGTGAGGGACAACCTCCATTTGACCATTTGTGAGCATACATCCTAGTAGGTATATCTTTGCTTTTCTTTGACCATTAGCAAACACTACACCCATAGTGGATTCAACACCTATCATCATTTTTCTTAGGCTTTTTGGAGTTGTTTTTCATTCGCCTATGCATTTCATTAATCTTGTACATAACCTATTGTACATAATAATTGCTTCTATATTGCATTGCATAATAATAATTTAGTTTGCATTTTACATCATAGTTCACATCTTGCACTTTGATTAATCCAATTACCTATGCCATACGGTCATACTTATCCATCATATTTTATTAAGGCAAGGATTGTCAAGTTCATAGTTTATCTTGATATTCTCAAGAAATTAAGAGTCTTTCTTGAACCAATCACATGATTCATATTTTAAATAAAATCTTGATCCTTGATATTGATTAAAAATATTTCTTGAACCAAAGTGCACTTTTTCACTAAGGAAAAATTTTGAGTTTTGGGACTTGACCATGCCACTTTTGAACCAAGCACTTATCACTTTTATTAATAAAATATTGCATTTGAGAGGATGACGCTATGATTGGATTGAACCTTGAAGTGAAAAAATTTATTGCTTATCCCATTATGCACATAGTCCAAACAATCAAAATTCTTTACAAAATTCTACAAAAATGAAAAGAGTGGGTAGTAAGGATAAGGTAAAATTCTCATCAGGACTCAATTCTAGTGGTTGATAATCTGATTCCCCAAAGCTCTAACTCTTTTCACAAAACTAAAATAACATAGATAAAGTAGTAAGGATAGGGTACAATTCTCATCAGGACTCGATTCGAGTGGGTGAGAATACGATTCCCCAAAGCCTTAAATCTCTTCACAAAAACATATAATAATAAAGTGGGTAGTAAGGATAGGGTAAAATTCTCATTAGGACTCAATTCGAGTGGTTGAGAATCTAATTCCCCAAAGCCCTAATAATCTTTACAAACACATAATACTAATAAAGCCTCCAAGTAGTAAGGATAGGGTAAAATTCTCATCAAGACTCGATTTGGGTGGTTGAGAATCTGATTCCCCAAATCTTGGAGACCCTAATATTGGACTATGATCATGTGTGGTGATATGTCTCTCTTGAAGAGACCTTTGAATGCACATAAGGACAAGCTAGATTCTTGGTTCTCTCTATGACTAGTTTACTCTTACCTTACTTAAGATTGGTCAATGAATTCATTTTCACACACAATGGTTCTCAATTGGCTTGCATCATTACCTTAATTAAAATTGGCAAATGAACTTCACAAACACACACATTTGTTCTTGATAGATTTTCATCATAATCAAGTTCAATATTGTAAAAGAACTCATGGATCTCACACCAGTTCTTGATAGACTTGGCCTCATTTCAAGGATATCTAAGATTTTCCATGAGCCTTGATTGGCTGATGTCATAATATTCCCATGGACATGTATGACCATTGATATAAGTAATAGATGTCAAATCAATACTTAGCATTTCATTTTTTAATCTATTTTTACTGCATAAAGCATTCTCATCATTGTTTGATCATAATTGCATGATTGCTTGTCACAATGCATACCTTATTTAATCATACATGATTGCTTGATCATATAGTTGTAGGGGGACTTTGCAACAATAGCATGGGATGATACCTAGTTAGGTGATTATTATACTTAGTGAAGTCCCCACATAGGACAAATTACATTCTTCGTGCTGTCATTCACATCATTCTTCACACCCTTAATTTTCAATCAAAATAAATTTTAAGGTTATTCACTGTCCATCATCCACAAAGTCATATTGACCATTAAGTTCAATCATCTTTTGGATCATATACCTACAATTCCAGCATAACAACATCCCTCATATAGGATCCGCTTCATGACCACAAACGAGGAGTAACCTCCATTCAGGTCTTACGTAAGCATACATCCTCGAGGGTTATTGATGAAAACTCATAGTTGTAAGAATATGCCATCTAACACATCATCCTTATAATATCCATTACAATTCATCAAATCGCATTCTATTTCCATAGATTACATTTTGACAAGCATGATAGATGTGCATTGGAAATCATCAAACACAATTATAAGCATTCCAATATGCATTACCATTTAGATCATTTACCATAATCATTCATAAAATATTAAAAACAACAAAAACATTTTGCATAAACACACATAAAAATACAAAATGCAGTATGGTATTAATCTCAAGAAAAAGGTACATCTATATAAGTCGACTGGTATGCCAAAATAAAAGAACCTTGGCATACTCAATCACTAAGTAAGTATGCCACAAAAAGATAAAACCTGGCATATCATCCACTAGATCCCTCACCCTCACCCATATCAGGTGGTGGCCTCGATGGAAGCATGTTCACAGACTAGTCACTGTCCATGAACTAGATCTTGCACCATTTTAACCCTGAGACATCATATCCACTAGCAAGGCCACTCTCTAGCTCTCTATCATCCTTATAATATCCATTATAATTCATCAAATCACATTCCATTTCCATAGATCACATTTTGACAAGCATGATAGATGTGCATTAGAAATCATCAAACATAATTATAAGCATTCCAATATGCATTACCATTTATACCATTTACCATAATCAGTAATAAAACATTAAAAAAACAAATTTTTTTTGCATAAACACACATAAAAATACAAAATGTAGTATGGTATTAATCTCAAGAAAAAGGTACATCTATATAAATCGATTGATATGCCATAATAAAAGAACCTCGACATACTCAATCACTAAGGAAGTATGCCACAAAAAGATAAAATATGGCATATCATCCCCTAGATCCATAACCCTCACCCATATAAGGTGGTGGCCTTGATGGAAGCATGTTCACACACTGAGTCACTATCCGTGAACTAGATCTACACCACTTCGACTTTGAGACATCATCTCCACTAGCAAGGCCACCCTCTATCTCTCTGGAACTACCTAGTAATTCTAGAGGTATATTACTAGGTAGTTCTAGAGAGATAGAATACCTCTCATCAATGGGATATTGCTAGATCATCCTAGAGATAGCGTTACATGCTACTACTTGAAGAGTGTACTGGTTTGCTCAAAGAAGGTGCAACCCTCACCTGCTGCTGTTGTAGTTGGGCATGTACCTATGATAACTAAGCCTTAAGCGACTAAATGTGCCCTAACTGAGCCCTCAAACCTGCTATATCGATCCTCTAATAATCCACCTTTACCTCTAGCCTCATGATCTACTGGACATCCCCTCCATCTCCCCTACCATCCACCTCACTCATATTCACATCATGAACCACCTATGTCTCATCAGGTGCCTACTAAGGTACATCCTCTTGCATTAGTGCATCCTCCTATTGAGGCACATTCTCCTATCTCAGTGCATCTACCTATCTTGGGATACCTCCTCTCACCCTAGATCTACACAATCCCATCCATCTGTGCCTATGTACCTCTACTAGTCTAGGTATCGATGCAACTTCCTATGCCTCCCTCCACCGAGTAGTTTCTCATACCGCCAGCGCTATTTGATGATCCCCTACTAGTCATGGAGATCTAGCAAACTCTGTAGTAATATTCTAGGGTCTAACACCCTCATACCATTGTTCATATCCATCCTCAACCTCTACATCATCCATCCTAGGGATTACTAAAAGAGGATCATCCTCCTCGATCTCTCTAAACTGGGTGATGTTAGGATCACCACCTATAGCTGGTGAGTCTCTAGTCACTTGTTGAAACCAGACATCTCTCATATTTGGTATCCCCTACTATAGTCCAAACTGATGCTACATTCGATCAAAATGGTACAACTCCACCTCTTCCTTTTCCAAATACAACCATCAGATCCATCGCACTCAAGCCAACTATAAATTATCCTCATCCCAATATGGATACTATCACCAAGGTCTCCATGTCACCCATCGAAGATGCAGGCTATCTATAACCTGTCGAGTTTGTGGCCAACCCATTGCCTAACTCTCTCCCTCCCCTCAAGGGTCCCCATACAAATGTTTTTGGACACTCTACATTTGTGTCTAAGCATGGCAATCTATTGGGCCTCCTCACTACTATATACTCCCAACTCCATACCTAAAGCAGGGTAGTGAGGACAATGGAGTTATGTCTTTTGTACATGACATTATGTAATGTCCTGTACAAGAGGTATAGCACAAACAGATCCTATGCAAACCATATACTAGTATCTCTCATATCAACAATGAATCTTGCAAGAACCCATGGTAGATATCGCCTTCTTGAGTGACAGGACAATAGTCCAACAAAAATCCCACATAGAACCATGATCAGCGTAGAGATACCCTGTGTCTGTGTCATCCGCACCATACTGATGCCACTCTGCTTAACTGAGAAATTAACATTCTTGGTAAACTACTCCAATATCCATGCCTGTGACACATAATGATAAACTACCTATCCTCTGATGGGAAAGTGAAGGATTTTCCATACATACTCTAGCATCATAGTCAGCTCGCTTGTAGGTAATCAAAATGTGGATGATTTCGAGTACCATCACTCTGCTAATGCTATTAATAGAGTTGTATCTGCATCCACCCGAGGTATCTCCACCACATGGAGAAGTCCCACCTACCCAAGCACAAGTCCCTCTACAACAGTGAGCTCCCTCACTCTATCATCAAAATTCTTTGCCAATCCTGATTCTCGAGAGTACCATACTACAAACAAAATTAATAAAAAATTTGTGCCATCAGCCATGAATTTGTAAAGGAGCAAATTTGCACTATCAACCATGAATTCGTACCTTCCAGTCATGAATTTTTTAGGGTTTCACAAAATCACATAACCTTAGTCAAGATAAATTCACGACGTGAATTTGTCACGCAGTCACGAATTTGCCTCGATGGTCATGCGACATAAAATTCGAAAGAAAATCTGGAAAAATCTTCATAAAATGGCAAACAAAAGATGAAATTCAAGCATAAGGGTTAAATTTTTCATACCTGTATCCTCAGTTCGACCCCATCACCGCCCATCCACACGTATTTTACTTGGTGAGTCGAAAGCCCCATTTTATCTAGAGCTCAAAACCAGTAAACAATGGAGTAAAAATGAATTAGGATTTTGTAACCTAACCCCCCTTTTTAACCCACCCCATTTTCTTCTTTTTCATTTTATCCACATTCTTTCCTTCTTTTTTTGTGCATTTCGAGTTCCATTAGGAATTTACATTCCTCATGAAGCTCAAGGAGGCACCCTAACCCAAAATTTATAATAATTTTACACATTGTTTTGTGTGCAAAAAAAATTAACAACCTTTTCACACTAACCTTCCACCTAAAACCGTCTGTCCTTTTCACCCATGTTAGCTTTTTGTCATTTTCACTCAAGTGTTTATATCTATCTTTGACGTATTTATTGCTCATAAATGCACCAAAGAGGAGGTAAAATGTAGACATGTAACTTTGAACCATGTCAAAATCCCCTAACCCCCTCTAATGCATGTAGATTCACCCCTCATCAACCCACCTTGTTTTTCATGCCATAAAATTTGCTTGCCAACTCCCACGTGCCATTTTCCTTATTTTTCGTAAATTCGTGCTAGGGTATTCTACCAATGAATTTTTTAAAAATGGTAAATCATTCAACCACCCCGATGTCATTGTGATTCGATCTAAATTTGTCCAGATCCTGTAATTTTTGTAAATTCGTGGCTGGGAATCCTACCCACAAATTTGCCTAGATTGGCAACTTTCCAAAAAATGCCAAACAAACTCAACTCTCCCCCCCAAATTCTGCTTTTTTGTTTTTTATTGCATCTATCCCAGGGATTTTAAAATCAACAGTTTACCTCCAATTGAGGGTAATTCTCTTTTGAATAAACTTATGTTGAATTGGAGAACCAAGCCAACTTGTAAAATTATTATGAGATAACTAATATCTGTTGTAGGTTGAATGATAAAACAAGTTTTCACTGATTGGAGGTCAACCTTGGAAGATAAACTTGATGTTTTACCTTACATCCTCGCCATCTCAACAATCAATGATCAAATCGATAAGATATCCACTGTGAGCAAGTCAATTTGCAATTATTTTGACATTATCAGTTCATTTTGTACATTGTCACTTCATTTTTTGCACTTGCAGTTTTTTTTAAGATTTATATGGTGGAATTGGTAGCCGCCACGAATCCGGGTAGGCTGTCCAGCTTTTATGGCCACCATAGTATTCTGTGCTGTCCACCCCAGAAGCCGCCACATAGATCTTCGCGTAGTCCACCCCTATAACCACTAGGCCACAATCATTTTAAACCTTTTACGCTGCTGAAAGCACCAGGAAAGGGACAAGCGTTCAGTCCGACGAGGCCCGAGATTTGAACCTTGGACCTCTGCCCCTATTATGGGGTTTGGATGAACCAATTGGTCTACACCTCGGACCTTGCACTTGCAGTTTTTATTTAGCAACTTTTTTGCAAATTCGTGCTAGGGAATCCTACTCGTAAATTTGCTTTCTAGTCACGAATTTAAACTGTCACAAGCCTGGGGAAATTTTTTGTTTCTAGATCCATTATTGCATCTTGTCGTTACATATTGATCACCTTGCATGACATAGCATTTTGATTTTTGCATCATATAGCTATAGCATTTCAGTTTCGTTAGTTTACAATTAGATTTTAGATTTCCATATTTTATACACAGTTTATTAAAGAGACCAAGGGGATTTTACTACCACATTGCTAAGATCATCCTTACAGTGGCCCAAGTAGATCCTCAAATCCTAATTACAATTTTTAGTATCTTTGTGTAATTGATTGCAGGTTATTCACAAATTCGTGCCATCAACTCTCTAGCCACGAATTTGATTTCCAGTCGCAATTTCGCTTTCTAACCGTGAATTCACTTTCTAGCCACTAATTCACGAGACTAATCGTTAATCTACTCTACTCAGCCATCCGATCCAGGTAAGTCCCCTATCTAATTTGTTGTACTCTATTTTTCCTATATTCTATTTGTTTCAACCATAGATCATTTCAAAACATAAGAAAGTATATAAAAAAAATAGCAATGCATTTAGTTTGGAAGAAATTTGCTTGTTGTATGCTATTTTCAAGGAAAATAAAATTGCATATAACTTAGATATTATTGCATTTATCCTGAACAATAAGTTTTTGTTAATCAAAGAATACATCAAAAATTTCCCATTGCATAGACTTAGAAGTATTCTTAAAACAACTTCTTGGTGACCCCTCAAATTAGTCAACCATCACCAAACGAGGTGTGACACCAGATACCCCTCACATCGAGGTGTAGGCTTCTAACTTCCCATCCTCCTTCTAGTAACGGATCCATTAGCCTAATGGAAAGGGGTGCAAAATTTTTAGTCTACACATCAACACATTATGGTCAAAGCTGTTGTGCAGGGAGATATTATTTGATCTTTGGCACATTGCTACCTTTTTAGCTTAGGTTTTCTTTTTCACTAATTTTATTTCTATATCTTATCCTTATCCCCTAAGCTATTATATTAGGAAAGTGAACTAGATATCTCATCCTATAAAGGAACCAACCTTTATCAAAATATTGGTGGCCCTCAAACGAGCCAAATCTTGCACTCTTGGGATTGGGAATTTTGATTTAGAGATAGAAAATATGAAAAGGTTTTCGATGTGGATTAGGATTTTTGGACTTACATATCAACTTATCAATAAGGAGACTTTAAAGAATATTAGCAATACTCTAGGTGACTTCATCTAGGAGGGATCAACCACTAAGGAGTGAAGGCATGTTGTATACCCAAGTATGTGTAGCCATGGATATTTCAAAACCCTTATCATAGTCAAATTGGATTAAATTTAAATTTAAAGAATAGGATCAACAAGTGGATTATGAAAATTTTGCATTTTTATGTCACCAATGTTATGATACTAGACACATAGTAAGAGAATTGTAAAGTAAAAATGATTGAGAAAGAGATTAGACCAAAATCCCATAATATTTTATAAGGTTCGATGTTTGTATTTGTTCTGTTTAGATCTAAATAAATCACTTGGTGACTCCATCCGAAGGTATAGACCCAAGAAATACCTTATCTATTTGTCTGGTTAAAAATCACAAATGTTTACATATATGATAACCATATCCAAAGAAAGAAACTCCAAAGAGCCCATTGAGTTCTTCGAGTTACATCTTGGTAGCCTTAGGGTTCATCCAATTTTGTCTGCTAGATCAAACCCACCTGCTACCAGTATTATCACCCTTGTACCTGCTATTTTTCCCAACCCCATTATCGGTATATCTTCAAGTACAACTATCGACAGAAGCAAGCACAATAGCTACAATGGTTGCTCCTCCTCCAACTTATCTCACATGGAATCACACGGGTCCGTTGAACCTGATGGCTCAGAATTCGATTCCTACTATGACTTTGAAAGCGTTGCCTTCATACGATGGGACAGGCAAGATGGCTTATGAGCATTGTTTAGATGTTGCCTCTTTGGTAGCCATATACAACATCACTCAAGAAGATGTAATGATCATATTGTTGGTCATTTCCTTGAAAGGAAAAATGCTCTATTGGTATAGAGCACTTCCTATTCAGTCTATTACAAGTTGGGCTAAACTCACTGGCAAGTTGGTAGATGAATTTAATCAACATGCAGATCCTTTCTCCCTGCTTAGTTAGTTTACCATCATTCAGAAGCATCCTCAAGAAGAAATAGTTGATTTCAACATCCGATTTAGTCGCACTTGGGAAAGGGTGCCTGATGGATTGAGACCAACCAGTGAACAAGCTATGTATTATTATTTGAGGGCTTTCAACTCTGATATTAGTATGATCATATGACAATCTCGGGTATTCACCTTCCCTGATATTTTTTAGGAAGCATCTAAAGTAGAGAAAGACCTCATTGCCACTGGAAGGTTTCCACCAAAAGCGGTGATGCCGATTTTCCCAGATATTCCCCAAGCTTTCGGTGCTAGCTCCTCAAGTTCTTCTCATTATCCAAGCATAGACCTTCCAAAATGGAGTGGGAAACCATCTATTCCAACAATACAAATACCTCAAAATTTCCTAGCATTACCTCCTATTCCTGTAGTTCTTGCATTACTTGCACCACCTGCTCAGTCAACTCAAGAATCTCAGCTTTTCGTCTTACTAGACATGCAATCAATAATGAAGAGTTTGACTAATGAGATCACGTCAATGAAAATAAGGGAAGCTGAAAGAAGTTTTCAACCGAGAATATTTCCCCAAGTAACGAGAGACACAACTTCATCAAGCAATAAGGGTTAGGAGAGGTCAACTGTAGTTTATGCAGATGATGATGAAGAATCTGCAACTCCTACAAATTTTGATTACTGGTGCTCTACATGCAATGACCCACATGGGGAAAGTTCATGTATGATCCATCAACACTATGTACAAAAGGTAGCTATTGAAAAAGTGGAGAAAACTTTGAAAGGACACGTGAGCATGATCAGAGAAATGAACCATAATTTCATGATGCCTTTAGTTGAACAAGTTGCGGTCCTAACAAGATCAGGTAAAAAACCTCTGCAAGTAGATCCTCAAGAACTCCAACCTCTGAGTTTTCCCTCAGTCCCTAAGGCTCTACCTAAAAGGGATATCCCCTATGAAAAGAAATCTCAAGTCCCTACCCAGAGCACTGGGTCAAAAGTACATAAAGAGTCTATCTCACAAAAAGAGGCCGAGACTCAAGAACAAGCTAAGGAGAGGTTAAGATTTCCTTCTCTAACTAAAATATAGAGAACAGAAGCAACTCAGGGATACATAAGTAGATATGATACCTTTTCTAAGGAAAGAGAGAGGAATGTTGACTCATCTTCTTTTAACATAGTAGAAGAGATGAAGAAGACTCCCTCGAAAGCAAGCATGTATGATGCCCTATAGTTTCCTGGTCAAATTGATCTCTTGCAAGAATATTTAAGGTCAATAAAAAATAAAGGTAGGAACCCATCCTACTCAAATACAGTTCAGATGAACCTAACATCTACTACTAGAAAAAATAGACCACCCTCCTTTTATCTATCTCTTCAAATGGAAGGGTGGGTTGTACATAATTGCATGATAGACTCAGGTGTTGCTACCATAGTAATACCAAAAGCAGTGTGTGATATTATGGGAATGGAGTACACTAGAAGCAACCCAGGAGTTCTGTAGTTGGATGGCACTCCAGTCAAGACTGTAGGGGTAATCAAAGACATCCCTATAAATCTTCATAGAATACCTCAAATTGTAGTCATACAAGAAGTGGTAGTAGTGGATTTAGCACCATACTTTGGCATGTGTTTATCCAGGGAGTTCACGACCAAGATAGGAGGATATCTATCTTTAGACTACTCACATTTGGAAATACCTTTTAAAGGTAGAAGGATCAAGATATTTAATGAAAAACCATCTACCTTTCACATAGAAAAGATAGAAGAGGTCGGTACTATAAGTATGATGATAGAAGAAATGGAGGACCTTGATCTAATGGAAGAGACCTTGGAGGAGCTTCAAACAGAAGACCAGTTCTCTCTGAAGAATTTCAACGCCATGGTAGAAACCGAGATGGGAAGTTATTCCATTGTAAAACAAAAAAAAACAAGTGGCTCCTGCTCCCAAAGAAGATAAGCCTACCAGTCAGCTCTAGAAGCTTTTCTTTGATGGGGCTAGATGCAAGAATGGAGCCGGTGCTGGTATAGTCTTAATCTCCCCCATAGGCAAAGAGAGAATTTTCTCTTACAGGCTGACGTGGAGTTGCACTAATAATGCAGCTGAGTACGAAGCACTTTGTCTAGGTTTGAGAAAGGCTAAAAAACTGGGAGTTAAGCAGTTACAAATTTATGGAGATTCAAAACTCATCGTGAATCAAATCATGGAAAAATATACAAGTAAACAACATTACCTAAAGGCATACAAAAATAAGGTGTGGGACCTTTTAGAAGCCTTCGAGGCTCTAAACATTAAGTCTATCCCTAGAGAGCAAAACACCCACGCTGATTTGTTGGCGTCTATAGGAGAAAACTTCTACCCCATCAACAATGTCATTCAGAAGTCCAAGATGGTGAGACTCATATATAGACCCTCTATGCCAGATAAAAATATTTTCTGGCAAGTTTTTGAAAATGATGAGCAAATATTAGATTTTTTAATCTATGAAATGAATTGCTCAAGTGGTAGAATGCTAGAGGAAGAAGAAGAAGGACTAATTCAATTGAAGAATAATCACATCCCAAAGGGACTGATCACCCTTGAGAGTCTTTTTGACAACAATGACAGAGCAGTAGGCCATAAAATAAAGGTTGATAAATATTGGTATAAAGAAGTTCAACTAGAACAGGGAAAAGTGATCAAAGTTGGAGTTAATTGTACAGAGGAAGAGTTAAATCAGATAAGAGAATTGTGCAAGAAATTTCTAGATATTATTGCTTGGGTGTACAATGATCTCAAAGTGTACAAGAAAGAGACTATACAACATACCATTGAGTTGGAGGAAGATGCTAAACCTTTCAGGCAAAAGCAAAGGCCTGTGAACCCAAATATAGAAGCATTGATGAAGCAAGAGTTGTTAAAAATCCTTCAAGCTAAGATAGTGTACCCTATTAAACACTCTACCTGGGTAGCTAATCTAGTCCCAGTTAGGAAGAAAAATGGGGACATTAGGTTGTGCATCGATTTCAGGAATCTGAACAAGGCTTCACTCAAGGATCATTACCCACTTCCACAGATAGACCAGATTTTATATACAGTAGCAGGAGCAGAGAGATTCTCCTTATTGGATGGTTTCTCTGGTTACAATCAGGTATGGGTTAGAGATGAAGATCAATACAAAACTACCTTCACCACCAAGTGGGGAACATTCACCTATCAAAGGATGCCTTTCGGGTTGTCCAATGCAGGAGCAACCTTCCAAAGGGCAATGGATGTGGCCTTCAGAGAACTTGCTAATAAGGTCATAGTCATCTACTTAGATGATATGACAATTTTCTCTCACCATAAAGAAGATCATATAGAACATCTTGAGAGGGTATTTGAAAAATGCAGAGAATTTAGGATATCTTTGAACCCAAAGAAATCCATATTTATTGTAGAAGAAGGCATTCTACTTGGTCATGTCATCTCAAAAGCTGGATTGGCCATAGATCCTGATAGAGTAAAAGCACTCCTAGAACTCCCCTTGCTAGTGAACAAGAAAGGCTTGCAATATTTCTTTGGATAGATAAATTTTGTATGCAAGTTTATCGTAGATTTTGCACAAATTGTCAAACCAATGATAGAACTGCTAAAGAAGGATGCTTCATTCAAATGGACAGATCCAAGGAAATATACCTTCAAAAAGATAAAGGAGGAAATAACTCAAGCGCCTATGCTTGTTAACCTCGATTACTCTAGAAACTTCATCTTATATGTTGTTGGGGAGCAAGAAAGCTATGTTGCGGTTCTCACCCAGAAGGGAGCTGACAATGAAGAAAGGCCTATAGCTTTTCTAAGTGCCACCATGCATGATCATGAGGAAAGATATAATTTTATTGAGAAACAAGTATATGCCATCATGAAGTCTCTAAATAAGTTCAAGCACTTCCTATCACAAAGCAAAATCATTGTCTATGTGATTCATCCTGATGTCAGGAATTTTATAATACAAGGAGAACTTGGTGAAAAGAGAGTTGGTTGGGTGACAAAGATACAAGAATATGATGTAGAGATACACCCAACCAAAATAGTAAGGGGTAGGGCCCTATGCCAAGAGTTGGCTAAGTAGGCTTCGAATGATCATGTGGCCCACCAAAGCATAATGTTGAATGCAGAATCAGATCAAAATTTGGAGAATACTGATTGGATTGATGACCTCGTGGAGTATTTTTAGACTGGAAGATGTCCTGATAATCTGAATGCTTCACAGAGAAGAAGGTACAGAACCCAAGCATTGAGATACACCCTTTTATCAGAAGGGTTGTATAGGAAAAACATAGATGGCGTACTACTGAAATGCATAAGGGAAGATCAGAAACAAAAGGTGTTGAAAGAATTTCATGGAGGCTTGTCTAGGGGACACTATTCAGGAAGAACTACTGCATTAAAAATACTCAGAGTAGGTTGCTATTGGACTTCTATTTTCTCTGATACTTTCAAAGTAACCAGGAGTTGTGAGGAATGCCAGAGATATGTAGGGAGGAACAAAAATGCCCCTATGCCTCTAAAATCTATCCAAGTTGAAGAGCCCTTCCAATAGTGGGGGTTAGATTTTATTGGGGTAATAGAGCCAAATTCATCGGTTGGCCACAAGTATATACTTACTACCACAAATTATTTTACCAAGTGGGTTGAAGCAATTCCCACTAAGAAAGTTGATCAAGAAGTCATGATTGAGTTTGTAGAAAGCTTGATTACAAGGTTTGGTATACCAGATTCACTGGTTACAGATAATGGATCAACCTTCATTGGTGCTAAGATGATTGAATTTACTGGAAGATACGATATATACTTGAAGACCTCCTCCAACTACTACCCACAAGGGAATGGCTTGGCAGAATCTACAAATAAGAATCTTCTCAGAATTCTGAAGAGAACTCTGAAAGATAACAAGAGGAGTTGGCACTCCTTGATAAACCAAGCACTATGGGCTGATAGGATTTCAATTAAGAAATCCATTGATACATCACCCTATTCCTTGGTCTATGGCAAAGAGGCTATTCTGCCCATACATATGGAGATACCAGCTTTAAAGTTGCTCAATCAGATTGATGTCGAAGGAAGTCAACCAATGGAGGCTAGGTTGATGCAACTCCTACAACTAGAAGAACAGAGGGAGCAGGCCTATAATCACCACCAGAAACATGTGACTGACACAAAAGGGTGGTTTGATAAAAAGACTACCTTCAAAAAATTTAAAGTTGGAGACTCGGTTTTAAAATGGAATGAGAGAAAGGCCAAGCCAGGGCAACGCCAAAAATTTGATGTCTTTTGGGAAGGTCCCTTTGAGATAATTGCTGAGAAGCAATTTAATTCATTTTAGCTAAAAGATCAACGAGGTGTAATTCAACCTATAACAGTGAATGCTTTTCACTTAAAACTCTACTTCGAATAAACACATAGAATTTCCTGTATATTATGTATGTTATATAGTATTTTGTAAATATTTCAAAGTTTTTGGCTTGTAACAAGTTTTTGTCGCCATTTCACGACCATCCAAGGTCAACCAACAAAAGGAAAAATAAAAAAAGAGAGGGAAAAGTGCTATCTTGTTGGGATGTAACGGTTAAAATTCAAAATCTGCCACGTAGCCTTTCGATGATTGGTGGGAAAGCACTTCTTTCGTGGATGATCGAGACCTTGAAGAGCATAATTTCTCATTTAATGCAGCGGTCAGTGATTGGCCAAAAAATTTAGCATGCGGGAAAGTGGTAGGAACAACATGCAAGAAGATTCGAGAAATATGAGTTCACCAACCGTAGTTAATGCAATCCATGCATGATCTTTCAAATCGATGTAAAAAACCCTAATTCACTTTTGAATGAATTTCTCTACTGCAACTTACTTTCTATTTTCATTCTCGAGCTTGAACCCAGTACAAACAATCTTTGTGAGTGTTTTCCTATGGCTCCAAAGAAAAATAGCCAGAAGGCAGCAATGGTAGCATCGTCTTCTGTTTCCCCGACAATGAGACGCGAAGATGAAGTAGGCAAGAAATTCATCGATAGGGATGCCAAAATTGGTGATACTGTTGTAACATGGAAACCCCTAGAGAAAATTTGGAGGGATATCGAGGAGAGAATGGCTACAGGTATCACTGCATCTTCTCCTACCACTTTCACCTTCAACGCTCTACTCTACTGGTATGTTTATATTCTCGTTCATCCCTGTCCTGAATTGATTAAAGCTATTGCTAGTTTTTATGACACCAAAGAAAGGATTGTTAAGAACTCCCAGGGTAGAACCCTTTTCACCCTGAGCCCAGATGCTTTCATTGCTACTTTTTCCACTGGTCATGTGCCTGCTCTTGAGCCAAAAGATTTTGACCCTACAGACCAAGAAAAATATTTTGTTCCCTCTAAGAAGATCAAAAATTTCCTAGGAATGCAATTAAAGAAACCACCTACTGGAGGGACCATGCCCGAAACCCCCATTCCTCTGAAAGATTTCAAAAATCCAGAGCTATTTTCCATTTTAGCTATGGTGGTGGGCCTGAAGACCGATGAAAAGGTTTATGGGTGGCAGATTGCATTGGTCAATTGCCTATCAAACCCTAAAAATTATGATTCTTCAGTTATGGATGGGAGCATCAGGCCCCTATTTTTTGACTGGTCGGGATACATTTTTCATCAAATTCATGAAGGTTTATCTTCGATGAAAAGGGGTTCTCAGTCTTCTTTCAAATTCTCTTCATATTTAGTATGGGTTTTCTTTTATTTTATGGCTCGAGAGCTAGCTTTCATTTCTGTAAATGATAAAGATGAGAAAGGGAGAACATTGCCCGTATATGAATGGACTAATGTTTTATATAAGATATAATCATATTATGATTTCAATAGAGAATTTATGGGGCCAGCCCTAAAGATTATGTATGGAGAAATAAGAAGGTTAACCCCAAAGGCTATAAAATTTTTGTAGAACAAACATGCAGAGGAGGGTGACTGGTTCATCCTCACTCAAGGGGTTGTTATTAGACTATATGGGTTTACTAGAAAACCCTTTTTGCTTCCACATTATGTCACTGATAGATTATTTGCTTTAGAATATGTTAGACAAACAAAACAAATAAATTTTAGATACGGTATAGGTATAGGTAAAACTAGTACCTGTACGATGCCATTCCAGTTTGAGGGTATTATTGTTTCAAAGAAAGGGCAACATGAACAAATTGCTCAAGATCTAAGGGAATTGGGGCTGATAGAAATATCACAATGATGGAGGTATGACCCCATCAATAGATTTATAGAGAGGCAAGTGATTTTGAACAAAACCCCTATAAAAAACTACCACATGTCCCCTAGGAAGGACATCGAAGATTGCAAAAATAATATTGAAGATGAGGCATTAGAATGGCATGTAGAGAGAATGCAACCACTACCTCCATGGCATGATTTTTATGAGCATGTGGTTGATTATGACCCCAAGAACAATCCTAAGCACATCTTGGATGATAAGACTATCAATAAGATGCAGAAGAAGGGGGTGGAATGGATAGTAGGGAAAATCCATGAATGGTGGATGATGAGGGTCCAAACTAATATGATTGACTCGAGGTGGCCCGTTAACAATGATCTTGAATTTTTGGTTTGCTATGACCATTATCAAGCTACCTGGTCAAGAAATTTCATCAAAAAAGTACCCTCGAGCATCGGTAACAGCAAAGAGGTAAGCCCTGAAGCTTTTAAAAAACAAAAAACTAGAGTAAAGGTAAGAAAGTTGCAGTTGAGCAACAAAAATCCCATGCATAGACAAGGCTTAGGTCATCTAAAAAGAGGTCTATTGAAACCATCTTCATAGAAGAACAGAGAAAAATGTATGGAAAAGCAACTCAGATGATGGTGAATATGGGTTATGATGGCAAGGGACTAGGAAAATATGGGCAAGGAATCATAGAACCCTTGCAAGCAGAGAAGAGAGGAAAACATCTGGCACTCGATGTTGACCCATCAAAAGGTAGAGCCACATTTTCAAAGGCCCCAAAATTTGTTTCCCCTTCCCCTTCAGATACTGAATCAGATGAAGTGCCCATTGTCAACAAGAAGAGGAAGCTAAAATATATAGCTGGGAACCAACAGAGGAATAGTCAAGAAGTTGAAATAGCTCTAAAAGCTAAAAAGGTCGCTCAAGGTGGTAGAGATCAACAATAGGAAACTGTTGAACATGTTGGAATTTCCAAAGAAAGTGAGCAACTCACTCAGAATATGGGAGATGTTGTTCCAAATGTTGAAATAGCTAGAAATGACAATGTGCAGGAAGAAGCTCAGAATGAAGTAGTTGATAATAGTGCCTACTTTGCTCAAGAAGGACTAAACATAGTCATTTCTGAAAATATGATTGTTAAAAAAGAGATTGTTGAACATAATAAGAACCAGCATGGGGAGATTCCCCTAAATGTTGAAATAATAGACCTAGAAGAAGACACATATGTTGAAGAGAAAGATGGTGGAAGAGGAGAAGTAACCAAATCCTCCCAACAAGATGAAGTTGAAAATTCTGCTACGGATGAGATTAATGAAGATCACATAGTAGAAGATGAAAACCAATGCGTACTCCCAATGGGATCAGGTATGGCTTCTCTATTCTCTCATTCTTCTCTTCCTACTCATTCCCGAGTTAAATCTCCTTCCATTTCTATTCCAAAGAAGGATATAATGTTTCCTTTGAAACAATGGTTTCTTTCTCTAGAACCAGCATCATATTCACAGATTCAATCTGAAGTTGGCCAATCTCCAGAGTTACTTACTCACCCTATAGTTTCCCCTTTGGATGGAAGTACCGCATTGGTCTCAACCCCATTTCTCCCTGGTGCATGCATCCCAACTATGAGGTCCACCTCTTCTGTAGCTACTGAAAGTCATCCAACTTTTTCCAAGTTGAAAGATCTAAGGAAGGCAAAAAAATGCCTTAGATTGGTGGGCATCCCGCTCTACTGAAGCCTCTAAGGCTCCAACCCACACATAGGAAATGATAGCACTTGACCCCACCACTATGCAGTGGTAGAAGGTGAAGTTGACCCCGAAGGTAAAGAAGCCTGAGGGTGACATAATGATAGAGGACTATCAAGCAGAGAGTGTAACCGAAGATATTACTCAGATCCATATGCAAGATAAATGGGGAATGGCCCAGGCTCACCTGGGAACTATTTACTTACATGGAGAATATTTTAAAGAAAAATTCATCAAAGAGCAGGAAGCCAAAAAAGAGTGTGAATCTACCTTGCAAGAACAGAAACTGGTGGAGAAAGCCTTGAAACTAGAGGCTAAAATATGGGAGGATAGATTCAGTGAAGCTATGAGTGAGGTAGCCAAATACAAAGAAGAACTTGAGAAAGTGACTGAAAAGATTCAATCCCTGAATCTATGAGTACAAGAACTTCAACAATAGGTCCAGGAGAAGCAGAATGAAGCACATGGCCTATCAAAAGAAAAGGCCAAAGCAGTAAGAAAAGAAATGTTTGAAGATATCTTGCTGCTTAGTCTGAGAACAAGGCCTATGTTGTTATATTTGGCCAAAGTAAAGGAAGTGCTTGAAGCAATCGGAGATGAGTTAAAAGCTTTAGTAAGATTTTTACAGGTGAGATCAGATGTTGCAATGAAAATTCAAGTCCTATCTGATAATATGCCCGAGAATATCACTGCCAAGATCCAAAGTGAAGCCTGGTCTCAAGCTAAAATTATAGCTAGAAGTTTCTTCAGAATATTTAAACTTGTAAACCAAGGGGTAAAACTCCTCCAAGAGTTAGAAGTTGAGGCTAAAGGGCTAGTAAAGCATTTAAACCTAGCAAACAAATGTGGACTTCCATATCTTTGGGATGAAAATTCAAATGTTCTAAGTGAAGATGCACTCACAACATCCCTAAGATATTTTATTGATGATGAATCTAAAATAGAAGGTTGGGAAGAGCCCGTAGAAGAAACACATGTGTTTGCTATGGTCCAAAATCTCACGCAGATTAAGTCCTATTTATAGGAGCTAATTTTGAGGCACAAGATATTATCTCATGATAAAGTGGAAGAATTGCAGTATGTATATCAGTTGTTCATGGAATCATCGAACCCTAATGATGAAGCTTGGAAGCAAGTCTACCTCACTTATAATGAAGTTATCAAGATGATAGAAACACAGAAAAGGTCCAAGCAAACTGATCAGAATCAGCTGACAGAAGGTGGGACCAACGGCCGACCATGAAGAGTTTCACAAAAATTTGAATTACTGGGATTTTAATGTAACAATAGTAAAGTATACATAAGTTCGTAAGAGGTATTTTGAAAGGTAATGCTTTACTTATTTAAGTAATCCTTTTCTGATTTTCCAAAACTTCCTCTTCCATATTGTTTTGACTCCGTTTCCCAATGGATGAAGGTCCTGGATTCTAATATTTTTTCTAGAAAAATTCCTCGAAAGGTGCCAAGAATGTTAGTCTAAAAAGACTACCCTAAAGATAGCAGAGATTTTGAGGCTTGAACCAGTTTCCCATTTTTGTGAAGTAAAGAGCGAAAAAGACTAAGGTAGGCAGGATGTCATGATTTCATGACATGTTGAAGTTTCGTGAGCTCAAAGCAAGAAAAGAGCCAAGGCGTCAAAATGTCACGATTTCATGACATGTTGAAGTTTCGCGGGCTTAATAGGAGGAGGAAGACTAAGGCGCTACAATGTCGTGATTTTGTGACATGTTGAAGTTTCGTGAGCTCAAAGCAAGAAAAGAGCCAAGGCGTAAAAATGTCATGATTTCATGACATGTCAAAGTTTCATGGGCTTAACAGGAGGAAGAAGACTAAGGCGCTATAATGTCATGATTTCATGACATGTCAAAGTTTCGTGGGCTCGAAGGGGAGAAAAAGGTCAAGACCTCAGAATGTCACGATTTTGCGACGTTACAGAATTTCATGGAACAGAGACATAAATAGAAACAGAAGAACATGCCTTCAGAGGAACGTGTCGACAACCGATGGCAGACAGTGATTGAAGCATCAAATCTTAAACTCCCACCATTGGTGATTTGATTCTCTGATTGAACCAATAAGAAGCCATGCAAAACATACTGGTGCATTTTGCAGCGCATTTGTTGTAACTGATTTTGTGTCAGAATTTGTTAGCTATCAAAAGATGCTTGTCATAGAGTATATATAATAGGGAGCACACCCTGAATGAGGGTCGACTCTTAGACATTTATAGGACTGGATGTATGTACTCTAGATTTAAGCAATAATATATGCTTCTATTGGCTTCTGGTTCATTGTGCGCAAGTGTATGTATAAACATTTGATGCTTCTATTTACATTACTAAGTTATACGTTGTATTTGTTCTATTATCTAGACTCATGCATGATATAAATAATATTGTTGGAGTTAAATATTTGATACATGCATGTGTTAGATTAACATCTAAACCACATTAAGGAACTATGATTTCTGCATGAAGGTATAGAAAATGCTTAGACTGTGAAGTTATATGCATTTATCTTTGTTGTTGTTTAATCTGCACCATGAGAAAAGTTCTAGCTGCGGCTATATTTCCCTTTATTTCAGTAAATATTTCTCCCCTTTTCTCATAAAAACCACCAAGGAACCAACCTTCTCTGGATATTAGATGGAACCCCTCAACACTTAGTCCGTCTACTCAATGTTGGCAAGGTCGTGGGCGCAATCATAACCATAGGCCGATTTTGCACCAACAACTGCTCTCCTTGCAATAAAAAATAATGACAGTAAAAAGTGTCTCCCTTGCACTTTAGGGTTTCAAGAGAAGCATAATAAAGAAATGAGTATTGATGATATTAATGAAAATGTAAGGTTTTTATAGTAGCATAAGAATGTGAATACTATGGAGGATTATTTTTATCCTTTAGGTTTCTAGGAAAACATAAAATAGAATGTTTGTGAGGCCACTCCTTGCATTTTAGATTCTCTAGGGGAACATAAATATTTAGAAGATAACACTCGTTATGAACAACATGGAAAAATATAAGAGACTGATGAAAATGGAAGTGTTGGTGGGAATGAAAATAAGGAGAGGAAGGCCTTTAAAGCAAGAATAAAAGGAAAAGGAAACTTAAAGGAATATTGATTTGGTAATCCAAAAATAGATATCACAAGTGTTAACAAGAAATGAGGATAAACCCTCTAACAAGAATGAAATGTGATGATGAAAATGGTATTATGGAATATTAAGGGTATGAATAAGATCCCTAAAAAAAAGAGTTAATAAAGAATTTGTTATTTTTTTTTGGTTGGATAATAAGGGGTTGTACTTGGATCCCCACCCTCGATAAATTACAACTTTCCTCTTTAGAGGTTGAGATTTTATTAATAGATACACTTCTTATCTCAATTGAGATGCTATAGTTTAAAACCTACATAATTTTACATAAAATGTCTGAATTCTTGATTTTCATTTTTTATATGAATACAAATATTCCATAATTCAACATCCTTCTTGACATTTTCTATGGCAACCTTCACAATACCAAAACTTCACCTCTACTATCTATGCATTGCATCTTAGTAGAGTAATATTTCCAAAACATCACACTATCATAGTCCGCTTTACCAAATATGGATTGCTAGTTTCCTTCTTGAAACACAAGTACAACCACAAAAATTATAATAAATAGTTTATATGAAAACACATTATTGTTACAAAATAAATCAGATATTACCAATGAAAAATATTAAAGTAAATCTTAATCATTATTTAATTCAAGCAGTCAACATTTTCTTGTCAGCTTCAACTAAACTTACTACTTCCTCTAACCATGGAAAGAAGAATTTAACTTCACGATCCTCAATCAAAACCCTCTATTGGCTAGCCTATCTAAACATTTGTTTCCTTCCCTTAATGTATTTGTAAACCTAATTTAGTCAAACTCTTTAGCAAGATATTAAGTTTCCACAATTATCTCTTGTATGTTCCATGGAGCCTTTGCTTTTCTCAAAATTGTATTTATTACTATGAGAGAATCACCTTCCATCCATACTATGTTTCATTTCATTTGTTTGCATATTATTAACCCTTCTAAAGTTTCCCAAGATTCAACTTAATTATTTGTCTTAAGTCCACCATTGAAGACATAATGAGACAAAATATCTCCTCTATTATTTCTAACTATTCCTCCTCCTCCTACTAGTCCTAGATTTTCTTTAGATGCTCCATCAAAATTCAATTTAACCAACTCCACATATGGTGATTTCCACTTTATATTCTTTACCTTATTTTTGCTTCTCTTGTACCCAACATCATAATTCCATTTAGTGAATTGAATCCATATATCATGGATATCTGCTTCTATATTAGGGATTGGGTGAGTTGATAGGGTTGGTTTAGACTCCTCTATGGCTAAACATATCTTCCTTTTCATTACCTCTAAACTGCTTTACTTTCCTATAAATATTCTTCTATTTCTTTCTTGCCATACAATCCAAAGTATTGTATCTTTTTAAATATCCCATATTGTCTGTAAAGCATCACTTTTACAAGTGTTCTACCATTGCTTTAACCAATATTCAATTTTTCTATTCATCACCATGCATTTACCAAATATATTAATGTAGTAAATATTAAACTTGGGTCATTTGACTCAACATACTTTGAATAATTCTTGCCCATTGTCTTTGAATCTCTTTGTACAATCTCCATATTACTTTTCCCCTAAGAGCTAAGTTTGCATTTGTAAGAACTCTTAAACCAAGACCTCCCCTAGTTTTATCATCACACACCTTGCTCCATTTCACCAAAGGAAATTTCCTTTTATCATGTAAACCTGGCCATAAAAAGAATTGCATAATATAGATCAAATTTTTTTCAACTAATTTTGGCATAGTATACAATGACATATAATATATTGGAATGGCTTGTAAGTCTGGCTTCATTAGTTGCACTCTTCCTACTAATGATAACCATCTACCTTTCCAAGGTGGTAATTTATTTTGAACTTTACTAATAATTGGATTCCATAGTTCTATCCTCATTCTCTCGAATAAAGGCATCCCTAGATAAGTTGTTGGTAAATTTACCTCCTCCATTTGAAGTAACTTGCAAATTCTTGCTTTGATATTAGATGGAGTGTTAAGGAAGTAAATTTTGGATTTTGTCCTATTAAATTTTTTCCCTTATGATCTTTTGTATTCCTTTAAAAAGTTATTAAAAGCTCTAGCCTCATTTATCCTTGCCCTTCCAAAAAGGGTTGTATCATCTAAAAACTATTGATGGGCGATGTTGTCGATGTTATTACTAACCTCAAGTCCACTTATAAGCCCATATTTGTAAGCCTTCTGTAATTTCCTACTCAAAACCTCTGCCATAATAATGAACAAATAAGGAGATAGAGGATCTCCTTGTCTAAGGCCTCTCTTGGTTTTAAAATATTTTGTTACTAACCCATTGACCAACACTAAATAAGAAAATATAGAGACATAAGCTTTAATCCATCTAACCCATTTCTTCTCAAATCTAAACTTTTCTAAAACTACAAAAATAAAATCCCATTTAACCCTATCATAAGCTTTACTCATATCAAGTTTTAAGATCATTTCTTTCTCTTTTCTTGAAGTTGTTGAATGTATAACTTCATGAGATACTATGGTCTTGTCCAGAATTTATCTCCATTTCACAAATCCTCTCTCTTCTGAAATAATTTTATCTAACAATGGCCTTAATCAATTCACCATCACTTTGGAGATAATATTATATGCCATATTACATAGGCTTATGGGTATAAAAGAATCAAACAATTCAACATCCTTCTTTTTTGGAATTAGGGTAAGATATGTTGCATTTATTTTATAAGGTATGTATTGTTTTACCCTAGACCTGTTCCACTGCCATAAATAAAGAATCCTTCACTATATCCCAATTATGTTGGTAAAAAGTTGCAGAGATCCCATCTAGACCTGGGGATTTATCCTTATTAAAAGAGAAAAGAGCTAAATAAACTTCTTCTAGAGTAATAGACTCCATCAATTTCCTATTATCTTCATTCATTATAACTAAAGGTACATCTTGAAGAAGTTTATCATTAAGAACTTTAGTCTCCTATGATCCTAGAATATTTTGATAAAAAGAATTTACCTATTTTCTAATTTCACTCTAATATTCAATACAAACCCCTTCTATTGATTTAATTCTACTAATTCTGGATGTTGATCTTTGTACTATAGCCATCCTATGAAAAAACTTTGTATTTTTATCTCCTTTTAACCAAGTCTATCTTGATTTTAATCTCCAAAATTTCTCTTCCTTACTCAAAATATTATGATATTCACTAAGAATCTCCCTTTCCTCTAAGCTTGTATTATTATGATCACCTTTTTGGAATTTTGAAAGTTTATCTTTTAGTTCTTTTTTCTCAAAAATATTTCCAAAAGTGTTATTGTTCCATTATTTTATTCTAGATGAAGAGCATACAACCCACAATTTCTTGAAGAATTCTATGTTTGTGCTATCATATCAAAAAATTAAGGATGGTCTTCCCACATATGCTCATATTTAAAATATGATCTTTTTTTGAATTCACTTACCACCATTTTAACTCTTATTGGCCAGTGATCTAAACCAATCCTTGTTAAGGTATTAATTTTAGCACAAGTTCCTTCATCTAGCCAATGATATGAGAGAATGCATCTGTCTAATATTTTTGCTATTAGGTTTTAGACCTCATATTTTTGGTCCATGTATAGTTGTCTTCTTCAAACTCAACCTCCCATAAATTATTGTTTTGAATAAAAGCTGAGAAATATCTCATACTTTGGGTTAATTTCCTAATTCCTCCAAAATTTTCATCCAAATTGGTTATGGAATTAAAATATCCGATGATCTTGAATTGGGTTTCTTGGTCTTTTTTTTTTTAGGAGAATGTTTACAAATTACATCAACAACCACCCTCAAGGGGTTTGAACACAAGACCACTTAAGAAACAACCATCATATTAGCCACTAGGGCATTACTTCTCATAAAGGCTTTAATCCCACTCCAAAATTCTAATCTACCTAATTGAGTTGCAGGTCCATAAACATTGATAAGGATGAAACATATATTTGCGAAGTAGCAAGTGACTAAAGAGACTATCCAATGCCCAATTTTATGAATGGTTATATAGAAGGTTCTAAAAAAATTCCAAAAAGTTAGAATTCCCTCTATTGATCCTTTAGAATCCATAACATCCCATTCAAATCTTGCCCATATTGTTTTCATAGTTTTTGAAATTTTTTCTTTTATCATTTTAGTTTCCTGGATACAAAGAATATCAAGCTTATTACTTAAACATAGGTCCCTGATACACCTTTGCTTTGAGGGGGAATTAGCATCCCTTATATTCCATGAGATGATAATCATATCTCATTAGGATCTATTGTCCCTTCCTACGTATTACCAATATCATTTTTTTGTTTGGTAAAGAGAAGTTTAGCCAACTTAGTTTGTGTTCCTTTCTCTATGTTTACTCTTGCTTCCTTGGATTTTGCTTGATAATTTGAGGGTTTTCTTCTTTTAGCCTTGCCTATATTAGGATTAGGTCTTATTATTATATTCCTTAATATTCTTTCACATTTTTTTCATCATATTTATCCTCTCCTAGCTCTACTACATAATTTTTTGACTTGTCCTGCTCATTTTTTGGTATTTCCTTATTAATGGCAAAGGTATTAACTTCTAAAACTGTAATTTATTTACCATTTTTTTCTCCTAAATAGTGCATGGTCCTTCAAGAGAGTATTTAAAATATTATGAGACACATTCCTTAGGCTCATAGAGAATGTTCTTTCTTAAATCAGGATCATACCGAATAGACGACTCCTTGTTAATATGTTGAACCTATTGTACTATGTCCTCTAAGTTTTGATATTCTTTTTCTTCATAGGCTAAAGCCTCAAAAAAGTTGGTATTTATTCCAATATAATTCCTTATTGGTCTCCATTATTTATATTCTTTTATTTTTCTAGATCTATTGGAAGTTGAAAACCATCTTCATCCATAACCATTTTAAAGTTTTTCTTGCGTTTTCTACATATGATTCTGCTGGGCTCTTCTTAGGGAATTATCTCTCAATATGCCCCACATCATGACATATTCTACATATAAAAGATATGTTTTCATAATCTATGGTTTGGGTCCACATATTATCCCCATACTTAAGAATGATTGATTTTGGTAAAGGTTTACTTATATCAATCATGACCAATATCCAAGCATAAATAACCAGGAATCCATATTTTGTAGTATCCAAAATCTCAAGAAAATCTCACAAAGTGTTGTCCATTGCCTTGAAGGTATCTATTTTCCAAAATTCAATGGGTAACCCAAACATCCTAACCCAGACTGGTACTAGGGATAGATTTACTTTTTTAGGTGAAAATACTTCATACCAGTGGGTAAGGAAGAGTCTGGATCTTCCCATAAACCAAGGACCCAATTTTAGGATTTTTTCTCTTTTTTCCATAGATTTTTTTTTTTTAAGGAAAAACCTTTGGGAATAAAGGATATAATCACTCCTAGAGACTTGCAACTCTTATCAATCCATTTTCTCAAGGCTAAAGCCCCTAGCCAATACCCATTAAATTTACCAAAAACTACCTTATCTTGGAGCAACGAGGATCTCTATGAGGTGTGATCACTAATATCTACCACTAGATATGATTCTAAGGATTTAACTATAAATCAATCTATGGAAAGGAAACTAAAATTTAAAATCTATCAAAATTTATCAAAATGTCCTATAGCAAATATAATATTTGAAAAAAAATGATAATAATTTGCATGCAAAATTTCTAAGATAAAGAAGGAAAAATAAAATTAGCTAAAAATTTCTATGTCCATATAAAATGTCTTGCCTCACTCAAGTCCTAGCTCTTCATTGCTCTTCCCATCATTTGACCCTAGCTGACAAATATTTGTAATTTCATTTTTTGCAACTTGAAAAATCGTCATTACCTTTGTTTTGCATGGTTGAATTCACAGGGTTGTATCTCCCTCAATATTGATTGGATTCATTCATATGACCACTTAGTTTAAAACTATTTAAATTCTTCACAAGTTGGTCAAAGAATCAACTGACTCAGATAGCCCTTCACGAAGATATGGCTCCTAAAATATGAGACTATTTTTTAAAAAATTACCTTAATCCTTCACAAAGCGACCATTCTTCTTCCTGTGTATAAATGTCTATAGATAAAGAATATATTTATTAAATAATTTATTGTTGTTATGGTCTTCAATTTATTTTAATATAATAAACAAAACTAATTACTAAGAAATGTAAGCATTAAAAAATATTTGGAAGATTGAGGATTGCCTTACAACTTCTTTTATAGAAGCTTCCAAAGGTATTACAACAATATGGAAGAAACACGATTGGGGTGGAAAATTTCGAGAAGCAAAATATAATTGGGTTATTGATCTATTTTATAGGAAAGAGAAAACATCAAATTCAAGGTTATAAATGTACATACTCCAACTAAAATTACTCCTAATGAAAGATGTTGGAAGGACCTTAACATAGTTTGTGATATATAATGATGATTAATAATTGTGATTAGTGTATTATTGGAGGGAATTCAGCTGAGTTCTATCTCTTCTAGAAAATAAATATGGTACTCTTATATGGTCTAAATCAATGTAGGACATTGCTTTATTTTTCAATTCTAATGGCCTTTGGGATGTTATTCCTCTAAGTTTTCAATATACATAGGATAATAGATGCATTGGGTAAACTCATTAGAAATATTGGATAGATATTTGTTATCCAACATATGGTCACAAACATAGTATGCAATCTCTTCAAATATCTTATTGTGAGCAAGATCAAATCATAATCCCATTCTCCTGAGATGTTATTTACTCAATAGTGGTTATCCAAAGCCATTTCACTTTTAGACTATGTTACTCCAAGACCCTGATTTCTTCCATAAGGTTATGCTATAGTGGGATGAAGAAAATTTTGAAGGAACATGTATGTACATGTTTGTTTAAAATATTAAATATATAAAAGGGAAAATTAAAACTTGGGATGACAAATATTTTGGTAATATATCTAAAGAAAAGGAGGAAATTAAATCAAACCTCAAAAAAATATAAGAGAGTAGAAATAAATGGAATGGACCAAAATTCTATTGTGCAATAAAAAATAATTACTTTCTTATTATCATAATATATTGAAAAAGGATTCATATTGGTTCTAAAAATCTAGGGAGATATGGATCAAGGAAAGAGGTAGAAATACCGAAACAAAGGCACTAGGTAGAGCTTTCTCAAATGCAAAAGTGAAAAGAAAAATCAAATCAATAGAGGGGGAGTAATAAAAAATACTTTCATTCATGCCATATTTCATATTTAATACATTGAGAAGGTTGAAAATCCAACTAGTGTTCTATTATTCATAAACTTAATTTATAGGCTCAAAAGGCCCAAAATACATAACCAATTCCACAAAATCATGGATTGGTCCCAAAATACATAACCACACTAACCAAAGGCTAGAATAGTGGCATAAGGAATTGCACGTAACATCTTAGCCAACAAGAAGATAAGAAGTTAGCTAGAAACATGTGCTTAAGCTATCTTTGAGTTCACTCTTCCTAACTAATACTCCTAAATGACAACTAGCTTGACAACTAGTGCACAAGAAGTGGATGTGAGAATAAGACTCACTTACAATATTAAATTGCAAGAAATAAACTATGCAAACCTAGTTAGGAAAATAAAGAGGGGTCATATGAGTGATAAAAAATCAATCCTCATCATACATGCATCGGTATGATCAATGAGCATTCCGATCTATGATCATTAAAAACTATGCTCTATTAGTTGTTTACAACTCATCTCACCTTTCATGAGCTAATAATGTAATAATTTATTTATTTATCTCTTAACATCCCCCCTTTATTACATTATTTTTTATAAAAATAGAGTTGTAAAATAATTCAAACTTGAAACATGCAAGTGCCTTTGTAAACATATCTACAATCTGTTTGTTAATGGAAATGTACTAGAGCTAAATTTGGTGATTCTAAACTTGTTCTCGAATGAAATGAAATTGAGCTTCAATATTCTTCATTCTTTCATGAAACATTGCATTCTTAACCAATTTCAGAACACCTTATGTAAAGTGGAAATGAACAACATCGATAAAAGTACTAGATCAAAGCAAATGACACAATATGCAGAAATAAAAGATCTTTATTTATATTGAACTCAAGGAGCTTGGATCTCCACTTTACATAATAAATTTACCCTAAATCAGGGGTTACAATGCAATGTATTGCTTTGATACAATTATTTCAATAAGAGGGTTTGAAACCCTCATTCAAAAGAATATTGGTGTCTCTGGATCATCTTCATTCCAAACAATTTGTGAGTGGGCTTGCATATCCCTACAGGGCCACTCGAGCTGCAAAAATCGTTAATGAAGATATTTCTTGTACTTGCAAAAAGATCACTACATAAAAATATTAGTAATATATGCAAGGGATCCACTATGTGAGGCCCTCTGAATAATAGATCTACAAACCCTAGGTGTAGTGATGATAATATGTAAATCAAGTACATAAAATGTAAGTTAAAAACCCTTGTTAGAATATACTTGATTGTCCAATCTATGTTTCTACTTCCTCAATCTGATGATGCATGAATGCCTACAAGCATTCAAGCGTTTATCGACTACAATCTGGATGATGGGAAATGTATTGCAACGTCTAGGGATGGCTATGGATGCCCTGTAGTGTTCCAAAAATGTTTTGCAGTGTTCGGGGAACATCCTGGAGTGTTTGTAGGTGATGGGGGACACTCTATGAAATTCGAGTAGGGTTCACTGAATTTTCAATGATGGATATGGCGAATTGGGAAGCAACGAGGGTTTGAAATATGATGAGGGTGGAAAGTGTTAGTAGAGTGCTAGGGTTTTCGAATCCAAAAAGTTTTGATATCTAATGTTCTTCAACCCTTCACTCACAAAAGTCATTGATATTTTATAATTTACCATTGACCATGTTAGGGTTTTGATGACACCAATAGACGGTCAAGATTAAAACATGATGAAGGGTTGAGATTGAGATTTGGATAAGTGACACGAATCATGATGGATGAATGGTCAGGATTAACTCATGATGGGCAGCTGAGATTTATTCACATATATACATATATATTTATTTAATATATATAAATATAAATAAATAAATAAATAAATATATATATATATATATATATATATATATATATATATATATATATATATATATATATATAATGAACGACTATGATTTTAGAATGCGAATGGATGACAAGTGGCTAGGATTTGGTGTCTACAGATGCCCCTTTTTGTATCACATTGTGTGAAACACAATGTGGTGCAAAAACAAGAGACACTTGGTTTGGTGAGGTAGCTTCTTTTCCTTGGTGCACAACAAGAGCCTGAAGACAAAAATTGTTGTTGTATCTTACCCCCTCAATTGGTGAATGAGTGAAGAATGAATATCACAAGACAATTTATGGAAATGAGGATGATATGAATGATGTAAAGGAATGTAAATGATGCAGTGTATGGGAATGGTTTAATTATGAATAGTGCAATGCTTGATTATGTTTTTTCCCCAACAAAAAAAGGGTTTATTTGAAATGGGGATGATATGAATGATGTAAATGAATATGCAATGATTATGAAATGCGTAATGATTGATTCTGCTTTTGACCCAACAAAAAAAGGGGTTTTGATTGGATGATATGAATTATGTAAATGAATTTGAATATATGATTTATCCTGATTACTCAACAAAATCAAATTAGGTTACTCCAAGTTTGTGGTGATTTTGTGCTATTGAAAAACATGCTTGTTGGCGTCATTGAAATGTAAAATGATGAAAACATAGAAACATGAAAAAGTGAAAAGAAATCAATCATCCTAGGCTTTTGATATCCCTAGTGACTATTCACAATTCTTGAATGTGAAAGAGAATGATGTAGTAAAATTTATCCATATTTGTGACCCCAAGGAAAAGGGCATCAATGACAACTTTTGGAAAAATTAGTTTGCGCACAGTCTTACTCAAAAAATGAGGGACCAGTAAGATGTTGTTTTCAAACAAAAGGATGTTGAATGATGATATGGATAAGTGTCCTTATGGTGATCTACCCATCTTACCAAATTGTATGGATAACAAATCACTGCAACCACCAAGGGAATAGAGTAAAACATTAGATACAAGGTTCAATTGGATGATATAAATGATGTAAAGGAATGTGAATGATGCAATGCATGTGAATGATGTACTGATTATGAATAGTGCAATGATTGATTTCTATGTTTACCCCAATAGAAAAGGGGGATTTTGACTAGATGATATGAATGATGTAAATGAATGTGAATGAACAAGCATCCTTATGGTGATCTACCCATCCTACCGATTTGCATGGATAACCAATCGTTGTAATCACTAGGGTAATAGAGTAAACCACTAGATACAAGGTTTACTTGGATGATATAAATGATGTAAAGGAATGTTAATATGAATATCATCATGAATGTGAATGATGTAATGATTGATGGGTGAATTTGATGATTTTATGAATTTTGGAAATGATTTGGGATCTTTTGAAGCAATTTGGAGTATTTTCATGACATTTGGTTGCAATAAAGAATTAAATACCTAAATCAATCCAAATTATCACAAAATGTGATGGAATGATGTGATGAATGTTTAGCATAGTGAATGTGGTAGTTTTGTATAATTTTGGACCGTTTTGAGGTGTTTGTATGCGATTTGAGTATTTTTGTAACTTTTGGTTGCAGTAAAAAATTAACTATCCAAATTCATCCGTATTGTCACAAAATATAATGGAATGATGTAATGGATGCATGAGTGGAATTTGAGGTGATTTTGTGAGATTTTGCTATATTTTGAGGTCCTTTGAGTCCTTTTACAACATTCTGGAGCCAAACATCGACCATCATCCAAATCATGCACAGATGCAGGAGAGCGTTTACCACTTGGTAGATGTAGGGGATCATTTGAGTGCACTAGGAAGATGCACTAGGATGTTTAAGCACACCAAAATCAGCTATAAACAGGTTGTAGAGGTAAAATTTAATTCATTCTTGCGTTTGTGATTTTGAGAAGCAGTTTCTAAAGAAGATTGGGTGAGTGAGTGAAAGAGTGTGAAGGAGTGTGGTGATGGTGATGGAAGGAGTGGATGCAACAATAAGAGTTGAGGTGCAGGTGGCTGAGGGAAGTGCCCTTAGCTCTCTTGTTTGGATTTTGCAATTTTTTTATGCAATGAATGTGATGGTAATGTGCATTTGCTATTGTTATGTGTTGTAGTTGAGGATCTTGGAGGTTCAGCATCGATTCTCTCCAATCATACCAAGGGTGAGAAAAGCACTTTAGAAGAATGACTCAGATTAGATGGAGTGGGTGAGATTGGTGGGGTGTGCCTGAATTGAGGTGGTGAGGGCTAATGAGGGGTATCTCTCTGTATTGGAAGAGAGATAGTATCTGGATAAGGGGACCTTCCAGATCCTGATGGAGAGATGAAAGTGACACTAGAGGATGATAAGAAGTATGAGATGAGATGGATTTTTGGGGATGAATGAAGGGATGTGAAAATTTGAGGTGGAGGGATAAGATATTTGGACATGTATATGAGTAAGGAGTTGGAGGCACTTCCTACCTTAGTCATGTTACTACTGGATGATGTGTTGGTGCCTAACAACACTAGTTGTTGGTTCCCATGGAACATGATTCGATTGGTGTTCAATATGATCAATGAGACTCAGGTGTATGCATGGGTGCTTGCTCTGCTAGGTCATATGTACTTGGAGCTATATGAAGTGAAGAGGTAGGGGTAGAAGGGGTTGGTATGTAGTGTGCTATTGCATATCTAATATTGGAAGCATGTGAGTATGGCTTGTTATATGGGCCTACCATGCGAGTGGGATAGGGATAAAACCTATGCTTTGATATGGCAGGTAGCTGAGGAGGTCCATTCAAGTCATCCTAGTCGTAGTGGCTAGGAGTGTAGAGATATGTGGGAAGGATTGAAATTGGATTAGGTGTGCTAGAGACTATGGTGAGATGCTAGGTGGCCTAGTGATGGAGAGTAGCTATGACAAGTTAGATAGGTGAGATGGGTGGTTGGTTGAAATGGGAGTGAGGTGGAGCTGATCTAGTTCTCATGGGTGTTGTGGTAGTTTGGTATACAGTAAGGGGTACTTGATGTGCTAGTGCTCTATAGGTATTGATCTGATGAGTCAAGCCTACGGTGTGTGGAGTGGCTAGTGGAGTATGAGGATGACGAGGAGATAGATCTCCTAGATGTGGATGATGTCAGGACCATGATAGATTATGAGGTTTGATTCACTTTACAACCTCTGTGGATACCAAATTAGGTGGTTGAGTATGGTAGTGGGGATGATGGGGAGGCAACAACGAAGGTTGAGGAGACTCCTCGATATCAAATACATCATCAATTCAATAGTAATGGGAGATAATTGAGGGTCATAGCAGATCAACCTCCAAAGGTTGGAGGTGATCGTGATGGTGGAGGTGGTATGGAGGAGGTTTCGAAGAGATATTTTGGGTTAAGTGAGGAGGAGTGGGCTAGGCTTGAGGCTAAGTGAGACCAGATCTAGCAAATGGTGGCAGAGTGAGATGCAAAGATTCTTTGATTACGAGAAGTGCTGGATGCACATATGACAATAGGTGGAGGTGAGGATATGAAACTGAGGCTCAAGGCAGAGATGGCATAAAGGGACGCTCATCAAAGGTAGGATGTGCTATGTATTCAATATTGAGAGGGCTATATTCATGATCTTGAGGATCTCCTTATGCAACATGGCATTGGACTGTTAGTGCGACATTCCTCCTCTGTATTGGGGACTATTAGGCATAGTGACTCTAGGATTAACGACTCTAGGTCTAGGGCTTTGTCAGGATATTAGGGGTCTGCCTATGGGCATTAGCTAGTGCCTTGATGCACTTTTTATATATGAGTCTTAATGCTCCATTGTATATAGCCTTCAAAAATTCATTGTACATGTGATTATATATACATGGCTTCTATTTTGTGATATGACTTTTATGTGAATTTTTATGTGAATGCATGTGTATGTGATGTGATGGATGAAAGTGTAATGATAATGTATGTGAATAGTGATAATAGTGCAAGTGAACTGACACACTAATGATCATTTGTACTTTAAATTTTACTTGATCATATTTATCATTGTTACTTAATGAGGGGCACCAATACGATGGTATGTGAAGTGGAAGACTTATGAAATGATGTGATAATGACATGGATGTTGTTTTGGATTATGGATGATTGTTATAGAGTTGTTTTACAAATACCCAAACATCCTAGTGATGTTGAACAAATTCACTAAGTTCTATCTAATTTCACCATGACCAAATGTGTATGCAGTGAAATGTTCATTTACCAATCATGAACATGGTAGTGACTCAAGGTAATAAAGAACAAATGTGTGTGCAAGTGAGTTCATTAACCCATATTGAATACCAAGAAGCTAGCCTGTCCTTATGTGCAATCAGAGGTCTCTTCAAGAGAGACGTGTCACCATGCATGAGCGTACTCCACTACTAGTCAAGTGTCTATAGCTTCGGTGGAGATTAGCTCCATAGTCCAATGATATGATATCTAAGCTTTAGGGAATTAGACTACCTAACCATCTAGATGGAAATGTAGTTCTATCCTTACTACTTGAGGATCTATGGTGTGTGATATGTAAAAGAGTTAGAGCTTTGGGGAATCAGATTCTCAACCAAGGTATGATGAGAATTTAACCCTATCCTTACTACTCATTCTTTTGTTTGGAAGTGTTGTGTAGTGGTGAAGACCACTATTTTTTATTTTGGACTACATGCATAATGGGATAGGTAGAGATGACTTTTTTGCTTTGAGTTTCAACCCAATTATGGTGTTATCCCTCTTTGACACAAGATGCTTTTAATGTGTGAGGTGTGTTTGGTTCAATATTGTTAGAGTCAACTCCCAGAACTCAAGATTTTATTTAGTGAAAATGTGCCTTTGTCCTAGAGAAACTTGACATGTATTGGAGGTTGCTTGAAAAACTAGGCTGAGTGACAAAAAACACCTAGGGGTGATGGAAATGTGTATTGCAAATGATGATATAGCTTATGAAATGGTATAATAAGATGAATGTGAAATCAAAGGTTCCCCTGATTAAGGCAACTAGAATTATTAGGCTAATTATCGTCTAAATTGAGCAAATGACTCCTAATATGGTGGATGAAATGTACCAAAATTACAATGAATGTGATTGTGGAAAATGAATGTGATTGTGGAAAATGAATGTGTGAAATGCAAAGTATATGGATGATGTTTTTGTGTATGCATATAATTTACATTAGGCATAAAACACTCTCAAGTGGATGATGTTTAGTGTCTCGGGATCTTCTACTCCCTCTATACTGGCAAGCCTATAAGTTCCTTGACCCACTTTTTATGTGACAATGTATGGACCTAACCAATTAACCACACATTTATCATGAAGATGCGGTAATGCATTGGTGTTTTGCTGATTCTCTTTAAGGACAAGATCTCCTACTTAGAATTCACGTAGATGGAATTTAGCATTGTAAATGATCTTGATATACTCACAAATGCTCCAAGACATTGATTCACCTTTCATCGAGAAGCGTGAGTTGGTAGAGATGTGCTTATCTAGCAGTATCATCTATAAATTCTTGTAATAGCATGAGTTAATAACATTATTCACCTTTCAACATATCATCTATAACTTTGGTATCGGATCAAAATTAATCTTTGACAATGGCAAGTCTTTCAAAAACAAGGATGTTCAAGCACTTTGTGAGAAATATAATATCCAACACAGTTTTTCAACTCCTTACTACCCACAGATAAATGGATAAGCTGAGGCAACCAATAAGACCTTGATTACTATTCTTAAGAAATTAGTTAAATAAAATCATCGATATTGGCACACTCATATCCCCTTGGCATTATAGGCTTATCAAACAAGCATCTGCATGCCGATTGGAGCAACACCATTCTCATTAGTCTATGGTGCCAAAGCCATCATGTATCTTGAGCTCGATATCCCCTCACTACGTATTCATTACAAGAATTTATAGATTAATTTTGATCCAATACCAAAGTTACAAGGATTTTAGCCTTGGTCTAGTCATATGAGACTTGCCTTGGTCTAGTCATATGTGCCTTGGTCTAGTCAAAGATTAATTTGAATAGGTTGTAAGTCTTGTGATGTCACATGAGTTAAATTAGCATGTTGTTGATATTGTTGGCATTTCTTGATATAAGTGCAACAATCGTGTTCCATGGTGGGCCAATAATAACCCATGCATAAAGTCACTTTGTGATGGAAATTCCACTAAAGTTACCACCACATGTACCATCATGAGCTTTAGATATTGCTCTTTGGACCTCTATAGGATCGAGACAACAAAGGAGGAATCCATCATAACCATTTCCCCCAAGAGAGTGAAACAAGATGCTTTTTGTTTGAATGTTTGTTTGGTAGTTCATGACATGTCTAATGGGAGTGTTCTAAAATTGAGGAAGGATTTTAGTTGACTAGACCAAGGCTCATATGAATTTGTGTGGATAAAGAAAACATCCTTCTCATCTTTAGATTCAGCATGAGAAATTTCAGATTTAGAGATTGTTGTGACAATTAATGGTTGTACCTCTCCTTGAAATTTCTTTAGAATTAGTGATCCTAGAGAGGCCATCATATCGAAAAATATATTAGTTGATCTAGGCAAGCTATCATTCTCATACCAGTCAAATTTTGCAAGTAATTTCATTGCTACTTCATGATAAAGTTTTAAGAATGGTTATTTGCATTGGTATTTTTTCATTTACTTGATGAGCAACAAGTTGGGAATCACCAAATATCCTGATACACTTTATGCTCATAGCTATGGCTGCTTGAAGTCCTAATATTAAGACTTCATACTCTGCATTATTTTTTGTGCATGGGAAGTCGAGTTTGAATTATATGGGAATAGGTATCCCTTATGGTGTATGAAATACGACTCATACACCTTGTCCTTTTTTGTACTTAGAACCGCAAAGAAGAGTGTAATATCCACATCCTCTTTGGGAATGACATCTTCCTCTTTTTTAGTGATGGTAAATAACAAATTATTTGGGAGCTCAATAATCAAGGGTTGATCACTAGGAAGTGGAGCTTATACAAGTTGATCAACTATTACTTGACCTTTAATGGATTTTTGACTGATGAACTCAAGATCAAATTCTTTAGAAGCATTATCCATTTTGCAGGGCGGGTGTTGTAAGTACGAGATATCATGTAATGCAAAGGATTTTATTTAGCTATGACATAGGTAGTGTGACATAGCATGTAATGTCTAAGTTTAATAGTGGCAAAAACCACTGCTAGGCACAATTTTTCCACATAAGTGTATTTGGGTTCATAGCTTACCAGTGTTTGACTAATGTAATAAAATGCTTGCCCTCGATTGTTTTCATTTTTTGTGCAAGCATAGTTCCTAAAGCAAATTTCGTTGCTAAGACATAAATATGGAAGGGGACCCATGAGTGAGGTGGAGTTAAGACTGGTGGAGAAGCCAACTATTACTTTATATCATCAAAAGATTTTTACATTCCTTTGTCCATGAAAATATCACCCCTTTTATAGCAGGTGATGAATGGCCTGCATTTGTCTGAGAGTTGTGCAATGAAACAACAGATCAATTGGATCTTTCCTTATAAACTATGCAACTCTTTCAAGTTTGTTGGGGGATGCATCTCCATGATAATATTGACCTTGTTTGGATCCACTTCAATGCCTTTTTTAGAGATAATGAATCATAGTAGTTTTATTGAGGTGACATCAAAGATACACTTCTTGGGGTTCAACCTTACACTATGCTCTAGCAGTCAATTAAAAACTTTTTCTAGGATACCAATGTGCTCTTGTCGGGTTTTAGATTTTTTCAATAAATCATCCACATAGTCTTCAATGATCTTTTGCATGTAATCATAGAAGATGTATGTCATGGCACGTTGATAAGTAGCTCCTACATTTTTAAGGCCAAATGGAATTACCTTGTAACAAAAATTCCCCCAAGGTGTTGTGAATGCATGTTAGAAAATAAAATACTTGATTTTATTCACTTGAAAGGACCTTGCTTAAATAGCAAGTGCTTACAATCTGATCCATTGGATCATAACTAACTGATCTAATCTCAGCCACATAAAATATCCTAGTAACAACTTAAAATATAATTTATTATTCTAACACCCCACCTTAAGTGATACTAGGAGGTAGTGAAAAAAATAAAACCAAAAAACAAGTGGCATATACACAAGTATGAGTCCCGACAACAAGGCCTGATAAGGTACTCATGTACAATATATCCATAAAAAACCTTGTCGAAGAGATGATGAAAACCACAAGGAAGAAAACCACCTGCCAGAATAGAAAGAAGAAGGAGGAAGATGTGCATGGAGGATGAAGGAATATTCTCAACCCCCCTTAAGGACAACTTCCATCAAGAAGCCTGTAAAGGATCCATCAGATGTCTCAAAAAATTAGAGAAGCCTCATCGTCAAACAAAATGAAACCATACTCCCAGACTGGTGCTTGTGACATAGATCAAGGCTGTGAACCACGAAAAAAATATCACTAAAGAAAACCCCTTGAAACCAAAGTGTCTCACAAAAATAAGAGTGTGAAGATAGTGTGGAAAGAACCACAAGAATCGCAAGGGATGTTCAAATTGACTCCACAAGAATAAGTAGTGGTTTCCACCTATATGAACACTATGGGCTGATAACAAGATCCAAAACTTATGGATAAACAACAAAACAAGGGAATAAAAAAAAATAATGGCACCAATGAAGTTGTCAAATGTGTCCTTATGGAGACCTCCTCATCCTATAGGAATGCATGGGTAACCATCTTATGCAACCGCTAGGTGATATAGAAGAGATTACTAGATACTAGGATCACTTAAGAAAATGTCTAGGAGTGTCGGGTTCAACTGAGAATGCACTCCATGATACAATATCTTTGAGCCACAAAAAAAATGTGGAAAATAATTTCAAAATTTAAAATAGACACCACCATTGTGTTTGACTTGAAAAAATATTTTCGAGTATATATAAGGTATACTCCTGAAAGTAGAGGTGCTCAAAAAATGTAAAAAAAAAATGATATTCCTCTAAGTGGGTGCTCAAGTAATCACCCATCTAAGTGGTACTCTAGGACAAAATGCTTAACTTGGGAGTTTTTAAGAGTTTTATTTTCAAAAAAGAGAAACTCCAACTTCAAATAAGATACAAGCAAATTCCCTTTTTAAAAAAATGCCCCCCCTTAATTGATTTTTAAATTATCTTTTTCTGGACCATGTTGCATATGGGGAAAAATAAAAATGTGCATTAAAATATTCAATTTGGGATTTTGGTGACACGAGGGCAAAAAAAATTGAGTTGGAACAAGGATGCGAGGAGATTCCAATATGCGGTGGTGCCACAATAGATCGAATGCCACCAACGTTTATTACATACACATCTTGACAAGACCCAATCAAAGCAAGTTTTGGATTTAAGGCTCATATTACTAGATTAATTTTGATCCAATACCAAAGTTACAAGGATTTTAGTTGACTAGACCAAGGCTCATATGACTTTGTGTGGATAAAGAAAACATCCTTCTCATCTTTAGATTCAGCATGAGAAATTTCAGATTTAGAGATTGTTGTGACAATTAATGGTTGTACCTCTCCTTGAAATTTCTTTGGAATTAGTGATCCTAGAGAGGCCATCGTATCAAAAAATATATTAGTTGATCTAGGCAAGATATCATTCTCATACCAGTCAAATTTTGCAAGTAATTTCATTGCTACTTCATGATAAAGTTTTAAGAATGGTTCTTTGCATTGGTATTTTTTCATTTACTTGATGAGCGACAAGTTGGGAATCACCAAATATCCTGATACACTTTATGCTCATAGCTATGGCTGCTTGAAGTCCTAATATTAAGACTTCATACTCTGCATTATTGTTTGTGCATGGGAAGTCGAGTTTGAATTATATGGGAATAGGTATCCCTTATGGTGTATGAAATACGACTCCTACACCTTGTCCTTTTTTGTACTTAGAACCGCAAAGAAGAGTGTAATATCCACATCCTCTTCGGGAATGACATCTTCCTCTTGTTTAGTGATGGTAAATAACAAATTATTTGGGAGCTCAATAATCAAGGGTTGATCACTAGGAAGTGGAGCTTCTACAAATTGATCAACTATTACTTGACCTTTAATGGATGTTTGACTGATGAACTCAATATCAAATTCTTTTAGAAGCATTATCCATTTTGTAGTGCGAGTGTTGTTGTAAGTACGAGATATCATGTAATGCAGAGGATTTTATTTAGCTATGATATAGGTAGTGTGACTTAGCATGTAATGTCTAAGTTTCTTAGTGGCAAAAACCACTGCTAGGCACAATTTTTCCACATAAGTGTATTTGGGTTCATAGATTACCAGTGTTTGAATAATGTAATAAAATGCTTGCCCTTGATTGTTTTCATTTTTTGTGCAAGCATAGTTCCTAAAGCAAAGTTCATTTCTGAAACATAAATATGGAAGGGGACCCCCGAGTGAGGTGGAGTTAAGACTAGTGGAGAAGCCAAGTATTAATTTATATCATCAAAAGATTTTTTACATTCCTTTGTCCATGAAAATATCACCCCTTTTATAGCAGGTGATGAATGACCTGCATTTGTCTAAGAGTTGTGCAATGAAACAACATATCAATTGGATATTTCCTTATAAACTATGCAACTCTTTCAAGTTTGTTGGGGGATGCATCTCCATGATAATCTTGACCTTGTTTGGATCCTCTTCAATGCCTTTTTTAGAGATAATGAATCATAGTAGTTTTATTGAGGCGACATCGAAGATACACTTCTTGGGGTTCAAACTTACACTATGCTCTAGCAGTCAATTAAAAACTTTTTCTAGGATACCAATGTGCTCTTGTCGGGTTTTAGATTTTTCCAATAAATCATCCACATAGTCTTCAATGATCTTATGCATGTAATCGTAGAAGATGTATGTCATGGCACGTTGATAAGTAGCTCCTACATTTTTAAGGTCAAATGGAATTATCTTGTAAAAAAAGTCCCCCAAGGTGTTGTGAACATTTTTGGAAAATAAAATACTTGATTTTATTCACTTGAAAGGACCTTGGTTAAACAACAAGTGCTTACAATCTGATCCATTGGATCATAACTAACTGATCTAATCTCAGCCACATAAATTATCCTATTAACAACTTAAGATATAATTTATTATTCTAACACCCCCCTTAAGTGATACTAGGAGGTAGTGAAAAAAAATAAAACCAAAAAACAAGTGGCATATCCACAAGTATGAGTCCCGACAACAAGACCTGATAAGGTACTCATGTACAATATATCCATAAAAAAACTTGCCAAAGAGATGATGAAAACCACAAGGAAGAAAACCACCTACCAGAATAGAAAGAAGAAGAAGGAGGAAGATGTGCATGGAGGATGAAGGAATATTCTCAACCCCCCTTAAGGACAACTTCCATAAAGAAGCCTATAAAATATCCATCAGATGTCTCAAAAAAGTAGAGTAGCCTCATCGTCGAACAAAATGAAACCATACTCCCAGACTGGTGCTTGTGACACAGATCAAGGCTGTGAACCACGAAAAAAATATCACTAAAGAAAACCCCTTGAAACCAAAGTGTCTCAAAAAAATAAGAGTGTGAAGATAGTATGGAAAGAACCACAAGAATCGCTAGGGATGTTCAAATTGACTCCACAAGAATAAGTAGTGGTTTCCACCTCTATGAACACTATGGGATGATAACAAGATCCAAAACTTATGGACAAACAACAAAACAAGGGAATAAAAAAAAATAATGGCACCAATGAAGTTGTCAAATGTGTCCTTATGGAGACCTCCTCATCCTACCGGAATGCATGGGTAACCAGCTTCTGCAACCGCTAGGTGATATAGAAGAGATTACTAGATACTAGGATCACTTAAGCAAATGTCTAGGAGTGTCGGGTTCAGCCGAGAATGCACTCCATGATACAATATCTTTGAGCCACCAAAAAAATGTGGAAAATAATTTCAAAATTTAAAATAGACACCACCATTGTGTCTGACTTGAAAAAATATTTTCGAGTATATATAAGGTATACTCCTGAAAGTAGAGGTGCTCAAAAAATGTAAAAAAAAAATGATATTCCTCTAAGTGGGTGCTCAAGTAATCACCCATCTGAGTGGTACTCTAGGACAAAATGCTTAACTTGGGAGTTTTTAAGAGTGTTATTTTCAGAAAAGAGAAACTCCAACTTCAAATAAGATACAAGCAAATTCCCTTTTTAAAAAAATGCCCCCCTTAATTTATTTTTAAATTATCTTTTTCTGGCCCATGTTGCATATGGGGAAAAATAAAAATGTGCATTAAAATATTCAATTTGGGATTTTGGTGACACGAGGGCAAAAAAAATTGAGCGGGAACAAGGATGCAAGGAGATTCCAATATGCGGTGGTGCCACAATAGATTGAATGTCACCAACGTTTATTACATGCACATCTTGACAAGACCCGATAAAAGCAAGTTTTGGATTTAAGGCTCATATTACTAGATTAATTTTGATCCAATACAAAAGTTACAAGGATTTTAGTTGACTAGACCAAGGCTCATATGACTTTGTGTGGATAAAGAAAATATCCTTCTCATCTTTAGATTCAGCATGAGAAATTTCAGATTTAGAGATTGTTGTGACAATTAATGGTTGTATCTCTCCTTGAAATTTCTTTGGAATTAGTGATCCTAGAGAGGCCATCGTATCCAAAAATATATTAGTTGATCTAGGCAAGATATCATTCTCATACCAGTCAAATTTTACAAGTAATTTAATTGCTACTTCATGATAAAGTTTTAAGAATGGTTCTTTGCATTGGTATATTTTCATTTACTTGATGAGCGACAAGTTGGGAATCACCAAATATCCTGATACACTTTATGCTCATAGCTATGGCTGCTTGAAGTCCTAATATTAAGACTTCATACTTTGCATTATTTTTTGTGCATGGGAAGTCGAGTTTGAATTATATGGTAATAGGTATCCCTTATGGTGTATGAAATACGACTCCTACACCTTGTAATTTTTTGTAATTAGAAATGCAAAGAAGAGTGTAATATCCACATCCTCTTTGGGAATGACATCTTCCTCTTTTTTAGTGATGGTAAATAACAAATTATTTGGGAGCTCAATAATCAAGGGTTGATCACTAGGAAGTGGAGCTTCTACAAGTTGATCAACTATTACTTGACCTTTAATGGATTTTTGACTGATGAA
This sequence comes from Wollemia nobilis, assembly GCA_028583015.1. NCBI lineage: Eukaryota > Viridiplantae > Streptophyta > Pinopsida > Araucariales > Araucariaceae > Wollemia > Wollemia nobilis. The sequence goes on from JAQPPZ010001808.1 coordinate 3,233,884, forward strand.
CTCAATATAAAATTCTTTTAGAAGCATTATCCATTTTGTAGTGCAGGTGTTGTTGTAAGTACGAGATATCATGTAATGCAGAGGATTTTATTTAGCTATGATATAGGTTGTGTGACTTAGCATGTAATGTCTAAGTTTCTTAGTGGCAAAAACCATTGCTAGGCACAATTTTTCCACATAAGTGTATTTGGTTTCATAGCTTACCAGTGTTTGACTAATGTAATAAAATGCTTGCCCTTGATTGTTTTCATTTTTTGTGCAAGCATAGTTCCTAAAGCAAATTTCATTGCTAAAACATAAATATGGAAGGGTACCCCCGAGTGAGGTGGAGTTAAGACTGGTGGAGAAGCCAAGTATTAATTTATATCATCAAAAGATTTTTTACATTCCTTTGTCCATGAAAATATCACCCCTTTCATAGCAGGTGATGAATGACCTGCATTTGTCTGAGAGTTGTGCAATGAAACAACATATCAATTGGATCTTTCCTTATAAACTATGCAACTCTTTCAAGTTTGTTGGGGGATGCATCTCCATGATAATCTTGACCTTGTTTGGATCCACTTCAATGCCTTTTTTAGAGATAATGAATCATAGTAGTTTTCTTGAGGCGACATCGAAGATACACTTCTTGGGGTTCAAACTTACACTATGCTCTAGCAGTCAATTAAATTTTTTTCTAGGATACCAATGTGCTCTTGTCGGGTTTTAGATTTTTCCAATAAATCATCCACATAGTCTTCAATGATCTTATGCATGTAATCGTAGAAGATGTATGTCATGGCACGTTGATAAGTAGCTCCTACATTTTTAAGGCCAAATGGAATTACCTTGTAAAAAAAAGTCCCCCAAGGTGTTGTGAACGCTGTTGGAAAATAAAATACTTGATTTTATTCACTTGAAAGGACCTTGCTTAAATAGCAAGTGCTTACAATATGATCCATTGGATCATAACTAACTGATCTAATCTCAACCACATAAATTATCCTAGTAACAACTTAAGATATAATTTATTATTCTAACACCCCCCTTAAGTGATACTAGGAGGTAGTGAAAAAAAATAAAACCAAAAAACAAGTGGCATATCCACAAGTATGAGTCATGACAACAAGGCCTGATAAGGTACTCATGTACAATATATCCATTAAAAAACCTACTGGAGAGATGATGAAAACCACAAGGAAGAAAACCACCTACCAAAATAGAAAGAAGAAGAATGAGGAAGATGTGCATGGAGGATGAAGGAATATTCCCAACCTCCCTTAAGGACAACTTCCATCAAGAAGCCTGTAAAAGATCCATCAGATGTCTCAAAAAGTAGAGTAGCCTCATCGTCGAACAAAATGAAACCATACTCCCAGACTGGTGCTTGTGACACATATCAAGGCTGTGAACCACGAAAAAAATATCACTAAAGAAAACCCCTTGAAACCAAAGTGTCTCACAAAAATAAGAGTGTGAAGATAGTGTGGAAAGAACCACAAGAATCGCAAGGGATGTTCAAATTGACTCCACAAGAATAAGTAGTGGTTTCCACCTATATGAACACTATGGGATGATAACAAGATCCAAAACTTATGGACAAACAACAAAACAAGGGAATAAAAAAAAATAATGGCACCAATGAAGTTGTCAAATGTGTCCTTATGGAGACCTCCTCATCCTACCAGAATGTATGGGTAACCAGCTTCTGCAACCGCTAGGTGATATAGAAGAGATTACTAGATACTAGGATCACTTAAGCATATGTCTAGGAGTGTCTGGTTCAACCGAGAATGCACTCCATGATACAATATCTTTGACCCAAAAAAAAAAATGTGGAAAATAATTTCAAAATTTAAAATAGACACCACCATTGTGTCCGACTTGAAAAAATATTTCCGAGTATATATAAGGTATACTCCCGAAAGTAGAGGTGCTCAAAAAATGTAAAAAAAAATGATATTCCTCTAAGTGGGTGCTCAAGTGATCACCCATCCGAGTGGTACTCTGGGACAAAATGCTTAACTTGGGAGTTTTTAAGAGTTTTATTTTCAGGAAAGAGAACCTCCAACTTGAAATTAGATACAAGCAAATTCCCTTTTAAAAAAATGACCCCTTAATTTATTTTTAAATTATATTTTTCTGGCCCATGTTGCATATGGGGAAAAATAAAAAGGTGCATTAAAATATTCAATTTGGGATTTTGGTGACACAAGGGCAAAAAAAATTGAGCGGGAACAAGGATGCAAGGAGATTCCAATATGCGGTGGTGCCACAATAGATCGAATGTCACCAACGTTTATTACATACACATCTTGACAAGACCCGATTAAAGCAAGTTTTGGATTTAAGGCTCATATTACTAGATTAATTTTGATCCAATACCAAAGTTACAAGGATTTTAGTTGACTAGACCAAGGATCATATGACTTTGTGTGGATAAATAAAACATCCTTCTCTTCTTTAGATTCAGCATGAGAAATTTCAGATTTAGAGATTGTTGTGACAATTAATGGTTGTACCTCTCCTTGAAAGTTCTTTGGAATTAGTGATCCTAGAGAGGCCATCGAATAATAAAATATATTAGTTGATCTAGGCAAGATATCATTCTCATACCAGTCAAATTTTGCAAGTAATTTCATTGCTACTTCATGATAAAGTTTTAAGAATGGTTCTTTGCATTGGTATTTTTTCATTTACTTGATGAGCGACAAGTTGGAAATCACCAAATATCCTGATACACTTTATGCTCATAGCTATGGCTGCTTGAAGTCCTAATATTAAGACTTCATAGTCTGCATTATTGTTTGTGCATGGGAAGTCGAGTTTGAATTATATGGGAATAGGTATCCCTTATGGTGTATGAAATACGACTCCTACACCTTGTCCTTTGTTGTACTTAGAATCGCAAAGAAGAGTGTAATATCCACATCCTCTTCGAGAATGACATCTTCCTCTTGTTTAGTGATGGTAAATAACAAATTATTTGGTAGCTCAATAATCAAGGGTTGATTACTAGGAAGTGGAGCTTCTACAAGTTGATCAACTATTACTTGACCTTTAATGGATTTTTGACTGATGAACTCAATATCAAATTCTTTTAGAAGCATTATCCATTTTGTAGTGCAGGTGTTGTTGTAAGTACGAGATATCATGTAATGCAGAGGATTTTATTTAGCTATGATATAGGTAGTGTGACTTAGCATGTAATGTCTAAGTTTCTTAGTGGCAAAAACCACTGCTAGGCACAATTTTTCCACATAAGTGTATTTGGGTTCATAGCTTACCAGTGTTTGACTAATGTAATAAAATGCTTGCCCTCGATTGTTTTCATTTTTTGTGCAAGCATAGTTCCTAAAGCAAAGTTCATTGCTGAAACATAAATATGGAAGGGGACCCCCGAGTGAGGTGGAGTTAAGACTAGTGGAGAAGCCAAGTATTACTTTATATCATCAAAAGATTTTTTACATTCCTGTCCATGAAAATATCACCCCTTTTATAGCAGGTGATGAATGACCTGCATTTGTCTGAGAGTTGTGCAATGAAACAACATATCAATTGGATCTTTCCTTATAAACTATGCAACTCTTTCAAGTTTTTTGGGGGATGCATCTCCATGATAATCTTGACCTTGTTTGGATCCACTTCAATGCCTTTTTTAGAGATAATGAATCATAGTAGTTTTCTTGAGGCGACATCGAAGATACACTTCTTGGGGTTCAAACTTACACTATGCTCTAGCAGTCAATTAAAAACTTTTTCTAGGATACCAATGTGCTCTTGTCGGGTTTTAGATTTTTCCAATAAATCATCTACATAGTCTTCAATGATCTTATGCATGTAATCATAGAAGATGTATGTCATGGCACGTTGATAAGTAGCTCCTACATTTTTAAGTCCAAATGGAATTACCTTGTAAAAAAAAGTCCCCCAAGGTGTTGTGAACGCTGTTAGAAAATAAAATACTTGATTTTATTCACTTGAAAGGACCTTGGTTAAATAGCAAGTGCTTACAATCTGATCCATTGGATCATAACTAACTGATCTAATCCCAGCCACATAAAATATTCTAGTAACAACTTAAGATATAATTTATTATTCTAACACCCCCCTTAAGTGATACTAGGAGGTAGTGAAAAAAATAAAACAAAAAAACAAGTGGCATATCCACAAGTATGAGTCCCGACAACAAGGCCTGATAAGGTACTCATGTACAATATATCCATAAAAAAACCTGCTAAAGAGATGATGAAAACCACAAGGAAGAAAACCACCTACCAGAATAGAAAGAAGAAGAAGGAGGAAGATGTGCATGGAGGATGAAGGAATATTCTCAACCCCCCTTAAGGACAACTTCCATCAAGAAGCCTATAAAGGATCCATCAGATGTCTCAAAAAAGTAGAGCAGCCTCATCGTCGAACAAAATGAAACCATACTCCCAGACTGGTGCTTGTGACACAGATAAAGGCTATGAACCACGAAAAAAATATCACTAAAGAAAACCCCTTGAAACCAAAATGTCTCAAAAAAATAAGAGTGTGAATATAGTATGGAAAGAACCACAAGAATCGCTAGGGATGTTCAAATTGACTCCACAAGAATAAGTAGTGGTTTCCACCTATATGAACACTATGGGCTGGTAACAAGATCCAAAACTTATGGAAAAACAAAAAAACAAGGGAATAAAAAAAAATAATGGCACCAATGAAGTTGTCAAATGTGTCCTTATGGAGACCTCCTCATACTACCGGAATGCATGGGTAACTAGCTTCTGCAACCGCTAGTTGATATAGAAGAGATTACTAGATAATAGGATCACTTAAGCAAATGTCTAGGAGTGTCGGGTTCAACCGAGAATGCACTCCATGATACAATATCTTTGAGCCACAAAAAAAATGTGGAAAATAATTTCAAAATTTAAAATAGACACCACCATTGTGTCTGACTTGAAAAAATCTTTTCGAGTATATATAAGGTATACTCCTGAAAGTAGAGGTTCTCAAAAAATATATATATAAAATGATATTCCTCTAAGTGGGTGCTCATGTAATCACCCATCTGAGTGATAATCTAGGACAAAATGCTTAACTTGGGAGTTTTCAAGAGTTTTATTTTCAGAAAAGAGAAACTCCAACTTCAAATAAGATACAAGCAAATTCCCTTTTTAAAAAAATGCCCCCCTTAATTTATTTTTAAATTATATTTTTCTGGCCCATGTTGCACATGGGGAAAAATAAAAAGGTACATTAAAATTTTCAATTTGGGATTTTGGTGGCACGAGGGCAAAATAAATTGAGTAGGAACAAGGATGCGAGGAGATTCCAATATGCGGTGGTGCCACAATAGATCGAATGTCACCAACGTTTATTACATACACATCTTGACAAGACCCGATCAAAGCAAGTTTTGGATTAAAGGTCTTTATCTGTAATTTTAAGATATGCTTCTTTGATCACTTCTAATGCACATGAAGGGGCATTTAGAACAGATACACGATCAACTAAACCTATATTACAACTTTGTGGAGGCATCCATAGTGCTAGCCATGTGTATAGGTCGGTGAAAGACTCGATATGGGAGAGCATCTCAATATTTGTAAGGAACGATCTCACGAAAACCATCAACAAATGTTGCGGGTATGAACTATGCCAACATAATATGGGTGGTTGCGGTATCCACAGCCAAATTACACAAGGGAACATAGGATTTGTTGAAAAGTCTCCACCTGCAATACACATAATGTTCGGAGTCAAAACAAGTGTTGATAAATCTGTCATACGACTAAATAGCCCATCACCAAATGAAGGTTTTGTCTTCCTTTGTGCATACCTTTACTTCCTGTACTTCACTACAAACTGTGTAGCTATCTCTCTGCGAAGCGTGACACCAAAAAAACCAGAATAATATGCATGCTTTCAATGGAAACTATCTCCATCTATGAAATCCTCATGGTGTTGATAATTTTCTTCAGCCTCTTCTCCATGCTCACCAACTTCCACATCCTCCACTAATTTCAGAATAGAGAAGTCCCATTGCATAGAACCTAAATTCAAATCTAGCTATAGCCTTCTTATTGACAATGTCATGGTTTCCAAAAGAGTGGGTTCCCATGCGTCTGACTGAGGAGTCCACGCAAGCCAATCTCTAGTGGTATTGCCTGCAACTAGACTTCAAAGAAAAATCAAGTGCGAGTCCCATAAATTTGTGCCTCAAACTGGCACTCGGGTGACCTCGCATTGGAGAAATATTAGGCTGAGAAAAGAAGTAGCTACAGTGGGAGGTGCTTTCATCCTTTCCCATCTTCGATCAAAGAAACATTCTACCACCAGTAAGAATGCCATTTGGAAGCTTTCATCGTCGCTATATTGGCATAGACTTTTGTGAATCCCTATCGTGAAAGCATTTACGATTTTTTGAGAAACATACAAAAAAAACTAAGCTTTTCTTATCACCATCGTAGATGACATCACTAGCCTCAGGAAGCATCTCCAGACCAACAAAAAACTTTAAAGTGTCATGGCATAGAAAATTATCCCTCTCTTGATTGCTCTCCTCACGATGGAAACTCCGCGAGGTTTTGCGAATGAAATCTCTCTGGCTTCTCCTAAATGTTTCTTTTTCTTACCTCCTGCTTCGATGATGCCCCTTTCTCCTCTTGTTGATTTATTGACAAGAAGGGGGAATGAGTGACCACGACTGCAACATCCTTAACCTCCATTGTGTCATTTTATAGGTCATGGGAAGCATAGTGGGAGCCAACACTCCGGTGCTGGATGACACCTTGGACACCCACGATGGTGCAAACAAATTTTCTTCAAAGGCATCCTCATTGGCCATAAGAGGTATTAAAGTTGAAAGGAATTCCAACATAGAAAACCTCACCGCTAGTGAGCACCTCCTGCATTCAATTTGCCATAAAAATGCACACAAAAATTTGAAACCTCACCTTCATTCACCTTTTCTTTTCACAGTCGTCACATAAGCAGTGGTGAGGAGCTCGAGGGTGTTGCCCTTCAATTTTGACCAAATAAAATCTTTGCCAGCAAGGGCTCCATCTCTGCATTTTCATGCCAGTTCAACAATGAGAGGGACCTTTGACACAGGGGCCAAAAAAAAGAAATATGGCATGCAAAGAAAATGTGATGCCATATCGATCCCATCGGCTGTAGCTACCTCCCAATCGACCACGAATGGGACACAATCCAAGACAACGAATAGAAAAGCAATGTTGCCACCACTACCACTGTCGCCAACGGGTCCTTCACATCACTGTCATACAACACCATACAACCCAAATATTGTGCTTAAAATATATGACTTGTTACGCATGTAACTCCAAACATGTTCCATTTGTTGTAGGCTTCACCATCTAAGATGACGAACAAAGCAGAGCCAAAACACATAAAAAAACAATGTAGAGGAGGTTGAAAACATAATTGCTATCCCTTTAGTGCTTTTACACAAGCAACTCATTCACGACATCCTCAACAACATCTATCCACCTCCGTAGATAGTATCTTATCGAACAAGGTGGACAAAATTGATGTTAAGAACAAGGCAGACCATATTTGTGAATCCTTCAGATCCTGATCCACTATGCACACAGGCTTCAATATGAATTCCGTCTGCTGCTGATGAAATCGAGGATATGGAGGAAAAAAAGGTGTCGTACATTCAAAAAACATTGTGTACCAAGGAATAGTATGTGCTCACCAACTTGTCATAATTCTTTGCTGGTCAAAATATGTTTTGAACTTCACTAGGCGTTATATGCAATGAACTCCTCCATATTAGCCAATATTTTCATCCATCTAGCCATGAAAAAAATAGTTGTTCATCATTCCCCGCCATGCAATTGATATCAACAAAACACACACAATGTGGTTAATCTCCATTCCTTTATAGCTTTCATCATTGCCACTAGCTCATCAGCTCGCACTGGAGCTGCTACATTAATCCAGTATCCAACATTACTATGATATTGAAAGCAATTGGCCAGATTTGAAGACAAAAATCCAGTGTAAATATTGTGGATGAGGATTAAATTTTTGATTGTCACCGAAATATCTTTCCTTCGTCAGATGAGTTGATGCAAAAACTTGAACTCGAACTTGCTCCACCATATCTACATGACCATAGTGCCATGAGTTTTTCTGCAGAGTACGCCATGAGATTTTCTGCAGAGTGCACTGCGAGATTCACCATAGAGTGCATCGTAGAATGTTGCTGCAACAGCGGAAAAAAATCCTGCTTCCATTCCTCTTACCGGTATTTCCCACGGTTTAATAGTTGAACTGAAGTGTTTCTTTTTGCCATAGCTTCTATGATAATATTTAGTTACATAACGTCAATATTGTGAGAGTCGAATAAGAACTTTAGCTTTTAATGGTAGATGCTTTGAAAAAATAAACAACAAAAATCATCTCCTTCAATTCGTGAATACGTGATCATCAAAGTGAATTACATGATCATCAAACAGATCACACCCTCACTCTCCTAAAAATGTAGAACCTGGTGAATGGCTTCATCAAATGGGCCAGTCTGGACTGCCCTCCACTGATGCTTTTTTCTTCCAAATCATGTGACTAAAAAATGTCACACAGAGCCTCCACAAGGTTATAACAATGGTAACCAAACCAAAGGTAGGGAGAGAAGAACGAGCCAACATTGAGGAGAGTAGCCACAGGCTACCCAAAAAATTGGGCATCAAACCTGCAAATCACTCCTCATCGTACATAAAAATATTGTACAATCATAAAAAAAAATCCTCATCCCGGATTGTTAATAGCCCACAAATATCCCACTAGAACAATCACTATAACAAAGAATGGAGAAACCAAGGGACTAAAAAATGAACACCGCGATGGCACTCTAATCCAGAGCAAAAGGCGTTCTACCAGAGACCTCTCATTTCCTTCATAACTGTGGAGAACTGATAAAAAAAAAAACTAAAAAGATCTCCCAAACTAATTTTTTTTTTTAACCATTTGGTTTCTGATCCATTAAAAAATATGGAGAGCATACTCCCTCGGTAAAAAAATAAAAAAAATGGGGAAGAAAAAAAAGAGAGGGGGGATTTCCATGAGGGAAATCCCCCCATGAGGAAAAGCTCCTCAGGCTCACAAGGCAAGGAAGGCCTACTCTGATACCATGTTAGAAAATAGAATACTTGATTTTATTCACTTGAAAGGACCTTGCTTAAATAGTAAGTGTTTACAATATGATCCATTGGATCATAACTAACTGAACTAATCTCAGCCACACAAAATATCCTAGTAACAACTTAGGATATAATTTATTATTCTAACAAACACTATTTTGTATTGGTCATCAAGATTGATTCGAATCTGGTTGTATCCTAAAAAATCATCTAGTAAAGATAACATTTCATGGCCAACGCAAGTGTCAACAAGAGTATCAATGTTTGGTAGAGGAAAGTCATCCTTAGGACACACTTTGTTAAGATATTGAAAGTCAGTGCAAATGTGTATCACCCCATTAGGCTTGCAAACAAGCACCATATTTGAAAGCCACTTAGGATAGTCAATGGGTTGAATGAAACCCACGTCTAATAGCTTTTGAAGCTCTTATTTTACCATGAGGGCAATGGAAGGATGTATATTTCTCAGTTTTTGTTTGACCAACTTAGCATCAGGATGTAAGGTGAGATTGTGGATAACCAAGTTAGGTTCAAGGCCTAGCATGTATTTATAGGACCATGCAAATATGCCCTTATTCCTCTTAAGGAAAGCTATCAATTGCTCTTGTTCATCAGCAGATAAACTTTTTCCAAGTTTAATTATTTATAGATTGTTTGTATTTGTACTAAGGTTCATATCTATAGTATCTTCAATGGCCATGTTTGAACCTTCCTCAAGCTGATGGGGCATTGGAATCAGATGATTATCATCAATGATACTATCAAATTTCTCTAGCACAGTCTCTTCCATTTCTACTTGGAAAATAGCCAGAGATCATGAGGGTTTACCAATGAGTCCAAGAATACTTCTAATAGATACTCATGATTTTGAACTAGTTATGTATTCAACAGTAGTTTTTGGTAACCCTTCATTGTGATAATAAAATGTCCATCAAGCTTGTCTATAATCTAGTGTTTTATTAGTGGACTAAGCACATCAAGAATTGGATGCACTATGTTCAATGAGATTCATACCTGTGATATGCTTTATCCAATCTATGTACCATCAACAAAGCAAATAACAGATATCATAACCAAGATCATGTCTAAGGTTCTTTTTGTGAGGTTACAGGAGTGACTTGTAGTAGGATAGAGACCCCTTAAGGGGGCTCATTGCTAAGATTTTGTATATATATCCCTCATTTAGCTCAAGGAAAGATATAAGAATATGTGATGTTAAGATTCACTTGAGGCCACAACCAACTATTGTATTATATTTGTTTTATAGCCCTATGGGCATTTATACACCTTTGTATGGGTGGATTTATTGAAATATTTTAATAATAAACCTTAAGGTTGGTTCTTTAACCTTGAATTAAGTTCATGTGCAATATGGGTATTTATTGGTTGGAGTGATTATTCTTTCCTTTAGTGAGACTACTTTAGTGTCAATGTACATCCTTCATATTACACTCTATTTGTGTATGAACTATTTTATATATTTTTGGGTAATGTGTTGACTCTGTTCATTTTCAAAAAATATTACTAAATCTGATTGTAACAAAGTACAATATCTTAGGATAGGTTTCAATAATAACCATAGATGAAAAACCTATAGAATGAAGAAAACATTTGGGAGGATGAAAAGCACTTTTTGCATTGCAAAATAAAAGCAAAGAGGTTGTATTATGGGATTGAAAAACTATACAAGTTTTATTTGTGCTATTAGTGGCATCATTGGTGTCATATGGGTAAGAATCTCTAGTTCCATATGAGTCTTCTACCAAAACTAAGTACCTTCCCTAAAGGCAGTTGTTATGGTTCATCTTCTACAATATCTAAAAATCAAATAGATGGATGCAAATAGATGGCCTAAACTGAATAGAAGAATATTTAAAGAAGAGAAAGAATGTGTGGATGCAATAAAACAAGTGGTTGAAAAAATGGAACATTAGCTTGAATGAATGCCCAAATAATAACAAATATATTATAAAGACATTGGTTAAGAAAAAATTATAGCACTTATGTGGGAACAGAAGTTAGGAGGAAAGAGAGAATATTATCTTGTTGAATTTAATCCTATATACAATCATCACCAAAAGGCATATACAACAATAAATAACAATTGGAGATAAAAAAAATGTTCATGGATTAATTGAGGACTAGCTCACACCAACATAGATGTGAAATAGATGGATGAAAGAGACTAAAAAAAGAATATGAGAAGAGGATAAGTACCTTTTGCATATTAGGGGCAATTAAGATAGAGAAGCACTTTATTTTGAAATATGAGATATATAATGATACTCAAGCTAGTTAAGTTGATATTTTAGCAATGGAATCAATGCAATGATTTATTTGAAGAGGAGAAAGCAAAAAAACTAGGAGAATTCATCATTAAAACTGTGAAGCAAAAATACGACACTAAAGCAAATATGAAAGTAAAATAATTCCAATGAACAAGAGACTGCACAAAAGATGATTTTATTCAATAAATGGGAGGGGAGCTAAGAAACTCCTTTGTTACAATCTGTTTGTTCAAAAGAACTTATTTTGATACAATAAATACAGGTGCTAGGGTTCTCCAAAACCCTAGCTACAAAACAAGTAGTGTCTCCAATGTATCTTGCTTCCAACAGGATGAGTGGGCTTCTGGTTATCCATAATCGGGCCACTCTAGCTTCAACAACTACTCAACAATCCTTGATTGATGCTACCTGATCCTGCACATACAACAAACATAGAGCCATTAGCAAACAAAATGAGGGTTCCACAGTGTGAACCCTCAGAAATGCAAACTAAAAACCCTAGATCTGAGTAAACAAAACATGCAGAATCCAAATAACATCAAATAAAAATGCATAAAATACTTACTTTGCTGTTGATGATGTTATTTCGTTGCTCCATTGCAGATTGATGGTAGGGTGCCCCGATGACACCTGATGATCTTACTGCAGGTTCTGGTCTATGGTTGTGGGGATGACAATCTCTGTGCTATGCCTGCAGAATGCAGTAGGTGCATTGCTGCGCCTATGGGATGAGGAGGTGCTCAGGAGCACCTACGGATTAGGGTTAGATCTACAGAAGTAGATCAGGGGGATGTGAAGGGCTCAAATGGAAGACGATGATGGTGATGGGAATGGGCTATGAAGATGGCTGGAATCAGGAAATCCTAGGGCAAACTAGGGTTTTTGGGGAAGGCTAGGCTAGGGCACAATCTACTCACAAGAAACTAGCTCTAGGCAAGGTTAGATCTCACAAGTAAGTTCAATAGCTAAAGCTTCAATTTCAAGTTTTCAGGGGTTGAGCATTGAGAATGCTCCTATTTATTATCAAGCCTAGGGTTTTCTTAGGGTTTTAGCTTAACACTTTTGATCGTGTGGCTAATATTAAAGTGGATCCAAAGGTTGATATTAAACTTTAGGTGTGACATGGATTAAGGAAGATGGATGACTGAGATTAGATCGGATCGGACGATTGAGGTTAATTTGGCTTATAAATATATATTTTATAATAAATATATTAAAATATAATATAAAATATTATATTTAAATATAAATAATATAAAATAAATATAAATAAGTCAAATAGGGGTCAAAAAATGGTGGGAAAGGGCTAAAGTGGGCCATTGGATGGCGGGAAAGGCATGGAATGGCCAATTGAATGGCGAAAAGGGGGATGGTGGACAAGTGGCTAGGATTTGGTGTCTATAGATGCCCCTTTTTGTACCATGTTGTGTGAAACACAATATGGTGCAAAAATATGAGACACCTAGTTGGGCTTTGGGTGCAGAAGCAACTTCTCTCTCTCATTGGATTTTTGAGCAATAATATTGAAGACAAAAGAATAAATAATTTTGGAATTTGCATAGCTTACCCCCTCAATTGGTGAATGAGATTACGGATGAATCTCATGAGCCAATTGAAAAATTTGTGCAAATGATGAATGATGTGATATCATTTTTTCCCCAACGGTGTGAAGGGGTTGGTGTAAAATGTGATATGATGTGTCTGTGTTTGCCCTAACGGATGAAGGGTTTTTGGCAAATGTGATGTGATGTGGATGATATGAATGATGTAAAATGTGATACCATTTTTACCCCAACGATGGAAAGGGGTTGTGTCAAATGTAGATGTCATGATCATGTAAGATGTATCCCATCATGGGAAAATCATAATCAAATTTTGGTTACCCCAAATTTGGGGTGATTCAATGATGTTGGAAGAAATTTATCTATGGCATCATTGATATGCAATATGAAGATGCAAAAAAAAGTCAATGGAGGGCCTGCTAGTGACTATGATAATTCCTTTCAAATGGAACCAATCATCCTAGCTAGAGCTCATCCTATGACTGTCAAGGAAATTGGGAATGATGTGATGTAATTTTGTCCATGTTTCAAGCCCCATGAACTAGGCCATCAATGATAACTTTTTAGCAAGATTCATCTTTGTCAAAGGTTTCACTTGAAATGTGAGGAACCAAATTTGATTATGCTTTTCGAACTAGGAGATATGGAATGATGATGATGACCAAGTGTTCTTATGGTAATTTATTCATCTTACCGAATTGCATGGATGCAAATCGTTGCAATCACCAAGTATATAGAATAAACCACTATATACGAGATTCACTTGTAATTTTGACATGTGTTGGAAGAAATGATGGTAGATTATGATAGTGGAAGAATGTGATAGAAGAAATGTGATGATGTCACCAAAGTTGGAGTCGATTTGTAAATGTTAGAGCTTTTAGTGGTTGATTTTGCACTTTTTGGATGGAAACAATTGATTCAATGGTCAAATCAACTCCAATTTTTGTGAAATTTTGTGGGATGATGAAGAATATGAAGTAGAAGAGTTGAGTGTTAGTTTTGTGAAAATTTGGATTCGTTTGATGTGTTTTGTAACTCGATTTGTGCATTTTACAAATTTGCATCGTGCTCAAAAAATATGTGTGCAAAATGATTTATGTTTTCACAAAACCTGATTTTATGATGTGTATGATGTGTGGATGAAATTTGGTGAAATTTTGAGGAGGTAAGCTACTATTTTGATCACTTTTGTCTTCATGTAATTTTGGCGCTAGGTGCCCTTTTGCGCCTGTGGTATCTCTTGCCTGGGTGCCCTAAGCCATGCCTATGGACCGTAGGCGCCACCCTATGCCTGAGTGCACTTGCTTAGCTATAAATAGCTTGCAAGGTGGATTTGGAGGCTCATTTATGTATTTGAGAGATTGTGAAGTTGCGCCTGAGGAGTGGAGTGGATTGGTGAGGGAAGTGAGGCTAGTGGAAATCTGCATGGAAGCTATGGTGATAGAGGGAGTGAATGCTTTTTAGTGGAGCTGAGGCACGATTTGCCTCGATAATGTTGAAAAACACTTTTTTTTGTGCAAAAATTTTGAAGTTTTTTTTTAAATTAATACTAATGTAAAAATATTTGTTGCTGCAGTTGAGGGAGATAGAGCCTCGACATCGGTTCTCTCCTACCATTCCCAGGATGAGGAAGAAGCTTACAGAGGATGATTGGGACCTTTTGAAGAAGGTGGGTTTGGAGGGAGTGGCTCGATTGGATGTGGTGAGGGTGGATGATGGGTACCTCTCATATTTGATAGAGAGGTGGGATTCAGATAGGGGGACCTTTCAACTACCGACTGGGGAGGCTACTATCACACTTGAGGATGTATATCACATCCTCAAGGTGCTATTAAAGGGTGTGAAGGTGATGGTTGGGCATGATAAGAAGGTAGATATGATGAATATGTTTGATGAGCGATGGTGGGAGGCGAGGATGGGAGATGGGGGGATATGCTATTTGAGCATGTACAAGGCTAAGGAGTTGGATGCACTCCCAACCTTGATCATGTTCATGTTAGCGAACATAGTGCTCCCCAATAGCATGGGGTGTAGGTTCCCTTGGAACCTATTGGGATTGGTGAGTGACTTACTCACCAATCCAAGAGCGTATGCATGGGCTCCTACTTTATTGGTATAGTTATACCAAGAGCTATATGAGATTACATGGAGAGGGAGGAAGGGGATTGGATGTAGCTTCCTTCTTTAGTGTTGGGTGTGGGAGCACTTTAGTGTAGCTCAGCCAGAGGGGTTACCTTGCCAGGCATGGTAGATGGGTGAGCCCTATGCTAGGAGATGGGTAGTGGTTGAGGAGGTGCAATCGAGTCGGGAGGAGCATACCAACCAATGGTATAGGGATATGTGGGTAGGGTTGAATTTGGCTTAGGTGATATGGAGGCCATGGTAGGGAGCCATGTGGGAGGGTGATGAGGAGTAGCTATGTGGGTGAGATAGGCATGATGGCTAGTTGGGAGGAGAGATGATGAGGTGGAGTACTTTCAGTACTCATAGGTGTTGAGGTAGTTTGGTTTGCCTCAAGATGTGCCTGATGAGCCAGTGTTGTACCGACATCGATGGGATGAGGTGGGGCTTCCATGTGCAGAGCCATGGAGGGTGCAGATAGAGGATGATGAGTAGCTAGAGGTCCCAGATTTAGATGATGTAAGAGTGACTCCTGAGTATGCAGCATGGTTTGGTACCCAACCAATATGGGTGCCAAAGGTGGTGATGGGTGGGGATGCGATAGCTATGAAGTCGAGGATGACTCCAAAGAGGATGAGGTCTCAATGATCGATGAGTCAGAGGAGATCGAGGGGAGCATCATAGTAGACTCCCAAGGTGGAGGTAGTAGAGGATGAGGGGGAGGATGATGAGGAGATGGGGGAGATATCCGAGGTGGCTAGGCTACGGGCTGAGGTGGAGCAGCTTCATGAGGAGCGAGAGACTATGTTGGAGGCTCATAGGGAGTCTCTAGTAGGATGAGATGGGGTCATAGCTAGGTTACGGGCTACCATAGCCAGATGGAGGTAGAGTGACTGGTAGGTGGGGTTGGTGTAGGTGATCAGGAGATGGTCATGAGGCTTAGGGTAGAGATGTTGGTGAGAGAGCATCGACATCAGATTGACTTGCGATGACTACAGGCTAGTGAGACATATGCACACTCTTTGGAGGAGTTGTGCATGACTCATCACATTGCTTTTCTAGATCCTCCATCATCCTCTAGGACCGAGTCATCGAGGCATACAAAATCTAGGTAGAGTTCTAGGTCTAGGGCTCCTACTAGGTCTCAAGGGTCCTCTCATAGACATTAGCTTAGTGCTTAGATGCACTTTTGTATATGAGCCTTGGTGCTCCATTGTAGCCTTTTTGGCACTCATTGTACATGTGATATTTTATATATATACATGGATTTTATATTTGTGTTATATTTTATGTGAATTTTTTATGTGTATGCAATGCATGTTTTATGAATGTTTTATGGATGATTAATGCAAGCTAATCATGATGTGTATGCGTAATGCTTATATGGATGATTAATGCAAGCTAAATGGAATTTATGGATGATTAATGCAAGCTATATGAGAGGAATGCATGATGTTCGAATGATCATTTATAGTTCAAAATTTTGTTGGCCATTTTTGTTCATTGTTTTGCAATCGGGGGCACCAAACTTGGTGGCGTTATACGGGTTGATCCATGATGAAGACATGGATGTTGACATGGAAGAAGATATGGATGTTGATATGGAAGAAGATATGGATGTTGATATGGAATACTAAAGGATTTTCAGAGACTCAAACATACTAGTGTTATCAACCAAACTCACTAAATGTTGTCTAACTTTCTTTAGGACCAATGTGTGTGCAAGTGAAGTTCATGTACCAAATCTTGAGCATGAAAATGACCCTAGGCAATCAAGAACCAATGTGTGTGCACGTGAAGTTCATTAACCCATTATGAGTAAATTAGGCATGACCTATTATGGAGAGGACCAAGAAGCTAGCTTATCCGTATGTGCGGTCAGAGGTCTCCTCTTTTTGGAAGAGAGACATGTCACCCCGCATGAGCTTACTCCACTGCTAGTCAAGCATCTATAGCCCCGGTGGAGACTCACTCCATAGTCCAATGATCTGATATTTAGGCCTTGGGGATGACTACATAACTTTCTAAGGGAAATGTAGTATGATCCTTACAACTTTAGGGATCTATGGTGTGTGAATAGAATTTGTTAATTTTGGATAGAGCTTTGGGGAATCGGATTCTCAACCGAAGTGTGATGAGAATGTGACCCTATCCTTACTACTCTATATTTTGTGTTTATATTTGGAGAGCAACTGTGATAGTGGTGAAAACCACTATTTTTTATTTTGGACTATGTTGCATGATAGGACAAGTGAGGAATACCCTTTTCACTTCAAGGTGCCACCCAAGTATGGTGTTATCCCTCTTTGACTCAAAATTTTTTTAAGATGTGAAGAAGTGTGGTTGGTGCAAGATTGTTTTTGGAATCAATTGACAAGACTCAAGATTTTCTTAATGTGAAAAAGTGCTTTTGGTCCTAAAGAAAATTGGACATCTTTTTGGAGGTTGCTAGACACACTAGTAGTGGTTGAGTGACTGAAAACTTGGGGTTTATGATTTTTGAAAAATGGGATTGTTGGCTTATGATATTGGAGAAATTTATAAATCCAAAAAATAGGTACCCCCAATTGTGGAAACTTGACTTTTTTATTTGGCCATATCATCACTACTATAAAATATCATTGAACGTGGGATGGGATGAATGCAATTTGCAAAATGAAGGAATGTAGTGGAATGCATGTGGAATGAATGCAAATGGAATATGTATGCAGTATGTATGAATGCAATGTGAAAAATACATGTAAATATGCCTATATGTAAATGCAAGATGTATGCAATGGGAACATGCCTATGTGAATGATTTTTTTTGTTTTTTTTTTTTTTTTAGCCATGTATATATATACATATAAACATCATATTAACAATAAAATACCTTCAAATGGATAACATTAAGTGGTTTGAGTTCCTCCACTCCCTCTAAATTGGCAAGTCTATATGTACCATTACCCACTTTTTGGGAAATTATGTATGGACCTAACCAATTAGCCATGAATTTGTCATGAAGGTGTGGTAAAGCATTGGTGTTTTGTTGGTTCTCTTTAAGTACAAGATCTCCTACTTGAAATTCATGAAGATGGACTTTGGCATTGTAAGCACGCTTTAGGCGGTCTTGATAAACTCGTAAGTGTTCTAGTGCATTGACTCACCTCTCATCAAGAAGAGTGAGTTGGTCAAGACGTGCTTGTCTAGCGGTGTCATCATCTATGAATTCCTACAAAGAAATTTACAAGGAGGGAATCTCGAGCTCAAGAGGCATGATAGCTTCAACTCCATAGACCAAGGAAAATGGTGTTGCTCCTATTGGCATTCAGATGCTTGTTCGATAAGCCCATAGTGCCAAAGGGATTTTTGTATGCCAATCTCTATGATTTTTATTAACAAGTTTCTTGAGAATAGCAATCAAGGTCTTATTGGTAGCTTCGGCTTGTCCATTTTCTTGTGGGTAATAAGGAGTCGAGAAACTATGTTGGATATTATATTTCTCGCAAAGTGCTCGAACATCCTTGTTCTTGAAAGACTTGCCATTATCAAAAATGATTTTAGAGGGAATACCAAAATGATAGATGATATGGTGGAGTATGAAGTCCACAATTCGAGGTCCTATCATACTGGTTAGAGGAATGGCCTCAACCCACTTTGTGAAGTATTCAATGGCCATGATGATGAATGTATGTTGTCCCGAGGAAGGAGGTGAAATTTTTCCAATTAGGTCTAGGCCCCATTGTGAAAAGGGCCAAAGGCTTTGGATAGGTTGTAAAGCTTGTGATGGTACATGAGTTAAATTAGTGTGTGCTTGACATTGCTTACAATTTTTGACATAGTTGCAACAGTCACGTTCCATTGTGGGCCAATAATAACCCATGCATAAAATATGCTTTGCAATGGCCATCCCACTAAAATGACCACCACAAGTACCATCATGGGCTTCAGCTATGGCTCTTTGAGCCTCACTTTTTTTGAGACAATGAAGAAGGATTCCATCATAACCATGTTTATACAACACATCCCCCAAGAGAATAAAATGGGCTACTTTTTGCTTGAAAGAGCATTTTGTAGACCGAGACATATCAGATGGGAGTGTTCCAAATTTTAGAAAGGCCACTATTTGGCTTGACCAAGACTCATATGGTTTCGAATGGATAAAGCAAATGTCTTTTCCATCCTTAGGATCAGTACGGACAATGGTTGCTTTAGATATTGTTGAGATTATTAGGGGTTGTACCTCTCCTAAGTCATATTTTGGAATCAATGATCCAAGAGAGGCCATCGCATCTACAAATCTATTAGTCAAATGAGGCAAGTTGTTGATTTCATACCATTCGAATGTTGAGAGCAATTTCATTGCTACTTCATGATAAAGCTTAATGGTAGGTTCTTTGCATTGGTATTCTCTAGTTACCTATTTGACAACAAGTTGAGAATCCCCAAATATCCTAATACGCTTGATGCCCATAGCTATAGCGGATTGAAGACCTAATATTAAGGCTTCATACTCTACAGTGTTATTTGTGCATGGAAAGTCTAGCTTGAATGATAAAGGGATGGGTATCCCATGAGGTGTATGAAAGACAACTCCAGCACCTTGACCTTTCTCACACTTAGATCCATCAAATAATAAGGTGATATCGACGTCTTCCTCCAGAATGACATCTTCTTCTAATTCAGTGATAGAAAATACCGAATCATCTGGGAGCTCTATAATCAAAGGATGATCACTAGGTAGTGGAGCTTCCACAAGTTGATCGGCTATAACCTGACCTTTAATGGATTTTTGGCTGATAAATTTGAGATCAAATTTTATAAGGAGCATTATCCATTTAGCGGTATGAGTGTTATTGTAAGTGTGAGACATCATATAACGTAGAGGATTTTCTCTAGCTATGACATAAGTTGTATGGCTAAGCATATAATGTCAAAGTTTCTTAGTGGTAAAAACCATTGCTAAGCACAACTTCTCTACATAAGCGTATCGGGTTTCATAACTTACCAATGTTTGACTAATGTAATAAATGGCTTGCTCTCGATTTTGTTCATTTTTCTGTGCAAGCATTGTCCCTAAAGCAAAGTCCATTGCTGAGACATAAAGATAGAAAGGGACCCCAGATGAGGAGGAGCTAAGACTGGTAGAGAAGCTAGGTATTGCTTGATGTCATCGAAGGCTTTTTGACATTCATCTATCCATACAAATGGCACCCCCTTTTGTAGTAGGTAATTGAATGGCCTGCATTTATCAGAAAGTTGTGCAATAAAATATCAGATTGATTGAATATTTCCTTGTAAACTATGCAATTCCTTAATGTTAGTTGGGGGAGGCATTTCCATGATGGCCTTGACCTTGTTTGGGTCCACTTCAATGCCTCTTTTGGAGATAATGAATCCTAAAATTTTACCTGAGGTAACACCAAAGACACACTTTTTGGGATTTAACCTCACCTTATGTTCTAGAAGTCGGTCAAAAATATTTTCCAATACACTAATGTGCTCTTGTCGAGTTTTAGATTTAGCCAAGAGATCATCCACATAGTCTTCGATAATCTTATGCATGTAATCATGAAATATGTAAGTCATGGCTCGTTGATAGGTAGCTCCTACATTTTTGAGGCCAAAGGGCATAACCTTGTAACAAAAGGTCCCCCAAGGTGTTGTGAATGTTGTTTTGTGTTGGTCATCAAGATTTATGCGAATTTGGTTGTATCCTAAAAAACCATCCATGAGGGAAAGCATTTCATGGCCAGCACAGGTATCGACAAGAGTATCAATGTTTGGAAGAGGAAAGTCATCCTTAGGACATGCCTTATTAAGATCTCAAAAATTAGTGCAAATGTGTATCGACCCATTAGGCTTACGAATGGGTACCATGTTTGAAAGCCACTCAGGATAGTCAATAGGAACAATGAAATTGACATCTAGAAGTTTTTGAAGCTCTTCCTTGACTAAGAGGGCCATGGTAGGATGCATCCTTCTAAGCTTTTGTTTGACCGATTTGGCATCGGGATGTAAGGTGAGGTTGTGGACCACAAGACTAGGGTCAAGACCAGGCATATCCTTATAGGACCATGCAAACACATATTTTTTCTTCTTGAGGAGAGCAATGAATTGCTCTTGTTCATCGGATGATAGGCTTTTTCCAAGCTTGACAATTTGGGGATTGTCAGGATCTGAACTAAGGTTCACTTCGATGGTATCTTCAATAGACATATGTGAACCTTCCTCAAGTTGATGTGGTGTTGGGATCAGATGAATGTCATCTAAGATGTCATCCAACTCTTCCTACTTATCATCATCTAACTCTACCTAAAAGACCTCGAGATTCTTGGTAGAAGATGGAGGTGAAGGTGGAGGGGAAGGAGGAATGTAGTTGGTAGAAGCCCTTAACAATTCCTCGGATAGGATGAACTCCAAAAAGGAGGGTGGGGAAGAAATTCGGTCCATGTCAACAAGGCTTATGTCAATTGGAATTGGCTTAGCCGGATTGTATGGATTGTGGAGTGGGGTGAATAAGTCAATAGGATTCATACTGACTTAGTAGGAGAAGAGATGGATTGGAAGAATGGATGGGTGGAATGATTGGATTGGAACCGATGTTGAATCTTGTTAACCCTAGATAGCAACAACAAAACATGAAATTAAATGCTATGTACATGCAAAGAAAGATTTTTTTTTTTTTTTTGAATGTTTTGATTTTTTTTATTTTTTTTATATACATATGTTACAAATTTTGGCTTGGCTGAATGGCTCAATGGAACTTAGGTGGGGGTGGTTCACCAGGTGGGTCAACTTATTCTTATGGAAGAAGCAAGTGAAATATGGGTTGATGGATGGGAAACAGTCTGAGGTAAAACTCATCCTATTGGGTAAGGGGAACAATGGGCTGAGATTCCTCTTCAGAATCATTAGAAGCATTGGACATAAGTTCATACTCTTCATAAATTTCATCATCAAAATATAGAAGTGGGTAGGAAAAATTTAGTGGGTCTTCTTCTTCATTGAAGCTAAGCTCTTGAAGAGCTTGTTCAAGAGAAGTGGTTGAGGAAAATGGAAGGGGGCTTTGTCTTCTTCATTGAGGCTAAGCCTTTGGAAGGCTTGCTCAAGGGAAGCGATTGAGGAAAGTGGGGTATATCCCAAGCCTGAATGATCATGTGCTCCTCGATATGGGAAATCAATTATGTCATGTATCCCTTGTTCATGGGAACCTAGACCTTGACCTTGCCAATTGACTATATGGAAGTAACGAGATGGAAATCCTATCATATTTTGTATGTTGGCACGTCTTGGCTCTTTTGGTTCTTTGGGTGGATTTGCCTTAATTGAGGAATCAATCCCTCCATAAACAAATTTAATACTATTAGGAGTAGAGCTCATATCATAGACAACACCTATGGTTAAAGGAGGGTCATGTGGGTGACCAAAATCCTTGGTTATAGGGATGGCAAGTGGGGTAATGGTAACATCTTGGACCATGTATTCACCAATACCAGGACTAGTGATGTGGACCTCGACTTGGGATGAGGTGGTGGATGATGTGGAAATGGATGGCTCAAGATTGGAGGGGGCCATGGAAGGTGGTGGGGAGTTGAATATTTCACAATCCGAAAGTTTGACTTGTGAAACATCGGTTGATGGAGAAATATTGGGTGATGGCTTGGAATTAGAAGAAGGTGGATGAGGCAATGATGATGAAGAAGAAATGGTTGTAGGAGTGGTTGAGGTGGATGATGTGGTGAAAGTGGGTTGACCTTGACCACATGTACAAGAAGAAATGGATGATTGAGGGGGTTTGGTGATGGGTAACTCCTCAAAAATAGGAGCTTTGGAAGAAGATGTGGATGGATTAGAAGATGAAGTGGATGGATTCAAAGATGATGGGGATAAGAATAGGTGGGTGGAAGGCAACATGGATTCATAGGGGTTTGAAATGAAATTACAATACTTGAAAGGTTCTACATCTATGGGGATGCAATGGACTTGACCATCATGAACGTATTTCAAGCATTGGTGGAGAATTGATGGAACACATTTCATCTCCCTCATCCAAGGTCTACCAAGGAGTACATTGTATGCCATGGCCCCTTCCAAGATGTGGAACATAGTATGCAACATTATAATCCCTACTTCAATGGGTAAAACAATAGTGCCAATTATGGTACACAAAGCATCATTAAATGCTTTGAGGGTGAATGAGGACTTGGAAATATGGGAAGGTGGAAGTTTGAGGTTGCTAAGGGCAGTGGTAGTGATAATGTTGATGGATGAGCCGGTATCAATTAGGACTCTCTTAAATGGCTTTTTGTCTATCAGGGCCATGATATGCAATGGAGGATCTACGGATTCTGAGGTCATTGAATTTATTTCAAAGTCATAGAAGGTGATGGATGGCTCCATGCATGTTCTAATGCTCCCTACAAAGTTGTTGAAGGCATTAGAGTCTTGAGCTTCAAACTCAATGGATTTAAGAATTTCCATTAGGGCTTCTCTATGCCTAGGGGATTGTTGGATGAGCTCATATAGGGACAATTTGGTTGAAGCCATTTTCAAACTTGTAGTTAACCGATTGCTTAAGGATACTATTAGCCTTAGAGGATGATGGATGGGCTGATTTGGTGGACTAGAAATATGGATTGGTGGGGATGGATTTGGAGAGGTTTGAATGGGTGGTGGATTTGAAGGTTGTGACACATTTGGTTGTTGGGCATTTTGTTGATTTTGCCTTTGACCTCTTGTGACCACATGGACTGCTCCTACAAAATTTTGGTAATGTTGGACATGATTAACTTGGTTAGGAGGTGTGTGATGATTATTACCTCCTACATTAGTTTGGGCCTCTTCATGATTGGGAAGAGGTGTTTGAAAAATTCCCAAATTTTGATTTTGTGGAGCTAGGGGGTTATCCACCTTAATGGCCCCCAAGTCTATGAGGTCTTGAATGATATTCTTAAAAATATTGCAAGTGTTGATATCATGACCATTTTGCCTATGGTATGGGAAAAATAGATGTTCCTTATAATTTTTGCTACATTTGGTAGGGTCATCGAGCTTGATTTATGGTAAAGCCAACTTGTTTGTTTCATACAACCTTTGAAAGATGGAAGAATACGACTCTATTAAAGGAGTGTATTGGCATTGGGGTCGAGCGTATTGTCGATGGGAGGGGTTTTCCATAGTTGGTATTATGTTTTGTATCGTGAGTGCTTGAGTTATCGAGGGGACCGCATGATAAGCAATTTGTTGTGGTTGTTGCATGGGTTGTTGAGCCATTATGGGCTGGCTCATCACCACTTGATTTACTTGATTAGATGGACTAGTCGAAGAGGCTTGTGATGACTTATTTTGGCCTGATTGATTGCTTCTAAATTGGCCCTTATTTTGCCATTCTTTCTTTTTAGGCTTAATTATGCCCTCTTGGATTTTTATCTCCTCAATGATGCTAGCCTGTGCTAAGGCTTCTTCAAATGAATGATAGGTATGAAGCTGAAGCATCCAAGAGATGGGTTTTAAGCAACTCTTGGTAAATAATTTGATGATTTCATCCATTGGGAGGGAGAATGGCAATTTGGTAATGATTGCCCTCCAACGGTTTCCAAAGTTATAGATAGTTTCATCATCCCATTGTCTTAATTCATATACATATGATAATGAAACCTTATTTTTGATATTTAGGACAAAATGCTCAAAGAATAGGTCAATCAATTGATCAAAAGTATAAATACTATGAGTTGGTAGCTGATTAAACCACTCTATGGCATCTCCTCCTAATGTTTGAGGAAATATTTAGAGCATGAGAGCATTGTCAATTTGAATCCGAAAGCATGCATGAAAAAATGAGCTAACATGCTCCTTAGGGTCCTCGGTTCCCCTAAATTTGTCAAACTTTGATAATGTAAAGTCTATCGGATATGGCGGTGATGGTACCGAAGGATGGATTGGTTGATGGATCAGTTGGCTTAAAGTTGATTTTTGGCTTGACATGCCAAGAGTGTTTTGCATCAACTGATCTATTTGTTTTTGCATGGCCTGAATCCTAAGATCTTCCCCAAGAATGTGGAAGCCTTGGATAACCTGATGATTTGGAGATGGACTAGAAGAAAAATGTTGGGGAGTGATTAGATGGTTTTGATGGAATTGATTGGTTTGATGGGGGGAATATTGATGATTGAGAGAAGGAGAATATTGATGAGGAGGAATATTTTGGAAGAATTGGTTGGGTTGGCCAGAAGAAATTATGATTGGAGGGGTTGGATTTTGAATTGGAGGTGGATTGGGGATGGACACCATCGAATATTGGGGTACCCAAGTGGAATTTTGGTTGGCCATGGTTGGTTGGGTTGAAACTACAGGAAGCGTAGGATTTACATGAACTTGTTGTCTAGCATTTTGATGTTGTAGAAGCAATCTGTTCACGAGACCCAATATGTCATGAAGTTCTTGTTCGGACATAGAAGAAATTGACAAGGTTGTAGATAGATTAGAAGATGAAGGTATGGATGTGGATGGATTGGAGGAAATGGGCATGGAGCAAGTTGCACTTGATGTGGCAACTTGGGAGGTTGGTACCTGTGAGGCAACATTAACATACTCCTCATACAAAGGATTGGAATAGATTTGGGTATAGCCAGATGGAGGATGAGTGTTAAAAACACTTGGGTTTTGTTGGGATGGACTAGGAGAAGAGGGCATACCATATTCATAGGAAGAATTAGGATATCCTCGGGTGGGGTTGGATGGATAGGATGTAGCCAATTCTAGTTGTTCAACATAGTCTTGGCTAATGGGTTCAAGGACATAGTTAGAAGACCTATAGATGGCCTCTACCTTGTCCATGTCAATTTGGATGGATGGTTGCTCAATGTTTTGGGGAAGGGATCCCTCTTGTGGGAGAGATGGGTAAATGGGCCTAGATGGACTAGGTTGGATAGAATTGGAAGGGTTGGCTACTGAAGTAGCGGGTATGTTTGTTGTATTTTCCATTAAATTATTTTGATTTAATATCTTTGTTTGATTTCGAGTTAGAACCATAAAATAATTAAATCAAAATGCAATTTTAGGATTATCAAATTAAATCTCCAAAACTAAAAATAAAGCTAAAGAATTTAAAAACAAAGAAAATAATCAATCCTAAGTTTCACCTTGTGTGGCTTACCTTATTCATTGATTATCTCTTTTTAGTGTAAATTCCTTTTAGAAATGATAGTTTTGTGTGTTTGATGTATCCTAATCTTGCTTAATGAAAAATAAAGGTGAAAAACTATGGTTGGATGGGGCAACGAGATTCTTGTTGGTGATGAAATCCAACAAGTTTGCTCGAGGGTAGTCCTAAGGTGTCTAAGGGTAGATATTTGGTGGATGGATATGAATGCCACCATCACCAAATCTCAAGCAGCAACCGGTGATGAAATCCAGTTACTACTATTTAAAGTGCAACGTGCTTGTGTGTGATTAATTTTAAATTTTTCTATTATGGACAAACAATGTTAAAGGTAACATATTTCACAAATCTAAATTATAATCCAACACATAAATGCAAATTTCTTCTAAAGAGTGTGAAGTACACCGCTTAAAACCCCCTACCTAGATAGCAACCGGAGGGTTCATCCACCTCTCTACCAAAGGAGTCACCCAAGGGTAGGAATACTTTTTGCATTTAAGTATTTTTCCTACTTAGATAAGTAAAATAAGCAACCCTTAACTCCTAAGATGCAAATTCTAATTAATGCTTTTTACTTTCAAATGCAAACAAAAAGATGCAAGAATTATTTGAATTTGCAATTCTTTTCAAAAAAGAAAACTCAAAATATGTGATGAATGAATGCACAGATGCCCTAGATGCAATCTAAAATGAATTTATTTCTATATTACTTAATGTGTGTTCATTTTAAGCTTAAAATATAAAAAAATAGTGAAATAATGAAATAAAAAAAAAATTAAGACTATGTAGTGCAATAGGCCCTGTGGGGATCAATAGGTGCCATAGAGCACCTGTGCACCTTCTACAAACTATCACAGGACCTTCTAGAAACCCTAACCGATGATTTTAGCTAGTTTTTCACTCCAGAAAACCCTATAAAATGGAACAACATAATGAAATTAGTACAACAAAGTAAATCAAAAAGTAGAACCCTTGTGGGGTCCCACCATGATCACCATTTGTGAAGCGAAAATATGACACTAAAGCAAATATGAAAATAAAATAATTCCAATGAACAAGAGATTGCACAAAATATGATTTTATTCAATAAATGGGGGGAGCTAAGAAACTCCTTTGTTACAATCTGTTTGTTCAAAAGAACTTATTTTGATACAATAAATATAGATGCTAGGGTTCTCCAAAACCCTAGCTACAAAACAAGTAGTGTCTCCAATGTATCTTGCTTCCAACAGGGTGAGTGGGCTTCTGGTTATCCATAATCGGGCCACTCTAGCTTCAATAACTACTCAACAATCCTTGATTAATGCTACCTGATCCTACACATACAACAAACATAAAGTCATTAGCAAACAAAATGAGGGTTCCATAGTGTGAACCCTTAGAAATGCAAACTAAAAACCCTAGATATGAATAAACAAAACATACAGAATCCAAATAACATCAAATAAAAATGCATAAAATACTTACTTTGTTATGATGTTATTCCATTGCTCCATTGCAGATTGATGGCAGGGTGCCCCAATGACACCTGATGATATTATGCAAAGTTTTGGTTTGTGGCTATGGCTATGGTAAGCTCTATGCTGCACCTATAGAATGTAGCATACACACTACTGTGCCTGTGGGATATAATAGGCACCCAAGAGCGCCTGTGGATTAGGGTTATATCTGTAGAAGTAGATCAAAGGATTATGAAGGGTTCAACGGATGGAAGATAATGGCGATGATAGAAATGGGCTACGAAGATGGTTGGAATCAAAAAATCCTAGGGCAAGCTAGGGTTTTGGGGAAGGATAGGCTAGGGCACAATCTACTCACAAGAAACTAGCTCTAAGCAAGGTTAGATCTCACAAGTAAATTAAAGCTCCAGCTTTCAAGTTTTTCTAGGATTCAGGGGTTGAGCATTGAGAATGCTCCTATTTATTATCAAGCCTAGGGTTTTAGCTTAACACTTTTGATCATGTGGCTAATATTAAAGTGGATCCAAAGGCTGATATTAAACTTTAGGTGTGACATGGATTAAGGAAGATGGACGGTTGAGATTAGATCGGATCGGATGATTGAGGTTAATTTGGCTTATAAATATATATTTTATAATAAATATATTAAAATATAATATAAAATATTATATTTAAATATAAATAATATAAAATAAATATAAATAAGTCAAATAGGGGTCAAAAAATGGTGGGAAAGGGCTAAAGTGGGCCATTGGATGGCGGGAAAGGCATGGAATGGCCAATTGAATGGCGGGAAAGGGGGATGGTGGACAAGTGGGTGGTAGAATGACCAGGATGAAGGACAAGTGGCTAGGATTTGGTGTCTACAAAAACCAATAGCAAAGTATCAATATTATAGAAATAAAAATGATTGGATCAAGTTTTGTGGTTGGTGACCATAGTTCTTTGTAAAATTTGTCATCCCATAAGTTACTTTTGGCCTTGTGGATGTGAAAACCCTTCTATTCTATCTTATTTAATTTTAAAACAATATATTTTCTTCTATTGAATCTTTAAGGATCCATGCAAATCATTAAGGGATAATAATGTTTGAATATGAACATACTCACAAGCACCTATGTTGATGAGTTAAATGTTTGGTTTAGATTTGATTTAGGTGCAATTCTATTCTTTCAATATGATCTTGTCAAGATATATCAACTTCACTTGAAGAGGTCAAGGGAAGAGATGCAAAAGACCAACCTCACTCTTCATAAAAATTTAATGGAAATAGAAATATCCTTACCAAAATTTAATGGATATTTTAGTTAGTTTATAATAGTGACCACACTTGTTTCTTCCATAAGTCTCACACAATATTCACACATTTCTTTATAAAAATGAATCATTGGAAAACTTCCATCTATGTAAAACGATTTTTAAAAAACCTTGAAACAATAATTAGAAAACTTTAGATAAATTTGTGAAAATAGTAATACCAATGATGATAATAGTAATGTAACTTGTCAAAACCAAAAGAAATTGGAGAAATAATTATGCTTATAATAATTTGAAATTTAGAAAATATTTTCCTTTTTATTTTCCAATGTAGAAGAAAGGTAAAATATGTTTTTAATGTCTATAAGACCATAGATTATGGGAGAATGCATTTTTATTTATAGATCTATCACTGAAGCATGGTGTACAAACCTACCCCCATACAAATTTCTATAAATATCTATTACCATATCATAGCGTACAATCCTACCACCTTTCATATTCAAACCTTGGACCTTCTATTTAGAGTTCTAAAATAGACCCATTGGAGTTATACATACAAAAATTCAATATGTAGACCAATTATTTGATTCTTGCAATGAAGGTGAATATGAAATTTTTCTTAGACTAAAATGAAAAATGCCCAACGTAATGTCATATTCAATAATTTAAATGTAATTGTTGTTGGAGAATATTACATTATTTGGTATATGCTAATGTACCCCCATGGTACCTATGGTACAATGTAAATATTAGAATAGGGTTTGAATATATAGTTTAGGAGTGTGATTTATATTTCTCTTTATGTATGTGTCAATGTGTAGGATGTGCACAAGTGTTATGTAATTATGTAGAGTGAAAAAGTGTGCAAGTGTTAGTGTAAGTGTGTATGTAGAAGTGTGCAAGTGTGCATGTAGGAGTGTGCAAGTGTCATAGAGTAAAGTGTGCAAGTAAATAGAAATTCAAGATTCATGTATACAAGTGAAAAGATGTGAAGCCAAGGGACATATGAGATTGTATTATGTACTAAATAGGAAAGGTTCTCTTGGATATGTGAGGAGTGCAATAGTCAAGTATTGAAAATTCACCTTCCTAAGATTATATAATGGAAACAAAGCTCCATGTATGCATATACAAAAAATAAGATTGTAATAGAAGACTCATTAGAGAATATTGAAGATTGTATGCAATATTTGGAGCAATTATATTCTAAGTTTATCTTATGCATATTGTCATTGATATTGGCCATTTTATTCATATTATTGTCATTTTCATGAATGCTAAGATCATTGATTTTGTCCTTTTAATATATTAATTTCTCTTATATCTAGTCTACTCAAGATCATGAATATTAGGACCTTATATAATATAGCTAAAAAGCAACAATTATTGATGATAAAAATTGGAAGTATTGGAATTGAGAATGCTTGATTAAAATAAAAATTGCATTTAACCTTAAATAAAAAAAAAAATGTATTATACAAATGAAAGGAAAGATATCATACAAATGAGGGATTGTGAGTCAGGAGTAATCCTCACTAGGTATCATGGAAGAAAAACCATATTTGAAATCCCTAATTGAAAGTCACATTACCTCTTGGTCCAAAATCCACCTAAGTGGATGAGATGATGCACCCTGAATCTCGGCCAAGATTGGAAGACCCAAAAATGCTTTTGTGTCAGCCTCCAAAGAAGGTCAGTTCCTTATAAATATAATTAAATGAAATGGGGGTTAAGACTAAATCAAGAGATGCAAGGGTTTAGAAATAATGCAAGGATAAAAATAAAAATAGATTTGGTCAAGATTTAGCTAACAACAATGAGCTATGCTGCATAAGATTCTTACACACATAATATAAAGTAAGGGCTAATAGACCAACTAACATACAGTCTCACAAAATTTTATTCAAACCAATTTACACACTTCTAAGCATTCCATAAACTAATTGAGTAGTAATCCAACCAGCAATCCAAATAGTAGAATAAGCATAAATAAATTTGTTATTCATCAAGCATTAACATAAATGCAATTAGAATCATAACTCACACATTCATAAATTTTGTAACACCTTTTGTAGAAGGCCAAACAACGCTTAGTTATATTGATAGGAAATAGTCATCATAAAACATATACAATTTTGCAGACATCAAAGAGTCAACTCTCTGTTAGAGGTATATTGAGTTATTTATAAGATTTACATTACTTTTTAGTTAGCTCTAATTATTACGGGAAAGTTGTCTACAAGCCTGACATGGACAAGTGTAGGGCGTGGACATCCCTTTCTAGCTCAACCTAGTCTAACTGCCTTGATGTAGTTGTACTGACTTGGCTAGCTTTGATTTTCTTCATGAGTGTGGTGTCTACATTCCTCCAGTAGATCTTAAGCATCCTCTAACATGTTCACTTTTTGCCACTCTACTTGATGAATGAGCCATCTATACAAGGATAGGTATGTGATGGAGTGTTCAAGACGTTCAAATTTTTTATAGTAATGAATTTGCTTGATAAGGATAGATCTGGACTCTTTTGTTGTCAATGTATTGATACTTTGTTAGGCCTATTTTAGTGATATACTATCAAACAACCAACTTCTACACTTTCAGAGAGGAGTTACACACTCGAGATGATCACACTATATTAAAACACTATTTTTATGAAATAGATCTAACAAATATGATCTCATCAATATAGGACCATTAGATATTTATATTGTATTATTAGCACAAGATCATATAAGATATTTATGTAGTTGGACATTAATATTTTAAATTGGAGTTCTTTGCACTATCCAAAAATTGAGTTTAGTTTGCCCCTATGCTAGACTTTTTACCTCTTGATATGACATCGATATTTTTAAAAGTCTAACCATTTTTATTTAACTCCAGTCATTCTAAAACTAAGCAATGTGGTACAACATCAAACATTAGGATTTGATAGGCCTCTTGAAATTTTGTCCCTTCCTTACATCAAGCTCTATGCCTTAGCAAAATTTTGAGTTTATCATCAAGACAAAATATCATATATTGGACTTCTGTTGCCCTTGTGCTTATGTCATCCTTCCAAAAATATGCCCTGCTTCTATGAATTAGCTAATTTCTAGGTCCAACCTCCTTCTACACTATATATTTTTGCACACTAAGATGATATCAACATCACAAAAGTTTGGCCTCTAATTTCTTCACTTAGCTTATTTTTGAGTTCAACCTACTATTATGTCAGATTTTTTGCTCCTTATAATGATGTTAGCACATCAAAATTTTTGGTCATATCCATTTAGAATTAGACAAATTTTAAGTTTAATGTTGTGGCAAAATGCCAAACTTTATTATCAGCCAAAAAATTAACCCGACAAGATTTTCAATGCATCTGATTGCTCTATTGTCTCTTGGCCTAACTATCTATAGCAAAATCACTTTAGCAACAACATTTGGTGTAATTTATTATGTTGATCTACATTATTGGCACCTCCCAAAGGATTTTTGCTTGCAAAAAAAAGAACCCATGTAGCCTTATATGTCAAACATGGAGTCAAAAACTGAGAAAGAAGCTAGAAGGTAAGATTGGAAGCCACATAGACCAAGTATATATCCCATTTTATATAAAACATAGGGTTACCATGTCATTTATCAAATTTCAGCTTCAATGATACCATATGTTGAGGTTATAGTAGATTAAACCTATTCTTATTGTGTTTGTGTCATTGCCTTGGATGTTTCACCTTGCTACTCTTCACTAGCTCTTTGATTAGTTGAGGGAGCTCCTATAAGCCAAAATGTTTGACAAGCTTTATCCCAAAATTTCTTTATGGTAAGATCAAACCCTTGAACCTTATGGAGGATGTATTTTAATTGGAAGATCTTTTTATAGGAAGGATTTCTATATTTTTGGGCTAACTCCTAGATTCTTATATGAATTGTAGACAATCCATTCAAAAATGCAAAGAGTTGCTCCTCTTTGACTAATTAAAGCCAATAATTAAACTCCTCTTCTTTATTAGCAATGAATTAAAGTTGGGATCTAAGTTGTTCTTAAGTGCGAATTTACCTGTGTCATCCCAAAATCTTGGGAAGTCAAAACCCATGATTTCAACAGCTAGATTCCTCATTTTTTCTACCTTTTTGCTTAATGCATAGATCAAGTCTACTCCTTGTTGTTCCAAATGATGGTTCTCTATTACTTGCTTTGCACAGTAGTCCACTTCATCCAGGAACCTATTTTCAAATGATGACAATAGAGGGTTTGTTCTCTTTATCATGATTTTGATAATTGTTTTTGCTTGTTCTACTCTATTAGTTGTTGCTTCCCTTATTTTGTTGAATTCAATTTGAGCCTCCTTGATGACCTTCATGTTATATTTCAAATTTTCTATGATTGAAAAGGCCTACATGGTTGCATCAATAATTATGCCCTAGTTTTCTTTTCTAATCTACATCAAAGCCTCCTAGGAGAAGCCGTGAGTCTAAGTTTTTTACTTTTCTTCTTCCATCGCTAATTGCACTATTGTCAATTTTTTTTCATAACATTGGAGTGTTGATTTAATCTCCTAAAACTCCTCTTGTTTCTAGATTTTTGTATCCCTTTGTTGCAATTGTTTTGCTAGACCCTGAATATTTTTATCCTTTTGTTGTAGTTTCTCTAGAGTTGGGACCTTGCTAAACTATTGATATAGCTCTTTGACTTATTTTTAAGGTAATTTTTTTGACCTTTTATTGATCCAATTTTTTCTTTAAGCAGTCAAATTTATGTTTTGAAAATCTATATTTTGATTCCAATTTATTCTCTTGGTAATACAATGTATCCACTTCAATGTGGATAGATCAAATAGTGTCTTCCCTCAAGATATTTGAGATGTCAATTTCTTGTACCTTGATATTATAATCTACTACTATCATTTCTCAGGCAGGCTTGTTGATATTTGGGATCACAACTACTTGTCCCCACTTGTTGGTAATTATATCTACTACATCAAACATTTGAGGTGGTGCCTTATTCTTCTCTTTTATGAATGGTTGTTCTTTTACCCATTTTTTAACACTGGCCTCTACTTCTTGGAACACAGTGAAAGATTTCAACAATGAATAGCTAGAAATCAAGGATGTGGAAATGACATATTATAAAGGGAAAAATGATGCTAGGAGATATTTTAGATATAGTATATTGGTATTTACAATGGCATGAGGATTTGAGCTTCTAGAAGTTTATCGGCTCTCGGGCATGGGGGTAGTAGAAGTTATACTCTTGGATGTTGAGGAATTTTATGGAGGTATCATTTCTCATGAAGGAGAAAATGGTGGAGGTGGTTTTCATGGAGGAGAATATGGATATGAGGAATAATTGATGGAGGAAGGATTAGGGATAGATGTCATACCTAATCCTTGTATTTCCAAATGTTTCTCCTAAGCTATTGTCTTGAATTGCTAAATAGACGTATCTTTTTTTTAGCCTCCAGATTTAGTCATTGAATCTTGGCCTTCTTTGTGATTGCTTCTTGCTATATTACTATTATAGATTAAGCCTTAAGTATGACCAATTGCATTCTAGCTTTATTTACTATCATCTCTTGCTAACTTTATGAAGAGTTTTTTCTTTTAGTCCCATCCCTAGTTCATTTGTACTAGAGATGTTCACCTATGTTGGACTGAGGTTCATTTATATCGAAAGGTACTAGAGCAATAATATCTTCTACATAGTCTATTCTTGGAATTATTTTTTTCACCATTGCATGCCCTATTTTTCCTTCTTGAGTTGTGATTGGAAAGCTTTCTACTATTAGATGGATATCAACTAGACCTATCTCTTCTATTTTTCTCTTTTACAACATATATCCAAATGTTTCCTTTGAAGTTGAATCCTCCTCTGACTCTAAGTTCACTATGAGATGTTGGCCTTGGGTAGGGCTCTACTTTTTGGCCTCTTCCTTCTCTTCGTAGATGTATTATTCTTCTTCATTATTTTCTATGATCCAACTGTGGATTTCTTCTCTCTTATATCTAGATATCCATTTTATGTATTCACTATCAAATTTCTTCTCAAACAAGATATTTGAATGATTAGGGAATACCTTTTGCTATGTTCCTTACTCACACCTAGAAATCCACCACTCTTAAATCTCTTCTTTTTCCCATCTTTTCTCATCACAAACATCTTGTATAAGTTGACTACTTATTCTCTGCTCCTTATTTTTTTCTAAATCATATGGTCAGTTGAAAGCATAACATTCCCTCCATGGAGGACTTCTTTGGAATTTGTTTACATCTAATTTAGGAGCCTACTCTTCAAAATTATTCCTGATTGCTTCTATATTCAGCCAAAGGAAATGTTCAAATGTTGGAGCTTTAGTGTTTATATCTTTCAACTTAGCCTTAAACTTTCCTTCTAGATCATAATTCCACCTATGTAGCACTATTGGCAACTAAATGTTGCTAAGATTTCATCTAGGATTTTACCTTAGCTTCAATTCATCAATGTGATTAGACCATAGTTGAAAAAAATGATATGTGCCTATCTTTTTTATACTGGTCCCAAATATTTCGTTTATCTTGTCAATTTGCTAGCATAATTCCATTGCAAAGACCCAATTTGTCACATAGGAAGGTAGAAGATATAGATACCCATTAAAGCCATAAACTCTTATGATGGTAAACTCTTTAGAAATTACCAATCTCCCAATTCATGCCAGCACAATTCCATTGCAAAGACCCAATCTATCATATAGTAAGTTAGCAGATATGGATGCCCATTAAAGCCATAAATTCTGATGATGGTGCCACTCTTTAGAAAGTATCAATATCCCAATTCAAACCTATCACCATGGAGCTTATCCCTTGCCTCTACAGATAACCAAGGAATTTTTCCATATATACAAACTACTATAGGTACCAAAAACATTCTATTTAACTCCATATAAGATTTAGTCTCTCTGAGTAGAGGAGCCCAATAAATCATAGGGAGAATTGCCCCATTTTAAATGTGTGTTTTGACTTGTAAAGTTGGCATGTTACCTAACATGAAGTACAAAAATAACCAAGCCAAATATGATGGGTAACAAAATTTCTCGCTCTCCTTTTGATTTAGGGAAACTAGTTGAGCATGAATTTGAGAGCTTAGAAACTGGGTCCAATAAAAGAATAGGGGAGGTTTTTTGTTGGTGCCATCATAATTGTGCATATTGGTTACAAAATATACCATAGCCACTTGGTAGTCATATATGTATTCATCAATACCTAGCCCAAAGAGGACAACTAACATGAAAAATATTTTTTGATGTCTTTTGAATGCAAGAAGCTTAATTGGTATTTCTAGGAGGTTGTCAAGGATTTTTTAATTGCTTATCAAGCCAATTTCTAATAAAATTGAAGTTATAATAATATGCTTGGGATTCTATATAGAAATTTATAAGATACATACCAGAGTGAGCTCCTACTACAAAATCCATTGTGATGGCATCCACTGTAATGTCAAACAATCTTTGCCCCTTTGTTGTATACATTGTTCTAGATTTTGGGTCATAGTTTTTTGCCACTTATTT
Source organism: Wollemia nobilis (assembly GCA_028583015.1). Taxonomy (NCBI): domain Eukaryota; kingdom Viridiplantae; phylum Streptophyta; class Pinopsida; order Araucariales; family Araucariaceae; genus Wollemia; species Wollemia nobilis. The sequence continues at coordinate 3,270,390 of JAQPPZ010001808.1, forward strand.
GATAAGCTTTAAGCAAGGGTGTACAAACCTAGACATGTAAGATGAAAATAATGAATTCCACGTGGTTGGTAGTACCTTATTAGGTGAGAACTTTCCTTTCTCCTCTACTACATCTTTGAAACCTTTGAATTTTGCTTTAATGGTGAGCATTGGGTCATGCATTCATATGGTCCTAGAGATCCTCGGTGGTCCTTTGAATCTTATGGCCCCTCCTATTGCATGCCATAGATATTGAATTTGATAGCTTTAATGTCAAATATAGTCATTATACCGAGTACTATAGCTTGATAGCCCCACACAAAATATTTATACTCACTCTTCAAGAATGTTCTATCCTTCAAATGTTCAACTGCTCAAATGTGCAAAGTATGTTCACAAGCCCTAATTTTATAGTGAGAAGCTTAATCATTGTTGCATTTAATGCCAAATATTTTGCGTGCTTGGCTTTGTTGCCAAAATATTTTCTTGAAACTTCCACTACGTGTGAACGCTTGGAATGCATGCCAATTTAAATATTACTTCGCTTTTCAGTCAATAGAATCACTTGAATTTCAAAATTTGATGGTTGCTAATTTTTATCTTGGCCAATCAACTTTTATCAACTCAAAACTATCATGACCACTTATTTTCATATTTACATGTGCTACTATATACATATAATATAACTCAGGGTACTCCCCTATGCATAATGCTTTAAATACTTGATCATCTATCAAAATTGGCAAAATGTGGTCATCCATATCTATCAACTCAAATGCATTTAACTTGCACTTTCTCAAAATTTGATAGGGTCTAGACCATAATGATTTAAGCTTCTAATTATTTCTTGACTTGGCCCTACTTTCATCCCATTTTAACACTAAGTCACCAATTTCAAATTGCTTGGGAGAAGCTTTTTTGTCAAACTATATTTCAACTTTTGCTTGGTGTTATAATTTTTTTTTAAATGCCTTCTCTCTTCATTCTTCCAGCAAAGTAGCTCTATCATTTTGGCTTCAACCGATTCCACATTTGAAAATTTTGTTTTATCTATTAGCTTCATAGCTGGCAATTCCAAATGTAGAGGCAATTTTGCTTCCTTACCATAAACCACAAAATATGAGGAGGCTTTTAAGGATTTATTAACTATAATTTTTTTGTCCACAAAGCTTTATTGACCATCAAATGCTAACTCCTCTGATTTTTCCCAATTATTTTTTGATGATTCTTAGTAATTTTTTTATTGGTGGACTCCCTAGCCCATTACCTTGTGGGTAATAATTGGAAGAAGCTTTCTAGTATATGCCATACTTGCCAGAAAAATCAATGACTTTGGCACCTAGGAAGGAAAAATCATTGTCTAAGACTATAGTTGTTAGAATTTCAAATCTAGTAATCAATCTCTCCAAAAACTTTATTACAATCTCTTAATCTTCCCACTTAGTAGCTTTTGCTTCAAACCACCTGGTAAAGTAATATGTTGTAGTTAGGATGAATTTATCCTCAATGGATGAATTTGGATTGATTACACCAATAAAATCAAGCCTCCATTGCTAAAAGGGCTCCTATGCAATTACTAGTTGTAGGGATAGTGCCAAATTTTTCCTTCTTCCCACAAACCTTTGGCATTTATCACATTTTTAGCCACCTTGAAGGAATTAAAAAATAATATGGGCCAATAGTATCTAGTCTAGACGATATTAGTAGCTATTGTTTGCCCAGAATAGTTCCCACCAAAAAAACCTAAATGAAATTCACTCAAGATCTCTATTACTCTCTGTGGGTGTCTATAGTGTAGGAGAACTCCATAAAAGTTATTTCAATACAAGTTGCCATCAATCGTCACATAATTCATATTTTGTAGCATGTATCTTCATATTTGGGAAGCAGTACAATTATTCAAACACTTATCAATTTAGAGAAAATAAATTGAGTAATCTAGTTACTCTATTTATTTTGGCTATCTGTTGACTGCAATTCCTCAGTCTCCTCAACTAGCATGTTTGTCTCCAATATTTTATAATTAGCAAGATGTTCACATGAGCATCTTAATTTAACTAGCTTAGTAGGTCAAATTTCTATATCATACTCTTGAATCTTAGTAATCCAACCAACTCTCTTTTCATCCAATATTGCATAATGAAATTATGGACATCTAGATGGACAAAAAACACTTTAGTCTTACTTTGTGAAATATAGTGCCTCAAATTTTTCATAGATTTCATGAGTGCAAATACCTATTTTTCAATGAATTTGTAGTGCTCCTTGTAGTTGTGCAACAACTAGCTCAAGAAGGCTATTGGTATTTCATTATGATCATTGTCCTTCTTAGTCAGTACAATAGCAAAGCTTTCCTCAGCACCATATACATATAATATGAAGTCCTTCTGATAGTCTAAGTTGGCCAATATTGGAGCTTTGGTTATAGCTTGTTTGACTTTCTCAAATGTTTCCTTCCTTGCCTCCATCCAGGTAAAAATTGTGTCCTTCATCAAATTTGTCATTGGTTTTATTATTTGAGAAAATTCAAATACAAAATTTCAAACAAAAATAATTTGTTCAAATTTTATGGAATAAAGAGTGCTAGGATTGCTTTTACCCTATCTAGATTAATGGCTAGGACTTATTTTGAAACTACATGCCCCAATAGTTTACCCTCATGAATGGAAAATATGGACTTCTTTGGATTTAGTGATACTCCAAATTTTTTGTAGTTTTGAAACACTAGCCAAAGATGATCAAGGTGCTTCTCCTTTTGATGTGAGAAAATTGTCATATTATCTAGATAAATCAATATAACCTTATTCACCAATTCCCCAAAAACTAGGTCCATAACCCTTTAAAAATTAGCTCCAACATTAAATAGACCGAAGGGCATTCTTTGGTAAGCAAAAGTTCCCTACTTCATGGTGAATGTAGTCTTGTATTGATATTCATCCCTTACCCAAATATGATTGAAGCTGAATAATCCATATAGTAAATAAAATATTTTTTCTCCAACAATAATATGTAGAACTTGATCAATCTAAGGTAGGGGATAGTGATATTTCAATGGTGCCTTATTTAGATTTTAAAAATCTACATAGAGGTGAATATCATTATTTTCCTTTCTTATCAAGACTAGATTTGCCACCCATGTTTAGTGCTTAATGGGATAGATAAATTTTGCATTCAACAATTTCAATAGCTCTTTCTTTATGAGGGCTTCTATATTCAGATTCACAGGCCTCTATTTCTATCAAAATGACTTAGCATTATATAATAGTTCTATTGTATGTTGAATAGTATCTCTGCTATAGACCTTCAAATCATCATAGGTCCATGCTATAATGTCATTGAATTCCTTACATAATGTGATAAGTTGTTGAATCTCTTACTCTAAATAGTGCACTCCAACCTTCAAAATTTTACCATGCTTAATTTGAATATCCTTGAACTTATGTTTATCAATTTTTATTTTTGGCCGGTTGATCGATCATTGTTATCAAAGAGACTTTCAAGGGTAATAAATCCTTTAGGGATGTGATTATTTTTTAGCTGAATATATCCTTTTAATATATGCTCTTAAGTGTATCTTCAAGCATATCCGCATAGGCTTCCCCTTGAACTAGAAAATTCACTATTTGCTCATCATCATGAAATATCTGCCAAAAGGTATCCTTATCCAGGATAGAGGGCCTAAAACCTAACTTCACTTCCTTTGAATTTTTCTAGATATTAGAGTTTGGACAAAAGTTTGTTACTTGGGAAGATAATGCATTAGCTTATACATTTTCACTCCTAAGGATTGCTTTTATATTTATAGCTTCAAAGCTCTCCAAGACATCCCAAACTCTATTTCAATAAGCTTTGAGGTAATGTTGCTTGCTATTATATTTCTCTATAACTTGGTTCACCACCAGTTCAGAGTCACCATAAATTGCTAGCAACTTGATTCCTAGTTTTTTTCCTTAAGATGACCTAAACATATAGACTCACATTTGGTCATATTATTTATGCAACTCCATATCAATTTATAAGAGAATTTCTTCACTCCCTTAGAAGGAGACTCCAACACGATTCATGCTCTAACTTCATTATGGGTTTTAGCTCCATATTGGGTTTTAGATCCATCAAATAAGAGCTTCAAAATATTTTTTTTACTAAGCTCCTGATTTGATAGGGCTTGAAGCTCTTTCTCTTCAGAATTTATTATGGAATAAGTGTCTATCCTAGTCTCAATCATAGCATTGAAGTCTCTAAGAGAGAATTCATATTCTATCTATAATTCATCTATGATTGTTTCCTAGGGCTCTGTTTCATCATTGATCATATTGACATGATCCTCCTCAATTCTCTCTATGTGATAAGGAGTGGAATTTTTTGCATAGATTTTTACCTTCCTTACCTTGTATAGAATTATCATATACAAATAATCTAGGGACATATAGCCACCCAAGTTTATTGTGAACTCTTAGGAAAGGCAAATACTGAAGTATGGATCTAGATCAACTACTACCACATCTTGTATTGCCATAACCTCCTATGCCTTGTGTAATACCATTAAAATTTATTTGATCACTCCAACTAACTTGATCAGTGTACCATCTAGCTATAGACCTCCAAGATTGGATTGGGTGTATTCCATTTCCATGGATTCACAAATTGCTTTAGGTATCATTGTGGTTATTGCTCTGGAGTTGACCATTCAATTGTGTACAACCCACCCTTCTATGCGTAGAGACATATAGAAGGGAGGTGGCCTATTTTTTCCCATTCCTAGAATAGGTTGACCTTAAACTAAATTAAGCTTTGGGCATGATACACCTTTAGGATGCATAAAGGTAGTCAATTTATCCAAGAATCATTAAAGCATCATACATGCTTGCTTTTGAAGGGGTTTTCTTCAACTCTTCAACAATATTAAACCCTAGTGATTCCAAATACTTCCTTTCTCTCTTTCCTAGCTCATCAAACCTCCTATGGTAATCTTGTATTACCACTAGCCTTTGTCGCTCATCATAGAGGGGTACAAGAGTTTGTTTAGGGCTTGTTACTAGTCTCCTTTGCTTCCATTTCTTGTTTTAGCCTCTATTGCTCCTTCAAATGCTCTATAAAAAGTTCTTTTATTTAAAAATATTGAAGTAGTTCTTTCTCTAGCCTCTTCAATGCATGAGATGGTACCTTGAATAGGTCAATTTTCTTAGGATCTACTTGTAGGAATTTTTTGTTGGAACTTGCTAAGATAAATATAGATTATTCTTTTGTACGATCATGCATAAGCATGATTTGATCTAGATACCATAGAATATTTATCTAACCTTTATATGCTTTGTCAACATTTTCTGCCATACCCAGGTGTTGTAGGTGAGTTGGAGAGGAGAGGGCAATCCTCCAAGGGAGGTCCCAGGTTCGAATTTCCACCCTACCAAAAAGTTGAATTGGGTACCCAAAATCCAATTGATAATGTTGGTGCGGGTAGGGTCGAGCTTGACTCCTGGGTGACTTTGATGGTGTAGAATCCCCTGGTCATGGTATCTCAGACCAAGCAACCCTGTAAGGGATTTTTTGCTTAAAAAAAAACTTTTTTGCCATTGCTAACTGGGCCTAATGCTGATAGATCATACAAGTGTCTATGTTATGTGGATCATTGCAAGCCAAGCACCAATAAATTTCTTCACATTGAAATGTAGATCATTCCTCCTCCTGATTGTATATTATGTTAGGCTTTCCAATGATATTTCTCAGGGATACCCCTTTGTCTTTTGCAATGTAAGGGACTCTTCTTGATTGGTAATTTATTTCAGCATATCTTCTCTTCATAGTGGTTACATCATTGCTCAGGTTCTTCAACGTTGTTAGTACTTATTATATAATTAGATATTCCTTATATTCAAGGGTCGATAACATAATCATGGTAGGTTCCAGAGGTAATTTTGACATAGTGGGTGCTACAATAAAGGGTACGTGTTTGGAGTGGGGATTGGGGCTAATATAGACATGGGCATGATTATTATTAGAGTTTTTATTTCCTACATATATTGGGTAATTTTTGGAAAGTATGGCATAATAATTCTAGGTTGAAACTTACCCACAAAAATTTAAGGATTCTCAACAGATATAGTAACCTAAAACACTTGTGGAAATATTATTGTATTTGCAAAACTAGGTCTGTATTAAAAGCACAAAGATAGTAAATGACTTATTGAGCATTTGATGGTCTAATATTCTGTGGAATCCTTTTATAGGTTCCACTAAATTAGATATTTAAATTCATAATTACCTCTAGGGATGTCTTTGGATAGCAGTGAATTGATTAAGTAATGAAAATGGATATGCTAATTCATTGAATTATTGAAAAAATGTTCCAAAAAGTTCAACATAAGAAGTTATGCTCCCATTCCAAATATTCTGGTACAAGTGTGATACTTTTCCTTTGAATGATAGCACTAGAAGCCTCACCATGACATCTTCATCTTGATATTATGAATAGCATCCAAGGCAGCCCCATCTTGGCAATGTTTGTATGCTATCTTCTTGGTACCATCATAGGTTGGTAAAGATTTCAAAGCTGCTTGGGGAATAGTATTAAGATTTGCCATATTAATCAAAGAAAATTTCATTGACCCATCTCCTCTAAGCTAGTGGAATCAAATGATCCTAGATAACTAGAGTATGCAAAGTATACACTCTCCATAGGAAAATATAGGGGAGGGTATAAAGATCTATATATCTTGGATCTAAATTGTAGCAGTTCAAAAATTATAAATATTGATCAATCTTTTAGGTTGTTGATCTTGTGATCATAAGACTTTAGACTAAGTGTTGGGTAGGTTCTAAACAAAAAATTCATCCTCAGTGGAGATACTTATAAAGCTAATTAAATAAAATGAGAGTTAAGACTAAAGCAAGAGGTACAAGGCTCTAAAAATAATGTAGGGATAGAAATTAAAATATAGTTGGTCAAGATTCAACTAACAACAATGATCTATGCTACATAAGAGTCTTACAAACACAATATAAAGCAAGGCCTAATAGACCAACTAACATACAATCTCACATAATTTCATTCAAACCAATTTACACACTTTTAAGCATTCTAGAAACTAATTGAATAATAATCCAAATAGTAGAATAAGCCTAACATAATTCACTTTTCATCAAGCATTAACAAAAATACAATTCAAAGCATAACTCACATATTCATAAATTTTGTAACACCTTTTGTAGAAGGCCAAATAGCACTTAGTTATATTGATAGGTAGCAATCATCATACAACATATACAATATTGCAAACACCAAAGAATTGACCCTTTATTAGAGGTACATTGAGCTATTTATACGATTTACATTATTTTCCAATTAGCTCTAATCATTATGGAAAAGTTGTTTGCAAGCTTGACATGGGTGAGTGTAGGGCGTGGACATCCCTTTACAACTTGGTATGGTCTAAATGCCTTGATGTGGTTATTATAATATGGTTGACTATGATTTTATTCATGAGTGTGGTGTCCACATGCCTCTAATAAATCTTGAGCATCCTTTGATAGGTTCACTTTTTACCACTCTACTTGATGGCTAGGCCATTTGTACAAGGATAGGTGTGTGATGGATGAGTGTTTAGGCCATTCAAATTTTTGACAGCAATGATTATGCTTGAAAGGGACAAATTTGGACTCTTTTATTATTTTTAGAGTCTTGATACTTTATTGGGCCTTTTTCTATTGGTAGAACAGTAATATTTTAGATCGAAGTTCTTTGCCCTAGCCAAAAATTGAGTTCATCTTGCCCCTATGCTAGAATTTTTACCTCTTGATATGATGTCAATATTTTTAAAATTCTAACCCTCTTTCTTTAACTCTAGTCATTTTAGAATTGAGCAATGTGGTACAACACTAGACATTGAACTTTTGTAGTCCCCATGATAATGTAGGCTTCTTGAAAGTTTGGCCCTCCCTTACATTGGGCTCTATGCCTTAGCAAAATTTCAAGTTTATCATCAAGATAAAATGTCAAATACCAAACCTTTATTTTCCCTGTGCTTACATCAACCTTCCAAGAATATGGTCTGCTCTTATGCCTTAGCTAATTTTTAGGTCTTACCTCCTTCTATGCCAAACTTTTTTGTGCCCTAGAATGACATAGCATCAAAAAAGTTTGGCCTCCATTTTCTTCACTTAGCCAATTTTTGAGTCCGACCTACTGTTGCAAGACTTTTTGCTCTTTAGGATGATGTCAACACCTCCAAAAATTTGGTCGTATCCCTTTAAACTTAACAAAATTTAAGTCCAATGCTGCATCAAATTAAAATGCTAGACTTTGTTATTTTAGCCAAAAATTCAGCTCGATGAGATTTTCAATGCATTCGACTGCTCTATTGTCTCCCAGTTGAACTTATTATAGCAAAATCACTTCAAAAATAAAATTTGGTGTAATTTATTATGTTGATCTACAATACTGATGAGGAATGATATTTACATGACCCTTATTTCTCCTAATTAGGCTTAGGATTGCATTTGATTTATTAGCTTAGCTTAGTTATTTTATTATTGCTAATAATTGTACCCACATGAGAATAGTATTCCACATGCATCTTTAGCTGCTTAGGTGTAGTTCTATATGGTTTGCTATTTTGGTCATGTTCTAGAGTAAGTTTAGTTTATTTCTTGCTAAGTTTACTTGGATGCTATCTTAGCAAATCGGCTTACTTTGGCCTCTGTTGAAGATATGGCGGATGGTGGTTGTTTATAATTTTGGCATCCTCTTGCCTATTTATTTCATGCATTGGAATAAGTCTTTATTTGGAATTGCTTCAACCTTTTAATTGGTATCAAAGCTCTAGTTGAACATTCACTAGGCTTGTGAGTTGAGAGGGAGAGAAAGTAAGCATTGAGAGTTAAGATTTTGCTAATTTGAAGTTGTTTCTCATGAGGGCTTGATCATGGATTCAGAAGAATATTTGTCATTTAAGGACCATATATCAAAAGAAGTGTTGAGTGGTGTTTTCACCCAATTGTGAAAGCACACTCTCCGGTAGGATCTGAGTCCCAAAATCCTCTGCTTGCAAAGAAAGTAATTTCTCCAAGGTTCCTCTTATGTTGATTCTAAAACACCAATGATGCTGCTCACTTTAAATGCAGGGAATACCTTAGGGTTGCAAGTGGATGTTAACAAGGGAAGCTTGTAGTTCACTTTAATTTGGATTTGCAATGGACTCTGAGCTTTGATGGGTTTTCAATTATTTATTTAAATGACTGAAATTAAAATACAGAAAATAAATACGGGTTTAAAAATAAAAATAAATGCAAATGAATATGCAACTAAGCTACGTCCAGAGTATTGCCATCTTGATTGATAAAACCGAAGACAATGAGGTTTTTGCATGCAACCCAACCTACTGAACCTGCAAATTCGCACAATTCAGATAAGCCAGGTGTGGGTTTCTAGGGTTTCTACTGTAGTTTCAGATTTAGGCATTCGCATGAAGCAACCAAGAACACTTGCATTCAACTTCACCTATAAGCCTAGAAATCTGAAAGGGAAAGATAACACATTGAATCATGCATGCAAAAATGACTCCTTCTTTCTCATCAATGAAATGCCAACACTCTGTATTTCTGCATTAAAATGATGTATCAATTACAATTACAGAATGTTCCAGGTTTTACAAATCCAGAACAAATGAAGGAAATTGCCCAAGTGCAGGCCCAGAATGGCATGAAGCCCTTGTCTCTGCAACTCTGCAAGCAGCAATTTCCAACCCTATCTTCAATCTGCACTTCTGGCTTTATACTGTCTGGCGCGGCTCTCCGATTCTCCCTGCGTCTCTTCGTTTCATCTCCCAGAATGCGCCTTTTCAAATTCTCGCCTTTTCGATGCTTTTACTTCATGCTCGATTCTGAAACGCTCGAAATCTGCCGTTGCATGTAACGCTTCTGCAACTCCGACACCTGTATGCCATGTGTCCTATGTTTTCCGTGCCTTCTGTAACGTCTTCCTGTGAGAATCGTGACAAAAATAGCATGCAGCCCGTTCACCTTCCTGGCCGCGAAAACGCGACATGTCGCGATATCGCGACGCTTTCCCCCGTCGTCTTCGCCTCTCTCTGTCATGAAATCGTGACCCTTTTCTCTTTCGGACCTCTCTCCTTGCTTATCGCGATTTCGCTACCATTTTCTCTTTCGGACCTTCTCACCGCAAACTGTCACGATTTCGCTACCATTTTCTGTTTCGGGCCTTCTCACCGCAAGCTGTCGCGATTTCGCTACCATTTTCCATTTTCGTACACTTGCCAATTTTTCATCGTGAAATCGCTACGCTGCCTCCATCCGTACTACTTCGCTGCTTCGGAGCCACGAAACTGCGACCTGTCGCGATTTCGTGACGCCTTTTCGCTTCATTCCCCTTTGCTGCTTTCTGTCACGATTTTGTGACCATTTCTGCGCATTATGCTTTCTGGTTGATCCTGTCGCGATTTCGCGACCATTTTGGCCTTTTGCCCTGTTTGACTGGTTCCTGTCGCGATATCGCGACGTTTTCTTGCTTCGTGCTCTTTGACCTCTTTTTGTCGCGATATCGCGACGTTTTTTCGCTTTGTGCCCTTTGACCAGTTTGACCCACGATTTTGCGATGCGTCGCGATATCGCTACGCCTTTCCATTTTGCCTTTCTCTCTCCTGCCTGGCCGACGGAGCGACATGTCACGATTTCATGACACTTTTTCGTCTTCATTTTCTCTCTCCTCTTTCTGTCGCGACGGAGCAACATGTCACGAAATCGCTACGCTATTTTCATCCGTACAACCTCTGCAGCAACACGTCGCGATTTCGTGACACTTTTTCATTCTGGCAGCGACGGAGCAACATGTCGCGATATCGCGACGTTTTTTCAATTTCGGCAGCGACGGAGCAACATGTCGCGATTTCGCGACACTTTTCCTGTTTTGGCCGCGACGGAGCAACCTGTCGCGATTTCGTGACACTTTCTATTTTTGGCAGCGATGACGCGACATGTCGCGATTTCATGACACTTCCAACACTTAGGCATTTTTTCTCTTTTCTTCATTTTTAGCATCTAGGTCACCGAGATTTCGTTCGCAAGCCTGCAAAAAAGGTGGGTCCCCAATTTTGGGGTGTGTTGTGGATCAACCACAACAAATGGTGACTCTGTTGTCAAATGCTCTTGAGCATTTTTAGTAAGAACCCAACTTAAACATATCACAAACTCAAAACATGTGTTAGCACATAAGCAATATAACAAATGCCCAAAGATCAAAGTACATGAATCATCATCATCAATATTATCCCCCCCACCTCCCCCGAAGGGAGGGAGGGCCCACCAAGCCCCCAAAAAAAAAAAAAAAAAGGAAGAAATGGCCATGCATGGGCATATCTAACCCCACAATCCAAGAGAGGACAAGTAGTACAATCCTTACAATCCAATATAAAGATGAGATGGGAAAAATTTATTTTTTACTTCTTGGACCTTGGGGATGACTACCCATCCTGGCTAGGGACACGTAGTACGATCCTTACAATCCAAAATTTAGATGAAAAATATTAATTTTGTTGCTTAGACCTTGGGGATGACTACCCATCCTTTGCAGAGGACAAATAGTACGATCCTTACAATCCAAGATTTACTATGAAATGAGACATAAGAGCTTTGGGGAATCAGATTCTCAACCTAAGCGAGATGAGAATTTATGCCTTATCCTTACTACTCCATGTAGGTCAAATCAAAGTTTTGGGGAATTGGATCCTCAACCTAAGTTCGATGAGGATTTAACCCTATCCTTACTACTCTGATTTTAGGCTTTAGGCTCTATGGAAGTGGTCAAAACCACTGTTTTAAGGATCATGTTGCATAATAGGATAGACATGAAAAGCTTCTTTCGCCCAACCTTTTCTTCCAAGTTAGGTTTTGATCATTTTGCTCAAGATCCTTTTTAATGAATGAGACGTGCTTGATTCTAGATATCTCAAGACTCAGTTTCCAACCTTAGGATTTACTTACATTTATGTTATAACACAACCCTAAGAGGATTTGACATACTTTAATGACATGTACTTAAGATGCATATGCAACTAAGATGAAATGTATGTAAGGTGAGATGGAACATGAATGCATTATCTCTTGAATTGCAAATGAAAATGATTTGTCATGCAAAACTGACTCTTTCATGCATCACAAAATCAAACAATATAACTTAAGATGCTTGTGGTACTTGTGGAGCTTTTACAGGATAATTCCAATATTTCATATTCTCCTAACCTTAAGCATAAGTTGACATCTCATTTTTTTATTATTATTATTATTATTATTATTATTTTTTTTTATCAGAATAAACAAAACATGTCAATTGAAATCAAATCCACAACCAAAATCCTAGCTAAACTAACAATCCTAAACAATAAAAACAAAAAACTGAAAACTCCCACCAAAACCGAAAGAATAATATCAAAAAATCTCACAACCTAAGGGCTAAAATAATGCTTTAAAATCTGCCCATTAACCGGTAGCATAAAATCTCTCCCTTCTAAAGTTTTTAGCCTGAAGGTATTCTTCCCAAGAATCTTTGAAATCTGATATGGGCCTAACCAAAGACAATCAAACTTTTGATGATTCCCTTTTTCCTCATGTCTTTTGTCCCATAGTAATACCAAATCTGAAATTCTGAATGATTTAACTTTGGCCCTTCTGTCAAACCATCTTTTGATAACTTCCTGGTGTTTATTCATGTGATTCATGGCCTCTTCTCTCTTTTCATCAAGGTGCAGCAAATGACTTGACCTGGCTTCAACTTGATCATCGGTCCCCAAGTACTCTTGTATGAAATGTAAGGTCCGCAACTTCAAATTTGCGGGAAATATTGGGTCTTGCCCATAGACCAAATGATAGGGACTATTCCCTATGGACTCTTTCACTCTGGTCCTATCTCGCCCAAAGGGCAAACTTCAATTGGTTGTGCCAGGTCCGAGGGTTCTTTTCCAAGCAACTTCTTAATGGTATTCAACAAATTCTTATTTGAAGATTCGGCCAACCCATTTCCTTGAGGATAATAATTGGATGCAAACTTTAAGCTCACTTTGTTATCATATGCCCAATCTGCAAATTGCGTAGAAATAAACGCTTTACCATTGTCACCGACAATAGAATTGGGCATTCCAAATCTTGTTATAATATGGTCCTCAAGGAATTTAATTACAACGTCTGTGGTGGCATGTTTAGTAGGAATCGCTACTGTCCACCTTGTACAGTAGTCTGTAGCTGTCAATATGAATTTATGAGAATCAGAAGAATTTGGGTTAATAACCCCGATGAAATCCAGTCCCCACTGTGCAAATGGTCTCATTTCAACTACAGGTTGTAGGGGCATGGCTGCATTTCTCTCTCTATTGGCAGCCACTTGACAGATATGACAAGATCGTACATGGGCATGTGCATCTTTGAAAATATGCGGCCAGTAGTATCCTGCTCTCAGGATTTGATGTGCTTGTAGCATTTGCTTGCACCATGACCGATTCCATGTTTCCCGTGAAATTCCTGCAACACCCTGGCGGCTTCTTCTTTTTTCAAGCACCTCAGGTAGATACCTTCATGATTCTTCCTGTAAAGCACACCAGATTTCATCGGATAATTGATGAGACTTAAGCCTCAAAGCTCTTCTCTCGTGTTGAATTCAGATTAGAAGGACACTTACCGATCAATAAAAATTGCACAATATCAACATACCAGTCATCCTTAGCAATGTATTCCGTATTCGAGCATTGGCCACGTTATTTGCGGATTATTTTCTGCGATCGCCTTCGCCGGTCCCTGTCCTCGAACTAGTTTCATAGGTTGGATTTCGAGATCAAATTCTTGGATGGTGGAAATCCATTTCCCTCTCTTCTCACCTAGTTCATTTTGTAAAAACATCGTCTTGACATCGAGTCGGGCACGATGGCAATAACTCTGTTGTGTACAATGTAGTGCCTAAATTTTTTCACCATTTTAAAAAGTGCGTACATTTGCTTATCAAGGATCGAATACCTTAATTGAGCATCTTTCAGGGGGCACTTAAAAATGCTATGGGTTTTTCGGCACTATCCTCGCCTTTTTGGGTTAAGACACTCGCGAAGGAGTGTTCTGATGCAAAAGCATAAATATAGAAAGGCTTGGAGTAGTCCGGGCTTATAAGGACAGGGGCTCTGGAAATGGCATCTTTGATGTTCCGAAAGGCCACTCTACTTTCCTCGTTCCATTTTACATCCACATCTTTCTTGAGCATCTTGTTCAGAGGTTTGGCTATCTCAGCAAAGCTAGAGATAAACTTCCTCACAAAATTAACCTGCCCAAAGAAAGATCTCAATTCTTTTTTACTACTCGGGAGAGGTAGGTTTTGGATAGCTTGTATCCTTTTCGGGTCGATGGATATGCCCTCTTTTGAAATAATGTGACCCAACAACTTTCCTTCTATTACTCCAAAAATGCACTTTTTGGGATTTAAGGAAATTCCATGTTCTCTGCATCTTTGAAGCACTTTCTTTAAATCTTTGACATGGTCCTCTCTCTTCTTCGAGAAAACTGGGATATCATCCACATACACGATGATGCATTTGCCTATGAGCCCCTTGAATGCATAATCCATGGCGCGTTGAAAAGTTGCACCAGCATTTAATAGTCCGAACGACATTCTCTTATATGCAAATGTCCCCCACTTGGTAGTGAAGGCTGTTTTCATCCTGTCATCTGGATGTATAAGAATCTGGTTGTACCTAGAATACCCATCGAGAAAGGACATCATTTCAGATCCATTTACCATTTGTAGAATTTCATCGATTGATGGCAGTGGATAATTATCTTTTTGAGAGGCTTTATTAAGATTTCGAAAATCTATGCACGACCTAATCTCTCCACTCTTTTTTCTCATTGGAACGAGGTTAGCCACCCAGGTTGAGTGCCTAACAGGAAAAATGATTTTCGCTTCCAATAATATTTTAACCTCCTTTTCGATCAAAGGCTCCAATAGCGGGTTAACAACTCGCTGTCTTTGCCTAAAAGGCTTGGAGTCTGGCTTCAAAGGGATGGTATGTGTGATAATGTTTTGGTTGTATGTCTTCAGCTCATTGTAGTTCCAAGCAATACAATCTATGTAATGTTTCAATGCCTGCATTATATTGCTCCTTTCTTCCTCTCTACATGCCTTTGCTATGTACACCTCCTTTGGATTGTCTGCACTCCCTAGATTAATTGAATCACATGCATCTTTAGGGAGTGGGACTCTTTTTCCTTTCTTGGTCTTGCATCCCATGTCGAACATCTTTTCCAATGAAACCACGTCTTTAGGAATTTTGTTGGATTGATACGCAGTTTCAATTTCATTTTCTGTTTCATCCTGCCACCTTTGCTCCTCATCAATCACCTGATTTTCAAAAATACCCGAGTTCGTGACAAATTTGAAAATATGTCTGTCACTTTCAAAAACCTGGAAATTCTTTACATTATCGGGTATTGATGGACAAGGAACCAGTTCAATAGAAAACTTTTTACATCTTTTTATATCAACCGGGTTTAACATGCCCGTGACGACTGCAAGAGAGTCTGCTATTCGATTTCCTTTCCTGGAAATAAGGGCTATATTGAATGCGTCGAATTCCTCAATGAGGTCCATAACCCTAGTTCTATAAAGGCTCAGTCTTCTGTCGCGGCATGTATACTGTCCTTTGATTTGCTTGACTACCAACTCAGAATCTCCCAAAACCTTCAAGCATTTAACATGTTTGCTCAATGCTAGACGTAAACCAAAGATCAATGCTTCGTATTCTGCCACATTGTTCGTGCAAGGAAATTGCAGTCTGTAAGCAGCTAATAATGGTTTACCTCCGGGGCCAGTGAGCTCGACTCCAGCTCCTGCTCCCTGTCTAGATTTTGATCCATCGAACCTGAGCAACCACGTGAAATCATTTTCATCAGAAGAGCTACCAAGATGTGCCTCCTCCTTAGGCTCTTCAGCTGCTTCCTCAACATCAAGTGCATAAACTCCTAGTTCTGGCTCAGAAAATTGAACTTCATTCGGCTTGTTAAAATCTGTTATAATATCCTTAAGCCTCGGTTCATTTTCCACTCTGATTTGGTTTGCAATTCCCTTCCATGGTAGCCACATATGTGAGCAGTCTGTTGAAAAATAGCCATTTAGAGTTTTCATCCAATCCCTCGCAAGTAACATTCCATACCTACTTGGGATATTAACCACCAGAATGTCCACAACCTGCTGAACCCTGGGTTCAGAATTCAATTGAATCTTGACATCATATAGAGTCCCCACTACATTTACCTCTGATCTGTCCAGTTGCAGGACTGTACATTTGGATGAAACAAGTTGCATGCCTAGCATCTTACATATTTTTGCAGGCATGAGGTTGCTCGTGGCACCTGTGTCCACCAAACGGTTATGCAAATTCTTACCCGCAATTCTCAGAGTCAGTAAGAATGGCGGGACATCCCTTCTCTCCTTTCGCAAAATGAGATGGGATTCAACTCCTTTTCCTTTCCACGTTTGATCAGGTGAGTTCAACGCTTTTATCAATGCCTCCTTTTGGCCTGGCAATCTAGCTGCGTCCAAGAACGAAAGGCTAGATTTGGACTTCTTTAGATCCTCCACTATGTCATAGTTTGGCTTTTCGAATTTGACTATCTTCTGCACATCATTAGACATTTCTCTTCTGAGTGGAGGGGGAGGATTATTATTTGCCTTAGTATCGGGAGGAAGAATAGAGTTGTTTGGAGGTGTTGATGAAGTTTTAGGGGTTTTAGATTTACTTCTCAAATGGTATCCATGATTCCCCTTCCTAAAATCTCGAAAAGCTTGCACCTCCTGTTCCAAAATTTCGTCTTCTTCTTCCTCACTCTCACCTTCTTGATGATATACAGTTTCCATCACCATAATATTATCATCTTGATGTTGTGATGGATCCTCATTTGATACCAGTTCCAAATCATCAACTTGTGCCTGAAGACAATGAGTGTATCTCGCAATTTCAGGACAATTCCTCTCATTGTGTTCTTTCGTGTTGTGCAACCTGCACCCCCTTTCCCACGCCAAATCTGAAAGATTCAAAAGAGAATTGGATTGGCTAGGTCCTGCAGAAGTATCTAATTGATTAGCAATGGGAGCGGGTACTCCCCCATTGTTTGGCTTGGTGTTCCAGTGCCTCCCTCTATTGTTAAAATTTTGATTTGGGTGAGGGGCATGGGACTCATACTTCTAGTTGTTGAACCCTGTCATTGCTCGGTTTATGAACTAATTTCTTGAGCTCTTCGACTTCGAATAAATCTCCTTCGGTGGAATCACATTGTTGTTAACCCCCGTTGGATTCGCATAATTGATGGGGTCTTGATTCAAAATTTGGGTCGGGTCTTGAGGAATTTGATTCCCGTATGGATTGACACTTTGAATCGGGGTTGGATTTGGAAAAGGAACTATGGCTTGAGGATTGACTTGGCTAGTTCCTTGCATAGTTGATTGACTATTCTGCAAAAATGCAGGGACAGGTGGAATGGATGTGATTGGTTGGATTGGAATGGGTGCATACGCGGGTGCTGGTGGATACGACTGCTGATATGGGAAGGCGTTCATGCTTGGCATTTGTGGTGCCATGAGTTGATTTGCCTAGGGAGCTTGACCATATGGAGCATATTGTCCCATCATAGGCATCTGGGTAAACCCGTAGCCCTGTGGTGTCATTTGTTGCTCGATAGTCATGGCTTCGTTATAGGCTAAAGCCAGCGTGGTGACTTGAGGATTACGTCTCGCAAACATGGCTGTCATGGGGTCCAATGCCCCAAAATATATCTGCAAAGCCACTACGGGATCGATGGCAAAGTGCCTAATTGCTCTATTATAGCACTTTTGGAATCTCTGATTAAACATTCTGATCGGTTCCCCTTGGCCCCTTTTGCATGTAATAAACTGATTGTAAATAGTTGCGGGATCTAAGGGTGACCTAAATTGATTGACAAAGGCATTTTCCATTTGTGTCCAAGAGGTGATTGAACCAGTTGGCAAGCATATATACCATTCATATGCTATTGGATCTAAGCTCATGGGGAAAAGTCTGCGAGGCCACATCTTCATATTGAACTTGCAGCCTAATTAAAACATCCCTATAGGCTTGGATATGTTCTTCTGCTTTTCTTAGGCCATCTGGCTTGTATTTAGGCAAAAATATTTCAATGTTCTTGGGGATTTCATGGATATCCCCAACAATGTTCAAAGGAGTATTATTAGCTCCATACCAAGGAGCTGCTGGAGCTTGAGCCATTTGACTCAAAATTGATGAAGACAAACCTACAATAGCAGTAGAGATATTACTGACAATAGGAACACTAGTGGCAACTGATATTACGGGCGTAGATCCACTCGATGTTCCTGGAGAAAATAGGTCTTTTGTGACTGGTGAGCTTACGACTTGCTTGGCTTTACTCTTGGGAGTACCAGTAAGGTCATGAAAAATGGTTTCCCTGGTTGTTTGGGACCTGGTCGCAATACGACGCGGTGGGTCCAGCCTGCCTGATGAAACCCTCGATTATTTCAACGAAAACCTGCAACAAAAGAAAGCAAAAGCTGCAGTTTAGCTGTTTGTGAGAAAATATTTCAAAATTAAATCAAAAGATATTATTCATGTATGAAAACCAAAATAAAGTAAACCGATTCGTGCCCTCCTTCTAGCGCCAATCTGTTGAGTGGTGTTTTCACCCAATTGTGAAAGCACACTCTCCGATAGGATCTGAGTCCCAAAATCCTCTGCTTGCAAAGAAAGTAATTTCTCCAAGGTTCCTCTTATGTTGATTCTAAAACACCAATGATGCTGCTCACTGTAAATGCAGGGAATACCTTAGGGTTGCAAGTGGATGTTAACAAGGGGCACTGTAGTTCACTTTAATTTGGATTTGCAATGGACTCTGAGCTTTGATGGGTTTTCAATTATTTATTTAAATGACTGAAATTAAAATACAAAAAATAAATACGGGTTTAAAAATAAAAATAAATGCAAATGAATATGCAACTAAGCTACGTCCAGAGTATTGCCATCTTGATTGATAAAACCGAAGACAATGAGGTTTTTGCATGCAACCCAACCTAACTGAACCTACAAATTCACACAATTCAGATAAGCCAGGTGCGGGTTTCTAGGGTTTCTATTGTAGTTTCAGATTTAGGCATTCGCATGAAGCAACCAAGAACACTTGCATTCAACTTCACCTATAAGCCTAGAAATCTGAAAGGGAAAGATAACACATTGAATCATGCATGCAAAAATGACTCCTTCTTTCTCATCAATGAAATGCCAACACTCTGTATTTCCGCATTAAAATGATGTATCAATTACAATTACAGAATGTTCCAGGTTTTACAAATCCAGAACAAATGAAGGAAATTGCCCAAGTGCGGGCCCAGAATGGCATGAAGCCCTTGTCTCTGCAACTCTGCAAGCGGCAATTTCCAACCCTATCTTCAATCTGCACTTCTGGCTTTATACTGTCTGGCGCGGCTCTCCGATTCTCCCTGCGTCTCTTCGTTTCATCTCCCAGAATGCGCCTTTTCAAATTCCTGCCTTTTCGATGCTTTTACTTCATGCTCGATTCTGAAACGCTCGAAATCTGCCGCTGCATGTAACGCTTCTGCAACTCCGACACCTGTATGCCACGTGTCCTATGTTTTTTGCGCCTTCTGTAACGTCTTCCTGTGAGAATCGTGACAAAAACAGCATGCAGCCCGTTCACCTTCCCGACCGCAAAAATGCGACATGTCGCGAAATCGCCTTTCACGCTTTCTCCTCATCCGTATCACTTTTCCTTTGGCCATCTTCTCCACTGTCGCGAAATCGTGACACTTTTTCGTTTCGGACCTTCTCTTTTGCATTGTCATGATTTCGCTACCATTTTCTATTTCGGGCCTTCTCTCCGCAAACTGTCGTGATTTCGCTACCGTTTTCTGTTTGGGCCTTCTCACCGCAAACTGTCGCGATTTCGCTACCATTTTCCATTTTCGTACACTTGCCAATTTTTCGTCGTGAAATCGCTACGCTGCCTCCATCCGTACTACTTCGCTACTTCGGAGCCGCGAAACTGCGACCTGTCACGATTTCGTGATGCCTTTTCGCTTCATTCCCCTTTGCTGCTTTCTGTCGTGATTTCGTGACCATTTCTATGCATTATGCTTTCTGGTTGATCCTGTCACGATTTCGCGACCATTTTGGCCTTTTGCCCTGTTTGACTGGTTCCTGTCGCGATATCGCGATGTTTTCTTGCTTCGTGCTCTTTGACCTCTTTCTGTCGCGATATCGCGACGTTTTTCCGCTTTGTGCCCTTTGACCAGTTTGACCCGTGATTTTGCGACGCGTCGCGATATCGCTACGCCTTTCCATTTTGCCTTTCTCTCTCCTGCCTGGCCGCGACGGAGCGACATGTCACGATTTCGTGACACTTTTTCGTCTTCATTTTCTCTCTCCTCTTTCTGCCGCGACGGAGCAACATGTCGCGAAATCGCTACGCTATTTTCATCCGTACAACTTCTGCAGCAACACGTCGCGATTTCGTGACACTTTTTCATTCTGGCAGCGACGGAGCAACATGTCGCGATATCGCGACGTTTTTTCAATTTCGGCAGCGACGGAGCAACATGTCGCGATTTCGCGACACTTTTCCTATTTTGGCCGCGACGGAGCAACCTGTCGCGATTTCGCGACACTTTCTATTTTTCGGCAGCGATGACGCGACATGTCGCGATTTTGTGACATGTCGCGATTTCGTGACACTTTCAACACTTATGCATTTTTTTCTCTTTTCTTCATTTTTAGCATCTGGGTCACCGAGATTTCTTTCGCAAGCCTACAAAAAAGGTGGGTCCCCAATTTTGGGGTGTGTTGTGGATCAGCCACAACAAGAAGACTCTCTGACATTAAACTCCTCATTCTAACTTCCTTCGCATGCATCGGTAGCATAAGCAAAGCCAAACCCACATGTTTTATAAAAATCCTTTGACAAGAGCTAATTTAAGTTTAGAGAGTTTGGATGCTTGAGTGGAGTTGTAGAAAAGTGGTTGCCATATTTAATATTTATTAATCCAGTTGAAATTCAATCTTCGTTCATGTGTTAACTAGGTTGAGAGGTAGTTGTGGTCAATTTGAATGGTGGTTCTTTGATATCATCGTTATTTTACCTATTTTTAGTTAAATAGTGACATTGCAAGTCACCTTCTAGCTCAGGCCTATATTTTGGCCTTTTTACATCGCATAATGGTGATGTAGCCTAGTCGCTATCAGATGACTAGCTAGCCACCATTGTTCGACGACGTCAGCTCATCGTCGATTGATGATCGAAGTCATCACCTTCAAGCAACTTAGCTCATCACCATCTGATGACCAGAGCCAACAAGCTCTTTGTTGATCAACATTGTGAGCAATCACTATTTGACAAGTTGGCTCGTCACCTTTGATGATTAAAAGCCCACTCTAGTTTGACATTGAATTATTGCCCTCTAACAATTTGAATCCATTAATTTTTGGTGATCGATGTTGGAGGATATTTTGGCAATAAATATTAAAACTAAAACCTTTGCAATATTTAGTTTTTGATAAGTGATTAGCGTCAGACTATTGGTGACAAAAAATGGTATGCTGGACAAAAAACTCATCGTGGGTTGATTTTGATTTTTTGATGGGTATGACCTTTGATCGGTGGAAGATAAATCAAACATTCGAGAGACGTGAGGAATTTAGGCACTGGTGTGATTATTTGGTGCACATTTAAGTGAACTTATGAGGAGGGGAGTTTCTCGATGGTTGGGCAAGCATAGGATTTTTGGAAAGTTTAGAAGCTATTCCATTAGCGTTAACACCAATTTTTGGCATCAATTTTTTTATGATTTTTGATCTGAAGAAATTTTGGTTATTTTGGTTGACTGATAGTCACATTAAGTTATTTGGTATCATTGAGATTTGAATCTTGATATGAGTTACATCAATTATTTATCCCAACTATTAAACCAAAAACTCGTTAGCAAGTGTTTCTTCATAATCGACACAAATGACTACAAATATATGTCTGACCAATAGTAAAGATGTCAAGTCCATTTTTGATCAATGTTTAGTGAAACTCTGACAAAGAAATATCATTGTGTTGGTGTTCACCTTCAGTTTATGTCCAGGAAGGAGATCCCCGGAGGGTGGTCAAAGACATTCTAAAACCTCGAAGACCCGATTCAAAATTGAGACTTTCTAAAACAACAAAAACTTTGCCACTCCTATTCGGGTAAAAATTTAAACTAAGGAGATCTTACCTTAAATTTTTTTATAGATTCTCTTTAAATTTAGCTAAAATTGATTTTCTATTAATCGTTATTAATTTGTTATTATATTGATTAATTTATGATTAATCATTTATGTGATTAATTCATAACCTTTTATTAATTAAGTTATATTTAAAATTAATAATTTTTATTTTATAAGAGAGATTGATTTAATTTTTTTTAATGGATTATATGGGATTGAAATGGGTC
Source organism: Wollemia nobilis (assembly GCA_028583015.1). Lineage (NCBI taxonomy): Eukaryota > Viridiplantae > Streptophyta > Pinopsida > Araucariales > Araucariaceae > Wollemia > Wollemia nobilis. The sequence goes on from JAQPPZ010001808.1 coordinate 3,292,891, forward strand.
CCATTCATATTACATCATCATTACATAGTGGTATTACAACAAAGCTTGGATATTATCCATGTATCATTTAGAAATATTTGAACTTGGGTCTCCTTGAAATATTGAGGAATTTAACTAGTTGAACTAATGCCACTTAATGAAAATTTGAGTTTACATAGGTTTTTATGAGGGGTCCTGGTCCCATCATACTGAGTGGGGTTTGAACCTTGGACCTCCCAAAGAGAGGCCAAAGACCTTACCATTGCAGTAGGCTTGCAACTTTAGAGATTGATTTAGTTAAAGTTAATAAAATATTTTAATTATTTTTAAAAAGCATTTTTACAAATCTCTAATTGCTTCCAAAACCATTTTAATTGTTGAAGCATTGTTAACCATCACTCATTTTGGTTGACATAAGAGTCTTTGTTTCTTTGTAAATTGCAAGGATCTTCCTTAAGGAAAATAATTTGTAATCAAGGTCCTCAAATTTACCTTGTGTTGTGCCCTTTTATTCCCTTGCTCTTGGCTTATACCCAATCAAACATGGCCTAATATTTAGATGCCCAAATGTAACAACCCTCAATTTCCAACCCAACTTAAGAGAGAATATTTTTTTTGAAACATATATATCATGTCAAGTTTGCAATCAAGTATGTTTAAAACAACATCAACCAGGATAGCAAGTAACCAAGAGAATTACGACATGGTCAGTTTCAACTCTTGTGATAGGAGTGACCAACTCCTATCTAACCTTACATTCCTTCATGATGCTTATTAAATTCCTTTATTTAATTATTTCTATCTCTTCATTCATTAGGAAGTTTAATTACTTAACTAATTGAATGTAATTTCAATCTTACTTCCTAATTGATTTAGCATTCTATTATTTTGTAGTGGAATACCATGCATGTATTATTAAACAATTCATAAGTATTGCTTCACTTATATCAGACTATTACTTACATCAAAACATAAACCCTTGTATCATATTAAAAGAGCCATTTATTGGAAAAATAAGAGAAACATCCATTTTTAGATCTAGTGAACCTCAAGTGCAAGTATAAACCAATCTTACTTATTGAATATTGCTTGTTAAAAAAATTCATGCCTCACATGAAAATTTAGTAGTCATCTTATGGAAATGTAAATGAATCATCACATTGGAATGTAAATAACATCTAAACATTATCTCATGATAAATGAAATACATCATTTATAGTCTATCTAATTAATCATCACATTGGGAAGTAAATATAACATCCATGTATGACATCAGTTGCAACCCACAAAATAGAGATACACAACATATATCTTGGGAAAACCCCAATGGGGAAAAACCCAACCTTAAAATATGCATCCTCATATTTCATTAAATTCTTGTTCCTCAATTTACAATGATATAAAGAATCCTATAGATTCTTATTGAACCATCATTAAATACATGGGTATAGGAGAATTTCCTTACATTCCTTTTTTCAGGTCATCATTTCAATTGAAGTATATAAATGAAATGCTCACTGGATACATATAAATTGAGAAAGGAGTCATGGTTTCCTCAAGAATGAACCTTAGAATAATTCTTCCAACCTAGATATCATTAATCCATTTGGTCTAAGGTTTTATACTACAATGAGAGACCCCATAATCTCCCCCAAGATTATATTCAACATCTAATCTTCCTACGTCTATTCATACTTCCACAAAATGAGTTCTTTAGCATACACATGCATCCATCATCAAATGCATTCCTAAAGTACCATGTAGTTTTTCAATGTAACTACATAAGTGCATACTAAAAGAAAAACATCATATTTTCCTCATGGATGGATTTCATATCCATTATTCCCAAATTATATTTGATCTATTATCAATTTTATAATTAGTTTTTGGTATATGTAATTGCAATTAAAGCATTCCATAATTCAAAGGAATGAAATCCCATACTTTCCTAAGAATTAAATCCACATCTAATTCCATTCCATATCAATTTCCACAAAAAAATATACCTTTGAACAAATATTATTACATTCAATTACTTCTAATTAATTCAAGAGAGAATCCCATAAATTTCCTCAAGAATGGAATCCTATTCCGTTCCCCAAATTAGAAGTTGTAATCATAAACTAGATTCTATTTCATTTGCCTAGAGATAGCATTTAAACATAAGATTATAACAATCATTAAACCACTACAGTTCATACAAATTTAATCACTAAATTTATTTTATAACCCATCACCAGATTATACTATAGTTTCATAAGTTTAATTCATGGTTGTACTATAGTTTATCATAAATCTAGCCATAATTTTGTCTTACTCTCTATAGATTTACATAACTTTAGCTACAATTTTATCTCGAGATCGATCAAAAAATATCATGCTATAGTTCCATAATTCTGGTCATAAACTCTCTTGCAATCTATCAAAAAATATTACTCAAGTTTAGCCACAATTCATATCGTAATCTATCAAACAAGATTACACTATAGAATTACAAACTTAGCCACAATTTATCGCAAGAACACACTATAGATTCACAAAATTAGCTATATATTTGTTGCATAATCTATCATCAGCTTAAACTATAGTTCCCAACAAAATGTCTCTTAGTCTACCCCAATACTATTACAAAATTTCCCAAAATTGTCTCAACATATTTAAACAAGAATTTACTAGGTGAGCACAATTTCCACCACAATATTGTCTCAAAAAGAAATTAAGATTTACACAAAGTTTATTGCAAGTTTTGTACCACAATTTATCCCAATAATTCTTCCTCAAGAATTCTCGTAGTTTACACAAATTTTACCCCCAAAATGTGTCTCATATTCTTCAACATAATCCGTTAAAATAACACAATTTTTATCCCTAAAATTTGTCTCATGAAGTTATCCAAAATTACTTCAGAATATTTTATGGGAGTTTCAATATAATTTGTACTCATATTGATAAAGGAATTATTTTACAATCAACTTGATTGGATCTCCCTTTGTGAGTCAATTGTTAATGGTACAAAATAAAGTGTATTGTGAGCCTATTTAAAAATATATGTTTACACATTCATATCAAAGTCAACTAACTAAGAATCAAATTCCATCAAGAATCAAGGTCAAACATCAGAGTCGAGAATCAATTCAGCTTAGCTGCTACTGCTAGCCCCCTAGTCCTCACAACTAGGTGGCTAGCGTGAGCTAGCCTTGACCACACCAATTGAGGTCACAAACTACCTATGATTTCTTTCTTATAAAGATACCCACATAAACACAGTAACCACATAAATAAAACATGTTTTAGACCATCACGTGGTTCGAGTAGGTAACCCTACTATCAACATGTGGAAGCATCAAATTACAAGTGATAAGGTCAACTAACAAGGCAAGATGATCAGTAAGCTATGTGTGTTCTCAATCAACACACATCATCAAACAACAACATAACTCTCGACCAATATTTCGTGGACATGTAGGCATGGGAGACTTCCTCCATTTAAACCTCCTATAGGTCACAACATGCTCCATGTGGGATAGTACTTGAGGGATCATAACCACATCTTCTGCTAGAGAAAATTTGGATATGGATGTACGTGCGACGATTGCTTCAAAATGATATGCAGTAGATTTAATTTTATATCAAACCTTTAATAGAAGGAATACTTGATGAACATAGTCAATTATAAGGTTTTACCATGAGTTTCTATCTAAAATGCGTCTTCCAAAATAGGGTTTGACATAAATGAGACTCTAGTACAAAGGTAATAGTAGGGTTTCGTCATTGTGGAATGCATTGGATTACCACAATATTAAGATAACATAAATCCTCTATACCCCGTGAATTCTTCATTGGTTAAACATGATGATGGTTTTACAGATGACATCCTAGCTAAAGCATTATTGACAGATTAACACATCCCAATTTTGGTACAAGTCAACCAATCAAATTTAGGGTTTGAAACCACTCTATATAATAGGATTCTCACAAGTGTATTACAATACAACTATGGCCAACATTTTATCAGATTCATTTATAAGTTTTAAAACTCATATTTAATACAGGATTGAGACATCGACAAGGTGATGTCTAATGCCCTTTGTTTTATAGCCAACAATCATTATAGCACAAATAGGACAAAGTGTATTAAAATAACACATAAAATAGAACCTATTTCATTTTACAACCAAAGAAATACAGGGTATAGAGAATAATATTATGATTCACATAATTCAACAATTTAATTTATATTGAAATCAAACTAGAAAGAAATAATCTTCTGACCTATATCTTTCGTAAAATTCCAACTTCAATTTCTTGTCTTCTCAGCCCTCCAAGTCTTTCTTCAACCTCCTCCTATAAATTTCTTGACCAAATATCTCTAAAACTTAAGGTTGTTTGGTTTTTGATCCACCAAGGTGGAGAGCATAATCCCTAATCCCAAGTTTTTCCTTCCAATCTTCCTTCAAGATTCCTCCCCCTCTAGATTGCTTAGATTCCTTTAGAATCTAAACCCTCATTTTTATAAATTTTCACAGCTTCCTTTTCCTTCATGAGCAAGAAGGTGGATTTGTTATTAAATTATTAAAAGGTGTCTTTTGAAGTCAACTTAAAATAGTGAAATAAATATTTTAATAAAAAGGAGATTCCAAGGGATAAGGTGGGAGTACTTTGTTTATTTTGGGCCTCCCCTTTCCTAGGGCAACTTACAAGGTCAACACTTATATTTTTTGGAAGTAGGGAGAATTCAACCTTAGAACTATTAGAGAATAGGAAAAGAATCTCTTCTAAATATTAACCACTATGAAGCAGCCATGTGGGGAATGAATAACTCATCCACTAAAAGTAATAAATTTTTATTATAAAAAAATGACATTGCTCTTTTGGGTCCAATTAAAATTGTACAAGTTTGTGGGCATCTAATCATATTTAAATTAGGTTAATTAAATCTAATTAATTAAATCAAATTAAATTAATCCTTCCAAAATTGTTAGTTAACTTCTCAAAACCTTACAAAATCCCCTAATTGTATTTCAAAACTTTCCAAACTAGCTTGGTAGAGTGTAATTAGTTTAATTAAGGATTTTTATAGGAAGAATTAGGATCTACAACCCTTGAATTAGGTATTGTTTGATCCCTCAGATCAATTAATGACCTTTTGGAAAGTCCTAATGGGGCGGGCTATGACATACTACTCCCCTCGGATTAAACACAGTCCTCTGTGTTTCTCATTTATTCCTAGATTAGATAATGTATAAAACTAGAAAGCTAGCATTAGTTCTTCATAAAAACGTTAGAACCATCATCCCTTTTCTTTATTTCCTATGTCTCATTTTCGATGGTAGAGTAACATCTTCCATCCACGAGGGTACCTGGACCTGCAAGTACACAAAATATCAGTAGTACCATATCCTTAAAGTAATAAAACATCCATATTGCATCAACAATAAGTATTGAAAACATCCTCAATACATAATTTTCATCATCAAAGTATCAAAACATCTATCACTGCATAGTCAATGATAATAGATAACTGCAACAATAGAACTGCAGAATATTTTCATAGAGATGACATGAAATTATGTTTTTATAATAAGTTAGACATAATATGTCTAATTAGAATCATCAAAAAATCTCACAAAAGAGTATTACACTATGCCTTGATAGCCATTTTTAATGAGTTATCCTGATATAAATAGGTGTCATCAAAGACAAAGATATAATTTCATAAATCTTACTTCAAGATACCCATATATCTTAAAATCACCTTGGAAAACTCATTTGCCACCACCAGTGCATCATCCTTGATGTCCCCTGGTGTACATCTTTAATTAGCCTATTGAAAGATTCATACCTCAAGAGATACAAATGTCAAGTGCAATCCTCAAAAGAGCCTAAGGTACACCGCTTAAGACCCACATAATGTGGAGGGTTCGCTTAGCTCTTCCACTTTGATTCACCAGTGGCTCAATAGTGGGAGGAAAAGAACTTGAACATATGTAGTCTCTGAGTATCAAAATATATTAACAATAGCAATGATCATATTTACTATGCATAAGATGCCATACTGATATCTATGGTCACATTTACCCCCTGTAAGGTATCATTTTATACATGTTATCATCTACTACTAGTATCCATGACCTTGATTACTCCATGTAAGGTGTCATTCTAATCATACTATTATCCAATGATAGTAACTGTGGTCACAATTACTCCATGTAAGGTGTTATTCCAAGAATTATATCATCCATTGATAGAATCTATGACCACACTTACTCTATTTAAGGTGTCATACTAGGCATTAGAACATGAATTTTTCAATTTTAAGAAAGGACCCCACACTCTTCAAGGGTAGATTCCCTATCTATACCTTTATGAGAGTGTTCCAATATTAACTAAAAATTTCATGTCTAATATTGATCATTTAGGATAATTTTAAATTTTAACAAGATTTTCTTTCATTAAGTTCATTGGACTCACACATAGATGCATCTCGAAATACCCCTTCTTATCCTCCAAGGCATTCCTCACTTAAGAATTGGTCATTGCAGATGACACTCAAGTGGTCGACATGCCTAACAGGATATTTAGTCTAAGCTTACCTGCTTAGGACCTTCCAAAAGCTATCTACTATTTGGAACCTTCTGAGCCACCACTCAGATCAAGAAGACTCTAGCATTGGGATCATCCTGTCCAACTCTTAATGAAATGCAATAAGAAATATTTATTCTAAATCACTTGTTAGATAAACATTGTTTTATATTACACATAAAAATACATGTTTATGGGTTACAAGAGTGTAGTCTACTATATTATACAACATGTATCCTTATAATACACAAAGATTGGCTTTTTAACCATAAAATATGGAAGGATTCACGACTACCATATTTTGGCCCTTTCATCATTCTAGGTTAGGCCTATTTCTCGCAACAAAGCGATTCAAGGTCTAAATCACCTAGTAATACTCCTATGCCCACATGGAATATTAACTAGGATCAATCCATGAATTACTAATGCGTTGAGATAGGATGCTAAGTAGGCAAATTTGTACTCATCCCTTGCTTGCTAAAGTTGTGAATTCTTGTCTTGGATGGCTATCGTTGATCCTTCACTATTCCATTGAGTTAGCTCATGTTGGAGCTCATATTATTCGGATATAGCAATATCTCTTTCTACCTCCAACTATCAAATTTTTTACCTCAAGGACTCTATCTCAAGTGGTCCACCTATCTCGGAGTGCTCACTATCATTTCCTCAATAGTTGTAAGGACCTACTTTAGCCTCTGGTTGATGGTGTACTTGAACCCTAGGAATTTCTCCTACTTCCCTTAAAATTTCCTCATATTGCCCTTGCTGGATAGACCACCATTGATCGTATTATGGGATTGTACCCACATCATCCATATTTGGAACCCATATGGCCTCATCTATTTCCAAGGTTAATGGTTCCACTTATGGTGAAGTATCTTCTTTCATCCCTTTCCTTGTATAAACCATAGGAGGGTCCGATATTCCTTACCTGATATCGAACTACCACAATACTCGAGTATATTAGAAATACTCGTACTACATGCTTACTTGCCCAATCATCCACCTTGTTCTTTGCACACGAGCTAGATGATATCCATCTTCTGCACATATTGGACCTGTCCTCCATGGTCTCTAGATCACATCTTGGGACTTCAAATTTTCCAATATAGAGCGATAGAGTTCCCAATTATCCTCTTGTGGCCTTCTCAACCACAACTCTTTCTCATTATACCACCTTAATTCTTAAGGAAATTCTGGATCTACCAAGTTGTGTGCATCATAGGGCAATCCTAGGGGTCTCCTTATAGCCACATGCTCCCAGGCCCATATCTACAACAAAAGTCCACAACTCATCCTTGTCCGCTTCATTTTTCAAAACTTGAAAAACTCTCTATAGGTTTGAGCCAATAAGGTTGGTTACCAATCAAATACAATTGAGTACTCCACTAGGTCCTACACAATCCCTAACATATTCCAAGGAAATCATGCACCTAATGAGTCAGGTAGAATGTCATTTGCTATGAGAACCATTACAAAATCTTGTCTGGGTGACAATTTACCGTACGTGAAAAGCTTTTCATACAATATACCACTATGATCGGTATTAATATCTTTCCACCCAAATTAGAATGCTCTCTCTAGAACCAATCCTTTTTCTATTTTATTTATAGCTATTAATGTACACCCTTCAATTGGTAACCGGTATATCCGGTATACATCCTCTAGGTTAATAATAATTTCTCTAGTAGGTAATTGGAAAGTTTCCCAATCAAGATTCTATATTTCAATCATTGTTAATAGGTATACCCTATCAATCAATATTGGTTCTAAATATGTAGCTCCTGCTAAACCTATCTCACTTAACCATTGCCAATCATTGAAATCCAACACACTCCTAGCTCCTTGAAATACTGGCCTAAGAGCAGTGTGGGATCTAACAACCTTCAATGGTTCTATTTCTGCTAACCCAACTTCATGAATCGTTCTGGCATTTCTAGAGGTCATCTTCTTACAATGTGTGTAATAGTAAATAAACGAGTAAAAATAGCAGCATCAAGAAACACACTATGGGATTTACCCCAAGCATGATTACTATAAATAGTGCAAACCCTAAAACTAGTATAACTGTGTTGAATTCCATAGGTTGGTTCTCCTTGTTGTAAAATTCATCCAAGCTCACTTATTTTATAAAACTTTACGATGTTTTTAACAACTGGTTTGCTCAATCGTTGGATTGATCATAACTCAATCTAATCAATCATCTTTTGAGGATCTTAAATAAATCTTATTGTAATTATTTAGGGATTCATTGTACTATTTTGTACTCGAATCCCTCTTATTCCTTCATTGTCTGGCTCCTTACCCACTTGGTATCTTGTTAGCACATTTTTCGATGATTCATCACATTCTTGGGCATCATTTCCAATTCCAACCATTACTCCTTTTGTTAGCAATGACATTGGTCTTAAGCCAAGCACCATACCTTATTTACACATGTCAATTCTGGAAACCATGTATTGGGATTCCTCCTAACTTAGGTTTTCTTCTTAAAAAAAATTGTTTTATTATTTTTAATGTGTTTGAGATAACACCGAATACTCCTATGCAGGTGTTAATACCACATGCATCATGTAGTGGTGCAAACCCACATTTAAATAGTGCATAATGCTCTATTAAAATCGATAACCACCTGGGTGGTTGGGTTGTATACTACATAACTGTTTGGTGGAATCTCTGGTGTAATCCTCCACCAGAATATAATTTCAGGGGGTGCCTTAGGTGGAGTTGGTATGGTGATTCTATCTCCATCTTGGTGGTCTTCCAATAGCTCTGTCCTTGCATTCTTTCACCAGTATTGGGATATTCAACTCCTTGCTTTGGCCAAAGTCCATGATTGTATTGTAACATTGATCAAGAATGTAAATAAAGAAAATATTCTTTTGTTGATCCCATGATCTTATCCATACACTTGCCTCATCGCAAGGTATTATTGTTATTAAAATTCCAAATGGGATCTATCTTCCTATTTTTCCAAAATTTACCCTATGGATTATTTTCCCATAGATAACATCCAATATCACATATTATTAGAGAATTTGGTAACTCACATAGTGAAGTTTATGATCAGGGGGTTCCTTTATAACAATTTTCATGTGGTTCTCTTAATATGAATTTTCGAGTAAGTCCAAGGCTTGCACTTCACAAGAATCAACGTGGTTAGTGTCTATCTTGTGGTATCGGAGTGGTCAACTCTCTTGTAACAAAAATAGTGGTAAATATTTATACCATATTTTGGGAATTCTCCTATCATAAAATAGGAACACCATTATGTTAGGTCTCTTTCAACCCATACATTATGCGTATGCCTTGAAGATTAATTATTCTTCCATGAAGACATAATATCAATCAAATGCAATGCTTAACCCATCCCCATTGTGCATAATGGTTCGTTAAGGTGATCATTAAACATATCCACATGGAAAAACCATGTCTAACATATACCTTACTTGCTCAATTCATCCTTAACCTCCATGATCAAAGATAAGATATAAATTTTCCCCACTTGATCATTCTTAAATTTGTTCATCATACAATACTTTAGTAAGGAAGAGGCTTAGCTCAAACTACAGATGCCAAGTACCATTTCTCAATGATCTCTTGGGTACTCCACAAGTTGTGGAGGATTCCCCTCACTCTTCCATTCTAATTCACCAATGAATTCAGACATGGGATAAAAGACCCGCACATTAGTAGCCTTTGAGCACTTACTCTTACCTTACCAAGCATTTGTCAATTTATATTTCATCTAGGAAAGTTATAGGTTTTAACAATGCCCAATACTTTTGCTAGCCTAGACCTAATATTAGAGTCCATTAAATAGCTTGGGCTTTGATACCAACTGTAATAACCCTCAATTTCCAACCCAACTCAAGAGATAATTTTTTTTAAAACATATCTATCATGTTAATTTTACAATCAAGTATGTTTAAAACAACATTAATCAAGATAGCAACCAAGAGAATTACGACATGGTCAGTGTCAACTCTTATGATAGGAGTGACCAAATCCTAGCTAACCTTATGTTCCTTCATGATGCCTATTAAATTCCTTTATTTAATTATTTCTATCTCTCCATTCATTAGGAAGTTTAATTACTTAACTAATTGAATATAATTTTAATGTTACTTCCTAATTGATTTAGCATTCTATTCTTTTGCAGTGGAATACCATGCATGTATTATAAAAAAAATCATATTGATTGCTTCATTCATATAAGACTATTACTTGCATCAAAGCATAAACCCTTGTATCATATTAAAAGAGCCATTTATTGGAAAAAAAAGAGCAACATCCATTATTAGATATATTGAACCTCAAGTGCAAGTATAAACCAATCTTACTTATTAAACATTGCATGTTAGAAAAATTCATGCCTCACATGACACTTTAGTAGTCATCTTATGGAAATGTAAATGCATCATTACATTGGAATGTAAATAACATTAAAACATCATCTCATGATAATTCAAATACATCATGCATAGTCTATCTAATTAATCATCACATTGGGAAGTAAATATAACATCCATGTATGACATCAGTTGCAACCCATAAAATAGATATACACAACATATATCCTGGGAAAACCCCAATGGAGAAAAACCCAGCCTCAAAATATGCATCCTCATATTTCATTAAATTATTTTACCTCAATTTAAAATGATATAAAAAATCCTACAGATTCTTATTGAACCATCATTAAATATCTGGCTATAGGAGAATTTTCTTACATTTATTTTTAGATCATCATTTCAATTGAAGTACATAAATGAAATACTCACTAGATACATATAAATTGAGAAAGGAGAAAACCTCGTGGCTTCCTCAATAATGAACCTTATAGTCATTATTCCAACCTAGATATCATTAATCCAGTTGGTCTAAGGTTTTATACTACAAGGAGAGACCCCATAATCTCTCCAAGATTAGATTCCACATCTAATCTTCCTACGTTCATTCATATTTCCACAAAATGAGTTCTTTAGCATACACATGCATCCATAATCAAATGCATTCCTAAAGTACCATGTAGTTTTTTAATGTAACTTCATAAGTGCATACTAAAAGGAAAATACAATATTTTCCTCATGGATGGATTCATTATCCATTCTTCCTAAATTAGACTTGATCTATTATAAATTTTATAATTAGTTTCTGGTATATGTAATTGCAATCAAAGCATTCCATAATTCAAAGGAAGGAAATCCAATACTTTCCTAAGAATGAAATCCACACCTAATTCCATTCCATATCAATTTCCACAAAATATATACTTTTGAACACATATTATTACATTCAATTACTTCTAATTAATTTAGGAGATAATCCCATAACATTCCTCAAGAATGGAATCCCATTCAATTCTTCCCCAAATTAGAAGTTGTAATCATAAACTAGATCCTATTTCATTTACCCAAAGATAGCATTTAAACATAAGATTATAACAATCATTAAACCACTATAGTTCATACACATTTAATCACTAAATTTATTTCATAACCTTTCACCAGATTATACTATAGTTTTACAAGTTTAATTCATGGTTGTACTATAGTTTATCACAAATCTAGCCATTATTTTATCTTACTCTCTATAGGTTTCCATAAATTTAGCTACAAGTTTGTCTCGAGATCTATCAAACAAGATCCTGCTATAGTTCCATAATTCTAGTCATAAAATCTCTTGTAATCTATCAAACATGATTACTCAAGTTTAGCCACAATTCATCTCGTAATCTATCAAACAAGATTACACTATAGAATTACAAACTTAGACACAATTTATCGCAAGAACACACTATATATTCATAAAATTATGTATAGATTTGTTGCATAATCTATCATCAGCTTAAGCTATAGTTCCCAACAAAATATCTCTTAGTCTACCCTAAGACTTTTACAATTTTTTCCTAAATTTGTCTCAACATCTTTAAACAAGAATTTACTAGGTGAGCACAATTTCCACCACAATCTTGTCTCAAAACTAAACTAAGATTTACACAAAGTTTATTGGAAGTTTTGTACCACAATTTGTCCCAAGAATTCTTCCTCAAGGATTCTTGTAGTTTACACAAATTTTACCCCCAAAATGTGTCTTACATTCTTGAACAAAATCTGTTAAAATAACACAAATTTTATCCCTAAAATTTGTCTCATGAAGTTATCCAAAATTACTCCATAATATTTTAGGGGAGTTTCAATATAATTTGTACTCGTCTTGACAAAGGAATTATTTTATAATCAACTTGATTGATCTCCCTTTGTGAGTCAATTGTTAGTGGTACAAAATAACGTGTATTGTGAGCCTATGTAGAAATATATGTTTACACATTCATATCAAAATCAACTAATCGAGAATAAAAGTCCATAAGAATTCAAGGTCAAATATCATAGCCTAGAATCAATTCAGCTTAGTTGCCACTGCTAGCCCCCTAGTCCTCGAAACTAGGTAGTTAGTACGAGCTAGCCTTGACCACACCAACCGAGGTCACAAAATACCTATGATTTATTTCTTATAATGATACCCACATAAACATAGTTATCACATAAACAAAACTTGTTTTAGACTTTTATGTGGATCGAGTAGATAAACCTACCATGAACATGTGGAAGCATGATATTACAAGTGATAAGGCCAACTACCAAGAGAAGATGATTAGAAAGCTACGTGTGTCCTTGACCTACACACATTGTCAAACAAAAACACAACTCTCGACCAATACGTCATGGATACATAGGCATGGGATACTTCCTCCCTTTAAACCTCCTATAGGTCACAACATGCTCCATGTGGGCCAGTACTTGAGGGGTCTTAACCACATCTTATGCTAGAGCGAACCTGGATATAGATGTGCATGCGATTATTACCTCAAAATGATATGTAGTAGATTTAATTTTATATCAAACCTTAAAAAGAAGGGATACTCAATGAACATAGGCAATTGCAATATTTTACCTTGAGTTTCTAACTGAAACGTGCCTTCCAAAATAGGGTTTGACGTAAATGAAACTCTAATATAGAGGTAATAGTAAGGGTTCATCATCGTGGAATACCTTGGATTCCCACAACCTTAAGACAACAAAAATCCTCTATATTGCATGCATTCTTCATTGGTTAAACACGACGATGGTTTTACAAATGATATCCCAACTTAAGCATTGTTGACAGATTAACACATCTTGATTTTGGCACAAGTCAACCAATCAAATTCAGGATTTTAAACCACTCTATATAATAGGATTTTCACAAGTGTATTATAATACAACTATGGCCAAAGTTTTGTCGAATGCATTTATAAGTTTTAATACTCATATTTAATACAAGATTGAGACATCGAAAAGGTGAGGTCTAATGCCCTTTGTATTACAACCAACAATAATTATAGTACAAATAGGACAAAGTGTATTAAAAGAGCGCACAAAGGATAACCTCTTTTATTTTGCAACCAAAGGAAGACATGGTATAGAGAATAATTTTATGATTCACATAATTCAACCATCTGATTTATATTGAAATCAAACTAGAAAGAAAGAATCTTATAACCTGTATCTTTTGCAAAATTCCAACTTCACTTTCCTATCTTCTTAGCCCTCCAAATCTTTCTTCAAATCCTCCTATAAATGTCTTGACCAAATATCTCTAAAACTTAAGGTTGTTTGGTTTCTGATCCACCAAGGTGGAGAGCATAATCACTAAGCCCAAGTTTTTCCTTCCAATATTACTTCGGGATTTCCTCCCCCTCTAGATTTCTTAGCTTCCTTTAGAAGCTAAACCCTCATTTTTATAAATTTTCACAACTTCCTTTTCCTTCATGAGCAAGAAGGTGGGTTTATTATTAAATTATTAAAAGGTGCCTTTTTGAAGTCAACCCAAAATAGTGAAATTAATATTTTAATAAAAAGGAGATTCCAAGGGATAAGGTGGGAGTACTTTGTTTATTTTGGACCTCCCCTTTCCTAGGGTTACAAGGTCAACACTAATACTATTTGGAAGTAGGGAGAATTCAACCTTAGAACTATTAGAGAATAGGAAAATAATTTCTTCTAAATATTAACCACTATGAAGCAGCCATGTGGGGAATGAATAGCTCATCCACTAAAACTAATAAATTTTTATTATTAAATAATGATATTGCTCTTTTGGGTCCAATTAAAATTGGACAAGTTTATGGGCATCTAATCATATTTAAATTAGGTTAATTAAACCTAATTAATTAAATTTTAATAAATTAATCCTTCCAAAGGTATCAGATCAATTAATGACCTTTTGGAAAGTCCTAATGGGGCAGGCTGTGACACCAAATGGTCTATTTGGCCCAAATTATAAACAACCTTGATAATAAGGTAAATAATATAAGTGTACAAAATATACCTGTAGACACGAAATTTTCACACCCCTCTCTTTTAGGCTAATGGATCCACACCTAGAAGGGGGATGAGAAAATTGGGGATCTACACCTAAGATGAGAAGCACTTAAGTTGTGCTCTCTTTGGTGTTTATCGATGAATTATTGGTGGGGTTCACCAGGAAACACTTTGTGGTGGTTTCCACGCCTAGGCAGGGTGAGAGTTTGATGAGTTATTTTATTGACATACACCTAAGGTTTTGGTACAATACAACTAGATTTAATCTACATGCAATTTTGTTTTCATGAAGTCATCAACAAACAACAAAGCTAATGTAAACTAATGAAAATTGACTATCTATTTTTTTCTTTCTTTTTGTCTTTTCAAATAATAAAATTAATGCAAACTAATGCAATTAACTATACATTTTTATTTTATTTTTTTCTTTTCTAACATCTATATGCACAATATAGAATTGAAACAAAAATAAAATAGTCAAAAACAGAATAAAAGCTAAACTTTGTCGCACTTACCTGATTCGGATGTCTGATGCAGATGAATATTCATCCTACAGAGGGAATACACATCCTACAGAGTGAATATGCATCCTACAAACCGAATACGCATCTTGTAGAACGAATACGCATCCTGAAGCAAATACGTGTTCTATTAGTTATGATGTTGGATACAAGAGAAGGAAAAATAAGGTAAAGAATATCAAGTGGAAACCACAAGACATGGAATGGATTAAATTGAATTTTGATGAAGAATATAAAGGAAATCCAAGACCAATAGGAGAAGGAATATTAGAAATAATAGAGGAGATATTTCGTCTCATTACGTTTTCAATAGTGGATTTAATACAAATAATGAAGCTAAAGCTTAGGCGGCTTTAGAAGGGTTAAAAATATGCAAACAAATGAAATAGAACAAAGAATGGATGAAAGGTGATTTTTCATAGTAATAAATGCAATTTTGAGGAAAGCAAAAGCTCCATGGAACATACAAGAGATAATTATGGAAATTCAAGATCTTGCTAAAGAATTTGAAGAAATCAGGTTTACATATACATTAAGGGAAGGAAAAAAGTGTGTAGATAGGCTAGTCAATAGAGGGGTTAAATTGAGGATCATGAAATCAAATTCTCCTTTCCTTGGTTAGAGGAAGTAGTAAGTTTAGTTGAAGCTGACAAGAAAATGTTGATTACCTAAATCAAATAATGATTAAGATTTACTCTAATATTTTCCATTGGTAATATCTGCTTTATTTTGTAACAATAATGTATTTTCATATAAACTATTTATTATAATTTTTGTGGTTGCACTTGTGTTTTAGGAAGGAAAATAGCAATCCAAATTTGGTAAAGCGGACTATGATAGTTTGATGTTTTAGAAATATTACTCTACTAAGATGCAATGTGTAGATAGTAGAGGTGATGTTTTGGTATTGTGAAGGCTGCTATAGAAAAATGCCAAAAATAATGCTAAATTCTAGAATATTTGTATTCATACATAAAATTGAAAAGATCTAGAAAATGAAAATCAAGAATTCAGATATTTTATGTAAAATGATGTAGGTTTCTAGCTATAGCATCTCAATTGAGATGATAAGTGTATCTATTTATAAACTCTCAAGCTCTAAATAAGAGAGTTGTAATTTTCAAGGGTGGGGGACTGTTATGACCATTGTTTTTTTTTTTTAAAGTGAAAAACCCCTTGTGAATCCGTCTTGGTCTAAGAGACCACGAACAGGGGGTTCTACACCGTCAAAGTCACCCGGGAGTCGCACCCAACCCTGCCCGTACCAACATTATCAATTGGATTATGGCTACCCAATTCAAATTTTTGGTAGGGTGGAGATTTGAACCTGGGACAATTGAACCTGGGACCTCCCTTGGAGGATTGCCCTCTCCTCTCCAACTCACCTACAACACCTGGGTGATGACCATTGCACAACTTACCCCAAATTTGAGGACTCACCTTAAATTTTGTTGTTCTGGAAATTTTTGGTTTGCATTGAGTAATGATTTTCATAAGTCTCTATCTGTGAGGTCATAGTATAGGTTGTCGGTTGTTTATTGTTTTCTATTTAATATTTTTAAAAATGTCTTTGGTTTTGGTTAGAGTTATAGTTTGAGTTTCAAATGTAAGTGTTAATGTTCTTTTATGGCTTATTTATTTTTGTTTGTTAATTAGTTTGAACATTCGAAATAATTTGAATCAAATTCAAAATTAAAATAAAAATAAAAAGAAAAAGAAAAAGAAAAAAAGATAAAAATTAAATAAATAGTAATCATGAAAATAAAAAATAAAAATAAAAATAAAAATAAAATAAAATACGGTGAAACGTAATAAAATACAAGGGGATGACCATAGGATATAATGCGCTAATATTATGTCATGTAAGTAGCTTTAATATCATTCTTTGTAAAGTAAATTTTACAAAATATATCATTGTTGGGGATTAATATTCCCTCGATTGTGTTGTAGGTGAACATAGGACACATGATCTGGACCACCGGTGATGTGGTAGGTGGTCGCTAGAAGGTAGCGAAGCTGTATGGAGGTGGACCGTGGTGGACGGTGCAATAGTGCTGATCTAGATGGGGACCCATGTGGTAATGATTCATGCTTGGACCCGACATGGACGGTGATGAAGACACGACTGACGTAGCACTGACAAGGTGGATGACTCAACATTGGCAGTCGATGTGGATGACCACTTAGACCCACAAGCATGGTAAATGATGAGTGGACAAGTCAGTATGATGACTCAAACTCAGACTAACAATGCATGTCAGACGAAGTGTGTGGTCACACCTTGTAGATGGCCAAATGAAGGCGGTGCGTTGGGCGTTACTCATCGGAGTCCATTATGGTTGAGTTTAGGTGACTTCAACTGACCTCTATTCACTGTGATAGTGGCATTAGGTAGTAGATAGTCATTGATCATGGTATGAACATATTCTCACAAAGAGCCAGGTCAACTTGATTTCACTAGCACAAGCATCGAATCCATAAAAGGGTATGCCATTAAAGGCCAGTGTCAGAGAACATCGTTCAAATGTTTGACCATGATTATATCAAAATGTGAACTACGGGAATCCAAATTTCCTATTCTCGTACTCATCCCAGTAACAGATGATAGCATAGTGCTCTAGGGAATGTGTATTCAGGAATGTCAGCAGACGTTACGGTGATAATACAAAGTGCTAGAGTGGCGTATACACTGAATAGAAACAACTTATGTACGTGGAAAATAACTCCAAAGAGGTGAATAATTAAGTATAGTGATGGAGTTGGATGCTGAGAGTTTTGGCATCAATTGTCACCAAGGTTTGTTGAGTATGTAACTCAGAAGCCATTTCAACAAGTTTTTTTAGCCAGAAGAGATTCATTACCTATAGAGGAGGTGAAATGTTCAAACGTAGATTATGTAATAAATACATGGTCAAGGATTTGGTGATAGTCGTTACCTGGCCTTCAGAGATGTCTATTATCGTCAAAAAAATAAATAAAATACGAGGACCGGGTGTTTGCTTTTGCAGTGACCAAACAACTTACGGATGATGCTTGACAAGAAAATCATTCAGACTTGAAGATGATGCATTGATACTGAATTGGTTGAGCTGGAGGACTGTATGTCATAGGTTAGATATATGAGTGTAAGGAATGACAGAGGATGTCAACCACACATGCTTCAATAGGATTGAATGATGGAGTAGGGTGTATCATGTTGACGTGAATAGATGGGTAACACATCATCAATGTTCAAGATATTATTAAGATAAATTCAATAAGACATCGGAGTGATGCGAGGTTTTTCAGAAGAGTTGTCAAGTTGGCTGGAAGAGATGCAGAGTGCTAGCGATATACTAGTATTGTTCGATATGATGGGTGTCCTGAGCGGTGCTCTTTCCAGTTGTTTTCTTAACATGAGGATTTTTGACAAGACTTCATTACCCATGGAAACACCGAATAATCGAAAGTTTATCCCTTTGACTGCTGAAGGGTTCTGGCTCTTGCAACAAAATTCATTTTAGGGAAATAATCCTTTCATAAAAATTCAAGTTTTGTACTCGTCGACATGTTATTTTTTTGGAAGGCCATATACTCCCTTGAGGTGATTGATATTAGTTTGTTCAACCCCATGATAGTTATAATGGTTAAACGGTTATGATATGCACTTGGATTAGTCATGCACAACACTTGGTTGTAAACAATTTCAAGTATAACAACAGTCAAAGGGGGTTGAGGACTCATTACTCACCAAAATGGAAAAGCTCCAGTGTTAAAAGAGGATAGCCGTTGATGACGTTGACCTAACATAGTTCAGAATATAGTAATAAAGAAGACATATTTGTGAGTGAAATGACATGAGTTATCAAGTGGAACGTTATGAAAGGAGAAGATGAAAAGGAAGGTGTTGGAAGATGAAGCAAAAATAGGAAACGAGGAGTCTTGGTGTTTCAAAGCATTAAAAGGGCTACGGAAGTTCATCACAAGGGCTAAAAAAGTTTGGAACAGAAGTGGTGGAGGAAGATTGGAAGGCTCTCAAGCTGTTGTCAACATTATGGTTTTACTCTTGTATGCAAGACAGGTTTTTTTTTAACATAATAAATATTTTATTACATATTTTTTTACATGTATTAGAATTATTTTTCAATGGTGTTTTATGCATAAATATGGTAGCACCGTGTAGATATTTCTAATGCATGCTTTTACTCTTAATTTCACCATAACCAGATTTTAGATTGTGCGGATGCAGGTCTAACCTGGTTGTGTTTTTGTGTTCATGATTTAACTTTTTCTGTAGCATAGGTAGGATTTGTTTTTAGTAGTTTCTCTTTGGTCATTTTCCACATTCTGGTCCATATTCCAGATTTTTTTTAAATTTTATTTCTCTAACCCTAGATTTTGTTATTTTTTTTATCATTTCATTTTATTTTGGTTATCAACCACTCAAAATCCTAACAGGTGCATAGTTTTTCTGCATTAATATTTCAATATTTTGTAGTAATAAAATATTCGAATAATTATTTTTTCAAGGAATGCATCTTTAATTATTTGGATAATCATTCAAGCACTCTCTAGAATTAAGGAATCAACACTTCATAGGTTTTCAATATTTCTTTTATGAACTAAGGACCAAGATAAAATCAATTTTCATTTATGTGAGGGATCTACTAACTCCAAATTCCATATTAATGCAAGGATACCATGTCCTTTTATCTTGAAAGGTTGTCTTGAAGATATTTGTTTAGACTAACAAAACTTTGTTGATAGGTGATTGCGATCGTTGATTGGAAATTGCACTAATTGATAATGCATTGATGCTAACCATTTGCTTGGGAATATTTTTTGCTAGTATGATTTAGTTGATGCATTGTTAATAAGCATTGGTTGTTGTTATTGTTAAGCTGGAACCTATGGGTATCATTACCAGGTCTAAGACTGTAAAAGATACCATATTTCAAAGCCTATCTCCTACTTAGAGATATAGAATATCCAAGAGTGAAGTAGTTGTTATCCCATCCAGTAGGGTTTCAGTTGGACCACCTATTGTTCTTGTTTTACCTATTGTTCCTTTGGTTACCCCTCAACCCAATCCAATGGCTGTAAATGCTACTTGGTATGGGGTACACAATAATCCTTTGAACATTGTTGGATATTCCCATGACCTACCCAAGAACATAGAGTGAATTTTGCCCAAATACAAACATGATGACACAAGACTTGTGGAAGAACACATTCGAGTCTATAAGGACACTTTAATTTGACTACAAGTCGAACATGAATATGTGGCTTATAGACTATTTCCTTTGAGCCTATATGACCTAGCATATAACTGGTACATTAGTCTACCCGTCAGCTCTATTACTTCCTAGGACCAATTAGAAACCATGTTTGTGAACCAATTTAGGTTACCCTTAGACCCTACCATAGTTTTTAATCAATTCGTGACTTGCAAAAGGGGACTGCGTGAACCAATAAAGATGTTTAATACCAGATTTTAAAAGCTCTTCAGATATATTTTGGGGCATTATATCCCTTGACCACTGTGTTTGCTAGAAGAAATCCCTTGGTCACTACTCTTTCTTTAGCGTACACGAAGGCCATGACTATCGAGTAGCAGTTGATGCCATAGGGCTATGGGATAGGACAATTACCTACGATAGGGCAACTTGGGGCTTATAATTAGAATCCTATGATAAACCAAGCTCTATCACAACAAAATATAATGTTGAACACTTTGCCCTACAATAATTTTTACCCTACCATGTTGGCTTACCTCCCTAAATCGCTTATCTGAACACATCTATTCATCCAACCACTTCATTACTGTTGGAGAACCAATTGGCCACTTAGGGAGTCATAGCGACAAGTGCTCAATCCAACACCCATACAGAGCTTGAATCCATTTCCAAATCTAAATCTTCGAGCTCAAAATATTTTATAGGATCCAAATGTTCAAAATCAAAACATGGTACCAAATTAGAATATTTCTAGCTTCTTGAACCCAACTAATCCTACCATTGCTACAACTCAACCAAATGAGCTTGATTCAAAGGTAAAAGGTCTGGAGAGGTTGGTCCAGAAACTAAGTAGTGATATGGTTCAATCCCAAAAGTAGGCACCCCAAAAAATGCAATAAAACAAAAAATTTAATTTTCAAAATAAATAGTGGAATACTCAGTCGAACAATGGAGGTGTACCTAGCCTGGTTGCTAATAAAAAAATGCTATTTCTAGCCAATATCATGCGATTGTTAATCTTTCAAATTTTTCTAGGAGTAACTAGTGTAGGATGCATTCCACTAATGAGCACAATGAAAATGAATACCCAGTGCTTCAACAATCCAAAGGTATTTTCCAATAATATATTGATAATTTGGAAATAGTACCTAATGATGATTGTTATCATCAAGCTATTTCAAGCAGAGGCAAGGGACATGCTTTAGTTGTTAAAAATTTTGGTCCTGAAAGTGAAGAAGAAGAGGAAGATCCCGTAGAAGAAGAAGTTTAGGCCTTTAGGCAGTTTCAAAAGGGGAATCACAACTACCACTTGAATAATAAGAGCAAGACCCCAAATACTTCTTCTACTCCAAAAATTTTATCATACCACCGGATACTATGGCCAATAATAATAGTGCACCTTCATATAGGGTTGATTCATCCAAACCACCCCAAAAGGGGTAAAGTCTTGATAAAATAGCTTATAATATTGTTGATGATTTGAAGAAAACAAAATCCAATATTAGTATGTTCAAGGTGGCACAGATGAAGAATCAATGAGATGTTTTGATTGAGGCTTTGGGTAGATCAAGCAAGAATAATGCTAGGAAAACTACAAAGTCACATTTGGTCTTGTGAAAAGATAAAGGAGAGGTTCCTCCTTTCCTTCTAACAATCAAAATTGCAGGAAAGAACCTACATAATTTTTTGATAGACTCAGGCACGTCAGGTAATGTAATACCTCATGTTGTTTGTAATAGGTTGGGCTTGAAACCTATTTCTTCAAATAGAACAGTGATACAATTAAATAGATCTAAGGTGAATGTAGTAGGCATGTTGCATAACATACATATTCAGATTTCATCTGAGCCTAGAATTCAACAAAATATTGATATTCATGTTGTTGATATTCCTAACAACTATGGCATGTTATTGGCTAGGGAGTGGAGTAGAAATTTTAATGCCTATTTTTCCACAGATTATCCCTGGAAAGGGGAAACCAATAAAATCTGAGTGGAAAGAGAACCCATGCTCAAGGATATAATCACGGAATACAATAGAACAAATGAAACCCTTTAAAATAAGTTGGAGTTGGGTGTATACACATTGGATACCAAATGGGTCACTAATGAATCTAATGCTAAAGTTCTATATTGTAGCCCACTTGATGATTACCATCTGGTTTGGAAACTTAAATTTAATGGTTCTAGATCCAAACAGGCTAGTGGGGTAGGGGTGGAACTCATTAGTCCTAAAGGGAAGTCTTCTCTTGTTGCATTTAGATTACAATTTCCATGCACTTGTAATGTATGTTGAGCAAGGTCCAGGAACAATATTGTCATTGTTGTCAACACAGTTAGACAGATCGGTTGATGCAGTGGACAGGAGTTCAGTGATGCAGTGGACAGGAGTTAAGAGGTTCTTCAGAGTATGTACAGTGGTTTTCCAAAAGATAGAAGTGGCCCATATACTAAAAATCAAAAGAAAATCACAAGGCAGAAAATTGTCGCGATATCGCGACATGTTCGCAAGAAAGAAAAATTGTTGCGATATTGCAACATGTTGAGAAGAAAGAAAAACTGTCGCGATATCGCGACATGTTCGGAGAAAAAATGCAAGCAAGAAAAACTGTCATGATATCGCGACATGTTCGGAGAGAAAGCGCAAGCAAGCAAAACTGTCATGATTTCGCGACATGTTCGGAGAGAAAGCGCAAGCAAGCAAAACTATCACGATTTTGCGACATGTTCGGAGAAACAGCGCAAGCAAGCAAAACTATCACGATTTCGTGACATGTTGGAAGAGAAAAAGACAAGTAGAAAAAGTGTCACGATTTCATGACATATTGCAAGGAAGGTTGTACGGACGAAAAAGTGTCACGATTTTGTGACATATTGCAAGGAAGGTTGTACGAAAGAAAAAGTGTCACGATTTCGAGACATATTGCAAGAGAGAGAGTCCGAAAGAAAAAGGTATCACGATTTCATGACATGTTTCATTTTCGCGGGTCAAAGCAAAGAGAAAGAGGAGAGAGAAAAAGGTGTCACGATTTTAGCGTACTTTGTATTCTTAACGTACTTTGTCCTTTACATTATTTAGATGTCTGTTACAACTGCGTAACAGATCTGTTCCGTCGGGTTCTATTCCCGGCTATGTAACTCTTATTTAAACGCCTGATCAATAATATGTTTTTGGTTCGCTGGTTTTACATGGCATCAGAGCCAGTGGCGTGAAGGGAGAAGCGCAGCGGCAGTAGAGAAGCTTGGGCAGCAGGCAGAAATTTTTTTTATTTGCCAGACGGGAATTTTTTTTCTCTGGGTTTGTAAAAAAAAAAAAAAAGACGCAGAGCTGTGAGCGCCGAGAAGCACAGGCCCCACACGCAGAGCTGTGCGCGTCGTGACGCGGGCCCCGCACGCAGATGCTCGGGAGTCCAGTCGATGGCCAGGACGTCACGCAGACGTCCATTGGCGCTGCGTCCGAGGAGGCGCGTCCCCAGACAGGACGCAGTCAGCTCGCAGCCCCCCAGGCAGGACGTGGCAACTGCGTCCAGGACGCGTCCCCAGACGGGACGCAGTCCGCTCGCGGCCCCCCAGGCAGGACGCGTCATCGTGCGGCAGGAGGAGGGAGCGCCCGTGCGGGAATTTTTAAATTCCCGCCGCGCGGGAGGTGCAGGGGTATAAACCCCCCCAAAAAAAAATTCGCAGCTGCGCGTGCTCTTCCCCGCCCCTCGAAAGGAAAACGAAAAAAAAAAAAATCGCCCCACCCCGGTTCGAAAAAAAAAAGCTGTGGATTTTTTTTCGGAAAATAGAGCGAGTGGGGGAATTTCGGAAAAGCAGCACGGATTCGAGAATTTTTTCGAAAAACCAGAGCGCAGGGAGCTTCGCGTTGAAGTGGCAGCGTCCAAGCAACCAGGCCGAAAGCAGAGGAGGAGGAGGAAGAAGGTGTTCAAAAAGGAGGAGGCTCTTGATCTCTTCGGATCAGCCCGCTGGCTCACGTGGTTGTGAGCCGTGCGGTAAGGCTCAGGGAGCCTGCAGGTCGGGGGTTCGAATCCCGTCGACTCCCCCCAAGGTATAATTTTTTTTTGTCAAAGTCATTTTTTAATTATTAAAATTTTTAATTTTAATTTTTTTTAATATAGTTTTAAACTTTAATAAATTAAAATTTAATTTTAATTTATTTTTTTTTAAGTTTTAAAACTATATAAATTAAAATTATTTATTTTAATTTTAAAAATTGATAATAATTATTAAAATGCTTTGTTAAAGAACGCCTTTTTAAGGGGGGATATTTTTTTCAAAAATCAAAGGGGGATAGTGAGTAATTTTCGAAAAATAGCAATTTGGCAAATTGTAAAAGGTGCATTTTCGGCTGTGTCCGACACCTTAGGGTTTCATTCTGAGGGCATTTTTTTTTATGTATGATGCATTTTCATTTCTATGCACTACTTCATTAAAATTAAAATCAAACAATCCCTAAGTCCCTGGAATATAAAACCCATCCGTGCAATTTTATTGCACTGCAGCGTTCGATATTTGTGATACCTCTGGCCAGCACTTACAGGTAAAGCTGTCGTGATTTGGTTACTGTATCCGCCACCTAATATAGCTGCTATAACGATTTCTGAGCTTGTTCTCTATAAATCATCGGGGAGGAATAAGTACGTCATTTTGCATTTTTTACTCCATCCACTACCCTTTATCGCACTTGTGTTTAGGCGTAAATCCTAACGAAGTATTCTTCATAGTGTTTAGGGGAAGTTACGCCCCACGCATGAGAAGAATCTTCTATGGTAGGTGCCATCAACAAGGCGATTCCCTTTCAATACCGCTTATGTTCCACGTATCGTATGATCTCTAAATTTCACCTATAGTCTCCCTCACGTAAGGGCGGGTGATTTTTGTTGATCTTTCTAAATACCTATAGTTTCCCTCACGTAAGGGCGGGTATTTTGTATGGTATATTGGCCTAGCAAAAGGTATATAGAAAGGGGGACCAATTTGGTGATATAAGGAACCTTCACTATGGCCGCTGTTGCAAAATTGATGACTGATCCGCATCAGTTATTGAAAGGTCCAAATTATACACCATGGAAACATAAGATGAAGGCAATTCTCCAAATGGAAGATTTGTGGGATATTGTTACTGGAGTAGCAACCAGGCCTTCACCAACAGCAGGATCCACAGGTCCTTCAGCAGATCAGATAGCTTTTGACAAGAAATACAGTAGAGCAAAGGTGCTCATTTTGTTTGTTGTTTCAGATGAAGTGCAACCTCATATAGTTGACAAAGCAAGTGGTAAAGAGGCATGGGATGCCCTTAGAACCATCTATGATGGGAAGAATGAATCCACCATTCTTCATCTTCAACAACAACTTCATAACCTGAGTTTGAGGCAGGGTGAAACAGCTTGAACTCTTTCACGTGCAGAGTGTCTGAGTTGAAAGAGAAATTGAGTTCTCTCGGAGATATTGTGGACGAAAAGCTTCTCATTTCACTTGTGATGAGAGCTTTACCTTCTTCATTTGATATGTTGATAACCTCCATCCAGGTGTCTCAACGACAAATTACCTACATCGAGTTGGTCAATCTGCTCCAACAACAGGAGGCACGCCAACTTCACAAGGATGATTCTTCCAATACAGCCCTATACACCAACGGGCAGGGTTCTAGGAAGAAAGGTAATGGGCAAAAAGGAGGCAACTTTCAAAAAGGAGGAAATTCGCAACAGGATACGAAAGGAAAAGGCAAACAACCTCAACAGAAGAAGAGGTGGTGCAAGATCTGTGAGAAAGACAACCATGACACCAACAGGTGTTGGCATAAGAACAAGCGAGAAAGGCCAAAACAAACCATAAAATAAAAACAAGCAACCACGAGTGAATGTTGCTATTGAAGAATCTGACTCAAATTCTGAATGGGCACACAAGGTGCTCATGACTACCACAGATTCCACACAGAGGGATCCTATTTGGTATGTCGATTCTGGAGCTAGCAAACATATGACTGGCGACAGATCGTGGTTTGAATCATTTGAGGCCAAGGAGGACAAACCTGTCACCATTGCTGATGATAAAACCTATAGGGTTCAGGGAGAGGGTACAGTTTCAGTCACTCTTCCTGATGGCAAGTGTCAGATTGACAAAGTCCTCTATGTTCCGGGATTGGATAACAATTTGTTGTCAGTCACACAAATCTTGGATAGAAATATGGTTGTCAACTTTCATGTTGAGAATGGAAAGAAGTGTTGTACTATTACCAGGAAGGGTAAGCAGATTGCAATGACTTCATATAAGCACGGCTTATTTGCACTAGATGCTATCTCTACTCCACATGTTGCCATGACTGTCTCTACCAAGGAGGCAACTTCCCTATGGCACAAGAGATATGGGCATCTAAGTTCTGGCTACTTACTTGAGCTCAGCAAGTATGAGATGGTAAAGGGTCTTCCTTCCCTTTCAGCCACATTGCCAGTGTGCTCTGACTACTTGGCAGGAAAGCAGCATAGAGTACCATTTGAGAAGAGCTCTACAAGAGCACGAAAACCTCCGGAGCTAATTCACACCGACTACGTGCGGTCCTTTCACACCCAACAGCTGTGGAGGGAAGAGGTACTTTCGGTTATTCGTAGATGACTACTCACGAAAGATGTGGGTTTTCTTTCTCCAACCGAAATCGAAGCTTTCGCATTCTTCCAACAGTTCAAGAAATCCGTTGAGAAGGAGTCAGGAGCTTCTATTAAAACTCTTCGCTCAGATCGAGGGGGAGAGTTTACCTCTAATGAATTTTCTGCATTCCTAGATAAGCATGGGATCAAGAGACAGTTAACAACTGCCTATACTCCTCAGCAAAATGGAGTTGCTGAGAGAAGGAACCGTTTTATAATGGAAATGGTTCGTTGTATGCTCACAAGAGCTACTCTTGGGCAAAAATATTGTGCAGAAGTTGTCACCACTGCAGTGTATCTGTTGAATAGGGCACCCACAAAGGCCCTAAAAGGAATGACTCCACAGGAAGCATGGAGTGGTCTAAAACCCTCCATATCTCATCTACGTATTTTCGGGTGTCAAGCTTTCATGCACATACCGAAAGAGAAAAGGAAGAAGCTAGATGAGAAAACACTGAGATGTATTTTTCTTGGATATTTTGAGCACTCTAAAGGATATCGGTTGATAGATCCTTTGACCAAGAAAATTCATATCAGCAGAGATGTTGTCTTTGATGAAGCTTTCACATCACAGAGCACATCTACAGTACACCAAGATATTATGGAACCTAAGGAAGAGAAGATTCCTTCGTCAAAAGATACAGGAGGTGCTTCTACATCTTCTTCACCACCACCGAAGAAGAATCCTAAATGGTGTACAAATACAATCAGAGACACAAATTTATCCACTCCTCCCAATTTTAATTTGGATAGACCTCGTACATGCAGTATGGCTCAAAAGGAAAGAGAAGCCAAAGAAACTGGTGAGGTTGATGATCTTTGTAAATCTTTTGAGGAACTTTCTGTGACTCCAAGTACAGAAGTTGAGGATATGGATATTGATGATGACAGGGCATTCATGTCTACCATAGATAGTCTTGAACTCGCATCGGTGCAAGATGCTCTCGGTGAGCCTCGGTGGAAGGCCGCTATGGATACAGAGTATGAGTCTCTGATGAAGAATAAAACTTGGAAGCTTGTTGATCTGCCGCATGGAAAGAAGCCCATTGGCTGCAAATGGGTATACAAAGTCAAGTACAAGGCAGATGGAACAATTGATAAGCATAATGCCCGTCTTGTTGCAAAGGGCTATGCTCAAAAGGAAGGCATCGACTATGAAGAAAATTTTGCACCTACTGCTCGGATGACCACAATTCGGGTTATGTGTGCTATGGCAGCACAATATGGGTGGAAATTTCACCAAATGGATGTCAAAAGTGCCTTTCTTAATGGTGATCTCCAAGAAGAAGTCTATATGACTCAGCTCGAAGGATTTGAAGTGGAAGGCCAACAGCAGAAAGTTTGCAAATTGGTCAAATCCTTGTATGGTCTGAAACAAGCTCCTCGAGCTTGGTATATAAAAATGGACAATCACCTTATGCAGCATGGATTTAAGAGATGTCCTTCAGATGCAAACCTCTATTTCAAGAAATAGGGTTCTGAGATAGTGTTGCTTGTACTCTATGTGGATGATCTGCTCATTACAGGGAGTTCAAAAACTATGATCTCTACTGTCAAAAGAAACTTGTGCAAATATTTTGAGATGACAGATCTCGGACTTCTCCATTACTGTCTTGGTCTGGAATTCATCCAGAAGGAGCACTCCATCAAAGTGTCTCAGAAAAAGTATGCCAAGACATTGCTGGATAAATATCGCATGATCGATCGCAAGCCAATGGCAACTCCAATGGAGAATGGACTTCGATTATCGCGATATGATGACTCACCTCAGGTAGATGGTACTCTCTATCGATAGTTGATTGGGAGTCTCATATATCTGACCAATACTAGGCTAGATCTCGTATTTGCTGTCAACTATATTTCGAGGTTCATGCAGGAACCTAAGACCACTCATTGGAAAGCAGCAAAACGTGTTCTTCACTATGTCGGTGGTACTATGGAATATGGCCTAGAATACAAGAGGAACAACAAATTCTTCTTGCAAGGATACACGGACTCCGACTATGCCGGATCATTTGATGATCGCAAGTCAACTTCTGGATATATTTTTCATCTGGGATCCGGTCCTGTCTCTTGGCATAGCAAGAAGCAACAGGTGGTTGCTATTTCATCAACAGAGGCAGAATATTGCGTCGCACGTGAAGCTATGTGCGAAGTGATATGGTTACGTCGCATTCTGACAAGTATGGGCCATCCATCAAAATCTCCAATACACTTGTTCTGCGACAATCAAGGTGTTCTGAACCTCGTCAAGAATCCAGTCCATCATGAAAAAACAAAGCACATTGACACACAATGTCATTTCATTCGAGATGAAGTTCCAAAGCACCGAATTCAGCTTCAGCACATTCCCACCGATGCTCAAGTTGCAGACATTTTCACTAAGGCACTTGGACGTGTCAAATTTGAATTGTTTCGCAGCTCACTTTGTATTGCAAAATAATGTAAGGGGATGTTAGTAGTCTAGTATAGCTATTAGTTATTACATTACACAAATAATGTAATAAAGGGGGATGTTAGCGTACTTTGTATTCTTAACGTACTTTGTCCTTTACATTATTTAGATGTCTGTTACAACTGCGTAACAGTTTCGTTCCGCCGGTGTTCTATTCCCGGCTATGTAACTCTTATTTAAACGCCTGATCAATAATATGTTTTTGGTTCACTGGTTTTACAATTTCGTGACATGTTTCATTTTTACGGGCCAAAGCAAAGAGAAAGAGGAGAGAGAAAAAGGTGTCGCGATTTCGTGACATGTTGCATTTTTGCGGTCCGAAGCGAAGAGAAAATGCAAGGAGGAAAAAGTGTCGCGATATCACATGTAGCATTTTTGCGGTCCAAAGCGAAGATGAAGGCAGAAAATGAAAAGTGTCACGATTTCGTGACATGTCGCATTTTTGCGACTTGAAAAGTGCAGGAAGACAGAAAAGGAAAAGTGTCGCAATTTCACGACATGTCGCATTTTCGTGACTAAAGGAGAAGAGAGAAAGTAAGAAGGCGAAAGTGTCGCGATATCATGACATGTGTTTTCGTAGGTACAATCCAAGAAGAGTAGCAAGGATGCAAAAGTGTCACGATATCACGACATGTTGTGTTTTCGCTGGTACAAACCAAGATGAATAGCAAGGAGGTGAAAGTGTCGCGATATCACGACATGTTATGTTTTCGCTGGTATAAGCCAAGAAGAGTAGCAAGGAGGCGAAAGTGTCACGATATCAAGACATGTGTTTTCGTGGGTACAATCCGAGAAGAGGACAAAGAGACAAAAGTGTCGTGATTTCACGACGGGTCGCTTCAACACGAGCTAAGAATAGAAACCAGCCAAAAGAAGATATGTGACAGTTAACTAAAGTCGATACGATAGTTACAGGTGCAGTTACAGAAGAAGTCAATACGACAGTTACAGGTGCAGTTACAAGAAGTCGATACGATAGTTACAGGTGCAATTACAAAAGAAGTCGATACGACAGTTACAGGTGCCATTATAGAAGAAAATCATGCAGCTAAAATAAGAAGAGTTAACAAAAGTCAGTACGATAGTTACAGGTGTAGTTACAGAGAAATATCATGCAGCTAAAATAAGAACAATGAACTAAAGTCGGTTCGACGATTCACAACGATTACGGGTTGCATGCATAAATATGGAAGTTAAAAATAGAGTCAGAACTTTGTTATAAAAGGAGATCTGCGTGGAGAATTAAAGTCATGCTGAATTAGAGTGAAAGTGCTTGGGATTAACGCGAGGCAGATTTAATCTTGCGAAGAGAGCAAGAGGAGAGCGAGAGAGGTGTGTGGTATGTGAAGCATGAGGAGAGTGCGCTGGAGCCGAGCGAGCATAGTGTGTGTTGTGTGAAGAGTAAGAAATGTTGAGAAAGCAATAGACCAGTCAGGGTCTTGTAAAAGTGAAGGCATCTTTATGTCAATCTTCTAGTTTCAAAACAAAAGTCCAAGTTGGTGCTTGGCATCAGGGGTTGATGCTCCTTCTAGTTGGTGCTGGTAAATCAGGGGTTGGTGCTCCTTCCAGTTGGTCTTTGGTAAATCAAGGGTTGGTGCTCCTTTTTGTTGGTGCAAATAAATCAGGGGTTGGTGCTCCTTTTTGTTGGTACAGATAAACCAGGGGTTGGTGCTCCTTCCAGTGGGTCTTTGGTAAATTGTTTGTAAAATTGTTATTTTGTAAAGACTAGATTTGGATGGGAGTCCAAACAATCAATTTTGAGGAGTAGCCAAAACTGGTGAACCTCGATACATCTTGTGTTGTGTGATGCTCTTTTTGTATATTTGCTTTATTGATTTTTAAGCTTTCATTGTTTAGGCATTAAGAATTGAAGAATTAAGTTTTTAAGAGCTACACTAATTCACCCCCCCCTCTCAGTGTCATTGTGAGACTAACAATTGGTATCAGAGCCAGCTTCCCTTATCAAAGCTAAATCAGCTAGGGTTGATCTTGGATTAGTACGCAATGGGTAAGAAGAATAGATCCTCCTCAAATAAGGCATCTCAGTCAGTTTCAGTTCCTATGGAAGAGAAAATTGAACTAAAAAATATAGGAGTGAATTCTGAAAAGATAGGAGTGAACTCTGAAGCATGTGATAAAAATCTTGAGCTTGAAGTAGATCTAGAAGGTGAGTTGATTGCTGCACTTGAAGAGTTGAATAAAGAAAGGAAAAAGAACAGAAGACTATCCAAGAAGTTGGAAGAATATGGGGATGATATTGAAGATCTCTTCTTACAAATTCATAAAGCCAAGAAAATAGAAGAAGCCTTGAAGTCACAGCTGGATGATAAAGGTGATGTATGTAGCAAACGTGAAGAGGAATCTAACAAATTTTTTAATGATCTAAAGCTACAAGTAGAAGAGTCCAAGAGGATTGAAGAAACTCTCAGGTCACAGATTAATAAGAAAGAGATTGTTTATTGCAAACAAGAAGAGGAGATTGTTTTATTGAGGAAACAACTAGAAGAGTCCAATACAAATCTTAAATTTGAGAAGAGCACAGAGTTGCTAGATAAAATGTTAAGGCAACAAAGAAGTCCCATGTTTAAGCTTGGTCTTGGATATGAAGCTGAACAACCTTCATCTTCTAAATTTGTAGAGAAGAAGAAATCCACTACTGAAGGATCAAAGCAAGAAAAGCCTGAAGTTGAATCCTCAAAAGGAAGAAAACCTCAAAGGAGATCTACAACAAAGCAACCACAACAAAAGAGGTTCTATCACTCTCACTTTATTCATAATAATGCTTTTAATAGCAAACGTTTTAGATGCAACCATTATGGTCACAAGGCAATTTATTGTGGATTAAATAATAGATCAAAGAGTTATGTTGGTAGAAATACATCTGTTGAATACCATGTGCAATGTTTTAAATGTAATGGTCATGGGCACATAGCAAAGTTTTCTCCTAGAACTTCTGTATCTAATCTAAGACAAGAAAGTAGATTTCATCAGACACAAAGAATGAAACATATACAGGGAAGAAATCATGTGCATCAGAGAAAGGAAAATAATCATCCATCAAGGATGCACAAGAGACAACCACCCAGTAGAAATGGTTTTTCACCTTTGATGGTTTATGTAGTAGAATGTTATAAATGTCATAATTTTGGGCACACTACAAGAAATTGTCGAAGTACATTTGCATCTAATCAATTTCAGGGGAGAAAATTTCATCCAAATGGAATGAGACAAAATAGAAGATTTCTCAAAAAACATGCAAAAGCTACTGAAAAAGAAAAGTCAAAACAAGAGCCCAAAAATGTAATCAAACTAGAGTGGAGAAAGAAAAAAGAAAGGGAATCGTATCTCCTTGGACTGAAGGAGACTACTCCGCTATTGCACAAAGCAAATCCAGGTAGCACATCCTCAGGGGGAGCAATCTTGAAGTTTCATTTTAATGCTCCTATGTATTTTTTTGGTTATCTAAGGATGAAAGGCAAGTAGTCAGGGAAGTTGTCGTATAGTTGTCGAAGTGTGTTTTCAGTTCATGTAGTTGTTTGTGGAAGTGCCGTGAAGGGTGGTGATTAAATTGAGAGTTGTTATTATTAGAAGTATTGCTATATGTCATTGTTGTACTGTTGATGGTTCTTACTACCATTGTCCAAAGTCAAGGATTATAACAGTTCAGATAATTTGGTTAGTGAAAGAATGTTGCCCTAGCCGCATATATGTGTTTCGATAAAAGCAGTGTGTATTTGAACTACACATTGACGTGAAGATTTTCAGATCTATTATGACGTTGTGGTGAAAAATATTGAAGTCTGATTATTGATTCATGTTTAAGCTCATCAAGATGAGCAACTTTGCTTTGTAAGGTCTAGAAGTATGAGTTTGAGTAAGGTGCACTATAGTTGGTTGTGAAGTGTTTGACAAAATGTTGTCTCCTGATTCGAATAGTTGAAAGTAAGGTGTAACCAGCGGTGACTGTAGAAAACATAGACAAAATGCAAAAAGGGATTTGGTTGGTGTTGTGGTATAGTGTTTGATGCTTGCACAGAGTTGGTAGTAAAATTGCAGTGTCGATACAGTGTTGGACAAAAGTTGGTACAAGTGTGAGTCACTTGACAATTTTTTTTGAATGGGAAGCTTGAAGAAGAATTTTTCGATGCAGCAGTTGATAGGTGTTATCTGAGATAGAACATGCAGCACAGGTCGATGAGTCATGGAAGCATAAGCTGGCAGGTGCTGGTTTTGAAGCCTGTAACATTCCCAATCTACAGATAAAATAGAATCTATGTTGTGAGTACATCTCAATTCATCTACCAATATCGATGGAGGACTATGGTAAAGATCTTCATGATTGTTATGAAAATTACTGCCAAAGTGTAGGTGGAAAGCGTGAGTTTCTTAACCAAAAATACAACACATCGTTTGGTATAAGAGAGCGTTAATTTTCTCTAAAGAAGTAGTCATTATCAAAAAGATGCCAGAGTCAAAGCAAACAGTGGTACTAGCACCCAATTGGTCAAGAGTGCCAAGTGGCACATGCAAGGCAGAGACGTTGAGAAAATAGCACCTAGGTAGTGAAGCGTCAAGGAGGACAAGATGTCTATGCAACTAAGAAAGTCTTGCATTATTTGAGAAATGCGAGATATTTCCCAAGGAATCCCTTGATCGCAGCGAGGAGAAATGCTCCGAAGAACATTCATCTAAGACATTGAGTAGCCCTGACATATGCCCTAGAAAGAAGCAGAATATCGAGAGTTGATGACTGTGCGCAGATTGAGGTTCCAACACTAGATATAACGGTCCACTATCAATACCTGTGTAGATGATGAAAACATTCATAGCAGTTGTTAGAAACCAGAGACATTGAGCTGCACAACGGATGCGAGGCAAAGTCATTAGTCACGGAGGAGGTGGCAGTAAAGAGGCTAAAGAAAATTATGGAGATTGTCGATGTAAATAGCTGATGAAGGTAGGGAACAAGTTATAAGAATAGTGGTTGAAGCCCATTGGTTGTGAAAGAAATTGAGTTAGAAAAGAACATGAGTATCATTGTTATGTGATATTTGTGGTTAAGCATTGTTGGAAATGTTTGAGTTGGTTGATACAGATTTGGACTAGGGTTGTGTGAGAGAGAGTTGTCCCTTGTGATGATTGGTTGAGTTGATTTGATTTGAGATTGCCATTCATTGTTGAGTTCATTTGAGTACTACTTGAGCATAATTGATTGAGCCTTTGAGAAGGCCTTTGGGAAATATTTGAGGACAGTATTGGGACAGATTTCTAGAGCAGATTTTGGACAGGTTCTTAGTGAGCTTGTTGGAGCAGATTTGGACAATTTTTGTATGAGCTTGTTATTCAACATTGGACAAGTTCTATGTGAGCTTGTTAAGCAGGTTTTGTGTGAGCCTATTGACAGAGTACAGAGAACGAGTCTCAATGGATAGAGATCCGATAGGCCAACACGAGTTGAAGATAGATCTGAGTGAGGATTCTTCAAGTGGAGAGAGGTCCACCAGTCAGTAGTGGATACCTTCACAATAAATTGGGAGTGGTCATGCTTCCAAAGAACTGACTAGCTATCAGGACCACATTCTCAAGGGGAGCATTTATATATTTAATTATCTTTTTGCTCATGTTTGTAATTTTTTGCTAACTGTATTAATGTGTGCCTGAGAATGTTGTGCATGGACTCAGGGGGAGTCTGCAACAGCCCTTTGGTATTATTGTCAAATGGGGAGAATAATTATAGGAAATTGCATGTGTGTTGCCAACAATTCCAAAGGGGGAGATTGTTGAGCAAGGTGCAAGAACAAGATTGTCATTGTTGTCAACACGATTAGACAGATCGGTTGATGCAAGTGGACGTAATTTCGATGATGCAGTGGACAGGAGTTAAGAGGTTCTTCAGAGTATGTACAGTGGTTTTCCAAAAGATAGAAATGGCCCATATACTAAAAATCAAAAGAAAATCACAAGACAGAAAATTGTCACGATATCGCGACATGTTCGAAGAAAAAGTGCAAGCAAGCAAAACTGTCGCGATATCACGACATGTTCGAAGAGAAAGTGGAAGCAAGCAAAATTGTCATGATTTTGTGACATGTTCAGAGAGAAAGCGCAAGCAAGCAAAACTGTCACGATTTCGCAACATGTTTGGAGAAACAGTGCAAGCAAGCAAAACTGTTGCGATTTTGCGACATGTTGGAAGAGAAAAATACAAGTAGAAAAAGTGTCATGATTTCACGACATATTGCAAGGAAGGTTGTACGAACGAAAAAGTGTCACGATTTTGCGACATATTGCAAGGAAGGTTGTACGAAAGAAAAAGTGTCACGATTTCGCGACATATTGCAAGAGAGAGAGTCCGAAAGAAAAAGGTGTTACGATTTTGTGACATGTTTCATTTTCACAAGCCAAAGCAAAGAGAAAGAGGAGAGAGAAAAAGGTGTCACGATTTCGCGACATGTTTCATTTTCGTGGGCCAAAGCAAAGAGAAATAGGAGAGAGAAAAAGGTGTCGCGATTTCACGACATGTTGCATTTTCGCGGTCCGAAGTGAAGAAAAATGAGAGAGAAAAGTGTCACAATATCGCGACATATAGCATTTTCACGGTCCAAAGCGAAGATGAAGGCAGAAAAGGAAAAGTGTCGCGATTTTGTGACATGT
The DNA here is from genome assembly GCA_028583015.1 of Wollemia nobilis. Classification (NCBI taxonomy): domain Eukaryota; kingdom Viridiplantae; phylum Streptophyta; class Pinopsida; order Araucariales; family Araucariaceae; genus Wollemia; species Wollemia nobilis. Next base: position 3,329,307 of record JAQPPZ010001808.1, read on the forward strand.
CGCATTTTCACGACTTAAAAAGTACAGGAAGACAGAAAAGGAAAAGTGTCACGATTTCGTGACATGTCGCATTTTCGCGAATTGAAAAGAGCAGAAAGGCCGAGAAGAAATAGTGTCGCGACATCATGACATGTCGGGTTTTCGTGACCCGAAGGCAAGAGAGAGAGTGTAGGAGAAAAAGTGTTGTGATATCGCGACATGTCGGGTTTTTGCGACCCGAAGGCAAGAGAAAGAGCAAAGGAGAGAAAGTGTCGCGATATCGTGACATGTCGCATTTTCACGACTAAAGGAGGAGAGAGAAAGTAAGAAGGTGAAAGTGTCGCGATATCGCGACATGTTGTGTTTTCACTGGTACAAGCCAAGAAGAGTAGCAAGGAGGCAAAAGTGTCGTGATATCGCGACATGTTGTGTTTTTGCTGGTACAAACCAAGATAAATAGCAAGGAGGCAAAAGTGTCATGATATCATGACATGTTGTGTTTTTGCTGGTACAAGCCAAGAAGAGTAGCAAGGAGGCAAAAGTGTCACGATATCACGACATGTTGTGTTTTCATGGGTACAAGCCGAGAAGAGGACAAAGAGACAGAAGTGTCGTGATTTCACGAAGGGTCGCTTCGACGCGAGCTAAGAACAGAAACTAGCCAAAAGAAGATATGTGATAGTTAACTGAAGTTGGTACGATAGTTACAGGTGCAGTTACAAAAGAAGTCAATACGATAGTTATAGGTGCAGTTACAAGAAGTCGATACGACAGTTACAGGTGAAGTTACAAAATAAGTCGATACGATAGTTATAGGTTCTGTTATAGAAGAAAATCATGTAGCTAAAATAATAAGAGTTAACGAAAGTCGGTACGATAGTTACAGGTGCAGTTATAGAGAAATATCATGCAACTAAAATAAGAACAGTAAAATAAAGTCAGTTCGACAGTTACAGCAGTTACGAGTTGCATGCATAAATATGGAAGTTAAAAATAGAGTCAAAACTTTGTTATAAAAGGAGGTCTACGTGGAGAATTAAAGTCATGCTGAATTAGATTGAAAGTGCTTGGGATTAACGCGAGGCATATTTAATCTTACGAAGAGAGCAAGAGGAGAGCGAGAGAGGTGTGCGGTATGTGAAGCACGAGGAGAGTGCACTGGATTCAAGCGAGCACAGTGTGTGTTGTGTGAAGAGTAAGAAATGTTGAGAAAGCAATAGACCAGTCAAGGTCTTGTAAAAGTGAAGGCATATTTATGTCAATCTTCTAGTTTCAGAACAAAAGTCCAAGTTGGTGCTTGGCATCAGGGGTTGATGCTCCTTCTAGTTGGTGCTGGTAAATCAGGGGTTGGTGCTCCTTCCAGTTGGTGCTGGTAAATCAGGGGTTGGTGCTCCTTTCTATTGGTGTAGATAAATCAGGGGTTGGTGCTCCTTTCTGTTGGTGCAGATAAACCATGGGTTGGTGCTCCTTCTAGTGGGTGCTGGTAAATTGTTTGTAAAATTGTTATTTTGCAAATACTGGATTTGGATGGGAGTCCAAACAATCAATTTTTAGGAGTAGCCAAAACTGGTGAACCTTGGTACATCTTGTGTTGTGTGATGCTCTTTTGGTATATTTGCTTTATTGAGTTTTAAGCTTTCATTGTTTAGGCATTAAGAATTGAAGAATTAAGTTTTTAAGAGCTACACTGATTCACCCCCCCTCTCAGTGTCATTGTGAGACTAATAATGTAGCAAACTATGAAGCCTTGATTTTTGGATTACGGCTAGCTTTGAATAAGAACATTAAATATTTAAAAGTTTTAGGGGATTCAATGCTATTTTTTAAGCAAGTGAAATGGGAATACACATGTCAGGATGAAAGGTTAATCCACTACAAAACTAGAGTTAGAGATTTAATTTATGAATTTGAAGCCTTTAATATTTCTCTAATCTCTAGAAAGAGTAATTGGGTTGCTGACTATTTGGCAGTTGCTGCAAGTACACTAAATCTTATTGACAAAAAGAAACTAAAATTATTTTCAATCGAATTGGTCCCTTTTCTATCTATACTTGATAATGTTAAAAACTTATAGGTATTTGAAAGCGACAGAGAACTCTTTGATTTTATGACTAACTCAAATGCCTTTGAAAATCAGGTGATTGACGGAGACCAAATATTACAAGAGTATGAGGACGAAGAAGATAATACAACGAAGAGAATTAATGCTATCCCAAAAGGTACTGTTGCACTTGAGATTTTTTTTTATATTGAATACCAAAGCAAGAAGTGTGACAAAGCATCACCCGCAAATGATGCTTATGATGTAGTCAACATTGTAAATGATGAAGAATCACATAATATACTCATTGGGAAAGTATATACAGTGCAAGAAAAGGAAGGAATAATGCATATGCTTAGAGACTACATGGATTGTATTGCATGGGATTATAAGGACTTAAAGACTTACAATTAAAATATTATCATGCATACCATCTCTCTGAAGCCATACTATAAACCTTTTAGACAAAAACAACGTACAATTAACCCATTATTGCAACCACTCATAGAGAAGGAAGTAAAAAAGTTGTTAGATGCCAATATTATATTTTCTATTCACCATTCCACATGGGTTGCTAACATAGTTCCTGTTAGAAATAAAACTGGTGAGATTAGACTATGTATTGATTTCAAAAATCTCAATAAAGCTTCACAAAAGGATAACTACCCTCTTCCTTCTATTGATAACATTTTATAAATGGTCAATGGGTCTGAAATGATATCCTTTCTTGATGGATATTCAGGTTATAATTAGATTCTCATTGATCCAAGAGATAGAATGAAGATTTCTTTTACCGCTAAGTGGGGAACATTCACTTATAAGAGAATTCCTTTCAGTTTTCTTAATGCTCGTGCTACTTTTCAGTGTGCCATGGACTATGCTTTTAGAGACGTTTTTAAAAAATGCAGTCATTTATGTAGATGATATCATTATTTTCTCAAAGAGATGAGAATATCATATTAATGATTTGAGAAAGCTTCTTCAAAGGTGTAGAGAGCATGGAATCTCACTTAATCCTAAAAAGTGCATCTTTGGAGTAACTAAGGAAAAACTGTTGGGACATGTAATATCGAAATATGGCATTTCCATAGACCCTGTGTGAGTAGAGGCAATTCAGAAGATCCCTTTTCCCGGTAGTAAGAAAGAGCTTAGGTCATTCTTTGGGAAAATTAATTTTTTTAGGAAATTTATTTTTGGATTTGCTGAAATTGTTAAACCATTGAATGACATGTTGAAAAAGGATGTGAAAATTAAGTGGACGTGTGATACTAGGACTATTTTTCAAAGTGTTAAAGATACCATTTCTAATGCACCTATTTTGGTAAGTCCTGATTATAGGAAACCATTTTTTATCTACACTTTTGCATCTGATCATTCATATGCTAGCATGCTAACTCAGAAAAGTGAAGGTAAGTTAAAAAACCCTATTGCTTTTATGAGTTCACCATTAAAATATGCACAATAAAGATATACTATTTTGGATAAACAAGTGTATGCATTATTTAAATCTACCAAAAAGAGTAGGTGTTACATTTTGCATAGTAGATTTTTTGCTATTGTACCTGATCTTGCTGTAAAAAACATGTTGATGCAGAATGGATTAGGTGAAATAAGATGAAAGTGGATGTCTAATTTACAAGAATTTGATCTTGAGATCCACCCAATAAAGTTAGTTCGAGGTCAAGGTTTGACGAGAGCACTTGCAAAGATAGACCCTCAAATTTTTTGCCAACATTAGAATGCAGAGGACATCACACAAGATGAATGGTATATGGAAATTATTTATTTATTATTAAATGATAAGTGTCCTTCATACTTTAATTACACAAAAATAAGGACTATTCATTTAAAATCTATGAATTTTATGATTAACGCTAGTATATTATACAAGAAGAATAATGAAGGAATATTTATTTGTTGCCTAAATAAGGAGGAATCCACTCACATATTCCATTAATTCCATGGTAAGTATGGATGGGGCATGGTTCTACAAATGTCACTACACACCAGATCTCGAGATCTGGTTACTATTGGCCTCACATATTTAAAGATGCCCATTCCCATGTATAATTTTTCCATGTGTGTCAAATTGTAGCTAATAGAGAGAGGCATGCACCTATGCCATTACAATCGATAGTAGAAATGAGACCTTTCAATCAGTGGGGTTTAGATTTTGTATGGGTTATAAACCCTAACTCTTTAACTTCCCATAACTACATTCTTACTGCTTCTTATTATTGTACTAGATGGACGAAAGCTATCCCCACTAAAAATTGTACTATTGAGGTTGTTATTCAGTTCTTGGAGGAATATATTGTGACTAGGTTTGGGATACCACATTCAATTATTTGTGATAATGGTTCTACTTTTATTTCAATTAATTTTGCAGAATGGACCTATGATAACAAGGTGAGCATCAAGAATTCATCTAATTACTATCCACAAGGTAATGGATTAGCTGAATATTCTAATAAAAACTTGTTGTCAATTATAACATAATCCTATGGATTGGCACAACAATATGAAGTTTGCATTATGGACGGATAGAATAAGAATCAAGGAGGCAATTGGAACTTCACCCTATCATTTGGTATATGGTCAAGATCATATTTTTCCGCCAATATTAAATTGTAAACTTTTCAATTAATGAAAGAATATAATGAAACAAATGATAAAATTGAAGTTCATATCACTCACCTCATGCACCTAGATGAAAAATGAGAGGACACCTTGCTTAATTTTATCAAACATCAAGACATTGTTAAAATATGGTTTGACAAAAGGGCTAAAATTAAAGATTTTAGAATTTCTGATTTGGTTTTGCTTTGGGATAAGGCACATGAAAAAAAGGTGACCATGATAAATTTGATTATCTTTGGCTGGGTCCTTATCAAATTTCTAAAATTCTTGGTGAAAATACTTTTTGGTTGAAAATATTGAGTGGTGATGATGTTCACTTGCCTGTGAATGAACATTTTCTCAAGCACTACTTTCACCCATGAGGTAGCAAAATTATTGTATCATCTGTACCATGCTTGTATTTTATTATATATAGCTTTGGGGTTTTCATGTGTTTTCTTTTATGATTTTCTTAATGTGGCACCTTTATGCATAATCCCTTGCTTTGCAAGTTTGCTTCTTGATTTATTATCAGTTTTCATCAGTTTAGGATAGTACATTGCTTTTCACTTTCTCATTTTGATTTTTTTCCTTTGTTCGTGGTAATGTTTAGTGATGGAAACTAACTCTTGGTTACTTTGTTGGTAGTTGGTCCTTTATTAAGTAAGTTGGCCTACCTAGTTTGAAAGTAGATGAAATTGAGGAAAAGGAGGATGAAATTGCTTAGTGATAAGTCTGGGATTTTTGGGACTAAAATGGTGGAAAATGGAACAATGAAACATTTTGCTAAAGCTCTACATATAACTCACATATTAAAGGGCATGTTCTTTGAAATATTGAAGGTTAAAGTCACTTTGCTTTGCAAATTAAGGTGAAAATATAATACACTCCATATTTAGCCTTAAGTGGCCTCTAACCCAGGTGGCATGTAATTTTTTTAGATCAATGCAATACTTGAAAAAAAAATGAAAGAAAATCCAAATCAATCAAAAGGTTTAGGTCATATCCATCGGGGCTCTAAATGCTTGACTGGCAGTGGAACAATGTCCATAAAATGTAAATATAAAATTATATCTAATACCTAGGTGATTAAGATAATCTCTACCAGGGCTATAGACGCCTGACTAATAGTGGAACAATTTCCATAAAAGGTAAATGGAAAATTATATCTAATACTTGGGTGATTTAGATAATCTCTATCGGGGCTATAGATGCCTGGTTGGTAGTAGAGCAAGGTCTAGAAGAGGTCAAGGTCATATCCATCGGGGCTATAGATGCCTGGCTAGTAGTGGAGAAATGTAGAGGCATATTTTAATGAGTGATACTCTATAGTCTAAATACAAAATAGGTGATGGAATCTGGATTGTTTCAAGAGTGCAAAAAGAATCACTCTCCACACACTGAGCAAAGGTAAATGGTTTAGTTTTTTTCATTCGAAGCTGCCTACCCCCACCTTCTCTAAATATTGCTAAATAATTCTTATTTCGCTAATCTTTGGTTTTCTTAGTTTTAGATCGGATTCTTCATCCAAAATTCTTAGGAGCATTTCTTAGTAGAGTCGCCATTTGTTGTGACCATTGCACAACTTACCCCAAATTTGGGGACCCACCTTAAATTTTGTTATTATGGGATTTTTGGTTTTTATTAAGTGATGATTTTCATAAGTCTCTATCTGTGAGGTCATAGTATAGGTTATCAGTTGTTTGTTATTTGCTATTTAATCTTGTTTGAAATATCTTTGGTTTTGGTTAGAGTTATGATTTGAGTTCCAAATGTAAGTATTAATGTTATTTTATGGCTTAATTATTATTTTTTGTTAATTAGTTAGAACATTCGAAATAATTTAAATAAAATTCAAAATAAAATTATAAAAGATAAAAAATTAAATAAATAATAATCATGAAAGAAAAAAAAATAAAAAATAAAATAAAATAAGATGAAACATAATAAAATACAAGGGGATGACCATAGGATATAAGATGTTAATCTTATGTCATATAAGTAGCTTTAATAGCTTACTTTGTAAAGTAAATTTTGTGAATATATCATTATTGAGATTAATGTTCCCTCAATTATGCTGCAGGTGAACATAGGACAAATGACGTGGACTACTGGTGATGTGGCAAGCGATAGCTAGAAGGCAGCAAAAGTGTATGGAGGTGGACTGTGGTGGATGGTGCAATAGTGCTGACCTATACGGGGATCCACGTGGTAATAATTCATGCTTGGACCGAATATGGATGGTGATAAAGACATGATTGACGTAGCACTGACGAGGTGGATGACTCAACATTGGTGGTCAATATGGATGACCACTTAGACCCACGAACATGGTAAATGACGAGCGAACGAGTCGGTATGATGATTCAAACTCAGACTAACGATGCATGTCAGACAAAGGGTGTGATCATGCCTTGCAGATGGCCAGGTGAAGGCGGTGCATTGGGCGTTACTCACCAAAGTCCATTACAAATGAGTTTAGGTGACTTCAACTGACCTCTATTTGTTGTGACAGTGGTGTTAGGCAACAAATAGTTGTTGGTCATAGTGTGAACCTATTTTAGCGAAGATCTAGGTCAACCTAATTCACTAGCACAAGCATCGAATCCATGAAAGGGTATTCCATTCAAGGTTGATGTTAGAGAATATTGTTCAAATGTTTGACCATAATTATATCAAAATGTGAACTATGGGAAGTCAAATTTCCTATTCTCGTACTCATCTCAGTAACAGATGATAGCACAGTGCTTCAGGAATTGTGTATTCAAGGAATATTAGAAGACATTACGGTGACAGTGAATGGGTAATACAAAGTGCTAGAGTGGCACAGACAATGGATATAAATGACTTTTGTACACAAAAAATGACTCCAAAGAGGTGAATGATGAAGTATAGCGATAAAGTTGGACATTGAGAGTTTTTGCACCAATTGTCGCTAAGGTTTGTTGAGTATGTAACTCAGAAGGCGTTTTAACAAGTTTTTTTAGCTAGAAGAGATTCATTACCTGTAGAGGAAGTGAATTGTTTGAACATATATTATGTAATGAATACATGGTTAGGGGTTTGGTGATAGTGGTTACCATCAAAAAAAAAATATGAAGATCAGGTGTTTGCTTTTATGGTGACCAAGCAACTTACAGATGATGCTTGACAAGAAAATCATTCAGAATTGAAGATGATGCATTGATCCCAGATTGGTTGAGCTAGTGGACTTCGTGGCATAGGTGAGACATACGAGCGTAAGGAATGGTAGAGGATGTCAGCCACACACGCTTCAACAAGATTGAATGATGGAGCAGGGTGTACCACATTGATGTGGATAGATGGGTAACACATCATCAACATTCACAATATTATTAAGATAAATTCAATAAGATATTAGAGTCATGCTAGTTTTTTCAAAATAGTTACTGAGTTGGCTGGAAGAGATGTAGAGTGCTAGCGATATGTTGGAAGCGTTAAATATGATGGGTACCCTTAGCGATGCTCTTTCTAGTTGTTTTATCAACATGAGGATTTTTGGCAAGACTTCATTACCCATGGAAACACTGAATAATCAGAAGTTTATCCCTTAGACTACTGAAGGATTCTGGATCTTGCAACAACATTCATTTTAGGGAAATAATCCTTTCACAAAAATTTGAGTTTTGTACTCGTTGGCATGTTGTTTTTTGGAAGACCATGTACTCCCTTGAGGTGATCAATATTAGTTTGTTCAACCCCATGATAGTTATTATGGTTAAATTATTATGATATATTCTTGGGTTATTTATGAATAGCACTTGGTTGTAAACAATTTCAATTATAACAACAGTCAAAGGGGGTTGAGGACCCATTACTCACCAAAACGAAAAAGCTCTAGTGTTAAAATAAGATAGCCGTTGATGACACTAACCTAACATAGGTCAAAATATAGTAATAAAGAAGACATATTTATGAGTGAAATGATAGTGCAAGCATTATCAAGTGGAACACTATGAAAGGAGAAGATGAAAAGGAAGGCGTTGGAAAATGAAGCAAAAGCGGAAAATGAGGAGCCTTGGTGTTTCAAAGCGTTAAAAGGGCTATGAAAGTTCATCATAGGGGCTAGAAAAATTTAGAACAAAAGTGGTGGAGGAATATTGGAAGGCTCTCAAGCTGTTGCCAACATTCTGGTTTCACTCTTGTATGCAGGACAAAGGTTTTTTTTCAAACACAATAAATATTTTTATTGCATATTTTTCTACATGTATTATAATTACTTTTAAATGATGTTTTATACATGAATATGGTAGCATCGTGTGGATATTTTTAATGCATGTTTTTACTCCTTAGACTCTTGCCATAACCAAATTTTAGATTGTGTGGATGCAGGTCTAACCTAGTTGTGTTTTGTGTTCAAGATCTAACTTTTTCTGCAGCTTAGGCCAAATTTATTTTCAGTAGTTTCTCTTTGGTCATTTTCTGCATTCTGGTCCATATTCCAGTTTTTTTTTTCTTTATCTAACCCTAGCTTTTGTTATTTTTTAAAAATTTCATTTCATTTTATTTCGGTTATCAAGCACTCAAAGTCCTAACAGGTTCATAGTTTTTCTGCATTAAAGTTTTAGGATTTTACAGTAATAAAATATCTAAATAATTATTTTTCCAAGGCATGCATCTTTAATAATTTGGATAATCATTCAAGCACTCTCTAGAATAAAAATCAACACTTCATAGGTTTTCAACATTTCTTTTATCAACTAAGGACCAAGATAAAATCAATTTTGCATTTATGGAAGATATCTACTAACTCAAAATTTCATATTAATGCAAAGATAAAATGAAGTGGTTTGCCACAACACTTGCTAACAACATATTTTAATATTAAATAAAATGAATCTGCTAACAACAAGTACTAACTCCAATTTCACATTAAATCAAATATAAAATGAAGTGGTTCACCACAACACCTGCTAACATAATATTTTAATTGAAGATAAAAGGAATCTGCTAACAGGGATTTAGGGATAGATCATTTTAACAAATAAAAAATAAAAAATGAAGTAGGATCAATTTCATGCATTCATTCATCATTTTATTTTTGCACATAAGGGAAATCAAACCCCTTTTAATTAATGAACAATAAAAACATGACAAAATAAAAGACCAACACAAACCCCTTGTTAATAGTTTCTTGCAAATCACTAAGGTATTCTAAGTATTTATTTTGATACATTTTCACAAGCACACAAGTCTACATTAAATAAAAGGAACCTTGGAGAAATTTCAATTTCTTTGCAAGAGAGGGTTTTGCTAACAAAATCCTAACTATGAGTGTGGTTTTGCAATAGGAAAAAATTACCACTCAATAGGGACCCGAGTACAACCCCTTATTATCCAACCAAAAAAAAACTCCCTTCTATGTATGATACAAGACTAGTGAATTTTGATTTACTAGTTCTCTTTAATGTCTCATTAAAGACCAATGAGTTGGGATTATAAACTTCCTTATTTGTATTATTATAATAAGACTAGCAATTTATTGTCTTAACACCCTTCAATATCTTGCTCTAGTCCAACAAGTTATGCTTTTCAAATTTCTTCTATGTCTAATATAGTAAAATATCATTGGATTACTTATTATCACCTTTAAAATATTTTTCAATATTAGAGAGATAGGATTTTATCAAATCACTTTTGTTTCTAACACAAGTCCAGAGCAGAGATAAAGACTTTATAAGTTTAAGAGATTATCCATGATGATGGATTCCCAAGGCCTACAAGGAAGTGATAAGGAACTAGTAATGGTGGGTACAACCTAAACTTTCTATTTAGTGGTAAAACCTTATAAATAATATCCTCATAATATTCAAGTAACTTACTTACTTGCTTTGGCATTGTCACTTGCCTTATGCATTGTATTAACCTTCATTCATTTGGAAATTATGACATAACATTATCCTTATTTTTTATTATCCTTCATAAGTCTTTGCTCGTCACTAAAAGAACTTTGTTATTTTGGACCACTCCATATTATTTTTCCTTCAAAGGAACCAAGGTGTATTTCCTACCACTCTTCTCAATCATTATAATACTTGATCTTCTATCATAAATGACCTTTGCATAATATTGTCATGGTCTTCCCAACAAGACATGACAAACATCCATGGTAACTACATCATACCAAATTTCATACCTAATCTAAAAATTAACTAGACATTAGCCATGGCATCTTCTAAGGACTAGGATACACTATCATTTTTAGCCCAATTTTCTCTATCATTTCACTTAACACCAAATTATTAGTATTGCCACTATATATTTTTGCTTTGCAACACTCCCACTACTTGTAAATGGTCAAAAATTAACTTTTTCTTTGTTTTAGTTTTCCCTCTTTCTCTAGTGTCAATAATATCTTTCTCAAAATGGGGTTCTCTCCTTTCTTAGGCTCCTCCATGTGAATAAATGATGTTATTGACCTTTCTTCTATTATAGCATATGTATATTTTTTCATTCCTTTTTCTATTGGTATCTTGATGGCTTGAGGGCATTCAATGGCCCCATGACTTACTTGACCACATCAAATGCAAGTATCACTAAATCTTCCCCTTGGTTGTAAATTATTCTTTCTGTATTAAAATTTCCTTCATTAGATGGATGATTTTGGATTTGTGAAAAAATTAATTCATCTTCTTGTCAAATTTGTTTTGTTTTTTTGCTTTGATGTTTTTTCTTTACTAAATCTTTCTATACCTTATAAGGAGTTCTAATATTTTAGAGAAAACGTATCTTCTTATTTCAAATCCAAGCAATAGGTTTTCTCTAGTATCTATAATTTTATCATGTCGATATCATCTTAGATGTTTAGTTCTAATTCATTGACACATCTTACCACCTTTTTGGTAAACTTTATTATAAACAACTTTAACAACAATCTTATAAAGCTCCTCCATGTAGTCTTCCACATTTGAATCTATCTATATTTCAAAGTGTGTTCAATAAGTTAGAGTTGGTAATCAATAAGAAGGATTTTTCCTTCCAACTTGGTAAGCATCATATACCATCTTGTATTTTTATTACCCTTGTTATTTCACTAAATCTACACTTTGGCCTACCACAAGGTAACATGTCCTTTTAGATTATTTTCAACAAGGGCCTTAATGCTTATAATTTGACATTAGTAAACCTTGAATAAAATCCATGCTAAATATCTCTCACTTCCACTCTAGTATATCATGTGGATACAACATACTTATTGGATGCACACTCTAAGCTTTAACTCATTGGCATATCAAGCATTTAGCAATAAATATTGTTGTATCTTTCTTTAAACTAGACCAAAAAACTTTTTTAGGTTTGTTATCATTTTAGTCATACCAAGATGGCTAGAATTTGTGGTACAATGTACCACCTCTAATATTGTGGCTCACAAGTAGCCAATATTTGGTATACATATGATTTTTTGTTCCTCAACAATCTTAGGAATTTACTATATCATGTAATATAGTTAGGGTTAGAAATTCAATATTTACACCCAAATAGGTGGTTGATATTTTGTTATCCAAACTATCTCATGTTCATCATAAATATTCACATTTTTATTAATAAAACTCTATTTAACACCATGTTGGTCCAACATGTGGTATGAGAGCTATCATTTATCCTAGAGTATGAGAAAGAATAGATCAATTTTACAAGGTGCTATTTGGAGGAAGATTAGATCGGGGTGTAGAAATTCCATAATGGATGAAGGTTTTGAATAAAGGAAAAGTATTACCAAGCATTCTAGTTGAGAGGAGCTAGAGACTCACAAGATTGATAGAAGTTGTAAAGAAGCACACATTTAATTAGAATGCATTTCTAAGGAGTAAAGAGAATCATTATCATAATATGAACACAAGAGAAGACATGCATTTTTATGTTGTTTATGTTTTTTAGTTATGCAAGAGAACTTGGAGTTCTAATTTGTTGTTGTCATCTAGATCATTGCACTAGAGATATTTTTAGCAATCATCCTAGTTGTATTTTTCTACCATTGTTTATGTTGTAGATGCACAAGAGTGGAATGATATTAATTGTACAAGATAGTTATTATATGAATATCATGCCATCATAAAATAGGGTTATTTGAAAAATTGATGTCTAATGATAATATCATCATCTAATTATTCCATTATAAATTGGGTGTTCTGGAGAAGAGCTACCATATAACAAAGAGTTTTCATCTAGATTTATCATCTAGAGATATCATATGGAGATGAGTTGTCATCTAGAGTTGTTTAGAAAAATTTTATCATTTGAAGAAGAGCTATCATCTAGAGAAAATTTATCATCTGAATATATTACCATCTAAAGAAATGAGTTATTTAAATTCATTTGTGTCATCACATGACTTATCATCTATAAGAGCCTTCTAGAGTTATCATCATAATATATTACCATATGAATTTAACTTTGACCCTTTCGTCCATTGACCAGGTCATCTACCAATAAGATCATATAAAGATACAAGAAGGTCATATATTATGAAGTTGTCATCTAATCAATATATGGGTCATCTAAATGTTAACTTTCAATGGAGTGTTGTTGGCTGAAGGCTTGCTCCATGCATCAAAAAATGTAAATGCACTTGTTACCCATAACTTACAAAAGGAAAGTACTATGCATAATTTTTGCATGCAAAGAACATGTCATCCAAAAATTACAAGGAGGTAATCCCATAAAAAGTCAAAAAATAATAAAAAATATAGCAAATATATTCACCACCCTTGTTTATCTAGACATTTGATTCTCATATCTAGCTGATTTTCAACAAGGGCCTTGAAGGTCTTAAACCTATCCAAAACATCATCCTTAGTGCAAATGGTGCACAACCACACATATCTAGAGAAATCATCAATAAAAAATAAGGAAGTGCCTATTTCTTGGGAGATATGGAATGCCTATAGGTCCATAAAAATCACTATGTATGATCTCTAAGGGATGAGATTCTCATATTGCCTCTCCTTTTGGAAAGGTATTCCTATGATGCTTTCCCAAAATGAACCCCTCACATGCACCACTTGGAGGGAATATGCATGGTATGCCAATGGGCATTTGGTGTTGACTTGTGTATTTCAAGGATCCATAACTAAGATGCTCAACCCTATGATGCCACTTCTAAATTTTATTATATACACTACAACTAAAGAAACAAATATTTTATTCTTATAGGAAGCCAAAGAGGAAGGTATTTATTCCAAATTTTATATGTGGTTAGTCTCATCAGAATATGTAGAAGTAATAGTTTTAAATCCAATGTCTATATCCTCGATTACCCATCTATTAGGACAAAAATCTACCTTCTTATTTATATGAGTAATGTGATAAATAGAAAAAAGGTTAGGACCAACACTACAAACATGAAGTAGCTCATCAAAATATAAATATCCAATGTTGATATCTCCACATATTGCAAGCTATTATAAATAATAATATTTAATAATAATATGTTCCCCTGTATGTGATTTGTTATAGACTTATAGGAGATGTTTGTGCTTCATCATGTTCCTAGTTACCCCTAAATTTGTAAGTCAATTATTTGAATAAGTGGATGTCCAATATGTAGAATTAATTTCTAAATAAGCTTATGAGTTTTCTTCATCAAAGTTATCCTCACCTTGTGCATAGAAGAGTTCAATATCAACACCTTATTTCTTGTTGCTTTCTCAAGTTTCTTGATTTGAATACTACAAAATTTTATCTTGTGCAATTTTTCTTGTAGAACTCACAAGTAGACTTTTTGATAAACTTCTTGGGCTACTTCTCATTATATTTTATTTTTTCCATTCTAAACTTTGGTAATAGCTTCCTTTGGATGAGATTGATTAAACATAGAATCTTCCTTATGGTTATTTCTTATAGTCTGGTGGTGTAAAAAAGTACTTAAAACCTCATCATTAGGTGATGTAGAAGAATCTATGAAATACATACAAAGCATCTCAAATATAATAGTAACTATATCATATGTTTTAAAAATATTATTAAGCAGTTTGATGTTCCTTTCTGTCTCCAATACTTCATGTCCTTCTCTTCTCTCCTTGGGAAGTCCTCTTGCAATTTAAATGTCCTCTTGTAGTTTCTTGAATCGACTGATATACTCATCAATAGTATCAAGTGAGTCTATAAATAAGGTTATTCGATCAACCTCCATTCTATTAATTTGTATGGAATCAATTCAATCATATAGCCCCTAAAATTTCTCAAACAACACTTTAGGATTCGTGGTGCTACTAACATAAGTGTCATATACATTGTCAACATAAAGAGCAATGACACAATGAGCCTTATCCTTCTTATCCCTATAGAGTTGCTCCACTTCTATAGAATTAATATCATAAGGTCTCATTCATATATTTGATTAACCCCAGAGCTTCAATCTTGATCTTCTATGAAGAATAGTCAGGACCACTCAACAAGGGCACATGGGGATACATAACTATTTTTCCATTATACAAAAATCTACATATAACCATGACCAAAAATAACACCACCAATGTAGTGTTCTAAAAACATATATGATTTAAAAAACAAACTAGAATTCCTTTCATATACAAATGTTATGGCCCCCAAAATGTTTTCCCTAAAATCATAGAAAACACCTCCAAAACCTTTGAATATTTTTTAAAAAATTAGTACCTATAGCAATTGAGAGGCTATAAAGTGGTGTTGTGTGAGTGGCTAAGGGGTGTCAATCATGTGCTAACTATGTAGCATATCAATAAGCCACAATATGTCATTTATCATGATCTAATTTGATAGCTAATCTAAAAACCATATTGTACCACTTGTCACACTCTAATTCATTCTAAGTTTTATGTATTACTAAGTCTATTGTTGACTATGTAAGCTACTTGTAATGTTTGATGAGTTGGAAAAATATGATAGCCTAACATATAATTATACATACCTAGTGGTTGTGGCCTACCACATTGGTTGTATGACCTACCATGTTAGAGCAATTAGAGCATGTTATATTAGCACTTGCATTAGCCTCTATATCATATGCCATGTATTGCATTAGGATTCATGTCACATCATCAACTAAATCAATACCTCCACTAGTTGGTATGTGTTGTGCCACACTACTTTTATGGATTATCATTTGTTTCCTTAAGATTCATGCATTAGCCATCAAGTCAGCTATATGGACTACCACATTAGCAACCACATATTACCTTAGGACTTGTGTACCTATTTCTAAGTCACCTATATAGTTTATTATATCATCTACATGGACTACCATGTATCATCTTAGGATTCATGCATTGGTGACCATGTTAGTTGTATGAACTACCATGTCAGTTATACAAACTACCATATCAATTATATAGACCACCATATGTTATTTGTACAACTATACCACACCACCATAACAATCCAAAGGGGTGATGTCATCTAATACAACATCACCACAAAGTTCCATGGTCACCTATATAATTTATCATATCATCTACATGGACTACCATGTATCATCTTAATATTCATGCATTGGTGACCATGTTAATTGTATGAACTACCATGTTAGTTATACAAACTACCATATCAATTATATAGACTACCATATGTTATTTGTACAACTCTACCACATCACCATAACTATCCAAAGGGGTGATGTCATCTAATACAACATCACCAAAAATTCCATGGTCACCTATATAGTTTATCATATCATCTACATGGACTACCATGTATCATATTAGGATTCATGCATTGGTGACCATGTTAGTTGTATGAACTACCATATCAATTATACAAACTACCATATCAATTATATAGACTACCATATGTTATTTGTACAACTTTGCCACACCACCATAACTATCCAAAGGGGTGATGTCATCTAATACAACATCACCACAAAGTTCCATGTTATCATAAGATGCTACATCATTGCAAGTTGCGATGTCTCATAAGTTTCCACATCATGCATGTTGATCCCATCAATGTATTTTAAAAGGAATTGATATGGGAGGGAATTAAACTTGAGACCTCCCATGGTCTAATGGCTTAGAGAGCTTTTGCTAGCCAACCCTCCAAGTACAACACTTGGGAGGAAAAGGGTTGTAGTTAAAATTTAAAAAATAAATTTGTTAAATTCCCTCCTTTAATGTCCTATGCTAATGTGGGCATGCACTTGTGTGCCTCAAGTTTATCACCATTCTAGAGAATATTCCTCTTTATTATGAAAAATTAGAGGGAAATGATTATTTTTTAGATGAAAAGTTGGAGTACCCTTCTAAGGTTATATTATGGAGACAAAGCTCTAGGAAATGTATCAAGAATATATTATCAAAGGATCATTGAATATTAAAGCTCGCATATAGTTTGAGCAATTTTAATGTAAGTTTTCTTCATGTTATTTGCATGAATGATTATTGACCATTTTACTTCATATTATTGCTATTTACATGAATGTTATGGTCATTGATACTGGCCATTTATATTAAATTGCTCTAATATTTGAGACTACTCAAGATCCTAGATATTGGGACCTATGATAATCTATCTAAAAAGCCAACAATTGTACTAGAGTTGCATTGTTTAAACTCTACCAAATCTACTTTGAGTAGTCTCTATTACTAGCATCAAAAAGAGTTTTGGTGTGAATATTTGATTCTAGAGTAATATGATTTAGAGCTAGTGTAAGTAGTTTTTAAAGCTAACACCATACTTGATTTTGGCATGAATATTGAAGAGCTAGCATCAAAGGAAAACTTTGGTGTGAATTTGGAGGAAGGGCCATGTGAAGGAAATGTAGGCCAAAATAATGTTGGGTTATTGATTACCTTAACTTTATAAAATTGTTTGAAGAATGATATTGTGCAAGAAAAAAATAGCCCCCATTGAAGCCATTGGAAGAGCATGGGCTGATTGAGTTGCACTAGTTATAGGAGGTAAAACTTAAGGAAGAAAAGGTTCTAGCATAAGGTATCTTTGAGAAATTATTTAAGGCAAAAGGAAAGGAAGATTGCAAATCAAGCTCATAGTACCATGAGTAGAGGTTATTGTGAAAGACAAAAATGAAAGAGAGTAGTAAAAATTTGCTTAGATTGGGAGATGTCAAGAAGAATTAGAGAGGGAGTTGCTAAGAGCTTCTCAAATTGTGAGATAACCATAATTGAGAGGGAGACATTAAGAGCTACTCAAGTTGTGAGATATCTAGTAGAGAAGGATGGGTACATAGAAGGGATCCACTAAAGCATCCCATGTCTAACTATTGAAGAAGATATAAAAAGGCAAAAGCCCTATGATTGAGATAGAGCTGAGAGCATCTATCATATAGAACATAGAGTCGAAGGAGGATGAGATCCATCCTAAGATAAATATTGAGAGACTAAGTGTCATTGCATTCATCTAAGTGCCATTACATAGTAGTAGAAGTAGTTGAAGGTTGAAGCACTAGAGAAGACTAAATGCTAGAAATACTAAGAGTGTCTAATTGATATTGCATTATAGTAGTAGCTAAAAGTTGAAGCACCAAAATATTGAGTGTTGGAACAGATTGAGTGTCTAAGTACCATTGTGTTGTAGAAGCAATTGATAGATTGAAGCACTAGAGAAGACTAAGCATAAGAACATATTAAGCACCTTAGCATCATTGAGTAGCAGCAAAACTAGTTGTAAGTTGGAGTGCTAGAGAAAACTAAGCATTCAAATAGACTAATCATCATAACATCATTGTGTTGCAGAAGTAATTGATAGATTGAAGCACCAGAGAGAATTGAGCTCTAAAAAAATATTAAGTGCCAAAGTTATTTGAGTATCATTGTAAAACCTACAAGCACCCTAAGCAAAATTGAGACATTAGCACCTGAGATATTTATAATATTTTTGGACTAATTGAAACATCTCAAGTTTTATTTAATGTTGGAAGAATGCTTAAGATAATTGGGTGATGGTAATTAGAGAGCACCTTGGCAATTCAATCACCATTTGATGATGTCTAAGGAATTTGGTGTAGTTTTCATAAGGTATGATTTAAAATACTTCTATTTTGTGTGAACACTTAAGTGAAATTTAAATTGCATTGAGTTTTTTAATAAAGGGAGAGCAATAAGGTTTTATAAAGTTTTCAAAAAAGATTTTTTAATTGAAGTGATTTCAAAATTTTTATTTTTGAAAATTTAAAATTTTTGAAAAGTTAAAATTAGGGAGTTAAAAGGAATTCTACATTTGATAGAATTTGTTTATTTCAAAAACTTGATTTTTGAAAAAAATAAAATTGATCAAAGTTTAGAGAGATAAGGAAGTCTACTCCAAAAGAAAATGTAAATGTTTCGATTGATTAAAATTTTACAAATTAGAATTCTTTATTTAAAATTTGGGAGCTATAAGGTTTCCAACTCCAAAGGAATTGATTTTGTGAAATTTGAAGATTTCTTTAAATATTTTACATTGGAGAATTTGATTTGAAAAATAAAAAATTGAAATTTGGAGTAATAAGGACTTCTACTCCAAAGGAATTTATTTTTTTGAAGAAACAAATAGATTTCAAATAAGAATGAATGCTCATGAAAAAGAAAAAGTTTCTAAGAGTCAAGAATTAACAGAGCATATTCAATTTATTAAAAATAAAGCTAAAAATATCATTTTTATGATTCCTAAGCAATGTATTGAAGATGTTCGTAATGAAGATAAAACAAGTTATGAATCTACTATGATATCAAAAAGAACTACAAAACCAAAAAATCAGTTTTTTATTCCCATCAAAGTTTATCCAAAAGTAAACTTTAAACAAAATAATAAGTTTAGACATAAGACTAAATATTGCTCGAGATAGGTTCATTGCCTAAATTGTGGGAGTCATAATCATACTAAAAAAACATGTTGGTATAAAGGGAATGATGTCCATGAATGGAATATTATGAAGGAAATTTTACTAATGGCATTGGATGAGGTACTCAAACAGTTTATTATTAAAGCAAAGCTTGAAATCATTAGAATTATAGAAAATACAGTACCAACAATGATATAGGAGATAAAATTGGATTAGTACTAGAATCACATGCAATGTCGAAACTAGTGGAAAAAAGTACAAGATGAATATAATGATTGAAGACTAAATTTCTTCAATAACCAAATAATGTAATAGAGGGGGTGTTGGAGAATATTACATTATTTGGCATATGCTAATGTACCCCCATGGTACCTATGGTACAAATGTAAATATTAGAATAGGATTTGAGTCCATAGTTTAGGAGTGTGATTTATATTTTCCTTATGTATATGTCTATGTGTGAGATGTGTACAAGTGTCATGTATTTATGTGTGTAAGTGTGAAGAGTGAGAAAGTGCATGTGTCATGTAGTAAAGTGTGCAAGTATCATGGAATAAAGTGTGCAAGAGTAAATAGAGAGTCAAGAGTCATGTATACAAGTGGTAAATGAGAAGCCAAGAGGCATGAGAGGTTTATCTTATGCATGGAATAGGAAAGGTTTCATCTCTCGGATATGTGAGGAGAGCAATAGTCATAGATTCCAAGAGTCACCTTTTTAAGGTTATATAATGAAAGGAGTAGTGGATATTGAAGCTTGTATATAGTTTGAGCAATTCTATTGTAATTTTTCTTCATGTTATTTGCATGAATGATATTGACCATTTTAATTCATGTTATTGTTATTTACATGAATGTTATGTTCATTGATATTGGCCATTGATATTAAATTGCTCTAATATTTGAGATGATTCAAGATCTTGATATTGGGACCTGTGATAATCTAGCAAACCTCATAAATATTATCCTTGTAATATTCAAACTAACTCACTTGTTGTGGCATTTTCACTTGTCTTATGTGTTGTATTAACCTTCATTCATTTGGAAATTATGACATAACATTATACTTCTTTCATTATTATCCTTCATAATTCTTTGCTTGTCATTAAAATAAACTTGCTATTTTGGACCAATCTATCTTATTTTTCCTTCAAAGGAACCAAGGTGTATTTCCTACCACTCTTCTCAATCATTATAATACTTGATCTTCTATCATAAATAGCCTTTGCATAATATTGTCATGGTCTTCCCAACAAGACATGTCAAACATCCATGGTAACTACATCATACAAAATTTCATACCTAATCTAAAAATTAACTAGACATTAATTCATTGCCAACTAATGACTTGTTGAGTGGTATTTTCACCCGATTGTGAAAACACACTCTCCGATAGGATTTGGGTTCTAAATCCTCTGCTTGCAAAGAAATTAAACAACTTCTCCAAGGTTCCTGTTATGCTAGCATTTTGCATCTGTGTATTAATAATTTCAAATAAAGATATTTAATTAAAATGCTTGGAACACCTTAGTGGTTGCAAGTAACTGAAAACAAGGGTCACTGTGGTTTATTTTACTGTGAAAATTTAGTGATTGTTCATTGAACCTGAATAAAGCAAATGTTATTTGATCCTTAAATGACCATGCTGTAATGTCAGAATGAAATCTGATGAAATGCCATAACATGAAGGAATTATTTATGGATTTTGAAGTTTTTTTTTATTTTTTATTTTATTTTAATGCTTGAAAATAAAGATGGAACTTTTGAAAATAAAAGTGCAGTAAAAAGAAAATAAAATGCAAAAGAACAAGAAATTAAAATTGCATTCAGCTTGATGTTATCCCGTCCTGGCAAAACCGAAGATGTGAGGTTTCCATGCATGCAACCTAACTTATTGAACCTGCAAACATGCACAATCCAGGTAAGTTAAGTGTTGGTCTCTAGGGTTTCGACTATAATTTTAGATTTATACATTCGCATGAAGCAACCAAGAGAACTTGCATTAAACTTCACCTATAAGCCTAGAAATCTAAAAGGAAAAAAAATAAAACAATTAAATCTTGCATGCAGAAAATGACTCCTTCTTTCTTGCCAACAAGATGCAAATTTTTGAACACTCCTGCATTAAAAATAAATCATGTTACAATAGCAGGCTCTCTGGTTTTCTCAAAACCAGAAAAAGGAAAAAAATAGCCCCAAGCAAGCCCAGAATGGCATTTCACCTTCGACACTGTAACTCTGCCCGTAGCGATTTTCGACCCCCGTACCAATCTGTGCTTCTGCTTTTAAAACTTGGCAATGCTCTCTGTTTCGCCCTGTGATGCTTCGTTTCATCTTCCACATCGCTTCGTTTCACCTTCTCGATTACTTCGTTTCATATTCCCGCCTTTCGAATTGCTTTTGAATTTATGTTTAATGCTGAAATGTTTGATAATATTCTATGAATGTAACGTTTTTGTAACCCTTATACATGTATGCCACATGTTCTACACTTTTTTGCATCTTCTGTAACGGCCCCATGAAAATCGTGACAAAAAATAGCATGCAGCTTTGCTCCTTTGCTTTCACCGCAAAAACGTGACATGTCGCGATATCGCAACATTTTCCTGCTAGCAGCCTTGTCCGCCTTCATGCACCGCAAAAACGCGACACGTCGCAAAATCGTGACTTGTCGCGATATCGCGACATTTTCCTGCCAACAGCCTTTCCCGCCTTCATGCACAGCGAAATGGAGACATGTCGCGATATCACAACAACTTTTCATTCCATACACTTTGCTATTTTTCTGTCGTGAAATCGTGACACTTTTATCTTCCGTACACCTCGGCTGCTTCCTGTCGCGAAATCGTGACACTTTTTCGTTTCTTTCACTTTGGCAGCTTTCTGTCGCAAAATCGTGACACTTTTCTATTCCGTACACCTTGGCTGCTTTCTGTCGTGAAATCACGACGCTTTTCATCCTTGGCATGCTCCTGCTGTATTTGGCCACAAAAACGCGACATGTCGCGAAATCGTGACATATTTTCCATTCCGTACCACTTTCTTGCTGGGAGCCGCAAAAACGCGACCTGTCGTGATATCGCGATGCTTTTTCGCTTCATGCCCCTTTGCTACTTTCTATCGCGATATCGTGACGTTTTTTTGCTTCGTGCCTCTGCCATTTTTTGTCGCAAAATTGATATGCCTTTAGTGCCTTGCCCTGTTTGACTGGTTTGATCGCGATTTTGCGACATGTCACAATTTCGCGACAATTTTCCATTCTGCATTCTCTCTTCTTTCGGCTGCGACGGAGCAACATGTCGTGATTTCGTGACACTTTTTCATTCTCGACAGCGATGGCGCGACATGTCGCGATATCGCGACAATTTTCATTTTTCAGCAGCGATGGCGCGACATGTCGCGATATCGCGACACTTTTTCGTTTTCGGTCGCGACCGCACAACACGTCGTGAAATCATGACACTTTTTCATTTTCGGCCGCGACGGCGCAACATGTCGCGATTTCGCGACACTTTTCCATCCTTGTGCAATTTTGCCTTTTTCTTGATTTTTAGCATCTGGGTCACTGAGATCTTATTTGGAAGCATGCAAAAAAGGTGGGTCCCCAATTTTGGGGTGTGTTGTGGATCAGCCACAACAAATGGTGACTCTGCTATCAAATGCTCCTGAGCATTTTGTGAGAACCCAACCTGGAAGTATACAAACTTGGAAACCAGCATTAGCACATAAGAAATATAAACGAATGCCCATAGATCAAAAATACATGAATCATTAGAATTGTTAAGTATCAACTCGGTGTGTGCAATGTGTTTTTATTCCCTATCATTTGAACTTGATCAACATTCCATCGTCAGTTTTACATGAATGCATATGTGAGATTGTGAATAATTTGTGTAACCTAATAAATATGCTAAGAGATTTTGCTTTTATAAAAGGCATAGTCTTTTTTCTAGTATCATACACAAACATTCAAGATTATCAAACCCTCTTAGGATCCACTAACGAATTGCTTTATTATATCCCAAAGTTGGTTATGAGTCCCACTATCTTGAACCCATGTGTAAGTGAAAGTGAAATCAGAGCTTTGGGAAATCAGACTCCCAACCTAATCGAGATGGGAATTTAACCTTATTCTTACTACTCTGATTTGGAATTCATTACCTCACTTTGAGCAAAATAATTTAACCAATTATGGAAGAAATGGTCATGCTAGTCTAACCCTTTGAATAAACAGTGGTCTTGTTTTTTATACAAGACATGTTGCCATGCATGGGCATACCTAACCCCATAATCCAAGACTTACCTTCATTTCTTTGGACCTTGGGGATGACTACCCATCCTTTGTAGAGGACAAGTAGTACGATCCTTCCAATCCAATATAAATATGAGATGGAAAAATTAATTTTTTACTTCTTGGACCTTGGGGATGACTACCCATCCTTGCTAGGGACATGTAGTACGATCCCTCCAATCCAATATAAATATGAGATGAAAAAATAATTTTTTTACTTCTTGGACCTTGGGGATGACTACCCATCCTTGCTAGGGACATGTAGTACGATCCCTCCAATCCAAGCTTTGGATAAAAATGGAAAATATTAATTTTATTGCTTAGACCTTGGGGATGACTACCCATCCTTTGCAGAGGGCAAGTAGTACGATCCTTCCAATCCAAGATTTGTCATGAAATGAGACATAGGAGCTTTGGGGAATCAAATTCTCAACCTAAGCGAGATGAGAATTTATGCCCTATCCTTACTACTCCATGTAGGTCAAATCAAAGCTTTGGGGAGTTGGATCCTCAACCTAAGTTCGATGAGGATTTAGCCCTATCCTTACTACTCTGACTTTAGGCTTTAAGCTTTATGGAAGTGGTCAAAACCATTGTTTTAAGGATCATGCTGCATAAATAGGATAGACATGAAATACTTCTTTCGCCCAACCTTTTCTTCCAAGCAAGGTTTTGATCATTTTGCTCAAGATCCTTTTTAATGTGTATAAAATGTGCTTGGTTCTAGATATCTCAAGACTCGGCTCCCAACCTTAGGATCTTCTTCTTATTTATGTGATAGCATAACCTTAAGAGGATTTGACACACTTTAATGATTTGTATTTGAAATGCATTTGCAACTAAGATGGCATGCATGTGCAAAGTGAGATGTAATATGAATGCATTGTCTTTTGAATTGCAGATGAAATATTGCCATATAAAACTGACTACTTCATGCATCACAAGTTTCAAACGATATTATTAAATTGTTTGTATTTCTTGCGGAGCTTTCTACCACATAATTCCAATGTTCCATATTTCCCCGATCTAGAACATAAGTTAGCATCTCAAGGCAACTTTTTCATCATCATCATTTTTTTTTTTTTTTTAATAGACAATCAAAACATGTCAAATAAACACACAACTTTAAATTAAAACTTATTCAATCCAAAACCAAACTGCAATCCCAAAAATGAAAATTTGAAAACACAAACCAAAACCAAACCCAAAGTAACTTAAAAAACGATCTTGAAAACACAAACCAAAACCCAAAAACCAAAATCTATATACAAATGTACACTATAATACAAGATGATGCAAAGCTTGGATTATCACTTTCCTGGATCCCAAACATGGTTAGTGTAGATTAAAAATACACGCCAAACAAAAATAAATAAAATCACAATGACAGAGTACAGAATAGTTGCACAAAACAAACGATTTCTATTAATCGATGGAGTTTAAAAACTCCTTTTTGAATACAACCGGCCTCGTAACCCTTTATTTGTGATACACAGTTATAAGTTATGCTAGGGTTCTCCGAAACCCTAGCTGGCACAAATGGTGGCGCTTCCGAAGAATGTATCTTCAATCCCAACAGAGTGAGTGGGCTTTGTTGTATCCCTTGCTTGGACCACTCCAGCTTAATCACCGCCATCAATAAACCGGATCTCGTTGTCAAAAACCCGCACACATTAACACTATCAAGGAGTTAGAAATTAATAAGAGGGCTCCACCGTGTGAGCCCTCGAAAACAATCTAAAACCCTAGAAAAATGGAATGCAGGAATTCAATAATAGATCAATAAAAGAAAAGAAGTTACTTGCTTTAAACTAATTTATACCCTGTTCTCTCGTTAACGCAGCCTAGACCAGGCGACACCGGAAGTAATGTGGCTGTCAAATCGGCCGCTGAAGGCGCCCTGGTGCACTCGCTGAACGCCCGCGTGCTTCTGGATTAAGGTTTCGTACGCCGGTCTGAGTCTGTGGTCAGGTAAACGCCCGCGGCACTTGGTAAACGCCCGTGGGCACTTGGTAAACGCCCGTGGGCACTTGGTAAAGGGGTAAACGCCCGCAGGCACTTGCGACAAGAATGGGGGATTCTACAGAATGCTGCAGAAGAGATGGCGACGAAAGCGACGACGGAAGCGACGATGGATGCGACGAAAGGGTAGCAGAAGAGAGATAGAGGAGATAGAAGAATTAGAATCAGAGATAGCGCATAGGAGATAGGTCAAAAATATAGGGTTTGAGCCATCAAGGTGACTCAATTTATAATCTACTCTTAGGGCACACTTTAGGGTTTTAACGACACTTTGAACGTGTGGCTAAGATTAAAGTGGATCCAAGGGTAGAGAATAAATCTAGGTTGTGAAATGGATTAAGATGGATGGACGGATGAGATTAAATGAAGGATGGATCGGCTCAGATTAAATCACTTAAACTATTATTTAAATATATATATTAAAATATTAATATATATATAAATATTAATTTAAATAAATTTGGGGATGAAAAATGGCAGGAAAGGTGAAATTGGGCCAAATAATGGCGGGAAAGTGTGGATTTGGGCCAAATAATGGCGGGAAGGTGGATGACCGACACGTGGCCGACAGGAAGGTATAGATGACTTGCAAGTGGTCGGATTTTGGTGTCTACAGATGCCCTTTTTGAGCCGCTTTGTGTGAAGACACAATGCAAGCACAAAAACTTAGGACACCCGAAAAGTCGGATCGACGCAACTCTCTCTCAAGACTAAAGCACAACTTTGAAGACCAAAGAATAAAAGAATATTTAAAATTTATCAGCTTACTCACTCAATTGGCGAGCGAGAATGGTTCTCACGAGCCAATTGGAAGAAATTCAGAAGAAAATGAACCGTTTTTGCCCCAACTGTGAAAAAGGGGTTTGTGTATGAACCATCTGTTTATGTCCCAACAGAAAAGGGGTTGGTGTACAAACCAGAAAATAATATGATTGAAGACGATATGAGTGATGTGAAAGATGAACCGTTTTCTCGCCCCAACGGTTAGAAAGGGATTTTTGCCAAATTTTAAATTCCATGATCATGTAAGATGAATTCTACTATTAGGAAAGTTAAAAATTGATAACGGATGCCCCAACTCCCGTGGGTGAATCCATACTCGTTGATGAAATTGCCTTGTTGGCGCCATTGATATGCAGAGATGCAATATGAAAGAGTCCGTAACTTCGGAGATGCTCCTAGTGACTCGTATGGATAATTCCTCGGGTCGGAACCAATCAACCTAGGTAGCCTTAATCTCTAGCAAGACTCAAAATAATGATGATATTGAAGATTGTCCACGTTTAAGGCCCCATGAACTAGGCCATCAATGACAACTCGTTGAGCAAATTAATCTTGGTATGAGGTCACTTGAAAAGTAGGATACCCAAAATTGATTTCCAATTTTCAAACAGTGAAATAATTGATGATGATAAATGGTAAGTGTCCTTATGGTGGTTTAATCCTCTTACCGAATTGCATGGATGCAAATCGCCGCAATCGCCAAGGTGATAGAATATACCACTAGATACGAGGTTTACTTTAATTTAATTTGGCAAAAATATGCATGATGAAAGAAGAATGAATGAAATTGACGATAGAAGAATTGATGAATGTTGTTAATTTTGTGAAGGTTTTGAATTTTTTTAACCCAATTTGTAAATCAATGATGAATGATGCGCTTTTTGAGCAAAATGACAAAATTTGTTTCCAAAACTCGTTGTAACCTTCACAAAATGTTTTATTATGATAAGAAGAATGGATGGATGCAATTTGATGAAATTTGGAGGAGGTAAGCTTCAATTTTGTAAGTTTTGTTCTTTTATTCAATACCGACACCAAACGCCGTATGCATTTGGAGGTGGCGTAAACGCCCGCCGGTGTTTGAATGCATCATGAAATGCCCCACCGCATCCGAATGCGCCATGAAATGCCCCACTCGCATTTCAGGGCGCCAAAACCAGCTATTTAAATAGCTTCAACGAGAATTTCGCTCATTTGTGCGTTCGAGCTTGAGAGAAGTGCGTCTGAGGGAGTGGAATGAAGTGAAGTGAAGTGAAAGGTTGTGTGGGAGAGTGAAGCACGCGGGAGCTATGGCGGAGATGGGAGCGGACGCGCCAATGCAGCCAGCTGAGGTATTTGTTTATTTAAGCAAGTACTTTTATTTTTTTTTTTTTTTTTTTTTTTTTTTTTTTTTTTTTTTTTTTGAAAAAAATTTGTAACCAATTTTTGTTTTGTTGTTTTGCAGCTTAGGGTGTTAGAGGCACGACACCGATTCTCCCCTATCATTCCGGGGATGAGGAGGTCATTGTCCCAGGAATACTGGGAGATATTGGAGGCAGTAGGGCTAGCGGAGGCAGCCCGGTTGGAGGTAGTTCGGGCAGATGAGGGGTACCTCTCGGCTTTGGCCGAGAGGTGGGATCCAGATCGGGGACGTTCCAGCTCCCGACTGGAGAGATGACGGTGACGCTTGAGGATGTATACCGCATCCTCAAGGTGCCCGTGGAGGGGGCGGGGGTGGAGGTTGGACGAGATAGGGCCACGGAGATGGCCAAGTTGTTTGGGGATGACCGGAGGGAGATCCGAACTGAGAGCGGGGATCCCTTACTTGGCCATGTATACGGCCAAGGAGTTGGTAGCGGTGGAGGCTCTGATGATGTTCGTATTGGCCAACATTGTGGCCCCGAACAAGACGGGTGCAGGTTTCCATGGAACCTGATGGGTGTAGTGAGCGAGATGCTCACTAATAGGGTAGTGTATGCCTGGGCGCCCGCTTTATTGGCGCAGGTGTACCGGGAGTTGTATGAGGTTCGGAGACGGGGCCGAAAGGGCCTAGGCTGTAGTTTGGTTCTCCAGTGCTGGGGCTGGGAGCACTTCAGAGTGGCCCGACCGGAGGGGTTGCCATGTGCTTACTGGGACATGAGCCAGGCTTATGGTAGGAGATGGCCAGTGGCAGAGGAGAGACAGCCGAGCCGCCCCGTGAGATCGGGGCAATGGTATAGGAGTTTATGGGCAGACTTGACAGATGCCCAAGTCATTTGGAGGCCCTGGCGGGAGGCGAGGTGGATCGGTGATGGAGAGCATCTGAGATGGGTGCGACAGGCTAGATGGGTAGTGGGTCGGGGCCACAACGAGGCGGAGTACATATAGATGTCTCGAGTGCTCCGCCAGGTCGGATTGAGACAGGATGTCCCCGGTGAGCCAGTGCGCTACCGGAGGCACAGATCAGAGGGGGATTTGCCATGTGCCGAGCCGTGGAGGGAGGCGACAGAGGACGATGAGGACATGGAGATCCTCGACGTGGACGACGTCAGGGTAACAGCTGAGTATGCAGCATGGATGGCCGCAGAGCCGAGGTGGGAGCCACCATTGGTGGCTGTTGGAGCTGGAGAGGACGAGGGAACCGCAGAGGTTCCCAAGCGCAGGGAGGGTCCCCGCCTTCGATCTGACAGTCGAAGGCGAAAGGGGAAGATGGCACGGTAGGCACCGGGGAGCGGAGATGACGAGGAGGATGATGGCGAGGGCCTAGGAGAGGCCGCAGGAGAGACTAGGGAGGTACCCCCTAGCGGGCACGAGGATGATCTGGCACAGCTGCAGCAGCAGATAGCAGAGCGCGATGCTATGCTAGCTGTCCGAGATGAGAGGATAGCTCGGCTGGAGCAACAGGTTGCAGAGCGGGATGCCCTGATAGCTGTTCAGGAGGAGAGGATGGCCCAGATGCAGGTGGACTTGGATGGAGCGACTAGGGTGCCCCAGGATGACAGGGTGACGAGACTCCAGCAGAGCTAGCGGAGCGAGAGCGACGACACGGGATAGACATATCTAGACTTAGGTCTAGGACTCGTTATATTGAGGCTCTGGAGGACACATTGTTTAGGCATCACATTGTGTTGCCTGATCCTCCATCCTCCTCTCTCTCTAGGCGTAGTGAGTCTAGGCACACCACTAGGTCTAGGGCTCCTACTAGGTCACAGGGATCCTCTTTTGATGGTTAGCTTAGTGCTTAGATGCACTCTTTATGAGCCTTGGTGCTCTATTGTATATTGTAGCCTTTTGGCATTCATCGTACATTTTGATCTTTATACTATATATATATACATGGCTTTTATTTTTTAGTGTTTTACTTTCTTTTGTGTGAATGCCTATGTTTTTGTGATGCATGTTTTTATATGTTTTATTATGCATATGTGATGGAATGGAATGCAAAGTTATAGATGATTAATGCGAGACTAAGTAAATGAAATATGCACTAAGAAGCACTCATACTTTTAGATAGTTAGATTTAGCCAACTGTTATCATAATTGTTTAATCAGGGGCACCGAACTTGGTAGCTTGTGAATGAATGACGTATGGAATGACATGAATATGGAAGAAGATATGGAGGTTGATATGGAAGAAAATATGGAGGAAGACTATTTTACAAAGACTCAAACATGCTAGTGGTATCAAACAAACTTACTAATACTGCCTAATTCAACTAGGACCAAATGTGTGTGCATGTGAGTTCATTAACCAAATAAAAAGCATGGTAGTGACTCTAGGCAATCAAAAACCTGTGTGTGTGCAAGTGTGTTCATTAACCTCATCTTGCATAAATTAGGTAACCCTGTTATGGAGAAGACCCCAAAGCTAGTTTGTCCGTATGAGCATTCAGAGGTCTCTCTTTGAGGAGAGACATGTCGCCACGCAATGAGTATACTCCACTCGCCACCAAGCGCCTATAGCCCCGTGAAGGTTAACTCCATAGTCCATGTTGTTTTTGACCTTTGTAAGCCTTGGGGATGACTACCTATCCGTCTGATCGGACAAGTAGTACGATCCTTACAACTTATTTGGGATCAATGGTGTGTGAAAAATGTTCATTTCCTTAGAGCTTTGGGGAATCGGATTCTCAACCGAAGTATGATGAGAATTTTACCCTATCCTTACTACTCGGTTTATATTTATATTTTGTGATTGCTTGTGATAGTGGTAAGAACCACTATTTTATGGACTATGTTTGCATGATAGGACAAACGAGGATTACCCTTTTCACTTCGAGGCACAACCCAAGGATGGTGTTATCTCTCTTTGACACAAGATGTTTTTAAGATGTGAAAATGTGATAGGTTCAAGACCGCTTTTGAAATCATTTCCCAATACTCAAGATTTTATTTAGTGTAATTTGTGATATGGCCCTAGAGAACTTTGACATGCATTTCAAAGTTTGCTTAAAACACTAGAAATGGCCGAGTGACTGAAAACATTTTGGCATGTAAATATGTGCAAATGGAAAATGGATGTACGAATGACAATTCGGTTTGATGGATTTTATGAAGGTGTCCCTGATTAAGGCAACATGACTTTTGCTTGACCAAATTTTATATCCAAAAGATAGAATGGTCTCTAACATGATATGCAACTATGGCTGAAAATGAAATGTTATGGTTTTCAATGAGATGTATGCACATGAAATGCAATGTTTTTGAATGAGATGTATGCAACTAACAATGAAATGCAAATTCTTTTTATTTTATTTGTTTTTTTTTTTTTTTTTACAAGCCATGTATATATGTACATATAAAATTCAAACTATGCGTAGAATGCCCTCAAGTGTATAACATTAAGTGGTTCGGGTTCTTCCTCTCCCTCTAAACTGGCAAGTCTATAAGTTCCATTACCCACTCTTTCAAAGGACCATATATGGACCTAACCAATTAGCCGCGAATTTATCTCGAAGATGCGGCAATGCATTGGTGTTTTGTTGATTCTCTTTAAGGACAAGATCCCCTACTTGAAATTCTCTTAGATGAACTTTGGCATTGTAAGCACGTTTCAATCGGTCTTGATAAACTCGCAAATGCTCTAAAGCATTGATTCATTTTTCATCTATGAGTGTGAGTTGATCAAGACGTGCTTGTCTAGCAATATCATCATCGATAAATTCCTGCAAAGAAATTCGCAAGGAAGGGATCTCGAGCTCAAGAGGCATGATTGCTTCAGCTCCATAGACCAAAGAAAATGGCGTTGCCCCAATGGGAGTTCTCGATGCTTGTTCTGTAAGCCCATAATGCCAAGGGGATTTGTGTATGCCAATCTTTATGATTTTCTTTAACAAGTTTCTTAAGAATAGCAATTATGGTCTTATTGGAAGCTTCATCTTGTCCATTGGCTTGTGGGTAGTAAGGAGTTGAGAAACTATGTTGGATATTATACTTTTCGCAAAGAGCTCGAACATCCTTATTCTTAAAAGACTTGCCGTTATCATAAATGATTTTAGAGGGAATACCAAAACGATAAATGATATGAAGTATAAACTCCACAATTCTAGGACCTGTCATACTGGTTAGAGGAATAGCTTCAACCCACTTTGTGAAGTATTCAAGGGCCGTAATGATGAAAGTATGCTGTCCCGAAGAGGCAGTGAAATCTTGCCAATTAAATCGAGACCCCATTGTGAGAAGGGCCAAAGGCTTTGGATGGGCCGTAAAGCTTGTGATGGTATATGGATTAAAT
Source organism: Wollemia nobilis (assembly GCA_028583015.1). Lineage (NCBI taxonomy): Eukaryota > Viridiplantae > Streptophyta > Pinopsida > Araucariales > Araucariaceae > Wollemia > Wollemia nobilis. The sequence goes on from JAQPPZ010001808.1 coordinate 3,361,510, forward strand.
TAGCATGTTCTTGACACTTTTTACATTGTTTAACATATTTGCAACAATCTTGTTCCATAGTGGGCCAATAATACCCCATACGTAAAATACGCTTCGCAATGGCCATTCCACTAAAATGACCACCACAAGTACCATCATGGGCTTCAGAGAATAGCTCTATGTGTTTCACCCGCTTCTAGACAAAGGGAGGAGTACTCCATCATATCCACGTTTATACAACACATCCCCCAAAAGAACAAAACGAGCTGCCTTTTGCTTAAAACAATGGCGGACAGTTCGAGACAAATCAGGTGGAAGTGTTCCAAACTTGAGGAAGGCTACTATCTCACTAGACCAAGGCTCATATGGATCCGAATGGATAAAGCAAACATCTTTTTCATCTTTAGACTCAAGGACGGACAATTGCAGACTTAGAGATTGTGGAAATGATTAGGGGCCGTACCTCTCCAAGGGAGTCCTTTGGAATCAATGATCCAAGAGAGGCCATGGCATCCGCAAATCTATTAGTCGAACGAGGCAAACTAGTGATCTCATACCAATCAAACTTAGAGAGCAACTTCATTGCTACATCATGATAAAGCTTAATGGTAGGTTCTTTGGCTTGGTATTCTCCTGTAATTTGTTTAACCACGAGTTGAGAATCCCCAAATATCCGAATACGCTTAATGCTCATAGCTATGGCTGATTGAAGACCTAAAATTAAGGCTTCATACTCGCCGTATTATTGGTGCATTGGAAGTCTAATTTGAATGATAAAGGGATGGGAATCCCTTGAGGTGTATGAAACACAACTCCAAGGACCTCGACCTTTCGCGCACTTAGAGCCATCAAAGAATAACGTGATGTCAACATCTTCCTCCGGAATGATGTCCTCTTCTTGTTCAGATATAGCAAATACCAAATCATCTGGGAGCTCAATAATCAAAGGATGATCACTAGGTAGTGGAGCTTCCGCAAGTTGATCGGCTATAACTTGACCTTTAACGGATTTTTGGCTAATGAATTCAAGATCGAATTCGGTAAGCAACATTATCCATTTAGCGGTACGAGTGTTATTATAAGTGCGAGACATCATATAACGCAGAGGGTTTTCTCTAGCTATGACATATGTTGTATGGCTAAGCATATAATGACGAAGTTTCTTAGTGGCAAAAACCACTGCTAAGCACAACTTTTCCACATAAGCATATCGGGTTTCATAGCTTACCAATGTTCGACTAATATAATAGATAGCTTGCTCACGATTTTGTTCATTCTTTTGTGCAAGCATTGTCCCTAAGGCAAAGTCCGTTGTTGAGATATAAAGGTTGAAAGGGACCCCCGGACGAGGCGGAGCTAAGACTCGGCGGAGATGCTAAGTACCGCTTGATGTCATCAAAGGCTTTCTCGACATTCATCTCGTCCATGAAAATTGTACCCCCTTTTGTAGTAGGTGGCAAAATGGCCTACATTTATCATAAAGTTGTGCAATAAAGCGACGGATTGAATTAATCTTTCCTTGCAAACTACGCAACTCCTTCAAATTAGTTGGGGGACACATTTCCATAATGGCTTTGACCTTGTTTGGGTCCACCTCAATACCTCGTTTAGAGATAATAAAACCTAGGAGTTTGGCCTGAGGTAACACCAAAGACACATTTCTTAGGGTTCAACATTACTTTATGCTCTAGAAGTCTATCAAAAACTTTTTCCAATACATCAAAATGCTCTTGTCGAGTTTTAGATTTTGCCAATAAATCATCCACATAATCTTCGATAATCTTATGCATATAATCATGGAAAATATAAGTCATGGCTCGTTGATAGGTTGCACCCGCGTTCTTAAGGCCAAAGGGCATCACCCCGTAACAAAAAGTTCCCCAAGGTGTGGTAAATGCTGTTTTGTGTTGATCTTCGTGGTTTATTCGAATCTGGCTGTATCCCGAAAATCCATCCATGAACGAAAGCATTTCATGACCAGCGCAGTTGTCGACAAGAGTATCAATGTTTGGAAGAGGAAAGTCATCCTTAGGACACGCTTTATTTAGATCTCGAAAATCGGTGCAAACACGTATCCCCCGTTAGGCTTGCGAACGGGTACCATGTTAGAAAGCCACTCAGGATAATCAATCGGGACGACAAATTTAACATCCATAAGTTTCTGAATCTCCGATTTAACTATGAGGGCCACAGTAGGATGCATTTTCCTAAGTTTCTGTTTGACAGGTTTAGCATCTTTTTGTAAGGTGAGGTTATGGACAACCAAATTAGGGTCTAGGCCTGGCATGTCTTTGTAAGACCATGCAAATATCTCCTTCTTCCGCTTGAGTAGAGCAATCATTTGCTCTTGTTCCTCTGATGATAGACTTTTAGCCGCTTCACAATTTGGGTGCCATCTTGGTCCTGGACTAAGGTCTACATCGATAGTTTCTTCAATAGACATGTGGGAACCTTCCTCAAGCCGATGGGGAGTAGGGATCAGATTTATGTCATCTAAAATGTCATCAAGCTCCCGTGCCTTGCTCTCATCTATGTCCGCTCGGAAGACCTCTCGGCTTAGAAGATGAAGGTGAATGTGGAGGTGAAGGAGGAATGTAGTTGGCGGAAGCCCTTAACAATTCCTGGAAAGGATGAACTCTGAAATAGATGGAGGGGATGAAATCCGATCCATGTCAATCAGGCTTGGGTTGATCGGGATTGGCTTATCCGGATCATATGGATTATGGAGCGAGGTGAATAAGTCTTCAAAATTCATTGTCGACTTATGGAAGAAAGGATGGGCGGAATGGAAAGGAAAACCGGTGAAGACCTCGAAGACCTGAAGTGCAAAACAACATAGTTTTTCATTTTTTTTTTTTTGAGTTTTTTTTTTTTTTTTTTTGTAGTGGTGAAAACCACTATTACACACATACATAAAGCAATAAAGTATTTTTATATATTTTGATTTTTTTTTTTTTTTTTGGAATTTTCTGATTTTTTTTTTTTTTGGTAGTGGTGAAAACCACTATTTTAGTATATACATATAATACAGTTTGGATTATGGCTTATGGATGTGGCGGAGGGGGTGGTTCACCTCGCTCTTGTGGAAGAAGCAAGCGAAAGATGGCCTCTTGGAGAGGGAACAATTGGAGATAAAACTCGCCTTGTTTAGTGAGGGGAACAATGGGCGCCGACTCTTCTTCGGATTCATCACCATTTGACATGACGTCAAATTCTTCATAGGCTTCATCTTCGGATTCGTCGGGTGGAGGATTTCTTCTTCCGAATTAAGATTAATGCTTTGAAAAGCTTGCTCAAAAGAAGAAAGGGATGGAAGTGGTTGGTAGCCCGCACCAAAACGCTCATGGGTCTCTCGATATGGCATATCGATGCGTTCGGTTACCCCTTGCTCGTATCGACCTAGGCCAAATTGCCGCCAATTATGTCCCGTGGAAATAGCGAGAGGGAAAACCCTCCATCCTTTCGATATTGGCAGGGACCGGATGCTTGGGTTCTAGTATGGTGGTAGGACTAGAAGATGACTCTATTCCCCCATATACAAAATTAATGGAATTTGGCATAGAACCCATGTTATAAACCGATCCAATGGATAAATGTTGGTCATGTGGACGACCAAAATCTTTAACTGCTTGCACATTGAACGGTGTGATGTGGACATCTTGGATGGCATACTCACCAATACCTGCATCAATGAGATGGACCTTGACTTGGGAGGGAGATGGACTAGATGATGGAATAGAAGAATGTGGGATAGAAGAATTGGAAGGATTTGGTTGGGTTGATGCTTCACTAACTTGTGAAACATCACCTGGTGATGGTTGGGAAGATGGAGGAATAATAGGTGATGTTGAAGAAGGTGTAGAAGAAGGGGGTAATGACGTGGAAAGAGATGATTGGTCATGGCCACATGTGCATGTGGTCACTGATGAAGAAGAAGGAAGATTAGTAGATGAAGAAAGTGGTGAATGAGATGGAATAGCGGAAGAGGAAGATGGTTGCGATATGATGGGTAGCTCCTCGAGAATGGGAGCTTTAGAAGAAGATGGTATAGAAGAAGTAGATGGGGTCAAGAAAAGATGAGTGGATGGCAACACAATCTCATAAGGATTTGAGACATAGTTGCAATGTTTGAAGGGTTCAGTGTCAGCAAGTACACAATGAACCTGTCCCTCATATACATACTTCAGACATTGATGCAATATAGAAGGGACACATCTCATCTCCCTAAGCCAAGGCCGTCCAAGCAATACATTGTATGCCATGGTCCCTTCCAAGATGTGAAACAAGGTATGCAAAGTTCGGGCCCCTACCTCAATGGGCAAGATAACCGTGCCAACCGTGGAAGATAAAGCATCATTGAATGCTTTAAGAGTAAAAGTCGACTTTGTGATAAGGGATGGCGATAGCTTTAGATGACTCAACGCCGATGTTGTAATGATATTGATTGAGGAACCGGTGTCAATTAAGACTCTCTTGAATGGCTTGTTATCGATCTTGGCCATGATATGTAGTGGAGGATCTATACTTTCTGTTGACATAGGTTTGATTTCAAAATCATAGAAAGTGATGGAGGGCTCCATGCATGTTTGAATACTCCCCACAAAGTTGTTGAAGGCATTAGTATCTTGAGTTTGAAGCTCGATTGACTTTAATATTTCCATTAATGCCTCTCTATGCGGAGGAGATTGTTGAATGAGGTCATAGATCGATAACTTGGCATAAGCCATTTTTAAACCGGTAGTTAACCGGCTACTCAATGACATGATGGGTCGTTGGCGTTGAGTAGAATGATTTAGCGGTTGTTGAGAAGTACTAGCACGTCGTTGGGTCACCGTTACCTGAGGTGGACTGGGGTTTGTACAGTGGTCGTGGTTCACCTCGATTTGGTTGGTTCGCCCTTTGACCCCGGGTTACTACGTTAATAGTACCCACAAAACCTTGGTATTGTTGTACATGGTTGACTTGATTAGGAGGAGTTACCTGAGTTACTCCCCCGGAAGTTGTTGGAGCTTCCTCCCGATGTGGAAGGGGTGTTTGAAATATACCAAGATTTTGATTTTGTTGGGCTAAGGGGCTATCCAATTTAATGGCTCCAATCTCAATAAGATCTTGGATCACATGTTTGAAAGTTGTACAATTATTGATATCGTGCCCATTTTGCCTATGATAAGGACAAAATAGGTACTCCTTGTAATACTTCCCCTTCTAGATGGGTCTAAAGGTTTAAACTCGAGTAAAGTTAACTGATTTGTGCTATATAACTTGTTGAATATGACCGCATATGGTTCATCTAAAGGTGTGAATTGTCGCTTGGGACGATTGTTTTGCCAAGGTCGAGTTTCCATGGTTGGCCCAATGATTGGGAGCCGGTTGAGTAGGGGCGGGTACCGCATGATAAGCAATTGGTTGTAGTTGACTTTGCATTACTTGTTGTTGTTGAGCCATTACGGGCTGACTCGCCACCACTTGATTAATTTGGTTAACATTTGAGGTCAGTACTAGCCTCGTGCTTGTTTGTTTTGGCCATAATTATTATTTCGTTGTTGGCCCTTTTGTTGCCATTCTTTTCTACGGGGTTTTAAAACACCCTCTTGGACTTTAATGTCTTCTATGATACTTGCTTGGGCCAAAGCCTCTTCAAAAGTCCCGTATTGTTGTAATTGGAGTAACCAAGAGATAGGTTTTAGACAACTCGGGTGAACATTTTGGTTAACTCCTCCATTGGTAGGGAGAATGGCAATTTATTAATGATAGCCCTCCAACGGTTTCCAAAGTCATAAACAGCCTCATCGTCATGTTGCTTGAGCTTGTATAAGTCGGACAATGAAACTCTCCTTTGTACATTCAGGGAGAATCGTTCTAAAAACAGATTAATCAATTGTTCATAAGCATAAATGCTATGGTGAGCTAAATGATTGTACCATTGTACAGGATCTCCTCCTAATGTCTGAGGAAAAGTTCTGAGCATAAGAGCATCATTATTTTGGATTCTAAAGCAAGCATGCATGAATGAGCTCACATGTTCATGAGGATCCTCGGTTCCTCGAAATTTGTCAAACTTCGGTAATGTGAAATCACTGGATATGGTGGTGAAGGTACCGAAGGATGAATTGGTTGATTGATCAATGACCTTAGCGTAGGTTTCTGACTAGATGAGCCAGGCATGTTGAGCATAAGGTTGTCAATCTGTTGTTGCATAGCATGGAGTCGATAATCTTCATTAAAATTTTGACTCGTTTGATGATTATGATTATGCAATGGAGGATTGGAAAATTGATGAGATGGGATGAAATTGCCTGAATTAGGCGGTGTGGAATGGACAAGTTGTTGGTATGGATGATACCGAAAAGAAGATGATTGGGGGCCACCATTGGTGGCTGGTGGATGATGAACTGGACTAGGTTTGGAGAAAGGTGGAGTAGGAATGGACACCACCGAAGATTGGGGTACCTGTGTGGGGCCTCGAGCTAATAAAAGTCGGTCGGGTAGAAATTGGTTGGGGTGTAGGATTTACTACGACAGGTGGTTGAGCATTTTGTTGCCGTTGTTGCAAAATCAATTTGTCGAGATACTCCTTAACCTTATTAATCTCTAACCCAAGGGAGGTGGGATGATTGGATGAAGGTGGAGGGCAGAGCCGCCATGGTAGTCACAGTGAGACCGCATAGCAGGGGCAATGAAGGTGGTCGAAGTAGGCGATACTCGGGAAGGAACAGAGACTCGTGTCCTTGTAGGGTGAAACCATAAATGGTTTGGGAAGAAGAGGGTTGAAATTGGTTATGGCTAGAAGAGTTTCCACCAACTTCATAAAGAGAATTGGTGTACACCCGGTACATGGAGGAGAAGGTGGTCGGGAAGACACTACATTTGTCTCCAAAGGAGGACAATTGAGCATCTGGGAAGATGTTGGAGATGAAGCCGACTGAACAGATACCACATTAGCCTCAAAAAAAGGGTTAGTGTAGACCTGAGTGAAACCAATGGGTATGGTTGATGCAATATCCTCGCTGAAAAATAGAATCTTGCATAGGGGAATCTTGGATTGGCTCAAGGACATAGCCAGTGCCATCTCTTAAGTGAGTTTGCACTTGGGCCATATCAATGTGGGTAATATGAGAGGAATTGTCTTCCTCCATGGGCATGGCCATGTGATAGATGGTAGAAGGACGTGAAAGACCCTGCAGCGAACTCTGCCTGAAATTCACTAGGATAAGTGGCCATGTTGGTGGTGGGGATATTCTATGAATTTCCCATTTGATTATTTAGATTTAACATTTTAGATTGATTCCTTGTTAAGACCATAAAGCAATAAATCTAAACAAATTCAGAAAAGAAGAATGCAAAACTAGAATGATAAATTTACACTAAAAAAATTATCGTAAACAAACACAACCTAGGTTTCAACCAATGTGTCTTACCTTGCGGTTAATTAATTATTTTCTCGATCTTAATCAGTAGTAAATTTTAAGTGTCCGGTTTATGAGTTTTGCATGTGATCTAATCTTGAATTATTCACAAAAAAGGTAAAAACTATGGCTAGGAAAGGACAACGAGATTCTTACCGGTGATGAAATCCAAGCAAGTTTGCTCTGGGGTGACCTATGGTGTCTAAGGCAGAAGTTTAATGGATGGAGATGAATTCCACCGTCACTAAACTTCAAGCAATACCCGGTGATGAAATCCAGATATCACCGTTTTAAATGCAATATGAAAATGCAATGAATTTTTTTTTTTTAAATGTTTTAGTTATCTAATGTGTACATACAAGGCTATAAATCAAAAGTTCTAATGATCTAAGCAAGAGGCTACCGAAAACATGTCATTTCCTCCGAAGAAGTGGAGTACACCGTTTAAAACCCCCCGCCTACCAATGATATCGATATCAAAGGAGCAACCGGAAGGTTCGGTCCACTTCTCTCGCTTGGAATCACCCAATGGCAGGAGTACTATTGACATCCAATCAATAGTCCTACTTAGATAATTAAAACAAATAATTCGTAGCTATTCTAATATGCAGCTAGGTATGCAAATTTTTTTTTTTTTTTAATGCAAGCAACAATCAATAATGCAATGCAAAGAAAAATGTAATTAAAAATAACTGTTCTTTTCCAGATTACTTAGTTTTTGTTCATTTTAAAGTAATGATCTGAAAAAGAAACAAAATATGGCATAAAAACCAAAAACGTAAAAAGTACAGCACTTACTTGGAAGCCTACGCTTTTCTATAAACCGACTTCAAACGCCCACGGAGTTCCAGACAGCCGAAACGCACCTCTGCGTTTCGTATTGGACTTCCGTACGCTCCTCTCGTCGTCTGCATTTTTTGCAAACTCAGAAACCCTAGTTCGCTGGAACAACGAATTTCACGATTTCTGGAACCTACAAAATAAAACAGAAAACAGGAACGGATTAGTAAAGCAAGTATTAAAAATATGAAACCCTAGGGGGTCCCACCGTGATCGCCATTTGTAGATTAAAAATACACGCCAAACAAAAATAAATAAAATCACAATAAAAGAGTAAATAATAGTTGCAAAAAACAAACGATTTCTATTAATCGATGGAGTTTAAAAACTCCTTTTTGAATACAATCTGGCCTCGTAACCCTTTATTTGTGATACAAAATTACAAGTTATGCTAGGGTTCTCCGAAACCCTAGCCGGCACAAATGGTGGCGCCTCCGAAGAATGTATCTTCAATCCCAACAGAGTGAGTGGGCTTTGTTGTATCCCTTGCTTGGACCACTCCAACCTTAATCACCGCCATCAATAAACCGGATCTCGCCATCAAAACTCGCACACATTAACACTATCAAGGAGTTAGAAATTAATAAGAGGGCTCCACCGTGTGAGCCCTCGAAACAATCTAAAACCCTAGAAAAATGAAATGCAGGAATTCAATAACAGATCAATAAAAGAAAAGAAGTTACTTGCTTTAAACTAATTTATACCTGTTCTCTGTTAACGCAGCTAGACCAAGCGACACCTGGAAGTAATGTGGCTATCAAATCGGCTCTGGAAGGCGCCCTGGTGCACTCGTTGAACGCCCGCGTGCTTCGGATTAAGGTTTCCGTAAACGCCTGGCATCTGTAAATGCCCGTGGGCACTTGGTAAACGCCCGCGGGCACTTGCGACAAGAATGGGGGATTCTGCAGAGTGCTGCAGAAGAGATGGCGGCGAAAGCGGCGACGGAAGCGGCGATGGATGCGGCGAAAGGGTAGCAGAAGAGAGATAGAGGAGATAGCAGTAGAAGAATTAGAATCAGAGATAGCGCATAAGAGATAGAAGTAGCAAAAGACATAGGGTTTGAGCCATCAAGGTGACTCAATTTATAATCTACTCTTAGGGCACACTTTAGGGTTTTAACGACACTTTGAACGTGTGGCTAAGATTAAAGTGGATCCAAGGGTAGAGAATAAATCTAGGTTGTGAAATGGATTAAGATGGATGGACGGATGAGATTAAATGAAGGATGGACGGCTCATATTAAATCACTTAAACTATTATTTAAATATATATATTAAAATATTAAAATATTAAAAATATATATATAAATATTAATTTAAATAAATTTGGGGATGAAAAATGGCGGGAAAGGTGAAATTGGGCCAAATAATGGCGGGAAAGTGTGGATTTGGGCCAAATAATGGCGGGAAGGTGGATGACCGACACGTGGCTGACAGGAAGGTATAGATGACTTGCAAGTGGCTGGATTTTGGTGTCTACAGTTAGAACATTTCAACAAAAATATAACATGATATGCATGCCAAATGTTGTGGGAATCCAACAAAAACAAGACAAGACCAAACAATGCAACAAATTTCCACTTGCCATGCTCACCATGCCAATTTGATTCAGTTCCAATAATACTCCCATAGGTGAGCATCAAATTACTAGGATGATTAGACAATAAATGATTTTCAATTTTATCATGTCTATTCTTTAAAATGTAAACTTCATAATTCCCTCCTTGATTTAGAATTAGGCTATCCTTTTCAAATATGCAATTTTGTAAGTAAGAGCCTATTTCTACAAATTTCAAAGCCAAATCATTTTCCAAATTTGTAGGCCAATCAAATTTGTGTAACAATTTACAAGCATCTAGGATATTTACTAAATTAGGATCATTAAAAGTTTTTATCCTAGATTCAAATAGTAATTGTTGATGAATTTGGTTTAACAATTCAAGTGCATCAACTTCTTTTCCATTCACTAAAATAATGTTATTAAAGGTGTGATTAAAAATTATACCTTGTTTTTCATTTACCCTTAATGACATTTCATCATTCAAATTATTTAAATTCAAAATATGGTCATCCTTTTCAATCCTCAAACACTCTTGGTCAAAGAGTATGTCCCATGACTCATCTTGATGATCCTTCATTTGAGTTGTTTCCAATTGATCCATCTCTTTGTCGTTTGGTTCTAATTCTTTGTTCACTATCCATGGTATCTCTTCATTTGAATCCTCAAAATCATCATGCAAACTTGCATCCACACCTTCAATGAATTTATATTCAACATGATCAAATTTTGTCCCCTTTTCAAGTCTTGTGAATATGAGATCTTCGTATGATGTAGAAGGTTCAACATCCTGCATATCAAGTGAAATATGAGTTTCATCTATAAGGATGTGAGAAAAGAATGCATTATCATATCTCCCCCAACCATTGTAAAAATCGTCATCCAAATCCATAGAATGAAATTCCATGATGTTTGTGACATGATCTCTTGATTCATTCGTCAATTCTTTTTCTTCTTTGTCCTTGGTAATAGGATCATCATGATCTTTCAAAATTTTATGAGATTTTAAACTTTCTTCCAAAACATCCTCAAATTGTACAGGAGTTGTAAAGTCTTCCTTTGAGTAGGCGATTATGTTGTCTTGTATATCAATGGGCACACAAGTTTCATTAGTAGTTTTGGAATGAGTGAAATCTTCCCACTTCTTCCAAGCATCATAATAATCATCTTTCAAAATCAAGTGGTGACGTTCAACTACTTCTTCAACATCTTCCAATTCATCAATGTGTTTCTCATCAAATTCATCTTCACCTTCCTTAGATGGTTCAATTATTTCCAAAAGTGGGTTATTTCTTGAATTCAAATTTATAAGGCTATTATTGTCCAAATTAGTAACCCATGATTCATTATCATAATTTGGAGGGTGAAGAATTTCCTGATCCTTAATTTTACACATCTCATCAATAGTATCTTCCAAGAACAAGTGGTGAAATTCTATCATGTCTTCAAATTCATTTATTGGTTTTCTCCCAATTTCACTTTCAACCACTTCATTCAATTCTATGGTAGGTTCTGTCCTATCACATATATCAAACATTGTTGAATTTAGAACCCCTTCATCTAGATAATCGTGTATCTCTACATGATCCTCACTAGTGGATGTTTGCTTATCAATTTGCACCTCCTCGTGAACTACATCTAAGGTGGTTGTAAGACTTGGATATTCAAATTCATCCCCTTGATCATTTACCTTAGATATCATTGGAGTGGAGGGTGCTATGTTTGATGGTTGGTGTAGGTTGGCATCAAAAGAACAATCTTTCATATGAACATGTTGTGCCTTTTCTTCTTCAAGACCTTGTCGTTCTATCTCTTCTAAGACCTCATGGATTTTCTCTAAGGATAAACCACTCAGTTTTTCCTCAATGAGTGAAGCAAGTGTGGGGTGTATGGCTCCTAGGTATACTTCCATGGCTTCCTCTTCTAATGTGTTAAAATTTTCCCACATTTGGGAGTGTAACTCCTGAAATCTTTCATTGAATTGATTCAAGGATTCATTAGGCTCCTTACATATGGAGGTAAACTGATTTTTCAGGATTTCTAAGTCAACCTGATTACCAAAATGGTAAATATAGGCTGCTTCTAATTGTATCCAAGAAGTCCTAACCTCCATAGGTAGTTGGTTGTACCAAAAGAATGGTTTATCTTCCAAAATGTATGCAAATAACTTACAAGCCACCTCCTCATAGAAAATATAGAATTTACATAATGTATCCTTGTAGACATGCAGCTTTTGCAAGTATCCTAGTGGCACCTCTTGATTAAAACACCGTAAAAAATCCAATAACATTTTAGGAATTTGATAGGGTACCACAGGTATAGATAAACCCTTATAATGATCTTCTATCATTGATACCATTCTCTCTCTTAGAGACACAATTTCAGCTCTCAGGGATACCATTTTCTCCTCAAGTGTTGCCATTAGTGAAACTTAAAATGTAATTTTAGAACCAAATCTACTGAATATTCAACCTGCAAGATAAAAAAAAAATCAAGTTAGCATCAACCAAGAGATGTACTTATTAAAATCAAATGTCAAGTAATTGCATGAGACCAAAATTTTCAAAATTAGATCAAATTACATATTTCTGTATGAACAATCAGAAAAGTGTTAGAATAATATACAGCATACATGAATTAAAATAGAACAAGTAAATAAATTCAGGCCGTCCTTTTACAATCCGCTGAGTGTTAGAGGAATAAAGCATAAAAAATTTAAATTTAAATAACACTAAAATAAACCCGTTCGGCCCTCCTAGCACCAATCCGTTGAGTGGTGTTAGAGGCCGAAGATGCTAATCAAATGGACTTGAAATGTTTAGCAATGTAAAGCTCTTAAACAATTATAAACCCGTAGCATCTAAAATCATGATAAAATAAACCCCTTTCAGGCCCTCCTTCTAGCACCAATCTGTTGAGTGGTATTTTCACCCGATTGTGAAAACACACTCTCCAATAGGATTTGGGTTCTAAATCCTCTGCTTGCAAAGAAATTAAACAAGTAACTTCTCCAAGGTTCCTGTTATGCTAGCATTTTGCATCTGTGTATTAATAATTTCAAATAAAGATATTTAATTAAAATGTTTGGAACACCTTAGTGGTTGCAAGTAACTGAAAACAAGGGGCACTGTGGTTTATTTTACTGTGAAAATTCAGTGATTGTTCATTGAACCCGAATAAATCAAATGTGATTTGATCCTTAAATGACCATGTTGTAATGTCAGAATGAAATCTGATGAAATGCCATAACATGAAGGAATTATTTATGGATTTTGAAGTTTTTTTTTAATTTTTTATTTTATTTTAATGCTTGAAAATAAAGATGGAACTTTTGAAAATAAAAGTGTCGTAAAAAGAAAATAAAATGCAAAAGAACAAGAAATTAAAATTGCATTCAGCTTGATGCTATCCCGTCTTGGCAAAACCGAAGATGTGATGTTTCCATGCATGCAACCTAACTTATTGAACCTGCAAACATGCACAATCTAGGTAAGTGCTGGTCTCTGGGGTTTCGAATGTAATTTCAGATTTAGACATTCGCATGAAGCAACCAAGAGAACTTGCATTAAACTTCACCTATAAGCCTAGAAATCTGAAAGGAAAAAAAATAAAACAATTAAATCTTGCATGCATAAAATGACTCCTTATTTTTTGCCAACAAGATGCAAATTTCTGAACACTCCTGCATTAAAAATAAATCACGTTACAATAGCAGGCTCTCTGGTTTTCTCAAAACCAGAAAAAGGAAGAAAACAACCCCAAGCAGGCCCAGAATGGCATCTCGCCTTCGGCATTGTAACTCTGCCCGCAGCGGTTTTCGACCCTCGTACCAATCTGTGCTTCTGCTTTTAAAACTTGGCAATGCTCTCTGTTTCATCCTGTGATGCTTCGCTTCATCTTCCAGATCGCTTCGTTTCACCTTCTCGATTGCTTCGTTTCATATTCCCACCTTTCGAATTGCTTTTGAATTTATGTTTAATGCTGAAACGTTTGATAATATTCTATGAATGTAATGTTTTTGTAACCCTTATACATGTATGCCACGTGTTCTGCACTTTTTGCATCTTTTGTAACGGCCCCATGAAAATCACGACAAAAAATAGCATGCAGCTTTGCTCCTTTGCTTTCACCGTGAAAACGTGACATGTCGCGATATCGCGACATTTTCCTGCTAGCAGCCTTGTCCGCCTTCATGCACCGCGAAAACACGACATGTCACGAAATCACGACATGTCGCGATATCGTGACGTTTTCCTGCCAACAGCCTTTCCTGCCTTCATGCACAGTGAAATGGCAACATGTCGCGATATCACGACAACTTTTCATTCCATACACTTTGCTATTTTTCTATCGTGAAATCGCAACACTTTTCTCTTCCGTACACCTCGGCTGCTTCCTGTCGCGAAATCGTGACACTTTTTCGTTTCTTTCACTCTGGCAGCTTTCTGTTGCGAAATCGTGACACTTTTCTATTCCGTACACCTTGGCTGCTTTCTATCGCGACGCTTTTCATCCTTGGCATGCTCCTGCTGTATTTGGCTACGAAAACGCGACATGTCGCGAAATCATGACATATTTTCCATTTCGTACCACTTTGCCGCTGGGAGTCACAAAAATGCGACCTGTCGTGATATCGCGACGCTTTTTCGCTTCATGCCCCTTTGCTGCTTTCTGTCGCGATATCGCGACGTTTTTTCGCTTCGTGCCTCTTTGCCATTTTCTGTCACGAAATCGCTATGCCTTTAGTACCTTGCCCTGTTTGACTGGTTTGACCACGATTTTGCGACATGTCACGATTTCACGACAATTTTCCATTCTGCATTCTCTCTCTTCTTTCAGTCGTGACGGAGCAACATGTCACGATTTCGTGACACTTTTTCATTCTCGGCAGCGATGGCGCGACATGTCGCGATATCACGACAATTTTCATTTTTCGACAGCGATGGCGCGACATGTCGCGATATCGCGACACTTTTTCGTTTTCGGCCGCGACCACACAACACGTCACGAAATCCTGACACTTTTTCATTTTCGGCCGCGACGGCGCAACATGTCGTGATTTCGCGACACTTTTCCATCCTTGTGCAATTTTGCCTTTTTCTTGATTTTTAGCATCTGGGTCACTGAGATCTTCTTTGGAAGCATGCAAAAAAGGTGGGTCCCCAATTTTGGGGTGTGTTGTGGATCAACCACAACATGACTATTATGAAGCCATGACATCTTCTAATGACTAGGATACACTATCATTTTCAGGTCAAATATATCTATCATTTCACTTAACACCAAAATATTAGTATAACCACTATCTATAATTACTTTGCAATGCTCCCACTACTTGTAAAAGGGTAGAAATTAACTTTTTATTTGTGAAAAAAAATCAAACTCAATTTTTTTCTAGAAGGATTGAAAAGCAAAAATGACATCTAAATTATTGTGGCTAGAAAAAAAGTTGAAAAGTAAATCTTAACGATAAAAGTTTTTTTCAGAAGATTTAGGGGAAATTGGGAACAATATTTGAATTGCTTTTCTTTGGTTGTAGGAAAGATGAAATTGGCCATTGGAGAGATCATATTATAAAGCTTTTTCTTATTTTTTCCCTCTTGTATTGTTTGTAGATAAATCTCTTGGTTTCACTAGTTCCTCCATAAGTTTGGTCCTCGCTCAACAATTTGGTATAAAACATGAAGATATGCTTCAAGCTTCAAATATTTGTACACCTATGATCATTTCTTGAGTTGTGAACAAGTGGAATGACACCCTCAATCACCTTAATAAATTACACATGGAGAGCGAGGTCATGCCCATATTAGAGCTTAGTTGTGATGCCATATGCTCTCCTCTCCAACTTTTTTTTCTCTATTGCTCTACTCTCCTCCAAGACAAGAAATCCAATCCATTGATATTCATACTCTAAATTTTGTGGCCTTTAATATCTAGGTTCTAGGATCACAGGGTTTACATCTTTCAAATATATTATGTAACATTACAACAATTCTTAAGATGTCTTGGGATCTATGCTCCATAAATCAATGGCCTACTGGATGAAGGTCTCTATACTATGTTTTAATGATCTAAGATCTAATGATTTGAAGGTCCAATAAATCCAAGGGAAAGGTCTATAATTAGGTTATAGTTAGGGTAACTATTGTAATTTGAATATGTTAGGCATTTTAGCTTTGTTATGACTAGTAGAAAGTCTATTATTCTATGCTTGTGAGAATATTTATTCATCTCTTATCTTCATCTTAGAAATACCAATAATTTAGCCTTGAATGTCTTATCCAAAATTGAGAAATTGTATTGGACCCAAGAATCTAGTGGATATCTCCCTTCTCTACATTGCACAAGACCAATGAGATTAATTTCTTAACTTCCATCAACATCTTATTTAAGACCAATGAGTTGATATTTTACAACTCTTTTCCATGTTCATTTAAGACTAGGAATAGGGTTTATTCAATTAAGATATAAGACAAATAATTATAGTTTATTAAATCCCTTAAATGTATTATTAAAGTCTAGTGATTATGGTTTGTTCAACACCATTTTACATTTGATTCTAGACTAGACATTTTAATATCTAACTCTTGTTAATGTTTGTTGAAGACCCATGAGTTGGTTTGTTCAACTCCTATGTTAGATAAACAACCAAGGAGTAACTAACTTTGCCTCCTCTAAAATCTTATACTAAACCAATAATACATGACTAGTGAATTTTGACTTACTAAGTCTCTTTAATGTCTCATTGGAGATCAATTAGTTGGGATTATTAACTCCCTTCTGTGTATTATTATGAAACTAGCAAGTTATTATGTTAACACCCTTCAATATCTTGTTCTAGTCTAACAATACATGTCATTAAAAATTAACTAGACATTACTAATTCATGACCAATTGATGTCCATTATTAAGCCATGACATCTTCTAAGGATTAGGATACACTATAATTTTTAGTCCAATTTTCTCTATCATTTCACTTAACACCAAATTATTATTTTAACCACTATCTATAATTACCTTGCAACACTCCAACTACTTGTAAATGGTTGAATATTAACTTTTTATTTGTGAAAAAAATCAAATTCAAATTGTTTTTTTGAAGGAACGAAAAGTGAAAACATCTAAATTATTTTGGTTGGAAAAATGGTGAAAAGTAAAACATAATGGTAAAAGTTTTTTTCCAAAAGCTTTGGAGAAGATTGGGAAAAAAATTTGAATTTATTTGCTTTGGATGCAAAAAATAATAATTTGGTTGTTGGAGAGATCAGATTATAAAGCTTTTTCTTATTTTTCTCATGTATTTTATGCTAAGAAATATCTTTGTTTCTCTAGTTATTCCATAAGCTTCAATCTCATTCAACAATTTGCTACAAAACATGAAGATATGCTTCAAGATTTAAATATTTGTACACCTGTGATCATTTATTAAACTATGAACAAGTGGAATGACACCCTCGATCACCTTAATAAATTACACATGGAGAACGAGATCATGCCCATATTGGACCTTAGCTATGATGTCATACACTCTTCTCTCCAACTATTGTTTCTCTACGACTCTGCTTTCCTCCAAGACAAAAAAAATCAATTCATTTAGATTCATACTCTAAATATTGTAGCCTTTAATATCCAAGTTCTAGAATCTTTGGGTTTACATCTTTCAAATATTTGATATAATATTACAACAATGCTTAAGATATCATAGGAACTATGCTCCATAATCAATGGCCTAATGTATGAAGGTCTCTATAATATAAGTTCTAAGGATCTAAGATATAATGATTTGGAGGTCCAAGGCATCCAAGGGCATTAAAGTCTATAATAAAATGTTTTAACCCAATTGACAACTTGAACAAGTCATCCTATTTTTTTATGATTTTGATCCATCTAGTTCTACTATGCAAAGTCTATGATATATGTGACAATGTTATTCCTTCTTTATGACTTGATCATCAATAGACTAAACTTTATTATTTTGGCTATTATCTTCCTATATTGTTTAGCACTAATTAAGGAAATAGAGATAAGAGAAGATACCTATGGTATCTGAAAGCACAAACCATCACTAGTGAAGATGACACTTCGGAACGCAAACTCATCAACATCATACCTGCTCCATATAAATATTTAGCCTAAAATCACATCACAAACATCCAAGGATACATCATACACAATTTCATCTTTTACAAGCTTTTGAATAGGTAATAAAACTTTCAAGAGTATAAAAGTGATTTTCTCATTGTATATGGATAAAAAAAATCCCAAGTACAAAGTTATGACCCTAAGAATGTGGTTAGGATAAAAATAGGTTTTTGGACATAGAGCCATGTCCCAAAAATGTCACATTCCTATATTATAATATTAAGTTAATCAAGACTCTACATGACCTTACTATATTTTAAAACTTTTTAACCTTTAAAATCATCTTCATCAAAATGTTCTTAAAATAGAGCTTTACCACCTGAAGGAACCTCAACATCTAGCTTTGCTGATGGGTAGATATCTAGACTAGGCTACGGTTGGACTCCAACGAGATCTATGGGTTTTTTGCCTTGGTAGATTTTCGTGTTGGAGGTTTTTTCTATCATTGGGCACTCTATTGCAGATCTCCTCTTTCGGTTGGTTTTATTTTGTCTCCATGGTGTGCTTTGGCCAACTTTATTTTGGTATATTTTTTAAACTAAGGCAGGATGGTAGACGAGTCGGATCCCAGGGTCCCAACACTCACATTTTTATCCGATATCCTCCCTGTTTCTCTCTCAAGTGTTGTGCTAGGTGTTTTCTATTTTTCTTTCCAAATGCCCTACGAGTGGTTTTCTCC
Source organism: Wollemia nobilis (assembly GCA_028583015.1). Classification (NCBI taxonomy): domain Eukaryota; kingdom Viridiplantae; phylum Streptophyta; class Pinopsida; order Araucariales; family Araucariaceae; genus Wollemia; species Wollemia nobilis. Next base: position 3,380,113 of record JAQPPZ010001808.1, read on the forward strand.
AACAAGATATGTGGGTTTCTTGGTGATTATTTATGATGTTTTCTCGTCTGGTGGGTCTTCCGTTGGCTAGACGAGTGAGCCCTATGGGCTTATTTTTTGATATGTTGTGGATTTTGTTGGTCGATATTTTCTAGTGTTGTTTTCTTAAACCGATTGTTGTTATGAGGGGTTGTCCTGTTACATGCTTTGTTGGATGACATGACTCCCCTGTTCTCCTTTTTTATAAGGCAAAAAATTCTTCAATTTGGGCGATCTTTATTTGTAAATTTGTTGTAATCGATAATATTTTTGTTATTATGTTGTTTTTCTCTGGTGCTTTAGATTCCTTAAGCATACAGTGGTTTGATCGTGGGGCAATCTCTTGTATTTGCTTGATAAGAGAATACGGCTTATTTACTAGGAGGTTGCTTCATTAGATTTTAGGATTTGATTCGTAGAATCTAGCTCAGTATTTCTTGATGTCTTATTGTTAGATCTAAGGTTTGGTGGTACCTTTCAAAACCCTACTTGTAATAGGTTTAGGGACCCTTTAAAACCTCTTCTACTATCAATAAAATAAAAAAATAAAACATATCTTCTCAACTACTATGATTAAGCTAAATACATAAAAATAATTTCTACTCCTAGGATAAGGCAACACTAAAATTAAACGATAGAGAGTCCTCGTGAGTTCTCGATTACCTTCACCCACCAACAACGACATTAAGTCACATTCCAAATAATTGAATCATATTTAAAAATTAAAAAACACAAAAAAAAAAACATTAGATCTTACTATATTAAATTACAAGCCATCAAAAAAATGTGCAAAATAAAATAATAAAGTACAATTAAAATTATTTTCCTTCTCAAAGACAACTTTTATATTTTTGAGCTTGTCATTAATATTCTTTCTTATTTAACTTTTTGTTATAGTTGAATATAAATTTTGTTGTCAAAAGAAGGCATGACATGTACGTTTCTTAAATAAATTATACAATATCTCCTCTCATACAAGAAATACAAAATAATTTATATAAATAATGTATGTAAACTTTAAAATTTTATATTTTTAAAATTGTTTAATGTACAATTATTTTAAAATTAAAATTACTTATATTTCATAAAAGAATTTGAAAATTTTATATTAAAACAAAATCATTTATAAGTTGAGATAAGACTTCTTTCAATATTAATTGGCAAGAACATGGTAAAAAAAAGTCTAAAATAAATATTTCGGGCAGGCAGGCACGACTTCCATGTGGGTGTAAAATCTACTGATCATGGTTTCTCGAACTAAGACGCCCAAGTGGGTGTAAAATCCACTGATCTTAGATAAGAGTCCTTTCAATCTTAGTTGGCAAGAACATGGTAAAAAAAAGTCTACATTAAAAACTAAATATTTCGGGTAGGCAGGCACGACTTCCATGTGGGTGTAAAATCTACTGATCATGGTTTCTCAAACTAAGACGCCCAGGTAGGTGTAAAATCCACTGATCTTAGTTTCTCAAACCAAGACAGTCCTACAAAATATTTTTCCTAAATTAAAAAAAAAAAAAACTATAAATATCCTCATATTTTAATTATACTTAAATTATAAAAATGAAAAAAATATATATTTTATATGTAAGTAGTCACGCCAATAACCATGCAAATTAAAAATGTTCACATCCACGGATGAATATTCTCGAACACACGTGTGCACTAAACCTTTACCCTTAAACAGTTAACAGCATGTATGTGATAGAATCCCGAAAGCAACTTGGAAGTTTAAAAATGTAATTTATTTTTTACACCTATGGGCAAATTGGACCAAACAACGCCAGATTCTGAAGAAACGAAATCTGATTTTGTAAGCAGATTTGGCAACTTTGGATACAATCAATTGTCGCATAGTTTTGGACGGTAAAAACTTCTTGGCCGGAAAACTTAATGCTTTGATCTCAAGAAAACAAAATTTGAACCGTTGAAGAGAGGGTTATGCGCGTATGTTTGTAAATGCAGAAAACCGTGGCGTCTCGAGGAAGAGTACTCTTGGCTATGTTGGCTATGGACGAGTCGACTGCTACGATCGGGCTGGAGTACACGGAGGCGAACCGCCAAGGCCTACACGAGTTGAAAATAGTTTGTAAATTTCACGACTCTGAGGTAAGTTGGAAAATATTGCTGTTATGGCGGAGGAGGGAAAGGGAAAGGGAAAGGATTCGGTAATCTGTGCTCACGCAGGGTCAATATGCGAGGAGAGTGGATTCTCTGGCAAGCCATTGTGGCTATCTTCTGTTTACGAGTTGGATTCTCTCGCGGATTTGGCCTCCGCCTCTGACATTTACAGCTGATACGCGTCTCCCAACTCTGACGAGCTTTCAAAAGTCGTTGCTCTCCTCGAAGATGCCCAACAAGGTAATAATAATTGATTGATTCCTTATTTCCGAGGTCTATTAATGTTAATTATCGTTTTCGCCATTTATGCAGGTTTGGCAACTTCCTCTGGCATGGGAGCTCTTGTGGCGGCTGTATTATCTACCTGTAAAGCAGGGGATCGTATTTTGGCACAATTCGACTGCTATGGCGAAACACGAGAATTCCTTGAGGTGGATGCTTCGCGTTTTGGGATAAAAACAGATTTTATAGATGTCCACCATGTACAAACTCTGGAGCGCGCCCTTAACAAGTAAGAGTCACATAATTGAATTGTTCTCCTGTGTTTAAATCGAATATAATATGCAACCCGTCTCCTTGATTTAATTTTGAAACTCTTATTTATAATTTAAAAAATAAATGGCATACAAAGAATAGTAGCGGAATCGCAAACAGTATATACTATAGGTTGGTTGTATGTCTCAATATCATTAGAGCAGTAATTAGTAATTCTATGCAATCACGTTTTTTAAATATATACTTTTTGAACTTAGGTCAACCCACTATGTCCCATGCCCTCCATAGGGTCGAGGTAAAAAAGTAAGATATATTTTCATTAAATTCAAATATCTTGAACTTTGTGTTATAGTAGAGTTTATTATTATTATTAAAATGGATTTTTAATTTTAATTTGTGTTTTTTTTTAATTATAGTTTATAATATTTATGTCAAATTCCATTACGGGAGTTCACGTGGGTAGTCATTTTTAAAATTAGTAAGATTTTCCATTATTAAAAAACTGGGAGCGTGAAATGTCAACGCTAAACTCTTGGCTTTTGGTTTTCAGGAGGAAGAGCAGATATGGAAACCATAAGATTACAGTACCCTAAAGCCATTGTCGAAGCTATTGTGAGAATGTCTAGTGACCAGTCTTTGTCAAAGGTTTGTTCTGAATCGCTGTGATTTTCTTCGAATATGTTATTCCCACGCATTCATTTTTATTTCCATCGAAATTAGTGAACCATTGTAATATTATTTTTGAATTAACTAATCGACCATCTCAACCGCAAGGACGAAGGGGGATGTAAAACTTTTAGGCAAAGAAGATAAGGCTGCAAAAGAGAGATTCCAACGCCACTGGCGCAACGAAAAGTAAATATTTTTCTTTCTTAATAAAAAAAATGAGAATTAATTCCAATGTCTTGCTAATTGCCCATTCCTTTGCAATTCTATTTATGAGCAATTGCCAATTCCTTTGCAATTCTGTTTACTGTTATGAGCAGAAGTTTGTCCATAATTTATATTCACAAGAATGGCCTTTATTTTCTGTATGTTTCACTTCGATAATGAATAATTTTGCTAACCATATCTTGAAACTCTGTACATTATGCGTCGTCGCATCCTTGATTGCTGGAAATCTGACCTCGACAATCTCGATTTTGAATTTATTTTTGTATTTACGTTTTTTTGTACAGTCATTATTTTTAGTAATTGGTTAGAGCAGGTTCAAACCACTGCACAAATCTGACCTGCACAATCTGGATTTTAGATTATTTTTGTATTTATATTTTAATGTTTAAATATAATTTAATATATTTCCAATATTTATTTATTTTTTCACACAAACCTATCCGTATATTTACTTAAAAGTCGTGGTGCAAAATGAGGAGCTTGGATTGTTGCGTGTTTCAAGAAGCTGTTCCTATCCACAGAATGTTTACCTGCTCTGTCTTTTCTTCCGAAAGCTATGCGTGTGAATGCCTGTCAAAACAGACAGGGAACTAACTCCCTTGCCTTTTGCTGTTTCAGATGTCGCTTTTTTTGTTGGGATTGGGGCTGCATGCATGCATGGGTGGAGGCGTGCAAGCACTCTGTAATTCCCCATGGAAGCGACAAGGGCAAGGGTGTGGGTTCGGGTTTTTCTAGGTTTGGTTTTGGTGGGAAGAGGGGCAGACCATGGAAGCGACCATGAATCCTGCAGGGACGATTCTGCAATCGTGGGTTCGAGATGGTGATCCTTGCACTACCTTTGAAGAAGTCACCTGCAACGAGCACGACAAGGTTGCGAATGTCTCTTTGCAGAGCAAAGGTTTGACTGGATGTTTGAGTCCGACGGTGGCGAAGCTCAGCTGTCTCGATGGACTCTATCTGCACTATAATAACCTGAGCGGAGAGATACCCAAAGAAATTTCCAACCTTACGAAGCTCTTTGATCTCTACCTCAATATCAACATGCTTTCCGATGCCATTCCTCCAGAGCTCACTTCCATGTCCAGCTTGCCAGGTAAATTTTTATTTTTATTTTTAAGTAAAATTGTTCTGAATGACGTTTATTTTTATTTTTTTGGTTTGAATTTGAAGAGATTTGTTTACGATGGTGTAGCTTTACAGCTTTGCTGCAACCGCTTGAAAGGTTCGATACCGATGGAGTTGGAAGAGTTGAAGAAACTGACAATGCTATTATATAACAATCAACTAACAGGAGCCATTCCGTCCTCGCTTGGGAATCTGACGTCGCTTGCCAGACTTGACCTCAACTCAAATAATCTGAACGGTGCCATCCTGAGTCTCTTGCAAATCTAATGCAACTCACAGCTTTGGACCTGCAACATAATAACCTTTTCGCTTCGATTCCTCAGGGTAGGGGTTTCCTAGACTTGATTTCTCAGTACCTAGCGAAGATCTATTTTCTTTTTGCTTGTGCGTCTAAGACACAACTTTTTGATGATTTTTTGTTTTTTTCTTTTGGCTCTTATCTTTTTGAGTTCACTATTCGAGTGTGTTCTCTTTTCTATAACATTGTTTAAGCACATTAGAACTGTTTTTAAGTTAGAACATTTGATGAATTTTCAAATGGGCCTAAAGAATTTTATTATGTTTTATTCATTTAAGCATTTTAAGTATTTAAAGCATAGTTTATGGATTTGAATATGTTCCCTTTCTCCAATCTTTATTGTAAAGAAGGTATAAAGGCTGTAGATACTGGTAGACTTTTTTTACATATACAAGGGTTCAAAATGTTCTGTTGATACGAGCAAAGACGCATACCTGTTGTACCTTACCTTTCTTCATTATTACTACATATACAAATACAACAAGTTTTAGTTTAACATGTATGTTGTAATTTTTTCCAATCTTATATATATAGCTATAATAATTATAATATATATTTTAGTTAAAATGTTTTAATCTTATAATTTTTTATTTTTATTTTTTGGATTTTATTTTCGATGTTTTATAAGCGTTTGCATTAGGTTAATAACCTCTTGCAGGATCGAGTGTAAGTCCCGACCATTGAACTGGGGGAAGTACTTGAACCAACATCTGCCCTAAAACTCATTGTGAGGAGTACCTTTGGGAGATTTTTTATTTTTATATATTTTTTATATTATTATTTAATTATTTACAATGATAAATTTTAGTGTTTAATATTATCATATTTTATTATATTATGACATTAATTATCTTTTAAAATTTGTTGTGGAATTGACATGGGCCTAATTGTATTAATTTATGACCACAAAGTGATAATACAACAACTTGGCTATTATACATTAGAACCTCCATCCTAACATCTTACTCATTTGTAAGGATGTCATAATGGAGATTATGCTTTTACGTAGATAATAGGGCTCAAAGTTATGGATAATGGAGATGTTTTCATTGTTAATAAAGGGGGGCTAGTTGATGGGCTTCCTTCTGTCCTTGGTTGTTGAATATAGGTGAGCACTCCCTTTTAGAATAGATAGGTTAACTTCAACCTTAAAAATGGGAAGGGTGATGCAGGAGCATCCACTGGCAGCAGATCCATTTTCGAAAAATTGGCTAAGGAAAGAAGATGTCGCGATTTCGCGACATGGACCAAAAGAGGAAAGAGAAGGTGAAGAAGAAAAATGTCGCGATATCGCGACCCAAATGAAGAGAGAGAAGATAAAGAATGAAAATGTCGCGATATCTCGACATGTCGCGATATCGCGACCAAAGGAGGAGAGAGAAGCTACGGAGAAAAGATGTCGCGATATCGCGACATGTCGCGTTATCGCGACCCGAAGAAGAGAAAAGGCAGCGAGGAGGAAAAACTATCGTGATATCGCGACAGGAAAAGTGTCACGATATCGCGATCGAGAAAGGAGAGAGAAGACAGCGGAGGAAAGCTGTCGCGATATCGTTGCCGAAACAGGAGAGAGAAAGCATGGAGGAGAAGATGTCACGATATCGCGACCGAAGGACGAGAAAAGGCACAAGGGATGTCGCGATTTCGCGACATCCATTTTCGCGACCAGAAGGCGAAGAAGAAGCCAAGGGAGGAAGATGTCGTGATTTCGCGACATGTCGCATTTTCGTGACCAGAAGGCGAAGAAGAAGCCAAGGGAGGAAGATGTCACGATTTCGCGACATGTCGCATTTTCACGATCAGAAGGCGAAGAAGAAGCCAAGGGAGGAAGATGTCGCGATTTTGCGACATGTCGCATTTTCACGACCAAAAGGCGAAGGAGAAGCCAAGGGAGGAAGATGTCACGATTTTGCGACATGTCGTATTTTCGCGACCAGAAGACGAAGAAGGAGCCAGCGGAGGAAAATGTCGCGATTTCGCGACATTTCACATTTTCGTGACCAGGAGGCGAAGAAGGAGCCAGCAGAGGATAAGATGTCGCGATTTCACGACATGTCGCATTTTCGCAACCCGAAGAAGAGAAAGGAGGCGAGGAAGAAAAATGTCATGATATCGCGACATGTCGTGATATTGCGATCGAAAGAGAAAAGGTGAGCAGGAGAGCAAGATGTCACAATTTTGTGACCCAAAAGCAGAAGAGTGTACGAAAGACAAAGATGTCATGATTTCGTGACCTAAAAGTAGGAAGATGGAGCAAAGGAGCGAAACTATCACGATATCATGACATGTCGTATTTTTGTGACACAAGGACAGAGAAGGGGCCAGAGATCGAAAGGTGTCGCGATATCACGACCTGTCATATTTTCACGCCCGAAGGAAAAGCTAAAGACGAAGAATCGAAAAGGCAGACGTTTCGAATACCAGGACAACGAAGCGGCACGGGAAGACGAAACGAAAGGTTCTGGAAGAGGAAACGAAGGGCCACCAGCTGAAAATGAAGCATCACCTGAGAACCTTTAAAAGGAGAATAGAGGCATGCACAAGGGGTTGGAAAACCTGCAGTTGCAGAGTTGCACAGTCGAGTTGCAGAGTCGAAGGCAGAGGGCCACTCGGACCGGCTTGGAGTGCGTTTTCCTTCCAGAGTTGTAGAGTTAGGGAATCTTTGCAATAGAGAGTGAAAGAACTGTGCCTGTGCGCCAGTTTTTGTAAAGCCTACGGGCTGTAAATGTAAACCTTTGCAAGTTATTTAATGAAACATTGAGATTTCTATTTCTTGTAAAGCGTGTTTCCAATTTTTTACGTAAAAATTCAGATTTTGTTGATTTCAATTTTATGTTCCCCATCAAGTGGTATCAGAGCCAGAAGATTCTGAGCGTGTAAGCAGAGCACCGAATGTGAGGCAGCTTGCACCAGGATCTGGGGTTAAGGATTGTGAGAAGAAAGTGCAGAAGAATGCCTCCACGAAGAAACCATGGTGGTGGGAGAGATATGAGATCTGAAGATTCACAGTTACAGACGTTCAGATCTTTGCAGAGGCAAGTGCAAGCCCTGCAAGAGGAGCTGCTCAGAAGAGATTTGCGGAGGCAAGTGAAAGCCCTGTGAGAGGAGCTGCACAGAAGGCATGAGGATCAACTAAGAAGTAGAGGCCAGGGTGAAATAACTGGTGGAAGAGAAGATGGAGTGCACCACAAGTTGAAGCCATTGAAGACAGTGGACGAAAAGGTGTGCAGCAGTGCCAAAACCTGTTTGGTAGAGGGCAAAAATTATTTTGATGGCCAGAAGACGAAGTTGAAGCGGACTGCAGAGGCAGGTGCGTGTTTGGAGATGTTGCAGAAGGTGGTGACCGAACAGCCCAAAAGTGAAGGTCACTTCTCCATCAACCCCGGGTGTCTGATGCAGGAGCATCCACTGGTAGCAGATCCATTTTCAAAAAATTGGCTAAGGAAAGAAGATGTCACAATTTCACGACATGTCGCGAAATCGCGACCAAAAGAGGAAAGAGAAGGTGAAGAAGGAAAATGTCGACGACCCAAATGAAGAGAGAGAAGATAAAGAATGAAAATGTTGCAATATCGTAACATGTCAGGAAATCGCGACCAAAGGAGGAGAGAGAAGCTATGACGAAAAGATGTTGCGATATCGCGACATGTCGCGTTATCGCGACCCGAAGAAGAGAAAAGGCAGCGAGGAGGAAAAACTGTCACGATATCGCGACAGGAAAAGTGTCACAATATCACGACCGAGAAAGGAGAGAGAAGATAGTGAAGGAAAGTTGTCGCGATATCGCAACAGAAAAAGTGTCACGATATCGCGATCAAAATAGGAGAGAGAAAGCACGGAGGAGATGTCGCGATATCATGACATGTTGCGTTATCACGATCGAAGGACGAGAAAATGTGCAAGGGAGAAAGATGTCGCGATTTTGTGACATGTCGCATTTTCGCAACCAGAAGGCGAAGAAGAAGCCAAGGGAGGAAGATGTCGCGATTTTGCGACATGTCACATTTTTGCGACTAGAAGGCGAAGAAGGAGCCAAGGGAGGAAGATGTCACGATTTTGCGACATGTCACATTTTTGCGACCAGAAGGTGAAGAAGAAGCCAAGGGAGGAAGATGTCGTGATTTCGTGACGTGTCACATTTTTGCGATTAGAAGGCGAAGAAAAATCCAAGGGAGGAAGATGTCACGATTTTACGACATGTCACATTTTTACGACCAGAAGGCGAAGGAGAAGCCAAGGGAGAAAGATGTCACAATTTTGCGACATGTCGCATTTTCACGACCAGAAGGCGAAGAAGGAGCCAGTGGAGGAAAATGTCACGATTTTACGACATGTCGCATTTTCGCAACCAGGAGGCAAAGAAGGAGCCAGCGGAGGATAAGATGTCGTGATTTCGTGACATGTCGCATTTTCATGACCCGAAGAAGAGAAAGGAGGCGAGGAAGAAAAATGTCGTGATATCGTGACCGAAAGAGAAAAGGTGAGTAGGAGAGCAAGATGTCGCGATTTCATGACATGTCACGATTTCACGACCCGAAAGCAAAAGAGCGTACGAAAGACAAATATGTCATGATTTTGCGACCCGAAAGCAGGAAGATGGAGCGAAGGAGCGGAACTGTCGTGATATCGTGACATGTCGTATTTTCACGATGCAAGGACAGAGAAGGGGCCAGAGACCGAAAGGTTTCACGATATCATGACCTGTCATATTTTCATGCCCGAAGGGAAAGCCAAAGACGAAGAGTCGAAAAGGCAAACGTTTCAAATACCAGGACAATGAAGTAGCACGGGAAGATGAAACAAAAGGTTCTGGAAGAGGAAACGAAGGGTCACCAGCTGGAAATGAAGCGTCACCTGAGAACCTTTAAAAAGGAGAACAGAGGCATGCACAAGGGGTTGGAAAACCTACAGTTGCAGAGTTGCACAGTCGAGTTGCAGAGTCGAAGGTAGAGGGCCACTCGGACCGGCTTGGAGTGCGTTTTCCTTCCAGAGTTGTAGAGTTAGGGAATCTTTGCAATAGAGAGTGAAAGAACTGTGCCTGTGCATCAGTTTTTGTAAAGCCTACGGGCTGTAAATGTAAACCTTTACAAGTTATTTAATGACACATCAGGATTTCTATTTCTTGTAAAGCGTGTTTCTAATTTTTTGCATGAAAAATCGAATTTTGTTGATTTCAATTTCCTGTTCCCCATCAAGTGGTATCAGAGCCATAATATTCTGAGCGTGTAAGTAGAGCGTCGAACATGAGGCAGCTTGCACCAGGATCTGGGGTTAAGGATTATGAGAAGAAAGTGCAGAAGAATGCCTCCACAAAGAAACCGTGGTGGTGGGAGAGATATGAGATCTGAAGATTCACAGTTACAGACGTTCAGATCTTTGTAGAGGCAAGTGCAAGCCCTGCAAGAGGAGCTGCTCAGAAGATATTTACGGAGGCAAGTGAAAGCCCTGTGAGAGGAGCTACGTAGAAGGTGTGAGGATCAACTAATAAGTAGAGGCCAGGGCAAAATAACTGGTGGAAGAGAAGATGGAGTGCGCCACAAGTTGAAGCCATTGAAGATAGTGGATGAAAAGGTGTGCAGCAGTGCCAGAACCTATTTGGTAGAGGGCAAAAATTATTTTGATGGCCAGAAGACGGAGTTGAAGCGGACTGCAGAGGCAAGTGCACGTTTGGAGATGTTGCAGAAGGCGATGACCGAACAGCCCAGAAGTGAAGGTCACTTCTCCATCAACCCCGGGTGTCTGATGCAGGAGCATCCACTGGCAGCAGATCCATTTTCAAAAAATTGGCTAAGGAAAGAAGATGTCGCGATTTCATGACATGTCACGAAATCGTGACCAAAAGAGGAAAGAGAAGGTGAAGAAGGAAAATGTCACGATATCGCGACCCAAATGAAGAGAGAGAAGATAAAGAATGAAAATGTCACGATATCGTGACATGTCGCGGAATCGCGACCAAAGGAGGAGAGAGAAGCTACGAAGAAAAGATGTCGCGATATCACGACATGTCGCGTTATTGCAACCCGAAGAAGAGAAAAGGTAGCGAGGAGGAAAAACTGTCACGATATCGCGACAGGAAAAGTGTCACGATATCGCGACCAAGAAAGGAGAGAGAAGACAGCGGAGGAAAGCTGCCATGATATCGTGACACTTCTGTCACGATATCATGACCAAAATAGGAGAGAGAAAGCACGGAGGAGAAGATGTCGCGATATCGTGACATGTCGCGTTATCACAACCGAAGGACGAGAAAAGGCACAAGGGAGAAAGATGTCACGATTTTGCGACATGTCGCATTTTCGTGACCAGAAGGCGAAGAAGAAGCCAAGGGAGGAAGATGTCGTGATTTCGTGACATGTCGCATTTTCACGACCAAAAGGCAAAGAAGAAGCCAAGGGAGGAAGATGTCGCGATTTCGCGACATGTCACATTTTTGCGACCAGAAGGCGAAGAAGAAGCCAAGGGAGGAAGATGTTGCGATTTTGTGACATGTCGCATTTTCCCGACCAGAAGGCGAAGGAGAAGCCAAGGGAGGAAGATGTCACGATTTCGCGACATGTCGCATTTTCGCAACCCGAAAGCAGAAGAGCGTACGAAAGACAAAGATGTCACGATTTCACGACCCGAAAGCAGGAAGATGGAGCGAAGGAGCGAAACTGTCGCGATATCAAGACACGTCATATTTTCGTAACGCAAGGACAGAGAAGGGGCCAGAGATCGAAAGGTGTCGCGATATCATGACCTGTCATATTTTTGCGCCTGAAGGGAAAGCCAAAGACGAAGAGTCAAAAAGGCAGATGTTTCAAATACCAGGACAACGAAGCGACACGAGAAGACAAAACGAAAGGTTCTGGAAGAGGAAACAAAGGGACACCAGCTGGAAATGAAGCGTCACCTGAGAACATTTAAAAAGGAGAACAGAGGCATGCACAAGGGGTTGGAAAACATGTAGTTGCAGAGTTGCACAGTCGAGTTGCAGAGTCGAAGGCAGAGGGCCACTCGGATCGGCTTGGAGTGCGTTTTCCTTCCAGAGTTGTAGAGTTAGGGAATCTTTGCAATAGAGAGTGAAAGAACTGTGCTTGTGCACCAGTTTTTGTAAAGCCTATGGGCTGTAAATATAAACCTTTACAAGTTATTTAATGAAACATTGGGATTTCTATTTCTTGTAAAGCGTGTTTCCAAATTTTTGCATGAAAATTCAAATTTTGTTGATTTCAATTTCCTGTTCCCCATCAAAGGGACCTCTCGTTAGGGAAGGTTGTCTCTCTTAAAACAAACCCCTTTGAAAATAGAGCTATTTGAAGAGAAGACTAAACTTTTGAGCGCTTTCGACTGGCCCGTGAGATTGGAATAATGCCGCAACTCCCTTTTAAAATAATAGAGAGGACCTCTCCCCTTCGATTGACTGATTTTAAAAGGCCCGGTTTTTCTCTTATCAAAGGAAAGGAAAGGTATATAAAATGATTTGCCACTCCGCCCAAAACCGAAAAGAAAGAGAAGGGCTTTTCGGGAAGGGAGTGGAAGATAGACGAGAATAAGGATTGCTCTTTGAAATAAAATTCCCACCCAGCCATAAGTTGGCCATTTATAGGTAGGACTCATCCCCCTATCGATGGAAAAAATATTGGGAAGAACCTTTGTCTTTTAAGGTGGAGGAAATCAACCCATTTGCCATTTTAAGGTGAAGAAGATTATAAATCACCTTTAAATGTTAGAAATTGGGCATCATTCTTTTTTCCAAGTGCGCTCTTCTAACCAAACGATCCTGGCTGGATTTGGAGGAAATGCATTATAAGGGTCTAGGGTCAGTCGATACAGAATGGTATGCGCCGGGTTGGATCAAAACAAGATGGTTCGTGTCGGGGTGGAGGGAAAAGGACAGATTGATCATGCTTGAATAGCCCGCCATTAGATACGTCATGGTTGACTAGGGATGGGCACCTTTTTTTAATAGTTGACCATATGACCGAAAGCCTTCCCCCTAAAGTACACCATAGTTCCTTTGTCTGGGTGGGAGTGAAAACGATGGATTGGAATAAATGCTATAGTTAGTGATCCTACACTATAGTGATTGGTAGCGGGAATAACCCCTCTCCCCTACCCGATCGGCCCCACCTATCTTTTCAAAGGGCAAAGGGCCCTATATATCCCTTGTGTGCTTAGGAATCAAGTAACAAATTTTATTTTAAGCTCATCCCCTGCACTATATTGAAGGGGCTTGATCCGTTATGGAATGAGGCAAAGCGATTCCTATCCTTATGGTATGTGTTGCATCTTGAAGGCTCGCTCCCTCCTTAAATATGGTAGGGCGTGCCTTTTTAAGATTTTCAAATCCAAAAATGACCATCCCCATCCCGCATCTCATGAGGATGGAAGTACGCATCTTTGCATAAGATCGAGAACAACGCTGCGGTTATGGATAAAGAGCTCGATATGAGATACGCCTAGAGAAATACCCTTTTTAAAATAGAGGGGGTCTCTCTCTCAAAAAGGGAGAATACAATTTTAGTGGATCGGGGAAGTGAATCTGTACCTCTCATTGTAAAGCGGATTTCTCTCCACCATAAATAAATGAAGTGTCGCTCTCGTCTAAAAAAGCCGAAAGCGAACTCAACCTTTTAAAGTAAAGCTCCCATGAGCTTTAAAAAGGATGGATATGAGATATTTTCTAAAGCTGATTCCAAACCATTCTTTAAGAGCACCCAAACCAATGATTCCAATGATGATCCCAATGATTCCAATGCCAATGATTTCTTTTTTGAACGCTCTCCTCCCCTATTTTAAGAAGGGCCTTTTGAGGTGAGGCTCTCCCCTTTAAAATTGAGAGGGCCTTTTCCATAGGAACAAATTCCAATGATTCCAATCCCAACTAATCTATACCATGATCTGGTCAAGGTTTCAACTTTAGGGCGGGGAGAAAAAAACATGTTGAAACAACACGAGTGATGAATCGGTTGGTAGTACCCGAGTGAGTCAAGGGTTCGGTTGTAGAAAAGGTGAATCCTTAAAATTGAGCTTATATAAGGTCTTCCTTTAGCTCATAGAGGCCTTGAATCGCCTAAAAAACCATCCTCTCCTCTCTATTATTAAAGTAAAGCTCGTTCATATTATCGCTTTTGTCAATCGGTATAACGACTTCAGGTGATCTATTTGTGATCAATGCCCGTGCGTAACCATGGAATGTATGTATGGGAGCCCTAGACCCTACACTCCAAGGTCTGGTAAATATAGATGCTTCATGTCGTCTATACCTTTTCCTTAGCCTATAATAAAAAATGGGAGGACCCTCTATCTTAAAAGGCCCTTTTAAACATGGGGGAGCATCTCATTATAAATCTCGATTATACCTCGAACAATGAATAGATAGGTCGAGCCCATCATACGATACGATATTGCTCCAGTAACATGAGGGCTTACTACCCATTCGAACAATAACTTATCCGTTCAAGATATTGAGTAGGATTCTTCTTCAGCTTCCCATAAGGAGCCGCCCTCGCATGGAGTCGTATTCACTCATCCCTAGGCTCATACCAACTCTTAAGGGTATGAGTGGGCACTTCGGATAGTTGGTATTTGAACTTCCCCTCTATTTTGAACCAGTTGCGGCTTTTAAAATATGGAGAGGTCGAGCTATCTATAATAGAGCCTCTTGCTATCTTAAGATGTTGAACCGACTACAGAAGGGAGAGGGCGTCACTAGGGAAGGTAGGTCATCGCTATTTCCACCATCAATAGGGGGATAGATCTTACCATCAATGGGAAGGGTGACCTGTACGATTTTGGGATTGGTTCTTTATTCATGTGAATGGTGCTCAACTCAACTCAAAAAAGTGTATTTCGAGCTTTGAATCCTATTTTAAAAGCGGTTTTGAGATTCCTTAAAGAGATCCCCTTTAAAATTAGTTCTTTATTCATGCGATGCAACTGAGCTTTTGAGGAATAGCTACACCTTATGAATTCATACCATGCACCTTTCAAAATAGAGGGACCGAGCTCTTAAAATTGGAAGAGGTCTTCAAGTATTGGAATGCTTTTTGGGGCTATTCCTCTTCCTTATACGACAGTAAGACCTAAAAGATGAATGAAAGAATCTCTTGGAGGTATTGGAATGAAATGATCGCTCAGGTGGTCGAGGTCATTTATCGTCGATCGCCTCTGGATCGAGGACCCCAACACCTTAAGAGGTAGATAACTCGTGGGGAAAAGGAAGAATGTCCATGTCGAGCCCCCCTTTTTAAAACAGAGAGCCTCCACTTTTTAAAAGCTAGCGAAAAGTTTTATTTTGATGAAACCATAGAGATCGATTGATTCTTTGTTGGGGTGCACATCATAGATAGTTGTTGCGAGATGGGAAAGAAATCCTTCAAATTTTATAAGCTTCTTGGTGATAACGAGTTCAAAACAACTTATTCTTCCTTCTCTTGGGTGAGCTCGATGAGAGAGAAAATGTCTTCTTTCTCTTAAAGGGGGGGTCGACTTCTTTCTCTTAAAGGTGGGGAAAGGGGAGCGGCAAGAGACTTGACTGAGTTAGGAACTCGACCTTAAAATGTTAGAGACTCGACCACTTTTAGATAAGTTCACCAATTCCATAGTCTATAGTAGC
The DNA here is from genome assembly GCA_028583015.1 of Wollemia nobilis. Lineage (NCBI taxonomy): Eukaryota > Viridiplantae > Streptophyta > Pinopsida > Araucariales > Araucariaceae > Wollemia > Wollemia nobilis. The sequence continues at coordinate 3,395,664 of JAQPPZ010001808.1, forward strand.
TAGTTGTTGCCCAACGAGCTAATTCTCATATCTAAGTGAGCTTTTTAAAGGGGTTTTCATATAAAACAATAAATCTAGGAGGTTAGCCAAGAGGTTTATTCTAGGCTACGATCACACACCTAGCTCTAGAATCTTCTACCCTTTTAAAGAGTCGTTGCCCCTTTCTTACCCTTTTAAATGGTGGGGGAGAGGAGAGCTTTTGAACCTTATAATAAATCATCAGTGATGCCTCTTTGAAGTTCTCTCGTCTCTAGGTAGAGGTAGTTGGTGAGCTCTTTCCCTGCCCTCTAAGCGTAGTATCGATGAAAGGTTAAGCTGATCAACAAGTTAGCTAGTCAATAAATGTCGGGTCCTCTCCCCTCTCTTTTCAAAGCTAAATATAGAGCGCTGCCACTTTGGGATTAATAAGGAGAATCTCTGAACCAACCATAAGAGCGAGGGCCCTATCCCTATTGAGATATACATTGAGATATAGAGCATTGCTCTGTTATAATAATAAGGGTGCCCTCTTCCCTTTTTAAAACAGAGAGGTATTGACCCCTCTCTATTTTAGATAAAGGGAATTCTATAGTATTTTTTTAGAAATTCAAGCTCTAAGCCTTGTTTTCCCTTTAAAACATGGGGTTTAAACGGTGGGGGAGAGCCCTTTTAAACCCTAATACTGCTTGAAATAAAATAGAGGTTCAATCGATAGGCCAAGAGGGTTTTAATGTATGTAATAGAATCTAACAGGGGATACCATGCACTCGACTTGAATGGGTCCACCTTTCTGCTAGAAACAAACGAAGGAGAGTAGGCGCACCGACCACCCATTATTTCTTTCTCTTGCTCGGAGTAACTCAATCCTAAGGCTTCTTGACTAGCACGAGTACAACCTCATTTCTGTCCTCGGTATGGTTCTTCTAAAATGATTCAATATCGATTTAATTTCAAAATAGAGGAACCCTCCCCTTATTAAGGTTCTCTTCTTCCCATTAAATATTTCTCACATTAGAATGGGCTCTTGATCTATAATGACCAGGCTATCTAGCTAAGCACTTATTCAAGGTACCTTCATCACTATCCATTCCATCTTGAGAGCTCGAGCTTTTTCTTATAGGGCATTTTTAAGGCTCTCTATTTTAAAAGGGCACTCAAACTCCAATGAATGATTGGGCCAACCCTTAATTTATTTAAAAGCCTAGTCTTTACTAAAGGAGATCAACATCTTCAAGATCCTTTCCCCCTCTCTATTTTAAAAGGCAAGAAAACCCTCTCAATTTAAAAGGGATCTGGTTATAGATAGAGGGAAACAATCATTTGTTTATTCTAAATACTTGCTTGAATTAAGAATTCTTTTGTAGGTTGTTAATACATAGATAATAGACTCGCTCTTTTAAAATCTTATTGCTCCCTCAAAATAGAGGGCTTCAAAATAGAGGTAAAGCCCCTCCCCTCCCCCACCTCCACCATTTAAAAGGGTATTTAAAAGGGTCGGGCCCCACCATTTAAAAGGCAAAGGGTCGGGCCAGGTCTTTTTAAAACAAAATAAAACAAAACATTTTCTTCTTTAGCTGGCCTTGGCAAAGGACACATTTAACAAGCAAGGGGTTTCTCCCGTGTCAAAATGAATAAATGTCTGGTTCCCCTTAAGATCTTAATAATAAGCAAGTGTGGCTTGGCTTTATATAGAGAGGAGAGCAAACCTCTCCTGATTAGATGTCTTAAGAGCATACTCGCTTCTAAAGTTTCCTTGGGTGAGATTTCAAGGTAAGCGAGTACATAAATAACTTTTCTTTTCAAGGTCACTTTTTAAATTAATAAGTTGGGGAATAAAGGGTTTTACTTATTCAATCGATTGAGGGTTTATCTCCTTTAGACCTGGCCCTCTCCCTTTTGAAGGTATCTTAAGTTATTACAGGTGTAATATGAATCGAGTGGTTTCCTCTGGGTCAAGCTCTCCCTCTTAAGCTTTAAAAAGGGGTTTTAAAATAAAAGGTTGATCTTCTCTGTTTTAAAAGGGATCTTCTTAAAAGGGGACCTTTTAAATTAAGCTTCTTTCATTTAATAGTTGTTTTTTAAGGCCCTCAACTCATTATAAGGATAGAGAGCTTGGATTCAGAGGGTCGAGTGCCCCTTTCAAAATAGAGAGCAGCCTTGGCAGTCTAACACAACCAATTGATTATGGGTGGGAAACCTCTCTATTTTAAGGTTAGCCGATTGTAAATTGATCCTAGAAATTTTTAACGGAAGAAGGGTTACTCTCTTGATTCCATGTAAAAAGACCGATCACCACATCCTAGGGTTGAAGAGGAAAGGAAGGTTCGGTTCCTACATCCAGCTTAAAGTTTTCAAGCTGTTGTGGGAGAGAATAGGATAATTCATTACCAAGAGAGTTGCACCTTGACAAGGCATACGATGAAGAGGGGTTCGAACTTGCGACCATTAGGAGAGGCCCTTTAGATAAAACTCCCACCAATCAGGCTATATCATGGCATAGCTCTTGAGAAAGATTATCTATTCTATATGGTCAAATCCCTAATTTGTACACAGGTATAGATAGTGTCTCCCCATTCCCTGTTAGTCTCGTAGAGTGATGAAACCGTCCAACCCTCCGCTCGTCTCATCATTGGTCCCCTCTTATATAAGGTTCACATTTAAGGTTCTTTCCAAATGAGCAGGAGGCCTTGGTCGCTTCAGAACTTCAAGGGGTGCGGAGAGGTGGGCCTTGATAAAATGGCTATCTATGTTGAGTCTATCTCTTGAATCTCTGTCTCTTTCAACCAGGTAGTTGCATTCCCATGTCTATGTCCTACTACAACTTGGACGAGTCCCTTAGTATGATTATGAGGATTGAGTCTTTCCGGAATGTGTGAGAGTAAAGAATGTAGAACTCTTTCATCTAGAGCGTGATCATATGATAAAATGATAGAAATATGACACACGAGATTCGCTTCCATTCGATAAAAAACCTCACGCCTCATTCATCGAAACGAGGCGCCTGTCCCTCAACCCCCGAACCAGTGGAATTCATCATTTTCGTTGGTCCAATTCAAAGCCATCATAGGAAAGAAAAAATATGTTTTATGAAGGAATAACAATGGTTTCGATGAGTGCAGGATTCGGACCTTGGAGAAAGAAGGGCTAGAAAATGGAGAACCTCTCTTAATAAAGCCTAGGGTATGACAGTAAGCATTTTGAAAATGGAGCATTTGAAATACTTGTAGGATCACGATCATCAGTAACTGCATCACGATCACAAAGGTTGGAATCTTCAACTCATTAATCTTAATCTTCATCTCTCTGATCCAAATCATAGTCTCTCTCTTGATCATCAAAATCAAGAGAGATATTATGCTTTAACCCAAATGTTTCAAGAATTGCAAGTGATGAGCACATTTGGGAGACCTTTAATACCAACCTATCAACTAGAACAACCCAACACCTCAAAGACAAACAAAGGAGACTCCACTCTGGAAGACAACTTAACAAAGCATACTTATGAATAAGGAAACTTTAAAACAATAGAACAAGAACTAAAACCTATCCAAATCCCCAAGACACTAAAACACTCCACAACCAAACGAAGAGGCTTCAATCCACCAATAAACCTTGAAAAGATACTTTAAACCCCAAATAACCTCAGATATTACATTACCAAAAAAATCAAGACCATGGGTAGGCACCTATCAAACTACTACTCAAAGATAAACAAGACTCTTGACATCAAATTTTAAAAGGTGGGTCCCCAATTTTGGGGCTAGTTGTGGAGCAGCCACAACAAATGGCGACTCTGTTGGGAAACGCTCCTGAGCGTTTCGGGTGAGAACCCAACCTGAAAACACACAAAACCCAAAAATTAAAATTACAAGCATCAACAAGTATCCAGAGAATGAAAGTAGACCAAAAAGACATGAACCATCAGAATCATTCAACATCAGCTCAGTGTGTGCAAAGTGATTCATTCCTTATCGTTTGAAACCATTCAACCTTCCATCATCAGTTTCACATGGATGTTTATGTCTTTAGGCATATGATATACTATGGATGATTTATGTTGGACAAAATGCTATAATATGAATGGCCTATTTTGCAGAGACTCAAACATTCTAGTACCATAAACAAACACACTAAAACTGTCTAACCCTCTTAGGACCAAATGTGTGTGCAGTGAATTCATTTACCAGATCAAGAGCTCAGTTATGAACCGCTACAATCTAGAACCAGTGTGTGCAAGTGGACTCGGAGCTTTGGGGAATCGGATTCTCAACCTAAGTATGATGAGAATTTGACCCTATCCTTACTACTATGATCTTTGAGTTTATTACCTCATCTTGACCAAAATGGTTAAACCTGTTATGGATGAAACCACAAGGCTAGCCTATCCGTTTGAGCGGTCAAAGGTCTCACTTTTAAATGAGACATGTCACCACGCATGAGCATACTCCACTTCCAGTCAAGCGTCTATAGCCCCGGTGGAGGTTAGCCCCATAGTCCATGATTTTGCTTTTGATTTCTTGAATCTTGGGGATGACTACCCATCCTTTGAGGGGACATGTAGTATGATCCTTACAATCCAATAGTCAATGGTGTGTGATGGAAGTAGACTCAAAGCTTTGGGGAATCGTATTCTCAACCTAAGTATGATGAGAATTTGACCCTATCCTTACTACTCGATTTTGAGTTTCAAGTATTGTGGAAGTGGTGAAAACCACTATTTTATGGACTATGTTGCATGATAGGACCGACAAGAATGACTCTTTTCACCTCACATTTTCTCCCAAGGATGGTTTTGACCATTTTACCCAAGATGCTTTTAATATGTGCAAATCGTGTTTGGTTCAAGATAGTTTCAGCATCAGTTCCCAATCTCAAGATCTTCTTAGTGTATATTGTGCAATGATCCTAAGAGAATTTGACATGTTTTTCGATGATTGTCTTTGAAATGTAGATGCAAGTGAGATGCAATGTTTATGCAATGTGAAATGTACCATGAAATATGGATGAATGAGATGGAGTATACAAAATATTTCACCCTAATTTGCAAAAATGACAACTTCATGCATCCCAAGTTTCAAACGATATTCTTTAATGTGTTTGTGGTACTCGTGGAGCCTTCTGCAATACAATTCCGATGTTTCATATTCTCCTTATCTTAGTTAACATTCATGAGGACATAAGCTGACATCTCACTTCCTAAATACTAGAAAACAACCCAAAACTTGGAGTCGATTGAATACAAAACACACAAACTCAAACATCAAAACAAAATCCAAACCCAAAACCGAAACATGAAAACCAAAATCTATATACAAATGTACAATATGGTACAAAATGATGCAACGTTTGAACTATCACTTCCCTGGATCCCAAACATGATTAGAGCATTTCAAAAGACAAATAACATGATACACATGCCCAATGTTGTAGGAATCCAACAAAAACAAGATTAAGCCAAACAATGCAACAAACTTCAACTTGCCTCGCTCACCCCACCAATTAGATTTAGTTCCATTAATAATCCCATAGGTGAGATTCAAATCATTAAATTGATTAGACAATACTTGATCTTCAATTTTTTCTTGTCTATTCTTTAAAATGTCAATTTCAAAACTCAATTCATGATTTAGAATTAGGCTATCTTTTTCAAATATGAAATTTTGTAAACAAGAGCCTATTTCTAAAAATTTTAAAGCCAATTCATTATTCATGTTTTTAGGCCAATCAAATTTATGCAAAAATTTGCAAGTATCTAGGATATCTATTAAATGAGAATCATTATAAGTTTTTATCCTAGATTCCATTATTAATTGTTGATGAATTTGATTTAACAATTCAAGTGCATCAACTTCTTTTTCATTCATCAAAGCAATCTTATTAAAGGTGTAAGTAGAAATTAATCCTTGTTCTTCATTCACCTTCAATGGCATTTCATCATAAACATCATTCAAATTCAATAAATGGTCATACAAATTTTCACCTGAAGCTTGGATGCTTGAACACAAAAGGTTAGATTCTACCTTTTGCACATTTTCATTTACCAAAACTTGGTGAGGATTTGCAATTTCTTCATTGATTACCTGTTCATCAAACATACCAAAATTGGGCACCCAATTGAAAACATGTCCATCCTTTTCAACCCTCAAATCTTGTTGGTCAAAGTGTATGTCAAGTAACCCATCTTCATGATCAATCATTTGAGTTGCTTCCAATAGATCAACCTCTTTGTCATTTGGTTCCAATTCCTTGTTCACTATCCATGGTATCTCTTCATGTGAATCCTCAAAACAATCATGTGAATTTGTATCCAAATTTTCAATGAATTTATGTTCAACATGATCAAATTTTGTAACCTTCTCAAATCTTGCGAATGTGAGATCTTCATATGAAGTAGAAGTTTCAACATCCTGCATATCAAGTGGAATAAAAGTTTCATCAATAGGGGTGTGAGAAAATAACACATCTTCATATCTCCCCCAACCATTGTAAAAATTATCATCCAAATTCGTGGGATGAAACTCTATGGTATCTGTGACATGATCTTTTGATTCATCCATCAATTCCTTTTCTTCTTTGTCCTTGGTAGTAGGATCATTATCATCTTCCAAAATTTGATGAGATTCCAACCCTTCTTCCAAAACATTCTCAAATTGTACAAGAGTTGTAATATCTTTCTTGTGAGAAAGCGATTATGTTATCCTGCATATCAATTGACACAAAGGGTTCATTAGAAGGTTTAAAGTGAGCATATTCATCCAATTTCTTCCAAGAATCATAATGATCATCTTCCAAAATCAAGTTGTGATGCTCAACTACTTCTTCAACATCTTCTAATTCATCAACGTGTTTCTCATCAAATTCACCTTCACCTTCCTTAGATGGTTCAATTATTTCCAAAAGTGGGTTATTTCTTGAATTCAAATTTGTAAGGCTATCATAGTCCAAATTGGTAACCCATGATTCAATTTCATCACAATTTGGAGGGTGAAGAATTTCTTGATCATTAGTTTCAAGCATCTCATCGAGAGTGTCTTCCAAGAACAAGTGGTGAAATTCTATCATATCTTCAAATTCATTTATTGATTCTCTTCCAATTTCACTTTCAACCACTTCATTCAATTCTATGGTAGGTTTTGTCCTATCACATATCTCAAATATAGTTGAATTTAGGACACCATTATCTGAATACTCATGCATTTCTAGAAATGAACCCATCTCTACATAATCTTCATTAGTGGATGTTGGCTTGGTAACTTGCACCTCCTCTTGGGTAATATCTAAGGTGGTTGTAATATTTGGACATTCAAATTCATCCCCTTGATCATTCACCTTAGGTATCATTGGAGTGGAGGGTGCTATACTAGATGGTTGGTGTAGGTTGGCATCAATAACTCCAGAAGAACAATCTCTCATGGGAACATGTTGTGCCTCTTCTTCCTCTTCCAAAACACATCATTGTTCTGCCATTTCTAAGATCTCATAGATTGTCTCTAAAGATGGGTCATCCAAAATTTTCCTTAAAAATGTAGCAAGTCTAGGGTGTATGGCTCCCATGTATACTTGAATAGCTTCCTCTTCCGATATGTCCAAACTTTCCCACATTTGAGAGTGCAACTCATGAAACCTCTCATTGAATTGACTCATGGACTCATTAGGCTCTTTACGAATAGAGGTAAATTGATTTTGCAACATATCTAAGTCAACCTGATTACCAAAATGATAAAGATAGGCTGCTTCTAGTTGGATCCAAGAAGTCCTAACCTCCATGGGTAATTGGCCATACCACAAGAATGATCTATCATCCAAAATGTATGAGAAGAACCTACAAGCAATAGCCTCATAAAAAACTTGGAATTGAAATAAAACGTTCTTGTACTCATGCAACTTCTCTAGATAAGTCAACTTCTGTAGATATCCTGATGTCACCTCTTGATTAAAGAGTCGTAGAAACCCCAAAAACATTTCAGGAATCTGATGGGGTGTTCCAAAGATAGGAAAACACTCATAATACTTTCCTAACGTAGATACCATTTCTTCTCTTATGGATACCACTTGCTCCTCAAATGTTGCCATTAGTGAAACTCAAAGAATAACTTTAGAACCAAATTTGTTAGTCAAATACAAAATATCTTGCAATGAAGCATAAAATGACTAACAATTTTCAAATGAGTAAATCATAAAGATCATCATGTTAGCATCATCCCAAAATATATGCATCAATTAAACCATGACATGAAAGAACATTCTCAAATTTGCCAAAAGGTTAGTATTAACACATCATCAAATAGAGAATGTTAGAATCAATGAAAGTGATCAACAAAATCTCATTAGTCAAGACCAATGTCTTTAAATAAATCTTTCAAGTAACATGAACAATTTAGCATCTAAATAGTAATAAAATAAATCAATTCAAATCCTCCTAGCTCCCAAAGTGTTGAGTGCTAAAAGATTACCAAAGATGCTAATCAAATGAACTTGAAATATTTAGCAATTAAAACTCTCAAAGTTACACCAAATCACATTATTCATGTATGAACAATCCAAAAGCGTTAGATCAATGAAAACCAATGCATGAATTGCTTAGCATAAATAAAATAAAGTAAACCAATTCAGGCCCTCCTTCTAGCGCCAAAATGTTGAGTGTTAATTTTACCCAATTGTGAAATTACACTCTCCCTTAGGATTTTGATCCCAAAATCCCCTCTTGCAAAGAAGTTAAACAAAACAACTTCTCCAAGGTCTCCGCTATATTAGCATTTGCATATGTGTATTAGTAATCTCAAATAAAGATGTATCAATTCAATGCTTGGAACACCTTAGTGATTGCAAGTAACTGTAAACAAGGGGCAATGTTGGTTTATTTTACCATGCTACTTTAATGATTGTTCATGAAACCAAAATAAAAGTAAATGTGAGTTGGCCCTCATATGACCATGATGTAGTGCCTTAATTCCTTTTATCTTGAGGATTTTAAGGTAGATTTTATCTTCCCTTATTAAGTGGATTTTAATCAAGTTTTATCTTGCATTAAATCCTACTTTAAATGTGAAAGTAAAGATCAAATCTATCTATGAATATAAATCCGAAATGATGAATAGGCTCCTTGAATATAGCTTCTTATCATGAAGATAAAGATAGCTTTCAATGTGATTAATAAACTATCCCTCTTTGGTGAAATTGATTTTCACAAAGAGACAATAATCTATGGCCTTAAAATAAGGGCTTTAAAATGTCATTTAATTATCCCTCTTTTATGAAATGATTTTTCATAAAGAAAGGTAATTTAATGCTTTGGAATAACAACCTTTTAATATAACATGTAAAATTACCCCCTTCAATGAAATCAGAATTTTCATGAAGAAAGGGTGCATTTATTGCTCCAAAAATGGTAATTTGTGAAATGCCATAAAACATAACCCCTTCAATGAAATTGAAATTTTCATGAAGGAAATGTCATCATAGGCTCATGAATGAACATGCTGAAACTAAAAAAATGAAATTTGGCCCAAAAATGCAAATTCTGAAATTTCAAATTTTTAAAATCTCATTAAAAACAACAACTTTGAAAAATTTTTATAAAATACGAAATGACTCTAAATCAAAAACTTCTAAGTGCATAATGGAAGTATGAAGTATACTCTACGCAGCCATGCAATTATTTTTAGATTTTGAATTTTTTTAATGTTTATTTTAATGTCCGAAAATAAAAATAAAAAATCTGAAAATAAAAGTTTGAAAAACTGAAAAATAAAAATCTGAAATCAAATTAAATGCTGAAAACGTAGAAATGCAAAGCTCCATCAGTTTGATGGCACCCCGTCCTGCAAAACCGAAGATGTGAGAAACTCATACATGCAACCTAGCTTATTAGACCTGCAAAACAAGCACAATCAAAACAAGTTAGGTGCTAGCTCCTAGGGTACAAAAATAAGTTTCAGATTTCAAACATTCGCATGAAGTAACCAAAAAATGCATAACACTTCATCTATAAGTCTAAAATCTGAAAACGGGAAAAATAAGACAATTAAAACTAAGCATGCAGAAAAAATCTCCTCCTTTCTTGCTAACAAAGTCTAAATTTCTGAAAAATACTCTTGCATTAAAAAAACGTTTTCAAATTTTACATTAAAAAATCAGCAGCATTTCTGGTCTTATTGAAAGAACCAGCCCCCCGTTTGCATGCCTTTATTTCCGTTTTTAATGGCTTTCCAAAAAGCTCTTTCGTTTCATTTCCCTCCTTGGCTTTTCATTTCTCTAGTTTCAACATGCAACTGTTTGGTTCTTATCCTCCTTTTGTTTCCCAAATGTTTTGTTTGTTTTCCAAAGCATAAGCCTGTATTTTTCATTGTAATGGCTTTCTTTCACTTGGTTTCTAAAAGTTTTTAAAAACCACGCGTCATTTACCTTTTCATCTGTTTTGAAATTATTTTGATAACGCCCTGAGAAGGCACGCTCTCTTTTATTAACAAGACAAAAAGATAATCAACACATTCCTTTCGCTTTTGATGAGTTTGACATGGGCTTCGTGGCAACTTCTGTTCTTTTGATTTCGAAACATTTGCTTTTCCCTTAAAGGTGGAGGCTTCTCCAAACGTAACATCTTCTCAGCCATTTCTAAGACCCAATAAAATGGTTTTTATTTATAACCACTAATTAAATGGTTTTCATTTATTTCCACTCGTCTTAGGTTCACCTCTGTGCAAATGTCACGCCTTCTACCCCACCTAGATGTCTGACTTGGACGCTGCCGAAATCGGGCCTATGTCGCTGCCAGAATCTTCCTCATCTGTGCTGCTGCATTTTTTTCGGTAATCCCTTTATTTCGGTCACCGTTATCTTGAATACCACCGGTGATTTTTTCAAAACGTTATCCACACCTTCGATGTCAGTCCATGTTTTCTACCTTCTGTCTTTTGCGCTGTAACTTCTGCTAACGTTTTCACGAAACCTTCATAGCCGCTGCGTAATTTTTTACAATGTTGTCAATTCTTGCCATGGGTCCCTCTGGGCCATTCGTCATTTCATCACTACATACGGGTTCACTGCCTTAAACGACATCCGATGTGCTCAGTTTTTGTCAAGTACAATCTCCCATCACTGCCGATGTTAACATCGATTGTCGAAGTTTCTCGAAATAGAAATGCATCATTGTTATTGTCTATCAGGCTATCTTCCCTTACACGCTTCAAAACACCTTATAATCCTGATAAAACTGCCCGTGATTTCTAAAAATATAATTTAATCATGCATACGAGAACAACCTCGCCCGTTTCGGTTTGCCCGTTCTGTCACCGCTGTGAAATCCCATCTCCGACGTCTTGCCTCTGTGCAATCTCAGACGCCTTCCTGTTCGCTCGCTCTTGCCGCGTCGTGTGGCCAATCGTTGAGATTGCCCACTGCATTTATAAATACCGCCTGTTTACCAAAGGCATCGCAATTGATATATTACCCGCTCAGAGTCCATTGTTATTATGTTTGAAACGACTCTCTCAGTGACATCAGACAACTTCTATCACTCCTAAAATCGCTCGAATCATCTCTTGCACTGTCCACCGCTACGTCCACGTTAACGAGATTCGCCTGCACAGTATCCATTCTTTCCTCTATCATTTATGACAATAGACTCCTTGGGCCTTTTCTTCACTAACGTCTGGGTCAATAGGTCCACATGCACTGCCAACAATACTTGTTATTCACCGGTCCATGCTGGCGTCCTGTTGTCCACGGCATCCGAGCTCTACTTGAATTTTCGACTACGCCGATGCACCAGACATTTGAAACACCCTCTATCATCCCCCACGTGCTGATAATGTATTACCTGCTACTAATGATCTCGCTGTGTTCTCAAAGTCTACGTAAATGCGACTGTTTTAAGGTTCCGTCCATATACACAACCATTCCTCGAACCCGCGATGTGATCAGCGCTGATGTCGCGATGTTGTGGCTCCAGCCTGCCTTTCTCACTAGGTGTCTCCGAATGCATCGTAAAATTCCTTGAATCTATCGTCGAAGCCCTAGAAAATTTCACTGTTTCAAGCTGCGTTATTTCAGACCTGTCGCACTGTTGAAGGGATCGAGCCCCCACTTGTCTCTAGATCGTGCTACGTCTCTCATTTGCCGCCTTGGCCATACTCGTCTGCGCTTATGATTTCCTATGCCATCGAGGAGTCCCAAGCCTTCGCCAAATCATTGCCTTAGCTAGCTACATATTTTTCTACGCTATCCTGCACTTTAAAACCTCCAATCCTCATATCGTCGATGCTGTCGTGGTATGGTTCGTTTAGGAGCGAGCTGCCATGTCATTGTCTCTATCATTAGTGCGCACATTGGGCTCTGATCATGTCCGACAATGTTGTCTCAATTTGGTGCTATAATATCTCGAGGTAGAGGGCAATCTTCCATTCAGCATACCCTAAGTCGTTCACCAAGGTTCACCTGTAGTGTCGAGCTTTGAGTCTTCCAGCTTCAACATCTTCACCCGGGTCACACTGTCGCTTTCGTGTCATGCCACAACTTCCGCTACCGGATTCTACCATTGGAAACCCTGGTGTACCTACCCCTACTCACCCTTTGTCTTGTGATGCACTCGTCACTCATCATCATCACCACCCTCATCTAATATCTTCTCATCTCTAGGTCTGCCTAGACTAACACCACCCTGATACATTCGAGAAACCCACCAAGTATCATATTCCATAGTAGTCCCTGGATCCTCTAAACTGATCTCATCAATAGGAGGATCCACCTCCTCAGCCAAACCTATCATCTATGGTGTTGCAAGTTGTATCTTTGCCTTTCAGTGGTGATAGAGGACTTGCTCCTATGGCACTTTCTATGCTATGCCAAACTGCCTAGTGACTCTAGAGTAGTGGAAGTACTTCCTCTCCTTCCCATGGTACCCCACAAGCCATTTATCACGCCTAAGTTTGGCCAAATATATCCCTACCTCAGGCTAATCAGGATAGGCTAGGTAAATCCTACATATGATATGACTAGGTTGTAACCCCTCTAGTGATGCAATATAGTGTGCTAGCTCACCTGCACGTGGATGGATTTTTCTAGTCTCTACCTCCCGTGGATACCATACTGCATAGCAGCAGTCATACTTCTCTAGGTCAGCTATGGCCAATGGTAATCCCCTAGGTCTATCTATCCGTATATGCTTCCAGCCCCATATCTGTAGTAGCAGACTGTATCCCATGCCCACTCATCCCCACTATATAATATCGTACAGCTATACTAGCAATATGCTCCCCATGCCATGATAATTGGATGCTCTAGGTTGCACTCCAGCAGGTCCTGTGCCATATCTAGGAGGTTCCAAAGGAACCTCGCTCCTGAGGATTCAGGTAGTAGCACATTCGACATGATGTGCATCAGTACCACCTGGTATCGCAAGAAGATATGTTACTCATACCAGTACTGGACTAGAACTCAACCATGATCTATGTTCCCTAGTGCCTCAGCAGCTTTGGCATGAAAAATCTTCTCAAACACTATCTCCTTCACCGTAATAGGAGAAGTTATAGGTAAGCCATTTATCAGGATTCATAATATATGGTAGACATCCTCTAATGTCATCATCATCTCTCCAGTATGGAGATGGAAATTATTGGTCTTGTTATCCTATCGACGAGCCAGTATCTTAAGGCAAGACTGGTCTGACATCACAGTCGGCAATCGCACAACCTGTTTAAGGCCAATCGCCTCAAACCACTTCCAATCATCGATATCCAACAATGGTCATAAGTCTAGGAATACATTGGGCTCTTGAGCCTAAGCTATCAAATTCTAACATGCAACAACATGTAATTCAATGCACACAATCAATCACTCATCACAATTCCATAATAAATCCAAAAAAAACCAAAAAAATCACTCCAAACAACAAAAAAGTTGAAAATTTAATCAAAATTTTTAAAGCTCTAGCCTAATTTTGGTAGCCGCTCATGGCACCGATGACTGCCATGGTCGTCGCCGATGCCATCGGTGATCATCATCGACGCCATCGATGGCCACTGCCAACGGTTAAATTTTTTACCATTTGGATGCAAACCTCATCGTCAGTACCTCATCGTCAGTAGTGTTGAAGGTCCCCATATGTTCGATTAAGTGTCACTCCTATCGAAGATGGCCCCAAAGTGGTCCCCATGCAGGTTCATTTATCGCCCCATCAATGCAAAAATTAAAATCCTAAGCTACCCTTAAGCTAAGCTAAGCTAAATCCTATAGTAAGGGGTGAAGTTCATTACCTATAGTTTAATGTGGTTCATTTAACCCATTAATTAGTGAAGTTCATTTTAAAATTCACAAATCATGAGAGTTAGATGGAGAGTCTACCTTAGGAGCTCTAGCTCCGTCGCTCGTTGATTCTTTAGGCTGATCTACCATGGTGGGTTGGTTTCGATTTTAGCAGTGTTTCGCATCAAGATTAACTCTCTTCTCCCTTAGAGCTCACTATTCTCAACTGCCAACTGGTGACAATGAGAATTAAAAATACCAAAATTCATTTTATATTTTTTTAAATTGGTAGTCACTCTCTTTGAGGATGGTCACAATGCACTGCGACTATCGTACCTCATGATGACCGCAGAATGTGCAAATCATCGTTGTTGTATTTCACAAGGATCGAGAACCAGCAATAAATACACTCATTTTCTCAATTCCATGAGCTTCATATTGGGAATTTAATCAAATCTAATGGTCCACAAATTTAAAATTGTTAATCAAACAGATAGTTTCAAGTAGTAGCTGGGACATGATCCATCGCATAATTCCCTTAATCAACAGTTAAGCAATCAAACAACATTGAATAAATTTAGGTAGCACACCTTCCTAATAAAAGGTCTTTTTCAATCCAATCACCAATCAATCAAATCAACTGCTTGTTTTCAAAAGGTTGTGCCCTTTGCCTCACAATATCAATTTCAAAAAGCTCCAAAGATGCCTAATTTCCTTTGGTAAAATATCAAAATACTCCAAAGATGTCTAGTTTCCTTTGGTCAAATCTCAAAATGCTCCAGAGATTTCTAGTCCCCTTTGGTCAATTCCAAAAATCTCCAAAGAAGTCCATCTCTTTGGTCAATTCATCCAAGTCATCTTGGTCAAGCGACTCACCACTTTTATAATTTTACATCTCCTCATTGACGTGTCGCTTGAGGGGGTAGTCATAATCATAACAATCATAATCGAAGTCAATAATTAAACACTTAATCATGTTAATTGCATTCATCCATGAATCATTGCTAACAACTATCATAAGCTTACCCTTTTGCTAGGGAAAAATCAAAAAATATCAAACCAAACCTTGGTACTCTTGAAACATGATGATTGTAGACCCCTAATTTTTACTCCATGGCTAAAAATTTTACCAAGATATTAAGCCACCATTCTATTGGAGGTAATGATTCATATATGCATGCTCTTTTCATAATTGGGGCATCTAAAGTTGACCAGATCAATGAACATCAATCAATCTACAATGTCGTGTTAGATTGTCTATTTTTTCTTAGTGTTGTGTTTTCCCATAATGCATCACAAAAAGGGGTATCTATAGACACCTAAAATGCGTCATTTTGAGGAGGCTACTCATGTGGACACCTTTTCAAGCCATGTGACACACCTTGAATCTTTCCAAGATCCAATAGTGATTCTAACCACTCAATTAGGGCAAGCCAGTCCTATTCAGCCTAGGTTGTTGCTTTCCTTAGTGGTGGCCTTGTAGTCATTGACCTTGATAATGGTCATAGGCGAGCTACACCTATCGATAGCAGCCATAATTCGAGTCATACCTATTGAATACGGTCGAGTCTGTAACAAACTCGGGCTACCCGAGTTGAGTAAAATCCATTAGAATGCAACAAATTCTTGAATGGTTATCCATTAGAAGCTTCTAGAAGCTTTGCCTCAACTACCCCAACCCAACTAAATCTTGTTCTTGGCTTCATGAGCAAGCTAGGATGCAAATTTTAGAAGTCTACTTAAGGCCCAAAAAATAAGAGAGAAGTTTGAAGATTTTGGTGTTCAATTGCTATAATGAAGTGTTGTCAAACTGAGAAGAGAGTTGATATCCCTTGAGGTGTAACAAAGTGCTACCCAATTTGCATCATGATGTTGGCACATTCATCAATGGAGTTTTCTAAAGCTTGAAGATCAACCACCTTGTTGTTCAACACCAATTTACCATGGATTTGAGCCCAATCACGCAATCCAATTGTGTTTTAGGACACATCGACCCTTGCACATCAATTCAATAGTGGAATTGATCGTCACCAGGCCTAGAACACAAAGAACAAAGCCTCTATCCAGCAGCCACTATTTTTAATAGCAACCCGCAAGCACTACCACTGACATTATCAGCGGCTAATAGAGTCCATCGACCTGATCAATAGCGGCCTCAGGATGATGTATCATTTCTTCTATTTTAGTCATTAGATTAGTCATTAGCTACTTTCTATTGGATTTCTAACCTAGTTTAGTACCTTTCATTTTAGTATTTCATGCATTTTTGCACTTCTTTATGCATTTGCTTTCCTTATTGCACCTATCAAGAAACTAGCCTCATCTTGAGAGGCTTTCAATGCTATTAATCCTTCTTTAGTTTCTTTGT
Source organism: Wollemia nobilis (assembly GCA_028583015.1). Classification (NCBI taxonomy): domain Eukaryota; kingdom Viridiplantae; phylum Streptophyta; class Pinopsida; order Araucariales; family Araucariaceae; genus Wollemia; species Wollemia nobilis. Next base: position 3,412,252 of record JAQPPZ010001808.1, read on the forward strand.
GTGCAGGTGATAGGCCTTTTGCAGGAGCTAAACATCATCAAGATCACATTTTTTAACGTCATCATGTGAAGGTTGCGAAGAAAACCCTCCCTAATCATATTAGAGGAATTCCAGAAGAATATATTGGAAGACATCTATTCTTGAGATTTATTATAATTTCATATCAATTTGGTATCCCTAAGAGGGACATATTGTAACCTGATGTACAATATCTTTTGAATATTAATGAGAATGGCCCGTTTCTTTCTTCAATTTCTTGTTATAATGGTTACATGAATTTCTTTTATCAAATTGATTTTGTTATTGCAATTCTATAGATGTTTAGAATATTTTGGCAATTTACAGAAAGATAAATAATCCTAAAAGGGGGTCCTTGGTTTATGGGAAGAGTAGGGCTCTTCCTTACCCGTTGGTATGAAGGTTTTTCACCTAAAAATGTAAATCTATCCCTAGTACTAGTTTGGGTTAGGATGTTTGGATTACCCATTGAATTTTTGGAAATAGATACCTTCAAGGCAATAGGCAACACTCTAGGATAATTCCTTGAGATTTTAGATACAATAAAAGATGGATTTTTGGCTATTTATGCTCGAATATTGGTCATGATTGATATAAGTAAAGCTTTACCTGAATCAATCATTCTTAAGTATGGGAATAAGATGTGGATCCAAACTATGAAAACATATATTTTATATGTAGAATATGTCATGAGGTGGGTCATATTGAGAGATCATGCCCTAAGAAGAGCCCAACAAAATCATTTGTAGAAAATCGTAAGAGAAATATACAAATGGTTTTGGATAAAGATGGTTTTCAACTTCCAAAAAATAGATCTAGAAAATAAAATAAAATAAACAGTGGAGACCAATAAGAAAGGATACTAGAAGAAACTCCAATTTTTTTTAGGCTTTAGCCTATGAAGAAATAGTAGATCAAAACTTAAAGGACACGGGACAACAATTTCAACATATTAGCAAGGAACCATCTATTCAATATGATCCTAATTTAAGGAACAACATTCTCAATGAACCCATGGAATGTGTTTCATCAGATTTTTAAGACTCTCTTGAAGTACCATGCACCATTTAGGAGAAAATAATTGGTAAAGAAAATGTAGTTTTAGAAGTTAATACCTCTGCCATTAATAAGAAAATACCAAAAAATGAGTAGGATAATTCAAAAGCTTCTATAATACAACTAGAAGAGGATAAATATGTTAAAAAACAAAATGGTGAAAGAATATTGAGGAATGGAATAATAAGACCTAATCCTGATATAGGCAATGCAAAAAGAGTAAAACCCTCAAATTATAAAGCAAGATCTAGGGAAGCAAGAGCTAACATAGAGAAAGGAACACAAACTAAGTTCGTTGAACTTCTCTTTACCAAACAATAAAATGATACTGGTAATACGCAAGAGGGTCAAAAAGCCCCTAATGAGACATGATTATCATATCATGGAATATAAGGGGTGTTAATTCCCCCTCAAAGCATGTGTATTAGGGACCTATGTTTAAGTAATAAACCTGATATTCTCTATATCCAAGAAACTAAAATGACAAAAGAAGAAGTTTCAAAAACTATGAAAGCAATTTGGTCAAGATGTGAATGGGATGTTATATATTCTGAAGGATCAGCAGGGGGAATTCTAACTTGTTGGAATCCTTCTATAACCTCTTGTGTAACCATTCATAAAACTAGGCATTGGATAGCCTCTTTAGTCACTTGCTACTTTGTTGATATTCGCTTCATCCTTATCAATGTATATGGTCCTACAACTCAGTCAAGTAGATGAGAAGTTTGGAGTGGGATTGAGGCCTTTATGAGAAGTAAAGACCTAGAAACCCATTTCATGATCATTGGAGATTTTAATGTCATTACCAAGCTGAATGAAAATTTGGGGGAATTTGGAAATTGACCCAAAGTATGAAAGATTTCTCAACTTATATTCAAAACAAAAATCTATGGGAATTTGAGTTTGAAGAAGACAACTATACTTGGACCAACAACAGGAGAGGCTAGAACCTAATAGTAGAAAAATTAGATAGATGTATTCTCTCATATCATTGGCTAGATGAAGGAACTTGTGCTAAAATTAATACCTTAATAAGGATTGGTTCATATCACTGGCCAATAAGAGTTAAAATGGTGGTTAGTGAATTCAAAAAATATTATATTTTAAATATGAGTAGTTTTGGGAAGACCATCCTTAATTTATTGATATGATAGCTCAAAAATGGAATTATTTAGGTAATGGTGGGTTGTATGCTCTTCCAAACAAAATTAAAGCTATGACATCTAGATTAAAAGAATGGAATAAGAACACCTTTGGAAACATTTTTTAGAAGAAATAAGAACTAAAAGATAAACTTTCAAAATTCCAAAAACGTGATGAAAATAATACAAGCTCAGAGGAAAGGGAGTTGCTTAGTGAATTTCATAATATTTTGAGTAAGGAAGAGAAATTCTAGAGACTTAAATCAAGACAGGCTTGGTTAAAAGGAGATAAAAATACAAAGTTTTTCATAGGATGGCTATAGTACATAGATCTTCTTCTAGAATTGGTATAATTAAATCAATAGAAGGGGTTTGGATTGAAGATCAAATTAAAATTAGAAAAGAGGCTAAGTCATTTTATCATAATATTCTAGGTTCAGAGAAGACCGAAGTTCTTAATGATAAACTTCTTCAAGATGTTCCTTCTATTATAATAAATGAAGACAATAGGAAACTGATGGATCCTATTACTCTAGAAGAAGTTCATTTAGCTCTTTTCTCTTTTAATAAGGATAAATCCCCTGGTCCAATGGGCTCTCTACAGCTTTTTACCAACATAATTGGGATATAGTGAAGGATTTTTTATTGGTGGCATAGAAACAATCTAGGGTAAAACAATACATTCCTTATAAAATAAATGCAACTTATCTTACCCTAATTCCAAAAAAGGATGCTGAATTATTTGATTATTTTAGACCCATAAGCCTATGTAATATGGCTTATAAGATTATTTCTAAAGTAATGGTGAATAGATTAAGGCCATTTTTAGATAAAATTATTTCAAAAGAGCAAGGATGTTTTGTGAAAGGGAGATAAATTTTGGATGGGATCATAGTAGCTCATGAAGTTATACATTCAGCAGCTTCAAGAAAAGAGAAAGCTATGATATTAAAACTTGATATGAGTAAAGTCTATGATAGGGTTAAATAGAATTTTCTTTTTACAATTTTAGATAAGTTTGGTTTTGGAAAGAAATGGGTTAGATGAATTAAAGCTTGTGTCTCTACAGTTTCTTATTCAGTGTTGGTCAATGGGTTAGTGACAGAATATTTTAAATCCAAGAGAGACCTTAGACAAGGATATCCTTTATCTTCTTATTTGTTCGTTATTATGGCAGAATTTTTGAGTAGGAACTTAAATAAGGCTTACAAATATGGGTTTATAAGTGGACTTAAGGTTAGTAATAACATCGATAACATCACTCATCAAAATTTTGTAGATGATAAAAACCTTTTTGGAAGGGCAAGGATAAATGAGGCCAGAGCTTTGAATAAATTTTTAAAAGAGTATGAAAGAGCTTCAAGGCAAAAAAATTATAGGACTAAATCCAAAATTTACTTTCTTAACACTCCTACTAATATCAAAGCAAGAATTTATAGGTTGCTTCAAATGGAGGAGGTTAACCTACCAACAAACTTTTTAGGGATGCCTTTATTTGAGGGGAGAATGAGGATATATTTATGAAATCCAGTTATTAGTAAAGTTTAAAATAAAATTCCAGCTTGGAAAGGTAGATGGTTATCATTAGTAGGAAGAGTGTAGTTAATTTAGTCTTACAAGCCATTCTAACATATTATATGTTTTTGTATTCTATGTCAAAATTAGTTGAAAAAGGATTAATATTTATTATGCAATCCTTTTTATGGTCAAGTTTACATGATAAAAGAAAATTTTATTTGGTTAAATGGAGCAAGTTGTGTGATGATAAAACTAGGGGAGGTCTTGGTTTAAGAGCTCTTACAGATGCAAACTTAGCTCTTAGGGGAAAATTTATCTGGAGATTGTACAAAGAGAGTCAAAGATAATGGGAAAGAATTCTTCTAAGTATGTTGATCCCAATGATCCAAGTTTAATATTTACTGCATTCTGTCTTCCAAATAGTTCTGCTCTTTGGAATGGTTTTAAAAAATCTATTGATCTAATGATTAAAGGTTTATTATGGGTGGTGGGAACTGGAGAAAAATTTATATTTGGATGGATACTTGGTGTGACAAAAAACCATTCAATTTAGATTCAGTTGTGAACCTTGGATGAGTTTGCTTCAAGACAAATACGGTGATAGGGTTTCAAACATTTTGTACAAGGATCGAGAAGAAATATACAAATGGAAAGAAGATTTTTTACAAGTATACAAGACATTGATGCTAGGAGGCAATTGAGTAGAAATATAACAACTGTAGTTATCTTGAGGGGTGCCAAGGATAAATTGATTTGGGAGTTGAATAGCTCAAGAGAATACACAATAAGAAGTGGATATAATGTTCAACACCAACATAATAATAATATCACTAGAATTTGGAGAGCTATTTAAGATAGTCCAAGCATTCCTAAAGTTAAAATGTGTGTTTGGCTAGTAGGTCATAGAAGAATTTTATCCTAGGATAACCTTATGAAAAGGGGTTTTCATGGCCCCTCTAAATGTGTTTTTTGTAATAAGGAGGAGAGTATTGACCATATCTTGGGACATTGCTCAATAGTCTGGAATCTATGGCAATGAATTCTTAATATGTTTGGTAAATGCATGGTGATGAATAGTAGAATTGAACATTGGTTAAAGAAATGGTATAGCACTTATAAAAGTGAGGCTTTACAGACAATATGGGATATATCAAAATATACAATACTTTGGATTATATGGCTAGAAAGGAATAGAAAAATTTTTAAAGGAAATGAAAATATTTAGAGGTAATGAAAACGAAGATATGTTTAGCCATGAGGTGTCTAAACCAACCCTATAAACTCACCCAATCCCTAATTTGGAAGTAGAGAGTCTTGATAGATGGAATCAAGTCATTAAATGGAATTATGATGTTGGGTACAAGAGAAGAAAAAATAAGGTAAAGAATATAAAGTAGAAAGAGTGGGTTAAATTGAATTTTTATGGAGCATCTAAAGTAAACCCTAGGAGGAGGAATAATTAGAAATAATAGAGGAGAGATTTTATCTCATTATGCTTTCAATTGTGGATTTAAGACAAATAATGAAGTTGAAGCTTGGGCAGCTTTAGAAGGGTTAAAAATATGTAAACAAATGAAATGGAATACAGTTTGTATGGAAGGCGATTCTCTCATAGTAATAAATGCAATTTTGAGGAAAGCAAAGGCTCCATGGAACATACAAGAGATAATTGTGTAAATTCAAAATATTACTAAAAAGTTTGAAGAAATCAGGTTTACACGTATATTAAGGGAAGGAAACAAATGTGCAAATAAGCTAGCCAATAGAGGGGTTTTTATTGAGTATCATGAAGTTAAGATCTCCTTTCCATGGTTAGAGGAAGTAGAAAGTTTAGTTGAAGCTGACAAAAATTATTGATTGTCTAATTCAATTAATGATTAAGATTTACTTTAATGTTTTCTATTGTTAATATCTGTTTTATTTTGTAACAATAATGTGTGTTCATTTAGACTATTTATTATAATTTTTGTGGTTGCACTTGTGTTTCAGGAAGGAAACTAGCAATCCAAATTTGGTAAAGCGGACTATGTTAGTGCAATGTTTTGCAAATATTACTCTACTAAGATGTAAGGCATAGATAGTAGAGGTGAAGTTTTGGCATTGTAAAGGCTTCTATAGAAAATTTTCAAGAAAGATGCTAAATTCTGGATTAATTGTATTCATACAGAGATTTGAAAAGATCTAGAAAATGAAAATCAAGAATTCATACATTTTTTGTAAAATGATGCAGGTTTCTAACTATAGCATCTCAATTGAGATGAGAAGTGTATCTATTTGTAAACTCTCAAGCTCTAAATAAGAGAGATGTAATTTTTTAAGGATGGAGAACCCAAGTACAATCCATTTTTATCACGCAAAAAAAATTATTATTCAAAGGATAAGATTATAATGATTTATTTATAGAATGTATTAGTGTATTAGTTTTAGTGGGTTTAATAATTTTAAAATTTTAAATAATCATATGGATGAAGGTTATATGTTATGTTTTGGTATTCGTTATATTATATGATTGCATAATTATATAATGTAAACTTATGACCTTGTTGATATTAAAAAATTAATTTAATTTTATTATTGATGATTAGATAAATCTATCAAAAATAAATGAACCTGCTTTATATTTTAAAAATTAACTTTAATAGATTGGTGGCATCTTTATTTTTTTTTAATACATAAGGGAATCGGTAACACCATTGTATGGTGCTATTATAAACCTTAATCCATTAGGTTAAACAAAGTGAAGGGGACCCCTAACCGTCTAGGCATTGAACTGAGGTAGCTAACCAACACACATTTAGTTGTTACCATCCACACATGGATATATAGGGGAATTGATAACACCATAAGGTGCTATCACTATAAAACTTAACCTACTGGATTAAATGAAGTCAACAAGACCCTTAACCCTCGAAGGCATCGAACTGAGACAATCAATTGGCAAACACTTGACCACTACCATCCAACTTATCTTGTTTGAGCACATTATGATTTGAACTTTAGACCTCGTAAAAAGAAGTCAAAGCCCTAACCACTATGTTGTTCTTTTCAGACTTAAAAGTACCTTCGTTACTTTTAAAAAAATATATTTTTAAACATATTTAATTAAGTATATTGTTTTAAATCTATCAAATTGTTTACTAGAAGAATTAATAACTCAGTTACATTGCATCACCTCGTAGTGGGTTTGAATCCTACTCCACTATAACCTCCAATTATGCAAGTAAACTTTTTTAACGTAGGCAGATTTGAACTTTAGACCTCGTAAAAAGAAGTCAAAGCCCTAACCACTATGTTGTTCTTGTCAGACTTAAAAGTACCTTCGTTACTTTTAAAAAAATATATTTTTAAACATATTTAATTAAGTATATTGTTTTAAATCTATCAAATTGTTTACTAGAAGAATTAATAACTCAGTTACATTGCATCACCTTGTCGTGGGTTTGAATCCTACTCCACTATAACCTCCAATTATGCAAGTAAACTTTTTTAACGTAGGCATGTCTTCCGATGTTACAATGCCTAAAATATTCAAACCGTAATCTACACCCTCCCAAAAGAATGCTTTAACCAATAAGTTGACCCCTCAAACCTTGTACTAAATCTATCATAGTATAGTTCATTTTAATTATAAATTTCAACATTGTTATTTTTACATATGTATCATGGTTAAATTACATACACTTGAGGTCCAAGGTTCAAACCGCGATGTGGGCGAGTGTGGGGGTGGGTGTGTCGTGGCTATGTGTTAAATTCCTTATTGATAAGCATAACTCTTAGACTTTACGAGGGGTCATGATTAGAAGGAAACTGGTCAGCCTATACATTAGCCATAAGGATTTCTCACACTAACCAAATAAAAAAAAATTACATGCACACTTTATTGCACTTTTCTATATGGATAGAGACTTTGCGTTCACAACACTTTATTTTCTAAAGTTATCTAATATATAAATAGTAAGTGTCTACATGATCTTTAAGATAAGTTTTAAGTTTTAAATATTAATATTAAATTTTAACATAATATAATAATTTAAAAATAATTTTTAAATAGTTAAAATTTTATTAAAATTTATAATACATATTTAATTTTAATTGATTTTTCTATCCATTTTATACATAAATATAATTGTGTTCATATTTAATTTTAATTACTTATTAAATATAATTTATTTGATAAAAATATTTTTGATTAACTATAAATAATAAATTAATATATTTTTTAGAGAACAATGTTTATGCTTCTATAGATTTGAAAGTTAACATCTCAAGGAGGTTAAAAATGAGAGTTTCTAAAAAAATATACTAATATAGTTTAGAGGAAAGCACAACGATTTAGGCTTTGGCTTTGGCTCTTCTTTAGAAGGTCCATAGTTCAAACCACAGTGTGTATGTGGATGTGTTATAAATTCCCCATTGATAAGCTCAAATCTCCTCTTATGAGAGGTCATAATGGGATGGATATGAGCATCAGTCGTAGGGGTTTCTCACACTAACTAAATCTAAAATTAAAAATATATATACTAAAGTGGCAGGGATGATTCTTTATGAACTCATTTTTTCTAATTTTTTACCCTTTGAAGTGGGAGGGATTGAATAAAATTGAGAACAAAGCTCTGTTAATGTTTGGTCTTATTGTTAGGATTTTGAGGTTATTTTGTCTACCTTGCTTCTTCAATCTACAAATCACATCAATGGCATACCTCTATGGAGGGAAACTGAGCCCTCATATCCCTTCTTATAGAAAATTAGTTCTAAGTATAGAAGAAGCTTTAACTTCAAGTTTTGAAACAAAAAAACAAATTTTCATATGTTTGGCCCACAAAACACCAAGTGACACCTCAAGTAGCTTGCTCTAGTAAAATAAATGGTTGTTTACCATTTAGATAAGACAAATTGACAATATTTATGAACCCCCATGTAATAGCACATGATGTTTTATTTCATCAAAGGTATGTTCTAATATGTAAATTCTTGGGATTCACATCACCCTCTCTAGCATAGAATAATGGATAAGGAGAGCTTGGTATCCAAAAGGAAGACATGAAAATCATTCTCATAGAAAATGGGTATTTTATGGTTAATTTCACTAACCCGATGGACTTTAAGCAAATCTTTAACGATGTTTCGTACTTCTACCAACAAGTTTATCTTTTCATAAACTCATGGCATCTACATTTTATTCTATCGAAGGAGGTATCATAAAATATTCAAATTTCGATTACATTATTTGTACTTCTATTAATCCTTTGGAAGGAAGAAATCTTAGATATCATAGGTAATGCATTATGAACTTATCTAGGGACTTTGCAAATCATTCAAGAAGAAAAGTTACTACCTATGCCAAAAGCTATATAGAAATGGACCTGTCTAAATGAGTGCTAAAATCTATTGAGATCTAAATTGAACACTATATTTGGTTCCAAATACTTGGTTATGAAGGAATTCTTGTAGACACCCAAAATATGTACATGTGGGTCATTTGTAAACCTTAGCCACTAGATCTATAAGCAATTAGATTCACCAAACAAATGATTAAATAAAATAAATGATAAATAAAATCAAAATATAATAATAAAAATAAGCCAAAATAAGAAAAGCTAAAAATAAATTAAAATAAAAGAGAGTAAAATCACTCCTCAATCAACATCTCTTAACTACCAATCAATCCTCAATAACATATTCTAACAGATAATCAAATCTACTCAATTTTCAATCAAGGTAGTTAACTAGCCATCAACATTCTCCAACTCACTACAACTTGACACCTTATCTTTCCCCTAGGTGGCTACCTTTTCCTAGATAAGGACCTGTTGGTATTTTTGCCACATTGTTTTTGTTGTTGTTGTTCATGCAAAAGAATGCGCAAATTGTAGAGATACTCACTCCTCTTTTTGTCCCTCCAAGCACCTCAAAAGGGATAATTAGTTAAAAACAAAAATCTCTACAAGTTTTGTGCCAAAGAAAAGTAAGTTAAAGATGTCGCGATATCGCGACATGTCGCATTTTCGTGACTTGTCACGTTTTTGCAGCGTCAAATGCGAAAAAAAGCTAAGCATAGAAAATGTCATGATATCACGACATGTCGCATTTTCGTGACCTGTCATGTTTTCGTGCTAGAAAGTAGCAAAGGAAGCAGTCAAGGCAAAGTTGTCGCGAAATCGCGAAATGTCGCATTTTCGTAGGTCAAAAGCCGAAAAGTGCAAGGCAAAAGAAAATGTCATGATTTCGTGACATGTCGCATTTGTGCGACGGAGGTAGCAACAAAGGAAGAAGACAGAAAATTGTCATGATTTCATGACATGTCACGATTTCGCGACCTATCACGTTTTCGCGACTTGGAGCAACGTAGAAACCAAACCGAGGAAAAGCGTGGCAATTTCGCGACTTGTCACATTTTCGCGGCTAAAGGCGACGGAAGAGCCAAGCAGGAGGAGGATGTCATGATTTCACGACATGGCATGTTTTCGTGAAAGTTCTAAAGAGAAACACAAGGCGGGACAAAATTTTTGTGATTTTGTGACATGTCACGATTTCATGACCTGTCGCATTTTCGCAGCAGGAAAGCGAGGAAGGAGCCAGATGAGAAAATTGTCGTGATTTCGTGACATGTCACGTTTTCACGATGATAAAGCAAAAAATTACAAGAAGACAGAACATGTCACGATTTCACGCCTTGTCTTGTTTTCACGGCAAGAAAGCGCGGAAGGAGCAAAATGGTACAGAATGTCACGATTTCGTGACACGACGAATTTTTGCGACGGAGGTGGCAACGAAGGAGAAAAGAGGAAGATGTCACGATTTTGTGACTTGTCACGTTTTCACGATGAGAAAGCAGAAATGATAGCGCTAAGAGGAAGATATCACGATTTCACGACAAGGTACATTTTCACGACAAAGAGCAACGAACAAAGCCAAGCAGAGGAGAATGTCACGATTTCGTGATATGTCATGGAAACAAAGCGAGGCGAAGAAAAATGTCACGATTTCGTGACATGTTGTGGAAAGAAAGCAAAATGAAGGTAGATGTCGCGATTTCGTGACATGTTACATTTTCGCGAAAGTGAAAGACAAGAAGAGCCAAGCAAGAGAAAATGTCACGATTTCATGACATGTCGCATTTTCACGACTGGTGGCAATAGGAGAAAGCAGTAAGTTGAAAATGTCACGATTTCGCGACATGTCGCATTTTCACGACCTGTCACATTTTCGTGACAGAAGCAACAACAAAGGCCCAATAAATTTTTGTCCGCATTTTTCTTCATATTGCATAGGAGAACGTGAGGAGAAGATAAGGATCGAACAAAGTAATGTTTTAAAATCTCTCCAACTGATTTTGAGATCGAGGTCAGAGAGGCTCCAAGATTAAATGTTTTGTTGTTTACCTATGTGCGCAAGATGGGAGAACGTGTTAAATCAGTTTGTTCTCGAAGCCACCAAAATTAAAGATGCCTCCAGTATTAAAAGCTCTTGTTCGTGATCTCCTAACGCTTCAAGCATGCCCCGAGAATGGTCATTTAATGGAGAAATCTGGTCCCTTGTTTCCATTCGATTTTCAGTTTTGATCCATAAAAGCAGGGAATGTGTTTTCTCCAAGGGGGATTGTTTCTCTTTTCAAGTGCATATTTTGTGGATCTCCTCTTCAAAATCTGTTTTATGTTTTAAATGTTGTGATGCAAAAGAGAGAGGGAAGACCTCTATAAATACTCATGTATATCTCAAGAAAAAGGGGAGGACCTTTTTGCAAAAATTGAAGCAGAAATCCTAAGTGCATTTTGCTCTATTCTTAGTGTCTTTTGAGTTGGTGATCCAAATTGTTGTTCATGTGATGCTTTCTATGTAATTCACTTCTATTTTGTCAAGTGCTAAAGTTTTAGTTGAATTCTGTTGTTCTGAATTTGGCTATGTTTTCATTTGAACATTTGAAGTATAATTGAAGGCAAACTTATAGTCAATGTTTGATCCAATTTCTGTATATGCATTCTAAGAATCAGTTGTTGCTTATCTTCGGGATTTAGTCTGAGGTTATTTGCTATCTGAGGTTGTTCTCCCTATCAACTATCGACTTCGGCCATATTTCCATCTCTTTCGTTATTTCCATTTCTTTCGTTATTTCTAACCCTGAACCTTAAAACCAGTTTTAGATTAGTTTGGGAGCCAGCCCTCTCTGGAGATTGGCCCGGGAGACTTCTCTTTCTCTCGGCCTTTCAATGTTGGCCGGGTCTAGGGCGCATTTTATATGACTAGGCGGATTCGTGACCAATAATTTTTGGCATGCCCGGTGGGACTCACAAGTCCCATATTTTGACACCCGGAGGAATCAAGATTTTGATGAACTGTCTTGACCTCAAAGCGGAGATTGTAAGTTCATCTGGTGACTCTGTTGAGGATGACTGTATAGTACCTAGAAATATCCAATCGTGAAGCTGGTGAAAATATTTGCTTCATGATCACGAGATCAAGAGCCAAAGAATCAAAAGATCTAGTCAAATACTTCGAGATCGATGTTCAAAACTGGAGGGAGCGCTCAATATTGGTAAGTCCTATGAACCCATCATTTGCTATCTCTTCGTAGGTGGTGGGTCATTTTGTGCCATCTTTGACTCCTCCCAGTACTGCTACGAGCTTGCTAGCACATCCAGATCCAGTGGTGCAAATGGCTGGTCAACAACCTCCTCCACGTCAATTTCCTGCTTGGAACCATTCGGGAGCATTGGACCTGCCTTTTCAAAATCTAGTTCCTACTACAGCATTGAAGGCTTTGCCTACATACGATGGGACTAGAAAGACCATGTATGAGCATGTTTCAGATGTGGCATCCTTGGCTACAATTCATAATATCACAGACGAAGATGTCATGATCAAATTGCTCGTGCTGTCACTCTGAGGTAAGTTATTGTGCTGGTATAGATCCTTGTCTCCCAACTCCATAAATTCATGGGATCAATTAGCAGAGATGCTGATCCAAGGGTTCAATGAGCAAGCGGACCCATTTTCTTTGTTGCATCAATTTACTAATATCAAGAGGCATCCTCAAGAGGAGATAGTGGATTTCAATGTTAGGTTTGCCCAAACCTGGCAGAGAGTTCCTGATGGTCTCCGCCCTACTAATGACCAAGCAGCATTTTACTTTCTTAGGGATTTCCACTCAGATATTAGTATGAACATTAGGATGTCCAATGTTCAAACCTTTCCTGCACTCTATTCCCAGGCACATAAGGCTGAGGCCGATCTGATTGCCATTGGGAAATTGCCTCCAAAAATGACTATGCCCATTTTTCTCGAGCTTTCGCAATACCAGCATACAAGTACAACCTCCACATCTTACACTGCTCCATCCATGTACCCTTCATCTTCATGGAATCCTCCAACACCTTCGGTACCTATGATTCCCATTCCATAGTTAACCTCTCCACTTCCAACTCCTGCATTACCTTCTCCACCAGTTCCATTACCTCTACCGGCACCGCTTGTGTCCTCAAGCCCAGATCCTCAATTGGCTATTTTGCAAGAAATTCAGTCGGCCATGAGAGCCCTCACTAACAAGGTGACATCTATGGAGCGGAGAGAGGCAAAAAGGAACTATCAGCCATGAAGATTTATTCCGACGGTAACTAGAGAGCAAGTTGCTCCTAGCAAGGCTATAGAGAAAGTACCTGAGAGGAACTCAACGATCCTGGTAAGTGAAGAGGCTGGCCCCTCTGAAGTTTCACATGAGCCATCTTATTGGTGTTCTTCATGCAATGACCCACATGATGAGTCCACCTGCATGGTCCACCAAAATTATTTACAAGTTCTTACGGGGAGCCGTATAAACATGATTCGAGAGGTGGATCATAATTCCGCGATGTCTCCTGAGGAACACATTGTAGTCTTGACACGCAATGGCAAGAAACCAATGGTGGTAGATCTAGCTAAGATGGAGCCATTGAAAGTACCTCCTGCACAAGAAACAAAGTAGCAAATACCTGCAAAGACTCATGATCCTCCAGCCCAACAACAAGATCCACCTATTTTTTCGAAGGATTTGCTTCCACCACAAGCAAAAGAGAGGTTTCAAGCTAAGGCTTCTACCTCCCAACCGCAAGCGAAAACAAAGGAACAAGCTAGAGAGACGTTGCGGTATCCATCATTGACTAAACGACAGTGAGTGGAGGCCACCCAACAATATAGAAGCAGATTTGAATCTGCTAGTGGAGGGAGAGAGCCGATTTCGATGGAGTACAACATCGTCGAAGAACTCAAAAGGATACCATCCAAGGTAAGTCTGTATGACACCTTGCAGCTACCTGGACAAGTGAATCTCTTACAGGAATCCCTGAAGACCACACAAAGTAAGGGGAAGGCTCCAGCCCAAGTAGTTATGTCTCAAACTCTGACCTCTTCAATCATCGGAAAAAATAGACCACCACCTTTTTATCTTTCATTGAGAATGGAGGGACATGTGGTGCATAATTGCCTCATTGACTCAGGAGCAGCTACTACTGTCATGCCTAAGGCAGTATGTGATGTCATAGGCATGGAATATACAAGGACTAGCACGGGAGTTTTGCAGCTAGATGGTACCTCAGTAAAGACGGTGGGCGTAATTAAGGATGTTCCTATCTCCTTGCATGCCATGCCTCAGATTACTATGATCCAGGAGATCATAGTAGTGGACCTAGAGCCATGTTTTGGTATGTGTCTCTCCCGAGAGTTCACGGCTAAACTCGGGGGTTACCTTTCTTTGGATTTTACTCATTTGGAGGTGATCCATAAAGGTAAGAAGGTGAAAATTTTCAATGAGAAGCCTTCCACATTTCATGTGGAGAGAATAGATGAAATGGACAGGTTAGAAAATTCGGTGCACATGATGTCTGAAGAATTTGGTGAGCTTGACTTAATGGAAGAAGTTTTGGAAGAGCTCCACCCAGAAAATGAATTTTCCATGGCCAATTTCAACGCCAATTTCATAACGAAGAAAATGAATTTTCCATGGCCAATTTCATAATGTGAAAACACAGTGTTACCTTGTACATATATAATATAAAAAAAAAGAAAAAAAAAAGCACTACTTGTGGGAGTCCTCCTTTGTACAGAATTAATCAACTTCGGCTCCTTTTGCACACGAGCCCGTAGGTATGTCTATTTCTCTATCTTTTTCTTTTCCTTCCCAGTAGGTAGTGGCTTCCATCTCCTTCTTTCTTCCACTTCCTTATTTTCATTCCCTTCCTCTCCCACTCCTTCTTCCACTGTACATAATCAAGCCACTACTGTTGTTTCTACTCCCCTCTCTGATGTTCCCGTTTCTTCTTCCCCTTTCTTCTAACCCTTTGTCTTTTGAGCACTTCTCCACAGTTCCCATCACTTTCTCCATCCCATCCACTTCCATTTCATTATCTATTTTCATGGAATCCCAGCAGCTGGTAGCACAATAGCACCCTCTTCAGTTGTTGTATCTACCGCTTCTACTCCTCCATCTTCCACCATTCCATCATTCACCATTCCCGTTCCATGGCCTGCACATCTACCGGTCATCACTCCATTCATTCCCATTTTTGCAACTCAGGTGCTTCTCACTACTACCATGGAGATCCTTTCATAGCACCTGGTGATTACCCAGCTCAACCGAGCTAGGAAAAATGTAGTAGTTAAAAGAATAAGGGAAGTTCTGCTATTCCACAAATTTTTGTTGAAGGTCCTATTTTAAGTGTCGAGCGCCAGCAAGAGCTTGTTGCAGTAGCCCGTAGAAACGTCCAACATCAACCAGCACTCACTTCTTCTGCTCCTCCAGCTTCTTGACTCTGTTGCCCAATGGATAAAGGCCTGGGGTTCGTGCATACAATAGAACTATATACCCCGAGAGCCGCCAAGAATGTTGGCATTTTTGCCACATTTTGTTTTTTGTTGTTGTTGTTCATGCAAAATAATGCACAAATTGTAGAGATACTCACTCCTCTTTTTCCCTCAAGCAACTCAAAAGGGTAAAAAACAAAAATCTCTACAAGTTTTGTGCCAAAGAAAAGAAGTTAAAGATGTCGCGATATCACGACATGTCGCATTTTCATGACCTATCACGTTTTTGCGGTGTCCGATGCGGAAAAAGCTAAGCATAGAAAATGTCATGATATCGCGACATGTCGCATTTTCGTGACCTGTCACATTTTCATGCTAGAAAACAGCAAAGGAAGCAGTAAGGCAAAGTTGTCACGATATCGTGACATGTCGCATTTTTGCGGGTCAAAAGAAAGTGAAGGAAAGAAAATGTCATGATTTCGTGACATGTCGCATTTTCACAGCAAGAGGCGGTAACGAAGGAGAAGAAGAAAATTGTCATGATATCGTGACATGTCACGTTTTTCGAAAAGAGAAAAAAAGGATATGATTTCATGACTTGTCTAAAGGACAAGAGCCAAGCAGGAGGAGGATGTCACGATTTCGTGACATGTCATGTAGAAGGAAGAAACAAGGCGGGAAAAGAAAATGTCGCGATTTCACGACATTCGCATTTTCATAGGGCAAAAGCAAGGAATGACCAAGGCAGGAAGAAACATGTCACGATTTTGTGACATGTCCATTTTCCGAAAAAGAAAAAGAAAGGGAAGATAGATAAATGTCATGATTTCGTGACATGTGTGAAAGAAAGAAAGGAGAAAATAGGATTGTTGGGATAAATGTCACGATTTCGCGACATGTCACATTTTCACGACTAGAAGGCAAAGAAGGAGCTAGCAGAGGAAAATGTCACGATTTCGTGACATGTCGCGTTTTCAGGTGAGAAAGGAAAACAGAGCCAAGAGGAAATGTCACGATTTCGTGACATGGCACACATTCGTGAGGCAAAAAAAAAAAAAAGGAGAATGTCACGATTTCGTGACATGTCATGGAAACAAAGCAAAGAAGGAAAATGTCACGATTTCGTGACATGTTGTGGAAAGAAAGCAAAATGAAGGCAGATGTCATGATTTCGTGACATGTTACATTTTCATGGAAGTGAAAGACAAGAAGAGCCAAGCAAGAGAAAATGTCACGATTTCGTGACATGTCACATTTTCATGACTGGTGGCAATAGGAGAAAGCAGTAAGTTGAAAATGTCATGATTTCGCGACATGTCGCATTTTCGTGACCTGTCACATTTTCACGACAGAAGCAACAACAAAGGCCCAATAAAGTTTTGTCCGCATTTTTCTTCATATTGCATAGGAGAACGTGAGGAGAAGATAAGGATCGAACAAAGTAATGTTTTAAAAGCTCTCCAACTGATTTTGAGATCAAGGTCAGAGAGGCTCCAAGATTAAATGTTTTGTTGTTTACCTATGTGCGCAAGATGGGAGAACGTGTTAAATCAGTTTGTTCTCGAAGCCACCAAAATTAAAGATGCCTCCAGTATTAAAAGCTCTTGTTCATGATCTCCTAACGCTTCAAGCATGCCCCGAGAATGGTCATTTAATGGAGAAATCTGGTCCCTTGGTTCCATTCGATTTTTAGTTTTGATCCATAAAAGCAGGGAATGTGTTTTCTCTAAGGGGGATTGTTTCTCTTTTCAAGTGCATATTTTGCGGATCTCCTCTTCAAAATCTATTTTATGTTTTAAATGTTGTGATGCAAAAGAGAGAGGGAAGACCTCTATAAATACCAATGTATATCTCAAGAAAAGGGAGAGGACCTTTTTGCAAAAATTGAAGCAGAAATCCTAAGTGCATTTTGCTCTATTCTTAGAGTCTTTTGAGTTGGTGATCCAAACTATTATTCATGTGATGCTTTCTGTGTAATTCACTTCTGTTTAGTCAAGTGCTAAAGTTTTAGTTGAATTCTGTTGTTCTGAATTTGGCTATGTTTTCATTTGAACATTTGAAGTATAATTGAAGGCAAACTTATAGTCAATGTTTGATCCAATTTCTGTATATGCATTCTAAGAATCAGTTGTTGCTTATCTTCGGGATCTAGTTGAGGTTATTTGCTATCTGAGGTTGTTCTCCCTATCAACTGTCGGCTTCGGCCATATTTCCATCTCTTTCTGTTATTTCCATCTCTTTCTATTATTTCTAACCCTGAACCTTAAAACCAGTTTTAGATTAGTTTGGGAGCCAGCCCTCTCTGGAGATTGGCCCGGGAGACTTCTCTTTCTCTCGACCTTTCAATGTTGGCCGGGTCTAGGGCGCATTTTATATGACTAGGCGGATTCGTGACCAACAAGACCCCTTGGGATGGCATTTGGGAGGGGGTTTCTAGCAAGGAAATGCTACTTGGGTTTCATTTAGAAGCATTCTCAAGCTATCAAAGCTTTGCAAATTTCTCTTCCTAATATCTTTGTCTCTCTTTTCCATTCTCTCACATTGTGGGCATCTTCAATAGCATTTGGAGCAAGTGGAGGAAGGCATAAGGGTATTGGAGCAAGCCACATCCTCTTTTTGCTTCTATCAAGGAGGAATTATTGGCTAGGAAGGGGATACCCTACTAAAAATTCGTTGTAATCCTCCAGTTTTCTCTTGATTTTGCTTCTCATTACATGCATTTCCTCTTATTTTCCTTGCTAATGCTTGGATTTCTATTGTGTAGCCACTAGTTTCTACATTTATGGTTGTTTATGCATTTAAAATTTGTCTTGTAGCCATTCTAACCCATTTTCTTGTATCTCTTTGATTTATTTGCAGCACTAACCTTCTTATGTGGGGTTTTCTTTTCTTTTTTTTATTCTCTTAACATACTTTTTCTTCTATTTCCATGCAATTTTTAGTCATTTGGCTCATTATCATTTTGTTCACAACTATATATGCTCTCATTTGATTCACATAACATCTATTTTTGGGCTATTTGATGACTTAATCACCTCATATACTCTTTTATATTTCATTTGCTATTTTATACTTTATTTTATTAGCTAACTTCACTCTTGTGTTTAAATTGTTAGAATTTTGTCATAAATGTATATTGTTCCTATTTGCAGTCCCATACCTTCCTTTTAAATTCATATCAATATTATTTTCTTCCACACATCTTTTATGCTCATATTCATATAGACTTCATGCTTTGAATCATTTAATTGTAGGCTTATTTACATTCTCCACTCACTAATTTTTGCTTGGATCTATTTATTGTTGTATTTATTTCTTATTTGTAGCCATATATCTTGCATACTCATATTTGTTGTCTTTTATTTAATTTACAACCATATACATTTCCTAATTCTCATACTTGCTATATTTTATTCTAATTTGTAGCCATATACATTTTCATATGCTCATACTTGTTGCATTTTATTCTAATTTGCAGCCATATACATTTCCTTATGCTCATACTTGCTGCATTTTATTCTAATTTACAACCAAAAAACATCTTGTATGCTTACATTCACTACATTTTATTCTAATTTGCAGCCACAAACATCTTCTATGCTTACATTCATTGTATTTTAGTTTAAAATGCAGCCATAAACATCTTTTATGCTTATATTTGCTACATTTTATTCTAGTTTGCAATCATAAACATATTCTATGCTTACTTTCACTACATTTTATTTTAAATTGCAGTCATCCACATCTTTACATATTCATATTTGTTGCACTTCACTTTAAAACTGCAACTATATGCCTCTTTCATGCCCATATTCTCACTTATTTTATCATTCTAATATTTTCTATTCATATGCTCCCACATTATAAATATATATACACAAGCACATATGCATATCTTATAATCACATTGATTTAACAATTTCTTTCTTACATTCCACAATCTCACGTGTTCACTCATAGCTTATTCACTAGTCACAAGATCCTATCAAACCACAATTTCAAGTCCTTGCATAGAAACCATATTGGATGCTTATCCTACTTTGTACTAAATCATTGTTCCATTGTTATTTCCTCTAATCAATAGCAATTTACATGCATTTAGATCCTTTTCTTGCTTTTGAGGCATCCCTAAAGCATTTAGACATCAACAAATAGGGCTCTCTTCCCTTTTGACAACTCAATCTCAGCATTTAGACCAAGTTTGCTTTCAATTTCACCTCAAAACACTTTAATCCTCTGTCATAGAATAAATTTACCTCTTCTTACCAGGCATTGGAAAATTTCTCTCTCTAAAATTACATGGAACAAACCTACCAAACCCCAACAAAAGCACTAACGACGAATTTGTCAAATTGTGGTGAATTTTTCATTTTACCTTCCATTTCTAAGGTTCAGGTTCATACTCAATTTTGTTTTAACAAGGGGTCTGATCAACTAGGAATATAGCCTATTACCTCATTACAATCGGATAAACCCCCAAAATCAGACAAACCTATTTTTTTGTTTAAATCTTACAGGTTATAAAATACCATTCTATTATAGAAACATAAGTGGTAAATTTGTTAGAGTGTGGTAAATCTGCTCAAGCTCTAAAATAGGTAGCCTTGCCACTTGGCACCTCCCTGATCACTATTGTTTATCATTTTCTATTTTATAATTTGTTGTTCCATAACTTGTTTGTGTAAAAACTCATTTACTTTGCTCAATCAAGGAACTCTTAGAGTAGTTTAACTTCTTTTAATCACATTTATTTTGGGTAAAACAAAAGAATATTCATGTAGGCATAAATTCTTTTCTTTCAAAAGCAATTACGTAAGGAATCAAAAGTACATGTAGCTTGCATTTGGGCTATTTTGTTTGAATGCATCAATTCTTTTTCCCTTGCTCAAGATAAAACAAAAAGAATTTATTTTCTTGTTTGGCACTTGAGTCTAGCTTTCATCAAAAGAAACAAAAATATTTTTTAGGATTAGCTCTTATTTTCTTACATCTTGTTTTATGCACCTTTCATTTAATAAAACATATTCTCAAGTCTTACAAAAATCCAATAGAGAAGACTTTAACATCCCTTTTATATTTGGAAAATAAGCATTTGAAAGGAAAAAATTTACGTAGATTTGCATTAGACTAACTTGTTTGTTTGCATTTTGTTTGATATTACATTGCACAAAGATATAGGCTAGCATTGAATCAAAATTACATTTAGACCTTGTATGTTGCATTAATTGTATTCATTCTTGTATTGACTCATCCTAATTTTGCATTTAGATACTAGGTCAATCAAAAATCTTAGGTGTTTGTAAAATCAATGCACAAAATTAGATTTAGGAAAATTGATAAATTCCCTTGGTGAACCCAAAACTTTATACTTTTTCCAAAGATAAAAACTTAGAGAAAATGCATGAATTAACGGGAACAACAGTATTGCCATCTCATCCCAAGTGTGTGCTTTGTTAAGGATACAAAATGATCCCACCAAGGCTAGCACCTCCTTCTGGGATCTCATTCTATTTTTGGTACCCACACTTCCATTGTAGATATTTTCATCATTATGTGTATCTCTTATGAGATTACCCTTTGAATGCACAACTAAATATGACCAACATGATAAATGATGGCAGAAACAAGAGAAAGCAACAACATGCAATAGGGGACAAGAATATGCAACAACAAGAAATAGCTAAGAATGACCATAAAGTCAAACATCATCCCAAGAAACAATAGGTCAAAATCAAGCCTCAGGCACCAAAGCAACAAATACTAGAAATCATAATCCCAATAATAATGATAAATGTATCAATTTTAAGGGAAGGAATAAAGGAAAAAATATAGTAGACTATAAGGAGTGAGTAACTCTTCACAATCACTTATTTTGAGATTGATGGTGAAGTTCTTGAATGCTACATTGATAAAATAGAAATAGAGAATTTATATGTTATAGTGAAAACACAATAATAGTGGTAAATAACCCCATCATCCAAGCACCAATGGATCAATATAAGATATATAATAGTGTTTACCTACCTCACACCATGTCTTACTTAATCCCAAACCAAGTAAACTCAAATATAATTGATCATCTTTGTAATGCTAATGAAAATCCTTGATGAAATAGAAAATAATTTTTGTTTCTTTACCCTCATAATAGGAGGTAAACCAAGTGTCTATACAAATTAATTAAGAGTATCCTACAGATGTAGAAATGTACTCATGGTAACATGCAACCCAAAACAAGGTTAAAAAAATCCTAAGGCAAGAAAAAAGACAATTTCCAATGATTCTTAAAAAAACTAAGGCAAGAAAAAAGATAATTTCAATGTTTCTTGGTTGTAATGATATTACTATAGGGAACAAAGGCAACTACAGAATAAGCTTCAATTATTTTTATACAATTTGAAAAAACAGTCAGTACTTACTAGCTATAAAAGAAGGTTAGCCCAAAGGGACTCAAAATTATTTCACATGTAGTTGCTCTAGGTAAAAGAAGGTATATTGCCCATATAAGGATTTGTGAAAAATTTGAATGAGAGGCTTATGGTCGTAAATATTATGCTTATGCTTATTTATGAGGTAAGCTTATGTTCTAGCAAGATGTATAAGAACAAGGTCTTCGATGCAACAATTCTATGTGGATTATTGGGGGAGATTTTAATATCATTCTATCTTGGGAAGAAAAATAAAGGTGGAATTTGTTCCTTGGACCAATAGTGACATGATAAAAACATTTATACCTAGGTATATTATTATTATTATTTTCCAATGGGATCTTCACATGGAATAATCATAGGATCAACCAATAACACATTGCCTATAAATTGATAAGTTCCTATTTAGTGATAGTTAGGAGGATCATAATATTTTTTCTAGTATTGGATCCTTGATGGAGCTAGCTTAGATAACTAGTCAATTTTCCTTGAATTCTATAATTCCAAAAACCACAAAATGCTCCTTTTTTATTTGAATTGATGTTACTAATGGAATCCTTTTTATACCAAAAAAAATAGAATTGGTGATAGCAAGAAACACCTAATGATGGTTTCTCCCACACATGTTATTTCAAAAGCTTAAAATGGTCAAAACTCGACTTAAGAAATGGAAGAAGCTTTTCTTGTTAGCCCTTTCCAATAGAAAAAATATTTTAATGCATGGCATAGGTTTAGAAAGAATAAGAAGAGCAAACCTAACCAGAGTGAAATTATATAATGAAACAAATCTTCTCAACAAACTACAAAAATTGGAAGCATAGGAAGAAAAGTATTGGTGTCAAAGATCTATAGACAAATGGTTGAAGGAAGGAAATAGAAATACAACCTTTTTTCTTTAATTCAATGAGGGTTTCCAAAAGTCAGAAAACCATGAGAAATATCATCAAAGTGAAAGGAGAGGAAGTATATTAAACTACATATATTCAAAAAGAGGTAGTCTCTTACTTTGAGCAGCATTTCAAGCAAGATCATAGGGACAATGTGGAGGATCAATAAAAAATACTAAATATTATTCCATTCATCATAACACCCCAACCAAATGACCAATTTCTTAAAAATGTTGGTCATGGGAATGAGAAAAGGAAGGCCCTTAGGCTATGGTTTTCAATAAAACACTTTCAATCATTTTGGGATGTGGCTATGTTCAATTTACAGTAGGCACTTGAGATTACTTGTCAATTAAAATAAATTTTGAAAGCTCTCAATTATATAATTATTTATCTTATTTCCAAAAATCAAGGAGGATCTTGTATGATAGATCATAAGCTCATTGTCTTATGTTATACAACGTATAAAATTACTTCTAAATTTTATTGAAAGGCTCAAAGAAATTCTACCCATTCTTATCTCTCAAGATCAAGGGGGTTTCATCCAAGGTAAGAAAATCACATATGGAATCATTGTCCTATAGGAGGCTATTCATTATATGATAAAAAATAAATAAATCCATGTTGTTCAAGTTAGACCTATCCAAGGCCTTTGATCAAGTTCACTAGATGTTTTTGTCTAACATAATAAGAGCCTTTAGTTTCCATGAGGACTAGACCAAATAGGTAGTAGCATGTTACTCTTATCTTCCTCAATTATCATCAATGGCTCCCCCTCTAAGATGTTTAAGTAAAAAAGAGTCCTTAGGTTGGGTGATCCACTATCAACCTAGATCTTCATTCTCCTTGTTAAAGGGTTGGGCATATATGTAAAGAGACTATAAAATAGAAGGCTAGCGTAATATTTTAAGATATCACATGAATTGAAAACCTCGCTTATATGTAATTTGTAGATGACACAACTCTTATAGTAGTGGCCTATAGTAGAGGCTTTAGTGATTTGTAATGGTTTATATACTTACCTTTCCAACACTGAACAAGTGCTTAATAGTACAAAATCACATATTTTCTTTGTTTATACAAACTATGAATTCGACTTCATATTGCTAGTATACATGGGTTTCCTATTAACATGCTTCCTTTAAATACGTAGGAATTTATATTACACTAAAATATTTGAGGGCATATGATTAGACAAAACTAACTAATAAAATTGCAATGGACTATCATGATTTTATCCCTATCTTGTAGAATCACTCTTGTTAAATGCATCCTTCAAACACTCCTTGTCTATCACTTTGCAATGGTTGTTATACAAAAATCAATTCTAAGAGAGCTTGAGATAATTTAAAAATAGTCTATGTGGTTAGAATCCCTTGAAGAGAAGTAGTATATAATTAGTTGGGATAAAATTTTCCAATCCAAAGGGAAACTTAAGCTTGTGAAAGTCTTATCTAAATAATATTGCACCATCAACAACAATCTATTGGATATGGATATCTCATTCAAATTATCTATTGGATAGAATTTTAACATAGAGGTATTTGAGCTAATGTGAATCCACTAATATTCCTCATTTTTTTATTCATGGAAAGGGATCTCACATTTTTAAATCTGTCCAATTGAGATGTGAGTTCATCAAATCAATATTATTTTGGATTCCTCAAGGAGGATGCTCAATTGATTATTGGGAGTATCCTTGGTTACAATTTTTGTTTATCACTCAACAATTTCCATAGTTATAACCATTGGAGAGGTTCCTAGTCTTAGGTTGAAAAAATGTAGAAGACTTCCAATTTTTTCAGAATGGAAGGTAAAGGTTTTTACTAGTGTTGAAAAATATTTTAAAATAGCCTTTTCAAGGTTTGAAAGAGGAAAAACAAATTGTCTAGAAAACTATAAGAAGTAGACTAGTTTCTTAAGAACAATAAAAAGATATAACATGGGGAGATAAGGCCTCACAATTTTATTTAGTCAATGTAAGATAGTAGTTGGCACAAGACAAAAAGAGTATTTGGTAAAATATTTTGAATTCAAAAGTTATTCAAAGACCAACACTTTTATGTGGGTAGTCAAACATGACAAATTTTTATCACTGAAAAACATGGAGAAGATTTTTTCGACCATCATAATATGTAATTTGTAAATAAAATTTAGAAGGCAAGGACTATATCCTATTCCAATTCCCTTTTTTCAAAACATTATGATATATCTCATTGGTTGTCATGTGCAAGAGATAACAATCAAGCAACAATGTGGAGAATTTTTTCTAACTCCAAAATCTACCGACAACAAAGCATAAAGGACTTTGATTTGTTCATGATATTGGACCTGTAGCACAAGTGGTGATATTTCCAACAATGGAATCGTGGAATGATAGATTTAGGAACTAATCAAGACTACAATCATAATATTGTCATCATAGTTGTACGACATCATGATCAACTATATGGTTCAGTACTTTTACAATCCAATCCTTGTGCAATTCAATCTATTGTATGGTTCAGTCTGTTGTATGGTGCAATCTTCATACAACACAATCTCTCATATAATATAGTACAAGATTTCTACTGTAAAATCCTCAACCCTTTCTATGGTATCATATGCACAATATCACAATCTCAACAACAATAATTGGATCCTAAGATGGTAACACACCTATGTGTTTACCCTTGTATGGTCTAGTTGTCATATGACCAATAACTTAATCACTGCAACTTTTACATGGTCTTCCTACGTACCTGCACATGCCTAAAATTTTGTTACCATGCAAAAGCTAACCAAACATGCAACTATGGTAAAAACTAAGCATGTTGTAATTACAAGGTAATGATTCACATATTATCTAGCAATATCATCCACAAGCAATGACAATAGTCTACAATCAATGCAATGGTAGAATTTTATTGGGTAATCAATGATTGTTGTAAATAGTAGTAAAAATGGTAATTACAATGGCAAACTTGTACAACCATCCTACACAATAACATCAACAACCTCGTGCATCAATAACTTCTTAATATTCCTTATCTCTAATGCTCACCATTTGCATCTACATGTATGCTAAAATTATCCTCTATACTACATGCTACAAAATGAAGGAGGGGGTATTTTAATGTCTACCTAGGCCATTCAAAGTGATTCCTAGGACAACATATCATTTAAAACTACCACCTAAAACCAAGCGTTCATAAAATTATCAACTTTTTCCTAAAGTCCTAAGTGCAATTTATTAAATTGCATTTTCATCCTCATTTCATGTAATTTCACTTTACATTTCATTTTATGTCATTTACATTAATTTCATGTGTATTTCATATACATTTTTGTTTTACAAAAATTCTAACAAAACTTTGTATAATTTTCACTTTTTCTTCTTTTGGAAAATCGTTTTGTTGTCTACAACTATCTTCCTCTTTAAACTAGTCGGCGTCTTTATCGATGCTTGTTACTATTGTTCTTATGTACTTGACTGCTTTTGCTGAGAACCAACAATAGGTGCTCCACCCATCTCGATTATTTGGTGTCATAGGATTTCCCGTTTGTCCTTCAATCTCTCTGTATATTTGCTAAAATGAAGAAATTATAGCCCGTAGTGGTTTTCTTTCTTCTTCATTTTTGCCAATTGTACCACTAACTCCTTTTTAAATTTAGTAACACTTATTGTATTTTCTATTTTAACTCAGTATCATTGTTGGTTGCAATAGCCATTGTTCATCTATTTTTGCAATGAGTTGATCTTTACATTCCAACTTATTTTCTCAAGCTTCATGTACCTATGATCTTACTGCTAATTCTGCTTTCAACTTTACAACAATCTCATTGCACTTTTTCATGTCTTTATTTTTCATAACAAGTTCATCATTCTTGGATTTCATTTGTTTCTCAAAACTTTTTTTAAAGCAAGTGACTTCCATTTCAGTTTCTTTCTTTATTATTTTTTCTTCTATTTTCACTGATTACAACTCTTCTATGCATTTGTTAATATGTTTCTCTTTGGATTGGTGTATCTTTTCTAACCCCACTGTTAACCAATCAATCCAATGTGTCAAAAAATTAATCTATTTATATAATGGTGCCACTTTTAGTGGAATATTTCTTAATCCCACTTTAGTTGTATCTATTGGATAAGGTTCAAGAGTTCATGTTTCTATGTACACTCTTCATGGTACCCTCTAATTATTTTGCATGCCCTTTAGTAGCTCCTTTACTCCAATCATATTTATTTCTCCTTTAGCTTGTATTTCCCATGGTTATTTTTCATAAATCTCAATAATCTCCTTAGTCCTCTCCTTTTGATCCCACAATACTATTATCCTACATAGCCCATCTTAAAATGTAGTCATGGAGAATAAAAAGCCTACATCGTATTTCCAAATAATTTATCAACCTAATCATCAATTTGGGCTCCTTCTACAATAGTTAACCCAAAACTAAGCACTTCAATAATGAAATTCATCCCTAGCACTTGAAGTGTCTCTTCCTCTTCCTATTATATGCTTAATTCTTCCTTGTTTTCTTCTAGCTGATTAAGTTGTATTATAGTTTATTCTTGAAACTCTTGTAGAATTTCTACACTATTTGATCTTGGCTACTACCACCTCTCCTAACAAATTTAGTTTTCTTCATTTTCTAATATTCTTGTACAATCTCAATATCCTTACCCCATACTAGATCTTCAACTTTTGTTGGCAACTCTATATCTTTTAATAAGCCTTGAGCTGCCATTTAAAGGTCGAATTACCTCGTATTCGACGTAGGTGGTGGTGCACTAAAATATACTTTTTGCGCTAAGCTAGCAAGTTTTGGTAGTTTGTCCTCCACATTGTTTGTTACATTTGGCTCTTCTTCCACCAATTCCATTTCTTGCATCAAATATGCTATTACTTCTTCTTGCTAATACATAATTTCTACTAAGGGTTGTTGCTCCTGTGATACCAATATTTACTATTCTTATTGTGTCCTTATTCTTATAGGAATTATTTATTTTCCTTCCTTCATCTTGTTGTTTCTCCTGAAGCAATTCCTCTCTTTGTTCTTCTTGAGTCACTTCCTAATTTTCTTGTTGCAACACAACTTCTAATCTTCATTACCTCTTTCATCAGGGTGGTATTTCCTCCTTTGACACATCACTATCCTCCAATGCAACCAAGTCTAATCTTCTTAGGTTTTTCTTAGTTTACAATTTAATTAGAGTGGATTTTTGTACTGGTACTACATTGATCCATCTCAATATCATAGGTTCATCATATAACAATTTTTTGGGAGTTATTAATCTTGGAAATTCCATTATGGCGTAAGACACCACGTTCAACATTATTCCAATAGCATGGAATTCCATTAAATAATTCTTAGTTTGCCACCTCAACAATTCCTAATATGATATGACAAGTAAGATGCCCAATCATATTGTACTCCTTTCGTAATGCCCTATATGTATTGAGCTAAACATATAGGTATTTCAAATGACCTAGTTTCTCTTTATAGCTTGGACATCATGATGTTCATGGCACATCTTAATTCATCATTCCTCAATTAGCTCTGCTTGATCCCACAAATTTCATGATCGAAAGTCTTATTAATTTATATAGGAGTAATAGTTATAATTTTGTGGATTACCTTATTCCACTCCTTTGCATTTGGATTTTTCTTTCTTACTACTATTCAATATTTTTGTAATCCAAACATCCATAAAAATTTATTTACTGAGAACTAACCTCAATGTCTTGATTTCAATTTTTACTATGCTTATATTCCCGTCTGCATCATAAGTCTTAAGAATATACGACCAATAATATTTAAATAAATACTTATCAAATACTAGGATTTACACAATGCAACTCACTCCTACTTGTGTCAATGCAACTTTCAACTAATGATTTGGTGGGTTATCTTGCCACCACTTTAGACAAAATTATCTAGCTAGCTGGGTCCATGTTATCTTATTAAGGGGTATCTTATTTTCCTTCCCCTTCTTATATGAATCACAAGGCCTTCTCTAATACTATGTTTCTTGCTCCATATGGTGTCTTTTTCCTCATATATTATGTTGGCTCTTACCTTCCATCGAGTCTAATCTTCTCGTCTCTCCTTTGATCTTCTCTTCTATGTAGTAGGTCAAGTGAACATTGAATCCTCTCTGCTTAAATTCTTGAAAGCCATTCTCAAAATTTTATTCTCCCACTCATACTTCATATGTCATGCTTCCTTGCTTTCTATCGTACACTGACTATGATTGTATGATAACTCTATCATCATTCATACAATCTATTTTATACACTTGTACGATAGTTTCTTTCACTCATACGATGATCTCCATTTATCGTATGATAGTCTACCAACATCTATATGACAACTTTCTTGTATCTATATGATGACTTTCACAACAGTCTTCATTTGTTTGTATGACACTTTTTCTCTTTGGTTGTAAACATCTTCCTTGCACTCCTTTAGCTTACTTATATGGAAATTTTACTAAGCCATCTTCCTCCTCATCTCACTCATCCATAAAATAGCTTCCTATGCCCTACCTTGCATAATTCTTCAAACCCTAGACTACAAGTCTTCTTATAACTTCCTCAATAGTAGTTTACCCTTTTTTCCACCAACACAATATGAGAGTTTTTGGAAAATCTGAGTCTTCTTCAAACTTTGTACGACATTCCCTTTATCTGTCTAAATCTAAAATCATGTCTTCTCAGCACAAACTATTCTGCTCTAGTTCTATTTTCTATCTTCCATTTATTTTTTGTATGGTCGTCCATACACCTACAACTTCCAATAATTAGGGCACTTTTTGATACCCTGATAATATGCTTCCTTCTTACTATGGCTTCAATTTAGATTTTGGCTATGATTTGTACTTTCTACGATGTCCTCTTCTTAGCAGTGTTTGTTTCTCATCTTCTCTATTTCTTCCTCATTCTTCCATTCAACTATACCTTCAAATGACTTTCATTAAACCTCTCCCACCCCTATTTATAATTTGATTTTAGGCATGAGAGGTTATAATTGCTCCTTCAACCGCCATGTTACATATTTTTTCATGAATTTTTACTTTTTGATTTTTTGCTTTCTAACCTTTACCTTTTTAATTTTTGACTTACTTTTGATATATTTGCATGCACTCTTCTTGACAAGAACTCAAATTTGTCATACAAGTCATACAACCACATCAACTTGAACTTGTATAATACTTTATGTTAATGTGTCATATTGTCGTCTTATTGGTTCCTTCATTGTATGATTTGTACGGTTGATATCATCAAGTGGTTCACTTTTACAATTCCCTGTTGTACCATATTTTTTACTTGTATGATACCTTATCATATGGTCATTGTCCTAAAATTGACTTGTATGGTGCCTTGTCATAGGATCATTATCCTCAAATTGACTTGTACAATGTCTAGCCATACATTCTTCCTCATCTCTATCTTGTACTATGTCTTACTGTATACTCTTGCTCCTATATTTGACTTGTATGATACCCTATCATACAGTCTTGCTCCTCTATTTGACTTATACAATGCCCTATCATATAGTCATATTCTTGCATTTGATTTGTATGATATCCTATCATAAAATACCCTTTTTATTGTACAATCATCTTCCATATGACTCCTCACTATTCCATTTCCTTGATGGTCTATTATACATTATTCCACATTTATACGATGTTCATTTATAATAATTCAACTTAAATCCATTTAAGCTAAGTCCATTTCCAAATTTTGTGATCGAGTTTACCTTTTGATTCCTTTGTAAACTTGTTGAACATGTTCTTGCACTATACAAACTTTCTCTCTCTCATATCTTCATTGGTTCCTTCCTTAGCCACACATTTGTGCCATGGCCCTTCCACTAATTATCGAGTGAATATCTTAGTTTTGTGACTGACTTCTCCCAAGTTTGATATTTATCTCGTTCCTCGGTTGTTCTTTATAATGTCTTTGGTTTTATCATGGCCCTCAATGTGGTCTTGGTCACCCAACCTGATGGTCACGTACAAGTGGATTTTTATGAAACTTTTGACCAAAGATGCAAAGCAAAAGTTATGATGTGATAAGCTCCGAGGCTAGGAGATGATAAATGTGTCAGTCAAATTTAAAAAACTCTAAAGGCTAAAACCACCCAAGGACCCCACACATTGTGCTGAGGTGTAAATTATTCTAAAATAAACAATCCTTTTCCTACAAATAAAACATGGCAACCCAAGGATTAGATGCAACATTAAAGGTAAAAGTGATGGGATCTATAATGAAATAAAGGCTCGAGCCAGGTGACATTAATTTTATGCACACAAACTTTGGAAATCCCCAAAAAGGGAAAACAATAATAGCTAAGGTAATTGAGCATCCAAGGAATCAAACAACCTAGCATTGATGGTTCTAGATATAGAGAACTTAGAAGGACATAGTGAATTCAATCAAGATATTATCCGACATGTAAAAGAATAGTCATTCTTGAAATCTCTTCATAGTTTTGAAGGGAAATTCTCCCCTTTTTGCAATCTATAAAGAGCAGTAGTTACATTATAAATTATTAGCAGATTCGTAAAGCTTTCCTTTATTTTCTCCTTGTATAGCAGTTTGTAAAGTTATGAGCGGACTTATGGGTAATCAAACCCTCACTCCAGGTATAATATTTTGTGATACATTGTGCTTGTATATATATATATATATATATATATATATATATATATATATATATTTAAAGCCATGTGTCTACTTTGAATTCCATCTATAGATCTCATACTTGGACTCGCTTATGTGTTTGTGTTTGCATCTTGTTATTTTTGTGTTTAATTATGTTGAGAGGACAACATTCACGCTAGCACATTGTATTCAGACCTGTTGTGCAGGGAGATCTTATTTATTTTTGAGACATTGCCACCCTTTTTAGCTTAGGGTTTTACTTTTTAGTTGTTTTTGCTTTATTTATCTTACACTTTCACCCCAAAGTTAGATTAGAAAGTGTGCCAGAGATCCCCATCTTATAAAGGATTTGGCCTTTGTCAAAATCTTGAAGACCCCCAAGTGAGCCGAGACTTGTGCTCTTGGGACTAGGCTTGCTATGTTGCTTTGTACGAGGTACAATCTACCCCATCAACCTAGTCCATACCACATTTGACGACCAAGAAAATCAGAGAGGACAACAATTCCATCACTATGTGGCTATAGTTCTATAACTATATATAGTTTTGGTATGGTGCTAAACAAACTTGCCATCTTTACTTCTATTGTTGTATTCAAAATTTGATTTACCAATTTGTGATTTGACACCTTTTCCTCTAAGCCTAATGGCTTCTTCAATTTATTTTGTTCCACTAGCTTCTTTTCCTTAGCTTTCTCTATCTCTTCTTCTATTGCCTTTTATGCTTCCTAACATCTTCCTTTCTCTATGTCAGGATCAAGGTATTGATCCTTTTTTTCTTGTCCCCTTGTGACAAGTACATCCTCTATTTTTTCCTTCTCCATAGGATTCTATCGAATGTCAATAAAATTAACATTCTATGAGTTTCTCATATTCACCTTCTTCAGACAATTCACCTCCTTACGATTTCCCAAACCACACCATTGACATATTTTTGGTACATTGTTTCCAAATTCTCCTCTTGCCTAAGAACCAAGGTAATTCTTCACAAAGTTTCTCCATTATTGATAATTACGACATCAGATGATTATTCTTTCATCCGCATCATACTACAATTGACTTTGACCACCTTATCAATTACCTTGTTGGTATAGTTTACCTCCTTGATGGTTATTCCTACAATCACCACTGGTCGTGCCTTATCCATTCCTAGAGGTATTTGGTTTTTCTTCTTCACCTTGCACCGTCATTGTTTGGTGCCTTGCACCTCTTAAATTGAATGGACACTCATTGATTGCATGTCCTAGTACATCACATATATTACAATATGCGCTCTTTGAACAATTTATTTTTGTGTGGCCTTCAGACTTACAATTTGAGCACCATATATCCTTTTTCTCTTTTCTAACTTCACCTTTAACCTCCTTGATCATTTTGTCAATTTCCTTTTTCATAGATTGAATTGCATTTTGTAATTTTTCGTTATCACTATTAGAATTGGCTCTTCTAATGTCTTCCAATTCCAATCGTTATTTACTTGGCCTTGCTTTCAAAGTTCCTTTCCCTTTTATATGCATTTGCATACGTTGAACAAGGTATGATATTCATCTTCTTGTATCGAGGTAACAATCCATCAATGAACCATCTTTTAACCATTCCATAGGCTGATGGCAACTCCATCTTATCCATGGTTTGCTTCATTATTGATTATAAGTTCTTGATCTTCATCCCTCTTCTGTATAGTAGAATAAATTTTGGTTATAATTTATGTATTATCCCTTAGAGGTTTAAATTTTGCTTTGAATTCGTCTACTAATATATTCCATGAGGTGAAGGATTGGGTACTTTATTTTTTCTAGTACCAATCTATCGTGATCCCTCGCAATGTGACAAGAAACAACTATAACCATTATTCAATTCATCTAACTCCATTTGCTTTCCAAATCATTGTGCAAGTACATATGTGCCTTGCAAGATCTTCTTTTCTATGAAGGATGACAATTTTTGCTTGCCCACTCTATTTGCAACATTAGCCATGAATAAGTGGTTATTCTCTATCAGTTCTATATCACTCAATGATGGCTTACAAGGTATTTTAGCTTGTTGTCCTTCCATATTATGTGGCTCTACTGGCTATTCTATTTTAGGTATTTCAATCCTAGGCATCCCATCCACTCATGGTGTCTCTTGACCTTCTATGTTCCCTTCAAATAACCTCATTCCAAACACTAGTGCACCTTCACTTCTCAACCTTCTTCGTGAATATATGAATTGTGGATCTAGTCTACTTGCCCTAACACTCATGTGTGGTTTCTCTAGTGTCTGACTCCCATCCTCTGCACTCCTTAGCAAAATCCTCCCCTCTTGCTCGAGAGTTACCATCTGTTATTCATTTCTTTGTGCACGCTCCATGTAGGTGTCTTCAATTACACAAATGTTTTCTTAAGCTATTTGAAGTCCTTTGTCCTTTTTTGTTAAAAACAATGTTTGCCACCTTTCATTGTCCTCCTCTTGTGGACTCCAATCTTGTTCGAGTATTGGTTCTATTTGCCACAACTACAATACTTGATTAATCATGTTCCTCCTTTGAGCAATATTTGTGCTTATTCTCAATGGTGTTTGATCCCCTCTGCACCCTCATCTTTCACATCCTCATGATAATGTATTTATCATCAACCTTCCTTTCTTCACTTGTACTAATCCTTACTTGATCCTCCTAACTCTAGTAATGATGATGTCAAATGTAGCATAAGTGGTGATATTCCCAACAATGGAATGATGGAATGGCAGGTTTAGGAACTAATCAAGACCATAGTCATAATATTATCATCACAATCGTACGACATCATAATCAACTATATGGCTTAGTCCTTGTACAGTGCAGTCTTCGTAAAACATAATCTCTCGTATGGTACAATACAAGACTTCCATTGGCAAATACACAACCCTCTGTACGATTCTGGATTGTATAGTATCACATATACAAGATCACAATCCTAACATCAACAACTAGACCCTAAGTTGGCAACACACCTATGTGTTTACCCTCATATGGTATGATATTATTACGGTCTAGTTGTTATATGGTCTGTTGTTGTATGACCTGTGACTTAACCTGCACATGCCTACAATGTTGCTACAATACAAAAGCTAACAAAATATGCAACTAAGGTAAAAACTAGGCATGTTATAATTACAAGGTAATGATTCACATGTTATATAACAATATCATCCATAATAAATAACAAAAATTTGCAATCAATGCAATGACAAACTTATACAAGTATACATAATAACATCAACAACCTCTTGCATAAATAACCTGCTAATCTTCCTTATCTCCAATGCTCACTATAGGTGTCTACATGCACGCTTAGACTATCCTCTATTTTATATGCTACAAAATGAAGGATGGAGGGGTCTTTTAATGTCTGCTTAGGTCATTCTAAGCGGTTTCCTAGGTCATTCACATATTATCTAGCAATCTCATCCACAAGCAATGACAACAATCCACAATCAATGCAATGACAAAATTATACAACAAGCCTACATAATAACATCAACAACCTCTTGCATCAATAACTTGCTAATCTTCCTTATCATCAATGCTCACTATAGGTGTCTACATGCATGATTAGACTATTGTCTATGCTAGTGTAGCAATCCAGGATGCATACACCTAAGCTAATAATAATTGAAAATCATACAAAGAATAAAAGAAAAAGACAAATTTGTAAATAACCATAAATAAGGGCTTCTTTTATTAAATTTCCAATGAAACTCGATTACAAATCCATCCCTCTTAGGGATACCCAATGTGATACAATTATTACAATCATAGAAAATCCCCATGCAAGGGTAGGTGTAATTCGTAGGCTTCCTAGGTTGACACGAACTGCTCCAAGGCAAATGTAGCCTTCTTATCCATGATTAGAGGTATTTGTTGCTTTTTAATGGCAAGACCCTGTTAACCCTACATTCAATAAACAACAAGAAGCAATTAAAAGCAAAGGAGGCCTCTCTTAATTAGGCTTTTAGAGGAAATTATACAAAATATTGTCATAAAGCTTTAAATCAATAAAATGTATAAAGCATAGTAATCTACTCTAAACATGATAATTGACCATCAATAAATGTAAAATAAACATAGATCAATCTATCTAGTGTTGTAATTAAACAAATGGAAGCATGAAAACATGATAAATAGAAATAACCATTCTAGATACCAAATGATAAGAAATGAAGGAGATAAGTCTTAAATCCCTATATATACCGCATAATTGTCTCTAATAAAGAAAATCTAGATTGAATGCATGTAATCTACAGGAAATAAAAGATAAACTAGTCTTAAAACCAAGGGAAAGGGAAATTAAACCTTGATCGTAGGTCTGTGAAATGATTGGCACTGTTAGCCGCGGCTGACAGCCGCGACTGAGCCGTGAATGTTCTTGCTCTCAAATGTCAGTCTCAAATATCTAATTCTCCTTGATAAATTTATGATCAAGGGTCGCCACGATGTCCTTTGACAGATTTAGCGGTTGAATTGCTCAGATTGGTGATGGAATGGGATCAATTACATTTCTTGATTCCTCCTAGCCCTCCATAGCCTTCTTTGTTCCAAGTGCCATGTGATCTCCAATTAGGCAAAAAAGTATTCCTCTCAATGGATAGAAGTGAGTATACAATTTGGCAAGGCTTCACTGCACTTCAACTCGAGATTCTTCCAAGGTTCTCCCTAATTTTGAGGGGGGTTATATAGCATTTGGTAAGGCCATGTCTTAGCTTCATGGAGAAGCCAAAATCAATAAGGGACTGTTGGGGCATTTGGATGGAAACTTCTGCAACTTTTCGCTCTCTAACTACTTGGATCTTCAATCAATTGGCTGTTGTAATCGATTTTGGGTCATCCAAGGTCCAACTAATTTTGAAGGCTAACCATGGCTCTGAGGTGCGATCAGCTCTGTTAACCATGGGTGTCAGTCATGACCAACACTGATTAGGCCAAAATGCCTAAATGAGTGGTTAGAACCACTACTTCACCTTGGAATCTGTCCAAGATCTTTTATATGGTATTCTAGCATGTCCCATATGTGTAGTCATCTCAACATTATGTGTTTTATGTATCTACAGACGCCCCTTTTGAGATGCGTTGTGAGATAGAACAACACTGAGCAAAAATAGACCTCCTAAAACGATGTCATAGGTTGAATGATGATCATTAGTTTGATCAACATTAGATGCCCAAGTCCTGCAAAAGGACGTGCATCCTAGAATCATTACTTCCAACTGGATGGAAGGCTTAAATTTATAAAGCTTTGGCAAGCTCCAGTGGCGATCGGGTAGCTTCAATGCTACTATAGGCTTCCATGCCATATATATTCGAAAGGAGAGCTACTAACTTAACTGTCATAGTTGCTTTTTGCCCCAGCAAAGGGTAATCTTAAGATAGTCGTTGGCAATGATTCGTAAGACGAATGTAATTTTGACAAGATCAAGAAATCTACGATCAAGGGATCTTCTATTGACTTTGATTATGATTATGATATTATAACTACCCCCTCAAACGATGAGTCTATGGGGGTAATGATAATTTTATGAAGTGACGATTTGCTTGACCACTATGAATGATCTGAACTGATTTAAAGTTTAGCATTTGATACTTGGTGAGGCCTAATCAGCTATGATTACAAATTTTAATAGTAAATGTATAGTTCTATCCCGTGGAGTGGTCTAGCCATGAAGGCCTTTTTAAGGAATCAAAATGATAACAATTCTAATTAGGCATGTGTTGAATCATATTGTCGATGATCTGCTAAAAATGTCATAGAAGAATTAACATGATTGCTTTGTTCCCGTGGAGCGGTCCAGCCTCCAAGGCCTTCTTCAAGATTGAAATGAAGCATATCAATTCGGTGATGATAAATTTACCCAAATGTCCTTATGGTAATTTACTCATCTTGCCGGATTGCATGGAGCGCCAAATGCTACAACCGTCAAGTGTATAGGATAAATAACTGGATATGAGGCACATTTGGCTTTTGGAATTATGTGATATTTTTTTATTATTTTTAATATTTTGAAGGTTTTGGCCCATTAGATATTATTAATTTTACCTTTTGAAACTCCTCATGATCAGATGTTTAGAGCATTTATTTTAGGTTGCTAGCCACGTCTGCCAAACGCAGCCAATGTTTCAAATTTCCTTAGCCGCGGCTCCAACCCATAGTCGAAAAACCCTAACTTGACGTCATTCTCCAATTGACAGCTTTGCAACCCTGAGTGCTCTGAGAGGTGAGTTACCAAATTTGATGCAAAATGCTGCTGCAAACTCGGCCTCACTACCACCAGTATTTATGGCAGACCAAACTAGAGGCACCAGTGCTACTAAGGTAGAAGCACACAAACCCTCATTTTTCAATTATCAAATAAAATTAAACCTCATTAAGTAATGGCTTAAATTAACATCACTAAACGACTGGTAATGAACCTCACCTTAGATAGATTTAGCCTAGGTTAGCTTAAAGGGAAGGGTAATTTTTTTTTTTTAATTTTTAGGATGCTTTTTCGATGTTTATGTGCTTTTGAAGTTTTTGTGATTTTTTTTGTCGTTTTTAAGTCGTTTTTAAGTCATTTTTTTATTTTTTGGTTGATTGTTAATCATTTTTGCCTTATTGTTCTGTTTTCGACCAGACTCTGACTGCGAGGGTGAGGGAATCAAAGATCCTTCATAACCTTCATGGTGCTCTGACATAGGTAGAGTAGGATTGGTTTGGGGTCATGGATTTTGGCTACGTCTTGCACCTCCCCATTATCCGGTTTGATCAAGCCTATATGACTGCATTGGCCTGACATTGGGATGAGTGGACCAATACCTTTCACCTACTGAAAGGTGAGATGACTGTGATATTGGAGGATGTTTATCACATTTGACTCCCTCTAGATGGTGAGGCCATAACATCATCACTGAAAGAGGTGAAGAAGACAGTCTTAAATTAGATCTTTGGCCACCACAGTGATGCAGCATAGCAACACTCAGACCACGGAGGGG
The DNA here is from genome assembly GCA_028583015.1 of Wollemia nobilis. NCBI lineage: Eukaryota > Viridiplantae > Streptophyta > Pinopsida > Araucariales > Araucariaceae > Wollemia > Wollemia nobilis. The sequence continues at coordinate 3,450,710 of JAQPPZ010001808.1, forward strand.
TCCACATTGAGCATTGGTACACTCAATAGGTCTTCTCTCAATGAGCAAACGTCTTCATGCACTTTATTGTGCATATCGTGCTCCTTGATACTTCTAGAGTGAGGTTTCCTCAGAACCTCCTGGCTAGGACACGAGATATCCTGGCGAGCACCATTCAGCAGCCCTTAATCTTGTCTTGGGGGAGTGCCCTGTTAGCGCAGCTCTATAATGAGTTGTATCAGATTACTTAGAGGAGCAGAGTAGGCATCGGTTGTATCTTGCTTTTTTATATCTGGGGGTGGTAGCACATCAATATCGATCGCCCTGTAGGATTTCCACTCGAGATTGCAAACATTGAGGATGAGGATCGCCAGTGCTATGCAGCGTGTTGACCTTGATATCATGAGGGCTCCAAAGCAGGTCTTGCATAGGGTACATGGGCTACTACATGGAGCAATTTGCATGACTGTAGGCATATCATATTTATTGGTGCCCCTACCTAGACTATCCTCTATGGGAGGAGGCTAACGAGTACCTGCGACGGGAATGTAGAGATAAATGGCTCCTCGAATGTAAGTCTGAGGTACATGAGTTCTTCTACTTCTATCATGTCATCGGACAGTTTGGTATCAGGTAGGACATACTAGAGATTCCTACCATATACTACCATATCACTCTAGAGAGGGACTTGACATGGCCCAGGGTTACTCTGTTGGGCGATGAGGACAATTATTTTTAGGATTAAATCCTGGTAGATGCAGGGACTACACCTAACTACGACACCTGGTGGATGACCAGGGTATGACAAGGCATGGAGGGCCCCTTGGGTAGGACAACAGATGATATTGTAGTTGAGGGAGCAGAGGGAGTCGAGGTCAATCCTCATGGGTGTCGATTTTGTCAGAGGACTGAGGGAGGATGGGGTGAGGGAGTAGCTACAAAGGAGTCCCCCCAGACTGAGGTGAAGGATGAGGCTCTAGAGGAGGGCGAGGCACATCCTGATAATGATATTGAACATCTCAGGGCTCAAGTGGCTAGCCTACAGACTCAGGTATGCATACTGCAGATGCATATGCTCGGGAGAGACACCTCCATAGCGACCTTTCATACATGGGTGAGTGACTTGCAGTCACAACTCAAAATAGGGTAGTCTTAGTGGCACAGCTATGCAGAGGAGAAGACTACTCTTCAGGCATAGGTTACCATGGTATAGATAGATATCTAGAGGGTCACAAAGTAGCGCATCCTTCTACAGTCTCAGCTAGATGTTGTGACCACAGAGTGTGACTCACTTAGAATTACGAGGGGAGATGCCTCAGCTTCATAGGTTGTTTTAGTGGCTTGAGTTACTCTAGTAGTTCTAGCAGTACTAACAGTACCAATAGTGTAGAGACTAGTAGTGGCAGACTCGATGGCAGAGATTAGGAGACTGCGGGCTCTAGTGTAGTAGCATATCAATGAGCGATCATCATATGCTACCTACATCTCTACCTTGAGGGGATAGATCAGGCTGCTCGGGGGTGAGGTTCCTGAGAGGTCCATGGCTCCAAGATCTCATAGGACTCAGACCAGGGAGGCAGTCACTCCTCAGCTTGCTCCAGTCACAGGTCACATAGGACTGAGAGGACTTCAAGTGCCAGCTCTAGACGAACTCATACAGAGGGTGGAGGCAATGGTCGATCCTCACAGACTGGGGGTGCAGGCGCTACTTAGTACATATCTATGCTAGATGTTCTACCATTTTTTATTGTAAGGTCGATGGTAAGACCCCAAGGTCTTACTATAAAATTATTAACAAATTAATGTAAATGTAATCGCAGGCCACTCAAAGGGGGCTCCCTTGTAATCACTTTGCCACTATAGGGGGCTCTCTCATTAGAATATATTCTTATTATTCTTCTTCTTGGATGATTTGATATGGATGGCCAACCTAATATATATATCTACCCTAAAGCTACGTTGGTGAAGAGACATGATGGTTCATGTATGAAGAGATGTGATGGTTCATGTTATGAAGGGTTGTGATGGTTCACTTTATAAGTTAATAATATAATAATTAAATGATTAATAATACTAATTAATACTAACTAATAATATTAGGATTGAGGATCCTAACATGCCACCCTCCTTAAAAAGAGCTTTGTCCTCAAAGCTCAAGGTGAGGAGATTTATCTTTTGTTTTCCAAGAAGGATTTGCGTAAGTTCTTGGACTCTTTTAATGGCATCCTTTCGTAGGCAGGGATATCAAGAAGGATGAAGCATTAGTGGGGGGTTTCCAAGAACAATAGTAGAATCTTCCTTAGGAAAACCATGATGACGATGGGAGGGAAACCCTTGGGGTTCCTCAAATACTTCAGAATGATGCATCAAAAGTAATGGTAATGATTTCATATCCTTTTTTGGTTCCTTTGTAGAGCCAACGGAGAAGGAGTGTGTAGTCACTCTGTGTTGGTTCTAAATAGGTTTAGTCATATGTAAATAACTCACTATTGGTGAGGAAGATATGTGTAGGTCTTGTAGAGTGCATGTTTGGCTAGCATTGATCACTTTGGGTATGTCTACCTCATCCTTGCTTGTTACATCAATCACTTCTTGCACATCGACCTCATTATCTTCATTGCGGTGAGTAGGTGCACTGGTCTCTTTAGACACAACTACCTCATCTGCTTGCTCTATGGAGAGACAGGGATCAACTTCCTTCAATAAATACAATATTAGTGTAGCATATTTATGGTGGGGTCCAAATTGTTCATCACAATTATCACAAAGACCTTTTGCTCGTCATTCCTTCATCTCCTCAAAGCTAAGATTTTTAATTCATAAAGTTCGGTTAGATTTGGGGGTTGTGTAAGTGCTTTGTGCTCTTCCATTATGCATAGGTTTGGGAGTGATGTAAGTGGTCGACAATTTTTCCATAAGTGGTTTCCCTAATCGTTGTTGTGCATTGATTTTATCTTTAGCTAATTTTGCCAATCCATAGGTCTGCGTCATGGTATAGGGATTGAACCTTGTCACCTCCATTCTAATTTCCTCTTTTAATCCCCTAATAAAGCCATTGATGAGAATTGATTCATCCAATATTATGTTGTGTTTGGTGATATCCTCAAACCGATTTTGATACTCATGCACAAAAGTGATTTGATGAAGATCTTTGAGCAATTCCCACATGACTGGGTCCCACATGGCTCTGATACCAAATGGTAATACCCCAAGGTCTTACTATAAAATTATTAACAAATTAATGTAAATGTAATCGCAGGCCACTCAAAGGGGGCTCCCTTGTAATCGCTTTGCCACTATAGTGGGCTCCCTCTTTAGAATCTATTCTTATTATTCTTCTTCTTGGATGATTTGATATGGATGGCCAACCTATATATATATATATATATATATATATATATATATATATATATATATATATATATATATATATCTACCCTAAAGCTATGTTGGTGAAGAGACATGATGGTTCACGTATGAAGAGACGTGATGGTTCATGTTATGAAGGGTTGTGATGGTTCACTTTATAATTTAATAATATAATAATTAAATGATTAATAATACTAACTAATACTAACTAATAATATTAGGATTGAGGATCCTAACAATCGAGGACCTGCACAGTTGTAGCCTACGGGTATTTTTGACATATGTCGATGTAATTTTTGATACACACATATCTATATGATCTGACATTTGAGACTTATTATATGTGCATTTTATTATTTGTGTTGTTTTATGAGATGCATATGGATGCAATGCTAATGTGTTATGTTTATTTTATGTTATATAATGTTATGTATAGATGACATGCGCTAGATAGCTATGTGATATATGCTTAGATGTAGTGATATACATGTGTAGATGGACTACTTATGATGAATGTATATGAATGCAATTTTTGATGTTAAATACATGTTTAATTTATTATACTTGCATGCATTTAATTTATGATTCTATGACATGCTTCATACTATGTATGTATTGCATACTTTTTATGATGATTTTTTGTAAATATACATGTATGTTTTAATCACTTAAAACATAATGTATGAATGCAATATGAGTTTGACAATCTAATGGATGACACCACAGAATGTATAACAATCATGAACTATAATTGATGTATCTTATCATAAGAATTAATCAATTAATCACCCATGTGCACTATGTCATGATATATTATTTCTATCCATAAGCTCTTGCAAGTTAAAATAATATGCGTAACATAGTTAGTGGCCGTTTAAATATCATTTCTGACATCCATCCGATATCTAACCTATATTATGAATAGTCTTTAATAAACAAAATCTTATAAAGAGAAATTTGATTCTTGATGATTGCGATGGTTGTTGCTATTTGGGAATTTTTGAGGTTTACCATGAAACTCAAACACCCTAGTTGACTTATCAAAAGTTGTATAATGACTATACTAGACTTCTGAAAAATAAAGTTTTCGCTAGGACAGACTCAACTATTCAGTATCCCTATGTGTGCAAATGAATATATTAGATAATGCAAAAGCATACCCCAGTGTCAGGCAGGATTCATTCAGCCCATTGTTGTATTAGGGATCCTCAAATGTCTATCTGATCCTAGGTTTGGATTTCAGTTGGACTTAGACTACTAAGAGATACAAGACACCTGAAGCTAGCTCTTCCACATTCAAACATTGGTCTGCACAAAATAAAAATTCTATTGTATCAGACATATTGTCATGCATAAGGTTCGATAGTGCTGACAATTCTAGGGATTCAAGTTCACTCCCTTCTTTTCTTCACTTTATCGGGATACTTGCTCATGTAAAGTGATAAGAATCACTATTTATTTTCTCTATAGTGATAAAAACCACTATTTATTTTATACTCTTTTTTTCTTTTCTTTGAGCAAGGGATTTGATACTGATTTGATTTTATTTTGAATTTGATCTTGATTTGACTTGATTTTGGGATTTTATTTTGGGATTTTGCTTCTTTTGACGTAAGCAAGGGATTTATTTGGGTAGGGGAAACTTGTCCTTTTGCCAATTGTCAGCATTTTTTGACCCATCTGCACAAGGGGATAAGTGAGATAAATTTTCACCTCAGGATATCGGGTCCAACTTTGTAGTGTTCATATTTTCCTTTTCCTAATTAGGATTTGTTTAATTTGTTAATTAGTGATAGAATTATGATATGCTAAGTGCTATCAAAGCTAGAATTTATCTATAAAAGCAAAGCAATATTTCTACCAACTTTTGAGAAGACCACTAGGTATGGTTGAATGATCGAAAAACCTTAGTATATTCTTCATAGCAACAGGTGGGGTTGTGTTGAAAAACACAATTACTCACAAGGGTGATGAATGATAGTAATAGTGCATAGATTCATTATTGAAATACAAATGTGGTGTCGTTTGTAAGATTTTAAACACAACCTATCCTAACGTAAGTGCGATGGATGGAAATTCCTAATGCAATGCAAAATGAAATGCACATCCAAAATAAAATGCTTGATACAAATGGAATGCAATGATGCAAATGAAAATGCAATATTTTTTAGATTTTATTGTTTTTAAATGATTATGAATTTTTAAGATTTTGATTTGACCAAAGGGATTTAGTTTCCTTTGGAGCCTTTTATGGGATGACCAAAGGGCTTACAAATGCCTTTGGAGCCTTTTAATGGTTTTTAGGAATAGAACGCTTTAAGATGAAGGATTTTGAGAGATTCAGGCTCTTCAAATTCGTTAAGTGATGTCAAACGATATGTCCCGGGTCCAATCTTCTCAAAGATTATATAAGGACCTAACCAATTAGCCGTAAATTTGTCTCACAATTTCAGTGGTAGATTTGAGTTCTTTTGGTTCTCTTTTAGCACAAGATCACCAACCTCAAAGTCTCTTAGATGGACTTTGTTATTGTAAGCTCATTTTAAGTGTTGTTGATAAACGTGGAGATGCTCAAGAGCATTCATGCGATGTTCATCAAGTAGTGTCAACTGATCTAAGCGAGCTTGTCGTACAGTGTCATCATCGATGAACTGTTTCAATGCGATGCGCAGCATTAAAATTTCCAACTCTAGGGGCATAATGGCCTCAGTGCCATATATTAGTGAAAACAAAGTTGCCCCAATGGGTATTCAAATGCTAGTACTATAAGCCCATAATGCAAGGGGCAACTAGATGTGCCAATATTTGTGGTGCTCCTGTATCGTCTTTTTCAAGATGGATACCACTATCTTATTTGAAGCCTCAGCTTACCCGTTTGCCTACGGATAATATGGAGTTGCAAAACTATGTTTAATCCTATATTTGGACGTCAAAGCCCTCATAGTTATGTTCTTAAATGATGTTTTATTATCTAAAATTATTTTGGATGGTATCCCAAAATGACTTATGATATTAGTGAGTATGAACTCCACAATACGCGCTCCAATTATCATTGTTAATGGTATTGATTCCACCCACTTAGTAAAATACTCAGTAGCTATAATAATGAATGTACGTTAGCCTGATGACAGAGGAGAGATCTTATCGATTAGATCCAAACCCCACTGAGCAAATGGCCAAGTCTCTTGAATGGGTTGTAAGGCCTATGATGGCAAGTGCGCAAGATTAGCATGATGCTGACATTTAACGTATTTCTTGACATACACATTGAAATCCTTCTCCATAGTAGGCCAATAATACCCATGCAAAGGATGCACTTGGCGATAGCCATACCACTAAAATGGCCATTGCACGTATGGTCATCGCACGTACCGTCGTGAGCTTGTGAAATTGCCCAAGATGATTCTTGGGGCTCAAGACAATGAAGGAGAACTCCATCGTAACTTCGATGATACAATATGTCTCCTAACAAGACATACTTTATCGCTTTCTACTTAAATGTGTGTTTCATGGCGTGCGACAATCCCTGAGGGATTACACCAAGTTTTAGGAAGTCATGTATTTGTGACATCTAATTCGGATAGACCTCAACCTCGTCTGATAAGACAACATGTTCCCTCTGTGGTTTAACATTCATAAATGCAGACTAGGAAAAAACCTTATGGTGAATGGTAGTACCATTCCCTGTAGGACTCTGGGAGATCAATGACCCCCAGGATGCCATCTTGAAAAATTCTTTGGCTTTGTAGAACCATTCATGGTTTGGTTCTATATGAATCATGTTGATTGACTCTTTGTTATCCAAAGCTTCATGTTGCATGGCAGAGTGCGATAGCGTTTTTACATGGGTGGTAGTAAAATCAGTAGAAGAAATCTAAGGGATTAAGGATCCCAGAGATGCCATTGTGTCTGTGAATCTGTTTGACGAACAAGGGATCGCCTTGATGTCATACCACTCTAACTAAGCTAGATAAGTGTCAACAAGATCTTTGTAGACCTTCAGGATAGGACACCTACATTGAAAAAGTCGTGTTGAGTGGTATTTTCACCCGGTTGTGAAAGTACACTCTCCTTTAGGATTTGGGTTCCAAATCCCCTCTTGCAAAGAAGTTAAACAAACAACTTCTCCAAGGTCTCCGTTGTATTAGCATTTGCATATGTGTATTAGTAATCTCAAATAAAGATATTCAATTTAAATGCTTGGAACACCTTAGTGATTGCAAGTAACTGTAAACAAGGGGCAATGTTGGTTTATTTCACCATGAAACTTTAGTGATTGTTCATTGTTTTTTTGGATTTTGAAATTTTTTAAATGTTTATTTTAATGCCTTGAAAATTTAAATAAGTTAAAATTTCTGGAAAAAATAAAATGCAGAAAAATGAAAATGAAATGTAGAGAACTGAAAATAAAATGCATTCAATATGATGCTATCCTATTTCGACAAAACCGAAGATGTGAGGTCTCCATGCATGCAACCTAACCTATTGGACTTGCAAAACAAGCACAATCCCCATAGACTAAGTGTTGGTTCCTAGGGTTTAAAATAAATTTCAGATTCAAGCATTCACATGAAGCAACCAAGCAAACTTGCATTAACTCCATCTACAAACTCGAAATCTAAAAAAGAGAAAAGAAATAGACATTAAATCCATAGCATGCAAAGAGAATCTCCTTCTTTCTTGCCCACAAGATGCAAATTTCTGAAAACTTCTGCATTAAAAATGTGTCATTTTACAATAGCAGAATTTCTGGTTTTCCCAAACCAGTCGATGGAAGAAAAACGACTCAAACAGGTCCAGAATGGCCCTCTTGCCTTCAAGTCTGCAACTCTGCTCGCAGCAGTTTCCGACCCCTTCTGGCCTCTTTGAATGGCGTATTTAAACTTTTGAAAAAATTGTTTCTCCTTCCATGATGGTTCGTTTCACCTTCCTTGATGCATATTCGTTTTTGTTTCTACTTTAGGCCCTTCGTTTCATTTTCTCCACATGGGCTTGCGTCCGTTTCACCTCCTGTGTAAGACCATCTTAAATGATTTCATCATTAAATATTCCTTATGTACACTTTGTCTTATTCATTGGATTTTGTCCTTATGTCCACGTCACTATGCTCCTTACCTTGGCGAAAATGGAACATGTCGCGATATCGCGACACTTTTGCCTCCTTGCTCTCTTTTGTTGCTTTTAGCCACGAAAATGCAACATGTCGCGATATCGCGACACTTTTCTTTCTTCTTTCTCTTCTCATTTGGCCGTGAAAATGCAACATGTCGCGATATCGCGACACTTTTTCTCTTTTGGCCGCGACAATGCAACATGTCGCGATATCGCGACACTTTTTCTCTTTTGGCCGTGAAATGCAACATGTCGCGATATCGTGACACTTTTTCTCTTTTGGCCGTGAAAATGCAACATGTCGCGATATCGCGACACTTTTTCTCTTTTGGTCGTGACAATGCAACATGTCACGATATCGCGACACTTTTTCTTGTTTGGCCACGAAAATGCAACATGTCACGATATCGCGACACTTTTCTTCTTTGGTCATGAAAATGCAACATGTCGCGATATCGCGACACTTTTTCTCCTTTGGCCGCGATAATGCAACATGTCGTGATATCGTGACACTTTTTCTTTTGGTCGTGAAAATGCAACATGTCGCGATATCGTGACACTTTTTCTTTTGGCCGTGAAAATGCAACATGTCGCGATATCGTGACACTTTTTCTCTTTTGGCCACGAAAATGCAACATGTCGCGATATCACGACACTTTTTCTCTTTTGGCCGTGAAAGTGCAACATGTCGCGATATCGCGACACTTTTTCTCCTTGTGGTGTTTTGCTTTTTTCCTTGATCTTTAGCCTATGGGCCACTTCGGTCTTCTTGGAACACATGCAAAAAAGGTGGGTCCCCAATTTTGGGGTACGTTGTGGAGCAGCCACAACAAATGGTGACTCTGTTGGGAAATGCTCCTGAGCATTTCGGTGAGAACTCAACCTGAAAACACACAGACTCAAATACAAGCGTCAACAAATATCCCAAGAATGAAACTAGATGAGAAATACATGAAGCATTAGAATTATTAAGCATCAGCTCGGTGTGTGCAATGTGCTTCATTCCCTATCATTTGAAACTCGTTCAACTTTCCATTGTCAGTTTCACTTATGATTCGTATGCAAGGCTATGAATGATTTGTGCAAGGATTTGATGTATGACAACTATGTTAGAGATATAACAACCTGCTTTGCAAAGGCTCAAACTTTCTAGTATCATGAACAAACATATTAAAACTGTCAAACCCTCTTAGGACCAAATATGTGCATACTGAATTAATTTATTAGATCCCAAAGTTGGTTATGTGTCACTACCATCTTGAACCCATGTGCAAGTGTAAGTGAAATCAGAGCTTTGGGGAATAGGATTCCCAACCTAAGCGAGATGGGAATTTAACCCTATCCTTACTACTCCGATCTGGAGTTCATTACCTCATCTTGAACAAAATGATTTAACCTGTTATGGATGAAGCTGTCAGGCTAGCTCTGTCCGTTTGAGCAATCGATGGTCTTGTTTTTAAACAAGACATGTTGCCACGCATGAGCATACTCCACTTCTAGACGGGCGTCTATAGCCCCGATGGAGATCAACCCCATAATCCAAGATTTGGCTCTACTTTTGATTTCTTGGACCTTGGGGATGACTACCCATCCTTGCAAGGGACATGTAGTACGATCCTTCCAATCCAATATTAATAAAGAAATGAAAAATATTTGCTTTGGAATTTCAAGTTCTTGAATGGGCAAAATAGAAGCTTTGGGGAATCGGATTCTCAACCTAAGCGAGATGAGAATTAGACCCTATCCTTACTACTCCGATTTTAGGCTTTAAGCATTATGGGAGTGGTAAAAACCACTGTTTTAAGGATTATGTTGCATGATAGGACAGACACGAAATACTCCTTTCGCCTCACCTTTTCTTCCAAGTATGGTTTTGACCATTTTGCTCAAGATCCTCTTTAATATGTGTAGAACGTGCTTGGTTCAAGATAGTTCGGACATCAGTTCCCAACCTTAGGATCCTTTTAATATATGTTATGTAATAACCCTAAGAGGATTCGACACCTTTTCAATGATTGTACCTGAAATGAAAATGCAACTGAGATGAAATGTATATGCAATGTGGAATGTAACATGAGATATGGATGAATGCATTGCTCTTTTTGAAATGCGGATGGAATATATCACCTACTTTACCATAATGTGTAAAACTGACAACTTCATGCATCACAAGTTCCAAACGATATTCTTTAATGTGTTTGCGATACTCGTGGAGCTTTCTGCAATACAATTCCGATGTTTCATATTCTCCTAGTCTTAGTCAACATTCATAAGGACTTAAGTTGACAAACCAAAAGTGTCCAAAGGACCAACACACAAAACTTAAAACCAAAATGAGATCCAATCCAAAACCAAAACACGAAAACCAAAAGTATATACAAATGTACAATATAATGCAAGATGGTGCAAAAGTTTGGATTATCATTTTCCCGGATCCCAAACCTGATTGGAATTATTTAAAAGATGTATGACGTGATACGCATACCAAGTTTTGTAGGAATCCAACAAAAACAAGATCAAACCAAACAAAGAAACAAACTTCCACTTGCCCCTCTCACCATACCAATTTGATTTAGTTTCATTAATAATCCTATGGTGGAGTTTCCAGTTTTCAAATTGATTAGACAATGATTGATATTCAATTCCTTTATGTCTATTCTTTAAGATGTCCATTCCGCACTTTGATTCATGGTGTAGAAATAAGCTTTCATTTTCATTCAATAAAGCCATAACATTAATAATATTTGAATCAAACCATTCATTAGGCAAACCTTCATTCGAATTTTGCATGGTGAAACCAAAAAGGTGAGATTTTACCTTTGGCATGTTTTCATTTGACCTTACTTGAAGAGGATTTGAAAATTCCTCTTTTCTCTCATGACATTCATCATCATGTAGCACTTGTTCTTTCTCCATGACTCGTTTATCAAAGGCACCAAACTTAGGTACCCAATTGAAAATATGTCCATCCCTTTCAAACCATAAGTCTTGTCTATCTAGGGGTGGGTTAACTAACACATTTCCATGATCAATCACTTGGGTTGTTTTGGGTAACGTGAGATTTTCAATTGGATCATCAATGATATCAAACCCAAATGATTTAGGTTTTGTAATTTTCTCATTTTGAAATGGCATAATCATTGTAGCACAAGTAAGTGGATCAAGATTTTCAATTTCTTTTCCTCCAAAGGAATCTAAAGCAAATGACTCTCTTTCTTGATTCATGGTTGTAGAATCCTTATCATGTTCCAAAATTTGATGAGATTCGAATTCCTCTTCCAAAACTTTCTCAAATTGTACAGGATTTATAGTATCCTCATGTGAGGAAGCAATTGAGTTATCCTGCATATTAATTGACACAACAAGTTTATTAGAAGATTTAGATTGATAATATTCTTCCCATTTCTTCCATGAATCATAGTAATCATCCTCCAAGTTCAAGTTGTGATGCTCAAGTACTTCTTCTTCATCTTCGATTCATCAACATGTTTCTCACCCCATTCATCTTCACCTTCCTCATTCTCACTCTCTTGACGATATAGAGTTTCCACCACCAAAATGTTGTCCTCTCCTTGTTGATGTTGGGGTGGACCCTCATTTGGCACAAGTTCCAAATCATCCACTTGAGCTTGGAGACAATGGGTATACCTAGCAATTTTGGGACAATTCCTTTCATTATGCTCCTTTGTATTATGCAATCTACACCCCTTTTCCCACGCAAAATCAGAAATATTAAGAATGGAACTAGAGTGACTTGGTCCTACAGAAGTATCTATCTGATTAGCAATAGGGGAAGGCACACCCCCATTGTTTGGCTTCGTATTCCACTGTCTCCCTCTATTGTTGAAGTTTTGATTTGGGTGAGGGGCATGGGATTCATACTTCTATTTTTGAACCAAATCATTACTCAATTTGTGAACTATATTTTTGAGCTCTTCAACCTCTGAATAAATCTCTTTTGGTTGAGCTATGTTATTGCTAGTTCCAGTAGGATTTGCGTAATTGGTGAGATCTTGACTTAACATTTGAGTTGGATTTTGAGCCACTTGATTTGCGTAGGGATTCACACTTTGAATCGGAATTGGATTGGGTGCGTAAGCGGGTGTTGATGAATATGGTTGTTGATAAGGCAAAGCATTTATGCCTGATATTTGTGGTGCCATGATCTGATTCATCATAGGAGCTTGACCATATGGACCATATTGTCCTACCATAGGCATCCGGGAAAACCCATAACCCTGTGGTGTCATTTGTTGTTCAATGGTCATAGCTTCATTGTAGGCTAGAGCAAGCGTGGTAACTTGAGGATTTCGCCTTGCAAACATTGTCGTCATAGGATCCAATGCCCCAAAATATATTTGCAAAGCTACTGCGGGATCAATGGCAAAATGCCGAATTGCTCTATTATAGCATTTCTGAAATCTCTGATTAAAAGTTTGGATTGGCTCACCCTGGCCTCTTTTGCATGTAATGAACTGATTATAAATGATTGTGGGATCTAATGGTGACCTGAATTGGTTGACAAAAGCATCCTCCATTTGCGTCCATGACGTAATGGAACCAATAGGTAAGCAAATATACCATTCGTAAGCCACTTGGTCTAGGCTCATGGGGAAGAGTCTACAAGCCACATCTTCATGTTGAACTTGCAATCTTATCAAAACATCCCTATAGGCCTGAATATGTTCTTCTGCGGTCCTTGGGCCATCCGATTTGTATTCGGGCAAAAATCTCTCTATATTCTTAGGGATCTCGTGAATATCCCCTACAATATTCAAAGGAATGTTATGGGCTCCGTACCAAGGAGGTGGTGGAGGTTGGGCCATTTGATTCAAAATCGATGATGATAACCCTACAAGAACCGTGGAAATGGTACTGATAATTGGTACACTAGTGGCAAATGACACCACCGGTGCAAGTCCGCTAGATGCACCTGAAACAGAAGGATCTTCTGTAACAAGAATATCTGGTGGGACCACAATTTGCTCGGTTTTATTCCTTGGATTCCTATGAGTGAGTGAGAGGCTTTGGAATATGGTTTCCTCGGTTGTTTTGGACCTAGTTGCGATGCGATGCGGTGGGTCCAGCTTGTAAATGAAACTACCCTACAAAACCTGACAAAACTCTCAATACCTCAAAGAAAACCTACGACACAAAAAATCCTGCAATTAATGAAATTCAAAGAATAACTTCAAAATCAATTTGTTAGTCGTGAATGAAAGAAGGAACCATGACAAAGCAGTATTCTAAAAATGTAAGTTTCTGATTCACCAGATCGCATATGCGCAAGTGAAGAGCATACTCCTAGTGTTGTAGGCTTTCTGATTCACAAGATCGCATTACACGCAAGTGAAGAGCATAATACCGACAACAAATACATTTTAGACAAAAAATAATTCCTTACAAATAAGCATGAAATTGACTAGCAAATATCAAACATGTAACGTATTAATAATCATGTCTAGCATCAACCAAGAGATGTATCCCTTAAAATCAAATGAAAGTAATTGCATGGAGACAACCTCGTTAGTCAAGACCAAAATTTTTTTTAAATCAAATCAAAACACATTATTCCTGTATGAACAATCAAAAAGCGTTAGAACAATGCATAGCAATTCATGTCCTCCTTTTAACACTACAAGGTTGTATTGTTAAAAGAGGGCTAAAGATAATAATCAATAGGGCATGAAATATTCAAAATTTAAATCCCTATAGCATTTAAATCACTATGAAATAAAACAATTCAGGCCCTCCTTCTAGCGCCAATCTGTTGAGTGGTATTTTCACCCAGTTGTGAAAGTACACTCTCCTTTAGGATTTGGGTTCCAAATCCCCTCTTGCAAAGAAGTTAAACAAACAACTTCTCCAAGGTCTCCGTTGTATTAGCATTTGCATATGTGTATTAGTAATCTCAAATAAAGATATTCAATTTAAATGCTTGGAACACCTTAGTGATTGCAAGTAACTATAAACAAGGGGCAATGTTGGTTTATTTCACCATGAAACTTTAGTGATTGTTCATTGTTTTTTTTGGATTTTGAAAATTTTTAAATGTTTATTTTAATGCCTGAAAATTTAAAATAAGTTAAAATTTTTGGAAAAAATAAAATGCGAGAAAATTAAAATGAAATGCAGAAAACCGAAAATAAAATGCACTTCAAGTATGATGCTATCCTATTTCAACAAAACCGAAGATGTGAGGTCTCCATGCATGCAACCTAACCTATTGGACTTGCAAAACAAGCACAATCCCCATAGACTAAGTGTTGGTTCCTAGGGTTTAAAATAAATTTCAGATTCAAGCATTCACATGAAGCAACCAAGCAAACTTGCATTAACTCCATCTACAAACTCGAAATCTGAAAAAGAGAAAAGAAATAGACATTAAATCCATAGCATGCAAAGAGAATCTCCTTCTTTCTTGCCCACAAGATGCAAATTTTTGAAAACTTCTGCATTAAAAATGTGTCATTTTACAATAGCAGAATTTTTGGTTTTCCCAAACCAGTCGATGGAAGAAAAATGACTCAAACAGGTCCAGAATGGCCCTCTTGCCTTCAAGTCTACAACTCTGCTCGTAGCAGTTTCCAACCCTTTCTGGCCTCTTTGAATGGCGTATTTAAACTTCTAAAAACATTTCATTTCTCCTTCCATGGTTGTTCGTTTCACCTTCCTTCGATGCTTTCCGCTTTTCGTTTCTACTTTGTGGCCCTTCGTTTCATTTTCTCCACATGGGCTTGCATTTGTTTCCCTCTTGTCATCATTTCAAATCATTAAAGATTCCTTATGTACTGCTTTGTCTTATTCATTGGATTTTGTCCTTATGTCCACGTCACTATCTAGGTCCGTTACCTTGGCGAAAATGGAACATGTCGCGATATCGCGACACTTTTGCCTCCTTGCTCTCTTTTGTTGCTTTTAGCCGCGAAAATGTAACATGTCGCGATATCGCGACACTTTTCTTTCTAGTTCTTTCTCTTCTCATTTGGCCGCGAAAATGCAACATGTCGCGATATCGTGACACTTTTTCTCTTTTGGCCACGAAAATGCAACATGTCGCGATATCGCGACACTTTTTCTCTTTTGGTCGCAAAAATGCAACATGTCGCGATATCGCGACACTTTTTCTCTTTTGGCCGCGAAAATGCAACATGTCGCGATATCGCGACACTTTTTCTTTTTTGGCCGTGAAAATGCAACATGTCGCGATATCGCGACACTTTTTCTCTGTTTGGCCATGAAAATGCAACATGTCGCGATATCGCGACACTTTTCTTTCTTTTCTTTCTTTTCTTTTGGCCGCAAAAATGCAACATGTCGCGATATCGCGACACTTTTTCCTCCTTTGTCCGTGAAAATGCAACATGTCGCGATATCGCGACACTTTTTCTCTTTTGGCCGTGACAATGCAACATGTCGCGATATCGCGACACTTTTTCCTCTTTTGCCATGAAAATGCAACATGTCGCGATATCGCGACACTTTTTCCTTTTTGGCCGCGAAAATGCAACATGTCGCGATATCGCGACACTTTTTCCTGTTTGGCCGCGAAAACGCAACATGTCGCGATATCGCGACACTTTTTCTCCTTGTGGTGTTTTGCTTTTTTTTTGATCTTTAGCATATGGGCCACTTCGGTCTTCTTGGAAAACATGCAAAAAAGGTGGGTCCCCAATTTTGGGGTACGTTGTGGAGCAGCCACAACAAGTCCCTTCACTTGGTTGAAAATGAGAAGGAAATTGCCAAAGATATTTTACCTTTTGATCTTCATGGCGATAGCTGTTTGGAGGCCCAAGATTAGGGCTTTGTATTCAGTGTTATTATTAGTGCAAGGAAATTCTAACTTAAATTACAAGGGTATGGGAGCACCTTACGACATGAAAAACACTATTCTTGCACCACCCCCTTGCTCACACTTTGAACCATCAAAGAACAAGTTCATATCAGCCTTGTTATTTGGTTCTTCGAGTTCGGGCGCTTCTAATAATGCAAAAACCACATCATCATGTAGCTCTATGGTGAGAGGTCTACTATTTTCTAGTGGTGCCTCCGCCAGTTGATCAACTATGACATGTCCCTTGATGGACTTTTGGCTAATGAATTCCAAATCAAATTATGTCAATAACATGATCCACTTTGTAGTATGTGTATTATGATACGTCTTGCTCATCATATACTGCAAAGGATTTTGTTTTGATATGACATACATCGTATGACTTAACATATAATACCGCAATTTCTTTGTAGCGAACACCACTGCTAAACATAGCTTTTCCACATAGGCATATCCTAGCTCGTAACTCACCAAGGTTCGGCTAATGTAATATATGGCTTGATCTTTGTCTTGCACATTCTTTTGGGCTAACATGGTCCCTAATGCAAAGTTAGTTTTCGATATATATAGAAATAATGGAACGTCTGGTCTTGGTGGAGCTAGCACTAGTGGCGTCACCAGGTAGTGCTTAATCTTAGCAAAGGTTGCTTGATAGTCCTCATCCCAATTGAATGGGACCCCCTTATGTAGCAGTCGATTCATGGGTCGACATTTATCCGATAATTATGTGATAAATCACTTTATGGATGCTACTTTACCCTGAAGGCTTCTTAATTCCTTGATATTCGTGGGAGGACGCATTTCTAAAATGGCCTTGACCTTTGTTGGGTCTACTTCGATCCCTCATTTTGAGATGATGAATCCTAAGAGCTTTCCTGAAGTCATGCCAAATACGCACTTCTTAGGATTCAACCTGACATTATGCTCTATCAGGCGATCGAAGACCTTCCTCAAGACCTCTGCATGCTCTAAATGCAGCAATGACTTTGCCAACAAGTCATCGATATAATATTCCAAGATCTTATGCATGTAGTCATGAAAGATGTATGTCATAGCCCGCTGATATGTAGCACCAACATTCTTAAGGCCGAATGGCATAACCTTATAACAAAATGTCCCCCATGGCATTATGAACGCGGTTTTATGTTGGTCTTCGGGCTTAATCCAAATTTGGTTGTAACCAAAAAAACCATCCATTAGGGAGAGCATTTCATGACCCACAGTTGCATCTACGAGAGCATCTATGTTCGACAATGGAAATGAATCCTTTGGTGTTGCCCTATTGAGGTCTCTAAAATCCATATAGATACAGATCCTTCCATCAGGTTTTCCTACAGGCACCATGTTTGATACCCATTCTGGATAGTCGATGGAAATGACAAACTCTACATCCAGCAGCTTTTGCAATTCATATTTAACCATTAAGGCTACTATTGGATGCATCTTCCTGAGTTTCTGCTTGATTGGATTTTTCGAGAGATCTAGTGAAAGGTTATGAGTAACCAATTTTGGATCTAGACCCGACATGTCCTTATAAGTCCAAGCAAAGATATCAGGTCTCTCTTTCAGTAGAGGGATGAGGTTGGCACGCTCATCAGGAGATAAAATTTCTCCAAATTTAACCTTCTTAGGAATCATGGGATCATTGCTGATATCCACTTCAAAGGTTTCCTCTACTAACATGTGGGATCCCTCCTCAAGTTGGTGAGGCGTAGGGATCAAGTGGATGTCATCTGCTGGGTTTATGGGTTCCACGTTGGAAGCATCCTCAACATGATAAACATCATGTGCACAGCCTGGCACAAAATGAAAAGGTTGCAACATTTCTTCATTGGGGAAGAAATCTTTAGGCTCCAGTGGTGAGTCAACGTGATCCCAATCAATAGCATCTACATTAAGACACAATGGTTTGGAAGGGTCGATTGGATTGTGAAGTGGAGTGGTCAAATCAATGGAGATCATATTGATGGAATGGATCATGTCTCCAGGACCACGTGCATGTGACTCTAAATTTATATAACTTCCATCCCCGAGATGTGGTTCTGGGGGTATGGGGATCTCTGGATCCGGTCTATGGATAGACTCAAAAATAGGATCGCTAGGCTCTAGGAGCTCTCTGAATATCGGTGGATCAGGAAAGACCATATGATAAATCCTATCCAAATTAGGTGGTCTTCCTGTTAGGCGAGGGTGGAGATCGATATCTCTGTACATATCCTCTGTAGTGTATGGCGCATTACGATGATGCAAGTAGGGAGGCCCCAAATAGGCTCTCTCTGTTTCATCTTCATCATCACTATCATAATAAAAACCTTCACCACTACCTACTAGAACTAGGATATCAGGAATATGGGGCCCCATGTAAGCCCACTCTTGATAACTGCTATCATCAATGGAGGATTGCTCATCCTCGATGACTGTCTCCAAGGGTAACAAATGATATAAATTTAGAGGGCCTAGGTAGGCCAACTCAGTCTCATCCTTATATTTCTCATTGTGCGAGGACTCATCATCATCATCACTCTCATACATGCAACTTGGTCCACCTCTCTCAGATATGGACTCTGCTATATCCTCATCAGAATGATCCTCTGAGTAATCTATCACTATGCTAGCATTCTGATCTTGTAGGCATGTGTCATCGGCTGCCCCATAAATTTTTTCATCCAAGTTGTCTCTTGGGACATGCTCTGGACCGGTCTCCACCAAGATGTCTTCGTGATATATATTATGTGGATCTATAGTGATGTAAGACACTAATCGGTTATCCCTTCGAAAGGCGGAGGGATTGGGGTGATAAGGATTGAAGTCGACTTCACCCCCCCAGACTGAGGTACAGGTGGTCTAAATATGCTACGAGGAGTTCATATTGTCCTCCGATATAATATCCTAACCCGAACCTATCAGTCAGTAACTAATACTGTGGTTTGTAAGGCCTCCTACACCCCTGCTCGAATAATCTGAGATCGTAACCATGCCAATGGTAGCGCTCAAAATATCATAAGGCATATTCTGGGTTAGAGAGATAATGAACATTCACAATGAATGGTTCATCATCATCCTCATCCATGGTAGTGCGAGATGCAAGTTGGTCGAGCCCACCATAGATAAAATTGGTTTGATTAGGAGGTACCCCCAGTGGTACCACCGTCCCTATGGGAAGGCGATGGGCTTGTGGTCGGTCCATATCCTATGCAGTCTCGATGATCGGCATAAATGTCACATTCTACATAATATACTCCCCTAATCTGGGATTAACCAAATGAATGGTCACTTGTGGTGCAGATGACCCTGTTGAAGACGTAGGCGAAGCAGGCTGAGGTGCCTCTTCGACTTCTCCTTGAGCATCCTCTACTTCCATGGGAGTAGGGACCTCGATGACAACTGGTTTGGGTGCTTGCTTTATCTCTTTTTTGCCCATATTTACTTTTAGCTTCTTATCATCCCGATGCATTATGGATGCAGACGGTCTAGTAGAATCAGTTGTCGTGTGCTCCGATCATTGAGATGCGGACGTTGTAGGTTTGGCACACACTTCCTTCATTTTACCTCCTGGATCTTTGATCGGTGATGTTGGTCGTATGTCCAGGTGCATTGAGGGGAGCACGAAGTCCCTCGGAAAATCTGCTAAATTCACGTATTTGAATGGTTCTTCATCTGAAGGTACCACGTGAACCTATCCCTCATGCATGTATTTAATACACTGATGGAGAATGGAAGGGACACAACACATTTCTCTTATCCAAGGCCATCCTAGAAGTATATTGTACTGCATAGCACCTTCAATCACATGACACATCACCGAGATGGTCTTCAATCCCACCTGAATAGGTAAAACTATCGTGTCGACAGTTGAGCATAATGCATCGTTAAAAGCTCTCAACGTGAAGGCGGAAGGTATGATATGCATCTTTGGCAACTTCAGGTATGTCAATGCCTTGGTCATGATTATATTGATTGATGATCCCGTATCAATCAAAACCCACTTGAAAGGTTTGTGATTTACACACGCAATGATGTGGAGCGGTGGGTCCATTGTGACAGTGGAAACCATCTTGATTTCATGATCATAAAATTGTATAATCGGTTCTTGACACTATTGCACATGTCCCACGAAGTGTGTGAATGCTTTGGGATCCTAGGACTGCACTTCTATGGACCTTAGAATATCCATAAGCATCTCCCTATGCTTGGGAGACTATTGAATCAGCTCATAAATGGACAACTTCGCTAGAGTCATCTGTAGGTTTTGAACTAACCTACTCCTGATTGTCACCACCGGTCTAGTTGGTGGGCCTGGCACATTCTAGGTTGGCCTTGGAGGAGGCGCAACTTGGACCCTAATAGGCAATGGAGGTTGATTTGGTCTTTCATACCTCGCATGTCTTGTGATGATGTTGACCATTCCGATGAACCCATGGGTTGGTGGTTCGATGCGTACTTGATTGACTTGGCCAACATTGTTCCTTGGTGCCTCATGGTTGGGTAGAGGATTTTTGTAAATCCCCATATTCTGATTGTCAGGCGCTTGCGGGTTGTCCACAAGAAGCGTACCTCTTTCGATCATATTTTGCACCAAATGTTTGAAAGACCAACATACCTCTATGTCGTGACCTTTCGTTCGATGAAATATGCAATATTGATCATCCTTATACCCCTTAGGCTTGGGTTGATTAGGGTCCACTAATTTGATTTTTGGTAAGTTTATTGCCTTTGCCTCACACAATTGATGGAAAATCGATGTCAACGATTTCGATAATTGAGTGAATATGCGAGGAGGGCGTCTTTCTTTGTCCTTACCCTTCTGGTTGTTGTTGCGCTGCTCATACTGCGTAGGAGGAGGTTGGGCTTGATAATTTTGTTGTTGCTACCCCTTATCCCCTTTTTGAAGGTTTAGAACCACCTGATTAACATGGGCCGGCTTGGCCTATTGTTTCTCGGTGCTCTTCTTGTTCCATTCCTTCTTGCTTCTTAGTTTCAAGTTACCCTCCTGTAACTTGATATCCTCTATCACTTTGGCTTGAGCCAAAGCCTCTTCAAAGGTTTGATATTGTTGCAACTGTAATAATAATGAAATGTGCTTTGCACAACTTTTCGTAAACATTCGAGTTAATTCAGAAGTAGGGATGGAGAATGGCAACTTCACCATCATCTTTCTCCATCGTTTCCCATAATCCATAACTGGCTCATCATCATGTTGCATTAAAGCAGCCAGATCGGATAAGTTCACCTTTTTCTTGATGTCGAAGGAGAAGCATTCAAGAAATGCATCGACCAGTTGCTCAAAGTTGGTGATGTTGTGCCTTTTGAGTTGATTAAACCACTCCCAGGCTGGGCCTGAGAGGGTTGTAATGAAGGTCCGTAGGAGCAAAGCATCATTGCTCTCGATCTGAAAGCACATGTCTAGAAAACTCGTGACGTGCTCCTGAGCGTCCTCCTCTCCTTTAAACTTTTCCAGCCTAGGCATCTCAAAATGCTCAAGATAGGCCAAAATAGGCACTGATGGGCATAAAGGTTCATTATGAATCTTGTTTAAGGTAGGCTTTTGATAAGTCATCCCTTGCTTCTCGATAGCTTTAACCTTTTCTACCAAGACCTTATAGGCCTGCGAAGATAGGAACTCCTCTTCTCTGGATTGCCTTTGAGGCACCTTTGGAGGAACATTCCTCTTCGGTCTAGGTGGAGGACTAGGCTCATCATCCACTTCGACTTGGGAGATCTCAGGATATTCTTGATCTAGTTCATCTCCCACTTCTTCTTCATACTACCTATGCCCACGATATTCGGATGCGGGATGTCGATCTCTATGTTGGGTCGTATGGCGAGTATGGGTGTCTATATGGTCAGGGTGCAACTCGGGCTACGAAGCAGCTCATCTGTCAATGCTCTCCCTGTACTCACTACAGGGGAGGTAAACCGACACTGGCCAATCGGTCCTCCCTCTCAACACGCTCCTTTTGATCAAGGATGTGTTGCTCGTGCATGCGCTGTTCATATAAGCATTGTCTTATGAACCTTTGCCTCTGAGTGTCCTCATTTTTGAGGCGTTCCCGCTCTGCACGAACATATTCCAACTGGTCTTGGAGGATCTGACATCTCTGCTCTGACACCAGCTTGTGAGATCTATCTATGTGATCAGTCGTATGAGGCCTCTGGTGTGTGCGCTCTGTTCGAGCGGCTTTGTGGGTGTGTCCCCAATAGACTGATTTGCTACGCTCTTGCCCTTGTCTGTGAAGATGACATTTGCATTCAACGGTCGCCTATACTCTGTGCCCGCATGGGATGCAGGGGCATGCATATCACGAGAACACTTGGAGCATTCTCCAGGTTCTTTGATGGTCCTAATGGTACTTCCGCTATGCACACTCGTAGAACGAGAAGGCGCAGGAGAAGGTTTATAACCTAACTATCCTAAGACTTTATCTAGACCATCTAACTGTCTACTACGCCATGGCTCATGAGGTGGCGTACCATTTACTCCCACTTTAGACATGTCTATGGTGATCCTACAAGGTTCACTTCTATTGGGAGTTTGCATGGGTCTACGCTTGGAAGCGTCCCTCTCTATTTACCCCTGAATGGGTGGATCTTGAACTTGTCTATACTCAGATGGTGGGGGCCTTGCACCTCCCTTAGCTATAGGTCGAAGGGGTACCAATCTGGATCCCTCTATGACATACTCTTCAGCAGATCCCGTGGAACCACGTGGAATGCGATCATGGTAAATGCTAACCTGTCTAGGACCCCCATGCTGGGAAGTCCCATGCTCTGATCTATGTCTCGAGGAGTGTCTAGTGGCTCCTCTAATCGGGGTATTCTCAACAGGATCCCCACGCGTAGAATTATCCCCTCTAATACTCGTCGAATGACGTTCGGGAGGATTTTGTGGTTGAGGGTTCTGCGTGTCTTGTTGTGCATTGGGTGGAGCTTCGACCTCGACCTCGGGTCTATGCCTGGATCGGCCTCTCCGTGTTCGCACCATGATATTATATTATCTCGTATGTAAATTTTAAGGCAAACAAAGTAAACAATGATGATTATCTCTTTTAAATTTTTGTTTGTGAGCCCTAAACTATTTGGTGTGTTTTAAGATTTGTTGTATCAAAAAGTAACTCTCATCGTGTTTTCAATAAGTTGATGATATACTCAATTGTTTAAGGGTTTTCACCTGTATACTCGTAGCTCGACAACCGGCAATGAAAGTCACGATCACGTAAACCCCCAAAATGTGGAGATGAAACCCACACTCGGGCAGGGAGCACAGGTCCTCCCGATCCTCACCCTATTCACCCATGCGTAGCGATACACCCCTCCGAAGAGGAATGCATGCTATTTTGCATGGGCTATGATGGCATCTTGGATCCGGTATTGGTCTAGTAACAAAAGGATCGAGGGAGTTGGGCCAACGGATGGAAATCACTGCCACCATCGTTGAACCCTACTAGTGGTTGGATGTGACTTCCAACTCACTAGCATTTACAATGTGTCATGGTGTGTGTGGTTCTTTTTACTTTGCATGAAAATAAAATGCATAAAACAGCATTCAAATGATTTTCCCTACATGCTTTTCAAAAGAACGTTTGATTTTAAGAGAATGCACGACTATGCTAGATGATTTTTCAGAGAATGCAACTATCTATGATGAAAATGGCCACTGATTGGGCCTCATACATGCAAACTCTAAACATAGAATGGCCTAGACCACTGGAGACTAGGGCGGACTGCAATCAGAGATCCGCTATTCCTAGCAGCGACTAGTAGAAAACTAAAAATGAACTAGGATTTTCCCATTTCTACTTTTCATTAAGTTTTCTAATTAATCTAACATTTCTAAATAACATTTTTGCATTATGGAAAATAAAAACATAGACATAGAAAAAACATAGGAAAATGAAGCCTACCTCAGATCCAAGTCTGATGAAGTTTTGGATGCTTATTGTATGTTCTATTTTCTGCTGACCACGTTTGTCAAGTGCACGGCTGCAACTGTTGCCCGTGGCTCTGTGGCGCGACGACAACTGTTAACCATGGTTGTCAACCGTGGCTAAGGCCTATCATCACAAAACATAGTAAGTTAGTATTTTGTGGCATAAAATGTGGGGTTCCACCATGATCGCCTTCTGTAGCAATCCAGGATGCATACACCTAAGCTAATAATAATTGAAAATCACACAAAGCATAAAAGAAATAGATGAATTTGCAAATAACCACAAAGAAGGGCTTCTTTTATTAAATTTCCAATGAAACTCGATTACAAATCCATCCCTCTTAGGGATACCCAATGTGATACAATTATTACAATCATAGAAAATCCCCACGCAAGGGTAGGTGTAATTCGTAGGCTTCCTAGGTTGACACGAACTGCTCCAAGGCAAATGTAGCCTTCTTCTCCATGATTAGAGGCATTTGTTGCTTTGAATGGCAAGACCCTGTTAACCCTGCATTCAAGAAACAACAAGAAGCAATTAAAAGCAAAGGAGGCCTCTCTTAATGAGGCTTTTAGAGGAAATTATACAAAATATTGTCATGAAAGCTTGAAATCAAGAAAATGTATAAAGCATAGTAATCTACTCTAAACATGATAATTGACCATCAAGAAATGTAAAAGAAACATAGATCAATCTATCTAGTGTTCTAATTAAACAATTGAAAGCATGGAAACATGAGAAATAGCAATAACCATTCTAGCTACCAAATGACAAGAAATGAAGGAGATAAGTCTTAAATCCCTATTTCTATCGCACAATTATCTCTAATAAAGCAAATCTAGATTGAATGCATCTAATCTATAGCAAATAAAATATAAACTACTGCTAAAACCAAGGGAAAAGGAAATTAAACCTTGACCGCGGGTCTGTGAAGCGGTTGGCACTGTTAGTCGTGATTGAGCCATGAATGTCCTTGCTCTCAAATGTCGGTCTTAGATCTCCAATTCCCCTTGATGAATTGATGATCAAGGGTCGCCACGATGTCCTCTGATAGATTTGGTGGTTGAATTGCTCATATTGGTGATGGAATGGGCTCAATTGTGTTTCTTGATCTCTCCTAGCCCTCCATAGCCTTCTTGGTTCCAAGTGCCATGTGATCTCCAATTGGGCAGCAAAAGTATTCCTCTCAATGGATACAAGTGAGTATACAATTTGATAGGGCTTCGCTGCTCTTCAACTCGAGATTCTTCCAAGGTTCTCCCCAATTTGGAGGGGGGTTATATAGCACTTGGTAAGGCCATGTCTTAGCTTCATGGAGAAGCCAAGATCAAGAAGGGACAGCTGGGGCAGTTGGATGGAAACTTCTGGAACTTTCTGCCCTCTAACTGCTTGGATCTTCAACCAATTGGCCGTTGTAACCGATTTTGGGTCGGCCAAGGTCCAACTAATTTTGAAGGCTAGCCGCGGCTCTGAGGCGCGGTCAGCTCTGTTAACCGTGGGTGTCAGCCGTGACCAACACTGATTAGGCCAAAATGCCTAAATGAGTGGTTAGAACCACTGCTTCACCTTGGAATCTATCCAAGATCTTTCATATGGTCTTCTAGCATGTCCCATATGAGTAGTCACCTCGACATGACACGTTTTAGGTGTCTAGAGCTATATGTTGCAAAATGAAGGAGGGGGGTCTTTTACTGTTTGCCTAGCTCATTCCAAGTGGTTCCCATGATAATGCATCGATTACGACTACCACATCGAATTTCACGTTCATGAAATTATCAACTTTTTCCTCGTTCTAAGTGCAATTTATTAAATTGCCTTTTCATCCTAATTTCATTTAATTTCATTTTATGCCATTTACATTAATTTCATGTGTATTTCATATAAATTTTGCTTTACAAAAAGTCTAACAAAACTTTGTACATTTTTCACTTTTTCTTCTTTTGGGAAGCAGTTTTGCTACCTACATGACCTACTTTTATTTGATGGCAGAATTGATTGGAATGAAATAGAAGGATTTTCCAAGATGATCAACTTCTTCCTCACCAACTATGGACTAAAATATGCTCAAATATTAAAGAAATGGGACCGTGTCTCTGAAGCACTTCCAAACTCAAACAAAAGTGGAGCAATAGGTGCTTAGAAATTTTGAAATTTTGAAGTTCAAGAGGTATTCTTAATAAAATGGTCAAAACCACCTCATTAATGAAGATACATTTGAATGGGGCATCTACGGGAAGCCCTAGGTAAACTAGTATACGTATGTTTGCAAGGACGATCGAAAGGAATCATCTCTTTTTCTTCAAAGGAGCTTTTATATATCACACTAACAACTATACTAAATCGATGGTCATTAGATTCGACTTATTGGAAGCCAAAAAAAATGAATAAAAATAATCTTAGCATTGAGTCTAATTCAAAGATTTTGATTGATAAAATAAATTCTAACACCATTTACAAGTAATGAATAGCAATTAAATTTGACATGCAATGATATTTGCTCCCTAATCAAGTGGCATTATCTCAATCAGTTAGATTCCTCAACATTTCAAGGTTTGACTCAAGTTCAAATCTTGTCAAACGATATATGGATAATATCCAAGCTTTGTTGTAATACCACTATGTGGTGATGATGTACTACGGGTGGGACCATTTCAATCCCATATAACCATTAAAAAAAATGGTGTTTGTTCCCTAAAAGCAACATTCCTAAATACTTATTTTACTACATCAACAGGGAAAGAAACAAGATAGTTGACTAGCTAGCAATAGAGGCTTCACACCAAGATGAATGGGAAGAACCCTTTGGTCCTAAAAAGAAATGCTGAAAATTTTGTACCTCCACCAACACTTTCTAACTTTTCTCTAAGATCTTAATGATAACGGAAATAGAGCCCATGACATTCTCTTTTTTCCTTTCCCCAAGAGCTATAGTAACTGAAACTAAAACTAGGCAATACAAGAGGAATTATAAAATTTGAGTTGCAAGCTCAATGCTTTTCCTAATGTGCAATAAAAAAACAGCAATCTTTTATGGTACAAACTTATCATTTGGCTCAAATAGTAATATCTAATCACAATATTCGCACCTCAAATGAATTGGACAATCAACAACAAAATGAATGTAGATTTCAATTTTTTAATGTTGAATTTATGTTGTAGTTATCAAAAAGATATTAGGATTACAAAATAGTATTCCATACACCATATCTAGTCTAATATTTTGGAAACTAACTTATTTTCATGAGAAGCATTGGTCAAACAAGACTACTAGACCAATAACGAGTATGGGATATTTAAAATTTGTCTACACATTGTTGATTCTATGGTGGATGCTTGCTAAAACCCAGCTTAGAACTTCGTATATTCTCCTCTTTGAAATGAATAATATAGCTTAGTTTTTCTTGTCCAAAATTTCATGGATATGTTATCAAACCTATTAGCATATACATAATGTCTTTCCATTATGTCCAAGTTATATTTTCAACAAATACCTTGGTACCCTTATATATATACAATATGATTTCCTCATTGTATCAATGAACTATCAAATTTAAGTCTAGGTGTTCTAGTAATTTCATTAATTTATATATGGCTCAAGACTTTAATTTAATAGGCTAGAACTCAAAACTCAAAAGTCTCAAACATAAATTTAGGTACCCTAAAGAGCTATCATTCCATTTATCTTTCAAGTCAATCTTTTTATAAAGAACTAACCACTAAAATGAATTTCGGACCTACATTAAAAAAAAGGCTTTTGACATGGGCTTTGGAATATATGCATTAAATAGAGGATCAGCTAGATAAGACTTCAAACTCAATATCTACCAAATACCAAATGCTCTACCAAAACTTCAATGTAGTTATATTAAAAATATGCAACAATATCTACATATATACAAAAATAAATAAATAATATCCTATTAATAAGTTCTGCTTAGCAGCCTAGTTCTCTCATACTGTAATGACCAAAGTTAGCAGCTTTCATGCTTTTTGTAATGTCAATTTAGTGTTGGTTTTAGTAGTATAATGACCGTTACATTCCTCTTCTTTTTAAACAAGATTGAGATTAAAACATTGAATTTGTAAAGGGTAGAAGCTCCAATGTTGTATTTTATAAGTTGATTGTACTTTCAATTTTATTTTTGTTTCAATTTAAAATTAAATTCAGAATGCAAAGTGAATATGTTTGTTTTTGCACATATTTATTTACAAGTCAGTAATTAAATATTAATTAAATAAAGCTTCTAAACATTTAAAAATTAATATTATCTTTTATTAAAAAAAAAAAAAAAAAACCTCATCTAAATAAATTCTTATAATTACTTGCCTCCACACTGTTTTAAATGATTTCATATACATCCCACTATTGTCATAAGAAAATGAAGGTCAATAATTAAATATTGATTTACTAAAGTTTCTAGACATTAACAAATTATTCTGATTTTTATTTTTATTTTTAATTTCTATTTGTCAACATTATTTGAATTTATGTTAAATCAATTTCTATAGTTACTTGCCTCCAGCAAAACTAATACTACAGTCTACTCTTTAGGCAAATTGTTTTAAATGATTCC
Source organism: Wollemia nobilis (assembly GCA_028583015.1). Taxonomy (NCBI): domain Eukaryota; kingdom Viridiplantae; phylum Streptophyta; class Pinopsida; order Araucariales; family Araucariaceae; genus Wollemia; species Wollemia nobilis. The sequence goes on from JAQPPZ010001808.1 coordinate 3,479,506, forward strand.
ATGTATGGACCAGTATTGTTGTAAGAAATAACACTCGACTATTGCTTTGTAAATTTTTCAGGTCTGTTTTCAAATTTTTATTGCCTAGCATGATGTACAAACATTTGCCTATATATTTTTGTTAAAGAATAACATATCGAGGCATCAAATGCATATAAAGAACCACCTTCCTATTAATTGGTTGCAAACATCAAAAAAAATTTAAAAAAAAAAAACCATTGAACATTAAAAATGAGTGACTAAATGTAAAAATCCCATTTCAAAATTAGTCGCTTGGGATTTGCAAATACTATGATAAAAATATGCAACTTCTACGACTAGTTGGATGAAAACTGCTAGATACCAAAATCAACTATAACGTTGCTTTGAGAAGACAAATCTAAGATGCCTTGAATAAAAACTAGAGGATGCATTGAAAACCTATTAGCCGCTAATCAACAGAATATTTGGCTTCTATATGATACAAAATACAGATTAAGAGATTTTGTATGTTGGGGAAAGGAAATTCAAATCATTCCCAAGGATAACATAAAGAGGGTGACATTTCATAGATTACTTGTACAGTATACATCTATAGCATCATTAAGGCCTGCTCAAGGAACAATATGAGAATATATCAGAAAATTGAGGAACCCCATTGACAGGAATTGAAATAAGCACACTACAAAATTGTTCAGGAGAACCCAATCAAGGAATTGTCTGCTCCCTGCCAAGTACTGATCTGCTCCATAGATGGAATTAAGAGGAACTTTTACAAGGAATAATCAACAGTAATTTGCTTCCCGCCAAGGATTGACCTGTACCATCAAGGATTTTACAATGTGAATATTATAGCAATTTATGGGCCATTCAAATCCATTACAAAAGGTTGTGAATTGCTACTTGAAGAGAATTGGTTACTGACAGACTAGAAGTTGCAATCCTAGATCTGCAATAATGCATCTTCCCAAGATCATCAATATTCACCACTTTTATGATATCTCACATCTTATGCATTGACATTACCAACACAAAAAAAACATTCAATAGAAATCAAATTTCATAATGTTAACACCTGCTCGGAGGAGATTCTACACTTCTGCATGGTTCCACACATTACCTTTCAAAGTCGTCTTTATTTTTCCTTGTTTGCATAAACCATGGAAATCTCTGGAATTTCTCATAAATTCTATCAGGTTTAGGCATAATTTCTCATTAATGTTGAGACGAGGCATTTATTGCCCATCCAACTATTGAGTTGAAAATCACAATGATGTCTACCTCAGCATGGAAATGTACCACACCTAACATAATTATATGACCAGACATATATTAAAGGAGACAAATTGAGAGAGAATGCGTAAAGACAGGCTATAACACGAAGTACCCTTGCATCAATAGCAAACAAAGGAGGCACAATGATAATATGCAAAGAAACTCCAACATTAACAGATCATAATAACCAAAGCTGTCCTATTTATTAAAGCAGAAGATCTCCAACTGAAGAAAGATTCCAAGCCATGTTGAGTAACATGTTCCTGTGTCATTGAGTTGATGTCAAGTGTACTGACTCCTTTCCCAGGGGAAGAAACCACTAGAGTCAATGAATCTCTCTACTCTGTATATATGCTACAAGAACATGTCTGGTGTTCTCCAATGAATATTGTGAGAACAGCATCACATGAAAGTGTACGAATTTGCATCTTTGAATAAGCATTTGGAAGCAACCCAATGTAAGCATTTGGGTACAAAACCAACATTCAAGGACTTAAGTGAGACAAATTGGTGTGTGAAGATATAAAAAAATACTTTAGTCAGTAGATCCATGCCTCGACATGTATTTCCAAATTTGGATTATATTAGAGACATTTAAATGTTGAAAATAAAGCAGATAAATTCAACTTAATGAACTTCGCCTGAGAATTTGTTTAAATAAGAAAAAAATCAGAGAACAAACATTTCAATGGATTAAGACTGGCATATAGTCACAAAATTGTTTAACATAAAATGATTCGAATCAAAACATTTAAAAAATAAGTGTTCTACGAATGGTTTAACAAAACAAGTGACTGACCGCATTAGCTACAGCAAAAACCTGTAAATTTCTCCTATTTACATACTGTGCACATAGTGTTACAGTTCTTGTACAATTATCAGTTGACTTTGGAAGATCCTATATGAATATGCCATGGTTGACAAATCAATCTTTTTTCTTTTGAACCCTAGAAAGGGTTATCCTCACAAGTTATAATGGCCTGGCTTTGAGCTATAGTTGAGACATAAATGTCCTCTCCTATGACACATTTGAAGCTTGAAAGGATATAGGATTATCTCTTCTCCACCCCCTTTAGACTTTGTGGTGCTTGCATGATAAGGAACCAAATTTGGCCTAAATAATAAAACTTTCAAAACCCAAAATCAAATATAAGGCAATAAGACAATGCAAACCTGTGTAAAAGACGCTTGGCTGATACTGCTTCAAGTAATGTTGAGAATGTTATAGTGAATACGTCCCCTTTATCTTCCTTCTTGACATCCTGATGGAATTCAATATACAAGCTTAAAGCATTTTTTTTTAATTACAAAATTCATTTAACCAGAACACATTAAGTACAGATTGTTTAATGCATATATAATCCACATGGTTCCAAATATAACTTTCTAAGAAAGACTCAGATATGTAACAGAGCATTACCCATCTGATTTCAAAAAGACAATACAGAATAGAAATCCAAATCCCATCTGTATTATATCAGTATGCAACAAATTTCACTTTTGAAATAACATTTGTTTTGACTACCGATTGATGATTTCAAGGATTCTCTTCTCAAGTAGCTTCCCAATCAAACATTGTGATAAATCTTAGGATTAAGAGATGCATTCTTCCAGGAAGTTAGTCACTCACCTTTCACCACTTCAGTTTATGATGCCTGATTACTGCTGTTATGAAGCTTTATAGAACAAATATTGTTATAAACACGCTGCTAGAAGACAGTAATGCTTCTGCATCATTCTTCTAGAACCTGCCAGTACCCACAAGAATCCACAACATTTGAACTTGTAAACATATGAAACTCATGATTGTCCCCAAGGTGCCATCGTTAGTCTGTTGACTGCTTCCCCATAAACCTCCATGTACAACCATTTTTTAAAACATGCAAATTTGAATTGCACTATTTGGGCCTCAAGGGATCTCCCCCACTTCAGCTGCCCAGAGAATGAAATCCGAAATGCTTTCACCCTCCCCTCACACCAATGGGATCCATGACCATGTCTCAACCTTTGAAAGGAAAAAACAGGCCTTCCAAGAGCAGCTTTTGCAACTTCAACAGCAGAATCAGCAGCTCCATAATCAACAGCAAGAAAAAAGAGGTCCTTATTATTGGTGGAAAGCCCCACTGAGAATGCAAGAGGCAAAGCTTGCCTCACACTGCCCAGTTCTGAAACAAAATGATTCCAGCACCTTCAGGCAACAATTCTCCAAGATGAAGATTAAAGTCCGGACATAATTCATAGGTCCAAGTAGTTAAGGCAAAAAACAACCCTTCATGGCCAAAATAGCAGTACACGCAATAGTTGAAGAAAAGCAAGGCAGGCCAAAGAACTCAAACCTTCAATTTCATTGTCCCCTCAAGCTGGCCACATAATTCTTGCACAACTCTGGCCCTGAAGGATGCCTCACTTAAAACAGGGTGGATGAATCATGAAGGCACCATTGTCATCTGATTTCAATATGCAGAGAAGCACTTGTGAGACCTGAAAGCCAATACGGAACTATTTTCCCTCCCCAACAAAACATACCTAGATGCAAACCTCACCAAACTCCAAGTCAAGTCGTAAAGGCTAGAGAGGAAAACAACCATAAAGTTGTGATACAGGAATCTCCTTCCCTCGTTGGAATGCCCTTTGGCCATCCAAATAACAACATTTTCAGGTCTCAATAGGCAATGGTGTCATGAAGTGTTTCCCAGGTACCTCCCAAGATTTTCTCTCTTTACGCAATCTCCGATTCCTCACTAAGACCCATGAAAAGCCTTGAATGAATGATTCCTCCAATCTTACATGTGGTTTTTAGCTTTTACGAATAAGACTCAGATATATACAAGGGAATTCAAGTTTTTGGAGGAGTTGCATGTCTCATCAGGAAATGTTTTAGGACCAAGGTTTCCCTTCTTGCTCCTCATACCTATCCAAGTACATGCAGTCCCACCTCTTTGAGATGTCCCCATAGTTCTTGTTCATTCTCTTCCACCTCCTTGCCCTTCATTGTCCATATCAATGGAGATCCATTACCTTGACCTTTACCAGAGACTTGCACACATTTCTTCTTTTAGTACTGTCATCCAAATTGGTGATGCTGGTGCTCATACTAGGACTCACTAGACACATATTCATCAACCTGCAAAAGATGATGGATTAAATAAATGTTTAATTTAAAACATTAACAGATGGGAGACATCATGCCAGGTGGGAGAAATCTCCTCCAATGGGGTGAATCATATTTCACATTCTTGATGGGATGCCTTAGTTGTTTTCTGTACAATGGGGTAGTGTGCATTGTGAGTGTTCTTGCCGACAATTCTTTGATCCCAGATATTTGGCACTTTCAGGATTCTCATCAGCTTCTCTTGATCCCATTGCCCTCTCTCTACATGTTTCCTCAACCCTCCCCCTCTCCTACTCTGAATACTACCTTTATGTAACCACCTCGATGTAGCTGTGTTGGCTATCTTTATTTGATTGGCTCAGGCCCTGAGGTTAGGACTAGTCAGCCAATGAACATTAGGGTTATGGTTTGGTCACTTGTTAGACTATAAATAGAGGAAATGCAATGTACTTGAATCATCAATTTATTCTTCTAACTTATATCGCCTCTGGTGCGCATAAGAGACTTTGCCCTCTCTAAATGGTCAGTAGACTTTGCCCTCTCTAAGTCTCTTGGCCTGTTTCTGAGATTTGGAATTTGAATCTGTAAAACTTCATGGATTAACTGTTTTGGAAATTCTGTTGAAAATATCCTGGTGAATGTCGTTTCTGTTGCTATTATTCTGGAAATTACTGTTGAATTTGTTGTTTTCTTAAAGTTGTTTTGTTACTAGTAGTATAAGTGTGACGATTTTGGTTCCCTGTGGTGGTGAAGTCTGAATGCATCAGTTTCAGAACCCTTTCAGCCAAACTTACATGTACTACCATTCTTCCAGCTCAAATATCTTCTGTAATATTGTGATTTAGACAGAACTGTTTGTGGCACCCAAACCCAAAGAGTATAGGTGTGTTGGGACCATAGCAAGAGACCTATCTCATTTTGATTGTCTCGTCGAGCTGATCAAAACAAGATATATCTCTGGTAACCCTTTTCTCAGGCATTTTTTAGCCTATTTGGACGTCATTGTTTGGCCAGTTGTGTATGTTCAATCCTTCGGCTTCCAAGGGTTGGGAATACATCAATGGGTGCATGAAGAGGACAGATTTGACTAATGACGAGTGTATGATCCCTAAGAAGCCTCATCCAAGGAATCAAGCCAAGCATCACAACGTCCCAGAGGGCATCAACAGTTTCAATCTGCGTGCTTGATTACCCATTGCCACCATGAGTTCACTTCCACGCCTAATACATGAAATCCACCCCCTCCAAGCATGGATATGGAGGTTCTACAATACATTCTAGCAATAGAAAGCAATTTGCATAGCAGGATTGATAATATCGATGATAATCAACAAAATTGTAACCATAAGTTAGACGCAGTAATAAGGTCTGTCCAACGAATCAAAGGACAATTGAGTGAGCTTTTTGCTAAATTCCATGAAGGACAGTAGGAATCTGAGATTTTTTAAACCAAGTGGTCACTGGAAAGCTACTTCCAACAAGATGCTTTTGAGTAAAATCAAGATCAGCAGAAAAGACCTGAGTTCACCAAACCCGAGCAAGCTCTTGTCAGGAACTTTCAACGGATGACCTTTGGGCAGTATCTAGGTAACTCCTGTTTCACTCAAGTACATACTCATCCCTTCATTGGTGCTCATGAAAGGAATGTTGATGATGAATGGGGGTTTACCCCTGATTTGGATGCTCAACTGTTGGTGCAGCTTATCTTCTCAAATGACCTAGTGATGTTCTGGTCTCTAGGATTAATATAACATTTTTTTGTGAAGAGGACCCTCAAGCATGGATTTCCAAAATGGGATGTCTCATACGCTTACACAGCGTACCTAAACAGGACAAGGTCACCCTCACCACCTCTAAGCTTAGAACCCATGCTCATCAGTTGCTACTTTGGGAACTGCAACGTCATGGCAAAAATTTAAGATGTTCCTAATGAAGTTCCATAAAGGACCCTCTACCTCTTATTTGGTTCAATTAATGCAGCTTTAGCAAACAGGGACTGTGGATGGGTACTACATGGAATTCACAAGCCTCCTTACCTACACATATCACTTGGACGCCACAGTGGTTGCTTTTGCATTCAGGCATGGACTCAAGAATGAAACCCAGCACGAAGTCAATATACATGATCCATATACCCTCCAAGATGCAAACTGTTTAGCCAGAGCAGTTGAAAAGAATATCCATATGCCTAGATTCCCACCACTATACAATTTCAATCCCTGCAAGACTTACTTTAATAACCGCAATGAGAATCGCCCAAAAGGATTTTTATATTTCAGTTATAGATGAAGGCAACCACGGGATCCAGCATTTGATGCAAGGCAAAATTTCCACATGGAAGCTAAGGATGGGAGTTCCGAAGATAAGGAGATACCGACATCACCACATCCAAAGTAACCAGCAAAACTAGAGGAACCTAAACAAGGTGTATGTAATATAACCCTCTCAGTCTTTTCCCTAATGGGAATGCAAGCGCATCACACTATCAAGGTACAAGGTTTTGTACAAATTCATCAGGTCACTGTTTTGATTGATTCTAGCCACACTCACAATTTCATCAATTGTGATACGGCCAAAATCCTGGGGTTGCATATCTACTATATTGACAAATACAAATTCAATGTTCTAATTGCCAATGGTGGTAATGCTTCATGTTTGGACCATGTTTCTAACGTTCATCTCCACATGGGTGTACTTATACTTGGACCGTCAGCCTTAATGTGATAGATTTGGATAGTGCAGATGTTATCCTCAAAGCTAAATGTTTGTCCCAATTGGGGGATGTTACTCTGACCCTCTAACAATTATGTGTGTAAGGGACAGAAAACAGAAAGGTCATCATCTACCTTCAAGGATCGCAACCCCCATCATCCAAGGTGGTTAGTTTTCAGAGGTCAATGGTTGTCCTAATTGGGGGATGTTACTGTGAACCTCAAGCAGTTATATGTGCAGTGGAGAGAAAACAGAAGGGTCATTGACGTTCAAGGATTGCATCCCCCACCATCCAAGGAGGTCAGTTATCACCAAATAGAAAAGATGTTGAATAAGGGCAGCAAGAGTATTTTCACACAGATTAATTGTATGGAAGTCTTAGCAACCGAGCAGAAAAATATGCTAAAGTCTTTGAGGAACCCAAAGGTCTTCCTCTCAACCATGCACACGATCATGCTATTCATCTGACTCTAGGAAGCCAGACACCAAATGTCTGTACTTATCACTATATCATGCTATTCATCTGACTCTAGGAAGCCAGACACCAAATGTCTGTCCTTATCACTATCCTCAGCCTCAAAAAACAGAAATTGAGAAGTTGGTTTAGGTTATGCTGCAGAAGAGAATTATTCACCCTAGTACCAGTCCCCACTCTTCCCCGGTAGTCATGATAAAGCGCAAAGATGATTCTTCACAAATGTGTCTGTATTTCAGACCACTCAGTAAGATCACTGTCAAAGATAAGTTTCGTATTCCTTTTACAGATGAATTGTTGGATGAGTTGCATGGTGGTCAGTTCTTTACTAAGCCAGACTCACATTCTGGATTTCATCAAATTGGGGTTAGAGAAGAGGACATTCCTCAAACTGCTATTTGTACTCATGAGGGTCATCACGAGTTTCTGGTCATGCCCTTTGATCTTACAAATGCCCCTTCAAGTTTCTGGTCATGCCCTTTGATCTTACAAATGCCCCTTCAACCCCAATATTTAATGAATTCTTTCCCTATGGAAATTTGTGTTGATCTTTTTTATGACATTCTGGTCTATAATAAGTCTTGGAAAGCCCATTTGTATCATGTCAAACAGGTGCTCCATATTCTGGAGCAAGAACAGTTATATGTCAAAAGGTCTAAATGTTCCTTTGGGTGTCTTAAGTAGAGCATCTTGGTCACATTGTGTCTCATAAAGGTCTTAAGGTGGATTCCAACAAGATTAAAGCCATGCAAGATTGGCTAGTGCCTAAATCTCCCAAAGAGTCCTAGGGTGTCTCACTAGGTATTACAGGAAATTTGTCATAAGGAAAGATTGCAACTCCCTTGAATTATTTTACCAAGAAGGATGCCTTTGTTTAGTCTGATGAGTCTACAGGAGCTTTTAATGCCTCAAAAGAGGCTATGTGTAGCACTCTTGTTTTGGCTGCTCCTGACTTCACCAAGCTCTTTGTCATTGAATGTGATGCTTTTAGAACTGGTGTTGGTGTTGTCTTGATTCAGGAAGGTCATTCCCTAGCTTATGAAAGCAAACAGCTCTTTGGCATGAATCCAGGTAGGTCTACTTATGAGAAGGAGATGTTAGCCATCCTGCTCACAATGGACAAATGGACGCCTTACTCATTGGGTCAACATTCCATTATCAAAACTGATCATAGCAGTCTCCAGCACTTTTTGGAGCAGCCTCTCTCTTGCCTAGAGCATAACAAATGGTTGACCAAATTATTGGGCTATGATTTTGAGATTGAGTATACAAAAGGGAAGAAGAATGTGGTAGCAGATGTTCTTTCTTGCAAGTATGAAGATTTGATCATTGTTCATGCTATATCCAACGCTCTTCCTCTTTGGATCACCCAGCTTTGGGAGGAATGGCATTTGGATTCTGAGCCTGTTTGTTTGATCAATGATATTGAGGTTGGTACCCTGCACAATCCAGTGGTCTCTTGGTCTGAGGGGATTCCTTAGAAGAAGGAACACACTTATCTCATTCAATCTTCCCAAGTCAAGAACGCATCCTTTGGGAATCACATGCCTCTGGTTTGGCAGAACATTCTGGGTTTCTAAAAACTTATAAGAGGGTCAAGCAGTCCTTTTCTTGGAAAGGAATGAAGGTTGATATCAAACAATTTGTGGCAAAATGTGAAGTATACCAGCAAAATAAGGGTGAAAAACTTAAGTCTCCACAATTGTTGCAGCCTCTGCCTATTCCGAATCGCCTGTGCGAACACATCTCTATGGACTTCATTGAAGATCTTCCAAAATGAGAGGGAAAAACAATGGTTTTTGTGGTTGTTGTAGATCACCTCTCCAAGTATGCGTACGTTTGTGTCTTGCAACACCCATTCACTGCCAACAAGGTGGCCAAGGTATTCCTTGACTCTGTATTCAAAATGCACGATATGCCCAAGTCTATTGTGTGTGACTGTGACCCTATTTTCACCAGCAACTTTTGGAAGGAATTGTTCACTCTAAGTAGTACTCAGCTTAATATGAGCTCTTTCTATCACCCTCAAACTCAGGTAAAAATAGAAATTGTGAACAAATGGCTAGGCACGTATCTGAGATGCTTTGCCCAAGAAAAGCAATATCAATGGGTGAAATGAATTTCGTTAGCAGAGTGGTGGTACAACACTTATCAATTTTCCACTAAGATGTCCCCATTTGAGGCTTTGTATGGGCAAAAACCTCCATCCTTAACAGACTATATTCCAATGTCATCTTGTGTTGCTCAAGTGGATGATTTCCTCCAACAGAACCAAACCATTCTCCAGCTCCTCAAGGACAATCTTTGTCAAGCTTAGAATCGTATGAAGCAACAACAGGATACTCAACGCTTAGAACGACAGTTTAAGGTTGGTGATATGGTCTTTTTGCAGTTCTAACCATATAAGCAACTTTCTCCCAAGACTAATTCCATCCAAAAGCTTGTGCCTAGAATCTATAATCCTTACAAGGTGGTTCATAGGATTAGGAATGTGGAATATTAGTTGAAGCTCCCACATACATCCAAAATCCACCCCGTTTTTCATGTTTCTTGTCTTAAGCAGGTACTAGGTCAGAAGGTGCAAATCCCAGATGAAGCTTCCAAAACTGGATGAAGAAGGTTGTGTTGAGTTGAAGCCGAAAGCAACGTTACAACCACAAGCATGTAATATGTGGTTCCGCCAGCTGCAAGAGCTACTCATCTAGTGGCAAGATCTTCTTGAAGAAGACACAAGGTGGGAACCAACAACCACTCTCCAAGAATTTCCAGCTTTGAGGATAAAGCTTTTTAAGCAGGAAGGCTATGCAATGGCCCCATTGTAGCCACATCAGCTAACTTTATTTGATAGGTTAGGATTAGTGTCAGTCCTTGAGCATTGGAGATCGGGTTTGGTCACTTCTTAGACTATAAATAGAAGGAAATGTGATGTACTTGAATCATCAATTCATTCTTCTAACTTTTGTTGCCTTTGGTGTGCATAAGAGACTCTGCCCTCTCTAAGTGGCTAGGAGAATTTGCCCTCTGAGTGACTTGAATAGTTTCTGATATTTGGATCTGGATCTGTAAGACTTTACTGGATTTACAGTTTTCGAATCTGATTCTATTGCGAATATTCTGGTGAATGATATTTATATTGCTATTATTCTAGAAATGACTGTAAGATTTGCCATTTTCTTGAACTTGTTTTATTACACTTGAAGAGGCAATCACCATTGAATGTTGAAAGGGCCCAAACAAACTCAGGGAACCGCAAGGAGATTACATCCTTTCTTCCATCCTCTTTCCATAGGTGGAGGTACTATATGCTTGCAAAATGGTATGGCCATCCCCACAACTAATGTTAGATTCTTGAAGACAATGTTTTCCTCAAGAAGCAGCTACCAGGGGACCATCTTCACACATCAAACGGGGCAAGACCTACCATTTCTCAGTTTTAAGAATCATTTATACCCTCTTGACCACAGTCCAAGTCAAGACAGCCATGCATTCTTAGACTCCTCATTGCACCCAAAGGATCTTCAAACTTGAATTAGAGGAGTGCATCCAAGCGAGATCCTCCCAGAGTCCCAAGATTAAGCATGGCCCTCTTTGGACAAGACACTCTCATTCGGATATCATCACTTTTTGTTTTGGTCCCTTCATGGCAATTAATGACAATATTGATTCTTCACCTATCATCATGGACCATTAGCAACTACAGCTCTATCCATGGTCCCCACCATCATTATGTACCTCTTTTTGGCAGTAGGCAAGTACTACTTAGTTGCCTTAGGGAGGTGGAATTTTCATCAACAATTCTATCCATAAAGTAATTGTCTCCTGTTCCCAGACTGTCCTGCATGTGGAAGAAAACCAAACCCCACCAAGATTCTCAGGTTGATAGAGATAAGCAGAACGCCACAATGTTATGAATGACACATTTGACTGGAATTTTCATCAACAATTCTATACATAAAGTAATTGTCTCCTGTTCCTATTACTTCAATGTTAGTATAACTGAAATAAGAGACAACAAGCTGGAAGATGTAACAAACATTCTTCTTCTCGAGAAGAAGTCAATAAAGTTTGACTGCAATAAAAGATGTCCAATGACTTCAATGTTAGTATGAGTGCATTGATGGATGATAAGCTGGATTATGAACCAAACATTCTTTTTCTAGAGAAAAAGACTATTAATTTTTCTTCGAGTCATAAGATAGGTTGCCACTCGACCAACCCATATGTTAGAATCCAAATAATGATATTATTTGATACACATGCAGGGAGCTAGCTGGCGAATTCCATTGGAGAGACTTTTAGAAAATCCTTGCTAAAGAAGAGGAGCTCAAGTGGTGCCAAGTGATTCTATGCAATGCACAATGTCAATTGGGTTACTAAGCATCTATGGGAAGAATAGGCACCATATGACTCAGTAAATGAAGCTCAATGGATTCTAGACATAAAGAGAGCTATATTAGTGGTTCCAAGTTCCAACTCAATTTAAAAGCCAACCCATTCCCATATCCTCGCATTCCCTTCTTGAGTCACAAGGCAGGGTACACCTAGTCTTTCTATTTTCATGAACAATTGGATTTGAGATACGAAAAGGAGAAAGGGAAAGAAGATGAGGCTTTGATAGTGTCAAAAGCATTTGGTGGTGCATGGAGGATACAATCAAGGACATCAAGAATACCAATGACCTGGTTCTCCCATTAGGTATGACATAGATTTCATAATCAGAGTGATGTATGAACTACAAGAAATCTTAAGGTTATCACTTTTTCTAGTGTTCCTCAAATGGACAGGGAAACATGCATGAGGGATTGCATGATGAAGCGAACATTGAGGGCTAGAGTCTGTATCATGTGGTATTCAACCTTACATTCAAAAGCATGCTAAAATCCAATTCTTCACCACCAACCAAATGATCAGAGTAGCCATGAAAGTGTTTTGGATCATCAACTTCAGATGTGCTTTTCTCACTAGGCTATGCCCCAACGGAAAATGCCCACAATTGCACAAAATAACTGAACAACAGTAGTGGATCCCCAGCAGATGAACAATGCACAGAGCAAAAGATAGGTGACAACAGTGATAGTTTGGATGGAGGGCCCTGTGAAGACACCTTTTACACATTTACCTACATGATTACTATTAAAAAAAAGGTCCCTTTTGGTATAACTCCTCCCATTTTACAAGTATTATTTTATTCTTCTTTTTGTATTTAAGACTAGTTACTTGCATTTAAAATGTCTCAAATGCAATGAGTGTTGTCGATTATATCCTCAGTCAAATTTAGCACAAGGATTAGTTCCCTTTGAATAATTGGACTACTTCTGATAAGCTTTTACTTGTGCACCTATACCAACTTGTTGGGCTATAAAGCTCTGTCCCTCACATCATCACTTTAAAGATTTGTCTTTTAGGAGGCAAGTTATTTCACATAAGAATATGAATAAATAATTCTACGCTCTTAAACAAATTCAAATCTTTCTCCGTCTAACTTCTTTTAATTGGTTATGTGGGATTGAAATGGACCCCACCTGTATATACATTGTGACCACAGTGGTTTTACAACAACATTTTGGTAATTATGCATGTATCTCTAGGCAAAATTTGAACCTGGGTCTCCTCCTTGAAAGTCGAGGTATTTAACCAGTTAAGCTCATGCTATTTGTTTCTATATTGTAACTTTGCAACTTTCATGACGTGCATTTCATTCAACTTCTCAGATTTGTATATAGCAAATTACAGTCTTTCATTATCATCTATTATTTGTTTTACTCAAAACCTTTTTCCCATTTAGTTACCAATATTCTCATTAATATCTGTAGATGGTATATAATAAGTCACAAGGTTCAGGTTTGTGTTCAAATTCGATAAACATAAAAAACAAAATTTTAAAAAATAAAATTAAAAAAAAAAGTCATTGAAAAAGACCAACTGTATAATTCGTCATGAAGTCTGGGGAACTAAGACAGATAAATATTTTTATTAACGTATATTTCTAGGGAAAAAAAGACAGACAAATATTTTTATTAACGTATATTTCTAGGGAAAAAAAGACAGACAAATATTTTTATTAATGTAAGTCTCTAAAACACTTCACATTTCATACAAAAAAGAGAATGACTTGCAAACGCCCCTATGGATGAGTTGCCCTAAAATCATTTAGCCCTCTTGAGATCACTTTAATTTTTCCTTTGGTTGTTTTGTTTCAAACTTTAAGATTTGCTATTTTAGAATCGAGTCAAGCACATCTTGGAATAAGAGAAGGAAATGGGGCAAGTTTTAAGTGTTAATATATAGATCGATAGATAGATAAAATATAATTTTCCATTGACTGTTGTTTGTCCAATTATGTTCATTAAAATTGTTCATGTAAGGCAGAAAATCGCCAAAGCATGGGCATTTTTGATCAAATTCGCTGAATCTAGTAACACTGACTATGTTTAGAGATCAACTTTCCCTTCAATTCACTAATCCTCTCTGCTTGTACCCAATAATTGCTGTCATGAGAATCCAAGAAGGTATTCCTATCTTTAAAACAATATAGCTTATAGGGAAACAAAGCTAATTAAATTATCTGAGATACAGTTACCCAGAAAAATAAATTAATCATCTAATCCTTAACATAAAGCACTGGACAAGATGAGTCTCGTAAAAACCTACCATTATCTTTCCTTGCTTCTCAAATGTTTCAATAACAATAGAAAGAGGTGTACCCTCGGGCAAGCCTCCAACTGACAAAACCCTGAAAAGTTGTAGCAATTGTCCAATAAAGAGTTACACAAATTGGCGATAGACAATACCAATATAAAGAGCTACCTGAAGAAAGCATAATTTTAGAAAACTATAATTTCTCAAGTATCAGCAACAAGATTTCAGGAGAATGAAGAATCTCAAGCATGTATACCTGCTCCGCTGTACAGGACCTCCAAGCTTAATCACATTCGCAGCGCCAGAACCAACTTCCTGACTACTACTTGTAGAAACCTGTAACACTCTTGAAACTGGAGTTTCTCCATTATCTTCAGTACTTGTTTTTGTCATAATAGAACTGTGATTTCTTTCAAAGTAGTTAGAATCAGAATGCAGTTCATTATTTTCTTCTTTTTCAACATTAGATTGATGTTGAGCACCATTGGTATTTTTACTGCAAGCAATGTTTTCTCCATTTACTGGATACCATTTTTTACTCTCTTCCTGTTTGATTTTATCTCCATTATTTACATCAACATTTGGCACTTCTTGTCCAAGGGTCACTAACCGTTCTGCCCTGAACTGACTTTCTTGAGTGTTTCTGCTCTGATCGTGTCCACTTGGTATTGGCACTGGGTGGTGTCGTACCCTTCCCCTCTCTACTGCTGCCATTTCAACAGGGTTTAATGGCCAGGCAGATGGCCTGCCAAATCCATTTCTGGTGAATGAACCTCCTCTGCTTCCAATATTTGCACACAAACCTCTACCTAAATTCCTACCTATTCCAAAACATGGAGCCTGGCCCCGAATAGTATGATCAAAGGGACCAAGGTAATTTATTGGAGGCCGTATGTGCATCATACCTCTTGGTCGGACACCAAAATAATCCATTCCAAAGGGGCGAGGAGAAGGAAAATCCATATTAAATGAGGGATGCCCCAGCCCAGTGGCACCAAGATGCAAGGCATGGTTAGACATCATTATCTGCTCTTGCATTAGTGCCTCCTGGAATTGAATCTGCCAGGATCGTAACTCAGAATATTTGTAAAAGTTCAAAGAGGGTATTTCAAAAAGTTATTTCAACATAAGAAGTTATAAATCTGATGTGAATGAATTCTCAACTTGGCCTTACAGGTGTAGACATTCCTAGATGAACACCAAAAGGATTAAGGGGACCACCAAAGTCCCTAGGCATCCAAGGTCTTGTTGGAGCCATGACACCAGGTTGAAGGTTTGCATGTGTACGCCCAAATATATGTCTCTTATAACCTCGAGCACCTGTAGGCCAAAATCCATTTGACTTGGGAAGATTACATTTCACCATGTCTTTTTTAACTTTTACCACTAAGGCAACTTGCAACAAGGAAAATAATTGCAAATTAGCCGATCATCAACTCACCAGGTTTGCACTTTGAAAAGTTTCGAGAATGATCAGAATATCTGTTAATCAAAAAAGACATAATGAGCTTCCCTCAGTTATACAAAAATTAAGTGTGATACAAATATGCAATCAACCCATCATCACTGCAAATTATGCATGCATATACAGTGAAAAGCAACCTCACAATATTTGATCAACAGCTTATCACATAGTTTGGCAATAATCAAGATTCTATAGACTATGTACTATCCAACAAAAACCTAAGATAAATTTATGGAAGCTAGAGTTCAAAAAAAATGCCTCATAGAGCATAAAATTACCTTCCTCTTGAACGATTTTGCACCATTATGGATGCCATGGATTGCGCTTCCATTGATTCTCTCCCCTTTATATCCGTTTGACATTCAGCCAAATACTCAAAGTTCCTCCTTTTTCTTTCTTGTCCTATGCATTCATCACCCATTCTGTAACTGTCCATATTCCCCTCTCCTTCATAGTTAAAAGCCTCAGGCTGTGTTATCATTGACAAACTCAGTCATATGTTTCATTTATTATTTAATTGTAACATTCAAACCTCAGAATATTGAAGACTAAAGCTTTCCCCTCAACCAAACCCAAAAGAAAATGCATGCACAAACCATTTCATGATTTAAGGAGGTAAAACAGAGAAACAAGTTTTAACTTCCGTAACACTAATGAATTCTAACATAGCTGATGGTTGGAGAGGGTCAAAACCCCCTCACAGCATCTGATACCTCAATACCATTAATTGCAGCTGACAATTGCATTTCACTGCAAGAGATTAATGTATATTCATAATAATTCGTACATCTGATAGAAAATCAATTCTCAGATCGACACAGTCCAAAGAAGCAATCATACAGAAAATGAAAAGCCTAAAGGCATAGGACAGTTACCATGTCAAACTTTATGTAGAATAAACCTGGGACAATAATGACTCTTAAAGATATTCTCAAAACTAATTTTTGAAATGAAATATAAAATGCAGCACAAAATAAGTGAATCTCTTTATGACACCTCTAATTATTAAAGAAGCAAAGAAATTGCTAGCTTACACTTGACCCCAAGTAGCAACTAAACGCATAGGAAAACACCAAATGCTTCATACCATAGGAGCTTTTGACTGTTCTTACATTCCTTCAAACTTCTTGATAAAATAAAAAGAAAATCTCCAAGTAGCTCATCCTGATAATCACATGATCTCTCCATCATTTCTTGTAATACTGCTTGAAGATTCAACTCATTTTTCTTTCCAGTTTCATGAATCCTCTGATGCCTTAAAGCTCAATATATGCCTGCAAAACCTTCATCAGCATCTGTATCGAACCCAACGCTAAAGCTTAAGCAGCTTGCAGCAGAGTCCTGAAGGGAAGATCAGGACAAACAACATTTGCAAGATGGAAACAGACTTTAGACAATAAACCTTGACTGTTTACTCTTTCCAGACTTCCATATGGCTAGATAAGAACTGAAAGCTCATATATACCTCAGCAACAATAACATGACTCACTGAAGTTCCACCCAAACCCAACAAATGGAGGACTCAATTAGGACAAACCATCAAAAAGTTCTAGCCGGCCTGCATCCAGTATCCACTTAAGAGAAGTTTAACTTGAGTGAACCACTACAATAACAAGTTCCACAATTTTATCCTATGCAAGCATGTGAAGGGACCAACCCAAAGGATTCCAAAGGACTTTCCAATTACAGCTGCAAATCTGCAATGATCCTTTTCTCCATGCATAAGAATTCTAACATAGGGGCACTTATTTCAGAGCAGAAATTTTTGACTCCTTTTCAACAAGAAGCTGGAAAGAGCTACAAATGTGGTGCCAGAAAATTGAGAGTAAGAGTACCAAGAAAAATGGCTCAACTCTGAGCTCAGATATTTAAATTGTATAAGGAAGCGGATAAATAGAAGTGGCCATACATCTTCACTGAGAAGATTTAAGTCTGCATGGTAGGACACTCAATATGGAGGGCACTCAGGACTAATTTAATATGCATTGCCAGTATTTTCGGTTACTGTAATGCCTGGAGGCCAACTTCTCTGAACTCTCTATAACTTTCTCCTTGGGCAATTTATACTTTCAAGATAATCATAAGTTCAGGCAAGTTATGGAGAACAGATAGAATGGGAAAGGGTTTCAGAGTGCTGCAAACTGCTGGTATTATAAACTTTGAGAAGGCGACAATAAATTGTTGTGAAAATTCCTCCAACTAAAAAGCAGAAAGGAATGCAACTACCAAACTCAGGAATGGACTATATTTTTCTACATCTGTAACTCGACATATTCAACTCTCTTTTTCACCTAAAATATACCCAAATCTCCTTTGGAAAACCCACACAAGATGTACAGAGAGTGACACTCAGAGAGTACAACCATACTCAGGATGAAAGATCTCAGGATAACAAGTGAGCAATTACATTAGATTGACAACAACTTTCTATGGACAGACTGCCAATCAACAAATAAGAGTGTGGAAGGTATTGAAAAACAAGAGCATGGGATCACCATGGCTGCATCGTCAAGTTCGCCATCCTCCAGATCCGCTCTCAAGTGTTTTCTATCCCTGCCATGCCATGCTCCATCCTCCAAATTCTTACTTTCAAAGCTAGAAGCATTCTGTGAAACACCGCCATCTTCTATAACATTTTTTTCCTCTTCAATTTCTCCACTTTCAGCACCCTCTCGACTGCAAGATTGCCTCCAGTCTGTAATATTTGCTGCAGAATTCGCAGCTTCAATCTCTGCCCTTTCAGTAGTGGAACAAACAACTGCATTTATCTGATCTCTGGAAAAAGGGTAACGTATCCTTCTTTCTGACTGCTCAACATGTTCTATCTGCTTGTGTATAATGTTTTCCACTTTGCTGGATGACAATGGACCTCCCACCTCTTCTTCGCCAAATTCATCATCAAATCCAATGCTGTAGTCAGATCCCTCAAAATCTACTAGTTCCTCGTCCCTCAACTCAAACTCTCCTCCAGATTCCATGTTGCTTACCCAATCAGACATTCTACAGATCTGCCACTAAGTCATGGTTGCAATAAGATTCTTCAAAAAGTTGAGACAGCTTGCTGAAAAGTACATTCAAATTTTATGAGTTAGCAGACAATAAGTTTTCTGGTGTAATGACAGTTGGACATCTATCAGGCAACAAAGTGATGTCAAGAAGAAATAACTTAACAGAAAACATCAATTATATTGAATAGAATTACTTAGATCTTTCTCTAATAGAACACAGCACTGAGGATGCATCTCCCCATGGCACATTTTGTGAACCAATTTTATATTCATAATTGAACGCATATTCTAATGTGAAAAATTGCTTAGAAATTACCAAAATACTGAACATGGATCTTCTAATAATCAGATCATTGATAAAACAAAGTTTTGTCTGAGAGATAATAACCATATTAACTACAAATGGCATGAGATCAAGTGGTTGAAAACCTGGGCTCCCAAAACAGAGATCCATGTACAAATCTTGCCAGGCGATATAAGCATAATAGCCAATATGGTTTGTTGTAACACCACTATGTGGTTATTGAAATACTGTGATAATGCAGTTATGATGGAATGTGAGCAAAGCCCATCTCAATACAATATAACCAATTTAAAAAATAATAATAATAACCATATTAACTATGATACTTTGTTTGTGATAAAAGGAAAGGGATTTTACCTCAAAGTAACACTTTTTTCATCTCAATGCATGCTCCACATCAGTTAAATAGGATAAGCAGATCTGAATATTGCAGCCTGTCAACAATTCAAATTTCTCACTTATTTTAGGTGCTGGATCTCATTTCCCATAAATATTTACTCTAATCCAAAGGGATGCATATAAATACATACAATACAGCCTGACATAATAAACCCAAACTGAAATATATTTATTTAACTGTTTCATCAGGAAAGCCTTACATACTCAAATCAAAGGCTTTCACAATTTGCTAACCTGTAAACACAGGCTTAGGACAGATTCTGTCCTAGGTATACTTCCAGTATAAATCCAATATCCCAGGATGGCCACAATGAAAACAAACAACAAATGAAAATCAAGAAAGAAAAAGAACCCAAGCAAAACCATGACTAATGCATTAACTTCCTCATAAACATCAACCAAAGCAAAGAAGAGACATTTTTTGCCGCTCTGCCCCAACCTACTCCAAAAGGGATTTAATAAGCTTAGCATTCAGCATTTATATGTGAGGGGGTCATCTGATAGCAACTCTCATGTTCATTAACCTTTCTAAATTTTATCATGTTGTAATATAACTCATGTATCCTTGAGCACTGAAACAATAACTGGAGGGAAAAACTAGTTCTGATGCATCCAAGAATCACAATATTTACATCAACCACTCCAACCCCCTACCCAGTTCTGCACCCACAGTTCTAGGTTTAACAAGCCAGCTGCCTCAAGATTTTTGCACGGATATATTACTGTATTAGCAAACATGTAATTTTTTAACCATGAATTAACCAAGTAAACAATGTTATACAACTTGACAATTACTTTAAAAAAATATGAAAAACAAAAATCAACTATGTTCGTTCACATCTCAGGGGGTCATCTAGTAGCAACTATTATGTGCATTAACCTTTCTAAGTTTTATTATGTCATAATATAAATTATGTATCCTTTATTACTGCAACTATAACTGGGAAGAAAAACCTGACTTTGATGCAACCCAGAATCATAATACATACATTAACCCCTAACCGGTTTCACACCCAAACTTCAGGTAATTTTAAGGTTCTGGATTTAACAAGTCAACTGCCTCAGGATTTTTATATAGATAGATTACTATACTGCAAATATAATTTACTAGTTCAACTCAGTTATACAACCTGCCAGCTTACTTCAAAAACATCAAACACAAAAATCAACACCCCGGTGATGTCAAAAACGGTATGAACAGATTGTTGTCATTATCTGATGGCTTGATGACTGCAGGTTTGAATGATGACTGGACTTGATCCTAAATGGATACGGTTTTCTTCTCCAAAAGCAGGAAATTTGAGTAGAGGATGCAAAGTACTTGAATAGAAATCTCATATTGCTTTTATGAACCCCAATTTTTAAACAGATTGAGTTTTTAATAACCTTGCCCCTCTATTATTTGCCTTTTGACTTTTCAAATGCGCATTGAACCTTTAAAACGTTTTCTTTTCTTCTCTCGCTCTTATTTTTTTTTTTTTTTTTTTTTTTTGGTAAAAAGACAATTTGTAGTTACACTAATCCTAAAAGAATAAAATTTCTTAGACCATCAGAGTTTTCATCATCTGCTCAGAATTCTCTAGAAAGCCAGAGACCTGTTCAAAGCCACAAACCAGCACTCTTCACACTTGTGATGTCTAGACCACTTGCAGTATTCATCTTCAAAATCCTGAGTTTTAAGGGAGTCTGAATCTGCTTTATGTATTGAAAAGACTTATATTTATTTATTCTTCTCATATCCCCTCAGCTTATAAATCTTCAACTTGAACCCATTGACAATGTTGTTGTAGAGTACCATCCCCAAATTGTAAAGCCTTTCAGCAAATATTTCATGAACCTTAAAACCTACCCATAGCATCTCGAATTTACCAGGGCTTAATTTCTCACCTGCCATATGATGACTGGACTTGATCCTAAATGGATACGGTTTTCTTCGCCAAAAGCAGGAAATTTGAGTTGTGGATGCAAAGTCCTTGAATAGAAATCTCATATTGCTTTTATGAACCCCAATTTTTAAACAGATTGAGTTTTTAATAACCTTGCCCCTCTACTATTTGCCTTTTGACTTTTCAAATGCGCATTGAACCTTTAAGACGTTTTCTTTTCTTCTCTCTCGCTCCTTTTTTTCTTTTTTTTTTTGGGTAAGAAGACAATTTATAGGTACACTAATCCTAAAAGAATAAAATTTCTTAGACCATCAGATTTTTCATCATCTGCTCAGAATTCGCTAGAAAGCCAGAGGCCTGTTCAAAGCCACAAACCAGCAATCTTCACACTCGTGATGTCTAGACCACTTGCAGTATTCATCTTCAAAATCCTGAGTTTTCAGGGAGTCTGAATCTGCTTTATAGACCACTTGCAGTATTCATCTTCAAAATCCTGAGTTTTCAGGGAGTCTGAATCTGCTTTATGTATTGAAAAGACTTATATTTATTTATTCTTCTCATATCCCCTCAGCTTATAAATCTTCAACTTGAACCCATTGACAATGTTGTTGTAGAGTACCATCCCCAAATTGTAAAGCCTTTCAGCCAATATTTCATGAACCTTAAAACCTACCCATAGCATCTTGAATTTACCAGGGATTAATTTCTCACCTGCCATCATACTTAGTGCCAAAGTGCCAAGCTTTAAATTCATTTGTTGCAAGTGCTTATCATGTGGACCTTCATTTCTATTCACATATTTATCATCCACTGGTCCAAGTTGCTTCTATTTGGTTTGCATAACTCAAGAATCAGTGTTACAGGCCTTCTTCATCTCTCACTTTTCTACTATGACCCACATGCCAAGAACAACTTGCCTCCCTGCCTGCACAAAAAGAGAAAAACATGTAGCATTTTTTATTTATAATTTATTTTTGTTTCCTGACTAGCCTACAACATTTGTGGATAGCCAAGATCAAAACTTTATTCACAGCCTCTGCTTGTCCATTCACTTGCAGATAGAAGGGAGACAACAATGCACAATTATAAGCATCCTGAACATGAAATTCCTTGTCTCAATCCAGCTAAGTATGGATGGACCACTTTATCACAATTTGAGTTCCTTGCAGGCTTTTTGTTGGTCTGCAACTTCAGAGAGTTGGCATGCCTTTCTTCCTCGTAATGTCAAAGTTGTATGATAACTGTACAAAAATGTTTGATAACAATCTATAGTAGTAGCCAAGGTGGTAAAAGGTCTCAACTCTGTTAACATCAAAAGGAACTGCCATGTTGATGACAACACACATCTTATCAAGGTCAGTCTTCCAACCAACTGCACAAGCAATGTCCAAGGAAATTCACATATGACACAATGAACAGGCATTTATTGGGGTCAAGCAAAAATTAAACTACTTCATGTAACTTCACACATTCCACAAGTAACTTGAAATGCAACTCCTGGTTATAAGACATACCAGAGATCGAGAGATGCTTCAAAACATCCTCTCACTATTTTCTCAAAGGTGTAGAATAATTGTCTACAATGTGCCAAGTGTGTTACAAAACGGTAATGGCATTCTGTTGTTGACATATGCTTCATTTCATAACATGAACATTAGCTTCAACTTGTCCTCATCTCCAATACCAATTAAATTATATTCTGAATTTCGTCAATCAAAGTATTTATTTTGTGGCCCACTACTCTGCAAATTGTGTCCATGAATGGAACAGGAAAAGGTTCCTTGATAGTTACAGAATTAACACTTGAAATATCAATACACACCCTAATCTGGGCAATCTCTTTCTTCAAGCTAATTTTCACTGTAAGACTGAATCATTAGTGCTGACATTAATTATGAGACCTAAATCAAACATTTTTTTCAATTTCAGGATGTACTTTTAGCATACTCTGCTTTCATCCTGTAAGGTCTTCTTCAAACTAGTACTGCATCTGGAACTAGTTGAATTTTGACACATAATTTAGGTTGCACCTCTGTTAGGTCTTTTAAGTTCAATGCAATGACATCTCGATACTTCAGGAATAATTTGAAGCCTGAGACATAATCTAACTAGTGGAAGTTGTAAGCTATAATCAAGCGTATGTTACTTTTTTATTAAATGCTTCAATGTTATGCTGTCAATGGAAAGAATTATCTGCCAATGACAAGATCAAACGAATCAGCCATCAAATTTAGACTTTTTCCCTTTTAAAATTGTCAAAATCCATACATTTCTTTGGAAACCAGCAAGCGTTGACACTCACATGTGTATATGTGTATGTTATGTGTAAAGAATACGAGACAAGCAAAAGTATAGATTATAAGCCCAAAAAATTCTCATCATAGATCAAAAGCTGAACCACAGGTTCAAGACAGCATTATAATACAAACACAGATACCCACGTGCTGTAGGTGAGTTGGAGAGGGTAGGGCAATCCTCCAAGGGAGGTCCCTGGTTTGAATCTCCACCCTACCAAACGCACATTGGGTACCCAAAATCCAGTTGATTATGCTGGTGCGGTCAGGGCTGGGCACGACTCCCGGGTGATTTTGATGGTGTAGAACCCCCTGGTCGTGGTTTCTCAGACCAAGGTGGCCCCGCAAGGGGTTTTTCGCTAAATTCAAAAAAATAATACAAACACAGCTGCTATAAGCTGAAAATAAAAAAATCTGGATTTTGTAAACTTCAAGACATCTAAAAGAAGTAAAATCTAAAATCTGCCTTCTGGTTATTGTTTGAAATCTAAATGAATATTTTATTGTATTCTGAGAAAAAACATCACATAATACATAAACTTAAGATGCCCTCCTCACACAGTATAGACTCTGGCTCAAACTTAAATCTTGAAGAGCATTATGAGTGTTGCACTTGGCCAAGAAGAATAGTCTCTGAAAACCTAACTGTAACATAAATTACCCACAAGTTGCCCTAAACTTATAGAAGGTTGATTAAAATAGACTATTGGCCATTTAATATAAGATTCTTAGCCATCCATAACTAGGCAACATAACTATATAATAATATAAGAAAAACTATAAAATATTAGAACCAAATTTGAAAATGACATAAAAAATAATAACTAGGAATGAAAGGAAAAAAAAAATTGAATAAGATAGAAATAGCCTAATCATATGGCTTTAGCTTAACCGGTTAAATTCTCAACTTTCAAGGAGGAGATCTAGGTTCGAATATTGCCAAGAGATACTTACATAATAGCCAAGTTGTTGTAATACCACTTCGTGGTCATGATGTAATACGGATGGGGCCGTTTGAATCCCATACAACCAATTAAAAAAGAAAAGGAAAAAACAGAAATAGCCTCTATCAAATGGCATGAGCTCAATAGGTTAAATTCCTCAACTTTCTAGAAGGAGACCCAGGGTTTGAATCTTGCCAACTAATACATGCATAATTGCCAAGATGTTGTAATACCACTTATATGGTCACAATGTATACAGGTGGGGCCCGTTTCAACCCTTTAGAGCCAATTGCGGAAAAATATAAGAGAAATAGATTCTAGTCCATGGGGTTGAAGTCTGACAGGTGAGAATGTTTGACTCACAAATAGCCCACCAAGGTTCAATTCTCAAGGGTGTCATGAAAATACAGTTTGTGGCAATAAAGCTGTGATTCATTAAAATAATGTGGTTAAACAGTCATGAGTACCCATTTCTATCCTATATAACCATTTTATAAAATTTAGAAGAAAAAATGATACATGGACTCTCTAGCTCTAGGAAGCATGCAGCATCCAAGTCTTTGCTCAAACATGCAGCATCCAAGTCTTTGCTCAAACATGCAGTGCAAAAAACTTCACTTTACCTGGAATTAGTTCCTCCTTTCTTCAATGTCATAGTAGAGCATTACAGATTCTTATTTTGTTATAAGGTTATAATGTATTATAAATGTATAATAAGGTATGGACCATGTCCAACACAATGACATCATTAAATGACTTCTTGAACTAGAGCATTGGCCTGACATTTGCACATTCCATGACGTGACTCAAACCATTGTAGAGAAACTTGGACTCAACGCAGACTCAGCCAAAAAAACTCGGGAAAAACTTGGCCAAAAAAAAAACTAAGAAAATGCAAACTTTTATTGGAAAAAAAAATAATAATTCCATGCATATCACAATTAATACAAATCCAAAATTAATACTGTAAGCGATACAACCTTAAACTACACATGAAAGTGACTTTGCAGGTTTGGTGCACCTTCATTATATACTTTTTGGCTTCAAATCTGCAATCCTGTCGAACAATCAAACAAAGGCCCAGTTGAATATGCCTTAGTACATATCCCAAGGCAGAGTTTGTTTTTGTTTGGACTGGATCTTTATTTTTCCATAAATTTGGCATGTTACATTTTTCTCCTTTCTAATTTCTAATTTCACATTGAGAATGTTGACCTACTATTGATTATATGTAGCTTTTCACCATTCCTACGAACAAAAAGAATGTATTTGTTTGTCAGTCAGTCCCACATGAAAAACTTCAACCCTTAAAAAAAATAACGTTTTAAGCATAGTTGAGAAAATCGGAATCATATTGGAATCAGTTTGGAAAAGAATCAGGAAAAATTGGGAATCGAAAAAAATCAGGGAAAAAATGGGTAAAAAATCAGCAATTTTTCATTGAAAAAACCGAAGAAAATGCAAATTTTCATTAAAAAAAGCTTATTTCATGCATATCACAATTTTTTGGCAAAAAATCGGTAAAATCGGCAAAAAATTGGCCAGGCTGTGAATCGGGAAAATTTGGCTCAAACCAGGATTTTTTAAAGATTTTCTCAACTATGGTTTTGAGAAGCCTTTTCAAGTAGTGCTTGTGGAAATTGAATTTTGGGATCTGGAGTACTCTTGAAGTTTAATGTTGCAGTAAATCTATGCCTTTATGGGCAACAGTTGTTTGGTAAGGAACACTAGTGATGATAATGAAGTCTATCATTTAAGATTTTTGTATGTGAAGTTTATATTGACAAAGAGCAAAGAGACTTGAACCAAAGCAGTGGTTATGAATTACAAGCTCTATTTAAATTTGTTTGGGTTCAGAATAACTGAATTGTGGAATAGTATTAATTTATATTATACCAAATGTTGAAAAGAGGTACTTGGAAACTCTGGAAATGCTAGTATCAAAAGTAGGGAAGAGTAGATCACAAAGTGGTGGAAGCCTTGGCATATACTGCTCAAGGAAATGGAAGGAATTGGCAAACAAGAGGAAACAACACAGTAAATTTCAATCAAACAGTGAAATGATACAATTTTTTTCATCTCTTAATTTTCCATACAAACAAGACAAAAACACAGTGTTTAGGATGCAAATGTGTGTTTTGTTTGGGCTGCCTTCACCTTCTTTCACCTCTCTCTATCACTGAGAACAGTAAAAATGAGCCCAAACAGTAAAAAGAAACCTTTTATGCCATTTGCTGGAATTTTTGCGCTGCAGCTGAGTTTTTTTGTCGAACTCACGAATTTTGCCGAGTCCACCTAGACCAATTTTTTCGGAGTAAAAAAATCTCAGCAAGTCAAAAACAAATTGCCGAGTTGAATCAAAAAAAAAAAAACAGTTTGAGCGACTCGCACTCGAACTCATAGAGTTTTTAAAAAACTTGTCAAGTTTCGTAACTATGACTCAAACCATCCCCAAGACAACTGAGAGATTTTGAGGCAACCTTTAAGATGTCTCCATGAAAACTCAAGAGACATCTAGCTATTGCCTCAATGGTCCTAGGTGTGAGATGTGGTGGTACTCTGAAATAGATATTAACACAACATAGCAAGGAGAAAATGAAAAGAAAACAAAATAGCACGAAAAAAACTCCAAAAGACACTTTCTTAATATTCAAATCTGTACATTCTACTTCAATACAAAGCACCATACTTACATAGATGCAATAGGAAGTCTCTTCATTGTCTCTAGAGACTCTTGGTGCTTCACATTCTCTCCAAACCTAGGTGAAACTTCAATACAATGCACCATACTTACATGGATACAAGAGGAAGTCTCTTCGTTGTCTCAAGAGACTCTTGGTGCTTCACATTCTCTCCAAATCTAGGTGAAACTTCAATACAATGCACCATACTTACATGGATACAATAGGAAGTCTCTTCATTGTCTCAAGAGACTCTTGGTGCTTCACATTCTCTCCAAATCTAGGTGAAATTATTTCCTTTTCTTTTTTTTAATTTTCACTTGCAATTCCAATTCTGTCCTGTGTTGATTTTTTTTTAATTCTTGTCCTCTTCTGATTTTTGTCCTATTCTTGTCTTGTGTTGTGTTTTGTCTCATTTAGTATCACAATTTCCAACATTCTCCTCCTTGAGATTGAACAGGAAATTTTATTCTATCTTTGAGTGAAATAAATTGATTCTTTGTCACCATCTTTGTAAAAATGCCTGCATACTGTTCTTCCAAATTGCAGTGTTTCAATTCAATTTCCTTTTTCTCAACTAAGTCTCTAATATAATAATCTCTAAGCTCAATGTGCTTTGATCTTCTATGAAAAACAGGATTTTTAGTCATTTGAATCGCATTCATGTTGTCAAAAAAAATGGCAATTGATCCTTCTTGCTTTTCACAAAAGATTTGTGGAATCCGCCTCAACCATAATGCTTGTGTGCTTGTTGATGTAGCTGCTATATACTCTGCCTCTCCTGCTGAGAGTGCAACCGTTGCTTGTTTCTTCGAACTCCAAGTTACAAATCCATTTCCCAATGAGAAACAATTTCTTGATGTAGATTTTCTGTCATCAATTAAGCCTCCCTAGACTGATTCAATATATCCAACCAACTCAATCTTACTAGCTGAAGTATAATGCATTCAATAATTTAAAGTTCCTTTCACATACCTCAAAAATTTCTTAGCTTCACTCGTATATGATCTTCTGATGGCAAGGTCATGAATTTTGAAACCAAAGAGACTGCATATGCAATATCTGGTCTTGTTATTGTCATGTACATAAGGCTGTCAATCAAATTTCTATACTTCCTCTCATCCACTCTTCCACTTTCACCATCATTGTACATTCTTTCACCTTATGCATGTGAGGTAGAAACATCTTTGCAACTTTTCATTCCAAACTTCTTCAACATATCATGTGCATGTTTAAATTGGCAAATAAAGACCCCATCATGTGTTTGATGTACCTCTATGCCAAGAAAATAATGCACCAAACCCAAATTGCTCATTTCAAATTCTTACATCATTGCTTGTTTGAACTTTGACTTCATTCTTGACGAACTTCCTACGAAAATTAGATTATCAACATACAAGCAAACAATCAAAATATCATCACCTTCCCTTCTGTAGTACAATGAAGGCTCATTTATTCTTCTCACAAATCTACACTTCAAGAAATATGCATCAATTCTTGAATATCATGCCCTTGGTGCTTGTTTCAGTCTGTACAATGTTTTTTTAACTTGTAGGCATGTCCTTTTTTATCTTCCACTTCAAATATTTATGGCTGTTCCACATACACTTCTCTTCCAATCTCGTCATTCAAGGATGCACTCTTTATGTCAAGTCGATGTACAGTCCATCTTTTTTGGGCTGCCAAGGCGAAGACCATTTTTTTTTCTATCTTACCTTGCAACAAGTGCATATGCCTCATCATAATCTATGCGAATTTTTTGTACATACTCCTTTGCCGCTGGCCTTACTTTGTGGCTTTAAATTGATCCATCACAATTGTACTTGGTCTTGAACACCCACTTCACTCCAATTACCTTCTTGTTCTTTCGAAGTTCACACAACTCCCAAGTATCATTCTTTTCAATTGCATTCAATTCTTCCTTCATGGTTTTGCTCCATACCTTGCTTTGGGTTACTGCTTCAAAACTTGAGGGCTCCACTTCAATCTTGGACAATAGTGCACAGTTCACCATATTATCATCTTGTTCCTTTTGCCTTTGTTCTGGGGTTTGTGCTTGGCTTCTTGTGAACTTCCTATCAAAATTTTGATCCAACATTTGGCAGCTTGGATGTGATTGTAATGTTCTCTTTCCTTTTGTGCTTGTCTTTAGAGAAATGCTTGTGTCTCCTCTTGATGCTTATGACATACCAACATCTTCAATTATGATTGTCTTCTTAGTCTTTTTTGCTTACTCTCCATGTACTCCCAATTCATCAAAAATATATCTCAAGATACAATGCATTGTCTAGATTTGGAATCATAACATCTATATGTCCTTAATGCATGCTTAACTCTTTGTATCTAACTTCTTCCTTTTCTTATCTTTAACATAAACATAAGCCAAACAATCAAACACCCTCAAGTGACTTACTGCAGGGTTCTTTCCATACCATGCCTCGAGGAATCATATTCTTTATAGCAATTGTGGGACTTCTATTGAGAATGTACACTATCCTTGCAAATTTGCAATTGCTTCAGCCCACAAATGATTGTCAAAGTTCTTGCTAGTACCATGCTTCTTGCCATCTCCATGATTTGTTCTATTCTTCCTTTCTACCACTCCATTTTGTTGAGGTGCATAGGTTGTTGTCAATTGCCTTCTTATCCCATGCTCATCACAAAACTGATTAAATTTCTTGGAATAATACTCATCACCACAATCAATCAATGTTTTGATTCTATATCCGCTTTCATTGTCTACTATGGTTTTTATATCCGCTTTCATTGTCTACTATGTTTTTTATATCCACTTCATTGTCTACTACAGCTTTGAAGCTTTTGAATACTTCAAACGCATCACTTTTATTCTTCAAAAAATATACCCCAGTAGTATGATCATCAATGAAAGTGATAAAGTAGAAGGATTTACCAACACTTGGTGTGTGCATTGGACCAAAAATATTTGAATGAATCAACTGCAATGGATATGATGCTTTCCATGCTCTTCCTTTTGGAAAGCTCTCTCTATGATGTTTTTCCAATGTGCAACCTTCACACACTTGGCTTCTTGCCGCTACACAAGGCAGTCCATGGACCATTCCTTTAGCATTTAACAAACACAAGCTTCAAAAATTCAGGTGATCATACCTTTGGTGCCATAACCAGTTGTTATCCTCAATATGGAAATGGAATACAACATACTGCAACAAAATTCCATTACCACTTAAATAAATTAATATACAATGGGAATAACTTACAGATACGTATGGATACATTGTGCACATAGCATGTATCCTACACAGCTATCAACAATACACCATACTCCGACGAACCATCAACAACATGCACACACACCTCCAGATAGTAGATCACCATCTCTTCGGGAAATGTAGGGGTCTACTTATACTTTTCTTGGGAATGGGGAGGTAGTTGCCAACTTCCACAACTTCCTTGTACCTAACCCTAACTACCCCAACATAACACTTCTAATTACCGGACATCATAATTACATGACATTTGAATTACATGAACATTGGAATTACACATACATCCAAATTACATAAACATTCTAATTACACATATGCACATTTCGTCAAACACTTTGTGTATGAACCACAAATTGACAAACATTATTCATTGATTATGCAGACATGTCCATTCGTCTACCTACATTCAATGGTTGTATGACACAAATTGCTCCCTTCTCCTCCATGCTTATGTTAGGACCTCATTTCATAACCCTTTCATAAATTTGATTGTCATGGTTAGTAATAAGATTGAGTGCCTCTTTTGAATGTAAAGGTTATCTTTGATCATTAGGGTTATAATAGCTCGAATAACCATTTTTTGGCTAATCCTGAAGCACTAGGGTTAGGGTTGAATTCTCATTATATATTAAATTATAGGAAGAGAAGAATCATCCTAAAAAATTATATTGTACTGAGCTTTGCTCTTAAACAAGATTGCCCCCTCAAAGCAGCCTATGATACAATGTAATCTTTCAAAGTTATCAATAAAGCTTCTTTATTTATCCTATTTCATTCAACGTATTGTGTTTTTCTTATTTCATGGATATTGTGTTTTTATGTTTCAATTAATTATTGCAAGTAGAATCCTTACAGCTTCAAAGGAAACATTTTGTTTTTTGTCATAGGTACAACAGCCACTGCTTGGTTCCCGTTTGCTTTGTTATTTATGATGTACTCCTTATTCTCCAACACCACTTTGTAGTTTTTCTCT
Source organism: Wollemia nobilis (assembly GCA_028583015.1). NCBI lineage: Eukaryota > Viridiplantae > Streptophyta > Pinopsida > Araucariales > Araucariaceae > Wollemia > Wollemia nobilis. The sequence goes on from JAQPPZ010001808.1 coordinate 3,510,900, forward strand.
AGAAGCTTCCCCACACTCAACATATTGTGTGCTTCAAGCTTGATGTGAAGTATTGTGAATATTTTTCTTTCCATATTTTATGTCAATTTGCAAGGTTCCTTTTCCTTCAAGCCCCAATGCTTTGTTGTCTCCAAATTCAACCTTGCTCTTGTATGAGTCATCCAACTCCACAAACAACTCCTCCTTACCAGTCATATGATTTGAACCACCAGAATATAAGTACCAAGACTCTTTAGTTGAAACTTCTGCCACATTACATGACAAGACCATACTTTTTCAATTCTCACCTTCTCCATGTGAAAAATTTGTCTTTTTTCCTCCTCCATTATTGCATTTATTCTACATTCTCTTTCATAGTGGCCATAGCTTTTGTAATAGTGATATTGAACATTCCTCTTATCACAAATCTTCCTCTACTTCTTTCACTATAACCTCCTCTTCTACCATGGCCTCTTCCTCTTGTAAAATTTTGATTTTGCTGCTCCCTCTTTGACCTTTAGAATTGGAGCTTGGGCTAGTGCCATTATTGTTTGACACTCTGGCCTTGGAAGCAAAAGCTTGCTTCAAGTTTTCTTCTTCACTATTTTTAAATCTCTCTTCACGGAATATAGGTGATCCCACCAATTCACCAAACTCCAACTTCTTTAAATCTTTACTTTCTTCAATAATCATTGCACAATTGTTCCACTTTGGTGTCAATGTCTTAACAATTTTTTGACAACATCTCCTTATGTTGATTCTTCACTATAGATACTCGTTTTATGCACAACATCATGCACCCTTAATAATTTCCCATATTCTCATTCTCCTTCATTCTTAGATTTTTTCATATTCTCTCTTCAATTTCTGTAACTTCACTAATTTCACTTGAGCAGACCCTTGATAGGCTGTGTTCAAGGTGTCCCAAGCTCCTTAGGCAGTCTTGACACTTGCAATTCTCGGAAAGAGTTGCTCTATGTGATATAAAGCCAAGGCATATTTTCTTTGTGATTTCTCCATATTTTTCTTTCTACAGCTGTTAAAATGCTCCATTTTTTTGGCTCCTCGTATCCATATTCCACAACACTCCGCACTTCGTTGGTAATTAGCAAAGTCATCATCTTTATGCACTGATAATCATAATTTTCTCCTTTAAATTCCAGGATGAGCAATGAAGCAGTACCACGAGCCATGACAACTATATCAGTAATGTACGAAGTTTTCCTCCACAAACTTGAATTCTGAATTCTCTGATTAAAGAAAATCAAATCCTCAAGATCTCTACTTCTTTAATCTCCAATCTCCAAGCTTTGATACCAGTATGTGAGATGTGACGGTAATCTAAAATAGAGATTAACACAGCATAGAAAGGAGAAAATAAACAAAAAACAAAGTTGCACAAAACACCTCCAAGGAACACTTCATCGATCTTCCATTTTGTACATTCTACTTCAATACAATGCACTAATATGAAATATCTATACAATAGGACGTTTCTTGGTCGTCTCAAGTGAATCTTGGTGCTTCACACTCTCTTCACATTCGGGCGATAATATTTCTTTTTCCTTTTTTAATTTTACCTTGCAATTCTAATCTTGTCCTGTTCTGATTTTTGTCCTGTTCTTCTCATCTTCTAAATTTTGTCCTATTCTTGTCCTTTTCTACTTTTTGTCTCATTCAGTATCACAATTTCCAACACTAGGACAACTTGGCATCTCTAACAACAGCAGACCACTTCAAACATAAAAATTAAAATTAAAATTAACATTAAGCAAGGTGGTAAACCCACAAGGACCTCCACCTTTTACTGCCCCTCCCATCATCATTTAGAGAGTATAATGGCTTTAGGAGGAGCTTAAAAACTAAGAACCAAGAGAGAAAGAGCAACATTAAGGGAAAATTAAAAAAAGGATTGGAGAGGTAAGGTAAATAAATATGATGCTTTTTCTTTGTTCTCTAGTTTGACATACTTTTCGAGCTTTATAATTTTTGAACATTTCATTGCATTTATGATTTCAATCATCAAAGATAAACATTAGCCATGATGAGAAAATACCAATCAACCGAATGAAGGAAAACAACACAAGTTTTGGGAGTAAATGTGTGGAAGCCTAATCATATGCATAATTGCCGAGTCGTTGTAATACCACTATGTGGTCATGATGTAATATTGGTGGGGCCCATTTCAATCCCCTGTAACCCATTTTAAAAAATGTGTCTAAGCTTATCTGAATGCCCCTCATTAATTTTAAAACCTTATGCAAAAGGCCATTCAAATCTACTAGAACCCGCTTCAATTTGTGACCATTCTAGACAAGCATAAGAGAGAGAGAGAGAGAGAAACTCATTTAGAATATAATCTATGAATGCACGTCGACAATTTTGGATTTAAAGGGATCAAAATCAGCATATGTGCTCATCCCTTATGCAAACCTCATGATCATATAGGCTAAATTAAAAGGATAAGCAATACCTTTTAATGAAGGTGTAGAAATGGTATACAACATACTGCAACAAAATTCCATTACCACTCAAATAAACAAAATATACAATGGGAATAACTTACAATTACAACAGATACAGCGCACACACAGCATATATCAAACAGCCTTCTATAGCATTGGACAGCCTGGTTCAGCATTCCAAACTCTTTTGCACAGCAGTTGAGACGGCCTTGCATAATACTCAGATGACTCTGCACAATAGTCAAACAGCCTGGCACAAGTATCTCAGGAATACATGTTTGCTTGACCCAACTTCCACTACCATGTGCAATACCAATGCACGAATGAATAAGGAAGAGAGATTATTTATACAACTGAGGAGGTAATTGCATCCTCAAATTCCTTCAACTAACTACCTTGATACCTCATCATTTCTTGAATTACATTTCACATACATTTATTTTCATTTACATTTCATGAACTTTATTAACTACATGTACACACATTTCCTCACACACTTTGCATACAAAAATTACAAAATAACACAAAATGACAAAACGTTATTCATTGGTCAATTTGCTTGCCTACATCTATCCCCTCCTCTAAACTTGTCGACATCCTTGACAACACATGAGCTGAACACTAGATATAGAAGCATTGAACACTATACTAGAATCTCTTGTCACACTCCTTCCACTTTCTTCTATTCCAGACATCTTATGCAATTGGCTTCACTTCAAACTGCTACCAACAAAACATTATTTTTCGATAAATTGCTCCATTCCTGCAATCAATTTTATCACCAACATGACCAACATGATGAGCAACGTTCATCGCCACCTTTATCGAGGGTCAAGGAGGTGGAAGCCCCCTTGTAGTGTCACAAGACAATGCCCCTTACGAGGTCAAGGGGCAGCGTCCCTACAAGGTTTGAGGCAACACCTCGAAACCTCAACAACGAAACCATTGAAACCCTCGCTATCTCAACCCACTTTTTCTCCTCGTTTACATTTTCGTAGCCTTCACTCAACATTCTCAAACAACTCTCCTCAACTCCGAATGACCTCTACTTGGTTTTGGACAAACTCTTCTTGGCCTTACACAGCCCTACCTTAGCCTCTAACGGACATCGACATCTCTTGGTCTTAGAAGGCCCTCCTCATGGGTCAAACAACCAACCTTTTAGGTCAAACGGTCCTAGGCCAAACAACCCACTTCTTGCATTAGACAACCCAGCTCCAAAGGGCCCTGCCTTCCCAACTTTGAATAGCTCTGCTCCAAACGGTCTGAACTACACACTCTTCCAATCAAACAAACTCCTTAGCCTCAAACTTTGTGCTACTTCACCTTGACGATATCCTCGTCACTACAAACAACGCTCCTTGTGATCCGTATGATGTTGCTCAAGCTTCGAACGACCCTCTCCAGCACTTGGACGGCTCAACTCCTCTTGCACAAGTTTCTCCTTCATGGAATACGTCCTCCTTGTTGTTGCACGTACCATTTTTCATTTCTTCGTGCTTTCATCGCTTCTAGCATGCAAATTCCTTCGAAACCCCAATTGGTTTTCCCAACAAGGGTTTGGAATTGTAGCTCCCTCCTAAGCATAATTTCTCTATTGTAAATACCTCACTTACACACAAACTAGAAATTTTTGAGTTGTCGAACAACTGTTTTCAACGAAACTCTTGGTTTTGTTGTTGTCCCAATGTGCCCTAGCTCGAATGCTATGGTGCAATCACCTCCTTTGCAGCTGGTTCGCCCTTCTTCTTTGTTGCCTTTGAATTTTGCATAGTGAAATGTGATTTGTTCGCCTACTGGATGTCCCAGTGCAAGTCCTATGCCCTCTAGCTTGTAGAAAGGGTTTTTACATATCCCAACAGTTCCCTTTCCACGTATGTAATCTACAGATCTGCAAGCATTGTAGTATAGCAATAATAATACGCAGAAATTCTGCAACAACATTAAATAACAGCAGTAATGGCAGAAAATATAGCAATAACAGTTAACAGTAATTACAGCAGTTTGTATTAATAATGTTAGGTGTGATACAGCATTACAGTTTCATCAATACAATCTACAGCCATCATATCCATGGCTGTACACAGGACTGGACTGCACTTTGCCATCAATCTGCCTGACTGCCCTGCAATATCTCCTCTACGTATCCACCATTCAACCCTAGGCTGAACATCCCTCATGGTTGCACATCATGCTAGACTGCATTCTGCCCATAGACTTCAATCTGCTCACGTACCAATCTTCAGCAACTCTAATGAATGAGGGGGGGTTTATTTATACACCCACCAAGTAGTTACTTTCTCCAACTACCTTGCAACTACCCTCAAATTACATTTTATGTGCATTTGCTTTGCATTTACATTTCATTTGCACTACAGGACGAAATAGCTTATTTAGCCGACTTACATGATTTAATATGACTTTACATGACTTTATTCTTTACGTACAATATTAAATTGCACTTACAACATTAAAATATATGCACGGGCATTTCGAAAAACATTTTGCGTGCATTTACAATAAAACACATAATATCAAAACTGGTTCTGCAATTAAGGATATCTCAATATGCCTGTCTACATCTATCCCCTCCTCTAAACTGGTCGTTGTCCTCAACGACACGAGCTAAACACTGGGAATAGAAAAATGAGCAATGTAATAGGATCTCTTGTCACGCTCCTTCCTCTTGTTCCTGTTCCATACATCTTTGGCAATAAACTTTACTTGGGGCTGCTCACAACATCTGATTCTCCGATTGTGCACTTCTTCTGCTACAAGTATGTGTAACATCAGCATGATCAACATTCTCTGAATAGGCACTTCACTTTTTGCAATAAGCCATATCATCAGCATGAGCAATACCATCAACATCACGAACATAATCAGTAATGCCCTCCGTCATCTGTGTCGAGGGTCAAGGGGGCAGGAGTCCCCTTGCAGGGTCAAGGGGCAGTGTCCCTTGCGGGGTCGAGGAGCAGCACCCTTCGTGGGGTTTGGGGCGGAATCCCGAAACCTCAACAGCAAAACCCTTGAAAGCCTCAATGTCCAAACTAATTTATTCTTCTCATCAACCATCTGGAAGCTTTCCTTCAACTCATTCAAACTGCTTTCTTTTAGCTCTACTTCACTGCTTTCTTGATCCAACTGATTGCTTATCATCCTTTGACAGACATCTCCCTTGTCGGATTGTGCTTCGACGACAACTCCACTGACTGCACTGCCTCAGACGTCAACATTTCTGACGACAATCCCTGACAGCTTAGTTTCTGACGGATTAGACCAGACGGATAGAGGAGTCTGACGAGTACAATGTCTAGACGTCTAGGACGGGTTAGACAGCTCAGATGGGTAGACGTCTCAGACAAATTGTACACAGGTAGACGTCTCAAACAGGTAAGGGTAGACGTCGCAAATAGATGGGCTAGACGTCTTGACAGGTTGCAAGACGTCTGGGACGAATGGCCAAACGAACAACCAAACAGACGGCCAGACGTCTGGGTCCACGGTTAGACATCTAAATTGACGGATTGCCAGACGTCTAGGCCGGACGACTAGACGTCTGAGCTGACTGACTGCCATACGTCTGGGCTGGATGGCTGCCAGACGTCTGGTCTTACTGACTGCCAGACGTCTAGTCTGACTGCACGTTTAACTCTTTCAGATGGGTATATTACAGACAACTCCACTTCAGACGGGTTCTCTTCAGACGGCTCCTCCTCCGACAAATACACTGCAGACTTCACCTCGGCCGTCTCCACTTCAGACGAATCCTGTTCAGACGTCTGCACCTCAGATGTCTTCTTCTCAGACGGCTCTTGCTCAGATGTCTGTACCTTAGACATCTCCACATCAGACGGCTCTTGCTCAGACGTCTGCACCTCAGACGTCTCCTTCGCCGCCATCTGACTGCATTCTCTGGTTGTCTAAGTCTCCTTCATCGGTGAGGTTTTTGCATCTCTTTCCCAAGTCAAGGCATAATCCAAAGCCTCTTGGTATGATCTTGGAGGAAATATCTTCATCTTCCTTTCATACACAGGGAGAAGTCCATCTATGAACCACGTAACCTTTGATTCCTCTAAGTGGCCTTTCTCCACATAGTCAAACAACCTACTCAACCTTTGATTGTAAGAACGAATAGGCTCCTTATCTCCTTGAATGTTATAATTTTCGTCAGTATCGTATGATCGGAATTCTTCCACAAATGCATCACGCAACTCTCCCCATGTCTGGAACTTGACTTGCGATAAGTATATGTACCAATCAATTGCAGATTCTCGAAACGTTGCAGGAAACCACCTCCTCCAATCTTCTTCATTGTTCTGCCCAATCGCTTTCCACTCCATACAGCAAATTCTCCAATGCTTGGGTGTCTATGTTATCCATTGGTGGGGTTCCTGCTATGCTGCTCCTCGTCGGGTATTCTTCGTCTTGACTCTCACCAAACAGTCTTCTTTCAACTTCCTTACTTTGCGACTTCCTTCGCTGGGATATCGATTGTGGCCTTGGTCTTCCTTCCTGAGCCTTCGCGTGCTGTTGCTCTGGTGCCTGACTCCCGTCCTTTGCACTCCTCTACAACCTTCCTGCCGCTTGTTCAGGTGTTACCATCCACTCAACATATCTCTGCATCAATCAACATTTTCCTTGACTTTTGGTGGTCATTGTACCTGTTTTGTTGTTCCTTTCAGCAATGCGTCGTTCCACTGCAAACTTCTTAGCTGGCAGACGTCAGGCCTGCAGATGTCAAGTCTGCAGATGTCAAGCAGCAGACGTCAGGCCTGCAAACGTCTGGCCTGCAGACGTCTGGCCTCAGACGTCAAGCCTGCAGACGTCAGGTCTGCAAACTTCTGCAACTTCCCACCTACAAAATCTCACTCAGATTTTTCCTCCGCTTGGCGTGCACACCTTTTAATCTGCAAGCACAAAAATATTTTGGTACGTCTTCTCCTCCACTTTTGCACTGGATTGATCTTCGTTTGCCCGTCTTCCCAAGGGTTTCACTTCTTCAAAACCCTATGTCACCAATTTAGACCCAATTTCGTAAAGCAACGGCGCCAGAATGTAGAAAGGGTTTTTACATATCCCAACAGTTCCCTTTCCACGTAAGTAATCTACAGATCTGCAAGCATTGTAGTATAGCAATAATAATACGAGAGGTAGGGGGGCACTTGGCTTGCATGTCGCAAGTGCCCCTCCAATCCCCTAACTACCACTTCAATATTAGTAGCTGCTTTACATGCAATTGCTTGTTCCTCACATTGTTCTTGTCTTTTCTCATAGTTCAACTCCTTGCTTCTTGCACATGGCAAGCCCACTAGGAAAGCATGCACGCCTTGTCCTGGATTGCACCAACAGTTGGCTCAGACGGCCCAAGCCCCTAGATAGCCTATATGTCCTACCTAGTTGTCCAAACGGCTTTGTCAATTTGCCCTCTTACGCTAATCATGAATTCCACCTTGGTCATGTCTTTCTTTAGATAGTCCCACTTGTTCCCCTAACGACCCATCTTCATCCCAAACTTTGGATGGCTTAGCATGTTCTCCAGACAACCTAGCATCATCTTCCTCCCAAATTTGGGTTGTAGACAATCCAACATGACTACCGGATGGTCGTGATTTGTCTTCGAACAGCCCAAGGTGTTCGTCTAATGGCTCGAGGGCAATTTGAGGCTCAAATGGCCTAGGGAGGTTCCAAATGGCCCTCCCCTTGAGACAAAGTGGCCTAAGGGCTGTCCAAGGGCCTGTTTTCCCCACTAGACAACCAAGGTCCCAACTAAGACGGCCTAAGCCCAAATGGCAATCAAGGCTTGGGTCCAGACGTCCCAAGTCTATATGGCCAAATGATGAAACGCTAAACAACCTCTCTTCGTCGTATACATCATTCACTCCATTTGCATCACTCACTTCGTCATGTACATAAGCCACTTGTCCAACCTCAATTGTCTATTCAATCTCTACCTCCTTGATTGTAATCAAGCTTACCTCCTTAAATGCAGTCAGGTTTATCAAGTTCACCTCCTCTACTTCCCAGCTCAGGCTCTGAGACTTCTTCGATGCTTCAAACCATCTACATATCACTAGTTTGTCTCAACTTGCAACACTTTAATATTCACATGCGAAGTGCCCCCACAAATGGCATCGCCAACATTGCACAATGGGTTTGCCCTCAATATCATACTCAATTCGACATCTTCTAATTTTCTAGAAATTGTCACAAACCGCATCAATAATGACATTATTTGGAACAATCTTCCTTTGTGTTGCACATCCTATAGCGATGATCTTGCACTCTCTGAATTGCACTCATCCTCTAAGTCATTGTTCTTCTCTTCAAAATCACTTCCTTCACTAATTTCTTGACCCCAACACTTGGACAATGAACTACTTTCATCATCGCTCTCAGCATCATAGTCACTTTCATCTTTAGTGTCGCTTTCATCCACATTAACATGACCCCAAGACTTTAATGATGTCTTTGCATTGCTTTCCAAGTTCAAGCCCCGCTCCAAGCCTCTTTATACGATGTTGGAGGGACCACCTTGATCTTCTTCCTTTAAATAGGAAGAAGTCCCTCCACAAACCACCTCTTCTTCAATGCATCTGATGGATCTTCCTCTAGATGGGTAAACAACCCCATCAACCTTCAGTTGTACAAACGAAACAAACTCTTTCTCAACCTGCTCCATTCTAAAAATTTCAGCAATGACCTCATCACCATTGTGGACCAATTGAAATTCCTTCACAAATGCTTCGCGCAACTCATCCCAGGTCTGGTACTTGTCCTCTAGTAATCCCATGTACCAATCTATTGGAATTCCACGAAATGTCGCAGCGAATAACCTCCTGCAATTTGCATCATTATTCTACCCATTTGCTTTCCACATCGTAAGGCCAATTTTCCAATGCCTAACTGGTTCTTTTATTTTCCCACCATGAAACATGGGGCACTTTTGCGATATGCCAAAATTGGCCCTTGTCTGATAGGTTGATTTGACATTGGCAATGGTTGTTCACAGGTCTCACCCTCTTCATGCACATCATCAAGCACACTCAACCACAATTGCTCTCTTGTTGGGCTCCTGTCTTGTGCTGTTAGGACCCTCCTAACATGTCCTAATACTTATATTATTTATTAATTATATTCTAGGGTCACAACCCTTCACTCTTACAACTATTAGACTAGGTATTTAAATGCAATCCAAATATGATAATAAGGCATCATCGAACAAATATATTAATTAAGTCTATTGTGGGTTTTTCTACCTTACAATCAAAAAGCGATTCAATATAAAAATGATTCCTCCTTCCGCACTATTTAGTTTCATACCATCTGGATCAGAGCTAGATCAAGGAGCAAATTCACCATTAAAAATTTTTCCCACCGCACATTTCAGCCAGTCCACATTCGCGAGGACGCAAACAACATTCACGCTTCACGGATCCGTGTCATAATCCTCGCAGAAAATTAAACCTTCTCCTAAGGTACGAATTAAGTTGTCTTACACCCAAATTGCTCGACCTTTCGCGTGGTGACCGGTGGCTGTTTTGAAAAAGCTAAAATCTTCAACGCAGCATCAAGGTTTTCGACGTCCGAAACGCAAAGGAAAAAAAAAAAATTTTTTTTTTTTAAGGACTAAAGTCCCACATTCGCGGTGCTACGTCTTTGTAGCGCTTTATAAGCGCCAAAAGGCACAAGGAAGAACGTGACTTCGGTCACGCCTCCCCCGTACCTCGCGCGAACCAACCGCTACCCAGTCCTTCCTCAAAATTCGCACCACCCGCCGACTCCTCGTGTTCCCGGCTGCCACCCCTACGCCTCGGTCGCTCGCTGCTGCCCTGCCAGTCTGCCTTCCCACCTGCCGCCCTGTCAGTCTGCCTTCCGCTTGCCGACCGCCGTGCGCTCTCGACCCTGACGCCTCTACAAGCTACCTGTTAAATAACAGAGAGCACCAAATTCAAAAAGTTGATAGGGCATTGCCCACCAAATTTTTGACAAATTTTAAAAAAAAAAATTGCTAAAACAACTTATAAAGTTGTTAAACAAAAAAATTATTTTTTTATTTTTTTGCTCACCTATACCAAGTCATATTGATCGTTACCTACACCAACCGCAATGGCTGAAGGACGACGATCACTAGATTCCATTCATGAGAAACACGAAAGGCTCGCTGAAGAAGTTCAACAGGAAAGAGAGGAGAATACCCGTAACACAAGAGAACTCTTCGAGAAAATATTTGCAATGGATGTTAAACTTGATGCCATCAATCAAAATCAGGCAACAACACATGCAAATTCAACCAACAACGGGTCATCAAACCGAGCAATGTTAGGAGGTCCACAAACTTCCATTCTACCACGGACGACCAAATTAGACTTCCCAAAATTTGAAGGAGGAGACCCTACAAAGTGGATCTACCGAGCAGAGCAATATTTCTCACTAAATCAAATTCCGGAAATGCAAAAAGTGCATATCGCCTCCTTCCACTTGGAAAACGACGCCATCCAATGGTACCAATGGTTCGAGAAAACTAACGGCACTCCGACGTGGTCAACCTTTACACAGAATCTATTAGTGCGATTCGGCCCTAGCAAGTTTCAAAGCTTTACAAGGGCCCTCACTAAATTATGCCAAACCACTTCGGTAAGCGAATACCAAGCAGAATTTGAAAGGCTAGCTAATCGAACATCCGGATTAGACGCTGCCTTCTTTCAAGAATGTTTTGTCAACGGATTAAAAGAAGAAATTCGAATAGAGGTGCAAATGTATAACCCTACAAACATGTTAGAGACCATCGGCTTGGCGAAATTAGCGGAGGACAAAATCAAGGCACGGAATCGGTTCACAAAACCAACTTGGGGGAAACCATCAAACACTTATACCAACCCCAAACCAATGCAAAATGGACGAACCCAAAACTCCTACACAGCCCCCAAAATTAACCCCGCTCTACCAATTAAGCGTCTGAGTTTCGAGGAAATGAAGGAAAGACAAGCTAAGGGTCTTTGCTACCATTGCGATGAGAAATTTGACAGAAATCATAAATGTGCCTCACGGAAATTATATATTCTAGATGCCACAGAGGAAGGGAATTCTATCGAAGAGGAACCTGAACTCGAAGTAGAGGTATTATCCAACACACTTGAAAGTGACGAAGAAAATGCACCAAAGGTTTCCTTCAACGCCCTTGCCGGATTTTCTGCCCCTCAAACAATGCGAGTAAAAGGGTATTTTAAGAAACAAAACCTTACCGTGCTCCTAGATTCTGGTAGCACGCACAATTTTATCGATCCAAAGGTGGCTAAACAAGCAAATTGTTTTATATACCCTTGCAATAACTTCGAAGTGATGATTGGAAACGGCGGAAAAATTGCATGCAAAGGAAAATGCAGAAATATAAAACTAACTATGGGGGTTTATAACATGAAAGGCGACATGTACGTCCTACCCCTAGGTGGGTGCGACATTGTACTAGGCGTACAATGGTTACGAACCTTGGGCGTAGTCCAATGGGAATTTGATGAACTATGGATGAAATTCACAACAAAGAACCAAACCTATATTATCCAAGGCCTGAAATCAGGACCTTCCCAAATCGTCAGCTCGCATAGAATGGAGAAAATTATCCGAAAAGGAAACAAAGGAATGGTCGCCCAATTATTTTCAATTCAACCTAGTCACAAAGAAGACGAGACACCAGAGTTACAAAAGATTTTAGACCACCATAAGGCGGTATTCAATGAACCAAAAGGACTACCTCCACAACGAAGTCACGATCACACTATTCCACTATTTCCAGGGCATCAACCTCCTAATATTAGACCTTATCGTTATCCATACCTCCAAAAGACCGAAATAGAGAAATTAGTACAAGAGCTTCTTAAGGCGGGAGTCATTAGACCTAGCAAAAGCCCTTACTCCTCTCCAATTATTTTAGTTAGAAAAAAGGATGGCTCGTGGCGTTTATGTGTCGATTTTCGAGCGCTTAATAAAATGACCATCAAAGATAAATTTCCTATTCCGGTCATAGACGAGCTATTAGATGAACTCCACGGGGCAGCTTATTTTTCCAAGTTAGACTTACGGTCGGGCTACCACCAAATACGAGTCAATGAAAAGGATATTCCTAAGACGGCCTTTCGCACTCACGAAGGGCACTACGAATTCTTGGTGATGCCATTTGGCCTGACCAACGCTCCTTCTACCTTTCAAAGTCTAATGAATAAGGTATTTCACCCTTTTCTTCGTAAATTTATATTAGTTTTCTTTGATGACATTTTGATTTATAGCAAAACATGGGAAGAACATTTGGACCATGTTAGACAAGCGTTCCAAATCTTGAAGGAAAATCAACTTTATGCAAAAAGATCAAAGTGTTCCTTTGGAAAACAAGAAATTGAATACTTAGGGCATATTGTCTCAAAGGAAGGAGTTATGGTAGATCCTTCCAAAATCGAGGAGGTGAAAAATTGGCCTATTCCAAAAACCTTAAAAGCTCTACGTGGGTTTCTTGGACTAACGGGATATTATAGAAAATTTGTCCAAAATTATGGTAAAATCGCTGCTCCTCTAACAACATTACTTAAGAAAAACGCTTTCAAATGGTCGTCTAAAGCGGATGAGGCCTTTATCACCTTGAAAACTGCAATGTGTACCACCCCTGTTCTAGCCATGCCCAACTTTTCTAAACCGTTCGTCATTGAAAGTGACGCTTCGGGAATAGGAATGGGAGTCGTACTCATGCAGGATGAAAGGCCTCTAGCTTTTATAAGCAAAGCATTTTCTCCTAAGAATTTAGCTCGCTCTACGTATGAAAAAGAGATGTTGGCGATTGTCCATGCTATTCAACATTGGAGGCCTTACCTTATTGGCCAACATTTCATTATACGCACCGACCATCATAGCTTGAAGTATTTTTTGGAACAAAGGACTAATACCCCGGAACAACAAAAATGGGTTACTAAACTTCTTGGCTATGATTATGAAATTACATATAAAAAGGGAAAGGACAACATGGCAGCCGATGCACTTTCTAGAAAATTTGAAGATATGCCTCAAGTCCATGCTCTTTCCTCCCTTATTCCTAAATGGGTAGATGAGGTGCATGAAGAATGGATAAATGATCCTACTATCCACGCCTTAATTCAACAACTTCAACATAATCCTAGTAGCAAACCTCCATACACTTGGAAGGACAATATATTAAGATACAAAGGGAGGATGGTCCTCACCCCCAATTCAACTTATCATGAAAAACTTCTTCATGAGTTACATACCTCACCCACTGCAGGCCACTCGGGTTTCTTAAAAACCTATAAAAGAGCCACTACCTCCTTCTATTGGGTAGGAATGAAAAATTACATCAAAAACTTTGTAAAAGAATGTGAAGTTTGCCAAAGACAAAAGGGGGAGACCCTCGCTATTCCGGGATTACTTCAACCTCTTCCTATACCCACCAAAACATGGGCAGATATTTCTATGGACTTTATTGAAGGATTACCAAAATCGGGAGGAAAAACAACCATTTTCGTAGTCGTTGATCGTTTATCTAAATATGCCCATTTTTGTTCCGTGGCTCATCCTTATACCGCTAGCACTATAGCCCACCTCTTCCTAGATAACATCTTTAAATTACATGGTATGCCCTCCACAATTGTTAGTGACCGCGACCCAACTTTCACTAGCACCTTTTGGAAGGAATTGTTCAAATTACAAGGTACTCAACTTCGTATGAGCTCCGCTTACCATCCTCAAACCGATGGCCAAACAGAAGTTGTAAATAAATGCTTGGAAACATACCTTCGATGTTTTGTTTCTACTCAACCACTCCATTGGGTAAAGTGGCTTTCACTAGCGGAATGGTGGTATAACACTTCATACCATACGTCCATCAAAATGACTCCTTATGAAGCACTATATGGTCAAACACCACCATCCCTCACTTCCTATATTCCAGGGACTACAAAAGTCCATGCGGTGGAAACGGAACTTGCTAATAGAGATGACATACTACGGATCCTAAAAGAGAACCTACACACCGCCCAACATCGCATGAAGGAGCAAGCCGATCAACATAGAAGCGAACGTAGTTTCCACGAGGGTGATATGGTTTTCTTACGTCTCCAACCTTACCGTCAATCCTCTCTTAAACAAAAAGGTTCTCAGAAGTTAGCACCCAAATTTTACGGGCCGTATAAAGTTCTCCAACGTATTGGGACCGTTGCTTACAAACTAGAGCTTCCTCCCTCTTCCAAACTTCACCCCGTATTTCATGTATCTTGCCTTAAGCTCGCAGTTGGAGCCCATATCACGACACAAACCACTCTCCCTGAATTCTCCGATGATGGAGTACTTCTAGTCGAGCCAGAAGCTATCTTGGATCGCCGCTCTCGTCACCTTCGTACTCGCGATATCACGGAAGTTTTAATCCATTGGAAAGGTCTACCTTTAGAAGACGCAACGTGGGAAAATTTTCAAGATATCCAGCAGCAATTTCCAAATTTCCAGCTTTGAGGACAAAGCTCCTTTAAGGGGGGTGGCATGTTAGGACCCTCCTAACATGTCCTAATACTTATATTATTTATTAATTATATTCTAGGGTCACAACCCTTCACTCTTACAACTATTAGACTAGGTATTTAAATGCAATCCAAATATGATAATAAGGCATCATCGAACAAATATATTAATTAAGTCTATTGTGGGTTTTTCTACCTTACAATCAAAAAGCGATTCAATATAAAAACGATTCCTCCTTCCGCACTATTTAGTTTCATACCATGTGCACCATAAAATGTGCCAACCTACAACTGCTCCAACGTCATACTCTTGTCCCGCTCACCATTGAGCACATCAACCTATAGTTGCTCTAATGTCAAACTTTGTCTTGCGCACTATCATACACACCATATTGCATTTGCATTGATGTCAGACTCCCATCTCGCTCACCGTTGGATACACCAACTTGTAATTGCTCCAACACCATACATTTGTCATGCAATTCTTTGTCGCGTAACTCATCGTAGCACAACTCTCCACCATCGTTATGAAATCCTTAGTCATCAACATGCAACTCTTCATCACCATCAGGCAACTCTCCATCGTCATCATGCAACTCATTGCACCCAAACCCTTGCGCATCTCCTCCATGCGTTTTCGCTTGTGCGTTTGGTTTTGCATCCACTTGCACATCTGCTTCGTACATCGGCTCTTCGTCAACATCAACAAACAAGTTTGCGTCTTCATCTATTGCAATCTCCAATTTGCCCTCCTCCCGAGGGAAACTACATTGTCGGTTGCATTGTAATAATTCCATTGTTGTCGTTGTGCACCTTCCCAAGTGATTTGCTCATCACAACTCCATGTCACCAAACTTGACCCAACTTCGAACAAGCAACGGTGCCAAAATGTAGAAATGGAATACAACATATTGCAACACAATTCCATTACCACTTAAATAAACAAAATATACAATGGGAATAACTTACAATTACAATGGATACACTATGCAAACAACATATATTAGATGGCCTTGCACAACGTTGGACAACCTAGGTCAACAGTTCATATGGCCTCGCACATCAACCTATAGTTCAGATGGCCTCGCACAATTGAGAGTCAAACAGCCTTGCATAATAGCCAGACGACTTGGCACAATAATCAGATGGCCTAGCACAAGTATCTCACAAATACATGTCTAATTACACCCAACTTCCACTACCATGTGCAATACCAACATACGAATGAATGAGGGAGAGGTCTTATTTATACAACTAAGGAGGTAGTTGCATCCTCAACTTCCTCCAATTTATTTCCTGATAGTAGAGATGGATGAGTATAGGTACTTAGCAGTCACAGATGGGTGGAAAAAAAATTAGGGATCAGACACTCATCATTATCATTGTTATTTTCATTGTTACTTGTAAAGTAAGGTCATGTTTTCTAAAAGTTGTTGGTTGTTCTAAAAAGCAAAAAGATGCAAATTGCCAAATTTAAATTTTGAAGGATGCTAGTATGGCAATGTGTTGTGAGTAGCAACAAATGCACACCATGTGTACAAATTAGTAACATTGATGGTTCAAAGCATAGTTGGTAAAATCATAACTCGAGATAAACTGAGCACTCCAATTTTGGAGATTTTATCAGCAACTCAACAAACAAAAAAACAACAAAAATATTTCAATTAAAAAAATACATTTTAAACAACAATTGGAGAGCCAAAAAGCTGATTTTATATTAGATATTCATAAAAAAGAGTACAATTACAGTTCTTGATCATGAAATCCAACCAAATACATCATACAAATTCAAAATTTCAAAATATAAAGCAGTTTTTAAACTGCTTTTTGTTTTCCCCCCTCGTCATCAAACTAGATGGTTGGACTTGGCTTTGGGCAATTGGTTGAATTGGAGGCTCCTTAGGTATGGGATCATCATGGGATATCTCCTCCACTTGTTTGGTGTGAAGCCGAAGATTGTACTCTACAAACACAAGGTCATTGAGGCACTCCTACGTTAACCTATTGCACTTCTTGGTGTGTATGGCCTCGAATAGAGACCAATTGCGCTCACACCTAGAAGCGCGACAAGACTGACTTAAGATGTGGATAACCATCCTCCTTAGACGAGGTGTCTTTGAAGATTGAACCATAATCCTCCCCCCATAAATCTACCAAAAATTAAAAAATAACAAATTATTAATTTACATTTGTTATTGTGTCATTGTAAATATATACTACAAGAAAAAATGTTTAAAAGTTTATATATTTTACTTGGTCGCAATAGTCAACCTTGATTCTTTACAGAAGGACAATGATAATGGGCTCCCATAAGTGCCCTTATAGGCTTGCAACTTGGCAAGGATGAGGCAATATTTGATAGGTTCATCTATCATCCTCTCTGCACTATTGAACACCCCTAGACCTCTTCATCAACACTAAGATTGCCAATGTAAAAAAAGTGAGGTTCAATAAATACCCCGTTGCACGAATAGGTCGATGGAGTTGCCCCATCCATCTCTTATCATATTGGTTCATGCTTGCGTTGGTTTACACCGTAATAGTGTTCAATGGCCTCTTTTGCTCTATCCATCACCTCGCATAGATAACCCATTGCTAATTTTTTACCATCTACAAGACGAAGAACCATTACCAAGGGTTTTGTCACTTGCAATTGAACAATAAAAATTTAGAAAAATAAATACTAAATTTTTTAAGTAAAACATAAGATTTTAAATTTAAACAACCAATTACCTTGAGAATTTCCTGCATGCTCACCCAAAATGAATCATCAAAAACTTGCCTCTAGACCCACTCCCCCTCCTCTTTTGAATGAAATGGCAATGCATACCATTCCTCCCTCACTAACATCCACTTTAAATCAAGTGATGCAACCAAAAGGCTCTGCAAGGCAATGAAATTTGGGGCAAATCGAGTGATCCCTATGTGACAAATGTCCCTCCCTTCATTATGTTGTTCCCTCATCAAGCTAAGCACCCATGTGTGTGTGTATATATATATATATATATAAACCATGTAAAAACTGACATGGGTGAAGACCGTAGTGGAAGAGACAAAGTATATAAACCATGTAATGTTTTTCGTCTCTTCCACCACGGTCTTCACCCATGTCAATTTTCCAATGTCCTTAAGCATGAGGTCAATGCAATGGGTAGCGCTTGGGCGCTAGAAAATAGAGGGGTACTTCTCCAAAATACTATTTGCAAACATATCTCGTTCTGTTGTTTATCACAACTTGGACAACATTATCTACTTCAACTTCTAGCACCACCTCCAACAAATTGAATAGCATCTATGCATTCTTCACCTCTCATAAGGCATCAACCAACTTCAAGAAGACCATGGACCCACCTAAACACCATGAAGTTTAGGTGCATGCAGTTCCTCGCATCCGTCCATTCATCAAGATAATCTTGTAGCCCTTTCTCATCCATATTTGCTTTTGCTTTTCTACAAGAGCACGTGTGTTCATGACACTCCAACAATGGCCCACTAAAATATTTTGCCAAAGGTAGCTTAACCCTTTTGCCAGCCTCACTCAATGCCCTCATTAGGGCTTCCCATAAGGGTTGTTTCACAATTGAAGGGAATGTTGCAGTATTACCAAAAATTAGTCGTCGTTGTTCTTACTTCCTTTGCATTCTCCTTCCCCCCGTGTGATATTCTAAAGGGTTGATTCTTGTGTTCGAGACTCAACAAACACCAGCATTGCTCCCATTCCTACTACCTCATCAAATGAAAGGGCTAAGAACAGACTCTTTGGCACCAACATTTACATCCTCCAGTTTGGCCTCATCCCCATAAAAAGAGGCCCAAGGCCCAAATACATGTCCAACTAATCTCTCATCCTTTTGTGCTCTATTATTTTTGCCTCCTTACTGCACATCCAATCCTTCACCTCAGTTTTTATCATATTCTCTGCTCTAGGTCAAGGGTCTAGACTCTACATCATGGTGTGGTTGCCCAATCAAACGATATTTGAGGCAATGGATGCATCCTCGCATGTCCTTGCCATAGTGTTTGTAAAAACACTTGATTCAACAAGTTTCCTTCAATCCCATGCTTCCACATCGGGTCCTTCCCTAGGCTTGGATTTGGTTGAACTTCAACTCATTGTTGTCGACGACGGTTCCATGGCCCCCACCGAAGAATCCATATATTTTTCCAAAAGGAAGGGGAGAAAAAAAAGAAATAAGTAACAAAACAAATGCCCTAGGCCTAGCCTACATCCTTTAGAAACAACATACAAAAAGAAAACATTGAAAAAAAAACCTAATAAAACCCTAGATTTTGCCCCAAAAAATTACCTCTGAAATCTCGCGGAAATGAATGCAAACTCCTCCAAATGGTATTAAATCCAATGATGCAATCTCCAGAAGTGGTTAAAATTTGGTGGTTGACCTCTAAGAAAATTTCTTTGAGAACAGGAGAGAAGAAAAATTGGTAATATGAGATCAAAACTGCCTGTAAAAACATCATTTACTGTTTCTACTCAAAACACGATTTTTTTGGCAAGAAATCGTCTCTATGAGTTTCGTGAGAAATCGTGGGAAATGTGCCATTTTTCCAACTATGGTTCAAAGAACCTACAAACGTTTTCAGACCCACTATTGCATACATGCATCAAATGATGCATTTTAGGACCTTGACAAAATTAAGTGAAACAAGTGTTGTCTAATGTTAGAGATGTGCAATTGTTTATCTACAACTACCACACCTCTTGGCACTTTTAAAGTAGTTTTTGAGGTAGGAATTCCTAAATCAATAAACACTAGATATTCTCAGTGCTTCATTTTGTTGGCGAGGATGATTGAGGTGCATAAAGTCTTATGATCTAATTTGTGTGTAGTAACCCAACCAGGTGCCGAAAGGCCAAGTAGGTGAGAAGAAAAGACTAAATCAATAGTGCTCAAAGATGATTTGTAGGCAAATGTAAGTATATAGTATCTATAGCACTTAATGCAGATGTCATTAGATATGCTGACACAATTTCTCTTGATGTGGAAAGATTTATGAGACCTTTGATGATATACTTGACCACATAAACTGATAAAAATTATTCAAGAGCGGAATCTCATACTACCATCTTATGAGAAGCATATTCAGCCTAATGTTTAGTATATGAGAGACAATAAGAACACTCAATTGCATGCGGAAACATATGCATTTAACCCCAAGCTGTATATGTCAAGACAAGGGAGAGTATCTCCCGCTGAAGATGAAGATAAAGATGGGGTTTATGAAGACCATTAGAAAGATATACAATAGCGATGAGGCACTCCCACTTCATAATTAGTGGGTTAGATTTATAGAGGTCAATGACCCAAGCTTTCATATGCAATAGAGGACAAACTCACCATTTGTATGAAATACCTAACTAAATGGGAGCAGATCCATCACAATGGAGATATATATCAAGTTGCTAGTTCCTCTACTAGGAAATAGTCTACTATAGCTTCACCATTTGTAAGAAACACCTCACTGGATGGGAGCAGATCCATCGCAATAAAGATATACCTCAGGTTGCTTGTTCCTCTACTAGTAAGAGGAAATAGTCCACTATAGCTTCATCCACTCTATAAAGAGGACAAGATTACTTGTGGAGAAGGTAGTTGTGGTACCAAAATGCCTTGCATCTCCAAGAACAAAAGACACTAGTGTATCAAGAGAATTTGACAACACAATAGAATTAGCCTTAAAAATACAAGTTGGTTGCGCTCCTCCTAGATAAGCCATGTGATTCATACTCAAAAAGTAACTATGGTGTTCAGTAACACTGGATTGGATGTTTTGGGAAGAAATTTATTAGTTTTTAAATATTGTTCCACACTGTCCCCTAAATTTGGCGAAAAGATTGTCATCTTGAAGACATATATACATGTTTCTTGTCATGCACGTCTCCAATTTTTTTTTTTAATCATCAACATAAATATCTCATCATAACGAAGAGTTTCACATGCTTAACATAAGGTTCAAATCTCACAAGTGAACCTTAACATTATCAAATGGCATGATCTCATCTTTTTAAATTCCTCGACTTTCAAGGAGGAGACCCACATTCGAATCTTCCCAATCGATACATTAATTGCCAAGTCGTTGTAATACCACTATATGGTCATTATGTAATACAAGTGGGGTCGTTTCAATCCCATATAATTAATTAAAAAATATATCTCATCATAATGAGAAATAATAATAGTACAAAAAATTTCTTTGGGAAGATGTTTTGTGAAAGTGTAGGGACCTGAGACCACAAGAGGCACTGTCGAGAGCCAAGCAAAAAGGAAGATCATCATTATGATCAATATTTTGTACTATTGACCTCGTTGTGAAGAGGTTAATAGTACAAAATATTGCTAACAACAATGATCTTACTTAACATGTTCTCTCAAGATACTCAAGATTGCAAGATGATTTGAGATGAAGACAAGCCCCCACATATCATTCACTCCTAAACATTCTTTAGCCCTCCTCTAGACATTAGATTAAATAGAGCCAAGGAAGAATCATCATATAATGTTGACTCTATTTATCCCAAAATGTCGAAGTCAAGATTTCACTAGCCACACTTTAATAAAATGACCAATGCAAAACTAGAAATGATTCTGAGGATACTGCAAGTTGATAACTCATCATTGTAACTCAATATTGATGTTGCAAAAAGTTGGCTCCAAATCGAGAAAACCACAACATATTCAATCCTAGTGAATTTTAATCCAAAAATCAAAAAAAAAAAGTTAAACCAGGGAAACAGCAAAAGAAATTGGGAAAATAGACTATCACAATTTTAAAGATTTGCTCAATATTGGTCCCAAAATACCATAGACTTAAAAAATTCATTGGACCACCAAGATTACAGAGTATTCAAACATCCCACATGTCAAGAGATATTATTGAAATTAAATTACAAAAATTGATTGTAAACTTGAAAATCTGCACAGCTATGGAGAAATGACAACAAATGGTTATTTCAACAAGGATCTAGAATGGTATTTAGGTAGTAGTTGGCAATACATAATAGGATGACACCAAATATTTAGTAAATTCTCAAGAAAAATATAAAATGGTTTAGAACAATATGTAGGCAGCAGTTATCAAATGGCATTAGCACAACCGGTTTGATTCCTCACCTTTCAAGGAGGAGACCAAGGTTCAAATCCTGCCAAATGATACATGCATAATAGTCATGCTGTTGTGATACCACTACGTGGTGTGATGATGTAATACAAGTGGAGCCAGTTTCAATCCCATATAACCAATTGAAAAAATATATATTTAGGCAGAGCAATTTACTATGTTTGTTTGGATAACAGTGGCTATTTAGTAAAGTCTCAGTAAAATATTAGACAGCATTGTATCTAGTAAATAGAATATCATAGTAGAGAAACTCGGTCTCGGCAAGGCCAATTTTTGACTCAGACTCAGACTTGGTAGAAAAATTTAAAAAAAACAGGTAAACACTCAGTAAAAAAACGGATGAAAATGCAAATTTTCATTGGAAAAAGGTTTTCTTTGTCATGCATATCACAATTCATTGACATTATACAAATCCAAAATTAAAACTCTAAGCGATATAACCTTAAACTACACATGAAAGTGACAAAACACACATCAATATAACTACTAGGTGGTTGTTAGATTCAATCTTGGAGCATCTACAAGTCCTTTTGTTGTCATTTAATGTGCTGTTTATTTGTAATTATTTCCTCCTGATGACTATGTAGTGTTTGCTAACAATTCATATTAAGTCAAAGTCCAGAGAGTGTACATAAGGCTGGTACATATCCCTTTTAATTTCCATGGTTCTCAGATTGTGGCTGTACTAGGGGATGCCTCCCATAGACGAATGGTTACATACTAGTGGCTACTACTACAAAATCCTTCAAGTCATGTTATCTCCCATTCTGGTTTTGTGGCCATACACAGGTGCAATGCTCACACCAACATCAAATATGGTTAATGCTATTCTGTGGTAGAGTATGGATAGTATATTATCCTTCAAAGGGTATAACTACACTACATATAACAATTATTAGTCAACTTGTCTTCCTTAGAAAGAAACCTCAGGGACATTTTGTGCTTCTTCAAATGGCCTCTTGCTATTTTATGCATCTTATAAATCTCACTGGGATTGTGACAGGGCCCAAGCACTGTACTGTTCCAATCTTTCGTGTCTAGTTCTTGACGCCTTTGAGTTGCCTCAAACATGGTGAAAGTTTCTTGTGTTGGTTAGGATTTCGGAAGCATTTGTTTGTTCCTAGGCCCAGTGGTTAGATGAAAGTTCTAGAGAATGTATATTACAGTAAAGTGCAAAGAAATTTTGCTCTTGATTATTGAAGGTGTTATACTTTGCATGGGGTGGGACATATTGCTATGGAACCCCATACAAGATTGGTTAGGTTCCTCTTGATGCTGTCTACCCTTTTCATCTCATCTTCCATTGTTGATCTTCTTTGACCTTATCCCTGTACTCCACTGACTAATTTTTCTTTTCCTTTCGTCTTTGGTCCTTTGTAATCAGGTGGGCTTTTGTGGCATTAGCCTTCCTTCAGTTATTTTTTTTTACCTCAAATGTAACTGTTGGGTGGCTGTTAAATTCTTGAAAACTAGGAAACTTTTGGGTTTAGGATGCAAATGGGTGTTTTTGGGTCTAATTTCAGCTTCTCCCTGCTCTCTCTGCATGTAGAAACAGCAAAAATGAGGCTAATTTAGGAAACGAAAAAAACTGATGCTGTTTTTCTTTATTTTTGCCACCACAACCGAGTTTTCTTCTTGGACTTGCGAGTTAAAAAAAAAAAAATCTAGAAAAACCCACCAAGCCACGACAAAAAAAAATTCGGGAGGGTCAAAAACTCACCAAGTTTCGTAACTATGAAGAATATAACGGATGATCATAAAATATTTGACGACCATCAAATAATTGACAGCCTTCCCACAAGGAACAGCAAACATTATAATTGCTTTTTCAGAAGTATCATCCTAATTACCAGAACAGTGAAAATGAGATAAAACAATAAGAAAGTAGGCCACGATAACAACACTAATAACTAATAAAATAAGAAGCCAAAAACCTGAGTATTGTCTTAACTCTTAACCACTATGTAATTTAAATAAGAAGAACAAAATGAAGTAGACCTACGGGGAATAGTTAAAGAAGGTATATATTGCCCATGGGGTTTAAAGTAATTGATGGAGAATAATGAGTTTTAAACCCTAAACCAAGGTTCAAATCTCACAAGTGAAACATTTTATCAAATGGCTTTAGCTCAACCAATTATATTCCTCAACTTTTACGGAAAAGTTAGACCCTTGTCTAGTGTTGGCGTATGTTGCACCATGCACGCCTAGTGTGCATGGGCCCATTATGATGTAACCTTTACTTTTATTGTAAGTAGGAGTTAGTGGCTCAGGTCCCCTCTTTCATGTGGTCCGACCCTTGAGCATTAGGGTTAGGGTAAATAAGAGTCTATATAAGGGCATGGGTTTGGAGTATAAGGCATCTTATATCTTCTCATTTGTATTGGAGCTCTACTTCTAAGTAGGTTACCTCTTAAAGAGGCATGTGATATCTATTCCGCTTGATTAATATAAGTTTGTTGTTTTTTACATTCAGTTATTTTTCATGAGCAGCTTCTATTTCTTTCATTTTCATGATCATTTAGCTAGTTCCAATTCGTGTGTATTTCCATTAATTCCTGCATTGCTACTTCGGTCATTTTTATATGAAGGTTCATAACAAGTGGTATCAAAGCTCTTTCTAGAGCCATGTTCCACAGAAGTAGCAACAGTTCTTGTCCTTCCGTCCATCTTTCTATTCTGCAATTTTTCATTCTGTTCATTTTCCATTAAAGTATCTTTCCAAAAAAAACAAATTTTGTTTTTAGTGGAGTAGGGTAGAAACTTTGTTCCAGGGGTTTTAAAATCACATAGATCTATCGTTTTTGGCTGAGCACATTTAAGCGGTGTATGAAGGAGGAGTGGTAAAAGCACACTAACATCCAAGTCTTGCAATGCGCCATGAATTCAGACTTCCACGTACAATGAGGTATATCGAAAGACAATCTTAGGTTAAACTAAAACGAAACAGCCCTAAGAAGCCTTCGATCATCTGAAATTGTGGTGCACCGGTAAGCGGTTAGACCTGAGAAGTTAATCTCAAAGTACCCTTGAAAACAGATAGTATGGCTACAAGTATGGTGAACCCTCTGTAGTTAGAGCTCTGAAATATTGGGCCAGCCACTAATCATGAACAAGATCGTATATCAAAAAGCCCACAAAATCAAACACCCTGACTTAGGTTGTCCCTATTGAAGCTTTTTTTAAGTCTTTTCCCGTTCAAAAACAAAACTAGATCCAAGCATACTGTAGAGGAGGCTACTCTAGTCACAATCTGACAGTGCAGAGAATATCCAATGTGAGTATAAACAATATTCAGTCTGATAGTACAGAGAATATCCAATCTAACAGAGCAGAGAATATCCAGTCTAACAATGCAAAGAATATCTAGTGTGAGTGTAGAGAATTTACAGTCTGACAATCAAAGCAGTTAGTTGTTAGTTCCCAGCAGAGCAGTCAGTTGTCAATAGTCTAACAACGAGTTAAAAAATACATACAATCCAAAATTTGCCTTTTTGAGAGATAGCCCATTGTGATCCTCTTTTCAAGCTGATCACTTTATGACCCAACTCTGATAGCCCATTTTCGGAACCCTACCTTCTAAAAATTGTCATTTTGTGGTATAGTCCATTCTGATCCTCTCACGAGCCAATCGTCTTGAGATATAACTCCGATAAACCTTTCTGGACACCCTAAAGTGACAAATGGCTGGTGGTACTAGAACTACATGAGCTAAAGTGATTGGGTGAACAGGTGAAACAAATTGAAGCTTCTCAATTAGCAATCCTCCAAGCACTATCCAAATTAGACAAATTAGATAAAATTGACGAACTCGAAAGTTGTTTAACAGGCCTAAATGCAAAATACGACGCTTTGGTAGGACAATCATCAGGGAGTCCTGGTGCTAGTTCCGATGGAGGAGCACGAAACACCCCACCTCTAAATACAAATCAAAGAACGCCCAAGCTAAACTTTCCAAAATTTGAAGGCGATGATCCAACCAGTTGATTATATCGGGTTGAACGATATTTTTCTCTTCATGCCACTCCCCATAATCAGAAACTTGCAATTGCATCTTTCAATCTAGAACAAGAAGCAATCCAATAGTTCCAATGGTTAGAGAATATGAATTTGAGACTCACTTGGCTTGAATTTGAGCACGAATTACTCATCCAATTTGGACCCAATGAGTATGAAGATTTTACAAAGCCCTCACCAAGTTGAGACAAACAACATCTACCCATGATTACCAGACAATTTGAAAAGTTGGCAAATCGCACTAGGGGATTGAGTGTCAAGTTTTTCCAAAGTTGTTTCAATAGTGGATTAAAGGAAGATATCCATGCTGAGGTGAAAATGTTCAAGCCAAACAACATGATGGCAGTTGTAGGACTGGTTAGAAAATAAATTTGCAGCACAAAGGCATACTTTTAAACTGCCACAGGCTCGAACCCTGTTTCCATCCAAGGCATCATCAAACTCAAGAAACAAACGACCCCACGTTCGACATCTCACCCGCGAAGAAATGGAGACCCGTCAAGCATATGATCTATGTTACAATTGTGATGACAAATATTCTTCGAGCCACAAGTGTGTATAATAAAAACTATATTTACTAGATGTGGGAGAACCTTCCACCAAGGAACCACACAACAAAGGGGAGGACCAAATAGAGGTAGATCAACCTGAAAAGCCCAAACCAACAAAAGACTCACCATCCAAAATTTCATCACATGCATTAACCAAGATTTCTACTCCCTAGACCATAAAAAAGTGGGGTATTTCAAAGGCCAGTGACTTATCATCCTCATCGATTCTAGCAGTACCCACAATTTTATTGATCCTTGCGTAGCTAAACAAGCAGCCTGTTACATCTATTCTTGAAATTCATTTAAAGTCATGGTTGCCAATGGGGGTACTCTACTGTGCAAGGAAAAATGCAAAAATGCAAATGTGGAGACGGGCGACTACAACCTCAAGGCGGGACATGATTGCCCTTCCTTTGGGGGGTTTGACATTGTGTTGGGAGCTCAATGGCTTCACACCCTAGGCCCAATAGTATGGGAATTTTCCAAGCTATGGATGCAATTTAAAGAACATGGGAAGCAATACAATCTCTGAGACATGACTGCAAGTCCTACCCAACTCATCAACTCACATCGCATGGAAAAACTTTTGAACAAATTGTCTCAAGGGGTGATGGCACAAGTGTAATCCTGATGATACAGATCAATCACTCCCACAATCATGCCATCAAGCTTGTGCCAAGAAGCTGACCGCCAAACATTCATCCCTATTGGTACCCGTATATGCAAAAGACTGAAATTGAGAAGATGGTACAAGAGTTAATTGCAACAAGGGTCATTCAACTGAGTGTCAGCCCATATTCTTCCCCAATACTTTTGGTTCGTAAGAAAGATAGGTCTTGGCGGTTATGTGTGGATTTCCAAGAACTTAACAAAATTACCATCAAGGACAAATTTCCCATTTCTATCATTAATGAGTTATTGAATGAACTCCATGGGGCTCGTTTCTTCTCACAGTTGGATCTTCGTTCAAGTTATCATCAAATTAGATTGCACAAAGAAGATACTCCAAAGACAGCATTTTGCACTCATGAAGGCCATTATGAATTTCTCGTCATGCCAATTAGATTGCAGCCATACAAGAATGGCCCAAACCACAAACTTTCAAAAGTCTTCAGGGTTTCCTAGGCCTTATTGGCTATTACCGAAAATTTATCCGTGATTATGGGAAAATTGCATCCCCTTTGACTGCTATGTTGCGGAAGAACTCATTTCTATGGTAAGAACCCGCCAAACATTCATTTATGCTACTCAAGCAAGTTATGCTCTCTAGTCCCATCCTTGTCATGCCTGATTTATCCAAGCCATTTGTGGTTGAAAGTGATGCTTTAGGAAGTGGAATCGGTGCAATGCTTATGCAAGAAGGGCAACCATTGGCCTTCACTAGTAAGGCACCATAAAGTAAAAACCTAGGAAAATCGACTTATAAGGAGATGATGATGATCCAACATGTTGTAAACCAATGGAGGCCTTATTTTATTGGGTGACATTTTTCCATCAAAACGGACGACCATAGCCTTAAGTACTTTCTCGAGTAATGTGTATCTACACCCAAACAACAAAAATGGGTTACCAAACTATTGGGGTATGACTATTAGACCATTTGTAAGAAGGGCAAATAAAATCTAGTCGTTGATGCACTATACCACCAATACGAGGATCAAGGTATACTATGTGCTATCTTTGCTCCACTTCCTCCATGGACATACCAACTTCAAGGAGAAGTGACCCAACATTCCACCTTGCAATCACTAATTCAGCAACTTCAAACTAATTCTGACTCTTCCCCAGAATATACATGGGATGAACAATATTTGCGATACTAGGGTTGCCTCATTCTCCTTGTAAATTCGCCACTCTGCGAGTCCATAATACAGGCAATGCATGCTTCTCTGACCGTAGGACATTTAGACTTCTTAAAAAACGTATGAACGGGCTAAGCGCTCTTTTTTTCTGGGCAGGCATGAAAAAGGATCTCGAGAACTTTGTTATAGAATATGACAATTGTCAACACGTTAAGGGCAAAACTATTTGCACATCGGGCACACTCCAGCCTCTTCCAATCCCAAAGACCATTTGGATGGACATTTCTATGGATTTTATTAAAGGTCTCCCAAAGTCTGGAGGCAAAACAATCCTTGTGGTGGTGGATTGTCTCTCTAAGTATGCTCATTTATGTCCTCTAGCCCACCCTTACAAGGCCTCAACTGTTACCCAAATATTCCTTGATTCCATTTTTCACCTTCATGGCATGCCCCAATCCATCGTATCCAATCGTGACCCCACATTCACTAGTCATTTCTAGTAGGAAATATTCAAGCTGCACTGGACACAACTCAATATGAGCTCAGCATACAATCCATAGATGGGCAAACTAAAATTGTCAACAAGTGCTTAGAAACTTATTTGTGTTGCTTTGCATCTGAGCAATTGACTCATTGGGTCAAATGGATTCCTTTGGCCGAGTGGTGGTATAATACTTCCTATCACTCCACCAAGATGACACCGTATGAAGCAATTTATGGACAACCACCATTGTCACTCTTATCATACATTCCAAGTAGTTCCAAGGTTCAAGAAGTGGATTCCACTCTCATGGAGCGTGCACAACTACTCCAAAATCTCAAAGATAATTTGGTCATGGCATAGAACCGCATGCAACAATAAGTAGATCAACACCGTTTTGAGCGCAGTTTTAACATCGGGGACATGGTTTTCCTTAGCCTGCAACCCTACAATTAGTCATCCCTGGAACTCCGTGGCAATCAGAAGATAGCACCAAAATTCTATGGATTGTATAAAATGCTCTAGCAAGTTGGGCCCATGGCCCACAAGTTAGAATTGCCACCTTCTTCCACGATACATCCAATTTTCTACATCTCATCTTTAAAGAAGGTCCTCGGCAACCCTATACAGGTCTAGTCCACACTACCCTAGTTGGATGAGGAAGGCTCCATCCTCTTCGAACCCAAGAATATTTTGGACCGACGTACACACACACTTCGCAGCCGCACTCTCATCGATGTCCCAATATAGTAATGTGGACTGCAACAAGAAGATGCTACCTAGGAGCGACTCCAACTACTACAGCAGTTTCCTCAACTCAAGCTTTGAGGACAAAGCAAGGGCATGTTAGGACCCTCTCCTAACACAACGCTCTATATGTGCTTGTCTGGTGTTGGTGTATATTGCACCATGGGTGCCTAGTGTGCATGGGCCCATTATGATATAACCTTTACTTTTATTGTAAGTAGGAGTTAATGGCTCAGGTCCCCTCCTTCATGCGGTCCGCCGCTTGAGTATTAGAGTAAGGGTAAATAAGAGTCTATATATGAACATAGTTTGGAGTAGAAGGCATCTCATATCTTCTCATTTTGTATTGGAGCTCTGCTTCTAAGGAGGTTGCCCCCTTAAAAAAGGCTTGCAATATCTGTTCCACTTGATTAATATAAATTTTTTGTTATTTTCATTCAGTTATTTTCCATGAGCACTTCAATTTCTTTCATTTTTGTGATCATTTAATTAGTTCCAACTCATCAGAATTTTAATTTTCATTAATTCATGCATTGCTACTTCAGTTATGCTTATTTTTATATTAAGGTTACTAACAGAAAAGACCCAGGTTCAAATCTTGCTAAGTGATACATGCATAATTGTGAAAAACTGTTATAATACCACTATATGATCATGATGTGATATAGGTGGAACCCTTTTCCAATCCCATATAGCTTTTTTTTTTTTAAATAGACCCAAGGGAAATGTGATATGGGTGGAACCCTTTTCCAATCCCATATAGCCATTTTTTTTTTTTTAAATCGACCCAAGGGAAATGCGAATTCATCCAAGTAAGAACTTATTACCCCGGACCTTTTTTTTTTTTTTTTGAGATTTATTTAAAACTCCTGAACGACACGAAAAAGTCATCCATTGGCCTGTGTTTTGACGACTGACGGAAGGTTTAAAAACAGAAAATAAAATAAGCCAGGTTGCTTGCATTTGCTTGCTGCACCTTATTAATGGTTACCACTTTTTTGCATACAAATCTGGTTAATTTTGCCGCTGTATTCATGTCATTTTACTGTTTCTTTGCAAGTAAATTCCTCTAAAGTGTAGCACGGAATCGTAACAAACTATTAAAAAAAATTTAGAGACGTCAAAGCGGCTAAAATTGAAGATACAGCAGTTGATCCAAGAGGAAGATAAATTTATTTTTTACATTCACACAAAGATCCTCAGAAAATGGGAAAAAAAAAATGTTGCCCAAAAACAAAAAGCCTAGGAATACTAAAATTAAAGGGAACCAGTTACATGAATAAAAACAAGAATTTAAAATAAATAAATAAATCAGGCAGTGTTCATCCATTCTGCTACTCATAAAAATCCTTGAAAAGGGGAAATCAGAAATAAATAACAATATCGACGACATTTAAAAGAATATATACTGAAAGAAATTACCAAAAGGCTCGGATATTTTGAACGTAGAACTTTATTTTGCTATACATATTTCAAACTGCTAAAGGGCGGACGAAAAATCACTGATACGATGGAAAGTTTTCCCATTATGAAAGATAATAATACACAGTTTAAGCTGAGAAATGTAAGGTGAAAAGCTGAGTTACCTGCCATTGAACTGAATTAAGCTGCAACTGCTTTTACAGATTAGGGTTGATGAGGAAACCCTAGCTTTTGTCTGAAGTAGGAGGTTATGTGTCCGATTTCCTCCATAAAATATTTGCTGTGTCCTTCAATGGAGTCAACAGTCAATCACTTCGTTTACTTTTGCAGTAATTGTTGCGACCACGGTGTCCAGAAAAAACACAGCGGAAAATTCGTTCGCCGTACTGGTTCAATGGGTCGGTTTTCGTTGCCGCTATTCGTTAAATTTCTCTCTCGTCCCTTGAATCTGACGGATCCAGGAAGCCCTCACGAAAACGTACGTTCGTTTGAACCGCAGGATTCAGTCACGTCTTGACTGGGGGCATTAATGGATAATTGACTAAACATATAGCAGACGTCATTTACAGGGTAAGTTTTTACGCTGTTATTGAAAATAAAATATTCAATTATAACCGTTTAAATTTTAAATTATCAACTCTTAATAAATTGGTTGTTTAATTTTGGAAATTATAACTGTGACATAGAAAAACTTAGGGAAAAAAATAATAATTACAGTTTAAGTAGGGTAGTTTTTACATTTTGTTAGTTTTGGTTTTGAATGGGTGAACTAATTGGAAGAGTATCATTGTAGTATATTTTTTCTAATTTTTTTAAATGTTTTAATATTATTTTTGAGTAAACTTAAAATTTATATAATTTTTGCTGTCAACGGTTAGTGGATTGGCAAAGGTTTGATTGGTTAAGTACTTACTAGAAAGGGACTTAGGTTCAAACTTTGGGGGCGCGCTACTAGCTTTAACAAAGATAGTAGTCCGTATTGAATCCTCTGAATGCACGTCAGACTAACGATGATGGTACAAATCCGAGCAACCCGTGATCTCCATCTCACATCGGATCAACAACAACGAGACGAATAGGTTGTTGGGAAATAGGCTGTTGGGAACAGTCCCTATGGTTTGAACCCTGCACTTACCAGTTACTAAAAATAATGGTTGTAACCAAATGTAACCAAAAAAATTCATATAACTTTCAATGATCCAATCACATAATAGATTTAGCTCATCTAATTAAATTGCATTATAAGATTCACTAGCTTTCAGTTGTCATGTGCGAAGCCTAAGGTTTTATTATACAAACACAAGGTTACTCAAGCATTGACTCGAACTATTACACTACAAAACTGACTCAAAGATATCCTTTATAGAGTAGGTGTTTTGGAGTCAAAGTCCTATCGTAAATCTTAAAAAAAAAACTTAGGTTCAAAAAAAACCTCGAGAGTCGTTCTTAGGTGTTCGACAATGTTGTCCCATCCGGGTACACCACTATCTAGAGGGAAGACACAAGAAGTGTTCGACAATGTTGTCCCATCCGGGTATACCACTATCTAGAGGGAAGTCATAAGAAGTTTTTTTTGTGTCCCCTTTGCATCACAAATGTTTGAACCGTAAACCTCCTGCTCAATGAGGCAAGCTCGCCTTCTCCAACCGTAGACCTCCTGTTCAATGAGGCAAGATCGCCTTCTCCACTTGCACTACAAAGAAAAAATAAACTTTTAGGTTAGAAAGAAACCTTGAGAGTCGCAAAAAGGTTTATGGTAAACCAACTTGATTTGAACGAAATTGCGTGGATTTGCACCATACAGATCACATTCTTCAACTAACAGCCTCAAACCAACTTAACTATGCACTCACCTTTATAAATTATATGGATCACATTCCTCAACTAACAGCCTCAAACTATGCACTCACCCTTACAAATTACACTAGGTTTTTGTAAACTTTTAGGGTAAAGGGAAAACCTAAAAAAATCAAATTATTAATTTATATTTATAAATTTACCAAGAAGACACTCAGGTTCATAGCAGCTTGTTTACATAGGTAGTAGTTTAATTTAAATCCTTTGAGTGCATGGGTCTTGAACGACTAGTGGTCCTCTTTACACCGAGTTTAATTTGAATCTTTGAGTACCTGCTAGATTGACAATGATCGTATGAATCCTAAATCCTCTTTATGTCGATCAACAATAATGAAATAAATAAATTTGGTGAAAGTAGTCTTTGTGATTTGAACTCTATACTTATCAAGTTAATAAAAATAGTATGTTGTGACCAACTCTCCCATATAACTTCAAAAAAAATTACATTTATAAATTAAAAATATTAAACACATTTAAAAAAAAATTAATTACATCCACCTTATTATGGCATTGCTCCTTTAATAAAGGGGATGTAAACAAACTCCCTTTCGCAACCTTATACAATTAAAAGTCTAAAAAGTTTAATTACATCCACCTCGTCATAAGCTTGAAATTGCTTCTTTAATAAAGGGGATGTAAACAAACTCCCTCTTCCAAGTTTAATTGCATCCACCTTGTCATAAGCTTGACATTGTTTCTTTAATAAAGGTATATAAACAAACTCCCTTTTGCAACCTTATAGAATTAAAAGTAAGCAGAGATAACCAAGTTATCTATCGTCCACTATATGCAAGTGGTTTAAAATTATGCCGACAGTCGTGGTTGATAGTTGTTTTTAAGTGGTCTCCTGTTCAAACTTTTTGAAGGTGGTTGTTGATGTAATTTATTAACGTTCTCCAAAAAAAAAAAAAATGGTTTAAAATTATTCTTTTAATATTAAAGAGCTGAAAAAAAATCACAAATAAAAGTGGTTTAAAATTATTCTTAGAGTTGAAAAAATCACAAATATTGTGAAATGGTTTTTAAAAACAAATACAAGGTTTGTCCTTTTTGTTAGGCTTGTGGCCAAAAAAAAATATCCAAGATGTATAAGTAAGAAAATGACAATAAACTTATCATGAATTGACACGTTTCTAACGCCAATAAACTTATCATGAATTGACAAGTTTTTAACGCCAACAAAATTTAAAAAAAAAAAGTTATCCTAAATCTTACAAGAACTTTAATTTATGGACAATTTTTTTATGTTAAGTTGATTACAATCGTATTATTTTTAGTAAGTAATAATTGATAAGAGTATGTTCAAATCATAAGGGGCTGCTTCCACCAAACCTATTCCCTTGATTATTATTGATCTAATATGAACGGAACCACCTCGAAATTTGTACCATCATCATCAATCTCGCACTTAAAAGATTCAAATCAAACTACTATTTTACAACGACGGCTCCTAAATTTTAACCTAAATATTTTTTTAACAAATTTTAAAACATTGATCTTATTCATAAAGTTTTAAAAGACTGATCTTATTCTCATATTTCAATGTAATTGTTAAACACCCGTGTTCAAAAAAACCTGTTAAAAAATATCATCTACTACAAAAATAGACTACTCAATAGCAACAAACTGTGTTGTTCGTCTACAATGTGTTGGCATGGAATGAAATTATTTAGAAAAATGTTTGTTAAAAAATTTTAGCACCTTCTTCACTTATAAATACTTTTTGATGTCTTATTCTTATAGAAGACATTCCATTTAGTAAAACTTTTGTATTTAAAAAAAAAATGATGATGAATATTTCACTTTTAAAAACCATCTCAATTGTGGTGGATAATTCTCAATACTTGCCTTACAAACATTGAAGTGGCCGATAGACTTTTGAATTAATGCGTTAAAAGATATTTTAACATCTTTTGAAGTCTCGGGGTTGGTGGATTAGTAAGTTTTAAGAAAAGATTTAGGTTCAAATTTTGGAGGTAAGCTTTTCTTAAGGTAAATGTAGTAAATTAGCGTGACTCCCTTGAGTGTGTGTTAGTCTGACGATAGTGGTTCCAATCCCAAGTGTGTTAACCTAACGATAGTAGTTCCAATCCCAAGCCACACCCTGACAAGTGCGGTTTCAATCCCAAGCCACCCATGGTTTTCCTATAAATTTGTAAAAATTAATGATGTTTGGTTCCCCATATCTATTTACAATAATCTATCAATAAAATATACTCAAAATAATAAGAATAAAAATATGAACTACATTTTAATTAGATCCAATTTATGTAGCAGACGTATTTATGGAATGTTTGTCAAAACACTTGTTTTTTTTTTTGCTTGATAGGAGAGTTGGTTACAACCACACTATTTTTAGTAGCTGGCAAGCGTAGGGTTCAAACCACAGGGATTGCATCCACCAAACCTATTTCATCTCGTTATTATTTATCCTGACGTGAAATGGACCACCAAGTGCTTGGGATTTGTACCATCTTCGTTGGTCTGGCGTGCACTCAAAGGATTCAGATTGGACTACTACCTTTGCAGTTGGCTTCCTTCCCAAAGTTTGAACCTAGGTCTCTTCTTGGTAAGTACCCAACCATACTTGCACTTACCAATCCACCTGGTCCTTGGGGGTTCAAGACATTCATGTTATCTAAAACTATCTATTAGTCACAATTAATCTAATCAAATAAAACTTTAAAAATAAGAACAACCTCTACTAAAATACATATTTAATAGAAAAGCAATGTACGATATTATGAGATCAAAATTTTTGATGAGCTTTGTTAGGTTTTGAGGATGGAAATGCTAGGGTTTTGAGTATCAATATGGTCCCCAACCTTGGTAGACCAATGTACAACATTAGCACCATAGAAGGGAATGCATGCGATAATGGCTCCTCTTAACCGATTGTGTTGGTTTGTGCTGAGAATGGTCCACAAGGTAACCCTCGTTCTCCTGATGTAATTCTTCCATTGCCTGAATTTGATTCTACATGTCATTGTTTAAAATCATTCACCCTTGTTGGGTATTTCATTGGACGCATCCCTAATGATTCTTCCTTTAGGGCATGGTTTAACACAGCTTGGACTCCTCCTGGAGTCCAGCTAATGATTATTCAAAACCTTACCAAGGGATTTTTTGTTTTACTTTGTGGAAACATCTCACGCTAAGGCGATTTACGAGCATGGCCCTTGGTACATGAAAAACTCTCTGTTTGTTTTTCTCCTTAAACCCGAGACTTTTTTGTTTTTGAGGAAAGATCTACCAAAGTCCCTGTGTGGGTGGAATTCCTAGGACTCCGTCTACTTCTATGGTCCTTTATCAGTTGTATAGCAACCCCTTTAGGGTGTGTCATTTTGGTGGAGGCGAAAAAAAATTTCATGCACGCCCTTAAAAATGTGTTTACATCGAGATTGATATTTCTCGAGATCTCAAGGAGACTATTGACATACAAGTTGGTGATATTGTGTTATCACAACGGTCCTCTACATTAATTTGTTCAACACATATTTTCAATGCTAGTCCTCAACACACAAGATCAAAGATTATCCCTTGATGCCGCATAACAGGGACAAGCAAAGCCCCACCCACCAAGTGTGTCCACTCCTCAACCTTAGGAGGATGGTTGGACGATGGTGGGAGGGTGTAAAAATACACGTTTGGTTGTTTCTAAAGGTACACAATTCAAGTCAACACATGTCTCAAAGTCGATAGAAAAAGGGTAGAAAAAGAGAAAAGTTGGTCCCCCAACTAAAACTGCGAACAAAGAGGCTCCTCAATCTCAACAAATTCATACCCCAAGGGCTACAATAGTGGTTGTTTCATGGTCTACCCAACTATCTAGTCCTCTAGTACATTCCCTTTAGCTAGCGCAAGGTGCTCCCACAGCTCGAAAAGGGGATCTACAAAAGAAGATGTCGCTCTAGAGAAACAACTTCATATGACCAATGTTTAGTTTGGCAGTTATGTTCCTGATTCATTCAACAACTACAGTGACTTGGAGTACCTTAGCGACGGTAAGGATATGCTGCTAGATGTAGAGCCATCATCGATGGAATTGATGGTTCCTACGGAGGAAGCAAATTTTAAAGATACCTCCCTTTTTGTGCGATTTCAACGTTCTCGTAGTCCTCAACAGAGGAAAGAAGATGGAGACAATCTACCTGAAAAAAGGTTTCACCCAACACCTTTGATGTGTTGGCTTTGAATAGACATAGGATGATGAAGCAATAATTCTACTTGGTGCCTAGAGTTATAGTTTAGGGTTTTTTACTCTAGTTTATTTTTTTATGCTTAGTTATGTTGTTTTTTTTTCCTTTTAGGAGCTACTTCCAGTTTTGATCGTATGGGTGGCCTTGCGCCCAGAGCTATGATATTTTCAGCTCCTTTTTTTTGTAAGTTCTTTTATTTTTATTGAATGTAATTGTTGGTTCCAATAGAAAAATATATATTTAATAAATCTATATATTTACTTTTTAAAAATAAAAATTATATCCTTAAACTATATTTCATTTATAATGTTTTGTTAATTTACATGGTGCACAACCTATGTAGCCTAATGGTAGAGACTTTGAAACTCTAAATAGAGGTCCAAGGTTTAAATCCTAAGGGAGTAGGGTTGTACACCATGCTTCAACAACTTAAATATGATTAGATAACCATATATTAGGCAAACAATATCCATGTCATATGGCCTATGGCCTCATGGGCATTAAAAACTACTTTATCTTTACCCTTCTAATTCTCAATAAAATAACACATATTCCTTGATGAAGCTTACCATAATGTTTTTTAAGGAATTGATGTTGTAAAATAGGCTAAAACTATGTCATAATACCATGTTTTTCTCCCCTCCTACTTGAATTATAAGATCAATGGCAAGATGAAGGCTCTAAATTCTTGCTCTTGTGTTTGGATTCTTTCTTATAAGATGAAAATAATTGTTGGAGTGTTGAAGGAAATTGTAGAGACGATGGTGAGGATGGGATTTTCCTGTGTTTTCTCTTAGACTAAGGAAGTAAGCCAAGTGTATTGGAAATTTCCTCGGCACTTCTATGCTTGTGTTCATCCTTACTACTTTTGTGCTTGAAATCCTCCTTAGTTTGTCTTCTCTTGTGTTTTTTGTATTCATGCTTCCGAATGTTTATGGGAAGAGTGAGAATGAGGAAGTAGGATTTGGGTTCCTTGAGGCCTTTCTATCTTTATCTTTATCTTTATAATTTTTTTATATGTTTTTCTATTTTATTTTGTTAGATGTGTGGATTAAAATTTGATGTATCTTTCATCCTTTATTTGAGCAAATGATTTTACAACAATGATGTAGGGTGGAAAGGTAAAAGAGGAGAGGGTGGAAATAAAGAGATGACATTCTCTTATGATAAAGTATTGATTTAGAATCCTAATAAGACAAAACAAGTTTTAAAAGGAAGGAGAAGAAAGAGGATGCATCCTCTCCTCGTATGCACTTGCATTGTATTTAACTTTGTCTTAAAAAATAAAAATACAAGAGTAGTCTTGATGCAAAACAAACAAAATGACTTATCAAGTACATGATTTCGAAGCAAATTTATTAGATGAATTAGTATGCCTATTTAACTTTACTATAAAATCTTGAAGCCTAATTAGTTTTAGAGAATGACCTTTGATTCTTTTGGTTGGTCACAAGATATTGAGATTCGCATTGGCTGTCCTCATTGCTTAACTTACTTTAAATCTTCCTACCATCGACATTAATTTCTCTCAATCCTAATATTAAATATTGCTCCTTATCCTAATATTAAAAATTGATCCTTAACGTTTGCAATAAAAGTGCCATTGAAGTTTTTCTTGCGGAGAAGTGTTAACCACCCTTCCACTCCTCTTCCCTAATATTCAAACTCCACCCCCTCTTTTCCTATAGTGGTTCGTCCATTTATTGATAGAGTAATAATTAAAGAATTCGTCCTCATATAAATAATTGGCAATAGTGTATAGCTTCCTATAACTATGGCGGTCCCCTTTGTGGAGCATGGCATATGTGATGATTAGCACCACCAAAATTACATAGACTACATTCCACATGCTTTTGAGGACGATGCGATGGACATTTTTAAATTATTAAATTATGCATAATCTTTCCAAATTCTTCTTAGGGCAGGTGTCATGACTTTTAATTGATTCATATGATTTTATAACTTTTTTCTAGTGGGTTCCACTTAGGATCGGGTCTTCTTACGAGCAAATATATCAATCTAACTTAGAATAGTTTTAAGTTATAAAAAATTAAAACTTAAGTTATATATATAATTAAAACATTTAAATTTGTGTGTTTAAGTATCAAATTTTATTATAAAATACATATTTTTTTAAATAAATTGAAGTTGATAGCATTTTATAAATTCATAGAGCAAAGCTGGTTTGTATATTGCACTTAAAAGTTCATCGAGGGTGGATGAACTTTTAAGTACAATATACAAACCATTATATTTGAGGGTGGGGTTTGGAGTAAGTACAACACTTTTTAAATTGAACATTTTTTGAATTTCATTTATTTATTTTTTAATAAGTTATATGTGGTTTTTATTGAGGTTCACTTCAATCAAAATACCAAAATATTATATTTGTGTATGTCAATTAAACCATATCCAATATGTCTTTTTTATAAGAAATCTTTTTCGTTTATTTTATATTAAATATATTCTTCAACTTCTTCGAAGTGTAATGTTTCCACAATCAACTCCTTGACTTAAGAGATAAAAACTCACTTGGCCGAATAGATTAAAAAATGTAGAGTTTAAGGAGGGAGCGATGAAATTAGGGTTTCTTGGGAGGGTGGGGATGACGGTGGGCGAGAAGGCTGTTTTGGGAGAGCACGGGAGCGTCGGTAGGTCGAACCAGGGGCTCGATAGGGTGGAGGGAGGGCAAACAGAGTCTGGGGACGCCAAGGAGTCCTTGCCAAGTCGCGGCAAGGATCCGCCAGACAAACGGGGAGATGGACCTCGAAAGTCATATGCTTTGGCAGCGACCTCTGAAACCCTAAGCGGGCTCTTCTCCAAGGAGTTATTTTCGTCCGGGGACGAGTTGGACATCCCGACAGAAATTCTCTCAAGCTTTGTGGATTTCGAAAAATTTACCCTCATCGATAAGTTTATTGGTGGTCATCCCGACATGGAGACCATTCGCAAGTGGGCGTCTGGCAAATGGCGGACCTCTGGTCACTTAGAGCTGGCTGCCCTAACCCGAGGTTTTTTCGCGATTAGGCTAAGCAATAAGGAGGACTACTGTAAAATCTTGGCTGGAAGGCCTTGGTTCTTGGGCCGTAGGAGTCTCTTTCTAAGGAAGTGGGGTTTGGACTTTAACCCCGATACCCAAAATATCAACATTGCTCCAATATGGGTTAGGCTCCTGAGTCTTCCCATTTTTTGCTGGCATGAAAATGTAATCAGAGGTATTGCTCGGTCCATCGGGGAGCTGATCACTTTAGACCCTCCCACCAGAGCTCGAACTAGATTTGTCCAAGCCCGATTCTATGTTTTGGCGGACTTGGAGACGGACCTC
The DNA here is from genome assembly GCA_028583015.1 of Wollemia nobilis. Classification (NCBI taxonomy): domain Eukaryota; kingdom Viridiplantae; phylum Streptophyta; class Pinopsida; order Araucariales; family Araucariaceae; genus Wollemia; species Wollemia nobilis. The sequence continues at coordinate 3,551,394 of JAQPPZ010001808.1, forward strand.
CCATCCTCCATTACTCTGCGGTCTGGGGGTACTTTTCTACACAAGCAAGCTATTGTTTATGAGAACAGGCCAACTTTCTACCCTCAATGTAGTTCTCAAGGGCATCTTCAGTCCAATTGTCCTCTCCAAAAGCCGAGGAAGGAGCGGGATCCCTGCAACCCTCTGGAGCACGGTGAAGGTCAGACGAAGCACCCTTTTGTGAAAGGCCATGAATCTCCAGGTCCATCCAGGGACCATCTCGAATCCTCCTTACTAGAAGAGGAAATCACCACCCATCCGAACTTCGAGCAGTGTGGTGGGTGCCCCCAACTAGGACCATAGGAGGAAAAGGAATAGGCCCCCCCCTTATCACCACACAGGCAGATTCACCCAAAATTTATGACCGAAACTCTCTCGAGGCACAAAAGTTATTGGAAGACTACCTACTAGGAAGAAGAGGTTACCAGCCTGGTAGTATTAGCCCTCGAATTACAAGGAGTCAAAAGCGAGGGGTGGATTTTGGTAGTGAAAGGAAGCAGGGCCGTCCCCCCAACAAGGAAAAGAGAGACAAAAAAACTGCGACCGATGTTGCAAATGGAACCCAACGGTTGCTGTTTCAGGATGACTCTGATTCTCTGATGGGTGACGCGCTTATCCCAAAACCTCCCTTCCAGCAAGGAAAGGGAAGTAAGAAGAACCTCAAACCGTACGGATGAAATCCTGGATGTGAGAAGACTAAACGGAGTTGCCATTTGGGCAAGGGCAAAAAATTTCCAGCAGGATTTTCAATGGTTTGTTTCAGTCCAGTCATTTTTCTTGGATCCTATCCAACATGTATGCTTCGAATTCTGCCTCCGGGGAAGCAGAAATGTGGAAAGTTATTTCCCAGGTATGGGAGAATTTTTTGTAGTTTTCTTGGCTGTCTTCTTCTGCTTTCCGATGGTCCAGCTTCTCCGGCTAGTTTTTTTTTTCCCAATTATAATGGCCATGGTTTCCAGGATAATCAGGCAAAAATGCCTTACTTGTAGCCCTCGGGAAATTAGCAGCTTTTTGTTTTTTTTCTGCATACAGGTTTATTCTTCCAGCCAAGAGGCATGAAGCACTATTTAGCAAGGCTGATTTTGTATATAAGGTTTTGGGATCCTCTATAAAAACCCACTGATAATCTATTATAATAATTACCAAAAAAAAAAACTCACTTGGCCAAGTGCCTTTTAAAATTTGAATTTCACCAAGATGAAGATCAACATCGGGATTAGCTAAATTATTTGCTACTTGATTTCTTTCTCTATAAATATGCTCACATTTCTAAGAGATTACCTGTGATGAACATCATTAATAATATTATTCTTTATCCAATTCTCGCATCCATTTTGTTGATGGCATTGATGATAATTTATAAATCCCCCTTAATTAAAATATATTTCCATCATTATTCTATCATTATTTTAATCCTTGTAAGAAGTGCCCTAGCCCTTATATAGTTGTTAGTTGAAGTTCCATACGATTCAAAGTACATGAGGAGAATTTTGCCTTCATTATTTCTAAAAACACCACCTTTGCTAGCTTTTTATGGATTTCTTTTATAAGCACCATCAATGTTAATTTTGATAAACCTATTTTTTTAACATTTTCATTTTACCCTAGATTGAAGTGGATCTTTTAATTTAATTTCATTATCGTATATGACTCTTCTATGTATGTTCAAATCTTGTAGCTAAGTTGTTACCACCTCTTTTTATGCACTTGAGACTTCCCATGATGAGCATCATATCTATAAATATTCTACAAGAGAGGCAATAATACGATTCCAAACTTAGGTATGATTTTGAGATTATTTTTTTTTAATTATATTATTCTTTTCAAGCCATAAATTCCAACAAGTAATGGCAAGGTCAATCCTCCACAAAATAATTCCAGCAAGTAATGGCAAGGTCAATCCTCCACAAAATACATAATGATTTAGTTGTAAAATAATTAATCCAACGTTTCATCTACTCTTGCAATGTTGATGGAACTACCTAATAGATTTTCATATTTAAAAAAGTAATCCCAAATGGTGTGAGCAAAGGAACAATGAAAATGTAAATGATCCGATGTTTCTAAATCCTTGTCACACAAGGCACATTTGAAAGGTCCATGATATATTGTTCTTTGTAGACTCTCTTATATAGTAATCTTACTTTGAACTGATAACTAAAGAAATATTGAGGATTTAGAGAGATCCTTTAGTGACCAAATATTCTTCCAAAAAAAATCTTTGGGAGTAAGAAATTTGGATTGCTCTAAGTCCTCATATCCCAACATGACCAAGTATCCACCATTTTTTGTTAGATTCCAAACTAACTCATCCTTTCATGTAAAAATGGCCAAATAAAACTCTTAAAGCATCTCTTGAAGTTCATCTGCAATTTGTTTAAGTTCCTCTCCTTCAAACAGGTTATTAAATGAAATCCATGATCTAGAGTTGTTGCTCATAATAATATACTCTTTGACCTTTGGACTTTTACAAGCTATGCATGCTTGAGCCATGGTTGCCATTTTGATTCAAAGATAAGAGGATGAGGCTTCAACCAAGCATCAAATCAAAAATTTGCATAACCCCCCTCATTGATTGATCATCTAATATATTTCTTTATTAATCGTAAACTATTTGACATGAATTTTTGTGTTGATGATCATTTGGATAGGGTTCTTTTCCTAAATAATTGCATTGCATCAAGAGAACCTATATATTTTTGAAGTAATATTTTTACCCAATTCTTTTCTTGATCTTTGAATAATCTCCACCCAAGCTTTGCCCCTAATACCAAACTCATAAATTTACAATTTTGCAAGCCTACTCCTCCAATATTCTTTCCTTTGCAAACCCTATCCCATTTACAAAGAGGAAACCTAAATCTTTCCTCACAAACTTTTCAAAGAGAGTCTCTTTGAATTTTATCAATTTCTTATGCTATACCTATTGGCAATCTTGAAAGTGACATCATATAAATAAGGATGGATTACAATGTAGTCTTTATGAGTTGTAGCCTTCTCACCATGGATAAGAACTTACCTTTTCAACCTATCCAAAAAAGAGACCCAAAGCTCCGTTTTAGTTCCTTTATGAGACAAAGAAATACCCAAGTAGGTTGATGGGAATTTTTTCAATTTTAAACCCTAAAATATTCACAATAATTTGTTGTAAATTTAGAATAGTGTTAATGAAAAATCCTAGATTTTATAGTATTAACCAACTTTCCAGTAACCTTCTCATAGCATGATAATATTGATCTAAATTACATGGCCTCTTTGATTGAGGGATGTCCTAAAATAAAATTATAGTCAACAAATTGGAAATGAGATTCAAAGGGACCATTTTTTGCAACTTGAATACCTTTGATTTTTCCTTCCATTTTTACCTTTGAGAAAGCTCTCCCTAATGCTTCCGTAAGAATAATAAATAGATAAGGAGATAGTGTATCACCTTGATAAAGTACACAAGATGACTTAAAGTAACCAATAGGACAACCATTGATCAAAATATAATATTTCACAGTGCTATAGCAACATTTAATCCATTTACACCGCCTATAATCAACACCAAAATTTCTAAGAATATCATGTAGAAAATTCCAAGAAACCCTATAATATGCTTTATTCATATCTAATTTCATAAGCATACTTGGTTTTCATGGAATTAAGAGAATTTATGGCCTCATGTGCAATGATTATACCATCAATAATTTTATTACCACGAACAAAACCATCTTGTTCCTCTAAGATAACACAACCTAGAATGGCTTTCAACCTGCTTGTCATAATTTTTGAAATGATCTTTTAAATCATATTACAATGGCTTATTGGACAAATATTATTAAAATATTTTATCTTACCTTTCTTGGAAACCAACATAATGAAAGTGGTATTGATATCGCAATTTAGCCATCCGATTTAAGGCCTATTCAATAGGAAGTAACATATCACTCCGATATATACCAAAAGTTTTGAAAGAAAATTCCAAGAAATCCATCGAAGCCAGGTGCCTTGTTGGGATGGAAAGAGAAAACAATTTCATGTATCTCCTCCATAGATATCTTCTTCATCAGGCTTTCATTTTATACCTATGTGATAATTGATGGAAAATTTTGTAAAAGCTTATCTTGCCCACAAAATATTTTTGAAATAATTAATTGATTCCTTCCTTATATCTCTTCTTCCTCAATATTTCTTTCCCTCCTCATTATTTGAACATTGGTATCCAGGATGAGATTCCAGTAACATACCAATGTGGTGTCTCGAAGGGACATATTAAAAAAAAATTGATGTGATGAACATAAAATATTATTTTTGTTGTAGCATGAAATTCCATATTTCTATCTCGTTCTTTGAGCCATTTCTCCCTAGATTTTTTTAACCAATATGACTCCTTTTTCAATGCATTTTTCTTTTACATAAGAATCTTAATCCATTTCATTAGTTTCTACTATCTCTTGTAAATTTTTGAGCTTAGATTCAATTTTTTTTTTTTTTAAATGTTACCAAAATATTTGGCATTTAAAATATTCATTTGCTCCTTTAAATATTTCATCTTTTGAACAAACTTGTACGTACATGGTCCTTCAAATTTTGATTCATCCCACCATGACATAACCATATAGAAAAAAATAGGGTCTTGGAGCCACATAGACTAGAAATAAAATGGCTTTAGATGACCATAATTGGGTGAATCAAAAGTCAAAAAATGGGTTTATGATCTAATCCTGCTCGTAATAAAATATTTGAAGAGATAAATTGTAACCATTTATTGGATAACAAAAATCTATCCAATCTTTTTGCTATATGAGTTTTCCTAATACATTTATTATCCCATGTATATTGAAAACTTGAAGGATTGGCATCTCAAAGGTTATTTGAATTGACAAATGAAGCAAAATATTGCATTGATTTATACCATCCTAGAATACCACCCTTATTTTTCAAAGGAGACAGAACAATGTTAAAATCACCCCCAAGAATCCTTTGAGTACAATGAATCATCATTGTATTTGACACAAATATGCTAAGGTCCTTCCAACATCTTTCACGAGGAGTAACTATAGTTGAAACATATACATTTATAACCCCAACTTTGATGTTTTCCTCTTTCCTATAAAATAGTCTAGCAACCCAATTACTTTTTGCTTCTAATAATTACCCATTCCATTTGCATTTGTCTCGTATTATTGTAATACTGCTTGAAGCTCCTATAGAAAAAATTGTTAGACAATCATTCATCTTCGAAATCTTCTTAAAAGCATCCTTACATTTCTTGCTACTTAATTTTGTTTATTGTATTAAAATAAACTCAAGACTATAATGACCTATTAATTCCTTAATAACTTTTTTTTAGGGGTCTTATTCATACCCCTAATATTATGTGATATCATTTTCATCATCGTTTCATTGTCATTAGTGGACTTAACCCCACTTCTTGTTAACACTCGTGATATTTTTATTTGGCTTCCCAAATAATAGTTACAGGTGCCGGGAATAGCACATCGGCAGAACGGAAAAACAGAACTGTTACAACTCGTTACAACTCCTGTAACAGTGAGCTAAATAATAAATAATGACAAACTATTGTTAAGTACGCTAACATCCCCCTTTATTACATTATTTGGGTAATGTAATAACTAATAGTTATACTAACATCTCTACTGATATGAATTTTCTTGGTCAAAGGATCTAACAACCGATATCCTTTAGAGTGCTCAGAATAACCAAGAAAAATACATCTCAGTGTTTTCTCATCTAGCTTCTTCCTTTTCTCTTTCGGTATGTGCATGAAAGCGTGACATCCGAAAATACGTAGATGAGATATGGAGGGTTTTCGACCACTCCATGCTTCGTGTGGAGTCATTCCTTTTAGGGCCTTTGTGGGTGCCCTATTCAACAGATATATCTGCAGTGGTGACAACTTCTGCCCAATATTGTTGCCCAAGAGTAGCTCCTGTGAGCATACAACGAACCATTTCCATGATAGAACGGTTCCTTCTCTCAGCAACTCCATTTTTCTGAGGAGTATAGGCAGTTGTTAACTGTCTCTTGATTCCATGCTTATCTAAGAATGCAAAAAATTCATTAGAGGTAAACTCTCCCCCTCGATCTGAGCGGAGGGTTTTAATAGAAGCTCCTGACTCCTCAACGGATTTCTTGAACTGCTGGAAGAATGCGAAAGCTTCAGATTTCAGTTGGAGAAAGAAAACCCACATCTTTCGTGAGTAGTCATCTACGAATAACTGAAAGTACCTCTTCCCTCCACAACTATTGGGTGTGAAAGGACCGCACAGATCGGTGTGAATTAACTCCGGAGGTTTCGTGCTCTTGTTGAGCTCTTCTCAAATGGTACTCTATGTCGCTTTCCCGCTAAGCGGTCGAGCACACCGGCAATGTGGCGAAAGGGAAGGAAGACCCTTTACCATCTCATACTTGCTGAGCTCAAGTAAGTAGCCATAACTAAGATGCCCATATCTCTTGTGCCAAAGGGAAGTTGCCTCCTTGGTAAAGACAGTCATGGCAACATGTGGAGTAGAGATAGCATCTAGTGCAAATAAGCCGTGCTTATATGAAGCTGTTGCAATCTGCTTACCCTTCCTGGTAATAGTACAACACTTCTTTCCATTCTCAACACGAAAGTTGACAACCATATTTCTGTCTAGGATTTGTGTCACTAACAACAAATTGTTGGCCAATCCCAGAACATAGAGGACTTTGTCAATCTGACACTTGCCATCAGGAAGAGTGACTGAAACTGTACCCTCTCCCTGAACCCTGTAGGTTTTATCATCGACAATAGTGACAGGTTTGCCCTCTTTGGCCACAAATGATTCAAACCACGATCTCGTCGCCGATCATATGTTTGCTAGCTCCAAAATCGACATACCAAATAGGATCCCTCCGTGTGGAATCTGTGGTAGTCATGAGCACCTTGTGTGCCCATTCGGAATCCGAGTCGGATTCTTCAACAACAACATTCACCGGGGTTGCTTGTTTTTATTTTGTGGTTTGTTTTGGCCTTTCGCTTGTTCTTATGCCAACACCTGTTGGTGTCATGGTTGTCTTTCTCATAGATCTTGCACCACCTCTTCTTCTGTTGAGGTTGTTTGCATTTTCCTTTCGTATATTGTTGAGAATTTCCTCCTTTATGAAAGTTGCCTCCTTCTTGCCCATTACCTTTCTTCCTAGAACCCTGCCTGTTGGTGTATAGGGCTGTATTGGAAGAATCATCCTTGTGAAGTTGGCGTGCCTCCTGTTGTTGAAGCAGATTGACCAACTCAATGTAGGTAATTTGTCGTTGAGACACCTGGATGGAGGTGATCAACATATCAAACGAAGAAGGCAAAGCTCTCATCACAAGTGAAATGAGAAGCTTTTCGTCCACAGTATCTTCCAAAGAATTCAATTTCTCTTTCAATTCAGACACTCTGCACAGAAAGAGTTCAACTGTTTCACCCTGTCTCAAACTCAGGTTATGAAGTTGTTGAAGATGAAGAATGGTGGAATCATTCTTTCCCTCATAGATGGTTTGAAGGGCATCCCATGCCTCTTTACCACTTGCTTTGTCAGCTATATGAGGTTGCACTTCATCTGAAAACAGCAAACAAAATGAGCACCTTTGCTCGATTGTCTTTCTTGTCAAAAGCTATCTGATCTGCGAAAGGACTTGTGGATCTTGCTGTTGGTGAAGGCCTAGTTGCTACTCCAATAACAATATCCCACAAATCTTCCATTTGGAGAACTCGCCTTCATCTTATGTTTCCATGGTGTATAATTTGGACCTTTCAATAACTGATGCGGATCAATCATCAACTTTGCAACAACGGCCATAGTGAAGGTTCCTTATATCACCAATTGGTCCCCCTTTCGATATACCTTTTGCTAGGCCAATATACCATACAAAATACCCGCCCTTACGTGAGGGAAACTATAGGTATTTAGAAAGATCAACAAAAATCACCCGCCCTTACGTGAGGGAGACTATAGGTGAGTTTTAGAGATCATACGATACGTGGAACATAAGCGGTATTGAAAGGGAATCGCCTTGTTGATGGCACCTACCATAGAAGATTCTTCTCATGCGTGGGGCGTAACTTCCCCTAAACACTATGAAGAATACTTCGTCAGGATTTACACCTAAACACAAGTGCGATAAAGGGTAGTGGATGGAGTAAAAAAATGCAAAAATGGCTAACTTATCTCTCCCCGACGATTTATAGAGAACAAGCTCAGACGTCGTTGTAGCAGCTATATTAGGCGGAAGATACAGTAGCCAAATCACGACAGCTTTACGTGTAAGTGCTGGCCAGAGGTATCACAAATACCGAACGCTGCAGTGCAATAAATTGCACGGATGGGTTTTAATTATTCCGGGGACTTAGGGAGTGTTATGATTTTAATTTTTAATGTTATAGTGCAAAAATAAAATATGCAACATACAACAAAAAAAATGCCCACAATAATAACCCACAAGGTGTCGGTCACAGCCGAAAATGCACCTTTTACAATTTGCCAAATTGCCTTTTCAGAAAATTACTCACAATCCCCCTTTGATTTTTTGAAAAAATATCCCCCCTTAAAAATTTTTCTTTAACAAAGCATTTTAATAATTATTATTTATTTAAAGTTAAAACAAATAATTTTAATTTATATAGTTTTAAAAAACTTATGAAAAATAAATTAAAAATTAAATTTTAATTTATAAAGTTTTTCAAAAACTATTAAAAAATAAATTAAAATTACAAATTTTAACTAAAAAAAATAATTATTATAAAACCTTTGAAAAATAAAAATTTATACCTTTGGGGGGAGTCGGCGGGATTTGAACCCCCGACCTGTAGGCTCCCTGAGCCTTACCGCACAGCTCACTGCCAAGTGAGCTAGCGGGCTGATCCGGAAGGGTCGTTGGAGCCCTTCGTATTTGACCTGCTGCACGAGCGCAGGTTCCTTCTCTGTTGCTCTCCCGTCATCTGCAAATCGCCGCCCCGCTGCCTCTGTGGCAGCCTCCTCTCCGTCGTTTGTCTGGTCCCTGCCTCTGCCACCTCCGCAGCTGCCTCTGCCCTCCGTCTCTGGTTTTTTTTTTTTTTTTTTTTTAAAAAACAATGGGGGGCGCCGTTTTAAAAAAAAACGGGGGGGAGGGGGGGAGGGTGCACCCCGTGCGCGTTTTGCACTGCGCGCAAGGGAAGGGGGGGGGGTTTATACCCTGCGTGGGAGCGGGAGCAGAATTTTAAATTCCCGCTTCCCGCGCAAGGGGGGGTTCACTTCGTTCCCCTCCGACGACGCAGAGCGTGTCGCGGATACGCGCGACGCTCGCATCACGGTGCTGAGCGGGGCGGGAGAGGGGACAGCTTCCCCCTACGCTCTCGTTTCGTGCTCTGTCGCGGATACGCGCAGAGCCTCCGCGCGACGCTCACGTCGCGGCGCTGAGCGGGGATAGCTTCCGCCTGCGTCACGCGCTCGCGACTGTCCGCAGCGGGGGCCTCCTCGTGCAGGCTCCCTCTGTCGTGCAAAAAAAAAAAAAAAAAAAAAAAATATATATATATATATATATATATATATATATATATATATATATATATATATTTTTAAATGCGCGACTCTAGACGCACCTTCACTGCGTTGCGTCCACGACTCGGGCCTCTCCTCCTCACTTGCGCTACCTCTGCAAAAACAAAAAAAACTCTACCCAGCAAACAAATTACTGAACTGGCTCTGATGTCATGTAGAAAATCGGATCAGTTTGTATTATTCAACAATGCAGGTTTAAATAATAGTTACAGGTGCCGGGAATAGCACACCGGCAGAACGGAAAAACAGAACTGTTACAACTCGTTACAACTCCTGTAACAGTGAGCTAAATAATAAATAATGACAAACTATTGTTAAGTACGCTAACACAATTGAGTTTATTTTTCTCTTTGTTCATGCTTTGATGGCCTTCCTCTCCTTTTTCTATTCCCACCAACACTCTCATCTTCATTAATCTCTTCTATTTTTCCATATTGTTCATAATGAGACTTGTGTTCAAAAGGTTTATGTTGCCCTAAATAATATAAAATGCACGGAATAGCCTCATTAACACTTTCTTCTTTATGTTGCCCTAAAAATCCTAAAGTGCACAGATGATCATCTATAGTCATTAATTTCTTATGTTGTCCTATAAACACTAAATTTCCTTGGATATCCTCCATGTGATTTTATTTCTTGTGCTACCCTTGAAACCCTGAAGTGCAATGAATACGCTCTATACTACTTTCATTTTTATTGTAAGGAGAATATTTTATGCTACTTGAGAAAAATAAAGATGATTTACCTGGATTAAGCTTGATCTTTTCACCTCATTCACTTTAAAATTCACCTCCCCATCTTCCTTTGCTTTAAAATTTGCCTTCCCATCTTCCTTCACACCTTTAACTCCTATATTTGAACTTGCATATTGTACTTTCTCATCCCTCATGTCATTTGTTCTTCTAATGGTTGATTTGAATGAACTGTAATGGTCTTTGTCATCTAATGATGTAGAGGGTTTTTTCTTGCCACTTTCTTAGGAGTGGAAAATCCTTGATTTGATCTAGCTTATCCTATGACATGATCTCCTTATTTATATTGAAGTTAGCCTCATGTCCAAAAATTTCCATCTCTTTCTCCATCATTTTATCTTTGCAGGCTCTTGCCATGTGCCTAATTTCATGATATTTACAACATTAGAATACATTGTCTTCATAATCCACTCGTTGATCCTATTTTCTTGAATCAAATTTAATCCTTATGGACTACAGTAAAGGTTTTTAAATATCCATGGCAACACATATTTAGGTATATACAACATGCCTTCTCTCCTTAGTAGTTGGCCCCTCCTAGATAAATTCACCTAGAGTATTAACTAATATTCTTCAAAATCTCCTTATTGATGAGTTGATAAGGAATTCCAAAAAGCCTAATCCACATCGGAAGCCTTTTAATAGTCTTTGTCTCCACAAAAAAATTCTCACTCCATGGTCTTAAATATAATGCATCTTTATCCATAAACCAAGGGCCTCCATCCATAATTTTATCTCTTATTTTTGAACTGAAGAAGATAATGAGGAAACATCTTTTTCGAAAGAAAAGTCATGGAGTAATTTGTATTCAATCCCCACTTCCACTTGATCCAATTTTGAATCTCATAAAAACCTGGCCAATATCCATGGAACTTACATATTAATCGTTTGGTTTTAAGAACCATTATATCATGCTCAATCATCTCATCCTTTATAATCACTTATAGTGTAGTATCTACTACCTGGATAAGGTTTGCCATAGATTTACTCTTCTTCTTATTGCTAACTAGGGCATCCATACTTCTAACTAAGTCATCCTTACTTTTGAATAGGGCATCTTTAATTTCAGTAAGGACTTTCAAAATGATTTTCTTGTCATGTTACCTAGATTTTCTTCCCTTTAATTCTTTAGTTTTCAAACTTCTTCTAAGATCTAGAATAAGAAGTGGTACTTATTCCTTGATCTTACTTTGCTTTTTACTTCCTACTCACGCTTCCTACTTTCTCCCCGCTCATGCTTGCTTTTTGCTTGCAATCACTCCCAGCTCAAGCTTTATTTAACTTTGAATTGGCTTCTTAAAAATATTAAATTTAATTTAATTTTCAAAAGCTAAATATATTTCAAGCTTGTGGATTTTAAGTTAGAACTATTTTTTTTAAGTAATATTTGAAGCTCAAAGTTTTTTAGTTAGCTGATAATGTTTTTTAAAACCTCTAGAGATCGGAGAGTGTAGTGGTATGGGGAGGCAAAACCATTGATGACTAACTAATAATAACAATTAAAAGTTAAACTTAGTTCAACATGGATGAAGTCTTCTTGTTATAACTATTGAGCTCTAGCATTGAGGCTAATTATTAAGGTTCAATCATGGGATTGAAACCTTGGCTTATAACATGAATTTTCTTGTTCTTCACCATTTACCTCAAACCCATCAAGCAAGATGTTAAGGTTCATTTGTAGGATTGAAACTTGTATTATAGTGTGAATATCCTTACTCATTCCACTTGATCCAAATCTACTTGGATCAAATTTTTTTATTTATTTTCTACTATAAGTATAGTTTATAATGAAATCAAGCACCTACCACTTACACATATGATGACTCTATGGCTATCAAGCCTTGCAATCGATGTTTCTTCATGGAAGATGATCCATCTAAACTACTCAAGCTCAAATCAACAAACATTTGAATTAAATTATTGTCAATATTAATTTCAAATTAAACTATACTACAAATCCAAAAGGAGTTTTTAAAGTGAATCTCCTAAGTTTGATTTTACTTCTAGCCTTGTGGATATTAAAAAGTCTATATTATTAGTTCAAAATGACTTTGTTGAGTGATGTATGAGCTTTCAACCTATTCATATTTCCAACATTAATTATGTCAAGTTAAATAGTATTTTTAAGTTTGATATTTGTGTTTAATTTTTCCTTACACTTTTAAACCAAAATTTAATGCTATAATTTTGTTTATTTATTAAAAAATTAAATATTGAAGTGCATATTAACATATAAAGTCATTAATATTCTTGGAATGTGTAATCTTAAACTATGGTTAGCACTTTTTGATAATAATAAATGAGGACATCCCTTAGAGCTATAGTCTAAATTCCATACCACTCTATCTATACCTTTAAGTAAACAAAAATTGAAAGAAATGATGAACACACAGGAAAGAAATGATGAACACACAGGAAAGAGAGTCGTCATATTTATATAGTGAAGGCTTGTATCCTTATTACTTATTAGGTGTCTCTTTGAGGTGATGCATTTTGTTCAGTGGTGACTATTGATATGAAGGTTGTGCCTACTACTCCTAGAACTAACTATTATCTATGGTACCATATATAAATGTGCCAATATCTTATGTTGTTAGTACAGGAGATGCTATTACTTGAACTTAGCCCTTACTAACATTCCACCCAGCTTATATGTTTTTTCACCATGAAGCAACCTCAAAACTAATCTTACTAACGTAAAAAAGATTTGTTCGATATTTAATCTAGCCACTAATAGGGTTAGAACTATGTAGGCAAGTCGCTTAGCCATATGAAGGAGAATTTTTAAGAGATATTTTATCATAACAATATCCACTATTGATCAAACCTTCATAAATTAAGCGTTCATGTTTGAGGTTGTTCTCTATAATTTCCACCATTTTACCTAGATCTATAAATGTGAGTGTTTGCTATGATGCTTAATACTTGGCCACACAAACCCTTAGCTCATTCAAGAAAGATGTCACCATTTCTACCAATCCCTTCAACTCATCTAATAGATTATATTTCTATTCAATCCTTTGCTCCATTTGGTTGATCAAGTCATAGATCTCCTTGTAGATCTCATGGTACTTGAAATCTATGATTTTGGTTGAACCTCACTCTTATTGGTTCTAACTTTGTAGGTTCACCATTTATTTATCTAGTATACTTGTATATCTAGCCCTCTATAGTGAGAAGCTAAATATGCTCTCTACATCATGATATCACTCAAAATATTTTAGTACTTGATGAAGATTCATGTGAACTTCAAAAGTGTTATACCATGTTGCCCTATATTGTCTTTCTCATAGGAAGTTATTTTTCCTTGGCTTCATGGTATATTTATAGCAAATATACCATTTGGGGAGAGATCATTATATTGATTTCTAGTTTGACCATTTATCAATTGTACCTAATGTTTAACTTATTCTATGATCTACTAACATCACACAACCTCCCATAAAAATTCTTCCTTGGGTGCTCTTCTACATTATAAGTCTAACATAGGCTTTATTTGGGGGGTTATTTTTTGTGAAAACTACTATATTTTGTACTTGTCCTTTTGATGTAGTCCTTACTGTAATTTGATATGTTATATCCATATATTTTGTTATAGGGATAACTACCATAATATCACTTAGATAATTGTTCATGATGAGTAAGGAGCCATGCTCATTCCTTCTATTGTACCAATATAAATCTCATGTTACTTGTAATTGATGGTTTAGACCTTGTTGTAATTGTCAATTAATGAGATGGTGCTTATAGATTTTGGTGTTAAGGATGTTGTGGTAATAGTGGATTTGGATGCTAAGGATGTTGTGATAAAGGGTTTACATGCAGGGTTTGCTTTTTCTATCCTTGTATATATAGCAATTATCTACATCACATTTAATCCATAGGTAATGTTAGCACTTTGTGAATTCCTTATAGGATATTTCTAACTCCCATTGATGCTCTTATATTATATTAGAAATATGTAATCCCTAGGCTATAAATTATGCATCCAAGTAAGTGCCAAAGTTCTCTATGAAGTATCGAACCATCTAGATGTCTTTATAAAGTCATGATTGAAAGTGGTGGTTTTCGTCCTTCCCAAGGACTGTCCTTGTTAAGTACATTATGACTATGATCAAGAAGTGTTGTAGTTGAGACCCTCCTATCATTTATTTTTTAAATTCTCTTAATGTTCATCCAAACGTTGGAGATGGATATCTTGGCTGCCATTTCAATGTAATTCTCATAGTAGCAAAATTGAAATCACATCTACAGTTCTAGTAAATTTTCTAAGCTATGAATTTGACTACAAACACACTCCTTTAAGTTGTGTGCACTTGAGTGTGATAGCTATAATTAGTGACTTTATACTTAGTAGTTCATTGGCCCCTTAAATAGTCATTGTTCCTTTGTAGTTATAGATATCAATGTCTATGCTATGGTTACACATCCCCAATAATGTTGTTGCTACATCCTTATTGATTGAATAGAATGATTCTAACCATAAGTCATTTGTAACATCCCTCCAAAATCTAAATTTATGTATACCTACTTTTGTTGTAAGGATGAGATACTGTTGATTCCTTTGTGGATGCAGGAACATGTGTCCTCGATAATGAGAAAGAGCAGGTCATGAAAAGATACCTCCTCCCGTTGAGAAATGATGGGCACCGATAAAAAAAATGGTAAGAAGTGGATACGATGAATGATGGGGTATTTGCTGTTGTTAGGGTCTAAATTCCCTACCGACAGTACACCTGTAAGCGGTCCATGTAGTTGCATTCATGTAGCCACTTTTAGGGATTTTGTATTCTATGTTTTGGCACTTAAAATATTTTATCATTAAAAAAAATAGAAATAGATAAATAAAAAATAAATACAGAAAAATAAAAAAATAATATTAAAAAAATAATAATAATATAAAATAAACAAATATATAATAATGAAAATGATAAAATGTATATAAAAAAATAATAATAAAATTATAAAATTATAAAAGACAATTTAAAAAAAAAAAAAATATATATATATATATATATATATATATTAGTAAAATACTTTAACCATGAGATCTTTCGGTAACACACTTGGCAGACCACCAAGGTAAACATTTGCATGAAATGGTACATATGTCACATAATCTTACATACGAACCACCTATTTAAGATTAGGAGGACTACAGAGAAATCACCTTGGTGAAAAAATACTGAGTTGTAAAGACAATTACTCTGTTAAGAAGTGGTATGGAAGGAGAGCTCAAGAAATTCATGTTGGCAAAGGAATCTTGAAATCTCGTCGATGCATTGGCAGGTCAGCTTCCCCCTCGTTTGTTTTATGCAAGTACTTGTCTGTATCATAGAAGAAACTAGAAATTGAAATAGTTTTTGTGTTGTCCTGAGCTAGATTTTAATGGATTTTTGAATTTATTTTTATGAAAGAATTGAAAGGTTAAATTTAAATGTAAAATAGGTTTTACATGTGATAGTAGTATCCTACAGTAGAAATTTTGGTCTATCAAATTTTGAATAATCCAACTGCTTGTATACTTAAAATTCAATATGAAGAAAATAATTGAGAATCTGTCCAAGGGAAAGGAACCATTAATAATAGAAGAAGATACACCTACAGACCCTAGGTGGAAACAGGTTTGCATTGAAATGAATAGGGATATGATAAAAATTAACATATCCAAGTTTGATGGTAAGGGAGACGAAGAAGAGGCAGAAAGATGGCTAAACAGTGTTGATGCATATTCCATCGTCAGAACACTCACTTCCAAATCAAAAACTTCTTGGGAGGTATTCCATTTAACGGGAGCAACTGCTGACTAGTGGGAAACTTATAGAAAAACAAATAATGTGGAGGCTATTGATGTGCACTGGGAAACATTCTTGAAATTATTTAAAGATAGATTTTTGACACCGCAATTCTATCTTGAGAAATCTGTAGAATTCTCAAGATTGACCCAAGGAAGTATGATAATGAACGAGTATCACCAACGGTTTATGCAATTGCTTAAATACATGCATGAATATGAACAAAGAATAGAGATCAAAGTGCAAAAGTTTCTTCTAGAATTATATCCAAAAATAGGATCTCTAATTCTTTTTCTAAAGCCTGCAGATCTTACTGCCTGTGATTTAGCACGCCAAGAAGAGCTAACCAGAAGGTCAAGAAGGCCTACTATCAAAAATCCTTTGAGAAAGAAGAATTGCAGAAAAAGAAGAATGTCAACTCAACAAATTGGGACAAGATAAATAGGTATGGGGATAAACCCAAGTTTGATAAAAATAAAAATATATCTCAGGGGTACAAGGGCAATCAAAACAATCGAGGTAACCAGGAAAAAAGAAATTTTAGAGATCGCAATGATCAAATAACTTCTACACTAGGAGTAGTTTCTCAGGAGCCTAATGATGGTAATAAAAGAGAAAGAGAACCTCGAGATGGATGTTATATCTGTCAAGAAGCACATTATGTTGATAAATACCCTCTAAGAGCAGATAAAAGGAAAGAACCTGCTGAGCCTACCCATAAAATTTATGCAGCAACAGGTAACCCTAAACTAGATGGTCAGGCAATACCTTTTCTGTTGAATGGTAAAATCTATAATAGAAATGTATGCATCTTGATTGATTTTGGAGCAACTGATAGTTTTATTTCTTCTAGCATTCTAAGGGACATACCGAAAAACCTGGAATTATGGAAAATAGGTGGAAGGTCGAGTATGGATCTAGGCAAACCTATATTGTTTTATTTGACCCTCAGATATTGTTACCTCAAGGAAAAACTAGTTGGCATTTGTATGTGGCTCCATTACATGCCTTTGACATTATCTTAGGCATTGATTGGCTTAGAGCACATAAAGCATTGATGAATTTTGAGGAAAGATGGTTGGATTTCACTAATGAAACTAAACAAAGGATTCAAGTTTTTTGTGGACGTGAATCAGTGGAACCCCATCTTCTAACATCCATGCAAGTCAAAAGGTCCATGAGAAAGGGTAGTAGAGTCTATGTAGTCAAACTCAATAAAAAGGAAGAAACTGAGTCCAACACTAGCCTCTTTCAAACTTATCCAGTATTGAGTGATTTTTGGGATGTATTTCCAAAAGACTTAATGGGTCTTCCGCCCCAAAGAGAATTTGATTTCTCAATTTAACTTTTACCTGGGGACACACCTATAGCTCCAACACCCTATAGGATGACCACAACAGAATTGTAGGAGCTCAAGAATCAACTACAGGAACTATTAGAAAAAAGACATATTAAGCCTAGTGTCTCTTCATGTGGTGCACCAGTTCTCTTTGTTAAAAAGAAGGGTGGGTCACTAAGGCTATGTATTAACTACCGAATGCTCAATAAAATGATTTTCAAATACCCAAGATAGATGATCTATTTGATCAACTAAAAGGAGCCCTGATTTTCTCAAAAATTGATCTTAGATCTGTCTACTATCAACTAAGGATTCGGGAAGAAGATGCCTATAAAACTATTTTTTGAACCAGATATGGCCATTATGAGTTTACGATATTACCATTTGGATTAACTAATGACCCAATTTCTTTTATGAATATGATGAATAGTGTATTTCGAGAACAACTAGATCAGTTTGTACTCATATTCTTAGATGATATATTGATCTAATTCAAAAACAAAGAGAAGCATGATCGTCACATGAGGATTATTCTCGAATACTCAAGAAAAATTAGTTATATGGTAAATTATCCAAATATGAGTTTTACACTTCCCAAGTGCAGTATCTAGGATATGTGATTTTCGTTGAAGGAGTATCTGTTGATCCAAAGAAAATAGAAGCCATTATTGATTGACCTGCTCCAACAAAAATCACAAAAGTACGAAGCTTTATGGGAATGGTTGGGTATTACCGAAGCTTTGTTAAGGGTTTATCTAAATTGGCTTATCCAATAATAAATATTTAGAAGAAATGAAAGACCTTTAGGTGGACGACATAGTGTGAAGAAAAGCACTGCTCCTATTCTTAGAATACTTGATCCCAACCTCCCATTTACAATTTGTACTAATGCCTCCATTGAAGGACTAGGTGGAGTCCTCATGCAAGAAGGTGTCATAGCTTATGAGTCACGGAAGCTTAAGAAATATGAGTTAAACTATGTCACACATGATTTGGAATTGGCAACAGTTGTACACACTCTTAATATGTGGCGTCATTATTTACTTGGCAAGCCTTTTGAGCTTAGGACTGATCACTAGAGTTTAAGGTATATCTTCACACAACCAATGTTAAATGCAAGACAAAGATACTGGATGGAATTTTTGGCGGAATATGACTTTGGCATTGAGTACATAAAGGAAAAATAAAATAAACTAGCGTATTCCTTGAGTAGAAGAAGACATATAGCTGTTGTGTCACAATGTCAATTTGGAATAGTCGAGAAAATACAAGAACTTCAACTTCAAGATGAATTCTCTCAAAAGTGGTGTAAACTAATTGAACAAGAATCTGAGAAAGCAAAGGAATTTGAAATCAGGAGAGGAATTCTGTTCTTCAGAAATAGAATGGTAGTTCCAAATGATAAAAATTTAAGAAAAATATTATTGTAGGTGTTGGAAATATGAGCAAGATTTGTTGTCATTGATGTCAAGAATAAGTTTCAGTAGGCAGTGCAAGAGGAAGGATGTCAAGAGTTAGTTTCAGTGAAAGATTGCTTCTAGACCTAAGTGAAATAATATTATAATATCTCCCATTATAATATTCAAGGTGGTCAGATAAGGTCTACAAGAGAAATAAGAAGGCCCAATAAAAATAATATTATAATATTTTATTATAATATTAAAGATCAAATGGTAAGACCTAAAGTAATTAAATTAATTATAATAATTTCATTATAAATTAATTTGATTAAATTTATAGTTATTAAATTAATTATAATAATTTTATTATTAATTAAATTATAATCTAATTTAATTAACCCTAAGGTTAGGGTTAGAGGGGCAAATGAATGCACCGACGTCATATATTAATTCCTCCACCAACGTCTAAAATGGTGATAGCACAATGGTATAAATACCATGTGCCTTGGTTGCAAAGGATTCACCTTCGTTCGAATAACATTAAGCCTACGATTTTTGCGATTTTTGTGCGAGGAAGAAGACAAAGTTTTGTTGTCTTATTTGTGCCAGCGAAGGGATAAGATAAGAGAGGCTCTAAGCCTCATAACCAACCGATTGGTTGGGCTAGTGGCAAGTGGCTATGACTTAGGGATTTGGCAAGGCAAGAGGACCCGCGATCGAATCTCGATGGTAGTTTTTGGTGAAGGTTTTGGTTTAGGCACTGAAGAGGAAGCAACATTATTTTTTGGTGTAGGTGCCAAAGGGAAGCAACAAAGTGCACGAGGTGCTTCTTGCTTCCAAGGTGAGCACCTAGCTCACATGACAGTTGAAGTCGCGGCTAGGACACTAGTGGTAGTGCAGCGTGGGTTCGATTCCCACCAAGGGCAAAAGGTATAATTTTTATATTTGATTTTTGCCCTAAGGTTTGTTTGGCATGAGCTTTTAGGGAGATATAAGGTTTATGAATATTAAATTTTATATTGTGATTTTGGTTATTAAGTGTTGAATGGAGTAATAACGCTTTAGAGAAGTTTAAATGTTATTTTCAAATAAATTCTTGTTGTGTTTAATATTTGAGAGGAGTAATAAGGTGTAATTGAGATCTAGTGTTTTGTATGGTGAGAATAATTTGTGAGGAAATTATTGAATGAAGTTTTGAGAAGGTTTTTGCTATCTAACCCTTGAGATTGGCAAAAGAGTAATTGTGATTGAGACATGTTTTTAATGTCAAATATCCATCAAACAAAAGGTATGGGTACGTCTTCCTTGTGAGTGATTGTTGGATGTTCTGAATGCTAAGTTGGAGTGAAAAAGGTTGTTTGATAAGTATTGTTGAGTTTGATTGTTAAATATTTTTATGAGTGAAAGTTGATGACAAAAACCTTGTTTGATAAGCATTGTTGGAAATATTGAAGTAAGCTTTCATATGCTTGAACTAGGGTTTGTGAAAGATCTTGAGTATCATTGTTATGTGAGATTGTTTGATAAGAATTGTTGGAAATAATTGAGTGAGTGTTCATATGCTTGGACTAGGGTTTGTAAGCAAGGAGTGTTTCATTGAGAGATTGATTGAGTGGAGTTGATTGAGCCTAGTTGATTAGAAGTGTTGGAGTGCTAGTTCAGGTTTTGTGAAACAAATTGTTACTTACTAATTTGAGAAAGATTGAAAGTGATTGAGTGTGAAACATATTGAGTCTCTAACCATTCTCTATATGTTTCTATGGTAAAGTAAGAGAGATTGAAAGTGATTGAGCATTGTTGTGAGTGTGAAGCATATTGAGTCTCTAACAATTATCTATATGTTTTTGTGAGATTGGACAAGTTCTAGTGAGGACTTATTGAGAAGATTTGAGGCAAGTCTTGGTGAAGACTTTTTGAGTAGATTGGACAAGTTCTAGAGAGGACTTGTGGATAGATTAGTGTGAGATTTTGTGGAAGCTTACAATGTAGATTTAAGACAAGTCTTTGAGAAGACTTGAGAGCAGAGTTTATTGATTTATTTGTTCAAACCTTGGGTTAAGGTTTGGGGCAGATCTAGCAGAGTTGATTTGTGATTGAGTCAAACTTTGTGTTAAGGCTTGAGGATAGATTTGTTCTAGATCGAAGGATTGTGTTTAGTGCAAATTTGAGGATAGAGATTGAAAAAATTTGTGCTAGATCGAAGACTGTGTTTAGTGCATATATATATATATTTTAAGCGAAAAACCCCTTGCGGGTCTGCCTTGGTCTAAGAGACCACGAACAGGGGGTTCTACACCGTTAAAGTCACCCGAGGGTCGCACCCAGCCCTGCCCGTACCAACATTATCAATTGGATTTTGGGTACCCAATTTAGCTTTTTGGTAGGGTGGAGATTCGAACCTGGGACCTCCCTTGGAGGATTGCCCTCTCCTCTCCAATTCACCTACAACACCTAGGTGTGTTTAGTGCATATTTGAGAACAAATATTGAGCAGATTTGTGCTAGATCGAAGGATTGTATTTAGTACAAATTTGAGGACAAATATTGAGCAGATGTGTGCTAGACTGAAGGACTATGTTTAGTGTAGATTTGAGGTGTAGACACCAAATTGCAGCCACTAAACCTCCATCCTAACCATCTCACCACCCACTTGTCTTCCATTCTACCTTCCTGCCATTTCCTAGCATAATTAGGGTTATTTTAATATTATTTTATAATATTTTATATTTTATGTAATATTTTATTATATTTTAATATATTTATTATAAAACATATATAAACAAACTCAATTAACCTTAGCCATCCGATTTCATTTAATATCCACCATCCATTTTCATTAATCCATGTCACATTCAAAAAGTAATCTCAACCCTAGGATATGACTTAATCTTAGCCACACGATCAAAATTGCAAGGCTAAAACCCTAAGAAAACCCTAGGTTGGATTATAAATAGGTTATTTTACAAATTCCCAAACCTTGGAACCTTGAGATTAAGAGATATACTTGGAGAAGCATTTGTTGATGCCCTAGTGAAGCGAAGATAGAGAGAATTGAATATCTGATGCCCTAGCTCAGCCAAAAATACTTTTTCCATTCTAGTCATCGTCCATCCATCCTCGCTCACCACCATAGTCGTATTCCATCCGCCACCTTCATCGCCATCCTTCTTGATCTATTTCTGTAGATCTATCCTACCCTATGAGAGTTGTATCGAGCTTGTGAAGCTCACTGTAGAGCTTGCCAATCGCCCACCATAGCTTGCCCTGTTTGCAAGTGCACACCAGAGTTTGCCAAGCTCGTTGCAGAGCCTGCCTAGTGCCTTCTAGAGCCTATGACAGTCCCAGGTGCAAACCAAATCTTGCAAAGCTCATGTCAGAGCTTGCTGTAACACTGAAACGAAGATCTGAATCTGCTACACCACAAAATCTGCAACAACGAAGCAAGGTATATTAGTATTATTTTATTTCATTTATTCATTGGTTTGGCATGCATTTTAAATTAATTCTTAAGCTAGGGTTTTGTTAATATCTGAGAGTCTCACACTATGGAGTCCTCATAGGTATTACTGATGCTCTTGTATTTTGTTTTGCATGCAAATCTATGAATTCAACATATTCGTTGATGGCTGTTGAAGCTGGAGTAGCCCCACATTAGATATTCAAAGCCCACTCAACCTGTTGGGATCAAGGACACACTCAGATATGAAGACACTTATGTTATATCTAACTAGGATTTCGAAGAACCCTAGTTCCACTATAAATTATTATATCAAATATCCGCATTGGATACTGATTGTAACAAAGGAGTCTATTGGCCCCCCCATTGAATACATATTTCTTTTGTGCAATCTGTTTTGTCTCATTTATTTATTTGATTCTACCATTTTATTTTTAAGTGTCGTGTCTTTGCATCCAAAAATGGCGATCACGATGGGACCCCATAAGGGTTTCATAATTTTATAGATCTACCTTGCTAATTTTTTGTTGTTGTAGTTTTTTCAAAAAGTGTAAAAACTGCCGCATTCGTTGCTAAGGTTTCTGAAGCATTCTGCAGTAGTTCTAGGGATCACGTAGAAGCCCTTTCGCACTTCGTAGGTGCTCTCCTACGCCTGAGCAGGCACACAACTATGTCTGGCATTAATTTGAAGCAGAGCTAAGGCTTCCAAGTGAGTTACATAACCCTAGTTTGCCATTCAACAATTTACGTATTTTGTTTCTTGCTACTGTTTTTTCATTGTTTCTGTGTTTGCATTAATAAATCGGAGAAAGAATCAGTAGTAAGTTATATCTAGGTTTTTTGTGTGATTTAGGATATAAAATATACTTCTTGTTCTGAAATTGCAAGTCTAGGTGATTTGTCTGCATTTTTGAGTACATATAAAACGCAAAACCATCTTAGAGTTGCATTTTAGGGTTAAAAATTATTTCAAACTTGCATATCTAAATAGGAACAACATTTAGAAGCATAAAGTAATCCTGCCCTAGGCTGGCCCCTTTGGCAGAGAGGTGGACGAACCCTCCGGTGCTCTTGTGATTTTTATCACTTGTAGGCAGGGGTTTTAAGGGTGTACTCTGCGCTCTATCGATGAAATTTACATCTTTATGTTGGATTCTGATTTAGATTAGTGAGGTTGGTAATTTTTAATATTTTTTGTACACTATAAAGAACAAGGAACATAAAATTAATCAATCACACACTTGCACACTGCACTTTTTAACAGTAATAGTTGGATTTCATCACCAACTATTGCTTGAGGTTTGGTGACGGTGGCTTTCATATCCATCCATCAAATCTCTGCCCCTAGACACCATAGGAATACCCCCGAGCAAACTTTTTGGAGGTCATTACCAACAAGAATCTCGTTTCCTTGGCCAACCATAGTTTTTACCTTTGTTTTTCATTAAACAAGATTAGGCTACACCGAAACACACAAACCCAACAATTTTAAAAGGAACTTCACATTAAAGGAAGAAAATAATTAATGAATCGAGGTAAGCCACACAAGGTGAAACCTAGGATTGGTTGTTTTATTTGCTTTATTTTTTTAGAAAGAAAATTGTTAATTTGTGTGATCTAGATTAATCTTTTGAATTTTTTGTTTAATTGCTTTATGGTGTTAACATGTCAACAAAAGAAGGTAATGAACCAAAATAATTCCCATGAGCCTACTACTTCGGTAGCCCCATCCACTATGATTCAAACTACTTTGTTTGGATGAGCCCATCCATTCCGCTCTCAAGAGGAGTCCCATCCACTTAATGTGGAAGCCGCCACCACCTACATAGACATGGATAGAGTGCAAGACATCAAAAAGACCTCTAACTATGTAATGGAGCCCCTTAGCTAAGATGATTTTGAAGAACCTAAATTGGCTCCACCTACCTTACCCAAGGATATCATAATTCAAGATATGAATATGGTATGCCTTCCACCACAAGCCAACCATCGTAAAGTCAAAGTGTTTAAAACACTTACTTCACATCCACATACACCAACCCCTTGTATGAGGAGCATGTCAATGCCGCCTCGCAAGTCCCCAAACTTCAAGTTGTAACATCAAATGCAACTTGCACCATACCCATGACCTCTCATCTATCATCCACACCTCCATCATCACATTTAGCCAACATGACCATGTCATCCACACCTCCATCATCACATTTAGCCAACATGACCATGTCATCCACACCTCCATCATATCATTTAGCCAACATGACCATGTCATCCATCCCTCCATAATCTCACTTATCCAACATGACCATCCCTAATATTCCATCATCACCAGCCCAATCATCATCTCATCCAACCTCAACCCCATCATTCCACACATGGTCAAATCAAGAAATCATGAATACATTAGGGCTCATCAATAGATTCCTTTCACAATGAACAAAAGG
The DNA here is from genome assembly GCA_028583015.1 of Wollemia nobilis. NCBI lineage: Eukaryota > Viridiplantae > Streptophyta > Pinopsida > Araucariales > Araucariaceae > Wollemia > Wollemia nobilis. The sequence goes on from JAQPPZ010001808.1 coordinate 3,576,144, forward strand.
AAAGCAACCGATTAACACAAATCCTATGACTCAAGGAGTTCCAACTCAACCTCCACTCGTCAATCAAAATTTCTCATGGGTCCCTCAATCCCCCATAGTGACCATCCCTAACCCACCACCACTCCACACATCCACCGTACCAATCAACATTACCACCAATCAACAATACAATCCTTTCCTCCATCATCCTCATCAATCATCCCCATCCTTCAATCATCCATTTTCTCCACACATCCAACCCAATCCATTCCACAACACCATGTTGGTCACACCCCCACATCCATCATCAAGCCCATCAACCAACCACCACCTAATCCATGGTCTTCATATTCCAACAGAAGACCTTAGACTTCAAGCAATGCAAAATCAAATTGATTAGTTGATGTAAAATTCTTCAGGAACAACGAGCCAAAAGCTCACATTAAGCCAACTGATCCATCAACCAATTCATCCATTGGTACCATCACCGCCATATTTGATAGATTTTACGATATCAAAATTCGACAAGTTCAGGGGAACTGAGGATCCCAAAGAGCATGTGAGCTCATTTGTCCACATATATTTTTAGATTAGCGATGATAACGCTCTCATGCTTCAAACATTTCCTCAAACACTAGGGAGGGATGCCATAGAATGGTACAATCAATTGACCACACATAGTATATACACTTTTGTTCAATTGATTATTCAAAAAAATGGGATGAGGAACCTATCTATGACTTTGGAAACCATTGGAGGGCAGTCATAACTAAATTGCCATTCTTCCTACCAATGGAACAGATTATAAAGCTTTTTACCAAGAGTTGCTTAAAACCCATATCTTGGATGCTACAGCTAAACACTTTTAGAATATTTGAAGAAGCTTTAGCACAGGGTAGTGTCATTGAGGAGATCAAAATCCAAGAGGGTGTCATTAAGCCTAAAAGGAAAGAATGGCAAAATAAGGGCCAATACCAAAGTAACCAATCTGACCAAAACAAATCCATACAAGCCTCAACGGCTAACACAACAAACCAAGTTAATCAAGTGGTGATGAGCTAGCCCGTAGTGGCTCAAAAACTGATGCAACAACAAATTTTATATCATGCGGTCCCATCAGTTACCCAAGCACCAATGGTTCAAAACATAGTGCCAACTATGGAACAACCTATCCGTCGCCAATTCAATCGCCCCCAAAGACAATACACTCCATTAAACGAGTCGTATTCATTCCCATTTAGAAGGTTGTATGAAGCCAACAAATTAGCCTTTCTAGACATTAGGCCCCTTGATCCCACCAAAAGGCCTAGGACTTATAGAAAGCACTTGTTTTGTCCATACCATTGACAAAATGGGCATGATATCAATTCATGTAATGTGTTCAAAAACATAGTGCAAGACCTCATAGACTTAGGGGCCATCAACGTGGATAACCCCTTAGCTCCACAAAATCAAAATTTGGGCATATATCAGACACCTCTACCTAACCATGGGGAGGTTCAACACAATGAAGGAGGTAACAATCAACAACAACCTCCTAATCAAGTAAATCATGTCCAACAATATCAAAAATTTGTCGAAGCAGTCAATGTGGTCACTAGAGGGTAAAGGTAAAATCAAAAACATGATCAACAACCTTCAAACAGACCACCCATCCAAACATCGCCAAATCCATATCCTCCCATCAATCTGTCCAACCCATCCCATCCACCTATCCTTCGTTCGATTAGGGTAGCGGTAACCTTAACCAACTGGTTAACCACTAGTTTGAAGATGGCATCGACCAAACTTTCTTTCTATGAGCTCATTAAACAATCCCCTAGGCATAGAGAACATTTTATAGAAATACTCAAGTCAATTGAGTTAGAATCCCAAGACTCCAATGCCTTCAACAATTTTGTAGGGAGTGTTAGAACATGCATGGACCCATCAATCACCTTTTATGACTTTGAGATAAAACCAATGAGTTCAGAATTGGTGGACCCTCCATTGCATATAATGGCCTTAATAGACATAAAGCCCTTCAAAAGAGTGTTAATCGATACCGACTCGTCGATCAACATCATTAATATCGCTACCCTTATCCATCTCAACTTACCGCCATCCCACATTACAAAGTCATCACTCACCCTCAAAGCATTTAACGATGCTTTGTGTACCACAGTTGGCACTGTCGTTTTACCTATAGAAGTAGGGGCCAAAATGTTGCACACCATTTTTCACATATTGGAAGGTGCCATGGTGTATAATATACTCCTTGGTAGACCTTGGATGAGGAAAATGAAATGTGTCCCATCAATTCTTCATCAATGCTTAAAATATGTTCATGATGGACAAGTCCATTGCATCCCCGTGAATGTTGAACCCTTTAAGTATTGTAACTTCATTTCAAATCCCTATGAATCCATGTTACCTTCCACACATTTGTTCTTGGCGCCATCATCAGATCCATCAACATCATCTTCCAATCTGTCTTCTTCCTCTAATCCACCTTCATCTTCTTCTAAGGATCCCATCATAAAGGAGCTACCCATCACATCATCTTCTCAATCATCTATTTCTTCTTGTACATGTAATTGTGGACAAGCTTCACTTAGCTCACTAGTCACTTCCCTCCTTAGACGCAGCTTCTCAAAGTTTATAGCACACAAATGAGCCTAAAAATTCCTCAAAAATCTTTTTATACCTTTAACTAGCACATTTAGGCGCAGAGCTGCACCTGAACATTGTGGGTGAATGCAGGCGCATGCGGGCACTTGCAGAATATGCCAGGCGCAGGCGTGCGCCTGGCAGAAAAAGAGAATGAGGAAAAAAATTCCTAAAATGGTAGCTCCCATCATCAAATCTGAACCAAAATTCATCCATACATCATGTATATCATACAAGTTGATTTTGTGAAATTACAAATAGTTTTGCATGCATATTTTTTGAGAAAAAGCAAAATTCTTCACAAATACATATTGCTTTGCAGAAACATGCCAACTAAGGTCACATTTTCTCAAAATCAACATCCCACAAATCTTCATCATCTATGTCATCACATTCTTCCATCATCATTATGCATATATCATTCATCATTTTAATTTTGTCTAGGCCATCCAAGTGAACCTCGTATCTAGTATGTTATTCTATAAACTTGGCAATTGCAGTGCTGATAATCCATGCAATTCGGTAAGATGAATAATGTACAATAAGAACAATTTCTCATGATCATAATCAATTATCTCGTCATAAAAAATCACAATCACATTTGGCACCTCACATTTTGAATGCAACCTTTCCAAGAACAATTTGCTCGCAATCAATCATTGATGTTCTTGTTTGTGGGGCAAGAAAACACAGATAAATCAAAATCTCAAACACTCATTCATTCGACAACAGTCAAAGTATAGGACATGTCGATAGGTTGATTGGTTCCATGATGGAATTGACAAAGAAATTTCTACAGTCACTACCCCACCCCTATGATTGACTTAGTCATCATGCATATTTCATACATTGCATACTGAATGACACCATTGTGGCAGCTTATTCAACAAGCACCGAATCATGCCAAAATTTTGGCCAACCACGTTACATTATGATTTTCCCATGACGGGATACATCTCACGTGATCATAACATCTACACTGGACAAATACCCCTCTCAACCGTTGGGGCAAAAACGGTATCACATTTTACATCATTCATATCGTCTACATTCACATGGTATCATACACCAACCCCCTTCCCACCGTTGGGGCAAAAATGGTATCACATTTTACATCATTCATATCATCCACAATCATTTGCATTTCACATCATTCATTCATAAATTGCACAAATTCACTACATCATTCATTTTCAATTAGCTTGTGAGATACATTCGTAACTCAATCGCCAATTGAGGGGGTAAGCTACAAAAACTCCAATTTTTTTTTTTCTTTATTCTTTTGTATTCAACATCAGTGCGCAAATCCAACAACAGAGAGAAGCTGCTCCTGTGCCCATAGCCCAAGCAGGTGTCTCGTATTTTTGCACCACATTGTGTTTCACACAACATGGTACAAAAAGGGGCATCTGTAGACACTAAATCGCAGCCACTAAATCTCCATCCTAACCATCCCACCACCCACTTGTCTTCCATTCCACCTTCTCGCTAATTATTTGGCCCAAATCCACCTTCTCGCCATTTCCTAGCCTAATTGGGGTTATTTTAATATTATTTTATAATATTTTATTATATTTTAATATATTTATTATAAAATATATAAATAAACTCAATTAACCTTAGCCGTCCGATTTCATTTAATCTCCACCATCCATTTTCATTAATCCATGTCACATTCAAAAAGTAATCTCAACCCTAGGATATGACTTAATCTTAGCCACACGATCAAAAGTGCAAGGCTAAAACCCTAAGAAAATCCTAGGTTGGATTATAAATAGGGTATTTTGCAAATGCCCAAACCCTGGAACCTTGAGATTAAGAGATATAATTGAAGAAGCATTTGTTGATGCCCTAGTGAAGCGAATATAGAGAGAATTGAAGATCTGATGCCCTAGCTTAGCCAACAATACTTCTATCGTTCCAACCATCGTCCATCCATCCTCGCTCGCCACCATAGCCGTATTCCATCCGTCGTCTCCGTACATCCCTCCAAAATCTAGCTTTAAGTATATGGTCATTATGTACATTGCCTTAATTAATTTAGTAGCGTTACTAATAAGATGTATCAAGGCCCTTTGATATGATAGAAATAGTTATATCTATTTAATACTATTATCTGATCTTGCTATCTGTGGAGAGTGTGGAAGAGCAAATGAGAGATTATTTTAAGTAAAATATCCAATAGAGTTTCGCATTAGATGAACAACAATAAAACAGAACTAGCACCTAACCATAAAAGCTAATAGATAACGACAATTGAAAAGGTAAATTCCAATTTGTTAGTGTAGATAGAATGCTCTTTAGATCTGGGAAATTATTTAGGCTCTAGCAAATCACGATAGAATTTATAAATTGAATTAACCTCCTATATGAAAGAAAACATGACCTTGATTGGGAAATGGATGACAAGTATGGATCTACGTAACCATTGGATTTACTTAGTCGAAACTTATACATAGGCACTAGATCCGTTCCAAATTCATATAGGTGACGTATCGCATGAATCAGAATATGATTGTCATACACTCCTTTTTACTATCTCATATTAAGAATTATGTTATATAAAAGGAAAAGGGGTTGGAATTTGAATATGATTGTCATTTGTTTAAGAAAATATTTCATTTCTCTAGAGTTCATGAGTCTATGGGTATTTATTTTTCTAGAAATCATGGGTAATGTGTAAAGGGGAACACAATAAATTTTTATTCGAGTTGGTTTCATACAGAATTTAATAAACTTTAATTATGTGACTTAATATAGAATTAATATGAGAAAAACATTTCTTTTCAGATATTAGATTACCTAGTTACTAAATACTGATGTTGTGGAAATTTGAACTGAAGCATAATTCTCATTTTAGAATATTAACAATTTTTTATTCAAACTAAACTACCGAAACTGGCATAACCACCGAAAGAATGATAATAGTATCCATATTTAGAGATTGTGGGTATGACAATCTCAAAATATCACCTATCATCGATGGTTGTAGGATGGACAATCATCTAGAATCAGGGATAGTTGTACTCCTGATAGGAAGGGTCAAGACGAGAGGTAAAAAGAGGATGAAATGGGCATCACTCTTAGGCTATCACCTATATAGGATGGTGAGGGGTCACTCAACCCTTGGTATATTGGGAGCGATGTATTGGTATGGGATATTATGTCATCAATTGTGCCAAGTCAAATGATACTCGATCACATGCCAAGGAAATGACAAACCCTAGGTGGTTTCCAAGGAAGGTGGAAAACTCACCTAGTAGAAGGCATGAATACGCTACTCCTTACATGATAAGGAATGGGGAATTTAAGCATCCACCCTCTAGGTGAAATGAGCCCTAGAGGAGAAACCCCAACCAAGAACTTGGTTCTTGGTATGGGATAATAAGTTCTACTAAAGGCATCTTTCCATGGGACTTGGCCAATATTGACCCCATGGGTGATCATCTGCAGCGATTTACATACTCATGGTGGATAATATTTCATGCATAGTACTAATAAACTTTGGGTGATCATCTTTAATTGTCAAAAAAATTTCCCTTATGAATTCCAGTAGGAAGGATTGGTCAAGTCAACCAAGTGGGCAGGACTTGGGTTGTTACAGTTGGTATCAGAGCTCTAGGTTGCAAAACCCTAGGTCAAGAAACTCTAGGAAAATCTATGTTAAAAATAATTTTAGAAAAATTTATGTAAAACATTATTTTTTGAAAACCTAAACCAAAACAAAAAAAATTAACATAACTATTTTCTAAATAGGCAATGACATCCGAAATGAAATCTAGCTCCTCAAAGAGACCTACGACAATTCAACAGGAAGGGCTGAATGAAAATCCCAAGAGAGTCATTTGAAGGATAGTGAGGATAGGAACATCGAAAGAGGTTGCAAAATCTCTTTGAATGATCAGAAAAGAAAAATAACATGTCCAAAAAGAAGATAAGATGGTCAAAATGATACAATTAATGCAAGAATAGATAAGTCAACAAAAAGAGCATATGGACCAACAACGAGCCCAGATGGCTGAGCATATGGAACAACAAAAGGCTCAGATGTTGGAACATATGGAACAACAGAAGGCTCAGTTGATTCAACAACAAGAGATGATTGCACAACAATAGAAAATAATTGAGAATCTATCCAAAGGAAAGGAACCAGTAATAATAGAAGAAGATACACCTGTAGACCCTAGGAGGAAACAGGTTGGCACTGAGCTAAATAGGGATATGAGAAAAATTGACATATCCAATTTTGATGGTAAGGGAGATGGAGAAGAGGCAGAAAGATGGCTAAATAGTGTAGATGCATATTTTACCGTCAGAACACTCACTTCCAAATCAAAAACTTTCAGGGTGGTATTCCACTTAACGAGAGCAACTATTGAGTGGTGGGATACATATAGAAAAATAAATAATGTGGAGGTTGCTGATGTCCATTGGGAAACATTCCTGAAAGTATTTAAATATAGATTTTTGACACCACAATTCTATTTTGAGAAATCCGTAGAATTCTCAAGACTGACCCAGGGAAGTATGACGGTGAATGAGTATCACCAACGGTTTGTGCAATTACTTAAATACATGTTTGAATATGAACAAAGAACAAAGATCAAAGTGCAAAATTTTCTCCTAGGATTACATCCAAAAATTGGATCTCTGATTCTTTTGATAAAGATCTTACTACTGTCTGTGATTTAGCTCACCAAGAAGAAGCTAACCAGAAGGCCAAGAAGGCCTACTACCAAAAATCCTCTGAGAAAGAAGAACCGTAGAAAAAGAAGAATTTCGGCTCAACAAAATGGGACAAGAATTGGAACAAGAGAAATAGGGATGGGGATAGACCCAAGTTTGATAAAAATAAAAATAGATTTTAGGGGTACAAGGGCAATCAAAATAATCAAGGTAATCAAGAAAAAGAAATTTCTGAGATCACAATGATCAAAGAACTTCTGAACCATGAGCAATTTCTTAGGAGTGTAATGATGGTAATAAAAGAGAAATAGCACCTTGATATGGATGTTATATCTGTCAAGAAGCACATTATGCTGATAAATGCCCTTTGAGAGTAGATAAAAGGAAATAACCTGCTGAGCCTAACCACAAAATTTATGCAGCAACAGGTAACCCTAAACTAGATGGTCAGGCAATACCTTTTCTATTGAATGGTAAAATCTATAATAGAAATGTACACATCTTGATTGATTCTGGAGCAACTGATAGTTTTATTTCTTCTAGCATTCTAAGGGACATACCAAAAAACCTGGATTTATGGAAAATGGGTGGAAGGTCGAGTATGGGTCTAGGCAAACCTATATTGTTAGTCAATGTTTATTTGACCCTCAGATATTGTTACCTCAAGGAAAAACTAGTTGGAATTTGTATGTGGCTCCATTACATGCCTTTGATATTATCTTAGGTATTGATTGGCTTAAAGCACATAAAGCATTGATGAATTTTGAGGAAATATGGTTGGATTTCACTGATGACACTAAACAAAGGATTCAAGTTTGTTGTGGACGTGAATCAGTGGAACCCCATATTCTAATAGCCATGCAAGTCAAAAGGGCCATAAGAAAGGGTAGTAGAGTCTATGTAGTCAAACTCAACAAAAAGGAGGAAACTAAGTCTAGTACAAGCCTCTTTCAAACTTATCCAGTATTGAATGATTTTTGGGATGTCTTTCCTGAAGACTTATCGGGTCTTCCGCCCCAAAGAGAATTTGATTTCTCAATTGAACTTTTACCTGGGGCAACACCTATAGCCCGAGCACCCTATAGGATGACCACAATAGAATTGTAGGAGCTCAAGACTCAACTACAGGATCTATTAGAAAAAGGACATATTAAGCCTAGTGTCTCTCCATGGGGTGCACCAGTTCTCTTTGTTAAAAAGAAGGATGGGTCACTAAGGCTATGTATTGACTACCGAATGCTCAATAATATGACTATAAAAAATAAATACTCTCTACCCAGGATAGATGATCTGTTTGATCAACTAAAAGGAGCCACGATTTTCTCAAAAATTGATCTTAGATCTGGCTATCATCAACTAAGGATTTGGGAAGAAGACACCCACAAAACTACTTTTCGAACCAGATATGGCCATTATGAGTTTACAGTATTACCTTTTGGATTAACTAATGCCCCAACAACTTTTATGAATCTGATGAATAGTGTATTTCGAGAACAACTAGATCAGTTTGTACTCATATTCTTAGATGATATATTGATCTACTCCAAAAACAAAGAGGAGCATGATCGTCACATGAGGGTTGTTCTCGAAATACTCAAGAAAAATTAGTTATATGGTAAATTATCCAAATGTGAGTTTTACACTTCCCAAGTGCAGTATCTAGGACATGTGATTTCCGTTGAAGGAGTATCTGTTGATCCAAAGAAAATAGAAGCCATTATTGATTGGCTTGCTCTAACAAATTTCATAGAAGTGTGAAGCTTTATGGGAATGAATGGGTATTACCGATGCTTTGTTAAGGGTTTCTCTAAATTGGCTTATCCAATAACAAATCTTCAAAAGAAAGGAAAGGCCTTTAGGTGGATGACACAGTGTGAAGAAGCATTCATAAAACTTAAAGAAAAGTTAACCACTACTCCTATCCTTAGAATACCTGATCCCAACCTCCCATTTATAGTTTGTACTGATGCCTCCATTGAAGGACTAGGTGGAGTCCTCATGCAAGAAGAAGGTGTCATAGCTTATGAGTCATAGAAACTCAAGAAACATGAGTTAAACTATGCCACACATGATTTGGAATTGGCAGCAGTTGTACACGCTCTTAAAATGTGGTATCATTACTTACTTGGAAAACCTTTTGAGCTTAGGACTGATCATTAGAGTTTAAGGTATATCTTCACACAACCAATGCTAAATGCAAGACAAAGATGTTGGATGGAATTTCTAGCAGAATATGACTTTGGCATTGAGTACATAAAGGGAAAAGAAAACAAACTAGCAGATGCCTTGAGTAGAAGAAGGCATATAGCTGCTATGTCACAATGTCAATTTGGAATAGTTGAACAAATAAGAGAACTTCAACTTCAAGATGAATTCTCTCAAAAGTGTCGTAATCTAATTCAGCAAGGATCCGAGAAAGCAAAGGAATTTGAAATCAGGAAGGATATTCTATTCTTCAGAAATAGAATGGTAGTTCCAAATGATCAAAATTTAAGGAAAATGTTATTGTAGGAAGCACATTGTGCTCCTTATTCTATGCATCCAAGCAGTATAAAAATGCATGAAAACATGAGAAAATATTACTATTGGCCTAGGATGAAAAAGGATATCATAAAATTTGTGGCTAAATGTCTGAAATGTCAGAAGGTGAAAGCAGAATATTTACACCTCTTGTATTCATTCAAGATTCCAATCTATAAATGGTAGGTTGTCACTATGGATTTCATAGTTGGGTTACCCAAAAATCGTTTTAGACATGATGCCATTCTAGTGGTGGTTGATAAACTGACTAAAGTAGCACATTTTATACCTAGAAATATTAAGGATGGTGCTCCTACTATAGCCCACAAATTTTCTAGGTAAGTGGTACGACTACATGGTTTTCCTGAAACAATCATATCAAATGGGGATTCTTGTTTCACTTCTAAATTTTGGTAGGCATTACATAAGACATGGAGAACAAAACTTAACATCAGTTCTGCCTACCACCTAGAAACATATGGATAAACTAAGTGGGTAAACCAAGTTTTAGAGGATATTCTATGGATGTATTGTATGGATCATCAAACGAAGTGGGAAGACTACCTTTTCCTAGTAGAATTTGCCTACAACAATGGCTATCATGCTTCATTAGGTATGGCTCCATTTGAGGCTCTATATGGGAGAAGGTGCAGAACACCATTATCATGGAGCAATCCGGAGGATCGGGTGATGATTTGTAATATCCCAACCAAGCTGAGATACGAAATTTCTGCCTTGTTTTGTTATTTTGGAAATTTGTAAGGTTTTCGGGTTTTGTGCAATGTTCTGATTTTTTTTGTATTTTTTATTTAAGTACAGAATGATGCAGGAAAAAATTTAAACTGCTAACTTGAACAAATAATATCTAGAAAACTACTTGGCGGGAATCAATGAAACTTGGAATTTAGATAATATAAAGCTTTAAACCCTTTAAAGGACTTTGGAAAGTATCAAAATACCCGAAAGCTGTACAAGACTGAAAATGGTGACTTTATAGCTAAACAACAACACATAAATATATGTATTTCTTTCCCAGCAACAAATAAAGATGTCTTTTTACAATATCAATGCAAAGGAAAGCTTCCAATCCTTATCCACCTCAATTATAATCATTAATTGGCACCCAAACTCTGAATATTAAAAACCTCCTTCAATGCCAGGCAAGATATGGTACGACCAGGCTAGAGGAAATTATGGCCAACAAGAATGGTCTGAAATCTGCCCTGAAACCCTATCTGAAAATCCTCTGAAATCTCCTCAAATTTAAGCACAATACATTCCCCGTGATGGAAATGCTCTAGATCACCCTGAGGATGTCTTCCAATCTCGAAGATGATGTTCCTGTCGGAGGATTTTGTCTCCAAACAAGTTCAAACCCTTACAAAATGCCCTGCAAGTTTTCTCTCCAAGAGAAGCCAAAATAAAATATATCCAAGCATACCAATATGAAAGCAAGCAATCAATAAATAGACTCCTCATTGAGAAGTTTCCTCCAGTGGGCTCAATGTGGGATAAAACATAAAGTCACCTTATAAAGTCACTTTATAATTAAAACTCCTTTTGCTCCAAAAAACCCCTTTTTAATTAAAATATAGATATCTGATGTGCAAGGCTCCAAAATAAAGTGTCTATGATTTAAAAATTTTAATTCCCTTTCCAACGAGCTATAACACTTAGGTGCCCATTAAATTATTTAATTAAAATAGCAACCTTAGAAGAAAATAATTAATTATAGCTCGTATTAACACCCAAATTATGAAAACGGTCGAAAAGCATCGAAATCAAAAACCGACTGCACAGGAGTGATACCGATGATGAATAATGATGAACGGACCTGACTGGGTAACTTACTATAAATATACGCTCTCTCCAATAATCTTGGAGAATAAACTAGAAGCTGGGTACAACCTCAGAAAGTGTCATCGAGGTCCTCTAGACCACCTGAGCTCAATGCCATCATCAGAAATCCCCTCTGACATGTTTGAACGACATCCAAGAGAGCCAAGGTCAACCACAGTGCTAAAGTGACTAAGAATGGGGACATTACAATCCTCCCTTCCCAAAGATTGCTTGTCCTTAAGCAATACCAGCACAACATCAAAATCAACATTTTGAACCAGTTTGCAACCAACTATTATTCCAGGGTCCCATGTCCTCCTTAGCAAGAAACCACCAATGCTGACGTTGCGCCACTCTAATCACAACAAGAAATCCACTGTGCTCAATTAGCTCAAGACTAAAATGCAGCTCCATAATATGATCACCCTCCAATCTAAAACTGATATGTCTATCTATGCTGGAATGAAATATCTCTTGCCAAGTCATATTAGCAAGAATATCATCAGGTATCTCACTACTACTCTCCACCATGGGCCAAAAGAAAAACAATCTACTCAATAGGAGAACAAAGTTCTCCACATATCTCATCATGAAGTCCCCATAGTAATGAAGAAAAGACTCGATCAAGAGGCAATCATGAGAAACAATAACAATACCTATCCTAAAAGTGACTTTGCAATCGGGAGCTAGTATCCTCTCATTGACACTAAACCTCCTAGTGTCTACTAAGCAATCCCAAGCACACCAATCCACTGTCATCATCAAAGCATCACCTGAATGTATTATTCCCAACAATATGGAAAATCTACAGTAATAATCAATCACCCAAGTAGAGAAATAGACTATCTGCTCAATACCCCAAAGGTTTCCCATAAAATTCTGGTAAGAAATCTGCAATTGACCATCATCTAATGTCACCATACTCAGCAAAAAAATGTTGGGGCAAAAACTAACACCCAAATCTCTAACCCCTGGCACAAAGTCCCTACCATGAGTGTTAGTAACGTTTCCATAGTTAAGTGCATGAACACCCAACCAAAAATGAAATTGAGAAACCAACCCAAACATTCTCTCAATCCATCGGGTATAACTCGGTTGATTTCGGGTACTACTTCCATATACAATCATCAAGGTATCCTTTGGCATAATAACTACCAACATCAAAAAGAGACCGCAATGATCACCAAACAACCATGTTGAGCATAAAATTAACTGCATGATTCTTGAAGAATCACTCACCACCGGCTGCCCACCAGCCAAGTATGGATAAAAAGCTATTTGCTAAGAGACAGGTTTAAATAAAATCATCACTAGAAAGTGAGAGCAGCAACAAAAAACTGATAAACTACAGTAGACCAACCATCCAACATGATCTCGAACCCCTGAAAAAGTATACTGCTCAGCAAATAAGCATTATACTTAGTATAACTCGCCATGGTGACTCCATAATAATGTTGGTTAGCCCCTGAAAAGTGGCTGATATAGAAAAGGGCGGTAATGTCAACTCTGAAAATGACCATCCTGGGAATGCTTCCGCTGCCCAAAGCTGGAAACACCCTAGTGACACTTAAACTCCAAGTGTCCAAAAAATCATCCCATAGATTCAAACACTCCCACTCAACAAAAATTATGAGAGTCTCATCAGGAAATATATCAATCTTCAATATGAAATTACAACTAACACACTCTCAAAATGCCCATATAACCATCCAATAATGAAATAGGTCAGCTGCAACACTTGTTGCTTTCAAAGAAAACCAATAACTAACCTCTCCAACAAACTGAATAGTAATAATATGAGGTAACATACCACTATCCAAGACTGAAATCATCTCATAATATGATTTTTGATAAATCAACATTGTATAAGGAGTACATATGCCAAAAATATGGAAAAAGACGATCAAAATATAAAATCTAAACACATCCCAAGCTAAAATTACCTCCCAATAAGTCAACAAGTCTGCAAACCTCCAGACCTGGTTCGAGATCTCTCTCCAATCCACTTGTATGAACACAAATGGATTTATAACATGGCTGCTCAAGGAGTATACAATAGTAAACCTCCCACTCCATTGATCAACAATCCTCCAAGATATCCTTCTCCCATCATCCTTCATGTCTCTATGCAAGGGATTATAGGCCAAAAAATGATCAAATTGTCTACCTTTAGTTGCTGGTCTGAAAATTGCAGCAAGCTCCATACCAACATTATGCTCAAATGCATACTCCATATCATGTCTTCTCTGCATGTTGTCCTCGTATGTTTCATGAAATGAAACACTTCGCTCATCAAATGAAAAATTGTTATCAGAATGATCCACAAGTTCATCACAAGTGCCAAGTGAAGCATCCCTCTCGTGTGTATCATGAAAGTCCACCTCATAAAGTGGGTTATCAAATGTCACAACTTCACCCATATCAAAGAGTGGGTTATCAAAAATTTTGTAATCATCCCACCCAAGGTCTTCATCAAATTTAGGTGCCAACACACCCGAATCCCAAGGACTAAAGAGCTGATTACTTAATTCTGCCCCAACAAGTTATTTTTTCCTACCATGCATGTCTGTCTCTGTATGTAGTTCACTCTGTAAATCACCAAATAAAATGAAGCGATTCAGAACATTTATTACATTAGGTTCAACTGGAATACCAAACCCAAATCCACATGTCTTCATTACTAGAATGTGATGATGAAATAGTATCATATACTAATTGAAAATTTGTTTTATGTTCAACATGTTAAGCATCTAAAAAATAATTTGTGAACTCATAAACAGGGGCTGCCTTGAAATTTGAAAGAATCCCATCATGCTCTTTTCTTGCAATACTATTAGCACCTTCAACACTTTTGTCATCAAAACAATTACTAACCATGGAGTCTTCAATAATTTGTTCCACAACCACATCCAATGTTGCTGGTATAATGTTTTCATTAGGTGCATGCAAGTCAAATGAACCAATTTGAGAATCATTCACATAAAAAGTGTTCTTGTCTTCACACAATTTTTTTGTTTTGATCTCCTCGTCCTTTCCATCTTCTTCGCTATCCAAAAATGGCCTCAAATTCTTCTCACATCTTCTCACAACACTATCAACCAATTCATGAGCAACAGGTGAAGCAACCAAATATCGCCTCCAAACAACCACTAACATAGTCCAAAGTGGTTGAGGAATTTTGTCACTTTCATTGATGATCAAAACCATAATATCTCTCATGGCTACAATAACATTATCAGTATGTTTTGATCTAGCTATAGCTATAAAATGATGAAACATTTGGTAAATCAAACCATCCAAGCTCAAGTCTAACATGATGTTACCCAATCTAGTTCTTTCAAAAGTCTCAAGTATAGTAACTCTCCTAGCAAAATGAGAGCTTTTGACCTTTCCCAAATTTTTGAAACTATCAACTAACCGCTGCATTATCTTCCTCAAAGTGTTATCATCATAAGGAGCTTTAGGAGCTGAAATTCTCAAAATTTCACTTAAGAAAGAAGTGACCATGAGTCTTACCTCCTTATCTGTATATCTCAACCATTCATGTTGTTTGAAGGAAGTCACTGTAGGAGCTATAGCTGTTTGTATCACCTTAGAAGGTGACTGATTTTCCATATGTAGACAATCCTCCACTTCTCTCAAATTTTTGAGAAGAACATCCTTGGGCTGAGATAGGTGCCCAAGCTTAACCCCTGCATAAAAAAATCTATTGACCAACTCTTCTTCACTATTTGATGCCATGCTACATAACTGAAATTTCAATTCTTTGAGTTACACAACAGGATGGCAGAATAGGTTGTGCTCTGATACCACTGTAATATCCCACCCAAGTTGAGATGCAAAATTTATGCCTTGTTTTGTTATTTTAGAAATTTGCAAGGTTTTCGGTTTTTGTGCAATGCTTTGATTTTTTTTGTATTTTTTATTTAAGTACAGAATGATGTAGGAAAAAGTTAAACTACTAACTTGAATAAATAATATCTAGCAAACTACTTGGCAGGAATCAATGAAACTTGGAATTTAGATAATATAAAACTATAAACCCTTTAAAGGACTTTGGAAAGTATCAAAATACCCGAAAGCTGTACAAGACTGAAAATGGCGACTTTATAGTTGAACAACAACACAAGAATATATGTATTTCTTTCCCAAAAACAAATAAAGATGTCTTTTTACAATATCAATGCAAAGGAAAGCTTCCAATCCTTATCTGCCTCAATTATACTCATTAATTGGCACCCAAACTCTGAATATTAAAAACCACCTTCAATGCCAAAGCAAGATATGGTACGACCAAGCTAGAGGAAATTATGGCCAGCAAGAATGGTCTGAAATCTGCCTTGAAACCCTATCTGAAAATCCTCTGAAATCTCCTCAAATTTAAGCACAATACATTCCCCATGATGGAAATGCTCTGGATCACCTTGAGGATGTCTTCCAATCCCGAAGATGATGTTCCTGTTGGAGGATTTCGTCTCCAAACAAGCTCAAACCCTTGCAAAATGCCCTGCAAGTTTTCTCTCCAAGAGAAGCCAAAATAAAATATATCCAAGCTACCAATATGAGAGCAAGCAATCAATAAATAGACTCCTCATTGAGAAGTTTCCTCCAGTAGGCTCAATGTGGGATAAAACATAAAGTCACCTTATAAAGTCACTTTATAATTAAAACTCCTTTTTGCTCCAAAAACCCCTTTTTAATTAAAATATAGATATCTGATGTGCAAGGCTCCAAAATAAAACGTCTATGACTTAAAAATTTTAATTCCATTTCCTACGAGCTATAACACTTAGGTGCCCATTAAATTATTTAATTAAAATGACAACCTTAGAAGAAAATAATTGATTATAGCTCGTATTAACACCCAAATTACGAAAATGGTCGAAAAACATCAAAATCGAAAACCAACTGCACAAGAGTGATACCGATGATGAATAATGATGAACGGACCTGAATGGGTGACTTACTATAAATAGACGCTCTCTCCAAGAATATTGGAGAACAAACTAGAAGCTGGTTACAACCTCAAAAAGTGTCATCGGGGTCCTCTAGATCACCTGAGCTCAATGCCATCATCAGAAATCCCCTCTGACACATTTGACGGACATCCAAGAGAGCCAGGGTCAACCACAGTGCTAAAGTGACCAAGAATGGGGACATTACATGATCATGTCGAATATAGTAAAAAAATGGAGGAACAACTTAAAAAAATTCGTCAAAGGCTCAAAGAAGCCTCGGATCGCCAAAAGAGCTATGTGGACCTCAAAGAACACCAAGGGAATTTTTTGTGGGAGATAAAGTATTCCTAAGGGTTAAACCAACCAAAAGTTCCATTAAATCCTCTAAGCTCAGTCCTAGATTTGTAGGACCTTTTGCTATTGTTGATAAAATAAGCCTAGTTTCCTACAAGCTAGCCTTGCCACCCAGCTTGTCAAAAATCCATGATACATTCCATGTGTCCCTCCTCAAGAAATATATCTCATATCCCTCTCATGTTTGGAATGTTGATCATTTGCAGATGGTCGATCCCCTACACATTGAAGTGCGCCTAGTCAGAATCCTTGGTTACAGAACAAAGCAACTAAGGAAATGTAGTATTAAGAAATGTAAGGTCCAATAGGACCAGTATTCTCAAAACAGTGCCACTTGGGAGGATGTGGCTATCATGAAAAGATAGTTCTCATTTTTGTTTGAATAATGATATAACGATATTTTGTTTTTGCTTGAAAGAATTTAATATTTCTGCTTTGATATATGTATGCTATCTTTATTATGATCATGATTAAAATTTGGCTATGTAATATTCTATTAAGCATTGTAAACACAGGGACTGTGTTTAATTCCAGAGGGGGAGTATGTGACATCCCTCCAAAATCTAGCTTTATGTATGCCTACTTTTGTTGCAAGGATGAGATAGTGCTGATTCCTTTGTGGATGCAGGAACATGTGTCCTCGGTAATGAGAAAGAGTAGGCCATAAAAATATACCTCCTCCTGTTGTGAAATGATGGGCACTAGTAAAAAAAAAGGTAAGAAGGGGATATGATGAACGACGAGGTATTTGCGGTTTTTAGGATTTAAATTCCCTACCGGTAGTACACCTGTTAGCAGTCCATGTAGTTGCATTCATGTAGCCACATTTAGGGATTTTGTATTCTATGTTTTGGCACTTAGAATATTTTATCATTAAAAAAATAGAAATAGATAAATTAAAAAAAAATACAAAAAACTAAAAATATAATTAAAAAAATTGAAAATTAAAAACAAATATATAATAATGAAAATGTTAAAAGAAAAATAATAATAATAATAAAAAAATTCAATGGCGTAAAAGGTTTAAAATGATTGTGGCATGGTGGTTATAAGGGCAGATTGCGTGAAGATCTATGTAACGGCTTCCGAGGTGGACATCACAGAATACTGTGGTGGCCATAAAAGCCGGACAACCTACACGAATTTGTGGCGGCTATCAATTCCACCATGTAATTTAAAAAAATAAAAATAAAAAAATTATAAAAGATAATTATATATATATATATATATACATTAGTAAAATACGTTAACAATGAGATCTTTCGGTAACACACCTGACAGACCACCAAGGTAAACATTTGCATGAAATGGTACATATGTCACATAATCTTACATATGAACCACCTATTTAAGATTAGGAGGACTATAGAGAAATCACCATGGTGAAAAAATAATGAGTTGTAAAGACAATTACTCTGTTAAGAAGTGGTGTGGAAGGAGAGCTCGAGAAATTCCTGTTGGTAAAGGAATCTTGAAAGCTCGTCGACGAATTGGAAGGTCAACTTCCTCCTCATTTATTTATGCAAGTACTTGTCTGTATCATAGAAGAAACTAGGAATTGAAATGGTTTTTGTGTTGTCCTGAGCTAGATTTTAATGGATTTTTGAATTTATTTTTATGAAAGGAATTAAAAGGTTAAATTTAAACGTAAAACAAGTTTTACATGTGATAGTAGTATCCTACTGTAGAAATTCTGATGTGTCGAATGTTTGAATAAGCCAATTGCTTGTATACTTAAAATTTAATGTGAATATTTTGTGTTGCTATATCGATAGTTGCATTAACTTCTATGCATATTTAGGGTAGGATGCATATATTGGGTAAAGACCACTCTGACTCCCCATAATGAAATACACTTTGTTCCTCTGTTGTCGGTAAGGAGAATGCTTTCTGAAATGTCTGCGACTGAAAAGTACATCAATAATAGATTGAGCTTGGTTATTTTGTCAAGGATTTTTTTGATATGGACAGGTATTTGCGTGCTCAGCCAAAAGGCTGTTTTGGTGACTATGTTTCAGAAGAAAAATAACTTAGTCATCTTATGGCTAAAATTCTTCTTGAAGGATAAGTGATTGTTAATAGAAAAGATTGCCCTGAAAGTTTATCTAGTATTCAAATTAAATCTAAAAATGTTATTATTTAAAAAGTTACATATTGAATTCTTTAGTTTATAATACATTTTGTCAAGAATAGAGCTTGTAGTAAGTCAAATTATTTAGTGGTATTGGAATCACTTTAAGTGTTTTTACAAAAAATAGTAGCATTTTCAAGGACAAACAAAAGTGGATCTTTATTCATCTAGATAGTAGATATAATTTTAAGGATGTATGCATGAGTTTGGACAGTATTGTCAGTTGAGTATAGCCATGGTAATTTTAAAGAAAAAAACTCCTGATGCATCCTTTTGCCCTTTAAGATATTTTAGTCTCTCGTTGAGTATTCCTGGTAGAGGTGCTTTGTCATAAATAGTTGATTTTCTCTCCTTTGAACATATATAGTTTTCGCTGCGCAACAATTTTTTTTTGAACTATAGCCGAAAGATTAAACGAGACGATGTCGGTCTCAAAGTAGAATTTCTTTTCTTTTCCAACGTTGTTGTAGAAGTGGGATTCTCAAGCTAAACATGCCAGTAGTCGACTATGTAAACCGAAATTATGTACATACTAAATTTTTAGATTGTTTGTGCTAGGCTCAAATTTATAAATGAATATTGGCTTCTGTTGTTCACATGTTCATGGTTATAAGTCATGTACATTATTTGTAATATAATTGTGATTGTCGAGTTCAAAAGTTTGGGTGCTAAAGGAGACCTTTAAAGACTAAATGTCTGACCTTGCCATGTTAGCGCAACAAATGCTATTGTTGAAAGCTCAATTTGTTTATCTGTGTCTACATTACTTATATGCTTGTTTATAGTGTCGGATTATTAAAGAAATAATGTATGGAATACTGGTCTTAAAAGATAATCTGACTACCTTAAAAGTGTATGATCATTATGTACATTGCCTTAATTAATTTAGTAGGGTTACCGGTAAGATGTGTTAAGGCCCTTTGATATGATAGAAATAGTTACATCTATTTAATACTATTATCTGATCTTGCTGTTTGTGAAGAATGTGGAAGAGCAAATGAAGAATTATTTTAAGTAGAAGACCCAATAGAGTTTCGCATTAGATGAGCAACAATAAAACAAAACTAGCACCTAACCATAGAAGCTAATAGATAATGCTAATTGAAAAGGTAAATTCCAATTTGTTAGTGTAGATAGAGCCCTCTTTATAACCAAGAAATTATTTAGGCTCTAGAAAATCATGATAGAATTTATAAATTGAATAAACCTCCTATATGAAAGAAAACACGACCTTTATTGGGAAATGGGTAACAAGTATGGATCTGCGTAACCATTGGATTTACTCAGCTGAATAGACTTATTCCAAAAACAAACCCTGCTGTGCAATAGAACAAAAACTTATACGTAGGCACCTGATCCGTTCCAAATTCACATAGGCGACATATCGCATGATTTAGTAGAAAACCATTTTTTATATCCTCCAATATTTTGAGTCCATGCTTTATACACTCCTTTTTATTATCTCATCTTAGGAATTAGGTTATATAAAAGGAAAAGGGGTTGAACTTTGAATATGATTATCATTTGTTTAAGAAAATATTTCATTTTTCTAGAGTTCATGAGTCTATGGGTATTTATTTTTCTAGAAATCATGGGTAATGTGTAAAGGGGAACACAATAAATTTTTATTCGAGTTGGTTTCATGTAGAATTTAATAAACTTTAATTATGTGACTTAATATATAATTACTATGAGAAAAAGATTTCTTTTCAGATATTAGATTACCTAGTTACTAAATACTAATGTTGTGGAAACTTGAACTGAAGCAGAACTCTCATTGTAGAATATTAATACTTTTTTATTCAAACTAAACTACCGAAACCAACATATCCACCGAAAGAATGATAATAGTATCTATATTTAGAGATTACGGGTAGGACAATCTCAAAATATCACCTATCATCGATGGTTGTAGGATAGACAATCATCTAGAATCAAGGATAGCTGTACTCCTGATAGGAAGGGTCAGGACGGTAGGTAAAAAGAGGATGAAATGGGTATCACTCTTAGGCTATCACCTATATAGTACGATGAGGGGTCACTAACCCTTGGTATATTGGTAGCGATGTATTGGTATGGGACATTATATCATCAATTGTGCCAAGTCAAATGATACCCGGTCAAATGCCAAGGAAATGGCAGACCCTAGGCGGTTTATACGGAAGGTGAAAAACTCCCCTAGAAGAAGGTATGGATACACTACTCATTACATGAAGCATCCACCCTTTAGGTGAAATGGGCCCTAGAGGAGAAACCCCAGCCAAGAACTTGGTTATCGGGATGGGATAATAAGTTCTACTAAAGACATCTTTCCATGGGACTTGGCCATTCTCGATCCCATGGGTGATCGTCTGCAACGATTTACATACTCATGGTGGATAATATTTCATGCATAGTACTAACAAAACTTTGGATGATCATCTTTAATTGTTGAGAAATTTTCCCTTATGAATTCAAGTGGGAAGGATTGGTTAAGTCAACCAAGTGGGTAGGACTTGGGTTGTTACATCATCATTATGATATCGACTCAACAATATAGTGGTTAGATTCTAGAATATGTGGAAGTTTAATAACTTTGTCAATGCATATCTATGAAAAATATTACCTTCTCATGCAGTCCATGATCCATCCAATTTTTTTGTTTTTCTTACTTTCTGATAGAGGGATTCATTAGAAATTTACCCCTTCGAGACAAAAGAATAATATTATATGTCCTTTTATACATAGGTCATGCCAACCATCCCTAAGAATTGTATTTTGAAATTTACACTTTACTATCATGGATAACAATCGGCTCCCATTGCCTATAAAATTTATGCCACTCTACTCTATGGCACATAAACCCTAGAATGTCTCCCTTGCTTTTTGCTTGAATTAATATTTTAGAAACATTGTTGGATGTGATCAAATATTCTTCATTTCTCTAGATTTTTCTTCTTTGATCTTATCACAATCATCCCTCTTGATTTATAGGCAAATCACTTTTTATAAAGGCTCTTCTTTTCATCTCACTGCATTTTGTTTAAATCTCTTTGCACTATTGAAGGTTTAAAATTTGAACAAGTGATTTACCCTATCCCCTTTGTTTATTGATAGGGCACTCCCTTGGATTAATCATAAATTATTAATCCATTTGTGATGTTCTCCAACCACTTGGATGATGAGGCCCCAAAACCCATCTCTTGGATGCTACAACTAAACACTTATAGAACATTTGAAGAAGCTTTAGCACAGGCTAGTGTCATTGAGGAGATCAAAATCCAAAAGGGTGTCATTAAGCCTAAAAGGAAAGAATGGCAAAATAAGGGCCAATATCAAAATAACCAATCTGGCCAAAACAAATCCACACAAGCCTCAATGACTAACACAACAAACCAAGTTAATCAAGTGGTGATGAGCCAGCCCGTAGTGGCTCAAAAACCAATGCAACAACAAATTTCATATCATGCGATCCCATCAGTTATCCAAGCACCATTGGTTCAAAACACAACATCAACTGTGGAACAACCTATCCACCACCAATTCAATCGCCCCCAAAGACAATACACTCCGTTAAATGAGTCGTATTTATCCCTATTTAGAAGGTTGTATGAAACCAATAAATTAGCCTTGCCAGACATTAGGCCCCTTGATCCCACCAAAAGGCCTAGGACTTATAGAGAGCACTTGTTTTTTCCATACCATCGACAAAATGGGCATGATATCAATTCATGTAATGTGTTCAAAAACATAGTGCAAGACCTCATAGACTTAGGGGCCATCAACTTGGATAACCCCTTAGCTCCACAAAATCAAAATTTGGGCATATATCAGACACCTCTACCTAACCATGGGGAGGTTTAACATAATGAAGGAGATAACAATCAACAACAACCTCCTAATCAAGTAAATCATGTCCAAAAATATCAAAACTTTGTTGGAGCAGTCAATGTGGTCACTAGAGGGTAAAGGCAAAATCAACAACATGATCAACAACCTTCAAACAGACCACCCATCCAAACATCACCAAATCCATCTCCTCCCATTAATCTGTCCAACCTATCCCATCCACATATCCTTCGTCTAATTAGGCTAGTGGTAACCTTAACCAGCCGGTTAACCACTAGTTTGAAGATGGCATCGACTACAATTTTTGTCTATGAGCTCATTAAACAATCCCCTAGGCATAGAGAAGCTTTTATGGAAATACTCAAGTCAATTGAGTTAGAATCCCAAGACTCCAATGCCTTCAAAAATTTTGTAGGGAGTGTTAGAACATGCATGGACCCATCAATCACCTTTTATGACTTTGAGATAAAACCAATGAGTTCAGAATCGATGGACCCCCCATTGCATATTATGGACTTTAAAGACATAAAGCCCTTCAAAGAGTGTTAATCGATACCGGCTCGTCAATCAACATCATTACTACTGCTACCCTTATCCATCTCAACTTACCGCCATCCCACATTACCAAGTCATCACTCACCCTCAAAGCATTTAATGATGCTTTGTGTACCACAGTTGGCATTGTCGTTTCATCTATAGAAGTAGGGGCCAAAACGTTGCACACCATGTTTCACATCTTGGAAGGTGCCATGGCGTATAATATACTCCTTGGTAGACCTTGGATGAGGAAAATGAAATGTGTCTCATCAATTCTTCATCAATGCTTAAAATATGTTCATGATGGATAAGTCCATTGCATCCTCATGAATGTTGAACCCTTTAAGTATTGTAACTTCATTTCAAATCCCTATGAATCTATGTTACCTTCCACACATTTGTTCTTGATGCCATTATCATATCCATCAACGTCATCTTCCAATCTGTCTTCTTCCTCTAATCCACCTTCATCTTATTCTAAGGCTCCCAACATAGAGGAGTTACCCATCACATCATCTTATTAATCATCCATTTCTTCTTGTACATGTAATTGTGGACAAGCTTCACTTAGCTCACTAAGTCACTTCCCTCCTCAGACGTAGCTTCTCAAAGTTTATAGCACACAAATGAGCCTAAAAATTCCTCAGAAAGCTTTTTATACCTTTAACTAGTGCATTGAGGCGTAGAGCTACGCCTGAACATTGCGGGTGCATGCAGGCGCACGCGGGCGCTTGCAGAACATGCCAGGCGCAGGCACGCGCCTGGCAGAAAAAGAGAATGAGGACAAAAATTCCTAAAATGGTAGCTCCCATCATCAAATCTGAACCAAAATTCATCCATACATCATGTATATCATAAAAGTTGATTTTGTGAAATTACAAATAGTTTTGCATGCATATTTTTCAAGAAAAAGAAAAATTCTTCATAAATACATATTGCTTTGCAGAAACATGCCAACCAAGGTCACTTTTTTGCAAAATCAACATCCCACAAATCTTCATCATCTACGTCATCACATTCTTCCATCATCATTATGCATATATCATTCATCATTTTAATTTTGTCCAGGCCATCCAAGCGAACCTCGTATCTAATATGTTATTCTATAAACTTGGCAATTGCAGTGATGATAATCCATGCAATTCGGTAAGATGAATAATGTACAATAAGAAAAATTGCTCATGATCATAATCAATTATCTCGTCATAAAAAATCACAATCACATTTGGCACCTCACATTTTCAATGCAACCTTAACAAGAACAATTTGCTCGCAATCAATCATTGATGTCCTTGTCTGTGGGGCAAGAAAACACAGATAAATCAAAATCTCAAACACTCATTCATTCGACAACAGTCAAAGTATAGGACATGTTAGTAGGTTGATTGGTTCCATGATGGAATTGACGAAGAAATTTCTACAGTCACTACCCCACCCCTATGATTGACTTAGTCATCATGCATATTTCATATATTGCATACTGAATGACACCATTGTGGCAGCTTATTCAACAAGCACCAAATCATGCCAAAATTTTGGCCAACCATGTTACATTATGATTTTCCCATGACGGGATACATCTCACGTGATCATAGCATCTACACTGGAAAAATACCTATTGTGGCTGATCCACAACACACCCCAAAATTGGGGACCCACCTTTTTTGCATGATTTCGAAGAAGACCTCAGTGGCCCAGAGGCTAAAAAATTCAAAGGAAGAGCAAAATATCACAAAAGAAGTGTCGTGATATCGCGACATGTCGCGTTTTCACGGCTAAGAAAAGGAAAGTGTCGCGATATCGTGACGTGTTGCTCCGTCGTAGGCCAGGAATGAAAAGTTGTCGCGATATCATGACATGTCGTATTTTCGCGGCTTCGAACAACAAAGTATGCCAAGAATGAAAAGTTGTCACGATTTCGCGACATGTCACGTTTTCGCGGCTCAGAATAGCAAAGTACGCTTGGAACGAAAAAGCATCCCGATTTCACGACAGAAAGTAGCAAAGTGGTATGAAATGAAAAAGTGTCACGATTTCATGACAGAAAGCAGCGAGATGATGCCAAATGAAAAGTGTCGCGATTTCACAACAAAAAGCAGTGAGATGATGCCCAATGAAAAAGTGTCGCGATTTCGCGACAAAAAGTAGCAAAGTTGCACGAAAGAGAAAAGGTGTCGCAATTTCCGAAGAGAAAAGCTGCGATAGAAAGTAGCAAAGTTGTACGGAATGAAAAAGTGTCATGATTTCGCAACATAAAGCAGTAAGACAACCCGAAAGAGAAAAAGTGTCACGATTTCATGAAAGAACGAGATGATGCCGAATGAAAAAGTGTCACGATTTCATGACATGTCATGTTTTCATGGCCAGGTATAGAAAAACACACCAAAATGAAAAGGCGTCGCGATTTCGTGACAAGTTGCATCCTCACAGCCCGAAAGAGAAGAACGTCGCGATTTCACAACAAGTTGCAATGAGATAGCCCGAAGCAGAAAAACATCGTGATTTCGTGACAAGTTGTAGCGAGATAGCCCAAAAGAAAAACGTCACGATTTCGCACGAGGTTGCATTTGAGGTTGACAAAAAATGTCACGATTTTGTGACATGTCTTATTTTCACTGCATGAAGGACAAGGTCGGAAAAAATGTCACGATTTCGTGACATGTCTTATTTTCGCTGTGCATGAAGGTAGACAAGGTTGCGGGCAAAAAATGTCATGATTTCGTGACATGTCTCATTTTCATTGTGCATGGAGGTGGACAAGGTTGTTGGCCAAAAAATGTCGCGATTTCGTGACATGTCTCATTTTTGCGATGCAGGTAGAGGAGCAAAGCTACATGCAAAAAAATGTCGTGATATCGTGACATGCTATTTTTGGTCATGATTTACAAGGGGCAGTTATGGAACATGCAGAGAAGCACGAAACACGTGGCATAAAGGTGTAAGGGACTAAGGTGTAAGGGCTGCAGAAGCGTTACAGTTCACGGAGAAGATCAAACGTTCAACATCCGAGCAGAAAGTCAAAGACAATGAAGAGGCGGGGAAGACGAAATGATGCAATCTGGGAAATGAAACGAAGCGTCATAGAGTGAAGCAGAGAACCGCACCAGAAGGTTTAAAAGCAGAAGCACAGGACAGGTATAGGGGTCAGAAACCGCTACGAACAGTGTTGCAGAGCTGAAGTGATAGGCTATTCTGGACCTGCTTTTGGAGCGTTTTCCTCCACTTGTTCTGGTTTTGATAAACTGGAAGTTCTGTTGATGTAACTGATATATTTTTAATACAAAAATTACAGAGAGTTGCATTTCATTGGCAAGAAAGAAGGAGTTATTTTCTGCATGCTAGATTTAATGTTCATTTTTCCCTTTTCGGATTTTTAGGCTTGTGGGTGAAGTTTAATACAAGTTTTCTTGGTTGCTTCATGCAAATGTCTTAATCTGAAAATCACAGTTAAAACCCCAGAAACCAGCACTTAGCTTATCTGGATTATGCATGTTTGCAGGTTCAATAGGTTAGGTTGTATGCAGAAAACCTCATATCTTCGGTCTTGTTGAATAGGATTGCAGCCTTCTAAATAGACTTTAGTTTTAGTTTTTATGCATTTTATTTTCATTTTCTTAGATTCCCAGAGAGATTAGCCTTAGTTTAATTTCTTGTTATTAAAATAAAACACTTGAAAATCTACCGAAATTGAAGTTCACATTGAATTCATGAACAATCATTCAATCTCAGAATAAAATAAATCACAGTGCCCCTTGTTAACAGTTACTTGCAGTCACTAAGGTATTCCAAGCATTCAAATTGAATAGTATGTGTACAAAATGCTAACATAGCGGAGACCTTGGAGAAATTACTTATTGAATTTCTTTGCAAGAGGGGATTTGGAGCTCAAATCCTATTGGAGAGTGTGTTTTCACAATCGGGTGAAAATACCACTCAACAGATTGGCGCTAGAAGGAGGGCCGAATTTTGGTTTACTTTATTTTGATTTTCATACAGAAGTAATGTGTTTTTTGGTTTGATTTCTTAAATCTCATTAAAGGCTAAACTGCAGCATTGTTTTTGTGTTGCAGGTTTTCTTGGAGATATCAAGAGTTTCGTCAGGCAGGCTGGACCCACCGTGCCGTATCGCGACTAGGTCCCAAACAACTGGGGAAACCATATTCCATGACCTGACACTCACTGGTACTCCCAAAAATAAAACCAAGCAAGCTGTAAACCTACCAGTCACAAAAGATCTTTTTGCTTCAGGAGCATCGAGCGGACCTACACCGGTGGTATCAATTGCCACTAGCGTACCTATCGTTAGTACCATTTCCACTGCTCTTGTAGGGTTGTCCTCATCAATTTTGAGTCAAATGGCCCAACCTCCAGCAGCTCCTTGGTACGGAGCTAATAATATTCCTTTGAATATTGCAGGGGATATCCATGAAATCCCTAAAAACATAGAAATATTCTTGCCCAAATATAAACCTGATGGTCCAAGGACCGCAGAGGAGCATATCCAGGCCTATAGGGACGTTCTGATAAGATTGCAAGTCCAGCATGAAGATGTGGCTTGCAGACTCTTTCCCATGAGCCTAGACCCAGTGGCCTATGAATGGTATATTTGCCTACCTACGGGTTCAATCACTTCATGGACACAAATGGAGAACGCTTTTGTCAATCAGTTTAGGTCACCTTTGGATCCCGCAACCATTTACAATCAATTCATTACATGCAAAAGGGGCCAGGGTGAACCAATCAGAACCTTTAATCAGAAATTCCAAAAATGCTATAATAGAGCAGTTCGACATTTTGCCATAGATCCCGCAGTGGCCTTGCAAATATATTTTGGGGCATTGGATCCCATGACAGCAATGTTTGCAAGACGAAATCCTCAAGTCACCATGCTCGCCTTAGCCTACAATGAAGCCATGACCATCGAGCAACAAATGACACCACAGGGCTATGGGTTTCCCCAGATGCCTATGATGGGACAATATGCTCCATATGGTCAAGCTCCCATGGCAAATCAGATCATGGCACCGCAAATGCCAAGCATGAATGCTTTCCCATATCAACAACCATATCCACCAGCACCTGCCTATGCACCCATTCCGATCCAACCGATCACATCCATTCCACCCATTCTCGCATTTTTGCAAAATAGTCAATCGACTATGCAAGGAACCAGCCAGGTTAATTCTCAGGCTATAGTTCCTTTCCCAAATCCAACTCCGATCCAAAGTGTAAATCCATACATGAATCAAATTCCTCAAAATCTGACTCAAATGTTAAATCAAGACCCCACCAATTATGCGAACCCAACGGGAACCAATAACAATGTAGCTCCACCGAAGGAGATTTATTCGGATGTTGAAGAGCTCAAGAAGATAGTTCATAAACTGAGCAATGACATGGTTCAAAAATAGAAGTATGAGTCCCATCCCCCTCACTCAAATCAAAATTTTAACAATAGAGGGAGACATTGGAACACAAAGCCAAACAATGGAGGAGTACCTGCCCCTATTGCCAATCAACTAGATACTTCTGCAGGACCTAGTCAATCCAGTTCCCTTTTGAATCTTTTTGATTTGGCATGGGAAAAGGGGTGTAGATTACACAATACAAAAGAGCACAATGAGAGGAATTGTCCTGAAATCGCTAGATACACTCATTGTCTCCAAGCCCAAGTAGATGACCTGGAACTTGTGCCAAATGAGGGTCCACCCCAACATCAAGATGATAACATTATGGTGGTGGAAACTTTATACCGTCAAGAAAGTGAGAGTGAGGAAGAAGAAGATGAAATTTTGGAACAGGAGGTGCAAGCTTTTCGAGAGTTTAGAAAGGGGAATCACGGATATCATTTGAGAAGTAAATCTAAAGCCCCTAAAACATCATCAACACCACCAAATAACTCTATCCTTCCTCCGGATACTAAGGCAGATAATAATCCTCCTCCTCCACTTAGGAGAGAAACGTCTAATGACAAGCATCAGACAGCCAAACTTGAAAGAGCAAACTATGACATAGTGGAGGATTTAAGGAAATCTAAGTCGAGCCTTTCATTTTTAGAGGCGGCCAAGTTGCCTGGCCAAAAAGAAGCATTGATAAAGGCTCTGAACTCACCTGATCAAGTGTGGAAGGGAAAGGAAGTTGAGTCCCATTTGATTTTACGAAAGGAGAGACGGGATGTCCCGCCATTCCTATTGACTCTGAGAATTGCTGGTAAAAATTTGCATAATTGTTTGGTGGACACGGGTGCCACGAGCAATCTCATGCCTTCGAGAGATATGTCAAATGCTAGGCCTACAGCCTGTTTCGTCCAAATGCAAGGTTTTGCAATTGGACCGATCTGAGGTAAATGTGATAGGGACCCTATATGATGTCAAAATTCAATTAAATTCTGAACCCAGGGTCCAACAAGTGGTCGACATTTTGGTCGTTAATATCCCAAGTAGATATGGAATGCTACTTGCAAGGGATTGGATGAAAACTTTGAACGGCTATTTTTCAACCGATTGCTCACATATGTGGTTACCCTGGAAAGGAATTGCAAATCAAATCAGAGTGGAAAATGAACCGAGGCTTAAAGAAATTGTAACAGAATATAATAAGCCAAATGAAGTTCAGTTTTCTGAGCCAGATTTGGGGGTTTATGCATTTGATATTGAGGAGGCTACTGAAGAGCCTAAAGGGGAAACATTTCACGGTAGTGCTCTTGAGGAAAATGATGACATATGGTTGCTTAGGTTTGATGGATCCAAATCTAGACAGGGAGCAGGAGCCGGAGTCGAGCTCACTCGTCCAGGAGGTAAACCTTTACTTGCTGCCTATAGGTTACAGTTTCCTTGCACGAATAACGTGGCAGAGTATGAAGCACTGATTTTTGGTTTACAACTGGCGTTGAGCAAAGGGGTTAAATGCTTGAAAGTATTGGGAGATTCTCAACTGGTAGTCAAGCAGATTAAAGGACAATATACATGCCGCGACAAGAGACTGAGCCTTTATAGAACTAGGGTAAGAGACCTCATTGAGGAATTCGACGCTTTCAATATTGCCCTTATTTCTAGAAAAGGAAATCGCATAGCAGACTCTCTTGCAGTCGCCGCGGGTATGTTAAATCCAGTTGATATAAAGAGGTGTAAAAAGTTCTCCATTGAATTGGTTCCTTGTCCATCGATACCTGATAATGTCGAGAATTTCCAAGTTTTTGAAAATGACAGACACATATTCAAATTTGTCACGAACTCAGGTGTTTTTGAAAACCAGGTGATTGATGAGGAGCAAAGATGGCAAGAAGAAGAAGCAGAAAACGAAAGTAAAACTACGTATCGATCCAACAAAATACCAAAAGACATAGTTTCATTGGAGAAAATGTTCGATACGGGATACAAGGCTAGAAAAGAAAGAAAGGTTCCACTCCCCAAAGATGCATGTGATCTGATTAATCTAGGGAGTGCAGACAATCCACGGGAAGTGTATATCGCAAAGGCATGTACAGCTGAAGAAAGAGAAAATATAATACATGCACTAAAACACTACGTGGATTGCATTGCTTGGAATTATAACGAATTGAAAACATACAACCAAAACGTCATTACACATACCATCCCTCTAAAGCCGGACTCCAAGCCTTTCAGGCAAAGACAACGAGTTGTTAACCCGCTATTGGAGCCCTTGATAGAAAAGGAGGTCAAGAGATTATTGGAAGCAAAGATTATTTTTCCTGTTAGGCACTCAACCTGGGTTGCTAACCTCGTTCCGAGTAAGAAAGAAGAGCGGAGAGATTAGGCTATGTATAGATTTTCGAAATCTTAACAAGGCCTCTCAAAAGGATAACTATCCATTGCCATCCATTGATGAAATTTTACAAACGGTGAATGGATCTGAAATGATGTCTTTTCTTGATGGATATTCTGGATATAATCAAATTCTTATTCATCCCAATGACAGGATGAAAACAGCCTTCACAACCAAATGGGGGACATTTGCCTTCAGAAGAATGTCGTTTGGACTATTAAATGCTGGTGCAACATTTCAACGCGCCATGGACTACGCATTCAAAGGGCTTATAGGCAAGTGTATCATTGTGTATGTGGATGATATTCCAATATTTTCAAAGAAAAGAGAAGACCATGTCAAGGATTTGAAAAAGGTTCTTCAAAGATGCAGAGAGCATGGAATTTCTTTGAATCCCAAAAAATGCATCTTTGGAGTAACAGAAGGAAGATTACTCGGTCACATCATTTCAAAAGAAGGCATATCCATTGACCCAGAAAGGATAGAGGCTATCCAAAACTTACCTCTCCCGGGTAGTAAAAAGGAGTTGAGATCTTTCTTCGGGCAAATTAATTTTGTGAGGAAGTTTATTTCAAGCTTCGCTGAGATAGCCAAACCGTTGAACCAGATGCTCAAGAAGGATGTAGATGTCAAATGGAACGAGGAAAGGAAGGTGGCCTTTCAGCACATTAAGGATGCCATTTCCAGAGCCCCTGCCCTCATAAGTCCAAACTATGCTAAACCTTTCTACATTTATGCTTTCGCATCGGAACACTCTTTTGCGAGTGTCTTGACCCAGAAAGGTGAGGATAGTGCAGAAAATCCCATAGCATTTTTAAGTGCTCCTTTAAAAGATGCTCAATTGAGGTATTCCATCCTCGATAAGCAGATGTACGCACTCTTTAAAACGGTAAAAAAATTTTGACATTACATTGTGCACAGCAGAGTTTTTGCCATTGTGCTTGACCCTGCTATCAAAACCATGTTTTTACAGAACGAGCTAGGTGAGAAAAGAGGTAAATGGATTTCTACTATCCAAGAATTTGATCTTGAAATCCAACCCATGAAACTAGTTCGAGGACAGGGACTTGTGAAGACGATTGCTTGAGAATAATCCACAAACGACATGCCAATATGCAAATGCAGTATACATTTCTAAAGATGACTGGTATGTTGACATTGTACATTTTCTGTTAAATGGTAAGTGCCCATCTAATTTGAATTCCACTCAAAGAAGGGCTTTAAGACTTAAATCTGCTAATTATCTGATTAGATCTGGTGTTTTGTACAGGAAAAATCATGAGGGGATCTACCTGAGATGCCTGAATAAAGGAGAAGCTGCCAAGGTTCTGCAGGAATTTCATGGGAAATATGGAACTGGCCATGGTGCGGCAAATGCTACAATGCATCAAATCCTGAGAGCAGGATACTATTGGCCTCACATTTTTAAAGATGCACATGCTCATGTACGATCTTGCCACATTTGTCAAGTAGCGGCCAACAGAGAAAGAAATGCAGCCATGCCATTACAACCTGTAGTTGAGATGAGACCATTTGCACAATGGGGATTAGATTTCATTGGGGTTATTAACCCAAATTCTTTTGATTCCCATAAATTCATACTAACGCTACAGATTATTGTACAAGGTGGACAGAAGCAGTTCCTACAAAACATGCCACTACAGATGTTGTAATAAGATTTCTTGAGGATCACATCATAACAAGATTTGGAATGCCCGATTCTATCGTTAGTGATAATGGTAAAGCTTTTGTTTCTACACAATTTGCAGATTGGGCATATGACAATAAAGTGAGTTTAAAATTTGCATCTAATTATTACCCTCAAGGAAATGGTTTGGCCGAATCCTCAAACAAAAATTTGTTGAATATCATTAAGAAATTACTGGAAAAGAACCCTCGGGATTGGCACAGCCAGTTAAAGTTTGCTCTTTGGGCAGATAGGACCAGAGTAAAAGAATCAATAGGGAATACCCCCTATCATTTGGTCTATGGACAAGACCCGATATTTCCTGCAAACTTGAAGCTGCAAACCTTGCATTTCATGCAAGAATACTTGGGGACAGATAACCAAGTTGAAGCCAGATTAAGTCATTTACTGCACCTTGATGAAAAAAGGGAGGAAGCCATGATTCACATGAATAAACACCAAGAGGTTGTTAAAATATGGTTTGACAGAAGAGCTAAAATCAAGTCCTTCAGGATTTCAGATTTAGTCTTATTGTGGGATAAAAGACATGAAGAAAAGGGGAATCATCAAAAATTTGATTGTCTTTGGTTAGGCCCTTATCAGATTTCAGAAATTCTAGGGAAAAATACCTTCAGGTTGAGAACTTTAGAAGGGAAGGATCTGATGTTACCAGTTAATGGGCATGTTCTAAAGCATTATTTTAGCCCTTAAGCCATAAGAGATTGATATTATACTTTTCGGTTTTGGTATGGATTTTCAAATTTTGTTTTGGTTTGTTTTAGGATTGCTAGTCTAGTTAGGATTTAAGTTGTGTGTTTTGATTTCATTTGACATGTTTTGGTTTGTTTATATACAAAAAAAATATAAAATAAAAAAAAAAAAAAAAATTGAGATGTCAACTTATGCCTAAGACTAGGAGAATATGAAACATTGGAATTATGTTGTAGAAGCTCCACAAGTAACACAAACATCTTAAATAATATCGTTTGAATCTTGTGATGCATGAAGTTGTTAGTTTCACACATTATGGTAAAATAGATGATGTATTCCCTCCATTTTTTCAGTTCAAAAGAAGCAGTGCATTCATATCTCATGCCACATTCCACATTGCATATACATGTCATCTTAGTTACATTTTCATTTCATGTGCAATCATTGAGAAGGTGTCGAATCCTCTTAGGATTATTACATAACATATATTAAAAGGATCCTAAGGTTGGGAACTGATGCCCGAACTATCTTGAACCAAGCACATTCCATGCACATTAAAAAAGAATCTTGAGCAAAATGGTCAAAACCATACTTGGATGAAAAGGTGAGGTGAAAAGAATATTTCATGTCTGTCCTATCATGCAACATAATCCTTAAAACAGTGGTTTTTACCACTTCCATCAAGCTTAAAGTCTAAAACCAGAGTAGTAAGGATAGGATTAAATCCTCATCGTACTTAGGTTGAGGATCCAATTCCCCAAAGCTCTGATTTGACCTACATGGAGTAGTAAGGATAGGGCATAATTCTCATCTCGCCTAGGTTGAGAATCTGATTCCCCAAAACTCCTATGTCTTATTTCATCATAAATCTTGGATTGGAAGGATCGTACTACATGTCCTCTGCAAAGGATGGGTAGTCATCCCAAAGGTCCAAGAAATAAAATTAATATCTCCCATTTTCATCTCAATATTGGATTGGAAGGATCGTACTACATGTCCCTAGCAAGGATGGGTAGTCATCCCCAAGGTCCAAGAAGTAAAAAATTAATATTTCCCATTTCATCTCAATATTGGATTGGAAGGATCGTACTACATGTCCCTAGCAAGGATGGGTAGTCATCCCAAAGGTCCAAGAAATAAAATAAAAGAATGAATGAAGTCAAACCAGGGATTATGGGGTTAAGTATGCTCATGCATGGCAACATGTCTTGTCTAAAAGCAAGACCACTGATTGCTCATATGGATAGACTAGCCTGACCATCTCATCCATAACAGGTTAAATTATTTTGTTCAAGATGAGGTAATGAACTCCAAATCAGAATAGTAAGGATAGGGTTAAATTCCCATCTCGCTTAGGTTGGGAATCCTATTCCCCAAAGTTCTGATTTCACTTACACTTGCACATGGGTTCAAGATGGTAGTGACACATAACCAACTTTGGGATCTAGTAAATTAATTTAGTAGACATATATTTGGTCCTAAGAGGGTTTGACATCTTTAATATGTTTGTCCATGATATTAGAAGGTTTGAGCCTTTATAAAGCAGGTTGTTACATCTCTAGCATCTTCATCATGCATCAAATCCTGCACAAATCATTCATAGCCTTGCATACAAATCATAAGTGAAACTGACAATGGAATGTTGATCAAGTTCAAATGATAGGGAATGAAACACATTGCACACACCGAGCTGATACTTAATGATTCTGATGTTTCATGTATTTCTGATCTATGGGCATTTGTTTATATTTCTCATGTGCTAATGCGGGTTTCCAAGTTTGTATACTTCCAGGTTGGGTTCTCACCAAAATGCTCGGGAGCATTTGACAGCAGAGTCGCCATTTGTTGTGGCTGATCCACAACACACCCCAAAATTGGGGACCCACCTTTTTGCATGCTTTCAAAGAAGACTGCAGTGGCCTAGATGCTAAAAAAATCAAAGGAAGAGCAAAATACAACAAGAAAAAGAAGTGTCGCGATATCGCGACATGTCGCTTTCGTCACGGCTAGAAATGAAAGTTGTCACGATATCACGACATGTTGCTCCATCGCTGCCAGAAAATAAAAGTTGTCATGATTTCACGACATGTTTGACTTTCTCAAAATGAAAATTGTCACGATTTCGTGACATGTCGCTTTGCTCAAAAAAGATAAAAAGTCACGATTTCAGTGACTAAGCAGAGAAATGAAAGTTGTCATGATTTCACGACAGAAGAAGAAAGAAAAGTGTCACGATTAAAGAAATGTCACGATTCAGGCAAAGAATTAAAAGAAAATGTCGCGATTTCCTGACGATGAAAGCATATTGAAAAAAGTGACGAAGAAAATGTCACGATTTAAAAGAAAATGTCACGATTCCGAAAAAGATGAAAGAAAAGTGTCACGATTTAACAGAAATAAAAAAAGAAAGCAGAGAGAAAAAAAAAAAAAAGCATAGAAAAAAAAAACAAGGAAAAAGAAAAAACAAGAAGCAGACAAAAATGAATAAAATGTCGCGATATCGCGACAGGCTATTTTTGGTCATGATTGATAGGGGGTAGTTACAGAACATGTAGAGAAGCACGGAACACGTGGCATAAAGGTGTAAGGGCTAAAGTAGTTACATTTCACGGAGAAGATCAAACGTTCGACATCCGAGCAGAAAGTCAAAGACAATGAAGAGGCGGGGAAGACGAAACGATGCAGTCTGGAAATGAAACGAAGCGTCACAGAGTGAAGCAGAGAGCCGCACCAGGAGGTTTAAAAGTAGAAGCACAGGATGGGTACAGGGGTCAGAAACCGCTGCGAACAGTGTTGTAGAGCTGAAGTGATAGGCTATTCTGGACCTGCTTTTGGAGCATTTTCCTCCACTTGTTCTGGTTTTGATAAACTGGAAGTTCTGTTGATGTAACTGATATATTTTTAATACAAAAATTACAGAGAGTTGCATCTCATTGGCAAGAAAGAAGGAGTTATTTTCTGCATGCTAGATTTAATGTTCATTTTCCCCTTTTCAGATTTTTAGGCTTGTGGGTGAAGTTTAATACAAGTTTTCTTGGTTGCTTCATGCAAATGTCTAAATCTGAAAATCACAGTTAAAACCCCAGAAACCAGCACTTAGCTTATCTGGATTATGCATGTTTGCAGGTTCAATAGGTTAGGTTGTATGCAGAAAACCTCATATCTTCGGTCTTGTTGAATAGGATTGCAACCTTCTAAATAGACTTTAGTTTTAGTTTTTATGCATTTTATTTTCATTTTCTTAGTGCATTTTTTAGAGATTAGCCTTAGTTTAATTTCTTGTTATTAAAATAAAACACTTGAAAATCTACCGAAATTGAAGTTCACATTGAATTCATGAACAATCATTCAATCTCAAAATAAAATAAATCACAGTGCCCCTTGTTAACAGTTACTTGCAATCACTAAGGTATTCCAAGCATTCAAATTGAATAGTATGTGTACAAAATGCTAACATAGCGGAGACCTTGGAGAAATTACTTATTGAATTTCTTTGCAAGAGGGGATTTGGAGCTCAAATCCTATTGGAGAGTGTGTTTTCACAATCGGGTGAAAATACCACTCAAAAATACCCCTCTCAACCATTGGGGCAAAAACGGTATCACATTTTATATAATTCATATTGTCTACATTCACATGGTATCATACACCAACCCCCTTCCCACCGTTGGGGCAAAAATGGTATCACATTTTACATCTTTCATATCATCCACAATCATTTGCATTTCACATCATTCATTCATAAATTGCACAAATTCACTACATCATTCATGTTCAATTGGCTTGTGAGATACATTCGTAACTCATTCGCCAATTGAGGGGTTAATCTACAAAAACTCAGAAAAAAAAATTCTTTATTCTTTTGTCTTCAACATCAGTGCACAAATCCAACAATAGAGAGAAGCTGCTCTTGTGCCCATAGCCCAAGCAGGTGTCTCGTATTTTTGCACCACATTGTGTTTCACACAACATGGTACAAAAAGGGGCATCTGTAAACACCAAATCACAGCCAATAAACCTCCATCCTAACCATCCCACCACCCACTTGTCTTCCATTCCACCGTCCCACTAATTATTTGGCCCAAATCAACCTTCCCATCATTTCATAGCCTAATTAGAATTATTTTAATATTATTTTATAATATTTTAATATATTTATTATAAAATATATATAAATAAACTCAATTAACCTTAGTCGTCCAATTTCATTTAATCTCCATCATCCATTTTCATTAATCCATGTCACATTAAAAAAGTAATCTCAACCCTAGGATATGACTTAATATTAGCCACACGATCAAAAGTGCAAGGCTAAAACCCTAAGAAAACCCTAGGTTGGATTATAAATAGGGTATTTTGCAAATGCCCAAACCCTAGAACCTTGAGATTAAGAGATATACTTGGAGAAGCATTTGTTGATGCCCTAGTGAAGCAAAGATAGAGAGAATTGAAGATCTGATGCCCTAGCTCAGCCAACAATACTTCTACTGTTCCATCCATTGTCCATCCATCCTCGCTCACCACCATAGCCGTATTCCATCAGTCGCCTCCGTCGCCATCCTTCCTGATCTATTTCTACAAATCTACCCTACTCTATGAGCGCTGTACCAAGCTTGTGAAGCTCACTGCAGAGCTTACCAAGCACCTACTAGAGCTTGCCCTATCTACAAGTGCACACCAGAGCTTGCCAAGCTCACTGCAGAGCCTGCCTAGCACCTTATAGAGCCTGTGATAGTCCCAGGTGCGAACCAAAGCTTGCGAAGCTTGCATCAGAGCTTGCTGCGATACTAAAACAAAGATCTGAATCTACTACACGAAATCTGCAAAAACGAAGCAATATTTAGTATTATTTTATTTCATTTATTCGTTGGTTTGGTATGCATTTTAAATTGATTCTTAAGCTAGGGTTTTGTTAATGTTTGAGGGTCTCACACTGTGGAGTCCCCACAGGTATTACTAATGCTCTTGTGTTTTGTTTTGCATGCAAATCTACAAATTCAACATATTCTTTGACAACTGTTGAAGCTGGAGTAGCCCCACATTAGATATTCAAAGCCCACTCAACCTGTTGGGATCAAGGACACACTCATATCTGAAGACACTTTTGTTATATCTAAATAGGGTTTCAGAGATCCCTAGTTCCACTGTAAATTATTGTATCAAATATCCACATTGGATACTGATTGTAACAAATGAGTCTATTGCCCCCCCATTGAATACATATTTCTTTTGTGCAATATGTTTTGTCTCATTGTTTTATTTGATTCTATCATTTTATTTTCAAGTATCGTGTCTTTGCATCCACATGAAGATATAGATTGAGCAGATTTGTGCTAGATCGAAGGACTGTGTTTAGTATAGATTTAAGATATAGCTGAGAGCAAGCTTTGGAGGTGATAGAGTATAGAGGACATCAGTCTCTAGTGGATAGAGGTCCATTAGCTAGGGCAGTGATGGTAGGTCTTCTCAGTGAGGGTAGAAGTCTTTAGTGGATAGAGATCCATAAGCTAGTGCAGTAGAAGCAGTAGTTCTTCTAGAACATCACTAGCCAGAGCTGAGGAGAAGGAATATTCTTATGGATAGAGATCCATGAACTTGATTAGGGGATTGGTGTCTCCTTTGAACAAAGGTCCATAAACATTGTAATAGAGAAAGGATTCTCAAGAGATTTGTTGAGAAAATTTTAGTGAAATATTTTCTCCGTGGAGTAGCCCACATTGGGTGAACCATGTTAAATTGGTGTCTCTATTGTGTGTGGTGATTTGTGCATTGCTTTGATTATTATTGTTGATATTGCCATTGATATATTGTATAATATTGATTGGGAAAGAAAAGTAAAAAGTGGTCTTATACTGTTCACCCCCCTCTTAGTGTAAGCTTATGTTCTTCAGTAGGAAGCACATTGTGCTCCTTATTCTACGCATCTAGGTAGTGTAAAAATGCATGAAAATATGAGAATACTATTGGCCTGGGATGAAAAAGGATATCACAAAATTTGTGGCTAAATATCTAGAATATCAGAAGGTGAAAGCAGAACATTTACACCCTGCGAGATGCCTGTATTCTTTAAAAATTATAATCCATAAACGACAAGTTGTCACTATGGATTTCATTGTTGGGTTACCCAAAAATCGTTTTAGACATGATGCCATTCTGGTGGTGGTTGATAAACTGACTAAAGTAGCATATTTTATACCTAGAAATATTAAGGATGGTGCTCCTATTATAGCCCATAAATTTTCCAGGGAAGTGTTACGACTACATGGTTTTCCTGAAACAATCATATCAGATAGAGATTCTTATTTCACTTCTGAATTTTGATAGGTATTACAATAGAAATGGGGAATAAAACTTAACATCAGTTCTTCCTACCACCCAAAAACAGATGGACAAAATGAGTGGGTAAACCAAGTTTTAGAGGATATGCTACGAATGTATTATATGGATCATCAAACGAAGCGAGAAGACTACCTTTTCCTAGTAGATTTCCCTACAACAATAGCCAACATGCTTCATTAGGTATGACTCCATTTGAAGCTCTAAGTTGTAGAACACCATTGTCATGGAGCAATCCGGAGGATTGGGTGATGATCGGGTCGAATACAGTAAAAAAATGGAGGAACAACTTAAAGAAATTCATCAAAGGCTCAAAGAAGCCTCAGACCGCCAAAAGAGCTATGCGGACCTCAAAATAACACCAAGGGAATTTGCTATGGGAGATAGAGTATTCCTGAGGGTTAAACCATCAAAAGCTTTATTAAATCCTCTAAGCTCAGTCCTAGATTTGTAGGACCTTTTGCTATTGTTGATAAAATAAGCCTAGTTGCCTACAAGCTAGCCTTGCCACCCAACTTGTCAAAAATCCATGATACATTCCATGTGTCCCTCCTCAAGAAATATATCTTAGATCCCTCTCATGTTTGGAATGTTGATCATTTGCATATGGTTGATCCCCTACACATTAAAGTGCACCTAGTCAGAATCATTGGTTATATAACAAAGCAACTAAGGAAATGTAGTATTGAGAAATGTAAGGTCTAATGGGACCAGTATTCTCAAAATAGTGCCACTTGGGAGGATGTGGCTATCATGAAAAGATAGTTCTCATTTTTATTTGAATAATGATATAACGATATTTTGTTTTTGCTTGAAAGAATATAATATTTTTTCTTTGATATATGCATGCTATATTTATTATTATCATGATTAAAATTTGGCTATGTAATATTCTATTAAGCATTGTAAACATAGGGATTGTGTTTAATTCCAGAGGGGGAGTATGTAACATCCCTCCAAAATCTAGCTTTAAGTATATGGTCATTATGTACATTGCCTTAATTAATTTAGTAGGATTACTAATAAGATGTATCAAGGCCCTTTGATATGATAGAAATAGTTATATCTATTTAATACTATTATCTGATCTTGCTATCTACGGAGAATGTGGAAGAGCAAATGAGGAATTATTTTAAGTAAAATATCCAATAGAGTTTCACATTATATGAACAACAATAAAACAGAACTAGCACCTAACCATAAAAGCTAATAGATAACGATAATTGAAAAGGTAAATTCCAATTTGTTAGTGTAGATAGAATGCTCTTTAGATCTGGGAAATTATTTAGGCTTTAGAAAATCATGATAGAATTTATAAATTGAATTAACCTCCTATATGAAAGCAAACACGACCTTGATTGGAAAATGGATGACAAGTATGGATCTACGTAACCATTGGATTTACTCACCCGAAACTTATACATAGGCACTTGATCCATTCTAAATTCATATAGGCAACGTATCGCATGAATCAAGATTCTTTAGTAGAAAACCATTTTTATATCCTCCAATATTTCGAGTCCATGCTTTATACACTCCTTTTTACTATCTCATCTTAGGAATTATGTTATATAAAAGGAAAAGGGGTTGGAATTTGAATATAAATGTCATTTGTTTAAGCAAATATTTCATTTCTCGAGAGTTCATGAGTCTATGGGTATTTATTTTTCTAGAAATCATGGGTAATGTGTAAAGGGAATAAATTTTTATTCAAATTGGTTTCATACATAATTTAATAAACTTTAATTATGTGACTTAATATAGAATTAATATGAGAAAAAGATTTATTTTCAGATATTAGATTACCTAGTTACTAAATACTGATGTTGTGGAAATTTGAACTGAAGCAAAATTCTCATTTTAGAATATTAACACTTTTTTATTCAAACTAAACTATCGAAACTGGCATAACCACCAAAAGAATGATAATAGTATCCATATTTAGAGATTTTGGGTATGACAATCTCAAAAGATCACCTATCATCGATGGTTTTAGGATGGACAATCATCTAGAATTAGGGATAGTTGTACTCTTAACAGTAAGGGTCAAGACGAGAGGTAAAAAGAGGATGAAATGGGCATCACTCTTAGGCTATCACCTATATAGTACGGTGAGGGGTCACTCAACCCTTGGTCTATTGGGAGTGATGTATTGGTATGGGATATTATGTCATCAATTGTGCCAAGTCAAATGATACTCGATCACATGCCAAGGAAATGACAGACCCTAGGTGGTTTCCAAGGAAGGTGGAAAACTCACCTAGTAGAAGGCATGAATACGCTACTCCTTACATGATAAGGAATGGGGAATTTAAGCATCCACCCTTTAGGTGAAATGGGCCCTAGAGGAGAAACCCCATCCAAGAACTTGGTTCTCGGTATGGGATAATAAGTTATACTAAAGGCATCTTTCCATGGGACCTGGCCAATATTGACCCCATGGGTGATCTTCTGTAGCGATTTACATACTCATGGTGGATAATATTTCATGCATAGTACTAACAACCTTTGGGTGATAATTATTAATTGTCAAAAAAAATTCCCTTATGAATTCCAGTAGGAAGGATTGGTTAAGTCAACCAAGTGGATATGACTTGGGTTGTTACAGTTGGTATCAGAGCTCTAGGTTGCAAACCCCTAGGCAAAGAAACTCTAGGAAAATCTATGTTAAACATAATTTTAGGAAAATTTGTGTAAAACATTATTTTTTGAAAACCTAAAACAAAACAAAAACAATTAACATAACTCTTCTAAACAAGCAATGGCATCCAAAATGAAAGCTAGCTCCTCAAAGAGACCTGCGACAGTTCAACAGGAATGGCTGAATGAAAATCCCAAGAGAGTCATTCGAAGGATAGTGAGGACAAGAACATCGTAAGAGGCTGCAAAATCTCTTTGAATGATCAGAAAAGAAAAATAGCATG
The DNA here is from genome assembly GCA_028583015.1 of Wollemia nobilis. Taxonomy (NCBI): domain Eukaryota; kingdom Viridiplantae; phylum Streptophyta; class Pinopsida; order Araucariales; family Araucariaceae; genus Wollemia; species Wollemia nobilis. The sequence goes on from JAQPPZ010001808.1 coordinate 3,619,068, forward strand.
TCCAAAAAGAAGATAAGATGGTCAAAATGATACAATTAATGCAAGAATAGATAAGTAAAAAAAAAGAGCATATGGACCAACAACAAGCCTAGATGGCTGAGCATATGGAACAATAAAAGGCTCAGATGTTGGAACATATGAAATAACATAATACTTAGTTGATTCAGTAACAAGAAATGATTGCACAACAATAGAAAACAATTGAGAATCTATTCAAGGGAAAGGAACCAGTAATAATATAAGAAGATACACCTGTCGACCCTAGGAGGAAACATGTTGTCACAGAGCTAAATAGGGATATGAGAAAAATTTGACATATCCAAGTTTGACGGTAAGGAAGACGAAGAAGAGGCAGAAAGATGGCTAAACAGTGTAGATGCATATTTCACCGTCAGAACACTCACTTCCAAATCAAAAATTTTCAGGGTGGTATTTCATTTAACGGGAACATCTGTTGAGTAGTGGGATACATATAGAAAAACAAATAATGTGGAGGCTGCTTATGTCCATTGGGAAACATTCCGAAAAGTATTTAAAGATAAATTTTTGACACCACAAGTCTATTTTGAGAAATTCTTAGAATTCTCAAGACTAACCTAGGGAAGTATGACGGTGAACGAGTATCACCAACAGTTTGTGCAATTGCTTAAATACATGCTTGAATATGAACAAAGAACAAAGATCAAAGTGCAAAATTTTCTCCTAGGATTACATCCATAAATTGGATCTCTGATTATTTTGATAAAGCCTACAGATCTTACTATTGTCTATGATTTAGCACACCAAGAAGAAGCTAACCAGAAAGTCAAGAAGGCTTACTATCAAAAATCCTCTAAGAAAGAACCATAGGAAAAGAAGAATGTCGGCTCAAAAAATGGGACAGTAATTGGAACAAGAGAAATAGGTATGGGGATAGACCCAAGTTTGATAAAAATGAAAATAGATTTCAGGGGTACAAGGGCAATCAAAAAAATCAAGGTAATCAAGAAAAATAAATTTTTGAGATCACAATGATCAAAGAACTTCTGAACCATGAGCAATTGCTTAGGAGTGTAATGATGGGAATAAAAGAGAAAGAGCACCTTGAGATGGATGTTATATCTGTCAAGAAGCATATTATGCTGATAACCTCTGAGAGTAGATAAAAGGAAATAACCTGCTGAGCCAAACCACAAAATTTATGCAGCAACAGGTAACCCTAAACTAGATGGTCAGGCAATACCTTTTCTATTGAATGGTAAAATCTATAATAGAAATGTACGCATCTTGATTGATTTTGGAGCAACTGAGAGTTTTATTTCTTCTAGCATTCTAAGGGACATACCGAAAAAACTTGGAATTATGGAAAATGGATGGAAGGTCGAGTATGGATCTAGGCAAACCTATATTGTTAGTCAATGTTTATTTGACCCTCAGATATTGTTACCTCAAGGAAAAACTAGTTGAAATTTGTATGTGGCTCCATTGCATGTCTTTGATATTATATTAGGTATTGTTTGGCTTAAAGCACATAAAGCATTGATGAATATTGAGGAAATATGGTTGGATTTCATTGATGACACTAAACAAAGGATTCGAGTTTGTCGTGGATGTGAATCAGTGGAACCCCATTGAGAAAGGTTAGTAGAGTCTATGTAGTCAAACTCAAATAAAAGGATAAAACTAAGTCCAACACTAGCCTCTTTCAAACTTATCCAATATTGAGTGATTTTTTAGATGTATTTCCAGAAGACTTACCGGGTCTTCTGTCCCAAAGATAATTTGATTTCTCAATTGAACTTTTACCCGGGGTAAGACCTATAGCCCGAGCACCCTATATGATGACCATAATAGAATCGTAGGAGCTCAAGACTCAACTACAGGATCTATTAGAAAAAGGGTATATTAAGCCTAGTGTCTCTCCATGGGGTGCACCAGTTCTCTTTGTTAAAAATAAGGATGGGTCATTAAGGCTATGTATTGACTACCAAATGCTCAATAAAATGACTATAAAAAATAAATACTCTCTACCCAAGATAGATGATCTGTTTGATCAACTAAAATGAGCCACGATTTTCTCAAAAATTGATCTTAGATCTGGCTACTATCAACTAAGGATTTGGGAAGAAGATACCTATAAAACTACTTTTTGAACCAGATATGGCCATTATGAGTTTATAGTATTACCATTCAGATTAACTAATGCCCCAACAAATTTTATGAATATGATGAATAGTGTATTTTGAGAACAACTAGATCACTTTGTATTCATATTCTTAGATGATATATTGATCTGCTCTAAAACAAAGAGGAGCATGATCGTCACATGAGGGTTATTCTCGAAATACTCTAGAAAAATTAGTTCTATGGTAAATTATCCAAATGTAAGTTTTACACTTCCCAAGTGTAGTATCTAGGACATGTGATTTTCGCTGATGGAGTATCTGTTGATACAAAGAAAATAGAAGCCATTATTGATTGGCTTGCTCCAACAAACGTCATAGAAGTGTGAAGCTTTATGGGAATGACTAGGTATTACCGATGCTTTGTTAAGGGTTTCTCTAAATTAGCTTATCAAATAATAAATCTTTAGAAGAAAGGAAAGGTCTTTAGGTGGATGACACAGTGTGAAGAAGCATGCAAAAAACTTAAAGAAAAGTTAGCCACTGCTCCTAATCTTATAATACCTGATCCCAACCTCCCATTTATATTTTGTAATGATACCTCCATTGAAGGACTGGGTGGAGTCCTCATGCAAGAAGAAGGTGTCATAGCATATGAGTCAGTAAAACTTAAGAAACATGAGTTAAACTATGCCATACATGATTTAGAGTTGGCAACAGTTGTACACGCTCTTAAGATGTGGCATCATTATTTACTTGGCAAGCATTTTGATCTTAGGATTGATCATTAAAGTTTAAGGTATATTTTCACACAACCAATGTTAAATGCAAGATAAAGATGCTGGATATAATTTCTAGCGGAATATGACTTTGGTATTGAGTACATAAAGGGAAAAGAAAAAAAAACTAGCAGATGCCATGAGTAGAAGAAGGCATATAGTTGCTATATCACAATGTCAATTTGGAATAGTTGAGCAAATACAAGAACTTCAACTTCAATATGAATTCTATCAAAAGTGTTGTAAACTAATTCAGGAAGGATTCGAGAAAGCAAAGGAATTTGAAATCAGGAGAGGAATTCTATTATTCAGAAACAAAATGGTAGTTCCAAATGATAAAAATTTAAGGAAAATGTTATTGTAGGAAGCACATTGTGCTCCTTATTCTGTGCATCCAAGCAGTATAAAAATGCATGAAAACATGAGAAAATAATACTATTGGCCTGGGATGAAAAAGGATATCATAAAATTTGTGGCTAAATGTCTGAAATGTCAGAAGGTGAAAGCATAATATTTACACCTTGTGTTCTTTCAAAATTCCAATCCATTAATGGTAAGTTATCACTATGGATTTCATTGTTGGGTTACCCAAAAATCGTTTTAGACATGATGCCATTCTAGTGGTGGTTGATAAACTGACTAAAGTAACACATTTTATACCTAGAAATATTAAGGATGGTGCTCCTACTATAGCCCACAAATTTTCCAGGTAAGTGGTATGGCTACATTGTTTTCCTAAAACAATCATATCAAATGGGGATTCTTGTTTCACTTTTGAATTTTGGTAGGCATTACATCAGGCATGGAGAACAAAACTTAACATCAGTTCTGCCTACCACCTAGAAACATATGGACAAACTAAGTGGGTAAACCAAGTTTTAGAGGATATGCTATGGATGTATTGTATGGATCATCAAACGAAGTGGGAAGACTACCTTTTACTAGTAGAATTTGCCTAAAACAATAGCTATCATGATTCATTAGGTATGGCTCCATTTTAAGCTCTGTATGGGAGAAGGTGTAGAACACCATTGTCATGGAGCAATCCGGAGGATCGGGTGATGATCTGTAATATCCCACGCAAGCTGAGATACAAAATTTTTGCCTTGTTTTGTTATTTTTAAAATTTGCAAGGTTTTCAGGTTTTGTGCAATGTTCTGATTTTTGGGTTACCGATAAGATGTGTTAAGGCCCTTTGATATGATAGAAATAGTTACATCTATTTAATACTATTATCTGATCTTGCTGTTTGCGAAGAATATGGAAGAGCAAATGAAGAATTATTTTTAGAAGACCTAATAGAGTTTCACATTAGATGAGCAACAATAAAACAAAACTAGCACCTAACCATAGAAGCTAATAGATAATGATAATTGAAAAGGTAAATTCCAATTTGTTAGTGTAGATAGAGCCCTCTTTAGAACCAGGAAATATTTAGGCTCTAGCAAATCACGATAGAATTTATAAATTGAATAAACCTCCTATATGAAAGAAAACACGACCTTTATTGGGAAATGGGTAACAAGTATGGATCTGCGTAACCATTGGATTTACTTAGCTGAATAGACTTATTCCAAAAAAAAACCCCACTGTGCAACAAAACAAAAACTTATACGTAGGCATCTAATCCGTTCCAAATTCACATAGGCGACGTATCACATGATTTAGTAGAAAACCATTTTTTATATCCTCCAATATTTTGAGTCCATGCTTTATACACTCCTTTTTATTATCTCATATTAGGAATTAGGTTATATAAAAGGAAAATGGGTTGAACTTTGAATATGATTATCATTTGTTTAAGAAAATATTTCATTTCTCTAGAGTTCATGAGTCTATGGGTATTTATTTTTCTAGAAATCATGGGTAATGTGTAATGGGGAACACAATAAATTTTTATTCGAGTTGGTTTCATGTAGAATTTAATAAACTTTAATTATGTGACTTAATATAGAATTACTAGGAGAAAAATATTTCTTTTCAGATATTAGATTACCTAGTTACTAAATACTGACGTTGTGGAAATTTGAATTGAAGCATAATTCTCATTGTAGAATATTAATACTTTTTTATTCAAAATAAACTACAAAAACCAAAATATCCACCAAAAGAATGATAATAGTATCCATATTTAGAGATTACGGGTAGGACAATCTCAAAAGATCACCTATCATCGATGGTTGTAGGATGGAAAATCATCTAGATGCTGTACTCCTGATAGGAAGGGTCAGGATGGTAGGTAAAAATAAGATGAAATGGTTATCACTCTTAGGCTATCACCTATATAGTACGATGAGGGGTCACTCAACCCTTGGTATATTGGGAGCGATGTATTGGTATGGGACATTATATCGTCAATTGTGCCAAGTCAAATGATACTCGGTCAAATGCCAAGGAAATGGCAGACCCTAGGTGGTTTATACGAAAGGTGAAAAACTCACCTAGAATAAGGTATGGATATGCTACTCCTTACATGAAGCATCCACCCTTTAGGTGAAATGGGCCCTAGAGGAGAAACCCCAACCAAGAACTTGGTTATCCGGATGGGATAATAAGTTCTACTAAAGACATCTTTCCATGGGACCTAGCCAGTCTCGATCCCATGGGTGATCATCTGCAATGATTTACATACTCATGTAGGATAATATTTCATGCATAGTACTAAAAAAACTTTGGGTGATCATCTTTAATTGTCGAAATTTTTTCCCTTATGAATTCCAGTGGGAAGGATTGGTTAAGTCAACCAAGTGGGTAGGACTTGGGTTGTTACATCATCATTATGATATCGACTCAACAATATAGTGGTTAGATTCTAGAATATGTGGAAGTTTAATAACTTTGTCGATGCATATCTATGAAAAATATTACCTTCTCATGCAGTCCATGATCCATCCGATTTTTTTGTTTTTCTTATTTTTTGATAGAGGGATTCATTAGAAATTTACCCCTTCGAGACAAAAGAATAATATTATATGTCATTTTATACATAGGTCATGCCAACCATCCCTAAGAATTATATTTTGAAATTTACACTTTACTATCATGGATAACAATTGGTTTCCATTGCCTACAAAATTTATGCCACTCTACTCTATGGCACATAAACCCTAGAATGTCTCCTTTGCTTTTTGCTTGAATTAATATTTTAGAAACATTGTTGGATGTGATCAAATATTATTCATTTCTCTAGATTTTGCTTCTTTGATCTTATCACAATCATCCCTCTTTATTTATAGAAAAATCACTTTTTATAAAGGCCCTTCTTTTCATCTCACTGCATTTTGTTTAAATCTCTTTGCACTATTGAAGGTTTAAAATTTGAACAAGTGATTTCTCCTATCCCCTTTGTTTATTGATAGGGCACTCCCTTGGATTAATCATAAATTATTAATCCATTTTTGATGTTCTCCAACCACTTGGATGATGAGGCCCCAAAATACCTTATTTTATACCACCTTTTTGCCACTTTTTTGCACCTCTTGATTGTGTTTTGCTTTTTTTTTTTTAAATTTGTAGAAAAAATCCCAAAAGGGATGCCACTTTTGGGTAAGACCCAAGGAGGTAGGGGTATCCATTCCGCCAAAAATGCCCAGGACTCGGACCTGGCCTACAACCTTTGACATACTCAAGGAGCAAACAAACACACAAAACCAATTTAAAAATAAGTAAATAACAACAAAAATAATAAAATAAAATAAAAAACATGCTCCTTGAGTGTGTCAAAAACAAAAGCACAACCAAACATGCACAATAATTTAAAAGAAACCACAACACAAACCACATAGAAAAACACAAGAACCACATAACAAAACACAAACAAGACAAAAACAACAAAACACTACAAAGACATAACCCAAAAAAAACATGAAAAATAAACACAACCAAAACCTTAAAAATTAAAAAATAAAATAAAAATAAAAATAAAAAATAACCAACAACAGAAAATAAACAAAAACAAAAAACATAGAAAACACTCACACATAAAAACACAAAATAACACAAACAAAGAGAAACCCAAGAACAAGAACGAAAAAAACACAAGAACAATAACAAAAAACATAAAAAAAAAATAAAACAAAACAAAAAAAACACAAGAACAAAAAAAAACAACACAAAGAACACAAAAACAAAACAAAATAAAAAAACCCACCCACCTTAAAAAACTAAACAAAAAAAAACAAAAAACAAAAAAGAAATAAAAAATGAACAAAACAATGACCTATCTAGACCAGAAGACTATTAAGGCAAGAATCAACAGAGGAAACAAAATAAAGAATAGAATGAGCTAGGGAACTAAAAAAATTAGAATGAACCAAAGAGAAGCAAAAAAAAAAAAAAAAAACAAGAAGAAACTAGGTACCTTCGAACTCGGAGCCATCCAAAGAAATGATAGAAAGAAGAGCTTCCCTAATTTGAGAAGCCCACCATACAGGAGGGTGGCCATAACAAGTAAGATCACATTTGTCCAGATCCCAATTAGCTAAAGCATCAACACTTTTGTTTTGATCTCTGACCACATGATTGTAATCAACTTTCAAAAATCCCATCTAGATTAACTAAATCTTCTCAATAATTATTTTTATTCTCCAATCCACCTTATGATTATTAGAAGGATTCTTCAAGAGATTAATCATAAGTTGAGAGTCAGACTCAACTAACACCTTTTCCCATCCAACCTTAGTAGCCTCATGAAGGCCTCTGAGGATACCATACCCCTCAGCAAGGTTATTGGAAAGAATACCCAAATTCTCAGCAAAAGTAAAAACTAGGGAGCCATCCGAAAGTCTACCAATTCCTCCCACACTGACTTTTCTAGGGTTCCCTCTAGAGGCTCCATCAGTATTGAATTTTCCAAAATCCTTAGGAGGAGGTTGCCAATTTCTATTCCTATCCATCTTACTAATACTCACATTCCCTTTAAGTTGGTTGCTCTTAGAAGGTTTAATCTTCAATCTTTGCATCACTTGATCCCATCTTTGGTGGGAGTCGTTGTGTTTTGCTTTATCATTGCATTAGTTACTTGATTAAATATTGTAATTAGGATTAAATGCACACTTAGATAGGAAGAGTGATATTGTGTGCAACGAAAGGTAAATAGAGGTATTTTGATGATCAATACTAAGTTTTAGGGAATAAGTAGAGTTATCAAGGTTTTGCACCATAGTTGGAGTCCCTCAGACGACTTGGAAGACAACACTATAAATTATAGATAAACCTAGCATCAAAAACAAGGTTGTAACAAGTTTCAAATGCAACTTCACACAGTCAATGTGGGACCCAACAACATTCAACTAGAGCCAGACGAGGTAACCCTTTGCTGGCATAACATATGGATGACAATTTGGCATAGGATGAGGATGACAGACCGACACAAGATAATGGATGATAAATTGGCATAGAATGTTGGAAAGGCAAAGGGCTCTTGACATAGTACTATAAGGCAACAACATATGTGGTAGTAGAGGATAAAAGAGGATGTGGCTAAAAAAATACCAAACCAATTTGTAAATTTTGTTTTCTTGTTGTAATCAAACAAACTTATGTATTGAAGAACACCTATGCATGATGTCAAGAAATCAATCAGCTATTTCTGACTCAACACAAATACCAAAAATATCTAGAAAAAAGATAAAGTTGTTTTACATGCGTTGGCTTTGGAATCCATTTTGAAATTGTATTTTCCCATTTCTAGCCATTCTACCATGGTAGCTGGGATTTCAAGCAAGCAGGTGTAAACAATTTGACTATTGTTATACCTAATTCTTGCTTGTTGAAATAGATTATCTAAATATTTATTGTTGTTATATTTTAACAATGAAGTCAGGGAAGGGTCTTGTCCTCCTCAATTATAAATAAGAGTTGTAGCTCCATGAACTAGTGGGAGAGAAATACGAAATATAATGATATGTTGTTGCACTTTCGACTGATATTTATTTTAGTTTGTAAGGACATTCTATTATTATTAAACCTATAATAATATAATATTTTGAACTATTGTTATATTCCATTTGTGTGAGCCAAGTTGAACATCTTTCCCTTCCACATTGTTGTCGATCAAAGACAACACCTAGCTAGGTGGAAGGTATCATTTTTCCTGTATATTTGTTATAATATAGATTAATTTGCTGATTTTTCTTGCATTTTATGACAACAAATTAGTTGCTTTATTACATATCTTGGGAGGAATAGGTAACCAAGTTAGTTTCATATTAGTATTATTGTAGCATAGCATTCAAAGAAGAGTTGTTTTATATTTGGTTTTTTTTATTTCTTTTTATTTCTTTCGGCTGAAATCATTTCCATTTCTAGCATGTTTTTTTCTAGATAACAAGGAAAGAGTTTACACAAGTTTTTATGAGGGGTCTCGGTCCCCTCTTACCGAGGCTTAAACTTGGATATCTTTGATGAAAACCCAAGTAATTACCACTATGATATCCCTCATGAGTTTTTCCAACATTTTATGTTTTGTAACTTAGTTCTTTTATTTCTTGTTGTAGTAAGTTTTATTTTTGCTTTCTTAATGCTTTAGAATAGAGAGCCTATACCCGCAATTACTAGCCTTTGAACACCACCCCAAATTTGATAATGAATTAAAGTGAGGTTTAATGACACCCATCACTTTTTAGCATCATTGTCAAGGACACAATGTTGCTATGATCATTTAAAAACCTGTTGAATATCCAACATTGCAACCTCTTACTTGGTTAGAAAATATATTAGTTGTAGAGGTAGCATACCTCCTTAGTTGGCCAATTTTTATATAAGTGTTCACTAGGATAAATTAAAGTTGATCTTATAAACCAAGACACCTAGTGCCCTTAATTGCACCTTATGCCAATAGGAGACTAATTAGTTAAAATTGAGTGAAAGCTAGTGGTGTTGAGAAGGAAAAGTAGAGGTGTTAGAAAAGGGTTTATTTGCTAATATTATGAACCTGTCTTCTCATTAACAATAAATAATCCATCAATATGCAAAATTATCAAACATGCATCCACAATAAATTCCATAATAATAATCCACACAATAAAATAGAGAAAAATAATACCCTCGAGATAGAGCAACCCCAAGAATACTCCTTAAGGAAGGAATCACTCCACAAGATATCCAAGATCCACCAACCAATACTCTTACCAAAAATACTTCATATCACTTACTTTTACAATTGGGGGTACATATTTATTTATACAAGAATGTGATGATTCACCTTCCATGAGTTAGAAGGTCACTCATGTGGTGATTCACCTTCCATGAGTTACAAAGTGCATAATATTATAATATGAAACTATGTTATATATTATTATAATTTTATGTGTCACCCATGCCATAATATAATATTATATTATATCCCCACATTCATATACTTAGGTAACCTAACATCCCTCTTACAATTTTTTTTTATCCTTGAAATATAAGAAGAAACTAAATAATATGATCTTCTAAGCAAATATAAGAATTAGTATTGATCTTGATCATCCATCCATACCAATGAAACTTTGAATGGTGGTGTTCTTTACTGATGGCAGTATTCCCTTATGCCACTTGAATATCCATAATTAACCCTTGAGTTCCTTGTATGTCCATCATAGCTCTTTTGTTGCTTTATTTTATGTATCCATGATTATCGTCTCTCATGGTGGTGTGGATGGTGATATACTCCAACCTTAGCCTGATTTTCAACCTTTTTTGCCTCTAATTTTGGTTCGTCCTTTGCATTTGCTTCTTCTTTGAAATCTACTACCTCCTCCTTAGAATCAATTTCAGGTTCTTTTATTTATTCTTCAATTTGTTCCCCTATAATTGCTTCATGTTTTTTTATTACACATAAATATCCTGTAATGTTATCTTCTTCTTCTTGTACCATAACTTCATGAACTTATTTTGCACATTAATATTAAAATTACCCAAAGAATACAACCAAAGATAACCAAGAACAATATCCATATCACCCATTTCAAAGCATAAAAAATTTAATGTAAAACATATTTATCTATGGTGATATTCAAATCTTCAAAAATATAAACATCCTCACCCTCAAGCTTTATGTTTTTAATTTTTATTGTTGGAACTTGCAAATTGTTAGCCAAGTCCCTACTGATAAAGTTATGCTTGTTGCTAGGGTTTATGGAGACAATAACTTTTTTCTTTTGGATGCAACCATGAACTTGTAAAATAAAATGTGTAAATTCAAATAAATCTTTTGAACATTGTTTGGCACCAAAGGTGTGATTTTATTAGCCTACATATTATTATAATTTTCTTCTGATCTCCATTTTCTTATAAATACAAATTCAAATTCTTCCCATTTGTATGTAAGATTATGGGTACTAGCAAAGTTCATAAACCAAGATAAAGCTTCCCCTTGTAAATAAACATAAAGCTTGCATCTCCATAAAAAATTAGAAAATTTTAAAGAATTACATATTTTCTACTATTCCCAAGCATTACTATCATCTTTTCCAATGAATATTGGTAACCCCATGCCCTCAAACCAATAATTTTTTTTTTTGCATCTAAGGTTTTAACTATTGGAAAATTCTTTAAAATACGTTTTCAGAGATATCATCTATTTCTTTCTTCAAAAAATGAAATCTGCTAATTATCTTCGAAACAAAACAAATGACAGCTGATTTGCTTATCCGAATTGAGAGATGATTTTTTCTCTTTACATGAATTTTTCATGCAACCCAAAAATAACATCAAAAGCTAAACTTTCAATAGTTATAACTCCCTCAATAGTTATTAGAATTTAACAAGTGAGCAGACATTTTTACAGTACTCAAAATAATCAATATGTTGGTGGAAAATTTTAAAAATGATTGCTAACAATTTGAGTATGATTTTTTTTTTCTTTTTAAATTAACGCAACAAAAAAACAACATAAATACCAATACTTCAAACAACCATAACTTTCTCAATACTTATTAGAATTTAACAAATGAGTAGTTATTTTTGCAGTACTTGAAATGATTTACATGTTAGAAAAATATATTCTAAAAATGACTACTAAAAAAATATGGTCCCCACAAGATGTGATATTTTTCATTAAAAATGTGCCTTAGCTTTGCAAAAACAACCCCACTTTGCCAAAATTACTGCTATGATACCAATTGTTATGAAACTCTCTTCTTATCAACACTAAAACATCCATCAATATGTAAAATTATCAAATATGCATCCATAATAAATACCACAATAATAATCCACACACTAAAATAGAGAAAAATAATACCCTTGAGGTAGGGCAACACTGAAAATGCTCCTTAATTAAAACAATCACTCCACAAGATCTCCAACCTCCATGAGCTAAGAATCTTACCAAGAATACTTCATACCTTTTACTTTTACAATTGGGGTACATCTTTCTTTATACAAAAATGTGATGGTTCACCTTCCATGAGTTAGAAGGTCACTCATGTGGTGATTCACTTTTCATGGGTTACAAAGTGCATAATATTATAATATGATACTATGTTATATATTATTATAATTTTATGTCTCACCCATGCCATAATATAAAATTATATTATATCCCCACATTCATATACTTAGATACCTAAATAAATAAGTTATGATGTATGAATAGATCTCGGGATAAAAATGGGATATTTGTTAAAAAGAACCCCCAAAAAGCTAAAAGTACACAAAAATCACATTTATAGGTTGCATAAGAGTACTCATTACCCATAGCAACAGTTCCAAGTTGACCATTATAAATAAACGAAGAGGTAGGAATTACTAGTAGACCATTCCCAAGAACAATCTAGGAGTCCTTCACCTAACTTGTACATATTTACATCTACTAAAAACTATAGATAAATTTATAACATTTATTGGGAAGACAACAATATGGGGGATAAGTAAGATGAAAACAACACATATAATGGACAAAGCAACATATATCATCATGAAGAACCCAATAACGGTACTAGAACCTTTACATACCCTATTCGGTTAGGTCCTCATACACAAGCCCCTATGAAAAATATTTCTTTATCAAATTTACCCATATTTAGGGGGAGTACAATGGAAGACCAAGATCAATTTCAATATGAATTTAAAGTCATATGTTAAACTTATGATTACATAACTGACAACCAAAAACTCAAATTGTTTTCCTCCATGCTCAAGGACTTAGCTATGTGATGGTTTATGGGGTTGGTCCCAAAATCCATTTATAGTTAGGTTGATATGGAAAGAGTCTTCATAGAAAAATACTAGGAATACGACCATGTCAAGAATTGAAAGAAATAATTATTTGGGATGAAACAAAGTGAGGATACAATTCTTAAAGACTACTTAGATGATTCCTCTTCATCCATAGAAGATGCGAGGAAGGGATGGACCAAGAACTTGTCAAAGTAATATTTTTGCAAGGATTACAAGATGAGTCAAGGGATGTCTTAAACCTCATGGAAAAATATGATGTGAATAAATTAAGCTTTTGTGATACTATGGAACTGTGTAGAAATTATTCTCGAACAAGGAGAGGAACTCAAAAACACCAAGCAAAAAAAGTGGCAAAGAGATAAGAGAATTATTAGAATAATTTTCCAAATTTAAACTTGATATTATCCTACACTTGAATATAATATTGGATGAATTGCAAGCTAAATCTAGAGCCATTAAACTAGTGGAAATATATTGTCCAAGGTGTAGGCTGAAACATGCCTTACAACAATACCCTTTAAACAAGACCAATATATGTAGCATCTGTGAGAAAAGTCACTCTAGAGATCGATGTGATATTTTACCTAAAATCAAAGCCACCCTTGGAAGGAATCATCCTAATATGAAATATCTTAACTATGTAGGACAATGATATAATTTTTCCATAATTAGAGAGCATTGTGGGTACAAAATCCATGGAATGCTCCATGGAATATGCCCCCACCACAAAAATAATAGGGCTAGTACCCTTGGTCACCATATCTTGAATGGACTAATAAAATATGGTTTAACCCACCATGGATGCAACAATACCTAATTGTAGACACCCAAAAGTTGCACATGCTCATTTCCATATACTTGTAGATCTGCATAGACACTTGTAGGTTTGCATAGGCCATCATAGGCTATCATAGGCTATCATAGGCCATGGTAGACCACCATAGACATCTATACGCACAAAAATCCACAAAACTGTATAAAATGCATCCAAGACATATTATATCCACTAGGAGGCCATATACTAGCTCCCTAAGGCCACTTAAGTCCTTTCCTACACCTAATTAGGACCCCATGGGACCATTCCCTACAAAAAAATCTAATTAGGCTAATTAGGATTCTAATTTGCAAGTGACTTTCAATAAACATGCACTTTATCATTAGGATTCTATGTCCTCACACATGTGTGCACCCTAAGTTAGTTAGGATATTTCCTAGAAATCCTAACTAAACCTCAATCTAACCTAGGAGTTAGCTAACCCTAGTTAACCTTAATCCTTCCTCACACATGTGTGAGGATAGGATATTTCTCTTAGGGAATGTAAGCTTGACACTTCATAAACCCTAACCTAACCTTGCTAGGAATTGACTCTAGGGTTTGGTATACCTAACCACCCCCATGACCTTGGATTTTCCTATAAATAGAGGGTCTTTTCCCTCATTTGAACTCTCACATTTTCAGTCAACCTATCCAAACTCTGCTGAAATCACTCCAGAATCTCTTTTGACAACTTGGCACTGTACAAACAACATCAAATCACTTATGGAGCTCATTCAGACAAAGGGTCTCCATCAGAAGTTAGCTACAAACCAATTTACTCCTCAACCTATGAATCTGGAATCCATTTCATAGGTTGCCCTATGAATTGACTGTACAACAGGTCTACAGTAGAAAATCAAGTAGGTATCAACTATTTAGTATCAACACTTTTAAATATATTTTTTATGTCAATTTGTACTTATAATCATGGGGCTTGACCAAGGTAGGCCCCCAAATGCACTAACAATATTTTGTAGGCCCTAAATAGGTACAAAGGAACACACATCAATAAACTACCAATGGCACATGCGCATAGAAGCCCACCTTCACTGAGGAGCTCTAAAGGACACCATCATAATGCTTCATATTTGTGAAGAAAATAGGGAGACTTATTTTGTAACCTAAAAATACTATTGATGAATAAAAGCAACATTTTTGAACAATTTACATTTTGTTAGTTGTTTGATCAAATGGTCATCTTTCGATCACTTCATTTTGGCATGCCCGGTGGGAACCCCACAATAGTTGTGTTAGACTAGTTCTTATCATAAATATGATGCAATTTATGGTTTTTTGTTGCTATTACAAGTACCCTGAAAGCAAAATGGGACCCTACAAAACCTGGATATACACTTCAGATCATCAGAATAGGAGTTTCAGGCTCCTAAATCTAATTTGCTCCCTAACCTACGAATCAACATCCAATTTGTAGGCCACCCTATGAATTCTGTTAGATTGTCTTAGAAAACCCTAAAATAGTAGGGTATCACAACAGAGATATCAAACAACTCATCTAACAACACAAGAGTCAGGTATTCCTCTTGGGACCCCCTATTTGTCCTTCTTTTGCAAAGTGGTTTTACTGTCAAATGCATCATGTCATTTTGTAAAATCCCCTTTCAAATACATCAATTAGGATTATCACATTATTGTAGAATCAATTAGTTTGATTTGTTTCAGATTTATTTTCTCTCATTTGAATCAAAGTTGCATTCCTTTTTATTCAAGTCATTAAAATAGGTTTTCATCTCTTTTCAACTTTTGCAAATCATTCCTTTCCAATCATATTTTCTCATACTAAATAGATCTTTCAAATTCCTTTCCAAATTTATGTGTAGATCATAAATTTTCATTTTCTCATTTCAACAAGCATTTCAAATTCCTTTCTCAATTTACATTTAGGATTAGATTTGAAATCTCTTTCACATCATTTTGCAATTTCATTTCAAAAGCATTTCAAATTTCTTTTTCAATTTGCATTTAGGATTAGATTTGAAATCTCTTTCACATCATTTTGCAATTTCATTTCAAAAGAACTTCAAATTTCTTTCTCAATTTGTATTTAGGATTATATTTGAAATATCTTTCACATAATTTTACAATTTCATTTCTAAAAGCATTTCAAATTCCTTTTTCAATTTGCATTTAGGATTAGATTTGAAATCTCTTTCACATCATTTTGCAATTTCATTTCAAAAGCACTTCAAATTTCTTTCTCAACTTGCATTTAGGATTAGATTTGAAATCTCTTTCACATAATTTTGCAATTTCATTTCAAAAGCACTTCAAATTTCTTTCTCAACTTGCATTTAGGATTAGATTTAAAATATATTTCACATCATTTTGCAATTTCATTTCAAAAGCATTTCATAGGATAGTTTTTACAATCTCGTTCACATCATTTTGCAATTTCATTTCAAAAGCATTTCAAATTTCTTTCACACTTGCATCTAGAATTAGCTTTTGCAAATCTCTTTCATGTCCTTTACATTCCTTTTTGCAAATATTTTTCCAAAATCACACTTAGGTTAATCTTTCCAATTTCTTTCAAGTCATTAGGGTTTACAATTCAAAATTTCTTTTCAAAATCCTTCGGGTACATTTCAATTTATTTTTGCACAAATCAATTTCAAATCTCTTTCATGCTTCTAGATTAGGTCTTCATTTCCTTTTCACATCATTTACAATAGAATTTACATCCCTTTTTGCAAAATCAATTTCAATCTCTTTCATGCTTCTAGATTAGGGTTTCATTTCCTTTTCACATATTTTAGCATAGCATTTATATCTCTTTTTGTACAATCAATTTCAATCTCTTTCAAGCATTTAAATTAGGGTTTCAATATCTTTCTAACACACTTAGGTAAATTGTCAAATTTCCTTCTTCACACACACTTTGGCTTGCTTGTTTCCACACTTTCTAGAGTACATTCCTTTATTTTCACAAAGGCATCTAGGCTTAGTTTCATTTCAAAAGGTAATTAGCACCTAGTTTTATTTCTAAAAACACATCCAGGGCTAGTTTCATTTTTGAAAAGGTATTTTGTTAGTTGTGTTGCTTTCACCACAATATTAACAAACACACATTCACACACCCACGTGGTATACATAGTGGTGAGATTGGATTTCATCCCCAATCCATCACTTGAGACTAGTGATATTGGAATTCATCTCCTTCCACCATATCGCCCCTTAGACACCTTAGTAGCCCCCAAGAGTGGTTTTTGGACTTCATCACCAAAAAATTCCCTACTCTTGAGACTAGTTTTTTTGAATTCATCATCGAAAGGGACCTTCAGAGTAGGAAAATATTATACGTCTTTGTTCACAAGGCTCACATAATTAGTGAATATGGTAACTATCGTTCTTGACTAAGCTCACCCGAGAGTGAAACAAATGCTCGACTGGGCTAGTAGCAAGTCTTAGATAATAGTAGAGGATATTGGACTCATTAGTGCATTTTGAATTTCCTCCATTTGGATATTATTTTCCTACACCTTCCATATAGGTCACCATTTTCCCGTTGAGACACCGTTCTATTTTGTGCACCCTTGGCTGTTGCAGAAGGTTCCGTGCTGATGAAATTCTCATTATTTCTCGAATTTCACCCACTTCTTGTGATATTTTCTAGTAGGTACATTTCAACATCAAAGCACACAAAACAAATAAACATTTTTGTTTGCATTTAGAACTGCTTCTAGTTACGCATTGTTTGCATGCTCACAAAATTGGTTTCAACACATTCACTGATTACTAGCACATCTATTGGTTGTCTACAACCTGTCACTTTTTATTTTTTGTCTGAGCCATAGTTTGAGTCCAATTCACAGGTCAACCTATGAACCAGGTCTCAATTCGCACAGTGACCTGCAAATCCTACTTCCAAACACAACTCTCCAAATCTCATAGGGTTACCTGAAAACCTCACATAGATCACATCTAGAATCTCATATTTCTATTTTTATACAGTTCTGAGCACCAATTCACCACATATGATACCATGCCTATTGTCACACATAGTCAAGCATGCGAGCAAGCACATCTCGAGGAGGAGGCTTCTTTCACCACTTCCAGCCAATCTAATTCTCCCACTCCCTCTATAGGGGAAGTTGTTACAATCAAAGTAGACCTCCTAGTAGATTATGATTTACCTCCTATACACAATATATCTCATGATGAGACCCCCACTTCATTTGATGAAGATTACCCATTTTTTCCCCATTTACCTTCACCTAATATGCCTTCCACATTTTGTGATCACATCATCTACACCACTTCGGGACATCCACCTCCTTTTTTTACTATTGATGAGGAGACCCCCCTACTTCACCTACCTTCACACATTATTTATTTTAGAGTCTATCTCACTCAATATTCGAGAATGACTCTTCCTTGCTCAATTGTACTTGCCTTCAGGTTGCCTCATTTGACCCTACCATAGGGATGATCTTAGTGTTGAAAAATAGAAGACTTAATATTATTGAATGAAAGGAGCCTTGCTTAAATAGCAAAGGCATACAATCTAATCCATTGGATCATAACCAACTAAGATAATCTTAGCCACAAAGATTATCCTAGTAACAACTTAGGATATTATTCTAACACCCCTCCTTAAGTGGTACTAGGATATACTAACAACCCCCTTAAGTGATACTAGGAGGTAGCAAAAAAAAAAAAATTAAACAAGTGGTATACCCACAATTATGAGTACCGACAACAAGGCCTGATAAGGTACTCATGTACAATATATGCATAAGAAAACTCTGCTGGAGAGATGAAGAAAAAACCACAAGGAAGAAAACCACCTGCCATAATAGAAGAAGAAGAAGGAATATGTGCATGGAGGATGGAGAGGAAGGAAGATGTCCTCTTCAACCCCCCTAGGACAACTTCCATCAAGAAGTCTGCAAAGGATCCATCAAATGTCTCAAAAAAGTAGAGACTCATCATTGAAATGAATGAAACCATACTCCTAGATTGGTGCTTGTGACACAGATCAAGGCTTTGAGCCATGAAAAAAGATCACTAAAAAAATATTAACCTCTCAAACTAAAATTTTAAAACCATCTGGTTTCTGATCCATAAAAATATGGAGAGCATACTCCCTCGGTTAAAAAATTAGGGAAAAAAAAGGAGGGATTTCCATGAGGGAAATCCCCCCATGAGGAAAATCTCCTCAGGCTCACAGGGCAGGGAAAGCCTGCTCTAATACCATATTGGAAAATAGAAGACTTGATATTATTGAATGAAAGGAGCCTTGCTTAAATAACAAAGGCATACAATCTGATCCATTGGATCATAACCAACTGAGCTAATCTCAACCACACAGATTATCCTAGTAACAACGTAGGATATTATTCTAACACTTATATCCCTCATATTACACTATGAGAACTCAAGCACCCTCATAATAAATCCCTCCATTGCAACCTCTTTTAGAGCCACAATATGCACCCCTCACATCATCATATCAGAATGCTACTCAAGTGCCGCAACCACCATATTCTCAACAACCCTTCTTTGAATCCTTTGATGCTACATAACAATCACTTCCTCACTCCTAACAATTCTCATATCAGTTACATCAATAGGCCCTATCACTCTTATCTAGTGAGAAAATTTTCACCACTCCACCTCCTCAGGCTCCCACCGTGGAAGCCCATGTTCCTTCCTCATCATTGCCTCCACCTACATTCCATCCTCTTGGAGTGTATGGTGTGCCACCCTCTATTCCACTTCCATATTCATCTGCTCCCATATTCTAAATCCCTCCATCACCTCCATTTTGAGCTCTATCTCCTAGTTTATTTCCTACCTATGACGCATAATCTATATCTTATCCCACAAATCCTCCAGGTTATCCTATGCCACCTGGATTCTCCACTCATTGTGCTTCTAGCCAGATGTAGGTACCATATTTTGATACCTCATCTTGCCCACCACTGGTGCCATTCATCTAGATGCCACTACCCCCACCTATGCCTACTACATCTTTTATTTTCATGATACCTCCTTCTTGATCATCATCTCCTACAATCCAACCATTACAACATGCCCCTCTCCAGTAGATCTCGATTTAGTAACCGTAAACTATGCAACCACAATATTACTACCCCTAATAGATGCTTGCTCCACAATAGTGTGTCCCATCAACTTTGACACCTTATGCTATCCAACAACCCCACATATAGATACAGTTACCATACGTTCCTTCCCCACACTAGGAGGAACAACAACTCCAATATCCACCATATTCTTAGGCTCCACCTATCCCTGCACAATCCTCTACAACTTTAACACTTGAAATTCAACTTCTACAAGATGAATTTAAGATGCTAAACCTCCGTACAACTAGATATGGACCACAAAACCCACATACAATGAATTCTACAATGAGCTAATACACCCTTCAGTTCCTATTCCTCCTTACCTTTGTAGCACCCTAAAAATGACTCACATTAATTAAAACTAAGGTAAAAACATTTTGAAAAATCAAATTTGTCACCCCTAATTTGTTACCTCGATTTTTGTGCCCGTTACAAAGTTTGTTTTTAACCTCTACGTGAAATCGCACGGTTTCGTGCAAAATCGAAAGATTTTGCACGAAATCGGGTCACCCAATTTTGCCCAAAATTGAAAAATGCCTGCTTTAGCAAGGTGACAAAATAAGTTGTAACTCCTTGTCTCTATTTGGGCAACTGCATGGTAGTTGTGGGATCGGTTCACCCGATTTTGACCGGATTAGAAGAAGTTGCAACCTCTTCCATTTTTGGCCCAATAGCTCACCTGACTCCCTCCTTTTTAATCCAGGCTCCTCGCCTCGGATTCCCCCTGGAACTCCCGTATACTTTCACGCCATACTTTTACCCTTTTCACTATGTTTTTGTAGGTTCAGATTGTGCATCGGTCGGATTTAAGCGATATCGGATCACCCGATCACGATATCGTTTTGCCCGATTTTGCACAAAAGCGCCCGATTTTGCCTGCAACACGCATTGCTGCAATTTAGTCGACTGGGGGCATCCAGACCTTAGAGTTTGCATCTTCTTTCTCCATACCTCTTATTTAGAATTATATTTCATATCCATTACATCAATTTCAATTCATTACTATTATTATTTTGGATTTAATAGGCATATTCCTTCATTATTTCATAAATATTCAAGCATTTAGCATAGATATGCATATGAACATCCTTCCATTATTATCTTAAGATCATTGCTCATTGTAATTCAGTCCATTCAAATGTATGTTTCTTTGTGAAATTGTTGTTTTCTGCATCCAATTATAAAACTACAACTTTTAGTCAAGATCGGTTGGTTTTTCGCATAATCGGGTCACCCGATATTGCTTGATTTCGATCGATATTATTGGATTTTGCTCGATATTGCTTGCATCAAAAATCAGAATCTTCTTCAGACTTTTGGATACAAGTAAGTGTTCTAAATCACTTTTTAAGCACTGCATTGCCTATTTAGATTCTGTTTTCTGCTTTTTGCTGCTTACATATAAATCAAAATTGCATATAGATTAGCGTAGTTGCATATTGGCCAAACTAGGTGTATGCGTGATTTGATAAAAGGAACACATAAAAACAAATCCCAAAACCTAGGCTCGGAAACTGCCATAAAATGTTTCCTGGTGAACCCACCCAATTCATCAAAAAATCACCATAAGAAGGTACGATCAAGTACCTCTCTTCTGAGGTGTAGACCATCCATTCTCCCATTCCCCTCTGAGGCATGGATCCATCAGCCTTGAGGAAAGGAGTGCGAGAATTTTTGGGCTACATTCTTTGGTGAACCCGACGTGAAAACATTAGGCATCTTTTTGATTTATAAAACAAAACAAAAACAAAAAAATTAAACAAAATTATTAGTTATATTTGCACATTTTAGTGAATTTCATAGATGGTAGATTACAACATAAGGAGAGTCATTCGAATTAATGTTAGTACAATACTAGCAAACCAAGAATTTTCTTCTTTAGGTAGTGTGCCATACCCTGATATTTGGAGAAGGTTAGAGATTATAAGAGCTAAAGAACCTGAACTTAAGAAAATCATAAGGTTTGACTTGTCTAGAATCCTGGATCCAGATAGTGCACCTTTTTACTTTGACCTTCAAAGAGCCTGTGATAGGTGGCTAGCAGATAAGAGAGCTGTAATTTCTCCAAGTCTTTATTCCTTTGAAGATTATCTTGAGAATGCAATAGTAGTACATCAATTTCTATCACGAGTGGAAAATCAAGAGATTGTCTTAGATGATAAGAGAAGATTTAACAGAGTTCCTAGAGTTGTGCTTTATCGAGAATACTGTCATGAATTACACTTTTATATGTCCAATTGTGAAGTTGATTGCATCACTATAGCACACTTCATAAAATTCTTAAAATCCAACTTCCAATTTGAAGAAGAACACTACATGTCACCAGACCAACTTGAACCTGTTAATGATATCTATAGGCTTTTCCAAGAAAATTAAGGTATACTATCTATAATATTATAGTTGTGTTTGCTTTGTTGTTTGCAATCTAAAAACTCAAAAAAACAAAAAACAATCATATTATTTTAGTTTATTTAGTTAGGTATATATATAGCATATATACCCTAAAATTTTTAGCACATATATATAATATATATCTACAAGAGAAAATATTCTAAAAACAAAATGCCTATATTAAGAAGTGGTAAACAAGTAGACAATGATAATATGGGAGAACAAGAACAAGAAAATATTGAGGATAGAGCACTCATTGAAGATTATGTACCTTCAGAAGATGAAGGTGATAATGGAGAAGACAAAATAGAAGATCCTGATGAACCTACATTAGATGAAAAAGGAAATGTTAAATTTGAGTCTCTTAGAAAATTTACCCAATTTATAAAAAACCACATAGAAGAGTTTAATCAAGCAGTACAAATTGATAATTCAGGAGAAGGTGATATGGAAGTAGCCTTAGCATCTACTTTTTGAATACATACAAATCCATTATCATACATGAACTCAACAGACCAAGATAATGATCAAGCAGGACCATCTAATCAAAACATGATACCTTTAAATCAAAATGCTCAAAAACCAATGGCACAATCATCCAAGATTGTTGCTAGCAACCCAAAAATAAATCCTAAACAACAAAAATAACCATTCACATCCATGTTCACTCAAGCTCTTAATCAACAAATGTCAAATCAACAAAAAGCTAAACAAGTGCAAAATACCAATCCTCAACAGAAAATCCAACAAAACAAGATTTCATATCAACTCCATAATATTGTTCCCACACAGACTTTACACAATAGTGTTACAGTTGGAAATCCTTACACAACAACATCAACTTATCAAAGACACAATAATATGGTGCAACAAAATCAGTTTGGTGGACAACAACAGGGACTTGAAGCCATGGTTAAATAGTTAGCTTCTCGTCTAGACCATATGGATCCCTACCATCCCTCATATAGTTATCGAGAGATGTGTAGTCAACCTTTAGATCCTATTGTGGTAGCTCAACCTTACCCTAAACATTTCCCTATGCCTGTCCTCCTGATATATAAAGGAACTGAAGATCCTATTGAGCATCTTCGCATGTTTAGGACAACATGTCATGATGTTTCTCATGATGACTTGTTGTTACTAAAGATGTTCCCTAAAAGTCTAGGAGGCATGGCTCTAGAGTGGTATTATCAGTTACCCACTAATTCTCTAAGGAATTTTGAGGAGACAACAGAAATGTTTGTCCATCAATTTAGTGCCTACATAGAGAGGCATGTGACTATTAAAGATTTATACAACTTGAAACAAGGAAAAGATGAAAGTTTTGCTGAATTCTTGGCTAAGTGGAGATAAATTTTGGGTAAATTACACTTTGCATTACCTCATCATGAAATGTTGGACATATTCATAGGAAATTTGCAAGAACAATTGTCTTATGAACTTTCTACTGCTACAGTAACATCCTTTGATCAAGCCATCGATTTAGCAAGGAGGGTAGAAGATGCCCTCATTAGAAGAGGTCAATTTAAGAAGAAGGATGAAGACAAAACTTCTAAGAATCAATATAAGAATAAACAAGTAGTGGGTGATGGAGTTACTGATAGTAGAAACAACTCAAATGTTAACCTTGTTGAAGTTGTGAAGAAGTTTGTATTAAATGTTCCTGATAAACCACCAAGAGAATTTACAAGATTAAATCAGCCCTTAACTATGATTTTACCTCAACTATTGGAACAAGGCTTAATACGGTTGCCTGAAATAAGACAACCTGATACAACCGTAGCTGGATTTAGAGCTGATTTACATTGTAACTTCCATAGAGTTGATGGTCATTCAACAAACTCATGTAAAATATTGAAACACATGATACAAGATTTAATTGATAATGAAAAAATGGAAGTAGAGAATTTCCCTCCAAGAAATGCTCAAAATAATACACAAAAACCTCAAAATCAAAATGCAAATCAAAATTTGGATATTTTTCAACACCCTTTACCAAAGCATGGTAAAGAAGTTGTAAATCAAGTAGAACATCACAATGTTCCTCATCCAACTCGATATGTAGGAACTATTAGCAGTTTTCTACCACATCAAGATTTGCAAAAAACATGTGTAACTACTAAATCTCTAGTCACTATTAGACCTCTAAAGAATTGCCAAAGTACATCTTTAGAAAGTGACACAGAAAGTGAAATAGGGAGTGAATTAGAAATTGCCTCAAATAGTTCTGAGTATGAATCAGATCAAGTCACTCCTATTACAGACTTATCAGTTCTAGAAGAACCATTTCCAAGAAGAGTAACTACTAGACCATCATCTCAACAATGGCTTTCAAATGAGCAAGCAGAAAATGCTAGACCCTATTTTGGTGATCCTCGACATAGTAACATTGTAGGTACCATCGGAGTTGTTACAAGACAACAAGCACAAAATCAAAATTCTCAAGATCAAAGTCAAAATGAGAAAACAACTCCATTTGTATTAAAAGCTCCTACTAAAGCAAATAATGTACTAAGTTCACAACAAAGATCTCCATATGATATTAATGAACAATTAGCTACCATCACAGCTAGAATTTCTCTTTTGGATCTCTTAAGAACTTCTTCCATACATAGAGAAGAATTGATGAGAACTTTAAGTAAGATGATGGTACCTGAAGATATTGAACCTAATGTTGTAGTAAATGCTGTAACTTTGGATGAAACAAATTTCATAGATTTTCATGATAAAGATATTCCTCCTCAAAGTTTGTATGGAGATAATCCTTTATACATTACAACATTGATTGGAGATGTAGGAGTTAAAAGAGTCCTAATTGATAATGGATCATCATTAAATATATGCACATATGATTTCTTTCAAATATTTGGATTTAAAAAAGAAGATATGAAAAATACTGAAATGATTATTAAAGCATTTAATGATGAAACTCAAGAAACATGTGGAGTAATGAAAATCCCATTGCAAGTTGGCCCAAGGATTTTGGATACGACTATGTTTGTTGTACCT
This sequence comes from Wollemia nobilis, assembly GCA_028583015.1. Classification (NCBI taxonomy): domain Eukaryota; kingdom Viridiplantae; phylum Streptophyta; class Pinopsida; order Araucariales; family Araucariaceae; genus Wollemia; species Wollemia nobilis. Next base: position 3,644,440 of record JAQPPZ010001808.1, read on the forward strand.
TGTTTTGCATCGTACAACATTCTTCTAGGTCGACCTTGGATCAATGCAATGAGAGCAGTACCTTCCACATTACATCAATGTGTTAAATTTGAGTTTAAAAATCAATTAGTCACCATTCATGGTGACCCTAGGCCATTTGACATGTGTGCTACGATGGAACCTATAGGAGTTCCATTCTATCCTGCTATGTCTGTTGTTCATCCTAGTACACCCTCATCATCAAAACCTTCTAAATCTAAATCATCATCACCTTCTAAATCAATATCATTAAAAACACATTCTAAAACATCAACATCAACAAATTCTAAATCATTATCATCATCACCTTCTGAGCCTATATCTAATCCATTTCCTAAATCTATAATAGCAGATTCACCTCCTAAGTCTACAACATTTAAATTTATAACATCTAAAGAACCAGTTAAGGAGGATAGTCCATCTACTTCATATGCCATTTCGGATGAAGTACTACCAGATTTATCTTCAGTGCTTGCAACTATAGAAGAAGTTAATTTTGCTACCCAAGATTCCTTGGTGCTATCTAAGTTACCACCATCTCCCCGAACATTAGGCTTGCCAAATAAGGGAAGCATTTGTCATATTGGGAGTTGTGCCTTTGTATATGCGGGATATGATTGGGGTAAAATTTCAATTGTAAAATTTACAATTGATCAGGATGGATTTGCTAAGTGTTATTTTTCTAATGGATATATAAAATCAAAACCAATGATGTGTAATATGGGATATAGAGGTAAAGGATTAGGACCTCATGAAAATGGTATAAAAGAACCTTTGGAAGTCGAATAATGGCCGATCCGATGTGGTCTTGGTTATATTCCTACAAAAATAGAACCATTCCCATATGAAGATGATGATCATCTTATAACATATCAAGAATATATGGAACAAAAAGAGCTTCTTAAAAAGGTACATACTTGTAATATGTTGACTATGGTTTACCCAAAAATGATTGCTTCTATGGATGAATGTTTAGAAGGTGATATCTGTCATGATATATCTCTTGATCAAGTTTTAAGAAATAAGTTCTTCTTTGATGGATCAATGCCATGTATAGCTCATATAGAAGCTACTACTCCTCAAGAAGAGTTAGCTAAATGCACATTAGAAGAATTACAAGAAATGGGTGTGTCACCCGCACCACCCAAATTTGAAAGAGATTTAAATATTGTTGTAGAAAATATTTTAAAAATCAATATTGGGACAGAGGAGAACCCTCGCATGGTCAAGATTGGATCAGAGTTAAGTAAAGAAAAACAAAAGCTATATATTGAATTCCTCATAAAATATCCTGATGTCTTTGCTTGGACATACACAGATATGCCAGGCCTAGATCCTTCTGTAGTTATGCACCATTTAGTAGTGCGCCCTGATGCTAAACCTGTAAAGCAAAAACTTAGAAAAATGCATCCTAAAGTAGCACTACTAGTTAAAAGTGAGTTAGAAAAGCTTTTGAATGTAACTTTTATACAAGCTATTGACTATGCTGAGTGGATATCAAATGTTGTTCTAGTAACTAAGAAAGAAGCTACTAAGATTAGGGTTTGCATAGATTTTAGAGATATTAATGTTGCATGCCCTAAAGATGACTTTCCTCTCCCTAATATGGATCAAATCATAGATTTTACAGTTGGGAGTGGGATGTTATCCCTTATGGATGGTTTTTTAGGATACAACCAAATTAGAATAGCTCCTGAAGACCAAGCTAAAACAACCTTTATTACTCCTTGGGGAACATTCTGTTGGAAAGTAATGCCCTTTGGATTAAAGAATGCAGGTGCAACTTATCAGAGAGCTATGACATATATTTTTCATGATATGATGTATGATATTTTGCATGATTATGTGGATGATATTATAGCTCATTCAGTAAAAGAAGATGATCACATTAATGATTTAAGAAAAGTGTTTGATAGATTAAGAGAATATCAGATACGTTTAAATCCAGACAAGTGTGTATTTGGAGTAAAATCTAGAAAATTATTAGGAGTCATTGTTTCTATGTGAGGCATAGAAATAGATCCTCTAAAAATTAAGGCTATTCATGATATGCCACCTCCTAAAAACATATCAGAATTAAGAAGCTTACAAGAAAAATTACAAGCTATTCATCGCTTCATTGATAAATTGGCAGATAGAACATAACCTTTTCTTAAATTACTCAAGAAAAACATTTCCTTTCAATGGGATAAGGAATGTCAAGAAGCTTTTGATAGTATTAAACAATATCTCCTCAACCCTCCAGTGCTTGTTCCGCCTAGACCGGATTGTCCTTTCATTCTATATATTTTTGCTTCGGAACTTGCACTTGGAGCTATGTTAGCTCAAATTGATGATGAAAAGAAAGAATGAGCTACATATTATATAAGAAAAACTTTAATAAGTTATGAAACCTGATATACTCCATTAGAAAAGCTTTGTCTAACAATTGTGTTTTCTATGCAAAAGTTGCATCATTATATGCTAAGTCAGAAAACATATGTTATTGCTAAGTCTGATCCATTAAGGTACTTGATGAGTAGACCTTATTTATTCAGATGCACAACTAAGTGGGTTCTTGCTCTTAGTGAGTTTGAACTCATATTTATCAGCCAAAAATCCATAAAAGGCCAAGTTATAGCTGATCAGTTAGTTGTTGCACCTTTAGAGTCTACTCATCCTATGAACATTGAATTTCCTGATGAGTGTCTTAATTTAGAAGAAGATCATTTTGAAACTTGGACATTGTTTTTTGATGGAGCTAGATGTATGAGTGGTGTAGGTGCAGGTATTATATTAATATCTCCTCAAAAGCACCTTATACCTTTATCTTTTAAATTATAATTTGCTTGTACTAATAATATTGTAGAATATGAGGCTCTAATCCTTGGATTACGAGTTGCTTTAGCTTTAAAAATTAAAGTTTTATTAGTTTTTGGAGATTCTTAACTCATGATAAATCAAATCAATGAAGTTTATCAAACACGAGATGAGAAACTTTACCCTTATAAAGAATAGGTGCTTAAACTTATATCATTATTTGAGAAAGTAACTTTAGAAGCTATTCCTAGAACTAGCAACCGCACTGTCGATGCTATGGTTGCGATTGCTTCTCTGTTGCCTTTGGAGTTGGATGATGAGTATGCTACTATAATTATTCACAAACTCCAAGAACCTGCTTCTTCTAAGTCATGCTTAGAACCATTAGATGTATTTTTGATTAATGAAATTACCCCAGAGCCTTGGTATATAGATATCTTTAATTTTCTTTAGAATGGGACCTTCCCTGAAGGACTAGATAGAAACCAACGTAGGTTATTACGTAAGCGAGTTGTTCACTTCGTAATTATTGGTAATACCTTATATAGAAGATCTTTTGAGGGTATCCTATTAAGATGTCTTAACCTAGAAGAGTCTAAGAAAGCCTTAAGTGAAGCCCATGATGGATCCTATGGAGGACACTTTAGTGGAAGTGCCATTGCTAAAAATCTCCTTAGAATGGGATATTTTTGGCCTTCCATGGAAAAGGATGCCAATGATTATGTGCATCATTGTGACAAGTGTCAAAGACATGCTGACCTTGTTCATGCTCCTGCTCAGGAACTCCAAGCCATAGCCTCTCCTTGGCCCTTTTCTAAATGGGGTTTAGACATTATTGGTAAAATTAATCCTATTTCTTTTGATGGTCATAAATTCATAATAACAGCAACAAAATATTTTACAAAGTGGGTAGAAGCTATACCTTTAGCTTCTTGCATAGGAGTTCAAGTTTCTAAATTTATTTTCAATCAAATTATTTGCAGATTTGGAATTCCATCTAATCTCATCTCTGACAATGGTACATGTTTTAAAAATAAATATATTAAGAAATTATGTCAAAAATATAAAATCCAACATAGATGGTCTACTCCTTATTATCCACAAGGAAATGGCCAAGCTGAAGCATCTAATAAAACATTAATCAAAATCCTAAAAATATTGGTTAATAAAATAGGTCGTGATTGGCATATACAATTATATCCTGCCTTGTGGGCTTATCGAACTAGTGTTCGTACTCCTATAGGTGCTTCACCTTTTGTCTTGGTTTATGGTGCCGAAGTGGTTTTTCCATTTGAGTTAGAAGTTCCTTCTTTAGCTCTTCTACTTCAAGATGCTGAAGTAGGAGATGAATATCATGCTGGCAGGTTAAGTCAGCTGGAACTTCTAGATGAAAAGTGCATCCATGCTTTAGAGCATCTTCATGCCTACCAAGACAAACTTAAAAGATCATATGCAAAGAAAGTTCACAATAGATCCTTTGAAGTTGGAGATTTAGTCTTAAAAGAAAATAAAAAAATACTAATGCAAGAAAATATCTTAAAGGAAAATTTCAACCTAATTGGCTCGGACCATTCATCATTACTGCTAAGTTTGGATCAGGTGCATACAGATTGGCTACTTTGGATGGAAAATATCTCAAGGAACCCATGAATATTATGCACCTGAAAAGATATTATGCATAAAGCCAAAAGTCTCATCAATGTACATAATTGTAAATAAATTTTCATGCATTTCAAATATCTTATCAAAAAACAACCAAAAAAAATTACAAAATCTGAAAATCTACAAAAATATTTCCAAAGCATTATTAGAGCATTATTTCTGCATCTATTATCTGCCAAGATTGCAAGTTATATTTTAGTTTACTTCAGATAAATTCAAAAGTTATCTTGAACCATGCACCAAATTTCACATATTTAAAATGATTTTGATTTTGTTATTTTGATTATAAATCTCTCTTGTACCAAAGAACACTATTACTTCATTAAATAATTTTGAGTTTTGAGAATGATCTTGCTACTTTATGAACCAAGAACACACTTTCACATCTTAAAATGATTTGTTGCAAATTCGAAAAGTGATGCTACATAGTAAGTCTTAATACCTTAAGTGAAAAATTTCCCTTGCTATCCTATCATGTGCATGGTCTAGAATACTGAGAAATTGGCAAAAGGACAAGCTCCTCCCTACCCGAATAAAATCCCGAGCAAGTATCCCAAAAGAGAAAGAAGAAAAAAAGAGAGAGAAAGAAAGAAAAGAAAGAAAAAGAAAAAGAAAAGAAAAAAATCAAGAAAAATGTTCCATTACAAAGCAATAAAATCCCCTTGTTCAGAAATGGACAAGAAATCCCTATTCCAAAAATTTGAAGAAAAGAAGGGAGTATTGAACTTGAATCCCTGGAATTTCTCAATTATTCGAAAGCCATGAGGTAAGCCCCATAACAGGTGATTTGTGCCCAACTTGCTTGACCTTGGGTAATTCCTTTCACATGGTGATATGTCTATCACATTAGTAACCTTCTTTTGTACAGACCAATGTCCGCATATGGATTAGCTAGCTTTTGGTAATTTGATTTACATAGTAGTTCAGTACCAATGCATGCACAAAATCATGGTTAATGAACATCTCACTTGCACACACATTGGTTCATTCAAGTTTGCTTTATCATTATCTTACTCAAAATTGGTGAATTAACTTTACAAAGCACACACATTTGTCACTTGAGAGATTTTGCATCATTATGACAATCAAAATGGATAATGAATCCACTTCTCACACACTGGTTCTAGATAAATTTGAATTTGTCTTTGAAATAAGTTAAAATATTTCTTTGGGATTTTTGTTAGATAATTAATATCAATCCCTAACATTAATTTATATAAATTATTTTATCATCATAGCACAATAATTTACCAATAATAATATTGCAAAATTAAAAATATTTCATCATGCATTTCATTTTGATTTTCGCGATGATGGTATAGTTCCTAAGTAACTATTTCTTTCCAAATCTCACACTTAGGAATTTTATGCCTAGCGCAAGTCATCTTTCTAATTTTTCATACCCAAAAGTTATTCCATATATTTTCATAAAATTATAAAATATTTTGAACATGTGACATAATGATTTTAATTTCGCATTTTAAAAGAACAAACAAAATTCATATCATCTTGCACTTCATCTTGATTTTCGCGATGATGGTATAGTTCCTAAGTAACTATTTCTTTCCAAATTTCACACTTAGGAATTTTATGCCTAGCGCAAATCATCCTTCAAAATTTTCATGCTTAAATCAATATATTTTCACAAACACTTATTAAACACATTGTTCCAAAACAACATCAAACATTTCATTTCATCATAAAAGCCTTAAGATTATTCTTAAGCACACGACCATTTTATTTAGCAATATCAAAATCTTCCTCACAAACAAGATTAGCTTCATGACTTAGCGAGCTTTGAACTCCACCAAACAGTCATATAACAACATAACATCCTTCGAGGTCTATTGCTAAATCTATCAAAATCTATCACCATACAAACACACATTTTCAAACAAAAACACATTTTTTCAAAATTCAAACCATTTTTATTATTTAAGCATGATTAAAATATCCATCAATTCCATAATCAAACATGATCATCCAAAAATTCCAAACAAAATTAAAATGCAAATTAATCAAATAAAATACACGAAGTCACATAAAAACAAAATATCCATATATATCATCAAAAAGTATATATACAATATAAGGTCGACTGATATGCCACAATATCTATCATCGACATACTCAGTCATAAAAAATGCAAAAAGAGTCAACTAGGTCATCCCTAGACCCCTCTCGAGCCTCTAGAGCTCGCAACATCATCATCTCTTAGGTGGTGGTGGTGGCGGTCGAAATGGCCCTCCCACTATAGCTATCCTAGAGGAGGTCACCCTAGAAGTAGAGCGAGATGATGATCCTATCCGAATAGGATCCATAATATCTAGAGGCATCTCCTATCTCTCATCAACTAGTACAACCATAAAGTATAAAGCTTGATAAAATGAGGTCTATCATATAGACCTCACTAGCTCATCCCCTAGCCCACTCCTCCTAGAGTGAGTCATATGTGAAGATGTAGGAGCAAGAACCACAACTCCCTGAGCTCCACCTCCCTATCCAACCTATGCCCGAGCCTGTGCTAGCTCAACCTCTAGAGTCTCAATCTTGGTCTTTTGAGAGGTAGTCTCCTCCCTCAACCTAGTAATCTCAGCTCGTAGAGCAGCCATCTCACTGCTCTCTCCCTCCTCCATAATCCCCTTGCCCTTCCCAAGTAAGTCAGGTCTCACCTCCTATTGAGGAGATGCTCCTCCCTCCTATGGGGATGATGCCCTCCTCTCCTCCTGGTCTCGCCTCCTCTATGTCAGGTGACCACCTCTAGTGTGAAGTCCTTCTCTCTTGAAAGGAACCTGACCCTGTCTCCTCTACTACTACTATTGAGCTACTGGATGATTCTACTGCATCTGGTCATAGGCCTAATGTATCTGCAGTCCTCAACCTAGTAATCCTCACTAGCTGAATCTGGGTATACCAAACCCGATAGCTATCAGTCACTCTAGTGTAATCCCCAGTGACTATAGGGACCACCTCATCATCTGCATCTAGGTCCATATACTTTGCCATGTCAAGAGCCCCACTAACTATGGTAGTATCCCGAGTAGACCTAGAAAAGTAGACATCCCTAATCCTAGGAATGTCCTACGATAGCCCAAACTAGCATAGAACTCGGTCGACGTGATGTAGCTCCATGTCACCCTAATCCATCCTTAGCCAAATCACTCACCTCACATGAGCCAACTGATATCCATCCTCTGGCCAACCGGGATGACCTCTGTATGGCCTCCATGTGAGGCTATCTATCATCAAGTCATCCAAAAGTCTCCTAGCTATGTCTAATGATATCTGACTCCCAGGAGCTCTACACAGACACCAATAAAAAGCCCTAGGCCTCTCTATGGCCAATCCTACCAAAGGTAATCCTACTAGCCTTCAGATAGCAATATGCTCCCATGCCCAAACCTATAGGAAATAAGTGAGGGGCAATGTCATAACGCCCTTGTATACGACCTTGAAGAGGGTCCTATACAAATGGCATAGCATGAAAGGCCCCCAAGCAAAGACAATCTTCTGATCTCTCATATCGATGATGACCTCTGCTAGATTCCATGGTAGAAGACGACCACTAAAGTGGCTTAGAAGCAAGCCACCAACAATCCCACTAAGTACAATAGTGAGTCGAGAAACCCTTGGTCTCTGACTCAAAAGCTCAACCCCAATACCCCCACTAGCCAAAGGAAAGTGAGGATCATCGCATAGTCTCTGAAGTGCCTAGCTCTGGTTGCCAGATGTGACAACAAACATCCCTCTGATAGGTACTCTGAGGATCCTCCAGATATCCTCTAGTGTGGGAGTCATCTCCCCTATTGGTAACCGAAAGCAAGAAGATCCTGGGTACCATCGCTCAACCAATGCGGTCAGTAGCCGCATATCAACAGGCACCTATGGCAACTCTGCCACATGTCGTAATCCCACAGTGGATAAGATATCCCTATCTACTACTATTAGGGCATTTAGGTCATCCTAGAATGCCCTATACCACCATTCCCTATTCTTCAACTCCTTTTTCTATTAAACAACAAACAAAAAAATAAAAAATTCAATTAATAACTTAATAATCAAAAGTGTCATCTAAAATCGGTTAGTTTTTCGCAATATCGAACATTTTATCGATATCAACATGTTTTTCATGATATCACATTATATCTATTTTTCATGATATCAGACATATTTTGTTCGATATCGGGTGATATTCTATGATATCGGATCATTTCCTCGATATCGGTCAATTTTTTGACCAATATCATTGAAATCGAGCCGATATCACAGAAATCGGCCCGATTTTGCTGACGCGGTGAAAACGCGACAATCGTGCCCTAGAAATCCAAAATTAACTTAAATTAAACATCAAAATCACAAATTACAAGTTAAAAACAAGTTAAAATATCCTTACCCATATCTGGCCAGTCCTTCTACGCACCAGATCTGCTCGGTGAGGAACCTCCGCCATCTTCTTCTCTCTAGAGCTAAAAATAGAGTAACTGCATAGTTAAAATGAATTAGGGTTTTACCTTAATTTTTTGATTTTATTAACATTCACTCTAATAAAAGATGCAAATTTCGAGTTTTTTTACCAAACTTGGAATTGGTACAAAAACTCGAAGGGGGCATCATATCTAAAATAGTTTAACAACAAAACTTGAAACCATCAACAAATTTGCAATAAAATTTTTGCTTTCTCGTAAAGCGTGCCATCTTATCTTTAACGCATTTTTTTCAAAAATGCGCTAAAGAGGGGGTAAAATGTAGCACCCTAAAAATGACTCACATTAATTAAAACTAAGGTAAAAATATTTTGAAAAATCAAATTTGCCACCCCTAATTTGTTACCTCGATTTTTGTGCCCGTTATAAGTTTGTTTTTAACCTCTGCAAAATCGCACGATTTCGTGCAAAATCGAAAGATTTTACACGAAATCGGGTCACCCAATTTTGCCCAAAACTGAAAAATGCCTGCTTTAGCAAGGCGAAAAAATAAGTTGTAACTCCTTGTCTCTATTTGGGCAACTGCATGACAGTTGCGGGATCGGTTCACCCGATTTTGACCGGATTAGAAGAAGTTGCAACCTCTTCCATTTCTGGCCCAATAGCTCACCTGACTCCCTTCTTTTTAATCCAGGCTCCTCGCCTCGGATTCCCCCTGGAACTCCCACATACTTTCATGCCATACTTTTGCCTTTTCACTATGTTTTTGCAGGTTCATATTGTGCATCGGTTGGATTTAAGCGATATCGGATCACCCGATCGCGATATCGTTCTGCTCGATTTTGCACAAAAGCGCCCGATTTTTCCTGCAACATGCATTGTTGCAATTTAGCCGACTGGGGGCATCCAGACCTCAGAGTTTGCATCTTCTTTCTCCATCCCTCTTGTTTAGAATTAATATTTCATATCCATTACATCAATTTCAATTCATTACTATTATTATTTTGGATTTAATAGGCATATTCCTTCATTATTTCATAAATATTCAAGCATTTAGCATAGATATGCATATGAACATCCTTCCATTATTATCTTAAGATCATTGCTCATTGTAATTCAGTCCATTCAAATGCATGTTTCTCTGTGAAATTGTTGTTTTCTGCATCCAATTATAAAACTACAACTTTTAGTCAAGATCGGTTGGTTTTTCGCATAATCGGGTCACCCGATATTGCCTGATTTTGATCGATATTGTTGGATTTTGCCCGATATTGCCTGCATCAAAAATCAAAATCTTCTTCAGACTTTCGGATACAAGTAAGTGTTTTAAATCACTTTTTAAGCACTGCATTGCCTATTTAGATTATGTTTTCTGCTTTTACTACTTGTTAGCATATTATATTGCATAGGTTATATTTCATTATAGGCATATAGTAAAATAGCGCTTCCTAGCGCTCTCCAATTCATGGGTTGGTTAGCCAACCAATTCGGGTGGTTCAACCAACCGAACCACCTTTCATTATGTATATAACCAACACTTGATATCAATGAAATTGCTTCGTTGTTTGTATTGTTTGCACAATATCTTCTTTCTATATGGTACTAGAGCTAGGTGGAGATTAGGCACACGAGGCCCGAGTGGAGGCTGAGCAAGAGAGGCATGAACAAGGCCCGCACAAGGCTCGAGTGGAGATTGGAGCATGGGTTGGTGGTTCAACCAACTGAAACACCTTTCATTATGTATATAACCAACACTTGATATCAATGAAATTGCTTCGCTGTTCGTATTGTTTGCATAATGTCTTCTTTTTATATTGTACCTGAGCTAGGTGGAGATTAGGTGCACGAGGGTCAAGTAGAGGTAGAGCAGTAGAGGCATGAATGAGACCCACATGAGGCCCGAGTGGATACTAGAGTACGTAGCTCGAGAACGAGGTCCAAGGACCCTGGTTTCTAACTGGGCACAAGACCTGAGAACATAGAATGCAAACCTTGGATTTCTAACTGGGTACAAGACTCGAGAACATGATGCATGTAGATCAAGACAAGATTCTAACATGCCAACCGAGGACACATAGATGCTGACGTGGACCTGACTATATACTGATGTGGACCTGACAGAGGACACGTGGACTTGACTAGACGCTGATGTGGACTTGATAGAGGACACGTGGACCTAACCAAATGCTGATATGGACCCGACAAAGGATACATGGACAGGACAAAGTGGCTAAATCAGATTGGAGGCTGATGTGGAAGTGTTGGTGGAAGGTTAAGGTGGCGTATTACACGCCATTCTAGGCAATAAAAGGATGTTGGGGGAGGGGTGACCGCCCGAAGGTAGTCACCTTTAAAGGTGGCCCTCCCACCTTATAAAGAGCGTGAGTGCATCCATAGGATGCATGTGGGATAATACCACCTTATTTTTTTATGCTCTCCTCCCTGCCACTCTATAAAGCCCAAGTGTTGGGCTTTCCTTCCCAGTGCCTTGGGCAGCGCAGTTGGTTTACTGTACTAACTGCTATAGATGAGGTTTGCGGTTCAAATCTCGCGGAAGACAACTTTTGACACTCATGTGCATTATTTGATGCCTGGTGATTTTTTTGATGCCCAACACCCATTTTTTTGACGCTTGGAAAATCTTTGACGCCGTGCGCATGTCAGATGACGCCCTAGAGTGCATTTTGATGCTCGAAGAGCATTTTTTGATGCTCGAAGAGTATTTTGTGTCGTCCCAAGGCAAGAACTTGAAATTTTTGGATCCTTTGCAAGGGTCCAGGTACCATTTTTTATTCTTCCTTGTTTATTTTGCAACCAAAAAGGGGGATCACAATATTCTTTTTGCAAAATTATAAGACAAAGGGGGAGATTAAAATTTATGGAAGTGAATCATTGAATGATAAAACTGGTATTGTAATAGGTGCATTTTTGGTGGACACCGACACCTAGAGTAGTTAAATTTATGGGTATTTGTGATTGTATTTTTTGCATTTAAATATTTTGTTTTCTTGCATTAACAATCATAAATTACAAAAAAAAAAGACCCCAAATTTTAAACCTACTCGTGCAATTCAATTGCACAACATCATTCGGTATTTGTGATACCTCTGGCCCAAACTTACAAGTAATGTTGTCGTGCTTTGGGCTATTGCATCTGCCATCTAATACAGCTGCAAAAATGACATCTGAGTTTGTTCTCTATTAATCATCGGGGAGAAATGAGGCAAACCAGTTCTATTGTTCACTTCATTTCATACCCACATCATGATTGTTGTTAGGCATAAATCCTGATGAAGGTTTTTCCAAAGTGTTTAGGAGAAGTTACGTCCCACACATGAGGAATAAAATTTTTATGGTAGGTTTCATAAACAAAACGATGCCCTTTCAATATCACCTAAGTTCCATGTATCATGCTGCTCGTATATACTTATAGTCTCCCTCACGTAAGGGAGGGTATATATAGAGTAGTTTCGGTATATAGGTCTGGCAGGTATAAAGAAAGGGATACCAATTGGTGATATAAGGAACCTTCATAATGGCCAGTGTTCACAAGTATCTCTCAGATTCACATTTGCTGAAAGGTCCTAAATTTATTCCATGGAAGACAAAGATGAGAGCCATTATTCAGGTGGAATATTTATGGGATGTAGTGACTGGCACTACAAAATGCCCTTAAACAACAAGAGCAGATCAAGAAGCATTTGATAAGAAGGACAAAAGAGGTCTCATGTTTATCCTGCTTGCTACTACAGATGAGGTCCAACCTCATATCTGTGATACCAAAACCAATAAGGAATCTTGGGATGCTTTGATTACTGTGTATGAAGGAAAGAATCAATCCACTATTCTACACCTTCAAACTCAACTACATACCCTCGGTATGAATTTTGGGGAGATAGTTGATCTATTACTTTGCAAAGTGGTGGAATTGAAAGCTAAATTAAATGCTATGGAAAAACTAGTGGATGATGATATCTTGACCTCTGTCATCTGGAAAGCATTGCCAAAATCCTACAAGATGTTGATCACTTCCCTCAACGTTTCTGGTAGACAAGTATCTTTTGTGGAGTTGGTAAATTTACCTCAGATTGAGAAGGCAAATCAGGTTCAGAAAGATGAAGTGCCAGATAATGCCCTCTACACTCAAAAAAGGGGTAAGAAACAAGATCAGTTTCAAAAAGGGGGTTCTTCCTCCAAGGGAAAATGGAAATAAAATAAGCAAAAGGATAAAACATATTGTAATATTTGTGATATGAATAACCATGACACCAACAGGTGTTGGTTAAAAAATAAGCAACAAAGTGACCAACCTCATAGGAAGAAAAGCAAAGAGGAAAAAATATAAAAAGAAACTTAAACAACCTAAGGGACATGTTGCTTATGCTGACTCAAACTCATACTCAGATTTCCCTAGGTCCAATTCAGATTTGACTCTAAAAGAGCACACAAGGTGCTCATAACCCATACTTCATCTTCCCAGATGGATGTTGTATGGTATATTGATTCAAGAGCTAGTAAGCACATGACTGGGGATAAATCATGGTTTGAAACATTTGAGGAAAAAGTGAAGAGATCTATAGAAAAATTATTCCAAAAATAAAGCAAAAATAAACAACTTAGAAGGAATGACACCACACAATGCACATATGACACACAAGATTTATGCTGGTTCACCCGATGTGGGCTACTCCAGCAAAACAAGAGCCACTCCTTGATATTATTATTCTCTTTCTTGCTCGAAAAAAGGGACATTACAATAAAATATAAAGGAAACTCTTACAACCCTAAACCACTATGTGGTATTAGAATACAATGGGCACAACACCATGGGCTAAACCACCCACACCCACCAACCACACACCAACCGTGGAAATCTCAAAAATTGCTTCGAAAAAAGGAATTTCTTATTGATTTTGGGTGGGATTGTGTTTGCAAATACGAAGGAAAGCTAGTGAAGCTTGTGATCCAGGATGTGCTCAATAAATTAAACAACGTGCCATTAGACATTGTAGAATATATTTTTGGAATGGAAGAGCGAAAAGCGAAGGTGATTAAAATGCTTGGCATTGACTTGGAGAGGAGATTAACAATAGTTGGGATTTGTGGAATGGGAGGTGTGGGGAAAACCACAATTGAAAAAGTTATGTATAATGACATTTATCTGAAATTTGAAGCAACCTGTTTTGTGTCTGATGTTCAATTCAAGTGGCAGTAAATTAATGGAATGATCCAATTACAGGGGCAGATACTCAAGGACCTCTTGAAGGTGGAATACCAAGTGAACGGTGATGCTTGTGGCAAGGCTCTCATTAAATATCATTTGAGATATCTCCGCTCCCTTGTAATCCTTGATGATGTTGATAATGCTATGCAATTGACTACAGTTAGAGGAGATTGGTTTGGCCAAGGGAGCAAAATTATTGTCACAACCCGTGATAAGAATGTGTTGAGTAATAAAAAAGCCGATCAAGTTTATGATATGGAGGGCATCCCTGATGATCAAGATCTTCAACTCTTCAGCTGGCACGCTTTTCTCCAGCCAAGTCCAGATAAAGAGTTTGAAGATATTTCCGTCATGGTTGTCAAATACTGTGGAGGATTGCCGCTTTCGCTAGAAGTTGTTGGAGGTTTTCTATATAATAAGCTTGATAGAAAGCTTTGGCTTGAAGCATTGAAGCAACTGGAGAGGGCCATGTATGATAATATCCATGGAAGACTCAAAATTAGCTATGAAGACCTTAATTCTATCAAGGAGATATTCCTAGACATAGCTTGTATATTTCTTGGCAAAGATACGAAATCTGCAATCTTATTTTGGGAAGCATCAAATTTGGCTCCAAATATAACAATGATGAATTTAGTACTCAAGTCCCTTATCAAAATAAGCGATGAGGGAAAATTCTTGATGCACGATCACCTCAGAGACATGGGAAGGGCCATAGTTGTAGGGGAATACAAAGAGCTCGGCAAATATAGCCGCTTCTGGAAGCTACATGAGGTGTAACATGTGCTCAATTACCATCAGGTAAAGAAAGCTGCTTGCATTCTTTATTTCTTTCCCTCGCAAAAAATTCTTTTTCTAAAACTGAGGCAAGTTGGATGCTTGCTCAGGGGACCGAAAGCGTTAAATTCCTTTTATTAGATGGAGGAGAACTGGACATGGATAGTGCTGTCTTGAATATAGAATGTTTGGATCCGATGCATAATCTGCAACTGCTTTTGTTAATTGGTCTAACCATCCAAGGCAAATTGGAAAGATTATCTCCCCATTTAAGGTGGCTCAGATTGGAATTTTGCACCGGTTTGAATTGCTTGGGATCGGAGTGGAATACGGAACATCTAGCCATATTAGAATTGAATGGGAGCGATATCAAAGCACTATGGAGCCAACGTTCAAAATCAAAGGTAACTTTTGCACTTGGAATTTAAGCTTTGCGGCTGATTCCCTGGAATTTTAGCTGAATATTTATATATGTGTTAATTGCCTTGACAAGTTTCGAAGAATCTCAAGGTGCTTAATATTAATAATTGCCAACAGCTGAAGGAATTCCTCAATTTTTTAAATCATACATCTCTGGTGAACCTCCACCTAAATGATTGCAAAGATTTGACAAGGATACCAACTTATTTTGATGGTCTACGGCAACTGAAATACCTAGATCTGTCCTCATCAGAGGACTTGGAGTCTTTGCATAACATCACGAAACTCTCTTCACTTAAGCATCTTCTTATTTCTTCTTGTTATGGCGTAAAAGTATTGCCTAGCCAACTTGGAGAGCTGGTATCCCTTGAAGTGCTTGATCTATCATCAACAGGAATAAAAGAACTACCTGATATCCCTAGTGGAAGTTTAAAAGAATTGGTTTTGCAGAGATGTTTATTTTTAAAGAGTTTGCCTCATTCTATAGGGCACTTGAGATGTCTAACATATTTGGAAATAAATGATTTCCATAGCCTGATCACCTCGCCCCCATCAATAGGTGAACTAAGAAGTTTGTGTAGCTTGCACATGAAGGAATGCAGAGGGATATCTCGTTTGCTAGATGAATTATAAATCTTGTGTATCTGAAATAATATGTCATGAACAATTGATGGAGTCTGACAAAACTTCCTCAAATTGAGAATATGGTGAACTTAGAATGTCTGCTTATCAATGGGTGCTATGAGCTAAGAACTTTGCCCTCGGATATTGGGCACCTCAAATATTTGATCTTTTTAGACTTGGGGTATTGCAATAGTTTGACAAGTTTGTTTGGCTCAATAGGGGAACTGAAATCCTTGGTAGCTCTAGACATGCATTACTGCATTAGCATAAAGAAGCTTCCACAAGAGCTAGGTGACATTGTTACTCTTGAAAATCTGAGGCTTAGACGGTGCTACAACCTAGTTGAGCTTCCCAATCTAGGAAACCTTTTGCATCTGAGAATTCTTGATTTGTTCAAAAGCTCTTGCATATCTAATCTCCCTCCCCCAGAGTTTCTCTGGACTTAAATCATTGGTGAGGTTAGAGGCAGGGGAATGCAATATTGAGGAAAGTGGTCTCCCAAAAAATATTGGAAATTTAAAGTCATTAGAATACCTGAATATGGAAAGCAATCTATTTTATGCCCTGCCCTCAAGTGTCAGTTTTCTTGTTAGATTGACGAAGCTAATTCTGCATCACTCTCCAAATTTACTGGAGCTACCGATTCTTCCTGAAGGACTTGTAAAGGTCGACGTTGGTTACTGCCCCCAGTTGAAAAAAGTAGAAAATTTATCTCATCTAAAAAAGTTGGAGTTGTTAGTAATATGCAACTGTGGTCAGCTATACGAGTTGCCAAGGGTGGAGGCCCTGGAATCATTAAAAGAACTAAACATCACAGAGTGTGTCAATATTAAAGGCCTAGAGAAAGTCCAACAACTACAATCCTTAGAGAAGTTATACCTCGATGGATGCAATGTCTCAGTAATTGATGTTCTTAGCTTGACCAAGGTATGGATACCCCTCTTATAAGTTTTACATACAAAATTTTTAACTGCTATGCAAACGTTTTTACACAAACAAACCTTGCGATGCAGGAAAATTCGGGGTTGTAAGAGATCAACCTTAGCGCAAATAGAGTTCCCAAGTACTTGGAACATAAAATGGAGGCCATAACGATCGAGAGAAATGATGTTGTAGAGTATGTTGAGGTTTCCCTTCCTCCAGAGAAGAATGAGATTAGATATACATGTATTTTGATCTGCCTGTGTAATATTCCAGCCAAAAATAACACAAAAAATTATAGTTTTATAGAAAATTACAGCAATCACACAGTTCTGATCACACATAGAAAACTCAGCAAAACTAATATTTATTTGTAGCAAACATGCATAGCAGATATAATTACTCCAAAATGAGTAATGGATTGCAACTCAAAAAATAAAACAGGAAATACACCAGATCTGGTTCAATGAACCAAGGGTCTTGGCTTGAATTGCCAAGTTATGATACTGATGCAAAAACAAATCTCCAAAGCCTGATGTAGTCTTCAAACCTTTGAAATGGCCCCTCTAGGGCATAACCTCTCACCTTGGGGTGAGGAATTGCAGATCTAGTCTCTCCAACTGATTTGTTCAATGAAGCACCAATGCAAACCTTGTGTGACTTTGCCCTAAGGAATATGTGAGCTTTGGGGTTTCAATGGAATTGAAATCACAAAGCCTAGAAGAGGTTGGAATGCTCTTAGGGTCCCTTCTCCTAAAGCTTGTCCACTCTTCAAGAGCCAGATACAAATTGCTAGCCACAACAAATTATTCAGAAATATCAAAATGAGAATAATAATCAAGGCCCTTCACAAATGAGATGTCTCATCCTTATATAGGCTTCCCCTCTCAATGGCTGATTAAATCGTGGCCCTTAGATCCAATATGAAATAATGAATGGTGGGGATTTCATCTTGGAAATAATGAAATTTGGATGTAATGTATTTAATGCCAAAATAGACACTCAAACCACCCAACTTCTAGGTGGAATGGTCCCAAATGACCTCACAACTCCCAATGTTGGCTTGGGATCTCTTCTAAGTCCAGCCATGCCCTTTTAGAATGCCTCTAACTTGCTTTAATAGTCCAAACCTCATCCTTATCTTCAAATTATTCTTGGAACTCACAAAATATGACTAGGATCAAAGACTTTGACTTACAACTGCCAAATAGCATTAAATAATGCTTGGTCTTATCCACACATCACACCTTATCCTCAAAATAGTCTTGGAAGTTGTAATTTTTGGATATACACTTGCCAAAGCAATAAATGCACTTGGTCTTTATCCCAAAACATAACTAAACACAAAAATAACAATACTAAGACAAGTATTTACATTATACTTAGCAATTATTGCTAAAGAACACCCTAAAATACTCTAAAACATAAAAAATAAAATATATACAATGCTGGAAAATATTTGGGACATCACAACCTACGATTACGATGCAAGAAGAGCATACTTGACACCGTGGCAGATGAAGATTCCATAGTAATCAACATAATAAATGACGACGGAGAGAGCTGGGAGACTTGCTTCACCATTAATATTTTTGGCAATAGACACTACAGTTTAGGGGATCGATTGTGTGTGTTTATATATCGAGAAAATCACCCGTTTGTGATGAATATTAGCAAGGGGAATAAGATCCGTGCAAAGGCGGCATTCATGAGGTCAATTTTAATCAAGGAGGGTGCCATACAAATCCTCTCTGAAAACCAAGTTGACGGCAATAGCGACGACAATGCAGTGTTAGAGGCATTCTCCCTGGAATTGAATTCTCTTCTCTCCAATTCCTGAAATGATACTACCAATAAAGGCGATGCAGATGTAGATGGAGTTGAAGCTGAGTATGATGAAAATAGTGTTTCACTTCTCCAAGACCAAATTCGTGTGCAACATAAAACAAGCCATAAGATTGCTTCCAAAATCCAATCGTGGTAAGGCTATTAATGTGAATATTATTGTGAATGTGAATGTGAATCGGTTGCTTAAAAAGATTTAAATCTAATGAGGTTACTGATCTTAAACTGTACAAGCTGAAAAAGGGATCTAGAAAGCTGGGTTGCATTTCCAGCACTTGATGCATTTAACTTCACGTCTGAAAGACGACAGTGCAAGCTGATATTTTTACATGAAATTAAATTAAGTTAGACTGAGGAAATACCGAAAGTTTGATTGCTTTGTCGTCTATCTCTGAAGCCCGATCACATGTTTTCGTTTGCATATGCCAAACTTTTTTATTTTTTATACATAAGGTTACTGTTAGAGTTTTTTTTATTATCGAACAGAGTTCAAATTTTGGGGTTGATCTCCTATAATCCTTATTCGTTAGGATTCCATTTTGACATTATTATTTTGTAATTCTCACTGATTAGTAATGACTTACTTTTAACATGGGATCTCATGGGGATCTCATTTATAATGTTATATTGCAATATTTTGTAATATATGTGGCAAGTTGTAATTTTATGTAACCGTTATCGATATTGTAACCGACATTTGGTAGAAGATTTTAGTTCGAGTGGAATTTTGCATGTAAGTCAAATCTTGAGCTTAAGGGTAGGGTTGCATGAAGTATTTCTTTAAAAGCTATGAAATCATGTACGAATGTATCTTTTTGCAAGTGAATGAAATATTGAAAAAGGTTGCCCTTTCGAAAAGGCCTATGATTATGTGTTTATTGTGAGAGTGTTTAATCTTACATGTGTTTATTGTGAGAGTATTTTGTGTGAGTTTTATTTATTTTGACTACCAAATGCTCGGGACTCATATTGTTGTTATCGGTCTGACGCACACTCAAAGGATTCAAATCGAACTACTACCTTTACAAAGGGTTGGCTTCCCCAAGATTTAAACCTAGGTCTCTTTTTGGTAAGTGCCCAACCACACCTGCACTTATCAATCCACCTAACCCTTAAAGGTTTAATACCAAACTTGATAAATAATATTTTTAATTTTTGACTTTCTTAGTGAAAGTCACTAAGATTTATTTAGGTTCAATGTTGCATTCAATAGATAAGATAATATCTATGTTGATATTTGTTTGTGTTTATTTTTGTTATTGGTAGCTAATTTATATGGTTCCTATTTTTTTAGGCTTCTTCATGTCTTTTTACTCTTGAAAATTTTATATACGTTTAAGTTTATTTAATATATATATATATATATATATATATATATATATATATATATATATATATATATATTTATTAAAAAAATGTTGTATTTATTTAAAAAAAAAATGAAAATTAAATAATATTATTATATTTTAGTGTAAGAAATTTTTACGACCAACATTTAAGGTTGAGTATTTTTATCTCAACCATGATCCCTTGTAAGGTCGAGAGTTTGATCCCTTGTAAGGTCAAGAGTTAAACTTATTAATAAAGGATTAACACACAATCACATACATGTGGTTTGAACCTTGGACCTTCCGAAGAAGAGCCAGCCTTGAATTGTTGCAATGTCCCACCCATGATAAAATTAAATAATATTATAATTATTTAAACTTTTTATTTTTTAAAGGTATAAAAATAATTAATATTTTTAATTAATTATATATTTAAAAGAAAATGAGTTATATATTGATATTTTAATTTGTAAAGAATAATTATACAATAAACACTTTGGAGATCACAAGATTGTTGTCCAAAAGGAGGAACAAACAACAAAGTAAATTTAAACACTTTAAAAAGTGTAATCGTATACCAAAGGTGGTAGAGATGCAAAGGGTATCATAATAACCGAGAAAAATTAAAACATCAAAACCTTTGAAATCACGTAATGTTCCAGGGTTGTCTAAAGACATCAAAATCTCCAGGGTCGTCAAAATCTTCAAAGGCTCCAAAATTACCATATGCTTCCTATCATCTGTGTCACTCATGTTGTCTGCATTTATTTTTTCTTATCACTCTGAGATGCAAATAGGTTATGTTTATAACCTTATTTGCAAGGCGATTAGACACCATATTATCCCTCCTCCTAATATGGGAGTATTGTATATATTCAAACTTTTGGTCCATTTCTCTTAGTCTTATTTAAATATTTGTAGTTGTACTAATGAGAAATCCTTCCCCTTAGATAGGGCAGAGATCACAAGTCTCGAATCACCATACACATGGATTTTTTTACTGCCTTGTTCCTGAGCCAATTTTTATCCCATTTCATAGCCTATCAATTCTGCAACATTATTGGTTGTTTTCTCCAAATTGATTTTGAACTAAAGCATTTCATAATATAGTGCCACTAGTATCACACCACCAACCATTGCATGATCTAGGTTTGATTTAGAGGCTCCATCAAAGAAAAGTTCAAGGAACTTTATCTCTAGAGGTTTAATTGTTCTAAAATGTGGCCTAGAATTCAAGAGATTTTGGAGATCCATTTGGTGTAACAATTGTATTTCCTTTTTTCTCAATCTCTTACTGTATTTTTGTTTAGATATACAACTTTGTGTTCAAGACTCTGTCCCTTAACACTCTATTGGGTAACACTCAAAAATGGGTTCTTTTGTTATAAAAAAAATATCTTGTTTTTGTCCTTTCATATGTGCCAAATGATGAATATTGACACTGAATACCATATCTTCCTGACAAGATGCTTGTCCTTCAGTCTCCATTTGTACATGTGGTCCTAATTGGTTAGAAAATTTTTTGAGTTGAAGTAGGTTGATCCTAGTTGTTGTGTTATTTCAATCCATACTTAAATTTCAATCTAGATTTTAACTCTTTTTATACACGAAAAAAATAGATGTGATATTGATTCATTATTCTCAAGAAACCTATGGAAAATATGAGACCCCATGATATTCCTCTTAATGAGGATATATCTAGTAAGAATCTTGTTTTGGAGCACCAATCAAAGAAAGGCTCGAAGTTTAGGGAGAACCTTGTAATTCCTTACCTTAAGTATGGTTGAGTTATTCTTATCCTGTTGCTGTAATAATACCCCTTGTCTGACTGTGTAAACACCTAACCCACTAGTAGAGCCCCATATAAGTTGATCTAAAATTTTAGAAGAAAGCTTACTCCCTTCAGTTTGGATGTGCAATTGTCTCCATGAGTCTTGGTCAAGATGTGGCAGGGGTGGATCTCTCACCCTTTAATTAACTATATCTTATAATTATTTTTATTTTTATTTTTTGAAGTTAACAAAAATAAATATTTATATTTAGTTATATGGGATTGAAATGGTTCCACTTGTATTACATCATCACCATTTAGTAGTATTATAACAACTTGACTATTATGCATGTATCACTTGGTAAGATTCAAACATGAATTTCCTCCATAAAATAATAAAAAAAAACATATTATCATAATAAAAAAATTAAGTAAAAATAAATAATATTATAACTATAAAGAAATTGCGAGTGTGAGCCTAGCCCTACTTTTCTTCTTATTTTATAAAGTAAGCAAGTGGTATGGGTGCAAGTAAGAAGCATGAGTAGGTAGCACATTGCAAGCAAAAAGCGAGCACCACTTCTTTTTCCAAATCTTAGGAGAAACTCAAAATCTAAAGGATTCATATAAAGAAAATCTAGGTAACATGGCATGAAAGTCATTTTTGAAAGTCTTTGCTAGAAGTAATTATGTCCTAGTTAGGAATAAGAGGAATAGTGAATGTATGATAAATCCTTTCTACATAGTAGATACTACTATTACAAATGAGATGATTGAGCATGATATACTGGTTCTTAAAGCTAGAGGGTTAATATGTAAGTTCTATGGATATTGGCTACGTTTTTCAAATATTTTAAATTGGATCAAGTGGAAATGGGATTGATTTCAAATTACTCCATGACTTTTCTACCAAACGGATTTTTCCTCATCTTCTCCAATTAAGAAATAATGGATAAAATAATGGATGGTGGCCCTTGGTCAAGAGGTAAATATACATTATATTTAATATCATAGAGTGAGAATTTTCTATGGAGACAAATACTATTAAAAGGCTTCTAGTGTGGATTAAGCTTTTTGGAATTCCTTATTAGCTCATCAATAAGGAGGTTTCAAAGAATATCGACAATACTTTAGGAGAGTGCATTCAAGAGAGACCAACTATTAAGGAGAGAAGACATGTTGTATATACTCGACTATGTGTTGCCATGGATATTTCAAAACCTTTACTATAATCCATTAGGATTAAATTTAAATCAAGAAAATGGGATCAACAAGTGGATTATGAAAACATTACATTTTGATGTTGCAAATATTATGAGACTAGACACATGGCAAGAGATTGCAAAGTGAAAATGATGGAGAAAGAGATGGACAATTTTGGGCATGCAATAATTTCCAATATCAAACAAGGATATCATATCATAGTAGAATTTGGGTCAAATCAAGGATTTTCCACTTCAAAGGAAGTTGAAAAAAAAACCCTTTACATCATCAAATGTCAAAGGCCATTATAGTTCGTCAAATCAACCATTAGAAGGAAAATGACACAAGGGACGAGGAAGTATAATGCACAAGTTCAAATTCAATATGGTTAAAGGTGCAAATGAAGATGGGGAGGCAAAATTTAAAGCGAATGAGGTGAAGGAGGTCAAGGTTAATCTAGGTAAATCTTCATTTTTCTCGAGTAGCTTAAAATACTATCCTTGTAATAAAATGAAAGTAGTATAGAGTGTATTTGTTGCACTTTAAGATTTCAAGAGTAGCATAATAAAGAAATCTATAAGTAGCATATCCATAGAAATTTAGGATTTAGAGGGCAACATAAGAAAGTAATAACTATGGAGGATCATCCTAGTACTTTAGGGTTTCTAGGGCAACATAAACAAGAAAGTGTTAATGAGGTTATTCCTTGCATTTCAAATTCTTCAGTGCCACATAAATTTTTAGAACATGTCTCATTACAGATAATTAAAAAAAATAAGAGATTGATGAAGATGCAGGTGTTGGTGGGAATGGAAAAAAGAGAGAAAGGTTGTCAAAGCATAAACAAAGAAAAAAATAAACTCAAAGGGATATCAATTTGGAAAACCAAATAAAAATATCATCAATGTAAATAAAAATGGAGCTAAAACCAATAATAAAAAAAAGTGATGATGAAAATGGTATCATGGAATATTAGGGATATGAATAAGACCATCTGAAAAATAGTTATTAAGGAATTTATAGGTTGTTATAGTCTTGAGTATATTTTAATATAAGAAACAAAATTAAGTAGTAAGGAATGTAAGACAACTTTTGAAAATATTTGGAAGATGGAGGATTATTTGAAAAATTCTTCTATATGAGCTTCAAGCAGTAATGAACCAATGAGACAAACACAAATGGGATGGACAATTCTTAGAAGAATTAAAAGTTGGGTTGCTAGACTATTTTGCGGGAAATAGAAAAACATCAAAGTTGGGGTTATAAATGTATATTCTCTAGCTATAGTCACTCGTGAAATATGTTGGAAGGACCTTAAATTTTTTTTGTTAAAAACAATAATGATTCATAAACGTGATCTATAGATTTGTGGGGTTTACTTCAATATAGTTCTATTTCCTTTTGAAAATAAGGGTGGTACTCTTGAATGGTCTAAATCAATGCAATATTTTGCTTTTTCAATTCAAATGGTCTTTGGGATGTTATTCCTTCAAGTATTCAATGCAATGAAGTATAGTCTGATTATGTGGTAGCGAAGCACACATAGAGATAATGTCTTCTTGATAGCGAAGATCATGTAGCGAACAGGATTTTGTTGACATCACCCATATGGTAGCTCAGGCGATGTTTGGATTTGCATCAAGACGTTGTATGGGAGAAAGTTTATGATTTGATAGGGACAGTTTGACATGGGTGTTGGAAAGTGTGACGAAGTATTTCAAAACATGATTGCATACTTTAAAGCTTCATTTGGTTGGATATCCCAAGTGGTCGCAGGTAGCATTTGAGCTCTAAACATCAGAATGTCAACTCCCATCCATGTAGCAAAATTTTTAATATAAGGTATGGACAAAGGTTTCTAATTATTTTGAATAGTGACTTAAGGGTGCATGGTGTATAAAGTTTCCTATTTTGAATATTATAAAAGGAGGAGATATAAGGGCTTGAAAGTTTTGGTTTAACATTTAAATATAAGTGTTAACATAGGAGTAATAAGGATATGAAATAAAAGGATAGTTTTTTATCATTATAAAAGGAAATAAAAGGAGAAATTGTTAATTTAAAAGCTTTATTTTTGTGAAATTAACAAGGGGTCATAGAGCAATATTTTCAAGCATTACTGTGAATATATTTTGAGAAGGATTTTTAAGGTAAGAAGAAGAAAATTTCTAATCAAACTTACAAGTGGCGAAATTTTTTTTTTGTTTTGAGACAAGATTGGAGGGCATAAATTCATCAAAGCAAGTTTTGAGGTATGGTGATATAACTCCTTATCTAGGTGGTTGTGCTTTGAGGAAACATTTTAAGGGGGAGATAAAAGGTTTGATTAGTGTGCATTATTGGAAATATATGTGCTAGAGTTTGAGAACAAATTGTGCATTGGTTTGAGTGTTATTAAAAGTCAACGTGCAAGTGTTAGAAATCAGTTGTGTGAATCAAGTGTGTGTATCAGTTTTGATTGTGGAAAATACATAAGAAGGTCAGTTATCAAGTGCTAGACTAGAGCTACCCTTAGAATGCAATAATTGTGAAACATGTGAAAGCAACAGACTTAATGAATGTGAATAACATATTGAGCATTTGTTAGTGCATATCATTCTCTATATGTTCAAGAGGTTAATTTTTTTTTGGGTAGAATATGTCTAAACTACTTTAGTCAAAGAAAGCACCTTTTGGGAAAGATATATGAAATTATTGTATGCTAGAATTAGAAATATTTTAGCATGTATTATGAGAAGATTTGAGTATATGTTTTGAGCAGGATCTGTGAGCATATTGAGCAGGTTTGATCAGCACATTTAAGCAAGCCTTGTGTGTAGGTTTGGAGAAGATTTGAGCAAGTTTATGAGCTAATTTGGGCAAGCCTTATGAGTAGGCTTGGTGCAAATTTAAGCAAATTTGAGAGCATATTGAAGAACAAAGTTGAGCAAGCCTTGTGTGAAGGCTTGGAGCAGCTTTAAGCAGAGTTGAGAGAAGGTTGTAGAGAAGAGTTGAGCAGGCCTTGTGTGAAGGCTTGAAGCAGATTTGAGTAGAGCTAAGAGAAGGCTTAGAGCATATTTGAGCAAGCCTTGTGTAAAGGCTTAGAGCAGAGTTTTGAGCAGGCTTTGGAGTAGACCAAATTTGAGGGGATAGAGTTCTCCTATGGATATAGGTCGACAAACTAGAAAAGAGGGGGTTGAGCTCTCCTGTGGATAAAGGTCCATGAACCATAGTTGAGGGGATTGAGATATCCTATGGATAAAGGTCCGCAAACTAGAGTAGTGGGGATAAATGTCTCCTATGGATAGAGATCCACAAAATAGAGTAGTGGTGATAGATATCTCTTGTGGATAGAGGTACACAAACCAGAGTAGTGGGACAAAGGTCTCCTATGGATAGAAGTCCATAAACTTGAGCATAGGGGATTGGTATCTCCTTTGGGTTGGTGCCCATAAATATTGTAATAGGGAATTTGTTCCCAAGAGATTGGTTGAGAACATTTATAAGAAATATTTTCTTTGTGGACATAGCACACATTGGGTGAACCACATTAAAAATGTGTCTCTCATGTGTGTGATTATTTGTGCATTGTTTAATTTATTACATTTATATTATTGTTGTTATCAATTGGAAAGAAAAGTAAAATTTTGGTATTATATTGTTCACTCACCTCAGTATAAGTTTGTGTTCTTCAATTGGTATCAGATCGGGTTCCTTCAGGGAAGCCTAACGACTTGAAGGAAGATCTTACAAGAACACACATGGCAAGGAAAGGCAAAAGAAGAACCATGAGACCTAAGAAGGAAGGAACACACATAGCTATGAAATAAAAGGAAGATGCTCCAATAATTGAAATCCAAGAAAGTGGAAAAGAAGCTAACTTTGTAAAAAGGAATAAGAAGGAACTAAGAATACTCAAATGTTTTATTTGTGGTAACTTTGGTCACCTTGCAGATCATTGTTCAAAAACTGGGTTTAGTAGTAGTGAAGATGAAAAGGAAAATAGGCACAGTCAAGACAGGTATGAGAGGAAGATATTTTTTGGAAATAGCAGTGATGAAAGTCTCTCCAATAGTGAAAAGGAAGATGCTCCTATTGAAGATCAAGGAGAAGAGAAAAATTTAGAAAATGAATACCTCGTAAAACATTGGAAAGGATTAGAAAGAAGATCTCAATATTGAAGGCTCAAGCACAAGAGAATGAAGATGATCCTATAGTTGAAGACCAAGAAGAAGAGGAAATCACAGTTGAGTTTGCTCGTAAAGCATTAGAAAGGGTTAGAAAGGAGATCTCAAGATTGAAGGCTCAAGAAAAAGAGAAAGTAGATGCTCCTATTATTGAATATCAAGAAAAGGAGAAAGATGAAATTGAAGACCTAGAAAATGAAAAAGATCTAGAAAAAGAAGAGGAAGTCATAGTTGATATGGAAAAGGAACTTGTTGTTGATCCTGAAAAACTAAAAAATGAGAACTTAGAATTGAAATCTCAAGTACAAGAGGATGAGAAAACAAAGGTAAATCTTCTACAAGATCTCATGGACCTAAAAGTTAAGGTTGAAGAGGCAAGGAAAATTGAAGAAGGTATGGCTGAACAATTAAAGGTAAAAGAACTAGAATGTGAGATATTAGAACATGAAGTAGTTTCTCAAAAAAAAAAAAAAGATCTAAGGTTGGAAGTGAAATATTCTAATGATAAGCTACATAGGTTTGAGAAAAGCTCAAAATATTTGGATGATATTTTCAAGGCACAAAGATCTCCATTTATCAAGACTGGACTTGGTTTTGAAGAAGGACAAGGGAAACAAGAAGAAGGGTCAAGCTCAAGTTCAAAAGAAATAGAAGAACCAGAAGTGATTGAAGAAGAACCTAAGACTTATGCTAATGTGTTGAGAGGTGATAGTATCAAAGAGGAAGCAAACAATGCACCATAAAGAGACAAAGATCATCACAGAAAAGAAAAGAAAGAATAATGAGATCAAGGCAAGATGAATATTTCTTCCAGGGTTATTGTCACTCATGTAATCAGTTTGGTCATAAAGCTATGCATTGCAGGATTCATGGAAATAATAATTATGGCTTCACTAAGAGGAACTTCAATTCATTTGAAGGTGGATATTTATTTCAAGGTCATTACTACTCATGCAATTGTTTTGGTCACAACAAGGTTCATGACAGAAAAGGTTATGGCTTCACCAAGAGAAATTTTAGATCATATGCACCTTCCAAGGACTACAACATCATGTGTTACAATTGCAATAATTTTGGGCACAAAGCAAAGTGGTGTAGAACAGTGTTTCAGGAACTACCAAGAATAAGAAAGAAGTAGGACAACCAAAAGGTTCAAAAAGGTATGACTACAAAGGTGTGGAGGAAGGTTGAAAAAGGAGAAGAACATTGTAAGTTGGGAGTAGATTTACTCCCACCCCAAAATTGATCACCTCAAGGAAAGGAGGTGGTGAGGGAGCTAAGCTAAGAGTCTTATTTTTAGCCCCAAAGGAGCCCTTTCCCATTGATGTCAAAGGGGGAAAGATTTCAGTAAGGGGGAGAGAATTCAGCGAGGGGTAGCAGCTTCTCAGGAAAAACAAATTTGGTATCCAGTTGCAGTAAAAGGAACTATTTTAGAAGGGTTACCATCAATGAAAAATGGAGATATTGTTGGAAATATTGAGTATTTGAGTTGTCATTGATGCCAAAGGTTACATGAGGTAGATATATTTGGATGGTAAAAAGAGAGCATTGTATTCAAGGAAAAATATTCTCCATAGGTTTGATAGCAAGTTTCAAAGGTAAGGCAAGGTACTCCAAACAAAGGAATGATTTTTAAGAGGCTTGAGCAAAGTTGGACAATGGAAAGCAAGGCAAATATTAATTTTAAATATTATAAAAATAATTTTAAAGGGTCAAAAGACTTGAGATAAAGGATTTAAAATAAAAAGGTATGGACCAAAAAGAGTTTAAAATAAATTGGTTTAAATATTGAATTGCTTGTGTCAAATTTAAACATTATAATATAATGTTTCTAAACATTAGTACCAACGTCTAGCACCAACATCTCTTAAAAGCAAGAATAAAAGGAAATAAAAGGAGAAATTTTTAATTTAAAAGCTTTACTTTTGTAAAATTAAAAATGGGTCATAGAAAAATATTTTCAAGCATTATTGTGAATATATTTTGAGAAGGATTTTCAATGTATGAAGAAGGAAATTGCTAATCAAACTTCCAAGTGGCAAAAGAAAGAAAAATTATTTTGAGATAGGATTTGAGGGCACATCTTCATCAAAGCAAGTTTTGAGGTATGGTGATATAAACCCTTCTCCAGGTGTTTGTGCTTTGAGGAAACCTTTTAAGGTGGAGATAAAAGGTTTGATTAGTGTGCATTGTTGAAAATACATGTGCTAGGGTTTGAGAGCAAATTGTGCATTGGTTTGAGTGTTAATTAAAAGCGAATGTGCAAGTGTTAGAAATCAATTGTGTGAAGCAAATGTGTGTATCAGTTTTAATTGTGGAAACTACATAAAAAGGTTAGTTATCAAGTGCTATACTAGAGCTACCTTTAGAATGCAATAAATGTGAAACATGTGAAAGAAACAAACTTAATGAATGTGAAGAACATATTGAGCATTTGTTAGTGCATATCATTCTCTATATGTTCAAGAGGTTAAATGAATTATGGGTAGAATATGTCTAAACTACTTTAGTCAAAGAAATCACCTTTTGGAAAAGATATATGAAATTATTATATGCTAGAATTAGAAATATTTGAGCATGTGTTATGAGCAAATTTGAGTATATGTTTTGAGCAATATCTGTGAGCATATTGAGCAAGTTTGGTGAGTATATTTAAGCAAGCCTTGTGTGTAGGCTTGGAGAATATTTGAGTAGGTTTGTGAGCTGATTTGGGCAAGCCTTATGAGTAGGCTTGGTGCAGATTTGAGCAGAGTTGAGAGTAGATTGAAGAATAGAGTTGAGCAGGCCTTGTGTGAAGGAATGAAGTAACTTTGAGTAGAGCTGAGAGTAGGTTGTAGAGAAGAGTTAAGCAGGTCTTATAGGAAGGTTTGAAGCATATTTGAGTAGAGCTAAGATAAGGCTTAGAGAAAATTTAAGCAAGCCTTGTGTAAAGGCTTAGAACAAAGTATTGAGCAGGATTTGGAGTAGACCAGAGTTGAGGGGATAGAGTTCTCCTATGGATATAGGTCCATGAACCATAAAAGAGGGTAATTAGTTCTCTTGTGATAGAGATACATGAACCAGAGTTGAGGGGATTGAGATATCCTATAGATAGAAGTCCACAAACCAAATCAGTGGGGACAAAGGTCTCTTGTGGATAGAGGTCTACAAACTAGAGCAGTGGGGATAGAGATCTCCTATGGATAGAGGTCCACAAACCAGAGCAGTGGGGATAGAGGTATCATGTGGATAGAAGTACACAAACTTGAGCATAAGGTATTGGTATCTCCTTTGGGTTGGTGCCCATAAACATTGTAATAGGAAATTGGTTCCCAATATATTGGTTGAGAAAATTTATAAGAAATATTTTCTCCGTGGACATAGGCCACATTGGGTGAACCACATTAAATAAATGTCTCTCATGTGTGTGATGATTTATGCATTGTTTCATTTACTGCATTGATATTATTGAGGCTATCAATTGGAAAGAAAAGTAAAAGTTTGGTATTATACTATTCACCTACCATCTCAGTATAAGCATGTGTTCTTCAGCATCCTTAGGTCATGGTATGGAGCCCCACTCTAATAACAAAACTTTACATAAAGCTATATGAGATCCAAGAGAGAGGTCGATAGGGCCTCAGATGCATCTTAAGTTTGGGGTTAGGAGGATTTTAGCATGGATTGACCTATTGGGATATCATGGACCGCAAAAAGAGACATGGTGGATAGGAAGGTCCCCTATGCTATGCGATGGCTATATGAATAGGAGAAGGGCAAGAGCCACCCGTGGTAGGGATATCTAGAGAACTATACAGACTCCAAGACTAGAATCTATCTAGACCATGTTACATGGAAACCATGGAGGGGATCACTAGCTTCAATTGAGGCCAATGAGCATCTAAGGTGAGTGCAATGGGGTAGGTGGTTGATAGGGAAACACATGATAGAGTATAAGTAATTTTAGTACTCACAAGTGACCTACCAGCTTGGAGTGAGTTAGAATGTGCCTGAAAAGCCAGTGGTCTATAGGTAGAGGATGATCGATATTTATCTAGCATGGTCATAAGCAAAGCATTTGTGATAGGAGGTTGATGAGGCCCTAAAAGATCCAGATAGAGGAACCTGGAACCACACATGAGTATGATGCTGGGTTTACAGTATGATAGATCCAGAGAGATGCAAAAACTAGAGGGGAGACTAAGGCAGTAGGAGAGAGATCAACTAGAGGAGGAGCAACTAGTAGAGAGATTAAGGTAGTAAGGGACCTATATCAGTGATGAGTGCATCATCAAGTGTATGATGGTGGATCTTAGGGAGATAATAAAGAGGCTATTATGAGGAGTTAGGAGAGGGATGGGGGTGAAGGGCTAGATGAGGATGACACTCAAGAGTAAATTATTACTTTGAGAAAGAATGTGTAGATCCTCTAGAGTCAGCTAAGCGATAGGGATATAACCCATGCTATAGAGAAACATTAGTGGAAGATAGATAGGTAGAGATGGTGGGTTTGAGTAGAGGAGAGGGACACTCTATGGGTATAGGTTGCGAGTCTATAGGATTCACTAAGGAAAGTGACAATAGACTGAGATTTTATACAGACTCAAGATAGTGGAGGGCTAGCTGGATAGGGTAGAAAGATGGCCTAGTTAAAGGTGATATTGAGTTTAGAGTAGGCTTAGTATCAGGCTGAGTGAGCATAAATTCATAGGTTAGATGATGAGATAGATAGACTCAATGGGTAGTTACCCTCAGGATGATGATGGTCATATTAGTCTTAGTAACAATGGAGCCACCAAATAGAGATCTTAAGGGAGCCATCTATGAGACCTCTATGCCACTGTTCATAGCACCAAAGTCATTAGAGGTCAATAGATATAGGTAGTATCATAGATATGAGGTTGAGGGTAATGATGAGAGTGGTGGCGTAGGACCATATTGAGTAGGGACTCTTCGTACTAGCTTCACTTTTTGGATGCAAGGTATGAGAACCCACTATCATTGTAGCTTGAGGGCATTTTTGTACCATGATGTAATATTTTGATATATATGAGAGGATGTTTGTTGATGCCTATATTGTTTATTGTGAATGTATTTATATGATGAAAAATAAAATGATGGATGATTATGAATGTATGCCTATACTTGTAGTTATGATTATGTATATATGTTAGATGGATGCTTTGGGATATGATTTATTTGTGTATAGACCTAGATATGGATGTGATGTACTAATGAAATGTGATGATTTAAATGGTATAAAATATGGATGTGTGTTTATTTGATAAAACATAATGAATGAATCTAAGATGCAATAACCAACTAAGTGTAAGCACCACATAATGTATGAAAGTCATGAATCAAGGTTGAAACAATTTCATCTAAGGCATACACTAAAACATACACCAAATTAAATAAAATGTGTATTGACAATATGTGAATGTAATGGATGGTTATTAGCACAAATCCACAAGGGAACAATAATAATTTTAGGGGACTCAAACACCCTAGTTGACCAACCAAAATTTGTATAATGACCATGCAATAACCTAAAAGATAAAAATCTATTAGAAAGACCAAGATTCAATATCCTTATGTGTGCATAGTGAAGATCATTACTCTAAATTTGTACTTGGTTGGAATCAACTACTTGGTAATGCAAGCCATCATAAGTTAGCTCATCACAACATGCCATTGGTATATGTAAAATAAGGTCACTAATGTGATAGACTTGTCACCATACATAAAGCTACTCCACTTCTAGGCCGACATATATAGCCCATTGCTGGAAATGGAGATTACACCATGGTTGTCAAAAATTGATAATTCTAGGGATTCAAGCTCTTTGCCCTCTTTTATTTTTGTATTGTAGACACCTAAGCATTTCATATTGAGGAGACTACCTATATGGACCCTTTTCAGGCCATCTGACCCATCTTGGGCAGTCCTAGGGATTAATAGTGGTTCTCACCACTCAAATAGGGAGGAATTTACCTTTATAACAGAGATCATATCACCCTAAGATGGCCCCAAACTGCAACCATATCACACTAAGATGATATACAGTCATGACCATCTGACCCTGAGATGGGCATACTGAAGCAAGTTTTCCTGCAATGGGTAAAGCAGTTACGAATGTTAGCCAAGCATAATGGTTTCTTGATAATGATTCCTTGAGTTCAACTATTTATTGGCTTCTCCTACAAGCTAAGAATCACTTAGGGGAATTCTATATAAGGGTGCATAGCCTTCATTAATAAGATTAGGATTTTTCATATAATGAAGTGCTATCGAGCTGAAGAATAAAAGAGCTCTCATTATCAAAGTAATGAAGTGCTACCAAAATTCAATAATGGAGCTTCCAAGTATGCCAATGCACCATATTGAAGGTTGAAGGTTGAATTCATGCTTCTTGTGCCATTCAATGCCCTTGCTTCAGTGTCAAATCCTATGATGAGTAATTATTTGGCATATATTTTCTGTAGTAAATTGTTTCATTTTTATATTTAAATTGTGGTTATAATATATTTTAAGTAGTTATTTTTGCTTATTTTTATGATTTATCAGTTAAAATATGGATGTGGTTAATCTGACAAATGTGTGCATTTCATGTAAAATACGTCCAAGTTGTGAGTGATTATGTAGGAAAATATTGAAGGATGTTCCACAGGTGCACGATGCAGTAGCACAAGCTTCGGGATACACCTCGGACGTGAGAAGATGGACGTAAGGACAAAGGATTAAGGAAGCTCTAGGTGTGGTGACAGAATAGTGGCTGAAGACTATTACAGAATATGGTAGCTGAAGTATGTTACGGAAGATAGTTACCAAAGTATGTTGCAGAAGGTAGCTACTGAAGACTGTTACCGAAGAGAACTTTTACCAACAGTTACCGAAGAGAGTTGACCAAGTCAGTTGACCGATGTTGCATGCCACATCAGTGACAGCATGGCACTCTTACATGGCAATAAAGGATTACAGTCAACTTAGTTAGTTGACTTGTCACATATTCTTCACGAGGATATTGTGATTAATAAAGTTGTTATAACTTTATTCCGTAAGGTTGTATAATTGGAATATTGTTAGGATGATTAGATTCTGATGCAAGATTGTTATGTCCTTCCCATGATTTAAGGGGCATATAGTTATGTGTTATATCTTGCGAAATGTCTAAGTTAGTATTATGTTGTTATGTTAGTTCATAAAGTGCCACTTGGACCACTTAGGTTGTTTACTGAGTCCAAGCAGAATTAGGAATTGTGTTAGTTTAGATTATTCTCGTTAGTGCATAGTTGTCGCATTATCAAGTCCACAACTCCACATGGCAAAATACGTGGAAGAATATTACTTAGAATTGTCCAAGTCACAATATATATTACATAGGGAGACCTTTGAAAAGGTCTAATGTTCAATATTAATGAATAGTCTAAGGGAGAAATATTGAATATTCAATGTGTCTGTACAATTTTTGAAGAAATGCGCCAACATGTACATTTGAATTTCCAGCAATAAAAGTAGCACTTTACTCTTCACATATGGTAACTATGTCATTTGTATTTACTGCTTGATTTCTTTTATGTAGTTGTAATTGTAATTTTCCTACATCCATAGAATAGAATAATGTTAGTAGTAGTTATGCATCTTAGTTACTGAGATAAAGTAGTTTAGGGGAGAAAGACTTACACTGTCCTCTAGGAGGTAGGGCCCACTCCTACAGTTAGTCCCTAATCTCTCACCCCTACAATAGGTTAGAAATAGTTAATTAACCTTAGAATATAAAATAAATTAAATTGCATTTTCATAAAACATAAAGTCAGAATAGATAATTAAAACTAACTGCATGAGGATCCTCACCAATAGATCAACTCATCAATAGGTAATTATTATTAGTTATCCTCATCAATAGATAAAATCATCAATAGGTAATTATCATATTTATTGCATAAATCATAAATTGCATTTTATTTTCATTCTTGCATAATTTAATTTCTATTTATTATTTTTCTACAAAACCTGAAACTAAAAGAGATCTAAATTAAGCTTAGAATTGATCCCCATGGTACAATCTATACTAGATTCCTACTCTTTAAATCTAACCTTGATTACCCTTGGATTGATAAAATTAAATGTAAGCTATTACAATTGATCATTTTGGCATCGTTTTCGAGGAGAGTAGCATCATAGTGGTTAATCAGAAAAGTTGTTTGGTAGTGCAAAAAGGAGAGGCTTACTTGTATGTGGAAAGAGGTACATATGAGTCCTTGCGTGCATATGAGTCAGAGTGGCACGAGATGGTCCCAACAAGTCCCTTTGTTCGATGTTGCTAGGTTCTTTTCTCTTGAGGAATCATTTTTTACAACTTTCATATTTAAATTTTATTTCCTATAAATTTTATTTCTGCAAATTTTCTAGCTTTGGGTGATTATTATTGTTTAGTTTGACTTAGGACCTATGAGAAAAATAGGAAGTAGGTATGACTGAGTGGCATAGTCATAGTGAAACACCCCTAAATATTTAGGACCTATAAGAAGTAGGAAGTAGGTATGGTTGAGTGACACAACCATAGTGAAACCCTCCTAAACAATCAAACAAATAATAATAGTTTAACCTTTTATTTCTAGTTAATTTTACTTTTCAACAATATTTCTTTTACTCCTAATGTGCTAAGATTGGATGTATAAATATTCATAGGAATGTGAGTCACACCTAATTTTAGCAAAACATTAGGATTGTTAAATTTTACTTTTTTAACAATATTTCATTTTACTCCTAGTGTGCTAAGATTGGTTGTATAAAGATTCATAGGAACGTGAGTCACACCTAATTTTAGCAAAACATTAGGATTGTTTTAAAATTTTATTTCAATTTTTCCCTATTGTATTAAGGATAGTTATAAATTCATTTGTTGTGATTTATATCTAAACTTGACAATAGTAGGATTAAAATAGAAAACCAAAATCAAAACCCAAACAAAACCAAAACCAAAGAGAGAGAAAGGAGAATAAAATATAAGTTGCTAGATGGTGGAAAATAGTCTAAATCAGTCTACACTTATAGACCTTAGAGAACTACTGATAAAACAAGAAGTTAACCTTATTTTTGAGCAAGGAAATAGAACATCTAGTAAGGAGTGGGAGTGTCTATATGAACACATTGACATTATCAAAGAAAAATTAGATGAGCTAAAGGAAATCAAAAGGATTGACATAGCAAAAACTCTAGGGCCGAACTACCATTCATATTATCTAGATCTTGGAAGGAGTTGTGAGTATTGGATTTGGGATAGAAGAGCAATAGTAAATCCAACAATTTACCCTTGGAATCAATATTTTGAAGACTCCCTCATCATTCACAACTTCCTTGCAGACATAGAAAAGAGAGAAGTAGCCCTAGAATATAGCAAGAAATATCACAAGATACCTAGAGTTGTGCGCTTTAGAGAGCTATGTCAAGATTTACATTGTGAGTTACAATTTGGAAATCTTGACCCCATTCCAACACAAGCTTTTCTTGTTCAATTGATTCAATTAGTGATAGACCACTTTAATTTTGAAGAGGAACACTTCATGACACCCGAACAACTTGATCCAATCAATGATATTCATAGACTATTCAAGGAATATTAGACGTGTTGCAAAAACAAGAGAACTTAGAAAATTCATGAGCAGACCTAGAGACTCTAAGGGAAGATTTATAAAGATCAACAAATCAGAAGGAAATTTCCAAAGAGACTTTAGCAGGTAGCCTGGAATTTATAAGTTAGAAGAACTTGAAACAACAACATCAACCAATCAAGCTGAAATCCTAGAACAAGATCCCGACTCATATTTATTACCTGAACCAGAATTTGACAATCACATAGATCCTTCTTCTATTTTTACTGAACCCATACCTGGTCCAATTCTTGAAATCTTACATTCAATTATGGTTGACCAACAAAGTGGGTAGGGAGAAGTAGAAGAGAACCAAAGGGGGGATAGACAAAGATAGAATAGAGACCAAAGAAGAAATGGGTAAAGAAAGACATTTGCCTTCCCAATATTACATACAGATGGGACAACAAGAGAACCTAAGTCAATCTCTATTTTTGTATTGCCCACCTTCCATGGGAAACCACACGAAGATCTGGATGCTTTTCTTTTTGAATTTGAAGTGGTGTGCCAAGCTTACTTTTACACCACCGATGAACAAAAGCTAAGGTTGTTTCCCTCTACTCTTAAATATGCAGCTTTAAGATGGTTCATGGGTCTAGGAGAAAATATTTGTAATCAATGGGATGGAGAACATGGATTAAAAGAGCTATTCCTTGAACGATATCAAGATTACTATAGAGTTAGGGATAAGAAAGTTGAGCTATTCCGCATGAATAAAAAAGAAGAAGAATATTTGGAGGATTACCTTGAGAGATTTCTATTTGTTGGGTCTAGAGTAAATATAGACCTTGATGAAGAAATCTTAAAAGAACTCTTTCTAAAAGGACTAAAAGAAGATGTCCTTGAGGTTCTGAACCTTATGGCAAAAGGAGATATCCATATTATGATGTTTGAAGAGATTGTAAACCTTTGCAGAAACTATTCAAGAAACAAACCTCTAAGGAGTAATAAGTATACATCTACAGGAGGAGTGA
The DNA here is from genome assembly GCA_028583015.1 of Wollemia nobilis. NCBI lineage: Eukaryota > Viridiplantae > Streptophyta > Pinopsida > Araucariales > Araucariaceae > Wollemia > Wollemia nobilis. The sequence continues at coordinate 3,682,228 of JAQPPZ010001808.1, forward strand.
CAAGAGCAAAAATTGGAAACATGTTGGAAGGTTTAAAAACTGATTTGTTAAGTACCTTGACTACATATTTGGATTTAATGGATAGGAAGCCAAAATAATAGGATAATGAAGAAATCTACTATCACAGATGTAGGAAAAAGCACAACCTAAGAGAATGCCCTCTCAACATTACAAACATTTCCAACATTGCTACTTGTAAAATTTGTGATAAGAATCACAAAACTAAAAACTACAAATACATCTCCATTGTTAAAGCTGCCATAAAGGAACCTGAAGTTGAAGAGGTAGAAGATATTTATTTTGTAGCTCAAATATGGAATGGTCCATTCAATGGACCACCAAATTGGTCAAACCCTAGTTATTCCAACTCGTAAAGGCCTAATCAATGGTCCAATGCACCAAACTGGGCAAATTGGAACTCTTATTCAAATAATCAAGACTGGAACATACCCCCATGGGCCCACTTTATGGCCAATACCTATGGAAATCCACCTCCATGGAATCAAGGAATGTCAAGTCAAAATAGTTGGAATACTAATGGTCAATATAATCAGGGAGGATCTGGTTGGTCTCAAAATCTATCACAACAATAGAACTTTCAAAACCAATTTAGGGGACAAGCCCCTCAAAATCTACCTCAAAATAGACTTCTTCCACCTCCAGTTAATAATAATAATCCTCCTAAGCAACCTCCTCTTCCAGCTCAACCAGTCCCTAATCCTAACAACAACAAGAATATTCAACAAGTCTATGAAACTAGTGAGACATGTTCTATATCTATAGCACCTTGTCAACAAATTCAATTGAGATCGGGAAAAGTATTGGAAAACAATGTAACTCTCACAGAGCTTGATAACCCCACTATAGATTTATTCAAAAAGGAGGATAACAATGAAAAGGAAATAGAAAATTCACCAAAAAACATTCCAAAAAAACAACAAGAGATCCAAATTCCTCAAAGGAAGGAAGTAGAGATACCATTTCCTCAAAGACTAGCAATACCAAAAGAACCATCTAAGCCAACCTTTAACTTCCTTCAAGAATTAGAAAATGTTACTATCAAGATCCCTTTATTACAAGCTATCAAGGATATACCCATCTATTCCAAGCTCATTAAAAACATATGTACAAATTCAGGAAGGAAAAAGAGGAATGAAGCCCAAACTATTCAAGTCATTGGACAATTGTCTGAGATAATAATGGGAGGTAGGTCATTACCAAAATACATAGATCCTGGAATACCTATACTCATGGTACACATTGGTGACATAGCCTTGCAAAATATTTTGGTCGATTTAGGAGCCACTATTAATGTCATGACTAAAGAAACAATAGAATATTTAGGGGTACATAAATTACAATCAACTTCTATTGTACTCCAACTCGTAGATAGGTCTACTATTAAGCCAGAAGGAAAACTAGAAGATGTTATAGTCTCTGTAAGTTCATGGGAATACCCTGTAGACTTTATAGTCTTACAACCCAAGAAAAAGTTAGGGGGACATCCCTTAATTCTAGGGCGCCCATGGCTCACAATAGTTGATGCTTACATTAGTTGTAGATCGGGAAATATGACTATTTATGATGGCAAGAATACTAAAGACCTTAGCCTATTCCCTGAATCAACAATAGAAGAAGAATTTCCAAAGCAATTATGGTATGATTTCCCTCATGATTTTGATGAAATCCAAACCTTATCAATCAATGTTCTGAGTGAACATCTTCAACAAGAGGTTGAGGGACCATTACCATTACTATTAGGAAATCAAAAAGAAGATCAAGGTCAAGATAATGGTTGTTCATATGAATCTACTATGGCTATTAATGAGGCAAGCACAAGTCAGTCTCAAAAAATGATACCATATGACTATTACTTAAATATTATTGAACATGAGATAATGGGGATAGATGCAAACATAAAAAAATGCAAGCAAATAGATATCACACTAGGAAGAACCTTGAATATCAGTGATGAGCTCACAAGCATACAAGAATCACAATTAATAGATGTGCTTAAGAAATATCAATCAACATTTGCATGGAACTACGAGGATATGAAAGGTATACATCCAAATGTTTGTACCCATCATATTTTTATCCAAGAAGGATGTTATCCAGTAAGACAACCCCAAAGAAGATTGAATCCAACTATGAAAGATGTGGTTCAAGAAGAAATCATTAAACTCTTGAAGGCAGGATTTATATATCCAATTTTTGATAGTCAATGGGTGTCACCTCTTGTGATAGTCCCTAAAAATAATGGTAAATGGAGGATTTGTGTGGACTATAGGGAATTAAACAAAGTAACAAAGAAAGACTATTTTCCCTTGCCATTCATTGATCAAGTTCTTGATACCTTGGCTGGAAAGAAATATTTCTGCTTTTTGGATGGTTTTAGTGGCTATAATCAAGTTTCCATAGCTGAGGAAGATCAGGAAAAGATAACCTTCACATGTCCAATAGGCACCTATGCTTATAAAGTCTTACCTTTTGGATTATGCAATGCACCTACCACTTTTCAAAGAGTTATTTTAGCTATATTTGCTGATTTAATAAATGAGTGTGTAGAAGTCTATATGGATGACTTCATAGTCTATGGTAATACCTTTGAAGAAACTTTGTCAAGCTTGCAAAAAGTTTTGGTTAGATGCCAAGAGAAAAATCTCTCTTTGAGTCATGAAAAGTGTTTCATGATGATGAGAGGAGGCATTGTTCTAGGACATTATATATCAGAAGAGGGTGTTAAAGTAGATCCTACAAAAATACAAGTTATTCAATCCCTTCAACCTCTAAAAACACAAACAGAGGTGAGAAGTTTCCTAGGACATGCAGGATACTACCGTAGATTCATTAAAGACTTCAGTAAAATTGTTGCTCCCATGCTTAAGCTCTTAATCAAAGAAAGTGAATTCAATTGGACTGAAGCATGTCAAGAAGCCTTTGAAGTTATAAAAGATAAATTGATTACTACTCCAATCCTGAGAGGACCAAATTGGGAATTACCATTCCACATACATTGTGATGCTTTGGGTTACGCAATAGGGGTAGTATTGCAATAGGTTGAGAACAAAATACCTTATGCTATCTATTATGTAAGTAAAAACTTGCATGGAGCCGAGCTTAATTACACTATTACTAAAAAATAATTTTTAGTTGTAGTCCATACCATCAATAAATTTAAACATTACATAATAGGGTATGAAGTATTTGTTCACACTGATCACTCTGCCATTAAATACTTAATGAACAAAGCGATAGTAGGAGGTAGAGTGGTTAGATGGCTTATTTTGCTACAAGATTTTAATGTCACAATCATAGATAAGGTAGGAAAATATAACGTCATTGCAGATCACCTATCTCGTATGCAAATATTTGATGATGATGAGTTAATTCCTGATAATTTCCTAGATGAACATTTGTTTGCTCTTTCTATTTTTACTCCTTGGTATGTTGATATTGTAAATTACTTAGTAACAAGAAAAATACCTCAAAATTATACACCGCATGAGCATAGAAAACTAATACGTCAAAGTACTCCTTATATGTGGATTCATGGAGTCTTGTTTAGAAGATGTCCCGACCAAGTAATTAGGAGATGTGTGCAAGAAGAGGATGTATATGACATCATTCGAGAAGCACATGAAGAACCCTGTGGAGGCCATTATGCCACCCAAAGGATAGTTAGTAAAATACTTCAAACTGGTTACTTTTGGCCTACCATGAATAGAGATGTCCATAAATTTGTTGATAGATGTGATGCTTGTCAAAGAGCTAGTAAGCCTACCCCTTCAATGGAGATGCCTTTGGTTCTGCAAGTAGTGTTTGAACCATTCGAGAAATGGGGAATTGAATTTGTTGGACCAATAGACCCTCCAAGCGAAGGTAATAAACACATACTTGTGTGTACAGATTATGTTACTAAGTGGGCTGAAGTTAAAGCTTTACCACGAGCACAAGTTGAACCAGTTGCTGATTTCCTTTATGAAAATATTATGCAATGCTTTGGAGCACCTAGAGAGTTAGTTTCAGATCATGGAACCCAATTTCTCTCCAAATTAATTGAACATTTTGTTGACATCTATCAAATAAAACATAGGAAAACCTCACCATATCACCCTCAAGCCAATGGACAAGTAGAAGTTACGAACAGAGAACTTGAAAAGATCATTACAAAAATCGTAACTATTAATAGGGGTGATTGGGCTGAGAGATTGAAAGAAGTTGTATGGGCATACAACACAACTTGGAAAACTACCACAAGATTATCACCTTATGAAATGGTCTATGGAAAACAAGCTATCATGCCCATCGAGTTTGAGATAGAAACTCTTCGCACAATGGTACAACTTGACATGAATTTGGACAAAGCACAGAAAGCTAGATTGGAAAAGTTAAACATTCTGGATGAAAGGAGACTAGAGGTATTACATAGGACTAAAATAACCCAACAACAATGAAATAAATGGCATGATAAACACATTGTACCATGTACATTTCAATCAGGAGATTGGGCCTTGTTGTTTGACTCTCATTACCAAGACTTTCAAGGTAAATTGAGGACAAGATGGCTAGGACCCTATGAAATTAAAGAGATATTCGAGAATGGTACAGTCAAGCTTAAGCCTATAGATGATTCAACAAGGAAACTACTAGTAAATGGGCATAGGCTTAAACTTTACAAGAAGCCATTATCTAAGGAAGAATTCATACACCACCTTAAGCAACAAGTCGATTTGCAGTACATCTCTGAACTGCAATCAACCACTATTGAATAATAACTTCTCTCTCATTAAAAAAATATTATGCTTCCTTTGTTTCATCATGAAGTTTCTATATTTGCAATATTTCTATCTTATTTTCATCAATTTTCAGTCTCAATGTTTCAAAAATAGCCCAAGAGGATATTTCTTTAAAATAGCTTGTAGGAAAATGGCTACCACATGTTGCATAATACCTTGTTTGCTAGATAAAATCTAGGTGTTTTTCAATTACTCAAACAACACTAGTGTTTTGAGCAAATTTTCATTGAAATTCAAGCAATATTTTGATGTTGTAAGTTATTCCTAGTCAATCAAGTTTTTCTTGGACTATGCACATTTGAACATATAAAAACATTGTGAGATTTGGAGAGATTAACTCATGAGTTACTATTGCCATAAAGTGAACAGTTTCCCTTGCTTATCCATCTATGCGCATGGCCTAGAGTACTAATGAATTGGCAAAAGGACAAGCTCACCCTTCATCCTTCAAAAAAAAATCCCTTGCTCCTCATCTAATCGAGCAAGTATCCCAAAAATATCTTCTTGCTTCCTCTAAAAATAAGCAAGAATCCCAAAAAGCAATAAAATCCCTTGCTCCCTCTCAAAATGAGCAAGTATCCCAAAAAAAAAGTCAAAATAAGGGTAAAAGAGCTTGAATCCCTAGAATTCTTAGTATCTCGAAAACCATGGGGTGATCCTCATTACAACAATGGGTTGAATGAAACCCGCTTGGAAATAAGGTATCCTTACATAGTAGCACTAAGTCTGGACAAGACCTATGGATGCTCATAGATAAGCTAGCTTGTTGGCATAAGTGACCTTTGTTTTACTCAATCCTTACTCATAATGGGAAATGAATACTCATTGCACACACAGTTGGTCCTTGAGAAGCTTGAAAACATTAGGATAACTTTAACACCATATTGATTTGTGAAATGAATAGATGAATTTGTTTAAAGTCACTAGGATGTTTGAAGTCTTTGAGAAATAACTCTAGAATATCATAAGCAGGCAAAAGTCAGAAGCAAATTCCTATGGAAGTACTATAGTTCATTTTCTCCTACAAAAATGTGGCTTGTATCTCTCAAAACTTTGTATCTCTTAGAAAAAGCCATCATAATATCAGAATATCTATTCCATTTTTCTAAGTGATTGAAAATATCCTAAGCCTTTGATAGAAATCTATTTTTGCATACATTGATGACTGATATCAAGCTTTATAATCATTATTTTTCTCTCACTTGGATACTCCTTAATGAAATTCAGGAAGCACAATCACAAAAATTATAATAAACCCCCATAAATAAAACTCATTATTATACTATCCACCATAATATAAATAAAACACCCTTCATCTTGTTTTGGCTATATAGCCAAAATTATAGTTTGGGGGGGGGTAAATAAAGGCATACGGAGTTCACAATACAGTTTGGGGGAAGAAATAGGTAAAGTATTTTCTCAACTTTAACAACTACAATTTCCATAGATGTCTTCCATAGATATCTTCTATAGATGTCTTCCGTAGATGTCTTTCGTAGATGTCTTCTATAGATATCTTCCATAGATGTCTTTTGTAGATATCTTCCATAATAATTTTCCATAGATATCTTTTGTAATAATATTCTATAGTAATATTTTGTAAGTGCCATCCATAGATGTTATCCATAATACATATCATAAAATGTTCTTAAGTGTCAAAACTTAAATTGCCCCAAGTATAAGAGACACGTGGCAATTCAAAAAATGACAAGATGAGTGATAAAGGTGTGTCAACAAAGATTATAAGGAAAATGTGGCAGTAATATTTTAGGAAGAATAAAAAGGGAACAAAATAAAAAATATATATATTAATGAAACCCTTTTAAAGTGTGTCCACGAAGGCGTAAATGAGAAACCCTCATATGATGTGTACACCCAAAATGGTGCCACATGCCACTAATTTTTAAACCCCCTCTTGAAAGCGTAGATGTTCTCGGGGGCTGGAAATAAAAGTTTCAAAGATGATGGTCTATTGGAACACGTGCACGCAAAAGCAAACAAGCTAGGATGTGGATCAATCTAATTTACTGTAAAATGTAGGCATCGAAGATGAGCACCACGTAGATAAAACATGGATAAGAAGATGACGTGGGCTAGTGACATGCTTGTTGGATGCCAAACACTGGTTAATTTTATCCTAAACTTTGTCACAACACGAATTTAAATTGTCAACCTGGGAGCTCGTAGACTTTTGAAGTGCCATGATTGAGATTACTCACATTACCATTCTAGAGATGAATCTATTACTATCATTAGGGGTGTTTATAAAATATTAGTTAATTTATCCACACCAAGAAAAATTAGACATAATTAAATCACATAAAAATAAACACACAACTTAGAAAGTAATTAACACACTTACGTAAAAAGAACACAGCCTTAAAACGATTAAACTAATCTAGAAATGAATATACTACTTATGCAGAATTAAATCTATGAAAGAAAATAACTAAGATACAGGGGAGGAATACTGTATTGGAGTGGGCCTGAGCTCCAGCAGATCCCGCCCAAAAAATCACAAAAATAATACGTAGATGAGAGAACGCTCAAGCTTTATTAACAGTGTAGAAATATTACATGCAATAACGTTCTAAAAGAATGCTTCCCATTCTACAAAGAAGTCTGTGTGTTTAAATACCACACACAGGACTTCATGTTCCAGTTCTGTTACAACAGGCATCCCAGTTACAGTCTAAATTGGGATAGTTTAGTTATTGTAGCTGGTGCGCGATGATCAGCTTCTTCGTTGTTTCCTTACAATCGGGTAATTTTCATTTTATTATGGTTATACTTCGGGAATGGTTGCACATCCATACACCTTTGCTGGGACAAATCATTCATCAACGATTTCCAATTGATGATGTGGAACTGTGGTCGTCGGGGTCCTTCTCCAGTCATTTTGTCAATACGCATAATCTGGGCATCCGCTCGAGGAAGGCACCTACTTGAGTAAGGCGCCTACTTGAGTAAGGCACCTACTTGATCAAGGCACCTACTTGAGTAAGACGCCTACCTCTATATGCCTTCATATGATTGAGTAGAACTGTGCCAGGTCCATGTAGGACCTCGACTGAGCAAAAGATGACAAAATCAAGGAAATAACTACACAAAACACACTTCACACATGGATTATATAATACACATGATTTCATTAAATAAATACATAATGGGCCTTGGTTTGTTATGGGGCATCCTTGGGATATGCTACCCTTTGACTACGTTGGCTTTCGGCTATGCTGGGTTGACCTACATTATGCGTCGGCTTCTTGTTATGCTAGCTACGCCTTCCAATCATGCTTGGTCTAATACTTGTACTCGATGCTATGACCACAGTTGTCACTCCCTTCTGGAAGGCTGCCTTTGCTTCCTGCCATAAGTCAAGGTGTTAAGGGTGTAGCTCTCCAAAGGAAATGTCAGATTTGTCCCTCTTGCGTACAACCATGCTAGATTTGTACAACCAAAGTTCTTCGAGGGTGACATCGACGTTTTATTCTGTGATTGCTATTGCCTTTGCCTCTGGTCCATATTGTAATAACACAAGTCTTCCCACTTGGTTTCATTCACCAAATTTAGAATTTTCAAAAAAATTATCCCAACTCAGCCTAGTACAAGCATGTTTAATCGCCACGAATGCCATTTCACTGCACCTAAAATATCCATGAGATCGATATTGACCAAATATCGGTCTTCTTGCCTTTTAAATTACTTCCTTTCCTATCCCGAGAATCCAAGTATTTGGCAGGGGTTTCTACTACCAGGGTCCATATCACCTGGATGCTACACGTTTACTTCCTTGTATCTTGACTTAAGATACTAGCGTATACATGCTACAGCTGATGTACCTTCACTTCCTTAAGGTATATCATGGTTCTGCCACTACCTTGGTGGATCCTAAAAAGTCTTAATTGCGTAGCACCCATTTCATTATGCAAGTATCCTTTTGGATTGAAAGACTTCTTGCTCTTGTACTGGTATGGTATGCCTAGGGGTGATGCCCATATCATCGTCCCTATACCTCCCGCTCCATATTTTGGAGTTGGAAAACCATGTCAAGATGTACGCCATCCCACAATATCTTGAAGGTTGGAATAAGGAAGAATGTCTACCCACAATCTCCATAAGTTAGGTTGTCTTCCCACAACCTTTAGTATCTTAAAAAAAGTTCCTTTCCATACTCATGTTTTAATAACATCCTTCTAATTCTAGGGTTAATTTTTCCACCACCCTGAATATGTCACATTTTAAAACCTAGGTTGAAGCAAAGTTTCAAAGGCTTTGTTATAATGGAAGTACTTCTTCTAAAATGAGGTAAGTTCTTCCTAAAATCATATCATTGATAACTTTATTATTTTTAAAATTTAAAACTACAATCATGATTTATTTTAAGTAGGATGAATTCTATTTAAAATTCTACCTCAAACCATAATGATATTAATAGATAAACAATGAAAATAATTTCAAATTCATATTATTATTGATAACTTTATTCTTTTTAAAGTTTAAAACTACAATGATGATTTATATTAATTAAGATGAATTCTATTTAAAATTCTACCTCAAACCATAATGATGTTAATAGATAAACAACCCCAAAAAAAAATAAAAATAAAAAAAATAAAAACTAATCAATTATGATATCGCCAACCAAAATGTTACCCTGCTTTTATTTTAAAAGAATATAATAATTTTCTTAAAAAAATAATAATAAAAATAAATAAATAAACGAACCTTATTTCAATTTAAGAAAATTTTGAGGAAAGGACAAACAAAACCTATTTATGATTGCCTCAAATAACTAACAAAATCAATCATAAAATATTTGATAATTTCGATATGGTTGATGAAATTCCCTAAAAACAATTATGTCACAATTGAAATAATAAAACAATTTTTTCTAGAGTCTAAAAAACCGTAAATAGTTAGAGTTATATGATGAATCCACTAATACCTCACTAACCTAGGACGTCACTAAGTTTACTTTTCACGAATACCATTTATAACATCCACATAAATGCAATTTACCAACTTAATATTAAACTACGCAAACCACGATTACTAAATAAGATCTCAAATGGCGCGTGTAGACAAACTTCGTAATCACCATTCCTATGTCAAGCTGGTAAAAACATATGTCTTACTTATTATACAATGTGTTTTCAAAGCTCTCAAATGCGTCAGGATAATCATACGTGTTGCAGATGTTCTTCCTTAACCAATTAAAAATTTTTCCCCTTATTAATTAAAGTTGCGTCATATCATGAATATTTCCAGGAAATCCTTCTAGCTCTAAAACTATTTCATTGGCTTACCTTAATTATTGACAGCGACGACAAACTTATACAGAGCATCATTCAAATTGTTTTACCAAGGAAATGTTTAATAAATATAATTATACTCATTATGGGTTCCCTTCAGGTTTACAAAGCAAGAGAATATCACTGCGTAATTATGTCGACTTCAGAATTTTCTAAGTTTCCATAACAAAGACTTCTAGCAATTTAATGAAACTCAAAATAAATTAAAATAAATGATTTCGTAGTGTCTATCTGTGGCTATATTCTAGCTTAACCTAACAAATCGTCTTGAAAATCTTAAACGCTAATATGAGTTTAATGGTACACAATTTCAGTTTCTATATTATATCATTGATTATAAATATTCCTATGGTGAAAGACTTTCACTATTTTAATGAAATTCTTTAGTTAGATAAAACAAACAACTTTATAGAGATTTGTTGCAGCTATACTTTGGTTTATCTCACAAGTCATATGAAAAACAAACTTAGACACTATTCTGGGTTAATGATACACAATATTATTTTTTAAATTATTTGCAGGCTATACAAAAGAAAATTTCATAGAGAAAGACTTTCATTATTTTAATGAAATTCAAAATAGATAACACAGGCCACTATATAAAGATTTGTCGCAACTATTCTTTGGTTTATCCCAACAAGTCATCCGAAAAAACTTAGGTAATATTCTAGGTTAATGATACATAGTATCATTTTTTTTTAAATTATTTTCAGGCTATAAAAATTTTCATAGAGAAGGACTTTCATTATTGAATTAAATTCAAAACAGATAACACATACCACTATATAGAGATTTGCCACAACTATTCTTTGGTTTATCCCAACAAGTCATTTGAAAAACTTAGGCAATATTATGGGTTAATGATACACAATATCACTTTTTAAATTATTTTCATGCTATCAAAATTTTCATAGAGAAAGACTTTCATTATTAAATTAAATTCAAAACAGATAACACATGCCACTATATAGAGATTTGCCGCAGTTATTCTTTGGTTTATCCCAACAAGGCATCTAAAAAAACTTAGGTAATATTATGGGTTAATGATACACAATGTCACCTTTTTTATTATATTGCAGACTATAAAATATTTCTATAGAAAGTTCATTACAAGACTTCTATTACTATTTTTTTTTTTTATGGTATTCTTAACATGTAAAACAATGAATTCAAACAGCTATATTTTAATCTTATACAAGTTCTTTTGTGAGAGACTTTTGTCTACTATATTTATTGTAATAATCAACTTCTCTTTGATGCTTTTTTAGAAGAGCTAATATCAGATGAAGAGAGGTAATATTTCATGTGATAAAAAACTTATGTAAGTACATAATTTTAATTTTATATCATAAGTTTTTATTATGTGCTCAGGAAGTGACTACATCTAGTGCAAACATGAAAGAGGATGTGAAAAATATAATGTAAAAAACTCTGGAAGCGGCTGTATATAAGTTGTTATTTTCAGTAGTATATCTTTTATGAAAGAATTTCATTCCACTTTAATAGGTGTGCTCCTCCTCAATATACTATGAATATTGTTGTTATTAAAAGAGTCATAATCACCCTTATTACTGATAATGCCATAATGTTAACTCATAATAGCTTGAAAATAATATGCATTAGATACAGTGAAGTTTTATTGCCTTCCAAGGGATGTGACGTAAGAACCTATTTATTGAAAGTATGCTTGGCATTGCTTTTTGATTACCTTTAAGGTTTTATAATTGGATTTTTTTGAGTTTCCAATTGTTGAGATTGAACTATAATAGCATCTGAAGGCTTGAACTGATGGTTATCTTAGTTTTAATCTTGACCTTGTGAAGTGTTTAAAGTGGTTTCTCAAAAGACGTTTACTAGTATGTATACAAAATTTTGTGCAAAAATGTATAAGATGAACCTTTACATTGTTCTACAAAATTTCTTTCTACAATTGAAACTTAGATATCCATACATTTTAATTATATATAAATAAATGTAAATGTGAATGTGTGATAAAGTGGCAAAGCCCAAAGCCACATATTAAATATCAATGATGAATTTACAAAAAATGAAAAAAAAAAAAATATATATATATATATATATATATATATATATTTTTTTTTTTAATTTAAGGCTTGCAAACATCCCCTTACTTTCCTTGAAAAACCAAGAAACAGGCAGTTTGGTAGGATCCAAAATGTCAAATTTTTGTCTATGTCTATCAAGGAAAATGAGATCTTCCTTTATGTCATTTCACATGATGTGAGGTCCGTTAATATTTCCATTCACACAAGGAAAATGAGATCTTCATGTAAGCAACTTGCACTAGACACCATTCCGTACATATTCAACTGGATTTTGTCTTTTATGTAACCTAAAGAGACTCATTTAAATAGGGCTTTAGATTGCTTTTGAATTATTTGAAAATACAATAATTTTATCCAATGTTGCCATACGAATTGCACTATAATTTACAACATGCACTAAGTCTTTGTGCCTTATCAACTATAAAAGTACATTTTTACAATTTACTAAGAGAAATTTTAAATAGAAATAAAATAAAATAATTCCCAAGATGAGTATTCTATTTGACATATGAAAAACAAATAGCTTTGGCCAGAAGATATAGTTTTTACTTTTCATTGATTTGTTTAACTACTATTTAATGCAACTAAATAATATATTTTCAAAAGATGCAAGTGAAAGGGGTTTGTAGAAATGAAAAACTAACTAATTTCAAGCACAACAACTTAAGTATATTTGGATTACAATTTATGCTTTTATTTTTCCTTTTCTTGGGAGTCAAATCAACATTAGCACAAAATTCAATCATGAACTAGTTATCAAAGTTTCTATCTATTTGTGGATTCATTTGTTTAAAAGTATGATTGGATTTTGTGAAAAGCATACTCTTATGCCTTACATAATTTAGGGTGATGGTTACCTAGGTGTTGTAGGTGAGTTGGAGAGAAGAGGGAAATCCTCCAAGAGAGGTCATAGGTTCAAATCTCCACCCTACCAAAAATCTGAATTGGGTATCCAAAATCCAATTGATAATGTTGGTGTGGGCAGGGTCGGGTGCGACTCCGGGTGACTTTGATGGTGTAGAACCCCCTGTTCATGGTCTCTTAGACCAAGGTGACCCCGCAAGGGGTTTTTCGCTTAAAAAAAAGGTAGGGTGATGGTTATCAAATGGTATGAGCTCAAGTGGTTAAAAATATCGACTTTGAAGGTGGAAACTTAGGTTCAAATCTTGCTAGGAGATGTCTGCATACTTGCTGAAAATTATTATTATAAAATACCATTATGTTGTTTGAAAAAATACAATGGTAAAAAAATCATGATGTAATATTGTGGGGTCCATATAAATACCATATAACCAATTAAAAAAATTATAGGTAGTAATTGATGTCATGTTAAAATTTGTGAGCAGTTGAGTTTTGTTTCTACACAGAGTGAAGAAATCTTTAGAAGCAAAATCAAGGATCGTGTGTGATATTTTTGAAGAATATTCAATTTCTTCCAACAAGGATTCACCAAAACCATTACCCAAGACAACATGCAAGGTTTTTAAAGGTGACCAAACCTTGAGCTAAGCTGAAATAACATCAATAAAGTCTCCAGGTAAAATATATTTCAAAAATTCAAATATTTTACCATAAAATTAGAGTACTGATTCCCACAAAAAATATTGATCAAAACAAAGAAGGCTCTTTGAATAGATTCAAAGATCTATCTAGCTCAGGTAATCCTTCCCTTCCCACTCATAGGTAAGGATTTACCACTAACAAAGCATATTCAACCCTTTCTATTATCTAGAAAGTGAAAACACGTCCATTTTGCTTCTAGACTCAATAAGGGAGGTTTAATGTAGGTTAACTAGTTTTTGGCCCACTTTTCATGCTACAAGTAGACATGTCAAAATTGGTCTCCTCATTTCATTTGAGATAAAAAATCACCATTGTGCCCAACTGTATTCCATTATGTTTTTTTCAAGAAATGGACTAGGGGGAATTTCTTTCATAAGGGGATCAGGCTATTTATGAAACCCTAGTATTCAAATTTTGACCTTCTAATTGAAACTCTTCTCTCTATCCTAGTATTGGTTAGTTTTCTAAGTTTGCATTTTCTAATGCCACTAACCCTAGAACACATTAAAAATACCATTTGAAAGTTCATTTCCTTGTATGAGTTAACAAAGGGGAAATTCAAAAACTTGTGCACCCATATGTGTGGAGGCAGAAGTAACCAAAGAATTCCTCACTGCATGCAGTTGCCTTAGTCTTGGGGGTTCAATAAGACCCACTACGATTTCCTTTACCACAATAAAAACCCATCACAAAATCTTGTGTTTTACTACAATTCCATAAGTTGTTTGAAACAAAAAGAACTATTTGCAAGGGTTTTAAGAAAGTGAATTCTACAACATAATCATTATAAACTTTTCCTATTACAAATGAAATGAAACATGACCTGGAGATTTCACAAAAAATTCAAACAAAAAACCCAAAATATTTTATATGGTTCAGGGGTCAAAAACCCTAAATCTTCTATGCGATAAGGAGGAGAGTTTTTAAAGTAAGATTTTAACACTTATAAGCAATTTCATTCAAGAAATCAGAGATAAATCAAGTATTCATTTCCAATTTAAAAATAATTTCATTTAGGAAATCAAAGATAACTCAAGGCAGTGTGCAAAGAAGCATCAAATTAGAACATGCAAGATATAATATTTGATCTATAACTTGCTTCTTGTTGCCTTAGCACTCCCAAACCTTATGCCACTTTAGTATTTGTCTTTTACGGCCCCAAATCTCCTTAACAAAGTGCATTTTAGAATACAAGAAAATTTTTAAGGCTTGACCAAGACTCTGTTTTTGGATGCAAGGTTATGCATAAGGGGTATGCCCGAAAATGTATATAGAAATTTAAGGTGAATCAATTTTGAAACCAAGGCGAATATGGTGCAAAGTCATGTAGAGGCTATGGTGATTTTTTTTTTTCACAAGAAAAAAAAGTAGGTGAATTCACCAAAATTTTCAACAAATATACCATAAGATATAAATAATCACTAAACATGCTCTGATTCCCACACATGATCATAGGGACGATCCAAGTGAGTCAGTAGGCTTCATTCGAGGGATGACACAGGTGAGTCAGACTCAGGGATGACCCAAGTGAGTCAGTAGGCTTCATTCGAGGGATGATGCAGGTGAGTGGGACTCAGGGATGACCCAAGTGAGTCAATAGGCTTTATTCAAGGAACGACCAAAGTGATTCAGTAGGATTCATTCGAGGAACAACCTAGGTGAGTCAAGGATGACCCAAGTGAGTCAGTAGGCTTCATTCGAGGGATAACCCAAGTGAGTCAAGGATGATCCAAGTGAGTCAGTAGGCTTCATTCGAGGGATGATCCAGGTGAGTTAGGGATGACCCAAGTGAGTCAGTAGGCTTCATTCAAGGGATGACCCAGGTGAGTCCATAGACTTCACTCAAGGGACGACCCTCGAATGAAGTCTATGGACTCACTTGGGTCATCCCTCGTAGACATCATGCGTGGCATCATCATCGTGTTTGTCATCCCTGGAATGAAGTCTATAAACTCACTTGGGTCATCCCTCATCAAGGGATGACCTAGGTGAGTCTATCGACATCATGCGAGGGATGACAACCAGGGACGACTGACATCATACGAGAGACGACTAGGAGAAGTCAACATTCGAGGGATGATAGCTTGATTTCATGCCACGTGTTGTACCCATTACCACATGTCACCATCTCATTGAATCCGCATGCAAACATCTATATAAACCCTTTGAAATGCACTCACATCATTTTATGCACAGTAAAAAAAACTCCAACCTTTAGAAACTATTTCCAAGCCTCCAAATTACCAGTAATGGCCACAACTTCTTCCAGTCAAGGTAGAATTTCATTCAAAAACCTGGTTTGCCCACTCATCTCACAAATTATCAATGATCCCAACCACGATTCAACATGGATGAGGGAATATGGGCTGCTAGGGCTAGCATTGATGCCCCAATTTGACACAAACATTCATTTGCTAAATACAATTGTTCAGTCCTATGAAAATTAGGGGTCGATTGTTACAATGACGGTCGACAATAAAACCCTTTCTTTCTCGATGAAACCATATGATGTGCATTGATTAACATGCCTTCCCCATCAAAATTGTGAATGCGTCTCATCAAAATTTTCTCTGACGGATGATGAAAATATCTATTTGGAGGCTTACTATGAGCTCTCATCCACAACATTACAAGGTATGTCTTCCAAGTTCCAAATTGAAAATTTTAATTTTCATTTTATCCAAACAAACTAGAATTTGTGTAGGTAAATTTAGGTGTAAATTTAGGGCTAAATTTATGCTTAAATTTATGTATAGGTAATTTTAAAGGTAAATTTAGGGGTAATTATTTTTATTTTGGTTGAAAAATATAGTTGTAACTAATAGCAGTAGAAACTGAGAAAACCCCATCAATCGTTCTTGGAGATCATCCCTCACATTCAATTGTCTCTCACATTTAGTCGTCCCTGGAGGTCATCCCTCACATGATGTCGACGGACTCACAGGGGTCGTCCCTCGATGAGGGACGATCCAAGTGAGTCAGTAGTCTTCATTCGAGGGACGACGGACACGTTGAAGTGAGTCATTTATTTTTGCATTAGATATTTAGGCATAAATTTATGGGTAAATTTATGTATAGGTAAATTTAGGGGTAATTATTTTTCTTTTGGTTGAAAAATATAGTTGTAACTGATAGCAGTAGAAACTTAGAAAACCCCATTCAATCATCCTTTGAGGTCATCCCTCAAATTCAATCATCCCTCACATTCAGGCATCCCTAGAGATCATCCCTCGCATGATGTCGATGGACTCATAGGAGTTGACCCAAGTGAGTTAGTAGTCTTCATTCGAGGGATGACGGACATGCTGAAGTGAGTCATTTATTTTTGCATTGGATATTTAGGCGTAAATTTAGGGGTAAATTTATGTATAGGTAAATTTAGAGGTAAATTTAGTGGTAAATTTATTTAGGCATAAATTTATGTATAGGTAAATTTAGAGGTAAATTTAGGGGTAATTATTTTTCTTTTGGTTGAAAAATATAGTTGTAAGTGATAGCAGTAGAATATGGCGTGAACAGGGATGGGACATTGTACACTGTCACTATCATGAAAGAAATAAATCTTCCCTTTTTAAGCTTTTAATTTATTTATTTTCAACTACATCTTCTTATCATGGAATTACCTTTCATAGTAATTGAGAGAAATAGTATTGTAGTGGCTAAACTTAGAAACTAAGAAAACCCCCTTCAGTCATCCCTGGAGGTCATCCCTCGCATTTAGTCATCCTTAGAGGTCATCCCTTTCATGATGTCGATGAACTCACTCGGGTTGTCCCTCGATGAGGGACGACCCAAGTGAGTTCGTAGACTTCATTCGAGGGACGACGGACATGCTGAAGTGAGTCATTTCTTTTTGCATGGGATATTTAGGCATAAATTTATGGGTAAATTTATGTATAGGTAAATTTAAAGGTAAATTTAGGGGTAAATTAATGTATAGGTAAATTTAGAGGTATATTTAGGGGTAATTATTTTTATTTTGGTTGAAAAATACAGTTGTAAGTGATAGCAATAGAATATGGCGTGATAGGGGTAAATTTTCATAGTATGTTGTTGAAAATCATTTCATTGGATTTGGAAATATATATTATTTATGTTTTAGAAATATATATTATTTTGTTGGTATGTTAATGTTGCTAAGAAATAGTATTGTAGTGGCTAAACTTAAGAAACTGAGAAAACCCTATTCAATCACCTTGAGGTCGCCCCCCATCCTTACCCCCTTCTTGTCCTTGGAGGTCATCCCTCGCATTCAGTCATCCCTGGAGGTCATCCCTTGCATGATGTCGATGGAATCACCTAGGTCATCCCTCGATGAGGGATGAACCAAGTGAGTTAGTAGACTTCATTCGAGGGACGATGGACACATTGATGATGCCACGAACTCAATTCCCTCATGGCAATCTATAACAAGCAAAAGTGCATATGATTGATATTTTGTTTTCAAATCTAGTGTAGTATCTCATTGCACATTACTTTATTGCTTTATTATATTACTGCACTATATATGTTGAATATCTTAAACATAGCATTTTTATTTAAGCATTCTATTTTGTTATAATGTTTTTGCAGTGGATGCAACTCCATCCAGAAGGGGCCTCCCTTTTCAGTCTATTAACAATAGGTTCCTTAAAGCCATCATCGAGTTCTTCCAGTCACGTATTGTTTTACAGGGAAGAACATCAGACATACCTTTATGGGCTATGGGGTATATTATGCGTTGCCTCAAAAAAACAAATATGACTGGTCCTTGTATGTTTCCACCAAAATAAAAAATGAACTTCAAAATACATGCACAAATACTATGCCCACTTCTCCCCTTGTTGCTACTTGTAATTACTTGATTGGTTTTTATTATGAAGAATATTATAATGTAAGCAATACCACCATGCCCACCTCCCTCCATGCAACATTGAAGTCACTTACCTTAACCACCGAACAGATGCAGGTAATTTTTTACAAAAAAAATTACAATAAACTTTTTTAGTGTTTATATTTCTAATTTTTAAGTTTACTTTAATGCAAAGAAGAGTGATGTCAATTTTGAATAGAAGAGAAGCAATAAATAGGGGAAACAACCTAGAGTGTAGTGTAGATTATGACACACATTCACTAGAACGCCCGCTAACAAGGTCTATAAAACGTATTATATATTCAAAATCTACTTTTGTTCGTCCAACTTCCTCTACTATTTCACGTCCAACTCCCTCTTCTACTTCACATCAACATCAACATGCCATCGATGTTGAGGAAGATATCCAGGCCATCTTAGGTAACGTTTCTTTGGATATCATCCCTCACATTTAGTCGTACACTCAATCATCCCTGGCGGTCGTCCCTCACATGATGTCGACAGACTCACCCAAGTCATCCCTCGATGAGGGATGACCTAGGTGAGTCCATCGACATCATGTGAGGGATGACCCGGGTGAGTCCGTAGACTTTATTCGATGGTCAACGGACTCACCCGGGTCATCCCTCGCATGATGTCGACGGACTCACCCGGGTCATCCCTCGATGAGGGACGACCATGAATTCTCTAATTAGTTTTAGTTAGCACTTACCATTATTTTAAATTAAAACCTTTTAAATGTTTTTAGGGCATCATCCCAGATAAATTTTAGAACTAGTCCGACCCGAAAATGACACAACAACATCTGGTATGTGCAATTACAGTTGAGAATTTCCTAGTAAATTTTATTATCAAATTGTTTTTACAATAAATATTATTTTTATTTTTTGTAGGTTCAAGTCGACATCACCAACAATAAATGATGGCACATCCTCCGCCACCACCTCTACATCCTCTACAACAAGACTGCATAGAATTTTCTGAACAAATATTTGAAACAGGGCAATAGACCAGATCAGAGCACGATATACAATTAAAATTTGAGTTTTCCAATATTTTTATTAAAATATTTTCTTCAAAAGTTTAATTTATTTTTTTAATTTTTCCTTAGGTCGATCACAACAGCCCATGCAACATTTTAGACCACCACCACCACCTCCACATAGAAAATAGTTCGTGAGGCCTCAACATATGCGTGGAAAAGTGTTACATGATGAGAGTTCAACAGGCCCATCCATTGGCCTTACAAACTTTCCAACTTTGAAAAATGTTTCAAAACTTTTTAATGATTCTCTTGGGTTGTCTGTTCCTCCCTTGGATAAGGAATTCTTTATCCAAGGTTTGTTTCTTGAAAGTTTTAAAGCATATGATATGCTTCAAACCCAAAGAGGAGAAACCATTGATAAAACATTGCAAACTGGTGGAAGAGCCACCACTGCTCACAACACCCCTTCCCCCGGTCCAAATGGTCAAGATGCTCCTCTTACTGAGGATCAAATATTTGATTTTTTAGAATCATATTTAATAGTAGAAAATTTAGAAGCCATAGTGAAGGATATCATGATTTCTGATATTTTTGAACTAAAAATTTGGGAGTATCGGGCAAAATTTCTAGCTAAGGAAATTAATGCCCAGTACAAAAATTATACAAAAAGAGAAGAATTGTTTTCTTTGGTTCAACAACACCCTAAAAATGTGGATGCTTTGTTATATGAAGCAAACTTAGGAATTGTAAAGGCCACTTCCACTAATGTTTATGGTGATGAAAATATAGATCACCTTTTGAATATGCTTGAGAATATGAATGCTGAAGCTCAAGCCTATTTCAATAAGTGGACAATTGACAGAAAAAATGTTAAAGTGGCAAAGGCTGCCCAGGTTGTTGCAGAGGTAAGTCAACAATATTTTTCTAAATTAATTTATTTTTATAATATTTTGATCTTCATTAACTAACATTTTAAATATTCTACTATGCAGTCCAATTTTGAGAATATCAAAAATCAAGTGGAAAGCATGAAGGTATTTTTGGGCACCGCAAAGCAAAGTATACAAAATGTAATTGAATTTAAAGAACGATTCTATGAGACCATTAGATAGAATGATGCCCTCAAAAAAATCATCATCAAACATAAATTGGATCTGAATATTTTTCTTGCGGAACAAGAGAACGAAATACCTCCAAAAGATGATCCAGCTACAGAGGAGAGGGGATTGGTAGAAATTTTGAAGACTAGTGAAGAGAACCTATGGAGAGCTGGTGTGTTAGGAGAAACAACACTAGAGGTGGCATCTAGGAAAGGTCATGAAGAAAAGCAACCAGATCCTTCATCTGATTCTCTGCAAATACTTGAAACAGGTGCTTCAACACAATAGTTTGGAAGTGGACGCACAGTCCTTTGTAATGAACTTTGTTTCTCATGAAATGATGTTTGAATGAAAAAAGTTTGAAACAAATATTTTGATGAATGCAAATGTTGATGAATAGGTGTTTGATACAAATATTTGTTTTGATGAACTCTTGGCTTGAATGAATAGACACCATTTTGTTTCTCATGAAATACATCTTGTAATGAACTGATGTTTGAATGAATAGAATACATTTTGTTTCTCATGAAATATTCAATGTTTGAGTTATAGAGAATTGAACCTAGATACAACTCTTGGTTTTGATGAACACAAATGTTGATGAATAGGTGTTTGAAATAACTCTTGGCTTGAATGAATAGAATACATTTTGTTTCTCATGAAATACATTTGGTTATGAACTTTGTAATGAACTGATGTTTGAATGAATAGAATACATTTTGTTTCTTATTAAATATTCAATGTTTGAGTTATAGATAATTGGATACAACTCTTAGTTTTTATGAATGCAAATGTTGATGAATGTGTGTTTGAAATAGCTCTTGTTTGAATGAATGGAATACATTTTGTTTCTCATGAAATACCCAGGTGAGTCAGTAGGCTTCATTTGAGGGATGACCCAGGTGAGTCAGGGATGACCCAAGTGATTCACTAGGCTTCATTCGAGGGATGATCCAAGTGAGTCAGTAGGCTTCATTCAAGGGACGAGCCAAGTGAGTCAGTAGGCTTAATTCGACGGATGACCCAAGTGAGTCAGTAGGCTTCATTCGAGGGATGACCCAGGTGAGTCAGGGATGACCCAAGTGAGTCAGTAGGTTTATTTTGAGGGATGACCCAAGTGAGTTAGTAGGCTTCATTCGAGGGATGATCCAAGTGAGTCAGTAGGCTTCATTCGAGGGATGACCTAGGTGAGTCAAGGATGATCCAAGTGAGTCAGTAGGCTTCATTCGAGGGATGATCCAAGTGAGTCAGTAGGCTTCATTCGAGGGATGATCCAAGTGAGTCAGTAGGCTTCATTTGAGGAACAACCCAGGTGAGTCAAGGATGACCCAAGTGAGTCAGTAGGCTTCATTCAAGGGATGACCCAAGTGAGTCAATAGGATTCATTCAAGGGATGACCCAAGTGATTCAGTAGGCTTTATTCGAGGGATGACCCAAGTGAGTTAGTAGGCTTCATTCAAGGGATGACCCAGGTGATTTAGGGATGACCCAAGTGAGTCAGTAGGATTCATTCAAGGGATGATCCAAGTGAGTCAGTAGGCTTCATTCGAGGGATGACCCAAGTGAGTCAGTAGGCTTCATTTGAGGGATGATCCACTTGAGTCAAAGACGACTCAAATGAAGAGGGACGATCTAGGTGAGTCAGGGATGACCCAAGTGAGTTAGTAGGCTTCATTAGAAGGATGACCCAAGTGAGTTAGTAGGCTTCATTAGAGGGATGACCCAATCCAATGCAACAAATACAACAAAGCAATCCTATGTTACAAAGTAAATACAACAAAGCAAGCCAATAATTTTGAACAAAAGATTTGACCTTATATCCATCCAAGGAAAATTTCATATATAGCAGGGCAAAGCCTATAATTTTGAACAAAATATTTGACATTATATCCATAATTAACAATAGTAAAATACTCATACAACAAAGCAAACATATAATTTTGAACAAAATATTTGACATTGTCCCTCCAAGGAAAAATTCATATACAACAAAGCAATCCTATGTTACAAAGTAAATACACCAAAACAAGCCAATAATTTTGAACAAAAGATTTGAAATTATATCCATCTAAGTGATGGGGAGCCAAAATTAACAACAAGAGAAAACTCAATTTTATTCAGAGAACATGGAAAGATTACAAAGTACAGAAGGGAAATACAATGCAGTCTCAATCTACGTCTTTCCAGCCTTTCGAATCCTTCAAAAAATCCCCTTTTATCATCACGGCTTCTTGCTGCAACCGCCGTTCGTAACCGTCTTAACGGCTTCTGGAACTGCCACATGGAACGGCCTTAACGGCTTCTAGAACTGCCACTTGGAACTGCCTTAACGGCTTCTGGAATCGCCAACTGTCGTTCTGCAATAGTCCACGAAAAACCCGCCTTCTCTTTCTTAGCCAGGTCGCGAAAACGTGACATGTCACGATTTCGTGACACTTTTCTGCCCTTGGCTCTCTTTCGCCAATGTGTCGCGATATCGCGACACTTTTCTGCCTTTGGCTCTCTTTCTCCAATGTGTCGCGATATCGCGACACTTTTCTGCCTTTGGCTCTCTCTCGCCAATGTGTCGCGATATCGCGACACTTTTCTGCTTTTGGCTCTCTCTCGCCAATGTGTCGCGATATCGTGACACTTCTTCGGCTTTTGGCTCCTCTTTGCCAAAGTGTCGCGATATCGCGACACTTCTTGACTTTTGGCTTTGTTTGCCAAAGTGTCGTGACACTTCTTCGGCTTTTGGCTTTGCTTGCCAAAGTGTCGCGATATCGCGACACTTCTTTGGCTTTTGGCTTTGCTTGCCAAAGTGTCGCGATATCGCGACACTTCTTTGGCTTTTGGCTTTGTTTGCCAAAGTGTCACGATATCGTGACACTTCTTTGGCTTTTGGCTTTGGCTGCCAAAGTGTCGCGATATCGCGACACTTTATTTTGCGCCCGCCATTCTGTTGTTGGTGTCGCGATATCGCGACAACTTTTATGTCGCGATATCGCGACTAGTTATTTTGCGCTCGCCACGGTTCTAAATACGTCGTGATATCGCGATGACTTTTGTGTCGCGATATCGCGACCAGTTATTTTGCGCTCGCCATAGTTCTAAATACGTCGCGATATCGCGACGACTTTTGTGTCGCGATATCGCGACCAGTTATAACACTTAGAACTTTCTTTCAAACTTAGAATTTTTTTCTTGTTTCTTTTGTTTGTATTTTTTTTGATGATGCAAGATTGTTGTGCTGCCCTGGATGCTCCTGCATCAGACACCCAGGGTAGATTTTTTTAGAAGTGATCCTCACTTCTGGGCGGTCAGAGGAAAACCCAGATGATCAACCTCTGATTTGGACAACCATGTGGCATCTTCGACAGGTCGGTTCTTCCACTTGACCAAATACTCCGAATATTGCCTGTTTCGGGTACTTCTGCCTTCACGAGTGTCGAGTATGTCTTCAATTTCTTCTTTGTCTGGAGTGGATGCAGGAATGTTCCACAGATCCGGACTGGGTGGTTCACTACAACTTCCTGCATGATATTCAACCAAGTCTGAAATATTGAAGATAGGTGAAATATTCAGCTCACTTGGTAGATCAACTTCATAGGCATTGCTTGAATCTCGTTTACCTATGATCCGGCATGGTCCAAACTTCTTCATCTTCAACTTATTGTATGTTTTTCTAGGAAAACGTTCCTTACGCAAGTGAACCATGACTTCATCCCCTACTTGGAATTCTTTGAAACGTCACTTCTGATCTGCTCTGGCTTTGTACGTAGCATTCATTTGACTGATATGCTGCTGTACCTCTTCATGTAAAGTCTTCATGTGTGCTGCAAAGTCTTTAGCTTCAACACTGCACTTGTCTGCTTTATCCATCGGTCTTAACTCAGAAGCGTTTCTCGGGCTGTACCCATGCACAATATGGAATGGTGATTTACCAGTACTACGATTGACAGAATTGTTGTAAGCAAACTCTGCCTATGGTAAAATCAGATCCCATCCCTTGGGTTTATCTCCTACCAGACATCGTAGAAGATTACCCAAACTTCTGTTGACTACTTCGGTCTGTCCATCAGTCTGCGGGTGGTACGCAGAACTGAATTTCAAGTCTGTTTTCAGCTTCTTCCATAGGGTTCTCCAGAAATAACCCACAAATTTGGTATCTCTATCCGAGACAATGCTTTGGGGTAGACCATGAAGTCGTACTACCTCCTTGAAGAACAAGCCGACAATGTGAACCGCATCACTTGTCTTCTGACATGGAATAAAATGGGCCATTTTTGAAAACCTGTCAACAACAACAAAAATGGCATCATTTCCACGTTGTGTTCTTGGTAGACCAAGAACAAAATCCATGCTGATGTCCTCCCACGGTCTCTCTGGTACAGGCAATGGCTGGTACATTCCTGTATTTTGGCTGATCCCTTTTGCCATCTGGCACACTCTGCAACCCTGCACAAATCTGGTCACATCCGGCTGCAACTGTGGCCAATGGTAATTCTCACTAACGAGAGCAATGGTCTTATCTCGACCAAAATGCCCTGCTAGTCCTCCGCTATGTTTCTCTTTGATCAAATTTTCCCTCATGGAACTTCGTGGAATGCACAACTGGTTCTTCTAGAACAGTATCCCATCTTGGATCATGAAATCCAACCACTTAGTGCGATCCACAGTAGTAGGAGACACACATGTTGTCCATGCCTCTGCAAAATCTGGATCTGCTGGGTATAAACTCTTGAGTTCATCAAACCCAACAACCTGCACTCTCATTTCTATCAACAAATTATGCCTTCTACTCAAGGCATCTGCAACTCTATTAGATTTGCCACTTCTATGCTTTAGTACAAAGGTATAACTCTGCAGAAATTCAACCCACTTCAAATGTCGTTGGTTAAGTTTACCTTGACTATTTATATATTGCAAAGCTTGATGGTCAGTATATAAAACAAACTCTTTGGTTAGCAAATAATGTCTCCATTTCTTAAGAGCCTGAATTATAGCATAGAATTCTTGATCATAAACAGAGTATTTCTTTCTAGCATCATTCAATTTTTCACTAAAGTATGCAACAGGTTTACCTTCTTGGCTCAACACAGCTCCAATGGCACTGCCACTGGCATCACAGTCAACCTGAAACACTTTATTAAAATCTGGAAGTGCCAGAATGGGCTGTTCTGTCACTTTCTTCTTCAATATGTTCATGCTGGTATCTGCCTTGGCAATCCACTTAAATTCTCTCTTATCCCCTCTCATAGTTTCTGTTAGGGGTGCACAAATACTGCTAAAGTCTCTAATAAACTTTCTATAGAAACTTGCAAGACCGTGAAATGATCTTACCTCTGTTACATTCCTTGGGGCAGGCCATTCAAGGATAGCCTTCACTTTCTCAGGATCCATTTTCAGACCCTCCTCTGAGATGACAAATCCCAGGTATATCAACTCTTTCTGTACAAAACTGCACTTCTGTATATTTATCAATAACTGCTCCTCACGCAGTTTTTCAAAAACTGTCCAGAACATGCAACAAATGTTCATCCAATGTTTTACTAAAAATCAGAATATCATCCAGATAAACTATCACGAACTTTTCCAGGAAGTCACGCAATACCTCATTCATCGACCTCATAAATGTATTGGGTGCATTAGTCAATCCAAATGGCATAACTAACCACTCATACAAACCCTCTCTGGTTTTAAAGGTTGTCTTCCATTCATCACCCTCTCTAACACGTATCTGATGATATCCGCTCTTCAAATCAATCTTAGTGAAGTATTTAGCTCCACTCAAGCAATCCATTATATCGTCCATTCTGGGTAATGGAAAGCGATATTTAATGGTAATTTTATTAATGGCTCGGGAATCAGTGCACATTCGCCATTCGCCATTCTTCTTTGGTGCAAGTACTGCTGGCACTGCACAAGGGCTCAAACTTGCTCGAATCAAACCCTTCCTCAACAATTCCTGAACCTGGCGGTTCAACTCTTCATTCTCTATAGGAGACATTCTATGGGCTGCCTTGTTGGGTAAGCTAGATCCTGGCATTAAGTCAATCTGATGACTAATCTTCCTCATTGGCGGCAAACCCTCAGGCACATTGTCTGATATAATATCAAGAAATTCTGCTAATAGATGTTCAACTTCTGCTTGGAATGTCAGTAGTATCTTCTCTTTTTACAGTAGGAATTAATGCATAACACATTGAATCCCTCTTTATACCATCCAAAAATTTTTTGCCATCTACTAAACAAATTCTAGCATTATTGCATACCTTTTCCTCAACCTCCTTCAATGGCTTCGATTTGTGGCGTACTCCGTCTTTTGTCAGGGAATAGGTATTTGCATGTCCATCATGCGTTGCACGTCTATCAAATTGCCATGGTCTTCCAAGCAACAAATGGCAAGCATCCATCGACAAAATATCACACAGGACCTCATCCTGGTATCTTCCAATTTGAAACTTGACCAAGCATTGTTCACTGACCAATGCTCTATGATCCTTCTGCAACCACGCAATCCGGTATGGATGCGGGTGTTGTCTTCTTTCTAGCTTTAACTTAGCTACCATTTCCTCAGAAACCAAATTATCTGTACTACCATTATCAATAATAATATTACAGATTTTACCTGAACATTTGCACCTCGTGCGAAACAGGCTTTTTCGTTGATCTGGTTCCTTCTCTTCATTCAACAAGGTTCTCCTTGTGATCATCACTTCTTCATGCTCTGCTTCTTTAGAGTGCTCAGATTCAACACCATCCTCAACAACTGCAGCTCTGGCATTACCTTCAGGCCTTCTGTTCGGTGTTTCTTGGTGTTTGGGACACTCATATGATCGATGCCCCTCTTCTCCGTAATTGAAACAGGTTCCACGAAATCTGCCTCTGCCATATCCGCGTCCACCTCTACCTCGTCCCCTTTGATAATCATTGTTCTGATTACGGGGTCGGTAAGCATTCTCCTCCTTCTATTCCTGGTGATTGCTGGTTTCACCAGTCTATTTTTGATCATCATATTTACCTCCACTGGTTCTTCCACCGGTTCTTCCACCACGACCTCTTCCTCTTTGCTTGCTGTCAAATCTGCGGTTCAGTTTCTCTTCCACTTTCAGAGCAAAGTGGTAAGCATCTTCAATGTTGTTCATTCGAACCAGACTCAATTCTTCTTGCACGCTGGTTCTCAACCCATTAATGTAACGGGCTACTCTCTCTTTATTTGCTTTCGTATGACCGGTTCTAATAGAAATTTTAAAAAATTCTTCTGTATACTCTTTAACAGATTTGCTGGACTGGCGCAAACTCTGCATTTTTCTCAACAGATCTAATTCGTAATCTGTCGAAATAAACTGCCGTTTTAGTTTTTCCACCATTCGATCCCACCTGGTGATCTTTTCTTTTCCTCTCTGGTTTCTTTCCAGTTGCACTCCTTTCCACCATATGCCAGCATGGCCTTTCAATTTTGTTCTGGCAAATTTAATTCGATTTGGATCTTCAACTTCCTCATATTCGAAATATTCCTCCATGTCATTAATCCAGTCGATTAATTCTTCTGGATTTAAATTTCTAGAATATGTGGATACATCTAGCTTCGGCCTTTTCCCAATTTGAGAAATAGCTTTAATCATTCACGATTCTGCGGCACTCATTGCTTCTTCTTCTTCTTCAGATGGGTCTTCAACTCTGTCATCATCATTGTGGTCTTCTCCTCTTGGCTCTACTCCTCTGTGCAATTCTTCCTGCAAGGCCAACACTTGCCTCTGCAATGCTCGAAAGTCTCCTTCAGGAACCACGTTCCTTCTAGCACCATGATTTCTTCGTGATGGCATTCTGCTTCACTGTTTCTCAGAACCCGTAACCCTAGATCCTGGTGCAAGCTGCCTCACGTTCGGCGCTCTGCTCACACACTCAGAATCTTGCTGCTCTGATACCACTTGATGGGGAGCCAAAATTAACAACAAGAGAAAACTCAATTTTATTCAGAGAACATGGAAAGATTACAAAGTACAGAAGGAAAATACAATGCAGTCTCAATCTACGTCTTTCCAGCCTCTCGAATCCTTCAAAAAATCCCCTTTTATCATCATGGCTTCTTGCTGCAACCGTCGTTCGTAACCGTCTTAACGGCTTCTAGAACTGCCACATGGAACGGCCTTAACGGCTTCTGGAACTGCCACTTGGAACTGCCTTAACGGCTTCTGGAATCGCCAACTGTCGTTCTGCAATAGTCCATGAAAAACCCGTCTTCTCCTTCTTAGCCAGGTCGTGAAAACGTGACATGTCACGATTTCGTGACACTTTTCTGCCCTTGGCTCTCTTTCTCCAATGTGTCGCGATATCGTGACACTTTTCTGCCTTTGGCTCTCTTTCTCCAATGTGTCGCGATATCGTGACACTTTTCTACCTTTGGCTCTCTCTCGCCAATGTGTCGCGATATCGCGACACTTTTTTGCTTTTGGCTCTCTCTCGCCAATGTGTCGCGATATCGTGACACTTTTCTGCTTTTGGCTCTCTTTTGCCAAAGTGTCGCGATATCGCGACACTTCTTCGACTTTTGGCTTTGTTTGCCAAAGTGTCGCGATATCGTGACACTTCTTCGGCTTTTGGCTTTGCTTGCCAAAGTGTCGCGATATCGTGACACTTCTTTGGCTTTTGGCTTTGTTTGCCAAAGTGTCGCGATATCGCGACACTTCTTTGGATTTTGGCTTTGCTTGCCAAAGTGTCGCGATATCGCGACACTTCTTTGGCTTTTGGCTTTGTCTGCCAAAGTGTCGCGATATCGCGACACTTTATTTTGCGCCCGTCGTTCTGCTGTTGGTGTCGCGATATCGCGACAACTTTTATGTCGTGATATCGCGACCAGTTATTTTGCGCTCGCCACGGTTCTAAATACGTCGCGATATCGCGACGACTTTTGTGTCGCGATATCGCGACCAGTTATTTTGCGCTCGCCACAGTTCTAAATACGTCGCGATATCACGATGACTTTTGTGTCGCGATATCGCGACCAGTTGTAACACTTAGAACTTTCTTTCAAACTTAGAATTTTTTTCTTGTTTCTTTTGTTTGTATTTTTTTTCGATGATGCAAGATTGTTGTGCTGCCCTGGATGCTCCTGCATCACTAAGGAAAATTTCATATACAGCAGGGTAAAGCCTATAATTTTGAATAAAATATTTGACATTATATCCATCCAAGGAAAACAAAATCATGTAACATCAATCCAAAACAAAATCATGCAATGTAATTATGTATGTGACATGTTGCAAAAAGATGCAATCACATTAATCCAAATAAAACTTCATAATCCTGATTCCTCACATCAAGATTATATAAATATCATGCAATCTGTATAAATTCCATCTATAAAAGGGACATATGTTGCAAAAATATTGTAAATATTACATCGGAGGAAGGTGAAATGAATAATTATGATCTTCAACATCATTTGTAGACGTAGTTAATCTCTATGTCTCAAAAGTCATATCACTATTATCAATTTCATCCTCATCATCATTATCAATATTCGTGATACCTCTTTTGCTTGTTATAGATTTCCAACATGCCACAAATCTATCATAAGGAAATTATGCACCTCATAAGAAGAGACATATATTCTCAAATAGTTTTCTAAATTTTTATCCAGTCGGTTACAAAATTTTGATTTCACAAAAGACGATGCACTAAAAACCCTTTCATATTCTACTGATCCCAAAACCATTGTTTGACACAATTCATATAAGTGGAAATATTCGCTCATCATTTCCTGTAAGACAATACTAGGATATAACTTTTTCCACAAACGTATAATAAAACCTGGGTTGCTTGAATTAGTCAAAAGTGGAATTTGATCAAGCATTGTATTTCTAAAATATGAGGATATTTGGTCAAAAGATATTTATTTAAAATATCATTGATCTCAGTACCGTTGAATTCCACACTTTTAGAAAAATGTTGGATAAGTTTACCCATATATCTTATAAATAAGTTTTTTTTGCTATTATAATCTAAACCTAAATTCCAAAATGCAGGGTCAACCACACCCATTGCTTCTAGCAACTCATATTTTTGAAAACGACTTCTAATTTATTTTTTCAATGACTCTGCTATTTTTCTTAACTTAATACTTGTATTCTATAAAAATTCTTCAAATATGTTGTATGTTAATGGTATCTATTCAAAATCTTCACTAACTATGTCCAATCGCTTATCAAAATAATATAAAGGTATCTCTTTTCCGTGAACATTAATACAAAGATGATTGTGAATGTTGAACTGCAACAAACTATTTTGGTCATTGATATTTGTTATAGTTCTCCAATCATCAAACACAAGATCCATAAAATTCTCACTTGATACGTATAACGTATCAAGATGCACACAAATATATTTTCTAACTCTAATGAAATCAACTATATAAATGGATCTTTGTTGTGCAAGTTTTATCAATGTATTCATTTCATGTAGCATTGGAAGAATACCACATAAAGTGAGTAGTGTTTCCAGGTCTCTCATACGATATAACAAATCTTTCGCTTTATCAACTACCCTTTTATTTTCATACATAAAGCCTACTATGGATTTATATTGTTTGAAAACTCTTGTTGCGGGTTGAAACAATGAAATCCACCTGGTATCCACATCTTGCAACAATTTTTTACTTTCTGTAAGTCCTAGTATGAATTTTTGAAACTCTGCAAACCTTTTTGGACTGCACAAAAAATATGAATGTACTTCCCGAACGAGTTCTTCAACTCTTGCAACATTTTGAAATGTGCTCACAATTTTGTATGCAAGATTCATTCTATGAGCCATGCAATGAATTAGGATCAAATATGGGACAACAAATGTTTGAAGTCGAACACAAAGACCATTTATGTTACCTTGCATTATAGCAGCACCATCAGTTCCAACACATATTAATTTACTGCTATTTCTGCATCATTCATTCTAGCAATATCCTTTAAGCTAGTAACAACAACATTGTAAAGATTTTCAGCATTACAATTTTCCACCATATTATGTATTGCTATCAAATGAGGTTGCCTTACATGATTTTGAAAGGTGTAAACATGCATGCAAATCCAAGATGTATTGTCAACTACAATTACCTCATCAATAGAAAGTGAAATGAATTTAGAATTCTTAACATTCTCTTTCAAGTCCATCTCAACTAAAGATAGAAATTTTATCATTTCCCAACCACTTCGATCTGACCAATGAGCATTAGGAAGGTTGTGTACATCAGCTAGTTGAAAGAGATGCTTATAATCAATAAAGTCTGACATAGCTCTACCTTTTTTAAGTATAGTAAATATGACAACTAACTGTAAGCTTTTTGAAGCTAACATGATTTTTTTTTTTTTGAAACTATATTGTAATCGTTCCACTATTCTCAGATAGTATTTGTTTCTATTTCATCGCTTTTTCATAATCTAGTGCATATCTCACATGTGTGTATTCTGATGCATTATTCTACCTATGGGTTCTCTTAAATATTCCATCAAATTGTTTTTCTTTAACATAAACCTTTCCATAATGTTTTTCTGTTGTATCTATATTAGGTTGCATTCTCTTATCTTTTCCTAATTTCCAATTATAAATAATGCATCTAGCTTCTTTTGGTTCTACATTACCATCTTCTTGTAGCACTGGTTCAATAAACAGATACTTTGATGACCATTAAAATTGAAATATCCTTCCAATAATCCAACTTGTTGAAATTTTATGTCTACTTTTCTTAGACTTAACCAAATATTCCCCTATAGTGTATATTTCATTGGAAAGATCATTTTCATTTTGATTTTGTATGCCAATTTTAGGATTCTATTCAAGTTGTTGCATGTCATTGTTAATTAAATTTTCTTGATGTATTTCATCCTAGGGCTAGCGATTATATTCTAGTGGAGACATATCAGGATTAACTGGGTAGTCTGCATTCAAGTATGTTCTATATCATTTTTTGAAATTTCTTATTAAAATTACTATTAAGTAGGGAAAATGGGTATGTACCTTGTAACTGCATAAGTTGTTCAATGTCATTGTTGATGAATTTTTCATGACGTATTTCATCCTAGGGAATATATTCTAGTAGAGGCATATCATGATAAACTGGGTAATATGCATTCAAAGATGTTTTATATTATATTTTAAAATTATTTATTAAAAATACTAATTAAATAGGTAAAATGGGTATGTACCTTTTAACTGTGCAGGTTTTTCTCCCTCCATGAATTTTGATGCCTCCTCAGATTTCAAGATATTGCTAAAATATTTTAGGATACTCTTTTTTTAGAAGGTTTTTCTCCCTTGTTTCCATTGCGAGTTGAAGCCATTGTACTTGTAAAGGGAAATGTTATGAAAATAATAGTTGAGTAGAAAGTCTGTAGGCAAAGAAGCAAAGATGATAATGCAATGAGCAAATATGGGATTATCAGTGCAGTAAACAAATATGGCCTGGAAGGTCATAAACATCATGCGAGGGATGACATGCAAAGGATGACCTAGGTGCAAGGGATGACATGGGCAAGTTTGTAGTCATCATGTGAGGGATAACCTACAAGGGATGACTTGGGTAAGTCCGTAGACATCATATGAGGGATGACCTATATGAGTTCATACTCATAGACATCATGTGAGGGATGACCTACATGAGTCTGTAGACATCATGCAAGGACGACTTGTAGGGGATGACCTTGGTGCAAGGAATGACCTAGGAAAATTTTTAGTCATCATGCAAGGTATGCCCTACAAGGGATGACTTGGTTAAGTCTATAGACATCATACAAGGGATAACCTGCATGAGTTCATAGGTATAATACGAGGGACAACCTGTAAGGGATGACTTGCATGAGTCCATAGATATCATTCCTGGGATAACCTAGGCAAGTCTATAGTCATCATGCAAGGGAGGACCTGCATGAGTCTGTAGATATCATGTTGAGGGATGATCTATATGAGTCCATAGACATCATGCCAGGGACGACCTACAAGGGATGACTTGGGTGCAAGGGACAACCTAGGTAAGTCTATAGTCATCATGCGAGGGACAACCTAGATGTAAGCAAAACAAAGTGGGGCCTCTTTTTATTAATGTTGCTTTCAATCCGGTTACAATACGTCTCCCCCTCTCTAGGGCTCGGAGCGTTTGATACAGTTCGTTACATCAACGGATGGTACGCTTCCAATGTCCTCCGCATGCCTCACATTTGAAATGGGCGGGCCAAAGGTTGTCGCCGCTTGCGTCCGTGTGTTCATGTGTTCCTTGCTGCCCCTCCGGTGTTCCTGGTGGT
Source organism: Wollemia nobilis (assembly GCA_028583015.1). Lineage (NCBI taxonomy): Eukaryota > Viridiplantae > Streptophyta > Pinopsida > Araucariales > Araucariaceae > Wollemia > Wollemia nobilis. The sequence goes on from JAQPPZ010001808.1 coordinate 3,716,179, forward strand.
GAGATCCTATGCTCAGAGAAACAACAAATAGTTAATAGCATATGCGGATGGAGGGAAAACATGCAATCCCTAGGGCCTCCGACTAGTTAATATATAAAATAGCAAAATGATGATCAAAACATGTCATAATGAATTCAAAATTTGATAGAAGCATAAAAACATCATCAGAGACACATTGCAAAAAGAACAGTCAAGAAATCATGCATGGATTTCTAATCGCTCCGGGGTGGGACGATTAGGACTGTCATAAAACATGCAAAAGCAACCTTCCAAATGTCCTACCCAGAGGCCTCCAAAACTCCTACAAACTTGGGGTTAGGCTAAAAGGGGCATTTTGGGATGACCCAGAAGGTCATATTTGGCAGATTCTACCCAGATTGTCCTATATCCGAAGGCGCTCCCTATATGTTAGTAAACGCATAAAATGATAAAAACACAGTCAAATCAAGTCAGAATGCAATGAAACTTGAACAAAGGCATAAGTAAACCAAATAGAACATAATGCAAAAATAATAGTAGAGAAATTCTTCATGGATTTCTAATCACTCCGGGGTGAGCCGATTAGGACTACGATAGTTTGGGGGCGCTCGGGGGCAGGACGCCCATCGTTTGGGGTCTGGTTTTGACACCAATCCACTTGGGATGGGTCCAAAACCTCCTAGGGGTTGTGTCAAAGAATTTGGTGTGGGATTGTGGCTGATTGCTTGGGTTTTGGGTCGAGATTGCATTCCTAGTGTTCACCCGATAACCTCTCTTCCAAAAGAGAAATTAGGGATGTAAGAAGCACAAAGGGGAATGTGGGTATAATTTGGCAGCACTCCATTGCTCCAAATGCTCCAGCTCTATTCCTTTTTGGGGTGAGGATGCTCACCCTTTTATAGACCTAGGGTCTCTCTCTTTGAATGCGCATGCGAGGGCGCCACTTGGCTTGCCATGCCTTTTTTGGGAGAGAAGATTCCTCCCTGATTTAGAGTCTCCTTGCATGAGGCCTCCATGATCAGGGCATGCTTGACTGAAGTCCCTCTCTCTGATTTGAAGTCGTTCCTCACAATTGCATGCCCTGAAGGCACAGTTAAGTGGCGGACCTATCGAGGTTTGAATTTTTGCCAGTCAAACCTGCTAATCATCCCACCCTGGGATGATTGCTGCTAATCATCCCAGGGTGGGACGAATAGGATTCTAATCATCCCAGGGTGGGACGAGTAGGGAGCAAAGTGCTTAAAAGGTGCCAAATTGACCTTTGACCTTCCAAAACTGATTTGGGAGTGGTTAGGACCACTGTTTAACCTCTAGGGGCTGCCCTAGGGGCTATGTATGCCAACTCGATCAGTGCTTGTAGTCACATAATCGGATTGGTGTTATTTTGGTGTCTATAGATGCCCCTTTTTGGGATGCGCTATGCGTGGCGCAATGTTGAGAAAAAATAGATAACCAAAGCACTTAATGATTAGGGTTTCTTAGTAACCTAACCAAATTTTGATGCCCCAAGTATGGAAAGGGCACGCATTCTTGAATCCTTGCTTCTGACGAGCTAAGGAGCTTACTTCAAGTGTTAACCTTTTTTGGTGAGGTGTTACTTGATCTTGGACATTGTTCAGTCATGAATAGGCAAAGGGCGCAACCTTTTGTCTAAGGAACCTTGAGTTCATGATTCCAGAATGCCAAGTGTTTGATCAGCTTGTGATTATTGCTTGTTTGCTGCCCCAAGCAGGAGCGTGATTGTCTTTGTCAATGATTCTTTGAATGCATGCCATTTCCTTGATTGGGTGTGTATTTGTTGATTTGGTGACTAAGTGTGACTACCCCCTCAAGCGACGAATCGATGAGGGAATGACAAAAATGAGAAAAGCGATGAGTCGCTTGACCCAAGATGACATTTGTAAGGGTGCCTTCAGTGGTTTTCCATTGAACATGTGCAGTTTCCTAGCAATCGGACCTATTTTTGGTGGGTTTTGACCCTTTTTGTTGACGCCTATTGGGGTTGAAATTATCAAAAATCCTCCTCCCCATGGAGCGGTCCAGCTATGGTAGCCTTCTTAGGGAGTAGGATAGTGATAATTTGTGATCCCGACATCGATTTTTCATGCCAAGAATGTCAGGTGCAAAGGCACCTTTATTCGACAGAGTTATTGTTATTTTTGAGTGGGTTTTGACCCTTTTTGTGATGCCTTAGGGCTGAAATTTTCAAAAATCCATCCTCCCATGGAGCGGTCCGGCTATGGTAGCCTTCTTAGGGAGTAGGATAGTGATAATTTGTGACCCGACATTAGTATTTCATGCCAAGAATATCAGGTGCAAAGGCACCTTTATTTGACAGTTTTATTGCTATTTTTGGTGCATTTTTTGGATTCTTTTTTTGTTGCTTTATTTTCTGCTCTGTAATCGTCCTAGGGTGGGACGAATACCAATTTGGTAATCGTCCCAGGGTGGGACGAGTGCTAACTAGAGCGCTCATCCCAGGGTGGAACGATTACAGGCCCAACAACCTATAAAAAGACCAAATCTAGGTTTTGGGCTCATTTGCAACATTTTTTTCTTGGTGTTTTGGAGCTGTGAGGAGGAGTGCGAGTTTGCGTAGCGGAGCACTATCAAAATTTTATGGACACCATGAGTGCAAGGACCAGATCTTCGAGTGGCGGAGCCGAGGCGAGACCGGTAGGTGCTCCTTCCTTCTTCTTGTTATTTTTTTTGCTTTATATGAAGTTAAAAAACTTGCACATAATTATTTTTATTTTGCATTATTTTTATTTTTAGTTCATATTAAGGTTAAAAACCCTAGTATGAATTTTTGTGTTGTATTTGATTTTTTTGTTCACACTTAAGGTTAAAACCCTAGTATGATTTTTGTTTTTATTTATTTTTTTTGTTCACACTTAAGGTTAAAAACCCTAGGATGAATTTTTTTTTTTTTATTTGATTTTTTTGTTCACACTTAAGGTTAAAAACCCTAGTATGATTTTGTTTTTTTTTTGATTTTTTTGTTCACACTTAAGGTTAAAAACCCTAGTATGATTTTTTTGTTTTATTTGATTTTTTTGTTCACACTTAAGGTTAAAAACCCTAGTATGAATTTGTTTTATTTTTTTTGTTCTTATTTATTTATTTTATTTTTTTATTTTTTTTTTTTTTTTTTTTTTTTTTTTATTTTTTTTTTTTTAAGGTTAAAACCCTATTGATTTTTTTTTTTTTTTTTGTTCTTATTGTAATTTATTTATTATTTTATTTTTTTTTTTTTTATAATTTATTTGATTGATTTACTTTGTTTTTATACTTTTTTTTTTGTACTTTGTTTTTCATCTATACAATTTATTTGAATGTTTTTGTTTAAATTAAGGTTGAAACCCTAATTTGTTTTTTTTTTTATTGTGTTTGTGTTTTAGGTTGTTAGGAGTCGGCACCGCCATCCGACTGTGTTCTCTGATGCCCGGGAGGCATTGACAGTTGTGGATTGGGAGTGGCTTGATGCCCTTGGGCTCAAGAAGGTGACGCGGTTGGAGCCTGTGGTGGGGGATCGGGCATATCTGACTGCCTTGATCAATTTGTGGGATCCCCGCACCAACACCTTTCATCTCCCAATAAGGGAGATGATGGTTACTTTGGAGGACGTGTATCAGATTCTATAGATTTTGATAGACGGACTGCCCATTCGGATGACTCCCCATGATCAACGGACGACGATGCTGACACGGTGCTTTGGGCAGGCGACGGAGATGGGGGTGGATAGGGCTATGGAGAGGGCAGAGGTGGACTGCCTGATTGGTGAGATTCTAGTGCGGTGGTGGCTAGAGAAGGGCATTTTGGGGGTGAGGCATGCGTTGCTCATGACCCTCATCTCCAACATGTTGCTTCTTGACTCCTCAAGTGTGAGGTTCCCTTGGAACCTACTTGAGGTGGTGTTCAGACTAGTGGAGTGTCCGACAGCAGTGCCACTTATTATGAGGTGGGGTCAGACACTATTGGCATAACTTTACGATGAGTTATACGAGATCCACTATCAAAGGTGAAAGGGGATCGGGTGCAACTATCTTTTGTAGTGTTGGGGTGGCAGCACATAGCTATGGAGCGACCATAGGGGTTGCCTTGGACCACTCGGGGTGAGATGGTGGATAGGGAGATTGGGTATGTTACTCTATGGTAGAGGTCAGAGGAGCATGGGCAGAGTCGATGATGGGCAGGTGTCGTAGGGCACTATACTGATGCCTTCTCTCATCTTGCTCTAGGGGAGGTGTTCTAGCGGCCATACCGAGACTGTCCAGCCTAGCTTGAGGCTGGAGAGTGGCTTCGATGGGTGCATAGGGGGAGATGGTTGATCGAGTGACATGGGACAGAGCAGGAGTACTTCCCGTACATCCGGGTGACTCGATAGTTTGGGGTGCACCAGGGATTTCTAGTGAGCCCTTGATCTATCGACGTCGAGGCGATGAGAGGACTCTAGCCTAGTCGATTATTGAGCCATTGGGTGAGGAGTTTGATGTAGTGATTGATGTCCCCGACATGGACAATGTCGGGGTGACTATAGAGTATGACCAGTGGTGGACGATGCTATGATGGTGGGGTGAGGGGCCTCTAGGAGGTCCGGATGTGGCAGAGAGGTGATGGGGGTGTAGAGGCACCGATGGAGGGTTGGGGGCTCCGCTCGATGATGCAGATATGGTGGAGGTAGATGACTTGACTGGGGATGATTTAGGGGTTTCAAAGTAGTCGGATACATAGGACATCCTGGAGTAGTGGGTGCCGGAGCAGCATGCCATCCCGGAGATGCCCATGCCTCAGGCAGTCCTAGGGGATATGGAGGCTAGGTTTCATGCTGAGATAGCATGATTGGAGGATCTACTACGGAGATGGGATGAGGAGCACAACGTCGAGAGGGATCACCTACGGGCTCAGTTGGCATAGGGGATGATGCATTGGCTACGTACCATCGATGGGATGTGGAGTGGGGTCGATGTCGGGTGGAGTTGGAGGTCGAGATTATCCACCTCGATGGGTAGTTACCTGAGCTCACTAGAGGTGGATCATCGCGCCGTACGAGAGGCAGTGAGACTGAGCAGTCTGCATCCTCTCATCGTAGGTGGGTGGGTGAGGGTAGCATTAGTGGGCATGATGCGAGGGCTGGCAGCACGCCCTGAGAGGTCCCATAGGACCCACACCACTGGGGGTAGTTCCAGTCACACCGATCCTACGTGATCATGGTGGCCGACTCCCTAGGCTTTGGGGATTTTGAGTTTTTGATTTTTTTGTGAGGTCAGAGGACCATTTTATTGTAGCCTGAGGGCATTTTTGACTTAATATATACATGACTCTCTTTTTGGATTATTTACTTTGTTATGGTTTATTGTTCTTTTTATGCACATTTATTTATGTTTATGTATGCATATGTTGTTATGACTATGGATGATGTTAGCTATATGATATGGATGTATGCATATGGAATGGATGGAATGATTTGTTGGTATGCAGGTGGTGGCACCATAGACTGTACAGGATTAACTGGCTTTCTATACTATGTGATTGCTTTATGAAATAACTTTGTATTTGTAATTTTTGTTTTGTTATTTCTGATGGTGATAATGAAATGTACGACAATTGTTTTAAAATGTAGTTAAGGTTTTTCTGAGACTCAGATGCTTTAACTAACTAATCAAGACTGTACATTATCTTACAAGACTTTCGAACAAGGTACGAATCAGACTTGAGTTTGACCAAGTTATTTCACATCCCTGTGTGTGCGATTGAGTTCGTTTATGTGGTATTCGTAAGGATACCGCCAGTGCCAGGTAGGCTATCCACCAAACCTGTACTGAGGATCACCTAATTAGCTCCACTAACTCCTTTGTTGTATTTAGTAAGATTAATCTATGACACAATCTAGAATACCATAAGCTAGCTCATCCACATGCAAACATTGGTCTACACACATGCAAAGCTAATGTGATAGACATATCGTCATGCATTTAGGATACCGCCATTGCCAGGTAGGCTATCCACCAAACCCGTAATGAGGATCACCTAAATGGTTCTTCAAATGCTGAGAATTCTAAGGATTCAAGCTCAGGCATCTTTCGGTTGCTCAACTTGTTGGGATACTTGCTCTCATACATAGTGATGAAAATCACTATTTATTTTTCTCTTTTTTTTTTTCTTGAGCAAGGGGTTTGAGTAGTGGTGATAACCATTATTATTATTTTTATTGTTGCCTTTTGAGGATTTAGATTTTGTATTTTGATTTCAAAGTTGAGCTCATGGGTTTTTGGCTTGTGAATGGCATTGATCCTTTTGGCCTTGGGGATGACTACCCATCCTATTCAGGGACGTGTAGTACGAATCCTTATGACTTTGGGGACCAAAGGTGGTTGGGAATTTTCTTTGGAATGGCATTGATCCTTTTAGGCCTTGGGGATGACTACCCATCCTTCTCAGGGGCATGTAGTACGAATCCTTACGACTTTGGGGATCAAAGGTGTTTGGAATTTTTGATAGTGGACTTTTGGGATTTTTCTTATGAATGGCATTGATCCTTTTAGGCCTTGGGGATGACTACCCATCCTTCTCAGGGACATGTAGTACGAATCCTTACGACTTTGGGGACCAAAGGTGTTTGGAATTTTTGATAGTGGTGAAAACCACTATTTATTATGGGGAATTGGATGGGGAAGAGCTTGTCCTTTTGTCAATTCTTAGCATTCTTGAACCATTCACAGGGGGATGAGCAGGATAACCTTTCACCTATGGTACCCTAGACTGCTTTGTAGGTTTCTCTTGCGTTCACACAACTTGGGAATTTTTATGTGTTTTAAGCTTGTGTTGGGATGTGATGTAACAAGGCGTGATCCAAGTAAAACTCTACCTTGTAAAAATTGGTCTGACTTCGTACAACATTTGACTAGAAATCTAAAGACAGCTGAATGACGAAAAACCCTAAAGACATTAGCAGACAACTGACTATGATATGGCAAAAATGCAAAGGGTGTTATTTTTGATGGATATTTTTACAAAATGGACTGAATTTGGAAAAATGATGGAATTGCCGAGTAATTACAGTCTATGGTGCTTTTGACATGTATGACCAACAAATATGCAATGTATGTATGCGATGCCTAATGCAGTTTTCATTTCTTTTTTGTGTTTTGATTTTTAAGAATATGCATGAAAGTGAGATGCAATTTTTTGTTATTTTTGATTATCTTTGTTTTTGTTTTTTGAATATTTATTTTTGACCAAGCGATTGTGGGAACCCTTGGAGTTTTTGGTTTGACCAAAGGGTTTATGGATACCTTTGGGGCATTTTAGGTTGACCAAGCGATTGTGGGAATCCTTGGAGCTTTTGGTTTGACCAAAGGGATTATAGATACCTTTGGGATTTTAGGTTTACCAAAGGAATTATAGATACCTTTGGGGCATTTTAGGTTGACCAAGCGATTGTGGGAATCCTTGGAGCTTTTGGTTTGACCAAAGGAATTATAGATACCTTTGGGGATTTTGGTTGACCAAGCGATTGCGGGAATCCTTGGAGCTTTTGGTTTGACCAAAGGGATTATAGATACCTTTGGGGCATTTTAGGTTGACCAAGTGATTGTGGGAATGCCTTGGAGCTTTTGGTTTGACCAAAGGGATTATAGATACCTTTGGGGCATTTTAGGTTGACGAAGCGATCGAATCCTTGAGCTTTTTATTTTATTGACAATGGAATCCTTGGAGCTTTTGGTTTGACCAAAGGAATTATAGATACCTTTGGGGCATTTTAGGTTTGACCAGCGATTATAGAATCCTTGGAGCTTTTGTTTGACCAAAGGATTAGATACCTTGTTTTAGTTGACCAAGTTGGAATCCTTGGAGCTTTTGGGTGGGCTATGGCTCTCTAAATGTGGAATGGCCTCAAATGACTGATGTTCAAGGGTTCTAGTTCCTTGATTCCTTCAAGAGAGGTGAGCCGGTATGTTCTAGGTCCTATTTTACTATCGATTACATAAGGACCTAACCAATTTGCCATGAACTTGTCCCTTAAATGGGGTGACAAGTTAGAATTTTGTTGGTTCTCTTTTAAGACCAAGTCACCAACCTGAAAGTCCCTCAGGTGAACTTTCATGTTATATGCTTTCTTAAGTCGCTCTTGATAGATACGTAAATGCTCGAGAGCATTGATGCATCGTTCATCGAGCAACGTAAGCTGGTCTAACCGGGCCTACCATGCAGTGTCATCATCGATGAACTCTTGCATTGATATGCGCAGGGAAGGTATTTCCAACTCGAGAGGCATGACTGCCTCGGAGCCATACACCAGCAAAAATGGAGTGGCCCTAGTGGGCATCCGAATGCTAGTGCGATAAGCCCATAGGGCAAGTGGTATTTGGATGTGCCAATCCTTATGATTATCTATGACCATATTTTTAAGGATGGCGACTAGCATTTTGTTTGATGCCTCTGCTTGCCCATTTGCCTACGGATAATAGGGTGTCAAAAAACTATGCTAAATTTTGTACTTTGTTGTCAAAGCATGCACATATTTGTTCTTAAATGATGTCCCATTATCCGAGATGATCTTGGATGGAATACCAAAATGACATATGATGTTATGTAAAATAAACTCCACAATGCGGGGCCCAGTCATAGAGGTAAGCGAAATTGCTTCCACCCACTTGGTGAAGTACTCTATGGCCATTATGATAAACGTGTGATGACCTAACGATGCAGGGGAGATATTTTCGATGAGATCTAAGCCCCACTATAAAAATGGCCAAGCCGATTGGATCAGCTGCAAGGCTTGAGAAGGTACGTGTGTCAAGTTAGCATGGTGTTGACACTTCATGCACTTTCGCACATATGCACAACAATCTCGCTCTAAAGATGGCCAATAATAGCCCATGCGAAGAATGCACTTTGTGATGGCCATACCGTTAAAGTGGCCACCGCATGTACCATCATGCGCTTGGGTGATCACCCAAGTGGACTCCTATTGGTCCAAGCAATGGAGGAGGATCCCTTCATAGCTTCGACGGTACAAAATGTCTCCTAGCAAGACATGTTTTGCCACTTTCTATTTGAATGATCTTTTCATGGCGTGCGACAATCCAAGTGGGAGGCTACCTAACTTGAGATAGTCTCTTATGGGTGTGTACCAATCCTACTGATCAGAAACCTCGATGGTATGAATGACCGATCCCTCTTGAAGTTCATCCCTAGCAAAAGCTGAGCGGGAAAGAACTTGTAGAAATAGCATTGTGTTGCTATTAAGAGGGGTTGGGGAGAACAAAGACCCCTAGTTGGCATGATTCAGACTATCATGGATTCGAGAGAACCTATCCTGAGATGGTTCAATCTGGATCAGGTGGATTCCTGGCATTATGTCAGAGCTTGCACGCTCCATCATGGATTGTGATAATGTTTTGACTTGAATGGTTGTCATCTCACCAGAAGGGTCTTACGGGATTAGTGACCCCAAGGAGGCCATAGTGTCCACAAAATGATTCGATGATCGAGGGAGTGCCTCGATGTCGTACCATTCAAGATTTGCCAAGAATTTATCCACAAGGGCTTTGTAGGCCTATAGAACTGGGCATTTGCATTGGAATACCCCTTTCACTTGGTTGAAAATTAACAGTGAATCACCAAAGATATTCAAGCATTTGATGTTCATGGTGATGGTTGTCTGAAGACCTATGAGCAAGGCTTCATATTCAACATTGTTATTGGTGCATAGGAAATCAAGTTTAAATGATAAAGGCATTGGAGCCCCTTGCGGTGTGAAAAATATGATTCTCGTGCCACCTCCTTGCTCACATTTAGAACCATCAAAAAATAAGGTTATGTCGGCCTATGACTCAGGCTCATCAGAATCTAGTGATTCTGAGACATGGAAGACCCCATCATCGGGTAGCTCTATGGTCAGAGGCTGATCATCTTCGAGAGGAGCCTCTGCTAGTTGATCGATGATGACTTGACCTTTGATGGACTTTTGTCCAATGAATTCGATGTCAAACTCCATCAACAACATGATCCATTTTGTCATGCGACTACTATGATAAGTATGACTCATCATGTACCGCAATGGATTCTCCTTAGACACAACATACGTCGTATTGCTCAACATGTAATGGCATAGCTTTTTGGTGGCAAATACCACTGCCAAGCATAGCTTCTCAATGTATGCATAGTTAAGTTCATAACTGACCAGGGTGCGGCTAAGATAGTAATTAGCTTGTTCTTTATGTAATTCATTTTTTGGGCTAGCATGGCACCCAGTGCCACCTCGATAGCTGAGATGTATAAGTAGAATGACACTCCTGGTCTAGGTGGTGCCAATACTAGCGGTGAAGCCAAGTATTGTTTGATGTCATCGAAGGCGGACTGGCACTCGTCATCCCAATGAAATGCTACCCCCTTGTGTAATAATTTATTCATGGGTCGGCACTTGTCAGATAACTATGCTATGAAGCGCTTGATCGACGTGACCTTACCCTGCAAGCTTCTTAGCTGCCTGATGGTGGTTGGGGGAAGCATCTCAAGGATTGCCTTGACTTTGTTTGGATCTACCTCGATGCCTCATTTTGAGACTATGAAACCCAAGAGTTTTCTAGATGTGATGCCAAATACGCACTTCTTGGGGTTTAGCCTAACTTTGTGTTCGATGAGGCGATCAAGGATCTTGCGTAAGTCATCGAGATGATTTTGGCGCAAAAGAGATTTGGCCAACAAATCATCCATATAATCTTCCAAAGTTTTATGCATGTGATCATGGAAGATGTATGTCATAGCGCGTTGGTAGGTGGCGCCAGCATTTTTAAGGCCAAAGGGCATGACCTTATAACAAAATGTCCCCCAAGGCATCGTGAACGCCATTTTTAGTTGATCATCGAGATTGATACGAATCTGGTTGTATCCCGAGAAACCATCCATGAGGGAAAGCATTTCATGGCCTATTGTAGCATCTACCAATGCATCGATGCTAGGCAAGGGGAAATCATCCTTGGGACTCGCTTTGTTTAAATCTCAAAAATTGGTGCATATGCGAATCCTCCCATCAGGCTTTTTGATGGGTACCATGTTGGACAGCCATGGTGGGTAATCCACGTAGATGACAAACTGTGCATCCAACAACTTTTGTAGCTCATCTTTGACCATTAAGGCCACTATTGGGTGCATCTTACGTAGCTTTTGCTTGACTAGCTTGACTGTCGGATCAAGCGTTAAATTATGCATGACTAGCTATGGGTCTAGCCCCGACATGTCTTTGTAGGACCATGCAAAAACCTCCTTCTTCTCTTTGAGAAGGGCAATGTAATCGGCTTGCTCTTCGAGGGATAGACTTACCCCCAGCTTGATGACTTGTGGATTCATTGGATCAGAACCGATGTCTACGTCAATCGTCTCTTCGATTGACATGTGGGATCCATCCTCCAACTGGTGTGGAGTTGGGATCAAGTGGATATCATTCGCTGAATTTAGATCTACGTTGGGAACGTCGGGTTCCTCTTCAGCATGGAAGATATCCTGAGTCTATCCTAGGGTGAAATGGAACATCCCATCGCAAGGCCAGTACTCTGATGGGGATGGTGGTGAGTTAGCATGATCCTAGGCTATGGCATCTAGGTCTAGATACAATGGTCATGTTGGATCGGTTGGGTTATGGATGGGGGTGGTTAAATCAATGGAGATCATGTTGATGGAATGAATTTGGTCTCCATTACCATGCAGGTGTTGACTCGGACATCCTTGGTGATCCTTGCACCTCGGATCTGGCTCTATGGGTACTGGCACAAAAGGATCGGCCCTATGTGTGGATAGAAGGATAGGGTCTACCCTTGGCACTGGTGGCCCTATAGGGTCTCTAGGTGGGAGGTGCTCTCTGTATGCCTAAAGTGGTGGATGAAGCACTTGGTTTAACTATTCTTGATTTAAATGCCACCTATGCCTTGGTCCCATATTTAGTTGTTCAAACATACCATCGATGTCTATGGGGTATTCTTGTTGCCTCATATGATTGAGATATGCCATCTCAGTCTCATCCTCATAGTCGCTATCGAAGATCCATAGGCCTTCATTAGCTCCGACAACTATGTGCTCTTCTTGTTGGTATAGCCTCCCACTAGGCATTTCTTGATCACTTGGCCTTATGGCCGGCATGGGAGGCTCATTTTGTTTGAGCAAGTTGATTTGGTCCCATCCAGGTTGTTTCGCTCTCTATGAGAGGGCTAGATTCTCTTGAGGTGGCAATTGCTCGATTGGAGCATTCAAGGGGAACATTGCCACGAAGTTCTCCTGATAGTCATCAATGGGTGTCACTTGCGAGTGATTGCTATCAGATTCAAAAGGGTCCCAAGGTGCTACCTCATATTGACTCATCTTCAGAGGATCCCCCTTGATCTTGTCTATATCCCTCTTGGAGGTTACCCCTTGAACTTTCCTCTTTCTTGATCAAAGGGGAAGGGTTGTTGAGGTCAACAAGGTTTGTTGTTAACAATGGGAGATAGTCCCCCAATGTATATGTTGTGTTGGGATTGGCATATGGATCTTGTGCCAACCCATCCTTGTTGCCTAGCCCTAGGCCTTGCATGGTTTCTACCAAGATGTCGAGGGGCAAAGGGTGGTTGAACCCTACTCCTGATTTATCATATGGCATCTGGTATCTTGGTTGACAAAGAATGTGCATTCCTTGTTCATATCTGCCCAATCCATATCCATGCCAATTACATTGGTTAAGGTATTTCAAGGTGAAGTCCGGGTTGGACAGATAGTCAACATTCTCAACAAATGGCTCTTCATCCTCTTCCTCTTGTAGGTAGGGTTCCAGGCCATTCTCGAGGCCCCCATATACAAAGTTTGTCTGATTTGGTGGGTAACCTAAAGGGAAGATAGTGTCGATGGGGAGGCGAGGTCTCCCCATGTCTTGCATGGATTCGAGTGTGGGTGTTGCCACTATGTTCTACACTAGGTACTCCCCCAGGCCCGTATTGGCCATTTCAATGGTAATCATCGATGGTTGAGGGGGAGGGAATGGGAGTTCTTCCTGAGTCCACTCCATGTTGGGTGAATCAGGTGTCTCGACTTCCATTCGGCTAGGCACCTCTTCGGTAGAGATGGTTGAGACTAATGGTGGTGCCTCCTCTAGGGGCTTCTTCCCATTGTCCTTCGGTGTGGCCACCATAGGTGGCATTGTTGGTGAAGGGACAGATGATGAAGATGGGCCAGGTCGGTTACTTGAGGGACTCAATAATGGGGATGTAGGTAGAATCGGACCCTGAGTGGATGGATTCAATTGAAAGTCCAAATGTGTCGATGGGAGGGTCGATTGTGGCATCAACTGCACCGCATTGCAAAACTTGAAGGGCTCTAAGTCTGCTAGGACTACATGTACTTGCCCTTCATATGTGTACTTGAGGCATTGATGGGCTATCGAAGGGACACACTTCATGTCCCTGATCCAAGGCCGGCCTAGCAAGATATTGTAGGCCATCTCACCCTCAAGGATGTGACACAATGTAGGAATGGTCTTTTGTCCTACTTGGATGGGCAGGACAATTGTGCCAACCATCGAGCATAACGCGTCGTTGAATGCTCGAAGAGTGTAGGTGGATGCCACAATGTGGGATGCTGGCAACTTAAGATGTTTTAATGTCGTAGTCATGATTATATTGTTGGACGAGCCAGTGTCCACCAACACCCTCTTGAATGGAATCCCATTGACCCGCGCGATGACGTGCAGGGGTGGATCCACCATATCACTAGTCACCAATTTTAGTTCATCTTCCCTGAAGGTTATGACCGGTTCGGTGCATTGTCTCACATGTCCCACAAAGTTGTTGAAAGAATTGGGTTCTTGGGGCTGTAGCTCAATGGCTTTGAGTATCTCCATCAGAGCCTCCCGATGGGGCGGTGATTGTTGGATGAGCTCATAGATGGAGAGCCTAGCCGACGTGGTCCTTAAACTCTGAGTAAGCTTAGTCCGAATCATGGCCACTGGTCTAGGTGGGGGAGGTTGTGTAGGGTGTTGTGGGGGTTGTGACATTGATGGAACATTTCCTGTAGCTGCAGTGGGTGCAGCCATGTTTGGGTATCTTTTGTTCCGTATCACGATGCTTATCATCCCTACGTACCCTTGCATGGGGCAGTTTTGTGTCACCTCATTCACTTGTATAGTTTTTGCCTACGCATCATGGGCAGGCAAGGGGTCTTTGAAGACGTCCATATATTGGTTGCTCAGTGCTACGAGATTATCCATCATGAGCATTTTGTTGTCTATCAAGTCTTGCACCAAGTTTTTGAATTTCCAACAACTGAAGATGTCATGTCCTTTCTGTCGATGGAATCTACAATATAAATCTTCCCTATAGCCCTTGGGTTTTGGCATGTTGGGGTCTATGGGTCGAGTTTTCGGCAAGTTTATCAAGTTTTCCATGAACAAGCGGTCAAACAAGGAGTCTCTAGACTCTGTGAATTGTGTGAATTGTCGCTTAGGGTGACGTTGCTGATTTTGCTCTTGCTTGTGGTTTTCCTTTTCATAGTTAGCAAGAGGAACTGCCTGATAATTAGCCTTTGGGGGCTATGTCATTTGTGCAGGTGGTGGTACAGTTATGGCAACTTGATTGACCATGATGGGTTTCGGTTGCGTGGGCCCAGTTTTGGCATTTTTGGTCCACTCTTTCTTGCATGGCTTGGCAATCTCATCATCTTGAATTTTGATCTCCTCAATTATCCTAGCTTGTGCCAGGGCTTCTTCTAGGGTGGCATATTGTTGCAGCTACAATAGCATGGAGATCGACCTTATGCAACTCTTTGAAAACATCTGAGTCATGTCGGCCATGGGAGGGAGGTAAGGTAGCTTTGAAAGCAATGTCCTCCATCGATTCCCATAAGCGGCTATGGTCTCATCATCATACTACTTAAGGCCAGCTAGGTCACTTAAGGATGCCTTCTTCTTGGTGTTGAAGGCAAAACGTTCAAGGAACGCATCCACTAGCTGGTCTAGATTGTTGATGCTATGCTTCGGCAATTGGGTAAACCAATCCGAGGTAGGGCCTACGAACGTGGTTATAAACATTCTCAGAAGCAATGCATCATTGTCCTAAATGCCAAAGCATTGACTCAAGAATCTTGTTACGTGCTCTTGGGCATCCTCATCCCCTCTAAAAATTGCCAATTGAGGCATTTTGAAGTGGTCGGGGTATGGGGGTGCCGAAACTGAAGGATGCACAGGGTGACTGCGAAGCTGGCGTAAGGTGGGCTTTTGGGGCCCTAAAGTCTTGGTCTCCATAGACTCTAAGCGTTCTAACAGTGCTTTGTATGCATCAGAGGATTTGATTTCCTCTTCTTTGGTTTGTTCCCATTGTGAATTGTGAGGAACTTGAGGCCTATGGAGGGGTAGCCGGGTAGCGCCCCCTGCCTTGGTAGGGTGTTTCAGCCCACTCTTCTTCTTGCTCAAATTCCTCATAGGCTTCTTGAGGAGTTTTTGGGCATGACCTATAAACATGGACGGGTGCCCGAGGAAGGTGCCCATCATTGGTTCTAGGGGTGGCCTCCCTTAGGTCTCGGAGGTCTTGGAGGCAACACTTGATAAGGTCATGGAGACCTGTCTCGCACTAAGGGGTTGTGCCTCTCATAAATATCTGTCCTATGCGTGCGAGGGGTTGGAATCCTCTCATGCATATTGTTCTAGAGCAATTCATCTATCTGGCATCGAATGCGCTCTTTGTTAAGATGATACAGTTGCTCTAACTACTGTTGATCTTGCCTAAGCTACGTGATTTGCGCTTGGCGGGTGGCATGTTTGGCAAATGCCAAGTCAATTTGTTCCATCGTCCTATGTTTAGGAGGCCTAGATGCCTCCCCTACATGTCTATCTCGGTCATGGTGATCCGAGATCTCTATGGGTCACTTTCCTCTATCGAGGTTAGTGGCATTCACCTGAGGCTCTGGCCTCAATAGGTGATCTTGATAATTAGCAGGTGCGGAGGTGCATTGCTCCCATGCGGTGTATTGCTCTTGAGGAATGTACTAGTTTTCCTCATGCTCCCTTTCATACATGTGAAAGGGACGGGGGAGTTGGCTCACCCTATCTGAAGAGCCTTGCGCTCTAGATTTGGTCTATTAGTTCTAACAGTAATGAGGGGTAGAGGGGGGATGATATAATCATGTGGTCCCTCCTTGTGAACCCTATGCTGCTCTAGCGCTTCATCGCATAGTGGCCACTCATAATGAGCATCTAAGGGAGCCTTCCCATGTATGTACTCCTCCTGAAAGGGTCTATGTTGAATGGGAGTGCCCCCAAAGGGGTGCCTCTATAGTCCTTTTCTGTAGTGGCATAGTGTGGACCACGTTGTGGGTCAAGCTACCAAGGTGGTATAACCAAGTCCTTGGGGCTATAACGGAGGTGACTGGTGCCTCCTTGTACACTTTTCATAGCTTCTACCCATGATTGGGCTTGGCTATGGGTATACACCATGGTGGTGGTTCTCTACAAGATATGTATGTTTTTATCTCCTTTACAATTTTTTATGCTACACCAAACAAAAGGGACCACACAAACAAAGAAATGATTATCTCATTTATAGATTAAATGTGTGTCCTAAATCTGGTTCAATGTGTTTTGATTTTTGTTGTGCAAACCGTGTAAAGAAAATTTTGTTATTCATGCATGATGAGGGCTCTTATATCTCCAAAATGGTCACCCCTTCAATATACCACTTGCCAGGCCATTATACCGAACCTCTCAATATACCCGCCCTTACGTGAGGGAAACTATTGGTACGCGAGAGCAGAACAGTACGTGGAACATAGGCGGTACGAAAGGGGAATCACTCTATTTTTGACACCTACCATAGAAGACTTATCCTCATGCATTAGGAATCACCCCCACTACACTTGGTCAGCTTTCATCAGGATTTACGTCTAGCAAATCGTGATCAGGGTTATGTATGCAAAATCCAAGCCAAGGTGGTGATGAAATCCACCGTTGGTCTTGATCAAGTGTTGGGGTTTTAAGACCAACTCCTTGATGTTAATATTATTACGTGGTGTGTGTGGTTCCTTTTACTTGCACAAAGAAAGAAAACATGCAGCAAACTTCCCTATGCAAGCAAAGAAAATAGAAAAATTGCAGAGACAGAAACAGAAAAACACAGAGGATGTTCAGAAAACCTACCTCTTCTCTGTCCCAACCAGATGCCTCTGAGTTTCTGCTCAAAAAATGCATAGAGCTAATCATCCTAGGGTGGGATGAATAGTAGGTCTGTATTCATCCTAGGGTGAGACGAATTTGTATTCATCCCAGGGTGGCATGAATTCCAAGTCTGTATTCATCACAAGGTGGCACGAGTAGCAGTCCAATGCCCGAATGAGTAACACCTGCAAGAAAAACACAAAATTTTGATCAAAAACTTGATCCCAATAGTAGGGGATAGGGTCCCACCATGATCACCACTGAAATCTGAATGCGGGGTGACGGCGTGCCAGACCAGATGGTGCAAACAAAATTGATATAAAAATGCTAAGTCCTACGAATGCGAGAAAGCAATGCATGAAGGAAACGATGCATATGAGATGTAAGAAAAAAAAAGTGGGGCCTCTTTTTATTAATTTTTCTTTCAATTTAGTTACAATACATCTCCCCTCTAGGGCTCGGAGCATTTGATACAGTTCGTTACATCAACGGATGGTACGCTTCCAATGTCCTTCGCATGCCTCACATTTGAAATGGGTGGGCCAAATGTTGCCGCCACTTGCATCCATGTGTTCATGTGTTCCTTGTTAAAAATGTCTAGAAGATCCAAAACAGATGCTAAGAGAAATAACAAAGCATAAGAGAAATAATAGAAGAGAAGGATACAAAACATGCAATATTCCAGGCTAGTTAATACATAAAATAGCAAAAGGATGATCAAAACATGTCATAATGAACCCAAAATTTGATAGAAGCATAAAAACATCATTAGAGACACATTGCAAAAATAACATTCAAGAAATCATGCATGGATTTCTAATCGCTCCGGGGTGGGACGATTAGGATTGTCACAAAACATGCAAAGGCAACCTTCCAAATGTCCTACCTAGAGGCCTCCAAAACTCCTAAAAACTTGGGGTTAGGCTAAAAGGGGCATTTTGGGATGACCCAGAAGGTCATATTTGGTATATTCTACCCATATTGTCCTGTATCCGAAAGCGCTCCCTGTATGTTAGTAAACACATAAAATGATAAAAACACAGTCAAATCAAGTCAGAATGCAATGAAACTTGAACAGAAGCATAAGTAAACCAAATAGAACATAATGCAAAAATAATAGTAGAGAAATTCTTCATGGATTTCTAATCACTCTAGGGTGAGCCGATTAGGACTGCGATAGTTTGGGGGTGCCCACCGTTTGGGGTCTGGTTTTGACACCAATCCACTTGGGATGGGTCCAAAACCTCCTAGGGGGTTGTGTCAATGAATTTGGTGTGGGATTGTGGCTGATTTCTTGGGTTTTGGGTCGGGATTACATTCCTAGTGTTCACCCGATAACCTCTCTTCCAAAAGAGAAATTATGGATGTAAGAAGCACAAAGGGGAATGTGGGTACAATTTGGTAGCACTCCATTGCTCCAAATGCTCCAGCTCTATCCCTTTTTGGGGTGAGGATGCTCACCCTTTTATAGACCTAGGGTCTCTCTCTTTGAATGCGCATGCGAGGGCGCCACTTGGCTTGCCATGCCTTTTTTGGGAGAGAAGATTCCTCCCTGATTTAGAGTCTCCTTGCATGAGGCCTCCATGATCAGGGCATGCTTGACTGAAGTCCCTCTCTCAGATTTGAAGTCGTTCCTCACAATTGCATGCCCTGAAGGCACAGTTAAGTGGCGGACCTATCGAGGTTTGACTTTTTGCCAGTCAAACCTGCTACTCGTCCCACCCTGGGACGATTGCTGCTAATCGTCCCAGGGTGGGACGAATAGGATTCTAATAGGATTCTAATCATCCCAGGGTGGGACGAGTAGGGAGAAAAGTGCTTAAAAGGTGCCAAATTGACCTCTGACCTTCCAAAACTGATTTGGGAGTGGTTAGGACCACTGTTTAACCTCTGGGGGCTGCCCTAGGGGCTATGTATGCCAACTCGATCAGTGCTTGTAGTCGCATAATCGGATTGGTGTTGTTTTGGTGTCTACATCTATAAACATCATGCAAGGGACAACCTACATAGGATGACCTGAGCGTAAGGGACAACTTGGGTGCAAGGGATGACCTGGGTGCAAGAGATGACTTGGGAAAGTCTGTAGTCATCATGTGAGGGACAACCTACAATGGATGACCTACATGAATCCATAGACATCATGTGAGGGATGAGCTACATGAGTCCATAGACATCATGTGAGGGATAACCTACATGAGATGACCTGGGTGCAAGGGACAACCTAGGCAAGTTTGTAGTATTCATGTGAGGGATGACCTGTAAAGGATGATATGCATGAGTTCGTAGACATCATGTGAGGGATAAATTATATAATTCCATAGACATTATGTGAGGAATGACATAAACGGGATGACCTGGGCAAGTCTGTTTTCATCATACAAGGAATGACCTGAATGAGTCTATAGAAATCATACAAGGGATAACCTGCATGAATCCATAGGCATCATGTGAGAGATGACATGCATGAGTTCGTAGGCATCATGTGAGGGATGAAATACAAGGGACAATCTATGAGTCTATAGACATCATACGAGGTACAAACTGCATGAGTTCATAGGAATCATATGAGGGATGACCTACATGAGTCCATAGGCATCATGTGAGGGATGACCTGCATGAGTCCATAGACATCATGTGAGATATGACCTGCATGAGTCCATAGACATCATGTGATGGATTATCTACATAGGATGGCTGAGGCATAAGGGATGACCTGGGCAAGTCTGTAGTCATCATGTGAGGGACAACCTGCATGATTCCATAGATATCATGCAAGGGATGACCTGTTAGGGATGACCTATATGAGTCCGTAAACATCATGAGAGGGATGACCTCATGTAGGGGATGACCTGGGTGGGTCTGGGATGAGCAAGGAGTCTATATGGATGGAAGCATTGATGAAAAAAAGTAAAACAAGGTATAAAAAAAAATTATACGTAGAGTCTTTTCTCTATAGTCTTATATTTTTTCCATCATCTGTTGTCAATCACTTTTTTTCCGACTTCTTTGGTTCTATTATTTTTTTGGATTGAACTTGAGTTCTCATTTTTTTTTGAATGTATAACTGTAACAAGTAATAGTATGTTTTGGTATATATAATGGGTGAATTTATCTAGGTCAATAAAATTATATATAATTTTAAGGCGAGTCGGTCCAAAATCTAGGTGGGAGGGCGAGCGATTTAAATTTTAAATTTTAAAATATTATAATTTTTGGGCGACCCAGCCCAAATCTTTTTATTGAAAATTGCGGGTGAATGGGCCGATGGCCAGGGTCCCGAAATTCATAAATTTAAATTTTAAAAAATGTCATTATTTTCTTATTAACGAATTTTTACCCCTATGCATAACCCTTTTTAGATGAGTCTAGCTAGTGTGTGAAGGCCATCTAGAGCATCCCTTATGGGGGCAGATATTATTATCACTCATGTCTTCCCTGTTTTACCTCTTAGTTCAAATTATGAGGGGGTGGAAAGAGTAAACTAACTTATGGATAATGTCGACATTGTATAATGTAATCTTGGATAGACCTAAGAGCAATCATTGTACAATGTATTTAATTTATTGTAATATTTTATTATGTAAGCCCCATGGGTCATGGTTAACCTTGTTATAGTTAAACCCATATTATAACTTGTAATTAACCTTAAATACCTCTTTTTATGTCAACTTAGGTTAAACTCATTTATGTAATTTTAGGGATTAGGTATTGGTATAAATACCCCCAACCACTCCATCCATTACATTGGAGTGTTGTGATTCTTATATGTGGATAATATAGTGATTATTTTAAATTCCTGTGAGTGCCCTCTATATATGTCTATTTTTTGACATTTTTTAGTGATTCTTGTATAAGGTTTGAGTGGATGGATTACTTTTATTTATTTCTAGAAATAGATGTGAATTATAACATTTAGCTAGTTATCTATTTGATCTATAATATAGTGGGTGCAATCGATCATTTGTAAGTGCATAGGATATTATTGTATAGTATGGATCAAGGCAATGTGCTCCTCATATATCTTTAGGTTATTTATTTCCCTCATAACCATAGATATCCTTGATAATATAATTTGGAAGACCTCCTTGAATAATTCTATGTCTAGTGAGATGCTAAAGTCAACTAACAGGTTTGGCTTTGTCAAGTATGGGATGATAAAATTTCTCTGGTAGGAACTTGTATGCCAATAATAAAAGTCCTTTTGTTTTTTGGGGTTATATGACACTCATACGGTGAGATCATCTACTACTTTTGATATTTTTCTAATATACCTCTTCTCAATGTAAAAGGATTCATTGCTCCATTGAGGGGGCTTAAAGTTGCATCTGGATGGGTTATATATTTTATTGCATACTTCTACTAGTTCAAGGTATCTCCACACTTGAGATACTAGATTCATCACAAGCCCCAATGTCTAGATCCAACTAATGCTCATGAATTGGTCTAGTGTCGTAAGTTGAACTATCTTAGGGATTATCTCCTCACTTGAATAATGGAGTGGATATATCCTCCTTCCTCAATCTTCTTATATGGGTCTTCAAATAATTGTTTAGGTCTACATGGAGGAGAGGATATTTTTCTATTTCTCTTTCCTCTCTTTTTTCTTTCCCTTCCCTATTAATACTTCATCCTTCTATGGAAGGGTATGAATAGGTGATGGAGAGGGTAAAATGGGTGGGGAAACAATAGTGGTTGAATATGATGCGGGGTTTTCCTTGGGTATGGTTGGTATACCAAATATAAAACAAGTGTCCATGATGACTAAGATGATGGAAAATATTAAATTAGGTTTTCATTGGAAAATTAGGTAAGTCCTAGAAGTAGAGCAACTTGCTAAAAAAATAGAGCAATTCACTCATTTAAAGGGTAGATCATGATTTTTAATTTTGATATATTTGCATGCCAATGTGGATTTACTTTCAAAGACTATTTTTCTTGCTTGAAATTGTTGGATTTTTAGCCAGATTATCACAGGTCCCAATGTTTAGGATCAAATATAAGATTAGTATTTGAGCATTCAATATATATAGCCAATATTAAAGAACATAAAATTCATTTAAAATAACAATAATATGAAGTAAAATGGCCAAGACTGTTCATGAAATAACATGAGTAAAACTTATAGTATAATTGC
Source organism: Wollemia nobilis (assembly GCA_028583015.1). Taxonomy (NCBI): domain Eukaryota; kingdom Viridiplantae; phylum Streptophyta; class Pinopsida; order Araucariales; family Araucariaceae; genus Wollemia; species Wollemia nobilis. Next base: position 3,738,465 of record JAQPPZ010001808.1, read on the forward strand.
TCAAACTATGCATACAAGATTTTTTTTGGATTGATAACGGGTTTTGAAAGGTACCCAAAACCTTTTTACAATCCGTAGAGAGGATCTCATGAAGGTTCAACTCAATATGGTACAAGCCAAAAATGGGTAAACATCTATGGCCACAAGATTGAAACAAAGAGATACATAGTGGTTACAGCCCGTAGGCACCAAAGGAACAAAAGTTACAGACTGCATACAAAAATAGATATACCAACAAGGATCGAGTGCACCACATCATTTTAGGATGTATTCTTCGTCATCATTGTACTTGGGATCATCCTTCCATGAGTGACCTAATTTTTGGATGTTCATTTTATTAATAATCTTTCTTGCTATCAAAATCATCAACATCGCTAGGGTGATGATATCTTCCAAGTCAATGGTTTGGTCGACATCTCCCATTTTCTAAATGTAATGACACCTCGAAGATGGACCTACCATGGTCTTCTAAATTTTGTGAGCAGGGGATGAACTGTCAAATGTAGAAATATTATTTCCTTACTCACTTGCATTCTTGATGTAGATCGAACGTCTACTAGGAGTTGATGATGACCCAGTTGGGGGTAACATTTTTTTTTTATCACCCTATTGGGGGTACCATTGTCAAAATTAATTATCATAACTTCAAAGGTGACTTCCACCATCACCAGAGGTGAGCCTGGGATGGGCTTGAAGATAGCTACTAGCCTACCAGCTTCAAAAATCCTCTGGTCTAGATTTTGGGTAATATAGTTGTAGATGATCAGGTGGAGACCCTAATGCTTAGGGTAAGTCAAAAAATATTTCCATCGATCCAAATAAGTACTCCAAGATGTTGATATACTTCACATACTTCAAAAATTTTGGAACACCATGAGGAAGATACGAATATGGGAGAACGGTTCATCCACAATCAGGTATTACAAAATTGGCACCACGGCCCGGTTCCAAGGTAGGGGGAGGTCCTTCCAGATGAACCGATTGTCCTTCTTAGAATTTTTTTTTCCTTTGTTGCAAAAATAAACCAGATCTCCCACCATTGAATTCTTATCCCTATAGATAATTTCCCCATCATCGAGGAGATCTATAATCTCAGCCAACGGGTTGATAGTAACTACAAAAGTAAGTTCCTTCAGGGACACTGTGCCACTATCCCAAGATTGAATGAATTCCTTCAAAATATTAGGGTCACGTCCCTTGAATTTTCTTAGGAAATCTAATAAATCATGGGAATCCATGATCTCCTCAACCATCAGGTCTATATACAAGTGCCCAGGCTCGAGCAAATCCATCCTCCTACACACATAAAATTTCTCAACATAGACATAACTTAGCTTCCAGTTCACTTCAGAGTTGTTTTGGTTCTCCTCATGCAAAAACTAGATTAAAAGAAACTCTTCCAATGGCCAGGGTGGGTTCATGCAAACTTCCTTGGACCAAGTGCTTACCCTAAACCATTTATTAGCCTAGTCTACCTTGGAATGTCTCACCACACGAGCCATGCCACATCCAAGGGTGATTTGGTTTTTTAATTAATTGTTTACCAAAAAAGGAGACAGCTAGAATGGAGTGGAAAGTTGGAATTGGGCTTTGAAATTATAAGTAGTAGCAAAAGTGGGCTAATGAGGACACACATCATATTCAAGCTTCCTCAACGTGGTCTCTATGCCAAGAGAATGCCACCTTGTCCTCCATGCTAAACATAAGTTGGATGGATCTGCTAGCACAATCTAGAGGATTTTCAATTTGGCATAGAGAACTGATCGTGCCATGATTAGAAATGATATCAAGATCATGATCTAATATTGACATGTGATTTGTATCATGATTTATGTCTTAGTTTCTTGTTTGACAAAACATCTTAGCACCTTCATTCTTTGCTCCTTTCTAATGACTTTTGATATTGTTGGTACAAGTATTGGAATGATACCCATTACCAGTGCTCATATGGCTATTAATTTTCTATTTGATTTTGACATTAAACCATTAACCACCATGCATGAGGTTAAGGTTGGTAGAGTATTAAGGTAAGTCGGTAATAATCCTTGGGATGTGAAACTTAGAATTTTGGTTCATATATCTTCGGTTTGAAGAAAGGTGTCGAATCAGTAGGAGTGTGCAGCAAGAACTTACCCAATAAAAGTGGTGACACTTGTTCATCCATCCATGAGCATTAGGATCTCTCCTCCAGACATGGTGGGACGAATTGAACATTACTCAGCTGATGCTAATCATAAGTGGTGGCATCATTATTATGGTAAAAATTTTATAAGCATTGGGGAAAATCATTACGCCATGTCATGAAGGACTCCAGTGTCAACAAAAATTTAGCCATTGCATTAGAAACTCTATTTTCTTCATTGTACATGTGTTTAATCAATAGATTTTTTGAGCACACAGAGGTGGAGGATGGTCTCTTGAACAAGAGGAGCAACATTCCAAGGTGGTTTTTCTTTACCTTTGATGTAGTTTATTGTATTCAGGGAATCACCCTCAACAATAAGGCTCTGAACATTGAGTTCTAATGCAACTTGGACTCCTCTAAAGATAGCTCTAGCCTCAACAAAATTATTTGATTGAACTTCCAAATTATTAGTATAGGGTAAGATGACATTGCCATTCCCATCACGAATGACCCCTCCATAGCTAGCTCTATCGGGATTACCTTTGTATTCTCCATCAAAATTGAGTTTAAACCAACATGGAGGAAAAGGAATCCAAGACACAAGGGATCTATCCACAATAATATGGGGTTTACTAGAAACCTCGAAGGATAAGTTGACGGACTTGGCCAAAAGGGCTTCAGACTGAGATATGGAACATTCTTCAGAAGAAATCATATTGGTAGTTTTAGATGTGAAGGAGACAATCCTAAGGGAGATGGAGTCAAAATATTAGCTAGAGTCATAAAAGTCTCTATTTTTTCTCTCCAGCAAAACCTACCATAGAAAATGGGGGAGGACGAATGACCACCAAAACTTGAGACAAGCTGAATGAAAAGGGTTAGGTCATTGAAGAGGAAGATCTTCAATGGATATGGGGATGACCTAGGAAATAGAAACCAATGATAGAAGGGATGAAATAACTCTAATGGAAAATGGATGCTCCAGAGAAATATTGTAAACTGACTCCCAAGTGGACTGACAGAGAAAATATCTATCCAAAAGAACCATGTCCCGATATAGGAGGTTATCAATGGTGAGGACTCTATTTTTAACAACTAGCCACTGAAAGTGAGAAATTTTAGGAATAAGGTTCTTTATCCATATAATTTTGACTGGAAACAAGTCATCCTCAAGCTCAATAATATAAGCATAGGCCAATTTGATCGAGAACAACCCATAATCACAGAGCTACCAAAAGTAAGTATCTTGAGTCGGTTGGCTCAGGATGACCTCAAGGTGAAGCATCTCTATGATACGTTGGATTGTGGTACATTTATCGATATTTCCAATATCATGGGGTAAATTGACCCATCGTGGTGGAATATATTGATGAGAAATAAAATTGTCAACCTTGAGTCCAAATAGCTGGTCAAATATTACTTTGAATTTATTTATGGAATAATCACAAATCAGGGGTTGTGCAATTATCCAGGGATCTTCCCATAATATTATTCAAGAGCAATCACCTAATTTCCACTTGCTGCATTTTTTAAGGATATGTCTAATGTGGCACACTGAGTTCCAAAAGGTAAAACTAGACAAAATGGAGAAATCACTTAATAGGGAACCTTGTATGAGGTATTTATTTTTCATAATATCCACCCACTAAATAGGAGAATTGATTACTATTTTACACCCTTTCTTAGAAATCATTGCCACATTCATTTATGCACTTTTCGTAGACCCAAACCACCTCTGGTCTTTAGGAGGTAGACCTTATCCCAGACAACAAGGGAAATCTAAATTTATTTTCCATTCCAGACCAAAGAAAATTTCTTTGGATTTGTTCAATTTTATTACACACAGCTATTGGGGCCTTAAAAAAATATAGAAAGTATATGGGCATACTCTAGGGATAGGATTGGACCAATATGGATTTTCCTGTGCTGTTGAGGAGAGTTCCCTTCCATCCAAAAATTTTCTTCATTATTTGTTGAATCACACTATCCCACATTCTCACCGTTGGGTTTCCTTGGAATAGGGGAATACCTAGATAGGTCACAAGAAATTTGGCAATGGCATACCCCAAAATGTTAGAATTTTTTATCTATCTTTGGTTTAGAGTATTAGCAAAGAAAATTCTACTTTTGAGGTAGTTTAATTTCTAACCAACGACCCTCTCATAGGCTTCTAGAATGGATTTGATGATCCTAGCTTCTAGGATGCTAGAGAGGTTGTCCAAAATGGTATCATCCACAAACTGCTGGTGGGACACAGGAGTAATACTAGAAGATGCTTTAATACCTAAAATATCCCTAGATGTGCAAGTAGCCTTGAGGACCCTTCCCAAAGAGTCTACAACTATGATAAACAAGAAAAGATACATGGAGTCTCCCTATCTAATTTCTAGTCTGCTTTTGAAGTACCCTACCACTGCCCCATTGAATAAGATAGAAAACCAAGTGAAAGAAGTATAATATTTGATGAGATGGACCCATTTAGGGTGGAAGCCAAATCGGGTGATAACAACAAAGAGAAAATCCCATGAGATTCTATCAAAAGCTTTACTAATATCTAGTTTTAAAAAGAAGCTTGGCATCTTGTTGACCATAAAAAATTGGATAATCTCATGAATGGTAATCACACTATTAGTGATGACACTACCTTGAATAGAACTACCTTGGCACTGGTATGTGAGGCATGACACATTTCATTCTATTGGCCATGGTCTTGGTGAGGATTTTATACAAAATGTTGCAAAGACTGATAGGACGGTAATTAGATATAGTAAGGCACTCATGAGACTTTGGAAAGAGGGTGAGGAAGGTGGAATTAAGATATATCAGAATGAACTTAGTTCTCTAGATTTTCTGGATGGTTGCTTTCACGTTCTCATCGATACTATCCCAAAAGGTTTGAAAAAACCTTGGTAGAAACCCATTTGGGCTAGGCACCTTATCATCCGGTATGGAGAAAAGAGCTTCCTTAATCTCATCCTGGAAGAAATATTGGATAAGGAACTTGTTATCAACCTGAGTCATGATGGGTACAATATGCTAGAGCAAAGATTTTTATAGGTTGTCTGGGCAAGGCTGAGATGGTCCAAGAATATTACATAAGTGCATTCAAGCTTTATTACCATCAATGCTTGAATAACTTTTTATGTGATTATTCGATATACAACATGGATATTTTTCTCCATAATATAACCTTATAAAGGTGAATCGTGGGATTTTTATCTATTTCTCTCCTCACATATTCAAGAGATGCATCTTTTCCTACTCCACATATAATACAAGTCTCTCATGTTTTTTGGCTTCTCATATTATCACTTGTATACATGACTATTGAATCTCTATTTACTCTTGCACACTTTACTCTATGACATATTGCACACTCCTACATCTATACACATGCACACTCTATTACATGACACTTGTGCACATCCTACACATGAACACTTACATAAAGGTAAATATAAATCACACTCCTAAACTATAGACTCACACCCTAATCTATTATATATTTACATTTGTACCATAAAGGTACCATGGGGGTACATTAGCATGTACCAAATAATGTAATATTCTCCAACATCCCATTGTATTACATTATTTGGTTATTGAAGACTTTATTCTTCAATATTTATCTTTGTGTTCTAGTATTGTCAGGTAATCTTGCATTATGCTTGATCTTCTGTTTGAGATCCTTCTTCATCTTCATTCTTTAGTTCTTCTATATTTAAATCTTTGCTATGATATTTTGGATCCTTCTTATGGACTGCTTTATATTCTTCTTTATCTTGAGCTTTTGGTTCATATACTTTCTTTTGTCTACTTCCTTGGTTTCATTACAGTCTTAAATTTGATTTTGTCCCGTAAACTTTGAACATTCACTTTGAGTATCATAATAAATTTATGATTTTATGGAATCTGATTGTAACTCTTACTAAAATATGCTGATAATAATATTTTATTGCATTCTTTATTTTCTCCCTGATATAGCTCACTTGTATCATGACTAATTGATTTTCCTTTTAGAGTTTCAATCAACTCTTCTTGCTTTTGACTTTTGTCTTTATGAATTTCAAGTGAAAGCAATGCCATATACATTATACTACCTATATCAATAGGTATTGTAATATCATTTTTAGAGTTATCAATTGCTTCAACAAGAATGAAAATAATATTCAAAAGTTTCACAAATTTATTCATAACTTCTTTTTAGATAAGTCATATTGCTATGTTTTATCTTTTCATTAGATTTTTCAATCAATTGTTATATACCAATTTTCAAAAAATTTAATCTTTCCTTTTTAATTATAGCCTTTATATTTTCTTCCATAATAATTTCTTTGAATTTGAAATCCTTATTACTCCAAATTTTAAATCATTCAAATAATCAAACTCCTTAAAGTCTTAAATAAAGTCTTAAATAAATAAAAAAATTCAATCTACAAATTCAACAAACTTTCAAATCATTTGGAGTAGAATACCTTGTGTCTCCCAAATTAATTCTATCAAGTTTACAAATTAAATTCTTTAAATTTTACAAAATAATTAACAATATTCAAATAAAAAATATCAATCAAATTTCCTTTTGGAGTAGACTTCCTTATCTCTCCAAACTTATAATTTCAATTTATCAAATTTCAAAAAATAAATTGCAAAATCAATTTGCAAATATAAGTTTTCATTTTTTTTATAAAAATATTAGAGTTGAATTCCTTTTGACTCCATACTTTAATCAATTTTAAATTGTTTTTTTTTCAAATTTTCAAAAATCAATAATAAATCCAAATTTAAAGTATAATGATCACTCTAATTATCTTAATGCCAAATATAAATATCCAATTTTATTCTTTAGATTCTTCATGAACATGAAATCAAATACTAAGAAAAGGTTATATATATTACCTTTAACTTTATCATATGTAAAATTTCACATAGCAATCATGGATATTAGTTGGTAATGAAGATTGGTAATATTCATTACCCTTTTATTTCTTTGATTTCTAGGCTAGGCACTGACTGTTGTAAGCATTATGCTCAGGCCTTAGACCTAAAGTCTCTCACAACTCACTTTGGTACTTTGCTTCACCCTTTTTTAACATGTTGCATGGGTTATGTTGCTCAGGCTTCATTCTATTGCTTCAAACTACTCTATGCACTCTAATTTGCAAATATATTCATCCTAAAGGCTCATATTTTTTTCCTCTTATCAACATCTAGTTTGTAGAAGCATTTTTTTTGATGTATTGAAATAGGTTTTGGAAATCCAATGCTCAAGGCTCAACTTATTATCTCTTATAAACCTTTGGTGGATAGAGGTACTATACTCAAACTTGTTTATACATAGTCACTGGAAACCTAATGCTCAGGATCTCAATCTCAGTCATGGATTCTTTCAAGTGCATAGGATTTTACTAGGTTGTAGTAGTATTTTTTATATATTTAAATATACTAGTGTTATACAATATGATTTAGTATATTTGTTTTCACTTGGGTTCTTCACCCAATATCTTAACCAAGGCATTATATTTTTTGCCTAGTCTTCTTCACTTGGGTTCTTCACCCAATATCTTAATCAAGGCACTATATTTTTTGCTTGGTCTTCTTGACTTCTACTTCCAATCCAATTGTGTTCAATGTCTTTAACAATAATGAGCCTTAGTGCCTTTGATAACACTAAATCTCTTTTTTTATCTTCTTATCCTCGTTTTTAGACGTCTTCAAATATTTGTGCCTTTAATGACACTCAAAATATACATTCTTTTTGAACTAATATTACAGTCCCTTTTGGTTGTTAAAATCAAATATTTATCAAGGTATTATAATACCCAAAGTTTGGGCTTGTTTCCTTCACGTGACTCTAAAATTATATTCACACCAAAGATTTCTTCTTTGATGCTAGCTGTTATCTTGAACTTATCAAAAATTAAATTCACATTGGAATTCTTCTCTAATGCTAGCTTTCAAATATGCCTCATCCAAAAATGGATAAAGTGTGGTATCTCTTATACCATTGTTGGTTTTTTAGCCAGATTATCATAGGTATCAATGTTTAGGATCAAATATAAGATCAATATTTGATCATTCAATATTTAGGGCCAATACTAAAGAACATAGCATTCATATAAAATAATAATAATATGAAATAAAATGAACAAAATCATTCATGAAATAACATGAAGAAAATATATAGTAGAATTTCTCAAACTTTGCATACAAATTTTATTATTATCAATGCTTGAATGACTTATTCTGTGATTATTTGATATACAACATGGAGCTTTTTCTCCATAATATAACCTTAGAAGGGTGACTCTTGGAATCTTTGTATATTTCTCTTCTCACACATCTAGGAGATGCATATTTTTTCTATTCCACACATAAGATAAGTCTCTCATGTATTTTGGCTTCTCATCTTGCCACTTGTATACATGACTCTTGACTCTCTATTTACTCTTGCACACTTTACTCTATGACACATTGCACACTCCTACATCTATACACATGCACACTATATTACATGACACTTGTGTACATCCTACATAAAGGTAAATATAAATCACACTTCTAAACTATAGACTCACACCCTAATATATTACATATTTATATTTGTACCACAAAGATACCATGAGGGTACATTAACATGTACTAAATAATATAATATTATCCAACAAAAATATGGTTTTGGACAAGGGGGTGGTTTTCTCCAAGAGTGAAAGCTATTTGATTACAATATCTAGTGATTTTATCACCTTTAGTCACTTGGAAAAAGTATGTTCTATTGTCATTGCATACATGTGATTTACTTGCTATTATCTAGCCACTTGGTCATATGTGTGTGCATTGACAAGTATTTAGATTTGTCAAATTTCCCTTGTAGTTGGTAAGGGTTTTGCCTAGCCAAATGGATTGAGTTTTTTTGGCCTACTAAGGGAGATTTTTTGGGCTTTAACTTGGCTAAACAATTGATGCAAGGGCTAGTTAGCTGAACAAGGGCATACATTTGACAAGCAAAAAAGAACAAGTTTATGTGTGGTTGGCACTAGATCATAGGAGTGATGTAGCTATAGAAGGCTTGAGTGCTTATGTTAAAATGAAGGTGACAACATGGATAGGGGCTTTATACACCCCACATGGGATTCAAATACTTGCACCCATGCTCATGATTTTTAGGGGAGCTACCTAGGTAGGCGATCAACTTTCTGAGTCTCAATTTGCTCATTCAAATGAATGGATCTTGGTGGGGCTTATCGATGAGTGCCTTGATTACCTTTTGGAGTGATTAACTTGCTAAGGCAAAAATATTTCTTGTCCAACCCTTTTTAATAACAAAGAAAAAAATGATGGACTAATCATGTCTATAGGGAAAGGGAAGAAATAGAGAGAGGGAAGAAGAAAATAAGAAAGTAAGAATTTTGAAAGAAATAGGAAGAAGGAAATAGGAATTGAAAAATAGAAGGAAATATTTATAGGGTAATAGCCACTAAAAAAGAAAAATTTGTATAGTATATTTACATTTTATTTTGGCTTGGTGCTTTTACTAGATGGGCAAAGATATTTTCCATTTACAAAAATTGGTAGCATTTTTTAATCCATAGTGCTTGTATGTACGAATTTGGATCTACAATAGAATTTGATAGGGAACTCTCCAAAGAGAGTCAAATTTTTGGCGTTCCCATAAATTTACTTGATATTCATCCCACTTGAATATGAGGTCTCCTCCCTTATAATTCATCTTCATGGCACACTCGTTGAACCTTGTTTTGATGGCCTCTTAGTGCTACATAATTCTTTTAAATATTTTTTCTTTCTTCCTCTAGGGCCAATAAAGCATTCAACCTTGCTTGCATTGGATTGATTTTAGTATCTTAAAGCTCTAAATATTATGATATTTAAAGTGAATGGATATACAAATTGATCAGTAACCTAGCCTCCTCACCATAGACTAGTTTGTAAGGTGATGAATTGGTAGATGCCTTTGGTGTCACTCGATATTCTCACAATGATATATATAGCTTGGTATGCTAATCCCTTTTTTATTTATTAATAGTCTTCTTTAAGATCCCAATTATATTCTTTTTGGTTAATTCAACCAATAAATTGCCCTAGGGGTAGTAATTAGAGGATGTTTTCACTAAAAACTCAAATTTTGGTGTAAACTTCATCACCTTGTCCCCCTTAAAATAGGTGGCATTGTCAAAGACTATGGAAACCACAGCTCCAAATTTGGTAATGATATCTTCTAATAGTTGGACCACTATTATTTGATTGGATAATTTGATTGGGAATACCTCAACCCAGATGTAAAATAAATTTATAGCAATGAGGATCCATCCATGCCTTGCACTTGACAATGAGATGATTTTTTCTATGAAGTCTAGACCCTATTGTTCAAAGGTTCAGTCATAATAATGGGCTTCAATGGCATTGGTGGCTTTGTCTTATTTTATTTAAACATATAATAGGATTTGTAATTCTTAACCCATTGATATCAATCAAAAAATATGGTAGGCTAGTAATATCTAGCCCATAGGATTTTATGGGTTGTAGTTGGCATAGAATAATGTCCTTCTTCATCCTAAAATTGTTTGATTAGGTATTAATTTTTTCTCTCTTTAATGCAATGTAGTAGGAAACTAACAAGATGACATCAAGCCAATAATAATATGTTATCATTTGACTAAATTAGACTCTTTCCTTGACTATCAATACTTTTAGGACCTTCTATCTACTAGGCTTTTATCTATAAACGTCACTCATTCATATGGTTTGATCATCCAATTCTATCTCCTCCACTAGGGAAACCTGATGTTTAGGAACTAATATGGCAAAATTGTTGTACAAGACCCTACCCTTGATGAGCTTGGTGGGTTTAATTTTGATATAAGATTTTTAGATTTTGTTAATCCATCTAGCTCTCTTTTCTCCTAGTTCACCATGAATCATAATGAACTAGACATTAGAGTGCACAAAAAAGGCTATAGTCATACTTTGAGATAAATAATATTAAAAATTATTAAGAGCATTCATGATGGTAAACACCTATTTTGTGACGATGTATCTTTCTTTGTAGTTGTGGAGGACTTGGATAATGAATGAGATGGGGTGTTATTTCTCCTTATCATTATTTAGGTTTAGGATGGCAACAATGCTTTCATATTTTTTGAACACATAAAGCCTAAATTATTTGGAAATATTTGGGTTGATCAATGCTAGTGCTGAAGTAGTGGTATCTTTTGTCTTGGAAAAATTTTCCTTCATCCGTCCATACTAAGAAAAACTTTTATTAGCATTTTGGTGATTGCTCTAACCATTTGAGTGAAGTTGGTTATGAAATTGGATACAAATTGGATTTGTCATAGGAAATACCATATCCCTTTGATAGAGGTGGGCAATGGAAGATTTTCAATGGATTTTATCTTGTTGAGGTCTATGGACAAGCTTGATACTACATAACCTATCAACTTACCTTCTTTGACCATGAAGATGGACTCTTTAGTATTGAGTGATATTCCAAAATATCTACGTGTCTAGAAGACTAACTCGTGATGTTTAATGTGATTACTCTTGTCTTTATAATACATAGTCATATCATCGAGGTATATGAGGATTATCTCACAAATAAACCCGACAAAAGTAATATCCATAACCCATTGGAAGGTAGCTTTGGCATTTGATAGCCCCAAAGGCTTACTCAAGTATGCAAATGTCCCCTAATTTGTGGTAAAGGTTATCTTATGTTGGTCATCATATTTAACCTATATTTAGTTGTACCTTGACAAACCATTAAGGAGAAATAATATATACAACTTTACCACCTCTTGAAAATTTTAATTTATGACAAGTAGAGGATACTGATATTTTAATGAAGCTCTATTTAGGTTCCTAAAATTTATGCATAACTTTATATCATAATTTTTCTTGTATAGAGAAACCAAATTACTGACCCAAGTGGAATGTTTGATTGGGAATATTATTTGGGCTTGTAGGAGATTCAAAAGTTTCTTCTCCAATACTGCATCAATCTTAGGATTCACTAGCCATTATTTTTGTTAGAAATGCCTAGCATCAGGTTCCAACTCAATGGTGTGCTCAATAAATTTTTGATCATATACTTTAATATCATCATACGACCATGCAACAATATCTCCATACATCTCGCATAGTTTATTGAAAAGGTCAATCTCTTCCTGAGTGCACTCTTTACCAAGCAATAGGTTCTTCCCTTCAGCAACTTCAATGGGGTGATATGAAGAGGCTTTCATTTTGAGCCTTGGTTTTCTTGCACTATTATCTAGGTTAAATAATATTTTCAAAGTAATTAACCCCTTAGGTAGCTAGTTTGTCTTCAATTGTATGGCCCACTTTTTTATATCTTCTTTATATTCATTTTTTGCTTCAATTTTTTGGGCTTATCCAATTAGGAACTCAATGATTTGTTCATTTCCCTTCTAGTGATTAGATTTATTTGGGATGGATGGCTTGAAGACTACTAACTCTCACTTTATCCCATATATCAACAATGGGGTGAAATCTAGCTTCCATGCCTACCAATTACTTTACCTTAGTGCTCAATTCCCTAGGAATTTCCTAAAACTCATGTGTGAATATCTAATAAATATTGACCTAATGCTTATATAACTTTAAATACATATTCTTTGTGGCATATTGGGATTAACTTGGTTCACAATAACTCAAAGATACCATATATTCTTAGGTTCTTAATACCCATATTTTTGGCTTTCCTCCAGTCAATACAAAGTGATTCATACTTTGCCATGTTATTGGTATAGTTGAATAACAATCTACATAAAAAATGGGTATATGCACCTTGTAGGTCAATTAATTGAATGCCAACACCTACCCCATTTTTAGTTTTATAACTATCAAAATACATCATCTAGGTATTTTTTGTGCCTTGACATGTTAGATATGGGAGATTGAAGGGTTCTTTTTTAATATGATAATCCCTAAGATCTAATTTCTCATATTAAACCTCTAGATCTTGCTCATATTGAAGCACACTAATTGTCAATACCAATGGTTTGATCATATCCTTATCCCCCATTTTCTTCCATGAATTCTAAGAGCTCATTCTAGTTAATAGTTGATAGTTTCACAATGACATTGAGAGGGGGGGTGAATCAGTGTAGCTATTTAAATTCAAATCTACAACTCTTAATGCCGAAACAATGAAAACTTAAACTCAGATAAAGCAAGTATAACAAGAGAGCATTCCACAACACACGATGTAACGAGGTTCACCAATTTGGCTACTCCTCAAAAATGACTGCTTGGACTCCCGTCCAAATCCAGTCTTTGCAAAATAACAATTTTACAAACAATTTACCAACACCCACTGGAAGGAGCACCAACCCCTGGTTTATATGCACCAACAGAAAGGAGCACCAACCCCTGATTTATCTGCACCAACAGAAAGGAGCACCAACCCCTGATTCCAAGCACCAACTCAGACTGCAATTTTGAAACTATAAGATTGACATAAAAATGCCTTCGCTTATACAAGACCCTGTCTGGTCTATTGCTCTCTCGGCTCTCCTTAACGCTCTCTTACGGCACGCACTCTTCAACCTTTTTTAGCAATGTAATTCTCCACGCAGATCTCCTTTTATAACCTTTTCTCTCGTAATTGCACTGTCGTACCGACTTCTCCTGTAACTGCACCTGTAACTGTCGTATCGACTTCTTCTATAATTGCACCTATAACTATCGTACCGACTTTAGTTAACTATCACATATCTTCTTTTGGTTTCTCTTCTTAGCTCACGTCAAGTGACCCTTGTCAAAAATCGTGACACTTCTGCCTCTTTGTCCTCTTCTCGGCTTGTACCCGAAAACACATGTCACGATATCGTGACACTTTTGCCTCCTTGCTGCTTTTCTTGGCATGTACCCATGAAAATACATGTCGCGATATCGCGACACTTTCGCCTCCATACTCTTTCTCTTTACTTTTGTCACGATATCGTGACACTTTTGCCTTCTTACTTTCTCTCTCCTCCGTTAGTCATGAAAATGTGACATGTCGCGATATCGTGACACTTTTTCTCCTTTGCTCTTTCTCTTGCCTTCGGGTCATGAAAACATGACATGTCGCGATATCGCGACACTTTTTCTTCTCGGCCTTCCTGCTCTTTTCAAGTCATAAAAATGCGACATGTCACGAAATCGTGACACTTTTCCTTTTCTATCTTCCTGCACTTTTCAAGTCATAAAAATGCGACATGTCGCGAAATCGTGACACTTTTCCTTTTCTTCTTCCACTTTTCAATCGAAAATGCAACATGTCGCGAAATCGTGACACTTTTCCTTTTTCCTTCATCTTCGCTTTGACCGCAAATGAAACATGTCACGAAATCGTGACACCTTTTTCTTCTCTTCGCTTTAGACCGCGGAAATGAAACATGTCACGAAATCGTGACACCTTTTTCTCTCTCCTCTTTCTCTTTGCTTTGAAAAAATGAAACATGTCATCAAAATCGTGACACCTTTTTCTTTCTACAATATCTCTTGCAATATGTCACGAAATCATGACACTTTTTACTTCTTTTTCTCTCAACATGTCCTAAATCGTGACACTTTTTCTTCCTACAATCTCTCTTGCAATATGTCCACAAATCATGACACTTTTTTACTTACTTTTTTCCAACATTGTCGTAAATCGTGACACTTTTTCTTCCTACATCTCTCTTGCAATATGTCACAAAATCGTGACACTTTTTCTACTTGCTTTTCTCTTCGAACATGTCACAAATACATTTTCTTCTCTCAACATGTCGCAAATCATGATAGTTTTGCTTTCTTGCACTTTCTCTTCAACATGTCACGAAATCATGATAGTTTTCTTTCTTCTCAACATGTCACGATATCATGACAGTTTTTCTTTCTCTCAACATGTCGCGATATCGCGACAGTTTTCTTTCTTCTCAACATGTCGCGATATCACGACAGTTTTCTTCCTTGTGATTTTCTTTTGATTTTTAGCATTTTTAGCATATGGGTCACTTCAAATTTTTTGGATAATCACTGTACATACTCTGAAGAACCTCTTAACTCCTGTATACTTCATCAACTTCAATTTCTATCGTGTTGACAACAATGACAATACTTTTGCTGCAACTTGCTCAACAATCTCCCCCTTTGGAATTGTTGGCAACACTCATGCAATCTCCTGTAATTCTTATAATTCTTCTCCCCCTTTGACAATAATACCAAAGGGCTACTGCAGACTCCCCCTGAGTCCATGCACAACATTCTCAGGCACAAATTATTACAGTTAGCAAAAATTACAAACATGAGCAAAAAGATAATGAAATATATAATTGCTCCCCCTGAGAATGTGGTCCCGATTGCTAGTCAATGCTTGGGAAGCGTGACCACTCCCAACTTATTGTGAAGGTACTCAAAAATTTCTTTGGGCAGTGGTTTTGTGAAGATATCCGCTACTTGCTCTGTAGTTGGGACAAAATCCAACTTAACCTCACCTTCCGCAACTTTCTCCTTCAGAAAGTGATATCGGATAGCAATATGTTTTGTGCGGGAATGCATAACCGGATTCTTTGAGATGTTAATAGCACTGGTGTTATCACACTTAACTGAAATTGGCTCTCTGAAGTTAATGCCAAGATCTTTCAGGGTTTGTTTCATCCATAAAACCTGCGTACAACACGTTGATGCTGCAATATATTCTGCCTCTACTGTGGATAAGGAAACTGACTCTTGTTTCTTACTGTGCCATGCGACCAACTTGTCTCCAAGATAGAAAGCACCTCCACTGGTACTCTTTCTGTCATCGACACATCCTGCCCAATCTGCATCTGAATACGCAATAAGGGTGAAATCCTTACCTTTCGGATACCACAATCCATACTCCATAGTACCCTTCAGATACCGAAGAATCCTCTTCATAGTTGTCACATGAGTTTCCTTGGGACTAGCCTGAAATCGTGCGACCATGCAAACTGCCTGCAAGATATCTGGTCTAGTAGCTGTCAAATACAGTAAGCTCCCAATCATAGATCTGTACATGGTTTGATCAACATCTGGAGATTTGTCATCCTTGCTCAACTTGCAACCTGTCGTCATGGGAGTGCTAACAGGCTTACAATCCTCCATTGTGAATTTCTTTAGCATCTCCTTCACATATTTAATTTGAGAAATAAATATGCCCTTCTCATTTTGATTAACTTGCAGTCCGAGGAAATATGCAAGTTCACCAATCATAGACATTTCAAATTCTTTCTGCATCTTATTTGCTAAATCTTTACACGACTCATCATTGTTGCTGCCAAAAATGATATCATCTACATATACAACAAGGACAATGAGATGGCCATTCTCTATTTTGACATACAAATTGTTGTCCACCATACCCTTTTTGAACCCTTGTTCAGTAAGATAGTTGTCTAGCCTTGCATACCATGCTCTGGGTGCCTGTTTCAAACCATACAGTGCTTTTTTCAACTTGCAGACGAAGTTGGGATTATCACCGAGTTGGAAGCCATCTGGCTGCTCAATATAGACCTCTTCTTCAAGTTTTCCATTCAAAAATGCTGATTTCACGTCCATTTGATAAACTTTGAAATTCTTGTGAACTGCTAAAGCCAGAAACATTCTAATTGCCTCAAGTCTAGCCACTGGTGCAAAGGTTTCTTCAAAGTCAATACCTTCAACTTGTGCATAGCCTTTACAGACCAATCTTGCTTTATTCCTGACTATCTATCCATCTTCATTCAATTTGTTTCGAAAAACCCATTTAGTACCGATTATATTTTTATTTGTAGGTCTTGGTACTAACTCCCAGGTTTTGTTTTTCTCAATCTGATCTAATTCTTCATTTATTGTCGTCATCCAACTTTCATCTTTGCTTGCTTCAGCAACATTTTTGGGCTCAATGTTGGATAATAGAGAGTAGTTACTTACTACTCTTCTTCTTGTTTGAACACCAACTGTGGGATCTCCAATTATTTGCTCTCTAGGATGATTTTTCTGCCAGCTGCCTGTTTTGAATTTCTTGTTTTCTTCCTCTTCTGAAACACTACTTAAATCATCTGAGTCAATTTTTTGTTTCTTTTTCGTTTCCTCTTCCTCATCTGCTTCAATAACCTCTTCATAGATTGGGTAGTTTTCTTCATAACTAATTTCTCGTTCCCTACCTTCATCAACTTTAACATCAACACTCTCCACAATTTTCTTTAGCCTCTTGTTGTAGCATGTATAGGCTTTGCTTTTTGTCGAATAGCCAAGAAAGATACCTTCATCAGCTCTATCTTCAAACTTACCAAGATTATCTTCAGTTCTTTTGATGTAACACTTGCTGCCAAAAACTTTAAAGTATCTTGTTGTTGCCTTTTTACCGAACCACAGCTCATACGGAGTTTTGCTTTCATGTGTCCTCAACATGCACCTATTTTGGATGTATACCGTAGTATGGACTGCCTCTTTCCAAAATCTATCTGCTATTTTGCTCTCAGTCAACATAGTCCTTGCCATTTCTTGCACTGTCCTATTCTTTCTTTCTACCACACCATTCTGCTGAGGTGTCCTTGCTGCTAAAAACTGTCTCTTAATCCCATACTTTTCACAGTACTCTGCAAACTCCTCCGAAATGAACTCTCCTCCTCTATCTGATCTTAAACATTTAATCCTTTTTCCTGTTTGATTCTCAACTTGGTTTTTGAAAATCTTGAACATCTCAAAGGCATCTGATTTAAGCTTCAAAAATAGTACCCATGTCATCCTGGAATAGTCATCTATGCACAACATAAAGTATTTGTCACCATTTATGCTTTGCGTTCTCATGGGTCCACATAAATCAGTATGTATTAGTTCTAAAGGTTTGCTTGTGAAGTACTCTTTTGTTTTAAATGTGGCTCTAGTTTGCTTCCCCTTTTGGCATGAAGCACAAATGCTATTTAATGGTTTGCCAATGGTAGGAATATCTCTCACTGCCCCTTTTGAGCTGATTTTTACTAGATTGTCAAAACTGATATGACCGAGCCTCTTGTGCCACAACCAATTTTCTTCTTCATGTCCAATCAAGCACGCTCCTTCTGAAGTCTCTGAGAGAGTATACAGGTTTCCAGATGTTCTTGATCCAGTTGCTATCAACTTTCCACAGTTTGTTGTTCTGACTTCACAACCTTGCTTCTTGAAAATTACTTCATGACCTCTGTCACAAATCTGACTTACGCTTAACAAGTTATGCTTCAGACCAATCACAAACAAGACTTCTTTTGAATTTATTTTTCCATCACTGATCTTAACTGATCCTTTGCCAACTATCTTCGCTCCATCATTATTTCCAAATTTTACAGAACCACCTTCATACTTCTGTAACTTCTCAAATTTTTGTTTGTCACCTGTCATATGACTGGAGCACCCACTATCAAGTATCCATGGTGTAGATTTGTTCTGTGCTTTAAATGTTGTCTGTACAATCAAGGATTCCTTTTCTTCCTTGAGTCGCTCCTTTTCTTTCCACTCTGGTTTGATTACAGTTTTGGTCACTTGTTTTGACTTTTCTTTGTCAGTAGCCTGTGCATGTTTTTTGAGAAATCTTCTATTTTGTCTCAAACCATTTGATTGAAATTGTCTTCCTTGATGTTTATTTGCTGCAAATGTACTTCGACAATTTCTTGCAATATGTCCAAAATTATGACAGTTATAACATTCTACTGCATAATCCATCAATGGTGAAAAAACATTTCTACTGACAAAATTCCTTTGTCCTACATTATACTTGCAATCTGCAATCTTATGTCCATAACCATTGCATTTAAAACAATAACCAGAAAAGAAATGAGTGAACCTGGGTGATGGTTTTTGCCATTTTGTAGTAGGAGCCACAAATCTTCTTCTCCTTTGATGAGTGACATTGGTGAATTCATCATTGTCAATACTCCTCTCGTGCCTGGCATTATTGCTTTCTTTAGCATGATTCATTTTTTCTTGATCAATCCTGATCTTATCTTCATTCTTTATGGGATCTACAGTTATGGCCTTTGATCCATTTGATGATTCTCCTTCAATGAAGCCCAAACCAAATTTAATGCCTGTAGTCCTTTGGCTATTTATAATCTTGTCCAACTTTACAGAACTTTCTTCAATTTTGTGATAACATCTCACTTTTCGATTCATCTCTTCTAGCTGCATCTTTAATCCAACAATCTCTTCTTCTAACTTGTTGCACTCATCTATTTTCATAGTTAATTGTACTTCTATATCTTCAGATATTTTCTTAGATTCGTCTATCTGTACTTTCAAGCTGGTTATGATTTCATTGGCATCCTCAAATTTTCTTGAAACTTTCTTATTCTTTTTCCTTTCTATACTCAGCTCTTTAAGTGCAGCGATCAGCTCACCTTCCAGATCTACTTCAGCCTCAACCTCAAGTTTTTCTTCTATTTTTTCTTCTTCGAATGCCATGAAAAGAGCTTCATCGGTTTCTTCTTCAGAATCTTCACCGGAGCTGTCTTCTGAAGGACTGACATTCTTGGATATGAAACTTTTCTTCTTGAAGTTGCCTTTTCTAAAATTTGATTTCTTCTTCCAGTCACTTCTTTCTTGGTGTGAACCTTCATCACTTTTGTTTTTCTCATTGAGTGGACATTTAGCTGCAAAGTGCCCAATGCCTCCATAGTTGAAACACTTAAATGGTAGCTTTCCTCTATATTTTCCTTTTCCCCTTATTAGTTTTCGAACAAAGTTTGCTTCCATTTCATCTGATGTCTCTTCTTCCTCGGATTCTTGTTTTGCTTTTATATTTTTATGTGCTTTAAAAGTAGCTTCTCTGTCTATGGGTTTAGTTTTTCCTATTCTCATCTCATATGCAGTCAGAGAACCATGCATCTCATCCATACTAAAAATATTTAGATCTTTAGCTTCTTCTATTGCTGAAACTTTAGAATCAAATCTTTGGGGAAGAGATCTTAGTACCTTTTTCACTATGACAACATCTTCCATTTCCTCGTCGAGTCCTCTAATCGCATTAACGATTCCATTAACTCTCAGCATGTATGCCTCTATGTTCTCATCGTCATTCATTTTTAATGCTTCGAACTGGGCTCGATGCGTTTGTAACTTGGCCTCCTTGATCTTGTCGTCTCCTTCATGAATGCTCCTTAGTTTATCCCACATGTCTTTTGCCATTTTACAACTCATAATCTTTATCAGTTCATTGTCCACTAAACCGCACATGATAGCATTTTTTGCTTTAGAGTTATTCTCAAACAATTTCTTACCGGCAACATCGGTTGGAGGAGTGATGGATATTGCGTATCCACTGTCTACTGACTCCCAAATGTCGTATCCCAAGGCGCATAGATATGTCTGCATCCTGAGTCTCCAAAATGCGTAATTAGTTCCATCAAATAATGGTGCTTTGTTTGATGAGAATCCTTCACCACCTGCCATTGTCTCACTTCCAAGATCACCTTAGCCGATTAAGCTTGTTCAGGAACTTGGCTCTGATACCAATTGATAGTTTCACAATGACACTGAGAGGGGGGGTGAATCAGTGTAGCTATTTAAATTCAAATCTACAACTCTTAATGCCGAAACAATGAAAACTTAAACTCAGATAAAGCAAGTATAACAAGAGAGCATTCCACAACACACGATGTAACGAGGTTCACCAATTTGGCTACTCCTCAAAAATGACTGCTTGGACTCCCGTCCAAATCCAGTCTTTGCAAAATAACAATTTTACAAACAATTTACCAGCACCCACTGGAAGGAGCACCAACCCCTGGTTTATCTGCACCAACAGAAAGGAGCACCAACCCCTGATTTATCTGCACCAACAGAAAGGAGCACCAACCCCTGATTCCAAGCACCAACTCAGACTGCAATTTTGAAACTATAAGATTGACATAAAAATGCCTTCGCTTATACAAGACCCTGTCTGGTCTATTGCTCTCTCGGCTCTCCTTAACGCTCTCTTACGGCACGCACTCTTCAACCTTTTTTAGCAATGTAATTCTCCATGTAGATCTCCTTTTATAACCTTTTCTCTGTAACTGCACCTGTAACTATCGTACCGACTTCTCCTGTAACTGCACCTATAACTGTCGTATCGACTTCTTCTATAACTGCACCTGTAACTGTCGTACCGACTTTAGTTAACTATCACATATCTTCTTTCGGCTGGTTTCTCTTCTTAGCTCACGCCGAAGTGACCTATCACGAAATCGTGACACTTCTGCCTCTTTGTCCTCTTCTCGGCTTGTACCCATGAAAACACAACATGTCGCGATATCATGACACTTTTGCCTCCTTGCTACTTTTCTTGGCATGTACCCACAAAACATGTCACGATATCGTGACACTTTCACCTCCGTACTCTTTCTCTTTACTTTTGTCATGATATCGTGACACTTTTGCCTTCTTCCTTTCTCTCTCCTTCGTTAGTCACGAAAATGTGACATGTCACGATATCGCGACACTTTTTCTCCTTTGCTCTTTCTCTTGCCTTCGGGTCAAAAACGTGACATGTCACGATATCGTGACACTTTTTCTTCTCGGCCTTCCTACTCTTTTCAAGTCACAAAAATGCGACATGTCACAAAATCGTGACACTTTTCCTTTTCTTCTCCTTTCAAGTCATAAAAATGCAACATGTCGCGAAATCGTGACACTTTTCCTTTTCCTTCTCTTTTCAATCAAAAAACTGCGACATGTCATGAAATCGTGACACTTTTCCTTTTTCCATTCATCTTCGCTTTGGACCGCAAAAATGCTACATGTCACGAAATCGCGACACCTTTTTCTTCTCCTCTTTTCTCTTTGCTTTGACCGCGAAAAATGAAACATGTCATCGAAATCGTGACACCTTTTCTCTCCTCTTTCTCTTTGCTTTGCAAATGAAACATGTCACGAAATCGTGACACTTTTTCTTTCTCATCTCTCTTTGCAATATGTCGAAATGATTTCAAACATGTCACGAAATCGTGACACTTTTTCTTCCGTACAATCTCTCTTGCAATATGTCGTGAAATCATGACACTTTTTTTTTCTTCTTCCAACATGTCGTGAAATCGTGACACTTTTTCTTTCCTACTATCTTTCTTGCAATATGTCATGAAATCGTGACACTTTTTCTTACTTGTCATTTTCTCTTCCAACATGTCACGAAATCTGAACATTTTCTCCTTTCTCTAACATGTCATAAATCTGAGTTTTCTTCTTGCGCTTTCTCTTCGAACATGTCATGAAATCATGACAGTTTTTCTTTCTTCTAACATGTCGTGATATCACGACAGTTTTTCTTTCTCTCAACATGTCACGATATCGCGACAGTTTTCTTTCTTCTCAACATGTCGCGATATCGCGACAGTTTTCTTCCTTGTGATTTTCTTTTGATTTTTAGCATTTTTAGCATATGGGTCACTTCGAATTTTTTGGATAATCACTGTACATACTCTGAAGAACCTCTTAACTCCTGTATACTTCATCAACTGATCTGTCTGACTGTGTTGACAACAATGACAATACTTTTGCTGCAACTTGCTCAACAATAGTGCCATCCTCATCCAACTTGTGTAGTAGGTAGTTCAAGGTAGTTCATTCTCAATTTTGATACTTTACTATCTCTAGGGATATTCATGTGGATACAATCCATTGGTAATTAACCATATCTTGATAATTTAGATGTCTATTCTATAGATAGAAACATATAAAAGTAGGGGGAAAGGTCAACTGTAGACACCTAAAATTTGTAATCACAAGGAGACTCTCCAAAATACCTCCTTCTAACCCATTCAACCCATCTATGGCAGTCTTAGGGTAATTTGGTATCTTTATCCAGCAAAATGCACTTTTCCCCCATGGGAAGCATGACCATATTGACCCGATATGGTCTCCAAGTTGGGACCATCTCAATCCAAGATGGTTGCACTCACACGAAAGCAAAAAGAATAAATTAGGTAGTGGTACTACTTGGCAATATGGTGGTTGATTTATTGTTGCACTAGATGACCTGCAGTCACCCTTGCCACTTGCTGACTAGCAATAAAGCTACCCTTTATTATCACTTACCTCTTTGGTGGTGTGCCAAGGATATTATAAAATAGAGGCACCCCCCTCTATTTTCTAATATAAAATTTGAATGTAAATACAATGAAGTGCTACCCAAATCGCTTGCAAAAACCTTCCCACTACCACCATACTATCAGATTAGCATGCAAGCTTTCACTCTACCTTCCTCATCCTTGCTTGATCAACATCGCTACTTTGGATCTCTTGAACCATCTATCTTGTGCCTACGTTCACAAGAAAATTCTGTTAACACCTCTTGGATCACGTCAACACCTCTAGGACCTAGTTTCCTATAGTTATAGGTATGCCACAGCGACCATCTCGTCCTAATATGGTTCGTAGACAAATATCATCTTGACCTAAGACAGTCTCAGTCAGGTGGCCAGTTTTCATTATTTTTTTACATGTTAGTCTAGATTTACATTTGTGCATGTTCATTCTAGCATTAGATCTTTCTTTTTATGCATTTTATCTTACTATGGTAGCATAGACTTTTTTTTTATCACATGCATGCATCCGCTTTTGAGTTTGCTTTATATTTCTTGATTAAACATGGGTCAAACTTTGGTAGGCCCCACAAATACTATTGATCTAATTTTTTTTCTATTGTGTATAGGTTACAGGCTTTAAAGACAGTGTAAGACTCTAGATCTAACTCTTAGATGGTGGTCTTGGAAACCTACTCCCCAAAACATTGTTTCTAGTATGGGAATATTCCATATTGCACAAAGATCCTTTTGGATGAAAAGCGAATAACACCCTTAATTTGTAATGATTTTATCACTAAATAAAATCCCTTGAGGGGATTCTCTTGTAACACCTTGAAGATATCGATTAATAAAATATCTATTTTATTGATTTATCTATTGTTTTTTAAAAAAAATTACTTTTTTTATGGTGCAAGTTTTTGTGCTTTCAAATGGTGATCACGATGGAACCTTTGGGTCTCCCTTTTTCTTCATTTTTTTTGTTACATCAAAAAATGGATGATTTTTACTTTATTTTTTATTATTGTAGGTACATAGTCATAATTGTCTCAAGTTGAGATGGCCCCTCTACTACAATCATATCAGGCTGATATGGCCCCTCTGCTGCAACCGTCTTAGGTTGAGATAGTCTTCAACCAGAGGTAGAACAACACTAATTTACAAAATATACATAAAATCAAAGGATTTCAGGTTACATTTTCATACCTTAGGATAGTTTTATTTCATGTTTTGATAGAAAAAAAAACTAAGAAAATAAGAAAAATGCATAGCCTAGTTGCATGCATGTTTCTTTATTTTTAGTTTTAAAACTATCAAATCGTGATCATCTTTGTTTGAAATAGTCTCAAGTATATGACTATCTTATATTGATATGGTACCTATTTTGTAGTTGTCTCAGGTCAAGACGATCTCTGTGTCCTCACTCTTTTTTTGCATTATTGTCTGATAAGAAGATGGATCATCATGTAATGAAAATAGATGTATTTTGCTTCATAATTTGTATTAGTTAGAATCATTTGTGTGCTCTTCATTTCCATTTTTAGAAATAAAAATAAAATCACACACTCAAGTATCACTTAAAAATTGGTAAGGTTGGCCTTCATCACTAACCCTTAATAAAGACTAGCGGCATTGGATTCCACTTTCTTCTGCTACCTCACCCCCTAAAAACCATAATAGCCCCTACAAACGGTTTCCTGGACTTCATAACTGAGATACCCCCTAATTTTAGGTGCATCCCAAGGTAGGTTAGGTTTAGATGTCCCTTAACAATAGGGCTTAATAGTCTATGGAACATAGTTGTCATTTGTATTCAACCATGCCTGAGTGTGAAGCGAAATCCGAGCTGGGCAAGTAGCAGGATTTAGATAGTGCAACCCTTCCTTGGGGGGTAATTATTCTTATAACATAACTTATCACCCATATATAACCTATAGGAAACCATTTTTACCATTTGTGTTGCATTCCTTGATAGAGGTTGCACACAATCTACCTTTCTATAGTGATCATTTCATCACAAAACAAAAAATACACAAAAATTAAAACAAAAAATGTTTTCTTGATGTTTTATCTTGCTATTGTTTGTATAGTTTAGAAAGTGCTTGAAAGCATTTTTGTGGTCCTTTACACATAATTTTCATAGTATATGGTCATAACACATAGCTAGGCTAATTCATGAGCTTACACTATGGATCCATCACCTAGATCCATGGATCAATTTTGAATTGATCCATAAAATCTCATCATCGTTGAGCGATGATGCAACCATATTAGCTCAAATGTAATCCATCACTCCACTGATCTCAAAACATCAAGCATCCACATTTACAATTCACCCACAAGTCCTGATTGTGATCAAGATATGGATTATACATATCAGGATACCTTGCACATTTATATAGGGATAATTACATTCAAGCTAAAACATCTAGGAGACCCCTACCATGCATTCGTATCCTGATCTAACCTATGACTCCCCTAGATCAGGATCAAGAGCAAACTCCATGACAAGATAGGGACGTTCAAGCTACTTTAGTTGATCATCTGTGGATGAGCCATAAATACGAGCATTTGAACATGTACATTGATCAAGGTAATAACAATGCTACCATGTCAACTCATGTGTTTGTCATGTCAGCTCGTGGGTCCAGGGATAGTGATCTTAATCCTCCCACTATATCTTATGATATGCGATACGATCAAGTATGGTGTGCTTTTGTACCTCTTGATTACTCAAAACCTATCCTTTGATAGCAATATCAAGTCAATGCAGCCTCTTGCGACCCTAGAAAAAAAAATTTAAATCTCTCCAGGGCTAAAGCACAAAATATACCTATTTGCACCACTCACACACGTGTGAATAGGCCCTACACCACTAACATGGAAAACTAAAACCAAGTATCTAGGACAACCCTAGACCATCAATTGCAATGGGTGATGCATCAAAGGTTTCCCACACCTATGCAACAAAGGCAACCACCCAATAGCACCCAAGGTGCCAAGCACAACATCACAACCTTCCACCATGCCCAAATCAAAATCTTCCACCTCATCCATACCTAAATCAAATTCATAATCAACATCCTAGACCACCACTCATCCATCATCATCAATCTCATTAACTAGAATGCTATCAATTGTACCCATATCAACAAGATCATGAAGCCTATGAGGAACATTAACTAGATTATCAAGAACCAATTGATACATACCTTGAGGTAACATATGGTGACATGCCTATTGAAAACACTTGTTAACCACCTCATCAACAATAGAATATTCAAACTAATCAAGGCCAAAGGTAAAAAAATACCATCATATTTCCAAAGGCCTATAAATTGATGACAAAGTGTCTCAACTCTTTAGAAAAGTAAACATCAATTTTGGGTTACCATAAACCTACCCTATGGTAGCTCACCAATCAAGATATTCACCCATCCATTCCATAATTGCCCTATCCTGAGCACTTTGAGATACCAAAATTGGATAAGTTAAAGGGTGATGAAGATGCACAAGAGCATGTGATGAGATTAATGAATAATCAATTTCATCTTTAGGATATTGACCCCCTCATACTATGAACGTTCCTTATAACACTTGTTATGGGTGCTTTGGAGTGGTATAACCATTTACCATGTCATAGTATTTTTACCTTTGAACAATTGGCAAATGCTTTTCTAGAATGCTTTGCCTTCAATGTCAATAAAAATTCTGCCTTGAGTGGTCTATATAATATTTGCCAATATAAGGATGAACCATTCATGGGCTATGGAAATATGTGGAGGGTTGTCATAACCAAATTACCCTTCAACCTACCCATCATAGAGCTTACTTGAATTTTTACTAGAAGTTGCACCAAATAGATCTCATTATTATTGCAACTTCAATAGTATAGGATTTTTGAGGAGGCCTTAGTCCAAGAAAAGGTAATCAATGACATCAAGGTCAAGAAGGAGAAATTAAACTTAAAAAAAAGGAATGGCCCAATAAAAATTCAAAGGGTGGCCAAATTCAACCAAAGGTAACCTCAATGAAGTAGTTTGTCTTGAGTACCCTTGGGCCCTCAAATTGAGCTCCAGCACCACCACCTAACTATCAGGCCCAACCTCCACCAATGTAGTACCATGCTCAATCATTCAATCCACCACCACAACAACTCCAAACTGAACCTCATCAGCCACCTCATCAATATACACCATTTCTAGAGTCTTTGGCATTAATATTTAATCAATTATATGAGGTGCAAGCAATTACTCCCTCTGAGATCCAATCACTACATATGAATCATCCTAAGTATAGATCTTATAGGGAGTATTAGTACTGCACCTATCACTGATATAAGGGGTATGCCATTTAGTCATGCTTCTTTTTCAATAATATAGTGTAGGACATGATTGAGAGGTAATAGATTCAGATCATAATCCTCTTTCCTCCAAAAATCATAATATAAGCATCTTCCAATATCCTTTACTCCAATGCGAAGCAAACATAACACCTACTATAAGAAAAAAGTAACCTATGTAGATTAATCAAGTGCATACCACCCCACCTAACGAGGGTTTCATGGGAATGATCAACATTGTGATAAGGAATATATGATATGCAATGCATCCTACATAATCTATGCAATCTACCAATATTCCTTCGATGTCATAGGCACCATCGGTACCATATTTGATCACACCCACTTTACCTCGTCTAGTGCTCACACTAAGAAATAAACTTACTCAAAGTCTAATAATATCATCTATGAGGATCTCCATCTATGAGATGATTCAACAATAAACCCCACATCAAGAGGCTCTGATGGAGATCTTAAGATCTATTGAAATACAACCACAAGACCCTAATTCTTTCATAAATTTTGTGGGGCATGTTCAAACATGTCAAGATCCTGTGACTATATTTCAAGATTATAATTTAGATGATGCCTATTGAGGTACCTGATCCATCATTGCATATCATCACTAGTGTGGAGAGGATCCCATTCAAATTTATTTTGATTAACACAAGATCATCAATTAACATCATCACCTCTACCACCTTCCAACATCTTAACCTTCTACCATCATGCATCACATCATCTACTTTCACCCTTAAATATTTCAATGATGCCTTATATTCCACCATTATCATAGTAGTCCTTCCTATTTAGGTTGTAAAAAAGACTATTCATGTACTATGTCACATCTTGGAAGGCTCCATGCAATACAACATATTACTTGACAAGACGTGGATTCGAGACATGAAATGTATACCTTCTATATTGCATCAGTGCATAAAGTATAGACATGAAGGCCAAGTTCACTGTATCCCTGTGAACATGGAGCCCTTTAAATATTACAATATGGTTGTGCATCCCTAGGATTCCACCTTGCCTTCCACACATATAGACATTCATCCCAACAACCCCATCCAAACCACAAATTTCACACCTTGATCATCCATCACTCCACCACCACCACCTCCATCTCAACCCTTGCCATTGGTTTCTTTAAAAATTCCTTAATCATCATCAAATCCTCCCACTTGAAATCTGGAGAAGGTACCTATACCATCACCTTCATCTCCACCTTCACCAACAAGCACATCCATATCTCAAACATCCATTATACCTCTTGAACATTTGATTTCAACCATTTCTACCACTTCCACCCATGCTTCCCCATAAAATAAGAGCTACCCATCATTACATCGAATTATTCATAGCCCATATTTTTATCATCATCTCCTTTGATAGAGTTACCACAAGTCACAATTAGTATGACAAATTTAAGTATAGGTGAATATCGAGTGCAATATGTCACATTCACCTCACTCGTTGAATCAATCAGAGACTTTGATTACCCATGAAGCACACCCTTGTCCATAGGTACCATAGTCCTCCTTTGGTCTTACCCAAGATAAACCAATTTTTTCTATGGTGGTACTAACACTGCCACAGATGCACCACCTATACCAAAGGATGAAGAGTTATTTTAGGCAAATATTGATTATCTTTCAAATCCATCCTTTGCTATGTGGTATTTCCATCACCATAATTGGCACAAAAATGTCTTGGGCTGATACAAGCAAAGTTTCCAGACTCCTCTAGAACCACACTACCAACTGCCAATAGATAAAGCAATCTTGGGATATAATACAAGCATGTGTGTGAGCTTCTTGCTAATTTCCTGCAACATATTAACTTAGGCATGGGGGAGACATTGATAGCAATGAGTATTCCAATATTGGTAACACTCATTTACTTAGCGATCATCTACATATTGCTACTTTATCTATTGCTAATAATAACTCATCAAAGGAGTCAAAAAATGATCAGGAGTGAAAATATGACTAGGAGTCAAGAGATAATTAGGAGGTCTTATTTTGATGCTTCATCTAACTTGAAAGAAGAGTTTACTCCCATTGAGCCTGTCACATATCTAGATGAATTTTATCTTCATTTGTTCCCAAGATAATTGTTGCCCATATGGTTTTAGCTTCTCCCACCTAATGATATAGTCATCCCAGTCCCACCCAAGGGACATCCTTTCATTCTCATTCCACCACAACCACCTCCTAAACATTTGTTGATGTAGATCATGTTACACTAGCAACACCAAAAAAATGATACACAGGTATTTTTCCTTTGAACCAGTCAGAGAATCCAACCTTTCATTACTTTCATGCCAAAAATAAGGATACAAGAGAAGAAGCCCCTTTACAATTTTGAAAATTCCCTCAAATACCCTATTTTCCCTTTTTCCCACCTAAAACCATTCAAATTGAAATTTGAATTTTGGGGGCAACTTGTCGAGGTCATAACTTCGCACTCGTTGACCCGATTGACTATTACAACATGTTTTCAAAAATGGCATGAAACGAGCTAAGCGGGGCGAACCTTGGCTCTTCGCGCCAAGGCTCATGTCTAGCCAAAAATCCTCAAATTCGACCTCTAAGACCTTCAAAAATCTCCTGCAAGTTAAACTAGTTTTACTAGTTTTACAAAATAAAAAAAAAATTACAATTTTTTTTTTTTAGGTGATGCAAGATCACTCTTACACCACTGGATGCTCCTGCATCAGACACCCAGGGTAATTTTGAGAAGTGACCTTCACTTCTCTATTGTTGGAAGAAAACCAAGGCGTTCAACCTCAGCCTTCGACAACCAAGATGAATCTTCAACAAGTCTGCCTTTCCACTTAACCAGATATTCTGCATACTGCCTATTTTTGGTACTTTTGCCGATGCGTGTATCCAGGATCTCTTCTATCTCTTCCGTATCTAGAGTAGATGCTGGAATATTCCATAATTTTGCTATTGGTCCCTCACCATTGTCTCCTTCATGGTATTCTACCAAATCTGAAATGTTAAAAATAGGTGATATGTTAAGCCCACTTGGCAATTCCACTTCATATGCATTGCCTGAATCCCATTTTTCTATGATTTTGCATGGTCCAAACTTCTTCATCTTCAACTTGTTATAGGTTTTAGCAGGAAACCTTTCTTTTCTCAGATGGACCATAACTTCATCTCCCACTTCAAATTCCTTAAACCGTCGCTTCTGGTCTGCCCTTGTCTTATATTGAGTATTCATCTTAGTAATATGCTTCTTCACTTCTTCATGCAAGCTCTTCAGATGCTCTGCAAAGTCCTCAGCCTCAGCACTGCACTTTTCCCTTGTATCCATCCTCCTCAACTCAGAAGCATTTCTTGGACTACTCCCATATATTATCTGGAATGGAGATTTGTTAGTACTCCTATTGACAGAATTGTTGTATGCAAATTCCACCTGTGGCAAAACCAAATCCCATCCCTTGGGCTTATCTCCTATCAAGCATCTCAATAGATTACCCAAACTTCTATTCACCACCTCTATTTGTCCATCAATCTGTGGGTGGTATGCAGAACTGAATTTCAAATCTGTCTTCAATTTCTTCCACAAGGTTCTCCAAAAATACCCAACAAACTTGGTATCTCTGTCAGAAACTATACTCTTTGGTAGACCATGAAGTCGTACCACCTCTTTGAAAAATAAACCTGCAACATGAACTGCATCATTAGTTTTCCGAGCAGGGAATAAAATGTGCCATCTTTGAAAACCTGTCAACCACCACAAATATGGAGTCATTTCCCCTCTGTGTCCTTGGTAGGCCAAGAACAAAATCCATGCTGATGTCCTCCCATGGTCTCTCTGGTACAGGTAATGGCTGATATAATCCAGTGTTCTGTCTCACACCCTTCGCCATCTGGCATACTCTGCAACTTTGCACAAACCTCCTCACATCTTGTTGCAACTGTGGCCAATAGTAGTTCTCACTAACAAGGGCAATGGTCTTATCCCGACCAAAGTGTCCAGCCAACCCTCCACTGTGTTTCTCCTTGACTAGATTCTCCCTCATTGAACTCCTTGGAATGCATAATTGATTTCCTCTAAACAACATTCCATCTTGGATCAGAAAGTCCAACCACTTAGTCCTGTCCAAAGTAACAGGTGCCAAGCAAGCCCTCCAAGCCTCTGCAAAATCAGGATCTTCAAGGTACAAACCCTTAAGTTCGTCAAACCCTACAACTTCCACCTTCATTTCTATCAACAAACATTGCCTTCTACTTAAGGCATCTGCAACTCTATTTGACTTTCCACTCCTGTGCTTCAACACAAAGGTATAACTCTGTAGAAACTCAACCCACTTCAAGTGCCTCTGATTTAGCTTCCCTTGGCTATTAATATACTGTAAGGCCTGATGATCAGTATATAGAACAAACTCTTTTGGCAACAAATAATGCCTCCACTTCTTTAGAGCCTGAACTATAGCATAAAACTCTTGATCATAAACTGAATACTTCTTCCTAGCATCATTGAGTTTCTCACTAAAGTAAGCAACAAGTTTACCTTCTTGACTCAATACAGCTCCTATGGCACTACCACTAGCATCACAATCTACCTGAAATACCTTATTAAAATCTGGAAGTGCCAAAACAGGTTGCTCTGTGACCTTCTTCTTCAACATATCAAAGCTCTTATCTGCTCCTAAGGTCCACTTAAATTCTTTCTTATCCCCTCTCATTGTTTCTGTAAGGGGTGCACAAATACTGCTAAAATTTCTAATGAATTTTCTGTAAAAACTTGCTAGACCATGAAATGATCTTACCTCAGTTATGCTTCTTGGAGTAGGCCATTCAATGATAGCCCTCACCTTTTTTGGGTCCATTTTTAGACCTTCGATTGAGATGACAAATCCCAAATACACTAACTCCTTCTTCACAAAACTACACTTCTTCAAATTAATCAACAACTGCTCCTCCCTCAGCTTCTCAAAAACCCTTTGATATGCATCAGGTGCTCTTCCAGGGTCCTGCTAAATATTAAAATGTCATCCAAATAGACAATGACAAATTTTCCTAAAAACTCCTTCAATACCTCATTCATCAACCGCATGAATGTGCTTGGCGCATTGGTTAGCCCAAATGGCATGACCAACCACTCATACAAACCCTCTCTCGGTCTTGAAGGTTGTCTTCCACTCATCTCCTTCTCTGACACGAATCTGATGGTACCCACTCTTCAGGTCAATCTTTGTGAAGTACTTGGCTCCACTCAAACAGTCCATAATATCATCCATCCTTGGCAATGGAAATCTGTATTTTATGGTGATCTTGTTAATAGCTCGAGAGTCTGTACACATTCTCCACTCTCCATATTTCTTTGGTGCTAGTACTGCAGGTACTGCACATGGACTCAAGCTCTCCCGAATCAGTCCCTTTTTTAGCAACTCTTGGACTTGCCTCGTTTAGCTCCTCACTTTCTATAGGAGTCATTCTATGGGCTGCCTTATTGGGTAAACTAGATCCTGGTACCAAATCTATATGGTGACTGATCTTCCTCACTGGTGGTAAACCCTCAGGCACATTATCCGATATAATATCTAGAAATTCTTCTAACAGACCTAAGACTTCTACTGGGGTATCTTTGCATTCTTCTTCCCTAACTCTAGGAATTAATGCATAGCACATATGCTCATGCTTCAAACCATCCAAAAACCTTCTCCCTTCAACTAAATAGATTCTAGCACTGCTACATACCTTTTCATCCACCTCCTTCAGGGGCTTCAACTTATGGCGCACTCCATTCTTTGTCAAGGAGTAAGTGTTGGCACGACCATCATGCACTGCACACCGATCAAACTGCCATGGCCTTCCCAACAACAAATGGCAAGCATCCATAGGCAGGATGTCACACAGGACCTCATCACGGTAATTCCCAATATTAAATTTTACCAAGCATTGCTCACTGACCAAAGCCCTATGGTCCTTCTGTAACCACGCAATCCGATATGGATGCGGGTGTCTCTTCCTCTCTAATTGCAATTTGGTAACCATTCCTTCTGAAACTAGGTTATCTATGCTACCATTGTCTATGATAATATTACAGATCTTACCTGCACATTTACACCTTGTGCGAAATAAGCTCTTCCTCTGATCCGGGTCTCTCTCCTCATTCAACAAGGCTCTCCTTGTGATTAGCACTTCTCCTCTTTCTGCTTCTTCAAAGTGCTCAGATTCAGCACCTTCATCAATGACCGTAGCTCGGGCATTACCTTCAAGCCTCCTATTTGTCCTCTCTTGGTGTTGTGGACACTCGTATGCTCGATGTCCTTCTTCGCCATAGTGGAAACAAGTTCCACGAAATCCTCCTCTTCCAAACCCTCGTCCAGACCTTCCTCTTCCTCTCTGGTAACCATTGTTCTGATCACGGGGGCGGTAAGCATTATCTCCCTTTTGGTCCTGACTACTGCTAGCTTCTCCATTCTTCTTATAATCTTCATTTCGTCCTCCATTTGTTCTTCCACCAGTTCTTCCACCATGACCTCTTCCTCTTTGCTTGCTCTCAAACCTTCTATTCAGCTTCTCTTCAACCCTCAGGGCAAACTGGTAAGCATCCTCTATGGTGGTCATCCTGACCAGACTTAACTCCTCTTGAATACTTGCTCGTAACCCATTAATATAACGGGCTACCTTCTCCTTGTTGGCCTCTGAATGGCCTATTCTGATTACAATTTTATAAAACTCCTCTGTGTATTCTTTGACAGACTTACTTGATTGCCTCAAACCTTGCATTTTCTTTAGCAGATCCAACTCATAGTCACCTGGGATGAACTGCCTCTTCAACTTCTCCAACATCCGCTCCCATTTTGTTATCCTTTCTTTTCCTCTTTTATTTTTGTCTAGCTGCACTCCCTTCCACCATATGTTGGCATGACCCTTCAGCTTGGTCTTAGCAAACTTGACCCTATCAGGATCTTCAACCTCCTCATACTCAAAGT
Organism: Wollemia nobilis; assembly: GCA_028583015.1. Taxonomy (NCBI): domain Eukaryota; kingdom Viridiplantae; phylum Streptophyta; class Pinopsida; order Araucariales; family Araucariaceae; genus Wollemia; species Wollemia nobilis. The sequence goes on from JAQPPZ010001808.1 coordinate 3,772,931, forward strand.
ATTCTTCCAAATCATTGATCCAGTCAATCAACTCCTCTGGATCAAGATTTCTAGAATACGTAGAAACCTCCATCTTCGGTCTCTTTCCAATCTGAGATATGGCTCTGTATAACCTAGCTTGTGCAGGATCTACTACCTCTTCTTCTTCCTCAAACTGGTCCTCTTCTTCTTCAACTTCATCTTCACTACCTTCTTCTCTCCTTGGCTCAAACCCTCTATGCAACTCCTCTTGCAGAGCCTGAACTTGCCTTTGCAAAGCTCTAAAATCTTCCTCTGGCACCATATTTCTCCCACCACCATGGTTTCTTCGTGGAGGCATTCTGCTCACTTCTCTCACAAACCCTAACCACAGATCCTGGTGTAAACTGCCTCACGTCCGATGATCTGTTTACACACTCAGGAACTCCCGCTCTGATACCACTTGATGTAGATCACGTTACACTAGCAACACCAAACAAATGATACACAGGTATTTTTCCTTTGAACCAGTCAGAGAATCCAACCTTTCATTACTTTCATGCCAAAAATAAGGATACAAGAGAAGAAGCCCCCTTTACAATTTCGAAAATTCCCTCAAATACCCTATTTTCCCTTTTTCCCACCTAAAACCATTCAAATTGAAATTTGAATTTTGGGGGCAACTTGTCGAGGTCATAACTTCGCACTCGTTGACCCGATTGACTATTACAACATGTTTTCGAAAATGGCATGAAACGAGCTAAGCGGGGCAGACCTTGGCTCTTCGCGCCAAGGCTCGTGTCTAGCCAAAAATCCTCAAATTCGACCTCTAAGACCTTCAAAAATCTCCTGCAAGTTAAACTAGTTTTACTAGTTTTACAAAAAAAAAAAAAATTACAATTTTTTTTTTGGGTGATGCAAGATCACTCTTACACCACTGGATGCTCCTGCATCATTTGTGCCCACCCATATTTAATCTCCTATTTCCATCTATGAATGGATACCATCCACCATCCATCAATATGATCTTCATTGATCTCACATCTTTGCTCCATTATCCAACTAACCCTTCCCAATCATTACCTCTCAATCATGAGGCTATTGATTTTTATTACACTGCCCTTCAACCTTCACCATCTGAATTTCTCCCTTCTAAGGACATGCTACAAATGTACCATCTACTATACCATATGATATTATTTATTCTCCAAACTGAGATAGAGTTTGACAATGCATCTGACTCTCTTAATACAACTAATTGCATTCACTTGATCCTTACTCCTCATCAATAGGATGAGGGATCCTATGTGTTAATAGAAGATATGATCAATATCAATGTCAACAATGATCCTGAACACCCTCAGATTCTCAAGCTGGGGAAAAGTATGTTAGCTATAGAATGTAAGGCATTCTTCACTCTTCTAAGAAGTATAGAAAGGTTTTTTCTTGGTCATACAAAGATATGCTTGGCCTAGATCCAAATCTAGTTGTCCACAACTTGACACTGAATCTAGAAATTAAACCAGTCAAGCAAAAAATCTAAAAATCACATCCAATAATTGCTCTAATGATAAAATATGAATCACAAAATTTGGTGTATGTAGGCTTCATCCAACGTATCGACTATCCTAAATGGGTGTCCAACATGGTTCTTGTTAGGAAGTTGAATGGTAGGGTTTGCATATGCATGGATTTTTGCAACCTTAACAAAGCGATCCCTAAGGATAAATTTTTGCTTTCTAACATCTATACACTGGTAGATGCAACTGTAGGCCACAAAATGCTCTCTCATGGATGGCTTCTCAGTATACAATCAAATATGAGTCAATTTTGAGGATCAACTTAAAATAACTTTTACTACACCATGGAAGGAATTTTTATATAAGGGCATGCACTTTAGCTGAAATAATATTGGCACCACCTATCAGTAGGCAATGATGTATATTTTCCATGACTACATGCATAAGATCATCGAAGATTATGTTGATGATATTTTGACTAAATATTTGTTGCATCAGAACCATATCAATGTTCTAGAAAAGGTCTTCGATCACCTCCTGGAGTATAATGTACGCTTGAACCCTAAAGTATATTTTTAGCATGACATCCAAAAAGCTTTTAGGTTTCATTGTCTAAATAGGGCATCGAGGTTGACCCAAAGAAGATCAAATCAATCACAAGCATACCTCCCCCCACCAACGTTTAGCAATTTTGTAGCTTGCGAGGGAAGATATAGGTCATCTAATGTTTCATCGTGCAACTATCAAAAAAGTGTCGATCGTTCAATCATATTCTCTAGAAGGGGATGACTTTTTATTGGAATGAAGATTGCCAAGCAACCTTCCAAGATATCAAACAATACTTGGATTCCATGCCAGTATTATCTCCTCTAAGACTTGGTGCATCTTTTCTATTATACATATCAACCACTAACTTTGCCTTAGGGACCATGCTGGCCCAAAAGAACAAGGTAAATAAGAAACATGTTATTTATTACATCAGTCGCACCATGGTCTCATATAAAATAAAGTATGCTTATGTTATGAAACTCTACTTAGCGATGGTATTCGCCACCAAAAATCTCTATCATTACATGATTAATCAAACAACATATGTTATCTCTAAAGAAAACCATTTACGATACATGATGAGCCGTACTTATCATAATAGTCACACCGTAAACTGGATCATGCTCTTGATGGAGTTTGACCTAGAATTCATTGGATAAAATTCTATCAAAGGTTAGGTTATCATAGACCAGCTAGCAAAAGCACATCTTCACGATGATAAACCTATAACAATTGAGTTACCCGATGATGCAATATTTGCATTATCTAGATTAGAAGAACCATAACACAAAGTATATCTCATGTTGTTCTTCAATGGTTCAAAATACAAGCAAGGGGGTGGTGTAGGAATCATGTTTTTCACACTATAAGGGGTTCCTATTCCTTTTTTATTCAAACTCAATTTCCCATGCACTAATAACAACATTGAGTATGAAACCCTCTTGTTGGGCCTTCAAAAATCTCTCACCATGAATGCCAAGAGACTTAAAATATTTGGAAACTCCTTTCTCATGTTCAATCAAGTAAAAGAAATCTATCAATGTAAATGCTCAGTTTTAAAATCATACAAGACCATCGTGGATAAGTTACTTGCAAAGTTTGAATGGTATGACATCGAGGTCATGCCTTGTTCTTCCAATCATTTTTTGAATACAATGGCTTCCTTGGGATCCCTAATTCTATAAAACCCATCATATTATGTCATCATTATTCATATCAAAATGCTCACAATCCATGATCTTGCGAGATGCTGCTACAAAAGAGCAGCATCCACATGGTACAACTTGAACCATACCAAGATTGGTTCTCACAAATTCAAGACTTCTTAAAATTTTTCTTTAGGGATCCTTAACCGCAAAAGGCCCTTATGATAATGTCACAATCATTTATCTTAAGGTCCTCTCTCAATAAATATTCTTGCAAGGTGCTTCTGGAGAGGAGCAAGTTGTTCAATTAGTTCAATTTGAACAATATCAAGACTGGTTATCCCATATTAGAGATTTATTGAAGCTTGGTAGACCTCCTACAGGCTTGTCGTATACCGCAAAATAAACATATAAACAAAAATAAACTAAATATGTCTTTCTAGTAGATATACTATACCATTAAAGTTATGATGGTGTCCTTCTTTGATTCTTAGAGCCCCAAAAGTCTACTTGGACCATTTATCAAACTCATTATGGTACATGTGGTGGCCATTTTAGTGGCATGGCCATTGCAAAGTGCATTCTTCAAATGGGCTACTACTAGCCTATGATGGAGAATGATTGTTACACTTATGTCAAAAGGTGCATCAAGTTTCAATTTCATGCTAATCTATCACATATACCTTCGCAAGCACTACAATTGATTCACTCATTGTGGTTATTTTCTCAATGGGGCTTTGATCTAATTGGAAAAATATCACCCCCATATTTGGGCTAACACACATTCATTCTAATGACCACTAAGTATTTCACAAAGTGGATTGAAGCTATCCCACTTACCACTACAATAGGTGCACACATCGTGAAGTTATTACTCCATAATATCATATGTCATTTTGGTATCCCATCCAAAATAATCTTGGATAATGGGCCACCATTCAAAAATAAGGATGTTCAAGCTTTGTGCACTAAGTATCATATCCAACATAACTTTTGACTCCTTATTATCCATAGACTAATGGGCAAGCTAAGGCATAAAACAAAATGGTTATCACCATCCTAAAAAAAGAGTTAAAAATCATCACAAGGATTGGCATCTTCAACTACCTCTAGCACTTTGGGCTTATAGGACGAGCATTTGAACACCAACAAGGGAAACTCTGTTTTTGCTATTATATGGTGTTGAAGCCATTATTCCCTTGGAACTTGAAATCCATTTGTTGCACATCTCACTGCAAGAGTTCATTAATGATGATGATGCATGATAGGCTCACCTTGATCAACTTACGCTTCTTGATGAAAGATGAATTAATTCTCTTGAGCATCTTTGTGTTTATCAATATTGTATTAAATGATCCTATGATAGAAAAGTTCATATTAGGTAATTTTAAGTTGGTGATCTTGTGATTAAAGAGAATCAGCAAAACTCCAATCTACCTAGCCATTTGCATGAAACTTTTTTCACAAACTGGTTAGGCCATTCATAATAACACAGAAGGTGGGACTGGGAACATATCAGTTAACTTCACTTGATGGGGTTGAGGAGCCCTAACCCCTTAATATTCTCCACCTATGGGCATTTTATGCATAAAAAAACAACAAAAATATTAAAAACATAGTATTACCATTGCATTGCATATTCAACTCTACCATTGCATCGCATATTACCATTTATTATACCATGAGTTTTGATGTCTTATTTTGTGCATTCTACATTGTCTAGCTACACTTGTCATCATATTGCATTAGATATTTGTATCAATGCACTTTCATTAATATTTTCTTGAAATCACTATAGCATTATGTTTGTATAATTTTTATTTGTCTTGATAAAACTTCTTCTATCTTGGGCTTACACTCCATCCCATTGTTCATTCCCATACACATTTCCCTTTCTTGATGTTTGTTTCATTCTCTCCTAGTTTCTTTCTAAGTAGTTGTCATAGGGTGTCCAATAAGGTCTTTCGATTTTTCAACCATTCCTAGTTTTCTTTCATATTTTATAGAATGTCATCTTGATTTCTAGTGGTAAGTTCTTACTTTGATTGTACCTTGCTTATCTCAAAATCCCAACACATTTTCACACTCTTAAATACAATTTTTGAACAAGGAAAGATGAAACTACAAATTAGTTCTTGCCTCTTAAGCAAACAATTTTCCTTGCTCTCCTATCATGTGTATGGTCTAGAAACCTAAGAACTGACAAAATGACAAGCTCCCCCCCCCAAAAAAAAATCCCCTTGCTCCTCTCTAAAATGAGAAAGTTCCAAAAAAGGCAATAAAATCCCTTGTTCTTCTTAAAAATGAGCAAGACCTTAAAAAAAATCCCTTTTGCTGATCTCCAAAATGAGAAAAATCCTCAAAAAGCAAATAAAATCCCTTACTCTCCTTCAAAATGAGAAAGTATCCTAAAAAACAAAAAAAAGAGGTCAAAGAGCTTTAATCCCTAGAATTCTCAAATTTTGACAACCATGGGGTAATCTTCATCACCAAAAATAGGCTATAGATGTCGGCCTGGCAGTGGAGTAGCTTTACACATGGTTAAATATTTATCACATTAGTGACCTTTTTTTATACAAACATACAAATATCATACACCCATACAAATAATTGCTAAAAATATCATACACCCATACAAAGAAATGCAATATTGAAATGTAGCAAATCAAATGTAACCATACAAATAAAGAACAAAATAAATAAATGATGAAGGTGCCATTTTATTGATAATATCTTGTTCTTTTACAAAGAGGTTACAAATAAGATCCCCTCCAAAGGATCACTACCAATATTTGTGTTGGAAATAATGTCTATTCCATCATTTGGGTTATGTAAATGTATCCTCCAAGATACATACCTAGATTACTTCCTGTGCAAGTTATCTAGTGACTTCATGCATTGTAATAAATGGACAAGTGTCCATGTGCAAGTTGTACATGTGCAAGGTGTCCTATGCACAACTAGTTAGAGTGTTGGGCAAGCATCCTATTTTGCATATATAAGGATGGCCTCTTAGATAGATAGATAGGACAGTCGGGAGACATTGTTAGATAGCGTAGGTTAGTGGATTGTGTTCCACACCATTTACTAGTGATGGATATGATGTAGATCTATAGCTTTGTTAATGGAGTGCTCACTTCCTCCATAGCTACATTGTAATATTTTATATCTTTTATATTTCAGCATACTTTAGTCATCTAGCAGATTTACTTTATTGCATCTTATTCTGCATCTTGTGATTGTTATCTCTCATGGCTCATTCATCAAAAGCTAATAGTGGTATCAGAGCTACGGTAGATCTAATCTGTGTAGGTCTTTAAGGAACCACCATTGTTGGTTAGCCTGAGAGTTTTTGTCAAACTGACATGCCTTTGGACCAACCACTGGCAAAATATCTTAGGAGCATCTAGGTGGTAGATTTTGGGAGAGTCACAAAGATAGGACTGAAAGGAATCTCAGTTTCAGAAATACTGAGATCATTTTCATCTAGAGTCTTTTCCACAGAGTTGTTATGAAAACTCGTGAAGACTAGGACTCAGCATTTCGATCCACTAGATTGACAGATCATCTAGTGAAGATCATCCAGGTCATCTGGAGTTTTCTAACAGGTACCTAAAGTTTCTTTTGTTGCAGGAAATTAATCCTCAGAGGATTGGGACTCCTCCTACGACAAACAACTAGGAGACTCCAACTTCATTGCCCGATGGTCGAAGTGCCCTCATAGTGTAGAGGTTAGTTCATCATGCGAGAGAAGAATACTATGGAAGAAGACTTCCTGTGAAGGATCATGGTGAAGATAGGAGACTGAAGATCTCCATTGTTGGATTGCAGAAATCCACACTTGAAGAACAGGCCACAAGAGCCTTGATACAGAAAGGCCATAGAAGCCTTGCAGAAGAAGCCACATAAGTCTTATACTAAAAAGGCCATAGAAGCCTTGATATTGAAAAGGCCATAGAAGCCTTGATACTAAAAAAGGCCATAGGAGCCTTGGTACTGAAAAAGGCCATAGAAGCCTTAACATCAAAATAGGCCATAGAAGCCTTGATCCTAAAGAAGAATTCAAGAAGAATATATGATTCAGAAGTAGATTAAATATTTTAGTACTAATATTCTTATTGTAGGAACAAAAGATTCAGTGAGTTGGGAGACTTCCTACAAGAAAGTTAGGAAGAGCATCTTCTTCAGAATCAGCTTAATCCTGAAGCAAAAGAGAAGAGATCAGGAGAAGATCTCATTGAAGAACTTCCAATATTAGAAGAAGAAGAAGGACTAGGAGAGTCCTACTCAAAGCTAGAAGTAGTAGAATCAAAAGATCCAAGAGAAGATCTCACCACCAACACTTCCAGAAGTAGAAGGTTGAAGAAAAGGTCTAAGGAAAGACCATCAAAAGTTGCCAGATCAAAGACCTTGAGAAGGTCTCATCGAGCATCCAAGAAAGGCTAGGAGAGCCTTGCTGAAGATCAAGAGAGTTCTTTGAGAACTCATTGGAGAAATCCACTATCCAGGTGAAGTCCCTGATAGTGAAGGACTTGGGACAATTGTCACCATCCGACAACAAGCCCAAGAGGAGAATTTGGCAAGGAGTGCCAAATCTAGGAAGAAGAAGTTTTGGCAAGGAGTGCCAAACCCTAGAAGAAGATCCTGCTTGAAGTCAGAACTCGGCAAGAGGACTTGAAGATAGAAGAAGCTCACCAAATCTTGAATATTTGAATATTACCTCTCACAGCAAGAAGGCACCACCCTAGAGACATAGACTTCTCCAAATCTACAGCAGAAGGAGGAGAACACAAGAGGAGAACAAGCCACCAAATCCTAGGCTCGTAAAAGAAAGTTTGAGACCATCATTTGGTGAAGGAGTTATGAATGACATCCTACCAGAAGCAGCAACTTGGTGTTCCTAGACACCAAGGCCTACATCCTCTACAAAGGTGGGAGAAGAGCTACAGAAAAAGGTATGCAACTTATGGTGCAAAAAGATTCATTAAATTGAACTACTTATTAGATTTATTAGAGCACCTGAAATTGGATTAAAGTTGCAAAAAGGAAATCAGATTTTCAGTCTTCTAAAGTGCAAAGGAAAAACAGATTATTTTTAAGGATTCAATTGCACATTTATTAGGAGTTGATTAGATTCCAAATTAATTTCTATCAACTGCCTATTATCTATTATTGAAAAAGAAGACTAAGTCCTACAACATTGATTGTAGTGAAATTGTAGAATAACTCCTAAAGATTCATTTTAGGTTATTCTTGATTAGTTGCAGTAGATTATTAAGTGCATTTCTTTGAGAGTTGATTGGAGTGATAAGGTGTAATATTAGTGCATTAAAAAGTTTGTACTATTATACTACTCTCAAAAAGAAAATTAGTTTTGTGTTTCTTGAAAGGCACAAAATCTGATTTGTATCAAGTGTCTAAAGACACTATTGAAGCACAAAAATCTGCAACTTGATGTGGCCAATAGAAGCCACCAATAAGGGTTAGAATCCTCCAGATTTGGAGAAGAACATAACTAACCAAAAATAGAGATAGAAGCTTATGAAAGTGAGAAGCATTACAAGTGAATGCAAAAAGAAAAGAATGCAGAAAATTTGCATCAATTAAAAGAACTTCTATCTACTGTTATTGAAACTTGGACTTGCTATCAAAAGTTTCCAAGTAAAAAGGGGAAGGTGTGTCTATTGTCAAAGACAACCTCAAACCCTTATATTGCAAGAAATCTGCCATAAAACCAGAATCTAAAAATCTGGAAATAGAGTGCAAAAGAAGGTTTATTAAAAGCCTTATTATGAAATATAATACATCATCTTGCACTCCTCTAATCTATTTTTTGATAGCATAGGTGCAGATTTGAAAGTGCCATATTAGGGCACATTTTCCTATAGGGAAAAGAATAGCCATTAAAGGTCGAACGTCAGCACTCCTCCTCCCAAGCTAGAAGGAGCCATTCGAGAGCTCATCCATGGATGTACGTACCTACAAAAGTAAAGCTCATTTTTGATCATCCATGTACCATAGTTACGTAGTCAAGCGAGTGCATATCAATCTCAAAAAGATGTCAAATTAGCAACAACAAAATCAATGTGTTTGGAGGCATAAAAGAAAGGAAGAAAGGTGTTACATTCATGGCCTCAATATTGGAGAAGACCACTCACCAAAGGAAGCATCGAACTATCATCCAAGATCCGTAGCGCATCACCCATTCACCTACAGAAAAGATAGTTTGCTTGCTGCCCAAGCAACATTGGAAAACAAAAGGAGATATGGAGTTATAATCTCCATCCTTGAGGGTGTTACAAGAAAGCTTGCTTGCTACCCAAGCAATGTTAGAAAGATAGAATGTTATGGAGTTATAATCTCCATATTCGAAGGTGTTACAAGAAGGGTCTCCATGCAGAAATGACACTTGGCATTTTAGTCATCATTCCTCTCAACATTCTAGAGGCTTCTACGAAGGAGTTACAAGCAAAGACGTGCCACTTGGTTACCTTTATCAGCTTCACACAAGGGCCTATACATTTTCAAGAAGCGTTGGTGAATGATTCTGGAGCGTTACATAAAGAAGGGAGTGCTCACTCATAATGGACGTGACACTTGTCACAATACCTATGATCCATCTTGCTTAAAAGGCATCTTCTAGTCCAAGACCAACATGCAAGAGTGAAGCATAGTCAAGACGTTCGAAGGATGAATGTAGCATAGTCAAGGGCATGAGAGAAGAAGCAGAAATGTTCTACAGCATGGAAGACAAAGGAGAAGGAGCATTAAAGGCTCCCCATTATTGGAAGGTCAACATTCTCAGCACCTACGTACAACATTCACGTCGAATCTCCATTAATCTGAGTGCTCAAGGTACACTTAAGATGCTGTTATATTCAGCCATGGAAAGCATCGAACATCAAGGAGATATTACGTATAAGGTAAGGTCTAAATCCCATTATTCATTGCTTTCATAAGTTGGAGTTATAAGGATTATAAACTAAGGTTGAAACTTAGGGTTTTGAAAGCTTAAGGGGTGACTTATCTTATTATTTTAATATTTGCAATCCTACTTAGGAGGAATAAGGAATTTAACTTGGATTAAACTATATTGCAAATATTATTATCATTTCTCTAAATTTCCAAACCTTGGGAGTCATAAGGGTTACTCCATCAAATTTATTTTATTTGGAAATTAGAAATAATCCAAGGGATATAAAAGAGGTTATTAAGGGATTTTATTAAGGTTGGATAAATTTATTTTTTACTTGTCTCAAATCTCTAAAAAGGGGACAAAAGAATTCCAACATCAAAACCTCTTCAAACTGAAATAGTGCTTAGTTCAATTAGGAGTGATAAGGTGTTAAAAGTTGATTTTTGATTCTTGCAAAACTTGTACAAAATCAACCAAATTTGAACTATATTTTTACAAAAGCACTACATCATTCTCTTATCACTAGGGAGCCATAAGATAAGACTATTAAGGTCCTATCAAATTTCAATTCCAAAGAAGCATTATGGATGAGATTTTGAGGAAAGCTTTCAATAATGAAGAACTATTCCATGAAGTGGAATTCTACTCCCAAAATCTAATAGATACTTTAGAAGGATACAAGTATCTATCTTCTAATGATAAGATGAAATTTTCCTTATTTCTTAAGGAAGCCAAAGAAGGCAGCTTTACGGCCTTGATTAACTATCTTCATGAAATTCTCTTCATAGCATGGTGGAACTCACAAATATTGGTTATTTTTTCTCCAGAAGAATGTCTGATGATTTATCTATCATTAATTGTGTTCGTACTTACTCAACACAAGAAACAAGCTGATGTTAAAGAACAATACTTTTGTGATGATAGACTAACTTGTTTTAAAGCTGAGGTTTCACCTACATCAAAGCAGAATCACAGGAAGAGAAGAAGGAAAAAGAAGAAGAGACATACAAAAGGGAATCAAGACATGAAGATTAAATCAACAGAGGAAAAATCAGCACACCAAAAAGGCAAGCATAGAAGAATGAGAGGACAATTGCATCATGCCCTACTTATTCATCAACAATCAGAATCAAATGAAGATACTTGCAAGGAGGACTTCAAAGGTGGTTGGATAGAAGATGAATCTGAACATGTCAAAGATTATCCAATGAGAATAGAAGGCCTAGCAGCATCCTACTTTGCATCATATGAAGACACAAATTACTTGCTGAACCTGAATACAAAGAATGCAAAAGAAGAAGACGATGAAGACCAAGCAGAAGAAGATGAAGAGAATCCATATTGAAGACTAAAGCCTTCAATACCCAAATAATGTAATACAGGGGGTGTTGGAAATAATGTCTATTCCATCATTTGGGTTATGTAAATGTATCCTCCAAGATACATACCTAGATTACTTCATGTGCAAGTTATCTAGTGACTTCATGCATTGTAATAAATGGACAAGTGTCCATGTGCAAGTTGTACATGTGCAAGGTGTCCTATGCACAGCTAGTTAGAGTGTTGGGCAAGCATCCTATTTTGCATATATAAGGATGGCCTCTTAGATAGATAGAAGAGGACAGTCGGGAGACATTGTTAGATAGCGTAGGTTAGTGGATTGTGTTCCACACCATTTACTGGTGATGGATATGATGTAGATCTGTAGCTTTGTTAATGGAGTGCTCACTTCCTCCATAGCTACATTGTAATATTTTATATCTTTTATATTTCAGCATACTTCAATCATCTAGCAGATTTACTTTATTGCATCTTATTCTGCATCTTGTGATTGTTATCTCTCATGGCTCATTCATCAAAAGCTAACACTTTGATACAATGAATTACACATAGAACCATTTGGATGTACTACACAAGATATTTCTTGCACCCACAAACTAAGTATAAATAGTTTTTCTATGATTGTTACGATTTATGATGTGGATGAGTGAATCTTTTATGCCACTATCTCCTTGCAAAGATCTATAATCTGGACACAAGACAACCTAAAGAGCATCAAAATCATTTGAGGAGCCTTTAAATATAAGGCCCATATGAAAAAGAAAGCAATAAAGAAGATAAAATACAACAAATACATGCATGAAAATGAAATCAAACTATGCTAAATAATAATTGAAATGCTGACAAATCTATTGAAAGTAAGAAAATAGGGAAAACAAATATTTTTTATGAGGCCATCCTTGTGCAGGATGATCATACCTGTGGGTCATCCTAGGGTGATATGGTCGTGCTTATAGGCCATATAGGGGAGAAATAGCCACTAAACTATAGGTAATTTCCTTGTGTTCGATATGAGGTGATACCGGGTTTGATCTATGGAATTGATGTTCAAGGGTGCACTCGTGAGAAATGACTTAATGATAGGATTTGACATCGAAGAAAGGGCGTTGAATGGCATAAGAAGCATGAATTTTATATTCAACCTTTTAGATGATGCATTAGCATGCTTGGAAGCTCCATGGTTTAATTTTGATAGCACCTCATTGCTTTGAGAATGAGAGCTCTTTGATTCTTTAGTTCGATAGCACTTCGTTATATGAAAACTTGTAGGCTTATTAATGAAGGCTATGTGCCCTTATATAGAATTCCCCAAAGGGATTCTTAGCTTGTAGGAGAATCAAAGAAATGGTTGAATTCAAGGAACTTTTATCAAGACATTGTTATGCTTGGTTGGCATCCGTAATTGCTTTACCAGTTGTGGGAAAACTTGCTTCTAGTGCAACCGTCTAAGGCTCAGACGATCATGACTATCGGCCATCTCAGGGTGAGATGGTCATAGTTGGGGGCCATCTCAGGGTGAGATGGTCTCTACTATAAAGGGGAATTCCTCCCTGTTTGAGTGGTGAGAACCACTATTAATCCCTAGGACTACCCAAGATTGGTCATACATCCTGAAAAGGATCCATATATGTAGTATCCTCAATATGATGTATTTTAGGTGTCTACATATGCTCCTTTTTGGGATGCATTGTGTGAAGGCACAACATGGAGAAAAAATAGATGACCTAAATTCAAACCGAGGGTTGATGGTATTCATTGATCTGATCAATGTTAGATATCCCAATCATAGAAAGAGTGGAGTCGTAGAATCATTGCTTCCAATAAGGTGAAGAACTTGAGTTTTTGGTAGACTTTTCAACCATAGGTAGATATTATTACTCTGTAGGTGATGGTAGCTAACTTTAGCTTTGGGTAAAAAAAATTAATCTGTAAGCGATGACTTCAAGCATACCAAATAGTTTTGTTTAAGTCTGTTTTTGCTTATTATCTTCCCTAAGAAGAAAGGGTATGATTGTCTTTGGAAATGATTCTTGGATGAACACAATTTGCATGATTGAGTGTTTGATTATTGATTTGATTATGAATTCTATGATGTATGACTACCTCCTCAAGAAACGAGTCAATGAGGAGATGGAAAGTGATGAAATCAATGAGTCACTTGACCAAGATGACTTGTTTTGGTCTTTGTATGTCTTTAATGAATGTGGAAGGGGAAAAATCCCATTACAACTATGATTTTGACCATTATTGGTAATTGTACACATATATTCCTTGGAGCAGTCCAACCGCATGGCCTTCTTAGATAATTGAGATGATAACAATTCAATTATTGCGTGAGGTAAATCATTGTATTTGATGATCGCTTGAGGCTAAATGGAAGAATGAAATGTACACCTCTATCCCTTGGAGCAGTTTGACCACATGGACTTATTGGGGATTGAGATGAATAGCATTTCAAGTTGTCTATGAGCTATTTTTATTCAAATGATATTATGGTAACCTACCTATTCGATCGAATTACATGGATGACTACTCACTGCAATGTCTAGGTGTATAGCGTAAATTATGAGGTTCACTTGGGATTTTTGATTTGATGTTTTTTAGGTATTTTTGGAGTTTTATATTGTTTTTGTGGTTTTATGTTTTCCAAATATTTTTTTTTTGGGGGGGGCACCCCATGTGGAGACAATTGCATTTTGTAATTTTTGGGGTCAACCTATGGTAGGACAATTACATTAGATGTGATCGTCTAGCACAGATACGGTCATGGAATTTGAAAAGTATAAAAGTGAATTTTCTAAATTTTTGATGTTATTTTTACTACTTGCAATTGGAGAAAAGGAGAGGTGGATAGGAGAAGAGCAATTTTTGATGCAAAGTACTACCAAATTTTCTACATGTTTTGATCATGAACCAACCTAAGGCTTTGACTAGTGGAGGAGCCAAAGCGAGGAAGGTAGACACTTTGTTCCCTCTCTTGTTATTGGTAATTTTAAAATGAACCTCATTAAGTAATGTGAGAAAATTAAACTCACTAATTAATGTGAAAAATAAACCTAATGTTAGATTAGGATGTAGTGTAGGTTACTTGGGTTTGCTTGTAGTTTTGCTTTTTTTTGCATGTATTTGCTTCAATTTCAAGGTTTTCTCGTAGAGGGACGGTCCCTTTTTGGGAGTTGGGGGCCTTCCCAGGTGGGAGGGCCACATTTAAATCTCAACGATTATATTTTTGACCATTGTGGCTATCATATTGGGTTGAGACGGTCACTTTTACAGACTATCTCGCTCCAAGATGGCCACTATTTTTTATTTTGTTTAATTTTTGGTTTTTGGTAGATTTTTTTGGTTTGTTGAGATTGTTCACATGTGGTACAACTTATTAGAGCACACAATATATTTTTTATCTTATTTGGGACTGCACAAGGGCACATTACCAAAGATGATTGGAAATGGATTGAGGTCATTGGCATTAAGCAAGTTATGTAATTGGAGGCAGTGATGATAGATCAGGTTTATTTGACTGCCTTCATTTTTTTATCAAGAAAAAAATCCCTTGCGAGCCCACCTTGGTCTGAGAGACCATGACTAGGGGGTTCTACACCATCAAAGTCACCCAAGAGTTGCACCCAGCCCTACCCGCACCAAAATTATCAATTGGATTTTGGGTACTCAATTCAAATTTTTGGTAGGGTGAGATTCGAACCAGGGACCTCCCTTGGAGGATTACCCTCTCCTCTCCAACTCACCTACAACACCTAGGTATCTAAATGCCTTCATTGACCGATGGGATAGTCAGTCCAATACTTTCCACCTCCTGAATGATGAGATGACAATCACTCTAGAGGATTTCTATAGGATCCTTTATGTGTTGATTGAGGGATGCGCCATCACCTCCACCCATGTTATCCAGTAGGACAGAGTACTACAAAGGATTTTTAGTGAGGATTGGGAGGTGGCTCAATAGGTCTTGGGTAGCAACAAGGTACTTATGGAGACCTGGTATAGCGTGGAGGTCTTGACTAGGAGGTATGTAGTGTTGATGTCACTCATATCTAATATTTTACTACCAAATTATTTGGGAGCAAGGTTCCCATAAAAACTCCTATATTTGGTCCAAGAATTAGTTGACTGCACTATTTAGGCACCGCTTGTTATGGCTTAGGGAAGTACCATGTTAGCTCATTTATATGGTGAGTTGTATGAGCTCTACTAGTGGGGTAGGAGTGGATTGGGATGTAGCTTCCTTCTATAGGTATGATGTTGAGAGCACATCTAAGTGGATAGGCTAGAGGGACTTCTATGGGCATAACAGGCTGAGATGGAGGATACAAATATTGGCTATGCAACTCGATGGAAGTGGGATCAGGAGATGAGTCAGATTTGACCTCATTCGGGTAGTATTTCCCACTATGTAGGATCCTTGGAGGGATTTAGGCTAAAGCATGTGGTGTGGTGACCTTATAGAGACTACCCAGTATGGAAACAGGTGGTAGAGCAATTGAGGTGGATGAGGCATGAGCGATGGATGATCGAGCACCATGGGATAGAGTGAGAGTACTTCCAATTTCTCATGTTACTTGATAGTTTAGGGTTTATTAGGGTTTACTTTGTGAGCCTGTCATCTATCAAATTGAGGGATAGATATTCAGTTGGATTGGCCACGAGTTTTTCTAGTGGAAGATGAGTTTGATCCACCTATGGCAGGTTCAAATTTAGAGGATCATGGTACTACTACAGAGTATGAAATTCAGTGGATTATTTGGCTATGGTAGGGAGGTGGTCCTATGGATATGTCAGTTGGTACTATGGTATAGGAGGGTGTGGTAGAGAAGGAATTAGGATATGAGGTAGTTTAAGGATGATGAGTGCATTGTTGGACAAAGGGAAAGTGGGATCAACCCTTAGAAGGAGTGGAGGAGCCACAGGATGAGGGTGGAGATGAGGAGGATCCTGAGGATGGGGTTGCTCATCTTAGCGTACAAGTGCAATCTCTACAGGCTCAAGTGGTACAGTAGGATACTATAGTGGTTGTCCTTCAGAGCTAGATAGCTAGGGGGAGGCAGCAGTGGATGGGATTCTTTGAGGACAGGGACCTACTCAAGGCCCAGGTGGATAACTCTTAGGTAGTTCTTGATAGAGTTACATCAGAGAGGGACAAGGTGATTATTAAGTGGGATTCTCTATAGATACAGGTGGAAAAATTAACTATAACTCAAGGATATACAGGAGTAGGTAGCCAATCTTTGAAGGATGTACATACCAAGGTGAGCTTATTGTAGATCTTACTAGATGATTATTAGGTGTGATGTTGATCTGACACCACTTACATCCTAGATTTGGAGTATCAGGTAGGGGTACTTGGATGTCATATACCAACATGCTCTTCGGTAGGAGGATCCTAGCATAGCCATCATAGTGATTCAATATATCCATTAGTGTGGTAGCAGGTTTCATTGTTTCGATATTGTCCTTAGAGGTTAGGGGCTAGTGGTTCTTCTTAGCCTCATTGGAGTGAGACTGAGGGTGGAGGTGAGAGCGGTGTTGTAGAGTTAGCCTGACCTATCTATGTTTGCTATTATTTTTTAGAGTGTAAGGTCTAAGGACCCACTCTATTGTAGCCTATAATTATTTTTATCTCATGATGTACTTGATTTTTAGATATATATATATATATATATATATATATATATATATATATATATATATATATATATATATATATATATATGATGCATCATGCATTTATGTTATGTTTGTTATTTCATTTTATGGATGCACTAATGGATGTAATTGTGGATACATACTTAGAATTTGTAGTATATATGCATAGATGTATGCCTAGGTATGTGTATGTATGGATGCAATGTCTAATGTTATATGTATAAGTTAGATTTTTTTATTTTATTATGAATGTTAATTCATGTTATTGATCTATCAAATCTAATGCTTATGAGATGCACTAATTTTTGTATTTATGTTCTAATGCAAATTGGTGGATGTATGTTTTAATTGCTTAAAACATGATGAATTAATCTAAATGTGTTTAAATAACTAATGCTAGACACCATAAAATGTATAAAATTCATAAATAAAAATGTTAACATTGTCACAAGATTTAGACATTTGAGTGTGAATGTGTGAAATGAAATGTGGTATGTGGGGATTTTCCCTATGATATTTTGTAAATTAAAAGGCATGTTAAAAATAATTAGTGTTCATCTAAACATCATTATTGATATCCATCTGATATCTAACTTATCATACGAGGACCCCTTATTAAACAAAAGCTCATAAGGAAAACTGCAAATGATGATGAGATAATTAGGTGATATGATGGAATTTTAAGGTTTTCCATGAGACTCAAATACCCTAGTTGAATATTCAAATGTTTGTATAGTGACTAAACAATACTTTGAAAGATAAAAGTCTGTTATGAAGACCCAGATATTTAATATCCCTGTGTGTGCAAAGTGAATGTATTAGATGATGCATAAGACTACCTCATTACTAGGTGGATTTCATGCAACCCATTGTTGTAATGAGGATCACCCTATATGCATATTTATCTTGATTTTTGATTAGACTAATGTGGAGTTGTATTAGACTATTAGGAAATACAAGCTACCAAAATATAGTTCATCTGCAAATTGACATTGGTCTGTACAAAAGGTCGCTAATGTGACAGACATATTGCCACACATAATATTCCTCCATTGCTAGGTAGGTTTCATTCAACCCATTTCTATAATGGATATTGACCCATGGATTTTGAATAACAGAGGATTCTAGGGATTCAAGCTCATTATTCCCTTCTTTTATTTTGATTGCTTGGGATACTTTCTCACTTTTTTTGGTAGTGGTAAGAACCACTCTTTAGGAGCAAGGTATTTTATTAGTGGTGAAAATCACTATTTCTTTTTGGAAATTTTTTTGTTTTATGGAGAAGCAAGGGTATTGCTTGGGTAGGGGGAGCTTGTCATTTTTTCAATTCTCAGCATCCTAGACCATGTGCATAATAGGATGAGCAAGGGAAACCTTTCACTCAAGGTGGCAAGGACTACGTTGTAGTATCATCCTTCCTTGTTCAAACTTGGATTTTAAATGTATAAAATTATGTTGGGATTTTGACATATGCAAGGTACTATTAAGGAAATACCTTATCTTCTAAAAGCCAAGGTAGATTTCCACACAATTGGAAAAGAAAACTAGGGATGGCTGAATAATCTAAAACCCTATAGCAACTTATTAAGTGTGTTGAAAAACACACTTACTCACAAAGGGGAATATGGATGGAAGTGATATATGGTATGTGGGAGTTTTCCCTATGCTCTTTTACAAACTAAAAGGTGTGTGTAAAATAGTTAGTGTCCATATAAATATAATTTTTTATATTCATCCAGTATCTATCCTATCTTACGAGGACCCCTTAATAAGCAAAATCTCATAAGAAAAACTGCAAATGATGATTATGGATAAGGTTGACTCGAGATTCATAAATGACAAACAAACATGGTATCATAGTGCAAGTACAATTGACGAATATGCCTAATGCAACTAACTAATGAATGTAATGAAATGCATAGTAATGTAATGCAAAAAAATTTGTATTTTTATGTTTTATATTGTTTTTCTGATTTTATGTTTTTCTGATTTTTAGTGGGTTTTGATTGATTTTTATTTTTTATTGAAAACTTTGATGATTTTTTATTTATGTATGAAATACCCACAGGTGAAGGATGTTGAGAGGTTCATATTATTCAACACCCTCAATAGAGGCAATATGATAAGTTCCTAGCCCTATCTTCAATGTGATGATAAAGGGGCCTAACCAATTTATCACAAATTTATCTCGTAAAAGCGGTGGTAAGTTGGAGTTTGTTGATTTTCTTTGAGAACAAGGTCTCCAAATTTGAAATCCCTTAGGTTGACTTTCATATTGTAAGATTTTTTAAGGTGATCTTGATAAACGTGGAGGTGCTCAAGAGAATTAATGAGATGTTCATCTAGAAGGGTCAATTGGTCGAGGTGAGCTTGTCGCATAGTATCATCATCGATGAACTCTTGGAATGATATGCACAACAAAGAGATTTCTAATTCTAAGGGTATAATGGTCTTAGTGCCATATACTAGCAAAAATAGGGTTGCTCCAATGGGAATATGAATGCTAGTGTGATAATCCCATAGTGCTAGAGGCAGTTAAAGATGCCAATATTTATGGTTTTTCTTGACAGTTTTCTAAAGGATGGTAACTACAGTTTTATTGGATGCCTCTGCTTGTCCATTGTCTTGTGGATAATAGGGCATAGAGAAACTATGATAAATATTGTACTTTGAAGTTAAAGCATGCACATATTTATTCTTGAATGGTGTCCCATTATCCAAAATGATTTTGGATGGAATACCAAAATGACATGATATTATGGAGTATGAACTCCACAATACGAGGATCTAGGCATAGTGGTAATAGGGATGGCTTCCACCCATTTGGTGAAGTATTCTATGGTCCTCAAGATAAATGTGTGATGGTCCAAATATAGGGATGATATTTTCCCTATTAAATCGAAATCCCACTACAAAAAAGGTCATGTTGATTGAATTTTCTGCAAAGCTTGAGAAGGCAAGTATGAAAGATTAGCATGATGTTGGCATTTTTTACACTTCCTAACATAAGCACAACAATCCTTATCCATAGTGGTCCAATAGTATCCCATTAGAAGGATGCACTTAGCGATAGCCATGCCACTCAAATGGCAACCACAAGAACCATTGTGAGCTTGTGAAATGTCCCAAGCAGATTCTTGAGGCTCTAGAAAACAAAGGAGAAGATCATATTAAATCCAACAATAAAGAATATCTGCTAATAAGACATATTTGGTCATTTTTTTAAATGTTCATTTTGTGGCATGCGACAATATCGAAGGGATATTACTAATTTTTAGAAAATCCTTTAATTGGGTAAGCCAATCTTGATAAGCTTGTGTCTTAACTGAATGAACTGCTTGTTCCCATTGTAACTCATCACACACGAATGTGGATTGGAGGAAAACCTTAATATGAATGGATATTCCATTATTAGGACCTTGTGGAACTAAGGATCCCTAGGATTCTTGTTTAAAAAATTTGTGTACCTAACAAAACCGATCTTGGTTTGGTTCAATTTGATCATATGTACAATTTTTTCATCATTTGAAGCTTCATGTAAAATCATGGATTGTGAAAGCATGTTAACATATATGGTTGTGATATCGTTAGAAGGGTTCTACAGAATTAAAGACCCCAAAGAGACCATTTTACCCACAAAATTATTAGATGAACGAGGGACTGCCTTGATGTTGTACCATTCTAATTTGGCTAATAGCTTATCCACAAGTTCCTTGTATGATTTTAATATTGGACATTGACATTGATAGATTTCCTTTACTTTGTTGACTATGAGCAAGGAATCACCAAATATATTAAGCTTTTTGATCTTCATGATGATAATTATTTGGATGTCCAAGAGGAGAGCCTCATATTCAGCATTATTTTTGGTGCATAGGAAGTTGAGTTTAAATAAAAGGGTATGCAATCCCCTTATGGTGTGAAAACCATAATTCTTGTGCCACCACCTTGATCGCATTTGAAACCATCAAAGAACAGAGTCATTTCAGCTTTATTTTCAAGTTCTTCTGGTTCGGGTGATTCCAATAATGCAAAGACTACATCATTATACAATTTGATTACAAGAGGATTGTCATATTGAAGAGGAGCCTCTGCTAGCTAATCAGTAATAACTTGACCTTTAATGGATTTTTTTCTAATAAATTTAAGGTCAAATTTTATCAATAACATGATCCACTTTATGGTTCTACTGTTATGGTATATGTGACGCATCATGTACCACAAAGGGTTTTATTTGGATACAACATGCATTGTATGATTCAACATGTAATATCAAAGCTTTTTGGTGGCAAATACCATTGTTAGAAAAATCTTCTCAATGTATACATATTTAATCTCATAGCTGACCAGGGTACGACTAATGTAATAAATAGCTTATTCCTTATTTACCTCATTCTTTTGGGTCAACATGGTCCCTAAGGCAAAGTCGATAGTTGAGATGTAAAGCAAGAAGAGAACACCTTGTCGAGGTGGAGCTAAGACTGGTGATGATGCCAAGTATTGTTTTATCTCATCAAATGCCTTTTGACACTCATCATCCCAATGAAATAGGACCCCCTTTTGTAACAATTTGTTCATTGGTCTACATTTATCTGAAAGTTGCACTATGAAGCGTCGAATAGATGAGACCTTCCCTTGTAAGTTGTGAAGTTGTTTAAGGTTTGTAGGGGGGAGCATGTTGAGTATTGCTTTGAACTTGGTAGGATCAACTTTGATCCCTCACTTTAAGACTATGAAACCCAAAAATGTTCCATATGTGACTTCAAAGACACACTTTTTGGGATTAAGTTTGACATTATGCTCAATGAGGTGATCAAAGACCTTTTGTAAAACATCGTGTTCATGACATAATAGAGATTTGGCTAGCAAATTATCCATGCAATCCTCTAGTATTTTATGCATTTACTCAAGAAATATATGTCATGACCCGTTGATATGTTGCACCAGTATGTTTAAGGCCAAATGGTATTACTTTGTATCATAATGTTACCCAAGGGGTGTTAAAGGCTATCTTTGGTTGATCTTTGAGTTTAACCCATATTTGATTATAGCCTAAAAAAACCATTGAAGGACAACATCTCATGATCTGTAGTTACATTGACTACAGCATCAATGTTTGGAAGAGGGAATTCATCCTTTGGAGTCACTTTACTAATATCTTGGAAGTATATACATATGTAAATCCTCCCATCAGGTTTTTCTATGGGTACCATATTGGAGACCCATTTGGGACAGTCGATGGGTTGGAGGAATCTGGCATCCAACAACTTTTCTAGTTCATATTTAACCATTAAGGCCATTTTTGAATGCTTGATCAGTTTTATGTTTGGGTTGACCATAATATTGTGCATTACCATATTTGGATGAAGACCTGACATGTATTTATATGACCAAGAAAAAATTTATATCTTTTCTATAAATAGAGATGTGTATACGGCTTGCTCTTAAAGGGAAAGACTTTCTCATACTTTTATATTTTTAGGAGCTTTAGGATCAGTGCCAATGTTTACATGAATTGTATCTTCTATTGACATGTGATATCCCTCCTCAAGCTGATGAGGTTGAGAGAAAAAGTAGATTTTTTCAGTTGGATTTGGAGAATCGATCATATCTATTTTGATCTCTGCTTGACAAACATTTTTAAAGAGCTCTTGTAAGAAATGAAATGGTTGTAACATTTCCTCATAAGGGAAGAATTATTCTGGTGAGGGTGGTGATGCGGTGTAATCAAAATCAATGGCCTC
The DNA here is from genome assembly GCA_028583015.1 of Wollemia nobilis. NCBI lineage: Eukaryota > Viridiplantae > Streptophyta > Pinopsida > Araucariales > Araucariaceae > Wollemia > Wollemia nobilis. Next base: position 3,795,765 of record JAQPPZ010001808.1, read on the forward strand.
ATGATTGAGGTGCAAAGGTTTTGAGGAGTGACTGAGATTATGGAGTGGGGAAATCAAATCAATGGAGACCATTTTGATGGATGAATAGTCTTAATTTGTAGATGGGAGGGGTATGTCAATGATGTGAGGCCCTAGATATTCTAGATGTGGCTTAGGTGGAAATGGAGTAAATGGATCAAGCCTATGAGGGACTAGGATGGTTGGATATTATAGGGACATAATGTCTCTCAAAGTAGGCTAGCGTGGAGGAAAATCCCTATGATAGGGTCATTGCAACTGATCTATAGAGTCATCAAAGCCTCCATAAACAAAACTCATTTGATTCGAGGGGATCCCCAAGGGTACAATGGTACCAAAGGGTAATGATAGTATACAAGGTCTACTGATATGTTGAATGGTATCGATGAGTGATGTGAATGTGATATTTTGTACCAGGTACTAATTGATACTAGGTTTGATGAAATGGATTGTGACTTAGGGTGGTGATAATGGAGGTGATGAGGATGGTGGAGAGATGATGTGAGGTGGTTCACCCATCGTAGAAAATAATTCTTCTTCCTCTATGGGAATTGGAATTTATACTATGGAGATAGTGGGGATGATCAATGGGGTTTTCTCTATTGGTACCTTCAACTTCTTATTGCTCAAGAAATCTGATGATGAAGAAGAGATCTCAAAAGAGGCCACTAATGAGGGCTGAGATGGAGACATTGATGTAGATGGATTTATGGATGGGGGTGTTGATGTGGATGATATAGTAAATGGGGGTATCTATGTGGACAATTCAAAAAATAGAGATGATGGTTTTGATGGTGGCTCTTGATGTTTGATAGGCCTATCAAGCTGTATGTCTAGATGTGTGGAGGGAAAGACAAATTCCCTTAGATTACTGACCAAGTTAACATATTTGAAAGTCTTAGAGTCTGAAGGTACTACATGCACCTGCCCTTCATGAACATATTTTATACACTAGTGTAGTATAGACGGGATGCACTTCGTGTCTCTAATCCAAGGTTGTTCGAGCAATTTGTTGTTTTGCATCACACCTTCTATAACATGGTAGACTACTCAATTAGTCTTTAGTCCAACCTAGATGGTAAGGACTATTGTGCCAACTATAGAGGAAAGAGCATCATTGAATTATTGAAGCGTGAAGGTGGATTCCATAATGTGTGATGATGGAATACTGAGGTGTTCTAGTGTATTTGTGGTAATGATGTTTATTGAGGAACCTATGTTGATCAACACACGCTTATAAGGAATCCTATGTATACACGTAATAATGTGCGATAGAGGATCGACTAAATTGGTGGATACTGGTTTAATCTCATGATCTTGGAAGGTTATAACAGGATCCTTACATTTTTTAATATGCCCCAAAAAATTATTAGAAGCATTAGTATCTCAAGACTGTAATTTAATTGATCTCAATATTTCCATTAGAGCTTTTCTATATCTCGATGATTTTTTTTTTAGCTCATAGATGGACATCTTGGCTAATGTCGTATGTAGGCTTTGAGTAAGCCTACTTCTAATTGTCACCACCAATTGAGGTAGTAGACCTTGCACTGGAGTTCAAGGTAGCAAGGGTTGTGATGTAGGAGTTTTAATGAGAGTTGCAGGTGGCGCAACTTGATCATATCTTCAATTTTTTATCGCAATATTGATCATCCCTACGAACCCTTGATTAGGTGGAGTTTTATGGACCTTTTTTACTTGTCTTATTTGATCCTCTTTGATCTCATGTGTGGGTAAAGGATATTTGGAGATGACCATTTGTTGGTTGTCGGGGGCAAGAGGATTATCAATTTGTAATTAATTTTTATCAAGCATGTTTTGTACTAGGTTCTTGAATGAATAACAATCTTGGATATCATGGTCATTTTATCGATGATACAGGCAGTACAGATCCTCTACGTATCCCTTATATTTTAGGCATTTTGGATCTAGAGGGTGAACCTTAGGCAAAGTGATAGCCTTTGACTTACACAAGCAATTGAAGAGCAATACCAAAGACTCAAGAAATGGTGTATAGTTGTGAGAAGGATGATGTGGCTGATACTATGCCTAATTTTGTGAAGGCTTATTATGGTATTATGCCAAAGGATGTTGAGCCTAATAATTAGCTTGTTGGGGTGTTGCCTACTTTTTAGGCTTAGGAACATTTAAGACAACCTGATTGACCATAGGTAATATCTATTGTGTATTATTACCCCTAGGGTTTTTTTTAACTCCTTTCAAATTTTTATGTCCCCTCTTGAAATTTATTGTCCTCTATGACTTTGGCCTATGCCAAAGCCTCCTCGAAGGTCTAATATTGTTGTAGTTGTAATAAGAGTGATATATGCCTCGAGCAAATGTTTGTGAACATTCAAGTTAATTATGTTGTAGGTAGAGTGAAATATAATTTTTACATCACCCTTATCTAATTGTTACCATAATCAGTGATTGGCTCATCATTGAATTGTTTAAGGTTAGCTAAGTCACTCAAATTGAATTTCTTCTTGACGTTGAATAAAAAATGTTCTAAGAAGGCATTTGTGAGCTACTCAAAACTATAGATGTTATGCCTTGGTAAATGGTTGAACCACTCTAAGGTTAGGCCAGAGAGTGTTATCAAAAATATCTTGAGCAACAAGGCATCATCATCTTGAAGTTGGAAAAAATGTTCATGAAGCTAGTCACATGCTCTTGTGCATCCTCATCCCCTTTGAATTTATCCAACCTTGGAATTTCAAAATGTTTAGGGTATGAAGGACATGGGACTGAGGGATGGAGTTGTCAGTTGCACAATTGATGCAATATGGGCTTTTTATAGCCATACCTTATTTTTATAATGATTTAATGCACTCTGTGAGCACCTTATAGGCTTGAGATGATACTATCTCATCTTCCTAGAGTGGTCCTCAAGGAGGAGGAGGAGGTAAAATATTTATGGTGGATCGATGTGGTTAAAAATAATCATCCACATCTTCATGGAGTGATTTAGGGTATTACTAGTCCTGATATTCTATTTGTAGGTCTTCATAGGCCTCATACTCAGGATGGCAATTTTAGTGTTGTTGAGACTTATGAGTTTGTGTGGGTATACGAGGAGGGTGATTAGGCCTAGGAGGTAGGTCATGGTGTTGCACAATGCACCTTTGGTGGGTATCCTACCTTGATGTAGGAGCATCCAATGGTGTAAGGGCAGTATTTTATCTTTTGGTTGTAAGTTTCTTTAGTGGTTTTCAGGTCCATGATGACACTTGGGAGGTATAAGTCAGTCAAAAGTACAAAAATGCAAAAATTAGTCATAGGCTATTTTTAATAAGTTGGCCTAAATGGACACATGTGGGTTTAAAAATTTATCCCAGGGAGCAGGATTGAAAAATAGATCTGGTGGTGAATGAATCACCCCAATAGCCTAAACAATTTGAGAGATATTAAAGTTTTCATGCCAGGAAATATCTCTAAGAAGGTTTAAAAATAATATTTGAAGACCTTAGAAGTCCCTAAGAAGGATGAAAAATTACCTCAATGACATTTATGTGATTGAGGTGTTTTATATCTCCTTATAAGCTTTCCAATGATGTCTTACGAAAGCTAGATGGACCTCTGAGTCAAAAGTTATGGTCCCAAGAAGTTGTGCCACCAAAATTCAAATTTGAATATATTTTTGGGTGGAAAATGAAAATAAAAATTTCAGATGAATATCTTCTTGGGTGGGAAAATGGGAGTTATACTTTCTATAATGTTCTATGGGAATTATTAAAGGGGGAAGAGGGATCACCAAAATGTAGCATGAGGAAGATAGATCGTAGCTCCAGCTTGCATATTTTGAGTCATTTTTTCTTTATGTTAAAATTGGTCTTGTGGCCATAGAATTGTAACTCTGATTCTGCAATTCATAGACTTGTAATTTTTGCTTCTATAAATTCCATTTCATTGAAATAATATTAGATGTTGTGTTTCTTTTGAATTTTTTTGTGATTTAAGTATTGTGTGTGTGTTGGCTGGAGTAACCCTTCATCAAGTGGTATCAGAGCAGGAGATCTTGAGTGTGTAAATAGATCACTAAACATGAGGTAGTTTGCACTAGGATCTAGGGTTGAGGTTGTGATAAAAGTGATCAAAATGCCTCCACAAGGAAATATTATGGTTACAAGATAGGGTTTTAGAGCCCTACAGAGATAAGTTCAAGTACTGCAAGAGGAGCTACATAGAGGGTTTGAGCCAAGAAGAGAAGATAAAAGTGAAGATAATGCTAGAGAAGAAGAATCTCAGGTCGAAGAAGAACAGGAGGTTGTAGATTCTACGTAAGCCAGATTAATTAAGGCCATATCCAAGATTGGAAAAATGCCAAATATTTATGTTTCTACATATTCTGGGAATATTAACCTAGAAGAGTTGATCGACTGGATCAATGATATGAAGGAGTACTTTGAGTATGAGGAAGTGGAATATCCTGAGAGAGTCAAATTTGTGAAGACCAAGCTAAAGGGGCATGCTAATATCTGGTGGAGGGAAGTACAACTAGATAGAAATAGAAGAGGAAAATAAATAATAACAATATGGGATCGAATGGTGGAAAAGTTGAAGAGATAATTCATTCCAATTGATTATGAGTTAGATCTGCTGAAGAAAATGCAATGTTTGAGGCAGGCATGTAAATATATCAAAGAGTATACATAGGAGTTCTACAAGGTCATGATAAGAATAGGCCATTCTGAGGCTAATAAGGAGAAGGTAGCCCATTATATAAATGGATTGAAACCAAGCCTTCAATATGAGCTAAGTTTGGTTAGAATGACTACCATAGAAGATGCTTATCAGTATACCCTCAAGGTAGAAGAGAATATGAATAGAAGGTTTGAAAGCAAGCAGAGGGAAAGATGTTGTGGTGGAAGGACTAGTGGAAGACCATATGGAGGACAAAATAAAAACCAAAAGAATAATGAAGAAGTTAGCAGCAATCAAAACCAAAAATGGGATAATGCCTACCACCCCTGTGAGCAAAATAATGGTGAAAAAATAGGAAGAGGAAGGCTTGGATGAGGACTTGGAAGAGGAGTATTTCATGGAACGTGTTTTCAATGTGGAGAAGAAGGACATCGAGCATACGAGTGTCCACAACATCAAGGAAGGGTGAATAAGAGACCTGAAGGTAATGCAAGAGCTTCCTATGTAGATGAAGATGCTAAATCTGACCATTCTAAAGAGGCAGAAGGAGGATAAGTTCTTGTCACAAGGAGAGCCTTGCTAAATGAGGAGAAAGATCTAGTTCAAAGGAAGATTTTATTTCACACAAGGTGCAAATATGAAGGTATTGTTTGTAATGTTATCATTGATCATGGTAGCATTGATAATCTAGTTTTATATGGGATGGTTAATAATTATAGTTGGAGAGAAGGAGACATCCGCATCCATATCATATTGCATGGTTGATGACCATAGATCTTTTCTCAATGAGCAATTTTTAGTGAAGTTCAAAATTAGAATTACCATGATGAGCTACTGTGTGACATCTTGCCTATGGATGCTTATCATATTCTATTGGGAAGGTCATGGTAAATTTGATCGGCATGTAGTACATGATGGACTTCCCAAAACTTATTCCCTAACAAAGGATGGAGTTCAAAATAAGTTGAAGCCCTTGAAGGAGGTGGAAAAAAAGGTATGTAGTAGTGCAATAATTTTTTTAGTTGATGGTAGAAAGTTTTTGGATGGTATGAAGCATGAGAATATGTTCTATGCATTGATTCCTAGAGTTAATAAAGAGGAATGTAAAGATATACCGATAGAAGTATCAGATATATTGAGATAATTTGAAGATATTGTATCAGATAATTTACTTAAAGGATTGCCACTAGTGAGGAATATTAGTCACCACATGGATTTGATACCAAGATCCAATTTACCAAATAAGGCAGCCCATAGAATGACTCCTACAAAGAATGAGGAGCTAAACAAACAAGTTCAAGAGCTATTGAAAAAAGGATTGATTCAGGATATTTTGAGTCCATGTGCAATAATTGTAGTACTAGCACCAAATAAATATGGATAATGGAGAATGTTTATAGACTCTCAAGCCATTAACAATATTATAATCAAATACAGATTTCCATTGCCAAGGATGGATGACCTTATGTATTTTTTGAGTGGATCCAAGTACTTCATGAAGATTGACCTAAAGAGTGGGTATCATCATATCCATATCAGAGAAGGAGATGAGTGGAATACAACCCTCAAGACTAAAGAGGACTTGTACGAGTGGTTAGTCATGCCATTTGGGCTAACCAATGCACCAAGCAAATTTATGCAACTCATGAATGAGGTATTGAAATAATTTTTGGGAAAATTTGTTATTGTTTATTTGGATGACATTTTGATTTTTAGTAAGACATTGGAGGAGCACCCGATGCATATTCGAACAATTTTTGAGAAGCTAAGGGAAGAGAAATTATTGATTAATATGAATAAATGCAATTTTGTGAAGAAAGAGTTGGTGTATCTAGGATTTTTTATCTCAGCTGAAGATCTTAAAATAGACCCAAAAAAAGTGAAGGCTATCATTGAATGACCTACACCAAGGAGTATTACAGAGGTAAGATCATTCCATGGTCTAGCAAATTTTTACAAAAAAATTATTAAGAATTTCAGTAGTATTTGTACACCCCTAATGAAGACAATGAGAGGGGATAGAAAGGAGTTTAATTGGACTACAAGAGCAGCCAGAATTTTTGATATGTTGAAGAAGAAAGTCACAGAGAAACCTATTTTGGCACTTCCAAATTTCAATAAGGTATTTCAGGTATATTGTGATGCTAGTGGTAGCGCCATAGGAGCTATTTTGAGTCAATAAGATAAGATCATTGTCTATTTTAGTAAAAATATTAATGATTCCAGGAAAAAGTATTGTCTATGATCAAGATTTTTATGCTATAGTTCCAACTTTGAAGAAATGGAGACACTATTTATTGCCAAAAGAGTTTGTTTTATTTACTGATCATCAAGCCTCATAGTATATTAATAACCAAGAAAAGTTAAATCAAAGGCACTTAAAATAGGTTGAGTTTTTGCAGAGTTATACTTTTTTGTTGAAGCACAATAGTGGAAAGTCAAACAGAGTTGTAGATGCCTTAAGTAGAAGGTAAAATTTGTTGATAGATATGAAGGTGGAGGTTTTTGGGTTTGATGAAATCAAGAGTTTATACCCTAAAGATCCAGATTTTGCAGAAGCTTGGAGAGCCTGCTTGGAACCTGTTACTTTGGATAGAATAAAATGGTTGGATTTATTAATCCAAGATGGGATGTTTTCTATAAGAAACTAGTTGTGCATTCCAAGGAGTTTCATGAGAGAACACCTGATAAAGGAGAAGCATAGTGGAGGATTGTTTGGACACTTTGTTTGGGATAAGACTATTTCTCTTGTTAGTGAGAAATATTATTGACCAAAGTTACAGCAGGATGTGAAGAATTTTATAAATATTTGTAGAGTATGCAAAATGGCCAAAGGTGTAAGACATAACACCGGGCTATATCAGCCATTACCTGTACCAAAGAAACCATGGAAAGATATTAGCATGGATTTTTTTCTTGGCTTACCAAGGACACATAGAGGACATGACTCAATATTTGTGGTGGTTGATAGGTTTTCTAAGATGGCACATTTCATTCCATGCCATAAAACTAGTGATGTAGTACACATTGCAGAGTTTTTTTTCAGAGAGGTGGTATGAATACATGATCTACCAAAGAGTATAGTTTCAAATAGAGATACCAAATTTGTTGGTTATTTTTGTAGTATCTTATGGAAGAAGCTAAATATAAATTTGAAGTTCAGTTTTGCACACCATCCGCAAATTTGTGGACAAATAGAGGTGGTGAATAGGAGTTTGGGCCACCTGCTAAGATGCTTAGTAGGTGATAAGTCCAAGGGATGGGATTTGAATTTACCACAGGTTAAATTTTATTACAACAATTCTATCAACAAGAGTACTGGTAAATCCCCATTCTATATTGTATATGGGATTAGCCCAAGGAAGGCTTTTGAGTTTAGTCATATGGACAAAGGACAAAATAGTAGTGTTAAAGATGAGGAGTTTGTAGAGCACCTAAAAAACTTACATGAAGAGGTAAGGAAGCATATTAATAATATGAATACTTAGTACAAGGCAAAGGCAGACCAGAAGTGGAGGTTTAAGGAATTCTAGGTTGGAGATGAAGTTATGGTTCACCTGAGAAAAGAAATATTTCCTGTTAAGACATAAAACAAATTGAAAATAAAGAAGTTTGTACCATGTAGGATGATAAAGAAACATGATTCAGGAAATATATATGAGGTGGAATTTCCGAGTGAAATTAACATATCACCTATGTTTAACATTTCTTACTTGACAGAGTATCATGAAGGGGACAATGAGGATGGACCAGTATAATAACGATGAAACATTCTAGCATCTACTCTAGAGAAAGAAGATATAGAAGAAATCTTGGATATTCATCTGGTAATAAGTACAAGAAATGGGCAGTATGAAGAATACCTGATTAAGTGGAAAGGAATACCAATTGAAGAATCCTCATGGCTTTCTAAGGTAGAGGTTTACCATCTCAGTTTTTCTCCAAAACTAGATAAGTGAAGTCACTTCTCAATTTACCTTGGGTGTTTGATGCAGGAGCATCCGGTGGTGCAAGGGCAATATTGCATCACCAAAAAGAAAAAAATTGCATTTTCTCTTTTGGTTGTAAGTTTATTTAGTGGTTTTCAGTTCTATGATGACACTTGGGAGGTAAATTTAGTCAAAAGTCTAAAAATGTAAAAAATAGTCACATGTTATTTTTAGTAAGTTGGCCTAAATGGATATATGTAGATTTGAAAATTTACCCCAATGAGCAATATTGAAAAATAGATTCAGTGGTAAAAGAATCACCCCAATAGCTTGAACGGTTTGAGAGATATTAAAGTTTTCATGCTGGGAAATATCTCCAAGAAGGTTTAAAAAATAAATTGAAGACCTTAGAAGCTCCGAGTCAAAATTTATGGTCTCGAGAAGCTGTGCCACCGAAATTCAAATTTGAATATCTTTTTGGGCAAAAAATGAAAATTTCAAATTTTAGATGAATATCTTCTTGGGCGGTAAAATGGGTGTTACGCTTTCCATAATGTTCTATGGGAGTTATTAAAGGGGGAAGAGGGATCACCAAAATCCAGCACAAGGAAGATGGATCGTAGCTCCAGCTTGCAAATTTTGAGTTGATTTTGCTATGTTAAAATTGGTCTTGTGGCTATAGAATTCTAACTCTAATTCTACAATTCACAACTTTGTAATTTTTGCTTCTATAAATTCCATTTCACTGAAATAATATCAGATGTTGTGTTTCTTCAAAAAAAATTGTGATTTGAGTATTGTGTGTGTATTGGGTGGAGTAGCCCTTCATCAAGTGGTATCAAAGCAGGAGTTCCTGAGTGTGTAAATAGATCACCAAATGTGAGGTAGTTTACACTAGGATCTAGGGTTGAATTTGTGATAAAAGTGATTAGAATACCTCCACAAAGAAATATTGTGGTTATAAAAGAGGGTTTTAGAGCCCTACAGATACAAGTTCAAGCACTACAAGAGGAGTTGTGAAGATGGTTTGAGCCAAGAAGAGAAAATTAAAGTGAAGACGATGTCAAAGAAGAATAATCTCAGGTCGAAGAAGAATAGGAGGCTACAAATCTTGTGCAAGCCAGATTATTTAAGGCCATATCCAAGATTGAAAAAAGGTTGAAGATTGATGTTTCTACATATTCTGGGAATCTTAACCTAGAAGAGTTGATCGATTGGATCTATGATATGGAGGAGTACTTTGAGTATGAGGAAGTGGAAGATCCTAAGAGGGTCAAATTTATGAATACCAATTCGAAGGGGCATGCTAATATCTTATGGAGGGAAGTACAACTAGATAGAAATAGAAGACGAAAATAAATAATAACAAGATGGGATCATATGGTGGAAAAGTTAAAGAGACAGTTCATTCCAATTGATTACGAGTTAGATCTGCTGAAGAAAATGCAAGGTTTGAGGCAAGCACTATCAAAGAGTATACATAGGATTTATACAAGGTCATGATCAAAACATACCATTCTAAGGCTAACAAGGAGAAGGTAGCCCATTATATAAAGGGATTGAAACCAAGCCTTCAATATGAGCTAAGTTTGGTCAAAATGACTACCATAGAAGATGCTTATTAGTTTGACCTAAAGGTAGAAGAGAATATGAATAGAATATTTGAAAGTAAGCAGAGGAAAAGAGTTTGTGGTGGAAGGACTGTGGAAGACCATATGGAGGACAAAATGAAGACCAAAATAAGAATGAAGAAATTAGAAACAACTGAAACCAGAAAGGGGATAATGCCTACCACCCCCATGATCAAAATAATGGTGACCAAAGAGGAAGAGCAAGGCTTGGATGAGGATATAGAAGAGGAGGATTTCATGGAACCTATTTCCAATGTGGAGAATAAGGACATCAAGCATATGAGTGTCCACAACATCAAGTAAGGACGAATAAGAGACCTAAAGGTAATGCACGAGATGCCTATGTAGATGAAGATGAAGATGCTGAATCTAACCATTCTGAAGAGGTTGAAGGAGGATAAGTTCTTGTCACAAGGAGAGCTTTACTAAATGAGGAGAAAGATCTAGTTTAGAGGAAGATTTTATTTTGCACAAGGTGTAAATGTGAAGGTACTTTTTGTAATGTTATCATTGATAATGGTAGCACTGATAATCTAGTTGTAGAGAGGATGGTTAATAAATTATAGTTGGAGAGAAGCAAACATCCACATCCATATCAGATTGCATGGCTGTAGAAGGACCATAGAGCTTTGGTCAATGAGAAATTTGTAGTGAAGTTTAAAATTAGGAATTACCATGATGAGATACTGTGTGACATCCTGCCTATGGATTCTTGTCATGTGTTATTGGGAAGGCCATGGCAATTTGATCGGTGTGCAGTATATGATGGACATGCCAACACTTATTCCCTAACAAAGTATGGATTTCACCACAAGTTGAATCCCCTGAAGTGCAAGAATTTGTTTAGTTGATGGTAGGAAGTTTTTGGATGGTATGAAGCACGAGCATATGTGCTATGCATTTATTCCTATAGTTAATAAAGAGGAATGTAAAGATATATCGATAGAAGTATCATATCTATTGGGAGAATTTGAAGATATTGTATCAGATAAGAAGGATTACCACCAATGAGGAAGATTAGTCACCAGATGGATTTGATACCAAGAGCTAGTTTACTAAATAAGGCAGCCCATAGAATGACTCCTATAGAGAATGAAGATCTGAATAGACAAGTTCAAGAGCTATTGAAGAAATTATTGATTCAGGATAGTCTAAGTCCATGTGCAGTACCTATAGTACTAGCACCAAATAAATATGGAGAATGGATAATGTGTACAGACTCTCGAGCCATTAACAATATTACAATCAAATACATATTTTCATTGCCAAGGATAGACAACCTTATGGATTTTTTAAGTGGAGCCAAGTCCTTCACAAAGATTGACCTGAAGAGTGAGTATCATCAGATCCGTATCAGAGAAGGATGTGAGTGGAAGACAACCTTCAAGACTAAAGAGGTCTTGTATGAGTGGTTAGTCATACCATTTGGGTCAACCAATGCACCAAGCACATTTATGAGACTCATGAATGAGGTATTGAAAGATGTTTTGTGAAAAAATTGTTATTGTTTATTTAGATGATATTTTTATTTTCAATAAGACATTGGAGGAGCACCTAATGCATATTCAAATTTTTTTTGAGAAGCTAAGGGAAGAGAAATTGTTGATTAATCTAAAGAAATGCATTTTTGTAAAGAAATAGTTGGTGTATCTGGGATTTTTTATCCCAGCTGAAGGTATTAAAATAGACCCAAAAAATGTGAAGGCTATCATTGAATGACCTACACCAAGGAGTATTACAAAGGTAAGGTCATTCCATGGTCTAGCAATTTTTTATAGAAATTTTATTAAGAATTTCATTAGTATTTGTACACCCCTAACGGAGACAATGAAAGGGGATAGAAAGGATTTTAACTGGACTACAAGAGCAGCCAGTAGTTTTGATATGTTGAAGAAGAAATTCATAGAGAAACCTATTTTGGTGCTTCTATATTTCAATAAGGTATTTCAGGTAGATTGTGATTCTAGTGGTAGCTCCATAGGAGTTATTTTGAGTCAAGAAGGTAAGCCCGTTGCCTATTTTAGTGAAAAGCTTAATGATACCAGGAAAAAGTATTATGTCTATGATCAAAAAATTTATGCCATAGTTCAAGCTTTGAAGAAATGAAGACACTATTTATTGGCAAAAGAGTTTGTTTTATATACTAATCATCATGCCTTGTATTATATTAATAGCCAAGGAAAGTTAAATCAAAAGCACTTAAAATAGGTTTATTTTTTGCAGAGTTATACTTTTTTGTTGAAGCACAAGAGTGGAAAGTCAAACAAAGTTACAAATGCCTTAAGTAGAAGGTAAAATTTGTTGATAGAGATGAAGGTGGAGATTGTTGGGTTTTGTGAACTTAAGAGTTTATACCCTGAAGATCCAGATTTTTTAGAAGCTTGAAGAGCCTGCTTGGAACCTGTTACTTTGGATAGAACAAAATGGTTGGATTTATTAATCGAATATGGGATGTTGTTTAGAAGAAACCAGTTATGCATTCCAAGGAGTTCCATGAGAGAGAAATTGATCAAGGAGAAGCATAGTGGAGGAAAATAAAGAACAAAAAATTAGGATCAAATGGTGGAAAATTTAAAGAGACAGTTTATTCCAGTTGATTAAGAGTTAGATCTATTGAAGAAAATGCAAGGTTTGAGGCAGGCAGGTAAATCTATTAAAGGGTATACATAGGCGTTATACAAGGTCATGATCATAACATGCCATTATGATGCTAACAAGGAGAAGGTAGACCATTATATAAATAGTTTGAAACAAAGCCTTCAAGATGAGCTAAGTTTGGTCAAAATGACTACCATATAGGATGCTTATAAGTTTGCCCTAAAGGTAGAAGAGAAGCTAAATATAATATTTGAAAGCAAGTAGAGGGAAAAAGGTTGTGGTGGAAGTACTGGTGGAAGACCATATGGAGGACAAAATGAATACCAAAAGAAGAATGAAGAAGTTAGCAGCAACCGAAACTAGAAAGGTGATAATGCCTACCGCCCCCGCCGATGAAGAACACAAGCTTATACAGAGAGGGGGGGTGAACAGTATAAGACCACTTTTTACTTTTTCTTCCAAATCAATATTATATTGTGTAAAGATAGCAGTATCAATAGCAGTAATCAAAGCAATGCATATAAACCATACACAATAGAGACATCACAATTTACGTGTTTCACCCAATGTGGGCTACTCCACGGAGAAAATATTTTACTAAAACTTTATCAATCAATCTCTTTGGTAATCACTCCCAATTACAATGTTTATGGATATTTATCCAAAGGAGATACTGATCCCCTAATCTCAAGTTCATGGATATCTTCCACAGGAGAAGGCTTTCCCCTTCTGTTATGGATATGTGATCTTCTAGAAGACTCTATCTCTCTACTGCACTGACTGGTGGACCTCCCTCCATTTGAAGACTCCTCACTCACATCTATCTTCAAAAATGCTATCTATTGGATCTCTATCCACTGAGACTCTGTCATATATACTCTATCACATCTAAATCTCTATCAATAGGCTCACTAAGAACCTGCTCAATAGGCTCACACAGAACCTGTTTAACAAGCTCACACATAAATTGTCAAAATATACTCTAGCAAGCTCACCAAGAACTTGTCCAAACACTGTCCTCAAATTTGTCCCAACACTATCCTCAAATATGTCTCAAAGGCCTTCTCAAAGGCTCAATCAATCATGCTCAAGTAGTACTCAAAATGAACTCAACAATGAATGGCAATCTCAACTCAAATTAACTTCATAGAATCATAAAGAGAATTTTTAGAGACTCAATATGTTCTAATATCACTCTCAACCCAAATCAATCTCAACTCAACTCAAATCAACTCATATAATCATAAAGAGAATTGTTAGAGACTCAATATGTTCTAATCTCACTCTCAACTCAAATCAACCTCAACTCAATTCAAGTCTTATAGAACCATAAAGATAATTTTTAGATACTCAATATGTTCTAACCTTAATCTCAACTCAACATAGAATGATGGAATAGTTTGTTTCATAGAACTTGAACAATCACTTCACACATCACTTGACTAGGCTCAATAAACTCAACTCAACCATTCATCATAAGGAACAACTCTTTCTCACACAACCCTAGTCCAAGTATGTATCAACCAACTCAAATATTTCCAAAAATTCTCAACCACAAATCTCACATAACAATGATACTCATGTTCTTTTATAACTCAAGTTCTTTTACAACCAATGGGCTTCAACAACTATGCTTATCAAACAAGGTTTAGACACAACTCTCAATTCAAAAAACCTTGAAGCATTCAACCAACCACTTTCAAAAATGAAACCACAAACAATCCTTTTCCCTCCAATGATATTTCAAAAATCAACCATCATAAAAAATCAACAGGATAATGTGCCCATACCTTTTATGAAGATGAAAAAACCTCTTTGTAAATCTGTCACAATCACAAAATTCTTTTGCCAATCTTCACAAGGGTTAGTATATCACAAAATAATCAACATTACTCCACTTTTCAATAATCATCGCCAATGCCTTTAATTGCACAACTTCCTTATCTCTCCTAAAACCACTTGTACCAACCCAGGTGTTGTAGGTGATTTGGAGAGGAGAGGGCAATCTTCCAAGGGAGGTCCCAGGTTCAAATATCCACCCTACCAAAAATCTGAATTGGGTATCCAAAATCCAATTTATAATGTTGGTGCTGGCATGGTCGAGTGCGACTCCCGAGTGACTTTGATGATGTAGAACCCCCTGTTCATGGTCTCTCAGACCAAGGCAGCCCCACAAAGGATTTTTCACTTAAAAAAAAAACCAGTTGTACCATAAAATAAAATAAATCAAAAAATTGCATAACCTTTTCACTCCCAAAACCACTTATACCATAAAATAAAATAAATCACAATATTGCATACCTTGTCACCTCATGAAATAATTAATCCTCTTGAAAAAGAACAAGGCAAACTTCACTTTTGGAACCCGTTTGTAAAATCAGAAATATCTCTTTACACACACCTTATTTCTCCTTCTAAATAAGTTAGTCAAATAGCCCTCGAAATAAGCTTTTCGATGATATATAATATGCCCCCTTTCCAAAATAAATTGAAACCTTTACATAGTATATATATATATATATATATATATATATATATATATATATATATATATATATATATATATATATATATATACATGCCAACCTCCATTAATTGCACATAGGTCGGCCTCCATTAATTTAAACTTAAAATTTAAACTTTAATATCTTCATCACCGGAGGTCCTTTTTCGATGAAACAAAATTCCACCTTGGATTTTAAGAAAAGCCCTTTCCACATAAGCCCACCATGGTTTTAAATAAAACCTTTTATTTTTCCTGCCTTGGTTTTCATAAAAACCCTATAAATAGCCATGCTTTCCAAAATATCATAAATTCTTATTTATGAAATATTTTGGCCACAAAAACCAAATGTGATCCATGTGACATCAATGATCCATGTGACATCAATGAAAACATAAAATACCTCAAATTAACTCAAATTTCCAACAATCTCCCCCTTTTCATTGATAGCAACACCTCTAAAGCAAAAACCACAATCACTGCAAAAAACATCTCTGAGAATCAAAGCTGCTCCCCCTAACTCAATAATATCTTTGGAGGCTGCTGCCCTAACTCAATGCTCTCTTTGGAGGCTGATCCTCCTAACTCAATACTCTCTTTGGAGGTTGCTCCACCTAACTCAATGCTCTCCCCCTTACTCGAATATCTCCCCCTTTGACATCAATGGCAAAAGGTACACTTATGGGGCTGAAAAATATGACTCTTAAGCATAGCCCCCCTCACCCCATTTTTCCTTTGATGTGATTAATTTTTGGGTGGGAATATTTTTACTCCATCTCACTTTGTTTATTTCCTCTATCAACTTCCTTCCATGTTTTTCTGATATTCTTCTCTTGATGAATTACTTGATCTTCTTGTCTAGAACCTGTTTGACTTTCTTGCCTTGAACCTGTTTGGAATTGAGTCCTACACCATCTTGCAATATGCCCAAAGTTATTGCAATTAAAACACTTGATATTGTAGCCTTTGGTTGGTGCCCATATCCTAAAATTATTATTGAAATAATTTCCATATCCATTCCTTTCCTGAACCCTGTATTGTGAAGCTTTGTTTTCATGACCATTATGACCATGACTTCTAAAATGTGTAGCTCTAAAACCAAAACAATGTTTCTCATTTCATTTGCACTGAAAATATTTATGACCAATCCTATTACATGAGAAGCAATGTCCCTGAAAATTGTACCTTCTTCCTTTGAAGTTTCCTCTAGAAAAATCAAACTTCTTTGATCCACGAATTCTGTAATGTATAGCCCTATTTCCAAATCCATTACAAGAAAAACAATGTCCTTGAAAAGCCCTTTGTTCATACCTTGGTTTCTCATACCTTTATTGACCATTATCCTTATGATCATCTTCAACTTGTGCATTGCATTCTTGAACCTTCTTTGTAGCATCTAAAACCTCTTCCTTAGTTTCTTCCTTGCCTTTCTCTTCAAGAATTTCTTTTTCCTTTGAACTTGATTCACCTATCTCAAAACAAGAGCCAAACTGAATATTTGGAGCCATAGAACCTTTGGAACTTTCCTCACAAATCTTAGGTGCTTCTTTGCTTTCATCTTTTAGAACTTCCTTTCCTTTTGAGTGTGATTCCCCAAACCTAAAATATGAGACCTTTGGTGCTTTGGAATCTCCCTCTTATTTTTCTTCATTTGTGTTAAGTAGCAAATTGGCACACATCTCTATAGCCTCTGAAATGCAAGTATCCATTTCTATTGCTTTTCTTTCTTTGAGAACTAGTTATTCCTTATAGATTTCTAAAATTAAACCTCCTGATACAAATATAGGACCTTGTGTACTTATTTTCGATTTCCCTTCTTCATAACCAAGCCCTGTCTTTATAAATGGATCTCGTTGTAAATCCAAAAAATTATCCAATATTTTTGAATTTCTTTGAAATCGTGCTAACTCATTTATGTAGGTCCCCAAAATTTGCTGATCTTCTTCTTTTAAATAATCACATATTTCTTTCCTCTCCTTTATTTTCTCAAAAATAGTGATGCCAAACTCTTTTGATTCCTGAAGCTCTTTTTCCAAATATTGAAAGTGTTGATTAAGCATCATATTGACTTTTTCATTTTCTTGAACCTTATTTTCAAGCCTCTTGATTTTCTTTTTCAACCTCCTAATTTTCTTTTCTTGTTTTGTGGAATCCTCTTCTTCATCATCACAGTTGTTGGAATTGTCACTATAAATATTGCCTTCTTATTCAAATAAACTTTCCTTGTTGCAATTGTTGTAGTATGTGCAATCATCATCTATATGCCCAAATTCTTCGCATATGAAGCATTTCAATATTCTTAGACCTTTCTTGTACCTATCTGCTTGTTCAATGGTTGTGGCAAGCTCTTCATGTCTTTCTTAAATAGATTTATCCTCTTCTTTATCTTCAATACCTAGGAATAGATTTTCTCATTTTTCTTCACTTATTCTAAAAATGTACTTTCTTCTTCATCTAATTTGTCTCTATCACTATGATATGAGCTATCACTTGCCTCTATAATTTAGTAACATTAAAAACCTGCATGAAGAGGTAAGGAAGTATATTAATAATATGAATACTTAGTACAAGGAAAAGGCAGACCAGAAATGGAGGTTTAAGGAATTCTAGGTTGGAGATGAAGTTATGGTTCACCTGAGAAAAAAAAGATTTCCTGTTAAGACATAAAACAAATTGAAAATGAAAAAGTTTGGACTATGTAGTATCATAAAGAAATATAATTCAAGAAATACATATGAGGTTGAATTTCTAAGTGAAATTAACATATCACCTATGTTTAACATTTCTAACTTGATAGAGTATCATGAAGGGGACAATGAGGATGGACTAGTAGAAGAACGATGGAACATTCCAGCATCTACTCTAGAGAAAGAAGAGATAGAAGAAATATTGGATAGTCATATGGGAAGAAGTACAAGAAATAAATAGTATGAAGAATACCTAGTTAAGTGGAAAGGAAGGCCAATTGAATATTCCTCATGGCTTTCTAAGGCAGAGGTTGACCATCTCGGTTTTCCTCCAACACTAGAGAAGTGAGGTCACTTCTCAATTTACCCTGGGTGTCTGATGCAGGAGCATCCAATGGTGTAAGGGCAATCTTGCATCACCAAAAAGAAATAAATTGCATTTTCTCTTTTGGTTGTAAGTTTCTTTAGTGGTTTTCGGGTCCATGATGACACTTGGGAGGTATAAGTCAGTCAAAAGTCCAAAAAGGCGAAAAATAGTCACCGGCTATTTTTAGTAAGTCAGCCTAAATGGACACATGTGGATTTGAAAATTTACCCCAAGGAGAGGGATTGAAAAATATATCCGGTGGTGAAAGAATCACCCCAATAGCCTGAACGGTTTGAGAGATATTAAAGTTTTCATCTTGAGAAATCTCTCCAAGAAGGTTTAAAAATAAAATTTGAAGACCTTAGAAGCCCTGAAGAAGGATGAAAAATCACCTCAATGACCTTTAGGTGATTGAGGTATTGTATATCTCTTCGTAAGATTTCCAACGATATCTTATAAAAGCCAATCGGACCCTCGAGTCAAAAGTTACGATCTCGGGAAGTTGTGCCATTGAAATTCAAATTTGAATATCTTTTTGGGTGGAAAATGAAAATTTCAAATTTCAAATTTTAGATGAATATCTTCTTGGGTGGGAAAAGGGGAGTTACGCTTTCCAGAATGTTCTATGGGAGTTATTAAAGGGGGAAGAGGGATCACCAAAAGGCAGCACGGGGAAGATGGATCGTAGCTCCAGCTTGCAGATTTCGAGTCGATTTTGCTTTGTGTTAAAATCGGCCTTGTGGTCGTAGCATTGTAACTCTGATTTTGCAATTCGTAGCTTTGTAATTTTTTCTTTTGTAAATTCTATTTCATTGAAATAATATCAGATGTTGTGTTTCTTCTAAATTTTTCTATGATTTGAGTATTGTGTGTGTGTTGGGTGGAGTAGCCCTTCATCAAGTGGTATCAGAGCGGGAGTTCCTGAGTGTGTAAATAGATCACCGAACGTGAGGTAGTTTGCACCAGGACCTAGGGTTGAGGTTGTGATAAAAGTGATCAGAATACCTCCATGAAGAAATATTATGGTTATAGGAGAGGGTTTTAGAGCCCTACAAAGACAAGTTCAAGCACTGCAAGAGGAGTTGTGCAGAGGGTTTGAGCCAAGAAGAGAAGAGGAAAGTGAAGATGATGCCAGAGAAGAAGAATCTCAAGTCGAAGAAGAATAGGAGGTCATAGATCCTACGCAAGCTAGATTATTTAAGGCCATCTCCAAGATTGGAAAAAGGCCGAAGATTGATGTTTCTACATATTTTGGGAATCTTAACCCAGAAGAGTTGATCGATTGGATCAATGATATGGAGGAGTACTTTGAGTATGAGGAAGTGGAAGATCCTGAGAGGGTCAAATTTGTGAAGACCAAGCTGAAGGGGCACGCTAATATCTGGTGGAGGGAAGTACAACTAGATAGAAATAGAAGAGGAAAAGAAAGAATAACAAGATGGGATCGGATGGTGGAAAAGTTGAAGAGATAGTTCATTCTAGTTGATTACGAGTTAGATCTACTAAAGAAAATGCAAGGTTTGAGGTAGGAAGGTAAATCTGTCAAAGAGTATACAGAGGAGTTCTACAAGGTCATGATCATAACAGGCCATTCTGAGGCTAACAAGGAGAAGGTAGCCCATTATATAAATGGATTGAAACCAAGCCTTCAAGATGAGCTAAGTTTGGTCAGAATGACTACCATAGAAGATGCTTATCAGTTTTCCCTGAAGGTAGAAGAGAAGTTGAATAGAAGGTTTGAAAGCAAGCAGAGGGAAAGAGGTCATGGTGGAAGGACTGGTGGAAGACCATATGGAGGATGAAATGAAGACCAAAAGAAGAATGAAGAAGTTAGCAGCAATCGAAACTAGAAAGGGGATAATGCCTACCGCCCTCATGTGCAAAATAATGGTGACCAAAGAGGAAGAGGAAGGTTTGGATGAGGACCTAGAAGAGGAGGATTTCGTGGAACCTGTTTCCAATGTGGAGAAGAAGGACATCGAGCATACGAGTGTCCACAACATCAAGGAAGGATGAATAAGAGACCTGAAGGTAATGCATGAGCTGCCTATGTAGATGAAGATGAAGATGTTGAATCTGACCATTCTGAAGAGGTAGAAGGAGGAGAAGTTCTTGTCACAAGGAGAGCCTTGCTAAATGAGGAGAAATATCTAGTTCAGAGGAAGATTTTATTTTGCACAAGGTGCAAATGTGAAGGTAAATTTTGTAATGTTATCATTGATAATGGTAGCACTGATAATCTAGTTTTAGAGGGGATGGTTAATAAATTATAGTTGGAGAGAAGGAGACATCCACATCCATATCGGATTGCATGGTTGTAGAAGGACCATAGAGCTTTGGTCAATGAGCAATGTTTAGTGAAGTTCAAAATTGGGAATTACCATGATGAGGTACTGTGTGACATCCTACCTATGGATGCTTGTCATGTGCTATTGGGAAGGCCATGGCAATTTGATCGATGTGTAGTACATGATGGACATGCCAACACTTATTCCCTGACAAAGGATGGAGTTCACCACAAGTTGAAGCCCTTGAAGGAGGTGGACGAAAAGGTATGTAGTAGTGCAAGAATTTGTTTAGTTGATGGTAGGAAGTTTTTGGATGGTATGAAGCATGAGCATATGTGCTATGCATTGATTCCTAGAGTTAATAAAGAGGAATGTGAAGATATACCGATAGAAGTCTCAGATCTATTGGGAGAATTTGAATATATTGTATCAGATAATGTACCTGAAGGTTTACCACCAGTGAGGAAGATTAGTCACCAGATGGATTTGATACCAGGAGCCAGTTTACCAAATAAGGCAGCCCATAGAATGACTCCTATAGAGAATGAGGAGCTGAATAGACAAGTTCAAGAGCTATTGAAGAAAGGATTGATTCGGGAGAGTCTGAGTCCATGTGTAGTACCTACAGTACTAGCACCAAAGAAATATGGAGAATGGAGAATGTGTACAGACTCTCGAGCCATTAACAATATTACAATCAAATACAGATTTCCATTGCCAAGGATGGACGACCTTATGGATTGTTTGAGTGGAGCCAAGTACTTCATGAATATTGACCTAAAGAGTGGGTATCATCAGATCCGTATCAGAGAAGGAGATGAGTGGAAGACAACCTTCAAGACTAAAGAGGGCTTGTACGAGTGGTTAGTCATGCCATTTGGGCTAACCAATGCACCAAGCACATTTATGCGACTCATGAATGAGGTATTGAAAGAATTTTTGGAAAATTTTGTTATTGTTTATTTGGATGACATTTTGATTTTTAGTAAGACATTGGAGGAGCACCTGATGCATATTCGAAGAGTTTTTGAGAAGCTAAGGGAGGAGAAATTGTTGATTAATCTGAAGAAATGCAGTTTTGTGAAGAAAGAGTTGGTGTATCTGGGATTTGTTATCTCAGCTGAAGGTCTTAAAATGGACCCAAAAAAAGTGAAGGCTATCATTGAATGGCCTACACCAAGGAGTATTATAGAGGTAAGATCATTCCATGGTCTAGCAAGTTTTTACAGAAATTTTATTAAGAATTTCAGTAGTATTTGTACACCCCTAACGGAGACAATGAGAGGGGATAGAAAGGAGTTTAACTGGACTACAAGAGCAGCCAGGAGTTTTGATATGTTGAAGAAGAAAGTCACAGAGCAACCTATTTTGGCACTTCCATATTTCAATAAGGTATTTTAGGTAGATTGTGATGCTAGTGGTAGCGCCATAGGAGTTGTTTTGAGTCAAGAAGGTAAGCTCATTGCCTATTTTAGTGAGAAGCTTAATGATGCCAGGAAAAAGTATTCTGTCTATGATCAGGAGTTTTATGCCATAGTTCAAGCTTTGAAGAAATGGAGACACTATTTGTTTCCAAAAGAGTTTGTTTTATATACTGATCATCAAGCCTTGTAGTATATTAATAGCCAAGGAAAGTTAAATCAAAGGCACTTAAAATGGGTTGAGTTTTTGTAGAGTTATACTTTTGTGTTGAAGCACAGGAGTGGAAAGTCAAACAGAGTTGCTAGATGCCTTAAGTAGAAGGTAAAATTTGTTGATAGAGATGAAGGTGGAGGTTGTTGGGTTTGACGAACTCAAGAGTTTGTACCCTGAAGATCCAGATTTTGTAGAAGCTTGGAGAGCCTGCTTGGAACCTATTACTTTGGATAGAATAAAATGGTTGGATTTCTTAATCCAAGATGGGATGTTGTTTAGAAGAAACCAGTTGTGCATTCCAAGGAGTTCCATGAGAGAGAACCTGATCAAGGAGAAGCATAGTGGAGGATTGGTTGGACACTTTGGTCGGGATAAGACCATTGCTCTTGTTAGTGAGAACTATTATTGGCCACATTTACAGTAGGATGTGAAGAAGTTTGTACAGATTTGTAGAGTATGCTAGATGGCCAAAGGTGTAAGATAGAACACCGAGCTATATCAGCCATTACCTGTACCAGAGAAACCATGGGAAGATATTAGCATGGATTTTGTTCTTGGCTTACCAAGGACACAGAGAGGACATGACTCAATATTTGTGGTGGTTGACAGGTTTTCTAAGATGGCACATTTCATTCCTTGCCATAAAACTAGTGATGCAGTGCACATTGCAGAGTTGTTTTTTAGAGAGGTGGTACGACTACATGGTCTACCAAAGAGTATAGTTTCAGATAGAGATACCAAATTTTTTGGTTATTTTTGGAGGACCTTATGGAAGAAGCTGAAGATAGATTTGAAGTTCAGTTCTGCACACCATCCGCAAACTGATGGACAAATAGAGGTGGTGAATAGGAGTTTGGGCAACCTACTGAGATGCTTAGTAGGAGATAAGCCCAAGGGATGGGATTTGATTTTACCATAGGTAGAATTTGCTTACAACAATTCTATCAATAGGAGTACTGGTAAATCCCCATTCTAGATTGTATATGGGAGTAGCCCAAGGAATGCTTATGAGTTGAGGTAGATGGACAAAGGAGAAAAGAGTAGTGCCAAAGTCGAGGACTTTGTAGAGCACCTGAAGAACTTGCATGAAGAGGTAAGGAAGCATATTAATAAGATGAATACTCAGTACAAGGCAAAGGTAGACCAGAAGCGAAGGTTTAAGGAATTCTAGGTTGGAGATGAAGTTATGGTTCACCTAAGAAAAGAAAGATTTCCTATTAAGACATATAACAAGTTGAAAATGAAGAATTTTGGACCATGCAGGATCATAAAGAAACATGATTCAAGAAATGCATATGAGGTGGAATTACCAAGTGAAATTAACATATCACCTATGTTTAACATTTTTGACTTGATAGAGTATCATGAAGGGGACAATGAGGATGGACCAGTAGAAGAACGATGGAACATTCCAACATCTACTCTAGAGAAAGAAGAGATAGAAGAAATCTTGGATAGTCATCTGGGAAGAAGTACAAGAAATAGGCAGTATGAAGAATATCTGGTTAAGTGGAAAGGAAGGCCAGTTGAAGATTCCTCATGGCTTTCTAAGGCAGAGGTTGACCATCTCGATTTTCCTCCAACACTAGAGAAGTGAAGGTCACTTCTCAATTTACCCTGGGTGTCTGATGCAAGAGCATCCAATGGTGTAAGGGCAATCTTGCATCACCAAAAATAAAGAAATTGCATTTTCTCTTTTGGTTGTAAGTTTCTTTAGTGGTTTTTAGGTCCATGATGACACTTGGGAGGTATAAGTCAATCAGAAGTCCAAAAAGGCAAAAAATAGTCATCAGCTATTTTTAGTAAGTTGGCCTAAATGGACACATATGGATTTGAAAATTTACCCCAAGGAGTGGGATTGAAAAATAGATCCGGTGGTGAAAGAATCACCCCAATAGCCTGAACGGTTTGAGAGATATTAAAGTTTTCATGCTGGGAAATATCTCCAAGAAGGTTTAAAAATAAAATTTGAAGACCTTAGAAGTCCCGAAGAAGGATGAAAAATCACCTCAATGACCTTTAGGTAATTGAGGTATTGTATATCTCTTCGTAAGATTTCCAATGATATATTACAAAAGCCAAACGGACCCCCAAGTCAAAAGTTACGGTCCAAGAAGTTGTGCCACCGAAATTCAAATTTGAATATCTTTTTGGGCGAAAAATGAAAATTTCAAATTTTAGATGAATATCTTCTTGGGTGGGAAAAGGGGAGTTACACTTTCCAGAATGTTCTATGGGAGTTATTAAATGGGGAAGAGGGATCACCAAAAGGCAGCACGGGAAGACGGATCATAGCTCCAACTTGCAGATTTCGAGTCAATTTTCTTTGTGATAAAATCAGCCTTATGGTCATAGAATTGTAACTCTGATTCTGCAATTCAACTTTGTAATTTTTGCTTCTAAAAATTCCATTTCATTGAAATAATATCAGATGTTGTGTTTCTTCTAAAATTTTCTATGATTTGAGTATTTGTGTGTGTTGGGTGGAGTAGCCCTTCATCAAGTGGTATCAGAGCGGGAGTTCCTGAGTGTGTAAATAGATCACCGAATGTGAGGTAGTTTGCACTAGGACCTAGGGTTGAGGTTGTGATAAAAGTGATCAGAATGCCTCCATGAAGAAATATTATGGTTACAGGAGAGGGTTTTAGAGCCCTACAAAGACAAGTTCAAGCACTGCAAGAGGAGTTGTGCAGAGGGTTTGAGCCAAGAAGAGAAGAGGAAAGTGAAGATGATGTTGGAGAAGAAGAATCTCAAGTTGAAGAAGAATAGGAGGTCACAGATCCTATGCAAGCTAGATTATTTAAGGCCATATCCAAGATTGGAAAAAGGTCAAAGATTGATGTTTCTACATATTTTGGGAATCTTAACCTAGAAGAGTTGATCGATTGGATCAATGATATGGAGGAGTACTTTGAGTATGAGGAAGTGGAAGATCCTAAGAGGGTCAAATTTGTGAAGACCAAGCTGAAGGGGCACACTAATATCTGGTGGAGGGAAGTACAACTAGATAGAAATAGAAGAGGAAAAGAAATAATAACAATATGGGATCGGATGGTGGAAAATTTGAAGAGATAGTTCATTCTAGTTGATTACGAGTTAGATCTACTAAAGAAAATGTAAGGTTTGAGGTAGGTAGGTAAATCTATCAAAGAGTATACAGAGGAGTTCTACAAGGTCATGATAAGAATAGGCCATTATGAGGCTAACAAGGAGAAGGTAGCCCATTATATAAATGGATTGAAACCAAGCCTTCAAGATGAGCTAAGTTTGGTCAGAATGACTACCATAGAAGATGCTTATCAGTTTGCCTTGAAGGTAGAAGAGAAGTTGAATAGAAGGTTTGAAAGCAAGCAGAGGGAAAGAGGTCATGGTGGAAGGACTAGTGGAAGACCATATGGAGGATAAAATGAAGACCAAAAGAAGAATGAAGAAGTTAGCAACAATCGAAACTAGAAAGGGGATAATGCCTACCGCCCCCATGAGCAAAATAATGGTGACCAAAGAGGAAGAGGAAGGTTTGGATGAGGACCTAGAAGAGGAGGATTTCATGGAACCTATTTCCAATGTGGAGAAGAAGGACATCGAGCATACGAGTGTCCACAACATCAAGGAAGGACGAATAAGAGACCTAAAGGTAATGCACGAGCTGCCTATGTAGATGAAGATGAAGATGTTGAATCTGACCATTCTGAAGAGGCAGAAGGAGGAGAAGTTCTTGTCACAAGGAGAGCCTTGCTAAATGAGGAGAAAGATCCAGTTCAGAGGAAGATTTTATTTTGCACAAGGTGCAAATGTGAAGGTACTATTTGTAATGTTATCATTGATAATGGTAGCACTGATAATCTAGTTTCAGAGGGGATGGTTAATAAATTACAGTTGGAGAGAAGGAGACATCCGCATCCATATCAGATTGCATGGCTATAGAAGGACCATAGAGCTTTGGTCAATGAGCAATGTTTAGTGAAGTTCAAAATTAGGAATTACCATGATGAGGTATTGTGTGACATCCTACCTATGGATGCTTGTCATGTGCTATTGGGAAGGCCATGGCAATTTGATCGGTATGCAATACATGATGGACATGCCAACACTTATTCCCTGACAAAGGATGGAGTTCACCACAAGTTGAAGCCCCTGAAGGAGGTGGACGAAAAGGTATGTAGTAGTGCAAGAATTTGTTTAGTTGATGGTAGGAAGTTTTTGGATGGTATGAAGCATGAGCATATGTGCTATGCATTGATTCCTAGAGTTAATAAAGAGGAATGTAAAGATATACCGATAGAAGTCTCAGATCTATTGGGAGAATTTGAAGATATTGTATCAGATAATGTACCTGAAGGATTACCACCAGTGAGGAAGATTAGTCACTAGATGGATTTGATACCAGGAGCTAGTTTACCAAATAAGGTAGCCCATAGAATGACTCCTACAGAGAATGAGGAGCTGAATAGACAAGTTCAAGAGCTATTGAAGAAAGGATTGATTCGGGAGAGTTTGAGTCCATGTGCAGTACCTATAGTACTAGCACCAAAGAAATATGGAGAATGGAGAATGTGTATAGACTCTCGAGCCATTAACAAGATTACAATCAAATACAGATTTCCATTGCCAAGGATGGATGACCTTATGGATTGTTTGAGTGGAGCCAAGTACTTCACGAAGATTGACCTGAAGAGTGGGTATCATCAGATCCATATCAGAGAAGGAGATGAGTGGAAGACAACCTTCAAGACTAAAGAGGGCTTGTACGAGTGGTTAGTCATGCCATTTGGGCTAACCAATGCACCAAGCACATTTATGTGACTCATGAATGAGGTATTGAAAGAATTTTTGGGAAAATTTGTTATTGTTTATTTGGATGACATTTTGATTTTTAGTAAGACATTGGAGGAGCACCTGATGCATATTCGAAGAGTTTTTGAGAAGCTAAGGGAAGAGAAATTGCTGATTAATCTGAAGAAATGTAGTTTTGTGAAGAAAGAGTTGGTGTATCTGGGATTTGTTATCTCAGCTGAAGGTCTTAAAATGGACCCAAAAAAAGTGAAGGCTATCATTGAATGGCCTACACCGAGGAGTATTACAGAGGTAAGATCATTCCATGGTCTAGCAAGTTTTTACAGAAAGTTTATTAAGAATTTTAGTAGTATTTGTACACCCCTAATGGAGACAATGAGAGGGGATAGAAAGGAGTTTAACTGGACTACAAGGAGCAGCCAAGAGTTTTGATATGTTGAAGAAGAAAGTCATAGAGCAACCTATTTTGGCACTTCCAGATTTCAATAAGGTATTTCAGGTAGATTGTGATGCTAGTGGTAGCACCATAGGAGCTGTTTTGAGTCAAGAAGGTAAGCCCATTGCCTATTTTAGTGAGAAGCTTAATGATGCCAGGAAAAAGTATTTTGTCTATGATCAAGAGTTTTATGCCATAGTTCAAGCTTTGAAGAAATGGAGACACTATTTGTTGCCAAAAGAGTTTGTTTTATATACTGATCATCAAGCCTTGTAGTATATTAATAGCCAAGGAAAGTTAAATCAAAGGCACTTAAAATGGGTTGAGTTTTTGTAGAGTTATACTTTTGTGTTGAAGCACAGGAGTGGAAAGTCAAACAAAGTTGCAGATGCCTTAAGTAGAAGGTAAAATTTGTTGATAGAGATGAAGGTGGAGGTTGTTGGGTTTGATGAACTCAAGAGTTTGTACCCTGAAGATCCAAATTTTGCAGAAGCTTGGAGAGCCTGCTTGGAACCTATTACTTTGGATAGAACAAAATGGTTGGATTTCTTAATCCAAGATGGGATGTTGTTTAGAAGAAACCAGTTGTGCATTCCAAGGAGTTCCATGAGAGAGAACCTGATCAAGGAGAAGCATAGTGGAGGATTGGTTGGACACTTTGGTCGGGATAAGACCATTGCTCTTGTTAGTGAGAACTATTATTGGCCATAGTTACAGCAGGATGTGAAGAAGTTTGTACAGATTTGTAGAGTATGCCAGATGGCCAAAGGTGTAAGATAGAACATCGAGCTATATCAGCCATTACCTGTACCAGAGAAACCATGGGAAGATATTAGCATGGATTTTGTTCTTGGCTTACCAAGGACACAGAGAGGACATGACTCAATATTTGTGGTGGTTGACAGGTTTTCTAAGATGGCACATTTCATTCCTTGCCATAAAACTAGTGATGCAGTACACATTGCAGAGTTGTTTTTCAGAGAGGTGGTATGACTACATGGTCTACCAAAGAGTATAGTTTTAGATAGAGATACCAAATTTGTTGGTTATTTTTGGAGGACCTTATGGAAGAAGTTGAAGATAAATTTGAAGTTCAGTTCTACACACCATCCACAAACTGATGGACAAACAGAGGTGGTGAATAGGAGTTTGGGCAACCTGCTGAGATGCTTAGTAGGAGATAAGCCCAAGGGATGGGATTTGATTTTACCATAGGCATAATTTTCTTACAACAATTCTATCAATAGGAGTACTGGTAAATCCCCATTCCAGATTGTATATGGGAGTAGCCCAAGGAATGCTTCTGAGTTGAGGTAGATGGACAAAGGAGAAAAGAGTAGTGTCAAAGTTGAGGACTTTGTAGAGCACTTGAAGAACTTGCATGAAGAGGTAAGGAAGCATATTAATAAGATGAATACTCAATACAAGGTAAAGGTAGACCAGAAGTAGAGGTTCAAGGAATTCTAGGTTGGAGATGAAGTTATGGTTCACCTGAGAAAAGAAATATTTCCTGTTAAGACATATAACAAGTTGAAAATGAAGAAGTTTGGACCATGCAGGATCATAAAGAAACATGATTCAGGAAATGCATATGAGGTGGAATTGCCAAGTGAAATTAACATATCACCTATGTTTAACATTTTTGACTTGACAGAGTATCATGAAGGGGACAATGAGGATGGACCAATAGAAGAATGATGGAACATTCCAACATCTACTCCAGAGAAAGAAGAGATAGAAGAAATCTTGGATAGTCATCTGGGAAGAAGTACAAGAAATAGGTAGTATGAAGAATACCTGGTTAAGTGGAAAGGAAGGCCAATTGAAGATTCCTCATGGCTTTCTAAGGTAGAGGTTGACCGTCTCGATTTTCCTCCAACACTAGAGAAGTGAAGGTCACTTCTCAATTTACCCTGGGTGTCTGATGCAGGAGCATCCAATGGTGTAAGGGCAATCTTGCATCACCAAAAAGAAAGAAATTGCATTTTATCTTTTGGTTGTAAGTTTCTTTAGTGGTTTTTAGGTCCATGATGACACTTGGGAGGTATAAGTCAGTCAAAAGTCCAAAAAGGCAAAAAATAGTCATCGACTATTTTTAGTAAGTTGGCCTAAATGAACACATATGGGTTTGAAAATTTACCCCAAGGAGCGGGATTGAAAAATAGATCCGGTGGTGAAAGAATCACCCCAATAGCCTGAATGGTTTGAGAGATATTAAAGTTTTCATGCCAAGAAATATCTCCAAGAAGGTTTAAAAATAAAATTTGAAGACCTTAGAAGTCCCGAAGAAGGATGAAAAATCACCTCAATGACATTTAGGTGATTGAGGTATTGTAGATATCTTCGTAAGATTTCCAATGATATCTTACGAAAGCCAAACGGACCCCCGAGTCAAAAGTTACGGTCTTGGGAAGTTGTGCCACCGAAATTCAAATTTGAATATCTTTTTGGGTGGAAAATGAAAATTTCAAATTTTAGATGAATATCTTCTTGGGTGGGAAAAGGGGAGTTACGCTTTCCAGAATGTTCTATGGGAGTTATTAAAGGGGGAAGAGGGATCACCAAAAGGCAGCATGGGAAGATGGATCGTAGCTCCAGCTTGCAGATTTCGAGTCGATTTTCTTTGTGTTAAAATCGGCCTTGTGGCCGTAGAATTGTAACTCTGATTCTGCAATTCATAGCTTTGTAATTTTTTCTTCTGAAAATTCCATTTCATTGAAATAATATCAGATGTTGTGTTTCTTCTAAATTTTTCTATGATTTGAGTATTGTGTGTGTGTTGGGTGGAGTAGCCCTTCATCAAGTGGTATCAGAGCGGGAGTTCCTAAGTGTGTAAATAGATCACCGAACATGAGGTAGTTTGCACTAGGACCTAGGGTTGAGGTTGTGAGAAAAGTGATCAGAATACCTCCACAAAGAAATATTGTGGTTACAAGAGAGGGTTTTAGAGCCCTATAAAGACAAGTTCAAGCACTGCAAGAGGAGTTGCACAGAGGGTTTGAGCCAAGAAGAGAAGAGGAAAGTGAAGATGATGTCGAAGAAGAAGAATCTCAGGTCAAAGAAGAATAGGAGGGTGTAGATCCTACACAAGCCAGATTATTTAAGGCCATATCCAAGATTGGAAAAAGGTCGAAGATTGATGTTTCTACATATTCTAGGAATCTTAACCCAGAAGAGTTGATCAATTGGATCAATGATATGGAGGAGTACTTTGAGTATGAGGAAGTGGAAGATCCTAAGAGGGTCAAATTTGTGAAGACCAAGCTGAAGGGGCACGCTAATATCTGGTGGAGGGAAGTACAACTAGATAGAAATAGAAGAGGAAAATAAAGAATAACAAGATGGGATTGGATGGTGGAAAAGTTGAAGAGACAGTTCATTCCAGTTGATTACGAGTTAGATCTGCTAAAGAAAATGCAAGGTTTGAGGTAGGTAGGTAAATCTATCAAAGAGTATACAGAGGAGTTCTACAAGGTCATGATTAGAATAGGTCATTCTGAGGCTAACAAGGAGAAGGTAGCCCGTTATATAAATGGATTGAAACCAAGTCTTCAATATGAGCTAAGTTTGGTCAGAATGACTACCATAGAAGATGCTTATCAGTTTGCCCTGAAGGTAGAAGAGAAGTTGAATAGAAGATTTGAAAGCAAGTAGAGAGAAAGAGGTCATGGTGGAAGGACTAGTGGAAGACCATATGGAGGATGAAATGAAGACCAAAAGAAGAATGAAGAAGTTAGCAACAACCAAAAATAGAAAGGGGATAATGCCTACCACCCCTGTGAGAAAAATAATGGTGACCAAAGAGGAAGAGGAAGGTTTGGATGAGGACCTGGAAGAGGAGGATTTCATGGAACATGTTTCCAATGTGGAGAAGAAGGACATCGAGCATACGAGTGTCCACAACATCAAGGAAGGATGAATAAGAGACCTGAAGGTAATGCACGAGCTGCCTATGTAGATGAAGATGAAGATGTTGAATCTAACCATTCTGAAGAGGTAGAAGGAGGAGAAGTTCTTGTCACAAGGAGAGCCTTGCTAAATGAGGAGAAAGATCCAGTTTAGAGGAAGAGTTTATTTTGCACAAGGTGCAAATGTGAAGGTATTGTTTGTAATGTTATCATTGATAATGGTAGCACTGATAATCTAGTTTCAGAGGGGATGGTTAATAAATTACAGTTGGAGAGAAGGAGACATCCACATCCATATCAGATTGCATGGTTGCAGAAGGACCATAGAGCTTTGGTCAATGAGCAATGTTTAGTGAAGTTCAAAATTGGGAATTACCATGATGAGGTACTGTGTGACATCCTGCCTATGGATGCTTGTCATGTGCTATTGGGAAGGCCATGGTAATTTGATCGACGTGCAGTACATGATGGACATGCCAACACTTATTCCCTAATAAAGTATGGAGTTCACCACAATTTGAAGCCCCTGAAGGAGGTGGATGAAAAGGTATGTAGTAGTGCAAGAATTTATTTAGTTGATGGTAGGAAGTTTTTGGATGGTATGAAGCATGAGCATATATGCTATGCATTGATTCCTAGAGTTAATAAAGAGGAATGTAAAGATATACCGATATAAGTCTCAGATCTATTGGGAGAATTTGAAGATATTGTATCATATAATGTACCTGAAGGATTACCACCAGTGAGGAAGATTAGTCACCAGATGGATTTGATACCAGGAGCCAATTTACCAAATAAGGCAGCCCATAGAATGACTCCTATGAAGAATGAGGAGCTGAATAGACAAGTTCAAGAGCTATTGAAGAAATGATTGATTCAAGAGAGTCTGAGTCCATGTGCAGTACCTATAGTACTAGCACCAAATAAATATAGAGAATGAAGAATGTGTATAGACTCTCGAGCCATTAACAAGATTACAATCAAATATAGATTTCCATTGCCAAGGATGGATGACCTTATGGATTGTTTGAGTGGAGCCAAGTACTTCACAAAGATTGACCTAAAGAGTGGGTATCATCATATCCGTATAAGATAAGGATATGAGTGGAAGACAACCTTCAAGACTAAATAGGGCTTGTACGAGTGGTTAGTCATGCCATTTGGGCTAACCAATGCACCAAGCACATTTATGCGACTCATGAATGAGGTATTGAAATAATTTTTGGGAAAATTTGTTATTGTTTATTTGGATGACATTTTGATTTTTAGTAAGACATTAGAGGAGCACCTGATGCATATTCGAAGAGTTTTTGAGAAGCTAAGGGAGGAGAAATTGTTGATTAATCTGAAGAAATGCAGTTTTGTGAAGAAAGAGTTGGTGTATCTAGGATTTGTTATCTCAGTTGAAGGTCTTAAAATGGACCCAAAAAAAGTGAAGGCTATCATTGAATGGCCTACACCGAGGATTATTATAGAGGTAAGATCATTTCATGGTCTAACAAGTTTTTACATAAATTTTATTAATAATTTCAGTAGTATTTGTACACCCCTAACATAGACAATGAGAGGGGATAGAAAGGAGTTTAACTGGACTACAGGAGTAGCCAGGAGTTTTGATATGTTGAAGAAGAAATTCATAGAGCAACCTATTTTGGCACTTCTAGATTTCAATAAGGTATTTCAGGTAGATTGTGATGCTAGTTTTAGCGCCATAGGAGCTATTTTGAGTCAAGAAGGTAAGCCCATTGCCTATTTTAGTGAGAAGCTTAATGATTCCAGGAAAAAGTATTATGTCTATGATCAAGAGTTTTATGCCATAGTTCAAGCTTTGAAGAAATGGAGACACTATTTATTGCCAAAAGAGTTTGTTTTATATATTGATCATCATGCCTTGCAGTATATTAATAGCCAAGGAAAGTTAAATCAAAGGCACTTAAAATGGGTTGAGTTTTTGTAGAGTTATACTTTTGTGTTGAAGCACAGGAGTGGAAAGTCAAACAGAGTTGCAGATGCCTTAAGTAGAAGGTAAAATTTGTTGATAGATATGAAGGTGGAGGTTGTTGGGTTTGACGAACTCAAGAGTTTGTACCCTGAAGATCCAGATTTTGTAGAAGCTTGGAGAGCCTTCTTGGAACCTATTACTTTGGATAGAACGAAATGGTTGGATTTCTTAATCCAAGATGGGATGTTGTTTAGAAGAAACCAGTTGTGCATTCCAAGGAGTTCCATGAGAGATAATCTGATCAAGGAGAAGCATAGTGGAGGATTGGTTGGACAATTTGGTTGGGATAATACCATTGCTCTTGTTAGTGAGAACTATTATTGGCCATAGTTACAATAAAATATGAATTTTGTATAGATTTACAGAGTATGCCAGATGGTCAAAGGTGTAAGACAAAACATCGGGCTATACCAGCCATTACCTATACCAAAGAAACCATGGGAATATATTAGCATGTATTTTGTTCTTGGCTTACCAAGGACATGACTCAATATTTGTGGTGGTTGACAAGTTTTCTAAGATGGCACATTTTATTCCTTGCTATAAAACTAGTGGTGCATTACACATTGCAGAGTTGTTTTTTAGAGAGGTGGTATGACTACATGGTCTACCAAAGAGTATAGTTTCAAATAGAGATACCAAATTTATTTGTTATTTCTAGAGGACCTTATGGAAGAAGCTAAATATAAATTTGAAGTTCAAAACTGCACACCATCCGCAAATTGATGGACAAACAGAGGTGGTGAATACGATTTTAGGTAACCTATTGAGATGCTTAGTAGGAGATAAGCCCAAGGGATGGGATTTGATTTTACCATAGGTAAAATTTGGTTACAAAAATTTTGTCAATAGGAGTACTAGTAAATCCCCATTCCAGATTGTATATGGGAGTATCCCAAGGAATGCTTCTGATTTGAAGAAGATGGACAAATGAGAAAAGAGTAGTGTGGAAGCTGAGGACATTGCAGAGAACCTAAAAAAAATTCATGAAGAGGTAAGAAAGAATATTAATAATATGAATACTCAATATAAGGTAAATGCAGACCAAAAATGGAGGTTCAAGGAATTCCAAGTTGGAGATGAAGTTATGGTTCACCTAAGAAAATAAATATTTCCTATTAAGACATAAAACAAATTGAAAATGAAGAAGTTTGGACCGTGCAGGAGCATAAAGAAACATGATTCAAGAAATGTATATAAAGTGGAATTGCCAAGTGAAATTAAAATATCACCTGTGTTTAACATTTTTGACTTGATAGAGTATCATGAAGGGAAAATGAGGATGGACCAGTAGAAGAATGATGGAACATTCGAGCATCTACTCTAGAGAAAGAAGAGATAGAAGAAATCTTGGATAGTCATTTGGTAAGAAGTACAAACCTAACAGAGACAATGAGAGGGGATAGAAAGGAGTTTAACTAGACTATAGGAGTAGCCAGGAGTTTTGATATGTTGAAGAAGAAAGTCACAGAGCAACCTATTTTGGCACTTCCAGATTTCTATAAGGTATTTCGGGTAGATTGTGATGCTAGTGGTAGTGCCATAGGAGTTGTTTTGAGTCAAGAAGGATAAAGTATTTTGTCTATGATCAAGAGTTTTATGCCATATTTCAAGCTTTGAATAAATGCATATACTATTTATTTCCAAAAGAGTTTGTTTTATATACTGATCATCAAGCCTTGTAGTATATTAATAGCCAAGGAAAGTTAAATCAAAGGCACTTAAAATGGGTTGAGTTTTTGTAGAGTTATACTTTTTTGTTGAAGCACAAGAGTGGAAATTCAAACAGAGTTGTAGATGCCTTAAGTAGAAGGTAAAATTTATTGATAGAGGTGAAGGTGGAGGTTGTTGGGTTTGACGAACTCAAGGGTTTGTACCCTGAAGATCCAAATTTTGCATAATCTTGGAGGGCCTACTTGGAACCTGTTACTTTGGATAGAACAAAATGGTTGTATTTCTTAATCCAAGATGGGATGTTGTTTAGAAGAAACCAGTTGTGAATTCCAAGGAGTTTTGTGAGAGAGAACCTGATCAAGGAGAAGCATAGTGGAGGATTGGCTGGACACTTTGGTCGGGATAAGACCATTGCTCTTGTTAGTGAGAAATATTACTAGCCACAATTACAGAAGGATGTAAATAAGTTTGTATAGATTTAAAAAGTTTTCCAGATGGCCAAAGGTGTAAGACTAAACATTGGGCTATATCATCCATTACCTGTACTAGAGAAACCATGGGAAGATATTACCATAGATTTTATTCTTGGATTATTAAGGACATATAGAGGACATGAATAAATATTTGTGGTGGTTGATAGGTTTTCTAAGATGGCACATTTCATTCCTTACCATAAAAGTAGTGATGTAGTACACATTGTAGAGTTGTTTTTCACATAGGTGGTACGACTACATGGTCTACCAAAGAGTATAGTTTTAGACAAAGATACCAATTTGTTGGTTATTTCTAGAGGACCTTATGGAAGAAGCTGAAGACAAATTTGAAGTTTAGTTATGCACACCATCCGCAAACTGATGGACAAATAGAGGTGGTGAATAGGATTTTGGGAAACCTGCTGAGATGCTTAGTAGGAGATAAGCCCAAGGGATGGGATTTGATTTTACCACAGGTGGAATTTGCTTACAATAATTCTGTCAATGGGAGTACTAATAATCCCCATTCTAAATTGTATATGGGAGTACCCCAAGTAATGCTTCTAATTTGAGACATATGGAAAAAGGAGAAAAGAGTAGTTTCGAAGCTGAGTACTTTGTAGAGCACCTAAAAAACTTGCATGAAGAGGTAAGGAAGCATATTAATAATATGAATACTCAGTACAAGGTAAAGGTAGACCAGAAGTGGAGGTTCAAGGAATTACAGGTTGGAGATGAAATTATGGTTCACCTGAGAAGATAGATTTCTTGTTAAGACATCAAACAAATTGAAAATGAAGAAGTTTGGATCGTGCAGGATCATAAAGAAATATGATTCAGGAAATGCATATGAGTTGGAATTGCCAAGTGAAATTAACATATCACCTATGTTTAACATTTCTGACTTGACAGAGTGTCATGAAGGGGACAATGAGGATGAACCTGTAGAAGAACGATGGAACATTCCAGCATCTACTCTAGAGAAAGAAGAGATAGAAGAAATATTGGATAGTCATCTATGAATAAGTACAAGAAATAGATAGTATGAAGAATACCTAGTTAAGTGGAAATGAATGCCAATTGAATATTCTTCATGGCTTTATAAGGTAGAGGTTGACCGTATCAGTTTTTCTCCAACACTAGAGAAGTGAAGGTCACTTCTCAATTTACCCTGGGTTTCTGATGTAGGAGCATTCAGTGGTGTAAGGGCAATCTTACATCACCAAAAAGAAATAAATTGTATTTTCTCTTTTTGTTGTAATTTTCTTTAGTGGTTTTCAGGTCAATGATGACACTTGGGAGGTATAAGTCAGTCAAAAGTCCAAAAAGGTAAAAAATAGTCATAAGCTATTTTTAGTAAGTTGACTTAAATGGACACATGTGGGTTTGAAAATTTACCCCAAGGAATGGGATTGAAAATTAGATCCGATGGTGAAAGAATCACCCTAATAGCCTGAACAGTTTGAGAGATATTAAAGTTTTCATGTCGGGAAATATCTCCTAGAAGGTTTAAAAATAAAATTTTAAGACCTTAGAAGTCCCTAATAAGGATTAAAAATCACTTCAATGACCTTTAGGTGATTGAGGTGTTGTATATCTCTTCGTAATATTTCCAACGATATCTTACGAAAGCCAAATGGACCTCCGAGTCAAAAGTTACGGTCTCGGGAAGCTGTGCCACCGAAATTCAAATTTGAATATCTTTTTGGGTGGAAAATGAAAATTTCAAATTTTAGATGAATATCTTCTTGGGGGGGGGAAATGGAGTTACGCTTTCCATAATGTTCTATGGGAGTTATTAAATGGGAAATATCGATCACCAAAAGGCAACACGGGGAAGATAAATCATAGCTCCTTCTTGCATATTTTGAGTCGATTTTGCTTTGTGTTAAAATCGATCTTGTGGTCATAGAATTGTAACTCTGATTCTGCAATTCATAGCTTTGTAATTTTTTCTTTTGTAAATTCCATTTCATTGAAATAATATCAGATGTGTTTCTTTTGAATTTTTCTGTGATTTGAGTATTGTGTGTGTTTTGGGTGAAGTAGCCCTTCATCAAGCCTGTAGATACTAGGCATAAGAACTTCCTCATGTGCTCTTTCTTAGTGCAAATGTTTTTGATGTAACCATTGTTGGTGCACCCTATGTTGTTCTAATTTGGCTTGATATAGGTGTTCTTGAGTCTTTCGTAATGTATCCAACCATAGCTGGTTTGTGTTTTACCTAGGTAACGAATCAACTATATGAGGCCTGTGAGCCCTTACATAAATACAAAGGGACTTGGCCTATCCTATAGGCCCAATAGGGTTGGCTACCCTTTTTCCATAATCAAGAGAAACTATGTTAACCTGGTTTTCAATTTTGGAGGTCAAGTCTTCATATTGATATGGCACGGAGGCACAACGTACTTGCATGGAATAATCTCCATGATGAAAAGTAGGATGGCTTGGGCCTTCCTCTTCCTCATCTTCAAGATAAAGGTGAGTTGATGAAGTCAAGTTCCTATCTTGATGATGAGGGTTGTATCTTTCTAGGTGAGAAAATTTATGACTCATCCACAGTTGATCAAGCAGAGTGTCTCACTCATCCAGGCTAGCCACTAGCGTATAATCTCATTCATTCTTAGAATGGTGTATGGATCGGGTCAATATGTAAATTTGCAACACTCCCCTACTAGGCCCCTCGATGGATGGGTTATGTCTAATGGTAGCATGGGATCAACTTTGACTAAGAAGATCATATTCTTGATCATATCGAGGGTCTAAAGATACCTCCTATATTGGGACATCCTAAAGGTTTGATTCCCTATAGGCAGTGTTGACATTGCGATGGATACTAGGATGCAATATGGGAATGACCAAGTCCTTAGGACTGAATCCAAGGTGTTATATACTTCCTTGTAATGTTTTTGCATCATTGGCTCATGAGTGAGATCAGCTATGTATAGTTACCATAAACTTTGATTATGTTAACAGTAAAGAAACAAACAAAGTATACAGAGTGATTATCTCTTTTAAATTTTCTTTGTGAATACCTATATTTTTTTTGTTTTTTTATGTTGAAACCCCTAATCCTATGAGACTAAAGGTAAAAAAATAGAAAAACCACTAAAGGGTAGTTTGAGCACACCCCCCTATCGGAGAATGCAACCCAAATAACAAGAAAATGGTTTCCTACTGGATATCAGATCAAGGTAACCTAAGGAATCAAAAATCACCCCTCTAGGTAGGTCGCGCTATCTAAGTCTTGTTACTAATCCAATAATGATTTTGCTTCACACTCGGGTGTGCTTGGAAAAAAATGACAATTGCATTCCACTGATTATTTTACCCCATGGTAAAAGGGCACTACTAATCCTTCCTAATCTAGGTGCACCCAAGATTAAGGGACATTTCAATGATGAAATCCGAAAAGCCACTCACTTTGGCTAGCTAGATGTCTATGGTGCGAGCCAACGGATGGAGATGAAACCCTCCGTCACTAGTCTTGATAAATGGAGGGTGATGAAGTCCAACTCGTTGATGTTAAATTGATACGTGGTGTGTGGGGTTCCTTTTATTTCATGCAAAAGAGTAAAATCATAAAGCATTCAATGTTATTTCACTAATGCATAAAAATAAAATTTCAAATTTAGATTTATAAAACAAATGAATGTCTTACTTTCAAAAACATATCAGATACAGAACCCTACATGAATAGCCTTTGAGCAGGTAGTAAGCAATCAGCTCAAAACAACAATTATATAAGGGTCATCTCTACAAGGATGATATGCAAAAGAGGTCGTCTAACATAGAGACAGTCAGAAACATGGGCCATCTAGGACAAGGACGGTCACAAACAGGGACCATCTGACCTAAGGACGATCATAGATATACACTTTTAAAACTGAAATATCTTCTATAATTCCTCTATCTAAGCATAAAAATTTTAATTTTCTTTATTGAAAACAAGAAAGGAAGGACAGGGACAACTCACAGGTGTAGCCTAAGTCTATTGTAGATGCTTTTTCTGACCTTTTTTTGACTTCTAATTTGAGGTCATCTTTGAGAAGGATGGTGACATCTGCTGGTCATCTCGCATAGGGACGGTCATGATTGTTGAAAGTCTCTACAGAGGATGGCGGTAGCTGCAGTTCACAAATACCAATAAAATTAGAATTAGTGATGTGAATGCGCAATGTGGACAAGATTTGACCGTGATCACCATTGAAGTTCTAAAAATATCATACACCCATACAAAGAAATGCAATATTGAAATATAGTAAATCAAATGTAACCATACAAATAAATATTAAAATAAATAAATGACGAAGGTGTCATTTTATTGATAATATCTTGTTATTTTACAAATAGGTTACAAAGAAGACCCCCTTGAAAGTATCACTACCAATATTTGATACAATGAATTGCACATAGAACCATTTGGATATACTACACAAGATCTTTCTTGTACCCACAAACTGAGTATAGACAGGTTTTTCATGACTGTGATGATGTATGATATGGATGAGTGAATCTTTTATGCCACTGGATCCTTGCAAAGATCTGTAATTTACACACAAGACAACCTAAAGAGCATCAAAAGCATTTGAGGAGCCTTTAAATATAAGGCCCATATGAATGATAAAGAAAGCGATAAAGAAGCTAAAATATGATAAATAATGCATGAAAATGAAATCAAACTATGCTAAACAAAAATTGAAATGCTAATAAATCTAATGAAAGTAAGAAAACAAGGAAAACATATCTCTATCGTGAGGTCGTCCCTGTGTAGGATTATCATGCCTACAGGTCATCCCAAGGTCATACGATCGTGCCTACGAGTCGTCTTTGGGAGAGACGGTCGCTAAACTACAGGTAATTTCCTTGTGGCCAATGCGAGGTGATATTGGGTTTGATATATGGAGTTAATGTTCAAGGGTACGCTCGTGAGGAATGACTTAATTATAGGATGATTGGTTGTAATAGATTACATTTAATTTTATCAATCTAATGGTAATCAAGGTTAGATTAAAAGAGTAGGAATCCAGTATAGATTGTACCATGGGGATCAATTCTAAGATTAATTCAGATCTCTTTTAGTTTCAGGTTTTGCAAAAAATATAGTAAATAGAAATTAAATTGTGCAAGAATGAAAATTAGATGTAATTTATGATTTATGTAGTATATATGATAATTAACCATTGATGAATTTATCTATTGGTGAGGATAACTAATAGTAATTACCTACTGATGAGTTGATCTTTTTTTAGGATCCTCGTGTAGTTAGTCTTAATTATTTATTCTGGTTTTATGTTTTATGAAAATGCAATTTAATTTATTTTATATTCTAAGGTTAATTAACTATTTCTAACCTATTGTAGGGG
Source organism: Wollemia nobilis (assembly GCA_028583015.1). Taxonomy (NCBI): domain Eukaryota; kingdom Viridiplantae; phylum Streptophyta; class Pinopsida; order Araucariales; family Araucariaceae; genus Wollemia; species Wollemia nobilis. The sequence goes on from JAQPPZ010001808.1 coordinate 3,836,718, forward strand.
TGAGAGATTAGGGACTGGTTGTAGGAGTGGGCCTTGCCTCCTAGAGGACAATGTAAGTCTTTCTCCCCTAAACTACTTTATCTCAATAACTAAGATGCATAACTACTACTAACATTATTTTATTCTATGAATGCAATACAATTACAATTACAACTACATAAAATAAATCAAGTAGTAAATATGAATAACATAGTTACCATATGTGAAGAATGAAGTGCTTATTTTATTGGTGGATATTCAAATGTACATGCTAGCGTAATTCTTCAAATATTGTACAGACACATTGAACATTCGATATTTCCCCCTTAGACTATTCAACATTCGATTATTGGACATTAGACCAATTCAAAGGTCTCCCTATGTAATATATATTATGATTTGGACAATTCTAAGTAATATTCTTCCATGTATTTTGCCATGTGGATTTGTGGACTTCATAATGCGACAACTATACACTTAACGAGAATAATCTAAACTAACACAATTTCTAATTCTACTTGGACTATATGAGCTAACATAACAATATAATACTAACTTAGACATTTCGTAAGATATAACACATAACTATATGCCCCTTAAATAACGAGAAGGATATAACAATATTGTATCAGAATATAATCATCCTAACAATATTCTAATTATACAACCTTACAGAATAAAGTTATAACAACTTTATTAATCACAATATCCTCGTGAAGAATTATATGACAAGTCAACTAACTAAGCTGACTGTAATTCTTTATTGCCATGTAAGAGTGCCATGTTGTCACTGATGTGGCATGCAACATCAATCAACTGACTTGGTCAACTCTCTTCGATAACTACTGGTAAAAAATTTCTTCGATAACAGTATTCAGTAGCTACCTTTTGCAACATACTTTAGTAACTATATTTCATAACATACTTCAGCTACCATATTTTGTAACAGTCTTTAGCCATTTTTCTATCATTGCACCTAGAGCTTCCTTAATCCTTTGTCCTTACGTTCATCTTCTCAAGTCCAAGCTGTATCCTAAAGCTTGTGCTTCTGCATCGTGCACCTGTGGAGCGTTATTCAATATTTTTTTGCATAATCACTCATAAATTGGACGTATTTTACATGAAATGCACACATTTTTTAGATTAATTGCATTCATATTTTAACTGATAAATCACAGAAATAAGCAAAAATAACCTACTTAAAATACATTATAACCACAATTTAAATATAAAAATGAGACAACTTTCTATAGAAAATATATGCCAAATAATCACTCATCATTTTCCCCTAAACTGAGAGATATGCATGTCCTCATGCATGTGGAGAAAATGAGACAAACAGAATATTACGGATATTATACATATATTAGATGTCATCATCTAGATCTTTGCAAATAAATAAAATATTAAAATCAATCAATATTCACATTATCTTCAAAAAGTCATTTGTAAGTTCATGAAACAGGACATCACAATTATTATTTTTTTAAATAAGCAAATAGGTTATCGGATATTATCTCCAAAAATTATTTGGTAGAAACACTAAGAAACAAATATTTTCAGAGATAATTTAAACATAAGCCAACATATTACAATACAACACACAATTCCCAATTAGAATTCTGCAGTTGAAAGTAAAATATTCCAGGTTGTCACAAATCAGTCCTATGATAATACAAATTTCTTAGAAACTATCAAGCAGATCAGAAAATAATAATTTCTGGAATTGCTTGTAACAGAAATAATTTCAGCAATAAATGCAGAACATTTTATCATCTACAAAAAATATATTGTTTTACAATTTTTTTTAGAGAATAGTTCTTGCAAGAGCACAGTAACATAACAATTCCTAGCAAAAAAATGAGTTCTCCAAATTATTTCACTACAATAATTATGCTAAAACTATGGTTATAAAACATCAAGCACTGCATATACAAACAAGTTCAAATATACAATACTATTTACATTATTATTTTAGAGATATATATTTCATAATAATATCTATGGATATAAAACATTAAACATTTTGCAGGCCCACTCAGCAATTGTCACGGTGAAGACCCAAACAGCGCGGTGAAGTCGGCGTCTGTTAACGGTAGGGTTTCATCTTCCTCTCTTTCCAAAGCGCGACCTTGGTCTTTGTCCTTTGTGGATAAAGTCAGGACCTCGACTGGAGCGTTCTCTTTTCAAACTCCTTTGCCCTTCTCTATTTTGGGCACTAAAGTTTCATTTCCAAGCGAGGCTATGGAGCCACTAATCTTTCAAGAGTCCCTCTCTCTAGTTGGGAAATTTGTCGGTGCCCGACCTGATATGGAAACTATCCATGAATGGGCCCTTTCTAAATGGCGGCTGTCTGGAAGCATGGAGCTCGTGGCCTTTCCTAGGAGGTTCTTTATGATAAGGCTAAACAATGCCCTCGACACCCAACGCATTCTCACTGGTGGACCTTGGTTTTTTGGTTGTCGAAGCCTGTTTCTATGGAGATGGGGGAAGATTTCGACCTTGAAACTCAGTCTATCAACATCGCTTCGATTTGTATCAAAATCCATGGGCTTCCCCCATAGTTATTCTATAATGATGCTCTGAAAGGCATCACTCAACCAATTGGAGATTTAGTTGCCATCAACCCTGGTACCAGAGCAATAACCAGAATGACCTATGCTCGTATCTGTGTCATGGCTAATCTGGATTCGGCTCTGCCGACCTGCATTGGCATCAACGTCGAGAGCTTCAGAAGACGTCAAGGGTTTGAGTACGAGAATAAGCCCACTTTTTGTTTGGAGTGCAACACTCAGGGTCACTTGGCTTCTCAATGCCCTTCCCAAAAAAAATGTATCCCCAAAGATTCAGGCAGGAAGAAGGATTCCCAGATCCCCAACATTCAGAAAAAGGCTCCTAGCAGGGGCCATGGCCATTCTGCAGGCCCCCCTAAAACATTTTCTCCTAACAATGTAAGTGCTCCGCCTTCTTGTTCCAATCATTTCGCTCCTTTAAATAATCTTCAAACTAGTGAGGACATCTCCGATGACCTTCCCATAGATCCAAACATCTCATCCACACCCTCTGCGATTCAGTCTCCCTTGTCCAAGGGTAAGGCTACAATGACCTCCCCAAACTAACCTTAGATTCTGGTCCCTCTCACCTTCCTCTTCCCTTCCCACCCCTTCCCCTGACTCAGAATCGTCCTCTTACCCTCTCCCATGAGTCTGTTGCCCTGTGCCAGTCTCCCCGTTCTCCATCCCCCCATAGGCCTATTCCTGGGACCAACACCATCGACATTCTTTAGTCATCCAGCCCTCTGAAATCTCCCATTCCCGCCCCCAAAGCTAATGTCAACAAAGAGCAGAGAAGGGTAATACCGTCCAATGCAGAAAATCTTGCCAAAGCAGCTGAGATTGAAGTGACTGAAGGATCTGTGCCTACCTCCTTGGGCCCTACTTTTGAACAACCCACCCATCAAGATTTGGATGAGGTTAGACCTAAACTTACTCCGTCTCAAGGGAGATGCAGAGGTCGCAAAGCAAATCCCAAGTCAAATCGATGAAGTTTGTCTCCTGGAATGTCAGAGGCCTCAACGGAACTGGCAAACAAAGGACTGTCAAGTCGGTGAGAAAAAACCTAAAACCAAATATCATGTTTCTTCAAGAATATAAACTGGATGAGAATAGCAGCAATCAAGTTTGCAAGCTAATCTGGGAAAATAGCAATTTCGCCTTTTGCCCCTCCTCAGGGGCATCCGGGGGTCTCCTTTGTTTTTGGGATCCGTCAACTATCGAGGGGAGAGTCCTTTCAGTCTCTGACAGAACCATAAACATTTTGTTCACTAATAAAGTCACTAACCTTCAATGGATTGCCACTAATGTTTATGGACCAAACAGTCCTGTCAATAGAAGATTACTATGGGATAACATTACCACAATGCGCAATAACTTTCCTGACTTTCCTTGGATGCTCTGTGGTGACTTCAATACTCCCCTTCACCTGCTTGACAAGCAAGGAGGCAATCTGATCACTAGCCACTGCATCGAAGATTTCAGTGAATTTGTCCACCTCAACGAGCTTATGGACTTACCGCTCCAATGATTCGACTATACATGGAGCAACAGACGGGTGGGCATTCATCACATCCAAATTTGGCTTGATAGATTTCTCTTGTCCAAAGAACTCATTCCTATTTTTGGCGATGCTAGGCTTCATAGCCACCCAAAAATTGGATCTGATCACAACCCTATAATTATGGATTTTTCTCGACCCTAGAAAACCTTTAAAACCCCTTTCAGGTTTGAAAATATGTGGCTCACTCATCCAGATTTATATCGGTGCATTCGACAATGGTGGCAGCAAAACCTCTGTCCAAACCCTATCTCGAATCTGTTCCTCAAACTCAAGCTGAAATGCTGGAAAAGGGAGGTTTTTGATAACCTCTTTAGTGAAAAAAAGCTTCTGCTGGATGAGCTCAAAAGGGTGGAAAATTTGATTTAGGGAGGGGATTAGAGGGTTGAAACTTTCATGGAAGAAAAATGCCTCCTTTCAAACCTTCACAATGTTTTGGCTAAGGAAGAGTCCTACTGGAGGCAAAAATCTAGAAGCCTCTGGCTCAAAGAAGGAGACACCAACATGAATTTTTTCCATGCTTCCACCTTGCGCCATAGAGGTTCAAATAAAATCTCTGAGTTGACCAAGGCTGATGGTACCATTTTCTCTGATATCCATGCCATCAGACAGGAAGTTGTGCACCACTTCCAAGAAATCTTAGGTCCAAGTGTTGACTGCCACCCTCGCACAGCAAGTTCTCTACTTCAGAACATTCCAATGATGGTGTCTAACGATGATAATGAGAAATTGCTCCAATCCTACACTAAAGAGGAGATCAAAGATGCCCTGTTTGCAATGGAACCTGACAAGGCCCCTAGACTCGATGGCTTTCCACCTTGGTTTTTTCAACACTTTTGGGATATTGTGGGCCCTGATGTTGTTGCTACGATTAAATTCTTCCAAAGAGCCAAAAAGATGCTGATAGAAGCCAATTCCACCTTCATTGTTTTAATTCCCAAGTCTAATGATCGTGCTTCCCTCTCCGACTTCAGACCTATAAGTCTCTGTAGTGTTATCTACAAACTTATCACCAAAGTTATGGCAAACAGGCTGAAATACATCCTTCCCTCCATCATTGACCAGTGCCAAGGCAGCTCAGTCAAAGGCATATTCATTGCTGATGGAGTGATAACCGTCCACGAGTTGGCTCATTCGGCATCTAAAAACAAAAAACCCAATATGTTCCTTAAGCTTGACATGAACAAGGCTTTTGATCGGGTTTCATGGAAATTCCTGTTCGAGGTCCTTGAGAAGTTTGGGTTTCATAAAGAATGGGTTAAGATGGTTCGAGAATGTATCTCTACTGCTTGGTTCTCTGTTCTTATCAATGGTTCACCTACTGGATTTTTTCCAAGTTTTAAAGGCATTCGCCAAGGGGACCCTCTGTCACCCTTCCTATTCATCATTTTGGCCGAAACCCTTGGAAGGACCCTTACTGTTGCCTGTGGACTCGTCTTTGGGATCAAACCAGCCTCAACAACCAATGCCATTTCCCATCAACAAGTTTGTGGATGATACTATTCTTTCCTCTCATGCTTCTGTCCCCGAAGCAAAAATTATTAAGAGCATCCTTGACTCTTATGAAGAGGCGGCTGGCCAGAAAGTCAATTACCGCAAAAGCAAGCTATACTTCCTCAATACTCCCATCCACAAGAAAAATAGGATTGCTGAGATCCTTGGGTGTATCATTGGGAGCCTTCCAACTACTTATCTCGGATTATCGCTTTTCCATGGCAAATTGGTCTCGGCTATGTGGAACCCTGTTCTAGATCGTCTCAACAAGAAGCTTGCAGGCTGGAAAAGTTCATTGCTCAGTCAGGCAGCCAAAGCCACTCTGGTCCAGGCTTGCTTGCAAAGTATTCCTATTTTTTTCTTATCTATCTTCAAAGCTCCTGCTTCCATCTGCCAAAGAATTGAGCAAATTCAACGCAGATTCCTTTGGGCGGGAAACGAAAACAAGAACAAATTTCCCCTCGTAGCCTGGGACAAGGTTTGTTCCAAGAAAAAGGATGGAGGTCTCGGCTTCAGGGACATCAAGCGAATGAACATGGCTCTCATTGCCAAGCAGTCTTGGAGACTTACCATCAACGAAAAAGCCACCTGGATTGACATCATCAAAGCTAAGTACCTTCATCGAGTTCCCTTTCTTGGAGAGCACAACCTTCCTAGCGGATCTCATTTTTGGAATGGTGTCACTAAAACAAGGAAGATCATCATGGAAGGCTTAAGGTGGTGTCTTGGAAATGGATTGACCATTCGTTTCTAGGATGACCCTTGGATTCGTGACAAACCTCTCAGCCAAGATCCTCATCTTGTTGTGCTCAAGACGGTGACCGAAGCCACCTTTGGAGATAAGGTGTGTCATTTCATTAACCCAGGTATTACAAGACCCGAATGGAAACACCTAGATCTGAATGGGCCTAGACATATCATCGAGGTGCTTAGGCAGTTACAAAACTTACTGAGGAACTGCATAATCCCTAGCTCTCACAAAGATGACTCCATGGTTTGGAACCTTGAAGATTCAGGGCATTTTGATGTTAAATCTGCCTACTACAGCCAAGAAGCTCCTAGTGATGGCCGTGACTTATCTAATCTGGTCCGGGTTCCCGGATCATTCCCAAGGTCAAATTCTTCTGTTGGTTGGCCTTCCAAAATAGAATCCTCACCACTGACAATTTGATAACCAGAGGGCTTCTCATCCCCAATTGATGCATCCTGTGTAAAAACGCCTGTGAGTCTACTGCGTATGTTTTTCTGGAATGTCCCTTCTCCCTTGCAGTGCTCAACCAGGTTTTCAACACTTTCACCATCTCCGTAGCCCTCCCTCATTCCATTCCCCTAATTTTTCAACAATGGCCCAGGCCTTTCAAGAGTAGTCAACTCAAATTCATGTGGCAAGCTTGCCTTCACATTTTCCTGTGGCAGATTTGGCTTTAGAGAAATGCCAAAATTTTCAAAAACCTTGCCACGGATGAGAAGATTGTTGTTGCCAAAATCTTCACCCTTGCTACGGAGAATGCCTCTCTTGTCTCATCGTCCAAACCCCCCCCTCTTGGCCTTGAATTGGATTTAACAAATCATTTCAATCTTTTCAATTTTTTTGCAACTCCTCGTACTTCTATTGACAGGTCTGTAATCAAGTGGGCCTTACCTCCTTCTGGGTGGCACAAGCTTAACTTTGATGGCGTGGCCAAAGGCAACCCTGGAGCGGCTGGCGAAGGTGGAATTCTTAGAAATCACAGAGGAGAAATAATTTTGGCCTTTTCTCAGAACTTAGGAATTCAGTCTAATAATATGGCCGAGGCTCGGGCTTTACTCCAAAGCTTGATTCTCTTGGAAGGCTTGACTATCAATAAACTCATCATAGAAGGAGACTCATTGCATTGCATCAACTGGCTCAAAGGAACCTCTATGCCTCCCTGGGCCCTTGTTTCCATCTTCGAAGAATGCAAGACACTAATTGGCTTTTACCCAGAATTAATCATTCAACATCAATACCGGGAAGGAAACAAAGCTACGGACTGGCTTGCTAACAAGGGTGTTGACACAACAGACATTCAGGTTTGGATAGATTCCTTCCCAATAGGCCTAAGGGATGCTCCTTCAAGTTCCAATGTTTGCACAATGTGAGTGGGTTACTGGGCTCCGGGTTTTTCCCCTATGGCTGCGTCTTGGCATCTTGGAGCGTTTTCGCGTCACTTTTCACAGTTGGTTGCAAAATCTCAGCCTGTCGCGTTATCGAGACTTTTTTCTCTCTTCAATGATGGTCTTCCATTCTGTCTTGATATCACGACCTTTTTTCTCTCCAACAGCGGTCCTCCAATTTGTCGCGATATCGTGACATGTTTTTCTCTCTCCAATGGCAGTCTTCCATTCTGTCGTGATATCGCGACACTTTTTCTCTCTGGGTGCTTTTTTGCAAACTTGTCGCAATATCACGACACTTTTTGGCCTTCAGACGCTTCCTTGCTTCATGTCGCGATTTCGCAACACTTTTTCTCTCTCCAACGGTGGTCTTCCTTTTTGTCGGGATATCGCGACATTTTTTCTCTCTCTAATGGCGGTCTTCCATTCTGTCGTGATATCGCGACCTTTTCTCTCACCAACGCTGGTCTTCCTTTTTGTCGCGATATCGCGACATTTTTTCTCTCTCCAATGGCGGTCTTCCATTCTGTCGTGATATCGCGACCTTTTTTCTCTCCAACGGTGGTCTCGCATTTTTGTCGTGATATCGCGACACTTTTTCTCTCTCCAACGGTGGTATTCCATTTTTTCGCGATTTCGTGACCTTTTTTCTCTCCAACGGCGGTCTTCCATTTTTTTCGCGATATTGCGACACTTTTTCTCTCTCCAATGGCGGTCTTCCATTCTATCGCGATATCGTGAGCATTTTTCTCTCCAACGGTGGTCTTCCATTTTTGTCACGATATCGCGACATTTCTTCTCTCTAATGGTGGTCTTCCTTTTTGTCGCGATGTCGCGACCTTTTTTCCCTCCAACGGTGGCCTTCCATTTTGTCACGATATCGCGACCTTTTTTCTCTCCAATGGCGGTCTTTCTTTTTTGTCGCGATATCGCGACATTTTTTCTCTCCAATGGCGGTCTTCCTTTTTGTCACGATTTCACGACATTTTTTCTCTCCAACGGCGGTCTTCCTTGTCACGATTTCGCGACACTTTTCCTCCTCGGCTGCAGATTTCCACATTGTCACGAGTTTGCTGCACTTTTGTCCTCGGCTGCGGTCCTCCAGATTATCGCGATTTTGCGACACTTTTTCGTCTTGGCAGCGGTCTCCCAATTTGTCACGATATCGTGACAATTTTCCTCTTCGACAGTGGTCTTCATTCTTGTCGCAATTTCGCGACACTTTCTCTTCTCGGCAGCAGGCTTCCACTTTCGTCGCGATTTCGTGACTCATTTTCTATTTTGGTTGCGGTCTTCATTCTTGTCACGATTTCATGACTTTTCTTCTCGTTCGGCTCCAACCTAGCAACTTGTCGCCATATCGCGACACTTTTCAACATGTTCGCGATATCGCGACTTATTCCCTTCTTCGGTTCCGATGGCGTTTCTTGTCGCGATTTCGCGACTTCCTTTCTTCTATTGGCATCAACGGTGCAACTTGTCGCGATTTCGCGACATCACCATTTTGGTCGCGATTTCGCGACACCTTCCCTAGTGCGAAGGTTTGCCAGCTCTCTATTCCTTTCTTCTTGGACCACCTCGGTCGTTATGGATTTCTCGTAATCTCTCTTGTACAAGGTTCAGGGACCTTTCAACACCCTTTCTACCAATCAAAAAAAATAATAATATATAAAATATTAAGTCTAAAAATCATGAAAATATTTTCTTTCATGATTCTTGATTATGGAGTCTTGTTGGTGGTAATTTCCTTTCATGTTTCACCTTTTGTACCTACTCTTTGGCCTTTTGCTCATCTACCGATGTTTTAACCATGATTATTTTGATATGCTCAAACTCGAGGGAATCCTCTCCCTGCATTGTATCTTGCATTTGAGAAGGCAGAGGTTTCTCAAATGATGCCACTATGTTATCAATGACAGCATTAATTTTTGGGGGCATCCCGATGTTTAAGACAAGATTCTTAAGTGTAGTTCCCACATTGGTGGAAGGATCCGATCTTTTCGATTGATTCTGATGTGTTAGACTAGAAAACCGTTGGGAGCTTTCTTCCTCAAGAAGGTTGGAAAAGTCAAAGGGCTTGTTGGTGTAGGTTTCTTTACTGAAATTAATAGACTTTTTTTGCTTTCTACCAGTGGTGGAGCTTTTATTAGGAAAAGCATCGACAGGTGGTGGTTGGTTGACAGAATCAACAGGTTTCGCCACCTTAACCATTGAGAGTTGCTTAATCATGTCTATCTGTAGGGCAAAGACTCGTTGGACAACTTTTGAATGCTTTGTGAAATCCTCCCTTAGCTTATCAATTTTTATCTATAAGATAGTGTTTTGTGCCTGAAGGTGAGACAAAGTTTCAGTAGTTGCTTCAGGTGTGGATAAGTTATATTCATGCCCTGATATATCTCCTTTCTCATGAGTTTCAAGAGTGTGTTTTTATGCTAGTTTTTCGTGTGGGCCGGGTTGGTTTAGCAGTTTTGGTGGGTTGACATTTACATTTTGGGGTGTCAGATTCCTCGTCCTGACTATATGAATCATGATCTTCCTCGGACAGACTTTCTTCTTAAAGCTCATTTTTTATGGACTTAGAATATTTTGGTAGGTTAGACTCCTCGACTATTCTGTTCCAGGTTACTTTTACTTCATGTGCTTTTTTCAAGACTATTAATTTGATAAGGCCATGGTGTGCAATTAAATGCAGTTTAGGTTTTTCTTGAGAGTTTTTAGGTTGAACACGAACAATAGTGGATTTTAGAGACTAAAATAGGAAATAGGTAGGTTGATGACACAATCATTATTTTTCGAGAATTTCAAGTTTATCAACATTCGAAGATGGTAGGCTACATAGGTAGACATTCAACCTTATAGAGTGAAAATTTTAATAATTAGGATGGTGGCTTCCTGACACATAAGAGGAAGTGAAGAAGTAGCGACACCCTTAATCCATACCTCTTTATCGCGGATGATTGTGCATTTTTCACTATATTTTGCTTCTAGTTGGGTGACGCTTATAGAGGGGTTCTTATAACACGGTAGCCCTACTTTCGATAAACCTAGTACTTCAAAAATAACACTCGGGCTTAGGTAAAACTGGATATCTCCAACTCAGGTGGTCATCCTTGTAAGGTTAGTTTAAAATAAATTGTTTGGTAACCCCCTGGTCATGCCCTCTAAACTTTGTGAGAGCATCCCACCACCTAGATCTTTGGAACAATTTTTTTGTAGAATTACGAGGATTTTGTGTTTCGACAAATGGGGATTCGCTTTGTTTCTGAAACATGGAACGGGGCATGGCTTTAGGGTAAAGGGTAGATAGAAATTTTTGATAAGAAATTTCAAAATTTATTTTTAGTAGCTGAGAGACCTGCAAAAATTATTTCAATTGCACACAAGAAAAAAAAAAACATCTTACAATTTTTGCAAAATAATTCATTATTTTCATAAAATATTATGCAAAAATGTAAGATTTAGGAGTAATTTCCATAAATAGTTTAACATTAATTTCCATAAAATATTGATAGGTTATTATCAGCATACATAATTTTAATTCTGACTTAACCTTTTGCGTAACTTCTAAAAAATATTTGTTAATTGCATAAGTAGTAGAATGGTTAAGGTATTAAAATATCTGCTCTTCTGTAACTAAAAGCAAAGTTGAAATAGTAAAAAAAAGGTTACCTATCACTTTCATTTTTTGCCTTGCTAAACTTTCGTCACCCTATTCTTAGAAATATTTCTTGCCTGTGTTTCCTCTTACAATTTCGAGTCTCAATATTGTTTCACTTGTAAAATCCATAGTGTTTTAGCTTTGTTTCGATTTGTAAAGGATTTTTGATGGTTTTACACGACCTTCTATGAAAGGAAAAATAATTTCTACAGTTTTATTTTCCTTTGCATGGATTTTTAGCCATGCAAAGGTTCTGAATTATCTGATTACCCTTATCCAACAATAGTGGCTACTTAACCCTCATCAACGACAACAACCGCATGACCTTAATAGAAAATGAAGAAAAATACCATGGCTCAGTAAATTGCATCCATAAATTTCAATTTAATCGATGATTTAGGGTTTACATTCGTGTCACTGTTATATTATTGGTCGATAAAAATGTGTTGGCGATCATCTTCATCCATCGCTGTCATGGCAAAATTTCTAGACTCATCAAGATTTTCTTCCCTTCCATCGCAACCATTCGTTCGAGATTTTATTGATGGCTAACATTGTCCATCCATGATGTCTCCCATGATTGGTGCAAGAGTCCACTTTTCATTCATCGATATAGGCTCTAGGGTGTTCAATCTTCCTTTGGCACAAAACCTTCCCATCACCTTAAATGGAGAGGGTGGACTTCTTATTGCCAAGTTTTAAATACCTTTTGATCACCCCGACAACTAAAAAAAAATATTTTAATTGTTTACCATGTCTATGACATGTCTTTTGTCCTCCAGCATTGATGAGCACCAGATATGCTCATATTTTTGTATATGTACTAACGGTTTTTGTGCGACAATATATCATGAGTTGTATATTTTTATGAAGCATTATGTATTTATTTAATGAAATCATGTGTATTATCTAATCCATGCGTGAAGTGTGTTTTGTGTAGTTATTTCCTTTATTTTGTCATCTTTTGCTCAGTCGAGGTCCTACATGGACCTGGCATGGTTCTACTCAATCATATGAAGGCATACGGAGGTAGGTGCCTTACTGAAGTAGGCGCCTTACTAAAGTAGGTGCCTTACTAAAGTAGATGCCTTACTCAAGTAGGTGCCTTACTAAAGTAGGCACCTTACTAAAGTAGGTGCCTTACTAAAGTAGGTGCCTTACTGAAGAAGGCACCTTACTAAAGTAGGCGCCTTCCTCGAGCGGATGCCCAGATTATGCGTGTTGACCAAACGGTTGGAGAAGGACCGCGATGACCACTATTCCACATCAGCAGTGGAAAACTACTAATGAATGAGTTTTCCCAGCCAGGGTGGATGGACGTGCAACCACTCCCAAAGCAAAACTATAATGAAACATAAATTGATTGATTGCAAGGAAACGACGAAGAAGCTGATCATCATGCATCGGCTACAGTAATTGAACTATCCCAGTTTATATTGTAACCGGGATGTCTGTTGTAATAGAACTATAATAGGAATTCCTATGTGTGGTATATAAACACACAAACTTCTCTGTAGTAGGGGGAAGCATTCTTTTAGAACATTACCGCATGTAATCTTTCTGCACTATTAATAAAGCTTGAGCGTTCTCTCATCTGCATATTATTTTCATGATTTGTTGGGTGGGATCTGCTGGAGCTCGGGCCCACTCCAAGCTAGTATTCCTCCCCTATATCTTAGTTATTTTCTTTCATAGATTTAATTCTGCATAAGTAGTATATTCATTTCTAGATTAGTTTAATCATTTTAAAGTTGTGTTCTTTTTATGTAAGTGTGTTAATTGCTTTCTGAGTGGTGTGTTTATTTTTATGTGATTTAATTATGTCTAAGTTTTCTTGGTGTGGAAAAATCAACTGATGTTTTATAAACACCCCCAATGATAGTAACGGATTCATCTCCAGAATGGTAATGTGAGTAATCTCAATCATGGCACTTCGAAAGTCTTCGAGCTCCTGGGTTGACAATTTAAATGCAAGTGTTGTGACAAAGTTTAGGATAAAATTAACCAGTGTTTGGCACCCAAAATTTTGGCACCGTTGTCGGGGAAGCATCATTAGTATATTAATTACATTACCCTTTAAAACCTTCTACTTGACCTTGTATGAGTCCGCCAAGAAAAAGAGGACCCGACGGTTGTTTTATAAGACAAAGCCCATCACAAAAATTTGAGTCAACCGATGACCTAGAGTTTGAGTTAGATTCTCTTGACTCATCACCAGTAGTCCACTGGAGTGAGCATCCTCACTTCATGCAAAGCGCCTCCTCATCTCATCGACCTGGGAAGGAACAAATCATCCTAAACCTATTGTTTAAAAGAACACCTTCAGAGAAAGCCCTACTATGGAAAGTCGTAGAGGATTAGATAGTAACGTCAGCTGACTTAGAATTTCTAATTCAAAAAACTCTAAACAATAGAAAGGTCCTAGAAGCTGCATTAGATACCACATTTCCTGAAAAAATGGTCGAAGAAGTCTCATATGGATTCAAATTTGCAATAGAGAAAGTAGCAAGGGAAACTAAGATGAAGAACATATCCCTTGCCCATCTTCCCACCTTCAAGGGATACCCAACCGAAGATCTTGACTTTTTTTTGTTTAAATTTTATGTGTTGTGCAGGTCTGTTGACTACAAGTTAGACGTTCAAATGCTAAAACTCTTCCCATCGACCTTAGATGAATCAACTCTACGATAGTTTATCAGGTTGGGGAACAAGCAGATCACTACATGGGAAGAGATGAGGAAGCTCTTTCTAGAGCAATACCAGGACTTCGGTAGAGTGCGATATTATAGAGAGGAAGTCCTCAAAATGACACAGAAGGAGGATGAGTCTCTAGAAGAGTACTGGGAGAGGTTCAATTTCAACCTACAATGATCTCCTCACGCAAATTTGGGAGATAAGTCTCTCAAGAGCATTTTTCTGAGAGGACTCAATAATGAGTCACTAGAAGCACTAAACATGATCTCGGGAGGAGACGTTTACCAGCATGCCATGGAATATATCCAACAACTATGTTGTAATTACTCATAAAGGAGAGGTAAACCAGCTCCTAGAACCATGAAAGCAACTGCATCAATCACAAATATGGAAATAGGCAACATGTTGGAGTATTTAAAGAGTGAAATGCTATCCTCTCTAGCACTACAATTGGATACACTCTTGCGGGAGAAGAATAAATAGGAGAACGATGCAACATTAACCTATTTTTGTCCAAAATATAGGGGGAAGCATGCTAGCATGCCCAAAGAACAAGGTCAGAGTATGCGTAGTTTGCCAATAGAACCACAAGACTCGACTATGCCCGCAACTACCCAATTCCAAAGAGGAGGTTGATGTAACCAAAGCCTATTTCGTAGGCAATCAAATAAATTGGTAGCAACCCCCTATGGGGAATATACCCATGAGAATGCCGCCCTACAAAGGAGGATCATATATGCCACAAGGGCAGCCACAACCACCCAATATGGGATGGTGGGGACTACCACCTTGGATGAACGTACCTCCAAGAGCTGCATTTCCCAATCAGCAACCATGGATGTCATATCAGCACCCTGGGCAACAATGGAGGAACCATGTTCTGTGGAACTTCACTCCACAAAACATGACATAGGTTCCACCTCAGCAAGGCTTACCATCCCTACCTATGGTGAGACCTACGCAGTTACCAACATAGCCGATGGTGAACCTGAATAATAAGGTAAACCAACCAACATACCAAGTAGAGGGAGAGATGTATCCGATGTATAATATTAGTTGTAATCCTATTCAACTTAGATCAGGTAAGCAACTAGGAGTAGAGGCACCTCCCCTGGTAGAAGAGGAGGAAGACGTAGGAGATTCCCCTCTTATAGAAGAGGTGGTTGTTGAGAAAATAGAGGCTCCATTTCCTAAATGGTTGTAGGAATAGAGGAAGCCAACACAACCAAAATTTGATATCCTCTTGAGCTTGAGGAATCTCACAGTCACTATCCCACTATTTCAAGCCATCCGAGATGTTCCCATATACACTAAGGTGATAAAAGAGTTATGTATAAGGAAACGGGATGTAAGGTGGCACAAACCATTAATGTCATGGGAAAACTAGTTGACTTAATTATGGGGAATACATATCATCCCAAATATGCAGACCCAGGTAGCCCGGTGCTAGTGGTGAAAATAGGAGGATGTTCATTGGTGAACACCTTGGTTGACCTAGGTGTAGCCATCAATGTGATATCATAGGAGACCATGCAGAAGATAAAACTTATGAACTTGAAACCCACCAAAATGGTCTTGCAGCTAACTAACATATCAACTGTAGCACCAAAGGGTATGCTTGAGGATATCATCGTAATGGTCGACACATGGGAATACCCAATGGACTTCCAGGTGCTGCAATAAAAAGTGGGACTGGGTGGTTACCCACTCATCTTGGGGAGGCCATGGTTAGCTACAACTGATACCTACATCAAATGTTGTGATGGACTTATGACCATTTTGAATGGGTAGAATGTCAAGAGATTGACAATCTCTCCCCCACTCAGTCCATGGACACATTGGATGAAACCACACTGACCGATAAGAATGAGGATTCGTTTTCCATGCTGTAGTCGATGATGGCAGTAATAGGTTGGAGGAGGATGGTGATAAGGATGGTATTATAATAGGATTCCTACAAGGATAATCCTCCCTCACCGTTCCTAAGTCACCATTGGTCGATGCTCAGGACCACCATACCAAGTAGATTGATATTGGGCCTGGCAAGATGTTGAATTTCAACAGTGGGTTGACCCTCACATAGTTGATAAAATTAAAGGATATCCTAGCCAAACACCAACACGCATTCACCTAGGATTATTTAGACATGAAGGGAATCAAAACAAAAATCTGCATAAATCTGCAACCCTAGTCATATAGCCGTAGAGGAGGATGAACCTGGCTATGAAAGAAATCGTTAAAGTTGAGCTATAGAAGCTCTTGTCTGCAGGGCTCATCTACTTGATCTTCGAAAATGATTAGATGTCACCACTTGTGGTCCCTAAGAAAAATAGGAAATGGTGGATCTGCATTGATTATAAATCACTAAATAAAGTGACTAAAAAAGACCACTTCCCACTTTCCTTTGTTGATCAGGTGTTGGATACACTCTTCGAGAGAAAATACTTCTCCTTCCTAGATGGATTCAACGGGTACAACCAAATCCATATTAGGGAGGAGGACCGAGACAAGATGATGTTTACCTACCCATGGGGAATATTTGCCTATAGAGTGTTGCCTTTCGGGTTGTGCAATGCACCGACCACATTCCAAAGGGTGATGTTGAGCATAT
Source organism: Wollemia nobilis (assembly GCA_028583015.1). Lineage (NCBI taxonomy): Eukaryota > Viridiplantae > Streptophyta > Pinopsida > Araucariales > Araucariaceae > Wollemia > Wollemia nobilis. Next base: position 3,853,403 of record JAQPPZ010001808.1, read on the forward strand.
TTTTGGACATGATGGGAGAGGTAGTAGAAGTGTATATGGATGACTTCACCATTTATGGGGAAACATTTGAAGAAGCGACAACGAACTTGGAACGTGTGCTCTGGAGATGCGAAGAAAACAACTTATCTCTCAACAACAAGAAATTTTTTATGATGATGCATGAGGACATAGTGTTGGGACATCATCTCTCAACAAAAGGGATTAAAGTGGGTCAAAAGAAGATAGAGGTAATTAAGGACCTACCCAACCCAAAAATACAAAGGGAAGTGAGGAGTTTTCTTGGCTCTGTCGGGTATTACAGGTGATTTATCGTTGACTTCAGCAAGATCGCCAAACCTCCACACAACCTGCTAATGAAGGATGTCAAATTTATCTAGATAGAGGACTGCGAGTAGGTGTTTTAGATGCTAAAAGAGAAGTTGATTTCTACCCCAGTGTTATAGGGCCCAAATTGGGTTGTCTTGTTTCACATATATTATGATGCCTCCAATAATGTAATTGGAGTGGTCCTCGGATAGAAGGATGACAAATAATTGTATGTCATTTACTACATCAGTAAGAATTTAGCAGGGGCTGAGCTTAATTACACAGTAACGGAGAAGGAATTTCTCGTAGTAGTCCATACCATCAACAAATTTTGCCACTACATCACTGGATACAAAGTGTTCGTTCACATGAAACATGCAGCCATTAGGTACCTTTTGAGTAAACCAGCAATTAGTGGCAGGATAATCAAGTGGCTTCTACTGTTGCAGGAATTCAACATCACCATAGTTGACAAACCTAAAAAGGATGACGTAGTCACAGACTTTCTATCCAGACTAATCCTAGCAGATCATGCAATGGTAGAGGACTAGTTCTGAGATGAACATTTATTCATCATTAGTGAACTGACATCGTGGTATGCAGATGTCATTAATTATATGGCCATAGGTATAACATCCCCTGCTCTTTCATACAAGGAGAAACAAGGGGTGATCAAGAAGAGCACTTCCTTTCAATGGATTGATGACCTCCTATTCAAAATAGGGCCCGACCAGATAGTGAGGAGGTGCGTAGCAGAGCATGAGTTCTCAAAGATACTCAAGGCCTATCATAATGAGCCATGTGGAGGACACTTCTCAGGGAGAAGGACTATGTATAAGGTATTACAAACTGGGTATTTTTTTCCCACTCATTTTAAAGACAGCCGCATAAGCCAATAGGTGTGACAAATGTCAAATAATGGGTATGCCGACCCATAGGGATGAAATGCCCCTTCAACCTCACATACACATTGAGCCCTTCAATAAATGGGGCATGGATTTCGTGGGACCCATAAACCCACCTTCAATCAAAAGGAGGTATATTCTAGTCTGCACAAACTATGTCACCAAGTGGGTCAAAATCCAGGCATTGAGAGATTCTAAGGAGGGAACGGTAGCCAAATTTTTGTTTGCCCATATTTTCACAAGGTTTGGAGTGCCCAAGGAAATTACAATGGACCAAGGACCCCGATTCACCTTCAGGTTAATCAAGGAACTGATGGAACAGTACAAGGTACGACACAACAGAACTACCCCATACCATCCGTAGGTGAATAGGCAAGTGGAAGTAACCAACAGGGAGATAGAAAACATCCTAACAAAAACTATGCCACAGCACAAGAAGGATTGGGCTACAATGTTACTGGAGGTAGTATGGGTATATAATACAACATGGAAATCAACCACCAACTTTACAAACTTCCAACTGGTATATAGGAAGGACGCAATGATACCCATCTAATTTGAGTTCAAGATGCTCAGAACAACGGTTGAACTAGACCTAAGCTTGAATGAAGCACAGATGGAATGAATTCAATAGCTGAACTAGTTGGATGAATTTTTAATGGACACCCTCCAAAGAACAGAAATCATGCAAAAGCAAAAGAAGTAGTGGCATGACCACCATATTAAAACAAAAAAAAATTAAAGAGGGGGATTGGGTGTTGTTGTATGATTTCAGATTCCAAGATCGGAAGGGAAATCTAATGTAAATATGAATGGGGTCGTACGAGGTGGTGGAAATAATAAAAAATGATGTTGTGTGGGTCAATACAATTGACAATAGCAACACCATTCTAACAGCTAATGGCCACCAGTTGTACCTATACCACATGTTCGAAAGCTTGTTGGTGGAGTCTATAAAAGGCATGGGGGAGACCCCATCTATGTAAAACTTTACCAAAATTCTCAACAACATGGTGGATGCAGAGGTGTCCACTAAGAATAAAGTAGTGTATTTTCCTATTTTTCTTTAGCTTACAGTATGTTTTATAGGGACAACGCTCGCATTGCAAGCTGCATGTATCCTGAGAGTCAGGTCCTAATAGGTACGGATTACGTTTGACTACATTTTTCATTTTTTCATTTTCTTTTTTCAGGTAATGGCCTGATTGCTTGAACAATAGGCATCTCTAGGAATAGGGTCTAGACTAACTCAACATCCATGAACCTGCACAATAAGAGGATAGTGTTGATCCAGGCATAGAGTGGGTGCCAATTACCTGCAAAGGAAAAATTATGCACCCCTTTGCCTAGATGAAGTGGACGCTGATGATGTATAAGGAGAATTTTAGGAGGTTTTATCAACCTCACATCAATAGACACGTCAACCGCTAAATTTTCAATGATGGAGGAATATACGACTCTGAAAAAGAGGCACCTTACTCCGAAGTAGCGATGCCTTGCTCCACCAAGGAGATGCCACCCCGGAGTATTCTTCATAGTCAAGTGGCACCTTACTGAGGTAGGCACCTTACTGAAGTAGGAACCTTACTAAAGTAGGTGCCTTACTCAAGTAGGTGCCTTACTCAAGTAGGTGCCTTACTCAATTAGGCGCCTTACTCAAGTAGGCACCTTACTGAAGCAGGCACCTTACTCTGGTGCCTTACTCTAGAGGAGCGGCGCCCTGCTCTGCCAAGGAGGTGCCACCACCAGAGCACTTAGCATTCCAAAAAAAAAAAAAAAAAAAAAAAAAAAAAAAAAAAAAAAAAAAAAAAAAAAAAAAAAAAGTTGGAGGTGCCTTACTCTAGCACCTTACTCTAGAGGAGCGATGCCTTACTTCGCCAAGGAGGCACCACCCTAGAGTATTCTTCATAGTCAAGCGATGCCTTACTCAAGTAGGCACCTTACCCAAGTAGGCGCCTTATTGAAGTAGGTTCCTTCCCCAAGTAGGTGCCTTACTAAAGTAGGTGCCTTACCCAAGTAGGTGCCTTACTGAAGTAGGTGCCTTACTAAGGAAGGTGTCTTACTCAAGCAAGCACCTCGATCAAATCAAAAGCACATGCACAACTTGGCAGTACATAGATCAACCGAAGCCAACACCATCATCTCACATGACAGAAATTTAGAAGCACCCAAAAATATTTTGAAATCATTGGACATGATCTCTACACGTCCCAAGGCCAACCATCGAGGAGATATGTGTCCCAATATGAACCAATAGTATCCATCATGTTTTCAGTGTAAGACCTCGAGCAAACTAGGAATGAAGTACCCAAGGTGACATAATCAATACATGGGAAAAATATCGAGTACCAATTTGGCATACTCCACGTAGCACAAAATGACCAATCATGTATGCACCTGATTCTCTTTAGATATATACGTAATTTTTCATATGATATGCTTCTCTAAAAATAATATCGATGTAAGAATTGAATTCACCCCTCATGCCTAATACATTGTGCCAAAATTTAATTCGGGTGGTGTACCCTACCAACCCCAATGTTGAAACAATTTCTAGAGTTAGGTGCCTGAGTTTATAAAAAGGTGCCTTACTGAGGGTAGGGCATCAAACCAATCGAAACCAATAGGGAATTTGCCATGGGTGGATGATCAAAGAATCATGCACTCAAAAATAATGAGCCTAATGGTACTGAGGGGATTAGGGGAGAAGTTCGCAACCGGTTCGAAGCAGTCGGTTGGATGAGTTATTGTCACCTAGTCAGCTAAGACCAATATGTAGAAGTGACAAAGGAGTTCACTACCGCTATGAAAAAGGAAGTTTCTCAATTGCACGAACAAGAAATTCTAGTCACTCCAGAGCACATCGCTCATGTCACCAATCTCCCCCTTACTAGGGAATGCACGTGTAAAGATAGTGTGGCAAAGAAATATGTGAAGATGTTGCTGGTACAAACAAACGTCTCCTACGACCCACACGGGCTCCCAAAGCAGAGACTCCCTATGCACCTGAGGAAGCTCTTTGAGTAGGTGGTGAGATACTTCACATGCACTAGGAAGTATTTGCACTTGAACATGAACCATATGTAGTTTTTGAGCCATCTGGTACATGAGAAAAAAATTAACGTCTCATTCTACCTGGTAAAATCCTGTAGGAAGAGGCATCACGATATCAAAGAGGGGCGTTCTATACCCTAGCCCACCATGGGCTAATTACAACCCTAATATGCCATGAATAGAAGCACAGGGGAAGCTCATCAGCAGTTAGGGCTAAATATTTTGATGCACAAGAGCAGGTAGCAACCGAAGTAGAACAAGTGGCCAAATTATGAGCAACCAAGGAGGTTAGGTTCGAACCCTCTGATGCATCGAAACAAGTGAAGACAAAGGCATAGGATGATGTTGAATTGGGGGGAATGTTCGAAGAGGAACACCATTAATTCTCACCAAAATTTGTGGAAGAAGGGAAGAGTTCTCTGCCCAATTAAGCGGAGGAAAGGTCAGAATCCTCTAGTCCTGAACCAATAGTATGATGTACAGAGTGCATACGTAGTCAGAGGCAACTATAGTGCCCAATACTCTCAAGCAAGGATGAGGAATAATATGTAGAACTCGATTGTGTGGCCCTAACCCTATGGAATTTGGCCTCTCATAGCCTACAAGACTTGCAGTCCTCAGCGGGCATGCAACAGCAGCCCGAGGTACCTATGGAAGAGGACCGCACTGAGCAGAATGAGAAATCTATGATGCATGCACTATTCGAGGAATATAAGGAGATGTCTATAAGAAAAATCTAGAGGAAGGATGCCACCATCGCCCAATTCCAGTAATTGATACAGTAGCTCAAGGCAGAGAACCAGTAGCTGCAAGTCAGGGCAATCGATAGACGGGATACCTCTACCCAAACCGATTGGGCAATTGAGGTGTCCATAAACTCTCCAACCTTGTCAAAGAGAGTAGTCTCATATAGTGTAGTAAAGTCAAATACCCGTAATGAGGAATTGGAGGTGGGATAAGGTTCATGCACCTCTGATAGACGAATTACAGAGGAATAAGAGAATTCTATTTTCTAAACAGAAACCCTTGTTATCAACATTGATGACGATGAGGAGCCTTCAGGGTAGAGCCAAGGGGAAAATCCTAAACCAGAGATCAAGAAGGATTCTCCAAAGTGCCAGTGACCTACAATTGAGGGGTTGCTACTTGAAGAACTAGAGGAGCAGACACCGAGCGACTAGGAAATAGGGGAAACAACCATAGAAGACCTTCGATCAAAATAACAGATCCCTAGATTGTCCAACCAAGAGACCACCTCCACATGAAAGGAATACTTCCCCACACAGGCCATCGCAATACGAGAAAGAGGAAAGGAGAAGGCATCACAAACAACGTAGAAGAGAGCCAAAAGAAAGGCTAGAGTAACATTTACAAAATCGAACCCCCATTCAAACGAGGAATGGGAAGCAGGCATGCGGGCCTTCGCTGCGTAGAAATAGAAATTCGAACAACTTCGTAAGGAGTTTGAGGAGGCAAAGGCAACTAGGAAAGCTGCCAAAAAGGAAGAAAGAGGGTCAAACATCTGTGTGGACCCTATTGACGATGATCAATTTTAGAAAATCTATGGTTTGTCTCAAGGTCAACCTTCTAAGATGAAGAAATGGTTGGTAAGATGGGGGTATATGTGTAACAACCCCACAAATTCGATCATCATTTCTTTTATATTTGCTATAAGGATGAGATACTGCTAATGTACTTGTGGATGTAGGAATAGGTATTGTCTGTGGAAGAGTAGCCCGGAGCTGGAATGAAAAAGGGTTACTCGGCTTAAGGTAAGTCCAGAGAAAGGATGAGCGGTGGAGTATTCGCCATAATTTGGATTTAAAAATCCTAGAGGCAATGCATCCACCAATGGTCCATGTAGCTGCATTTCATGTAGATGCATCTCTAGGTGGTTTGATTTAAATATTAAATATATAGAATATTTATAAAAATATATTCTCATAAATAATAAATTAATAAAATAATATATAGTATATATATATATATATATATAACGATAAAAATAATAGAAATATTTAAATTAAAGGATATAATATAATAATAGATTATAAATTATAATTATAAGAATTATAATTTTAAGTATAGAAGATTTAAAAGAAATAAGAAAATAAATGTACATCCTTATGATGTAAATATGTTTAAGCTAAGTAAAATAAATAAAAAAGGTTCCTCATCAAAAAATAAATAAATAATTAATGGCAAAAATAAGAAATAAAATAATATTTAAATAAATTAGAAATGGAAAGACTTTTAAGAAGTTAATATTAATATATATATATTAACGTTGAAGTGAGGACCTGAATCTTCCTCTCCCTTACTCTCCACTTGGCAATACTTTGGAAAAATACAATGGACACGTAGCTTAACGGAGGCTACTCACTTTAATTAGGAATTTCCTTATAAAAGAGGGGAGGAGAGGAGAAGAAGGAAGAGAGGTGGCTGAAGCGTGGATGTTGGTGCGAAGAGAAGAAATTTTCTGAAAGAGGAAGTTCCAAGCTAAGTGTACTATGAGTCACCTTCCTCCTTACTGTGACTAAGGGCTAAATCGAAAAATTTGAACTTAATTAGGTTAAGAGAACATACATGCTATGGGCAGATAGACTATCATAAATTGAACGAATTTTGTCTATATGGTATTAAAAAAATTTAGGTGTTCAATTTTTGTTATAATGCCTATTGAATAGCAGACGTTGAAATGTGATTGAAATTATGTTGTGTTGCATATTGAATAAAATATTTTACTATGTGATTGTGTTATTGATGCATGGGTTGAGATTGTTGTGCATATAGGATTGTAGATTGCATTGGCATTGATAGTTTGACCGCTCTGATCTTTGGGATTTTAGCCGGATAAACCCTAAGGCTGCAAATTGGAAAACCCTAGTTCAAACCAGAAGAAGCATCCTACAGTAAAAAGAAGCATGAGTTAGAAGAAAAGAGATGAGCTTTACCTTCCTTCGAATCAGATATATTTACAAAGATACTGAAGAAAAAATCTTTATTGGATGCAAGTTTTGTAATATTGTATGAAGTAGACGAAAGTCTCTCACAAAAGAACTTGTATAAGATTAAAATATAGCTGCTTGAAATCATTGTTTTACCTGTTAAGAATACCATAAAAAAAAATAGTAGTAGAAGTCTTGTAATGAACTTTCTATAGAAATCTTTTATAATCTGCAATATAATTAAAAAGGTGACATTGTGTATCATCAAACCAGAATATTGCCTAAGTTTTTCAGATGACTTGTTGGGATACACCAAAGAATAGTTGCGGCAAATCTCTATATAGTGGCCTGTGTTATCTGTTTTGAATTTAATTTAATAATGAAAGTCTTTCTCTATGAAATTTTCTTTTTATATAGCCTGCAAATAATTTAAAAAGTGATATTGTGTATCATTAATCCAGAATAGTGTCTAAGTTTTGTTTTACAGATGACTTGTGAGATAAACCAAAGTACAGCTGCAACAAATCTCTATAAAGTCGCTTGTTTTATCTAAATAAAGAATTTCATTAAAATAGTGGAAGTCTTTCACCATAGGAATCTTTATAATCAACAATATAATATAGAAACTGAAATTGTGTATCATTAAACTCAGATTAGCATTTAAGATTTTCAAGATGATTTGTTAGGTTAAGCTAGAATATGGCCGCAGCTAGACACTACGAAATCATTTGTTTTATCTATTTTGAGTTTCATTAAATTACCAGAAGTCTTTGTTATGGAAACTTAGAAAAATTCTGAAGTCGGCAAATATATATATATATATATATATAGATGATGAAATCGTGTATTAATAACTCAGAATTGAGCTTAATTTTTCTTAGACGACTTGAGGAAAAATATCATTAAGTGACTATGCCGAAAACTTATGGGCAACTTGTTTAAATATGAGTTAGCATGTTTTAGAATACCATAAAGTTTGAAATCGTGAGAGCCTTTGAGATGTAGAATTATGAATTAACGATATATATATATATATATATATATATATAAACTCATAGGTAAAACGATCATGATAATTCCTTTTACAATATGTTCCCCACAAATCATTTTTTTTTTGAGGCATGTGAAAGCTTTTATAAGTCTTACTAATCCAAATTCGAACTACGCAGTGATATTCTCTGACTTGCTTTGTAAACCTAAAGGGAACCCATAATGAGTATAATTATATTTATTAAACATTTCCTTGATAAAACAATTTGAATGATGCTCTGTATAAGTTCACCGTCGCTGTCAATAATTAAGGTAAGCCAATGAAACAGTTTTAGAGCTAGAAGGATTTCCTGGAAATATTCATGATATGACGCAACTTTAATTAATAAGGGGAAAATTTTAAAATTGGTTAAGGAAGAACATCTGCAACGCGTATGATTATCCTAACGCGTTTGAGAGCTTCGAAAACATGTTGTATAATAAGTAAGACATCTGTTTTTACCAGCTTGACATAGGGATGGTGATTACTAAGTTTGTCTACATGCGCCATTTGAGATCTTATTTAGTAGTCGTGGTTTGCGTAGTTTAAAATTAAGTTGGTAAATTGCATTTATGTGGATGTTACAAATGGTGTTCAGAAAGTGTAAACTTAGTGACGTAATAGGTTAGTGAGGGATTAGTGGAATCATGATATAACTCTAACTATTTAGGGTTTTTTTATAGACTCTAGAAAAATTGTTTTATTATTTCAATTGTGACATAATTGTTTATAGGGAATTTCATAAACCATATCGAAATTATCAAATTTTCTATGATTGATTTTGTTAGTTATTTGAGGCAATCGTAAATAGGTTTTGTTTGTCCTTTCCTCAAAAATTTTTTAAATTGAAATAAGGTTCGTTTATTTTTTTATTTTTTTTAGAAAATTATTATATTCTTTTAAAATAAAAGTAGGGTAACATTTTGGTTGGCGATATCATAATTCATTAGTTTTTATTTTTATTTTTATTTTTTTGGGTTGTTTATCTATTAATATCATTATGGTTTGAGGTAGAATTTTAAATAGAATTCATCTTACTTAATATAAATCATCATTGTAGTTTTAAACTTTAAAAAGAATAAAGTTATCAATAATAATATGAATTTGAAATGATTTTCATTGTTTATCTATTAATATCATGGTTTGAGGTAGAATTTTAAATAGAATTCATCTTACTTAATATAAATCATCATTGTAGTTTTAAACTTTAAAAAGAATAAAGTTATCAATGATAATATGAATTTGATATGATTTTAGGAAGAACTTACCTTGTTTTAGAAGAAGTACTTCCATTATAACAAAGCCTTTGAAACTTTGCTTCAACCTAGGTTTTAAAACATGACATATTCAGGGTGGTGGAAAAATTAACCCTAGAATTAAAAGGATGTTATTAACATGAGTATGGAAAGGATTTTTTTTTAAGATACTAAAGGTTGTGGGAAGACAACCTAACTTATGGAGATTGTGGGTAGACATTCTTCCTTATTCCAACCTTCAAGATGTTGTGGGATGGCGTACATCTTGACATGGTTTGCCAACTCCAAAATATGGAGCGGGAGGTATAGGGACGATGATATGGGCATCACCCCTAGGCATACCATAACAATAAAAGAGCAGGAAGTATTACAATATAAAAGGATACTTGCATAATGAAATGGGCGCTACGCAATTAAGACTTCTTAGGATCCACCAAGGTAGTGGCAGATCCATGATATACCTCAAGGAAGTGAAGGTACATCAACTCTAGCATGTATACTCTAGTATCTTAAGTCAAGATACAGGGAAGTAAGCGTGTAGCATCCAGGTGATATGGACCCTAGAAGCAGAAACCCCTACCAAATACTTGGATTCTCAGGCTAGGAGAGGAAGTAAGTTAAAAGGCAAGAAGACTAAGATTTGGCCAATCTCGATCTCACGAATATTTGAGCTGTAGTGAAATGGCATCCGTGGCGATTAAACATGCTTGTACTAGGTTGAGTTGGGATAATTTTTTTGAAAATTCTAAATTTGGTGAATGAAACCAAGTGGGAAGACTTGGGTTATTACAGTTGGTATCAGAGCCATACGAATTCTTAGATAAACAAAAATTTTAAGTTATTATAGTAAACTACATTAGGTTCTAAAACTGAACAAAATTAATTAACAAAGCTCTTTCTGAAACAGGCAATGGCATCAGGATTAAGGGCTAGTTCCTCAAAGAGACCCATGGCGGCACAGCGAGAAGGGATGGCCGAGAACCCTAGGCGGGTCCTTAGAAGAGTTATAAGGACAGGAGCTATAGAGGAAACTACAGAGCCCCCTCGGGTAATAAGGAGGGAAAAGGAGCCTATGCCAAAAGATGATAAGATGACTCGAATGATGCAGTTGATGCAAGAACAAATGAGTCAGTAGAAAGAGAAAATGGACCAGTAAAGGGCCTAGATGATGGAACATATGGATCAAAAAAGAACACAAATGTTAGAGCATATGGAGCAACAAAAAGCTCAATTATCGCAACAACAAGAAATGATAACACAACAACAAAAGATAATAGAAAACCTGACCAAAGGAAAGGAAACAGTAGTTGTTGGAGATGAATCATCTACCGATCCTGGAAGAAAACAAGTGGGATCTGAGCTTGATAGAGACATGCGTAGAATTGATATAGCTAAATTTGATGGCAAAGGAGATGGGGAAGAAGCTGAAAGATGGTTAAACAACTTGGAAGCATATTTTGTTGTCAGAACTCTTTCTTCCAAATCAAAAACCTCATACGCAGTCTTTCATTTGATTGGGGTTATCGCTGACTGGTGGGATACATACAGAAATATGCATAATGTAGAAGCTGCAGATGTACCTTGGGAGGATTTTGTGATGGTATTTAAGGAGAGGTATCTATCTCCCCAATTTTATCTTGAGAAAACTATAGAATTTGCCAGACTGACTCAGGGTAGTATGACTGTCACCGAATACTATCAACGATTCGTACAATTGCTTAAATATATGCCCAAGTACGAACAAAGGACTGAGATTAAAGTTCAAAAATTCCTATTTGGACTTCATCCAAAAATTGGAAACTTGCTTCTTATGCTTAAGCCAGTATCTTTGACTGTTGCCTATGATTTGGCCCGCCAACACGAAGAAAATTACAAGGCCAAAAAGGCATATTACCAAAAGAACCCTGACAAAGAGGAATTGTCGAAAAAGAAAAATACTGGTCCAACCCGATGGGAAAAGAACAGGGGTAATAAGGGACGGAATGAGAACATGAATAGATTTGACAAAGGCAAAAATAAATTTCAAGGGAATAAGAATTCGAACAAACGCGGAGGTTAGGATAGGGGGAATTTCAATAGATATGATCAAAAAGCTAGAAATGATGCTCAAGAAAGCAACAATGGAGACAAGAGAGAAAAGGCACCTCGAACTAGGTGTTGGATTTGTGGTGAGCCTCATTATGCTGATAAGTGTCCTAGGAGAGCTGACAGAAGAAAGGAACCCATAGAGCCAGTTCATAAGATTTATGCTGCAACAGGTAACTCTAAACTCAATGGTCAAGCTACACCTTTTCTGATAAATGGAAAAATCTATAATAAATATGTAAGAATTTTTATTGATTCAAGAGCTACTGATAGTTTTATTTCTCCAAGTATTTTGAGAGACATACCAAAAAAACCTGGATTTATGGCTAATGGGTGGAAGGTTGAGTATGGCTCTAGGAAAACCTATATTGTAGATCAGTGTTTATTTGACCCTCAGATTATATTACCTTAGGGGAAGACTAGTTGGCATATGTATGTAGCACCTTTACATACCTTTGACATAATTTTAGGAGTTGATTGGCTTAAGGCTCATAAAGCATTATTAAATTTTGAAGAGAGGTGGATGGATTTCACTGACAACTCCAAGCAAAGGATTCAAATTTATTATGGACGTGAGTCAGTGGAACCACATTTTCTATCAGCTATGCAAGTTAAAAGAGCCATCAGGAAAGGAAGTAGAGTCTTTGTAGTAAAACTTAATAAGAAAGAGGAGATTGAGTCTGAAACAAGTCTTTTCCAGACCTATCCAGTGCTAAATGATTTTTGGGATGTTTTTCCTGAAGATCTACCCGGATTACCTCCCAAACGATAATTTGACTTCTCAATAGAACTTCTTCCTGGCACTACGCCAATAGCCCGAGCACCCTACAGAATGACCACAATAGAGATGCAGGAACTCAAAACTCAGCTTCAAGATTTGTTAGAAAAAGGACATATTAAGCCAAGTGTCTCACCATGGGGTGCACCGGTTCTTTTTGTGAAGAAGAAATATGGGACTTTGAGACTCTGTATTGATTACATGATGCTCAACAAGATGACCGTTAAGAACAAATATTCCCTACCCAGAATAGATGACTTGTTTGACCAATTGAAAGGAGCTACAATATTTTCAAAAATTGATCTTAGATCTGGATATCATCAGTTAAGAATTAGGGAAGAAGATACCTACAAGACAACTTTTCGGACTAGTTATGGCCATTACGAATTTACAGTCCTACCTTTTGGGTTGACTAATGCCCCAACAACTTTTATGAACCTCATGAATAGTGTATTTCGGGAACAGTTAGATCAGTTTGTGTTGATATTTTTAGATGATATACTGATCTATTCCAAGAGTAGAGAGGAACATGATCAACACATACGGGTTGTTCTTGAAGTACTAAGGAAGAACCAATTATATGGAAAATTATCCAAGTGTGAGTTTTACACTTCTCGAGTATAGTATCTAGGTCATGTAATTTTCGTTGAAGGAGTATCTGTAGATCCAAAGAAGATAGAAGCTATCATTGGTTGGCCAACCCCTAAAAATGTGTTTGAGGTACGAAGTTTTATGGGAATGGTTGGATATTATCGATGTTTTATCAAGAAATTTTCCAAAATAGCTTATCCTATAACTAACTTGCAGAAGAAGGGTAAAGCTTTTAAGTGGACTGAACGTTGTGAGGAAGCCTTCAGGACACTCAAGGAAAAGTTAACAACAACACCAATTCTTAAAATACCAGATCCTAAACTTCCATTTATTGTATGCACTGATGCCTCCATAGAAGGAATTGGTGGAGTTCTCATGCAAGAAGAGAGTGTAATAGCTTATGAATCATGAAAACTTAAGAAGCATGAACTGAATTATGCCACACATGATCTAGAATTAGCAGCAGTGGTGCATGCTCTTAAGATGTGGTGTCACTACCTGCTAGGCAAACCTTTTGAGCTTCGAACTGACCATCAAAGCTTGAGGTACATCTTCACTCAGCCAATGCTCAATGCTAGGCAGAGACGTTGGATGGAATTTTTAGCAGAATATGATTTTGGTATTGAGTATATTAAGGGGAAAGAAAACAAGCTAGCTGATGCTCTGAGTAGGAGAAGGCATATCTCTGCTATGACACAATGTCAATTTGATATAATTGAACAGATAAGAAACCTACAATTCCAAGATGAATTTTCTCAAAAATGTTGAGAGTTGGTGCAACAAGGATCTAAAAAATCCAAGGAATTCAGGGTCCGAGAAGGCACTCTACTTTTCATAAATAGGATGGTGGTACCTAATGATCAGAATCTCAAAAGCAAGTTATTACAGGAAGCACATTATGCTCCATACTCTGCCCATCCAGGCTATATAAATATGCACAAAAATTTAAGTAAGGATTATTATTAGCCAGGGATGAAAAGGGATATTGTTGAATATGTGGCAAAGTGTCTGGAATGCCAGAAGGTAAAGGTGAAACATTTACATCCTGTAGGACGTTTACACTCTCATGTAATTCCAGAATATAAATGGCAAGTAGTAACCATGGATTTCATAGTTGGGCTGCCTAAAAATCATTTCCAGCATGATGCTATTCTAGTGATAGTCGACAAACTAACTAAAGTGGCACATTTTATACCCAAAAATGTTAAATATGGAGTGCCTACTATAGCACAAAAATTTTCCAGGGAAGTGGTCTGGCTACATGGGTTCCCAAAAACCATTATATTAGACAGGGATTCTCGGTTCACCTCTAAATTTTGGTAGGCATTACACCAAGCATGGGGAATGAAACTTAACATCAGTACTGCATACCATCCTAAAACTGATGGACAAACAAAAAGGGTTAACCAAGTTTTGGAGGATATGTTGTGAATGTACTATATGGACCATCAAACAAAATGGGAAGACTACTTATTTCTAGTCAAATTTGCTTACAATAATGGGTACCATGCCTCATTAAAAATGGCACCTTTTGAGGCACTATATGGGAGAAGGTGCAGGATACCTTTATCATGGGGTAATCTGGAGGATCATGTAATGATCGGGCCAGATATGTTAAAAGAAATGGAGGATCAATTAAATGAAATCTGACTTAGGCTTAAGGAAGCCTCTGATCGACAAAAGAGTTATGCTTATTTGAAAAGAACTTCGAGGGAATTCGTTGTGGGAGACAGAGTATTCCTGAGGGTCAAGCCCACTAAAAGCTCTATCAAATCCTCCAAACTCAGTCCGATATTTGTAGGACCATTTGCCATCATTGATAAAATTAGCCTAGTAGCTTACAAACTGGCCTTACCTCCCAACTTGTCTAAAATCCATGATACTTTCCATGTGTCTCTCCTTAAGAAATATATATCAGATCCTTCTCATATTTTGAATGTTGACCATTTGCAGATGATAGATCCCCTACACATTGAAGTACGACCAGTCAAAATTCTTGGATACAGGACAAAGCAACTAAGGAAAAGGAGCATTGACCAATGTAGGGTCCAGTGGGACCAATTCTCAGAGAACAATGCCACATGGAAAGCTATGGAAATGATGAAAAAATAGTTTCCATTTTTGTTTGAACAATAATAGAAACATAATTTTGTAACCAAAAAAAATCATGAACTACTAATAAATTTTGCTCTGTGATAAAATTAAATCAGGTTGAATTATGTATGTCACTTTTAACTATTTTATATTCGCCCATAAGAGCTACTTTCAAGTCATAATGATTATGTTGAATTAATGTCATATATGTCTTTATATATTTCTTGGTGTTTGCTTATAATGTTTTTAATATTATGCACCACAAACACAGGGACTGTGTTTAGTCTTAGGGGGGACTATGTAACAACCCCACAGATTTGATCATCATTTCTTTTATATATTCTA
This sequence comes from Wollemia nobilis, assembly GCA_028583015.1. Lineage (NCBI taxonomy): Eukaryota > Viridiplantae > Streptophyta > Pinopsida > Araucariales > Araucariaceae > Wollemia > Wollemia nobilis. Next base: position 3,868,795 of record JAQPPZ010001808.1, read on the forward strand.
TAAGGATGAGATACTACTAATGTACTTATGAATGCAGGAACAAGTATTGTCTATGGAGGAGTAGCCTAGAGCTAGAATGAAAAAGGGTTACTCGGCTTAAGGTAGGTCGGCTTAAGGTAGGTTCGGAGAAAGGATGAGCGGTGGAGTATTCGCCATAATTTGGATCTAAAAATCCTAGAGGTAATGCATCCACCAACGGTCCATGTAGTTGCATTTTCATATAGATGCATCTCTAGGTTGTTTGATTTAAATATTAAATATATAGAATATTTATAAAAATATATTCTCATAAATAATAAATTAATAAAAGAATATATAGTAAAAATATATATGGCCCCTTTTTTTTTTTTTTTTATATATTTTTTTAAAAAAAAAAATATATATATATATATAATGATAAACATAATAGAAATATTTAAATTAAAGGATATAATATAATAATAGATTATAAATTATAATTATAAGAATTATAATTTTAAGTATAGAAGATTTAAAAGAAATAAGAAAATAAATGTACATCCTTATGATGTAAATATGTTTAAGCTAAGTAAAATAAATAAATAATTAATGGCAAAAATAAGAAATAAAATAATATTTAAATAAATTAGAAATGGAAAGACTTTTAAGAAGTTAATATATATATATATATATATATATATTAACATTGAAGTGAGGACCTCACTCTTCCTCTCCCTTACTCTCCACTTGGCAATACTTTGGAAAAATACAATGGACACGTAGCTTAACGGAGGCTACTCACTTTAATTAGGAATTTTCTTATAAAAAGAGGGGAGGAGAGGAGAAGAAGGGGGAGAGGTGGCTGAAGCGTGAGTGGTGGTGCGAAGAGAAGAAATTTTTTGAAAGAGGAAGTTCTAGGCTAAGTGTATTGTGAGTCACCTTCTTCCTTACTGTGACTAAGGGCTAAATCGAAAAATTTGAACTTAATTAGGTTAAGAGAACATACATGCTATGGGTAGATAATCCACCAGCAATTGAATGAATTTTGTTTATCTAGTATTAAAAAATTATTAGGTGTTCAATTTTTGTTATAATGCATATTGAATAGCAGACATTGAAATGTGATTGAATTCTGTTGAGTTGCATATTGAATAAAAGATATTACTATGTGATTGTGTTATCAATGCATGGGTTGAGATTGTTGTGCATATAGGATTGTATATTGCATTGGCATTGATAGGTTGACCGCTCTGATCTCTGGGATTTTAGCCAGATAAACCCTAAGGCTGGAAATTGGAAAACCCTAGTTCAAACCAGAAGAAGCATCCTACAACAAAAAGAAGCATGAGTTAGAAGAAAAGAGATGAGCTTTACCTTCCTTAGAATCAGATATATTTACAAAGATACTGAAGAAAAATCATTATTGGATGCAAGTTTCGTAATATTGTATGAATAGCTTGCACCACTATCAATCCCATAGACTCTATAGCTTCCAATATGGCACTGATGGCTCCATCCCATTTCATAGATGAAATATGTAACCGATATCCATACCCATATTCTTTCATCTCCACTTGCATATAGATATGTTATAACATTTTTTCAGTATATAGATCTCAATTGTCACATTTGTGAGTGCTGAGGCAGCAAGAAGTGAGTTGCAGGTCAGATATTGTTTCTTGCATGTTTTAATTTGATGCTTCTTTACTCACTACCCTGAGTTATCTCTAATTTCTTGAATGAAATTATTTTCAAATTGGAAATGAAGAAATGGGTAATTGTCTACCCAAGTTATCTTTGATTTCTTGAATGAAATTGCTTATAAGTGTTAAAATATTACCTTAAAAACTCTCCTCCTTGTCGCATAGAATATTTAGGGTTTTTGACCCCTGAACCATATAAAAGAACCCCTCTTTTGGGAAAGTGCTCATTTTTGCTTTGGTCTATTAGAGTTTGAGGGAAGAGGTGGGGTGTCCACATTGAAAGACTCTCTGCCTTCCATCTAAGTGTGGACTGAGTGTTGATAGACAATACATAGATAAAAATTTGATATTTTGGATCCTACCAAACTACCTATTTCTTGGTTTTTCAAGGAAAGTAAGGGGATGTTTTAAAAAATTTTTTTAATTTAAAATTATTTTACCTTTGGCTTTTGGAATCTTCATTTATAGATTATGAACTATGATAATGCTTTTGTTTCCTTTATTCCTTTTCACTTGCTGAAAATAACGCTAAAGATAGATTGTTGTCCAAACATGGTCCAACATCTTTCTTCCTTGGTTCTTCCTTCAACAACACTGAATGTGCTTCTTCAAAAGTTAGGTTGTCCCTTTACACCAAAATTAACACAAATCCTTCATATGAAGGAGGTATACTTGCAAGAAGGGTGATCATAGCATATTCATCAGAAATTGTTGCACTATAATATATGAAAAATGAGATATACTTTCTCAAGCTTATAGTCACTAGCATCTTCATCCCAAGAAACATATTCCTTGAGTGGAGTTTTTGCCTCACAACCTTTGGCTTATGCACTTTGATTAATGTATTCCATGCCTACTTTTCTCTATCTATTTTTTCCACAATGGCAATAATATTATCAGATAAATGATTAATTATGTAAGCTCAACCCTTTGCATCTCTCACTTTCTCTTAGTATCTATTCCTATGTAATTTAATCCCATTGTGAATGTCTATAAGTGCTTCAATATGCCTGATATTTTGATCAATGTTCTCTCACATGTTAGACCTATGGCATGGAAGAGAATGATGGTGTATCAAATGAATTGTCAATTTGCATATGGGGTTGCATGCCAAAACAAAATTGAAAATGATTATGGCCACAAGTAAAATGCAATATGTAGTTGTACGAATGTTGAATCAAAGATAAATTTCACCTTATCTATGATGTGGCCAGGTATAAGGAGATCTTCCATCAAGCATCATGGACAAATATTGGCTAGGAGCAGCCAGGTATTTCAACTATGTTATCTCCATTAACGAAGAAAAGTTGTGCTTTCGATCAGATCTACCCGTATAACTATACTTTCTTATTTTTTGGGGGGTCTATTTGTAGAAATAGTGAGGACTATTATCGTGGGGTTCACCAATTCCTATATTTCACAAGAAAGAATTCAATGGACCCTAAAAGAACTAGATGTCCATGTCAAAAGTGCTCAAATATGGAAACTCTTGGTTTTTTGGAGGTTCGTGACCACCTGATTTGGCACGAGATTGACAAGACATATACCAAGTTTGTTTTGCATGGAGAACAACCCTCTAGTTTTGAAAAATATGCATCAAACACGTGCTTTACCACTAATGAGGGTCCAATTACTAAATATGTACAAGATGACATCATTGGAATGGTCAATGATGCATACAGATTGTTCAATGTCAATTGCTTAGAGAGTGGACAAGAACTATGAGATAATGATGTCGAGTTCCAATCATCTTATGGAGTGGTTCCTACTGATGAATATCATAGCTTGCTCGAAGATGCCAAATGACCATTATACCTAGGCTGTACAAAGTACACAAAGCTATCGATGATCACTAAATTGTATAATCTCAAAGAAAAACATGGTTGGTCAAACAAAAGCTTTGGTGACTTACTAGAGCTACTAAAATATATGCTCCCAATCGATAATACAATTCTAGAGTCCACATATGTGATGAAGAAAATGATGAGGCCATTGGGATTACATTATGTAATGATACATGCATGCATCAATGATTGTATTTTATATTGGAAAGATCATGAAAAGAAGTAAGCTTACCCAACATGTGGTGCATCTCGATGGAAATTTGACCCTCATTCACAAAAGGTATGCATTAATGTTCCTACGAAGGTGTTGAGGTATTTCCCCATTATACCAAGGTTGAAGAGAATGTATAGGTAAGCAATTTTATTATATCATTAGCTTTGTTGTGTTTGTTTCTTTCAACATTGTTAGACGTGGCTGAAGTGAGTTGCTTTCTTCTTGTAGCTCTGCAAAGGTTATGGAGAATATGAGGTGGCATTCCTAGCACAAGAGTTTAGATGGCAATATGCGACATCCAATTGACTCCTCGATGTGGAAAACTATAGATGTTAAGTGGAAATATTTCATCGATGATCCACATAGTGTATGACTTGCAATGGCAACCGATGGGTTCAACCCTTTTGCTGACTTTAGTACTACTTACAGTTGTTGGCCCATTGTGTTGGTCACTTACAACCTCCCACCATGGATGTGGATGAAGAGGAAAATATTCAATGCTCACCTTGTTAATACCTAGCCCCAAGCAACTAGGCAATGATATTGATGTTTATCTACAATCGTTGGTTGATGACTTGCATGAACTATGGACTAAAGGAGAAGAAATGTATGATGCATTTTCCAATACTACGTTCAATATGAGAGCAATAATGATGTGGGCCATCCATGACTTTCCTACTTATGGAAACCTATCAGGATGTATGACAAAGGAAAGGGTAGCATGTCCAATATGCGAGGAGAACACCTATGCAAAATATCTTAAATGTAGTAGAAATATCACTTACATGGGCCATAGGAGATTCCTTCCTCTAGATCATTTATTTCATCATCAAAGGATATCTTTCAATGGAAAACAAGAGCTTGATAAACCACCCAAACCTTTAAATGGGATAAAAATACTAAAAATAGTATAGGGAATTCCACCAAATTGGGGAAAGAGCAACTCAAATAAAAGGAAACACAACACGAATGATGATAGCGTGTTTGTTCCTATAGCAAGATGGAAGAAGAAATCTATATTCTTCAATATGTCGTATTGGGAGGTACAACATGCAACTTTATTTTTGTATCTATTGTTATGTCTCTCAATGTTGAGTAATTTTAGTTTGATGTTGCTATCTATGAACAACATCTTCTAGTTTATCACAACTTGGATGTGATGCATGTGGAGAAAAATATCTACGAAAGCCTATTCGAAACACTACTAGGTATCGATGAAAAGTCAAAGGATGGCAAAAAATCCCATGAGGATTTAAAAAATATGGGTATCAAGAACACATTGTGGCTAGTAATGGATGGAAACAAGACATATCTTCCACCAACACCCTATAATCTATCGAATGTTGAGAAAGAAAGGGTCTGTCGTACACTATACAATATGAAAGTACCAGATGGATATAGTTTGAATATTAGAAAATGTGTCTCTATGAAAGAACTTAAGATCCAGGGCCTGAAATCACATGACTACCATGTTCTCATGCAACAACTTCTTTTGGTAGTGCTACGACATTTGCTTGATAAGCTAGTGTGACAAACCATTTGTTGGTTGTGCATGTTCTATAGGGATATATGCGCTAAAGTGGTGGATCCCATAAAAATAGAGAAATTATCAATAGAGGTCGTGGAGACGTTATGTTTGCTCAAAAAGTACTTCTCCCCTTTATTTTTTGATATCATGGTGCACCTAACTATTCACTTGGTGTGGGAGGTACATCTATGTGGACTTGTACAATATCGATGGATGTACCCTTTTGAGAGGTTTGTATGCATTCATCAGTTTCATAAACCACCATTTTTCTAATTTTTGTATAGTGTCTCATCTAATCAAAATTGTTTGTTTCCTTTCTCATAATTATGAATATTTTTAAGGGCTATGTAAAGAATCGAGCTAGGCCTGAAGGTTGTATTGTTGAACATTATCTTATCGAGGAATCTATTTCATTATGTGGACTACATGAGAGGTATGAAAGCAATTGGTGATCACCTTGGTCATAATGAGGTATGGAGTGATGAGGATGAAGAAACTATAATCGATGGGAGGCCTTTGTCTAGTGGTGAAGACTTTGATTTGGATGAAACTTCTCATGAGCAAGCCCATCGATGCATTCTCTTTAACATGGATGAAGTTCAGCCTTGGGTAGAGTAAGTAGATGTTTATTTGTTGTTGTTATATATGGCCAAATATTATTTAGATCCAACTATGCTTGACAAAATTTTGGGCCAAATCAGGAAGCACCTAAAGAGTATCAAGGAATCCAACCCTCGTGCAATGAGAGATGAAGGGGTATTGCAAAAAATCCATAATCGAACATTCATCACTTGGCTACGAGATCAGGTTATTTTATGCTCTCTTGAATACGATCTTCAATATTTATACTGATCATCATGTATTGAACGTCATGTAATGTTCTGCAATCATCTTCAAACTATTCTTCTTTGTTTCAATTTCATGGAGATGGAATGCAACATAATGACAATGACTCTAACACAATAAAATGGTTGGCACGTGGTTCAAGGAAAGTTGCAACCAAACATTCAGGCTATTTTATCAATGGTTATAGATTTCATATCAAAGATAAAGAGGAACAAAGAACAACTCAAAATAGTGGTATGTGTGTTGATGCTACTACTTTGTGTAGAGCAAGTGCAAAAGACACAAACCTGATGCTTCAAACAGTCACATATTATGGTGTTATTAGGGAAATAATATTGTTGGATTACTATCGATTTTGATACCCCCTATTCAAATGTGACTGGGTGAATGTTCTTGATACGAGGAATGGATGTAGAAAGGATGAAATGGGCTTCACACTGGTCAACATGAATAGATTACTTGGTCGAGATAGACTAAAAGATGATCCATTTATCCTAGCATCGCAAGCTAGACAAGTCTTTTATGTACAAGATCCACTTGATACCAGTTGGTATGTGGTTCTCACATCACCTCCAAGAGGGATCAAAGACACTGAAGCATACGAGGCAGAATATGTCAGTGTCTCTAGAGAAACAAATTTTATTGGACCTAAAACTGCACAAGATGAAAATGCAAACGATGACAACATTCAATACGTCCATGAAGAATGTGAGGGTACATGGTTGGAAGCATGATCTAGTAGGTACCCTGTAGTCATTAGTACCCTATAGGAAATATTATTTTTGCACTTGAACAAGTCTTGGTGAAGATAGATGATCTAACCTTGTGTGTGAAAGATCTACCTTGTTGCTAAGATTAAGGTATTGAACTTGGTTGGAAAATGAGTTGCAATGGCACTAGCAAAGGACTATCCATATTCATAGAATACTTAACATTGGATTCAATTCATAATTTGTAAAAAGCATTTGTAGTTGGATAAAATGGGTTGTATCTTAAATTGGACAAGGCTTAGTGGTGACTACAGTTGGATTTCATGGGCACCAAGGTAGTAGTTTTGAGCCATACCTTGGATCCTACACTTATCAGAGGTAGAAATGCTCTAAGACGTCATTCAAAATGAGATGAATATAGAACTACTAAAAGCCTCCATCGCTTGAATACAAAATTTCTAAAAGAGGTCATTCAAAATGAGATGAATACATAATGTAGATCATCAATTTTACATCCAAACCATAAAAGTTTTTGTGTAGTCTTGTTCAATCTGGTTACATCTTTGGTACAATTGTTCTCACTTTGTATTGGTTGCAATCTTCCCTCAACTGATGACAACACTCTCATGATCCCACCAACCAAGGTTGTTTATATGAGATTTAAAGTGGCAAATATGATTTTATCCTCCTTGTTAAACTTCTTGATGAAGGATTATGATTCATGTTGTTGAACCCAGACATCCAGTGCATCTGCATCAATTTTATATTTAAAAGGAGGAATGCTATGTTAGGATGTGGACATTTCTTACATTTACTATTTATGCATATATAATTATGAGTAAAGGGAAACTTTAGGATATATTGGCCTATTTTATATTCAAGATATGTGAGTAGTTATGTCAATATGTAGACCATGTCACCCCTATAATATTTGGTGAGGAAATGACAACATAGACTTTAAAGGCCTCAGCCAGTGGACAACATGAATCTCTTCACTAATATTTTCTAGAGTTGGGTGTTAGGAGTGTTGTTGGTTGATGCTATGCAAATCATTTCTACAGGTAACTCTTTTAGAGCTTCTTTATATGTCCTTTCTTTTTGGCAACTCTTTGTACTAGTTTCACTTTTTATTTTTAATTTTTTTTATTTTTGCTTCTTTATATTTCTTGTATAGCTCATATTTTTGTGTCTATTATTTGCTTGTCCAATATTACTCTTTAGGGGTGCATCAATTGTTACTATCATACACTCTATTCACTATAATTTTGCAATCCTATTAGCCATCTTGGTAGCTAATGGACATTAATATTTAAATTAAATTAAATATAAGTGGATAAATAATACACTACACACTTTTTCTTTTAGCATATATGCAATTTATTTGTGTTTTTGTATATTATTGTGATTCATAAGCATACATGTGGTTTCCTCTTGTGAAACTGGTACTACTGAGATCTTGTGGCATCTTGCAGGTACAATGGGTAGCCAAGCTAGGAGTGAGGCGAGTAGGTATCTTGAGCATGAGGTTGGCTAGTCAGATATTTATGTATCTAATGAAAGTCTTAGGATACCCTCTCACCTCATCTCTGATGGTTGGGGTGGGTAGGGATGTTTAGACATCTACCCATTATATGGAGGGATCAGGTTTCCCAAATGAGGATTGAAGCCTTATGCTATGTTTTAGAATACCCAAACTAAATATTTTTATGGTTAGTATTGAAGGTGGGTTTTTGATAGGCTAAAAGCAATATGATGGATCTGGTGACTCAATCTATTGCAAGTGATGTAGCAAATGACCTCCTAAATGTGGTGAGAGATTGTGTAAAGAAGAGCATTTACTGCAAGTCCTACTGCAAATGCTTAGAAAAGATATTACATGAAATCATACCCATATTGGATGAGGTCTTTCAAACTGGTTCAAAGTTATCCCAACATCACCAAAAGCATCTTATAGAATTCTTTGAGAGGATGAATAAGGGGAAGAAGCTAGTTTAGAAGTGCTCCCAGCTCAGCCATTACAATGTTTACCAAAGCTATAGGTATGCAAAAAAAAAAATCCTTGCAAAAGTATCTTGCCAATTTCAATTCTAGGCAAGGTTGGTTACATACCCTATCTGATCTGCAACACTTGAAAGAAGATGTGAGGGTGGGGTTTGAGACTATTGAGTAATGAACTCAAGAAAATAGAAAAATTATAATTCCCATGATCACAGATCAGATGAGTTAGATGTAAATTGATGAAGAGGTTACATATTCAAAATGGGATATTCTAGAATTACCAAAATGTCCACTGGGCTTGGAAATGTTAGTTGAAGACTTGAAGAAGCTTCTCATCATGAAAGATGTTTCACTTGTTTTAGTGAAAGGTCTGGATGGCAGTGGCAAGACCACCTTGGTAGTAGCCCTATGCAGGGACCTTATAGTCAAAGGTGAGGATATTTATATCATATTTATTTTGCATTCTCTTCTTACGTGGTATCATGATAATATTTTATATTTTATGGTGTTATCTGGTCTGGAATATCTTTTGCTAGATTTCCTAATTCTATGAAATTAGCTAAACCAAATAGTTTTTGAATTCAATGCACGATTGATGTCCATAATTTTTTAATTGATATTTTACTACGCAATCTCTCTTAAAGAGATTATGATATACCCATTTTGGGGGGAAATCATCTAAACAACTCAATTTTTTTTACAAATAGGATTGCATTCTCAAATTTCCTCATTAAATGAATGTTGTTTTTCTTTCTATAAGTTTTTGTTTCTAGTGGCATATTCCTATGATGGAGCTTTGTTCCACTTTAATACCTAGTACCTACTTCTCTAATAGAACAACCAAAGCAGTAGCATCCACAAGCAAGGTATTGGAAGAATTATCTTTGATTATGCTTTTAAACAGTTATCAAAACTCTTCATCAAGGATTTTAAGTAGTTTTCTTTTTGCCTAGTCTTAATTTCTGCATTGAGGACATGAAGAGAATCATGCACCAAACCAATTAAGGTCTTCATTTTATAATATGGTTGAGGATGCTTTCTATTATCAGATTATATTGGGGTGTCACATTTCTCCTTCTACATGTTACAACTATGTGTCACATACCTGCAAGGGTTAGTTTATGATGGTTTTGAAGCACCCATTTTACTTACTAAGGGCTTTCTGGTTTTTTGCCATAGTTGTCTCCTAAACACAAAACTTGATACCTCAAGGTTTTAGTAGAACCCAAAAAGGTAGTAAAGGCCTTAGCATTGGATTTTTTGAATCAGAGGTATTAGCATCTAACACCACACAACTAAGAAACCTCATAATAGAATTGGAAACAGAAAGAGAAGTTTTATTGGAAATAAACAAAAATTTGGGAGACAAAAATGCAATTGAAGGCCATGGCATCTCATGGTTCTCCATGATTCCTAAAGAGACATTTTGCCTACAATTTAGATAAGCATTGAGCTAAAAACACTTGGCAACTTCACCTTCAAATCACATATTCATCTTGAATATACTATCAAAATTAATGAGGGATATTCAAGAAAGAGGGTTGATAACATTTGTCCTATGTTTTGCATACCGTGTATAAATCAAAGTTGAAGTCCCCCTTAGAAAGGATGACCTTGATATTGTTAAAATAATTAACTCCTCACTAACACAAAGTACTTTGAGGTTTGAAAAATGTCAACACCCTCTGTTCCTAATCAATCACTGAGCAATTAGCCTCCCTAAAATAGTGGTTAAAGGAGATATGCTCAAACGTGGAGAAGAAAAATATTGACTTCATCTATTATTGCCTTGGGTCTTCAAGAAGTCAAAATTCTATTAGTCATTCTTAAGATTGTGATCATAGAGTTCTGTTTGACTTCTAGTGTCTTGATACCTCTATTGACTTCTAGGCTAGAACCTCTTTAGGACCCCTAGTCTTAGCCTTAAAATATCATTGAGTTGCCTGAGAAGAGTTGTGACCATAGGTTTATCTTGGACTTAGATATCTTGGAAAATGATGATATAGGTTTTATCATGGACTTAGAAATGATGACCATAGGTTTACCTTAGTCTTAGAAAAGTGAATTCCAAGAGCCTAAAATTTTCTTGATTACTGGAAAATTCCAAATAGAGTCAAAATTTAGATTCTTCATTATAGATGATATACATTTGAAACCATACTCAAACATCTCGAAAGTATACATTTATCATATAAATTTGAGTATATGTCTTAAACGAACAATTATTTTAAGTTTATGATAAATGTATTTGCACTAAGATTCATATGAACCCATTCCAACTTGAAAGTCTCAGTGGCCCATTTTCTAACTTGACTATGGTTGACCTATTTAAGGATCAAATTTACTAGAAATAGCCTAATTATTTCTGACCTATACACCCTAAAAATTTATATCTTAATTCATGCATTTATACCCTCATTCTATGGTTTCCATTTTAAAGAACTTATTACCACTTCAATATTAGAGACCGGGCCCGGGCCCCCCCAAAAATAAAAAATAATATTAGATGCAATTCAAGGAGAAAATTGGAATTTTAGGTTTTCCTCTCTTCCTCTCTTCTATACTTCAATTCACATCTAAAATCCTATATCTCTATGTTGAGATTTTTCTTGATGTCAATACCTTCTCTTTATATTATCAATTTTTTTACCTCTTAGTTTTTATTTGGAATTTATTGATATGATGAGAGTTTGGAAGTGTTAATACTTGTCAATCACTCTAATCTAGTTTGTATGTAATGTTCAATATAGACTAGTCACCAAAGATGCTAGAAAGGGATTTATTACATGGTTCATTATTATTTTGGTTGTGGTTGGAATGTTGTTTTCTTCATAGGTAATTATGCTCTATATATGTATATAGAAAAAACATTGTCATCAAAGAAGAAGCCAATTTTTGAAAAGAAGATGAAAAGGGAAGGACTTAACCAAGGTGTTTCTGCTCTAGGAGAGTAGCTTTGATTGTTTGACTTTGACTTTGTTTCACATTATTAGTGGTAATTCCAAAATGAACTATAGTGTTTAGATTGAGCACTTAGTTGTGTAATTGAGTAACTTTCTTGTCAAGATTTGCTTTAAAAGAGATTGTTCATTGGTAATATGGTATTTGAATGGAATAAAATTTATTGTTGAAGTATACACTCTACTATTCATTTATTTGTTGCCTATTTGATGTTGTTTATTTGTTGTTTTTTGATGTTTATTTTTTAAATAGTAATTTCATTTATTTGTTGCTTATTTGATGTGGTTTATTTTTGAATATATGTTTTAGTAACTTCAAGAGAGTCTTCTAAATCTGGTGATGCACATTCCTTAGGTTTAGTAGGATTTTTCATCCCTAAATCAAGATCATATTGAGTAGACAGCTCCTTAATATTCTAATTCTATTATACCATTTCCTCTAGGCTTTGATTTGTTTTTTTATCATAGGCTAAAACCTCAAAATGATTGGTATTTATTCCAATATCCTTACTTAATGGTCTCTAATATTTATTCAATTTAATATATTTTGACCTATTTTTTGGATGTTGAAAACCATTCTCATCCATATCCATTTGTAAGTTTATTTTTATGATTTTTTACATATGTTTTTGCTAGACTCTACTTAGGGCATGATATTTCAATATGTATCACCTCATGACATGTACATTTGAAAGATATATTTTCACAATATATGGTTCTGATCCACAAATTACCCCCATACTTAAGAGTGATTGATTCAAATGAATGTTTGTTGATATCAATCATGACTAGTATCTGAGCATAAATAGCCAAGACTCTATCTTTTATAGTTTCTACAATCTCAAGGAATTCTCCCAAAGTGTTGCTTATTAACTTGAAGTTATCTAATTCCTATAATTCAATGGGTAACCCATACATCCTAGCCCATATTGGTACTAGGGATAGATTTACATTTTAGGTGTAAAACCTTCATATCAACAAGTATGGAAGAGTTATGCTCTTCCCCTAAACTAAGGACTCATTTTCAGGATTCTATATATTTTCTCACTAGAATAGAAAATGGATAGAAATAAAACTTTAGGAAGAAAGGATGGAATCACTCCTAGAGAATCCTATCTCCTATCAATCCATTTTCCTAGAGTCGAAGCTCCTAGCCAAGACCCGTTAAATTTACCATTAATTACCTTATCTTTGAGCAATAGGGATTATTGATCTACAAGGTCCTCTCTAACCTCTACTATTTAGGATGAGCTTAAGGATTTAGTTGTAAATAGTTTATACTATGACTTGACAACTTTTGATATTTACCAGTATATTCTATAATAATTAAAAGACTTGAACTAGAGCATACATCTCTTAAAAATCAAAACATTAAAAATAATACCTCTAAATAGACCTATAAAATTTTGCATTCAATTCTTGAAACTCAAAATATTTTATTATAATACCTCTAAAAACCTATAAAAATTTGCATTCAAACCAAAGTAAATGAAGGGATAAAATAAAAGTTGGTTAGAAAATCTACACCCAAATGGAATGACCCAACTTGTAGAATCCCTAGCCCTCCTGGTGCTTGCACAACAAAGATTCATTGTTTTATACCTTTCAAACTATCACATTTATTTTCTTTATATTTGTATTGTAAAAACTCTAGCTCAACATAAAGATAAAATTTTAATGGCAATGAAATTTTCTCCATTAAATTCTATATTGATCGTTTTCACCATTGACATCACTACCCTTCGATGTAGATGGATAGACCTATGTTTGCATCTGATGAACTACCTACACCTAGTGGCTTATGCTAACTAAATACAAAATATGCTTCTCACTTGGTATAAGTGGGCATAAATTCAATTGCTCACTTGTCAAGACTTTGCTCTGAGCTCTATGTCTTCTTACTACCTACTTTGCAATACTCTTTTCCTTTGCACACGCTCACCTTCTTCATTCATTCATTCACTTACTTGTGCATCAACCATCTCATTAATACATGGGTTATTAATGCCAAAGTAAAAGATAAAAAATTAATGGGTATTCATGTTGCGCCCATGCCTTTCTAATTTTCTACACTTCCTCCTCACTAATTACAAATGACTTATCAAGGACCAAATCAAGAACGATGGGATTCAAAGTGAAATTAAGCAACTGGGTGGTAGAAACACCCTAAAAATAAATTTGGTATAATTTGATGATGTAATATTGAACTTAGGTGATTGTATTATGATTGATGCAGAATTTAATCACAATTCAAGATCACAAGGCTAATAGCAAAATATCATATGCTGATGAAATATATTCCATATTTTTTTGTGGATAGGGTACGAAGGCTGATGAATATAGTTATAATAAAGCTTCTAAAACTTACCCCTCTCTCCTCCAAATATCAATTCCTCATCATCCTTATTAACCCTCACTCATAATTTCCACCAAAATTAGAAAATGATATCTCTAGCATTGAAAATCAAAGCCTCCAAGCACCAAACATTCAATCATTAGAAGTTTCTTGTCATTGAAAATATAGACAATTCTAAATATCATGACAAACTGACAAGATAGTTGACATGGGCTACATATATCCTGAGGTTGATTATATTATATTAATGAGTGGGATAAGGGTTTAGGAATGGGATCCTCATAATAGAATTATAAGATAGGTATATAAAGAAGAGAGATTCTCATTGTAATTAATCATTCATATTAACTATTATCTTGTAATAGTCTTAGATCATAAAGCAGATTTAATTTTGGGAGATATTGTGGAGTGGTTCCTTAAGGAAAAAAATTGGTGTTAAGATGTCTTAAGTGCATTATTCTATATTTTTCCCATTGTATGGATTGTTTTTTTTTGGTAAGTAACAGAATATTTACAGCGGGTTTTTTGTTGAAGGATCCCAAAACCTTAGTTACATAGGAAGCCGTGGCTACAATTGCGAGTAAAAACTGGGGCTGCGCCCTTGGGCAACAGTCCGGGGCCCAGGGCCCTAGTGCCTACAAAAAGACAGACTAGCTATGAGACCAGCACTACAAACTTTGGTCTGTGGCCACCAAAACATGGAAAAACCACAAAACAACAAATGCCAAAAATGCAAAAACCTGCTCGTCGCCGCTCCGGGAGGCCCTGTGGTCGGGCCTGGCCTGGACGGGGCCCGACCTGACAGAGCAGCTCCTCTCCCTGTCAGGGCCATTGCCCAGCCTGCGACGGGTTCGGCCAGGGCATTGGCCGCTGAGGAAGCCGCTTTGGGAGCCAATCGTAATGTCAAGGAAGGCCCTGGTCGTCAAATTTTGCATCTTGCTACCGGAGTTAGAACTGACTTCGGTGGCCTTCGGGACCTCCACCTTGGCCTTCTTGGAGCTGCCAGCAGCCCTACTGCTGCCTGGGGCTGGGCCTTTGCGACTTGAGCAGGAGTCGGGGCCTCGCCTGGGCCCTGGACCGGAGTTCTACATTTTTGGGTGGGCCAGCGCCTTTTCGGGGAAGGGGAGCCTTCGAGGGAGGGGGTCTCCTTGGATTTGGAAGCTGCAGGGGAAGCACGGGGCACGGCCGCGCATCTTCGGGGCCCCGACATGGGGCGGGCTAAGCGCCTGGGCCCTCATCGATGCTGGAATTGTCTTGCGATACTATTTGGGCCAGAGCTTCAGGGAAGTTCGTGGTCCAGGTAGTGAAATCTTCTATTGCGGTGGCCTGGTTGGCCATGAAGTCGGCTGCCCTGTTGCCTTCTCTGTACACATGCCGAAGGGCGTGATCAGGGAGCCCTTGGAGAATGGTGTGGACTTCCCGGATGGAGTTGTGAATGCGCCAAGAGCAACTTCTCGGGCTGCGGGCAGCTTTGATTATAAGTTGGGAATCGCCCTCGATGATGACTTTTGGGGCGGACTCCTTGAGGGCAGTCAGCCCACTGAGGAGAGCTGTTGCTTCGACGAAGTTGTTGGTCTGGATGCCAAGCGGAGTAGCGTACGCCAAGATCAGGGCCCCGTGACTATCGCGGATGACCTCGCCCGCACTCGAGGGCCCGGGATTTCCTTTAGAAGCTCCGTCAAAGTTAAGTTTGACCCATCCGGGAGGGGGGGCAGTCCACCTGGTCGCAGAACTATGGGAGGGGGCGGGAGGGGGCGAGGGGGAAGCTAAATTCTGAGGGAGGATAGGAGGGTGGCCTCGCCCAGTCATCGGGGCGCCTCAGTCAAGGGGATGGAGCGGGAATTCTCAAGGGCAAAGGTCACTGCCTTGGTCGCTATCCACTGGGGGGAGCGGGCCGGGGAGGAGAAGGCTCTGCTGTTGTGCTCCAGCCAGAGTTGCCAAAGCATATGAGGAAGGCAGGAGCCCCAGAGGAAGCGGATGAAGGGATGGGCAAAGGGGTTGGGCCACTGAGATAGGAGGTCAGATATGGAGTTGGGGGCCACCCACTGGATAGAGAATTGGGAAAGGATGAGGCCCAAGACTTCGGATGAAAAGGGACAATTGATAAAAAGGTGATTAGTGGACTCCCAGGCAGCACAGTAGAGGAAGCATCTATTCGGGATCTGAAAGCCCCTCCTGATCAGATTCTCGATCGTCAGGATCTTGTTTTGGACGGCCGCCCAAACGAAGTGGCTGATTTTGGGGATCAACTTCTTGGCCCACACTGTCGGGTTGGAAAGGGAGCCTCATCAGGGACTCTTTGGAGATTGTAAGCAGATTTGACAGAAAAGACTCCATTGGGAGTACCATGCCAAACGCATCTGTCGATTCCTCCGGAGGACGGGATGACGGTCACCTTGAGGAGGCGCTGAAGCCTAGCAGCTTGGAGCGGGTGCCTGGGATCTAGGATGGGTTTCCAGGTAGCCCGCCCCTGGTTCTAGGTAAGATAGGCCGACACTCTGGGCCCTCTATCCGCAAGCCCTGGTTTGAGGATGAGAAGCTCTCTGTCAGCAGTCAGGGCCTCATCATGAATCCATCTGTCTTCCCAGAAGTCGATCTTGGCTCCGTCCCCGAGGATCCATCTGGTCCCTTTCTGGATTATGTCTTTGGTGAAGATCAGGGACTTCCAAAAGGCTGATCCATCTCGGGGCTGAGCTTCACTGAGGAAGGGGTGGTTATGACAGTATTTTCTGAGCACGATGCTGACCCACTCATCAGGGGTATTGGTGTGCACCTTCCAGGCGTGTTTGGACAAGAGGGCCTTGTTCATGAGGACCACCCGCATGAGCCCGATCCCTCCCTCACCTTTGGGGTGGCAGACCAGGGGCCAGGAGACCAGGGGAATCCTCTTCTTATCTTCGTTGCCCGACCAGAGAAATCATTTCTGAATTTGTTCGATGTGAGCTGCAATGGAGGCCGGGATTTTGAAGACCGACATGAAATATATAGGAATGCTTTGCAGGACTACCGCCAAGAGGGTGGCTCTGCCGACCTGCGAGAGGAGGTGACCTTTCCAGGGGGCCAGCTTCCTCTGAATCCGCTCAATCACCCCACCCCACAGGGCCTTGGAGGATGCACCTGTGAACAGGGGAAGCCCGAGGTAAGAGGAGGGAAGGGAACCAGGGGTGCAGCCCAATATCCGCCCGATTCTGATCTGCCTAGCCAAGGGAGTATGGATGAAGAAAATCTTGCTTTTTTGGAGGTTGATTTTCTACCCGGCCGCCTCCTCGTACAGGGTCAAGATACGCTTGAGGGTCTTGGCTTGAGGGATTGAGGCAGAGGTGGCGAGGATGGTGTCATCCATGAACTGCTGGTGGGACACAGGGGGTAGGCCCGATGCAGGCCTGATGCCCGAAATGAGACCGCGGGTCACAGCGCCCGAGATGGTACGCCCCAGGGCCTCAGCCAGGATGATGAAGAGGATCGGGGATAGGGGGTCACCTTGGCGGAGGCCTCTGGAACTGGGGAAGAACCCGATAGGGGACCCGTTGACGAGGATGGAGAACCACGGGGAGGACACGTAGTTGTTGATGAGCCTGACCCAGGAGGGGTGGAACCCAAACTTAAGGAGGACCTTGGACAGGAAAGCCCAGTCAACCCTATCAAAGGCCTTGTTCATATCCAGCTTGAGCAGAAAGGAGGCTTTTTTGGATAGGACGGCCGAGTGAATGGCCTCGTGCATGATTATAACACCGTCTGTGATCAGTCTGCCTTTGATCGAGCTGCCCTGACAGGGGGCAATAATCAGGGGAAGGATATCCTTAAGGCGGGAGGCCATGGATTTAGTCAGGATTTTATACAGGACATTGCACAAGCTGATGGGGCAAAAATATGAGAGGGATCTGGCTGCTTGGGTCTTGGGGATCAGGGCTATGAAAGTGGAATTGATACCTCTGGGGATGGAGCTGGCAGTCTGCAGGTCCCGAATGGCTGCACACACTTCTTGCCCGACGATGTCCCAAAAATATTGGAAGAATCGAGGGGGGAATCCGTCCGGGCCCGGGGCCGCCTCAGCCTTCATGGAGAAAGTGGCAGCATGGATTTCGGAATCAGACAAGGGCTGCACAAGCATCTCGTTTGCCATGGCTGAGACGAAAGAAGGAATGTGTTCCAGAAGGGATTCAGCTGCTTTCGGGGACATGGGGGGGCTGTCACCTAGGAGCTCCTGGAAGAAGTGGGTGGCTTCAGCCCGGATGTCCTCTTCTTCCTTGATGATTCTACCGTCGTTGCCCACCAACTCAGCAATTCTATTGGAACCCCTATTCCTGAGAGTCGACGCGTGGAAGAACTTAGTGTTTGCATCGCCATCTTGGAGCCACAGGGATCTCGACTTCTGCCTCCAAAAGGTTTCTTCCCTGGCCAGAATGTTGTGATACTCACTGAGAGCAAGGCGTTCCTCTTCCCTGAGCCCCGGGTCTTGGGAGCCTGCTTGAAATCTGGACTCGAGGTCTTCGAGCTTATCTTTAAGAATCGCTTTGTTTTCAAAGATATTACCGAACACCTCCTTATTCCAAACCTTGAGTTGCTCTTTGAGGCATCTCAGCTTGTGAAAAACTTGTTCAGCGGGGCGTCCAGGGACTGGGGGAGCCCACCAATGGCCTACCTAGGCCCGAAAGTCAGGGTGATGCAGCCACATGGACTCGAACCGAAAAGGCCTCTTTGGGGAGGGGCGATGGTCGGTTTCGAGGAGGAGGGGGCTGTGATCAGACCCGATTTTGGGGAGGGCCAATAGGGTGGCATCGACAAACATGGGAAGGGCTTCCTTGGACAAGAAAACTCTATCTAGTCTGACCTGTATATGATTTGCTCTCGCTCTTCTATTGGACCAAGTGAACCTGGCTCCTTTCAGATTGACGTCCATGAGCTCATTGAGGGCGGTAAAGGCTCCAAAGTCCTCCATGCTCTTGCCCTGAACCGTTGAGCCCCCACTTTTATCAGAAAGGAACAGGGGGCTGTTGAAGTCCCCGACCAGGATCCAGGGTAGGGGGGCAAAGGCTTCTCTCATCAAGCTAATCTCCTTCCATAAGGCTGCTTTCTCGATGGGGTTGTTAGGAGCGTAGACGTTGGACAGAATCCACGAGCGCCTTGACTTCACGCAATGGACCAGAATGTTGATTATTCTGGGAGACAAAGATATAAGTCTTCCCTCAAAATATCGAGGGTCCCACATGCACAACAAACCCCCATGAGTTGAGCCGCCGGGGTAGACAGGGACTCGCAATTGCGCCAGGTAGCTTGGGCTACACGTCGGGCAGCAGCGTCATCTATTTTGGTCTCCTGAAGAAGGAGGAAGGACGGGCGGTGATCCCTGCGAAGTTGGCCGAGGATCCTTTTCTTGGGGGCCCCATTTAGCCCCCTGATATTCTAGGTGATGAGCTTCATTTGACACCCTTGTGGGGTCGCTTGCCCCCCTTCCCGGCCTGAGCGGGGGGTTTGGGTCGGATGGCATCCGTCTTGGAGAAGCTTGCGCCAACGTCAGAGAGAGTTGCCTGGGAGCCATTGGCTATGTCATCTTCAGTGAACCTTGTCCGCTGGTCACCCAGGGTGGGCCGCCCTCTTTTGAGTTTGCTGCCAAAGTCTATGGCAAAAGTCCTGCTCTGGGTCATCTTGGGGCTGACTTCATCGGGCCCGGATGGAGAACTAGCTTCGATCTCTTCATCGACCTCTCGGATCCGCACTCCAAGGGAGGAAGCCCAGCAGGGATCACCGGGAGGGGCAGGGGGGGTCAAGGGGGGATAGCGGGAGTGGGGGGGGAGAAGGGGGCCCCGAAAGAGGTGGGAGCCGATGGGGAAAGGAGCCCGGGCAGCTCGCATGCCTGGAGGGGGGCGCAAGCAGGGGCCTACGGGGCGGGATTCGAAGCGGGCAGGGAGGGAGAACCTAGGATCGGGGCCCCGAAAGATGACCCAGGGGAGGGAGCAGCGAAAGGGGAAACCTAGGGGAGACCATCCTCCAGATCGGGGTCCACATGAGAGTCCTTTGGGGCAGGAGGGGGAGCCTCCTTGCTGGTCCAGGCCTAGGATCTATGGCCGTCGTGAGGGGGCCCTCGAGATGGGGCCCGACCTGATCGGGAAGGGAGTTTGGGGACAGGGCCATCAACCTTTTTGGAAACCGGGCATTGGTGGGGGAGGTGGCCCTGAGTGCAGCAGGTGGGGCAGAAGGCAGGTTTGTTTTCGTAGATCAGGGGCTGGCACCACAAGAAGGACCCAGACGAGATGGTCATCGAAGAGGGGAGTTCAGATTCGAGATTGGCATTGACGCAAAATCTGGCATGCACCATACGGGATCCTGCCTTGGTAGCGGGGTCGAAGGCCACCAGGTCCCCGATCAACTGAGCAATGAGTCTTAGGACGTCTTCGTGCCACAGGTGAAAGGGAAGGTCTGGGAGACGAACCCAGACTAGGGCGAAGTTGATGCTTTGGGTGTTGGGGTGGAAGTCAGCTCCATAACGCCTGAGGAAGAGGCTTTTGCGCCCCAAAAACCAGGGCCCACCCGACAGGATCTTTTTGGCGTCCTCGTTGTTATTTAACTTGATGATGAAGAAACCCTTGGTCAGGGCAACCAGCTGAATATGCCCGGACACCTTCCATTTGGTAGCCGCCCATCTACGGACGGTTTCCATGTCTGGGCGCCCTCCCAGGAATTTCCCTACCAGGGAGGCAGAGGAACCAGCTACCAAGGAGGCATAGACCTCCTCCTGAATAGAAATGTGGGTGCCCTCGAGGGAAAGCCCTAACCCCAGGGCCCGGGAAGGGGCCCTGGTGCCCACCAAGATCTGTTGATAGGAGGGTTTGTTCCCTCCGAGATAGAGCCCTGCCCAGGATCAGGGGGATTTTTCCCTAGGCCTTGCGCTCGCATCGAGGTTGGCTTGGGGGCCAGGGCCCAAGATGTCATCCCTACCCTGGCCGCCAATCAGATCAGGCGTAGAGCCATCCTCTGGGCCCATCGAGGGTCCTGCTGGCCCGGGACCGGGCCCTGACGTGCCTGACCCCGATCCCAAACCCGATCCCGCCCAGAAACCTGCACCGTTCTCTGAGCCTGTCCCTAGCCCTACGTCCGTACCTGCTCCTGCTCCCGCTCCCGCCATTGTCTCCATCTACAAGGCCATTGTATGGATTGTTGTTGTGGATTAATGATTTGATATTTTTGCATAATGGCAAATAATTTCTATTAATGAAAATAAAGGTTTAATTTAAGTGATATCATAGCAACGGTTTTGGCAAAGCAGGAATGGATTGCATAATTTTGGCAATTTTTCCAAAAAATAACTCATATTTTGGGAGTCATATCTTTGTGTAATTTTTTTTGACAATTTTTAGATCTTTTTGTTTAAAATTTAAAGAGCTTTAAAATAAGTGGTCATATGAAGGAACCTGAGTAGTTTTGAGTGAGATACAACCCTATGAAAGTAAACCATTTGGAACAAGGGCAATGACACTTTTTCAAATCACATTTTTTTCCAAAAGAAAAAAAATGAGATATCTATGAGATGGGGTAAGCAAATCATTTGCTATTGTTTAGGATTAATTTTTTATGTGGAATTTTAGCTCTAAAATATATTGGGATATATATATTTGTAAAACCCTACTTTTCATTATCTTTTGTTAGGGCCTGAACTTATGGAGCTATAAAATGTTTTTGGACAAGTTGATATTAATGTTAGAGAATGGTGGAAATTTTTTAAATCATTGTATGTTATTGATTATTGTTGGAGAATTGGATTTTCTTCTTGTTTTGTAGGTAAATATCTCTTTTGGTTTCAAAGTTTACTTATGGACCAAAATTATGAATTGACTTGGGAAGAAATAGAGCAAGAATTGTTGAGTCAATCAGATCCATATAAAAAGATAGCTAGGATCTAGGATGAACAAAAAGAACTAAACAAATCATTGAAAATTTTCAAGAATTTTGTAGAAGAAAATATAAGGACGATAGTGTGTAGGCTGAGGGAACCATGTATGTGGTGTCAAATAATCCAAAGAGTGTAGAGGTATATTTTTGAGTCTAGAAACTTTAGTTTGTAGGTTTATGGTTTCACTAAGAAGGAAAAGGTTATTTTTGGTCTATAATATTTCAAAATCTATGAAGAGTACCCTAGAATTTAGCCAATATTGGATGACTAATATTTCTCTCAAGTTCAACCTTCAGAGAAGGCCAACTCCTTGAAATGCTTATAAAATAAAAATAGGGGTTTAAGATAAAAGTAAGAAATGGAAGGGTTAGAAAGGAGTAAGGGTGTAGAAAAACTATTGAATCATGGACGGGGCATAGAATAACAACATTGGATACATATTGTGTAAGATCCTAACATAATTAACTTCTTGTGAAACATAAAAGATAAACCATTATCAAATGTATAATAGATTTTATTCAATTATAATTATATGCTTTAATCATTCCAAAGACTTAATGAAAAGCAATCCAATAGCGATCCAAAGAGTAGAATTCACTTTAACAAAATAAACTAATCATAAGTGTAATAGAAATGACTTAAAATATAATCATTCATTCATAAAAACTTGTAATCACAATCATAATGGAAGTCGAATAAATTTCACTTTTTATTAATTGGTAGAGACTACACAAGATATACTTAAGAAAATTGCTACACAGTCAACCTCTCATTATGAGGTGCATTCAATTATTTATAGGTTGTCTCTTGAATCTTGTAGTGTAATATTTTTCAATATTGTTACAGTCCTCTTAAGAAAACAACCTAGCTAGAATTCTCTTGGGAGAAAATATTATTTTCATGCGACCCGAGATCCTTCATCTTGCTTCAATGTTTGTTTACCCTCTAGAAACCTATTGATCTTCAACTATCTCCTCATTCAATTGATTGGTTTTTATAACTATCTATCAGAGACATTGTTTTCAATCTCTTTACATTTTTTATTGAACAATCGGAGAGCACCAAGGTGGTTGTAGCTTGAATAGAGATGAACTTGGTTTAATATTAGGAATTTGTGATAATGCCAAATTTTTTTGCTACTCCAGGGATATTAAGTACTGAATCTAGACTTTTGAAAGGGTTTGCTATCATCATTGTTGGAAAACTTTCAAACTTGTACCTAGTTTATTATAGGCTTTTGTAATGCCTTGCTTGAAGGGATTAACTTTTATCATCTTGTGCCTATTTGAGCTCTTAAAACATGTAGGGCCTGAATTTGCAACATCTTCGACTTTACATGCAATTGGATTGATTGCTTGGAAAACCCAATTTTATTCTGTCTTAAATTTATTCAAAGTCAAAATTGTATTGCCATAGCTATCCCAAATTTAGTCTTTGTTATATTTTTGTTGATGACACTTTTTGCAAAGTTCCAAAATTGATAAATTTAAAATTTATGCATTTATAGATCTCTTGGTTGGTATTAAGTATGACATTGAACAATTCTAGGTTTGCATGTTGCTGAAATTTTTAAAGACTTAGCTAGCTTCACAATTTGCACTACTTCCAACCTCACATTTGCTAAAATGTTTCAAATGCCTTTGAGCATAGCTTGATTTTGATGCATTCAAGTCTATGAATCCTTTGCATATGCTACTTAGGCAATTTTAATTTTAGAAAAATGGAGAGTTTTCTTGATTTATCAAAATTTAATTATGAGGTTATCTTTTTGATCTACAATCTTGGCACCTCCTTGGGTTTTCTATTCATATGAAAATATGAACCTAGATGGTCTTATTTATTGTATATGGAGTTTTAAAAAGGAATAAGAGTTATAAGATAAGCTAAAAAAAATTGAGGACTTAGGGAGTGACATGGATTATGGTATTAATGGATAGAAGAACTACAAGATAAAGAACTAGGGGATAAAAACTACATGGAGTGAGAAAGGCAGGGGTGTTGGGAAACAGAGTGAATGGAGATGATGAAGATATATTCATGCAAACTAGATGTGAATGAGAGGCACAAAGAGGAATGAAAAATGAGGGAAGAATGGAAAGGGTGTGGTGACACCTAAAGGTTGGTATCCCCAGTAAAAATGGTACTTACATAAGCATAGGCCACCACAACTAGAAGCTATTTTATACCCAAGAAAACCACCTTAGGCAAATATTCCAAGTACCTATGGGGTAGATTATTTCATTTCTTTTCTCTAATTTTTTCTTCATGGAGTTAGCCAAATATTTCTCCTTATTATCATGAACATTCATATAGATCTCAAGACTTTAAAGATGTACATGACTATGCTAAGAGTAGTATACTTAGATTTGTTCCTTAGCTTGGCTCCACATTATAATGTTTAAGAGATACCCATGCTAACTAAGTGTCACCATAATTGTAGGATGTCATTCTTTGTTTCTCAAAAAAATTGGAGCTTTTGTGGGAGGTTCACTTGCATGCTTCTTATTTTACATATTCAATGGCTTATTGCCAGTTGGACTCTTCTAGTTAGGTTACCTTATGTCTACTTTTATCATCCAAAAGCCAAAATGTCATGTGACATGCTTTGTGAATCATCTCCTACATTGGAATGTATTCTTCTTATGGCACTAGAGTATGTTTTTTGTTGCTTTCTAGCTTTAATTGTCTTATCCATTGGTTTATGGAGTCATAAGGGATGAAAGATAGCAATGGATGGAGGTAGAGTGCAAAGTGTAATTAGGAAAATAGCACAATGTGTATGGGAATATAGAGTAGTGCTAGGGAGCATGATGTTATGAGTAAGGACAAGTGGAATATGTAAGGAATGATACTTGAGGGTGGTAACATTTCCTTATGATTGTGTTTCAAGCTCATATTCAACTTTTAGCTCTTCTTTCTTACCTCATTATTTAGCCCATGTCCTAGTCTTTGTTTTACTATAAAAGGGCTCAAACAATAATAAGAAAAGAATAATGAAGCCTTTTCCACATTCCATAGATTAAAAAAATCCTAGTTTGGTCACACTCGAGGAGTTTTCATAGTTACATATCTTGAGAGTATGCCTTAGAGTATGTAACTGTGAACAACCCTTAGATTTGGCTGAACAATATTTCTTCTCAATGTATAGTTATTTCTTCTTATTAGTTCTATCAGCTTTTTAAATTATCTCTCTTTCTCTTCCTTTGTTGTATCCACTATTATTTTTTGTAGGTTGAAAGAGTGAGGGTTGTCTTATATAAGCTTTTCATTTGGAGGAAACCCTTTGTCTATCATCAGGTTCACCTTTTCCTTCTCTAGCTTGGCATTCACCTATTTTCACAAAAGGACATTAGCTAACTTAGCATTTTATATAATTTGCCATTATTTTAAAAAAATTTCTCATGTGAGTCACCTAGATTTTTCCCAAAGTTCTACATCCATAGTATTACTATGTCTCATTTGGACAATCAACCTTATTCTCCTTTTTATATACCCATTATAGGATTTATTTACATGCCAACTATTTTGCACAAAAATATGGCATGCCTCCTCATGTTGATGAAAATGAGTTTTGTCTTTCTTCATCAGAATCTACAATGACCAAAACCATATAGTGTCAAATTTTAGATTCTCTATTTGATAAAAAATTTGAAATTCATAGCTTATATTGGTTGGGCCTTAACATTTATTTGAATTTGTGAGACTTCATTTTCCAAATATTAACTAGGACATAATATTAGGGATTGATATAGGTGATTACTTTGCAGGTAATAAGTCACAGGGTTTCATCCCACTGTACATTGTTCTATGAGTCAAGTTGACAATCATTATTGGTAAAGTTATTAGGAGTATATCAACCACAAGCTCTAGATCTGTCATATCACATTCTTCTATCATACACCATCTTCTTATTGGGTTTCTTGGATATTATAACCAAGCTCATTGCAATTCATGATCCTCCATGCCTAGGAGAAGTTCACAAATGAATCTTAAATTTGGTTGTACTTCTAGACTTGAAAATTTGATATGAGGATTGTGACTATTTTATAAAAATATATCATATCAAGTTTTTTTCTTCTCTTGGCCAATCAACTACCTCCATGCATGTATTTTCAAAGGATTTTTCTCTTGAATTTGATTTTTGTTCTTCATATATTTCTTTATGGTATGGCTTAAGCTTTTAGTTAAATATTCAAACCAACTTCTTGGTGCAAAGGAAAACTATGGCTATGATCTAGAACTAAATGTCCTCATATTTACTTTAAATATTAATTAGACAAACATATCTTGAATAAGAGTGGTAGGTTGACAAATAAAAATAAAATAGATTGCTTTCCAAATATTAAGAAAAACAGAAACTGGTTTTTAATAGATGCTGGTAGCAGCCCATGGACTGTAGCACCCACCACTGTAGAAGCCTACGATCTGTAGTAGCCACCATTGTAGTAGCACGTGCACTATAGCGACCGTAGAAATTTTGGCCCTAATATTAAAAAAAAAAAATGGCAGATTTTGGAGGCAGCAAGTTGTGACGGATGGAGCAGCAAGGAGGAGGAGCAGGAGGTCTAGGGGCGACAAACCCTAGGTGTGGGGCTTCGGAGGGCAGATCAACATACGTGGTAGGTGGGGGATCTGGTGAGATAACAGGCCCCCAGGCGGAGGATGTGGACAAGGAAGTTATATTGGAACTGGTCCAAGGGCATTGGGCAGATGTGGTTGAAGATATCTCTGAGGGGGACCAGGACTCTGTGCATCAGGATCAAAGGAAGACCCAGGAAGGAGACAAAGAGAAATCTAGCAACTAGAGACCTTCATATCTTAATGCTCTTCGTGGGAAGCAAAAATTATCTAACTCTTATTTTAATCTAAAATCTGTCAATGGTAGGTTGCACGTCCCGGATACCTTAGCTCAGCATGTGGCTATGGAGGGCAGAAAATCTCTGGTGGTGAAATTTATGGGGGTGAGGCTGGACTTGGAAGTCATAAGGATATTGGCCGTCCAAAAATGGTAAGGGCCGGTATTATGATTAAGGCTTTACCCAAGAGTTTTCTTTTGGTGAAATTTCAATGTGAACAGGACATGGAAAGGACTCTTCAAGGAGGTCCTTGGTTTTTTGGGAAAAGGGGCTTGTATCTGAAGCGTTGGTCCCCCGATTTCAACCCCTAGACTCAGGTGCTGGATTTGGCTCCGATTTGGGTTAAGATGCCAGGATTACCTCTACTTTTTTGGAATGAACAAATCTTGGCTGGGATAGCTACAGAGATTGGGGAACTAATAGCTATTGATGCTGCAACCTTGAGCAAATCAAGACTCCTTTATGCTTGCATGTGTGTGTTGGTAGACTTGAGTAAAGAGCTCCCTAAATCCATTATATTGTCGTCTATGTTTGGCCTTCACACTCAGGTCTTTGAATATGAAAATATGTCTTTTAAGTGTAGTGTTTGCGGGAAGGTAGGGCACCAGGGTATCCACTACATTTCCAAGAACTAGCCCCCACTCCAAAATACTGCTCCTCAAACCCAAAATAATATCCCTCCCCCGTAGATCTCCATTCCTACCCAACATGGGCCTCAAGGACGTGGAGCTCAAAATCTGAATATCAGAGACCCTGTTCGCCCTATTGTAAGCAAGAGGCAACGTTATAACCCTCCTCCAAAAAATACCTATGCCCCGAAACCCTCTCACAGGGGAGCTGGTCCCTTTGATGGGAACCCTCAAGCTCAACCTGCTCCTAAGATGATACAGCAAGCCTCAGAGCCAAATCACAAAGGAAATAACCCCATAGATCAATGCCCTGGGGCAAGCAAGTTTGATTGGGTAATACGGGAGACCTATGGAGGCTCGATGGAAGTGGTCCCATGTACTGCAGAGGAATTTATGGGAATAAATTCCAAGGAGATCAACATCCCAGTGGAGAACCGTTTTGATGCATTAAATCATCTGAAGGGAGATCAAATGGATAGCCAAGAAGTGGAATCTGAGGTAGAGGAGACTTAAGAGAAGAATTTAGAGGAGCAAAATCAGAGGAAGGAGCAGGAAACTAATAATACAGGCAAGGATACTCAGGAGGAAAAGGTGAACCACCAAGATCAGTGTAACCCCAAACCAGGGAAAAAATAATCTACTAATCAAGAAGCTAAGAGCACAAAATCATCTCCACTGTTAGAAAGACCAGTTAACCTGGAAAGCCAGATTGTTACCCAAAATACCAAGACTAACCTATCCAAGATGGTTAGTAGAAGCCAAGTGAATCCCAAGGAACCCCATCCTAGAGTGGATGTATGGGGATATGGTTCAGTAGGAAGAGAGAAACCTAGCAATGCTGCCTTAAGGCAGAAAGAAGCAGAGCAAGGAGTGGCTGATGGCACTCAAGAAGTATTGCTCTTTGGGGCGAAGGCTCAAGGATCCAAAGCCCATAAATGAAGATTATTTCATAGAATATACGCGGGAGTAATCCTGCAAAAATAAGAGCTTTGTATGCTCTTAGACAAGAACACAAACCGGATATGATTTTACTGCAAGAAACTAAAATGGAGGAGAGTAGAGTTATTCCTTTTAATAATAGGACTTGGCAAGAAGCTGAAGTAGTAGGCCAAGAGGCCACTGGAATAGCAGGAGGGTTGCTGGTTATGCAGAATAAGAATGTGATTGATAGTAGAGTGATTTTGATGTCTATTTAGTTTATTTGTCTCTTATGTGTGGATAAAACCATGTAGGAAGAGTGGATCTTAACGAATGTATATGCTCTAGTTAAACAGGGACTGAGAAGGGTTCTTTGGAGTCAGCTAGCTGAATTAAGGGAGATGGTCCCCAACTACCCTTGGATTGTGGTAGGGGATTTCAATTGCTATCTTAATCCTACAGATAAATTGGGGGGCTCTCAAAGAATAACTGCTGATATCTATGAGTTTAGATATTTTATTGAGCAACATGAGCTGATGGATGTCGAGCTGCATAGATTCTCCTATACATGGTCTAAAAAAAGACTAAAGGAAAACCAAATTTAGATCAGATTAGATAGGTTTCTTCTTTCTCAAGAATTGCTGGAGAGGTTTGGGGACTCTTCATTAACGACACTCCCAAGAATCAAGTCTGATCACAACCCAATTATATGGGAAACAGGGGAGGACTCTAAGAAAAGATACATCAGACCCTTTCGATTTGAACTTATGTGGTTCCAACATCAGGATCTCAAGGATCTAGTTGCCCAATGGTGGGACAAAAGTATAATGGTTCAAAACTGGCCCAAGTGGCATGTAAACTAAGGAATGTGAAGGCTAACATTAGAGAGTGGAACAAAACTTCCTTTGGCAATATTTTTGTTAAAAAGGCAGAACTAAAAGACAAGATCAATGAACTACAGGAGACGCTGAAGTCAGATCAGCTTACAGAGGATCTGAGAAACTAGGAGAGGGAACTATTAGCCGAATACCACACGATGCTAGGACTTGAAGAAACCTTCTGGATGTAGAAATCCAGACTGCATTGGTTAAAGGAGGGTGACAGAAATACAAAGTTCTTCCATGTCTCTACTCTTCACCACAGGAGTTCTAACAAAATTAAGGAGATCAAAATGGTCGATGGGTCTAACACCAAAGATATGGAAGACATAAGGAGGGAAGCGGTTGAGTACTTTAAATCGTTGCTAGAAGATGTAAATCCAAATATTGAAGAAGAGGACTCTCTGTTGGCGGCCATTCCTCCTCTCGTAACTGAGAATATTAATGGATTCTTACTTAGTCCTTTCACAAAGGAGGAAATCAAGAAGGTGGTTTTTGACATGGATGATAACAGCTCCCCAGGACCGGATGGCTTCCCCGTAGCTTTCTTTCAGAAGTTTTGGGATATCCTAGGCAATGATGTAGTGGAAGCTATAATTGAGGCTCAAAAGGACATGGAAATCCTAGAAGGAGTTAATGCTACATTTTTAGTCCTCATCCCTAAACTAGTGGGAGCAATGGAATTTTCCAATTTTCGCCCTATCAGTTTATGTAACACTCTGATGAAGATTCTCACAAAAACAATCGCCAATAGGCTGAAGGTTATCCTTCCTTTCATCATTGATATGAACCAAGGAGGCTTTGTGAAAGGGTGAAAAATACTAGATGGTATCATCACAATTCATGAGGTTATTCATTCAATGGTGGCTAGTAAAGAAGCAGGTATGTTACTAAAGCTTAATATGAATAAAGCCTATGACCGGGTCTCATGGCGGTTCCTCACCAAGATTTTGGGTAAGTTTGGTTTCTGTCCCCAATGGATTAAGTTGATTTTTAGTTGTATCTCTACTACAATATTTTATGTCATGGTGAATGGGTCACCATCCGGTTACTTTAAGAGTGAAAGGGGGTTGCGACAAGGAGATCCTTTGTCTCCTTACTTGTTTATTTTAGTAGAAGCATTGGATAGGAACATTTCAACAGCGATGGCAGATGGTCGATTGGAAGGTTTCAAACCTGCATCAACAGCAGAGCCAGTGTCTCACCAATAGTTTGTGGATGATACAATCATTGTGTCCAAAGCCTCGGTGCCTCAGGCTAGGAAGCTGAAGAGAATTCTAACCAAGTATGATACAGAAGCAGGACAGTACATAAACTATAAGAGTACCATCTATTTCTTTAACATGCCTGGTGGGAGGGAGGAAAGAATTGCTAACCTCTTTGGTTGTGGAAAGGAGCTTCCAGCGACTTATCTAGGCATGCCTATGTTTGAAGGAAGAATGAAGGCTACATTGTGAAACTCTGTCATTGACAGGATCTCCAAAATATTAGCAGGATG
The DNA here is from genome assembly GCA_028583015.1 of Wollemia nobilis. Lineage (NCBI taxonomy): Eukaryota > Viridiplantae > Streptophyta > Pinopsida > Araucariales > Araucariaceae > Wollemia > Wollemia nobilis. Next base: position 3,899,579 of record JAQPPZ010001808.1, read on the forward strand.
GAAGGGCAGCCTTCTCAGCTCTGCAGGAAAAGCCTTCTTAGTTCAAACTACTTTACAGAGCATTCCAATTTATTGCATGTCTCTATTTAGAATGCCTACAAAGGTCTGAGCTACTTTGGAGCAAATTCAACACAACTTCTTGTGGTCAGGTTCAGAGGAGATAAAGAGAATTTCGTTGGTAGCATGGAATCAGGTGTGTGCAAGCAAAGATCAGGGGGGCCTGGGGCTAAAGAGAATGAAAGAAATGAATCAAGCTCTGATTGGCAAACAGGTATGGAGATTTATCAATAATGAACAATTGGGATGGGTAAAACTTCTTAAGGCAAAATATATCAAAAATAATCAGGACTTCTTGAAAGCTGATAATCTCCCTAGAGGATCCTATTTCTAGAATTGTTTGCTCGAATGTCGGGAGGTAGTCAGGAAAGGCATCAGATGGAGAATTGGTAATGGAATACAAGTGGATTTTTGGCAAGACCCATGGTTGGAAGAGGCCCCTCTGAAAGATAACTTAGACCTTCAGGTCCTCCAACATAAACTTTCGAAGGAAATGGGAGGAAAAGTAGGGGATTTTATTGCTGTAGCACAGGAAACTTCCTCTTGGAAGAAAATCACAGTTCATAATCTATCAGAGCAAGAGAAGGTGGCCCTAACAAAACTCAATGATGCTTTAAGGGTGTTCTTGATCATTCCTAGGGAAGGAAGAGACAAGGTGATTTGGGGCAAAACTACAAGTGGGATCTATTTAGTAAAAATTGCCTATAAGTTAATCCACTCAGGATTCAATGGCTGGACTCCGACTTCTATTATTTGGTTAAATAATTTAACCCCAAAAATTGCTTTCTTCTTTTGGTTGGCAGTTCAAAATAAGATTCTGACAACAGATAATCTGCAAAGGAGAGGTTTCCAATTCATCAATCGATGTATCTTGTGTGAGAAAGCGATAGAATCTGTAAGTCATATATTTCTTACTTGTGAATTTTCTTGTACAGTCTTCCAAATGATCCTGTCCAAATTTCATATAGATTGGGTCTGCCCAAATAGCATGTCTAACTTCTGCATACAGTGGGCTTCCCCCTTCCGGGCAAAACTTTTGACTTGGCTCTAGAAGCTCAGCTTACCCCATTTTTTATGGGGGATATGGAATGAGAGAAATAAGAGAGTATTTAAATGATGTAAGAAAGATCCCAGGTTATGTGGTAATAAAATAATCAGAGCTTTGAAATAAAACTGGAAAACTTTCTACTTCAAAAATGAGACCATGTCTCTAAGGGAAAGGAGGATTTTGCGGAACTGGGGAGAGGAACTTCCAGACCTAGACATTACAACCAACCCATGGGATGGTGTCAAGTGGATACCCCCCACACAAAAGTGGGTTAAGTTTAATTTTGATGGGGCAGCCAAAGGAAATTCGGGGGCTACAAGAGCAGGAGGAGTTCTGAGAAATGAGGAAGGAAAAGTGGTCCTTGCCTTTACGGAGCCTTTGGGAACTCAAACAAATCATTTTGCAGAAGCCCGAGCCTGCATGCGAGGCAATGAGAATTGCCAGATTTGAGGGTTATAAGGAAGTTATCTTTGAAGGGGATTCACTTAATATAATCAAGGCAATTAAGGAGGATAAAGACCCCAGCTGGACCATCTTGGAGCTTATCCTAGAAGCAAATATTCATAAATCTCATTTGGTTAATGCCCGAATCCAACACACCTTCAGAGAAGGGAACCAGGCGACGGATCTAATGGCAAATATTGTAGTTTCTATTGGGGAGATGCAAATTTGGAAGGATAACTTCCCTCAAGAACTATTGGTGTTGGCTTCTAGAGAAGAGCTAAGATCAAACATGTTAGAGCATCAGGAGATCAGAGGGGTTCATGATGAGTAATCCGATAGATGGAATTAGGTAGAGGTACAAAAGGCATCCCATTTGTTGGGGCCTGGGAGGTGACAAGTGTACAGTACAACAGCCTAGTGGTATTAGTAAGTGCTAGGTGTTGTTTGGTTTTTGTTTTATCCTGAATAGTCAAGCGACAAGTATAGGACTATGGACTCTAAGTATGGCTTAATGTGGGTCTTAGATAGATCCATTTTGTATTTTGATTATACGGGCTTGATGCTAGAACCAGCCCATTTTGACTATGTAAAAGGTTTGTGGACCTTATAACCACCTCTACCTTATACCAAAAAAAAAGAGTGGTAGGTTGACAATTACCATATCTTGTACACTATAAAGTATAGATACTTATGTAACATTATTGAAATATTTTTTATAAAATTGATTGCCTTGATTTGCACTCCATTAAAATACAATAGTCTAGGCTCTAATCGAATGTAATCTAAGTCCATGTCATTGCAAACTTCTTGGGGTATAACTATGATATCAACTTTCATATCTATCATGCAGTTATGCAGTATCTAACCTTCCAAACATAGAGATAAATAAAAAGAGGAGTTTCTCATGCTTAATGATGGTTGCTTGCTTGTCAGAGTCAAGGAATTTGTTGGAAATTTGAGGTATTTTATGTTTTCATTGATGTCACATGGATCACATTGATTTTTGGTGGCCAAAGTATTTCATAAATAAGCATTTATGATATTTTGGAGAGCATGAATATATACAGGGTTTTTGTGAAAACTAAGGCATACAAAATAAAATGTTTTATTTAAAACCATTGATGGCATATTTGAAATGGTTTTTTCTTAAAACCCAGGTTGGCTTTTTGTTTTGTCGAATAATGTGCCCCGGTGAAGGAGATATTTAATTTTAAATATTTAATTTTAAATTTAAAATTATTTAAAAATTAAATTAAATCTAATATTTTATTATCGTCGATGTCCAAAATAATGAAGGTTTGATTATAATCCACCAACATCTTTCAAAGCATTATAATGTGTATATATAATGGTTAAAAACTTTGCCTATTGAGTATGTCAAGGTTGAGAAAATCGAAGAGTAATTCGTGTGTGGAGGAAGCAGAAGGCGAAAAATAAAGAAGTCATTTTCGAGGGTTAAATAAAATCGAGGACGTCTAGATCTGAAGTCACGTTGGACAACGCAGTGTAGTTGGAAAGAGATAACTTTGGCACAAGGGAGGTCTGTGTTTCGAATCTCGCAGGGGCAGAAGTTTTGGTGAAAAATGTTTTTTCGTTTTAAGAATAATCAAGCATAGTTTATACAGTAAGGTTGGGATTTATTTCCAACGTGGGCTTGCGCCCACGTGGTTAGCATCTCACAACGCTAGCAAGAAGGAAAAAAGTTTGACTCCTGTAGGTGTGAAGGCGCTCATCAATTTTTACAAAATGTTTTCAAAGGTTCAGGCCACGGTTTCGAAATTAAAGGTATTTATGAGAAGCATCTTGCATAGTTGATATTGTGAATGCTTTGGGTGTATGAAAAATATTTTTTTAGAGATAGGGAGTTATAAGGTTTTGTAAGCTTGTTGTTATTTCTAGGAGGAATAAGGGTTGTGATCCACTTTTGAAAAAGATAAATTTTTGGTGTTTTTCCTTTTAGAAGTATATCATATTATATATCGTTGGAAAGCTTATTTCAATGTTTATTTGATTAACTTGCTTAGAGGGAGAAATAAGGTGTATGTAAAGAGATATTTCTGTTTTTATAAAGGGGTTCAAAAGTGAAGTTTATTTTGTTCTTTTTCAAAATTTATTAATTCTTTCATAAGGGGACATGATGCATTTTGTTGAGTAGAAGTGATAAGGTGTTATTTGGATATTGTTGTTGTGATATTAATCATGATCTCTAACCCTTGTTGAAAGTTGAAAAAGAAGTTTGTTGAGTGTGGAAAATTTCCAAAGAGGTTTCTTCATCTTCATAAAAGGTATGGGCACATTCTCCTATTGATTGATTATGGTGGTTTATTTCTGAAATATCATTGGAGAGAAAAGGATTGATTGTGGTTTCCTTTTCAAAAGTTGTTGGTTGAATGCTTCAAGGTTTTCTAGTTTGATATTTGTTGTTAAACCTTGTTTTATAAGCATAGTTGTTGAATTCCATTGGTTATGCAAAGAACTTGAAAAGAACATGAGTATCATTGTTATGTGAAGGATGTTTTATTAGCATTGTTGTTGAAGCCCATTGGTTATGCAAAGAACTTGAACTTGAGAAGAACATGAGTATCATTGTTATGTGAGATTTTTGGTTGAGCATTGTTGGAAATATTTTAGTTGGTTGATACATGCTTGGACTAGGGTTTGTAAGAAAGATTTGTTCCTTGTGGTAGTTGGTTGAGAAGAGTTGTTTGATCCTAGTCAAGTGATTGTGTGAAGTGGTTGTTCAAGTTCCATGAAACAAAATATTCTATATTCTGGATTTGAGTTGAGATTAAGATTTGAGGATAGAACATATTGAGTCTCTAACAATTCTCTTTATGCTTATATAATATTGATTTGATTTGAGATTGGATTTGAGTATAAGAACATATTGAGTCTCTAAAAATTCTCTTTATGCTTCTATAAGATTGATTTGAGTTGAGATTGGATTTGAGTATAAGAACATATTGAGTCTCTAACAATTCTCTTTATGCTCCTATGAGATTGAATTATTAAGCAAGTTCTTTGTGAGCTTGTTGAGCATTTTTTGGATAAGTTTTATGTGAGCTTGTTGAGCAGTTTTTGGACAAGTTCTGTGTGATCTTGTTGAGAAGATTTGAACAAGTTTTGTGTGAGCTTTTTGAGCATATTTGGAAAAATTTTGTGTGAATTTATTGATAATATTTGGACAAGTTTTGTGTGAGCTTATTGAGCAGATTTGGACAAGTTCTGTGTGAACTTGTTGAGTAGGTTTGGACAAGTTCTGTGTGAGCTTGTTGAGAATATTTTGACAAGTTTTGTGTGAGCTTGTTGAGAAGATTTGGACAATTTCTATGTGATCTTGTTGAGTAGATAAGTGGAGTGCCTAGATGAGTAGATCAGTGGATTGCCTACCTAAGCAGATCAGTGTGTTGCCTAGCTGAGCAGATCAGTGGATTGCCTACCTGAGCATATTAGTGTGTTTCCTAGTTGAGCATATCAGTGGATTGCCTACCTGAGCAGATCAATGTGTTACCTAGCTGAGCAGATCAGTGGATTGCCTACTTGAGCAGATTAGTGTATTGTCTAGCTGAGCAGATCAATGGATTGCCTACCTGAGCAGATTAGTGTATTGCCTAGATTTGAGTAGATCAAAGTAATCATTGTATTGGATAAGGATCCTTATTTTTGTATGAAATATTATAAGGATATTATCTTGTGGAGTACCCCACATTGTGGGAACCATGTTAAATATTGTGTCTCAATTATGTGTGGTGACTTGTGCTCTTGCTTACTATTGCTATCTGAGTTATTAATGCACATTGCTATATTTGGTTATTGTAATTAAGGACATTAATTGATATTAGTTTAGAAAGAAAGTAAAAAGTGGGTGCTATACTATTCACCCCCCTCTCAGTATAAGCTTGTGTTCTTCAGAATTGTCCTTATCTTCTTATCTTTTAAATTCCATCTTGACAAATTTCACTCATTCAAACACCAACAAATATCTTCTTAGGCCTTTTACCTTTCTTGTAGGGTTACCTATTACTTCATTTGATGGTTCTAGTTCTAGGATTGATGGTTTTAATAGACTCCAATATTTTTCAACTATGTCTACTCTTTGTGTCTGATTCATGGCCAAGAAATACAACTTCTAGTAGGCTTCAACCATTTGTCAATTTTATTTCCATGTTCCTAGAGTTGGTGTTCTAGTATATGGCTCTAAACATCCTATTTCTTATTGGATATTTTTATAGATATGAATTTGATTCCAACTTATTTTCATCATCTTGATCTCTATTTTCCAATTTCCAACATTTTGATTATGAGCTAACATAGGAACAATATTAAACTCTCCACTTATATCCATTTGAAAGATTGCAAGGATTATTTTTTTTGGAAAAAATTGCTCTAAATTCCTTGTGACGACTACCATATCATTCAGTATTAGAGTTATATTTGAATGGAAATAGGGCACAACTATTATATTCATATTTTACATTGAACACTAAAGGGTTACACAAACAAAACATTAAATTCTTTTTGTCTGTGATATTTTTTTATGGCATCATTACTACACATTGTTTGATTTTTTGGATATACATTTTTTGAGGGTTTACCTCAACCCGTGCTCTAGTATATCATCCTTCCACCTTATTGAATTCCTTATTAAATTGGTGAATTAATAATTTTAACTATTATGCTATATGAGATTGTGACATAGGTATGATGGGAGTGTACTCTATCATGGATGGACAATATGAATATGAATATGATGTCTTATTATGTGTTAGATGGGATATGCTTGGAAATAGGACTTGTGTACTACATAGATGATTTCAAAATGTTTCCCATATGGCGATTCTAGGGGGAATATTTTTGGATATAATAAGCATATTTTCTATTGCTATAGTCTTTTGAAAAATTTATGGGAATTTGTTTTCATTGGACTGCTATATTAGAAGACTCAAGTCAGGGGTAAAGACATGATTGTAGTAAATATATGCTTGGGCATGTCATAGATATATTTTTGGGGAATTATTTTCTAGGTTCTTTTGAAATAGATATTGAAATCAATGATACTTTCATGAGGATTTATTTGAATGAAAGAAAATTGGGTGGGTAGCTATAAGGAATCTTCAGAGTTGTCAAACTTTGATACAAAAGTTTTAGCCAATTCAAACTAGGTCCTAATACTTTTATCCTTTAAGAAGTGATACCATATCAACACTTTTCCCCAAAAATATTTAACAAGCAAACTGACCATTACATATTCAAAGACAATATTGTATGTGGTGGCCAAGGTGGCTATGTCTTGACAATGCTCATAAGTTATTTTTCACTACCATTATACATGGGAAGATTTTTTAGAGGGGAATTAGGGATATCATGGAGGTTTAAGATGTTAAGAGGACCATTGCTATCCCAAGCTAGGTAGACTTGTTCAACCATGGTTAGGTGAATGATAATATTTATATGGTGTAGCTCTCAATATTCTTTTATAAGCAATTCTAGGATTTATTGTTAGCAAAGATACCAATTTCTTTGGTCCTTTTATCAATGGAGTCACTACGTGGACATGTATTATTTACTTAAGAGGTCAATACTATTCACTAGTATCTTAAGTCCTCCATATAGATGAGATGAATCAAGGAAATCATCACATGGTTAGCATAATGGATGACTTCTTCTGATTCCTCGATATACTCAATAGATGGTGAGAATTTTAAGTCCCACCAGACATGCCAAGAAATTTTGGTCTAAAATCTACCGAAGTCTATGAAGAGCGCCCTAAACTTTAGCCAACATTGGATGATTACGATTTCTCTCCAGTTCAACCTTTAAAGAAGATCGACTCCTTAAAATGCCTATGAAATCAAAATTGGAGTTTAAGATCAAAGTAAAAAATTGGAAGGTTGGAGAGAAGTAAGGGTTTAGAGAAAAAATTGAATCATGGATGGGGTATAATGTAACAATATTAGATACATACTGCATAGAGCCTACAAAAATTAACTTCATGAAAAACTTAACAAACCATCCATTGTCAAATGTATAACAGAGTTTATTCAATTACAATTATATGCTTTAATCATTCCAAAAAAAATAGTTAAAAGCATTCCAATAGTGATACAAATATCATAATTCACTTTAAAAAAATAAACTAGTCATAAGTGTAACATAAATGACTTAATACATAATCCTTTATTCATAAAAACCTATAATCACAATCGTATTGAAGGTCAAACAAATTTCACTTTTCATTAATTGGCAGAGATTACATAACATATACTTGGGAAAATTTCTACAGAGTTGATACCTTATTATGAGGTGCATTCAACTATTTAAAGGCTACCTCTTGAATCTTGCACTATAAGCTTTTTCAATATTGTTACATGAATGTTAAGAAAACAAACTAGCTAGAACACTCTTGGGAGAAATATCATTTTCATTCTTCTTGATGCTTTTGTTGATGTGTCATACCTAAGATCCTTCATCTTGCTTCAATTTTTGTTTATCCTCTCAAGACTCATTGATCTTCAACTATTGACCCATGCAATTGCTTAGTTGTTGCTTTTAAGCTCTTAATATTTTCAATTGAACAACTGATGATCACTAAGGTGGTTGTAGTTGGAATAGATATGAACTTGGATTAAAAATGGGACTTGTGATAATGTCAAAATTTTGGTTTCTCAAAGGATCTTAAGTACTAAATTCATACTTTTGAAAGATTTGGTTAACATCATTGTTGGATAACTTTTTAACTTATTCCTAGTTGAGTCTTGTGCATTCCAATATTTCATAATGTTTTGCTTGAAGAGATCCACTTTTTTCATATTGTGCCTATTTAGGCTCTTAAAACATGTAGGTCTTAACTTATAATTTCTTTTTTTTGTGCATAATTGGGATGATCGCTTGAAAAACCTAGTTTTGCTCTATCCTATATTTATGGAAAGTCAAAATTATATTGCCATAGCTTTTTTGATTTTGTGCTTTGTTATAATTTTGTTGATGTTACTTTTTTTAAAGGTCCAGAATAGATCAATGTTGGATTTGTGCATTACTAGATCTCTTGGATGGTGTTAAGTTTGATGTTGAACAATTTTGGGTTTGCATGTTGCCAAACATTTTCAATATTGATCTATCTTCACACTTTGCACTACTTCCAAACCCATATTTGCTTAAATATTTCAAATGCCTTTGAGCATTGCCTAATTTTGATGCATTCAAGTCTTTGAACCCTTTGCATATTTTTCTTAGGAAAATTTGAGCTAGCTACCTTGGTAATATTTTTAGCAAAATGGTGAGTTGGATTGATTTATCACAATCTTCTTATGAGGTTATATTTTTGACCTACAATTATTATTTCCATTAACCCTAACAATAGGTATATTTTATTAATATTGGTTTAGCTAAAAGGTTGTAGGTTCAAGCAATAATTTTTTTATTAATATTTTTTTGGTTAAAATATTGCAGGTTCAAGCAATAAAAATTAACGATATACAAAATGAGATTGAGAATGTTTAGATTTTTGAAAATTTGAAGATCACTATGGATAAATATGTTTTACATTCAAAATTTTAAGCTATTGAGATGGATGATGTGGATATTATTTGAGGCTATACATGGTTGAATTCATTGGGTACTATTAACATTAATGTGCAAAAGAATTTTATGACACTATTGTATAAGAAAAATAAGATAACGCTATAAAATATTTCTTAGCTTATGGGGTAAGGATCCAAGGACAAACAAAAAATAATTATGGTAGGGTAAAAATATAAGGAACCAACAAAAGAAATTAAAGTTAAATATATAGTAGTATCAACAACAAAGTCCATGGAAGAAGCAAACAATAAATTCCAAGGAAGATTTTTTAGAAGCATAAGGATGCACCAGAAAAAGGGCACAAGATAGAAGAGTATGATAAAGAATTTAAAATAGAGACATCAAAGGAAACAAAATGTCAAGTTAAAGTTGAATTATATCACCACCCACACCACCTTGAGCAACAATAATATTGAATTCATGGATCAAGGTATCAATACTATTATAAATTTGTATGTATTTAGAAAGGCATCAAGTATGACAATGCTTGGTAAAAAATGCATAGTGATTTTGGATTTCAAATGGGTGCAATAGTTGTAGATACCTAAAATTGGATCACCTAACAAACCATATTTTTTTAAAAATGAATAGAATGGTCAACCTGGCCATGATGATTGCCTCAACCCTAGAATTTTAGCCAAAACCTATTGGTAGAAAATTTTCCACCTTAGAAGAGAATTTTCTAGCAAGAAAATATGCTTTCTAGTTAATGTATTATCCCATTAGATTTGACTTATAATGGTCAAATATATGAATTTATCAGATAAAAAAATTTATTGGTAGCATATTTTTAGGTGGTGAATTCATGTCTGATGTACAACTAACATTTGAGCCTTGCATGTAGTAGCCAATCAGGATGTGATTAGCTTCGATGTCAGCCATTATAGACAATCAAAAAGTATAGGAAGGTGGCTAATTTTCCTCCACCTTCCCAAAATTGGCCTCAACCATGGGGGCAACTAATTATCTTCCCCCTAATCAGCCCCCAATTAGCCCTAGACAAGTAGGACACCTCACCCCTCCCTTTTGGAAACTCTTAGGAGGGCCAATTTATAACAACCCTTATTTCTAACCCAACTCGAGAGTATATATATATATATATATATATATATATATATATATATATATCACAACATGTATATCAACAATGTAGAATTCATATTAAAGTATGTTTAAACTAACATCAACCAAGATAGTAAGTAGCTAAGAGATATACGAAATGGTCTGTGTCAACTCTCGTGATAGGAGTGACCAACTCCTATATAACCTTACATACCTTCATGATGTTTATTAATTCATTCATTTAATTTTTTCTCTCTCTCTCTATTAATTAGGAAGTTTAATTAAGTCTATACACTTAATTAATTGATCATAATTCAATTATATACTTACTTCCTATTTGAATATGCAATTATTTCTATTGCAACGAAAACCATTCATACATTAATAACCAAAGCATAAATATTACCTCATTCATTCAATGTCTAATAACCAAAGCATATATATTACCTCATGCATTATACTCAATAATCATCATTTGTAAAATTAAGTGCAACATCCATTATTAGATCTAATAAACCTCAAGTTCAAATGTAAACCAATCTTATTTATAGAACATTGCTTGTTAACAAAAAATATTGCATCATATAATCCTTTAGTAATCATCTCATGAAAATATAAATGCATCATCCATATTATATGCTAACAAACAAGGAGTTCCAATCCACATAATAAAGATCCATAACACATTATTTATCCAGGGAAAAACCTTGAAGGGAAACAACCCAGCCTCAAAATATGCATCCTCATATTTCATTAATCCTTTTGTTTCAATTTACAATGATACAAAGAATCCTAAAGATCCTTTTTCAAACCATCATTAAATACATTGATATAGGAGAATCCCACACATTCCTATTTTTAGGTCATCATTACAATTGAAACATATAAATGAAATGCTCATTGGATACATATACATTGAGAATGAAGGAAACCTCATAGTTCCCTCAAGAATGAATCTCACATTCATTCTTCAAAACATTCAATCCAACATGGAGTGAAAGTTATCTAAAAGTCTTATAATACAATAAGAGACCCCATAATCTCTTCAAGAATAGATTCCACATCTATTCTTTCTAAATTCATTCATGTTTCCACAAAATGAATTCTTTAGCACACACATGCATTCATCATCAAATGCATATCTAAAATGGTATGCTTCATTTACTCTACAAGGGTACATACTAAGAGGAATTCCCATAATTTCTTCAAGAATGGACTCCCTATCCACTCTTTCCCAATTAATATAGAAGTTCTTTCTTAATTCATATTTCATTGATTCTCAATCATTCAGGAATAAATGGATCAAACCATTCCATTCTCAAAATTATTTGTAAGTAAAGCATTCATTGTTTCCACAAAAATGCACCAAAATATTTCCATAAGATTTCATTATAGCTCTTACAAATTTACCCAAAAATTTGTACTATAATCTCCTTTCAAGATTTCACTATAGTTTTCACTAATTTACCACAAATTAGTATCATAAAATATTTCACTATAGTTTTCACAAATTTTACCACAAATTTGTCTCATAATCTATCAAACAATATTACACTATAGTTTTCACAAATTTTACCACAAATTTGTCTTGTAATCTATCAAACAATATTACACTATAGTTTTCACAAATTTTACCACAAATTTATCTCATAATCTATCAACAATATTACACTATAGTTTTCATAAATTTTACCACAAATTTGTCTCGTAATCGATCAAAAAATATTACACTATAGTTTTTCCAAATTTTGACACAATTTTGTTATATCAAACAAGATTACACTATAGATCATTCAATTTTTTTTCACAATTTATCTCTTAATCTATTAATAAAATTTCACTATAGTTTTACAAATTTGGTCACCAAAGAATAGTTTAGTTCCTCCTTTGGATTATATGTTTTGAGAGAATAATAATCCTCAAAATAGGAGGATTTATCATTCAAATCATTTTAGTGAATCTCATTCAATCATTTTATCCAAATTGGCTATGTTAGAGCATATTTAATTTCATGGCCCAATAGGAGGATTTATCATTCAAATATACTTGCAAATTCTAGTGAATATCATTCAATTATTTTACCCAAATTGGCTATGTTAGAGCATATTTACTTTCATGGCCCAACGACTTTATTACTTATATTATAATTTTTTTATTAGCCCACGGTCACATCAACATCCAATGCCACAATGCCCTTAGTTATAAAAGTTTTCATTTGTTTCTCACCCTCCTAGTCAACTAATCAATCAACCGATGAGATTAACAAACAAATTAGACAATCTTGACATGTAGGATTCACAAATAATCATTCAGGGCCAAACCACCGATGCCTATCCCCATGGCTAGTATGACCACGACTAGGTGATCACTTCAATAGGAGAGCGTTCTCCTTTTGAATTCCCCACATGCTCTCGTAGGATGCATGTAGGACTATTCTCACAATAGTATTGAAAGGTTTTACATTATAACAATCATAGAACCAACTGATAGTATAAATGCAAACAATTGATTAGAACCAAAAAGCCATCCATTCACAGTAAACCACATGGTAGATAGGAATATTCTAAGTTAGGTTAGGGATTACGTGATCCAAGGTAGGGTGACTGGGTTGAGTGAAGCCTAGTTAAGTGTGTGGCTACAAAACCTATGTAGCCTAAGCTCTTTTAAATAGGTCTTCCTCCCTTCCACAGAGGATGTGGAATTATTCTTGTGAATATTTAAAAATATGATCTAAAAACTATTTAAACCTTTGTATCGACCATTCATAATGAATAAGGAGGGTTTAAGTCATCAATTAAGCAACATAATACCATGTGTCCACTACGCTAAGAGTGCCTCTAACTGGAATGCATACAATCTCCACTTGGTGCCGCATTAAACCACCAAGTGGTGGTCGAGTAATATGGGGAGGTTTTTCTATTTTAAGGTGCTCTGCACCTACCACATATTATGTGTGGGATAAAATAAGAGGTAATCTCTTCCCTTTTTTACCTACCCAAATGTAGACATCACCATCGCGATGTTGCACATCACTATGACTCAACCAAGAGGAACTATTCATATGTATATATATATATATATAAATACTTTATTCAAAACTTAGGATATTAAACACCTTTCAAACTTGAACCTCCTGGTGGTAATAAAAGGTATGTCACATGATGTCTATAGATATGAATTTACCTTTGTAGGTAAGGTTGAAAATAGTGAATCACCTTCAAAATCATTCAAGGTATATTTCATGATAATAAGACCAGCTATTACGCCCTTTGCAATTCGACATAACGTTTAGAATAGGGCATGTGGTAATAAACTCCATATAATCATGACAACCTCTAACATTCATGGCAGGGTCTATAACAATAAATTTAAACCTATTATGAGATATTCACAAATATGGAATCAAAGCCCTATCTATCTAAGATAAAATCATCAATCAAAGTGGACAATAATAGGTTGATTGCAAAATGGCTCACAGAGATTTAAATTGGGTATGAGTATGATCCAATAAGACATATACAATCAAGTGATAAATCTTTCAATAAGAGGATGCATGGATTGAAAACTATAATAGGCCCGTATTACAAGCTTTATTTGTAGTGAAATTATTCATGCCTAAGTCTTAGACAGTGTATTAACCACTATCAATTTTGGATACAAAATGAAGTCTAAAATTCTAGACTTATATCTCCTAGACTTGAAATCAATTGGATTAAGCATAACCATATTAGATTTACAATAAATTTAAACCCATAAGCAAGCATACTCACAAAATTACCCAAATTCTCTAGTGCATTATTGATGAGTTCCCTACCCACTACTTGTGTATCCCTCTTTTCACCAATCGCCCCAATCTATGTGGAGCCACGTGATAGAGAGGATCAATAAAAAGTTGGCAGGTTGGAAAGGGGCTTTTCTCTCTCAAGCTACCAAAGCCACACTTACTTCATCTTACCTCCAAAGTATTACAATCTACTTCCTTTCTATTTTTAAAGTTGTCGCTTCAGTCTACTCAAGAATAGAGAAGATTCAAAAAATATTCCTTTGGGTTGGCTCAAAAGACAAGAAAAATATTCACCTATTTAGATGGGAAAAGGTATGTATGGCTAAGATCCCAGGAAGGCTGGGCCTCAGAAGGATCAACAACATGAACACCTCTTTTTTGGCAAAGCAAGAGTGGAAAATTTTCACAAACTCTAATTTAGAATGGGTGTCAATTATCATAAGGAAGCATCTTCAAGGAAAAGGATTAATGGATGAAGACATCCCCAAGTAAGGGTCAACCTTTTGGAAATTGATAATTCAAACTAGGGTTCTAATTCATAAGGGATCAAGATGGTAGCTGGGATCAGGTATTTTTATAAATTTTTGGACAAACAGATGGCTAAGATATCAACCCCTTATCAAATACAATGAAATATCCTTGCTTAAATTCCTTCTAGATGTTTCTATAGGTCACAAAATGGTGGACTTCATTCAATCAGTCAACAACTCTAAAAAGTGGAAATATCTCAATATCATTTCCACTGATGGGAAAATAATCAATGCAGTGAGAATTTTGTCCCACATGCTGAACACAACAGTGATCCTAATAGATAGAACAGATGACCATCCCATATGGAAAGAAACTAACAATGGGATGTTCTCTGTCAAAACTACCCATCAACTCCTTCTCAATCCCCAACAAGTTTTTATTCCATTCAACCTAATATGGATTAAACATCTCATTCCTAGAGTCAAGATCTTTTCCTGGCTAGCCATCCAAAATAAAATCCTATCCACTGATAATATCATCAAGATAGGGATGATGTTTTCTAATAGATATCACTTGTGCACTAAAGCTTGGGAATATTTCAACCATTTTTTCATTGAGTGTGAGTTCTCCCACTCTATTCTAAGCCACTTTTTATCCACCTTTCACATAAAGTGGTTCCAACCCAATTCCTTGATCAAAATCTTCACTTAGTGGCCCAACGCTTTCAAAAATTCTCACCTTCATACCCTGTGGAAAATATGTCTTCATAATTTTTTGTGTAAGGTTTGATTCGAAAGGAATAGTAGAGTTTTCTCTAATTCCTCCAAGGACCCCATAACCATTGCCAACAAAACCATTAGCTTTTTTGTAGAGAATTCCCATATCTTCCCCTAATTCAATCCCCCCAATCCAGAAGTAGAGCTCAATTTGTTCAACAACATCAACATCCTTGGGAAGGTAATTCATCCCCATCCATTCCCCATCCCAAAAAGTTTGCTTCTTGGAAATCTCCCCCTGAAGGTTGTCTCAAGATTAACTATGATGGCACATCCAAAGGAAATCTGGGAATGGCAGGTGTTGGAGGCATTGTCAAAAACCATAAGGATAAAATTTTGGTTGCCTTTATTGAGAACTTAGGAATTCAATCAAACCATGTTACCAAAGCTCATGCGTTATGGAGAGGACTCAGCATCATTAAAATATATAATAGTAAACTTGAAATTAAAATGGACTCCCTCAATGTTACAAACTATATCAACAACAAAATCTCTCCATGGAGCATCAAGAATACCATTCAAGAGGTAAAAAAACTAATCCATAGTTAGCTTAGCATCACCTACCGACATGTGTACCGATAAGCCAACAAGACAACTAACCTTCTTGCCAATAGAGGAGTTCATGGAAATTCTCTAATTATCTGGGATAGGAATATTCCTCAATATGTCATCAATGAAGCTAAAAAGTATTGGTTGAGTTATGGTCTCATCTTATTTTCTTCCTCCCCTACCCCATTGTGTCATCTCACCACCCCTTCTATCATGCCCACTCATTCTTCTCCTCCAACAATCCCTCTCCATGGGTCTTTGTTCCATTGTTTCCTTAGAGAGTGTTTTCTCCAAAGCTCTCTGGTTTCAAGATGACTTTGGTCCGTTATTGGAAATATTCATCCTCATATCTCATGCACTAAACTCTCCCATAATCTGTAAATCAAGTTTATTTTCTCCGTAGGTGCTCCCACTATTTCTAATTATGGTGGGTATCAAGAGGGCTCACTTTCCATTACCATATCCAGTCATAAAAATATGTCCTCCTCCACCAAACCAATAGAGACATTTATGCATGGAATTTTTTGAGATGAGTCATTCAGGATCAACTCAAGCAGGTGGATCCACACAAGCGAGGTTCATTATTTCTAAATTAAGTGTGATATCGCCACTTTGATTGCTAATAATTATGAACCTTCCCAAATAAGCTTCACCCAATGCATCAATGCCAACTGTACTATATTTTAGGTTTTTGATCATCATGAAACTTCTTCCCTAATATTTTTAAATAGCTCCTCTATCAATAGTTTCATGTCTTCTAATTATGAAAACCTTGCCTCTCAGTTCCCCATCCTAATCCTTGTTGAATACCCTATCAGGATCCTTCCAATGGCATTGTTAGAACTCTTTGAGTTCCAAATTAACCCCTTGACCCCGTCATTCTTTGAAGCCTAGGGATTCATCCCTTTCTTTAAGAAATTCAAAGGAGTTGAGGTAGACATTACCACTAATTTTGTGAATTCATGGAACAACGATAGTGTGAATATTTGAAACCTTCTTTTTTAGGTAACAATGGAGATATTAGCAAAAATTACAAAGTTGTCGATGGTTGGTCATGGCATTTGTAGGGACAAGCACAACTGGGATCCAGATATCAAAGGCTTTCCCAACCACTCCAAGATTTTCAAATGGAAAGATATAGCTCTTGAACATGAATCCCTCCCTTACCCTTGTTCCTCTCTATTAATTTCTATCTTGTAGTATGTTACAATTGATGATCCTTCCAAGTCCCTCATAATTTTTCACCTCACTCTGGTTAACCACTTGAGAGGATTCAAGCCCATCAATATTCTTGATTTCCTCTATCGCTCAATTAGGCTATCCATTCATAATGCCTACAAGGAAAAATCCTCGAACACCCCGACCCACCAAGGTTTGTTTACCATTTTTTACTACCATGTCCTAGCCAAACCTTTACCCATCGTTGTTCACCCCCTCCAATCCAATCTACCTCGATATCTCTCTATTCTTAGCCCTTCTCGATTTCTCCTTGAGGATCCTATGGAGTCAGAAGTGTCCCCTAAGTTTCAAACCCTAACCAAAAATAGGGCCTCACCAGCTGCCATCCCCAAGTCCCTACCCTCCAAAATAAAAATCAAACTGGATGGAAGCACCACCCAGACTCATAGATTGGCTCATATCAAAAAGCTAAAAATAAAACAAGTTAAAATTCCTCGAAGCGCATTTCAGATGATAACAACAGCAACTTTGGTCATGGCTCAAACATCCACCACAAAGTTTCTACCATCATCATGAGCAACATTATCAACACCCTGGAGAGCATTAGTGGGAATCTAAAGCAGCTAATCAAGAATACTGAGAGCAACTCAGTGAAGGAGGACATAATTGATGCATGATGGAAGGGCCTGTGTGGGTGTTTTTGGTTTTTGGAATGTTATCTTTTGATGGTATTCGGATGTATTTCATCCCCTGTGTAGGGAATTTGAGATATGCTCATGTCTTTCCTTGGATGGGTTTTAATGTTTTTAGTTTTAGCGGTGCGTAGGAATTTTTAATTTTTCCCTTGCGTAGCATCAGTGGTTTTCTAGCAATGGTTGGTTTTTCTTTTTTTATGAAGTTGCAGTCATTTTTGGCAGTTAATTTTTGTAAGCATCAAAATGCATGGAGTTGTAATACATGGAGTTTTTTGGCTTTATTCCAATCTGCAGATTCCCTGTATGGTTTCCCTGATAGCATACTTTTTTATGACTACTAGCACATGTTGATAAAAGGTGATGTATATGGTTTTGGGATCCAGTCAAAACCCACATAATACAAATAATATAAATACCAAAAAAAAATACATGATACAATAAATTAATAATGTTTGTAAATAAAATAATCATAATTAAAATAATGATATATGAGCTATGTGTGGCTTCTATTAGCAGCCGCTTCAATCAAAATAATAAAACATTACATTATTTTTAGGTCAATTAAACTATATCTAGCTTACCTTTTTAACAAAGGTATTCTTCATATTATTTAATATATTCATATTTACTTTTTGATAGTGTGAATCAAGAGAGAGTATGATTTGGAAGAGAGTGCAAGCCATGAGCAAGTGTCACCTTTTATTATTTTAGAAATCAAGCAAGTATTGTGAATGCAAGCATGAAGCATGTGCAAGCAAGGAGCAAGCCTCTATTCTTGTTCTAGATATTTGGGGAAATAAAATAAAATAGAAAATGGATCTTATGAGGAATTTTTAGGAATCATGGTAGAAAAGTCATTTTTTAAATTCATAATTAGAAGTAAGAATATCCTAGCTTGAAGTATGGATGCCCTAATTCAGGGTAAGATAAATATAAAACCTATGGAAAACCCTATGTAACACAAAATATGATAATCAAGGATGATATGATCGAGCATGACATAATAGTTCTTAAAACTAGAGTCTTAATACATAAGTTCCACAAATAGTGGCCAAATTTTTTAGAAATTCAAAATTGGATCAAGTGGAAGTGGGGATTGAATTTAAATTACTCCATTAATTTTCTTCCAAAATTAATTTTCCTCGTTATCTTATTTAGTTTAGAAATTATGGATAAAATAATGGGTGGTGGCCTATGGTTTAGGGCAGAGATGCATTAGATTTAAAACCATGATGTAATGATTTTTTTATGGAGACAAAAAATATTAAAAGAATTCCAATATGGGTTAGGATTTTTGGAATTCCATATCAATTTCTCAATAATAATGGCAATACTCTAAAGAGTTCATCTAAAAGGTACCAACTAATAAGGAGCATAGGTATCCTATATATAACCAAATATTTTTTGCCATGGATATTTCAAAATTTCATTAAAATTAAATTTTAATCAAGAGAAAGGGATCAACAAGTGTATTATGAACATATCGCATTCTGATGATATTGGACACATAGCAAGAGACTGAAAAACAAAATAATGGAAAAAAAGAGATTTTTTTGGATATGAGACAAACTTCAATATGAAGCAAGGACATCATACCATGATAGTCGAATTAGATCAAGTATTTTCCATTCACAAGAAAGTGAAAAGAAAATACTTCTATATCATCAAATGGTTATGGCCATTGTAGTTTACTCTAATAAAATGTATTAGAATAAATAAAGGGCATAAAGGATGAGAAAATACAATGTGCAAGTTTAAATTAAGAAGGAATTAAAGGTACCAAAGAAGATGGAGAGGTATATTTTAAAGCTAAGGTGGTAAAAGAAGTCAAGTTTTCTTTTAATTGATTATATGGGATTGAAACAAGCACACCCATATTACAACATGATCACATATTAGGATTACAATAGCTTGGATTTTATGCACACATTACCTCGAATAGGGGTCTCCTTGAAAGTGGAATAATTTAACCAGGTAAGCTAATATTATTTCATCAAAAGATATCAAGGCTAATCAGGGTAAATCATCATCATTTTTCTCAAGTAACATAAAATATTCTCCTTCTAATAAAAATGGAAATGATATGAATTACATCCATTTTAATTTAGGGTTTCAAGGTAAATATAATAATGAAACAAGTATGGAGGTCTCTAGGGCAACATAAGAAAGTTATTACCATGGAGGATCATCCTTGTAGTTTAGGGGTTTCGGGAAAACATTTAAATTTTTTATGAAAATATAAGAAAGTAATTACTATGGAGGATCATCCCTACACTTAGGGTTTCTAGGGTAACATAAAAAAAAAGTGTTTGTGAGGCTATTCCTCACATTTCAATTTCCTAAGGTAGTATAAAACTTTGTGAACAATATAGAAAAATAGAAGAGATTGATGAAGATGAAAGTGTTGGCAAAAGGAAAAAAGGAGAGGAAGACCATCAAGAAATAACAAAGAGAAGAAAATACTAAAAGGGATATCAATTTAGAAAACAAAAAATAGATACAATAGGTATTAAAAAAAAAGAGGATAATCCCAAAAATATAAATAACAAGTGATGGTGAAAATGGTATCGAGGAATATTAGAGGTATAAATAAAAACCCTAAAAAAGAGCTATTAAGAAATGAATAGGTTATTAGATCACTAAGATTATTTTAATACAATAATATATATATATATATATATGGGATTGCCTAGCAATTTCTTCTATAAGAGCTTCCAAAGGTTGCAACAATATGAGACAAACACTAATGTGATGGAAAATTGGTAGAAGAAAAAAGTGATTAGGTTGTTGGTCTATTTACCAGAATAAAGGAAAATATCAAATTTGGGTTTATATATGTATATGCTTCAACTATAGTTACTCCTCACGATAGACGTTAGAAGGACCTCGACATATTTTATAAAATACAATGATGATCCATAATTATAATATATGGATTCTTGGGGGGACTTTAATATGGCAAGGGTGTCACTCCAAAATGGTCTAAATTAATGGAGGACTTTTCTTTATTTATTAACTCAAATGGCCTTTGGGATGATATTATTTTGAGCTTTCAATACACATGGGATAATAAAAACATAGAGAAAACTCATATAACATTACGATTGGATATATCTGTGTGTAGCACCCTAAAATTGGCACAGTAAAACTTAGCAATAATTAAAATTACCTTATTAATAATTCAAATTTAAATTTTCAACCCCAAAACCACCTGCTACCTATTTCCTTTTTCTTTGTGCCATTTTTAGGATTTGTTGTGACCATTGGATGATATCATCGCCGATCAGACGATATCGCCTCAGATCAAACGATTTCGTCTAGACTAGGACGTCCAGACGATTTCATCCCAAAACTAATTTTTCATAATTAGCTTCTGTTTCAACGGCGTCTCTAAGTTGGGCAGAAGTGTGTTTGCGTCGCTAGAGACCTCCCCCATTGGAGATCTTCCAAATTAGGATGATCCCCAACCTCCTAACCTCCCTCCTAAGCCTATTTAAACCTTAGGACCCCCTTGACATTCCCCTGGCTGAATTTTCCTGTAAATTGACCTTTACACGCATTAGAATACCCTGGATTACCATCTACATTTGTGCTTTCCAATTTTTCTTGCAGGAACTTTGTTATTCTTCAGTCGGAGCAAGCTCAGATCGTCGTAGACAATCCTGTCCAATTCGAGACGATTTTGTACCAATTCAAGATGATTTTGACTGTAGTCTGCATTGGGGGCAATCAGTGCCCAGAGTTTGCGCTTTTCCTATACTTTGTTGCTATTTTATTCTACATTTAGTTAGTTTTATTATTATTTCCTGTTATCCTACATCTTGGAGTTCACCCATGTAGTTTAATTGCATAATAAAATCATGATTAGCTATTAAAGTGTCACAATTTACTTGCATTTCTATTCGAGATTATCTTATTAACATCCTTATTATTATTGTACATCATATTCCTTCATCAGAATAGTTGCATTTATGGTATTTTGTATCTATTTCTCTATTTGCAGGTCTCTGACGAATTCGTCTGACAAATTCGTTAGATCTCAGACGATCCTGTCAGATAGGAGACAATCCTATCAAATTCCAGATGATCTTGACTGCTTTGAAAATCAGAACCTCCATCAGACATCCGGAACCAGGTATGGATTTCTTCACTTAATTTATTCTCTATGTTTTCTATTAATTCTGCTTTCTGTATTCATTTAATTTTTCAGTTCATATAGAACAACTTAGATTCATTTGGCCAAACCTAGGCTTTGGATGATTAAAGATAAAATTGAACACATCAAACACATTCTCAACCTAGGCGTGGAAACTGCCATTCAAAAGTTTCCTGGTGAACCCACCATCAGTAAAAAAATCACCTTAATACACCTACCCCGAGAGGCGGGACCTTCCAAAGGCCTCTCAGTCCGAGGTATTGTCCCATCCTTCCCGCATCCCCCTTCCGGGCACGGATCCTTTAGCCTGAAGGTAAGGGTGTGGAAAATTTGGAACGATACACTGTGTTATCTAATATATGGATGCAAACAAAGTATAAATCTCTTCAGACATTTTATTGTGAACAAGATCATATCATAAACCCATTATCTTGAGATACGATCTACTTAATAATGGTTATCCAAATCCATTTTCATTTCAATCTATGTGGCTTCAAGATCCTAATTTTTCCAAAGATTATGTTATGGTGGGATGATGCAAGATTTGAAGGATCATGTATGTACAAGTTTGTTCAAAATATGAAATATCTAAATGGAAAAGTAAATATTTTTATTGCCAAATATTTTTGTAACATTTAAAATAAAATAGAAAATTAAATTTAAGCTCAACAATCAAATGTCATTAGCTCAAATGGTTGCATTCCTCGATTTAAATCTAGAAACCAAGGTTTGAATCTATCCAAATGATATATGTAAAATTTCAAAGTTGTTTTAATACCAACATATGATCATGATTTAATGTGTGGGGCACATTTCAATCCCATATAACCTAATTCAAAAAAAAAATCAAGCTCAGCAAATTACAAGATAGAAAAAATCAACGGAATGGGCCAAGATACTTATGTGCAAGAAAATTAATTACTTTTTTATTTTCATAATTTTTTAGAAAATAAAAAGTCATATTGGTCCTAAAAATATAGGAAAATATGATTTAAGGAAAGGTACAAAAACACCAAAATTTTCCGTTGTATAGCTAAATCAATTTTATATTTTTACTACTTCTGCCAAAATAATGAATAAATAAGGAGAAAGTGGATCACCTTGACGAAGTCTATGGGATGATTTGAAGTAACAAACAGGAGAACCATTGATAAAAATGAAAAAATTTATAGTGCTATAACAACATTTAATCCACTCACACCAACTATAATCAAATCCAAACTTTCTAAGAATAACATGTAGAAAATTCTAGAAGACCCTATCATATGCTTTGTTCATATCTAATTTCAAAAGCATTCCTAGTTTTTTCATGGAATCAGGAGAATGAATGGCCTCTTGTACAAAATTATACCATATTAAATTTATTTACCATGAACAAAGCCACCATGTTCCTCTGAGATAAGACACCCTAGAATACCCTTCAACCTGTTTGCCATAATTTTTGAAATGATCTTATAAATCATATTACAAAGGCTTATTGGATGAAAATTATTAAAATATTTTGTGTTGTCTTTCTTGGGAACTATAGGTCAATTTTAGGACCTCATTTGTATATTAGGAGAAGTATTTTTTTCAAAAAATTTGTGAAGTGTGCTAAAGGCTTAAAGGTTTGCACAAAACCAGGATGTTCAAAGTTAGGATAACATCAATGACAACATCAATGCAATACTCCTTGTAGACATGGAAAATTGACCTACTTTCAATGAGCAATCTTCCTTAGAGCCCCTAATAGGTCCCTAAACCTTGCCTTAGACAAGGGTAGGCCTCTTTTCCCCTACCTTGCCTTATTTAGACTTTTTAGCAAAATTATACCCGGTTACGAAAGGGCACAATTTTGCGAAAGCGATATCGCACCCCATAGGCACAGGGTGCGATTTTGCTATTTTAGGGTTTTAATAATTAAAACCAAGGTTTAACCTTTTTCAGCATGCTTTTGCATCGGCTTGTGTTGTTTTTCCACTCTTTTTGCCCTGATATTCATCTATAAAAGGGTTTAATCTCACTCTTTCATAATGAATGATTTTTGGATACACGATTAAGCTCGAAATTCTTATGATTAACTTGTGCTCGCATTTTTACTTTCACTCTGCTTCCTATTTCTTCTACAATATAATGCTAAAGTGCAAATTTTAGATTTGATCTTATGCTGCATTGATTTGGATTGTTGTGTGGTTTGGTGGATTTGTGTTGTGGTTCAGAAAGAAAGAGAGTGCCCGTTTGGATACCTCGATCTCTTATGTCTTCTTTTGTGCCATTCATCAATTTTGCATACTTTTTTTATATTTATTTATGTTCTACATATATCTTTTATTTTTTGTGTTTGAAGTGAAATCGTGCTCTATACTAGCAAGGCGCGACTTTACTAACCCTAATTTAGGTTTTTTTCTCACAGAAGCAAAATTGTACCTCGTTATAATGGAGCACGATTTTTCCTATAGCGTTATTGCACCTACTATCTACGAGGCACAATTTTACCTAGGACTAAATGGGAGCAACTGTCAAATTCTGATTGCATGAGTATTTTCTAAATCACATATATGGCATGATAGCATAATCTATTTTCTATTTCTCTATTTTTGCATTGTTGTTTTATGATTAATTCTCCAAAGGTTAATTTTTGCTTTTGTTTTCAAAGGTCATCTAAAAGTACCTAGGGGGCTTGATTGTTGCATCTCAAAGCATTTTCGTACAACAACCTAAGAAGGCCCCCTAATGCTACTCCCATTTTCAAATGTTTCATAAGTTATCTTGCAAAAACGGGTATTTTTGATATCATTTAACAAGAGGTAGAAAATGTAGATCAACCATCGATCAAGATAAGTATTCTATTTGTCCTATTGATTATAAATCTGATTTGGATATCCATTATAGGCATCTAAAAAAAGTATAAAGCATATAGTGTGCATCTAGGGTTAATATTGTGCATTTACCTTGTGCCCTTGTTTTAAATATTTTTTGGACAAAACCCTAGATTTGCAAGCATTCAAAGGAATAATCATATTAGTTTAGCTCTTGTATTCTTGCATTCTATTTTTTGCAGTGTCCTTTATATTTTATAGCATAGATCTAGAAAGGCCAAACTTAGGTGATTGCTTGAAACTGAATACATCAAGCTATCCTAAATTCCTATGGACTTGGAGCGAGTCCTTAAACTATTCTTGGTGAACCCATAACCCTAGCACCGAGTGTAGAGAACAACATATCCCCCATTGTTCACCCCATAAGGCTTTCTATCTTTGTTGATTTAGCCTTTTTGGGAATTTTATACAGTAGGGCAGTTTTATTTCTCTACATCTTTGGTGAACCTGACGTGAACACCTCATTTATTTTGAAAACTCTAGGCAATATCAATAATAATTTTTGAAAACTTTTAATAGATTAAAATTTGTGTGTTAGTGTTTTTCCCTAATTGTTTTCCACTACTACTAATGGCTCCCTTCTATAGAAGTTAGAGGAAACAATTAGATTCTGATTATATTCCCTTGGAAGATGATCATATTGATAGGGAATACCATAATGTAGGTCCATAAGAGCAAGAAGAGGTAGATATGGAAACTAAAACCAATCATAATCCTTATATTGGACCTAATGGTAAATTTATCTTCTCATCATTTGATCATATTTGGGAATTCATGAAATCTCATAAGGAGAAGCTATTGGAATATGTAGAATGAGAAGCTCATCTTGAAAAAGATGATGCTACTCCTTCTCCTCCCATTAGGCATCTTGTGCTTAATAATGGTAATCCCACATCTCAACCTGTGCATCTCAGTAATCTGAAGAACCAAGTTACTTGTGCTACTACTAATACCACCAATGTTGGATGGAATCCACCTATTCCTCTAACTAGCAGTGGCACCCAAAATTATGTTCAATTTCCTCCTCTATCTTCTAATATCAACACTATTGCATTTGTTCCACCACAAGTTAATCTTCCATTCTCACAAGGTGCCACATATAACAATAACCTTCTCGTGTCCAACCTAATTCAAGTAAATATTGGAAACACACATAATCCATAAATGTAGAACTTGGAAAATATAGTGAATCAATTGGTTTCAAGGATGGATATGATTCAGCCTTCAAGGTTTACATACAATTATAAGGAAATGTGTAGTCAGCCATTGGATCCTATTTTTGTTGCTAGACCTTATCCCAAGCATTTTTCTATGCTAGTTTTACCAATATATAAATGGATGAAATATCCAATAGAGCATCTAGGAGGATTCAAGATAGCTTGTTATGATCTTGTTTTATGATGATATGCTTCTATTGAGAATATTTCCAAAGAGTCTTGTTGGAGTTAGAATGGTATTATCGATTGCCCAACTATTATTTAAAGATATTTGAGAAGACTGCATAGATGTATGTCCATCAATTTAGTGCTTATATTTAAAAAGAAGTGACAATGAGAGATCTATATGATCTAAAGAAAAGTAAAGAAGAAATATTTTTAGAATTCTTAGCTCATTGGAGAAGTTTAGTTAGCTGATTAATAGAACTTGTATCTCAGAAAGATATGCTTGTCATATTCATTAGTAATTTTCAAGAACAAATATCTTATGTACTAGAAACTACTACTGTTACATATCTCAATCAAGCAATTTAGTTAGCAAGAAAAGTGGAACAAGCTCTTATCAGTAGAATCAGTAAGGACAAAGTTCAGGACCATAACCTAGTTTAGTTTTAAAGTAGAATCAAAGAAAATATTCATCTACAAGAATTCCATCTATAGTGTTGAGATCACAGCCACAGATTTTATTTGATCATCGAAAATAGCTAGCTAATACTCCAGCAAAAATATCAATTTTAGAAATTTTGTAGACTTCTCATGATCATAGAAAAGCTTTAAAGGAATTATTAAAACAATAATCAGCTTATTCAAATATTGCCCCTAATGCCATAGTTGATGCCATAGGTTATTTTGGGATACATCATGTATCATTCTCACCTGATAATAAACCTTACTCAAACTTACATGGAGATTCATCACTTTACATCACTGCACTTATTGGGGATACCCTTATCAAGCAAGTTTTGGTTGATAATGGCTCATCCCTCAACTTGTGTACATTCTTTCATAAATTTAGATTAAAAGAGGAAGATTTAACAAAATCTGATATCATTATTAAAGCTTTCAATAATAAGTCCCAATAGGCATGTGGTGTCATATCTCTTCCATTAAATATGGGGCCCAGAACATTGGATACTTTGTTTTATGTGGTTCATTGTCCTGCATCCTTTAATATTCTTCTTGGGCAACCTTGGATTCATGCAATGAAGGTTGTCCCTTCTACTTTTCATCAATGTCTCAAATTTGAATTCAAGAATCAAGTTGTCACCATTCTATGCGATCCTCAACCATTTAAATTTTGTTCAAATATAGAGTTAGCTCAATCTAAATCTTATTCTTATCCTTCTATATCTTCAACAATTTCTCCATGTTCCTCATCTCAAATATCAGAGCATATTCAAAGTTTAAAAGTGGGTGAGGAACCTCTAATTAAAGTTTCATCATGGGATCAAGACATTGAATTTCTTCAAGAGCCTCTTCTGGATCTAGCCAAGCTACCACCATCACCTTGAACTATGGGTTTGCCTTATATGAAGGGTTATGTTGTACACATTGGCATGTGTACCTTTGTCTTTGGAGGGACTACCTTCGAAGAAAATATTCATGGTAGAAACCCATCTCCTAGTGAGTGCTCTTCTGGTCAATGTTATCTCACTAATGATTATTCCCTTCATAAGCACATCCTATATATTATAGGATATGCAGGTAAAGGATTGGGACCATAACAAAAAGGTTTTTAAGAACCATTGGATGTTGATTTTTGGCCTTGGAGATGTGGTATAGGTTTTATACCTAATAAAAATCAACCTTTACATTTTGAGGATGATGATCATCTTATGACTTATGCAAAACATATAGAATATCAAAAGATGATAATAGCTAAAATAAAAGTGTTATTTTTCTTCTCATTCAAATCTAATGCCTTTTAATATGATTGATTCTATTTGTTCTAAAAATTACATTAATTATGTGCGAGAGAATGATGGATCCTTATATAATGTTTGTTTTACTAAAAAGAATGATGTTGTTAGAAAATGTAGTGATTATCATGCCATGGATGTCCAAATAAGGGCCCTAGAGGTACTTTCCCATGAATTTTATCATCGATAAAATGCACTCCTTGCGGATATCTTTGATCTGACAACCCATGACACACTCATTTATTTTAATAATATGAATGGTGCATTTAGAGTTTGCATTGATTTCAATTTTTTATAAAAAAAATTATCATATAGTTGTATTTGCATTTCCATTCCATCCACCTGTTTTCTCATATTGCACTATTGCTTGTCATCCTTGCATGATTGCTTTACATCTAAAGAACACCTTGCATTTTTACCTATCATAATTGCATGATTTATTGTTCATGAATACTTGCTCATATAGATTTTCAAGGATTTTTGACAATGGCATGTGATGATACCTAGTGAGGGTGTAGCTCACATGTATTGCACTTCTCACTAGGACTCTGATGCCTAGCAAGATATCCCGTAGGGAATTTTCCCTTATTCTTATGATTACTTGTTCTCCTTCTCTCAATTTCTTTATCATTATAATGCTTTTATTCATAAAGTATTTTTAATATCCCTATCTAGGATAGCACTTGCATACAATTTATCTACATATTACACCCCACATGGGATACTTATACATCCTAGCGGGTATTGCATTGTCTACAATCTTCTATTGGTTCATACTCTCTTTTGACTTAATAGGCTTAACACCCCATTATAGGATAAGCTCCTTGGTTAGTTTAGTAGACCTTAGCATACATCCTAGCGGGTAAACAACTCATAGAAGTCAATAAAGGATCAACCACCCATAGCGGGTCAGACTCCACAAATATTTTTACACTACTACAAGTACTAAACCTATAGTGGGTCTATCTCTCTTTCTAAAATGATCTATGGTATCTAAATACACTGGTTCCTCGTAACCTACGCTAGTTCCATGCTATGGGTCATTAGTTCTTTTCCTTTTTAGATGGTTGACCTTTTATTTTCTTCTTCTTCTCCTTCTTCTTCTTCTTCTTCTCTCACCTATTTTTCTCTCCTCTTATTTCTTCTCCTTATTTATTTTTTTTATTGTCTCCTTCATCCTTATCCTTCTTCTCCTTTCTTTCCTTTTGCATCCATCCATTTTCATATAGTTTGCATTAAGATATTTTGCATACATGAAAATACATAAATAAATAAAACATATTACACATACAATAAAATTAAAAAAATAGCTATATATTACTCGAAAGAACAAGAGTACATAGTTCCCATATTAGGGTGGTGTACCACAATACAGATTCGATACACTCAACTTATGAATGCACACTACAATCCAAAAATTGGTTCATCATCTTGTTCCCCAATCCTCTCTCTCTATCCTAGATCTGAGAGCAAACTCCCTTTGGTCTACCCTGAGAATGAGGTAACCTAGGCTATGACATAGACTAGTGTGATACTTATATCATTTATGATCAAGACTATGATCTGCATATTGATTATAGGGATGGAGGAAGGGACATCCTTTGACCTAGTGGGACAACTGCATAGTAAGTCATCCCATTAAACATAATCCACTGAAGGATTGTCTCCAACTTCTCTCCCATATGCCATAGCTCTTCTTGAAGAAGTTGCACCACACCTCTTGCCTAGCTTCTTCTCTCAATAATAGCCATCCCCTCTACCCTATATCTCTAGCACTCTCCATCTAGATGAGCCATCTCTCCCTAAAGTTGATCGGTATCTACTTGAACTATGTCTCTCTTAGCCTTTATGATGCTCAATGAACTTCGTAGTTCCCCTAACCTCTTGGTCCTATCCTCCTAGACCTAGGTCATCTAGATCTATAGAGATGCTACCTATGCTTATAGCTCCTCTATATCCCTCATCTCCTAGCTCTCACCAACCATTATTGTAGATGTGGAGGCCTCTCCAAGATCTTTGATTTGTAGCCTCTCTATCTGTAGAGGCATACCTCACCCCCTCTCTCTATTCCCTACCACCTAAATGGCCTCCTCTACCACTAGGATCTAAACACGATTCAGTATCTATCTCATAGTGGTGGGATTCTATTGTGCCCTCTCTGTGGATTGGTAAGATACATCTTGGAATACTCGTTGCATGCATGACCATCACTTGGTGCCTCTATATCGATACTAGTAGGGATATCCTTTGGGGCACAACTCCTCTATACCACCACCTCTACTCGATAGCCACTCTTGCATCATCCACCCTTGGGTTGACATAAGGAGTATCACCTATATCCTCCTTATCCCATATAGTGAGTTATGGCTCACCTGCCACCCCTACTGGGTCTCGGGTCACCCTTTGGTACCAGTAGTCCCCCCAGGTCTGAGACTCCTAGTAAAATCTCATGTTATCAAAGAACTTGATCAAATTTGAAGACCTTCAACTCCCCCTTCTCTGATCGTAGCCACTTGATCCTTCGTATCCTACTTAGCTCTATCCTATCCTCAATCTACCCTAGGTGAAACCACCATGGCTTTTAAATGATCTTTACCTCTCGAAGCTCATCAATCATCTACCTTGCTACTGGCAGGTTCCTTGCATAGGCCCTCGTAATCCTCTTTAGGGATATCGACCACCTGTATTTTTCTCATCGCTCTAGGCTAGGTAGTGGGCCTGGAAGTGCCTCTAGTATCCATACCACAATGTGCTTCCAACACCACACCTAGAGCAACGTCGTACATACCAACCATGTACACCACTTGTACATGATATTGAACAACATCCTATATAGGTGGACCAACACATATGGACCCCATGTGAATCAAAACTCCTGATCATGCATGTCTACCACTACTCCCACCATCACCCATGGTAAGTACAACTTTTTGGTATGGCACATCAGTAGCCTAGCCACCCATTCTTGTGCTCCATAAACTATTATCCCTCTAATAAGAATTCACAAGATCTGTCACACATACTTTAGTGTGATAGTGAGTGCTCTTGTGGGTAACCAAAAAGTAGAGGACTCCAAGTACCACCTCTCTACCATGGCTATCATCATAGCCCTATCTGTGTCAATGCAAGGCATCCTCACCAGGTGGTATAGCCCCACCACCTTTAGTTGATCTCTCCCTGCCTATCCTAGTGCATTCAGCTTTACCACCAGAGCTCCTACCCTCCACTCTCGACTCTCAAGGATACCTAGTTGCATCCACAGATAAATAAAACCAAATCAGTTTCATGAATTAAAATAAAATAATAAAATCTATAATTTCAAATCCAAACACAAAATTGATCACAAATTTGTAATTCACACTTCGAAGTTGCTTGTTGTTCATTTTTTTTCTCGTGTTAGTTTTCACTTTTATTTTCTCTTTTTTTTTTGTTATTGGTGAAATTGTGCCCTTATTTTTAGGAGACACGATTTTGTGAAATCATGCTTAGTTTTACCCAGGTATGATTTCATTGCACTTCATCCAGAAAAAAATCATGGTCAGGCCATGAATTCACACCCGGATCGAGCACAAAGTTTGCCATAAAAAATGTTAAAATTCCCCAGATTTTGCCCTCAAAATTCATGAAAAAAAGAGAAAATTTCGCATTAGGGGAGGAATTTGGTACTTACTCTCTCTTTTTCCCCAACTTGCCCCTCATGATCACTTCTTGATGAACTAGTAATACCATTTTTTTTCTCCTCAAAGCCCTTTCTCTACCAACGTGCGGTCAAAATGAATTAGGGTTTTACCCTTTTTCACCCTTTTTAAACTCTATTGTTACCCTTGTTTTCTCCAATTATCATTCTTTCTCTCTCTTTCTTATTTTGTATCAGTCCTTTTGATTTTTATGAGATATTTCATCTTCATAAAAACTTGAGGGGGCACCCTGGCCTACAAAGGCATTAATGTCCCTAATTCCTCAATTTGCATCCAAAACAAGAAAGTGTCTGGAATGATACCACTTTTGTACCACCCCTTTCTTATTAATTGGCCATATCATTTTTTTTCTTACTGTCTTCTTCCATTAAGTGTGCTTACATCCTTTCTTTGATGCATTTACTTGACCTTAAATGCATCAAAGAGGGAGTAAATGTAGACACAGACAATTGACCCACTTTCAATAAGCAATATTCCTTAGAGCCCCTAAGAGGTCCCTAACCCTTGCCTTAGACAAGGGTAGGCCTCTTTTCCCCCTACCTTGCCTTATTTAGCCTTTTTAGTGAAATCGCACCCGGTTGCAACGGGGCACAATTTCGTGAAAGCGATATCGCACCCTGTCGGCAGGGGACACAATTTTTTTGTTTTAAGGTTTTAATTATTAAAACTCAGGTTTAACATTTTTTAGCGTTATTTTGCATTGGACTATGTTGATTTTCGACTCTTTTCACCTCGATATTCATCTATAAAATGAGGGGTTAATCTCACTCTTTCATAACAAACGATTTTTGGATACATGATTAAGCTCGTTATGATTAACTTGTGCTCGTATTTTTACTTTTGCTCTGCTTCTTGTTTCTTCTACAAGCTAACCTTGGAGTAAAAATTTCAGATTTGATCTTCTACTACATTGATTTGGATTGTTGTTTGGTTTGGTGGATTTGTGTTATGGTTTAGAAAGAAATAAAGTGTTTATTTGGATACCTCGATCTCTTATATCTGCTTTTGCACCATCCATCATGTTGTATGTACTTTTTTTTTTGCATTTATTTATGTTCTACATCTATCTTTTATTTTTTGTGTCTGAAGTGAAATCGTGCCCTGTCTTGACAAGGCACTACTTTGCTAACCCTAATTTAGGGTTTTTATTCATAGAAGCAAAATCGTGCTCTATTTTTATAGAGCATGATTTCACCTATAGCGTTATCGTGCTCGCTATCTACGAGGTGCGATTTTTCCCAGGACTAAACTAGGGGTATTTTTCAAATTTTTATTGCATGAGTATTTTATAAATCACATCTAGGGCATGATAGCATAATCTATTTTATGTTTCTCTGCTATTGCATTGTTGTTTTATGATTAATTCTTCAAAGTTCAATTTTTTCTTTTGTTTTCAAAGGTCATCTAAAAGGATCTAGGGGGATTGATCATTGTGCATCCAAGCATTGTTGTATAGTAGCCTAAGTAGGCCCCCTAATGATAATCCCATTTTCAAGTGTTTCATAAGTTATCTTGCAAAAATAGGTATTTCTAATATCATTGGAAAAGATGCATAAAAGGTTATATCAACCATTGATCAAGATAAGTATTCTATTTCTCCTATTGATTATAAATCTGATTTGGATATCCATTATAGGTATCTAAAAAGTGAAAAGCATATAGTGTGCATCTAGGGTTAATATTGTGCATTTACCTTGTGCTCTTGCTTTAAAAATTTTCTGGACAAAAGCCTATATTAGCAAGCATTCAAAGGAAGAATCATATTAGGTTAGCTCTTGTATTCTTGCATTCTATTTTTTGCATTGTCCTTTATATTTCATAGCATATATTTAGAAAGGTCAAACTTAGGTGATTGCTCGAAACTAAATACATCAAGTTATCCCAAAATCTTGAGGACTTAGAGTGAGTTCTTAAACTGTTCTTAGTGAACCCATTCCCCTAGCACTGAGTATAGAGAACAACATATCCCCCATGGTTCACCCCATAAGGCTTTCTATCTTTGCAAATCCATCCTTTTCAGGAATTGTAAATGGTAGGGCAGTTTTCCCCCTCTACACTCCCCCCATACAAGAACGTGCAAGACCAAACGCTTAAATCCACGATGAAAAAAATTAGACTTACCTCAACTATGACATCAACACACCAAAAAAAAAGCCCATGATAGTGCAAAAGAGAAGAGTGAACAAACTTATGATGCATAAATTCAAGCCGCCTAAATGGATGACATAAAAAAAAAGTGCCCAAAATCATGCAAGTCAAACAACCAAGACCAAATGTACAAGACAACAATCAAAAAAATCAAACCTCTCTTGGTGATGACGTAAGTATTATCACACAAAAATCAAAAATCATGTAAGGACTAGAATGCACATAACTAGGACAACTTTTTCACAAGTCATAATATAGAAAATCAAAGTAAGTCAACGTGCACAAAGTTAAGTCACCCAAGTAGATGATATCAACATATTCAACTTAAAACCCAAGATCATGTTAAAATGGAATCGATATACAAAATAAAATGAATGAAGCAAAAACTCATCCTTGAGTGAAATGAGCTCTACAAATTGCAAATCTTGGTTTCATTCCAACGAGCTCTACAAACAAAATAACAAGCTTGACTTCAAAGCAAGCTTGCATGAAATGTCACTTTTAGATTTCCAACTGCCATGGTACCTTCTAGTTGTTTCCAACCAATGATATTAGGGCACAAAAGTGATAACTCTAACAAGATAGTGGTAATAATTCCCACTTGCGAAGTAAGCTCGATGAAAATTCAAATTCAAATGCAAGATGAAATCTACAGTGACCACCTCAACATTCTAGTTTTCTTGCCAGATATTTTCTTAACAATCTTACAATTGTAAAAATCCCACTACAAATTTTTAAATATAGCCTATAAATAAGTCAAGAGACTTCGATACAAGGGTTGAATCTATAGTCTTTTCCTAGTATTGCTATGTAACATTGTTATCAACTAATGAAGTTATAGTTTTTTGGCCTCCATTATTGTTCAATTACAAGTTTTTATAAATATGTTTCTTGCTTTAAGTCATTTTTGTTACACTTAAATGCTTAGTCTATTCTGTTAAAGCGACTTCTGCTTTTTGGATCTCTATTGGATTGCTAATTGTTTAAGTCCTTGGAATGATTAAAGCATATGTTTAAGTTGAATAAATCTATGATTGCATTTGATAATGGCTAGTCTATTAAGTATCATGTAAATTAGTTATGTTAGCATGTTACTTAGTGAAATCCAATGTTGTTAAACTATATCCCATCCATATTTTATTAAAAATTTATAACCCTTACTCCCTCTTAACCCTTTTATTTCTAAATACATAACCATCTCAAAGAGTTGGTCTTCAAAGATTGAAATTGAGAGAAATCTCATTTCATTCAATACTAAACATTGGCTAGAGTTTAGGGTACATAACCTATCCACAAATATGATAGATTTTGGTCTAACCATTTAGTAATTTCAAGCATGCCCGATGGGACAAATCATGTTGATTCGTCTCACTTTCTCGAAGAGTTCAATATTTGATTTATATTCTTAACCTCATTTGTGAAGAATGTATGTTCATATAGTGACTCCTCTAAAGATAAAACCCAAGGTTTCACTATAAGATACTATTAAAATTATCCCCTTGATTTAAAATAAAAATATAAGGTCTAATTGTTGTTACTTCATCTTCTATGTATTTTGCATTGTTCTTTATTTGATTACAAGATTTTTATCTAAGAAGTTAGAAAATCCATCATAATTTTTAGAATTACCTGCTTGTAAACCAATATGCACTAATTATCTCCCCTTGATTCTTATTTTGAAAGCATAGATTCCTCATTTTCTAATTTCTTTGAAGCATTAAGAATACCGAGTTCTAAAACTATGGCTTATAATAAACAACAAATGCTTCTGAATTCCCATATTGGAATATTGCTAGACCATTAGGTCTAGCAAATGTAAATGATATCCCTCAAAGTAGCACTTAAATACCTTCCCACTTATGATGGTACAGGAAAAACTAACAATGAACAGTATCAAGATCTAGTTTCACTAGCATTAATCCACAACATAAGGGAATAAGGTGTTATGTTCAAGCTCCTTGCCTTGTCTTTTCAAGGAAAGATACTTCCTTGGTATCAAACTGTAGAATATAGAAGTATTCATTCATGGACCAATTTATCTAGACCCTTCATCAAATAATTTAATGAGCTAGAAAATCCCTTCTCACTGCTCACTTAATTCACAATCATCCAATGACATCCTCAAGAACTAATCACATATTTTAATCTCAAGTTGAATAGAACTTAGAAGATAATTTTGCAAGATATCACACCCCTAGACCCTCTAGCATATATATATTATATTAGAGCATTAGTTCATGACATAGGTCTGCAAACACAACAATCTAATGTAACTACTTTTTTTCAAGTTTAGTAGGTTGTTGTTACTACCAAAAATACTTCCAAGAGTTGTGATGCCATTTTTTCCAAAAATAGTCCAGAATACTTAGCAAAATGATGTATTAGTAACTCCTATTATGGTTACACCTCTTCCTTTAGTTTCTTCCATTCCTATACCCAAGGCATTGCCCTTGGTACCTACTCCACTAATGTTCCCAACGCATGAGCCTAAGGAATCACCAATAATGATAGAAGTGTTATTTACATTAAAAATTATGAATAATAAAGTGACAACTATTAACAAAAGAGAGGTTGAAATATACCATCCCATAATATTTCCATATGTTGTCAAATATTGAAGAGCTTCTAATAGTATTATCATAAAGAATATTAATAATAGTTATCAAGATCAAAAACCTATGGTACCTAATCCTAAAAGCCACCCTTGGTTCATAGTATGCAGTGACCCTCATAATGTATATACCTATGTAATGTATCAATATTAGGTTCAGCTAGTCACCAAAAAAGTTGAAAGAGATCAAAAAGGTCAAGTTAACATGCTATGGAAACCAGAACAGGTCATGATCACTCAAGACCCCTTGTAAGAAGAATGAATATCAGTGTTAGCCAAATTTGGAAAGAATATAATTTAGGTAGATCCATAAAAAACTAAAGTCATTTCAATTTCTAGTTCAACCTTAAAAGCCTAAATAGAAAACACTACACGATATCGGGAAGGCTTCATCTTAGCTAGAGATAGAGAAAGTTCCTTCTACATCAAAATTGTAAAAAATAGCCAAGTTTGAAACAAACAAAAAAAGCTAAATAAATTATGCTTGATTCAAGGGAGAAAGCTTGAGATAAGCTCAAATATCCTTCTATGATAAAGAGACATAGGATAAACATTGCTCAAGAGTAGAGAATAAGTTTTGAAAAACTAGAAATAATAAATGAAAAGAAACAAGTAGAAGCATCCAAATTCAACGTAGTTGAAGAGCTTAAAAAGACCCCTTCCAAAGCAAGTATGTATAATGCCTTGATTATTCCTGGATGAATAGGTCTTCTTAGAGCTTTATTGAAGAAGACGACTCTAGGAGATGAATCAAGTTTAGAACATATTTTTTCTTAGGATTTGATAACTTTGGGTGCAGAGAAGAATAGGCCACCTCCCTTTTACATAACCCTAAGAATGGAAGGGCGGGTTGTGCATAATTGTATGATTAATTTTGGAGTTGCAACTACTATGATGCCTAAGGCAATATGTAAATTTATGGATATGGAGTATACCTAATCATGCCCTAGAGCTCTCCAATTAGATGGCACTCCCATGAAGATAGTAGGGGTTATCAAAGATGTTCCCATGACATTACAAAGAGTACCAAAGATTACTATAATTCAGGAGATAATGGATGTTGATCTAGAGCCATATTTTGATCTCTGCCTTTCTTGGGAGTTCACAACAAAGTTAGGAGGCTATAGGTACTTGGATTACTCTTATATGATAATCCCGAATAAAGGTAAGAGGGTCAAAATAATCCCTGAGAAACCAACAACCTATCACATTGAGAAAATAGAAGAAGAATAAATCAGTACAATTTTGAAGAAGTAGATCCTCTAGAAAATATCCTGGAAAAATTACACATAAAAGATGAATTCTCTCTAAAAAATTATAATGCCCTAGTTGAGATAGAAATTGGCACATACCGCATCTTAGACTCAGAATGCAAAAAAGTCCCAACTATGAAAAATCAAGAACTATGAAAAACAAAGCTTTGGAAGCTTTATTTTGATGGGACTAGATGCAAAAATGGGGTCAAAGCTAGGATTGCACTTGTATCTCCCTCAAATGGAATTAAACATTTCTCCTAAATATTAATATGGAGTTGAACTAACAATGTTGTTGAATATGAAGCCTTGTACCTTGGTTTAATGCAAGCAAAAAGAATGGGTATTAAGTTACAGATAATCCACGGTGACTTTGAGCTCATAGTCAACCAAGTGATAGATAAGTATAATAGTAGACATCATTATCTAAAGGCATACGTAAATAGGATATGGAATTTCATGGAAATATTTGACATATTAAATATAAAATCTATCCCTTAATAATAGAATGAGTTGGCTAATGCACTTGTTGCTCAAGAAGCAAATTACATGCCTACTACAGAGTATTGCCCAGGAAATAAGAACATAGTAAAAATGGTTTTCAGGCCAATAGTCCTAGACAAAGAAATATTCTAGCAAGTATTTTAAGATGACCAACAAATCATCGAGTTATTAACGAAAGAGGTAATTTAGTAAACTCAACAAGAATATATATCACAAGTATTTGAGTAGAAGGACATTATTCAATTGAAGAATAATCATATTCCAAAAGGGTTAATTACTCTATAAAGCTTTTTTTATAATAATAAAAAAAATACGAGGTGTAAAATGAAAGTAGAAGAACAAGATTATAAAGAGGTTGAAATTGAGCTAGGTAAAAGTTTGAAGATTGGAATTCATTGTACTACAAAGTAAGTGGACCAATTCAATTCATTGTGCATTAAGTATCAAGATATAATAGCTTGGAGCTATGATGACCTCCGAGTATGATAAAGAAATAATTCAACATACTATCGAGTTATCTCTTAAAGCCAAGCCATTCAGGTAGAAACAAATTTTGGTTAATCCTAAGATAGAAGCAACAATGAAACAAGTGCTCCTCAAATTGTTGAATGATAAAATTATATACCTTATAAAACATTCTACATGGGTTGCCAACTTGGTACTAGTCAAAAATAATAATGGAGACATTTACCTTTGTGTTGATTTTCGTAATTTGAATAAGGTGTCACTAAAATATTAGTATCCTCTACCTCAAATTGACAATATTTTACAAACAATAATAGGGGTAGAAATATTCTCTCTCCTAGATGGTTTTTTAGGGTTTAATCAAAATATGAATCAAAGATGAAGACCAACACAAAATAAAATTTACTATCATTGGGGGACCTTTGCATATCAAAGAATACCCTTTGGATTGTCCAATGTTGGGGCTACCTTTCAAGGCACCATGGATTTCACATTTGGATACTTGATCAACACAATCATTCTCATTTACTTGGATGACATGATGTTCTTCTTCTATGATAAGCAACTACATCTAGAGCTCCTAGATATGGTCTTTCAAAAATACCATGAATTCGAGATATAACTAAATACAAAGAAATATATTTTTGTTGTGCATGAAGGAAATATTTTAGGCCATGTGGTATTTAAACAAGGAATGGTCGTTGATCTAGAAAGTATTCAAGCTATTTTAGCTCTTCCACTCCCCCTTAGTAAGAAATCTCTAAAATCATTTTTTTGGTGAATCAATTTCATCCAAAAATTTGTGTCAGATTTTGCATAGATTATTAAACCTATGATAGATCTTTTGAAGAAGAATAACACATTTGAATGGACCCTATAAATAAGAAAGGTATTTGAATAGATCAAACAAGCCATTACAAAGGCTTCAATTTTGATCAATCTAGATTTCAGTAGGGACTTCATTTTATATGCATAGGGATCTGAATATAGTTATGTTACAATCGTAACTCAAAAGGATTATAAAGAAGATGAACATCCAATAATTTTTCTAAGTTAGACATTCCATGATTACCAAAAGAATTACAATTTCATAGAAAAATAGGTTTTCACTATCATGAAATCTTTGAATAAATTCAAGCATTACTTATCATAGAGTAAGACTATGGCTTATGTGGTACATTCAGATGTCAAAATTTTCATTCTTTAGGGAGAATTAGGTGATAAAAGAGTTGGACGGATCACCAAAATACAGAAATATGATATTGAGATACACTCTACCAAGTTGGTAAGAGGTAGAGCCTTATGTCAACAATTGGATGTAATAGCTGAGCCAAATTATAACATGTGTCTAGAAGATAGTATCGAAAGGAATCTCATAACCAAGCAACATTCAAAAGAGCCTAATTGGGTGGACAAATTAATAATATATTTTTAAATAGAAAGATGTTTTGAAGGATTTAATGCCTTTTAAAGGCAAAGGTATAGGTTACAGGACTTGAAATGCATTCTATTACCAGAGGGACTGTATAGGAAGAACTTTGATGGATTTTTCCTACCTCGCATAAAACCATAGAAGATAGAAAATGTATTGATTGAGTTTCATTTGGGACCATCTCGAGGACACTACTTAGGTTAGACAAAAACCACAAAAATCCTTAGATTGAGATATTATTGGCCTACCATTTTTGCAAATTCATTCAAAGTGGTCCGATATTGCAAAAAATATCAACGATCTGTTGGAAGGAATAGGAATGCATCATTACCACTATAACCAATCGTAATAGAGGTGCCTTTTCAACAATGGGGGTTACAATTCATTGGGTTCATAAATCTAAATTCGTCATTAGACCACAAGTATATTTTATTGGCAACTGATTACTTCACTCGATGGACTGAAGCGATGGCCACAAAAATGACCAATTAGGACATAGTGATAGAATTTGTTGAAAATCCAATAACAATATTTGACATCCCAAATACATTGGTAAGTGACAATAGATCTACCTTCATAGGAGTAAATTTTATTAAATTTTCTAACAAGTATGGCATTTACTGAAGACATCATCTAATTATTATCTGCAATGGAATGGGTTAGTTGGATCAACCAATAATAATCTCTTGAAAATCCTTAAGAGGACTATTAGAGAAAATAAGAGGGGCTAGCACCTTTTGCTCGACCAAGCGTTATGGGCAGATTGTATCACAATGAAAAATCATTAAAAGCTTTTACTTATTCATTAGTATATGGCAAAGAGGTCGTTCTCCCATTGCATATCTAACTACCAACTATGAAGTTGATATCTCAAATAGAACTTCTTTATATGAAAGTAGCAGAGGCATGAATATCATAGCTATTACTATTGGAGGAGCAGAGGGAAAATATTGCAATAATTTCCAAATCCATTCAGTTACAACAATACGATGGTTTGATAAAAATATGACACCTCAGGACTACAAATTCAATGACCTTGTTCTCAAATGGAAAGAGAAAAAATCAAAACCTGGAAACCATAAAAATGATTTATTCTAGTTTGGACCATATTATATAGCTTCCAAATGAGAGAACACAAAATAAAACAAACCATGAAATTTTTGAATTAGCTAATTTGATTGGCTGAAACTAGAGCTAAGGGAATCCAATTTTGTATTGTTACATTTTCACTGGTCAAAGGTCATAACAACCAAAAAATTAACTGACATGCAAAGATCTTTCACCTAACCTCAAATGATGTGAAAGATGAGCTTCGAGAAAAGTAACTCATAGTTCAACTATCATAATAACTATGCAATGAACACTACAACACTTAGTAAGAACCACACTTCAGTAAATATTTGCCTTGTAAAATATTAGAGGAAGAAAATGGTTGCATTTACAAGTCATTTTGAGCTAAGAGCTATAAAACTAGTTCTCAAACCAAATTACAAAAGCACAAAACAAATAAGTATACAAGCATAAGTCCACTAGCAATGACCAGCAATGCAAGAGCATTTAACAATACCCAAAAAGTATAGAAAGAAAAAATGATCTAGGACCAGACATGTCGAATTGGAGATAATGAAATCATAGGTCTAAGTGAAAGCATATGCGAGAAGGTGTCGAATAATAAGCACACGAAATTTTGCATAGCAGGCCAAGTACGTTCACATGGCACTTATTTTTATCATTGTATATTTACAAGCTCGCACACCCCTATCCTGAATTAGTTCTTGCAATTGCAAAGTTTTACAATTCCCAAATAAGAACATTCTAGAATTACAAAGAGAAAATATTGGTCCTCCTTACCTCGAACTTGTGTATCGATGCATCTGCAAACTTCCTCTAAATATTTTATTATCAAAGACCAGAGAAGGTACTATGACCTAAGGAAATATAAGGAAGGAGATAAGTTTTTCAAAGATTTACTCAATTCATAGTTGCATAATCCTCCAACAAGAAATGAGCTCCCTAAAACCCCAATTAAAATTGTAGAGTTCAAGTATCCTAAAATGTTCTCCATGTTTTCCAAAATATTTGACTTACCAATGGATAAATAAGTATATGATTATCAAATTTCTATAGCATACAATATTTCTAATCCCCACTATTATAACCAGTCTCGCTCAGACCAATATGATTACCCTCACTTCTTTGATTGGGCCCAGTACTTGTACGAAAGAATGCATGAACAACTCATGCAACTTCAAATTTTGTTGTATGACACATTTTGATATTATTCACTTATAGCATGGATTTTCTTGTTTAATATTATTGGTTATATGCCCTATATAGGCATAAAAAAGACAAATAGCCAAGGGCAGGATTTGGCAATAGTGGACTAGATGAATTTTCTTAGGACTTTTGAGTCCTATTATCATATTAACATAGAAATTATGGTACCCATGCTAAAAATCATCTATGGATAAATACCTTGATTATCTCAGAAAGAAAAAGCCACATTAAAAAGTCCTCAAATGGAATAAGGGGACTGGTATTTCTTGATAGAAGAGATAATGTTAAGGTTGTATGGTTTTTTGAGGAAACCCTTTTTCTTGTCGTATTATATAACAAATAGAGTTTTTGCTATGGAGTATTACAGGCAATCAGATGTTATCAATGTAGCGTTTGGCATTGGGGTTAATAAAAAGGCTACCTGTGAATATCCCTTTACCTTCAAACCAATCATAGTGACTATGATACCAAAAGGAAGAACTCTACCACAAATTCAAAAAGTTGGGCTTGCGAGCTATGATCCATCGATGGAGGTATGATCTTGAAAATAAATTCAAGGAGATAATAACAATCCTAAACAAGGGAAAACCACCAGCTTTCAAAAATATCAAGAGACCTAATATAGAATAGTTGTAAAATTATTTTGAGAGCAACAAGCTCGACTAGAATATCAATAAAATGAAATAATTACCTCCATGGAGGGACTTCTATGAGTAATAATTTGAATATGGTCTAGAAAGAAACCAAGACCTCAATATTACCCAAGATATAATAATTTCAATGGAAAATAAGACCAACTAGGAGGAAGCCAAAATCATATAATGGTAGATGTTTAGATGCAAAAGAAAATCATAGAATTCTATGTATCCAATGTCAATGGATAAAACATTCTCTCAAAAATATGATGAGAATGTAGCAACACGAAATCCCAAGAAGAACTAGTTAAAGTTGTTATTATCAATAGCCAATGCAGAGAAGTATAGGATGAAGAACCTCTAATAGGGGAAGAAATTAGAGTGGAGTAAGTAATCTCCAATACTGGTCCCACTGCAAAAAATATTTGAGTATTTGAAGAAAGGTCAGCTAGTAACAACATTTCAACCTTCCCAAAGAAGCAAGTGGTTGTAACAAAGACTCCCAAACAAAATAATAGGCTACAACCTTTGTCTTGATAGAGCTTGAATAAGATATATACCCCAAAGGATCCTATATTATAGGTAATATGGGATACATTAGAGGAGGTTTGGTAAAAACAACTATTGGTCCATAGGATATTATATAGGTGCAAAAATATCCTCAAAATCTATCCCTTGGAGAATATTTTTCTAGCTCCCTTGCTATAGAAATGAGAAAAATAAGAAGTAAAAAATATTTTTTAGAGTCTCCTCTTAGGCCTATGCCCAAGTTTGTTTTAGGTTCTATAAAACATGAAAGTCTTTAGGAGCAAGAAGCACCAGTCAAAGGCACACAAACATCGAATCAGCCCACCAATGATAATGAAGGATTCGATATGAGCATACAGTCGTATATGTGATAACTACTTAGGATGAATTTATCTAATCATGTGACTTTAGAATTAATCAAAAAAATATAATCTAATCCTCATACAAATTCACAATAAAGAGCTCATAAAAACTAAATGATTTAGGGGACACCTCCAACGACTATGATAATGACTAAGTCGACGATAGCACAACATTAAATAATAGAAAAAAGTATTGTTTCTTTAAATCCAAATACTACTTTGTCTACTCTGCTGACCTTAATAGATGTTTCCTCTCATTCTTCGTGACCACATAACTCTCCATAGGTTTTATCTACTCATAATAATCCCACATCTAAAATGTTCTTAGCCACATCCACTCCACTAATACAAACCCCTACAACCACTACCACAATAATCGTTCATAAAATTCCTTCATACCTCTTTACCATATTATAATTCATATTTTCCACAGTACCACCACATGATCATCCAAATACAACTACCATCAATAATCTCAAAGATATGAGCCAGAATGCTCAAGAGTGGTAGAAGAATAAAGGACCCAGGCAGGTAGAGGAGCATACTCCTCCTAGGAAAATGACTACAATTGATCCAACTATTTATCAATAATTAAGAATCATAGCCATGTCAAGGTTAAATAAGCCAAAAGCTAAGATAACACTTAATGATTACCAAGTGGAAACAC
The DNA here is from genome assembly GCA_028583015.1 of Wollemia nobilis. Taxonomy (NCBI): domain Eukaryota; kingdom Viridiplantae; phylum Streptophyta; class Pinopsida; order Araucariales; family Araucariaceae; genus Wollemia; species Wollemia nobilis. Next base: position 3,943,955 of record JAQPPZ010001808.1, read on the forward strand.
AAATGATGGATATTTCTCAACTATGATTGGAAGACTCTATGCTCGATGCCCAGGCCCATATCAATACTATCTATTTGCAAGGTGATAGACTAAGAGATAGATGCCAACAACTAGAAGAGAAAGTCAAGGACTTGGAGAAAATGGCTAAAGAAGAGTAGAATGTGAAAAGACCTTGCAGAAAAAAAATAAAAAATAGAAAAATAATATAATGGAGATTGCATACATTCTCCAGTAGGCACAAGAAACTCAAGATATAAATAAAACATCTATAGAACAACTTTAAGACTTGCAACATGAATGGCATGCAAAGAAATAATGAGTTGGAACATCTTGCTTTTCTAAAAAGACCCTCAAACATATGAGGAAGGATAGGTAGAATAAAGTCCTTCAATATGCTCTTAAAGCTTACCAAGTTGTAGGTTATCTAGACTTTAGTGCAATATCCATAAAGGAAGCAACAAAAGACTTCAGACAAGGTCAAGCTAAAATAGAAAGAAAAATCAATCCAACTTAAGACTTAATGATTTTATTTAGAGGAAGATTCGAGCCTATTGCAAGAGCCATACCTAGCAGCCAATGTAATGTAGTAAAGAATATTTTATGGCTTGTAATCAAAAGGTATAAATTGATCCAATAAGGATGGAAGATGATAGATAGGTTATAGATCAAGGCAAACAGAGGAATGGATCCAATATGATAAGTCAAATAATTGATATTTCTAGGCTTTTGGGATGAAGAGGCTCAGCTTCTAACCAAAGATCTTCAAGCTCAGATCGAATCGGTAGCCTATGATGAAATAGAGATATACTAGTGGTAGAAGCCCATCGAAGAATCCCAAGTGCTTGAGTTTATGAATAAAATGCCTATGATGCAATATAAGGTGCAAGAGATGACTAGAAGATATCAATATCCTTCTTATGAAAAGGTCTATCAATTGAGAAGAATACATGAAAGAGTCTTATAACTAAAACCTCCTCTACAAAATATATGGATGGTGGTCTGCCTAGTCCTTTACCAAGTAGAAGAGGTTCTAATAATTGAAGAGAATCAAGAATATGAAGAATGAGAAGAGACCCTTGAAGAAAATAATCCTCTAGGAGAAACTATTGGAGCACAAGACGGTCAAGGGACACCTAGTGCATAGGAAGATGCACCAGAGTAAAAAAATAGCCAACATGTGACACATTTGGCATCCCAAGTATAAAGACAAAACATAAAGTTCCAAAAGGGGAATAAGCGACTTGGAAGGTATAAAAAGGTAAAAGCCACTTTTTTCCATTACATCGTTCATTTCCATTCCACCAACCATTTCACTATAAATATTACAAGTCATATATATTTTTTTACCTTTTTACATAAATCACCCGCTCATCACATTTCATTTATTTTAATAATTTTCCATTATAATAAGCTCCACATACATTCCATATCATCATCACTTTGAATCCACGCCTAATGGAAATATACCTTCTAAGTTTTCAATTCTTGCAAGTGAAAAATTCCTTGAGAGGTGCCAAGAATGTAGGTCAATTTTATGATCTCATTTGCAGAGTAAGAGAAGTCTTTTTTTTTTTTAATGGCAGTGTGCTAAAGGCTTGCATAAAACTAGGATGTTCAAAGCTGAGATTATGTCAGAGACAACGTCACCGTAATACTTTCCCTACCTACAAACATACAAGACCAAAAGGTCAAAGCTATGATGAACAAAAATAGGCTTACCTCAGCTATGATAATAGCATACTTGAACCAAAGCCTAGGATTGTGTAAAGTAGAAGAGTGAATAAACCTGAGATGCACAAAGTCAGGCTACCCAAATATATGATGTCAATAAAATATAAAAGGGACCAAAATCTTGTAAGTTAAAAAACCAAGACCAAATGCACAAGGTTGTGATGAACAAAACCGAATCTCTCTTGATGATGACATAAGCATTCTCACACCAAATCCCAAAATCATGCAAGGACTAGGATGCACATAACCAGGATGAATCTTGCACAAAACCAAGATATAAATAGTCAAAGCGATTCAAAGTGCACAAAGTCAGGCTACCAAAGCAAATGATATCAGCATCTTCCAAGTAAAGCCTGAGATCATGCAAATAGGGAATAAATATACAAAAATAAAGTGAATGGAGCCATAACTCATCCTTGAGTGATGTCATCACAATGGTTTCAAATCACGATTTCATTCCAAGGATCCCTGCAAATAAAATAAAAAGCTTGACTTCAAAGCAAGCTCCTGTGAAATTTCACTTTTAGACCTGCAACCACCATGATGCCTTCCAGTTGTTTCTAGCCAATGATACTAAGGCATGAAAGTGATAGCTCTAAAAAAATAGTCGTAATAATGCAACCACTTACAAAAGTTAGTTGCAGATCGACGAAGTAGGCTCAAAAAAAATTCAAATTCAAATGCAAGATAAAATCTAGAGCAGCCACCTCAACACTCTAGTTTTCTAACCAAGTTGTTTTTCTTAACAGTATTACAACTATAAAACTCCTATAAAATTCAAATGTAGCCTATAAATAAGACAAGAGATCTTAATACAAGGGTTAGCTCTATAGTCCTTGTCTGGTATTGCCATGTAAAATTGCTACTAACTAATGAAGTATTAATTTATTTAACCTTCATTACTGTTCAGGTTTTTAAATGTGTTTCTTGCTTTAAGTCATTTTTTGCTACACTTAAATACTTAGTTTATTCTGTTAAATTTAATTCTACTTTTTGGATCGCTATTAGATTACTAATTTTTTAATTCCTTATAATTATTAAAGCAAATGTTTAAGTTGAATAAATCTATGATTGCATTTTATAATGGTTGGTCTATTAAGTATCATATAAATTAGCTATGTTAGCATGTTACTTAGTGAAATCCACTGTTGTTATACTATATATCATCCATAGTTTATTAAACCTTTCTAACCCTTACTCCTTCTTAATCCTTTTCCTTCTAAATACATAACCATCTCAAGGAGTCGGCATTCTCTGAAGGTTGAAATCAATAGAAATTGTGTTTCATCCAATACTAAATGTTGGCTAGAGTCTAGGGTGCATCGTCTATCTACATATATAGCATATTTTGGTCCAAAGGGAACCAAGGTAACAAAAGTAGCATTGATATCACTTATTATAATCTTCCTTTTTTTAGCCTTAAATCGCGATTAACATATCACTTTTCAATAAATCCCAAAAAAATTGAAATAAAATCTTAGGAAATCCATCAGGACCAAGAACCTTGTTAGGATGGAAAGATAAATTTGCTTCATGGAGCTCCTCCATAGATATCTTCTTCTTTAAGCTTTCATTTTGTCCCTGAGTGATGATTGATGGAATATTTTACAAAAAAAATCATGTGCCTCCTTATCTTGCCTAGACTCTAACAAAATATTTTTGAAATAATTAATTGCTTCTTTCTTTATATCTTCTTTGTCCTCAATATTTCTTCCATCTGGAGTTAAAATATTTTTGATATGACGAACATAAAAATTTGTTTTTGTTGTAGCATAATTTTTTTTTGTATTTCTATCTCCTTTCTTGAGCCATTTCTCTCTAGATTTTTAGAACCAATATGACTCCTTTTTCAATACATTATGATAATTAAAAATATAATTATTTTTCTTTCACATAATAATCTTTATACATTCCATTAATTTCTACTATCTCTTATAAATTTTTGAACTTGGATTCAATTTCTTTATTTTCTTTAAAAATATTACCAAAATATTTGGCATTCTAAATCTTCATTTGCTCCTTTAAATATTTCAACTTTTGAACAAACCTGTACATACATGATCCTTCATATTTTGATTCATCCCACTATAACATAACCATATGAAGAAAATTAGGATCTTGGAGCCATATAGACTAGAAGTGAAATGGCTTTGGATGACCATTTTTAGGTAACTCACAAGTCAAAAGAATGGATTTGTGATCTAATCCTAATCGCAATAAAATATCTAAAGAGATTGTATACTTTGTTTGCAACCATTTATTGGATAACAAGAATCTATCTAGTCTTTTTGCTATATGATTTTTTCCAATGTGTCTATTATCCCATGTATATTGAAAGTTTGAGGTAGGACTAACATCCCAAAGGTCATTTGAATTGACAAATGAAGTAAAATATTGCATTGATTTAGACCATCCTAGAATACCACCCTTATTTTCTAAAGGAGATATAACAATATTAAAATCACCCCTAAGAATCCATAGATCACAATGAATCATCATTGTATTTGACAAAAATATGCTAAGGTCCTTCCAACATCTTTCACTATAGTAACTATAGTTGGAGCATATACATTTATAACCCCAACTTTGATGTTTTCCTCTTTCCTGCAAAATAATCTAGCAACCCAATTACTTTTTGCTTCTAATAATTGCCCATCCCATTTTCATTTATCCCATATTATTACAATATCGCCTGAATATCCTATAGAAGAAACTGCTAAACAATCACCCATCTTCCAAATATTCTTAAAATCATCCTTACATTACTCACTAAAAAAAATTTCTTGTACTAAAATAAACTTAGGACTATAGAAACCTATTAATTCCTTAATAACTCTTTTTTTAGGGGTTTTCTTCATACCCCTAATATTCCATTATATAATTTTCATAATCAACACTTTTTATTTTTATTAGTAAGCTTAGCCCCACTTCTTGTTAACACCTATGATATTTTTATTTGGCTTCCTAGATCAGTATCCTTTTGAGTTTCATTTTTGCTTTGTTCTTGCTTTGATGGCCTTCCTCTCCTTCTTTCATTTCTGCCAACACTCTCATATTCATAAATCTCTTCTATTTTTTCATATTGTTTATAATGATACTTATATTCTAAATATTTATGTTGTCCTAAAGAGTCGGAAGTGCAAGGAATAACCTAATTAGAATTTTCTTCTTTATCTTTCCCTAAAAACTCTAAATTTCATAGATGATCCTCCATAGTCATTACTTTCTTATGTTGTTGTGGAAACCCTAAATTTCCTTGGATATCTTCCATAAGATTTTCTTTACTGTATTGCTCTTGAAACCCTAAAGTGTAAGGAATACACTCCGTACTACTTTAATTTTTATTGTAAGGAGAAGATTTTATGCTACTTGAGGAGAAAAAAGGTGATTTATTTAAATTATACTTGATCTCCTTCATCTCATTTGTTTTCAAATTTGCCTCTCCATCTTCCTTTTCTTTAGAATTTGCCTTCCCTTCTTCCTTTGCACCTTTAGCTCCTATATTTGAACTTGCGCATTGTACTTACATATCTCTCATATTATTTTTTCTTCTAATGGTTGATTCAAGTGGACTTTTATGGCCTTTTATATCTTATGCCATAGATTGGGTTTTCTAGACACTTTCTTAGGAGTGGAAAATCCTTGATTTGACCTAGCTTCTCCTATGATATGATCTCCTTGTTTCAAATTGAAGCTACCCTCAAGCCCAAAAAATTTCATCTCTTCCTCCATCACTTTCACTTTGAGTCTCATGATATTTGCCTCATTTCATGATATTTGTGATATCAAAATACAATATTTTTTTTTTATCCCATTCTCTTGATTCAAATTTAATCTTAATCATTTATCATAAAGGTTTTGAAATATACATGGCAACACATATTCGAGTGTATACAACATGTCTTCTCTCCTTAGTAGTCGGTCCCTCTTGGAAGAATTCACATAGAGTATTACCAGTATTCTTCAAAACCTCTTTGTTGATGAGTTGATAAGGAAATCCAAAAATCCTAATCCATATTGTAAGCCTTTTAGTAGTTTATATATCCATAAAAAATTATCACTCCAAGGTCTTAAATATAATGCATATTTGCACCTAAACCATGGGCCTCCATCCATTGGTTTATCCCTAATTTTTAAATTGGATAAAATAATGAGGAAAAATCCTTTTGGAAGAGAATTCATGGATTAATATGAATTCAATCCCCACTTCCACTTGATCCAATTTCGAATCTCAAAAAAAACTGGCCAATATCCATGAAACTTAATATTAACCCTTTGGTTTTAAGAATCATTATACCATGCTCAATCATCTCATCCTTGATAATCATTTCTGGTGTAAAATATTCTACCTAGACAAGGTTTATCATAAATTCACTCTTCCTCTTATTTCTAGCTAGGGAATCCATACTTACAACTTGGTAATTCATCCTTTCAATTAGAACTTTCAAAAATGACTTTCTTTTCATGTTACCTAGATTTTATTTAAATGAATCCTTTAAATTATCCTACGATCTAGAACAATAAGTAGCACTTGTTCCTTAATTTTACTTTGCTTTCTACTTCTTGCTTCACTGCTCACACTTCTTCCTCACTCTCGACTCACACTTACTCCTAGCTTGCACTTGCTCCCAGCTCGCACTCGCTCCTGAATTTCTTAATGCAATGAAATTATTTACGAAAATAACTCTACCCAAAGGATCATCAACATGGAACTTCTTATTAGAGAGTTTGCAATTGATAAAGAAACATATTAGATGGTAAGTCAATGAGGGGAGTTATGCAAATTTTTGGTCTAATGCTTGGTTGAAGCCTTATCCTCTTATCTTTGACTCAAAATTCCAACCATTGGCTCAAGCATGCCTAGCATGTAAAGGTCCAAAGGTCAAAGACTATATTATTATGAGAAACAACTCCAAATCATGGATTTCTTTTAGTAACCTGGTTGAAGGAGAGAAACTCAAAAGAATTGCATATGAACTTCAAAAGATGCTTAAATAGTTTTATTCGATGATTTTTACATGAAAGGATGATTTGGTTTAAAATTTATCAAAGGATGGTGGATACTTGGTCAAGTTGGGATATGAGAATTTATAACAATTAAAATTTCCTTCTATCAAAGATTTTTCTTGAAAGAATGTTTGGTCAGCAAAGGCTCTCCCTAAGGCCTCAACATTCCTTTGGTTAGCAGTTCAAAGTAAGATTCTTACAGGAGAGAATCTACAAAGAAGAGGATATTATGGATCCTTTATATGTGCCTTGTGTGAAAATAATTTAGAAACATTAGACCATTTACTTCTTCATTATCCATTTCCTCACACCATTTGGGGATTTTATTTTTAAAATATGAAATTATGTTGGGTAGCTCCATCAACATTGAAAGAATGAAATGTTGGATTAATTATTTTAAAGCTAAAGCATTATGTATTCTTTGGGAGATTGTCCCTACCATTATTTTCTAGAATTTATGGCTTGAAAGGAATAACAAAATTTTAAAAAATTAATCTCAAAATATTACCCAAGTTTGGAATCCTATTATTGCCTCTCTTGCAAAATATCTACAAATATGGTACTCATTATAGGAAGTCTTACTTACAAAAAAAAAGTACTAATAACTGGGCTACAGGATTTGAACATAAATGGAAGAGTTATCTACAATAATGAAATTAAAACAAAGTATCTACTTTGATCTATGGTAAAATAGAAATGTACAAAAATTGGGTTTATCAAAATTAATTTCGATGGTGCTTCTAAAGGAAATCCAAGAAAAGTTGGTGGATGTGGTGTTTTTAGAAATAGTGAAGGTAAAGTTCTCCTCATTTATTCAAAATAATTTGGAACTTCAACTAACAACTATGTAGAGGCTAGGGCACTTCTTAAAGGTATTAAAATTGAAATAGAAAGAGGATGGAAATATTTTTCAATTGAGGGGAGCTCACAAAATATCATCAATGCTATTAAAAAAATAGATGTGGAGACAATATAAAAAATAATATTATTGTTGATGTTCATAATCTATTACTAAAGGAAATCTCTTGAAAGTGTGAGCATATTTATAGAGAAGAAGATCAGGTAGCAGATAAATTAGTGAATTGCAGTGTTGATCTTCATCCTGGTAAAATTCAAATTTTAGAAGACAATTGACCAAGTGAGATTTTATCTCTTAATCAAAATTATGTCAAATATATGATTGTGGAAACATAGTACTTTGAGAAAGTTGAATAATATATCTAAGAGAAAAAATAAATGAAATTTTTAATAAAAATATATGATGCAACAAATGTAATATTTTGGTGTTTTGATGGGAGTGGCCTCTAATAGAAGCCACATATAACTTATTAATTTTTTAAATACTTTTATTAAATAAAAAATATATAAATTTCAATTGAAGAAGTGTCAAGGAAGAAGAAGATATAATTAAGGAAGCAATTGACTATTGCAAAGATACATTTTCAAAAGTTGAGCAAGACAAAGAGGCTCAAGATAAACTATTGAAAAATAATCTATCAATTATTACACAAGGATAGAATGGAATCTTTATGAGAAATATATCTATGGAGGAGATACAAGAAGTATTTTTCTCATTCCACCCTAACAAGGTACCTATAGTTGATGAATTTTCTATATTTTATTTAAAAAAAATGGTATTTGTTAAAAAATGATGTTTTGGTTATGGTTGAAGAGGCTAGGAAAAATAAAGTTATTAAAGTATGCTAAAAATATCGTACATCCCTAAAATAAAAGACAATGTGGAATTGTAGCAAATCTAAATGTAACCATACAAATAAAGAACAAGATAAAAAATGATTGGATGGTGCCCTTTTATTAATAATGCTTTGTTCTTTCCAATAAGATTACAAGAAAATCCCTCTTAGGGATTGCTACCAATCTTGATACAATGAAATACAATTATAGCCATTTTGGATGTACTTCACAAGATCTCTCTTGTAGCCTCACAAACTGATTATAGACATGTTTTTCATGACTATCATGATGTATGATGATGAGGTGTGAGTCTTTATGCCATTTTCTCCATGTAAGGACCTGTAATTTATACACAAATAAACTTGAAAGACATCAATAACATATGAAGAGCCTTTCAATATAAGGTATATTTCCATGATAAATAAAATTATAAATAAACTGAAATACCACATATAAATGAATGAATATTGAAATCTAACTATGCTAGGAAGTGAATAAATACTGCTAAAACTGATGAAAGCAAGAAAACAGGGAAAATAAATATCTATCGGGAGGTCGTCTCTGTGTTGGACGGTCTTGCCTACTGTTCATATTTGGGTGGGATGATTGTACTTGCAATCCATCTCTAGGCAATATGACCACTAAACTACGAGTGAATTTCTTGTGGCCAATGCAAGGAGATGTCGGGTTTGATCCGTAGGATTGATGTTTAAGGGTGCGCTCGTGAAGAACGACCAAATGGTAGGATTTGACATGAAGCAAGAGTGTTGAATGGTGTAAGAAGTACAAATTCAATCTTCAACCTTTGAGATGGTCCATTGTCATGCTTATAAGCTCCGTTGAATTTTGGCAACACTTCATTGCTTTCAAAAGTGAGATCTCTTTGGCTACTCAATTCGATAGCACTTCAATGCATAAAACTTGGATATTTTCAATGAAGTTTGGGTGCATTTAAAAATACTTCCCAATGGGATTGTAAGGCTTGCTAGAGAAGCCAATAAATGGTTGAAATCAAGAAACTATTATCAAGAACCGTTATCAAGAAATCATTGTGCTTGGCTAGCATGTAATCGTTTGAACTATAGCATGGGAACTTGCTTTTGGTGCGACTGTCTTGGGATGGGATGATTGCGACTGCGGGTCATATCGAGGTGAGACAATCAAAGTTGGGGGTTATCTCGGGGTGAGATTGTCTCTATTGAAAAGGTAAATTTTTCCCTATTTGAGTGGTGAGAACCATTGTTAAGTCCTAAGGCTGCCCAAGGTGGGTCATATGGCCTAAAAAGGTATTCATATAGGTCGACTCCTCAATATGACATGTTTTAGGTGCCTAAACTATAATAAGTGAGCTCAATTCCATCCTCATTACATTGGTTCCCAAAAAATGTGATACAAAACATTTTGAAAAAAGTATTTTGTAATATTTTTTAATATGATCTATAAAATAATCTCAAAAATTACTGCAACAGATTGAAAATAATTTTAGATTGTGTTATCTCAAAGGAACAAGGTGTTTTTTTTATAGAAAATATAATATTTATGGTATCATCATTACACAAGAGACCATACATTGTTCACTCCAAGAGAAATAAAAGGTGTGTTTGTAAAGTTAGATATGAACAAAGCATATGATAGGGTTTAATGAAGTTTTCTACTTGATATTATAAAAATATTTAGTTTTGATCAAGGTTAGTGTGAATGGATTATATGTTATTATAACACTACAAAATATTATATTTTGATCAATGAATCCTTTACTAGATACTTTCAATTATTTCATGGACTCCATTAGGGTGACCTATTATATCCTTATATATTTATTCTTCTTGAGGGCTTTTTTAAAGATAAAAATCAAAGGTATTCAAGTTGCAACAAATGGTCGTTCTAAATCTCATCTTTAATTTGTTGATGGTACTTTTTATTTGGGTCATCCCTCAAATAGTAATACCATGCAATTTAAATCAATATTATCATGCTATGAGAAATCTACTAGACAATTGCTAAGACTACAAAATGTAAGATATTTTTATTAACACTACCCTAGATTTACAATGGATTAGTATGGATATTTTAGAGTTTAAAGTTATAAAATTACCATGAACATATTTGGGTATTCTTTATCTCATAAGGGAAAGAAGGAGCTTTAGGACTGAGTTTTGGATACAATAAAATTTTGTTTGGTAGGTTGGTAAGGTGAGTTCTTAACCATATATGGAAGACTACAACTCATAAAAACTACATTACAATCTATTCCTACTATATGATGTCACTCTCAATATTACTAGCAGTTATAACATCCAAAATTGATAAAATTCAAAGATATTTTATTTAGAAAGGATGTAAAGAGAATTTAGGATGCCTCTTTGTAAGTGAGATATCATTTGCAAAGGAAATATTAATAGAGAGGCATGCTTGTAAAGTTGTAAACTTATAAATTTGGCATTAGAGGAAAAACATGGTTGGAGATTATTCAAAGATCAAAGAAAGAGATGGGTAAAAATATTAATTCAAAAATATATTAGTTCTCTTGATGCAATAAAATTATTTAGGAAATGAAACCTATCTATAAGATCAACAAAATGAAACTTTATAATAGAGTTTACAATTAATCAAGAGATATATTAGATTAATTATTTTAAAGATATTATGCCTTCTATGGAGAATTGGTCCTATAATTATTCATTAGAATTAATGGCTTGAAAGTAATAATAGAAACTTTAAAAATAAATCTCAAAATCATGCGCATGTTTGGAACTATATTATTGCCTCTCTTGTAGAATTTATATATACATAGTGCTCATTGTGGGAAGTATCAAGTATGAAAAAGATATTTTAACCTCATGGTTATAGAATTTGAATATATATTGAAGGGTTATTTGATACAATGGAGTTTACACAAAGGATATACTTCAATCTATGGTAAAATAAAAATATCCAAAATTTGAGTTTATCAAAATTAATTTTGATGATTCTTTTGGAGAAAATTTAGTAAAACCGGTGGAGGTTATCTTTTTGAAAATAATGAAGGCAAAATTCTTCTCACTTACTCAAAATCATATTGAATTTCAACTAATAATTATGTATAGGTTAGGGTACTTCTTACATGGATCAAAATGTTGGAGTATATTACATTATTTGGTACATGGTAATGTACCCCCATGGTACATATGTAAATATTAGATTAGGGTTGAGTCATAGTTTAGAGTGTGAGTATTATTTCCCCTTTCTATGTAAGTGTGTATGTGCAGGAAATGCACAAGTGTCATGTGAGTAAGTGTGCAAGTGTGATTTGAGTATATGTGCACAAGTGTCTTGTATGTAAGAGATCAAATATGTAATGTAAATATGTGCACAAGTATCTTAGGTTAGAGTGTGCAAAGTGAAGGTCAAGAGTCATGTCTAGGTGTGCATACAATATAGATTCATGTGTATGCAAGTGTCAACTAGAGAATTCGGGAGTGATGAGACTTGTCATATGGAAAGGAATAGCTAAGTATCCAAAGAGTCATTCTACTATAGCCATATAGTACTCCATAGAGGAATATATCAAAAGTATCAAGTGTAGCATCAAGCATCGAGAGTCAAGTATCATATTTGTAAGAGAAAGAGGAGTAATAAAGTGTGCATACATTTTGAGCAATTAATATTGTAAGTTATACTACATGCTTTATACATGTATGATTCAAGCTATTTACATTCATATTGTAAATTATTATTGAATGTTAGTTGGTATATTATTAACCTTGATATACATATTAATTTGCTCATATTATTCTACTTACATCATTATCTTGATCTTATTGTATTGTGGCTATATTATATTTGATCATATGGTATTTATACTATGAGTTTTATGTTAGTATTAAGGCTTAGAAATCCATCAGTGATATTAGATCTACTGTGAGTAGTTTCTTACATAGGTTGATCAAATTTATTTAGCTACATACAAAAATTAATTTTGTCTAGTTTGATGAAATTGATTTAGAGTATGTCTACTTTAAATGTAGTTAGACTCAGACTCTATTGTAAGGTCATAGAAAGTAGAGAGTCTAGAGTCTTTCCACAATTAAGAATAACCAATGAAGACCAAGACTCAACTATAGAGTATTTCCACGGTTGAAGAACAACACGTGAAGACCAAGACTCATCTATATTGGAAGGTGAATCAACTTGTTGATAATTTTAGGGACATATCCAACCCTTGAAATTGATTTCAAAGATAAAATGATTTTAGGGACAAATATATTCCTTGAAATTATTTTCTATAAATTCAAAAGGAAGTTGAAGAATTTAGAACAATCAAGTCATCTTGACTTTGATTGAGGCATTAGGGAAAATTAGTATCACCTTAACATTAGAGATTTGAGTTCTTAGGTGCAACCTAAGATATTATTGAAGGAAAATTGTAGCAGATATTGATCATAAAAATTGTGAGAAGCTTCCTGCAACAAATAGAGAAGAATAGCATCTTCTAAGTGCAAGAGAAATCAAAATAGGAGAAGGATAAATCAGACTAAAATATCTATATGAAAGTAAGCTTTCATCAAGCAGAGATTAATTAAAGTTGCAATATATTGAAGTTTTAGGTCATAGAGAAATTGACCTTGAAATTGAAGAATCAAGTTTCAAAAACCTTGACATTGAAGTTTTAGGTCATAGAGAAATTGACCTTGATAGAGGATTCAGGTCTTGAAGATAAACCTTGACATAAGAAACAAAGGGTTCAAGTATTGAAGACAAACCTTGACATCAAAAAGGACTCAAAATATTTTAGGTCACTTAAACCTTGACATTGGCAGCAAAAATATTAAAGATACAAGTTTGAAGAAGAATAAAAGATTTGAATCTAGATTCTAGTATACACGTAGAAAGAAAGCAAGAAGCTTTGAGAAGTTTCTTGAAGTTAAGGAAGAGGCTAAAGGTAATTGGATACAAGAATGCAATCGAATTTAATCAAAGAGAAATTATAGAGTGCAACACATAAAGTGCCAAGGTTAAGCATACAAAGCAACACATAAAGGGTTAAGATTTATACATACACAAGAGTGTCATATTATCTGTAGCACATTGAAATAAGTAAGTTAGTGATTAATTATAAGGTCACCCTCACTATTATTATATACTAGGTTTGATGTAGAATTATCATAAAGAATGAAGTGTAATAGAGATATAAGGTCCAAGGTGAAATATAATCTAGCCACTGAGCAACACCATAGCACGACATAGAATATATCACCTTGTACAATATTGAACTGAGCTACATAGAGCATATTATTGAGTAATGTATGTAGAAGAATGACACTGAATGAAGCACATTGAGGTCAATATAGAGTTGAGAAGCATTATTGATTCAATGCAACATCTGAGACATTCAGCACTCAAGTAATTCCAAGCATTCGAACAAAAATTGGTTGGAATACCAAGAGGTTAGAATTACAGAGAAGGAATGTTGTAAAAGATAACTACAACAAGTTTTAGAAGAGCAAAGCAGAGAAGGTAACATTGGATGATTAATGTCAATGAGTAATGAAATATTAGAAAGGATAAAGGTATCACCATAGATTTCAATGCTAGTGAATAATGAAATATTAGCAAGGGTAAAGGTAGCACCAAAGGTATCCAAAGGGTAACACTTTTGGTGTAACATCTGCTAGACACTTGAAAGCAAAATTCTTGAAAGGCATCTAAAATAAAACATTAGAAACTCTAATGCTCAACTTTATTTGCTTCAAAGTAGAATATCCTAAAAAATAAAATGTCTTGGTGGCATGTAGCTCTCACATAAACTGGTTAAAGTAGTTCGTACAAGTCTGAAATAGCATCTTAAAATATTTGCAGTAGAGAAAGGTGGAAATGTGTGTTCGAATATTTCAAAGGTATTATTTAAAATTAGGTTACAAATATTAGGAGCGATAAGGTAAAGCTAAATAGTTTTATTAAGAATGACAAGTATTAATGTTTTCATCATATGGAGTAATAAGTAGTGTTAGTAAATGTTATTAAATTTATTTGGAGTGACAAGGTGTGTTTAGAGTAATTTAGCCTTTTGATAGATTAAAGTTATTTTTAGAGTTTGATTTATTTTTTAAGGTTGGAGTAATAAGGTTTTCAACTAGGATATTTATTTTTGAAATGGAGTGATAAGGAATGAAATTAGCTTATTTTTTGAAACATATTTGTTTTTCTATATAAATTTGCAAAATTATTTCTTAGTTTCTAGAACTAGGGAGAAATAAGGATTACTACTTCATAGGATTTAATTTAGAAACTTTAAATTATTTAAACCTAGGGAGTTATAAGGTTGTCAACTTCAAAAGGTACAAAAATGGATAAGTTATCAAGAGGAACTTTTCAACGTAGAAGACATTATCAAAATATAAAACCATATTTTTCAAAAGGAAAAGTTCAAGAACAAGGTTCATTTAATGAGCAATATTATATTCTTCAAAACTCTTGTCAACAATGCAAAATAGTCTCAAGTAAATCCAATCAAGTGATTCAAACAAAAAAAGATCTTTGGTATATAGACTCAGGTGCTAGTCATCATATGACTGGTAATTTGTAATGGTTTGATTTTTTAGAAGTCAAATATAATTTCTATTTAAATATTATTGATGATAAGAGGTACCTAGTTCATGGAAGCGGTAGTGTAACACCTAGTACACCATTTTCAGATTTTGTACTGGAATATGTATGTATATTTCAGGATTGACAACCAATCACATTTCAGATGCTAAATTGGTTGAAAGTGGAAGATCAATTGAACTAAAGTGTATACATGAGCACAATACATGCATTATCAAATATCAAAATATAACAAAGGCTATGATATCAATTAAGAATGGGATATATACTTTAGATTCAATTGGTTTTTCTCAAGAGCTTATCTTATTTCAAGATGATATTGTTGAATGTTATGAAAGACAAAATATAGGAAATGGAATTCAACAACCTTTCTACCGTTGCAAGCATTGGGTGAATCCAAATTTCAAAATGATAAAACAAATAAGAGAAAATCAAAAAGAAAGAAGAGCAAGTACAAGTCTCAGGATCACTTGAAGATTGAAGATCAAGACAAAGATCATGATTTAAGACTAAAGTCTTCAATAACCAAATAATGTAATACATGGGGTTTTGGAGTATATTACATTATTTGGTACATGCTAATGTACCCCCACAATATCTTCATGGTATATATGTAAATATTATATTAGGGTTGAGTCATAGTTTAGAGTGTGAGTATTATTTCCCTTTTCTATGTAAATGTGTATATGCAAGAAATGCACAAGTTTCATGTGAGTAAGTGTGCAAGTGTGATTTGAGTATATGTGCACAAGTGTCTTGTATGTAAGATATTAAATATGTAATGTAAATGGATAATATCTTAACAACTTACAGAAGCAAGATCAAAATAAGAAATAGTAGACTTTAGGATCTCACTGGAAGGAGGATGTCGATGGGCGAGAAGTCTGCAGGGGAGATCGGGAGCGGCGGTGGTTCGGTTCTTGGACGCAGCGGAGCAATCGGAGGGCATCAAGATTTCGGGGGAGCGGAAACGCTCGGGCCCATTGAAGATGATCGGGCTGGCAACGGTATTGGTCGAGGTAAGGACCCACCAGACAAAGGGGGTGGTGGGGCTCAAAAGTCTTATGCCCAGGTAGCGGCCTCAGAAACCCTAAACGGGTTTTTTACCAAAGAGTTGTTTTCGGTTGGGGATGAGCTGGACATCCCGGCGGAAGTTCTTTCAAGCTTCATGGAGTTTGAGAAATTTACCCTAATAGGTAAATTCATTGGAGGCCGTCCCGACATGGAAACTATCCAAAAATGGGCAGCAAGCAAATGGAGGACTTCTGGCCATTTGGAGCTGGCGGCCCTATCCTAGGGTTTTTTTGCCATTAGATTGAACAATAAGGAGGATTACTGTAAAATTTTGGCTGGCGGGCCATGGTTTTTGGGCCACAGAAGTTTATTTCTCAGGAAGTGGGACATGGATTTCAGTCCTGAGACCCAGAACATCAACATTGCCCCAATATGGGTTAGGCTCCCGAATCTTCCCCTCTTTGGCTGGCATGAAAATGTCATAAGAGGTATTGCGCGTTCCATTGGGGAGTTGGTCACCATTGACCCTCCCACCCGAGCTCGAACAAGGTTCGTCCAGGCCCGATTTTGCGTTCTGGCAGATTTGGAGGCAGAACTCCCAACTTCCATCACTCTTCGGTCTGGAGGCACCATTCTTCATAAACAAGCTATTGTCTATGAAAATAGACCAGCTTTCTGCACCTAGTGTCGGTCCCAAGGGCACCTCCAGTCCCAGTGTCCTCTTCAAAAATTGGGAAAACAAAAACGTGAAAATGGCAACCCCCTGGAGCACAAGGAAGATCAGGCAAAGCAACCAAATCTTCCAGATGCGAAGGGCCATGGATCCCCAGGCCCCTCTAGAGACTGTGGTGGACTCTCTCAGCCTGAAGAGAATCCCTCTCTCCAATCGGACCCCGAGCATCTTGAGGCTGACAACCAACAAGGAGCAGACTCCCACTTGGAAAGTGAATCGCAGGAAGAGATGGAACGGACCCCTTCCCAAGTTTTGACTCAGACTGTTCCTCTACTCCAAGTTACGGGTCATCCCGATTTCAGTCAGTCGTAGACGTTGCTAGAAGATTACCTCTTAGGAAGGAGGGGTGAACAATCCGGTCACATTAGCCCTCGAAATACGAGGAGCCGAAAGCAAAGTGTGGATTTTGGTAGTGAGAGGAAGTAGGGCCATCCTCCTAACAAGGAAAGGTGAGACAAAGAGACTGCAACTGACGTTGCAAATGGAACCCAACGTTTGCTGGTTCTGGATGACTGTGACACACAGTCGAACAAAGCTCATGCATCAAAACCTCCCCCTCAACAAGGAAGGGGAGGCAAGAAAAACTTCAAACTATCTAGATGAAAATCCTCTCATGGAATGTGAGAGGACTAAACGGTGCAGCCAAGCGAAGGTTAGTGGCTGATCTCCGTAGGAGGATTAACCCTTCTATCCTTATTTTGCAAGAGACCAAGCTTGATGCTATCTCCTCTAACAAAGTGGCGAAGGCCATTTGGGCCAAGGCAAATTGTTTGTCCAGCCCTGCAGTGGGAACAACGGGAGGACTCATGGTTCTGTGGGACCCTTCGAGGTTTGAGGGCAGCTCGTTGTCAACTTCCAACAGAATCATCAATGTACTGTTCCAGTCCAAAACCTCCAATTTTTCCTGGATTCTATCCAACGTTTATGCTTCCAATTCTGCCACGAGAGAGCAGAAATGTGGAAAGCTATCTCTCTGATGAGGGAGAATTTTAGCAACTTTCCTTGGGTTTTAGGGGGTGACTTCAATTGTCCCCTTCATCCTTCGAAGAAAAAGGAGGGTCTGACCACTCCAGCCGTAGCTTGGAATATTTCAGAGATTTTGTCTCTGCTAATGGCCTGCTTGACATCGAACTCAAAGGGGCTTCCTTCACATGGAGTAACAGAAGGATTGGGGGCGGTTTGATTCAAGTCAAACTTGACAGATTCTTCATTTCCCAGAAGCCATTCCCATCCTTGGCGGAGCTATCCTTTTGGCTCTTCCAAGGATTGGGTCTGACCATAACCCTATTTTCTTGGAGGCGAACGATGGGCCTAGTTTTATGACCCCTTTCAGATTCGAATCTATGTGGATTTCCCATAAAGACTTCAAAGGATTGATTTCAGCATGGTGGCAATCGAAGGTGGAAGGAAGCGCTCCTAAGAGGGTGGCTTTAAAGCTCAAAATGGTCAAAGAAAAACTGAAGATTTGGAACAAAGTGGTTTTCGACAACATTTTTGAGTCCAAAAAATCCATCGCTGAGAACCTGAAGGCTGTGGAGGAAAGGATGGCTACCGAAGGTTACACTGAGGGTCTCAGGGAGGAAGAGCGGAGCCTTTTGGTGGACTTTCATTCTATTCTCGCTAGGGAGGAAACGTTCTGGCGCCAAAAATCTCGTGACCTGTGGTTGAAGAATGGAGACTCCAACACGAGATTTTTTCATGCGTCTACTATGAGGCACAGAGGGGCCAACAAGATCAGAGAAGTGACTTGTAAGGATGGGCACATTACCAGGGAGATTGAGGAAATCAGGAGCGAAGCGGTTAAGTTCTTTCAGGATTTGCTTGGCACTCCTCCAGATAGCAACCTCCAGGTCCAGAAATCTATGCTCGCCAATTTTTTGACTAAAGTTCCCCATGAGGTAAGCATGAAACTTCCGGAACCTTTTTCCTCATCTGAGATTAAGGAAGCATTGTTCTCCATGCAACTAGATAAGGCCCCTGGGCCCGATGGTTTCCCCCCGATTCTTCCAAGTCATGTGGGAGGTCGTGGGTCCGGATGTGTGTGATGCTATTCGGGTTATCCAAGCGTCTAGATCTATCCACCCGAAACTCAATTCCACCTTTCTTGCCCTCATTCCTAAGTCTCCTTCCTGCAAAATTTTCTCTGACTATCGGCCCATTAGCCTGTGCAATGTTTTTTACAAGATCCTTACCAAGTCTATAGCCAATAGACTCAAAACAGTCCTCCCCCTCCTGATTGATCCTTGTCAGGGAAGCACTGTCAAAGGCAGAAACATTCTTGATGGTGTTATCACTGTCCATGAGACCCTTCATTCCGCTTACCGCTCTAAGAATGCTGCTCTTTTTCTTAAGCTCGACATGAACAAAGCCTTCGACCGTGTCGATCAGAATTTTTTGTGTGCAGTCCTCCTCAAGTTTGGCTTTCATCCCCACTGGATTGACCTTGTCTACAACTGTATATCCACTCCCTTTTTTTCTGTCTTGGTCAATGGGTCCCCAGCTGGGTATTTCCAAAGCTCCAGAGGCCTCAGACAGGGCGATCCTCTTTCTCCCATCCTTTTCATTCTTCTGGCGGAGGTTCTGAGTTGGTCCATGAAAGAGGCCCTTCGACAGAACAAGATTTTTGGCATCTTGCCGACTTCTAGAATTAATCCTGTCACTCATCAGCAATTTGTGGACGACACCCTCATCTCCACTGGGGCGTCCATTGCTCAAGCCAAGTCGCTCAAGAGGATCCTGTCCCGTTATGAGCAAGCTGCAGGGCAAAAGATCAATTACATCAAGAGCAAAATTTACTTTATTAACACTCCTCTACGCAAACAAATTTGGATTGCTAGAATTCTTGAATGCACTATTGATTCCCTGCCTACGTCCTATCTGGGGTTGCCTCTATCTTATAGCGGGCGGGCCAGTGGGGACATGTGGAACACGATTCTTGAGCGCCTTCACAGGAAACTCGGCACTTGGAAGGGCAAACTCCTATCGCAAGCTGGGAAAGCCACCCTTACCAAAGCCTGTCTTCAGGGGATCCCGACCTACTTCATGTCGGTGTTCATGCTTTCGAGTGCAGTCCACTCCAAGATTGAGAAGATTCAGAGGACCTTTCTTTGGTCTGGTAACGAAGAGAAATCTAGACTTCCCCTTGTAGCCTGGGACAAGGTGTGTTCGAGGATAGATCAAGGCGGCCTGGGGTTGAGAAGATCAAGACTTATGAATCTGGCTCTGATCGTGAAGCACGCTTGGAGGATTATGTCTAGCGACCCGGTGGAGTGGGTTACGTTGGTTAAAATGAAGTATCTTGGCCCCACTCCCTTCTTGGATGCTGAAACATCCTCCGTGGCATCGATATTTTGGAAATCTGTGCTCCAAACCCGACATCTGATCAGTCTGGGAGCCCACTAGATTTTGGGTGATGGCAACTGCATTTCCTTTTGGAAGGACAGGTGGGCGACTGAAGAAGCCCTTGGGTCGAGGGAGGACCTCGCTGGGCTGAGAAGCTTGACCGACCCTAACGCCCAACTCAGGGTGGCGGGTTTCATAGATCGGAGCACCCGTTTCCCTCGGTGGAAGCTTCCTGTTGTGGAGGGGTTTAATAATGAGATTACCTTCCTTGATAATATCCTTCAGTCGATTTTAATTCCTTCTACCAGGAGGAATGACAGGATCATCTGGAGTGGTACGGAGGATGGGCGTTTCTCTGTTAAATCAGCTTATGAGCTTCTCACCACCAAGACTGTTCTGGACTACAGGTGGAATATTGTTTGGAGGAAAGGAGTTGTTCCTAAAATCAACTTCTTCATGTGGATTGCTTTCCACAATAAAGCCTTAACTATTGACAACCTTCACAAGAGAGGTTTTGCCTTCCCCAATAGGTGTTACTTGTGTTTAGCAGATTGTGAGACGAGGGATCATTTATTCTTGCATTGCCCATTTTCCCACTCTATTCTGAGCATTGTCCTATCCTCCTTCCAGATCCTTTGGTGCTCTCCCCGATCCCTTAAAGATGCTTTTCACCAATGGCCTAATCCTTTCAAGAATCCCAAGCTCCGCTTCCTCCTCGAGGCCTCCTTCCACCATTTAATTTGGCAAATTTGGTTAGAGAGGAATGCCAGAATCTTTGGCAGAGCTCCTAGAGGGCCCCCTTCTATTGCTCAAAGGGCATTATCTTACGCCATTGAGAATTCTATTGCGGTTCCCAGTCCCCATCCCCATATTTCGAGCAAAGAAGCTATTCTCAAAATGATGAATCTCTGGCCGTTTTTGGAGGTTGTTAAAGGGCCCTGTCGAAGGAATGTTGTGTGGACCAAACCCCCCGTGGGGTGGATTAAATTAAACTTTGATGGAGCGGCTAAGGGGAATCCTAGGCCCGCTGGCGCTGGTGGGGTTGTCCGTGATCATGACGGGAATATTGTGATGGCCTATTGTGAAGATTTGGGCTCCCAGACGAATCACTATGTTGAAGCCCGAGGCGCTCTGAATGGTATTCGGATTCTCTCTGAGGATCCCCGACCTCTTATCATTGAGGGTGACTCGCTCAACATCGTGAATTACCTTCTTGGTACCAAAAATCCATCTTGGAAAGTCTACAACATCATCCTCGAGGCTAGATCTCTTCTCTCCTATCGCGGTAGATGGAAAGCAAATCATATTTTGAGAGAAGGAAATCGCGTGGCTGACCACATGGCCAATAAAGGGCTCGCGACCACGTGCCCGGTTGTGTGGCGGTCTCGCTTCCCATCCGAGGTGGAAAGGTTGGCCAGGGCAGACATCCCTTCCTGATGTTTTCCTTGCGTAATTTTTGGAAGGCCCATTTCGACGTGTTTTGGGGTGGCATGGCATTTTTGTCTACTCCATTGGGTGAGTGTGGGTGCAAGTGTCTTGTGATGCGCACCCCTGTTCCCAAAGCATTTTGTTTTTCTAGTATCCAGGACTCTCCAGAGTTGGCGCCCTGTAGACTCTCTACTCTTGTTTCTCCACCAAGGCGGATTATCTGGTTTGTCCGATCTGGGCATTGGTTCGCGGTTGGCTTTTCAAAGTACCCCTTTCCAATGATGCCCACGTGTGTGTGGTTTATTGGTGGTTCACGAGAATGTTTGGGCTTGGATCTTGTCATATCCTTGCCTTGGATTTGGCACGCTCCTCTCAATCCACCCTGTGCATGCAATGATGTTTCGAATAAAAGGGTGGCGAGACTGCATGGCTTTTTTAGACAAAGGAGAGGCAAGTTCGGGATCTGCGTGGCACCGTTCCTTTGTGACCGTGGCTTGCGGCATTGGATCTGGGTCGACTGTGGGAGGTGGCTCACGGTCAGGTTTATCCTCCCCCATCCTGTTGTTTATATTCATCTGTTTGCTTTAATCTCTGTTATTGGAGTTTTCTGTAGGTGGGTAATTATGGTTGGCCCCTTCATTGAGCCATCTACCCTCTCCCTTAGTGATGAGGCATGCATGTTCATGAGGGCAAAGAAGTTGCTGCCCTTCCTGGAAAAATTTGTAGGCCCTGACCAGGAGATTACGTAGTGCTTTGTTGACACTTGGACTCAGGGGGATGTGGTCATGAAAGGAATTAACATCCGCGTTTCGACTGCTTTCTTGGCTGAGATCACCGGTTTACCGGCCATTGGGCGGGTCATCAGGAGAGATAATCACAACTGGGCTGAGGAGCTGGAGCAGCTCCCTGATAAAGGGAAAAATCTTGGATGGGATAGGTCGTGTCTCCTCCGGTCTGCCCTCCCTGAGCCTTATAGATCCACCATGATTCCTATCATGCAGTATATTACGTGTGACGATCCCGACAAGACTATTCAAAGTTTTCACATTAGTTTCTATAACCACCTCCGCGATGGCAAACCTGTGAGTTTTCCAGATTACCTCATGTACTCCCTTGGCCTTGCCATTGATAAGAGCCAGAAAGCGAACTCCCCTCCAATCCATCAAGGCCTTATGGCAATTATTTACAGGCATGCTCTGGCCAAACACCCTCCTCCTCAGGTCGTCAACCCGCTGAATTCCCAAGTCCCCTGTGCATCCTCTCCTGCATCCAACCCCTCCAAAAATAGCCCTCCCAGCGCTGACGGGCCCTCTCCCTACAGCCGCTCTGCTCGTCCTCGGCCAAGACGCAGTATTGGTGGCAGATCGTCCATTCCTGGCAGATCTTCCCAGCGCCTACGAAAAGTCAGAAAGGTGGAGAAGGATGTCCATCCGCAGCACATCCCGTCGGACACGGAGAGCGACAAGGAGAGTCACGGTATTTCTCTCCTGGACCTGGCTGCTTCCATTCTTACTTCTGTCAACTCCATGATTTCTATCCTGAAGCAGAACCAGAAGCGCCCAAATTCGGAAGGACAGGAGGATCGTGATTAGCAGTCCATGGTGTCTGTCTCTTTGTTTTTGGCCTCTTTTCGGGTTTCTCTCGGGTCTGTCCTGTTTTCTTTTTGTTGTTGGGTCTCCAGGCCTAAAAGCCCTTTTTGTTGTTTTCAAGTCTGCAGCATTAGGATGGTTTTATTTTCATTTAGATTTATTGTTACAGCCAAGAGGTATGATGCATCATTAGAAAGTTGGCTAATTTTGTACATAAGGTTTTGGGATCCTCTATAAAAACCCACTGTTAATATATTATAATAATTACCAAAAAAAAAATATGTAATGTAAATATGTTTACACCTTTCTTTAGGTAGAGTGTGCAAAGTGAAGGTCAAGAGTCATGTCTAGGTGTACATACAATTTAGAGTCATGAGTATGCAACTGTCAAGTAGAGATCCAAGAGTCATGAGACTTGGCATATGGAAAGGAATAGTCAAGTATTCAAAAATTTATTCTACTATGGCTATATAGTACTCCATAGAGGAATATATTAAAATTATTAAGTGTAGCATAAAGCATCGAGATTCAAGTATCATATTTGTAAGAGAAAGAGGAGTAATAATGTGTACATGCATTTTGAGCAATTAATATTGTAATTTGTGCTACATGCTTTGTACATGTATGATTTAGGCTATTTACATTCATATTGCAAATTATTATTGAATGTTAGTTGATATATTATTAGCCTTGATATACATATTAATTTGCTCATATTATTCTACTTACATCATTATCTTGATCTTACTGAATTGTGGCTAAATTATATTTGATATTGTGGTATTTATTCTATGAATTTTAAATTATTATTAAGGCTTAAAAAGCCATCACAAAATTACTATTGGGAAAGGATGGAAATATATTTCAATGGACGAGGATTCATAAATTATGATTAATGTAATTAACAAAAATGGACGTGGGGATTGGATTAAAAATAAATTATTTTTGGTGTTCACCAATTATTATTGGATACAATCTCATGGAAATGCGAGCACATCTATAGAGAAGGAAACTAGGTAGAATATAATTTAGCCAGTTGCAATGTTGATCTTCATCTTGGAGAAATTTAAATTTTAGAAGGAAACTAACTAAGATTTTATATGTTGATGAAAATGATGCCAAAGAGTTGATTGTGAAGATAGTAATTTGAGGAATATGAAGAATATATTTGATATAATCTGAAATGAAGAATATCCTTCACAATAAGGCAAGTTGGATATAGTTTAATTGACTTGAAAAAAAATGCCATGTATTGTTATTTTTATGGAAGTGAGACCCAATATAAGCCACACAACTTATTAAAAAATGATATGTTTCATCTTCCTCAAATTGATACTTCTTTGCAATCAGATCATTGACATCATTTTCATTCAAAAATAAAATCTCACTTGGTCAGTTGCCTTGTTAAATTTTAATTTTAAAGATAAATATCAACATCAATATTTGCTAAATTATTTGCTACTTAGTTTTCTTATTTATAGATATGCTGACAATTCCAAGATATTGCCTCCAACAATAGTTTAGGGACATAAAAAACAATGTTTTTTTAATTCAACCTCCACATCCATTTTTCTTGATAGCATTAATAATACTTAGTGAATCCCCCTTAATTGAAATATAATTTCATCATTTTTATGGTAATTTTTAACCATGTAAAAAGTGCCTCAGCCTCTGAATAGTTGTTAGGTGAAGTTCCATATGATTTTAAGTGAGGAGAATTTCACCTTCATTATTTTTAAAAACACCACCCCACCATTTTTTCTTTAATTTTTGTGGAAGCACCATCAAAACTATTTTTTTAAATCCAACTTTTGAAATTTTTCATTATAACATAGATCAATGTAGATCCATCATACTAACTTCGTTATCATAGATGACCCTTCCATGTATATTCAAATCTTGTAACCAATATTTTAACACCTCTTTTTTGCACTTGAGACGTCCCATAGTGAGTAATATATCTATAAACTTTCTACAAGAAAGGAAATAATACAATTCCAAACATGGGCATGAATTTGATATTTGTTTTTCAAAATTCTATTTTTTCTTTCAAGCCACAAATTTCAATAAATTATGCTAGGACTAATCCTCCATAGAATGCAATAATGCTTTAGCTTTAAAATAATTAATACAATATTTCATAAACTCTTTCATGTTGATGGAACTAAACAATATAGTCTCACGTTTTTTTAAAAGTAACTCAAAATAGTGTAAGCAAAGGGACAACGAAGAAGTAAATTCTTTGATGTTTTTAGAGTAAATTTGAAAGTTCCATGATATCTTGTTTTTATAAACTTTCACCTATGAGAGTCTTGCTTTAGACTACCAACTATAAGAATGCTAAGCCCTTAGGTAAGGCCTCAAGTGACCAAACATTCTTATAATGGAAATTCTTAGCAGTGGGAAACTATGATTCCTCTATAGCCTTATACCCCAACTTGACCAACTATCCACCAACTCATCCTTTCACATAAAAAGTAGAAAATATAACTATTAAAACATAATTTGAAGCTTATGTTCTATTTTCTTGAGGTCCTCTTCTTCAACCATATTGCTAATATAAATCTATAATATGCAGTTGTTGCTCACACTCATATAAATTTTGATCCTTGAACCTTTACAAGCTAAACATGCTTAAGCAAGTCATTTTTGTTTTGTATAAAAATAGGAGAATAAAGCTTCAACCAAGTATCATACCAAAAATTTGTAAATTATCCGTTATTGATTGACCATAAAATATTTTTTTTATATGAATTTTAAACTATGTGATATGAAGTTCCATGTTGTCAAGCCTTTAGGTAGGGTTTGTTTCTTGAATAATATTACTATGTAAATAAAACCTATATATTTTTGAAGTAACATGTTTTCATCTCTTTCCTTACACTTCGAATAATCTCTGGCCAAATTTTTCCCCTCATACCAAAATCCTAATTTTTTAATCCTACCTCTCTAATATTTTTTCCTTTGCAGACCCTATCCCACTTACAAAGAGGAAACAAAATTTTTTTCTCACATGCATTTCAAACGAAGTCTCTTTCAAATTTAGATGTTATACCTATTGGTAGTCTTGAAAGTGACACCATATATAGGGATATATTGCAAAGTAGTTTTTATAAGTTTCAACATTTTATCCAGGAGCTACAATTTATAGATGGTTTGAAGATCTTGGCTTCATAAATTTGAAATGTATGGTTAATTTGTAAAAAGAAACAAAAGCTATGTAAAAGAATGTTTTGCTCAAGGGTTTTGTAAACCTGAAATTAGTGTACCAAACGAGAGATTAGGTTGTTTAAATTTGTACATTATGGTGTTTTGAGCAATATTTTACTTTGGATAGTTAGTATTGAATGTTATCAATTGTTGATGTGAAATACTTGGGTTATCATGTTATGCATCATTGTTATTAGAAAGCATTTGATTTAAAGCTTTATGTCAAGCATTTGAAATATGCATAATTTGGCTTATGGTTAAAAGGAATCCTTGTGTATGTAATATAGCATTTCAAATTATATGGATTATGTCTTGCTTGATATTATGTAAAGTGCATTGCTTACTTTAAGGGAAATTTACAAATTTTGTTTATCCTTGAGGTAACTAGATTTTTCTTTTGTAAACCATAAAGCCCAATCCTAGGAGTTGCATGAATGCAATAACCAGGTAGATATGAGTCTTAGAAGGAGTTTTCAGAATGCAATAGCTAGGAACTCATAAACCTGGAAGGAGTTGTGTGAATACAATAGCTAGGGTTCTTATGAATTATTGCACCTTGAATGAGTAGGATCAAGTGTATCCCAAATAGGAGTTGTGGAATCATTCACAAGTCAGTAGTGGTGATCCATTGAATATGTAGGATCGATAGATCATGTTAGTTGTTGATAAAGTGACAATGACCTTAGTTAGTGCATAGAGATGTGGTAACTAAGCACCAAGGCTCTATGCTTGATTAACCTGCCTAGATGAACTTTGAGTTGGGTTAGGGAATAAGTATCCCCATTTAAGTATTATGGACCTTAAAGGATAATCCATACGTCATGGTTACATGGTCCTATGCCAATTAGGGTATGGGAAAGATGGGGGACCACTTTTGGCATCCTTATAAATGTGTAGGTTTAGTAAGATGAATCCCAGAATATGCAGGATTTTTCCACTAAGTGTTGTCTATAGTGACTTGGAACTCAAATATGGTGAAGCCTTGTATGTTGAGATAAATAAAAGAAGGGATTCTCCCTTGTGAACCTTTTCTTGTAATCATTCCTTTCAAAATAAAATTAGGTTGGTAGTTTTGGGTTGTTACATGAGGAATATAATTAGCTGAGCTAATATCATTTGGTTAGCTCCACTTCTTAACACTTGCGATATTTTTTTGTTTTACCATATCAATATTCCTTTGAGTTTTATTTTCTCTTTGTTCTTGCTTTAAGGGTTTTCCTCTCCTTTTTCATTTCTACCATCACTTTCATCTCCAATAATCTCTTCAATTTTCCTAAACTATTCATAATAATACTTATCATCTATAGGTTTATGCTATGATAAATAATTTGAAGTGCAAGGAAAAGCCTTAAAAACACTTTCTTATTTATGTTGACATGGAAACCCTAAAGTGCATGGACCATCCTCCATAGTAATTACTTTCTAACGATTCATTGGAAACCCTACATTGTCATGGATATCCTCCATACTCATTTCTTTACTTTATTGCTCTTGAAAACCTAAATTGAAATGGATAAACTCTACATTGTTTTCAATTTTTTTACAAGGGGGGATTTTATACTATTTGAGAAAAATTAAGATGATTTACCTTGATTAAACTTAACCTCTTCTACCTCCTCTATGTTTTCCTTCACATATTTATTCACACTTTTAATTTCTTCTAAAACTAAACTTACATATTATACTTCCCTATCTCTTTTATTCTTCTTTGTTTCTTCTAATAGTTTATCTGAGTGAATCATGATGGCTTTTACCATATAATTATATAGAGGATATCTTTTTGGAATTTTTTGGAGTAAAAAAATCATAATATAATACATCTTGTAATATAGTATGATATCCTTGCTTCATCTTGAAGTTTGTCTCATGACCAAATTTTTTACCTCTTTCTCCATATTTTTACTTTGCAACTTCTATAATGTGTCCAACCTCATAAAATTTGTAATATCAAAATGTAATATTTTAATTACTCATTTTTTGAATTTATTCTCTTGATTCAAATTCACTCTTAGTTGATTGTATCAAAGGCTTTAAAATATCCATTAAAGCACATATCTAAGCATATACAACATGTTTTCATTCCTTAATAGAATGTCCCTTCTAGATGAGTTCTCTTAGATTATTGCTAATAAAGTTTAAAATATCCTTATTAAAAAATAGATATGGAAGTCCAAAAATCCTAACCCACACTAGAATCCTTTTACCCTTTTTATCTCTATAGAAATGTTTTACTCCATGGTTTTAAATTTAGAGCATCTCTCCCCTTGAATCATGAAGAACAACACCCATTTTACTATACCTTATTTAATCATTGGATAATATTACAAGGAAACATCCTCTTAGAAGAAAATTCATGGAGTAATTTGAATACAATCCCCACTTTCCACTTGATCCAATTTATTTAAAAAAACATGGTCAGTATTCTTGGAACTTAATCACTAACCCTTTGCTTTTAAAAAACATTATGTCATGCTTGATAATCACTTATACTATAATCACTTATCCTCTTATCCCAAACTAGGGCTTTCATACTTCCAAGAAGGGTATCCTTACTTTCAATTAGTGCTTCCAAAATTATTTTCCTTCCATGCTAACTAGCTTTTCCTCATATTAATCCTTTATCTTTTGAATTTTTCAAAGATATCAAATAAGAAAATACAAGGATTGCTCCTTTCTCACACTCTCTCCTACTTGCACTCATTTCCTAATCTTCCCCAATGATCTAAAATAAAAAATAGTGAATCTTGCTCCCTGCTCACACTTTCTCTTTAACTAATACATGCAAATGTGTATGTGTATGTATGTATGTATATACTTAATAAGCTATGTGTAATTTCTATTGGGACCCACTCTCATCAAAGTAATAAAATATTACATCGTTTTTAGGTTAGTAAAACATCCAACTTGCCTTTTTATCAAAAATATTCCTTCTATGCTAACTAGACTTTCCTCATAAGAATCCTTTATTTTTTTAATTTCTCAAGGATTTAAAACAAGAAAATGTAAGGTTCGCTCTTTGTTCACACTTGCTCTTTAATATAAAATAATGATATCTATATACACATGGTTTGCTTCTTACTCACACTCTCTCCTTAATATATATCTATGTAGACGAGGCTTTCTCCTTGCTCATACTTGTTTTTGCTTTTACTCGTTCCCCCCTCTTCCCAAAGATCTAAAAAAAGAAAAGGTGAGGCTTTCTCCCTAACATATATGTATGTATTCATACACTTAATAATTTATTCATGACTTATATTGGGGTCACTCTTGTCAAAATAATAAAATATTACATTATTGTTAGGTTAATTACACCATGTCTAGTTTGTTTTTTAATCAAAATTGTTCCTTCCATGCTAACTGTTAGAAATATTGAGTTGTCATTGATGTCAAAGGTACATGGTATTCAAGGCAGAAATATTCTTCAAGGGTGATAAGTTTATAAGGTTGGACAATATATCAATAATGTCAGAGATGGACTTGATAAATAGCAAACAACGAAAAATCATCCAAGGCAAAGATATATTTCAAGAGAAGCAAGGAAAGTATATTTCAAAGCAAGGCAAATATATTATAATATTTAACAAATAAGGACAAAGGTTTGGACAAAGGCTTGAAATATTATAAAGAGAAGGACAAAGGTTTGACATATTTAAATCAAAGGATTTAAATATATGAGTCTAAAAGTTAAATATTATAATATTTAAATCATAGATTTAAATATTATAATATTTAAATCATAGATTTAAATATTATAACCTAAAGTGTTTGAAAAATAAAATGCGTCGACATCTTTGGAGAAGATATAAAGTTGAAATAAAATAATAAGAGTCGACCTCCTTGAAAAAATCGAAGACAATGGAAAACGTATAAATATGAGGTATTATTTCACCTTTGTGATGTGCAATATAATCGATTAATCCATCGTGGTGAGTGCGAGCGGTAGACAAAGGAGAAGAGCAGCAAAAAATCGGTGACAGCGAAAGACAAGGATAAATATTATATTGTGCCCCTTTGGTTTCACCTGCTGGGATAGCCCAGTTGGTTGTCTAGCTTGTGTGGAGCACTGTTGTGTAGGAGGTTAGAGGGTCGAATCTCTTCGATGTTGTTTTGTTGTGGTTTTGATGTTTGAGGGAGTGCAAAGACAAGGATAAACATTATATCGTGCCCCTTTGGTTTCACCTATTGGGATAGCCCAGCTGGTTGTCTAGCTTGCATGGAGCGTTGTTGTGCAGGAGGTTAGAGGGTCGAATCTCTTCGACGTCGTTTTGCTGAAGAAGTTGAGACAGAGCTATAAGGAGTCAAATATTTGTGTGCCCCTTTTAGGTTTCACCTATTGTGGTAGCACAACTGGTCACGAGCGCTTGTGAGGGCGTTGTGCTTCTAGAGGATAGGGGATCGAATCTTGTCATGGCTATGCAAGGTATTTAAAGTTTTATTTTATTAAATTTAATAAAGGGAGATATAAGGGTCATGGTGCTAGTGTAGAGTTTTATTTTTGCATATTAATAAAAGGGAGATATAAGGGTTATGATGTTAGTATAAGGTTTTATTTTTGCAAAATAATAAAAGGAGATATAAGGGTTATGATGTTAGTATAAGGTTTCATTTTTGAAAATTAATAAAAGGAGATATAAGGGTTTTAGTTGTTAATAAAGCTTTATATTGTGAGTTTCAAAAAGGGAGATATAAGGAGTTATTTTTAAGCTTTATTGTGTATGTTTTTGATAAGGGATTTTAAAGTGGTTGATTTGATATTTAATCAAGAAAGGAAAAAGAGAATTGCTAACCATATTTTGAAGGGACAAACAAAAGGAAAATTATTTTTTGTCAAGACAAGTTTGGAAAGCTCATGCAAAAGAAGATCATCATCATTGAGGCAGATTTAGAGGTATGGTGATTTAATTCCTTTCTCAAAGTGGTTTTGTTTGAGGAAAATATTTTTGTTGTCATATAGTGGGAGGTATAAGGAATTATTGGATGTGCATTATTTTTTATTGAAATTGGGAGAAAATGTGCAAAGGTTATAGATCAGATTTGTGAGCAAACTTGTGCATTATTTTTTATTGGAATTGGGAGTAAATATGCAAAGGTTATAGATCAGATTTGTAAGTAAACTTGTGCATTGAGATTGGTTTTGGAGTGCATGTGGAAATAAGCAAAATAGTATAGTCTCACACAAATAGAAGGGTTATTTTAAAACAAGTCAAAGTGTCATCTAGTGCAAGAAATAGTGTGAAAGGATTCAATTGAAAAGAATATTTTTAGCCATCTACAAAAGGAAGGAAAGGTGCAAATTAGCAATTACAAGGTCAGTTATCAAGTGCTAGAATAGAGCTACCTTTTATGTGAGACATGTGAAAGCGAAAGACTTAATGAATGTGAAGTGGATTGTTATGTTTGGATTTGGGAATAGATGAACATTGTTTGTATGCAAGATTTGGGAATAGATGAGCATTGTATGTATGCAAGATTTGAGCAGAGTTATGGGGTTTTGGAGTAGGTTTGAGCAGGTTTTGTGAGCAGATTTTGAAGCAATTTTGAGCAAGTTTTGGATCAGATTTGAGCAGGTTTTATGAGTAGATTTTGAAGTAGGTTTGAGAAATTTTTGGAGCAAATTTTGAAGCAAGTTTGAGCAAGTTTTGGAGTAGATTTGAGCAGGTTTTGTGAGCAGATTTTAAAGTAGGTTTGAGCAAGTTTTAGAGCATATTTAAGCAAGGTTTGTGAGAATATTTTGAAGTAGGTTTGAGCAAGTTTTCGAGCAGATGTGAGCAGGTTTTGGACCATATTTGAGCAGGTTTTAGAGCATATTTGAGTAGGTTTTATGAGCAAGTTTTGGAGTAGATTTGAGTAGTTCTTTTGAGTATATTTGGAGCAGGAATTGTGAGTAAATTTGAGTAGGATTTATGAGCAGGTTTGGAGTAGGTTTGAGCAAGGTTTTAGAGAAGATTTGAAATGAGACTTAAGCAGAGTTTGGGCTAGATTTATGAGCAGAGGGGATTGGTGTCTCCTATGGATTTTTGTCCACAAGTAGAGGGTATTGATGTCTCTTGTGGATTTGTGTCCACAAACCAGAGAAAAGGGGATTGGTGTCTCTTGTGGATTGGTGTCCATGAACCATAGTAGAGGGGATTGGTGTCTCCTATGGATTGGTGTCCATGAACTAGCAGAGGGTATTGGTGTCTCCTATGGATTGGTGTCCATAAACTTGAGAGGGGATAGGTGTCTCCTATGGGTAGGTTCCCATGAACTTGTGAGAGGGGATAGGTGTCTCTTGTGGATTGGTGTCCATGAACATTGTAATAGGGGATTGGTATCTCCTATGGGTTGGAGCCCACAAAATTTATTGAAGAAATTTATAAGCAATATTTCTTCGTGGATGTAGCCCATATTGGGTGAACCACATTAAATCTATGTCTCTTATGTGTGTGGTGATTTATGCATTATTTTATTAATGCATTGATATTATTTGAAGTTATTACTTTGGAAAGAAAAGAGAAAAGTTTTATCTTATACTGTTCACCCCCCTCTCAGTATAAGCTTGTGTTCTTCAATTGGTATTAGAGTGGGTTCCTTCATGAAAGCCTAACAACTTGAAGGAAGATCTTATAGGAACACACATGGCTCATCAGAAAGGATTTTCATCAAATAGAGCTCCATTTTTTTATGGGACTAACTATGCTTTTTGGAGTGTGAGGATGCAAACTTATTTGTTGGCACATGGTTACGATATATGGCAATCCATTGTGGATGGGTTCACAACACCTACAACTCCTCCCACAGATGCAAATGGTAAGAAACCATACGAAAATAATGCCAGGGCAATGAATGTAATCTTAAGTGGGTTATGTGAATCAGATTTTGTGAAATTCATGCAATGCACTTCAACAAAAGAAATATGGGATAAGTTACAGAGAACATATGAAGGAGATGACAAGGTTAAAATGGCAAAACTTCAAACCCATAGGAGGAAGTTTGAAGACTTGAAGATGAAATATGAGGAAGATATTGCTAGGTACCTGCTTCATGTTGATGAGGTTGTCAACACCATTCATGGACTTGGAGAAAGTATTGAAGACTCTAAGATTGTTCAAAAAATTTTGAGGTCACTTCCCATGAGGTTTGATGCAAAGGTTTCAGCAATTGAAGAAATGAAGGATCTCAAAACTTTGAGCATGGATGAGCTACATGGAATTCTCATAGCCTATGAGATGAGGACAGAAAAATATCAAACATCCAAATGAGAGGTAACATTCAAAGCTTCAAAGAAGGCAAAGAATAAAAAACCAGAATCAAGTGAAGAATCAAGCAGTGGAGAAGAAGCTAACTTTGTGCGAAGGAATAAGAAGGGTCCAAGAAAACACAAAGGTATGCAGTCTATGAAATGTTTTAATTGTGGTAACCTTGGTCACTATGCATCTAATTGTCCACAAGCTAGAAGTAGTAGTAGTGAAGAAGAAAAGGAATACAAGAAAAAGAAAGAAAGAAAATTTTATCATGAAAAGAAAAATAGGCATGGTCAAGGCAAGCATGAGAAGAAGATCTTTCAAAGACACAAGAAGAGTTTTTATGTTGAAGAAGCAAGCAGTACTTCCAGTAGCAGTGATGAAAACCTCACTGATAGTGAAAAAGAAGAAATTCTATTTTTGGCCATAGAAGAGAAAGAAGATGATCCTGTAGTTGAAGACCAAGAAGAAGAGAAAGATTTAGAAAAGGAAGAGGAAGCCACAGTTGACATAGAAGAGGAACTTATTGTTGCTCTTGAAGAGTTGAAAAGGGTTAGAAAGAAGAACTCAATATTGAAGGCTCAAGTACAAGAGGATGAGAAAACAAAGGCAAAGCTTCTACAAGATCTCACCGACTTAAAAGTAAAGGTTGAAGAGGCAAGGAGAATTGAAGAAGGTATGGTTGAACAGTTAAAGGTAAAATAACTAGAGTGTGAAATACTAGAACATGAAGTTATCATTCTAAGGAAGGGACTTGAAAAATTTAATGATAAGATATATCAGTTTAGGAAAATCTCAAAAAACTTGGATGATATTATCAAAGCACAGAGATCTCCATTTATGAAGATTGGACTTGGTTTTGAAGAAGGTCAAGAGAAACAAAGGGGGAGTCAAGCTCAAAATAAATAGAAGCATCAAAGAAAGTAATTGAAGAAGAGCCCAAGACCTATGCTGATATGTTGAAAAGTGGAAGCATCAATGAGGAAGAAAACAATGCACCATCAAGGAACAGGGACCATCACAGAAAAAGCAAATAAAGAAGCATGCGACCAAATCCTCCAAGGCAAGATGAATATTTTTTTCAAGGTTATTGTTTTTCATGTAATCATTTTGGTCATAAAGCTGTAAATTGTAGAAGAAATGTCAATTCATTTGCACCTTTCATGGACTACAACATCATTTGTTACAATTGCAACAATTTTGGGCATAGAGAAAAATGGTGTAGAACAGTGTTCCCTAAACTCTCAAAGTCAAGCAAGAAGAAGGATAGTCAAAATGTTCAAAAAGGTATAACCTCAAAAGTTTGGAAAAAGAAAAATGAAAAATAAAAAGAGCATTGTAAGTTGGGAGTAGCTTTACTCCCATCTCAAAATTGATCACCTCAAGAAAAGGAGGTGGTAAGGGGGCTGTGTTAAGTGTCTTATTTTTAGCCCCAAGGAGCCCTTTGCCATTGATGTCAAAGGGGGAGAATTCAGTAAGGGGGAGTAGCTTGTCAGGGGGAGTAGATTGTGAATCCAGTTGCAATAAAAGAAATTTTTTTGTAGGGTTGCCATCAATGACAAAGGGGGAGATTGTTAGAAATATTGAGTTGTCATTGATGTCAAAGGTGCATGGTATTCAAGGCAGAAATATTCTTCAAGGGTGATAAGTTTATAAGGTTGGACAATATATCAATAATGTTAGAGATGGACTTGATAAATAGCAAACAACGAAAAATCATCCAAGGCAAAGATATATTTCAAGAGAAGCAAGGAAAGTATATTTCAAAGTAAGGTAAATATATTATAATATTTATAAAGAGAAGGACAAAGGTTTGGACAAAGGCTTGAAATATTATAAAGAGAAGGACAAAGGTTTGACATATTTAAATCAAAGGATTTAAATATATAAGAGTCTAAAAGTTAAATATTATA
This sequence comes from Wollemia nobilis, assembly GCA_028583015.1. Classification (NCBI taxonomy): domain Eukaryota; kingdom Viridiplantae; phylum Streptophyta; class Pinopsida; order Araucariales; family Araucariaceae; genus Wollemia; species Wollemia nobilis. Next base: position 3,979,425 of record JAQPPZ010001808.1, read on the forward strand.
ATATTTAAATCATATTAAATATTATAATATTTAAATCATAGATTTAAATATTATAACCTAAAGTGTTTGAAAAATAAAATGTGCCAACATCTTTGGAGAAGATATAAATTTGAAAGCAAATAATAAGAGTTGACCTCCTTGATGAAATTGAAGACAATGGGAAACGTATAAATATGAGGTATTATTTCACCTTTGTTAATGTGCAATATAATCGATTAATCCATCGTGGTGAGTGCGAGCGGTAGATAGAGGAGAAGAGCAGTGAAAAATTGGTGGCAATGAAAGACAAGGATAAATATTATATCGTGCCCCTTTGGTTTCACCTGCTAGGATAGCCCAATCAGTTGTCTAGCTTACGTGGAGCGCTGTTGTGTAGGAGGTTAGAGGGTCGAATCTCTTCGATATCATTTTGCTATGGTTTTGATGTTTGAGGGAGCGCAAAGACAAGGATAAACATTATATCGTGCCCCTTTGGTTTCACCTACTGGGATAGCCCAACTGGTTTTCTAGCTTGCATGGAGCGTTGTTGTGTAGGAGGTTAGAGGGTCGAATCTCTTCAACATCATTTTGCTAAAGAAGTTGAGACAGAGCTATAAGGAGTCAAATATTCATGTGCCCCTTTTAGGTTTCACCTGTTGTGGTAGCACAGTTGGTCACGAGCGCTTGTGAGGGTGCTGCACTTCTAGAGGATAGGGGATCGAATCTCGTCATGATTGTGCAAGGTATTTAAAGTTTTATTTTATTAAATTTAATAAAGGGAGATATAAGGGTCATGGTGCTAGTGTAGAGTTTTATTTTTGCATATTAATAAAAGGGAGATATAAGGGTTATGATGTTAGTATAAGGTTTTATTTTTGCAAAATAATAAAAGGAGATATAAGGGTTATGATGTTAGTATAAGGTTTCATTTTTGAAAATTAATAAAAGGAGATATAAGGGTTTTAGTTGTTAATAAAGCTTTATATTGTGAGTTTCAAAAAGGGAGATATAAGGAGTTATTTTTAAGCTTTATTGTGTATGTTTTTGATAAGGGATTTTAAAGTGGTTGATTTGATATTTAATCAAGAAAGGAAAAAGAGAATTGCTAACCAGATTTTGAAGGGACAAACAAAAGGAAAATTATTTTTGTCAAGATAGGTTTGGAAAGCTCATGCAAAAGAAGATCATCATCATTGAGGCAGATTTAGAGGTATGGTGATTTAATTCCTTTCTCAAAGTGGTTTTGTTTGAGGAAAATATTTTTTGTTGTCATATAGTGGGAGGTATAAGGAATTATTGGATGTGCATTATTTTTTATTGAAATTGGGAGAAAATGTGCAAAGGTTATAGATCATATTTGTGAGTAAACTTGTGCATTATTTTTTATTGGAATTGGGAGTAAATGTGCAAAGGTTATAGATCATATTTGTAAGCAAACTTGTGCATTGAGATTGGTTTTGGAGTGCATGTGGAAATAAGCAAAATAGTATAGTCTCACACAAATAGAAGGGTTGTTTTAAAACAAGTCAAAGTGTCATCTAGTGCAAGAAATAGTGTGAAAGGATTCAATTGAAAAGAAGAACATTTTCAGCCATCTACAAAAGGAAGGAAAGGTGAAAATAAGAAATTAAAGGTCGTTATCAAGTGCTAGAATAGAGCTACCTTTTATGTGAGACATGTGAAAGTGAAAGACTTAATGAATGTGAAGTGGATTGTTATGTTTGGATTTGGGAATAGATGAACATTGTTTATATGCAAGATTTGGGAATAGATGAGCATTGTATGTATGCAATATTTGAGTAGAGTTGTGAGAAGGTTTTGGAGTAGATTTGTTGGAGCAAGTTTTGGAGCAGGTTTGAGCAGGTTTTGTGAGCAGATTTTGAAGTAGGTTTGAGCAAGTTTTGGAGCAGATTTGAGCAGGTTTTGTGAGCATATTTTGAAGCAGGTTTGAGCAATTTTTTAAGTATATTTGAGCATGTTTTGTGAGTAAATTTTGAAGCAGGTTTGAGCAAGTTTTGGAGCATATTTGAGAAGGATTTGTGAGCAGGTTTTGGAGCAGATTTGAGCAGGTTTTGGAGTAGATTTGAGCAGGTCTTGTGCAAAAATTTGGAGCAGTATTTATGATCATATTTGAGCAAGATTTATGAGCAGATTTGGAGTAGGTTTGAGCAAGATTTTAGAGAAAATTTGAGAGAAGACTTAAGCAGAGTTTGGGCCAAAAAATTTTGCATAGGGGATTGGTGTCTCCTATGGATTGGTGTCCATGAACCAAAGCAGAGGGGATTGGTGTCTCCTGTGGATTGGTGTCCATGAACTAGAGTAGAGGGGATTGGTGTCTCCTATGGATTGGTGTCCATGAACCAGAGTAGAGGGGATTGGTGTCTCCTGTGGATTGGTGTCCATGAACCAGAGCAGAGGGGATTGGTGTCTCTTGTGGATTGGTGTCCATGAAATAGCAGAGGGGATTGGTGTCTCCTATGGATTGGTGTCCACGAACTTGAGAGGGGATAGGTGTCTCCTGTGGGTAGGTGCCCATGAACTTGTGAGAGGGGATAGGTGTCTCCTGTGGATTGGTGTCCATGAACATTGTAATAGGGGATTGGTATCTCCTATGGGTTGGAGCCCATGAAATTTATTGAAGAAATTTATAAGCAATATTTCTCCATGGATGTAGCCCATATTGGGTGAACCACATTAAATTTGTGTCTCTTATGTGTGTGGTGATTTGTGCATTATTTTATTAATGCATTGATATTATTTGAAGTTATTGCTTTGGAAAGAAAAGAAAAGTTTTATCTTATACTGTTCACCCCTCTCTCAGTATAAGCTTGTGTTCTTCACTAACTAGATTTTCCTCATAAGAATCCTCTATTTTTTTAAATTTCCAAGGATATGGAATAAGAAAATATGAGGCTCCCTCCTTGTTCAAAATTGCTTATTAATATAAAATTATGATTGATATATGTGTGTGTATGTACACAAACATACACATATGTGTACACTTAATCAACTATAGGTTGCTTCTATTGGGACCACTCCCATTATAATAACATTATTTTTAGGTCAATTAAACCATAGCTTATCTTTTTTCAAAGATGTTTTTTATTTGCCTTTCTATTACAAATATTTTTTATCTTCCTCAAATAATTATGTTTCTATAGTCAATTACTTGATATTTTTTTATTTAAGAGATAATATATCACTCAGCTAGTTGCCTTGTAAAATTTAAATTTTTCCAAAGAGAAGATTAAGATCACAATTGTCTAAATTATTTGTTGTTGATTTTCTTCTTTATAGATATGTTGATATTTCAAACACACTATGTCTAATAATAGTTTATGGGCATCATAAATAAAGTTAATTTCTATCTAATACATACATCAATTTTTCTTGATAGCATTAATAATAATTTTTGAATCCCCTCCATTGAAATATATTTATCTTTTTCAATAATTATTTTGATCTCTATAAGAAGTACCCCAACCTCTACATAGTTTTTAATTGAAGTTTCATATGATTATGAGTAAGTGAGGATATATTTTTTCATTATTTCAAAACACCATAACCTCTTTCTTTTCTCAAATTTTCTTTCAAAGCAATATCATAATTAATTTTAATAAATCAAAATTTTGAACATTTCCATTGCACCATAGATCAAAGCAAATTCATTGTCATAAATTATCCTTTATGTTAGGATTATTACATCACATGATGTAATAAATCATAATAAGGTAAATACAAAGTGGTTAGAACCACTCTTGAATGAGTCTTGTGTAAAGTTAGTTAAGTCAAGTTGTTAGAGGTTGTTACAAAAATAGCCTAAATTTGAATTATTTGTTAGACCTAAATTTTGTCAACAAAATTTTATAAATTAATCTATTTGGTTAATGTAATTTGTTCATCCTTATGGATGTTCCATTAGTGGTTTCAAAGCAAAGAGGAAATATTGATTTCAATCTTAGCCACTAGAGAAAGTACTTGCCATGAAGGGTGGAAATGGAGACTCTAATTATGCTCATAACTATTTATTGGTTTGGATAAAGATGGTGCAAGTAGTAAAACCTATTCTAGAGTGTGCCATCCATGAGAATACGAGATTAGATTTGTTGATAAGGGAAGGAGGAGGTGATGTGTTATGAGTAGAATATTTTGGATGTGAGATGGGCAAGAATACTCTTTTAGTGATAGATACCATAGTCAAAGTTGTGCAATTCATTTGCTCTTATAACATGGATTCTATTCATGAGAAAAAAAAGATAGCAAAATTTGAGGTTTACTTCAACGATTTTACATCTAATGATTTCAATTAACTATTTTGTATATTGCCTCCTCTTGGCTCTTTATAAACATAAGCCAATTTAGATGTAGATATAGATATCCCTCAGGCAACCAGATCATATTTTGCAGTCATTGTGTGGATCACATTATAAATACCTTTTTCCATGATAAACCCTACATTTCTATCATTCTTTTCTCAATCTCATATGGTTTTCATTCATTTCTAAAGAATTGAGGATACAAGATTTGCTGCATGGGACATAAGTTGCATATACGTATTGAGTGATAGTAACGAGGTAGTAAGCATTACCTATCTCCACCAATTTGACAAATACTTAACAATATTCTTAGGAGCTTGCATAGAGTAGATGATTCCTAAAGTATGAACCTTTCTCTCTCTCATTGATCATAATGCTAATCATATAATAAAGGATCAGGGAATTTTCGGTGGTATTTCTCATCGCTTTGAACATGCATTTGAATAGTTGGTGATGGAGGAATTTTATGTGATAAGCAAGGATGCAAAAAGAGTGTAGAGGGAGATGCTAAAGAAGATTATGGAACAAGAAATTCTAAGGTGGCTATGAACACCTAAGGTAGATGATGGTACTTGAATGAATTTAAAATACAAAAGTAGATTAATTATAGCCTATCATGCCCCTTTTCTTTTGTGATGTTTTCAACCACATTATTGGTATTAGGGATGATGAGGTCAAATTGGTTCATGGGCATGGAGGAGTATGTGACCCTAGAGATATTGCAAAGCAACAACCATGACTTTGCTATGGATTGGTGGGCATTCAAGGTCCTTATCTATGAGATTCCATTAATGGAGGCATATGTAAGGAGATATTATACCACATTCTAGTGAGGTTAAAAGAAATGTGGAACAATTTCATTAATCTGATGAATGATTAAACAGTACAAGACTAACCTAGAATAGGTTATAACAACTAACAATAATAGGCTTAACAAATAATATACGCTAACAGTAGTTGTTAGCATAACTAACCTAGGATAGAAAAGTATTACCAAATGAGGTAATATTATAAATTTACCACAGTAACTCTAACATCCCCCCTTATTACATTATTTGGGTAATACATACATATCCCCTATACAACAATATTTGGGTAATAGTATATAACTGCCCCAATACAGTGAAAACGATGTTGATCTGCTGGTTCTTTGCTCTGTCACAGTGCTCTGGCTGCTCCTAAGCAAAAGATGGGTCATTCCTCGCTTTGTCTTCACGCCAACGAATGTCCTTATGGTAATCACATCATCCAACCGAATTTGCATGGGTAACCAGCCGCTGCAATCGCTAGGTGTAGTAGAATAGATCACTTCATACAAGGTTCATTCATCTACAATATGAATTTGCAAAAGATAAGGTAGCTAAGGTGTCGGACACTGCCGAAAATGCACCCTTATAAGTTCCCCCCTTCTTGTTGCAAAACATAGTGTAATTAATTTTTGAAGGAAGTGTGACTAAGGTGTCGGTCAATGCCGAAAATGCATCCTTATAAGTCATCTTCCCTATTTACAAAAATCAGTGAAGAAAAGAAATGGATATCCCCCCTCAATTGCAAAAAGTATGCAACTCAAGAGTGTTGTGAAGGATTTTACAAATATAGCCTTCTAGACAATTTTACATCACAAAAAGTCTCTCCTCTTGTTATAAGTACTTCAAACACCTAGATTTTGCTATTTATGAAGCCTAAAAGAGGTACAAGCACCCCTTATTGTAAGGTCTTCAAACAAAATACTTATGCTATTTATGAAGCCTAAAAAAGAGAGAGAGAGAGAGAAGGTGGTGTTGTTGCCCAAGGGACACATGTGTTTTCCCTCTACAAAACCGTTTTAGCAATTTAGCACTCCTTGTGCTATCTTTGAACCAGAAACAGAATCAGAAAACGCCCTTAGGTATGAAAATTTTCTATTGTAATATATTTAATTTAGTAAAAAAAAAATTAATTAACTTAATAAAATAATATTTTAAGTCCCCTTTTTTTTTTTTTAAAACCATTTTTAATAAAAAAAATGATTAAAAAAGAAACAAAAAAAAATATTATTAAATTAAGAATAATAATTAAAAAAAATACTAAAAAAAATAAAAATAAAAAATTTACCTTCGGGGTCCCCGACGGGAGTCGAACTCCCGACCTCCCGTCGGGCAGCGCCTTAGCGCTGGACCCCCCCGCCAGTCGGGCTAGCCGGCCCGACGTGAAGGGAAGGGAAGGTTTTCCCTTTCCCTTCACCCCTCGCGCGGGCGGGGAAAAAATGTGGGATTTATCCCACATTGCCCGCGCAGGGGAACGCGGAGGGGTATGAAAGGGCTGACAGGCCCTTTCATGAATGACTACCTGCGGGCAGTCCCCGTCTTTCATTTTGGTCGCGGTCAGTCCCAGTCGGGTGACACGTGGTAGTCCGCCACGTGTCACCCACGTCAATCCAGTGGCAGTCTGCCACATGTCCTGTCTCGGGTGTCGCGTCCGTCTGGTCTTGTCCAGTGGTAGTGCGCCACGTGTCCTATCTTGGGTGTCGCATCCATCGAGTTTGTGCCACGTGTCCTGTCTCGGGTGTCGTGTCCATCAAGTTTGTGAATTTTTGGATCCGACAGAGGGCGCGCCTACCCTCGCTAACCGGTCCAATCTGTCTGGGAGCTGACAGGTCAAGACCTCTGACAGGGATGTCCCCCTGTCAGAGACGGTCAGACCTCTGACAAGGATGTCCCCCTGTCAAAGTCGGTCTGACCCGAGGGCGCTCCTGCCCTCGGGTTTGGTTCCTCTATCCACCTGGGAGGGCGCGCCTGCCCTCCTGACTGTTCGCTGGACCCACGGGGGCCAGCAATGGTGGCCGTCGATCGCGATCATCAGGGTCGGAGGGCACGCCTGCCCTTGCTGACCCCGATCATCAGATTTGTGTCGACGGTCGCGGTCGGCCTGTCAGGCCTGACAACAACAGACTGCTGTTAGGTCTGACGAGCCTACGGGCCACCTTGCGGTGGGAGATACCGGGCCTGCGGGCCGTCTCCCGTGGTTGCCTAGTGGCAAGGTCCTGCCTAGGGATCCACGTAGGCCTACGGGCTGACTCCCACGGTTTCCTCGTGGCGAGGGCCCACCTCGAGATCCATACAAGTCCTGAGGGTCAACAGGGCCCTCGAAGATCGTGCCACGAATTGCTACGGGCCGTCTCCCGATTGCCTGCTCTGATACCATAAAAGAAATGCGAAACAATTTCATTAATCTGATGAATGATTAAATAGTACAAGACTAACCTAGAATAGGTTATAACAACTAACAATAATAGGCTTAACAAATAATATACGCTAACAGTAGTTGTTAGTGTAACTAACCTAGGATAGAAAAGTATTACCAAATGAGGTAATATGATAAAGTTACCACAGTAACTCTAACAGAGGTAACCTTAGTTTGTCATCCCTTGGACTTCGTCATGTGATCTTATTCTAGGGTTTCTTTACAAGGATCCACATAGAAAATTTGGCCTTGTCAAAGTCAAGAGTCACCTTTTCTTCAAAGGGCTTGACTGGGAAGCCTTTAAGAACATGTTGAGGGTACCTTTCGTTCTCCCATATATGAATTTTGAGGATGCATCACACCTCCACAATTTATATATGAAATAATACCTTGACAAACAAATGAAGTCAAAGTAGAAAAAACTCGATAGACTTGATTAACTTGCCAAAGCCAAGGATGTGATATATGGAAAACTAAAAATAAATAATACAATGATTGAAAATGAAAACAATGATGAAGAATTTTATCTTGAAGCTCATGATAAAGACCTTTCCCATGAGGACAATGAGGAGGAATATATTTGTTGAATAGATTAATGATTGATCCTTGTGAATAGTTGTGTGTATCACTATCTACAATAGGATGTTCAGTGTGGTTGGAATTAACATTGAAATTGTGTTTGATGTATTAATTGAAGGCTCATTCCACACATAAGGTAAATGGTTAGTTTTGTCCACATTCATAATATGATGTAAATAAGTAATGCACAACCTTACTAATTATTTGTCTCTCTCCACTCATAATTATTGTGAACAATAGTATGTGTCCTTGTTTACAAGTTTGATGTTTGATATAGTGTGTGTCCTTATCCAATTGTGTTGCATGACCTGGTTAATTGATTTTGTCTATATCCTTGGTTAAGTGTCCAATGAGGACATTTACACTATTACTTATTGTCAATAGTTGAGTGTGTTCCTATTTGTACTCTAAGTGTACTTGATGAACTAGTGAGTGTATTCCTATTCATACTCTAAGTGTACTTGATGAACTATTGAGTGTATTCCTATTCGTACTCTAAGTGTACTTGATGAACTATTGAGTGTGTCCTAGTTCATCATATGGTTATTTGTACTATTGTTAGTATCCCTACCCATGTTTAGATCATGATGTAATAAGGGAGGAATGTTAGGATTTATTACATCATATGATGTGATAAATCATAATAAGGTAAAGAGAAAGTATCTGGTTAAAACCACTCATGAAGGAGTCTTGTGTGAAGTTACTTAGTTCAAGTTGTTAGATGTTAGTACAACAATAGCTTGAGTTTGAACTATTTGTTAGTCAACAAAATTGTATAAGTTATTCTATTTGGTTAACTTAATTTGTTTAGCCTCGTGGTTGTTCCATCACCTTTTTATGTATATTTAAATCCTATAACCAATATTATAACACTTCTTTTTCACTCTTAAGACTTCCCATGATGAGTGTCATGTTTGTAAATATTCTACAAGAGATACAATATATAGTTCCAAACATAGGCATGATTTTGAGATCTATTTTTAAAAATTCTAATATTCTTTTTAATCCATAAATTTTGACAAATAATGGTAGGACTAATCCTCTATAGAAGGCATAATGCTTTATCTTTGAAATAATTAATACAACATTTTATTCTCTTCAATGTTAATGGATCTACCTAGTATATTCTTATATTTTTTAAGAAATAACCCTAAATGGTGTGATAAAATAGACAATAAAGAATCAAATGATTTGATATTTCTAGATAATTCTTATACGAGGTATAACTAAAGGTCCATGACACCATCTTCTTTCCTTACTCTCACTTGTAAGAATCTTTATTTATACTATTTACCAAAGAATGTTGAGGCCTTAGGGAGGATCTAAAGTGACCAAAAATTCTTCAAAGGGAAATAATTAGAAATAAGAAATTATGATTATATTAAATCATTATATTTCAACTTGACCAAGTATGCACCATCTTTTGATATATTCCACATTGACTCATCCTCATGCATAAAAATAGGAAAATAGAGACCTTAATACACAATAAAGCTCATCTGCTATTTGTTTTAGGTTCTCTCCTTCAACTAGGTTGCTAATAGAAATCCATGATGTGGAATTACAACTCAAAATAATATAATTTTTACATTTGTAACATAACAAGATAAACATGCTCAAGCTAACAAAATCCATTTTAGATAAGAAACGGGAGGATAAGGCTTCAACCAAGCATCATACCAAAATTTTATAAAGTTTTCCCTGTGGAATGACCATCTAATGTGTTTCTTGATCAATTGTAAATTATATTATATGAAGTTATATGTTGTCAAGTCTCTAGGTAGTGTTCAATTCTTGAACAATTTTGTTGTATCTACAAAATCTATATATTTTTGAAGTGACATATTTGCTCAATTATTTCCTTGATCTTAGATTATTGTCTAAGCAATATTTTCTCCTAATGCCAAACTCACAAGTCTATAATTTTTTAAGGTTGTCCCTCCAATATTATTTCTTTCGTATATCCTATTCCACTCACAAAGAGGAAACTTTTGTTGCTTATACTCACATTTCAATATTTTTCCCATGCAATGGAGGTGAAACTTGAATTAGAAAAGCAAAGACTCCTCATCAAGGTTTTGATTCCTTAAAAATGAAAGTTTGCTAACAATACTTTTTCTTGTTTGCTTTCATGATTTGTAGCAGGATTTAAACTCTTGAGCTATATGTTATTGCTCACACATCCATTCCAAGGTATTCTTCTTACTCTCTTAATATTATCTAAATTTAAATTAAATTTTTAACGAAAAAATAAAAATAATACTAAAACAAGGAATCCTTATTCCCTATCAAATGGCATTAGCTCAACTAGTTATATTCCATAGCTTTCAATGAGGAGACCTAGGTTTAAATATTGCCAATTGATGCATGCATAATTGTCAAACTATTTCCATACCACTATGTGGTCATGATGTAATATGGGTGGGGCTTGTTTCAATCCCAAATAACTAATTAAAAAAAAGAACCTTGCTTTCCTCTAGTAATCCTTAATGTTCTTGCCTTGAAATGAAGGTAAAGACAAAATTGGAAGAGTAAATCATGCTCATGCATTCTTAAAGAATTATCATGAGGTTTTACTTTCTCAATAAATATGAGCTTTCTTCTAATAATTATTTTCCAAATTAGCCAACTATTATGGAACTTAAAATCTTGAGATCTAAGTGGCTTGTTGCAAATCCACTATGGTGTACCTACCTATCACATTTAGTAGCGATGATAAAGTAAAAAATGTTCCAAAGAAGATAAAGTCGTAGTTGTGAGTTTTGATCATGAGGTATACAAATAAGAGATCTCTATGTTACAAGTGAAAGAGGGTGACAAACCCAATATAACAGATAAGGAAAAACCAGAAATATATGTATAAAACATTAAATAAATAGGGATTATGCATAAGATAAAATTGTTTAGAAAATAAACCACCTCTCAATCTAAAATTGATGTTTGATGATCAATGTTTTTGTGCTCTTTTTAGCCATACTACTAACAACACAAATAAATATAGGTATAAATGATTATTTTGTTTTTAGGAAGGATTTTAACTATTTTTTGCATTTAGTTTGGTTTTGGGGAGGGTTTTAGCTATTTTTCATAATTAATTTCATTTTGAGTTTACCAAGGAGTAATGCACCTTTCCTCCACATTACCAATTCAACCTACAAATTACTTGTTACTAATGAATTATAACAAATAATATCATATTTACTTATTTATTTTTATTAAAAGATTGTCTAAATTATGGTTGTACATATATAAACCTTAAGATGAAGTTGATTTCTACATCTACTTAAATTAATTAGAGTGAACTCATGAAATATGTACTTAGTTAAAATGTTATTTAGTTTAATATCTTTGAATTAATTCTTAAAATTTTGTTTTCTAACATTTGAACAAATTCTTGGTGGGAAAATCGAACTGGTTTTTGAGCTCTGGCGATTTGGCGGGAAACTTTTTGAACTGTCGTCGGCCGAGGCTCTAGGGTTTCTGGTGGGAAGATTCTACCAGGGACTCAGGTGGTTTGCTGTTGTTTTTCGTTGACGGCTCTTTCGTTGCCCCGGGAGGGCCCAATGGGGTCTCCTCCAGGATTTCTCGATGGGAAGAAGACCTCTTATGCCGAGATATTAAGAGAAAACCCTGCGTCTTCCTCCGATGAAGCTCAGCGGAGTGCTTACCATTCGCTATCCAGGAATGCGGGCAAGGGTTCTCCTGTGCACAGAGTCAATGGATGTCTCCCGCAATCCGCTTCCAGATCGAAGATTGTCATAGAACCAAAGCTGGTCGAGGACACGATCAACTACCGTGCTACTCATGACCTGATTTGCAAATTCATGGGCATCCGACCCACCCTGCACTTTTTGCACACCTGGGTGAGACAAAACTGGGAGCCTATCGGTGAGTACTCCTTATGGCCCATAAGCAATGGGTATTTTATTATTAGTTTTTCCTCCTTAGCGGATAGAAACAGAGCATTTGAATCAAAAAAGAGGAGCCATGGCCCGGTAGGGTTATTTGTCCAACCGTGGAGAGCGGGCTTCGACCCTCGCATTGAGCCCACGGCTGTCCTGGTTTGGATCCGACTGTATGCTCTCCCGATGGAGTTTTGGGGTGAGCAGATTCTTGAATTGATAGGTAACTCTCTAGGTAGATATTTGGGAGTTTCCAAAGATACCATAGAAGGAAACACTGTTGTTTATGCTAGAATTTGTGTAGAACTGGATATTAGCCAGCCGCTACCAGCTGAGATGGAACTGGAGTTAGCAGGACAATCCTGGATACAGCAGTTAGACTATGAAGCCCTACCTTTCCGATGTAGAGTTTGCCATAAGCATGGCCATTTGGCTAGGTTCTGCCCAAATATCTTGAGCACCAAAGCGGATGTTCCACAGGGAATGCCAAATCGCCCCCGAGAGGGTAAGCCCACTCCGATCAAGGAACCACCCATCATTCCCCCTGGTTCTGATGCCCAGAAAGATGGCTTTGAACAGCAGAAGAGAAGAAGAAACAAAAAGAGAAATGGCAAGGAGCAAGCTCAACCCAAGCCAACCAACCGGTATGAAATCTTCAAATCTCTTGTGGATCAAGAAGACCAAATTATGGAAGGAGCAGATGGGAACCTTGAGGATAATATCATCCATTCTCATGCTCCTCCCTCACCAACCCCCCGTCCTAGAACAGGTGATTGACTCCTCTGAGATTTTGCAGCTAGAAAACCCAGGGGCATTGGTAATCCACTCCCCAGCACAGCCAGCTATTAAGGATGTCACCATGGGAAATGCAAAAAATATCAGAGAAAGACCAGCTCTAGGGATTACCCAGGTGGAGAAGAGGTCGAAAAATAGTAATTCCCAAGGGGCGGGCAGGAAATCCAATAAGGATCTAATTGCAGTGCAAGGAGATAAGCTAATCAATGGAGGATTGGCGAGAACAATTGATTCTTATTGCTCCCAAGGTTTCCAATGATTATTCAATCTTGGAATGTGAGGGGTTTAAACAGTAGAACCCATCAATCTGCTGTTCAAAGACTTTTAGAGAGAAGTAAAACAGACTTTCTGCTCATTCAGGAGACAAAAATGTCTTTAGACCTTATGAGTAAAACTGTCAGTCGAATCTGGAGGGGTGCTGGCCATATGGCTGTGGCTGCTCTAGGTGCCTCGGGAGGGATTGCTACTCTTTGGAACCCTTTGGCGTGGATAGCAATAGAACATATAGCTTGGAGGGGTGTCCTCACATCTCTTTTTAGGAACATTGTTACAGCTGAACAAGTCTTAATTACAAACTTCTATGGGGCTCAGAACATCGATGGTCAGCGGTTTCAATGGAAAGCTGTTCAAAACATGAGGTCCTCCCGGGAAGATTTTGATTGGATTATTGCTGGGGACTTCAATGCCAAATTATCTGCCAGGGATCAGGAAGGTGGCATCCCAGTTTTGGATACAGGGGACCGGATTTTTATTGCCCAAGTCCAGGCCTTTAACCTTGTTGATATCAAAGGCCCTGGTACAAACTTTACCTGGACTAATAAGAGAAGAGAGCCATACAACAGGAGGGTTAAGCTTGACCGGTTTTTGGTCTCGGAGGAAGCTTATGTTAGATGGAATATCAAATTCCAGATTCTGGAGGGCCCAGTCTCAGATCACTCCCCCATTTTGCTGGAGGGAGGGACTATGTCAGGGCAGTATTACAAACCATTTAAATTTGAAAATTTTTGGTTGCAAAAAGAGGACCTCCGAAGGAAAATTCCACAGTGGTGGGAAGAAGGTCGTCTCCCTTTTGGGACAGCTATGTTCAAATTTCATAAACAACTTCTTTTTGTTAAGAGTAAACTTAAACAGTGGAGGCAAACTAACAAATCTGATTTCCAGCTCCAACGGGCTCCCTTGTTGACCAGATGGAACGAGGTGCAAAAACAATTCAGGGAAGGAATCATTTCTGAGCATCTTAAATCCGAGGATGATGCTTTACGCAAAGCGGTTGAGGACATTGATAATCAAGAAGAGATCTACTGGAAACAGAGAGCAAGAAACACATGGTTATTAGAAGGAGACAGAAATACAAAATTTTTCCATCGCTCTCCCTGTGCTAGAAGACAATTGAATAACATGGAACTCCTTCAAGACGAGAATGGAAACTCTTTTGACACTCTCCCCGGTATGCACTCCCACTCAATGGAGTATTTCTCAAACCTCTTTAAGGAAAGTATGGAGCATGATGTGGAAGCCCAAAATGAAGTCATTGATGGCATTCCCTCTATTATCTCTCATGAAGAGAATCAGGCCCTTCTTAAGCCCATTGATCGTGATGAACTCAAGAAGGTGGTCTTTGGGATGTGCACTGGAAAATCGCCTGGTCCTGATGGCTTCCCTATTGAGTTTTTTCAGGCCTTCTGGGATACCCTGGAGGAGGATGTGCTGGCTATCATTGAGGAGTCCCGAACTAATAAAAGAATGCTCAAGGCTCTAAATCACACCTTTATTACCTTAATTCCAAAAGGAGAGGGGGGGGCTCACATTTTTGATTTCAGACCTATTGCCTTATGCAATGTGATTTACAAAATAATCACTAAAATTATGGCTGAAAGACTAAAACCTCTTCTTCATAATATAATCTCCCCTGAGCAAGGGGGTTTTGTTGAAGGGAGACAGATCTTGGATGGAGTGATCTTGGCTCAGGAGGCTATCCATACTATGCACAATTCAAGTAACAAAGGAATGTTCATCAAACTGGATATGTCTAAGGCTTATGACAGAGTAGAGTGGGGCTTCTTGGTCAAGATGTTGGCAGCCTTTGGTTTTTCTCAGGTCGGATTGCCCGGGTCATGAGCCGTATCTCTACGCCTTCATACTCTTTTTAATTAAGGGGCTTCCCTCGCCACCTTTTGGAGCCTCTCGGGGTCTTCGCCAAGGAGACCCTTGCTCTCCTTATCTCTTTCTCATCTTGGCTGAAGGATTAGGCAGACTCCTCCTGAGAAGAAGACTTCAAGGACAGATAACAGGAATTAAAATCGGGGCTGAAGTTTTGACTCATTTACAGTTTGTGGATGATACTGGATTGGTGGGAGTGGCCAGCCTCAGGGAAGCAAGAGGAATCAGAGATTCTCTAAACGTCTACCTCCGGGCCTCTAATCAAGTCATCAATGAAACAAAATCCAAAGTGGTCTTCTTTAATCTTGATCAAAGGTCACAAGACAGAGTTATTGAGATCTTGGGATTCACTAGGACCTCTCTTCCTGTTGTTTACCTGGGGGTTCCTCTGCATTTCAAAAAACTGAAAGCTGATTTCTGGAAGGACCTTTTGGATGGCATCAAAGAGAGAATGAATCACTGGTCTCATAGATGGTTAAGCTATGGGGGCCGACTGACTTTCCTGCAGTCTGTTATTCAGGCCATGCCAATTTATAAATTCTCTATCCTGGCTGCCCCTCCATCAATTTGGAAAGAGCTGGACAAAGTGGCTAGAAGTTTTCTTTGGGAAGGTGCCAAAGGAGAGAGGAAATGGGCCTTGGTTGGATGGGATAAGGTCACCCAGCCCAAGGAAAAAGGTGGGTTGGGATTAAGAAGCTCCAAGTTTAACAATCAAGCTCTGGCTGGTAAACCGTATTGGAGGTGGATTTCCCAGCCAACGTCCCTCTTCAGCGTAATCCTCTCTAGTAAATACTTGGGTCTTGTTCACCCCAATGACTTGGGCCGCTTTCCTTTGGAGGGTAATGGATCATTAGTGTGGCAGGCTCTCAAGCTTGGATCTCGCATTATCAAAGATCAATTGTTCTGGAAAGTTGGGAGAGGGGAGAAGGCCCGGTTCTGGACTGATTCTTGGGATCAGAATCCTCCCATTCTTGCTGTGTTTCCTGAATTGCATCCGTTAAAATCAGCTCTAGAAGATAAGGGATGGATCCATATTGAGAGCTACTTCAATACCAGCCAATTGGGGGAGTATAAGATTCAAAAGTTCAAGCGGCTGGGTGAATGGCCTATTCCAATCCCCCCGGAGCAGGCTCCAACTCTGGAAAAAATCTTGTCAGAACGGTTTCTTACTGGGAGAGATGAGGAGGATGAGCTTGCCTGGGGCTTTGGGAACCTTGGGGTTTATACTGTGAAGGAGGGCTATGATTCGATCCTTCCAGAGCCCCCCCCACACTCTTTTCCAGTTCAAGAATGGAGGAAGATTTGGCATCCCAAGGGCTGGCCGAAAGTGAACTTCTTTGCCTGGAAGCTGATGCACAATGGAATCCTGACCTTTGACAATCTCGTAATCAGAGGCATCATTGGTCCTTCCCAGTGTGTTTTATGCTATAGGAATGAGGAAACCGCGGATCATCTTCTGTTTTATTGTCCTTTCACACAACATATTTGGCATCGTTGGTTCTCCCATTTTAAACTTCAGAGCTATTGGAGACTTGTCTCGGACCAATTTATGGGAAAGCTGGAAGAGAGGTAGATTTACATCTAAAGCTCTTCGAACTGGCTGGGAGCTTGGTTTCCTTTTTATTTGGTGGCAGGTGTGGTTGGAAAGAAATGCTCGTATTTTCCGTGAAACCTTCTCTTCGGTGGATGGGATATGGCAGGTCATCTGGAGCAAAGTAGTGGAAACCGTTGCCATCTATGCTGAGGAGGAAAATCAGCCTGCTTCTAAGCCTCTGGAAGAGAGAGTTGCTGATCTTGAGAGACAGGTAAGAAGTTGTTGGAAACCTCCCCAGAAGGCTGGATCAAAATCAACACTGATGGAGCTGCAAAAGGCAATCCGGGCAATGCTGGAAGTGGAGTAATCTGCCGTGATCATGCTGGGGCTGTGCTCTATTGGGAATTGCAAGGTCTGGGATATGCCACAAACAATGAAGCCGAGGCCTTTGCTATTAAATCTGCTTCCATCTGGGCCGTCAAGCAGGGTCATAGAAAGATAATCATTGAGTCTGATTCCCAAATCCTGGTTGGCGCTCTTGATTGCATGAGGAACTTTGCCTTAAAAGCTTGGAGGCTGCGGATTCTGGTCTCCCAAATTAAAGAGCTTTGGAAGGAATTAGAGGATGTGATACCTGTTTATGCTAGTAGAACTCTTAATAAAGCGGCTGATTTCCTTGCTAAGATGGGTGCTGAGAGGGAGGTTGGGATGCATCTGCATAGTGATATGCCTGTGGAGGATGCAGAGATTAGACAAGGCCTTGAACAAATTTTGAAATAATGTGCAGTGTTTTTTATGCTAAGGAAATTTTTTGTCGCGATATCGCGACATGTAGTGCTGTCGCGGCCTCAAGCCGGAAGCTGTCGCGATATCGCGACAGGTTGAGCCTCCGCGGCCTTTGGTGGGTTTCTGTCACGATATCGTGACATGTCGCGCTATCGCGGTCCTTGTTGAGATCCTGTCGCGATTTCGCACCTCTTTTGAAGTTGAAGAGCAAAGTTGAAATTTCGTCGCGATATCGAGACAGGTTGGAGAGTGGGAAGCTGCAAGGTAATCTTGTCGCGATATCGCGACACGTTTGGCACTTAAGCGGCTGGGAGGAAAATTGTCGTGATATCGCGACCTGTAGCGCCGTCGCGGCCTCGAGCTGGAAGTTGTCACGATTTCACGACAGGTTGAGCCTTTGCGGCCTTTGGCGGGTTTTTGGCGTGATATCGCGACATGTCGCGCTATCGCGGCTCTTGTTGAGATTATGTCACGATTTCGTGCCTCTTTTGAAGATGAAGAGCAAAGTTGATAATTCGTCATGATATCGCGATAGTTTGGTAAACTGGAAGTTGCAAGGTATTTTTGTCGCGATATCGCGACACGTTTGGCACTTAAGCGGTTGGGAGGATAATTGTCGCGATATCGCGACCCTTTTGTGGCATGAGAGCCGTTTAGAAACTTCGTCGCGATTTCGTGACTCCTTTTGCGTGCGGCTGCCGAGGGCCCTTCCTGTCGCGATATCGCGACATGTCGCGATATCGCGACTGTTGGCGCCGACGCGGTCGAGACGGGGGTGACTGCCACGATTTCGCGACATGTCACGATTTCGCGACATGTCGCCTTTTCGCGCCCTGTTGTTTTCTTTGCCCTGTGGTTGTTAGTGCTGCCTTTGTGCTTTGCACTTGTTGTGTTGCTCTTTGCTCTGGGTCGGGATGTGTTCTCTCCCGTTTGTAATTGGTCTTTGTATTAATACAAGTTTTCATTTTTTTCAAAAAAAAACATTTGAACAAATTCCATTTGATCTCATTAATAGCTTTTGTTTAGGTGTTTTAAATGTTATATTTATTTGAAATATAATATTTGTCATCAATGTTGTCATTTCAATAATATATATGCATAATATAAGGTTGGTAATGAAAAAACATAATTTATTTTTTTCATAAAGATTAAGTCATAGTCCTAACTCGAATCATGTTTCAAAATTAAATTAAATTAACTAAAATTATGAACTAATATGTTCCACCATGTTCCAAATGAGATAATACATATGACTAATATGAAGGTCTACTTACATCCACATATCTAATTTCAAATAACAATAAGGGTAGTACCTAAGGAGGATGATCCCCAATTATGCCTACATTGTACTTCACATTACTTCAACAAAAAAGTTGACAAAGATTTATTACTTTAATAGATATTAAACCATAAACTCTTTCTTAAATTTTGAAGTAATTTTTCTATTTTTATTTTGTTGACATCATCTTATATGTATAAAAAATTAATTCTTACTCAATCTCATATATATATATATATATATATATATATATATATATGTATTAGCTACAAGCTTACTGTGGTGGTAAGGGTTTTGGCCTTTCTTTGGGAGGTCCAAGGTTCAAACCCCACTCGGTATGAGGGGACCAAGACCCCTCATAAAAACCTATGTAAATTCATTGAATATATATAATATTAATACATAGGAGAATCGGTAACTCCATTGGATGTTGCCACTATAAATCCTAGTCTACTAGGTAAGACAAAGTCAACGGGATCCTAACCTATAGGACATCGAAATAGGGTAGTTAACTAGTAAACACTCAGTCGCTACCATCCAACCTACTCCCTTTTGGGTACGCCATGTTTTGAACCTTGGACCTCCCCAAAGAGAGACCAAAGCCCTGATCACTTTGTTGTCCTTGTTGGACATCTCATATAAAATATTTATATTTTTTTTTCTATACATAGGAAAATTAGTAACACCATTGGATGTTACTTCTATAAACCCAAGCCCGCTGGATAAAACAATATCAATGAGACCTTGACCCTCTAGGGCAATGAACTGGGGTAGCCAACCAACAAACACTTGGTTGTTATCATCTAGCCTATCCCCTTTAGAGTACACCATGTTTTGAACCTTGGACCTCCCTAAACAGAGGCCAAAGCCATAACCACTATGTTATCCTAGATGGATAAAAATGGTAGGGTAAAATATAGATTTTTATGAGGGGTCCCATTCCCCTCATATCGAGGTTTGAACTTAGGTATCTTAATGAAAACCGAAAGACTTACCACTATAGTATCCCTCACAGGTCAAATTTTAGAGGTAAAGCATGGGTTTTGAAAGGGTCTCAATCCCTTGTGCAGTATTTTGAATTTGAGTCTCCTAGATGAGAATACAAAGACATACCACTATGGTATTCCTACAAGGATAATAATGTTAGGGTAAAGTGTGGGTTTAAATAAGGGGTCCAAATCCTTGTTCTCTTGTATCAGGGTTTGAACTTGGGTCTCTTGGATGAAAACCCAAGAATTTATCACTAAACTATCCGTCTAGGACAAAAATTTAAGGTAAAGAACAAGTTTTTAAAAGGGTACCATTCCCTTGTGTAGTGGTTGAACTTAGATTTCTTGGATGAAAACCCAAAGATATACCACTAGGGTATTCCAATAGGGATAAAAAAATGTTAGGGTAAAGCATGGGTTTTTATAGGAGGTTCCAGTCCCCTCATACCAATGTTTGAACTTGGGTCTCTTAGATGAAAATACAAGAACTTACTATTACAATATCCCTCAAGGAACTTCATATAAAATATTTTATCTTTAGTAATAAGAAATTAAAAATAAAATTTATTATACATATCTTAACCATTATGCTATGTTAGGGTCCTATCCTAACATTAATTAATAATAATAATAATAATAATACATGTTATCCTATGGTTATATTAATAAATAATATAATAATTAATTATATTAATTATTATATTATTATTAGATTAGGGTTAGGGTTAGGAAGCATGGTGACTCTTCACTCATAACCCTAAAGGGGTATAAGACACTATGTGATTCTATCATTTAATATATCCATGAAATATGAAATATAATACAATTTATTGAAGGGACTTCCCGACAATACAAAAGGTGATTCTCTTAGTTTTAGGTCTATTTATTATTTATTTATCATTTTATGTGCTAGGAACCCTAGGTTCCTACCATTTGGTATCAGAGCCGTATGGATCCAACCATATGGGACATAAATATCAAAGGAATAAAAAATGACATTGCAAAAATTAGAAGAATGATTGAACGAAAACAAAGTAAACAAATGGAATGTTCTGATCGTATTATACAATATTTAAGGGAAATTCAAGAGGATACCCTAGCCATGAAATCTCAGGTAGAGGAGGAAGAACCCATAGCCATGGAATCCCAGGTGGAGGAAGAACCCATATCCGATGAATCCCAGGTGGTAACCATTGCACTCCCCAAGAAAGAAAAATATGATTCACACCCTAATTTTTTTTCGGAAGAGCTTGAAGCCATAAATTTTCAAACGGTACATGATGTACTTCCAAAATAAAATTATGCAAACCCTAAAAATATAATTTTTTTTAAAGAAATAAATGAAAAAGAGGTCTTTTCCAGCAACAGTGCAAATTTTTCCATAGAAAAAAACCTACTGGAAATTCCACAAAAAATATTCCATGGTTTACTGCTTTATTCCCTTGCATTTTACTAGTTGAATTATAAAAAATTCTACGATAACTGTAACACCAATTGGAAAATTGAAACAGCCACCACCTGCACACAACTCTCATCCGTGCGACCTCCTCCATGGCCACCTCCTTCTCTGCTCACTCACGTGACATGTGCGTCATCCAAATAGATCCAGAAAGGTGTGAGTGTAAACTAGCATATGCATTAAATAAGATGAATACATCTGTGAATAATGCATTGCTATCATACTTATTATTACTCAAATTGTCTGACAAATCGTTGCGATAGAAAGTGATTTCAGCAACCTTATAATATTAGACAGATGTAATCCAGATGTAATCCTTGATAGATGAAAACAACTGCCACTTCATGATAAATTGTGGTTGACATCCAGACGATGTGGTCAAGCTTCTGCCTTTTGAGTTACCTAAAGCAGGTACCAGTTATAATACTATTATGTTCTTCCACCATTTCAATTAGTTTCTAACACTGTGGCTTGAAAATAGCTGCATTTTAATGAATATTCTGGGCTACCCAATGCTATTCTAGAGTGGAACAGGCCACTCTGCCAATGCATGGGAGCTTAGATCATGCCAAGACTTCCTTCCACTCAAAGCATAATTGTGATTATGATCACTTACAACAACTGATATCACCACTGGATGATTCACTTTACGATTGTGAGGAGAACAAAAGACAATACTGACAAAAATGGAAGACCCTTTCTTGTTCTTCCACCAACTGATGTGGTATTATAAAATACTCAAAAATTTAGAAGTTATACCACTAATAACAGTGTTTTTGTAATCTCAATATGGACATCACCATGAAATATTAACATTATTTATGGATATTAAACGTCTCGAAGATATTTGAAAAGTCACTGATGCAAAGCCAGATTGGCGCAGGGAAAATGCAATTGTATAAGGTATGCCTCGTAACATGTCATGACCTTGCACAATAGAAGGAAAGCATAAGAAACTTGAGTTTTGGCCAAATTTTATAATCACCTGAGCAACCTGGTGCCAAGTGGGAGATAGAAATGGTTGAAGAAGCAATGTCAGAAGAAAAGTACCAACACGTATCCTATAAGAAAAAGGAGCCAAGATGCAGTGCATGCATGAAGGGTTCATCTAATTTCACAACAGGTCACATGCTCGTAGGGAGACATTTTTAATATTGCTAAGGTGACCCCTCTTCAACGACCGCAGTAGGAGCCTGCACATACTAAATCAGAACACCAAAAATCAAAGTAATATGATCAATATTGAAACCTAAGAGCTGTTGTAGCCTGAATTACCTGAGAAATACAATGCAATACCATGATAGATATGCATATGCAAATTCTATTACGTAGGTATCATGATAGGAAGGCTCTTATAATTCCATGACTGAAGATATTAACATATTGTAGACATTGAAGTTGCCTATCCACGCAGATAAAAATTTAAATGATCAAGCTACAAAAAAATATATATAGAACTCGAAAAGATGATGAACTCTTGCGGGTAATGCTTGTTATCAAGATATGATGGATTAACCAAATTTTATTACAATTAATAGAGCCCTTCCTAGAATTATATCCACCACGTTGAATTAAAAAAAAAAAGTGGATACAGATTTAGATTTACGTGGAAATTTTAGTTGTCCCATAGAATAGCTATCAGTCAATACAAATATCTGTCTTTATTCTGGTGAAAGAAGCCTCAACATAGAAAATGGAATAGTTATTTATGTCTTATTTGTTTTCATAATGGAACTAGTCCAATACTTGCTACTCGATGTGTGATTTTGGCCCTGCAGTTTTCACATGAGGGGGAATATGTCCACCAGTGGAAATATTTCCATATCCCCAACTCCAATTCTGGTCCATTCTCATTGGATTTTGGTTCTCTTTTTTATACTTGGAAGGTGGTATTTTGCAGCAATTCTTGTCTAGAGTATTGCCACTACAGTTTGAAGCTAAAGGGTAGCTTTGTAACTCTTTCGCTATGCTGGAAAATACATATTTATCTCCGTTGTTGGCTGCATTGCGTTTGCATTAATGTCATGTCCAGTAGAGACACTGGCCACAAATATAACTTGGAGCTCACATGAAATTCTTAAGAGATGTTGCTAATCCTTTGGGCCTCAAAAATTATGCTGCCATCACTTACACCAAACAAAGTGGTCAAACACAGTACAACAGAGAAGACAACTCGAGATATGACCTAGCTCTGGAAGAATACCACAAAAAATATATATATTATTGGAACTTAGGTTGAGAACAACAAGAAGACTACAGTTCATGATACTCGATGGTATGAAAATTATTTAAAATCTTGAGACACCCAGAGAGTTGGGAAAAAACTCCAAACTTACACAGAAACAAATATACAGTGAAATCAAGCTGGACAAATTAACTAAAAATACGGTGGCAAACATTCCAATCCGTAACATCCAATTTAGTCAAGTTAGACAAATTACCAAAATTAATTGGCAAGCTTCTCAACACCATGCTCTCTATATTCCTCACTCCCAAATTGTAGAGTTTATATATGTTAGGAGGCACATTCCTTATGCTAGTACAAGAACAATTGAACTCTCTCAAGAATGGCTGGTTTGTGATATAATGAGGCAACGCTTGCAGTTCCTCGTAGTATGAAAAGCTCAAATACTCAAGCATTGTGATGTTTTCCAAAATATCTAAATTCTCTAACATAAAATTGAGCCTCCTACAATTGGAAAAATCCAGATATTGCAGGCATGTCAGCTGCTTAAATGAAACAGGCAAACGCTCCATTCAAAGATAACCCACTCGCAACGATTATGAGACAAAATTGGTCGCTTTGAGGACAAAGCCATTTTTCAAGAGGGGTGGAATGTTAGGGACAAATCTTGTTTTAAGGAGGGTGGAATGTTAGGGTCCTATCCTAACATTAATTAATAATAATAATAATAATAATACATGTTATCCTATGGTTATATTAATAAATAATATAATAATTAATTATATTAATTATTATATTATTATTAGATTAGGGTTAGGGTTAGGAAGCATGGTGACTCTTCACTCATAACCCTAAAGGGGTATAAGACACTATGTGATTCTATCATTTAATATATCCATGAAATATGAAATATAATACAATTTATTGAAGGGACTTCCCGACAATACAAAAGGCGATTCTCTTAGTTTTAGGTCTATTTATTATTTATTTATCATTTTATGTGCTAGGAACCCTAGGTTCCTACCATGCTATCCAAGACGGACAAAAATATTAAGGTAAAATGTAGGTTAAATGAGGGATATTTGTCCCCTCATACTGGGTTTGAACTTAGGTCTCCTAGATGAAAACCCAAAGACATACCACTACAATATCCCTCATGGGTAAAATTTTAGGGTAAAGCATGGGTTTTTGAAAGGGTCCTAGTCCCTTGTGTAGTTGTTTGAACCTGGGTCTCTTGGATGAGAACCCAAAGACATACCACTAGGGTATTCTAATAGGGATAAAAAAAGTTAGGGTAAAATGCAGGTTTTTGTGAGGGGTTTTGGTCCCCTTGATTAATGTTTGAACTTGGATATCTTGGATGAAAACCCAAGAACTTACTACTAAAGTACCCCTCAAGGGACTTCATATAAAATATTTTATCTTTAACAATAAACCATTAAAAACAAAATTTATTATTCATAAATCATAATTTTAAAGATCATTTAAAAAAGCTTAATTTTATATCTGAACTTGGGTTTCTTGGATAAAAACCCAAGAACTTACTACTACAATATCCCCCAAGGAACTTCATGTAAAATATTTTAGCTTTAACAATAAACAATTAAAAATAAAATTTATTAGTCATACATCATAAATTTTTAACGATTGTTTAAAAAAAATCTTAATTTTCATTGGTTGAGTATTTTTGGCTGGAGAACAAGGGGTTGTCCTTGGGTCCCCCCACCCTTAAAAAATCACAATTCTCTTATTTAGAGTATGAGAGTTTACAAAAAAATTCAATTCTCATCTCAATTGAGTCGCTATAGCTAGAAACCTACATCATTTTACATACAAATGTTTGAATATTTTATTTTCATTTATTTTTAACTTTTTCAATTTTCTATGTGAAAACAAATATTTCAAAATTCAACATCCTTCTTCACATTTTTCTATAGCAGCATTCATAATACCAAAACTTCACCTCTACTATATATGTATTTCTTCTTAGTAGAGTAATATTTCTAAAACATCACACTATCATAGCCCGCTTTACCAAATTTGGATTACTAGTTTCCTTCTTGAAGCACAAGTGCAACCACAAAAATTGTAATACATAGTTTATATGAAAGTACATTAATGTTATAAAATAAAGCAAATATTACAAATGAAAAACATTAAAATAAATCTTAATCATTATTTGATTTAGTTAGTCAACATTTTCTTGTTAGCTAAACTTACTACTTCCTCTAACCATAGAAAAATAATTTAACTTCACGATCCTCAATTAAAATCCCTCTATTGGCTAACCTATCTGTACATTTGTTTCCTTACCTTAATGTATGTGTAAACCTAATTTCCTCAAACTCTATAGTAATATTTTGAATTTTCACAATTATCTCTTGTATTGCATGGATTCATTGCTTTCCCTAAAATTTCATTTATTATTGTGAATGGATCATCTTCCATCCATACTTTGTTTCATTTCATTTGTTTGAATATTTTAACCCTTCAAAATTTGCCCAATATTTAGCCTCATTATTTGTCTTAAATACACTATCGAAAGCATAATGAAACAAAATCTCTCTATTATTTCTTGTACAGGGGGAAATTGCTTTATCGTGTATGATTCTCGGTTGGATCCACTGGGAGTCGAGGTGAACCACGAGGGTGTGTTATATTCTCTACACTCGGGGACACAAAGGAATGGGTTCACCAGGAATGATTTTAGGACTCGCTCCAAGTCCAGGGTGGAGATGTTTGATGTATTCAATTTAAAAAATCACCTATGTTTGGCCTCTATAAACTAAACTATGAAAATAGAATAACAATGCAAAATACACAAGATGCAAGAAGACAATATCTAGCCCTAGTATGATTCTTTGATTCAATGATTTATAACCCTAGGTTGCAAGAAATAAAGTCCTTTCTCTTTGAGCAAGGGCACAAGTGAAATGTGCAAACAAGACTAAACCCTAGATGCACACTATATGCTCTTGTTCTTTCAAATTCCTAGAAAGCAATCAAATATTTTTCCTTTTAACTTATGAGCCTAGGTTTTGATCAAAAAGGATAAAAACAAATAACACACAACTCTATAGTTTTATTTATAACACTTATCTGATCTAGTGTTTGATCCAAGCTTTGTCTTGTGTCCAAAATATCCCATAACTTCAGATCTACAAAATAGCTTCACAAAAATTCTAGAAAATATGGTCAGCATTTGGGGGCCTTCTTAGGCCACTATAAGATTGAGCTTGGAGGTGCAATAGTCAAGCCCCCTTGGTCCTTTTAGTTGACCATTCATAATAAAAATGAGCTTTGACCTTTGGAACAAACATAGTAGAATATGATAGCATGAAACAATAAATGGAATGCAAAGAGAATGGATGCAAAGCTTGATCAATAATGTAGTTTTGAAACTTAGGGTTTTGGAAATAAATAATTGCCCCCAAGCTAATATAATATGAAATGCAAGTGAAAATAGAACACAAACAAATATAGAATGGAATGCAAAGGACACGCAAAATGAAACCCTAGGGTTTTGGGATGAACAATCACCCCAAAACTCAACTAGACCAAATCTGCACCTTGTAGGATACCAAGTGCAAATTTGGTAATAGTGTCAAAATAGATTTTGAGTGCTCAATGGGTGAAAGCAAAGCTTTCATAGAATCCACACCCTATAGCATATGGGATGTGGATTCACACAAGAGGGTTTTAAAACCCAAAAATAGAGATAAAATGCAACAAAACAAGAACTAAGATGAAAATGCGAACTAATGAATGCAAAGAAACAACCTAGTGATCTCGTGGAAGAAGCAAGAGCAAAGGTGGAAGACCTTCCCTCCCTCAAGAAGATAATTTATTGTCAAGGCTTTCTCCACTAGCAGATCACAAGGCACACCAACAATAGAACACAAAAGCACCAAAAGCACCAAAAGAAGATTGCACAAGAGGACACTTAAGATCATGTGAAGATTTCAATTGCTTACTTATGTTGCTTCTCTAGTTGCAAAAGGGGAATCCAATCCTATATTTATAGAGGAATTGGAGGGAAAAAAGGTAGGAAAAACAAATATTTAACCTTGATTGAGCCGATGCCCTAAAGGATCGATCCAAAATTTAGGTTTTTCCCATGAAAACCCTAAATTTTTTGAATCCGTGCCCTGTAACTTACCGGGTGCAGATTCGATCAAGGTCAAAAAAGCCAAGGCAAAACTCAAGAAAAAGAGGCCAAACTTGTTCCTAGCAAGTTTGAGAGCCTCCTAGAGGAACCTAAGGAAAAATGACTCATTTGGGTGGGTCAATTTTCTGTGTCTACATTTTACCCCCTCTTTGATGCATTTATGGCCTAATAAATGCATCAAAGAAATATGTAGACATCTATGGGTGAAAAGAACAACAAATACAAGAGGGAAAAGGGGTGGCTGGTTTAGAAGAAAGGGGTGGTGCAAAATGGTATCATTTTGAACACTTTAAATATTTACATGCAAATCGAGGTATTAGGGACATTAATGCCTCTCAAGCCAGGGTGCCCCCTCGAGTTTTGAAAGGAATGTAAAATTTCTAAGGAAACTCGAAATGGTAGACTCAAAAGAAAAGAGAGCGAAAAGAATAAAAAATGTGCAAAAATAGGAGAGAGAAAGGAAAAAAGAGGAATAAAAAGGCAAAAGGGGTGAAAACCCTAATTCATATTCACTATCATGCAAAGAAATAAAAAGGAGCTCTAGAGAAAATAAGAAAATGGCACTTCCAACACATCGAGTGGTAGTTGTGAGGGGTAAGGTCAGCGCAATAGTAGACCGAGCATGGGTAAGAGCCATAATCTCAGCTTGCAAATTGATTTTAGTTCATTTTTAGTAATTTTTAATGAATTTTTATATTTTTTTTATATTTTTCATGAAAGTTGACCCACGAGACCTGGGTGCAGATCCGACAGTCACCCATGGATTTGATCGGTCCTAGAAGTGATCGAATCTATGTACCCCATACCATAAAATACATAAATTTGTGAATCTACGCCCTAGAGGACACGAGGAGTGGATTCAAAAAAAAACAATAAAAAATAAAATTAGGTTGCTTTTTAATGTTCTTATGTTGATGAAATTTTTTGATATTTTTATTGCAGCATGATGTCCTTGAGAGCAGGGAATGGTAGTCGAGTACTCTCGAGGAGGCACTTCAGGAGCTCACGCTAGTAGAGATATAGACACTAGGGGTAGTGGGGCTTCTGCACTTGGTAGAAATGCCCTGGGTAGAGGTGGACAGAGCACTACTAATAGTATTGGTAGAGCGGTGGTATCCGGAGTCATCCATATTTTGGCTATCGATAGGAGAGATGACCATCACACTGGAGGATGTGTGGTGCATCTTGAGGATCCCTATCAAGGGGAGGATATATTATAGGTAACAGGTACCATAGATGATAATAGAGATTAATGGATGATTCAACACATGAGATCTACAAGAGCGGATTCCATGTCGATAACTTGCCATGGTGACAAGGGATTGGGGCACTGATGACTATGCTCTATGGAGTGGTGGTGGGATTTCTAGTGTGCCACATGAGTCAAAAATACCTACCATGGGTGATGGTAGGAGTGGTAGCAGATATGTGAGACCAACAAGTGTGGTTCGCATGGGGTTCATATATGTTGGCCTATTTGTATAGGATGTTGTACAATATCATGTACAAATAACATACAAGACTAGTCTACATGATATTGCTCTAGGTGTGGTGCTGGGAGCACATCACCATTAGGAGGCCAGATGCACTACTAGGACCACTACTCGATCTAGAGCAACCAATAAGGTATAGGTGGTCCCAAGACCTAGAGTGTACATAGAGGGTGTACGCAGGTATTCTACCACTAGGGAGACAGGTAGTAGATGAGCTACAAGACCATCAAATCATATGGTGGACATGGCATCTACACTCTAGGTGGGATGAGGATGGAGAGGATTTATCTTAGGTTAGGAGGATCTAATGGGTCACCATAGAGAGAGACAAGCTAGAGCTCTATCGGTTTGATCAAGTACAATGATAGTTTAAGATTCTCTAAGAGATACCAAACCTTAGGGACTATTGGTATAGGAGGGTGAGGAGGGATCCATCAAGAGTCAAAGGGGACCCTAATGTGGCTAGGTTTATGAAGGAGGATCTGGATGATCCCCTCTACATCAATCCTAGAGTGGACGATGTTAGGGTAGCCCTTAGATATAGGAGATGGTATAGGGGTATTATACCCCCAAGGATCTCCCCATCGATGCTAGTGTAGAGGTGCTAAGTGATGGGCTAACCGATGCAACTAGCACTCCAATAGGTGAACCGATGTAGTGATGAGAGTAGATGCCACAACCTCCTAGGTAGGCTAGGGTATAGGTCAGGGTAGAGGTGGTGACCGCCATGAGGACCACCATCACTCTTTTTAGTACGGGAATAGGAGGAGCATTCAAGGGTATCTCCATGGTGACACAGGTGAGACTTAGCAGGATGGTAGGCTAGGGGGACCCAACGGGAGTGCTAGATAAAGAGATCACCATGTAGGGGAGATAGACACTCTCCAAACATAGTTGGTACATGTTACAATAGAGAGGGATGTGGTGAGGGCCGAGGTGAGCCACCTTATGGGAGAGATGGGTCGACTAGAGTAGGAGCATCAATGGGCCTAGGTTGAGGGGATGGCTATTGCAATGATAAGCCATCCAAGCGATGGGATCACGTCCTATAGGAGTAGTTATAGAGGGTGGAGGAGAGGTGGGATGTAGTGGTATAGAGGGAGGCCTTCTACCAGGTGTTGTACTTCCAGGTAGTGCCAATAGAGCAGAGAGTGCCTCCACTAGCCTCCCTTTAGTCATAGAGTCAATCATGGTCTTGATCATGGATAGCTACATGATCCATGAACATACCCCCACTAGGACCACCACCAGTAGGTAAAGCAGAGGAGGTAGGCTCACAAAGCTAGGGGAGGGCTAGGATCGGGGTGACATGCCAATTTTGGATTGTGGCATGCATCCCTAGGGAGGGGTTGAGTGTGTCGAGCTTGGATTGTGGCACACCGACCCAACTGACATGTATTCTCTTCTGATCAATTAATATCATGTTATAGTTTTATTATGTTGTGTTAAAAATGTGTGTGCATTAATTTTTGTTAAGTGTTTTAAATGATTTTGTTATGGATGATTATTACAAACATAATGAATGTAATGCATGATGGATGAATGATTCTAAATGCAATCTAAAATGAATGCAACATGAAATGCATGGATGAGCGAATGAACAGAAGGAAGGAAAAATAAGAGAAGAAGAAGAATATGAAGAAAACAAAGCTCTAAAAGGTCAAAGAAAAGAAGAGAAAAGGAAGGAAACCCTACAAGGATGTATGCTTGCAAATGATCGAGATGGAGGTTGCCCCTCACATGTGGCCATGAAGCTATCTCATTAAAGGGTGTTATGCTCAAAGAATATGAACAAGTATGGAGTGATACCCACTATGGGTGTGGTGCTCACTAAGATGGCCAGAGAGAAAAAGAGATATACCCGCTAGGATGTATGCTCACAAATGGTTGAATGGAGGTTACCCCTCACTCGTGACCATGAAGCTATCCATTATGGGGTGTTAAAATGATGTGATTGATTTGCCAAAGTGAGTACTACCCGATAGGGGTGTGGTGTGTGCAAGAAAGTGTATGGACAAAGTAGAATTGAGTGCAACAAGATGTGAGTGTGTGTGTGTGCTAGAAGAAAATGAGCAAAGAGAAGGAGAACGTATATCCTTGTCATGATGAAGAGAAGAAAGAAAAACATGCAAAGGACAAGGACATACTAGAAAAATAACTGTATCCCTTGACTTGGAGAGATAGAAGCAATGAAAATTTTCAAGGTCAAGGGATACAAGAGAAGAAGAGAGAAGAGAATATGGGATGGGTGAATGCAATGATGAAGATGCACAGAAATGGGCCCTAGGTTGGGGATTCACTAGGCATCATAGCCCTAGTGTGAGTGCAATGCATGTGAGCTATGACCTAACTAGGTGTCATCACTTACCATTATCATGAAATCCTCAAGAATCTATATGATCAAGCAGTCATGCAAATATGAACAAGCAACAATGCAATTGATATGACAAGAAAAATGCAAGTGGAACAAAATATCAAGAAAACATGCAAGATATGATAGGTGGTCATCTAGCATGAATCAAGAAAACCAGATGTAAACTAAGCTAGATGAAAATGCAAAGTCATGCATAGTATTTTAAGTGTTTATGATTATTATTATTTTATGATTTTTATTCAAATATTAGTGTTTTAAGTTCTTAAAGTCAACACAAATTTTGATTGTGCCACCTATTTTAACAAAAAGGATGGTAGTGCAAGGAACTGACCCATCAAAGAAAGGGCTATGATGGAGGATACCTTCATGACTCCTATCACGAAGAGGACCACCCATAGCATATTATTTGGGATTTGTTGCATGAAAATCATTACAAACTCTGACTGTGCCATCCTTCTTGATGAAAGGGGGAGAGATTCCCAACTTTGCAAGGTCTCTATGAGATAGAGGAACATGGTTTCTTTGAGAACAATAAGACTCGATATGCACCACACAAGGGATAGAACCATCAAAGGAGAAATTATTTCGAAGGATATCCTCATGATTCATATCACAAGGGGTGTTCCCCTTAGCATACTCCTTTGGGGTCACACCAAACTTAGGATGCACCAAAGTTACCATATTGCAAAATAAGATACCTGAGGGATAAGGTGGACCCTCATCCTCATCACTCCACTCCAAGCCTTAATGATCTAAATGTTCAGCATAAGTAATAAGGTGATCATCATTATCAAATGGTAAAGGCTGGTTTTTGTTGGGTATGTAGCCTATGCCACATCTCCTAGGCCAAATCTCAACATCCAAAGGTTCTTGAATGCCTTTCTATCATGGCCCCAAACCTTTACCTACATATCCCATGCTAGATAGGATCTATTTAGGGAGTGGGTAATCATTGGATAGGTAATAATGGGCAAAAGAACACTCTACAAGACAAGGGTTGCTACCATAGATCTTCTCTTTAAGGGTTGTACCCACAAAGATAAAGGTACACATGCTAATGTGTACAACTTCACCCTTCTTACGAGGTAAACCCATAATCCTCGGTGAAGGTGGTAGCTTGGAAAGATCTAGAAGAGGCTCTTGAAGAAATGGATTAACTTGATCCCATGATGAGACATTGATTATTGGTTCCTCACTCACTTTTAAATTTACAAGTTGTTTGGCTATGTGAGATGAGAAAATTGATGGGCATAAATTGAGATCGGATTGAGCTTGCTCAACCATTGAATAATATTAGAATGGATGAGGGTTGCTAAAAATGGTGACAAGTTGATCTTTAAGTTCAAACTTCAGATATTTATGAAGAGTGGAAGGGATAGCCCTCATTGCATGAATCCAAGGGCATCCAAGAAGAAGATTAAAATATGTAGGGCAAGACACCACATAGAACAAGGTATCTAAGATATTAGGTCCAACCCTAATGGGGAGAGATATGACATTGCAAGCTTCTTGGGACTCATTGTTGAAAGCTTTGATGATAATGTCATATTTGGTTAAGTCTTCCTCTTTTAATCCAAACTTTTGGAAGAATTGATAAGTGCATAAATTGAGGGAAGAACCATTATCAATCAAAATCTGCTTGATAAAAGTTTCTCCAATAAATGCAGTGATGTAGAGGGAAGAATCCCCTCATAAATCTGAGGAAGGCATATCATCGTTCGAGAATGTGATATGATGTATCCCAAGAGAACTTACAACATTAGCCATAGCACTAGGAAAAATTTCTTGAGGAATAGATTGTTGTCTTAGAAGCTTCAACAAGGCTTCCCTATGAATAGGAGAAGTTTGCAAAATTTCTAAGAGAGAAATCTTGGCTGGGGTACTAGCTAACTGTTGTTGAATTTCAAAGGAGACTTTAGGTTGAGGTTTCAACACTAAAGGTGGGGTTTCTACTCTTGTGCTTATTTTTGGGGTATTCTTCAAAACTAAGGTGGGTTTTGAAGGTTGGTTGGATGTAGAACTCATCTCCTACTGAGAATGTTGAGTCGGTTGAATTTGTGCTTGTTGCCTTGTGGTTACTACTATCATACCAACCATATTATCATAGGGAGGTGGCACATTCCGATATGACACTTGATTAGCTGCATATTTCCCATGCTTAGGGAGGGGGTCTTGGAAGATCCCCATGTCTTTATTTGTTGTGGGTGCTTGTTGAGTAGGAGGTTGATTTTTTGTTGGAGGATTGGGTTGAGAACCTTCTATAACAAGGTATCCTTCATCAATTAAGTCCTGGACCACATGTTTCAACCTCTTACATGAGTTTTTCATATGCCCCTCCACTCTATGATATTCACAATGTTGACCAGGCTTATACCAATCAGTCATGGTATCAGGTTACCTTATGGGAGGTAACTCAATCATATTAGCTTCCAAAATTTGTTGTAGGACCACATTCATAGGTGTGTTGAGTCTTGTAAAATTTCTTGGTGGGGGTTTTTGAGGCTGGTGAAGCACCATATTTTATAGGGTGTTAACAACACTATTAATAGACCTACTATCCATTACCCCATCACCAACTACATGCTTGTTCTTATACTGCATTTTTGTGGTCCTATCTTCTTTTACTTTAAGTTGGCCTCTTCTGATAAGGGCTTGCTCTACCCTTCTTTCCAGATCTATAGCTTGGTCAAAGGATGTGATAGTTGTCATTTCTAATGCATAAGATATCTTCTCTTATAAATTATTAATAAATATCTCAAGCATGTCTCAAGGAGGTAAAGTATATCTCAAGTGTCCAACTAGACTCCTCCAATGAGACAAAAATTTTTGAAAAACTTTCATCCTTACCTTGTTTTAACATATAGACATCTTTCATAGTCACATTATTTTCAACATAAGCACCAAATTGTTGAACAAACATTTTAGTTATCTCTTCAAAATTCCTCAAAGAATGATTGGGCAATTGATAATATCACCAAGGCTCTTAGGAAATGTCTTAAGAAACTGAAATATGCAAAATGCAACACTACAATCAATGAAATAGAAAATAGTTAGTAGTATATGCAAGGGCTCCACAACGTGAGGTCCTCTATATGCAATAATAAAACACTAAGTGCAGAAATAGAAACATATGCAATGAAATAAATAAATTTAGGGCTGATCTATTTTACCTTCTCATTGTATTCTGATGCGTGATATTTGATGCAGGCGGCTGGTGCAGCGATGTCCTAGAATCGCCCAAATGCTAGGAGGACTTTAGGAATGGGAGTGTAAAATACCCGTAGGTACTTGACGACTATAGGAAACTCTCGTGGGTACCTGGGGCTGATGAGGAGGTACCCGTGGGTACTTGGTGGCTAATGGAGAATTCTATAAAAGCAAATCGGGTGAGGATGCAAGTTGCGATGATGGATATGGCGAGCAAGGGAGGTGAAATGCAACTAATGGAAGGGGGTTAGGGTACCAAAGGCTTGATATAGACTCAAGAACTTATGGAACTTAGAATCGGGGATCAAGAACTCAGGGCATCAAAAATATAGGGACGTAGGGGTTGAGCCATCAAAATGGCTCCTATTTATAATCTAACCTAGGGCATTCTAGGGTTTTAACGACACTGATCATGTGGTTGAGATTAGAGCACATCCAAGGGTATATAATAAATTTAGGGTGTGGCACGAATTGATGTAAATGGATTGTTGGGATTAAATGAAATTGGATGGCTGGGATTAATTCACTTAAATAAATTCATATTTATTAAATATATATTATAAAATATTCTATTTAAATATATATAAAATAAATATATATAAATAAATGTGAATAATGATCAAAAATGGTAGGAAAATAGGAATAGTGGGCAAATTGGCTAGGATTTGGTGGTGGAAATGGCGAGAAGGCTAATATGGAAGGAAAATGGCTAGGATTTGGTGTCTACAAATACCCTATTTTGTATTGCGTTGCATAAAACACAATGCAGTGCAAAAACACGAGACACATATTTTGGCCAAGTGCAGAAGCAGCTTCTCTCTCTTGTTGGAATACGAGCTTGAAGATAAAAGAATAAAAAAATTTGAAGTTTTACGTAGCTTACCCCCTCAATTTGCGAATGAGATTACGGATGAATCTCACGAGCCATTTAAAAAATCTATGCAAATGAATGATGGATGATGTGATACCATTTTTACCCCATGGTGGGAAGGGGGTTGGTGTAAAATGTGATATGATGTGTCTATTTTTGCCCCAACAGATGAAGGGTTTTGTGCAAATGTGAGGTGATCAGGACAATATGAATGATGTAAAATTTGATACCATTTTTACCCCAATGGTGGTAAGGGGGTGTGGAAAATGTGATATGATGTGTCTTTTTTTGCCCCAACAGATGAAGGATTTTGTGCAAAATGTTGGGTGATGAGGACAATGGTGGGAATGGATTTTTGCCAAGTGTAGATGCCATGATCATGTAAGATGTATCCTATTGTGGAAAATTCATAAAAAAAAATGGTTGTCCCTAAACTTGGGGTGATTCGATGTTGTTGAAACACTTTGCCTTTTCGGCATCATTGATATGCAAAATGATGATGCAAAAGAAAAAGAATCAACCTTGGATGGCCTACTAGTGATTGTGGAAAATTATTCGCATAATTCCCAAAATGGAACCAATAAGCCTAGCTAGTGCCTATCTCTAAGGTTTTAAGGAGATTTTGAATGATGGAATTTTGAGTTTTTGTCCATGTGTTAAGCCTCACAAACTAGGCCATCAATGATAGCGGTTGTGCAAATTGTTCTTGGCAATGTTTCACTCTAAATATGAGGAAATACCAAATATGATTGTAATTTTGATTAAGGAGATAAGTGATGATGATCATGATAAAGTGTCCTTATTGTAAGCTATTCATATTACCGAATTGCATAGACCCAAATCACTACAATCGCGAAGTGTATAGAATAACCCACTAGATACAAGATTCACTTGCATGTTATGTAAACTTGGCAAATATAGAAATGATGATGTGGATATAATGTGGATATGATGTATGAATGATGACATGAATGATGATGGTTGTTTTGTGAAGATTTGGGTCATTTTAGGCGCTTTTGGAATTGATTTGGTGAATTATGGTCAATGTGATCGCAAATGATATTTATGTGTCCAAATTAGTTATAATCTTGACAAAACTTGATAGAATGGTTGAATGCACTAGTGAGTGAAATTTGGAGAGATTTGGTTGGGGGAAACTACTATTTTGTATTGTTTTGGTTTTTTTCCATTCTGATGCGAAATACTCGTGGGTGCTTGTGGTATGCAAAAATGCCCGCAGGTGCTTTAGCGCACCAGGAAATACCCATGGATGCTTTAGAGCACCTGAAGCAACTATAAATAGCTTGCTAGACAATATTGAAGCTCATTTGTGCATTTTCTAAGTTTGATAAGTTGTGTTTGAGGAGTGAAGGGTGAGAGAGGAGTGAAGTGAGGTAAGGCATTTGGAGCATGAAAGCTATGGCGATAGAGGGAGCGGGTGCGGAGATCAGGGCTATTGTTGGGACGTAGGTTGTTGAGGTAAGGCATTGTTTTATTATGTATTGTGCAAAGTTTTTGTTGTTCTTTTTTTATGAATTATTAACAAATATTTTGTGTTGTGCTGCAGCTTAGAGTTTTGGAGGCTCGGCACCATTTTTTGCCTTACATCCTCAAGATGAGGAAGGCAATTACGGGGGATGAGTGGGAGCTACTCAAGGAGGTGGGGTTAGCAAAGGTAGCCTGACTGGATGTGGTTAGGGTATATGAGGGGTACCTATATACCTTGGTAGAGAGGTGGGATGCATATAGGGGGACATTTCAGCTCCCCAAAGGTGAGGTTATTATGACCTTGGAGGATGTGTATCGCATCCTCAAGGTGTCGGTGGAGGGTCTTCGGGTTGAGGTTGACCTCAACCGAAAGACAGAGATGATGAGGATGTTTGGGGATGCCTGGGAGGGGGTGAAGGTGGAGAGCGGAGGTATCCCCTATTTTTCTATGTATGTGGACAAGGAGTTAGATTCCCTCCAAGATTTGGTGATGTTCGTGTTGGCCAACATTGTGGCCTTGAACAACACTAGGTGCAGGTTCCCTTGGAACCTGATAGGGGTGGTGAGCGATATGCTCACCATGCGGTAGGTGTATGCATGGATTCCCATCTTATTTGCGTAGGTGTACCAAGAGCTTATTAGCATGGAGTCATGGAGGGTAGCCTTGGAGGATGATGAGGAGGTGGATATCCCGGATGTGGAGGATGCGGGGATGACCGTAGAGTACGATGCATGGTTTGTAGTGCAGCCACCATGGGTACTACCTCAAGGAGTGATTGATGTGGGTGGCAATCGAGATTCTAGGGATGAGGCTACCCAGGATGAGGGTGTCCTAGAGATGTAAGGTGCAGGTACCCAAGATGCCCATAAGAGGTAGTGGTGCCTTCGCTCTAACAGTCGAAGGTGGAAGGTGAAGGGTGCAACACAGCAGACACTCAAGGTTGAGGGAGATGGTAGAGATGGGGAGGAGATGAAGGAGGTTCTAGATGTACCCCCAGGCTAGAGCGAGGAGGAGTGGGCACAGCTAGAGCATCAGGTGGCAGAGTGGGATGTGAGGATTGTGGCTCTCCAAGCAGAGCTAGCAAAGAGGGAGCAGTGGCACTACGTCGACATAGGATGACTTTACTCTCAGTATAGATACATTGAGGCATTGGAGGATAGGTTGATGGAAGATCATATTCCACTTCCATATCCTCCAACCTATTCTACATCTGAGGGTGCTAGGCATAGCTAGTCTAGGTCCAGGGCTCCTACTAGGTTTGAGGTTCCTTCTAGGTCACAGACTTCTGCTAGGTCATAGGTGTCTTCTTGGAGGATGTAGCTAGTGCTCAAATGGACTTTTTGTATATGAGCCTTGGTGCTCCACTATATGTAGCCTTTTTGGTATTTATTGATATATACTATATATATATATATATATATATATATATATATATATATATATATATATATATATATATATATATACATACATACATGGATTTTACTTTTTGTGTTATATATTTGTGTGAATGCTTTTGTTGAATGCATGTTTATGTTTATGATTGATGCATATGATATGTTATGGATGACTAATGCAATATGGCATGTATGGATGATTAATGCAATATGGCATGTACTAATGCTCATTTATGGTTTAGATCTTTGTTTTGGTCATTTTCTAGCATTATTGTTTAATCAGGGGTACCAAACTTGGTGGCATATGGGATGAATGACTTATCAAATGACATGGATGTTGACATGGAATAAGATATGGATGTTGATATGGAAGAAGATATGGATGTTGATATGGAATAATATATGGATGTTGATATGGAAGAATATATGGATGTTGATATGGAAGATTGCCTATTTTGTAGAGACTCAAACATCCTAGTGGCATCAAACAAACCCACTAAAACTGCCTAATCCTTCTAGGAACAAATGTGTGTGTAGTAAATTCATTTACCAAACCAAGAGCAAGGTAATGACCCTAGACAATGAAGAACCAGTGTGTGTGCAAGTGAGTTCATTAACTCATCTTGATTAAATTTGGTAAACCTATTATGAATGAAACCAAGAAGCTAGCTTGTCTGTATGAGTGCTCAGAGGTCTATTTTTTAAAAGAGACATGTCTCCACACATGAGCATACTCCACTGCCAGTCAAGCATCTATAGCTATGGTGGAGGCTAACTCCATAGTCCATGAATTTTGTTTTTGATATCTTAAGTTTTGGGGATGACTACCTAACCGTCTGATTGGAAATGTAGTACGATCCTTACAACCCAATTGATCAGTGGTGTGTGATAAAAATATTTAGAGTTTTTTTGTTAGGGATTTGTCCCTACTCTTTATTTTATTTTTGGAATTGTGATAGTGGTGATAACCACTATTTTTATGGACTATGTTGCATAATGGGACTAGCAAGGATGACCCTTTTTACTTCAAGGTTTCAGACCAAGTATGGTGTTATCCCTCTTTGACACAAGATGTTTTTAATGTGTGAAAATTATGCTTAGTTCAAGAATGTTTTTGGAATCAGTTCCCAAACTCAAGATTTTTATTAGTGTATATGTGCAATGGTCCTAAAATAACTTGACATGTATGATAGAGGTTGCTTAAAATACTAGGGGTGGCTGAGTGACCGAAAACACCTAGGACTCTGTGAATGTGGTTTGTGCAGATTGCAATTTGACTTTGTGGAAATATGTGGATGACATTGTGAAGGTGCCCCTGATTAAGGAAACATGACTTTTATAGGACCAATTAAGACCTTGAACTTAGTAAATGATCCCTAAATATGAATGCAATGTATGATGTGCAATTTTGTGAAATGTAATGTGAAATGTGGGTGAATGCATTGTTTGGAATGAAGTGTATGCAAGTGAAATGCAATGTTATGAATGAAGTGTATGCAAATGTTTTTGTGTATTAGCCATGTATATATATAATCAAATAATGCATAGAATGCTCTCAAGTTTATGACATTAAGTGGTTCAGATTATTCCTCTCCCTCTAAACTACAAAGCCTATAAGTACCGTTACCCACTCTTTGTGTAACTATGTATGGACCTAACCAATTAGCCATGAAATTATCATGAAGGTGCGGCAATACATTGGTGTTTTGTTGGTTCTCTTTAAGTACAAGATCTCCTACTTGAAATTCACATAGATTAACTTTGGTATTGCAAGCACATTTGAGGCGGTCTTGATAAACTCGTAAGTGCTCTAAAGCATTGACTCACCTTTCATAAAGAAGTGTGAGTTGGTTAATACATGCTTGTCTAGTAGTGTCATCATCTATAAATTCTTGCAAAGAAATTTGCAAGGAAGGGATCTCGAGCTCAAGAGGTATGATTGCTTTGACTGGAGGGGATGGAGGAATGTAGTTTGTGGAAGCCCTTAAGAGTTCCTCAGATAGAACAAATTCGAAAAAGGTTGGAGGTGAGGAAATCCGGTCCATATCAATAAGAATTGTATTAATTGGAATTGGTTTAGCCAAATCGTATGGATTACAGAGCGGGGTGAATAAATCAATAGGATTTATGTTGACTTGTGTACAAGATGGGATGGGATAGATGGAATCGGTGCTAAAATCTTGGTTAATCTGAACAACAGCAAGCAAAACAGAACATGTTTTATTAAATGATGTATTTACATATGTAATGCAAAGAAATCAAACATGTTTTTTTTTTGTAGTGGTGATAACCACTGTTTTGAATTATGTACATATGTTACAAGTTGGATTATGGAATGACTTAATGGAATGGAGGTGGTGGTTCATCGATAGGTGCGGCTCACTCTTGTGGAAGAAGCAAGCGAAATATGGGTTCATGGGACATGTTGAGATAAAACTCATCTTGTTCGGTATGGGGAATGATGGGCTCTGATTCTTCTTTAGATTCATCTAAAATAATCAACATAAGTTTGAATTCTTAATATATTTCCTCATCAAAATTATCGGGATGGAGGGCTTCTTCTCTTGAATTGAGGTTAAGCCTTTGGAAGGCTTGTTGAAAAGAAGAGATGGTAGGAAGTGGGTGGAAACCTAGAACTAAACGATCATGCACCTCTTGATATGGAACATCGATAGGTTGATGCATGCCTTGTTTACACAATCCTAGGCCATGGCCTTGCCAATTGACAATGTGGAAGTATTGATATGGAAATCCTGACATGTTTGCAATATTGGCAAGGGTTCTTTTATGGGTGTTGGACTTGATGAAGATTCAATTCCCCCATATACAAATTTAATGCTATTTGGAGCTGAACCCATATTGTAAACTGCTCATATTGCTAAAGGTTGGTCACATGGGTGATCGAAATCCTTAGCACTAGGGATGGTGAGGGGTGTGATGGTGATGTCATCAACCATGTATTTACCAATACTAGGAATGGTGAGGTGGACTTTGACTTGGGATGATATTGAAGGATCATGCTCAAGCGATGGATCAAAAAAGGGTAGAAATGGGAGTATCTCATAATTTTTCAATTCGACTTGTGTGATACATTAGGCGAAGGATATGGATTGGATTGGGAAGGCTACGGAGATGATGAAGTGGATGGCAAAGATGTTGATGATGTGGATGTTTTATGACCACATGTGCATGGATGTCGATGATCAGGTTATGATTGTTGGTTGAGGCTTGGTGATGGGGAGCTCTTCAGGAATGGAATCCTTTGATGAAGAGGTTGGTGGAGTGATGGATGGATTGGATGACGGTGATAGGAAAATATGAGTGGAAGGGAGCATGGACTCATAAGTATTTGAGATTAGATTGCAATACTTAAATGACTCGATGTCCATTGGTTTGCAATGTACCTGTCCTTCATGAACGTATTTCAAGCATTGATGTAAAATGGAGGGGACACATCTCATTTCCCTCATCCAAGGTCTTCCAAGGAGTATAGTGTACACCATGGATCCTTCCAAGATGTGGAACATTATGTGCAACGTTTTAGCCCCTACTTCGATGGGCAAAACAATAGTGCCAACTGTGGAACACAAAGCATCATTGAATGCTTTAAGGGTAAAGGATGATTTGGTGATGTGAGATGGATGAAGGTTCAAATGATGAAGAGCAGATGTGGAGATAATATTGATAGAGAAATTGGTATCAATGAGGACTCTCTTGAAATATTTATTGTCAATTAGAGCCATGAAATGCAATGGAGGGTCTACCGATCCTGATGAGATTGGCTTAATCTCAAATTCATAAAATGTTATGGAAGACTCCATGCATGTTTGAATACTTCCCACAAGGTTGTTGAAGGAATTAGGATATTGTGATTGCAATTTGATAGATTTCAGGATGCCCACTAATGCCTCCCAATGTGGGGGAGATTATTGGATTAGCTCATATATTGACAATTTGGCGGATGTCATTTTCAAACTTGTGGTTAACTGACTACTCAATGAGATAACTGGTCTAGGTGGATGATTTATGGGTGGATTTGATGGATTTGATTGACTAGGTATATGAATGGGTGATGATGGATTGGGAGACACTTGGATGGGTGGCAATGTAGAGGGTTGTGAGGTACTTTCTTGAGGTTGTTTCCTTTGTTGATTATTCTGCTGACCTTTAGTGACCACATGAATGGCCCCTACAAACCCTTGGTATTTTTTAATATGGTTGACTTGATTGGGGGGAGTTTTAGTGTTTTCTCCCTCTATGTTTGGTTGCACCTCCTTGTGGTGAGGAAGTGGTGTCTGAAATATACCAAGGTCTTGGTTTTGTTGAGCAAGAGGACTATTAACTTTAATTTTCCCTAAGTCAATGAGGTCTTGGACTACATTTTTAAACATATGGCAATTGTTGATGCCATGCCTATTTTGCCTATGATAGGAGTAAAATAAGTACTCCCGATAATTTGTACTACGCTTGGTGGGATCATATGGTCTAATTTTAGGCAAAGCAAGTTTGTTTGTCTCATACAACCTTCTAAACAGAGAGGCATATGACTCATCTAGTGGGGTGTATTGGTGATTTTGTCGAATAGACTATCGTCGGGATGTTTTTCCATAGGTGGCATTATGTTTTGAACTATTGGAGCTTGTGTTGTTGAGGAGACCGCATGATAGGAATTTTTTTGTGGTACTTGTTGCATAGATTGTTGTTATTGAGCCTGGTAAGACCCCAAGGTCTTACTATAAAATTATTAATAAATTAATGTAAATGTAATCGCAGGCCACTCAAAGGGGGCTCCCTTGTAATCGCTTTGCCACTATAGGGGGATCCCTCCTTGGAATCTATGATTCTTATTCTTATTATTCATGGATGATTTGATATGGATGGTCAACCTAATATATATATATATATATATATATATATATATATATATATATATATATATATATATATATATCTACCCTTAAGCTACGTTGGTGAAGAGACATGATGGTTCATGTATGAAAAGACGTGATGGTTCACGTTATGAAGGGTTGTGATGGTTCACTTTATAAGTTAATAATATAATAATTAAATGATTAATAATACTAACTAATGCTAACTAATAATGTTAGGATTGAGGATCCTAACATGCCACCCTCCTTAAAAAGAGCTTTGTCCTCAAAGCTCAAAGTGAGAAGCTTTGTCCTTTGTTTTCCAAGAAGGATTTGTGTAAGCTCTTGGACTCTTTTAATGGCATCCTTTCGTAGCAGGGATATCGAGAAGGATGAATCATTAGCATGGGGTTGCCAAGAACAATAGTAGAATCTTCCTTAGGAAAATCATGATGACGATGGGAGGGCA
Source organism: Wollemia nobilis (assembly GCA_028583015.1). Classification (NCBI taxonomy): domain Eukaryota; kingdom Viridiplantae; phylum Streptophyta; class Pinopsida; order Araucariales; family Araucariaceae; genus Wollemia; species Wollemia nobilis. The sequence goes on from JAQPPZ010001808.1 coordinate 4,022,946, forward strand.
ACCCTTAGGGTTCCTCAAATACTTCAGAATGATGCATCAAAAGTGATGGTAATGATTTCATATCCTTTTTGGTTCCTTGGTAGATCCAACAGAGAAAGAGTGTATAGTCACTCTGTGTTGGTTCCAAATAGGTTTGGTCATATGGAAAGAACTCACTATTGGTGAGGAAGGTATGTGTAGGTCTTGTAGAGTGCATGTTTGGCTAGCATTGATCACTTTGGGTATGTCTACATCAATCACTTCTTGCACATCGGCCTTATTGTCTTCATTACGGTGAGTAGGTGCACTGGTCGCTTCAGACACAACTACCTCATCTGCTTGATCCATGGAGAGATAGGGATCAACTTCCTTCAATAAATACAATGTTAGTGTAGCACATTTATGGTGGGGTTCAAATTGTTCATCATAATTATCACAGAGTCCTTTTGCTCGTCGTTCCTTCATCTCCTCAAAGCTAAGATGTTTAATTCGTAAAGTTCGGTTAGATTTGGGGGTTGTGTAAGTGCTTTGTGCCCTTCCATTATGCATAGGTTTGGGAGTGATGTAAGTGGTCAACAATTTTTCCATAAGTGGTTTCCCTAATCATTGTTGTGCATTGATTTTATCTTCAACTAATTTTGCCAATCCATAGGTCTGCATCATGGTATAGGGATTGAACCTTGTCACCTCCATTCTAATTTCCTCTTTTAATCCCCTAATGAAGCCATTGATGAGAATTGATTCATCCAATCTTGTGTTGTGTTTGGTGATATCCTCAAATTGAGTTTGATACTCATGCACATAAGTGATTTGATGAAGATCTTTGAGCAATTCCCACATGATTGGGTCCCACATGGCTCTGATACCAAATGGTAAGACCCCAAGGTCTTACTATAAAATTATTAATAAATTAATGTCAATGTAATCGCAGGCCACTCAAAGGGGGCTCCCTTGTAATCGCTTTGCCACTATAGGGGGCTCCCTCCTTGGAATCTATGATTCTTATTCTTATTATTCATGGATGATTTGATATGGATGGCCAACCTATATATATATATATATATATATATATATATATATATATATATATATATATATATCTACCCTAAAGCTACGTTGGTGAAGAGACATGATGGTTCACGTATGAAGAGACGTGATGGTTCACGTTATGAAGGGTTGTGATGGTTCACTTTATAAGTTAATAATATAATAATTAAATGATTAATAATACTAACTAATAATGTTAGGATTGAGGATCCTAATGGAGCCATTATCGGTTGGATCATGACCACTTGATTTAATTGATTGGATTGGGTGGTTGGGTTAGCTTGTGTTGATTTTTGTTGGCCTGCATAATTACTTTTGTATTGGCCCTTGTTTTGCCATTCTTTCTTATTGGGTTTAGTGATGCCTTATTGGATTTTTATGTCCTCAATGACACTAACCTGAGCTAAAGCTTCTTCAAAAGTTTGATAATTTCTTAGTTGGAGCATCCAAGAGATGGGTTTTAAGCAACTCTTAGTGAATAGCTTAATTAGCTCATCCATTGGTAAGGTGAATGGAAATTTTGTGATGATAACCCTCCAACGATTTCTAAAATCATAGATAGATTCATCATTGTGTTGTCTTAAGGCATAGACGTTGGATAATAAGATCTTCTTTTTAACATTTAGGATGAAGCGGTCAAAGAATTGCTCAATAAATTGGTCAAAAGTATAGATATTATGGCTTGGCAATTGATTGTACCATTCTATGGCATCCCCTCCTAATGTTTGAGGAAAATTTCAAAGCATGAGAGCATTATCATCTTGAATTTTCAAGCATGCATGAACAAATGTGCTCACATGTTCTTTAGGATCCTCAGTTTCCTTGAATTTGTCAAACTTGGGTATCATAAATTCTGTCAGAGATTGCGGGGTTGGTACCAAAGGATGAATTGGTTGTTTGATCAATTGGCGTAATTTTGGTTTCTAAATTGAAAATCCAAGAGTGAATTGCATTAATTAATCTATTTGTTTTTGCATGGCCTCAATTCGAGGGTCTTCCTTAGGAATGTGAAAACCTTGAATTACCTGATGGGTTTGTGGTGGCATGGAAATATGTTGTGGAGTGACTAAATGATGAGGATATTGGTATTGATGATGAGGTGATGGAATATGATGAATGGGGGGTTGTTTATGAAAGGATGGGGAACTATGGAATTATGTTGATGGGTGAAAGGTATGGCTAGGCTGGCTAATGGGAATAGGATGGTTAATGATATGAGTTGATAGGGGAATTGGGATAGAGACCACCGAAGAATGAGGTACCCATGATGGACCCTGGTTGACAAGGGCAATCTGAGTAGAGTTATGTAAAGGCGTAGGGTTAACCTGTACTTGTTGTTGAGCATTTTGACATTGTCTAAATAATTTGTTTAGGTGTTCCCATGCTTCACTGATATCTCTATCAGATGCTAGGGTATGGAGGTAGATGGTATGGCAGATGTGGATGGGATATAAGTTACACTAGGTATGGCAACTTGTGAGGTTGGGACTTGTGAAGCAACATTGACTTGTGCTTCATACAAGGGGTTAGTGTAGGTGGAGGTATATGAGGTGCTAGGAGGACCTGAAGTTTGAGGGATGGATGTAAGGGATGAAGGTGCAACTGATGCTTCAAAAATAGGGTTAGCATACACCTAGGAAAAGGTGGATGGAGGTTGGGAATAGATAGGCTCTTGTTGTAAAACAGAATCTTGTCTAGGTGAGTTGGGGATGGACTCTAAGATATAATTAGAAGACTTCATGAAGGCTTCTACTTTTGCCATGTCTATATGGATAATGTTGTGGTTTATGGTAGGGGAGTTTGAATCCTCTTGGGGCATGACCATATGATAGGATGTGGAAGACAAATAACGTGATGGACCTGCAGATAAATCCACTTGTATCACATTCAGGGTATCTACCACTGAAGTGGTGGGGAAGGTGGATGAAGGTTCCATTAATTTTTCTTGACTTATTGCTTTCTTTTGATTTCAAGTTAATACCATAAGCAAAGTAAATCAAGATGCAAATTAGAATACCAAATGTAAAACAAAAACTAGAATGTTTAAGGAAATAAAAAAACAATGCTAAGGCTCAACCAATGTGGCTTACCTTGTTCATTAGTTATCTCCTTTTAATGTGTGTTCATTTTATGTGTTTTGATTTTCTAATCTTTCTTAATGAAACAAAGGTGAAAAACTATGGCTAAGGTAGGGCAACGAGATTCTTTTTGGTGATGAAATCCAACAAGTTTTCTCGGGGGTATTCCTAAGGTGTCTAAGGGCAAAGATTGGTGGATGGAGATGAATGCCACCATCACCAAATCTCAAGCAATGGTTGGTGATGAAATCCAACCACTACTGTTTTTCATGAATCATGTTGTGTGGGTTATTTTTAAGGTTTATGTTTTTTATAGTGTACAAACAATGTTAAAAAAAAAAAATCATAAATCTAAATTAGAAGCCAACAAAATATTGCCAAGTTCTCCAAAGGGTGTGAAGTACATCGCTTAAGACCCCTTGTCTAAATAACAACCGGAGGGTTCATCCACCCCTCTGCCTAGAATAACCCAACTGGCAGGGATACTTTTTGAAATCCATTATTATTCCAACCTAGATATACAAAATAAAATATCTTTAACCCTAAGATGCAACACTAAATTATGCAGTTTTAGTTCAAATGCAGACAAAATGCAGCAGTTTTCACCCAAAAAAACAAAAATCCTAATCTAAATGTGTAAATGAATGCAGATCTAAAAATATAAACTAATATGTGTTCATTTTCTAAATTTCTTAATGATGATTCCTTTTATTGCTTAAAATTTGAAAAATACAAAATATACCCAAAATATGTAAGACAAAAAGCTAGGGTTTTAAGCAGTCGACTTACTAGAAAGCCTACATTTTTGTTCCTAACTCTCTGTAAATGCCTTTGGGCACTTCTGAATGCTATTGAGACACCCGTGGGCATTTTTGGACAACTGAGAAAATACCTCTAGGTATTTTTGGATAGCCTTCGAATGTCGCTAGGTGCTTCGTGCACCTTCTACAAACTTTTGCAGACTTCAGTATCCCTAGATCCAACGAACTACGAAATTCACACTTCTGAAAAACCTACAAGATGACTGAAAATAGAAAACAAATTAGTAAAAAAAATCATAAATAGGAACCCTTGGGGGTTCCCACCATGATCGCCATTTGAAAGATGCAAAATGCAACACTACAAGCAATGCTTTGAACAAAATAAAATGCAAGATAACACAAGTTTGCACAAAAAAATAAATTCTTTATTGACGAGGGGAGCTTAGAAACCCCATTGTTACAAGCTTGGATCCTTGAATTTTTTTTGATACAATAATTTAGGATTCTCCAAAACCCTAAGAAGCAAGGTTGTGGTGTCTTCAATCGCATCTTAATCCCAACAAGGTTGAGTGGGCTTTTCGGATATCCAAGGTTGGGCCACTTCAGATGTTGATGTAATGTCCTAGATCTACACACAATGAAACATAAAATAGTTAGTAGTATATGCGAGGGCTCCATAGCGTGAGTCCCTCTATATGCAATAATAAAACACTAAGTGCAAAAATAGAAACATATGTAATGAAATAAATAAATTTAGGGCTGATATGTTTTACCTTCTCGTTGTATTATGATGCATGATATTTGATGCAAGCGATTTTTGTGGTGATGCCCTAGCATTGCCCGAAGGCTAAGGGTACTTCAATAATGGAAGTGTAAAACACTCACGGGCACCCAACGACTATAGGAAATGCCCGTGGGCACCTGGGGCTGATGAGGAGGCACCCGTGGGTGTCTGGTGGCTGATGGAAAATTTTATAGAAGCATATCGAGCAAGGATGCAAGTTGCGGTGATGGATATGGTGAGTGAGGGAGGTGAAATGCAATGAATGGAATGGGGTTAGGGCACCAAAGGCTTGATATAAGACTCAAGCACTTAGGGAACTTAGAATCAGGGATCAAGAACTCAAGCTATCGAAAATCTAGGGGTTGAGCCATCAAAATGGCTCTTATTTATAATCTAACCTAGGGCATGCTAGGGTTTCAATGATACTGATTGTGTGGTTGAGATTAGAGCACATCCAAGGGTAGATAATAAATTTAGGGTGTGGCACAGATTGATGTAAATTGATGGTCGGGATTAAATGAAATTGGATGGTTGGGATTAATTCACTTAAATAAATACATATTTATTAAATATATATTAAAATATAATATAAAATATTATATTTAAATATATAAAAATAAATGTGAATAATGATTGAAAATGGCAAGAAAATAGGAATAGTGGGCAAATTGGCTAGGATTTGGTGGTGGAAATGGTGGGAAGGCTAATATGGAAGGCAAATGGCTAGGATTTGGTGTCTACAGACAACAACATGTCATCATATATGATATCATGGCATGTTTTCCTAAACATCCTTAAATTCTCAATTGGATCCTCTGTTCCCTTATAAATAAGTAAAATCGACATTGGAAAATGCTTAGGGTAGGGCCTAGAGGCAACGATAGGGTCTAAGGGTTGATTGCAAATTTCTCAGTAGTTGTGGGTGAAACTAGATGACTAAATCATATCCACTCTCTAAACCAAATATTTCACCACATTAGTTAAACTTTGCATATCGGGATTGTTGTTGTGCAATGCCCTTAGGTTCCCTAGGGGACGGGTATGGGTAGGTTATTGAAAAGGTACTTGGCCTATGTTGGAGGTATTGATATTGTTATGGTATGGGTTGTGATATGTGGTATCTTGTTGTGGAGGATAAGTGACATTTTGTGGGATAAAATCATGAATGTTGAGATGAGCAGAATGAGGAGGAAACTGAACACAATCTTGAAATGCACTACTAGTTGGAGGGACTTGCAAAACCCTTCCAATATTGGTGGTCTTAGTAGTGACATGCGTTGATTTATGTGAAGGATTACCATGATGTAAATATTCAAATAAGGGGTTATCATGAGCCATTCTAGGAGATATAGCTAGAGGATGGGAAGTCTCACCCCTTTTGAGTTGATATTTCTGCTCTATAGCTTCTAGTAAAGCCACCCTATGGCGTTTCATGAAACCCCAAACATGATCAAATGATGTAAAAATGAAGCCACCATTAGACCCCTTAAGGGAATCATAGTTTGTATCAATTTCAACATGTTCTTGCTCTTATACATCAAGGTTAGGATTCTCTCTATCAACTTGATCATCTTCTTGAGGAATTTGATCATATTCTAGATGCCTTCGCTGACTCCTAAGGAATGGAGCCATTAGGAGAAATGAAAGGATAAAGGAGAAAACCAAGGAAAGACACACAAGAATATTCTTAATATGTGTCACAAACCAAATTTCTATCTTATATATATATATATATATATATATATATATATATATATATATATATATAAGGGAGACTTGGATGCATTGTAACCTGCTTAACAATCTATCCAGTCTTACCCGAGGCACACCCATCACTACATCTTGTGTAAGTCTTTCTACACAAGTGTACTAGGTGCAAGGCTAGTATTTACAAGTTATCCCTCTCACTGGCCCCACGAGCTAACTTGCCTTCCCTTTCATTCTATCAAAGGGGTATGCTTCCAGCTACTCATGTCTATCTGAGTGGGTTAGAGCATATAGAACTTGACTATCCCTCTCATCTAAATATGAGCTAATTAGTTCCTCACTTGCCTCGTTAAAATCTTATCCATAGGAATACCTTAGATTAATTTATACAACACCCATCAAATTCAATGAGGTATTCAACTTCCCTTCAAAATACCCCATCAAATTCTCTTATTATGTGTGTTTGTACTCTTATAGTTTTTCCAAAGAAGATACTAACTTCATCCTAATATTCACCCATCAAATTCCTTTATGATGCTTAATAATATTTCTTATATTTTTACCCATTAACATCTACCAAATACAAGATTAGATATGATTCCAATATTTTAATTAACATCATCTATTAATATACCTCTTAGATGAGTATTGCTTAATCACTCACAAGCTTTCGAGAATCCCAACTAAACTATCCACCACATAATATTAATGATATCATGGTTTTCCAAAATCCATTATATTAATTTAACATATACACCTAATGTGAAGAATCCTTAAGAACTTTCCAAGAATAAATCTAATTCGAATCCTTTCTATATTTTAAACTTTTGTGACCAACATCTTAACCAAAATTCATGGAACCACATCTATAAGAATAGACAATTAACACTGAAATAGCTATAAGCCACACAACAACCATATCAACGCATAAATTTATCCTGAGAGAAACCCCATGGGGAAACCCAGCCTCAAATCAAACCATCGTTATTTCATTAATCAATATAAACTTTTACATAAGGTGTGGACAACCCATACTGTCTGAAACTTACTAAGGAACCTATCACATCTATTAAATTCCTCATAATAAGTGGTCTTTCATTACTCGCAGATGCTGTTGTGACTACGTCTTGGAACTCTGTTTCCAAAACCTCCAATATGCTATCATAAAAATGGTTGGAAAACTTCAAAAATTTTGGTAAATACCCCAGGGCAATCTGGTACAATTCTAGCATATCGTCCAAGAACTAACACTCGACCCCCAACTCTGCATCATTTTAAGAGTATTCAACTACAGTTTTTGAAGTGGAACCTATCCATCGAGAATGCACAAATCCAGTGCTACCATTCTTGGAGCCTTATACTAATACTAAATCAACCAAAATTCAAAACCAAAGCATCCACCACTCTAATTTACCAATGCCAACTAAACATAGTAGATTCAAGATTACATAACCATTTTCTGGTATCTATTGAAGCTATATAATGCATACAAAACTTGGAATCACATACTCAACTTATCAATTTTCCAAAGCTATTCTAAGCATAATAGATTTCAAAAATACATATTCTTCTATCAAATCATCAATGCTTTTTAATGTACGAAAAACAACATTTTGTTTTATCATTCCTTCATTTCCACCTAATACATCACAAGTTTGGGGACAACATATCCATTTTATCCATTCACTAATACCATCGATTACTTTATAAAATATGGAATAACATTCCTACTTAATCCATTCTCTAATGCTATCTAATGCATTATAAAGTCTAGATTAACATTCCTATTTAATCCATTCTCTAATGCTATCAAATGCATTATAAAAACTAGAATAACATTCTTATTTAATCCATTCTCAAATGCTACCAAATGCATTATTGATAGGGATACGGTATGGCATTAAATAATATGCCTTAATGATATTTGTTGTGAATTATTAATGAGGTATAATGTGGCAAGATAAATATAGTGCATATTAAATGCAATCCTATCCCTTGCCACACATGGTAATGAGCCCATGGTTTGGCTCATACCATAGTATTGTATTGGGCACTTTGTGCCTATATATTGCATGATTATCAATGAAAACATCAATATGGAGTTTAGTATATAATTTTGTATCATTTTGGATCCTCATGGCTTGTAGTTGATTACCGCTGCATTACAGCCATTGTTCGTGCACCCTAGCAACACTACAAAGCATAGGGATCCATCTGATTCAGTAGTTTTCGTCTATCATCATCCGACGATGTCCTTTGGCACCGAAGACTTTTTCCAGCAAATAACATTATTCTCTGATGTTTCATCTAATCTCTAGTGAAATTTTTAGTCGGTGATGATCTAGTGAATTTTTGCATTATTTTGGATATCATGCTGACGCGCTTGCTACCACCTCACCTATTCTTGCACCCGTTTCATTCACCTAGTCTTGGATATCTGATTTGTCGTGTTTGCTTTCACCACCGACATCTCTCGAACTACCCCCCACCATCGATGTCTCTTGAATTACCTGTTGAGGTGTGATTTTGTCCAATCACAAAACCACCCGACAAACTCAGAATTATGATTCTCTCTTGAAAATAATATTATATATCTCCAAGGTTCTTATGTTATATCTAACATTTAATATGTATATACATGAATGAGTACTTGAATAACTCTTGGATTTGTGAACTATTGTTTACAAGGGGCCTGGAATTAGGTAAATGATTTCAAGTTTATCATGTATAACATGCTTTGATATCAATTCAACAAAATAAAATTTGTTTTATGATCTTAGGTTAAAGTATACCAAATTTTATTTCCTCTCTTTAATTTAATGTCTCAAAATGCTTTAAATGAAATTAGCATAAAAAGACTCTAGCATTTTATATTAAATTTCAATTTAACTTTAATAAAAATCAAAGTAACTGAAATTTTATAAACTTGATAAACCTTTGGAACATAATAGGTTTATAATAAATTCACTTCCCAAATGTTTATTTGATAAAGCAATCATTTATTCAAACTCCCTTATGAAATTATAAATCAAACCCAGAAGAGGTGAATAAATGAAATAATGTCTTGCCCAATTTATAAGGTTCCAAAACCTTATCAATGATAAAATATTAGGGCTTAATATGAAACTAATCTATAAACTTTGGATTTTATGATAAATTAAAGTTTATAAATTAGATTTGCTTATAATATTTATCTTTTGAAATATTTATGAATTTAAATATTCAAAAGAGTAAATGTGATCTCTGGTTTGAAATTTGGATTTATGAAATAGATAGAACTATATTATAAATCAAATCCAAATTGAATTTTAGAGATATCAATCCGAGTTCCTCAACCTTATGAAATTAAGGTGAGGAATAGAATATTCATTTATCCCTTCTTAAATTTATTAATTCGAATATTAATTAATGTAATATCCGAATTATAAATTTAATTATAACTTATTCATATAATTTTACTTTATAAAATTATACTAAGTTATAATATATAGTTTTCAGAATGAAAATAAAATAATAAAAGATTTAAGCTTTAGAAATTAAACTAATGTCTCGGACAAATTCAACAGAACAAATTTCCATTTATAGAATTCTAAAACCAATCCAATGTTCACCAGTAATCACATAGTGAAATCAAATAAATTGATGCAATCTTCTAAGGTATACAAACTATTAAGAAATTTCAATAAGCACTTTATTAATTCCAAATACAGTCTGTGTACAAATCTGGATCCAAAATGCTTAAAACAATTTATAAAATCTTACAATAATTTCCATTGTTCTGCAAATGGCCTTCTCTGTTTTTCTCCAATGAATGTGTAGCTTTGCTCCTTCCAATCGTTCCTTTCCTTCTCTGTATAAAATGTCCGACCCTTTTCCATGAATCTCCATGATTTATTTATAATTTGAAAATTTTAGTTATTCAGTTTCATCACCGGGAACGGATTTTATAATGATCTTCTTCAAACCCTTGCCCTTGTATTACCTGCATAATGAAACAATAATCATAATATCAAAACAAAACCAAACTTTACTTTCCCGTAACTTTCCTTTTTTTCAAAAGTATTTCAAAGTTCTCATATTGCTAAATTAACCCGCTATTGAAAATCCATATCTTTTTACCAAGTTTTGAATGAGATCAAACGGAGTTCTCTGCCTCAAGATATGTTCATTTCAATTTTGCACTAATTTAAGGGTTAATCCTAAAATAAAATTTAATTATTTAAATGAAAATTAATCATTTAAACCTTTGAAAATGATTTTAATCAAATTATTTCATTTAAACCTTTGAAAATGATTTTAATCAAATTATTTGATTTGAAATAATGCAATTAATATGCAAATATTCAAAATATTCAGTTTTGAAGCATTGCAACTACATTCAAACCTTCAAAATGTAAATATGTCAACAATTCCAAAGTGAAAGCAAATTTTCCAAGACCTTGATGCGAGCAAAATCGGATAAACAAAAAATTCCCAAAATCACAAAATTTAAGGTGGGTCCCCAATTTTGGGGTTGTTGTGAAGGACGTCATAACACTACCCCCTTATCGCCATGTGTCCAGTTGTGCACACATTTTTACTGAATTATCGTGTTGTACCTTGGTCAAACCGCCACTTGCTCTTGTGGCTCGTTGCTGCTCATTGGCATCCTCGACTTTTATGTGCTTGTCTACACCCTATCCTTGAGCTGTCTTACCACATTTGACTCATGTATGTCTGCCACCACCAACCCATCGGTTATGCCTTCATATCATGGCTCTCGACCCTACAGTGCCTATTGACCCTCGAAAGTAGATCCCAATGTGCTCCAGTCTATGTAGTCTTCCAATCCTTCTCCGCCAAGCACACTCTCTTTGACCATTGCCTTGTGTGCTTTGCTCATTTGGCACGATTTTTTGAATCTTGGTGTCTAAGATGACCATTTGGAGTGCTTTTTGAACCGTCGCTCGCCAGCTCATGGTGAGAATCTTCTTCCAGCATATTCTCCTTAAACATTGTACAAGGTTTTCCAAATCACCCCTTTTATTTCTCTCTTCAAGAGCTTGTTGTCTTTTTACGTTTTCAAGGCTCTCTTCCAATTCCATACAAAGCCTTATGTATAGTCATTGGAAAGCTCTTTCCGTGATGGATCTAGTAGAAGCATAAAATTTACATTTTGTAAAGATCCACTTTGAATTATGATGTCCCAAAGTTTATGTTGTCAAAATTCAATTTTACAAATCAATGTTGTACTCAAGAGTGCACTTTCGATTGAACCCAACACTCCTCAATCTACATTTATTTTTAGAGACTCTTTTGGAAGTAAATTTATTTTCTATAACATGGCCTTTGCATATAGATACTCTCCACTAATGGAATTTTCTCGAATATGTTAACAACCATGGACCTTCTTATGTGATCCACATCTATCACATGGGTACTCCTCCCTCCCTTTCAGAGTTGTTGTTCTCTCTTCCTTCAATAGATCAAGGCCCTTTGTTTGTGATACCCATCATCAGCTGGGTCTTTACCCTCTTGTGGCTCATCTCTCAGTGGATTTTAGCACAACAATTTTTTTGCTCAGGATATGTCTTCACCAATTGGACATCTCAGGCAACACTACATCCGTTCTTCGACATCAGCTTCTACATCAACTTTATTGGATCTTTAGCCTTATTTGGCTCTTGTTCTCTTATGCATATTCTCCTTTCCTATTTGTATACATTTCATACCAATGCATCTACAATGGGAAGGAATGATAGGGATATAGTATAGCATTAAATAATATGCCTTAATGAAATTTGTTGTAAATTATTAATGAGGCATAATGTGGCAAGATAAAGATAGTGCATACAAAATGCAATACTATACCTTTTTGTACATGGTAATGAGCTCATGGTTTGGCTCATACCATAGTATTGTATCGGGCACTTTGTGCCTATATATTGCATGATTATCAATGAAAATATCAATATGGAGTTTAGCTGGTAATTCCATATCAATTATAAAATCTAGAATAGCATTCCTATTTATTCCATTCTCTAATGCTACCAAATGCATTATAAAATATAGAATAACATTCCTATTTAATCCATTCTCTAATTCTACCAAATGCATTATAAAATCTGGAATAACATTCCTCCTTAATCTATTCTCTATTGCTACCAAATGCATTATAAATCTGAAATAACATTCCTATTTAATCCATTCTCTAATGCTATCAAATGCATTATAAAATCTAGAATAACATTTCTATTTAATCCATTCTCTAATGCTATCAAATGTATTATAAAATCTAGAATAACACAACATATAGAGGACTCCACCTCCTACTACCAAAAGTCTTAGATGTACATAAGAACACTCAACTCAGCTTCCAGGTTGTTTTAAGGGAATCGTTTTGGTGTCCAAATGTCTTCACAACAACCACAACTATTTTAGCTCAAGAAGATAACCTACTCCTCCTTCTATGGAGAACAACACAATATGAATGCAAAATAGTATTCCAAGAATGCTTCTCCTCACGGACTTACCTCTAAGTAACAGTGATCTCCACAGTGATTCAAGATGAATACACTGTCTCTACGAATACAAGAATATCAACCCACATATAGCGCTATAACCAAATACAGTTCTTAAACCTTTGGTTAGGTAGAGAATATCTTTAGCCTTCTTAGTCTATCACTCACCAAAAATACACAGCGAATAACAGGACTGTGCACAAATCTGGATCCAAAATGCTAAACAATTTATAAAATCTTACAATAATTTCCATTGTTCTGCAAATGGCCTTCTTTGTTTTTTTCCAATGAATGTGTAGCTTTGCGCATTCCAATAGTTCCTCTCCTTCTTTGTATAAAATTTTTGACCCTTTTCCATGAATCTCCATGATTTATTTATAATTTGAAAAGTTTAGTTATTCAGTTTCATCACCGGGAACGGATTTTATAACGATTTTCTTCAAACCCTTGCCCTTGTATTACCTGCATAATGAAACAATAATCATAATATCAAAACAAAACCAAACTTTACTTTCCCGTAACTTTCCTTTTTTTCAAAAGTATTTCAAAGTTCTCATATTGCTAAATTAATCCGCTATTCTTTTGGTGAATTTGACATCTGGATGTGAGACAAGCAAAGTCTCCCCAAGATCAAAGAATGCTCCACAAGATCAATCACACACAAAAAGTAAAAAACCACAACACCAATATTAAGTGGTAAAACCCTACTTCAAATTAAGAAGGAAAACATCCACTATGAAGCTCACTATATTACTCAATGATTCAACAATACAAGAATGCTGAAGTATTCGGACCAGGTGGAAATATTAAATTAAATCTTAAAATTAAATTCGTGCAGAGCTAAATTACAACACTCAATCATAGGAAATGCCCATAATATATACGGGGAGAATAGGGAGGAAGTCGACGGAGAGGGAGTTGGAGGAATAAGGGGAAAGGGAGTTGGAGGGATAAGGAGGAAGAAGGAATAACAGAGGAAATGGAGGGATAAGGGGAAGAAGTTATTGATTTTAAATAAAAAATTGTCGACATTATAAACTTGCCGACAATGCTAACCTAAACAATGTGTTCACACTGCTACATTCTCCCCCTTAAAGTTGAGAGGTCTGACAATACAGTCTCTCAGCTTTACAAATTGAGCTTTAGCCGGCGCCTTGGTGAAGATGTCCGCAACATTCTCCAAAGTGGGGCAATAGTGAAGCTCAACAGTTTCAGTTTCCACCATATCTCTGATGAAGTGGTACTTCATATCAAAATGCTTGGATCTACTATGGTGGACAGGATTGTATGCCAACTGAATGGCACTAATGTTGTCACAGAATAACCTTGTTGGACCACTTTGCTGCTCTCCAAGTTCTTCTAATACCTTTCGTAGCCATAGAGCTTGAGTACTAGCATGAGTGACCGCTATATACTCAACTTCTATTGAAGATAGTGCTACTACTGTCTGCTTCTTGGAACTCCAAGTTATTAGTCCTGATCCCAGACTAAAACAGTTCCCTGAGGTTGATTTTCTGTCATCAATGTTACTACCCCAATCACTATCACTGAAGCCTACAAGCTTGATAGTGTTACATTTCTGGTAATGGATTCCAAAATCCCATGTACCCTTTACATATCTAAGAATTCTCTTAGCTGCCTGCAAATGCAACTCAGAAGGGTTAGACATAAATCGAGAAACAAGAGAAACAACATACTGTATATCAGGTCTAGTGTTGGCGAGAAACATCAAACTCCCAACCATGCTTCGAAAGTGGTCACGTCAACTTTTGATGCTCCATCATCTTTGCTTAATTGGATCCCATGTCCAAGTGGAGTTGCAACTGGTTTGCAATGCTCCATAGCAAACTTCTTAAGCATGTCCCGAACATACTTATGTTGACAGATGAAGATCCCTGTATCTGACTGATGAACCTCCATTCCAAGGAAGTAGTGCATTAAGCCAAGATCCTTCATCTCAAAGCTGCTCCATCATGGAGTGTTTGAACTTCATATTCAGTTTTTCATTACTACCCATGAATATGAGATCATCCACATACAAGCAAACTATGAGGATGTCATTTCCTTGCTGTAGGTAGTAAAGAGTGGGTTCATTTCTACTTTTGGTGAACCCAAATTCTTTGAAGTACCCATCAATGCGTGAGTACCAAGCTCTTGGTGCCTGCTTGAGGCCATAAAGTGCCTTCTTCAGTTTGTAAACAAGATGTTCCTTGTCTTTCTCTTCAAATCCTTGTGGTTGCTCAACATACACTTCTTCTGTCAAGTAACCATTTAGAAATGCACTTTTCACATCCATGTGTTGAACTTTCCATCCCTTATTTGCAGCTAAGGCAAGAACAGTTCTAATAGTCTCCTGTCGAGCTACAGGAGCAAAAGTCTCTTCATAATCAATTCCATATTTCTGAGTGAATCCCTTTGCAACTAGTCTCGCCTTGTGCCTTTCAATGCTACCATCAACATTAAACTTGGTCTTGTAGACCCACTTACATCCAACACATTTCTTGCCTTTAGGAAGCTTTACCAACTCCCAAGTGTCGTTGTTTTTTATAGAGGTTATCTCCTCTTTCATGGCATCTTGCCAAATTTTTTGAGTACATGCCTTCTCATAACTAGAAGGTTCAAGTCTGTGCACTAGTTAACAAAGCATAGTTAACTTGATCTCCCCTAGGTTCCTGCTGGGAGACATCATCACCATACAAGTGCATACTTTCTAATCTGTGTAAAACAGATTCCATTTCACTAGCTTGACTCCTAGTGTATCTTCTTGAAAAAATTTTATCCAACATCTGAGATGATGGATGATACTGTAGAGTTCTCTTACCTTTGGATGGAGAATCAATGTCCATTGGTGAGGAACTTACTGATCGCTGCGGAGAAGGACTTGGTGAAGAAGTTGAATCAGAAGATGGACTTGGAGGATTTGTGGGAGGAGACTGCTTTCCTTTCTGTGGTGCCTGTGGTTGCACCTGCTGAGCAACTATATCAGTGGCCTCAACATCACTAAATATTTGGGGCTTACCCCATTCTCCCCCTTCATCAAAAATCACATCCCTGGAAATCACAAGCTTTCTAGTCCGGGGATTATAGAGTCTGTAAGCTTTTGTATTCTCACAATTATCCGACAAAGATACATGCCTGACTCTTTGGATCGAGCTTCTTCCTAAGCTCATCAGGAATGTGAGAATAGGCCAGTGAGCCAAACACTCTGAAATGCTTAACATTTGGCTTTTTACCATACCATGCTTGGTAAGGTGTCTGTCCTTCCAAACTTGAAGTAGGACTTCTGTTCAAGATATACACGCTGGTCCTGACTGCATCTGCCCAATAGGAATTAGTCAAATGCTTCGTCTGAAGCATAGACCTTGCCATCTCCACAATAGTGCGATTCTTTCTCTCTGCGACACCATTCTGCTGTGGAGTGTAGGCAGCAGTGAACTGCCTCTTAATGCCATGTTGCTTACAAAAATTCACAAACTCATTAGAGGAATATTCTCCCCCCTATCTGATCGAAGACATTTTACAAAATGTCCACTTTCACTTTCAACTCTTGTTTTGAAATCAAGAAAACATTCATATGCTTCATCCTTATGTTTCAAAAAATATATCCAGCACATTCTAGTATAATCATCAATAAAGAGTAGAAAGTAAGAGTTGTTACCCAGACTATGTGTCTGCATCGGACCACAGATTTCGGTATGCACTAGCTGGAGTGGATAGCTGGCCCGCCATGCTTGTCCATGAGGAAACTTTGATCTGGCATGCTTTCCAAGAGCACACCCTTCATAGACTTCTTTACCATCCTGAACTTTAGGAAGTCCAGTGACCATGGCTTGGGAAGTTAGCATTTTCAAACTAGCAAGAATTCAAATGGCCATATCTCAAGTGCCATAGAACACTTGGATTGGAAATAGCAACACTTGCTAACTTATCTCCCCCTGGTTGGCCAAACTTTAAAGGAAACAATCTATTCTTTGACATTGGCACTTGAGTAATGATTCTATTATTGTTATTTTTATCAAAAATAGTGCATTTACCCTCATCAAAAAGCAACTTGTAGTTCTTTTCTAACATTTGTCCAACACTTAAAAGATTATGTTGGAGATGGGGTGTATAATAGATATCACTTACTTGTTTGACTCCTTCTTTAGTTGGAACTGCCATAGCTCCAATGCCTTCTACTGCCAATGATTTATCATCTCCCAATTTGATGTTGGATTTGTAGGAGGAATTTAGAGTAGCAAAGAGCTCTTCTTTGCCACTCATATGGTTTGAACACCCAGTGTCCAAGATCCATGTATCATTCATGTTCTGATCTGCTTGACCATATGAGAGAAAGAGATTTGTGGCCTCTTCCTCTTCTCCAAAGTTTCCAAACCGATCTGCTCTGCCGCTACTAGCTCCTCGTGAAGTCTTAGTCCAACGATTCACGAGCATAATGGCCAAGTTTGCCACAATTGTAGCAAGATTGTTTTGACTTATCTCCTCCTTTACCTCTGCCTGATTGTTTCCCTCTATTTTGCTGTCCTCCTCTATTCTGTTGTTGTTCACTGTTGTTTGAGAATCCTCCTCTGTTCTGATTTCCTCCTCTGTTAGGAGTTCCACCTCTCTGATTATTTCTGCCTCTTCCTCTAGACTTTCCTCTGCCACGACCTCTACCTCTGCCTTCTTGAGAAGCAAAGGCTTTATCATCTCCTCCGTAACTTGTGGAAGGAGATGGCTGTAATCTCTCCTCATGTGAGAGAAGTGAGCCAATGAGGGTTTCAAAAGACAGAGAAGTTAGGTCTTTAGATTCCTCTATAATGATGGCTACTGAATTCCACTTAGGAAGAAGTGTTCTCAACACTTTCTTCACTATAACTTCAGGCTTTACATCTTCTCCTAAAGTGACTATCTTATCTACTACGGCTTTCACACGCACTGCAATAATCACCAACCTTTTCATTTTCTTGCATTTTAAGAGTTTCAAACTCTCTTTTCAAGGTTTGGAGTTTAACTTGTTTGATTTGGTCACTACCCCTATAACTTTCTTGTAAAGCTTTCCAAGCAGATTCAGCAGTTTTAAAAGAAGCTATTCTAGGGAAAATACTTTTATCAAGGGCGGCGTGAATGTGATAAAGGGCAAAAGAATTATTCTTCTGTGCTTCTTTTCTAGCCCTTTTATCAACACCACTCAAAACTGCCCACTCAGCAGTCGAAGGTTCAGTATATCCCTCTTCAATCACATCCCAAAGACCTTTGCCAATCAACAGAGTTTGCATTTTAATTGACCAATACTCGTAATCACTACCATTGAATTCAGGGATTGGTAAACTAGTATTGGAAGCCATTTTAGAAAGCAACTTTTATTTCAACTTCAAACAAGCTGTACAAGAAGTACAAAATAGATTACTGATTTACTGATTTAAATCAAATCTAGCTTTCTTAAAATTCTCACTGATTTGGCGTTCTTCTTCTTGAGGATCTCCCAAAACTGGAAAGGTGAAGTTGTCTGCCTCGTCGTCACTAATGATAATGACTTCTTTTGCTACTGCTGCTGGCTCAAGACGCCTTTTGAGAACAACTCGTTCTTCAATTGCAGGTTTCACCTCCACTGGTTCTTTTTCCTCTGCTTCTGCTTCTCTGCTGGTTCTGGATCAGGAGAGCGAGGTGTATAGCTCTCACTCGTTTCAACTTCAGGAACTGCAGGAGTATAACTGTCACTTGATTGTCCTTCAAGTCTTGTTTCAACCGTCTCGGATTCAACTACTCTTTGCCCGAAGATATTATCTTTTGAATCTGCCTCGTATCCAGAATCTAGTTTTCCCTGATGTGCAATTACTTGGTTTTCCAATTGAAAAAACATAGTATGAAGTCCACTCTATTGGACTTTCCTGTCAAAGGAATCAAGAGTCTCTCTTCTCAACAGAGAGAGCAATGCATGATAGCATCCAGATGACCGAATCATCTACCCACAAATTTCACCGCATGCACTGGGTTACAATAATGATGCTAAAAAAAAACTTTTCACCTTTTTTTAAAAAATAATTTTTCAAAATTTGTTAAAAAAGTCCCTAAAAAAAATTTAACATTTTTTTATATATATTTTAAATTAGTTTTTTAAATAAAAGTTTATTTTAAAAAACTTAATAAAAAATATAAATAAAAAACATTAAATTTATTTTAAAAAACTTTAAAAACAAAAAATAAAAAAAAAATAAAAAAACCTTTTTTTTTTTTTGTTCGTCGCGAAATCCCCGACGGGATTTGAACACAGGACCTCCGTGTCCTATCCGCGGCAACCAGCCGCTACACCACGCGGCGCCGATGAAACCAAAGGGGACGGCCGCCGTATTAAACTCCCCGCCGTCCAAAATTTTCAAAAAAAAAAAAACAAATTTTTTTTTTTTCTCCCCGGTGGGAATCGACCCCGGGACCTCTCCTCCGCAAGCCAAAGACTCAGCCGATTGCGCTACGCCCGTCGGCTGGAGTAGAAAGGAACGGGCAGTTCCTTAAACTATAGTCGGGCGAAATTTTAAAAAAAAAAAAGTTTTATCCCACATGCAGTGGGAAAAAGGCTGAGAAGCCTTCAAATATGCGCGAAGGCAAATAAACTATCGATTGCCTTCGGGCAATCGCTCCTCACCACGATGCTTGCGCCTTGGCCAATCCGCGATCGCCACGTGTCACTTCTCAGACGAATCCACGTCCGCCACGTGGACAAACAAGTTTTTGCCACCGCACACGCTCTGCTTGCCACGTCGACCGCCACGTCGACCGCCACGTCAGCGCTCTGTCAGCACTCGCCACATGTCGGTTGTCGCCACCTCAACACCTCGATCCGCGTGTCCACGTCAGCTGTCGCTCCGCCTGCCACGTGTCACCTCGAAATCCATGTAGCATCAAAGTCTGTGCCCAGCTCTGCCACCTCCTCGATCCGATCGCCAGCTCCTCGGGATGCGTGCCCAGCACGCTCGCCAGCCAGTCACCATGCGTCCTCGAGAATCATGCCCGTGCGTCCTCGGGAAACGTGCTCGTTCGATCTCGAGAATCGTGCCCGTCGGCTCTGATACCAAATGAAGTATTCGGACCAGGTGGAAATATTAAATTAAATCTTAAAATTAAATTCGTGCAGAGCTAAATTACAACACTCAATCATAGGAAATGCCCATAATATATACGGGGAGAATAGGGAGGAAGTCGGCGGAGAGGGAGATGAAGGAATAAGGGGAAAGGGAGTTGGAGGGATAAGGAGGAAGAAGGAATAACGGAGGAAATGGAGGGATAAGGGGAAGAAGTTATTGATTTTAAATAAAAACCTGTCGACATTATAAACTTGCCGACAATGCTAACCTAAACAATGTGTTCACACTGCTACAAGTGCTTCAATGTTATGCAACAATATGCATCAACATAACCTACAACACAAGTCAATATGACAAGATACGATAAGATATGATAATATGTAGTAGAAAACACCCCTATTTAAAGAGAAACTTTTCTACTACAACCCTAAATCTTATCACAATATAATCTTATCACAATCTATCAAATATTAGAAAGTGCTTTAGTTACTTTCTAATTTTATCACAATCTAATCTTTGAGATATGTGATAAGTGGCATCTATCAAATATTAGAAAGTTATTAGTTACTTTCTAATATTTGCTAGCAAAGGGGAATAACTTTTTTCCAATAAATTAAATATTCCTAGCACCCTTAATTTATTTATTAATTGGGTGGGGAATATTTTACATAAGATAGAATTATATTCTAATTCAAATATTATTCTTTAGACTTTATATTTTAGTCTAAGAATAATTTACACAACGTTGCATTACATATTCTAACACTACAATCTTACAAGTTTGATATCATTAGAAAGAGAAAATCCATATCTTTTTACCAAGTTTTGAATGAGATCAAACGGAGTTCTCTACCTCAAGATATGTTCATTTCAATTTTGCACTAATTTTAGGGTTAACCCTAAAATAAAATTTAATTATTTAAATGAAATTTAATTATTTAAATGAAAATTAATCATTTAAACCTTTGAAAATGCTTTTAATCAAATTATTTCATTTAAACCTTTGAAAATGATTTTAATCAATTTATTTGATTTTAAATAATGCAATTAATATGCAAATAATCAAAATATTCATTTTTGAAGCATTGCAACTACATTCAAACCTTCAAAATGCAAATATGTCAACAATTCCAAAGTGAAAGCAAATTTCCCAAGACCTTGATGCAAGCAAAATTAGATAAACAAAAATTTTCCAAAATCACAAAATTTAAGGTGGGTCCCCAATTTTGGGGTCGTTGTGAAGGACGTCACAACATTGGTGACTCTGCTGGTAAATGTCCCTGGACATTTTTGACTAAAAACCAAACTTTGAAAACACACAAAACACGAATATTAGAATCACAAGCATTGATAAGCATCCAGAGAATGAGAATAGACCAATACAAATATGAATTACTAGAATCATAGATGATTTATGCAGAATGTGATGTATTACTAGTTGGGATCATGTGATATGTATTAATGATCATTTTCAATATAAATATTTGCTTTGGCCATGCTTGTCATCGTACTTTAATCAAGGGCCCTAAAAATGACCTTTCATGACCAATAAGATGATATGGAAAATAATATGATATGAGCTAAAAGAATGTATTGAAATGAACCGCATGTCTTATAGAGACTCAAACATTCTAGTACAATAAACAAATACACTAAAACATGTCTAAGCCTCTTAGAACCAATGTGTGTTTCATGAATTCCTTTACCAGATCAAGAGCTCAGTTATGACCTTACTATCATCCAGAACCAGTGTGTGCACAAGTGAGTTCATTACCTCATTTTGACCAAAATGGTTAAACCTATTATGAAAGAAATACAAGGCTAGCCTGCCCATTTGAAACGAACATAGGTCTCACTTTTCAATGAGACATATCGCCACGCATGAGCGTACTCCACTGCCAATCAAGCGTCTATAGCCCCGATGGAGGTTAACCCCATAGTCCATATTTTGACTTTTGATTTCTTGAACCTTGGGGATGACTACCCTTCCTTCTGACAAACGAGTAGTATGAATCCTTACGATCCATTGATAAATGATGTGTTTAGCTTTAAATTTTGATTTCTTGAACCTTGGGGATGACTACCCTTCCTTCTGAGAGACGAGTAGTATGAATCCTTACGATCCATTGATGAATGATGTGAATAGACTTAGAGCTTTGGGGAATTGGATTCTCAACCGAAGTGTGATGAGAATTTAACCCTATCCTTACTACTCTGACTTTGTTTGTATTTTCACAAATTTATGATAAAATAATGAATTTTATGGACTATGTTGCGTGATAGGACTGACAAGGATGGCCCTTTTCACCTTACACTTTCTTCCAAGGATGGTTTTGACCATTTTACCCGAAATGGTTTTAATATGCATGAAATGTGTTTGGTTCCAAACAATTTCAACATCGGTCCCCGATCTCAAGACCTATTTAGTGTATATTGTGCAATGATCCTAAGAGAATCTAACATGCTTTTCGGTGGTTGCCTACCATACTAGAAATGGCTGAGTGACTAAAACATTTAGGAATCCTGAAACTATGGTGTGTAAACATGAATATTTTGTCTTTTACAATTTTTTTCAAAATGCCTTTGTGAAAGTGCCCCTGATTAAAGCAAGATGACTTTTGCTAAAACCAATTAAAACTTTTGAATTTGATAAATGATATTTCTATGGGATGTGAAATGTGGAATGCGAGGGTGATGTATGCAATGTTATGAAATGTGTTATGAAATGCAAGTGTATGCAAGTGTATTTTTCATACTTGTGGAATTTTTGCAATATAATTCCAATTTTTCATATTTGCCTTATCTTAGTTCACATTCATGAGGACATAAACCAATATCTCGCTTTTCCTTTTCTCCAGGTTTCACAGGTTTTCAAACCAGGTAATCTCATCCTATGCGGTCCAGGATCAAAAACCAAACACAACCAACAAATGACCAATATCTCAATCATAACTACCTTACTTTTGAAAAACCCACTTTGAAATTATATCAACTTGAATCACACGTCAAAATCATGAAGCTCCAAAACTAGAAAAGTTAATTTATCGTTGTACTCAACAAAACACAACAAAATGTGACAACACTTAACAACAAAACAACAAAACATCAACAACATCGCACATTAACACATCAACAAAATAACTAACTAACAAACTCACAAAACAACCAACTAAACAAAACACAAAAACAAGAAAACAAAATCCAAAAGACTATTTACAAAAATATACATTATGTACAAGACACTGCAAAATTTTTGCCATCATTTCCCTGGATCCCAAACACGATAGGCACACCTTAAAAGACATATATCATTATATGCATGCCAAAATTTACATAGTTTTAACCAAATGAGGATTAGGCCAAACCATATAACAAATTTCATTTTGCCTTTCACACCCCATTGATTTGCTTCAAACTTATAAACAATTCCATGTTTAAGATTTAATTCCTCTATGATCTTATGCTTATTCAACAAGATGGGAATTTCAAACCTTGATTCATCACTTTGACTTAAATTCTCATTTTCACAAGCATATAGGATTTCTCTCAAATAGAAAGCTATTTCTGAAAGTTTTAACATAAGATCATCATCTATGTTTTTAGGCCAATCATATTCAAATAACAATTTACAAAAATCTAGGATATTTACAAAATAAGAATCATTATAGTTTTGTATCCTAGATTGAATTGTTAATTGTTGTTGAACTTGGTTCAATGATTCAAGCATGTTTTCTTTTTTATTTAGCAATACAGTCCTTTTGGTGGTGGGAATAAGAATCTCTTCTATTTTTTCATCAACCTCTAATGACATCTCATCATAAATAACAGTGGAAACCAATAAATGATTATGCAAAAATTTACCTGATTCTTGAATGTTTGAATACAAAGGATAAGAGTCTACCTTTTGTGCACTTTCATTTACCACTATTTGATGAGACCTTATAGTCTTTTCTTTTTCTCCATGATCTCTATCATCACCACCATCATTTCGTATTCCTTCATCAATAACCTCTTCTTCATCTAAAATAGATGAATCATATAAAGGTTTTACCATTTCTTCCCTTTCTACTACAGAAGAATGTTCTACAAACTCATGTTCAGAATGATCAACTCTTGGAACCTATTCTATTTTTGAAATTGGCATATCACTTTCGATTGCATAGGAATTACGAAACCTTCTTTTGAACTAGAAGTTTCAACATCCTGCATAGCAAGTGAAACAAAAATTTTATCATTAGGAGTGTGAGAAAACAATGATTCACCATACATACCCCATCCATTGTAATAATTATCTTCAAAATCTAAAGGGTAAGATTCAACCATATCTTCACATTTTGTAAATTTAACAATCGAATGCTCTTCAAATTCACTTTCTTCACCTTCAAAAAACCTATCCTCAATAAGAAACTCATCTTCCTCAAGTAATAAACTTTTATGATCGATCATAATGAAACTGCCTCTAGAATATTTTAATTCTGGAGCTTCAATTGTTTCATTCAACTCTATGGAAGATTCTATTCTATCATATGTTTCAAAGCTAGTTAAATCTAAAACTCCTCCAATATCTCGAAGACTCATGCATTTCTGCATTTTGATAAACTTGATTACTACAATCCTCATCAATGGATATTGGCTTTGAAACTTTCACTTCCTCTTGGATAATATCGAAAGTGGTTGAAAAACTAGGACATTCAATTTCGTTCAATGGTGTCGAGAAATGCATATCATGACTCATAGGTGATACTTGATTTGAAACCTTAGGGTGATGTAATGATAATCTACCCACATCTATTCCTCTTGAAATCAGCCATTGCTCTACGACTCATTGCACCACCATACACGCTAGATAAGGATAAATCCTTAGGAAACATTTCTAAACACTTAACCGTAAAAGGATCTAAAGCTTCCAAATAAATTTGAACAACTTCTTCTTCTGAAATGATAAAGTGTATCTCCATTTTCATATACAACTTATGAAACCTATCATTAAATTGATTCATGGATTCATTAGGCCTTTTACGAATAGAGGCAAATTGATTTGATAACAAATATGTGTCGACCAATTTTCTAAAGTGTTCAAGGAACATTGTTTCAAGTTGATTCCAAGAAGCGGTAGAACCTGCAGGTAAATTGATAAACCAATCTTTAGCAACTTCATCCAATGTGTATGGAAACATTCTACGAAAAACATCTTCATGCATAATTTGAAAACTAAGCATAATATTTTTATATGCCTGAATATGTTCTTCTGGCGTAATCGTTCCATCATGTTTATAAAATGGTAAATCATTTTCTGCCATTGAACCAACTTCAATATGCAAGGCTATGTATGAAAATTCACAAAAATTGCATCATAACCTAATTTTTGAATTTATGATAGATTAACGTTAATGCAACATAAATTGAAAATTTCAAACAATTTTATTTCTTTTTATAACAAATTGCACATTCTAAAATTAAAATCATTACCTTTCATGCCCTCCTTCTAGCGCCAATTTGTTGAGGTGTGATTTTGTCCAATCACAAAACCACCCAACAAACTCAGAATTATGATTCTCTCTTGAAAAGAATATTATATATCTCCAAGGTTCTTATGTTATATCTAACATTTCATATGTATATACATCAATGAGTACTTGAATAACTCTTGGATTTGTGAACTACTATTTACAAGGGGCCTGGAATTAGGTAAATGATTTCAAGTTTATCATGTATAACATGCTTTGATATCAATTCAACAAAATAAAATTTGTTTTATGATCTTAGGTTAAAGTATACCAAATTTTATTTCCTCTCTTCAATTTAATGTCTCAAAATGCTTTAAATGAAATTAGCATAAAAAGAATCTAGCATTTTATATTAAATTTCAATTTAACTTTAATAAAAATCAAAGTAAATGAAATTTTATAAACTTGATAAACCTTTGGAACATAATAGATTTATAATAAATTCACTTCCCAAATGTTTATTTGATAAAGCAATCATTTATTCAAACTCCCTTATGAAATTATAAATCAAACCCAGAAGAGGTGAATAAATGAAATAATGTCTTGCCCAATTTATAAGGTTCCAAAACCTTGTCAATGATAAAATCTTAGGGCTTAATATGAAACTAATCTATAAACTTTGGATTTTATGATAAAATAAAGTTTATAAATTAGATTTGCTTATAATATTTATCTTTTGAAATATTTATGAAATTAAATATTCAAAAGAGTAAATGTGATCTGGTTTGAAATTTGGATTTCTGAAATAGATAGAACTATATTATAAATCAAATCCAAATTGAATTTTAGAGATATCAATCCGAGTTCCTCAACCTTATGAAATTAAGGTGAGGAATAGAATATTCATTTATCCCTTCTTAAATTTATTAATTCGAATATTAATTAATGTAATATTCGAATTATAAATTTAATTATAACTTAGTCATATAATTTTACTTTATAAAATTATACTAAGTTATAATATATAGTTTTCAGAATGAAAATAAAATAATAAAAGATTTAAGCTTTAGAAATTAAACTAATGTCTCGAACAAATTCAACAGAACAAATTTCCATTTACAAAATTCTAAAACCAATCCAATGTTCACCAGTATTCACATAGTGAAATCAAATAAATTGATGCAATCTTCTAAGGTATACAAACTATTAAGAAATTGCAATAAGCACTTTATTAATTCCAAATACGATCTATGCACAAATCTGGATCCAAAATGCTTAAAACAATTTATAAAATCTTACAATAATTTCCATTGTTCCGCAAATGGCCTTCTCCTTTTTCTCCAATGAATGTGTAGCTTTGCTCCTTCCAATCATTCCGCTCCTTCTCTGTATAAAAATGTCCGACCCTTTTCCATGAATCTCAATGATTTATTTATAATTTGAAAAGTTTAGTTATTCAATTTCATCATCGGGAACGGATTTTATAACGATCTTCTTCAAACCCTTGCCCTTGTATTACCCACATAATGAAACAATAATCATAATATCAAAACAAAACCAAACTTTACTTTCCCGTAACTTTCCTTTTTTTCAAAAGTATTTCAAAGTTCTCATATTGCTAAATTAACCCGCTATTTTTTTGGTGAAATTGACATCTAGAATCTTGCAAGTTTGGTATCATTAGAAAGAGAAAATCCATATCTTTTTACCAAGTTTTGAATGAGATCAAACGGAGTTCTCTGCCTCAAGATATGTTCATTTCAATTTTGCACTAATTTTAGGGTTAACCCTAAAATAAAATTTAATTATTTAAATGAAAATTAATCATTTAAACCTTTGAAAATGATTTTAATCAAATTATTTCATTTAAACCTTTGAAAATGATTTTAATCAAATTATTTGATTTGAAATAATGCAATTAATATGCAAATAATAAAAAAAAAACATGAGTGGGAGGACAACGGATTGCGGGAAAGCGACGGCGAGTGGAAGGTCTGGCAGCCCGCCTCGGGGATCTGGTCCCCTGGTTTCTGGTTCAGGCGATCCAGAGTCTGAACCCCCTGAGGAAGGAGAGATTCCTTCCCGTCATGAAAAACCCCCTGATAGAGGGTCTTTCCCTCCGATCCAGGGCTCGTACGCCCATGCGGTCTCGAAAGGGTCACCTTCCCCGACCCTTTCCCAACCCCTGATCCCTTCAGGTTCTGACCTAGTGATCCCAGGCAGTTTTTTGAATAGCTACGTCGATCAAGAAAAGTTCACCCTCATTGGCAAGTTCATCGAGGGCAGACCTGACATGGAGACGATCCAAAAATGGGCTTGCGAAAAATGGCGAACGAGTGGCAACATGCAATTAGTGGCCCTATCCCGAGGGTTTTTTGCGATCAGACTGAATAATGCAGAATATTCCTGCAACATCCTTTCTGGCGGACCCTGGTTCCTGGGAAGACGAAGCCTCTTCATCCGTAGATGGGGCGAGGACTTCGACCCGAAAATGCAGAACATCAATGTTGCGCCAATTTGGGTTCGTCTCCCAAACTTGCCCTTCCAATGCTGGCATGAGGAAATTCTGAGAGGGATTTCTCGCACCATTGGCGACCTCATCGCTGTCGATTCCTCCACCAAGGTACGCTCCCGTATGGTCCATGCACGTATTTGTGTGAATGCCAATCTAGAATCTGAACTTCCCTCCTATGTCAATCTCTTCAAAGATTCGACCCTCATTAAAAAACAACCTCTCGAATATGAGAACAAACCATCCTTTTGCTCCATCTGCAACACTCAAGGCCACCTGAATCACCAATGTCCCCAATCTAGGGCCTTGAATCACACCTCGCATGTCTCAAGAAGAAAATGCGGGAAAACTAATGAGCCAAGGCAAAAATGCGAAACTTCTGCCCCTATAGAGGATCCCCCTAAAGCTTCCCCAGAAACCCAAGGTTTTGAAGAAGTGAGTCAAGAAGGAATCCCGTCTGTAGATCCCCATCCCCTTGAAATGATCCCTATCACTGCCTCAATGGAACCTTCCCTTACTCCTTCCGAAGTTGGGGCTGCTAGTGAAGAAGCCCTAAAACCCATCCTCCAAGAGATCGAGAACTTCCAAACCCGCCAGTGTCCATCCGGGAACTTCAGCCCAAAGAATACTAGGAGCAAGGCTCAGGCTATGGACATCGAAAGCGAGAAAAGGAGAGGGCGACCTTCTGCCAATGACCAATGTATCAGGGCAACCGAGGATGACATAGCAAATGGCTCCCAATGGACCTTATTCGCTGACAATGACGATCCTCTGAAGGAAGTTTCCAAAAGCTCCAAACCCCCCTTCCAATAGGCAAAGGGAGGCAAAAAACCTCTCAAATCTACCAGATGAAGATGCTCTCCTGGAACGTGAGAGGTCTCAACAGTGCAGCTAAGGTCAGACTTGCTGCTAATATTCGAAAGGAATCCAAACCCTCTATTTTCATCATGCAAGAAACCAAATGTGATGAGAGCTCCTCCAAGAAAGCCGCCAGAGTCATCTGGCATCACGACGAAGCTTTGTACAGCCCTGCTCAAGGTTCCTGCGGAGGCCTGATGTGCCTGTGGGATCCGTCTCAAGTGGAAGGTAGACTTCTCTCTTCTTCCAACAGAGTTCTCAATATTCTGTTTCACTGCATTTCTAGCAATCGTTCTTGGATCATGTCCAACCTGTACGCCCCAAACTCTCCCCTTGAGAGAGCTAATTTTTGGAAAACCCTCACTCTGATGAGGGATTCTTTCAGCACCATACCATGGATTGTTGGAGGGGACTTCAACAGCCCTCTGTTCCCTACAGAGAAAAAAGGTGGATTGGTTGCCACCCACCGCACCACTGAAGATCTCAGGGACTTCGTTGATTCCAATGAACTCATTGATATCCCACTCAAGGGGACTCTCTATACGTGGAGCAATAGAAGAACTGGAGGCGGACTGATCCAGGTCAAACTGGATAGATTCCTAATGTCCCAGGAAGCCATTCCTTTTTTTGGCGATGCGTCCCTCTCAGCTCTTACCAAAACTGGATCGGATCACAATCCCATTCTTCTTGAGGTGGGTAAAATCCCTTCCTTTCGAACCCCCTTTCGGTTCGAATCCATGTGGCTCAATCACAAGGACATCCGTGACGAGATGGCACAATGGTGGAATCAACAATTCAGAGGGTCACCTGTGTTTCGGGTGACTCAGAAGCTCAAGTTCATCAAAGATAAATTGCGAATTTGGAACAAAGAAGTTTTTGGTAACATTTTTGTTCGCAAGAAAGCGTTGTTAGATCAGCTTCAAGCTATTGAGAGCAGGATCGAAGCAGGAGACTCCAGGGCTGTAGTCAGAGAAGAGGAAAGGAACCTGCTTGCTGAATTTCACAATACATTAGCCAGGGAGGAAACCTTCTGGAGACAGAAATCCAGGGATCTATGGATCAAAGAAGGTGATTCTAACACCAAATTTTTCCATGCTTCGACCATGAGGCACAGGGGATCCAGTAAGATTAGCAAGATAAACCGCAGTGATGGATCAACCACTGAAGATATTTTCGGAATCAGAGATGAGGTTGTCTCCTTTTTCCAAAACCTCCTCGGATCCCCCCCGAAAAGCTCTGCCCGGGCCAAGTCTGCCCTCTTGGGTAACATTCCTAGCCTTGTTTTCGAAGAGGCCAATTCCTCCCTTCTAAAACCCTTCTCTGATGAGGAAATCAAGGACGCGGTGTTCTCCATGCAGGCAGATAAAGCCCCCGGGCCGGATGGGTTCCCTCCTCATTTCTACCAAGCCTTCTAGGAAATTGTTGGATCGGATGTCTGTGCTGCCATCCGAGATATGCAATCCCGACCCATTCCCTGGACTGTCAACTCTACTTTCATTGCTTTGATCCCCAAATCCCCTGACTACCGATCCATGGCTGATTTTTGGCCCATAAGCCTGTGCAATGTTTTGTATAAAATTCTCACCAAATCAATGGCATCCAGATTGAAACCCATCCTCCCCTCCATCATTGACCCTTGCCAGGGGAGCTCGGTCAAAGGTAGAAACATTCTGGATGGAGTCATTACGGTTCATGAAACCCTTCATTCCGCTTTCCATAGCAAAAAATCAAGCTTCCTCCTCAAGCTCGACATGACCAAAGCTTTCGATCGGGTTGATTGGGACTTTCTCAAGGAGATCCTTCTAAAATTCGATTTCCACCCCAAGTGGGTTCAGCTAATTCACAATTGCTTCTCCTCTGCTTGGTTCTCGATGCTGGTCAATGGGTCCCCCGCTGGTTTCTTCCCCAACATTAGAGGTCTCCGCTAAGGGGATCCTCTATCCCCTCTTCTGTTCATCATTTTTGCGGAATCCCTTGGCAGATCCCTATCTGCGACCAGAGTGGCGGGGAAAATTTTAGGTATTCAAGTGGTTTCTAACTCCACTCCTATCACTCACCAACAATTCATTGATGACACCATCCTCTCAACTCAGGCGTCCGTCATCCAAGCTAAAACCATCAAGCTCATTCTCTCCCTCTACGAGAAAGCGGCAGGGCAACAGGTAAATTTCTCCAAAAGCAAGCTTTTCTTTTTGCACACCCCCTCGAGCGCAAGGGCCAAATTGGGTGGATCCTGGGCTGCTCTGAAGGATCCCTCCCATCCTCCTACCTGGGACTCCCCTTATTCTGGGGAAGGGCGAAAGAGAGCATGTGGAACAATGTTTTAGAAAGATTCCAACGGAAGCTAGCAGCATGGAAAGGCAAACTTTTGTCCCAAGCGACGAAAGCCAGCCTTTCAATCTCCACCCTTCAAAGCATTCCCATTTACTTCATGTCAGTTTTCACTCTCCCCAAGTCAGTGTGCAAGCAAATTGAACATATCCAGAAAATATTCCTCTGGTCGGGATCCGAAGACAAATCCAGGATTCCCCTCGTGGCGTGGGACACAGTCTGCAGAAGCAAGCAACAAGGGGGCCTTGGCTACAGGAAGTTGTCCGACATGAATGCTGCCCTATTGGGCAAACATGCTTGGAGGATTATCTCTAAAGACCTAGCTGAATGGATCCAAATGGTGTCTAAAAAATATATGGGCAATTGCTCCTTCCTCGAATCAAGCAACCACCCCAATGGCTCTGCCTTTTGGAAAGCTATGTTTCACTCCAAATCGCTAATTCAAAAAGGTCTCCGATGGATTCTCGGGGATGGCCATAGCATCAATTTTTGGAATGACATATGGCTAACGGATGAACCCCTGAGTGACAGGGGCGATCTTGTGGGGCTTCAAACAGTCTTCGATACCAGCAGGGAATGAAAGGTGTCTAATTTCATCGTCTGGGAGGAGGGCCAACCCCGGTGGAGGACCCTCGATGGCAATAACCCTGAGATTTTTGGCCTTAACCTTATGCTTCAAGCAGTCACTATCCCCTCTGAGCAAAGGGATGATAAACCCACCTGGGCTGGGTCGGACAAGGGCTCCTACTCTGTTAAGTCTGCTTTCTCCCTTCTCAAAACCCACCCTGTGTCGCCCTCCCATATTGTCTGGAAGAAACACCTCATCCCTAAAATTGCCTTCTTTTCTTGGCTAGCCTTCCAAAACAAAGCTCTCACTACTGAGAATCTCATCAAAAGGGGCATCCCCCTTCCCAACAGGTGCTTTCTATGTCAAGCAAATTGGGAATCCACTAATCACCTGTTCCTCCACTACGACTTCACCTCGGTTGCACTTGGTTTCATTTTTTCCACCTTTCGAATCCAATGGGCTCCTCCCAAGTCTTTGTGCGAAGTTTTCCTCCAATGGCCCCAACCCTTTGCTAACCACAAACTTCGGTTCCTCTGGGACATTTGCCTTCACCACTTGGTCTGGCAAGTGTGGCTAGAGCGTAATAGAAGGGTCTTTGGGTCTTCTATCTGGGATCCTCCCTCTGTCGCCTCCAGAGCCCTCGCCTTCGCCTCTAAAAATGCTAATCTTATTCACTGTCCCGAGTCCTCGTCCGTCCTCCCGGGAAGACCTCATCCTCAAGTCTCTCAATATCTCGGTCGATTCCCCCGTGGAGAACCCTTTACCTCACCCCCGAACCCTTGCCCGGTGGATTCCTCCCCCCATGGTTGGATCAAGCTAAATTTTGATGGGGCATCCAAAGGGAACCCTGGAGCGGCTAGTGCTGGCGGTGCGGTCAGGGATCACCGAGGAAAGGTCCTACTTGCTTTTTCTAAAGACTTGGGCCACCAAACCAACCATGTTGCAGAAGCTAGGGCCCTGTGGAGGGGCCTAGTTCTCATCAAAGAGGATCCTCGGGCAGTCATCGTAGAAGGCGACTCCATGAACATCATCAACTATCTGACTAAGGATGAGATTCCTGCATGGCAAGTTTTCAACACCATCCAGGAATCTCGATGAATCCTTCGAAGCAGGAACCATAGATGCCAACACATCTATCGGGAAGGGAATGCCCTGGCCGACCTCTTGGCCAACAGAGGATCCTCCTCTGGCAGTCTCACCATCTGGGATCACGGGTTTCCACAAGACATCTCTGACATGGCAGCGTCAGACCTCAAAAATTGTCAATGACCCGCGTCAGATCCTCACGATTGGCCACGTCATGCAACATCCTTATGCCAGGCAGTCCCCTCTCAAGAGCGACTCCCGCAGCCACAGGCATGCTCAAGACAATCCTCCAACCGTCAGATCTTCGAGACGGCTCAAGAAATCAAAGGTGAAAGTCGAAGCCGGTCCTCCGCTCCATCTGAGCTCGGACTCGGACTCGGAGCAGAATAAGGTGCCTCTAAACTTGCTTATTGATCTGGCCATTGATGCCATGGGAAACATCACCAAGGGAGCTGAATCGGTGATCCATTGCCTCCGCAAACTCAAGGAGCACTCGGGTGGACCCTCTGGCGGTCAGGAGGACCCCAAGAAGATCTAAGTTGGTCGGCGTTTCCTGCTCTCTTCGCCCGGTTCCGGGATTTTGTTGTTGGGAAGTTTTTTGTTTTTCTTGTGGGGATCGACTGTTATGTTTAAATTTGTTGTAATTTGGTCTGAGACTTGCTTTCCGGTCTCAACCTTGCGGCCTTAAAGGTGCTTTCCTTTTTCTGTTATAAGGTTTTGGGATCCTCTTAAAAAACCCGCTATGTATATACTGTTACTTAACAAAAATATATATATATATATATATATATGCAAATAATCAAAATATTCAGTTTTGAAGCATTGCAACTACATTCAAACCTTCAAAATGCAAATATGTCAACAATTCCAAAGTGAAAGCAAATTTTCCAAGACCTTGATGCGAGCAAAATCAGATAAACAAAAATTTCCCGAAATCACAAAATTTAAGGTGGGTCCCCAATTTTGGGGTCATTGTGAAGGATGTCACAACACTACCCCCTTATTGCCATGTGTCCAGTTGTGCACACATTTTTATTGAATTATCATGTTGTACCTTGGTCAAACCGCCACTTGCTCTTATGGCTCGCTGCTGCTCATTGGCATCCTCGACTTTTATGCGCTTGTCTGCACCCTATCCTTGAGCTGTCTTCACCCTATCCTTGAGTTGTCTTGCCACATTTGACTCATGTATGTCTGCCACCACCAACCCATCGATGATGTCTTCATATCACTGCTCCCGACCCTATAGTGCCTACTAACCCTCGAAAGTAGATCCCAAGGTGCTCCAGTCTATGTAGTCTTCCAATCCTTCCCTGCCAAGCACACTCTCTTTGACCATTGCCTTGTGTGCTTTGCTCGTTTGGCACAATTTTTTGAACCTTGGTGTCTAAGATGACCATTTGGTATGCTTTTCTGAACCGCCCTCGTCAGCTCATGGTGAGAATCTTCTTCCAGCATATTCTCCTTAAATATTGTATAGGGTTTTCCAAATCACCCCTTTTCTTTCTCTCTTCAAGAGCTTGTTGTCTTTTTACGTTTTCAAGGCTCTATTCCAATTCCATACAAAGCCTTATGTATAGTCATTGGCAAGCTCTTTCCATGATGGATCCAGTAGAAGCATCAAATTTACATTTTGTAAAGGTCTACTTTGAATTATGATACCCCAAAATTTATGTTGTCAAAATTCAATTTTACAAATCAATGTTGTACTCAGGAGTGCACTTTCGATTGAACCCAACACTCCTCAATCCACATTTATTTTTAGAGACTCTTTTGGAAGTAAATTTATTCTCCAGACCATGGCCTTTGCATATAGGTACTCCCCACTAATGGGGTTGTCTCGAATATGTTAACAACCATGGACCTTCTTATGTGATCCACATCTATCACATGGGTACTCCTCCCTCACTTTCAGAGTTGTCGTTCTCTCTTCCTTCAATAGATCAAGGCCCTTTGTTTGTGATACCCATCATCACCTGGGTCTTTGCCCTCTTGTGGCTCATCTCTCAGTGGATTTTAGCATAACAATTTTTTTGCTTAGCATATGTCTTCACCAATTGGACATCTCAGGCAACACTACATCCGTTCTTCGACATCCGCTTCTACATCAACTTTATTGGATCTTTAGCCTTATTTGGCTCTTGTTCTCTTCTTCATATTCTCCTTTCCTATTTGTATACATTTCGTACCAATGCATCTATAGTGGGAAGGAATGATAGGGATATAGTATAGCATTAAATAATATGCCTTAATGACATTTGTTGTAAATTATTAATGAGGCATAATGTGGCAAGATAAAGATAGTGCATATTAAATGCAATCCTATCCCTTGTTGCACATGGTAATGAGCTCATGGTTTGGCTCATACCATAGTATTGTATCGGGCACTTCGTGCCTATATATTGCATAATTATCAATGAAAACATCAATCTGGAGTTTAGTCGGTAATTCCATATCAATTATAAATTCTGGAATAGCATTCCTATTTATTCCATTCTCTAATGCTACCAAATGCACTATAAAATCTAGAATAACATTCCTATTTAATCCATTCTCTAATGCTACCAAATGCATTATAAAATCTGGAATAACATTCCTACTTAATCTATTCTCTAATGCTACCAAATGCATTATAAAATCTGAAATAACATTCCTATTTAATCCATTCTCTAATGCTACCAAATGCATTATAAAATCTAGAATAACATTCCTATTTAATCCATTCTCTAATGCTATCAAATGCATTATAAAATCTAGAATAACATAACATATAGAGGACTCCACCTCCTACTACCAAAAGTCTTAGATGTACACAAGAACACTCAACTCAACTTCCAGGTTGTTTTAAGCGAATCGTTTTGGTGTCCAAATGTCTTCACAACAACCACAACTATTTTAGCTCAAGAAGATAACCTACTCTCCCTTCTATGGAGAACAACACATGACGCATGCAAAATAGTATTCCAAGAAGGATTCTCCTCACGGACTTACTTCTAAGTAACGATGATCTCCACAGTGATTCAAGATGAATCCATTGTCTCTACGAATACAAGAACATCAACCCACATATAGCGTTGTAACCAAGCACAGTTCTTAAACCTTTGGTTAGGTAGAGAAGATCTTTAGCCTTCTTAGTCTATCACTCACCAAAAATACACAGCGAATAACAGGCAAGGATACCAGGTTGGGTAGTTACACGATACTCAAACCTATCATCTCAACTCTGTCATCCTAACGGTTTACTATACCAAAAGAGAAGTTTTAACAAGAAGAGTAAAACCATTTAATAGCTCACTCAATTGAGCCAACTCCAAGGTCTTTTTTTTTAATCTATATTATAGGTCCAACGCACAATGAGTTCCAGATAGTGAGTGCAATGAATCATCTCTCACCACTGGTTGTGAAAGAATAACACCCCCACCAAAGCATTGGAAACTCTTTTACTCCCAATAACACAGTGAGAAGACATCATTTTTAATAAGTATGCCTACCTGTGATCCAAGATTATTGCAATGAATCGGGTCTTTTTCCTTAGTGTCGCCACTCTAGACTTCATTTTGTAGAGCAATTTTCAACCACCCCCTTCCTGACAAATGCCTCCTCTCTTCCTAGTTTTCTTGGTTTTCCAAACGAAACCACCCCACCTCAACTTTACCACTACTCCATCACCTTTTGATTCGCTCTCAACGTGGGTTCTCAACTAAACAAACCATAAAGTTTACTCTCTTTCTCCTCATGTCTACCAAGGATTCGATGCCTTACCAAACACTTAACAAACCTAACCTTTTAAAAAAAAATCTAATAAAAGGAAAGCCAAGATTCTTGTCTTTTCTCTTCTCTACAAATTTGCACAAGTATATAAAAAGAATCTTATGATCATAAGAGATCATATTAAAATCGATAATAAGAAGTCCACCATACTAATTATGCTTACCAAAACTTTTCCTTCATTCTTTTTTTGAAAGAGATCATATTTTTAAGACACAATATAACTCAAATCATCTTCACTAAAGTTTTGTAGTTAGTAACCAAGCAAGCAACATTTGATCTATCTCTTATATACAAATTATGCCAAGTCACTAAATAAGAAAAGAGAGCATCTATTAGGTTGCTTCTTTGTCAAATAATATACCCATATTTAGGACATCTTGATCCTGCATCAATGAAAATCTATTAGCAACATCATATTTTATCCATAAAACCTATGTTGCAAAAATTAAACATAATTTATTAGTCGTTCCTTTGGTTAGAAAAGCATCCAACTGCAATAACATATCCATCATGCATAACCTAGCATAAATCCAACCAAAACAAAGGGTCTACCAAGAGAGGGTCATGACAATATGTTTTTAATATTCTCTTATCTAAACAAATAGAATTAGTGGTATTGTTTAAAATTTTCAAGAAAAACAAAGGGAGATGCTTCCTATCTTGATCACTAAGATGTGTTTTCACGTCGGGTTCACCAAATATGTAGAGGAAGAAAACTACCCTGTCGCATATGATTCTCGGTTGGATCCATTGGGAGTCGAGGTGAACCGTGAGGGTGTGTTATATTCTCTACACTCAAGGACACAAAGGAACGTGTTCACTAGGAACGATTTTAATACTCACTCCAAGTCTAGGGTGGAGATGTTTGATGTATCTTAATTTAAATAATCACCTATGTTTGACCTTTATAAACTAAACTATGAAAATGGAATAACAATGCAAAATACACAAGATGCAAGAAAACAATATCTAACCCTAGTATGATTCTTTGATTCAATGATTTCTAACCCTAGGTTGCAAGAAATAAAGTCCTTTCTCTTTGAGCAAGGGTACAAGTAAAATGTATAAACAAGACTAAACTTTAGATGCACACTATATGCTCTTGTTATTTCAAATGCCTAGAAAGAAATCAAATATTTTTTCTTTTAACTGATGAGCCAAGGTTTTGATAAAAAAGGATAAAAAGAAACAACACACAAACCTACAATTTTATTTAGAGCACTTATCTGATCTGATGTTTGATCCAATATTTATCTTATGTCCAAAATATCCCACAACTTCAACTTTGCAAAATAGCTTCACAAAAATTCTAGAATATATGGTCAACATTTGGGGGCCTCCTTAAGCCGCTATAAGACTAAGTTTGGAGGTGCAAAAATCAAGCCCCATTGGTCCTTTTAGTTGATCATTTGTAATAAAAATGAGCTTTGACCTTTTGAACAAGCACAACATAATATGATAGCATGAAACAATAAATGGAATGCAAAAAGAATGGGTGCAAAGCTTGATCAATAATACAGTTTTGAAACTTAGGGATTTGGGAACAAATAATTGCCCCTAGGCTAATCTAATATGAAATGCAAATGAAACAAAATGATTATAGTAAAAAACATAACTCAAACAAATATAAAATGGAATGCAAAGGACACGTAAAACAAAACCCTAGGGTTTTGGGATGAACAATCACCCCAAAACTCAACTAGACCAAATTCGTGCCTTGTAGGATACCGAACGTGAAATTGGTAACAACGTCAAAATGAACATTGAGCACTTGATGGATGAAAGGAAGGATTTCATCGAATCTGCATCCTATAGCATATGGGACACAAATTTGCACAAGAGAGTTTTAAAACCCAAAAATAGAGATAAAATACAACAAAGCAAGAACTAAGATGAAAATACGAACTAATGAATGAAAAGAAACAACTTGATGATCTCATGGAAGAAGCAAGAGCAAAGGTGGAAGACCTTCCCTCCCTCAATAAGATAAGTTGTTGTCAAGGCTTTCTCCACTAGCAGATCATAAGGCACACCAACAACAGAACATAAAAGCACCAAAAGCACTAGAAGAAGATTGCACAAGAGGACACTTAAGATCACATGAAGATTTCAATTGCTCACTTATGTTGCTTCTCTAGTTGCAAAATGGGAATCCAATCCTGTATTTATAGAGGAATTGGAGGGCAAAAATGTGGTAAAACAAAGATTTAACCTTGATTGAGCTGACACCTTAAAGGGTCGATCCAAAATTTAGGTTTTTCCCATAAAAACCCTAAATTTTTTGAATCTACGCCGCGTAACTTACAAGGTGTGGATTCGATAAAGGTCAAAAAATGCCAAGGTAAAACTCAAGAAAAAGAGGCCAAACTTATTCCTAGCAAGTTTGAGCCTCCTAGAGGAACCTAAGGAGAAATGACTCATTTGGGTGTGTCAGTTTTTTGTGTTTATATTTCTAATTATTTCTCCTCCTTCTATTGGTCATGTATTTCCTTTGGATGCTCCAGCAAAATTCAATTTAACAAACTCCACATCTAGTGGTTTCCACTTTATTTTTTTTGCCTTCTTTTTGTTTCTCCTAAATCGAACATCATAACTCCATTTGATGACTTGACTCCAACTATCAATGCTCTATTCTTCCATATTAGGGATTGGGTGAGTTGATAGGGTTGGTTTAGACTCCTCTATGGCTAAACAAAACTTCCTTTTCATTACCTCTAAACTGCTTTCCTTTCCTTTAAATATTATTTTATTTCTTTCTAGCCATAAAATCCAAAGTATTGTGTCTTTTGATATATCCCAAATTGTCTGTAAAGTCTCACTTTTAAAAGTGCTTTGCCATTACTTTAACCATTTTTCAATTCTTCCATTCATCACCATGCATTTACAAAACATATTAAGAATCCATTACTATTTATTCCATACTATTGAGTAGTGTCCCATCTATACTCTCCTCCTTCCTTCACAAATAATACATTATGATGGGTCATGAAAAAGCCCTTTTCATAATGTTATCCCATGATAAAATTCTTCTATGACATGCTAGCCAAACAAACATTTTGACTTTTGGAATGCTCAGGCTATCCCAAATATCTCTCCATATTCTTGTGATATTTCTATTTTTTTGGTGCTTTACATTATATCCACTTCTTGTTGTGTATTCTCTTGAGTTATTCAACTCCCAAATTAGCTTATCCTTGGATCCCCTCAAAATAATCATTGTTGTTATTTTTTTACTGAACTGCTTCCTAACATTAGTGTCTTGTATACTTGTAAAATATTCCTCTCCATTTGTATCTTCCTTCCTCATCCTTGTACAAAATTATTGAAACCCTATCACCATATTTATCTTGAAGTAATCTTATCCATGGTTTCAAAATTGGATCTAGATTGAGTGGTTTTTTATCACACCAAGTATCCATCCAAATATAATTATTTTCTCTAGTTCCCACCACCCATATTAAACCTTTAATCACTAGATCAATTGATTTTTTTAAATGGTTCCATAGTGCAAAACAATTTGGTAGAGAGAATGCAATAAATATTAAGCTTAGGTCACTGGGCTCAACATACTTAGAAGATTTTTTTCCCATTGTATTTGACTCTCTTTGTACAATCTCCAAATTGCTTTTTCCCTAAGTGCTAAGTTTGCATTGTAAGAACTTTTAAACCGAGACTTCCCCTAGTTTTTTTTATTACACACCTTGCTCCATTTCACCAAAGAAAATTTCCTTTTATCATGTAATCCCGACCACAAAAATAACCGCATAATAAAGATTAATTTATTTTTTATGTTGATGTTGGCATATTATACAAGGACATATAATAAGTTGGAATGATTTGTAAGACTAATATAATTAGCTACCCTATTCTTGTTAACATTAACCATATATATTTCCATACTAGTAGTTTATTTTGAACTTTACTTATAACTGAATTCCATAAATCTATCTCCATCTCCCCTCAAATAAGGGCATCCCTAGATAAGTTACTGACAAATTTGCCTCCTCCATTTGAAGTAACCTACATATCCCTGTTTTGATTTTAGCAAGGGTGTTTAGGAAGTAAATTTTGGATTTTGTCCTATTAAATTTATGCCTTGATACTCATTCTTATTCCTTTAATAAGTTATTCAAATCTTTGGCCTCGTTTATCCTTGCCCTCCCCAAAAGGGTTGTATCATCTACAAATTATTTATGGGTGATGTTGTCGATGTTATTACTAGCCTTAAGTCCACTTATAAACCCATATTTGTAAGCCTTATTCAAGTTGCTACCCAAAAACTTTGCCATAATAATGAACAAATATGGCAATAGAGGATCTCCCTATCCAAGGTATCTTCTTGGATTTAAATGATTATATTACTAACCCATTGACCAACATTGAATATAAAACTGTAAAGATACGAGCTTTAATCCATCTGACCCATTTCTTCTCAAATCCAAACTTTTATAATATTGTAAAAAGAAAATCCCATTTAACTCTATCATAGGTCTTACTCATATCAAGTTTTAAGATCATTGTTTTCTCTTTTCTTGAAGTTTGTGTATGCATAACTTCATGAGCTACTATGATATCATCTAGAATCGGTCTTCCTTTCACAAGTCCTCCTTGATATTTTGAAATAATTTTAAAATATGAT
This sequence comes from Wollemia nobilis, assembly GCA_028583015.1. Classification (NCBI taxonomy): domain Eukaryota; kingdom Viridiplantae; phylum Streptophyta; class Pinopsida; order Araucariales; family Araucariaceae; genus Wollemia; species Wollemia nobilis. The sequence goes on from JAQPPZ010001808.1 coordinate 4,064,075, forward strand.
TTTTTAATTCACTTACCACCATTTTAACTTTATTGGCCAATGATCTGAACCAATCCTTGTCAAGGTATTAATTTTAGCACAAGTTCCTTCATCTAGCCAATGATATGAGAGTATTTGCTACCAGGTTATAGCCTCTATTGTTGTTGGTATATGTATAGTTATCTCTTCAAAATCCACCTCCCATAGATTATTATTTTGAATAAAAACTGATAATTCTCTCATAATTTGATCTTTACTTATCATAAATATTTCAATCCTACTCCAAACTTCTAATTTGTGTGACTGAGTTATAGGTCCATAGACATCGATAAGGATGAAACAAATATCTGCAAAGAAGCATGTGACTAAAGAGGTTATCTAATGCCTAGTTTTATGAATGGTTACATATGAGGTTTTAGTAGGATTCTGATAAGTTAGCATTCCCCCTGTCACTCCTTCAAAATCTATTTCACCCCATTCACATCTTGCCCATTTTGCTTTCATAGTTTTAGAAAATTCTTCTTTTGATATTTTTTTGGATACAAAGAATATTAGGCTTATTACTTAAACAAAGGTCCCTAATACACCTCTAATTTGAGGGGACATTAACACCCATTATTTTCCATGAGATGGTATTCATGTCTTATTAGGGGCTCTTGGACTTACTTGTGAATTACCAATATCATTTTTTTGTTTGGTAAAGAGAAGTTCAACCAACTTAGTTTGTGCTCCTTTCTTTATGTATGCTCTTGCTTCCCTAGATCTCACTTGATAATTTGAGGGTTTTTCTCTTTTTGCCTTGCTTGTACGAGGAGTAGGTCTTATTATTCTATTCCTCAATATTCTTTTACAACCTCCTTTTCCCTCAAATTTATCCTCTCCTGGCTCTACTATGGAAGCTTTTGACTTGTCCTGCTCATTTTTTGGTATTTCCTTATTAATGGTAGAGGTATTAACATCTAACACTACATTTTATTTACCAAAATTTTTCTTCTAAATGGTGCATGGTACTTCAAGAGAGTCTTCAAAATCTAATGAGACACATTCCTTAGGTTCATCAAGAATGTTCGTCCCTAAATCAAGATCATACTAAATAGGCAGTTCCTTGTTAATATGTTGATCCTGTTGTACCATATCCTCTAAGCCTAGATCTACTTTTTTTTCATGGGCTAAAGCCTCAAAAGAGTTGGTATTTCTTCCAATATATTTCCTTACTGATCTCCACTATTTATTTGCTTTCATATGTTTATTTTTATTTTTTGGAAGTTGAAAACCATCATCATCCATATCCATTTATACATTTCTCTTGCAGTTTTCTACATATGATTCAGTTAAACTCTTCTAGGGCATGATCTCTCAATACGCCCCACTTCATGGCATCTACATCTAAAAGACATGTTTTCATAATCAATGGTTTGGGTCCACATCTTATCCCCATACTTAAGAATTATTAATTTTGGTAAAGGTTTACTTATATTAGTCATGGCCAATATCCAAGCATAAATAGCCAAGAATCCATCTTTTGTAGTTTCTGAAATCTCAAAGAATTATCCCAAAGTGTTGTCTATTGCCTTGAAGGTATCAATTTTCTAAAACTCAATAGGTAACCTATACATTCTAACCTAGACTGGTATTAGGGATAGATTTACATTTTCAGGTGAAAAGCCTTCATACCAGTAGGTAAGGAAGAGTCCTACTCTTCCCATAAACAAAGGATCCCTTTTAGGATTCTATCTCTTTGTTTCCTAAAACAAAAAAATGGTTAGGAAGAAACCTTTTGGAAGAAAATATAGAATCACTCAACTCCTATCAATCCATTTTCTCTAGGTCGAAGCCCCTGGCCAATACCTATTAAATTTACCAAAAACCGCCCTATTTTTGAGCAATAAGGATTCATCCTCTATGCTTTTCTCACTAAAATTTACTACTAGAGATGATTCTAAGGATTTAGCTATAAATCGATCCATGGGAAGAAAATTAAAACTCAAAATCTACTAAAATTTCTTAGAATATCCTATAGCAAATATAATATTTCATTAAAAAAATATAATAATTTATAAGCAAAATTTCTAAGATAAAGAAAGGAAAAATAAACTTAGTTGAAAAACTCTATACCTAGACAAAATGTCTTACCTCACTGAAGCCCTAACCCTCCATTGCTTCTCCCTTCATTGGTTGAGTTATCACTTTATTTTTTTTAATACGCAAAGAAATTGGTAACACCATTGGGTGCTACCACTATAAACCCTAGCCCACTTGGTTAGATGAAGTCAAAGGGATCTCTCGATCCTCTAGAACATCGAACTGGGCTCGACTTTCCAAAGCATCAAACTTGAAACAATCACTAGACAAATACTCTACTACTACCATCCGACCTATCTCTTTCTAAGTATACTCTGATTTAAACCTTGAACATTCCAAAGAGAGGCCAAAGACCTAACCACTATACTATCTTTGTAAAATCAATTCATTTCTTTGTTATATTTGAAATTATAATATTATAACAAATTTTCTTATTCAATATAATCAAATTATAAGTAAAAGATGGAAACATTAATAATAAGACTTACTCTTTCTAAAAATTCAAATTCAAACCACAAAACTTGATTTATGTGTGGGGACCAGCTTGTTTGAAAAAAAAAAAAAACACAAAACATTGAGAGGTGGAGAGCCTTGATATCAACTCTTAGCTTGTAAGATAATTATGGAGCCATCGGAAAAGTTATGTGGTCGTGGCGTTCCATTAAATGAATACCAGATATTCGTGGAGCCATCTCAAGTGAACGGTGTCTCCAGCCTCTATTCGACCTTCAGAGTGGCTGTTTCCTGTAAGTTCTTCAATTCACAAGCTCGTTAGGATACCTATGTCTTTTCCAATGTTATAGGAGTTCTTCTTGTTATTATTTTAAATCATATCTAGATAATGTCGTGTTTCTATTTTATACGGGAGGCTGGTATTCATGGAGTTTTTAATTAGGTTATTAGGACTGTATTTTATTTTTCAATTTTGTTACTCAGGAAAGCACACGGGGTTTATAACAAGTTTGTATTCCTTCTACTCGTTTGGATTGTTTTCTTCATAACTGGTTCATTTAAATAAGGTTTACATGGCTCAGATTCTGAATGTGGATTTTATCTCCAAGAGATTGTTGGTTAAATCCTTATGTACACAGTATTATTGGGCACATTTTACTTTTAAAATTCCAATTTTATAATTTCTATCATGGCCATGTCTTTTATGGACCTTTGTTAAGTTTGAAGGCATCAGCTTGTCTGGTATATATATATATACATACATTTTTTTTTTTTTAAATTAAATATTTTGGTTTACAATCAGGTAAGTTGATGTACATGCAGTCAAGTACCCATCATTCTCAAATTGGGCCTGTATGATTCTCGGGGACTTGAATCTAAAACTCTTAAAACTTCTTTATGAAAGACGACTGATTTCAACCACCCAATTACTCTATCTTGAACGTAAGCCTCTTAAAACTTCTTTATGGAAGACAACTGTTGTCAACCACTCAATTACTCTACTTGAACCTAAACCTTCTAATTTTTTTATTTTTTATGGAAGGCTACTGTTTTCAATTACTCAATTACTCTATCTCAGCATAAAGGACTATTTTCTGATATTAATTATCACTCCATGTCATATCATACCAGTATTTTATATATGTTGCGGAATTAGATCAATAATATGTATGAATATATATTTTAACATTCTATTAATTATAGAGCTCACATGTTTAGCAAATTATAAATTGGAGAAGGGATCTGTTCATTATATAAAGTGCTATAGAGGGTTCTGCCTTCTGTTCAGGAGGAATTTGGTTGTATTTGAGCGAGGCTGTTCAAGTCTGCCAAAAGTTCTCCACATGTATGAACTGTGAATGATATTATAAAGGGTAGGAAGCCGTAGTTTTTCATAGCAAATGATAAGAATAAGTTGACACGGTAGATACTCTTAGGGCCATATCATGCAGACTGATATTTTTATCTTCAGTTAAAGTGAATTATTTTTCACGAGTATAATAATGTGCTTGCAAAGCTACTTTATGATATTTGGTCAAATTATATTTTAATGAAGTATAAGAAGACATATCAATAGAATGCTCTGCAAAATGTTTGTAATATGCGAGACAATTTATCCCGATGACATGAACCTTATTTTTGTTTTGAGCCAAGTCTCATACATGTGGCTATTTGTGGAATGGAAGGCCCCATAATCAGCTACGATATCTAGAATAGAGGTCACTATGTGGTCCAAGAAACTATGATGGGCAAATTTGATTAGCCAACACACTTGAGCAATGTGCTGTTTTATATAAATGTTGTTGGTCATTGTTTCAGTTTTTTTTCCTTCCTATTTATCTAATTTAATTTTATGTAAATTTTTTAATATCATTATCATCATCATCATTTTCTATTGGTAAATCCCCCCACAGATGGAGAAAACCTTTGGTTTAGCTGCCATTATCTTTGGATATCTCCTCTACAAATTTCACCCAAGACTTGCACTTAGCCATGTGCGTTCTGCTATACCTCACTCAAATTTGGATGTGATAGTTTTACCCAATCAAAAATCCACATTTTATTGCATAATAGGAACCTCACTCAAATTTGGATGTGATAGTTTTACCCAATCAAAAATCCACATTTTATTGCATAATAGTTCAGGTTTCAATGTTCATTTGTTGCGTGGAAAGTGAACCTTAGTCTTTGCTTTGGTCAACCACAAACTTAACAACTTAAGCCATCTTATTGGACAATATATAAGAAAGCTTCTATTAAGAGCTCTTGCCTCCTCTGTCAAGTCTTCTATAATTTTCTTTTTGTAGGAATTTAATAAAAAAACTTTTAACATCCACGAGGCCAAATAGCCTATAGGGCTGTAAAAATATAGTATTGCCAATCAAATATTTTCTCACTTGCTCCTTTAGAAAAGCAACAAAGGTTGTGTGAAACAGTAAAATCTGACCCATATTCTTTCTTTTTGAAGAGTTGATCTTTTGCAGCTTATTCTGATGAAAAATTCCCCTACTTTTTCTACTTTTTCTGTTTTCGGCTTCTCAAACAATTCAAGCATAGAGTCCACTGTTAGACTATCAACGTGACTAACTTTTATATCATCATAGGTTTTGCATTCCAAGATAAAATGCTTCTCTGTTTCCATTGCCACTGATCCCTGATAAACAAAAGGTATATATTCTCTCTCTTATTTCTCTTTTGGTCTCTTCCATCTGCCTTTCTGATATATGAATTGCTCTCCATGTGATATTTGTTCCTATATATATATATATATATATATATTCTTAATGGTGCTCCTAGCTGGTGTTGAATTCAACAAAGTAGTGTTCTCTTGTCCTAGATACTTTGTCCAGATATCTTCTCTGAATTTTCTTTGACATAGACATTTATATCCTTGTTATTATTTGGACATTTAATTAAGTTGATATCCCACTTATTCATCTGTTTTTTGTTTTTTTTCATCCATGTATTCTTTTTTCTGGTTCAATTATTTTCCTACCATATTTTTAGGCTGTCTATTTGCATCCATCTTTTCGATTTATTATTAGATGTAGCTGCCTCTATAAGGAGAGTAACTATTTTCGCTAAAAGTAATTCATGTTAGACTAAAGCTTTTTAAAAATTCTTGTGATCAAACGTCTTCAAATTCTCTCTATTTGTATCCATTAGTTCTGATGTGCTACTAACCCATATTTCACACTCAGAGCACACCATTAACACCGGAATTGACTTGAATAAAACCCATATAATCTGCCAATTCCATAGTTTTGCTTCTTGCAGTCTCTTTTGCAATGCAAAATGTGCTCTACATCCTCCTAAACTCTCCTCATTCTACATGATCCCTAGTTGAACTTGTTATTGAAGTCTATCCGAAGATGCTTATATTATGTTACCTCTTCTAAGAGTCTCTAATCAAAATGAAAATTTAATTGTTTTTTGTTGAGGTCAAGAAAACCAAGATCTTAGTTTTGCTGGTATTTATTCGCATGCCCATTTCCTTGCAAAATTGTTCTAAGGCCTTTAAAAGCTTTCTCAAACTATTTGTTGTCCTTGCAATCAAAATGAGATCATGTACTTACAAAAGAAGCCTCACCACATATATGCCAAATTGGACACTGTCAACTTTCAAATTTAACCAATACTCTAATTTATCAATATATAAACCAGATAAAGTAAAGGATAAAATATCAATAGTTTAATTCTGTATAAGAAAAGTTTGTAATAAGATAAGATAATTCTATTAGTGTCCACAAATGGCCAAAGTAGGCCAATGGGACTCATTGAAAAGAGCTGTTACAAATTACAATGCATTATAGTAACCACAAAGTACTACAAAAATAAGCTAAACTAGAGTAAAGAATCTAGTGTAAAGTACTCTAAAGTGGAACAACTATATGTCATAAAATTATAGCCTCGATAGTTATCCAAAATGGATAAACCAAAACGTGCTAAAAGAAATGGTTAAGAGAGATGTAGAGGTTGAGGTACAACAGAGATAGAAAGGAGCTCCAATGGATCCAAGTGCCAATATTAATATTTAGTGGGATGTAAAGTAGAAGCACAGTTATCGTTGTCGCCAACTATCCCAAAAGGGCCAACACAAGATCTAATGATGCTTCTAGGAGAATGGCTAGGACTAAGAGGGCTTGGTTGGATAATCCTGGGAGGACATGGAGTTTGATCCCTCAAAACTCTTCTAGCATCCATGGTTGTGGAACCAATTGAAGAGGAGAAGAAACTAGTAAGTTGCGTCTGTCTACAACTCCTCGGTATGTGAGGGGTGGTCAAAACCCGATGTCGAAGAATTGTAGTCTTGTCCTGTTGTAAGCAAGAAGAAAGAACTAAAGCCCTAGTAGCCACTCTTGTATGTAGACAAGGGCGCACAAATTTGTCATTAATATTTTGGATAGTTGTAAATTCCAACGAGCGCTTATTACTCTCAATTGCAGGGATAGGGTGAAAGAATGAGGTGATTAGTTGAGTAGTGGTGTGTTCTCCTGTATTAAATAATGCCAAAGAGTCATAGCTTCCTTGAGGTAAAGAGCCAAGCACCTTTGGTCAGGATAACACAAAAAAAGTGGCAAGTGATCCACCTGAGTCTTTATACAAGCAATAGTACCTCCCTCAAATATCATAATAAATAGGACACCTAAAGATGAAATGTTCTTTAGTCTCCACCTCCCGAATAGAGCAAAGACGGCATATCCTATCCTCTTAAGGAATATGGTGGTCCGTCTCCACCTACAATTGATGTGAGCATACTTTGGGACTTGAGTTGACCAAGAGGAATCCTAAGGCTATATGTCTAATGTCGTTTGACATAATTAGGACGAGTAATAATGTCGTTCTTAATCCTCATGAAATATTCACCTCTAGAAGGCCAACTTAGGACTAACAAGTTGAGATGGAGTGATCTGAATATATTGTTGACAAACATCTCTGATTGCTTGATTAATTACTCTCTTATTAGGAAGAAGGTGGGGAGGAGCATTTAAGGAGTATTTAAAAGGAGGTAATTGATCTATGGAGATGCCAACTGATTGAAGAAGAGAAATAACTTCCGAGTACCATCCACAATGAGGACCAAAAGTTTTTGCTATCTTATTTAATATTTTTTAATCTTCATACACCTTTGATAAGATTAAATGGTTGGAAGAGAGGCCACTTCCACTATTACTCTTTTTTGAGGTTCTCATTGGAAAGGGACTTGAGACCAGAAATTTTCCCCATTTCCTTTTTAAAATGGCCCTCTTTTACCAATGATAAGAGCTTTCCTTCACCAAAGATGCTATGACTAAGGGTATATATTCAAAGTGCTTTATTCAAAATTTGATATTGTATGGTACTAAAATGATGTCTTTTGGAGATTTTGAACCTTGGACTTTGCCATGAAAGCCCAACAGTTTAACATTTGACAACGTAAAATAATTTATTAACACCATCAATGCCAATTATTTGTTTGTGACCTTACCTATTGCGATGCTGCTATTGGAACTAGAACCACAATTCCATTTTACTATGTTATTGGCTTTCTTCCTACTTTCTTGGGATTTCTTTTTGAAGCCCTATCAAATTTTGGTGGATGCTTCATCCAAAATTCAATATATAATTTTTTTTTGATTGATAGTAGAAGGGGTTTTTAAAAGGGTCCCCGAACCTATTACAAGTAGGGTTTTGAAAGGCTCCCAACCTTGGATATAACAAAAGCACCTAGAAGGATTGGGCTAGATTCCATGAACAAGCCCAAAAGACCATGCCAAATTTACTTGGAGGAAAAAATCTAGGACATAATGAAACAACCTCCTAGCAAAGGTCGTAAAATTTGAAAACAGACAACTGGAAACAAAGGCCAAAAAAGGAGAAACGGGCGCCCATAAATACATTTCAATGCAAGATTTAAATTTCAAATTTGAAAATCCCGCCAAGAACTGCAAACACTTTCAATGAACAAAAATTTGAAACTCCTCTCACCGTTGGGGCCCTGAATCCGTGAATCAAGCCTCCATTACTGAAACCATGAAAGGCCTCAACACTAGAAACCCTATGACAGAGACCAAGTTGCAGATCTGATATCACCCCCGGATGCCCAAAAAACCATCCTAACCTGACAAAACTGAACCAGAAAGATTGAAATCACTTGTTGGAAGTTTTTCTAAACAAGGTCTTTGGAGGCCTGGCAACTTTTTTTTTTATCTCAACAAGAAATCCTTTTTTCAGACCATCCCAGGCCTCCTCTATTGGAACATTATCCTTCTCTCGGGTATGCAAAAACTTCACGCTATCCATTAGAAGGCGTTGAACTCCGTCAGCAATATCAAAGTCAATCTCCCTTTTCCTGCGTGCCCTGTTGCTGGGTCTTCCCACTTTCCTTTTGACCCCTACATCAATACAAGCTTTCCGGTGACTTCTGGTCTTCGGACTTGGAGAGCCTATCTCTAGCATCGAGGGCAGAGGGCTTTCCATTAATTGACGAAGAGTCAGATCATTCGTGTCAATGTAGTCAGAGGAGTTTTGAAGGATTAGACCAGGGGTACTTATGTCTTGTCCGCAATCCCCCACCTTGGGAAGTTGAACAAACTTCCCAGCTCTAAGGCTTGCCTCCATTTGCTCCACAGGAATCCTATTTAACCCCCCATATTCATCAAGTGTGTTCATTGGAATAAGGGTTTCCTCCTGAGATTCGACACTAAGCCCAACTTGAGCATTTTCTTCCTCCTGTGGTTCGACACTAAGCCCAACTTGAGCATTTGCATCCCCGCTAGCCTCATGGGAGGCATCTTCAGCTGAATAAATAGGGGAAGACACTTTCTTTTTCATATTTTTTTGATCCCCCTTTTTTGGCACCCACTTGCCCTCCCTGGTCCTCTTGAGGTTCATTGGAGGATCTTGTCTTCGAGGGAAAACAATTTTCTGATGGCCGACCTTTGCCTGGGTCCTACTCTCATAAACAATAGACTGGGTCCAAGAGCCGTGATTGGAAATAAACTCCATTGAGCTTGGGAGGTCTTTGTCAATATCAACCATAACACATATTCTGGCAAACATCAGACAAGACTTGGATCTAGTATTCTCGTCAATAGAAATCAGGTCACCAATGTTCTTGGCCACCGCTTGAAAAATATTCTTATGCATGCAGAGGGAAATCCGATAGTTTGACCCACAGCGGGAGCAGATTCACTCGTTGAGAATGGGGATTGAAATCCGGGCCCCATCTTCTAAAAAATAGCCCTCTTTCCAAAGAACCAAGGGCCTCCTTCCAGAATCCTTTTAGAATCATCTGCGCAACTCAACTTGACTAGGAAGAAGCCCTTTGGGATAGCCACCAACTCGAGGGAACCCAAAGGCCTCCATCTCGCCAGCGCCCATCTCCTCAACGTTTCTAACTCAGGCCTGACCCCTTGAAATTTCTCGACCAGGTTACAGGCTTCACCCTCAATGATGCAATTGAGAAGGTCATCGGGAATAATAATTTGATGTGAATCAGGGGAGATGTCACACATAACCTCTGATTCAGCCTCTTTGGCACTCGTCGTCACCTGGGCCAACGACGGATTACAAATGGGAGGGACCTTGCCGCGGAGCAATCGGGTCCCACCCTTAAATTTAACTGGGTCCCAATCATCCAGCTCTATCGAAGAAGCAGGGGAACGAGAATCGATGGCCCCATCCACGGGTCTGAAATCCTCTGCAACAGGATACAGGAGCACTGAAAATCTCCTGCCCATGCATGAGTTTAGAAACGCTCCGCTCCAATTGCTGCGCACTAGGCCCAAAACCCTGACCAAATCTGCAGCTCAAATCATTACCGCCAGAATGCAATTCAAAATTCAATTTAAGGGCCTGTTTCCCGCTTGGGTCCAAGCTGGAGGTCATGCGCCGAACGATGGAAAGGGGCAAGAGCTCCTCGGCTTGGTTAGGGGTCATCAAATTTTCTCCCAGGCATTGGATGGCCCGTGAAGATCAAGCCGTTCCGTCTGGATGAAAATGATCCATCTCTTTGAGCCGCAGATGGTTTAAAACGATCCATCCATGAGTTCAAAATAAACCTAGGATGTTTCTAAAGGGATTCTTTTCAAAAGTTAAATTCAATATTGTATGTTACAAAAATGATGTTTTTTGTAGATCTAAACCTTGGACTTTGCCATGAAAGTTCAACAATTTACCATTTGAACAAAACGTAGTGGGCAATATGAGACAAGTTTTTTTTTCCCCTTGGAGAACAAGGGGTTGTACTTGGGTCCCCCACCCTTGACAAGTCACAACTCTCTCCTTTAGAGCTTGAGAGTCTACAAACAAATTCGATTCTCATCTCAATTGAGATGCTATAGCTAGATACCTACATCATTTTTCATTCTCATCTCATCTACAAACAAATGTTTGAATTCTTGATTTTCATGTTTTGGATCTTCTTCAATTTTCTGTGTGAATACAAATATTCTAGAATTCAGCATCCTTCTTGAAATTTTCCTACAACAACCTTCACATTGCCAAAACTCCACCTATACCATCTACGCATTGCATCTTAGTAGAGTAATATTTTCAAAACAGTGTACAATCATAGACCGCTTTACCAGATCTACATTGCTAGTTTCCTTCCTGAAGCATAAGTGCAACCACAAAAATTGTAATAAATAGTTTACATGAAAAAATATTAATGTTATAAAATATAGCAAATATTACCAATGAAAAACATTAAAGTAAATCTTAATCATTATTTGGTTGTCAACGTTTTCTTCTCAGCTTCAGCTAAACTTACTACTTCCTCTAACCATGGAAAAAAGAATTTAACTTCACCATCCTTAATTAAAACCCCTCTATTGGCTAGCCTATTTGCACATTTGTTTCCTTCCCTTAACTTATGTGTAAACCTGATTTCTTCAAACTCTATAGCAAGGTGTTGAATTTCCACAATTATCTCTTGTATGTTCCATGGAGCCTTTGCTTTCCTCAAAATTGCATTTATTACTATGAATGAATCACCTTCCATCCATACTCTGTTCCATTTCATTTGTTTGCATATTTTAAACCCTTCGAAAGCTGCTCAGGCTTCAGCCTCATTATTTGATTTAAATCCACTATTGAAAGCATAATGAGACAAATTTTCCTCTATTATTTCTAATTATACCTCCTCCTGCTGTTCTTGGATTTCCTTTAGATGCTCCATCAAAATTCAATGTGACAAACTCCACATCTAGTGATTTCCACTTTATATTTTTTGCCTTCTTTTTGCTTCTCCTATACCCAACATCATAAATCCTTTTGATGGCTTGACTCCATCTATCGATGCTCTCTACTTCTAGATTAGGGATTGGATGAGTTGATAGGGTTGGTTTAGACTCCTCTATGGCTAAACAAATCTCCCTTTTCATTACCTCTAAACTGCTCTCCTTTCCTTTAAATATTCTTCTATTCCTTTCTAGCCATATAGTCCAAAGTATTGGATCTTTTGATATATCCTAGATTGTCTGTAAAGCCTCACATTAAAAAGTGCTTTGCCATTGCTCTAACTATTCTTCAATTCTTCCATACATCACCATGCATTTACCAAACATATTAGGAATTCATTGCCATATATTCCAAACCATTGAGTAGTGTCCCAAGAGATGGTCTATATTCTCCTTCCCCCTTTTACAAAGAACACATTGTGAAGGGCCATTAAAACCCCTTTTCATAAGGTTATCTCAGGATAAAAATTTTCTATGACGTGCTAGCCAAACAAACATCTTGACTTTAGCCAAACAAACATCTTGACTTTAGGAATGCTTGAGCTATTCCAAATATGTCTCCATAGTCTTGTGATATTTCTATTTTGTTGGTGCTTTACATTATATCCACTTCTTGTTGTGTATTCTCCCGAGCTATTCAACTCTCAAATTAGCTTATCCTTGGCTCCTCTCGGAATAATCATTGTTGTTATCTTTTTGCTCAACTACCTCCTAGCATTAATGTCTTGTATACTTGTAAAAAAATCTTCTTTCCATTTGTATCTTCCTTCCTGATCCTTATACATAATGTTTGAAACTCTATCACCATATTTGTCTTGAAGTAATCTCATCCATGGTTTCAAAATTGGATCTAGATTGAGTGGTTTTTTATCACACCAAGTATCCATCCAAATAGAAATCTTTTCTCCGGTTCCCACCACACATCTTAGACCTTTAATCACTAAATCAATAGATTTTTTTAAACCGTTCCATAGAGCATAACCATTTGGAAGTGAGAATACAACAAATATTAAGATTGGGTCATTGGGCTCAACATACTTAGAAGAATTCTTGCTCATTGTCTTTGACTCTCTTTGTACAATGTCCAAATTAGTTTTCCCCTAAGAGCTAAGTTTGCATCCATAAGAACTATTAAACCGAGACCTCCCCTAGTTTTATCATCACAGACCTTGCTTCATTTCACCAAAGTAAATTTCCTTTTATCATGTAAACCTGACCACAAAGGACCGCATAATATAGATTAAACTTTTTTCTATCAATTTTGGCATAGTATACAAGGACATATAATAAGTTGGAATGGCTTGTAAGATTGATTTAATTAGTTGCACTCTTCCTGCTAACAATAATCATCTACCTTTCCATGTTGGTAGTTTTTTTGAACTTATAACTGGATTCCATAAATCTATCCTCATTTTCCCCTGAAATAAGGGCATCCCTAGATAAGTTGCTGGCAAATTTGCCTCCTCCATTTGAAGTAACCTGCATATCCTTGCTTTGATTCTAGTTGGGGTTTTTAGGAAGTAAATTTTGGATTTTGTCCTATTAACTTTTTGCCCTAATGCTCTTTTGTATTCCTTTAATAAGTTATTCAAAGCTCTGGCCTCGTTTATCCTTACCCTCCCAAAAAGGCCGTATCATCTACAAATTGTTGATGGGTGATGTTGTTGATGTTATTACTAGCCTTAAGACCACTTATTAGCCTTCAAGTTCCTACCCAAAACCTATGCCATAATAATGAACAAATATGGTGATAGAGGATGTCCTTTTCTAAAGGCCTCTATTGGCTTTAAAATATTTTGTTCCTAGCCCATTGACCAAAATTGAATATGAAACTGTAGAGACACAAGCTTTAATCCATTTGACCCATTTCTTACCAAATCCAAACTTTTCTAACACTGCAAAAAGAAATTCTCATTTAACCCTATCATAGGCTTTACTCATATCAAGTTTTAAGATCATTGCTCTCTCTTTTCTTGAAGCTGCTAAATGCATAACTTCATGAGCTACTATGATCCCGTCCAGAATTTGTCTCCCTTTCACAAATCCTCCTTGCTCTTCTGAAATAATTGTCTAGCAGATGTCTTAATAGATTTGCCATTACTTTGGAGATAATCTTATATGCCATATTACATAGGCTTATAGGTCTAAATGAATCAAACAAATATGCATCCTTCTTTTTTGGAATTAGGGTAAGATATGCTGCCTTTAATTTATAAGGAATGTATTGTTTTACTCTAGACTATTCCACTGCCACCAATAAATAATCCTTTATTATATCCCAATTATGTTGATAGAATGCTATAGAGAGGCCATCCAAACCTGGGGATTTATCCCTATCAAAAGAGAAAAGAGCTAAATGAACTTCTTCCAGAGTAATAGGCTCTATTAGTTTCCTATTGTCTTCATTTGTTATAACTGAAGGTACTTCTTGTAGTAGTTTATCATTAAGAACTTCAAACTCCTCTAATCCTAGAATATTCTGGTAAAAAATTCTTGCCTCCTTTCTGATTTTACTCTGGTCTTCAATCCAAAAACCTTCTGTTGATTTAAAAATACTAATTTTGGAATCTGATCTTTGTACTATTGCTATCTTATGAAAAAACTTTGTATTTTTATCTCCTTTTAACCAAGTTTGTCTCAATTTTAGTCTCCAAAATTTATCTTCCTTACTCAAAATATTATGATATTCATTAAGCAAATCCCTTTCCTTCGAGCTTGGATTATTATGATCACCTTATTGGAATTTTGAAAGTTTATCTTTTGGTTCTTTCTTCTCAAAACTTGTTCCATTCTTTTAATTTATATGTCATTGATTTAATTTGTTTAGGAAGTGCATACAACCCACCGTTTCCTGAATAATTCCATGCTTGTGCTATCATATCAACAAATTGAGGATGGTCTTCTCACATCTGCTCATATATAAAATATGATATTTTTTTAAATTCACTTACCGTTATTTTAACTCTTATTGGCCAATGATCTGAACCAATGCTTGTAAAGGTGTTAATTTTAGCACAAGTCCCTTCATCTAGCCAATGATCTGAGAGTATGCATCTGTCTAATTTTTCTGCTATTAGGTTATGGCCTCTCCTGTTGTTGGTCTATGTATAGTTGTCTTCTTCAAACTCAACCTCCCATAGATTATTATTTTGAATAAAATCTGAGAAATGTCTCTAATTCCCCCAAATTTTTCATCTAGCTTGGTTATGGCATTGAAATCTCCTATGGTCATGAATCAGGTTTTTTGGTCTTTACTTCTCATAAAGGCTTCAATCCCACTCCATACTTCTAATTTGCCTGACCGAGTTGTAGGTCCATTGTCACAACCCGTTTTTCCCTAACTTTTTTGAATTTTTTTTATAGGAAAGTCTTAGTTACAAGGTAAACCCCTACCTTAATTCTTTAACTTACTCGAGGCACACCCATCCCTACATCATGTGTATGTCTGGCTACACAGATGTATTAGGTGCAAAGTTATAATTTACAAGTTATCTCTCTTGCTGGCCACTCAAGCTAACTTGTCTTTCCTTTCATTCCGTCAAAAGAAGCTCTCTAAAAGAATACCATTTACTACTCATGTTTATTTGAGAAGGGTTAGAGTGTATAGTACTTGACTATCCCTCTCATCTAAAAGATGAGCTAATCAATTATTTAATTACCTCGACAATTCCTTTTTATATAACACCTTTAGATTTGTTAGAACAAGTCAATGCCAACTACTAAGGGTCAAGGTGGGTATTCGACTTCCTATCTGAATTCACTCATCAAAATCCTTTATGATGAGTACGAATAATCCTTTAGTTTTTTTTTTTAATTGAGAACTCTCAACTTGCTAACCAAAGCACACCCATCAAACTCATTTATGATGTGCAATGATGAATACCTAATTAACCTTATCTTCAACTATTTATTACCTGTTACCACAAGGTTTATTCATTTCTAAAACTTAATACTTATCATCCATACTTTTGTCTCTTTTAAAAAGGGACATAAGTTAAGTTGCCCACATTCCTTTGAATAACTTAGTTTACTCCATTTAATTACCAATATAAGGTTTTAGTTTCCAAACACCTTAGAATATTTAATACAACTAATACTTAAAATAGTACAATCTTAAGCTTCCCATGGTTTATCTTTTACCAAGTAACATAACAATTCTATTTTCCTTTACTTCCCTTACATATCGATCAACTCCTTAAGAAGTTTGCAAAGGAAACACATCTAATGTAATTAACAAATTAACATTTGAATAAAATATAAATCACCCAACCATATCAATACATGATTTATCCTGGGAGAAACCCCGTGGGGAAACCCGACCTCAAAAACATTCCACCATTATTTCATTAATCAAGCTATTTCTCTACATTGTAAACGGACAACCCATATTGTCTGAAATCTTAATTCAATGAAATCCTATCATATTATTCTAGCTCCCCTTTATGAGTTAGTCCATCATCACATAAAATCGCCGTGATATCTACGTCTTGGAAACTTGTTCCCATCTCCAATTTTGCGGTCATGACAGAGTTGGGTTACGTAGATCTCACTCGGCAAGCGCCCAAAGGTAGTTTGGTAAAAACTCTTGCATCCCGTCCTAGCAATATCACATGGCCAAAACATGTCTTTTATTTAAGAGTACAATAGTTGTAGTGGTCAAGTGGATACTGTCCTCCAAGCATGACCAATCCGGCGCCACCCAATTTGGGGTCCTTACTCTAATATAGGCACAATCAATTTTCCCCCAAACCGTGACAGCCATCGTATAAATGCACTTAGACTAACCAAGCAAAAATAGAACTGGAACAAATATCTGTCTCATAAAAACCATTTATGTTATCTAATCATAAAGAGTATGGAACGCTTATCTATTTCTTAAATTCATCTATGCTATCCAACATAAAGAAACCGGAACATATAACCATTTCACAAGATCATTTATACTATCTAGCATATAGAATCTGGGACGCACATCCACGTCGTAAATTCATTTATGCTATCCCTCATAAAGAAACATGTAACATATAACCATTTTACAAAATCATTTATGCTATCCAACATAAAGAAACCGGAAACAAATAACCATTTCACAAAATCTTTTCAGCATTCTTAGTTTCCCAAGCAATGCATGGCTACAAACACAAATTTCCTTCCTTAGCATAAGAGAACGAATTTTGAATTTAAGGATGATGGACTCAACCAATGTAATGCTAGCAACATTACTCTACAAAGGTAACTGGTGACAAATAAAGCATTCGTCAACAAAGGGAATTACTACCAGCTTAAGAGGAATCACAAATTCAATTGGGCCGTGCCCAACCTGCAGAGGGACTCCACATCTATACCACCAATCCCTACGTACTCACAAAAACATCCAATTGCGACTTCCAAAACGTTCTCAAGGGAAGTCATTCTGGCGTTAATGACAACTTTTCACAACAACTAATATTGATTAGGCATATAAGAGTAACACTCTCCCAACCCAACAAGAACACATAACAAGTTATTCCAAAGAGTTTCTTATCTCGGACGCACCTTCAAACCACGGAGATCTCAACAAGAACCCAAAATAAATTCCTGTCTCTTTATTAACAAGAACATCACCCTTAGCTCGGGTGCTATATCTAAGAGGAATCTTCAAAAACCTCTGGTTAAGTCAAAAGGGTTTCTAGACTTCTCAATCCGTCGCTTCCCAAAAAGACACAACGAGTAACACATGCAAAGTTACAGGTTGGATAGTTCACACAGACAACACTTCTCCAACGTCCAACACAACGACCAGACGAACTACTACACCACATGGAGAGTATTGTCAAAGTAAAACATACCATCAACTTGTTAGCTTGACCAAGCCAACTCCAAGGTTTTTCTAAAATAAATTAACTCATAGTTCAAGCGCACACCAATCGCTGGAGCAACGAGTGCAACGAAGGAACTATTATCACTGTTATAAAAGACTAATACTCCTATCTGAAGCATTAGAACCTCTTCCACTACAATTAATAAGTAAGTCAAGACAATAGCTTATTAAGTGCATGCCTACCTGCGATCAATGGTCGATTGCAGTGAACCGGGTCCTTTTTCTCAGCGTCACCACTCCAAACTCTCTCCACAGAGCGTCTGCAACTCTCCTTTTTCCTCCCAGTGCACTCCAAGAACAACCACCTTCCTCCTCTTCTCCCCTAGTTTTCTTAGGCGTCGCGAACGGAACCGCCGAGTCCTCACTTCTCCACTACTCCATCACCTTACATTTTGGAAGTCTCAACGTGGGCTCTCAACTGAGAATAACATCAAGTTCTCTCCCCTTGCTCTCACGTCTATGCTAGGTTCTGCGTCTCCCAAACTTAGCAGCAATTATCCTTTTAATTAAACATTAATCTAATAAAAGGAAAAGCCAACCCAAATAGATATTGTCTTATAATTGAAAATAATGAATTCAACGTCATTAATAATGCTTGCCAAAACTTCCCTTCGTTCTCTTTCTCTAAAGAGATTATATATAAGAACATAATAAGACTTAAATCATAACCACTAAAGTTTGTAATCAGTAACCATGCAAGCAAAATTTGATCTATTCCTTATGTGCAAATTATGCTAAGTCACTTATGTGAAAAGAGAGCATCTATCTGGCTGCTCTTCTGCCAAGAATATGCCCTTTTATAAGACAACTTGATCCTGCATCAATGCAAATATGTTAGCAACATCATACTTTATCATTAAAACCCATGTTTTGCAGAAATTGAACATCAATTTGTCAATCATTCCTTTGGTTAGAAAAAGGTATCTAGCTGCAACAAAATATCCATCATGCATATCCTAACATAAATCCAACCAAAAAAAGTCTGCCAAGCGAGGGTTATGACATCCATAAACATTGATAAGGATGAAACAAATGTCTACAAAGTGACATGTGACTAAAGAGGCTATCTAATGCCTAGTTTTATGAATGGTTACACAGAAGGTTCTAATAGGATTCCAACGTGTTAGAATTCCCCTTGCCGCTCCTTCAAAATCCACAACATCCCATTCACATCTTGCCCATATTGCTTTCATAGTTTTGGAAACTTCTTCCTTTGTCATTTTAGTTTCTTGGATACAAAGAATATCAGGCTTATTACTTAAACAAAGGTCCTTGATACACCAATGCTTTGAGGGAGCATGAGCACCCTTTATATTCCATGAGGTGGTAATCATGTCTCATTAGGGGCTACTGGCCCCACTTGCAAATCACCAAAATCATTTTGTTGTTTGGTAAAGAGAAGTTCAACCAACTTAGTTTGTGTTCCTTTCTCTATATTTGCTCTTCCTTCCTTGGATCTCACTTGATAATTTGAGGGTTTTCCTCTTTTTGCCTTGCCTGTATTAGGAGTAGGTCTTATTATTCTATTCCTCAATATTCTTTCACAACTTTCATTTTCATTAGACTTATCCTCTCCTGGCTCTACTACAAAAGCTTTTGACTTGTCTTGCTCATTTTCTGGTATTTCCTTATTAATGGTAGAGGTATTAACATCTAACATTGCATTTTCTCTACCAATTTTTTTCTCCTGAATGGTGCATGGTACTTCAAGAGATTCTTCAAAATTTGATGAGACATATTCCTTAGGTTCATTGAGAATGTTCGTCCTTACATTAGAATCATATTGTATAGACGGTTCCTTGTTAATATTTTGAACCTGTTGTACTGTGTCCTCTAAGATGTGATATGCTTTTTCTTCATAGGCTAGAGCCTTAAAAGAATTAGTATTTCTTCCAATATCCTTCATAATTGGTCTCTGCTGTTTATTTACTTTCGTCTGTCTAGACCTATTTTTTGGAAGTTGAAAACCATCCCTCATCTATATTGTAAGTTTCTCTTGCGGTTTTCTACATATGTTTCTGCTGGACTCTTCTTAGGGCATGATATTTCAATATGCCCCACCTCATGACATCTTCTACATATAAAAGATATGTTTTCATAATCTATGGTTTGGGTCCACAACTTACCCCCATACTTAAGAATGATTGATTTTGGTAAAGGTTTACTTATATCAATCATGGCCAATATTCAAGCATAAATAGCCAAGAATCCATCTTTTGTAGATTCTAAAATCTCAAGGAATTCTCCCAAAGTGTTGCCTATTTACTTAGGTTTCTATTTCCCAAAATTCAATGGAAAATCCATACATCCTAACCTAGACTAGTACTAGGGATAAATTTACATTTTCAGTCGCAAAGCCTTCATACTAGCGGGTAAGGAAGAGTCCTGCACTTCCCATAAATCAAGGACCCCCTTTTAGGATTCTATCCCTTTCCTTCTTGAAAAAAAAATGTCTAGGAAGAAACTTGGGAAGAAAGGATAGAATCACTCCTAGAGACTTTCAACTCCTATCAACCCATTTTCTCAAGGCTGAAGTCTCTAACCAAGACCCGTTAAATTTACCAAAAACTGCCCTATCTTGGAGATATCCGGATCGCTGTTAGGCGCTCGCTAACCTCTACTACTAAAGATCATTCTAAATATTTAGTTGTAAATCGGTCTATGGGAAGGAAACTAAAATTCAAAATCTTCTGAAAATTACTAGAATATCCTATAATCAATATAATATATGAAAAAACCTAAACTAATTTGCATGCAAAATTTCTAAGAAAAAGAAGGGGAAAAAGAAACTTAGCTGAAAAATTCTATGCCCAGACAGATTGTCTTGCCTCACTGAAACCCTAGCCCTCCATTGCTCCTCCCACCATCCAAACCATGGTTGACATATATCTGCAATTTCATTTTTAGCAACTTGAAAAATTGTCATTGCCCTTGTTCCGGATGGCTGACTTCACAGGGTCATATCTCACTCATTATTGCTCAGATTCCTTTATATGACCACTCATTTTAGAGTTCTTCAAATTCTGCACAAATGGGTCCAAGAATCGGCTGAATCAGACAACCCTTCGCAAAGACAAGGCTCCTATAAGATGAGATGTTTTTTTAGAAAAAAAATTGAAATAACGCTGCCCTAGTTTCGAATGGCTATCTTCACATGGTCATACCTCCCTCAATAGTGCTTGGATTTTTTCAAATAACCACTTAATTCAAAGCGTTTCAAAATCCGCACAAAATGGCACAAGAATCGTTTGAATCGGACAACTTTAAGCAAAGATATGGCCCCTGAAAGAAAATAATTGCCCTAGCTCTGTCGATTCATAATTATGGGAACGGGTATGTTGTTAACCTTAAACCTTTACATTTTAAAGCACTAACCATTTAAACTTATATTATTTCATTAAAAAAAGATAAAGTAGTTTTGAACGTGACAATATGAGACAAGTCATAAACACTATAAATATTAATTATTTGTTTGTGACCTTACCTATTGCAATGCTGTTTATTAGAACCAGAACCACAATTCCATTTCACTTTATTATTAAAATTATTCCTACTTTCTTGGGATTTCTCTTTGAAAGCCCATCAAATTTTGGGTTGGGAACAAATAATTAGGAAGGTGGTTGTAGATCTTAGACTTTTGTGGTTCTCTAAGGCCAACCTTCAATGGGAGACTGACTTCAAGAGATGCTGTCACACAGAAGCAATTATTTTTCTTACACTTCTTTTTGGAAGGCTAACATCTCTTAGATAGCTTACAACTTGTGGCTAATTTTTATTTAGAGGACCAAAAAGTGGAAAAAGTAGAAAGATTTATTCCTCCCCATCTCCACCACAAAAAGGTGCCTTTTGCTTATAATAACAAGTTTAAACATATTGTCATCAGAAAAGGAACAGTTCAACAGATTAGACACAAAAATGTTTGCATAGAACAGACATGCTTCATGACCATCTTACATAGAATACACATTCTAGAGGTAACAAAACTGGTGCAAATAGCACAAATTGCTCTTCTATGTTTTGTCTGAGAGTTCTCATAGGCAAACTAAACTTCATTATCCATTTGGCTTGACGTACTAAGATTATAGGAGCATTGATGGTTCTTGGCATTTTACAACTTTAACGATTGTTGAAATCCACATAGAGCCTCCTTTATAAGCAGTTTTATTGAACCACAAGTGACCTTTGTTAGCCAACAGGATAGGCCAGAACTTGATAGAAGAAAAATTGGACAGATGCATAATCTTAGATCATTGGCTAGATGAAGGGACTTGTGCTAAAATTAATACCTTGACAAGGATTGGTTCAGATCACTGGCCAATAAGAGTTAAAATGGTGGTAAGTGAATTAAAAAAAAAGATCATATTTTAAATATGAGCAGATGTGGGAAGACCATCATCAATTTGTTGATATGATAGTGCAAACACGGAATTCTTCAGGAAACGGTGGGCTGTATACACTTCTGAAACAAATTAAATCAATGACTTATAATTTAAAAGAATGGAACAAGATCATTTCCGATTTTTTTTTTTGGTGAAGAAAGAACTGAAAGAGAAACTTCCAAAATCCCAATAAGATGAGCACAATAATTCAAGCTTGGAGGAAGGGGAGTTGCTTAGTGAATATCGTAATATTTTGAGTAAGGAAGAGACATTTTGGAGATTAAAATCGAGACAGGCTTGGTTAAAAGGAGATAAAAACACAGTTTTTTCATAGGATGACAATAGTATAGAGATCAACATTTAGAATTAGTAGAATTAAATCAGTAGAAGGGGTTTGGATTGAAAGAGTGAAATCAGAAAGGATTGAAGACCAGAGTGAAATCAGAAAGGAGGCAAGGCTTATTAACCAGAATATTCTAGGATTGGAGGATATTGAAGTTCTTAATGATAAGCTACTGCAATAAGTACCGTAAATTATAACAAATGAAGACAATAGTAAATTGATGGAGCCTATTACTTTGGAAGAAGTTCATTCAGCTCTTTTCTCTTTTTATAAGGATAAATTACTATGTCTGGATGGACTCTCTATAGCATTCTATCAGCATAAATGGGAAATAGTGAAGGATTCTTTAATTAGTGGCAGTGGAATAGTCTACGGTAAAACAGTACATACCATATAAAATAAATGCAACATATCTTACCTTGATTCCAAAAAAGGATGCAGAATTGTTTGATTCATTTAGGCCCATAAGCTTATGTAATATGGCATATAAGATAATCTCCAAAGTGATGGCAAATTGGTTAAGACCACTATTAGACAAAATTATTTCAGAAGAGCAAGGAGGATTTGTGAAAGGGAGATAAATTTTGGACAGGATCATTGTAGCTCATGAAGTAATACATTTAGTAGCTTCTAGAAAAGAGAGAGCAATGATCTTAAAACTTGATATGAATAAAGTTTATGATAGGGTTAAATGGGATTTTCTTTTTGCAATATTAGAAAAGTTTCGATTTGGGAAGAAATGGGTAAGATGGATTAAAGCTTGTGTCTTTATAGTCTCATATCCAATGTTGGTCAATGGGCTCGTAACAAAAATGAAATGAAATGAAATATTATTAATGTTCGCGGTGGGCCAAAAAAAAGACCCAAGGGACTATAATAAGGACAATAATGATTGCCAGCTAGCAGGCTAAAAAGCCCAACAAAGAAAAGAAACTAAGTTAAATACAAGACGTAACCCGACAAACAGGCCAAAGAGAAGGGGAATAGAGAAGGGAGAGGAGGGGGGAGGGCTGCAATCCAGAGGAGTGGAGTGCATGCCAAGAAGAACAGAGAGAGAGGGGGAGGGGGGAGGGAGCAGCCTAGGAAGGTCAAGCTCCTAGAACTCCTAGAAACTATTCTCTCCTGACAGTCGTGGCCGAAGTATTTGATCTGAAGAAGTCCATGATATGTCTCTATCCATTGCTAGTTCGGGACCCTAACAAGCAGTGGGTGCACTGTCTAGTGACCTTGCTGCTGTCCGAACTAGAAGCGGAGCATTTCCGATCGGTGTCACTTGGTTCGTTGGAGCTAGTGAAAGAAGTTGTGATGAGCCGATGTTGAGGGGGGTGAGATCCATCTGGAGGAGAGCTTTTATGGCGACGAAACTAAGTTATCTCCCTAAGAAAGAGTGCGAGACACCGCTGGTCCGGGTATATGAAGAAGGTAGAAACAAACCGAGAGTTGTCTTTGGAAAGGCAATGGAATTTGCCTCGGATCTTGTAAAATCTGGGACAACAAAAAATAAAGTGATGCAAGGTTTCAGCTTCCCCCCAGGAGCAAAACAAGCAAACCTGCGCCTTCGTCGGAAGATGGTGATCTGACTCAATCCGGAGTTGGTGAGAACACACCCTGAGTTACCCAATCGGGACCCGAAGACTATGCATTGTGTGTTGTTGAAGGTATTGCGGAGGAACTACTCTGCCCTCTTGAAGTTGTAAGAAGTGCTCATGGTAGAAAGACAACTTGGGGGAAAGAGGGGCAATAAGAGAGATCCATGTGCATCTAGTGTATTGGAGACTAACATCCTTTCGGATTGCGTGGAGCATCTTCTCCTTAGTAAGCCGAGAGGGGGGGAGAACACTCAAGGAATAAGGGGGGATCCTGTATATCCGTATATGAATGCTGACAAGGAGGTTAGAGACCTAAAAATACCAGCTCCTTTGGCCTCCCCGAGAACTCAGAGAGTTCCATCGAGGAGTGAAGGGCGAGGTAAGGGTACCGCCTACAGCTCGTAGGGGTATCTCCTAGAGTACGGATCCTGTGAAGATAACCAGTAATCAAGAAGATAATCTCAAGCTGGAGAGGAGAGGCCCCAAACTCTGCCAGAATAATAGAGCGGGGGACTGTGCCCTTGCAATGAATGAACTGTCGAAGAAAGAGTGTTTGCACTTATTGAACACGTGCCCACTCAGTCAGGCCAAGACTAGGATCCCAAACCATTGACCCATAAGTAATAGTTAGTGTTGTCACATTTTGCACGGGGTGCAATGTTTTCGATTTTTGTAAGAGAGCTGCTCTTCCTTCTCCCCCTTTCTCTCTCTTCCCTACATTCTCATTCTTCTCAAAATTGACGACGATTGCCACTGAAAAATGGCTAAGTGTCAGGGCATGCTGAGGTGTTTGGGTTTTTGCGGGCCATAAACAAGGGCGGTAAAATGGACAAAATGAGCCCTGGATATTTTATTATTGCAGATCTTCTCGTAAGCTTTCCAACGATATATTATAATAGGCGATCGGGTCGGCGGATCAAAAGTTATGGCCCCGGAAGGCTGAACCAGGAAACCCGAGTTTTTGTGCGAAGTGCGCACTTCGCCCGATTTTGGTGCGAAGTGCGTACTCGCCCGCTTTGGGGCGAAGTGCGCACTTCGCCCAGTTTTAGTGCGAAGTTCGCACTTCGCCCGATTTTGGTGCGAAGTCCGACTTCGCCCCTCTTCTCGGGCGCACCTTGTAGCGGCGGTCGGGCGGGAAAAATGACTAAGTCGTTGGGCGAAGTCCGACTTAGCGACGAAGTCGGACTGCTCCCCCTTTCCAAGGCGAAGTCCGAACAGCAGTGAGAATCAGCAAGTGCCGGTGCGCAACCCGACTTCGCAGCGAAGTCGGATTGCGCCCTTTGACCGGTGCGCAGTAGGGAAATAGGTCAACCCGACTGCGTTGTTTTTCACTTGTGCTACCCGATTGCGCTCTAATCCCGGGCGAAGTTGGATAGACTGCCTTTTAAGGCAGACACGTGTCAAGCAACATCATCCGACAAGTGTCCGACTTTGGGATCTGAGCCAATACATGCCGAGAAAAAGGACAAGCATGGGCCGCACTACTTATGCCAGCTGCCTCATTTAATGCTAATGTGAGTTTCCACCTACCTCAGCTACCCGCATTCCTGTCAATATAAAGTTCTACCCAACGCGCTGCCACGTGGCTGTTCAACCTTCGGGGAGAACATGCCGAGAGTACGATCCAGCCGACGAGATGTCGGCATCGGCGAGTTCCGCGGCTGCTTTTGTCAGCTAATGTTTGATTGGGACTTTGTGCCCATTAATGTAACGGGGGGAACTTTGGGCTATAAATAGCCACCACGTTTTCATTGTAAGTGGTGGATGGGGAATGTCTGTTAGGGAACCAATGTAACCGTGCTTCTGCTTGTAAATATAATTTGTATGCCCGGTTACGTTACTGCTTACGTTTTTTATCTTGCCTTTCTTTATATTCATGCCTTAGGCTAACTTCGTGTCACGGCTCGTTGATTCATTTCAGCATTTGGTGATCAGGTGCCTTTAGCATTGCTTGTTTAAAGCACTTCCTGTACTTCATAGATTAAAGGATACATAAAATAGATGTGGTAGCAGTTTCATCAGTTGTGTGTTAAGTTGCTGGTCCGTATCTCGGTGATTGATGCTGCTGCTTGTCTTCGTTAGTTCCTTGTAGGGAATGTCCGTTAGGGAGCCATTGAAGTTGTGCGGTTAAATTCTCTACACGACACATATACACGGCTCGATATCTCTATGATTGCTTTCTACTCATGTTAGTGTCCGTAGGTGGTGATTGATGCGTTGCCGTCATTGTTAGTTCCTTGTAGGGAATGTCCGTTAGGGGACCATTGTAGCCGTGCGTACTACTTGCTTAAGTATCGGAAGTATACGTTAGATTTTGCAGTTCTCAGTCGCGCTTTATATTTGTAATGCAGTAAGTATTGGTGATTGTTGGTTGCCGTACTGTTAGTTCCCCCCACCAACCTCCACGTATATTTGTAAATTCTTTCCGCATTTTTATCTCTTTCCTGCACTCTCATCTTACTAACCCCCGCAAGGAGCCGGCCTTCTCCGGAGATTGGCCCGGAAGGCATTCCTTCCTTCCGGCCTTTCAATGTTGGTTCGCGGGTCCAGGGCGCAATAGCAACAAATCCTTTCCTCGTGGCGGATTCGTGACCAACAGTTAGCTTGACCAAGGCGTCAAAGATCCTCATCTCCACAGAGATATCCTGAAAATGTGCTTTGAAGCAATTCCTCTCGAGCAAAGACAAAGCTGCATACCCCTTACACATCCGGGCCTGGGCGACGGGCTTCATACTAAAAATGGGACCAGTGAAGAGAGCCTCCAAGTACACATATGAGGTGGCAAACTCAACCTCTTGACCTTGAAAAAAGAAGTGGAGATGAGATAAAGCCTCCTTGGTAGTATTGAATACCATAACCTTGGTCTTAGAAAGATTCACCGTCAACTGTCTCGAGTCACAAAAAGCAGCAAGTGTGTCCAGATGATGTTGAAGCCCCTTAGGTGATGAGGCTAATAGAACGTCATCAACAAAGAGGAGAATAGAAATCAACACATGGTGGAAAGGGGGCAACCATCTTCTGCGTGAGTGTTCTCCCTAATAAAAGTCTCAAGCTCATCAATGAAGATTCCAAAAAGTGTCGGGGAAAGGGGGCAACCCTGTTTCACTCCTATGGTGCTAATAATACTGGCTGAAAGCCCCTGAGGGGAGAAAAACCGACCCCTCACAGTCTCATATAACAGTGAAACCGCTGTCAAAAGCTGCCCAGAGATGCCAACTGACCAAAGTCTCTCAAGAAGTAAATGCTGAGGCATTGTGTCAAAAGCTTTCCTGAAGTCCACAAAGCAACAGTAAACCTTCGAGGACTTGGAACGCTCCTCCTCAATAATAGCTCTGAGGACTAGGATGTGATCTGTGGTCTAGCGATCTTGCCGAAAACCAGCTTGGCCAATAGCTTTGTGACCTTCCTCCTCCAATCTACGGGAGAGAAGCACGTCCAATACTGTGGTATAGAGCTTGGCAAAGATATGCCCAATCATAATAGTCTTGTAATTATTGGGTTCATGGGGATCACTTGCCTTATGGATGGGGTGAATGTTATTCTAAGTTCAGGAGTCGGGAAAACCAGAGCAAGCAAAGATATTTAATAGATCAATGAGGGGCCCAATAAGAGGGTCAATGCCATGCTTCAAAAATTCCGCCTGTAGCCCATCCAAATATGCTACTTTGCTCGTACAAAGTTTTCTAATAGCCCGTATGACAAGCCCTATAGAAAAGAGGTGGCACGAGGAAGGGGGGGAAGAAACAATAATAGGAGGCTGATTTGGGATGATATAGAGGGATGAGGGGTGATTGGTCTAAACGGAGAGATTGATCCCATGAGTAATCCGATCACGGGGGAGGATAAGGCGCCAAAAGGATTCAGGAGACTGCTAAAGGGAATGAATAAGATCAAGTCTATGCCGAGACCTGTAATCTTTGTGAGAAATGGCATGTGGCTGGGAAGGATTCCGAATGGTATATTTCAACCTTCGGTGGGTAGACTTACATTCCTCATCGTACCAGATGTTCATGGGGCAATAACTACAAGCTGCTAGACGTCTAGGCAAAAAATGTTTAGGCAGCAGACGTCTAGGCAGCAAAATGTGCCAGATGTGTAGCTGCGGAAGACGAACAGTTTTTCGGATGCTTTCCCTTGGGAGTGAAAACGAACAGTTTTTCGAAGGCTTCCTTTGGGAGAGGAAACGAACAGTTTTCGATGTCTTCCCTTTCTTATCTATAAAAGGGGAATGACACCTTGCTTGTACATGAGGTGGTTGCGTGAATGTAAAGTTTGCTGAAATCAATAAAAGAAAGAAGTTGCCATTGCCCCGTGGCTTTTCCTGCACATTGCAGGTTTCCACGTAAAATATTTGTGTTACTTGTGTTGCTATTTGTTCTTTATTATTGTGTTTTCTGCTTGCAGGTAAAATCTAAAGTTTTTGACTAAATACTGGTATCAGAGCCTAAGGTTTTGTGTGAGTGGGAGCTGAAAAAATGACAGGTGTAACCAAGTTCGAGATTGAGAAATTTGATGGCAGGAACTTCGCTCTATGGAAGATGGTGGAGGATTTTTTGGTTTAGAATGACCAAGCTCTAGCCTTGAAAGGGGTCGGAAGTAAACCAAGAAGCATGAAAGATGAGGAGTGGGCAACGTTGGACAGGAAGGCGGTCTCTACAATCCGTCTTTGCCTAGCGGACTCTGTCTTGTTCAATGTAGCTGAAGAGAAGACTGCGAAAACCCTTTGGCAAAAGCTTGAAAAGTTGTATGAGACAAAATTAGCAACAAACAAGGTTTTTCTGAAAAAACAGCTTTATAGCTTGAGGATGAAGGAAAGTTCATCCGTGGCAGATCATTTGAATGAGTTTAATACTCTTATTAGTAAATTGGTTTCAGTTAATGTGAAGATGGAGGATGAGGACAGAGTTATCACCCTACTTTGTTCCCTCCTGGACACTTGGGATTATATGGTGATGACCATCAGTAATGCATCATCAGGAGCTCTAAAATTTGATGATGTGGTAGCCGCTTTGTTGGCAGAAGAGTTGAGGTGAAAAACGTCTTTGGAACCCTCAACCAATGAAGCCCTATTTGTGAGAGGTCGATATTTTGAGAGGAGTAAACAAGGTAGATCACAGTCTAGATCTAAGTCTAAAGGACGTAAGCAGAAAGGGAAGTGCTGGCATTGTGGGAAGCCAGGGCACTCAAAGGACTATTGGCAATTAAAAAATGAAAAGAATGGTGAAAACAAAATTCAGCCATCAACTGAGGCCAGTACAACAGATTCAGGAGAGACGACAACATGTGAAGCTTTCTGTATCACTAACAACAGATCTGTTTTATATACCTGGGTTTTGGACTCATATGCATCTTTCCACGTCTCCCCACAGATACTGGTTTGACAAATATTTGCCATACTATGGTGGAATGGTCTACTTGGGTGATGATCATCCTTTAGAAATTGTGGGAAGAGGAGACATAAGGATTAGGCTGGACGATGGTAGAGAAAGGATGTTATGTGATGTGCGACATGTGCCCGTTTTGCGAAAGAATTTGCTCTCAATCAAGATGATGGATAAGCTAGGGTATTCTGCCACTTTCGGTAACAACTACTGCAAAATTACCAGAGGAGCTCTTGTAGTAGCAAAGGGAGAATCTTGTGGGACCCTATATCGTTTATGCGGTGATACGGTGACAAACCATGCAACAACAACAACTTCTGTTCAGGATGCCGTAATGCTATGGCATCAACGCCTAGGCCATATGAGTGAAGAAGGTCTGAAAATTTTGCATGATAGAGGTATGCTTTCTAGGATTAAGTCTTGTAATTTAGACTTGTGTGAGCACTGTATTTTTGGTAAACAAAATAGGGTTCGGTTTACTGCAAGCGCTGGTAAGAGTTCTGGATTTCTGCAACTTATACATTCGGATATATTTGGACCAGTCCCCACTCGGTCCTTAAATGGTGCTATCTATTTTCTGACTTTTATAGATGATTATTCTAGGAGAGTGTGGGTTTATTTTCTGAAGAAGAAATCGGAAGCTTTGCAAAAATTTAAAGAGTTCAAAGCACGAGTATAGAAGAGTTTGGGCAAGTCGATTTTATGTCTCGGGTCAGATAATGGGGGTGAATATTGCTCCAAGGAATTTGATAAATTTTGTACGTAGGAAGGAATTAAGCACCAGAAGACTGTACCATATACTCCACAGCAAAATGGTGTGGCTGAACGGATGAATCGCACAATCATGGAACGTGCAAGAAGCATGCTCAACGCATCCATGTTGGATAAAAAGTTCTAGGCAGAGATTGTTAATACAACTGTTTATCTTATTAATAGGTCACCTACAACTGCGTTGGATGGACAGATTCCGGAGGAGGTTTGGTGTTGTAAGCCGGTTGATTACTCTCATTTGCGTACCTTTGGCTGTGATGCGTTTGCCCATGTGCCTAAAGAAAAAAGGTCCAAACCTGACCCAAAGTCAAGCAATTGTGTTTTTCTCGGCTATGGAGATACAGTGAAGGGGTATAGACTATGGGATCCTATTGCCCACAAGGTAATTATTAGCCGGGATGTTATTGCTGATGAAAAATGCATGCAAAGGAAGGAGGTACATCAAACTCCTAATGTTGTACTAGTTGAAATAGAAATGAATGAAGATTAATATGAAAATCAGCATGCTGAAGTTTTTGATCAGCATGCAGAACAACAAGTAGAGCAGCCACAACGGTCACAAAGATCGAGAGCCACAATCAACAGATCATTGGGTTTAGAAGATCTACATGTCCACAAAAGTGTTCGGAAAGGTATTCTTAGGTTTATCAATCCTCTTTTGCTTTGTTAACTGATGATGGTGAGCCTAGTTCATTTCAGGAAGCTAGAGAGTTTGAGAATGCAGAAAAGTGGAGAAAAGCCATGGAGGAGGAGATTGAGGCACTTCGCAAGAATAAAACATGGGAACTTGTGGATCTCCCACCTGGAATAAAGGCTGTTGGAAACAAGTGGGTTTACAAAGTAAAGAAGAACATCGATGGGTTGTTGGAACACTATAAAGCTCTCTTGGTGGCAAAAGGCTATGTGCAAAAGTCAGGTATAGAATTTAATGAAATTTTATCTCCAGTTGTGAAGATGACTACTGTTAGAGTTTTACTTGCACTTGTAGTAGCACAGGATTTAGAACTGGAGCAGCTTGATGTAAAGACTGCTTTCTTGCATGGTGATCTCGAGGAGGAGATTTATGTGGATCAGCTTGAGGGCTATGAAGAAAGAGGCAAAGAGCATTTGGTTTGCAGACTGAAGAAATCTTTGTATGGGTTGAAACAGGCGCCAAGGATGTGGAACAAAAAATTTGACACCTTCATGAAGAGCCAAGGTTTCAGCAGGAGTGAAGTTGACCATTGTGGATACTGTAAGAGGTTTGATGATGGCAGTTTTATTATTTTGTTGTTGTATGTTGATGATATGCTGGTTGCAGGTCCCAACATGAAGAAAATCATTGATCTTAAGGCTCAGTTGGCTAGGACATTTGAAATGAAGGATTTAGGAGCAGCAAACCAAATTTTAGGGATGAAGATACACAGAGACAAAAAAGGAAGAAAGATCTGGTTAAGTCAAAAGTCATATATAGAAAAGATTTTGCAACGCTTCAATATGCAGAATGCAAAACCAGTTAGTACCCCACTTCTTTCACACTTAAAATTGTCTTCCAATCAGTGTCCTAGAACAGAAGCAGAGAAGACAAGCATGTCTCGTGTACCGTATTCATCAGTAGTAGGAAGCCTCATGTATGCCATGGTGAGCACTAGACCGGATATTGCCCAAGCAATGGGAGTTGTCAACCGGTACATGGCAAATCCTGGTAAGGAGCATTGGAATGCGGTGAAGTGGATATTTAGATATTTAAGAGGCACTTCAGATGCTGCCATTTACTATGGATCGAAAAGTTTGCAAGTTAAAGGTTTTGTGGATTCTGATTATGGTGCAGATAGAGATGGGAAAAGTCCACTACAGGTTATACTTTCACTCTTGCTGGTGGAGTTGTGAGTTGGGCTTCTAAGTTGCAGTTTGTGGTGGCTTTATCAACCATTGAAGCTGAATATATTGCAGCGACTCATACCAGCAAAGAGGCAATTTGGCTAGAGCTACTGTTGGGTGACTTAAAGGTAATGCAACATTCCATGATAGCCAAAGTGCTATTCAGCTAATGAAGAATCCAACATTCCATGATCGCATGAAACACATTGATGTCAAGTACCACTTTATAAGAAATGTGGTGGAAGAAGGTAGGATCCTGTTGCAAAAAATCAATACTGAAGTGAATCCTGCAGATATGCTTACAAAGTCGGTCAAGACAAAGAAGTTTGAGTGGTGCAAAACTTCTCTGGGCTTGCTAAAAATGTAACAAGGGCAGTATTGGGCAATTGGCACTGGATGAAAAACATTGGTAAAAGAATTCCTGTATACTGAATTCAAGTGGGAGAATGTTAGGAGGTGAAGTCACTATCCAGAGTTTTAGTCAGCAAAAGCTAGGCAGCAGAGGCTGCTGCTAGACGTCTAGGCAGCAGACGTCTAGGTTGCTAGACATCTAGGTAGGAGGTTGCTAGACGTCTAGGCTGCAGACGTCTAGGCTGCCTAGACTTCTAGGCAGCAGGCTGCTAGAGGTCTAGGCTATAGAATGTGCCAAACGTGTAGCTGCGGAAGACGAACAATTTTTCGGATGCTTTCCCTTGGGAGAGGAAGCAAACAGTTTTTCGAAGGCTTCCTTTGGGAGAGGAAACGAACAGTTTCCGGTGTCTTCCCTTTCTTATCTATAAAAGGGGAATGACCCCTTGCATGTACATGAGGTGGTTGCGTGAATGTAAAGTTTGCTGAAATCAATAAAAGAAAGAAGTTGCCATTGCCCCGTGGTTTTTCCTGCACATTGCATGTTTCCACGTAAAATCTGTGTGTTACTTGTGTTGCTGTTTTGTTCTCTGTTATTGTGTTTCCTGCTTGCAGGTAAAATCTGAATTTTTTAACTAACAGCATGTACATCCTTCTTTAGACTTGTTGGTGTCCTTGTTGATAGAACAACATGATCAAAACATATTATAGTACTCCCGCACAAAGCAATAGAATGTAACATGCTGTAATATAGTTCCATTGTATAAAAATAAAGAAACACAATGGGAAGTACTTATAGAGACATAAATATGCAATATGTATCCTTCACATTCCAATCAATTACAATACATCATGGTCTGGTCACGTGTACAACACAGACCACATAGGCAACAAACGTAAGTGACCAACATCTCCATTTCTCCCAACATAGATGCATACATAATGTTATTATGGGATTGATGGTTGGCAAAGACCCAAATGCTGTTGAACTATCCATATACATAAAACATTAAAATACCCCATAACACATTACTAATACTTATTATAAACAAGCTAATGGGGCCATGGTTCAATGGTTGATACATATGGGTGACGTAACTCACACCAAGGTTCAAATCTTGATGGCATTGAATAGGCTATATAGCTTGATGTGACTAAACTAATGTAAAAGGGAAATGGGAACCCTTTCAAAACCCTAATTAATTTTTTTTTTTATTACAAACACTTATTTTGTCGTGTATACACATATGACAACACTATGTTATGACTTGATATACAACAAACTCTATTTATAGGTGTTGACAACATGGCGACATGGTGCATGCATCCATGTCCTCATGTGAATGTGACATTCCTGCACCCATTTGTTTGCCTGCATGTACACCCTTCTTTAGACTTGTTGGTGTCCTTGTTGATAGAACAACTGACAACATATGCAAGTGGGTAGAGGTGCTTATCTCACTATGTCAAACACTTGTCGTCCTCCCTGCACTTTTCTTGTTCTGTACATCTTCTGCAAGAATGCAATTTGCAATTTTTTGCTAGTGAAATTGTATTCTCTAATCATTTGCTACACTTTGTGTAATTGGCCGCATTGCAAGTCCGACAGGCAACGCCCAATCTTTCACTTTTTGGTTCGAATTTTCCCATTGTGAGCATTTTGATGGCATCTATTTGAACCACTCTAATGACTTATCCGTGAACAATTTTCCTTAGGTTGACACTTTGGAAGGAAAGTCAATTCTTGTGAAATTCTCTTTCAGAACATGACCTGTTGGAACTACAAATGATGTCTTCATTGACAACACTTTGCCATTTTAGGGACTGATTGATGCCTTTCACACTGGTCAAGTGTTTGTCCTTCCCTTGGTCAGTAGTGTTGGCAACGATGAAGCCTAATGGGTAGTAAGCACTGGAGAGGGTCAATGAGGGTTTGACACCCTATCCATCAGTTGGGTGGTCAGTGTTTTATGCATCAAAAAGGGGGTCAACAGGATTGACTGCTCACAAAGGGTTGGCATGGTCAATGTAGTCTACAACACACAAGATGTCATCCCATGGATCAACAGTCCCCAAGGTGTCTACATGCTTGTCAATGACACCCACAAGGTTGTAACACATCTTGACCTTAGCTAGGACGTTGATGGACATGCAACAACTGCCATTTAAACACTGCTCCTCCTCAACTTGACTCCCTTGTAGTGGTTTGAATGCCACTTCCTCTTGATATTGCACGAGAAAATCCTTGAAGATTTATTGAAACTCGATTTGTGCAGTGGTTGAGATGGCAACAACTCCTTTAGCATGAGCAAATTCAAGCTTCATGGCATCTGCAGCATTGGCATTGGCATTGGCATCTGCAGCAATGCTATTTGTTGTCATCAAATAAGTTGCTGACTTTGTTTCTGTTCTCATCTTCCATTTGCAAATAATTCAAAAGAAAAAATGAAGCCATAGATTCCCACTGTTTCCAATTCCATGCCTCGCATTCTCTATCTCCTTGTCCACATTGAAGTTTACATTTTCCTCTCCTTGTCTAGGCCTTTGGATCTCAAGATTCTGAAGCCTTTTACATATTCTTGACTCATCTTGACTCCAATTACTCTTATAGTCTCATGCAAAGTGCTCCCAAAGATTAATTCTATGACATTGCACTATGGGTTTGCCCGTATATCATGCTTAATTCATCTCAATCTATTGCCTTGGTGGTTGTCACAAAACCTGCCACTCATGGCACCTTGTTGGATTAGTATTTATCTGTTTTGCATACACCCGTTGAATGTTCTTCAATTTCCAAGGGCATTATTTTGTCAAATGTCCTCTCTATTGATAATTATTGCAGAATATCTGTTTTTCTTCTTTAAACTTTTTGCACCCTGGGTATCTTTCAATTTTGTATAAAGATGCATAATGGGAAGTACTTACAAATATCATAATATATAAAAATAAGCAACACGTATCCTTCAAATTTCCAATCAACTTCAATACATCATGGTTTGATTGTGTGTACAACACACAAAACAATTTAAGTGACAAATATAGATGACCACATCTCCATCTCCATTACAATCTCCATCTCTTCCAACATAGACCCCACCCAACTATCATTGAACTACCCATATACATGGAACATTAAAATGCCCCTAATACATTACATAATATTCATTACAAATACTTATATGTCGCCACATACATACGATAATACTATATGACATTAACATATATACAACAAACCCTATTTTGTGCATCACCAACATGGTGAAGTGGCACATGCATCCATGTGCTCATGCAAACGTGACATTCATGCACCAACTCAGAGGCGTACACATATTGCATAAACATGCCATCATAAAATCTTAAACATCATGATCAGATGGCATAAGCTTAACCGGTTAAATACCTCAACTTTCAAGGAGAAGACCTAGGTTCAAATCTTGCCAGAAGATACATTCATAATTGCCAAGCTGTTGTAGTACGACTATGTGACCTTGATGTAATACAGATGAGACCCATTTCAATCCCATATAGCTAAGTAAAAAATAAAAATGATCTTAAACATCATGACAATAATGCTCATCAACTATGCTCTGATCTTCTGTTGTCATCGTTGCTTATCTTCTTGAGCTAGATGCTCATCGCAACTCCAAGTCACCAACTTCGACCCAACTTCATCTAGGCAATGGTGCCAAAATATAGAACTCCTGCACAAAGAAATAAAATGCAGCACAATGTAATATAATTCCACTATACAAGAATAAAGATGCACAATGGGAAGTACTTACATATACATATAAATATACATCTTGTATCCTATACATTCCAATCAGCTACAATGCATCATGGTCTGGTCATGTGTACGACACACAAACCCCATAGATGACAAATGTAGACAACCAACATCTCCATCTCTCCCAACATGGGTTGTGTACATACAGGTATTATGTGACCAATAGGTGATTGGAAACTACCCAACTCACACCAAATTACCTGTATGCATGAAACATCAAACTACTTCATAACACAATACATAATATTGATTACAAACACTTATATGTCACATCTCATATGCACATACAACGAAGTCTATTTACAAGCATCCCCAACATGGCGACATGGCCCATGCATCCATGCACTCATGCAGATGTGACATTCATGTGCCAATTTGTCTGCCTACATATAATGCATAAACATGTCATCATAAGATCCTATACATTATTACAAGAAGCTGATAGTAATTTCACTTTAGATTGAAAGATGGATTTTTCATCAGTGTTTTTTACAAATTTATGCCTTCTCAACCAAGGCAAAGAATGCAAAGCTTTAATCCTATTCAAGTACAAGTATTAACAAATTATTTCCCTTTGCAACATGCATCCAAGGGAACTCAAGATGGTTTAAAGAAATGGAATCAGAGATAATCGAGAGTACCACTTATGGCTGCATCATTGCCTTTGCCAAAAAGTCTTCCATTCAAAGGAGTGAATAATATTTATTTTTAAGTGTTGTGTCTGAGACTTATAGTATTACAGTTACCGATAATATCGTTCTATTGGATTTAAGAAAGGTTAGCATGTTAAAATCTTGAGCAGCCCTTTGCCAACTCAAGTCCAAAATGTTGGGTGACCCATATTTCACCACAACTCCAAATTGCCAACATATGGCCTAAATTCCTATCCTCTCATTATTTATAACTGGATTTCTCAACAATTCACAAAAAATTCAGATTTAGAAATCAAGCTTCGAGTCAGTCTGGAAGCAAGTATGCATTACAAGCATTCATACAATTGTTTTGATAATTCACATTTTGACAATCAATCTTACCATTTTCAGCAAAACAAACAATGCACTTTCCCATCCACAAAAAAAATAAAAAATAAAAATACAAATAATACAAGGAATCAAACTCGGATCAAACATACTGTCAGTGCTCTCATATTTTCCCATGCACAAGCAAAAGGTTCTGTGCCCCTTGAGCATTTAAAATTAAAAAGTGAATACTCATATTATATTCATCTCAGCTTTCGCATAAATCCACACAACTTGAAATTGACATACTTTCTTCAGAGTATAAGCTTGGGAATATATCATGAAAGTAGGGGAAAGTATAACAAAATCAATATGCATAGAAAAGAATGAAGCAATTGAGCCAACTAACAACTGAATCTTTTATAATTGTTAAAGAAGAGGCAATGGCAGGAATGGGGGAATTTAATCATAAGTAAAAATGGAGTCCATCTATAGGCTTTGTACAAGACACCAAAAACCATTTGAACACAAGAAGACTGGTCTCAATCTGGACTCTAATCATATAGCCAAAATGCTGGTCTCCACACCATATAAGACTACCACAACAATGTTGAATTGTGTAATCTGTCTTCATTGGCCAAGGCCATCATTGTCTGATGTAATTTATTGTGCAAGCCTACAAGCTAATATTGTATGGTGTAAAATGGGGTTTATTTTATAAGCCTGTGGGTCCATAGTACACCTTGTAAGGTGAACTTTACACCTTAATAATATGTCAGTTAAGGTTTATGTAATTATTAGAGGTATTTATTCATTGGTATGTGATCATTTGATTCACTTGTGTTGAGTGCGAACGACATCGTCTTATCTTCTTGTTTACTTTTTGCTTCCTCTGTTGCTATATGTTTTGAGTAATGTGTTATTTCTGTTCATTCCGACAAATATTGTGAATTCCAACAAATTATTCAGGAGAGATCCAACAGAATATGAAATATCAAAATTGCTGGCAACGGTCTTTAACACTGAATTAATTCATTCTTCTTCAACAATGATGTACATAACAGAATCTGTAATGCAGAACGAATGAGAACTCTGATTTTTTTTTTTGTCATGTTTAAGACTACATTGTTAGATCCATTGAACAACATGAACATGAACTA
This sequence comes from Wollemia nobilis, assembly GCA_028583015.1. Lineage (NCBI taxonomy): Eukaryota > Viridiplantae > Streptophyta > Pinopsida > Araucariales > Araucariaceae > Wollemia > Wollemia nobilis. Next base: position 4,102,247 of record JAQPPZ010001808.1, read on the forward strand.
CAATATAATCAAGGATTATGCTTGTACACAGCCATGACAAGCAATCCCAAAGGCATGCATGCACAGAACCCATGAAAGGCAACATAGGGGTCATAAAACAAGTCTCTGATATCCCACAGGAATGCCAACAGTAAGCAACATAACCATGTTTGACTCATCATGGCCAACGTCCAGCCAAAACTTGTTTGGGAGTTATCACAAAGGTGCATATGCAAGCCAAAACTTGTTTGGGAGTTTGATTCCCATCCCTTATCAGCCAAAAATGCATATGCAGACCATGGAATCATAACTGGGTGAAAGCGACACCATTTACATCCATCGTTACAGATAGTTGGATCACAAAGGTGCATATGCAAGCACATTTGTCCAAAGGCTTTTCCGAATTAAACTTTATCTCATTCAAACCAGTAAACAACTAGCAGATCAACTCATTAATTGAAAGTCTTTTCTTTTCAAATTTAAAATCATAAACATCACTGGAAAGCCTACCTGTGACTGCAAAAATAATCCCAATTTAAAGAAGCTGGTGTTTTCACGCTTCTGCTAAATTAGTCTTGCTTCGCAATCCGAAAAATCTCACAGAAAAACCACAGATGCTTTCCTTTCATTTCCTCCCCCTTCCCACTTACTTTCTAATCTCTCTTTTTAAATCCAGAAGGCGAGCAAAAATAATTAACATTCCCTTGAAGGGCTGCACTCTCCCTGGTCTTATAAAAGTGGGAGTTCTCTTTCTAGCTTTCTATTCTTCCTCTATTCCAATCATTTCCCCATTTTGTTGTTTTCTTGTATTCCCTTAGGATGCATATCACTTAGGTGGCAATAGTATTTAATTTATATCCAAGCTTTTTCTCTCAACTTGCATAGCAACTTTTGCTCTTGCGCTAAAAGTTGTACTTATTTCCAAATCTTGGAACAAGCCATACCGTTTAGTAAGTTACGACATAGATATATATTAAGTGAAAAAAAAAGAATATCATAAACTTTTGATACCTTCTAAGATCTAGCATTTTCCCATATAAATAATATTTAATTTATTTTCTAGCTTTTTGTCTCAACTCTTGCACTTGCACTAAAAGTTATGCTTATTTCAAAATCTTGAAACAAGCCATACCATATAGCAAGTTAAGATATAGATCTACATCGAATGAAATCAAAAGAAAAGCATAAGCTTAATGTCATACCTTTTTAACTTTTTTTGTTTTCAAATGTTCATTTGTCCTCATAAATGGGAAGTGTATTTCATAACCAAAACTATCTATGTGCAAAATAGTAGGAAATACAAGCAAAGCAATAGGGAGTAAAAAATTTCGGATATGACAGATTGTTTCTTGAGGACAATTTGGTACCTTTGTTATGGAATATAGTTTTGAAAGTAGTGCTTTTCATTTATTCACTTGATCATTTGAGAAAGAAGTGCAACTGTACAATAAATTGCAGGGACGAATACTGCATTGGTTGACAAATTTATGTCTTCTGTTTTCAAATTGGATTAGGGGAGCATTTATTAAGACATGAAAGTTCATGGTGCTAACATTCGTTTGCAATTTTGGTGTAATTGAAACATTCTTTGTTCTTTCTCTTGATGCTTGTAAAGATTGATGTCTGTAATTACCTTAGCTAATGTTTTGCATCAGCTTTATGGATCTTGACTATCAATTTCATGGTGCCTATCAAGATAGTTTAACTATTGTTTTACAGCCACGACTAGATTCTGAGGTGTTGAAGTGATGGGCTCAATAGATGCTGCTAGAGCAGAACTTGCTCTCCTTGTTTTGTATTTGAATAAAGCAGAAGCTAGAGACAAAATCTGTAGGGCTATTCAATATGGATCAAAGTTCCTTAGCAACGGTGAACCTGGCACAGCACAAAATGTTGACAAGTCCACAAGCTTGGCAAGAAAGGTTTTTCGCCTTTTCAAGGTTTGCATGCTGAGTCTTTTGAGTTGCCTTTTTCTATGCTATTCAAGTCATGTACAGGTTTTAAGTAACTGTTAGGAGATAATTTAGTTGAACATATGTGCAGTTTGTGAATGATTTGCATGCTCTTATTTCCCCGGTGCCAAAGGCAACTCCACTTCCTCTTGTTTTACTTGGAAAGGTATGTGTAATCATTATGTAATTGTCATTAGATATTATTTATCTTTTCAAAATCCATGCTTTTCATTTGTATATTCATCATGCAATTGTTTATCCACAGTCTAAAAATGCCCTACTATCAACCTTTCTGGCATTGGATCAAATTGTCTGGGCAGGAAGAACAGGAATCTACAAAGTATGTACATATTCTGATTGAATTTTTTAATTCTGGTTAGTAAATCAATTTACAACATCGTAAAAGTAGTCCTGGTTCATATTGGACTTGATTTGTCCAGAACAAAGAGGGTACTGAATTGATTACCAGAATTTCACTTTTCTGCTGGTTGGGTTCCTCAGTTTGCACTACTCTGATCGAGGTTAGTAGGCCTACATTTGTTTCAAGTTTTGTTGGACATTTTACATTGTTTTTTATTGGTTTTGAACTTTTTAAAATTTTTATTTTCCTGATGTTTATGGGAATGCTTTTCAGCTTTCAGAGCTTGGGCGGTTAACTGTATCTATGAAAAAACTGGAGAAAGAGCTCAAGAAAGCTACATCAAGCAAAAAATTGCAGTCTTCTGCTTTGGATGAAGTAAATTTAGTAAGTGCTGTGAGATAATTATGTTCAATAAATAAGTATGCAAATATCTCCCAAATTGAGAGCAATTTTATTGAATGGATCTATTCTCGCATTTTGTATATTAAAAATGGCAGGCTAGCCTTATTTTCTGATTTCTTTTATGCAGACAGAGCAATACCTTTCCAAATGCAAGCAATCAAATGACAGGCTGTTAAACTTGATAAAATCAGCAATGGATATTGTGGTTGCCATTGGGTTGCTTCAGTTGGCACCAAAGAAAGTTACTCCACGTGTAACTGGAGCCTTTGGTTTTACAACTTCACTCATCTCTTGCTATCAGGTATGTGGTTTTGCAAAAGACATGTTCTGTTTGAAATTTTTATTATGTTCTTGTGAGAAGGCTATCTGTGAATTTGCTGTGTACCTTTTGATTGTTTGATATGTTACATTATCATTTTTGCAGTTGCTACCTGCTGCAGCGAAGGCAAAAGCCGTATGAAAAATACCAGTATTAAGGCAGAATCCTGCTTTTCTCTACATAGAATCAGGGCTGACATTGTACCTTATATATGTATATAAATTATGGCAACAATTCTTGTTAGTTCATGATAAGAGGCATAAACTTAATCCTCTATATGATTGTAAATTCTGAATCATGATATGGCTTTTCCTCTGTAGTAAGAAGCATGTAATTTCTTTATTCTTTTTGTTTAGTTATATGTATTCTTAAATTTTGGTGAAAGTAGGTAATTGAAAATATTTATCATCATTTATAGAAGAGGTAGGTTACTATCCCCATCCAATTGAAGTTTATTCTTAAATCAAATTTGTGGTAATAACCATCCAATTTGATTGGTAAATTATTGCTGGTATTAGTTGTCTTTGGAGAAGGTCAAATTCCAGTATGCTATTATTTTCGTTTTGTAGCTGAAACATTATGTTAATATAAGAAAATTGTATTGGTTGAAATAAGATGAAGACAACAATTCTAGAATTAGATCTGACTACTTTTGTGGTTTAGTGAAAGGATATGGTGCTTGTTGTGATGATGACCCAAGTTTAAAACATTGCCAGCATGCCTCTTAAAGTGGTCTCTGTAGTCATGCAGATTGTAACTTTTTTTTTGTTATATACAATGTAAACAGGTTATGAGCAAAAATGTTTAAACATTTAGTCACTTCTCTATAGGCATGCAGAGTGATCATATGCCACCTTAGGAGCCAGCACGGTGATTACACATCAGTGAGTCATTGTATAGAGAGTTTTGTCATATGTATAGATGTACATGATTGTGATAACATGTGTGATGTAATAAGATTAATATTACAAATACTATGGGGTATTTTTGTTGTTTTATGTTCAGAGGTATTGGGTAGTTAGGTGGTAACTGGGCAGTTGCCAACTGCCTACTGGTATCTTGTCAACCCTGTGTAGTAATACCCTTATTTCATTTGACATGGGGTTACAAGGTTAGACATGTTGGAGTGTTTTGCTGGTGCTGCTGTACAAATTGATTGGTTTGATTGCTAATGTACTGTTGTATGAGAAATGAACGAGATATATTGCTGGTCTTCTGAGTTATTTAAATGATTGCATTAGATTACATAGAGTAGAATTATATTGCAGTGTGTGTTCTGTTCTAATTTACTGCTTGCTCTTGTTTATGCATGAATTGAGTACTCTGCTATACTGCATGCTCATCTTGTTAAATTGTTCTATATAGATATCAATCTACTCATTCTGTCAGTTCTTTTTGCTGGGGAGTTTTTAAAAAATGCAATCACAATTGGGAAGCAAGTAAAATACCTGCTTCTTTTTGGCTTGAGTAAAATACTGAAGATATAGTGTTCATGACCCATTTTTTAACTGCCATGAAAAGCTAAAGTTGCTTTCCACTGCCATTTTCCTTATGGGAAATTTTTAAAGTTACTCTGCATACAGAGACCAAAGGCAACTTAGAGGCCTGTTGGTGTTTATGCATAATAATCATGTATGCCAAAACCAAGCTTTGATGCTTTTAGGTGAGTCTTTCCAACATGATAGATGAACTTATCATTGAAGTTGTAGAAATTATGCTCAAAGCTTTTTGATTCTGATAATATTTGAGCAGCAGTGTCTTATATTCAAAGGAAAAATTGATTCTAGACAGGATTGTGATTGCCTATGAGCTACTGCAGCTTGCATTCTTTGACAAGAGCAAGCGGCCATATATGCTGATCATGTTAGATATGAATAAGGCTTAGGACAGGGTGAAGTGCAACATTTTGAATGATGTAATGCTAAAATTTGGTTTCAATTAAGCTTGGTGCAAGTGGATTCAGCAGTGCTACTCACTCTAAAATTCTGAATTCTGGTAAATGGTTCACATGCTGATCTTATTGGGATCATCCAGGGAATTTAGGTGGCGAGATCCTATATCTCGTTATCCTTTTATGATTATGTTCAAAAATTTTGGGAGGGTCTCTTTAGGAAGCAAGGAGGGTGGTGTCAAAGGGATGTGTACTACAAAATAGTTAACATTCTTATCCACCTGCAATTTCTAGATGATCTGTGGCTACTGGGTACCCTCTTGGGCAAAAAATGCTAGAGAATTGAAGATCTTAGAAGCATATGAACAAGCAGAGAAACAACCAAAAATAGATAGGAGAAAGTCATACTTCAACAATGTGCATCAACAGAGTCGTGGGTTGTGGATTGACTTGTGGGATTGACAATTTGCCAATCAATGGTCAAGAAAGATAGTTGTAGAAAGGAATTATGAAAATACTGATTAAGAGGATCTGCAAGAACATAGCTGGGAGGAAAGGCTACTGTCTTTCATTTGCAAAGAAATTCTGCTTATAAAATCCATTCCTCTTTACATGATGTCAATTGTGAAAATGCCATCCAAAATTGCTCATAACATTAATATAGTACAGAAAAGTTTCTTGTGGAGTGGGATGGAGGAAAGGAATAAAAACCATCTATACAAATGGGACAAAGTATCCTTCCAAAGGAATGGGGGATAGGACTTAGAAAATGCAATGATTCCAAGTTGGCTTTGGGAGCAAAACTGGTTTGCAGAAACTATAGAGAGCTGGGGCAGAATACTGACAAGCAAGTATGTGGGAGGGGATGAAAGGGAACAAATATTCAAAATAAAACAGCTCAAAAAGGTACCAGAATGATTGAATTTCAGAAGGAAAAGCATTAATGTTATCAAGGTTGGATTCAAATGAAGATTGGGGACTAGGAACAACATAATTTTTTTGGATAATGCATAGTTTCAGACCTTCTGACTATTCAAGCACCCAAAATATAGGAAGCTGCAGATGGTACTAATTAATTCGGATCTCATGTGAAAGACTACCTCAAAGAGGAGAATGAGGTACTGAGTTACAAGGTAATGAAGTGGAGCTAAGGTTCTATCCACATCCCAATTTTCCATAAGGAAGATGTGTAGATATGGGCTGAAAATGGATCATGCATATGTAATGTTGCAGATTGGATATAAATGTATCTTTTTAATAAAGGAATCTCTAGCCATGGACTTTCCTTGGAAGAATATTTGGAAGGAGCCCTTCCTAGAGCAGGAGCTTTCCTTTGAATTGCCTTACTGAAATATTTGCGACAGTATACACAATATCCAAAAAGGCCAAATGGGGTCCCTCTTGATGCTGTTTATGACTAAATAAATCTGAAACAGCTGACCATATATGTTGTGCTAGGATTATATCAGGAAAATATGGGTCTGGTTTCTCAAAAAGTATACTGGGCAAAGCCTCTCAACATAACTATGGAATGGATGAAGGTTTGGAAATATAAATTTATATTAAAAATGCCCCAGATCATATGGGCACATAACACCTGAAAATTATGTGGGAATGTATGATTTGAAAGTAATAGGATATTTGGGGATACGGGAAAAACTAATTATGAATTACAGAATGCTTGACGACAAGACCCCTCATAGAAAGGCAAACTACTAGAATCCGAAAAGAACTTGATTCAAAAGTAGAATGAGTTTTTGGTGCATATCCCAAGTAATGGGCTTTTTGTCAATAGGAACAACAGATCAGATGTTAGATACTAGAACTCAAAAATAGGAGGGTTCAAATTCAATTTTGATGGGCCTAAAAGTGCAAGCCAGGAAGCTAGTGGTGGGTGGTATTTTTTTTGGATTACTTCGGATGAATTTTATTAGGATAGAATCCTATGAATGTTACATAGGCAAAAGATTGGCAACGGGGACACAAATAACTAAACAATAGGGATAAGAGAGAGTGGAAATAAGAGGCCTTACTATTAAAATCAACACTTCAAGGACCATGTAGTGAATGGTAAGATTATAGTGTAATCCAAAACATCAATTCTATTTTTCTTTGATTCATAGCAAATTATTTCAAAGGTAGTCTCCATGGATTAATTATTCAAGATGTAAATTCCTTATGCAAAGGATGTGAAACATGTATAGTGAGGAAATAAAATAGCAAATTGTATGGCTAATGTTGATGTTAACATGAGCTCATATTACTAGACATAGATTGGCTTAATGAGTTGGGGATACAACCAAGAAAGATAGTATATAATGTCATGATAACTACCAAATGGGGTTAGTGTCATTTTAAATCCATTATGCCCTAGTTAGATTGAACTCTTGTTATAACATATTGCTATTGTTTGATATAAGACAATTTGGAGGACCAAATTTTCAAAATGACCATAGTAAATTGATTTTTGGAGATGTATCGCCCAAATTTTTTGCACCCTTACCTTCAGGCTAAAGGATACGTACCCGAAAGGGGGGTGAGAAAAGGATGGAACAATACCTCGGACGGAGAGGCCCTTTGAAGGTCGCGCCTTTCGGAGGAGGGGTATAAAGGTGAATTTTCGACGGATGGTGGGGTTCACCAGGAAACTTTGAGTGGCAGTTTCCACGCCTAGGTTGAGAATGGGTTTGATTTGTTCGTTTTATGTTCAATCATTCAGATTCTTAGGTTGGCCAAAATGAAGCTAAGCTATTTTATATGAAGATTTTGATTTATATGAAGACATCAGACATAAATGAATCCTAATGTGATTGAATACAAAGAATATATAAAATGGAGAAGAGTACACCTGATTTCTGATGTCTGATGAAGATTCTGAAGTTTGTAGGAGTCCAGATCGTCGCGGATATGACATGATCGTTTGTAATTGTATAGAATCGTCCCAAATCACAGGAGATCGTCCGAGATCACCCAAGATCGTCAGCGACCTGACAAATTCATTAGGCGAATTCATCAGAAACCTGTAATCAAGAAAACAGACACTAAAAACCAAAAATACAATTGCAAGAATGATGCAAAATGATAGAAATAAGAGTATAGATGTTTGAATGATAAATCCGAATGTCAAATTAAATGAGATGCACTTGTTTTGGAAACTTATTTTGAATTTTATCATGCAATTATGCTAAATGAGGTGAACTCCAAGATGCAAAACAAAAGTAAATTAATCTAATGCACCAATAAATAAGGAAAATGAGATAGAGAATGCAAACTCAGGGCTTTGATTACCCCCAAGCTGAATTGCAGACCAGATCGTCTGTAATCGTATAAGATCGTCGTCGATCTTGATAGGATCGTCTAAAATTATAGTTGAATCGCTTGTGAGGATCCGAGTAGGCTGAAACACAGTGAAATTCTGCAACAAAACTTGAAAACACAAGTGCAAATGATGGGAGATCACAGCAAAAACTAAAATTGCAGGGAAATAATTAGCCAGGCAGCCAGGTAGGGAGTCAGGGGGATAAACTGGGAAAATCCTAGTTTATATAGGATTAAGGGGAGGTTAGGAGGTTGGGGATCATCCCCATCTGGGAGATCCCCAACGTGGGAATCTCCAACCGCGTAGACACGCTTCTGCCCAAGTTGGAGAGGTCGTTGGAACATAAGCTAATTGCAAAAATTTGGTTTTGGGACGAAATCATCTGGATGTTCTGTTTCATACGAATTCGTCCGATTTGGGACGATATCGTCAGATCGACGACGATATCGTCCAACGGTCACAACCTCTAAAAATGACGCAAAAAACGAGGTAAGCAGTTAACGGGCGGGTTAAAATTCAAATTTTCTATTTTTGACTGATGGTTTAACTGCCAATTTTAGGGTGCTACATTTTGCCCCCTCTTTAGCAAATTTTTCGAAAAAAATGCGTTAAAGACGAGTTCTTCACGCTTTACGAGAAAAGCAAAAATTTATTCCATTTTTTAGATGATGATTCTAGGTTGAATCGTACGATTGTTTGCTATGGTGCCCCCTCCGAGTTTTTACCCAAATCGAACGTTTGAGGTAAAAGCGCGGAAAAACAAAAATTAAAAAAATGTCATTTTGAATAAAAATAAGAAAAATAGGGTAAAACCTTAATTCATTTTTACTGTTCACTTTCGCTGTTTCAGAGCTCTGCAAGCGAAATGGTGGAAACGACGCACAGATCGACAGAGATCCGACGCGGGTTGCGGGTAAGGATCTAAACCTAGTTTATTGTGTTTTTAACTTGATTTACTTGATTTTTGACTTGAATTTTAAGTGTTTTTGGGCGTCGCGGCCGTTTTTAGGCCACCGACAAAATCGTCTCTATATTGCCGATTTTGTCTAGGGAGAAATAGGGGCGATCCCGTCCAATAAGGGGCGATCCCCAAATTGAAGAACTGAGACGATTTCATCCTATTAAGGACGATTTTATCTAAATTTGGTACGATATCGTCTAATAATGGGCGATATCAACTTTTATGGGATGATTTGATTTTTTTTAATGATTATGTACTAATGATTTTTGTTGTTTTATTGCTTATTTTGCAGAGGGGATTGCTAGAGTTGGGAGTGGAAATACGGAGGTCTAAGAGACGATTTGGCCGTGCTCGATCAGGCCGAGCGAGATAGATTGGCAGAGGTAGGACTGCAGCATGTGGCAGAGATGCCACAAATTCCTACAGACATGGGGCTACTGACAGCCCTAGTAGAGAGATGGTATCCGGAGTCGTCCTGCTTTTGGCTACCGACAGGGGAGATGACTCCCATTCTAGAGGATGTATAGAGGATCTTAAGGATCCCCATACACGGTCGATTCATGACCCCTTCGGCCAATCAGGGCCACGTTATGATGAGATTGTGAGAGGACCCGAGCTTCGTCCTGGAGAAGGGTGGAGTGAACATCGAGGCTTTGAGGTGGATGCTTAGGGCATCTCGGTTGACCCGGGTTTTGGCAGGGGTGGTGGGTGGCCTTCTTCTATGCCACCAGAGCGGATGCAGATTACCGTGGCTACTTTCAGATGTGGTCTGTGACATGAGAGACCACAAATACATGTTTGCTTGGGGCAGCTTTGTACTGTGCCGCTTGTATAGGATCCTTTATGGGGTCGTATACAAGGGGGGTTGATGTCTGGTGCTGACATCGCTTCTACAGGATTGGTGCTGGGAGCACATTGCGGTGTAGAGGCCAGTAGGGCTTCCACTGATAGGAGTTGACCGGGAGAGACCCCGGGTTTTCTATTGGTGGCTCCAAAGAGGGTCACAGTGACGGATAGATCTTTCGATGTGTCGGAGGTTGCTGGATGACCTCACCCTAGATCGGATCGCCTAGAGACCATGGAGAGAGCATCCGTGGTGGGTAGAGGACGGACATGAGTTGGCTCACATCAGGCGAGTCATATGGCTGAGGACAAAGCGGGGAGAGGTAGAGCTCCACCACTACGACCAAGTTTTCAGGCAGTTCGGTTTACAGCAGGGGATCCCTACTCTTAGGGATTATGAGTACTCCCGGAGTGTGCAAGATAGTACCACACTAAGCGGGGCTCCAAACATGCAACGGTTCTGGAGTCAGGATGCTGATGATGCCCCCATTTAGCCAGTGGATGGGGATGATGCGGGGATAGCAGACGAATATGATGCCTGGTATGCAGGCATCCGCTCTCCTCGGATGACGAGGGCACAGGGTCCGTTGCAAGTTGTAGTGCAACGGATGGAGAGGCGGCGCTAGGCTGCCATCGATGCAGCGAGGTGTAACAGAGGGAGGGATCAACGACGACCTCCTCAAGAGAGACGTCGGAGAGTACCACAGGATCCGGAGAGACAACAGCCGAAGAGGAGGGAGGAGAGGAGAGAGGAGAGGAGAGAAAGACTCCCTCCTCAACAAAGGGATAGGCCACCATCGCCCGATAGGGGCAAGGGTGTCGAGGTGGGGGAGAGCAGCAAGATGGCAGCTCTCCGGGCAGAGAATGCCTGCCAACGAGCTCAGGTGCAGACTCTGCAGGATGAGGCTACACGGCTTAGGGCTCGGAGCGGAGGGGCGAGCATTCTGGAGCTGGCGCGGTCAGTTGCTCAGACCACGTTCTATCAGGGAGTGTACTACCAGCTGGTTCCAAAGGGCCAGAGGATACAGTTGCCAGGCGACATTACAGAGCCGATCAGGATGGGGTTGTTGAGGACATCATCACGATCGACGTCGAGGACCCATGATACAGTACGAGCTTCGATGGGACCACATCCTCCACCTCAGGGTGGGAGAGGAGATGAGGCTGAGAGCTCAAAGTCTTCTCGAGACTAGATGCACATTGTACATAGACTATTTTTGAGATGATTGAGTATGTCAGGGTATAGATTGTGGCATACCAATCCATTTTGATATGATGTATATACTTTTATATATATATATATATATATATATAATGTTCTTTTTGTGATATGACTTGTGCATATGTTTTATGATGCTTTAATATTTTAATTGTTGATTGACTATTCATGTAATTATGTCGTTGAAAATATTATAATTTTATGTCATGCTATAAAATTAAATAAAATAATCTGATGTAAACAAACTGGTTGTTGTGGTGTGTTTTGATGAAAATAAAGTGACTTCTAACAATAATTTCAAAGGACATTGTTGTTGTTACATGACCATTTCATGGAGTCGTCGCTCGCTAGGCCATCAAGTTAATCCCGGTATGAGAGATATATTGCTAAAAGTAAAAGGGTGCTTAAGAGACTTTCTTAAGACTTTGTGTTGTGATGATGAAAAATGATGATAGTGATGATTTGTTTTCAGATTTTCATGAAAATATTATGCATGAAATATTAAAAATATGATTTTTTCTAGGCATAAAATTCCTAAGTATGATAAAAAGTTGAACAATTCCCTAGGAATTATACCATCGTCGCAAAAAAAAATGAATGTTGACATAATGAAATGAAATAGGAAAGTTTTCGTTCTTTTTAAAGCACAATTGTGTAACATAATGATTTAAGCCATATGCTCTTATGGATTAAATAAATGGGAAATAAAATTAGAATGATAGAATTTTAGGTATAGACTTTTACCATCATCGCGAAATCCAAAGAAGAAATTGATATAATAGTTTTATTGCATAGTTGATTTTTGATTTTGAGATAAACAGAAAATATAAAAATGAGGACTTGCACTAGGCATAAAATTTCAATTTAGGTTTAGGAACTATACCATCGTCGCGAAAGTCGAAAATATATATAAATGTGACTTTATTGCTAGATTTTTGAACATGTTTTGCAAGAAAATTTTGGATTTTTGAAAAAAATGTATTTAATTGATTTTACGCTAAGTAGATATTCTCAAGTAAGAAAGTCAAATTATTCCATAAGATTTGAATAAATATTTTAAATTATCTCAAAGACAAAATTTAGATTTATAAGGAACCCCGTGTGCATACGTGAGTTCATTGTCGATCTTGATCTATCATAATGATACAAAATCTCTCAAACACAAATGTGTGTGCAATTGTAATGTTCATTTACCGATTTTGAGCAAGATAATTTGATACAAGTAATTTGAATTAACCAAATGAGTGTTCGTTGACCATGATTTATATGCATGTAACCGTACCAGACTACTATGTAAGTTGGGTCATCAAGAGCTAGTTGATCCATAAGCGGACATAGGTCTGTACAAAAGAAGTTCGCTAATGTGACAAACATATCACCACACTACGAGTTACCCAATGTCAAACAAGTTGGGCACAAATCACCTGTTATGGGGTTTACCTCACAGTTTTCGAATAATTGAGAATTCCAGGGATTCAAGCTTCACACTTCCCTCTTTCAAAGGGGGGGGATTTATTGCTTTTTGTTTTTTATTTTTTTTTCTTTTTCTATTTTTTTTTTGCGTGACACTGAGATAATGCTGAAATATTGCTGAGATGGTACAAAATGATACTAAAATAATGCTTCTGAATAATTTCTCTTTTTCTCATGATTTTTCTTGATTTTCTTTTTTCTTTTTCTTTTTCTTTCTATACTAGGGATACTTGCTTGGATTGGTTGTAGAGCAAGGGATTTTTATTCTGGGTAGGAGTGAGCTTGTCCTTTTGTCAATTCTCAAAGATTCTAGACCATGTGCATGATAGGATAGCAGGGGAAACTTTTTGCTCAAGAGACCACTTCTACTGTGTAGCATCGTTTTGAATTTATAATGAAATCATTTTAATGTGAAAATGTGTATTTGGTTCAAGTAAATAACAAGATCAGTTCTCTATGCTCAAAACTTTATTTAATTCAACTGTGGACTTCGATATAAGAGAGATTAATAATCATACCAAATAAGATCAAGATATTTATTCATGTGAGTGTGAAAGTGAGGGATTCCAGATAAATGTTAATTTATCTAAAATAACTAAAAATATAACTGCAATACTTCAACAATTGACAGGTGCAAAATAGAAGATGTTTTTGAGGATTTTGATTAATTTATATTTTGATTTTAATTTATGGATTGAGAGAATACATAATATTACTGTTTTTGAAATTTTTATATGAATTACTAATATGAGACAATATGTATAATATATACATTGACAAAATTACCAGATTTATGCATAATAGCGCTTAAGATGCATAATGTTCATAGGTTCTTTAAGATATTTACCATCTAAGGTAGCTAATATGTATGCTCCCGATCTAAATTTAGCAGTGATAATATATGGCCCAAGCCAGTTAGGCTCGAATTTTCCTTTAAGGTCTTTAGTTACATTAGTATTTTTTTTATTTTTTTTTAAGACGAGGTCGTCGATCTCAAAGGATCGATTATGAACTTTCTTGAGATATGCTCGTTTGAGCTTGTTCTTGTAGGCACGAAGATTCTCCAAAGCATTAATGCGCTTCTCATCTAGGAGTTCCAGGTGACTAAATCTGCCAACACGATATTCATCTCCTACTTCAGTATCTTGAAGTAGCAGAGCCAAAGAAAGAACTTCTAGTTCAAAGGGAAAAACAACTTTAGCACCATAAACCAAAACAAAAGGTGAAGTGCCCGTGGGAGTACGAATGCTAGTTCGATAAGCCCACAAAGTAGGATATAATTGAACGTGTCAATCACGACCAGATTTATTGACCAGTCTCTTGAAGATTTTAATTAATGTTTTATTAGATGCTTATGCTTGGCCATTACCCTGAGGATAATAGGGAGTGGACCAACGATGTTGAATTTTATATTTTTGACATAGTTTATTTACATATTTGTTTTTGAAACAAGTTCCATTATTCGAGATGAGATTTGCAGGAATTTCGAACCTACAAATAATTTGATTAAGAATAAACTTGCGTTCCAGTGCAAGAAGCTAAGGGCATAGCTTCGACCCACTTCGTAAAATACTCGATGGCGGTTATAATGAATTTGTGTCCATAAGATGACACAGGATTGATTTTTTTGATGATGTCTAAGCCCCATTTTGAAAAGGGCCAAGGAGATGAAATAGCCTACAGTTCTTGTGCAGGCACATGGACAAGGTTAGCGTGTTTCTGGCACTTGTCGCAATGGTGCACGTAATCATGTGCATCATTCTCCATGGTAGGCCAAAAATATCTTATCCTAAGGAGCTTCTTAGCAATGGCGCTACCACTAAATTGTCCCCCACAAGATCCATCGTGGGCTTCACTCAAAGTTGATCTAGACTCTTCTAGATTCAAACATCTCAATAGGATACCTTCAAAATATCTCCTATATAACGTATTGCCAATTATTATGAAGCGACTTGCTCATCTACGTAATAACCAGTACTGGTTTCTATTAAAACCTTCAGGGAAGGTCCCATTTTGAAGAAAATTGAGGATGTTAGTGTACCAAAGTTCAAGAATAGTTTCGTTGATTAGAAACACATCCAAAGGTTCCAAGCATGATTTAGTTGAAGCGGGTTCCTAGAGTCGACGAATAATGATGGTAGCATATTCGTCATCTAACTCCAAGGGTAAAAGAGATACAGTTGCGGCCATAGCGTCAGCCACATGATTGCTAGTTCTAGGAATAGATTCTACGGTAACTTGACCAAATAAAGATATTAATTGTAATACATATGCTTTATATGGGCGCAATTTATCATTTTTGGTCTGATAAACATCGTTAATTTGATTTATATAAAGTTGAGAATCATCGAAAACTAATAGATTTTTAAATTTCAGTGCTAGGGTAGCTTGTAATCCAAGGATTAAAGCCTCATATTCAACAATGTTATTAGTACAAGCAAACGTTAATTTAAAGGATAGAGGTATGAGATGTTTCTGTGGAGATATCAAAATAATACCTGCACCAGCCCCACTCATGCATCGGGCTCCGTCAAAGTATAGGGACCATTACTCTGAATGATCTACCTCTAGGTTAAGGCATTCATTAGGAAACTCAATGACGAGGGGATGGGTGGACTCTAAGGGTGCAATAACTAATTGATCTGCTATGATTTGACCCTTAACAGACTTTTGTCCTATAAATGTGAGTTCAAACTTGCTTAGAGCAAGAACCCACTTCATTGTGCGACCAGATAAATAAGGTCGACTCATGAGATATCGCAAGGGATCGAATTTAGCAATAACGTATGTTTTCTGACTGAGCATATAATGGCGTAGTTTCTGTGTAGAAAATATGACTACTAGAAATAACTTCTCTAATGTTGTGTAGCGGGTTTCATAACTAATTAATGTTCTGCTAATGTAATAATTAGCATGCTCTCTTTTCTCATCATCAAGTTTAGCTAACATAGCTCCTAAAGCAAAATCTAAAGCAAAAATATACAAGATAAATAGGCGATCAAGTTTAGATGGCGAAAGTACACGTGGGTTAAGAAGATATTGTTTGAGGAGTTCAAATGCTTCTTTACATTCGTCATCCCAATGGAAAGAGACATCCTTCTTAAGAAGCTTAAGAAAGGGTCCAGTTTTATCCGCTAGCTTATCGATGAAGCGACGGATAGCTTGAAGCTTACCTTGTAGACTCCGTAATTCAGATATATTTGTAGGTGCAGGCATATTAGTGATCTTGAGAGGGTCAATTTTGATGCCACATAAAGAAACTATAACCCCCAATAATTTACCTGAATTAACTCCGAATATACATTTGGTTGGATTCAATAGGATAAGATATTCCCTTAACCGATCAAATACTTTTCTCAAGTCATCTAAATGGTCTTCTTCAGTAGAACGAGCTATAATGTCATCTACATAATCATGTAGTATATCATGCATCATATAATGAAAGATATAAGTCATGGCTCGTTGATAGGTTGCACCTGCATTCTTCAAACCAAATGACATCACTTTCCAATAGAAAGTCCCCCAAGGGGTAATAAAGGTTGTTTTAGCCTGATCTTCAGGAGCTATCCTGATCTTATTATAACCAAAAAATCCATCCATTAAGGATATCATTCCACTCCCAATAGTAAAATCAATGATCTGATCCATATTGGGAAGGGGAAAATCATCTTTAGGGCATGCAACATTAATATCTCTAAAGTTTGTGCAAACCCTAATCTTAGTAGCTTCTTTCTTAGTTATTGGAACTACATTCGAGATCCATTCAACATAATCAATGGATTGTATAAAAATAACATTCAGGAGTTTTTCTAACTCCCCTGTGACTAGTAAGGCCACTTTAGGATGCATTTTTCTAAGCTTACGCTAACAAGTTTAGCATCCGGATGCACTACTAGGTGATGCATAACTACAGAAGGGTCTAAACCTGGCATATCTTCATATGTCCAAGAAAAAACATCTTCATATTATTTAAGAAATGCAATGTATTTATCCTATTTTTCTTGACTCAATTCTGATCCAATGTTGATTATGTGAGGGTTATCATTGGTTCCAATGTTAATTTTTATGACATTTTCTACTTCCATGTGTAGATCTCTCTCAAAATTAGGTGGGGTGGGTGAAACGCCCAATTTTTGTAATTATTTCAAGGTTAGCTTGGATAATTCGTCTTGAGGAGTCGTGGCCCCAAGCTGGGCTATACTAGGTATAGAGCCATCAAAATAAAATCCATTATGTAATAATTCCTCAACGGAGACATCATGAAAGATATCTCCCTCCAACTCATCGTCGGATTCAGCGATCATCTCAGGATAAGCTGTAGATAGCATATTACATGTGAATGTCTTATTCGTTAAATGCAAAGCATCACATTCATCTAAATAATCTTGGTAACATATAAGATGGTCATCATCCTCAAATGGGACTGGCTGAACCTTACTAGAAAATAGGCCCACACCACATCGGGCGGGCCACGCTTCTACCTCAAAAGGTTCTTTCATACCATTCTGGAAAGGTCCCAAACCTTTCCCTTTATATCCCAATTTAAGCATTATAGGTTTGGCTTTAATATACTCATTAGTAAAATAACATCGAGCATATCCATCATGAGTTCTGATGTTTCTGGGTATTCTACCCCAGTCATATCCCTGATAAATAAAGGCACAGCTCTCAACTTGGTAAATACTTCCCATAGGTTGTGGGAGGCCCAAGGTACGAGGAGATGGTGGCAAATTATTTAAAATAAGGGAATCTTGCATAGAAGCATTCGTTTCTTCTGATATAAGAATTTTAGATAGATCGGGTAAGAGCTCGTCAGTAAGAGCATAAGAGGTAGAAGTAATATTCCCTACGTCTTTCGATGTGAAAATATGAATTTGGTGGATGTAGACGGTGTAGAGGTGTCGATAGATGGGTCTATTACAGGTATGGAATATTCCCTACGTCTTTCTTCGGTCCTAATGCGGTTTGTTCAGAATATGGTTGAGCTATATGTGGAGGTGCAACTGATGGAGAAGAAGTAGATGACGTTGTGGGTGTGAGTTTCACACGTTTAGATGGATAATGAGAATTAGAATATGTGGATGACAGAGCGGGGAAAAATTGAACTCCAATAGGTTTTGCCAAGGCACACATATCAAAGGGTCTTGGATCACCATGAATGGTAACCAACTTATTCTTAAATTCGAACTTAACACATTGATGTAAAGTTGAGGGAACAGCTCGCATCGCGTTGATACAAGGACGATCCAAGAGTATATTGTACGATGCAGGGAAATATACAATAAACACAGTCGTATCCAAGGTTCTTGGACCAACCTGTAATGGAATTGTAATAACTCCACATGTTTCTTGTGTTTTGTCATTGAAAGCTTTTATGATCATATCAGTTATTTTCATTTCATCGCTTCTAAACCCAAATATTTGGTAGAAGTCAAAAGTGCAGATATTTAAAGATGAACCATTATCAATCAAAACTCTTTTGACTGCTACATATCCAATTAAGGCAATAATATACAAGGGGTTATCTTTATGTAAACTATGTTGCGGTATGTCTCTATCCCGGAAGTCAATACAATCAACTTCATGAGTTATTATAGTATCGGCCATGGCTTCAGGTTGAATGTCTTGTGGTACCATCATCCGACTTAATGTGAGCATTAATTCATCTCTATGTGTAGGAGAAGATCTTAAAAGGTCCAAGAGAGAAATTCTAGTTGTAATATTTGATAATTTTTCATTAATATTATAAGGAGGTTTAGGTTGAACATTAGGTGAATGATTCCCTTTATTAGGAACCTTCAAAACAGATGGAGCTGATACACCATTCTGAATTTGATCTTGTTGAGAATTTTGAGCCTGTTGTCTAGTAATAGCTCCGATGGTACCCACAATATTATTCTGCAGATGATGAATGGGTCTTGGTCTAGCATTTATAGCTAGCTCATTAGAAAGTAATTGGTGATACGATGGTCTAGTAGTGACTCTTCTTGAAAATGACTCTTCTGGAACCATATAACTTGTGATAGGTTGAATAGGATCCGATTCATCTTTAGAACTATTTGATTTATTTGATGTGATTTCCATATCATTCTTAGTCTCATGTTCTGTATCACTAAGATCAGGTATCTAAATATTATATAGAGGTTTGGTTGTAACCACGGATAAAGTTGTGTCAAAGATTTCCAGATCATGAACAGGTAAATTCCCACTAATAGTTCCTACATATCGGGTAGGAGGAGGGACATTATGATGTTCAACTTGATTAGCCACCTCCTTACCATGTTTTGGTAAGGGATGTTGAAATATGTCCAATGACTGATTGGCATTCTGATTCTGGTTTTGTGGGGTATTATTTTGAACATTATTAGGAGGATTTTGCTTAGGTTGAAAGGCTTGCACCTCCATCTCATTGTTATCAATCAAGTCTTGTATTTTATGTTTTAATATTTTACAAGAGTTGGTAGTGTGTCCAGGTCCTCTATGGAAGGCACGGTGTAAATATGCTCTGTATTCGGGTATAGTTGGATCAGGTTCCTTAATATTTGGTAATTGAATCAAACCTCGTTCTAATAATTGCGGTAGAATAGTTGATAAAGATTGATTTAACCTAGTAAATTCTCGAGGTCTATCAGGAGGTTTCAATACAAACTTCTCTGCTGTCTTCGCAGCATTAACATTAGCAGTATTTCTGCTACCGATGACTCCATCACCCACAACTTGTTTATTCTTATATTGATTTTTGGATGTTTTCTCATTGTCTCTATTTTTAAGCTGGCCTCTCCTAATGAGAGCATCTTCCACTCTTCGGGCTAAGTCGATAGCCTGATCAAAGGTGGTCAAGGTAGTAGTTGATAATTCGTAAGATAGTTGCTCTTGCAAATTATTAATAAATATGTCTAACATCTCCTTATAAGGTAACACAAAGTGCAATTTTCCTATCAACTGTCTCCACCTAGCTAGGAAATCAGAAAAGCATTCATCTTTGCCCTGTTTTAAGTTATACAAATATTTAATGGTCACATATCTTTCGATGTAGGCACTAAATTGATGAACAAAAGACTCGACAGTTTCTTCGAAATTCCTCAAATAATTAGTGGGTAATTGATAATACCACTCTAATGCCATTCCTCCCAAGATTTTTGGGAATATTTTTAGTAATAACAAGTCATCATGTGATATATCATGACATGCTATCCTAAACATACGAAGATGCTCTATGGGATCTTTGGTTCCTTTATATATGGGAAGAACAGGCATAGGAAAATGTTTAGGATACGGTTGTGCTACGACTATAGGATCTAAATGCTGACTACACATCTCTCGATAATTGTACGAGGGACGATAGGGATCTATCTGGTCCATGCGGGAAACTAACTATTTCACCACGACTTCAATATTGCTAGTTTGTCCACCATATTGGTTCGGTGGCACATAGGTATGGGATCTATGAGTGTATGATGGTGTGACATAAGGATTAGATGTTACATTGCTATTATACAAAGTATTGGTAGGAAGAGTATTATGAAGGGGATTTGTAATAGTATTATGTTGTACCTTAGATTGTTGGTAATTGGTGTTCGGTTTTGTTTTGGGTTTTTGTTGATTTGAGGTATGTTGATCAAGAGCTTGGCAAAATAGAGCGAGTAAATGATGGTTTCTTTTGTGCGGGAATGACCCTAGGCTTGTTAACAGGTAGTTTATATTGTTGGGTAACCTGCTGTTGTTGCATGCTCTGGATCGCAGCTACTATATCCAAATTGGATGGTCCAACTTGATCACTCTCTTGTTGAATAAAGGACAAGGTATTAGTGTGTGTTTGAAATACTTCTTCTAGAGTTGCTTGAGTGTCACTAATTTGATCCTTGTACATATGGGCTGCTCTATTAAAAACACCAATATTAGTGTTAATGAACTTCTAGAATTGTTCCATGTTCTCAAAAGTGATAGCTCCTCCTAGAGACATTTTAGGGGATGAGGATCCTTCCTCTCTAATAATTTCTTCTTGTTCATTTCATACAACAAGCTCTTCTTCTTGCTGGTCTAGGGTTTCTTCTTCCTGAACTTGGTCCTTAGGAGGGACATTTTGGTCAGTTAATGGTCTTCCTAACCAATCTTCATCTTCTTCGGTTTGTTTTCCATTCCTAAGTCTAGGTATTGTGCTAAACTTAGGTTTTAGAAAATATATATACTTATATATATATATATATATATATATATATATATATATATATATATATATATATATATATATATATATGCGATAGGGTTGAGAGGTATATATTTTAACTATATACCTACTATAATACTTTAAAAGGAAATGTTTTGTTGTTTTTTTTTTGTGTGTGATTTTATTATATTATTATTTTGCAAGAATAAAAATAATAAACATGCTAGTTGTAAGAAACAATAGTAGAAAGAATCACTTAGCTTTCTATGAATAGTTTATGGATATCATTGATAGGGTTAAGTTCATCAGGAGTCATGAAATGCTCCTCTTCAAATTGGAAGTTGTTTTTCAAGAACTTGACAAAGTGTGCTATGGTAATATGATCTATTTCAGACTCTGACATGTAAAAATAAAGTTCATGGCAATACTATTGATACAAAACAGCTCTAGGAACTCTATTCCATATCATTTGGTCCGTAAGAACGACTTCTTGATCCTCTACACGAGATAGAAATTTATGTACTACAACTGCGTTCTCAAGGTATTCCTCAAAGGTGTATAATTTAGAAGACACAAGTGCTATTTTATCGGCTAACCACCTATGGCAAGCTCTCTGAAGTTCATGATACAAAGTCACCTGATCAGGATCTAGGATTCTATCTAGGACAAACCTCTTAATTTGCCTAAGTTCTGTAGATCTAGATTCAATAATACCCAATATCCTATCAAGTTCGTCCCACAAAGGTTGGGCTCTATATGTTTGAGGTACTCTTAGCACAGAAGTAATCTCTATGGCCGTTAATTGATTTTCAACATTTATGGAGACAACTCATCTTCTATTATAATCTACCATCTAAGTATGATATGCAAATTTAACAGTTTTCGAATGATTCTAGATGTTCTTAATAATGTTTTTTTTTTGGATTGTTTTCAAAAGGTGTTTTTAGTTTCACGTTGGGTTCACCAAAATGTATCGCCCAAATTTTTTGCACCCTTACCTTCAGGCTAAAGGATCCGTACCTGGAAGGGGGGTGAGAAAAGGATGGAACAATACCTCATATGGAGAGGCCCTTTGAAGGTCGCACCTCTCGGGGGAGGGGTATAAAGGTGAATTTTTGACGGATGGTGGGGTTCACCAGGAAACTTTGAGTGGCAGTTTCCACGCCTAGGTTGAGAATGGGTTTGATTTGTTCGTTTTATGTTCAATCATTCAGATTCCTAGGTTGGCCAAAATAAAGCTAAGCTATTCTATATGAAGATTCTGATTTATATGAAGACATCAGACATAAATGAATCATAATGTGATTGAATACAGAGAATATATAAAATGGATAAGAGTACACCTGATTTCTAATGTCTGATGAGGATTCTAAAGCTTGTAGGAGTCCAGATCATCCCGGATATGACAGGATCATCTGTAATTGTACAGAATCATCCCATATCATAGGAGATCATCCGAGATCACCCAAGATCGTCAGTGACCTGATGAATTCCAAATTCGTTAGAAACTTGCAATCAAGAAAACAGACACCAAAAACCAAAAATACAATTGCAAGAATGATGCAAAATGATAGAAATAAGAGTATAGATGTTTGAATGATAAATCTAGATATCAAATTAAATGAGATGCACTATTTTGGAAACTTATTTTGAATTTTATCATGCAATTATGCTAGATGAGGTGAACTCCAAGATGCAAAACAGAAGTAAATTAATCTAATGCACCAATAAATAGGAAAATGAGATAAAGAATGCAAACTCAGGGCTCTGATTGCCCCCAAGATGAATTGCAGACCAGATCGTCTATAATCGTACAAGATCGTCGCCGATCTTGATAGGATCGTCTAAAATTGTAGTTGAATCGCCTGTGACGATCCGAGCTACCTTTGGTTGAAACACAATGAAATCCTACAATAAAACTTGAAAACACAAGTGCAAATGATGGGAGATCATAGTAAAAACTAAAATTATAGGGAAATAATCAGCCAAGCAGCCAAGTAGGGAGTCAGGGGGATAAACTAGGAAAATCCCAATTTATATAGGATTAGGGGGAGGTTAGGAGGTTGGGGATCATCCCAATCTGGGAGATCCCCAACGTGGGAATCTCCAACCACATAGACATGCTTTTGCCCAAGTTGGAGAGGTCGTTGGAACATAATCTAATTGCAAAAATTTAGTTTTGGGACAAAATCGTCTGGACGTTCTGTTCCAAACAAATTTATTCGATTTGGGAGGATATCGTCAGATCGACGATGATATCGTCAGATCTATGATGATATCAACCAACGGTCACAACAACCTCTAAAAATGGTATGAAAAATGAGGTAAGCGGTTAACGAGCGGTTTCGAGGTTAAAATTCAAATTTCTACTTTTTACTAATGGTTTAACTGCGCCAATTTTAGGGTGCTACAGGAGATTTGTGGACTTGTATGCTAAGGGGTCTTTTTTTGAACTCTATGGGATTTGTCAACTTGAATCTGTAGAAGGATGATAAATATTTAGGTTTTCGAGGGATTTGTATGTTGAGGGTTCTATTTTTAGAAGATGTGTGTCTGTTGAGGGATTCATTTTCTGGAGATCAACGGATTTGTTTGTTGAAGGTTCCTTTTTTGAAGACTTGTGGATTTGTATGTTGGGGGTTCCATATTTTGAAGATATGTAGACTTGTTTACTGGAGGTTCCATATTCTGGATATTTGTGGACATGTTTATTGATAGTATCATTTTCTAGAGATGTGGGGATTTGTGACTTCTTGGAAGCGTTGTGAGGTTCCTAGTAAGAAGGGTTCCATTTTTTATAGATCTATGGATTTGTCTGCTTAGGGTTTTATTTTTTACAGATATGTGGATTTGTATGCATAGGGATCCATTTTCTAAAAATCTGTGGATTAGTATGTTGAGGGATCCATTTCTGGAGACTCTTCAAAGACATGAATGTAAAAATACTGGTAAGGAATGTAAATCCGAAGAAACTTGAAACAAGGTAATTCAATGCTATGAATGTCTTGTAGCCTTATAAGATAAGGCTTTTTGGTTGGTTTGACTACACAAAATAGTCTAGGATTGTAAAAGGGTTTGGAACCTTTCAAAAAATCAAATTTTATCCTAGTAAAAAAAATGGAGGACCAAGGCAGATGACATATGTTAAATTTGTTATTAGACATAAAATTATGACTAGAGGAGGTTGAAGATGGAAAAAATAAGCATAAGGGATGAATCAAATAGAAAAATATTACAAATGATTTCATCATATTTATTTTGAGCATCATGGAGGATATTTGAAGTACTAACATAATGTTTCTAGTATTTAGAAAAGGGAGCCTTGACTCACTTTGGAGAGTGTTAGTCTATGGCATATGTTGTAATTCTTCCATGTTATGTTTGTTGGATGGAGGTAGGAAATCAATCAAAGGGAATGAAGATTAGAATTCATTGTAAGTTAAAACTTTGATCTTCCTTGGTTTGTCTTTAGAGTTGCTTTTATTATTTAGTTGCATGGATGGATTTTGGAAGCATGAAGAAAGAAAATCATGTCTTTGTAATTTTTGATAAAGAAGAAGAGAAGGAAGGTAGATAGGCTAGAATGAAAAGGAGGCCAAAAACCACAACAAAAAATAACAAATGTTACAAACTAGTGAAAGCTTTGGTGTGAGATGCAAACAACAAAAGAGTAGAGAGATTCCATTGGAGGTGAGATGGGGACCAAGGATGGGTAGTTATCATTGTGAGTACCTTTAGTTCACTTTGTTGATATTTATGATATTGTATTATATTTTGTAAAGACCAAAGGTTCATTGTAATTTTGTATATGTTGATTTCACTCGAATCTAAAGTCATAATATTATTTTTATTATTTTTAATTTTTTTTTGGATTTGGTTATTGTGAGAAACCCCTATGACCGACGTACAGGGCTGAGCAGTATCCTCCCAACCATGACCCCTCCTAAAGTTGAGAGCTATACTTATAAATAGGGAATTTAACACAAATCCACCACACAACCATCCCATCACACATTCACCCACACCACGTTTTGAACCTTGGACCTCTCGAAGAAGAGCCAAATCCTGAACCGTTGTGCTGCACTCCTAGGTGCTAAAGTCATAATATTATATTTGGAAAAATATATGAAAACAATTTTTTTCAAATTAAAGACAACAATATATACACATTTAAGGAAGTCAAGGTCAATTTTAAGGATAACGTTCCAAGTTCATGTCTCGACAAGCTAAGAGACCCAAGATAAAAGTTAGAACAAGTTCAACTTGCTAAGTTTGTGTCTCGACAAGCTAAGAGACCCAAGATAAAAGTTAGAACAAGCTCAACTTGCTAAGTTCGTGTCTCGACAAGCTAAGATACCCAAGATAAAAGTTAGAACAAGCTCAACTTGCTATTAGAGGTAGGCTTGTCAACATCATTACAAAAGTATTTGTAAAATTTAGACAATGTAGGCCCTTTTTTGAATAGGTAAATTATGGTTTATATTGGAGTCTACTCCCTTCAAAATATAAAAACAAATCATATTTTTTTATTACGTCAATTAGACCTATCCAACATGCCTTTTTATCAAATATATTCATCTATATCAAACTACTATATTTCCTCTATTAGCTCCTTGATATCGTTTTCATCAAGAGATACATTTTCCTACCTTCTACAATTTGAATATTTACAAGACAAAAACCAACATTGCACTTGGTTTAATTATTGGCTGCTATGTTTCGTTCTTTATAAACATGTTTACATTTCCAACATATTGCTTCCATCATGGATAAAAAAAGTAGTATCATTGTTGATTCAATCTCCACATTAATTTTTCTTAATAGCATTATTAATAATCCGTGTATCTCCTCAATTGAAATATATCTTTATCCATTTTCGTTGGGAATATTGATCTTTATGATTGAATTTCCATATGATTTTAAGTAGGAAAGGAAAATTGTGCCTTCATTATTCCATAAAAACACTTTATGATTGAAGTTCCATATGATTTTAAGTAGGAAAGGAAAATTGTGCCTTCATTATTCCATAAAAACACCTTCATTAGATTCCCTAGATTTCCTTTGGAAGCACCACCCAGATTTATTTTTATAGCCCCACTTTTGGATATTTACATTTTAACATAGATCAATGCAAATCCTTTATATTAAGTCCATTGATGCAAATGACACACACATATACTCAAATCTTCTAACCAAAAAGTCAACACCTCTTTTTCCACGCTTGACACTTCCTATAATGAGTACCATATGAACATCCCACAAGAGGGGCAACAATACAATTTCAAATTTGGATATAATTTTGAGGTTTGTTTAATAAAATTCTATTATTACTTTCAAGCCACATGTTCCAACAAATAATGATAGTACCCATCATCTATAGCATGCCTAATGCTTTAGATTTGAAACAACTAATCCATCATTTCATCAACTATTCTAATATTGTTGGACTTCTAACATATATATTTTTAAAAAAGACTCCAAAATGGTATAAGCAAAGGAACAAGAAAGAAGTAAATTCTCTATTGTTCCTAACCCAAATAAGATTCATCTAAAAGGTCCATCATGTCTTGTTCTTTGTGTGATATCACTTCTAAAAAAATTGCTTTAGTTTTCTAACAAAAAGAACATTGAGGCCTTAGGAAGGGCCTCAAGTGACAATACATTTTTCAAGGGAAAATCTTGGGAGTAGGGAACTTTGATTGCTCTAAATCCTTATTTCCCAACTTGATCGAGTATTTAAAATCCTTTAATAGATTTTAGACCAACTCATCCTTTCATGCAAAAATGGATATATAGAATTGTTGAAACATCTTTTGGATCTCATCCGCTGATCATTAGAGGTCCTCTCCCTTAACTAGATTGTAAATTATAAAAATCTAATGTCTATAATTGTTGCTCACTTCAATATAATTTTTGACTGTTGAACCTTTACAAGCCAAATCAATGATTTCCATTTTGGATTAGAATTAACACAAAAGCTTTGATCAAGCATTAGACTAGAAATTTGTAAAAATTCCCTTATTGACCAACCACCTAACACTTTTCTTGTTCAATTGCAAATTCTTTGATATGATTCCATTTTGTCGAAACCTAGGTAGGGTTCGTTTCTTTACTTTACTGGCAGATTCTCTTTGAAGTAATATTTTTGCACAACTTTTCTTTGATTTTTGAATAATCTCCAACCAAGTTTTACCCCAATGCCAAACTTGTAGAATTTTAATTTTGCAAGCATACCTTTTCAATATGCTTTCCTCTACAATCATATTCCATTGGTAGCGAGAAAACTAAGTTTTTCTTCACATCCCTTCAAAAGAAAATCCCTTCTAATTTTGTCCTTTAAAGGAATACATAAATATATTGATGATATTTTTCCAACTTTAAACCCTAAAATATCCAAAATAATTTGTTGTAAATCTACATCAATGAAAAATATCCTATATTTTGTCAAATTTACCAATTATCCAATCACCTTCTCATAACATGATAATGTCAATTTAATTCCATGGAATTTCTAACTAATGGATGATTCAAAGGAAAAGAGTGATCAAAAAATTGGACGTGAGATTCACATGCACCATTCGATCATTCATTGCAACCTAAATACCTTTGATTTTTTCTTTCACTTTTTATTTTGGAAAAATAGTTGCTAATGCCTCAATAAGAATATTGAAGAGGAGATAGTGGGCCCTGGCAGTCCATGAGATGACATCTAGTAGGGGATCCATTGATCAAATTAGAATATTTTGGAGTGTTATAAAATTTGATCCAAACACACCAACCTTGATAAAAACCAACTTTTTAAATAGAAAACTCTAACAAACAAATTATATTATATGCTTTGTTCATATCTAATTTTACAAGTATACTTGATTTTGTCATGGAATGAAGATGTGGACATTTTATGTAGTGACTATACCATAAGGATTTTCTTCCTATGAAGAAAACCACCTTGTTCCCTGACATAAAACAATCTAAAATATTTTGTTTTATTTGTTTGCCATATATTTTGAAATTACCTTATAGATAATGTTACAAGAGGTTTGCTGAATAAAAAAATCAAAATATTGTCTTGCTTTTCTCAAAAACTAATGCAATAATGGTGGCATTGATCTCACTTATTATAACTATTTTTTTCCTAGCCTCTTCAATCACAACCAACATATCAAATCGTAAGAAATCTATTGCGACAAGGTGCCTTACTAGGGTGGAAAGAAGAAAATTGTCCCCTAAGAAAATATACTATTTCAATCGCCTATTAAAATTTATATAATTTGTAAACTATAAATAAGACGTTCATTCCTTACACATAGTCTAAAGGGGTATACATACATTTTTATAGTTTCAAATGAAATAAATATTAAAAATAATTTTATGTATAGGCTTGCCCTTATTAAATTATGATTTTATTGTTGTGGTATGTCAACGAACTACATAACAACATTTACAACAACTATTCCTGTGAGTGTGGTCTACCGGCAAGGATGCCACTTGCATTATCGATGATGTGACGTGGGTTCAATCCCCATGGTGGATGTGTATAAGAAGTATTACTCAAAAAAAAATATTTACAACAAACTATGTTATCATGACAACCATAAACATGGGTGGGCTCTTTGTGAAGAAATTTTAAAGTTATATGGAATTGATAATAATATCTTTTAAATAGTATCAACTTGTTGATATATTTATTTATTTAACTTTTGGAAGGGGATTATGTAATAGACAAAATGTGAATCACAGTTTTGAGTGATAAGTATTGAAATTTTATTAGGACACACAACATTTAGATTATACAAATAATATTTTCTTAAAGTTGGTTAATTCAAAGCATTAAGTTGGGGTACTAAATTCTCATATGAAAATTTAAGAATATATTTAACTTTTATTAGGACAAACAACATTTAGATGATACATATAATTAAAAAAAAATTGTTCAATTCAAAGCACCACTTTGGCGTAATCAATTTATTATATTAAATTTTTATAATATTGTTACAACTTACATTTATTAGTTTATAGTTGAGGAGAAACAAATACTAATGAATTAATAACAAGAAATTTTTAAATTATTCAAGATTAAACCATCATCCTTATTTAAATTTAGGTCTTTTTTTAATCTCAAATTTTGTAATATGATGCCTCATAAAGTGATGTCACATAAACATTTGGCTCTTCCACATAGATGCGGTATCACTAATACTTTTATGCATCAACACAATGTTATGCAATTATTTTTAGATGTATCTTCCTATCCATCCAATGTTTGGATGACCACATGAGATCAATACAAGTTGCTCAATTTTAGATCTATATATTCGTCTTTGGCTTTAGTAATTTCATGTGTTGATGGGCATAAAAGCTGATTATGCATTATTCCTTTTTTTAGATCTTAGTGATCTTGTTGAAAACCCCATTCATGGGCTTTCTAAATATATTATAGTGCTCCTATAGTAAGATTTCAAATTTAACCTTGTGTATTTGAAACCCTTAATATTTATTTTTTATAATATTAATTTCTTGTAAAACCCATGGTTAGATGAGCTTATATTTTTCAAAATGCTCATCACAATTAAAGTACTTAATATTTTGAAAACTCCAACCCTATTTAAGGGGTGGCAGTGACAAGATAAATTCTAATCAAGATATATGTAAGTAGCCTTCCCATGAAGCTGGATAGAAAAATATCCATTATCCTTGAACAAGAGATGAAGAAATGGAAAACATCCTCTCATTTTGAGTTTCTCAACAAATTTGATATTTTCATAAGTTTTATTAAGGTGTACATGGAATGGTCACAAAAGCTTTATCTATTAGAACTTGGTATTCAATACCTTAGAAGAATACTACCACCATGATTATATGTCATCAACATGTTTTGTTTTACGAGCCAACCTTAATATGTAATGAGAATAAGGTTCATTTTTTGTAATGCTCCATAAAGAGATTGACTACATCTAGTGTAAGGGGATTCCTTATCATTGTTCCTATTTTATTAAAAATATTGGATCTATAACTAGAAAAAATTAGAATGGATACTAGATCCATAAAGAGTTTGGTCTATTTACTTGCCACTCTTCTAACCACCTCAACATTTTCAATGATTGAGACCTTTGTAAATAAAAATGCTATGTTAAAATGGACCAAAATATTTCCTTTGTTGACATTCTTGTCCTTAGTGAAGTTAATATGATAAGTGGTATCCCCATCTAATGAACTACTCCCTTCTAATAATCGATAAATATTTTTCAAGTCATAATCTAAGGACTCTAGTTTTTAAAATTAATCTTAATGAGGCCCCTATTGTGTTATTTGGGGGCCTTTAAATTATGAGGTTGACCTCTTTAAGCATTAATATCTTTTTCATTTTGTTACTAAGAGAACACTAAATAAATTTTAAGACCCTCTTCATAAGTCATACAATTGAATTCATCCCCCTTTTTTGTGACTACCATTTTACGTAAGATTTTACTTTAGTTTTAGTAATTCAATTTTTTTTAAATGTTTTTTTGAAAAATTAAAATAGAATTACATGTTCAAATACCAAGTATATCTTGGCAACAATTATTTATAGTCATGATATTATTAAATTAAAGTTTTATTTATTAAATTTAATAAGAGGTATTAACATGGAATGAAACAAAGGATTATAAAAACTTAGACTTAAAATGGAATCCTTTAACATGGTCTCTATCTAAAATATTAAATGTGTTTCTAGCCTCATGGAACATATTATCAATTTTTTTTGAAAATGTTCTTAGTGCTATGTAATTGACTCTAATGAGAAATTAAGTCGAGTAACTATTTTATGAAATGGTAAAACCATGTTATATATTCTTGCAACAAAAATAATATGGACAAATTACTAGAAAAAATATTGAATAAAATGTCAATAAGGGCAACAAGTATTCATGCCACTACATTAGTGCTAGCAAACAAATAATATTTAAAAAAACAATTCCTACCTCCTCCAAAGCAATTCATCTACAAATTTGATAATACAAGGGGACTTTAATTCCATGCTTTTTGTTACCCAAAAAATGATAGTAGAGTATATTTATAATGAGTTATTAAAAATTTCATATTTTTTTATCATAAATATACTTTAAAATATAACATTTGTAGTCTATCCAAGGATATATATCCATGAATATGTCAGTGTATTATATATTGGTGCAGTGAAGTAGTTGGCATGGGCCACAAATAACCTAAGGTTTATTATATAGAAATATTATATTTTAACAATGCATTGGATAAGGGTTAATGAGTTGACTATGGTAGGGTTATACCGTCCCTTAGTATTATTATGTGAATAGTATATAAAGAAAGGATCATTGTTATGAAAGTAGATTGGGTGTGATAAATTTTGTATTGATATGATATATGCATATAGACAAACAAAAATAAAAATAGAGAGGTCTCTGGTTACAACTCTACATAATTTTGGTAACATTCACCCCTTATTACATCAATGCT
The DNA here is from genome assembly GCA_028583015.1 of Wollemia nobilis. Lineage (NCBI taxonomy): Eukaryota > Viridiplantae > Streptophyta > Pinopsida > Araucariales > Araucariaceae > Wollemia > Wollemia nobilis. The sequence continues at coordinate 4,133,606 of JAQPPZ010001808.1, forward strand.
TAATCAAAGTACATATAAGAAAATATAAAAAATTAAACTTAGCATGTGTAAAAGACTTTATGAAAATGTTTGCATGTTTATCTACAATAGGATAAAATTGAAGTTTTATATTATGTTGTTGAAAACGTTCCTGAATGAAATGACACTGAAATTCAATGTGCTTCATGCACTCATGTGAAAACAAGTTATAGAACTCCTTCATTGTTGCAATATAGGAACATTGGTTACTTCCATAAAATACCCATTCTTAAAAGGATGTGATGTAACCATATCCTCTCATAGACAACTCCTACAACACAATATTTTACCTACTAGAAGATTGGACAATAATATGTTACGTCTTACTCCCCAAGAGATTAGACTGAATCTAAAAATGAATACATATCTAGATGTAGATCTATTATCAATGGATCCTACATATTCTATTTGTCAATCATGCAAAGAAGAATTAATCATTCTTCTTATACTCTAGACCATACATATTTCTACCATGGATATATGCAAGTACCCACTTTGTTGCTTTCTAATGACACACTTGGTCTTGCATGAATTGTGAAGGATAGTTGATAATATAGCTAATATCTCCTCTGATATTAGATCAAAAAAATATGACTTCCAATCATCTAGCGATATAGAGTTACATATACCTATGGAGATGGATAATTTTGGGATAGTTGTAACTCTATCTCCATCAAGATAGACATGGTCTTTCAATTTGTCATCTAAAACTTCTTGAGTAATGTCTTGGCATATTTATGACATGAAAATATGGTTCTCCATTTATAATACCTCCAAGACAAGAAAATAATGCATAATCCCTAGATATATCATGCTAAATGACTCTTTCAACTCTCTTTTGGTCGTTTTACTCAACTTCACTAAAATTCTAGTTATCACCAAGTTGTCATATAATTATGATCATGGTATTACAAGGGATATGACATAATCCATGCTATACAATATGGTCATCAATATTCATATACTAGGCTATAGGATCCTGTTTGAACCCATAGAGAGACTTGAAGAGCTTGCATACCTTCCTATCCTATCTAGGTATGACCAATTCCTTTGTATTTATCATATATACTTCTTTAGTAAGATGACCAAGGGAATGCACTCATTACATTCATTTAATGCAATTTTAATCTAACTTTAGCTACCACTATAGATGCCATCCAAATGGACTTGATCTTTCTATTAGTGTAAAGGTCTCATCATAGTAAATTTCTTCTTTGTGTGCACAACCCTTCATACAAGTCTTGCCTTGTAATTATCAATAATTCTATGAATATTGTATTTGATATTGAATACCGATTTACATCCAATGGATTTCTTTCTAGATGGAATATCATCAAGTTGCCACATCTCAATGCTTTATCAATGCCTAATATTCAACATCCATAGCATTATTCTATTTTTTTAACACAAATTCTTCCTAAGAAATTGAGGGTTCAAAGTCTTACACACTTATGCTTGTAAGGGTTAGGTTGAACTCATTGTAAATTTTGCTAGTTCTTGGCCATGAACTTGATGTGTTTGAGGCACCATCTAAATTTGCAATATGAACTATATTGAGATATCACTTGAGGACTGTAAATGATAGTTGAAGTGGATGGTTTTGGTTCATCGAAACCATTAGGATTATCTCCATCATCATCATAATCCAACTCTATATCCTCTCTTATAGGTGTTATCATAATCAAACAATAGAGCATGTGATTCACTTGAATCACATGGATTAGAATAAGAGATACACTCATTCTTCTTGATAAACATGACATCACAACTAATATACAAAATCTTGTTGTGAGAGTCCATGGATAAAATACCTCTGACTTGTCTCTATATTTGATAAAAATATATATTTTGAATTTTTGATCTAACTTCATCCCCTTTTGCTTCAAAATGTGCATGGCCACTATGCATCCAAACACTTGAATATGTGATACTTTGGTCTTAATACCCATCCATTATTCCTTAGATATGACACCATTTAATCCAATTATAGATGTATAATTCAACAAATAAACTATAGTAAGAATAACTTTAATCCAAAATACTGGTTCTAATTTGGCATTGCTCAACATGCTTTGCACCTTTCTTGAATAGTACAATCATACCTATTTGTAATACCATTTTGTTCAAGTGTAAAGGCAATTACCAACTATCATCAAATGCCATTATAATTTAGGAAAACAAAAAATAAATACTAGTGTACTCCCTCTCAATATTAGTGGAGGACTTGGATATAACAATTAGTAAGATTTTTCATATAAGCTTTGAACTCTTGGAAAAATTAAAGGCATCATATTTTATCTTTCTATTATACACCTATATTCCTCATGTATTATTATTAAGAAACAACTAAAAATATCAAGAACCACTAAAAATAAGATCCATAGGTCTATATAGATTAGTGTGCACTAGGTCAAGTGGACCAACTACTCAATGATGGCTTGAGCCAAATGGGGCAAAATTTAATATTTTACCAAGTAAATCATATAAATATCATGAGTCTTTGTTAGTTAGGAAATATCTTTCACCATGGCAAGATTGCAGAGTGATTTTAGATAGCTAAAATTAATATGTCCAAATCACCTATGCCAAAATATGGTAGTATCATACTCCTTTTCCACTAAAGCTTGGTTTTATAACAATACAATTGCAATCTAAAACATATTACCTATATTTGTAGCATGGGAAACAACTATCAAACCTCAATGAGACAAATATTCTTTTCTATTGTTCTATAAAATTCAACTTTCAAGTTGTGACCAAGAAATTGATTCATAGATAGTAAATTCTTCATGAGTCTAGACATATATAAAACTTTATTCAAGTAATAGGTATGTGAACCAAAATGTAAAGATACACCAACAATACAAGCAATAATGTATATAAAATTATCATCAAGAGTAACTTGTCCATGAGAAGAAGACTGGTCAAGATGCACAAGCCATTCCATTTGGTTTTCCATATGTGTGGTAGTCCCCAAATCAACATACCAACCTAGGCTATTTTTTGTGATTGCATTAGGAGCTTCTATAGAATAGATAATATTCTTTAGAATTGATATCCTTTACTGCATTGTTATTTTGGCATTCTCTGCTATTGAGGAGCTTTTTGCTTTCCTCCTAATGTGTTCTTCTAGTTCTTACTGGAAAAACCCTATGGAAAAGTGTTATACTTACACTTTTTAAGTAAATGCCCCAATTTCCCATACTTAAAATGTGACATTAAAATGTAAAAAATTCCTTTGTACCTAACCTTCTATTTGCCTCCTGATGTATTCTTCTAGTTCTTATTGGGATAACCTTGTAGGAAATTGTTGTACATTTTAAGTGCATGCCCCAATTTTGCATAAATAAAACATGTAACATTAGAACATGAAAATTTTCCTTGTACCTATTGTTGATAATTATGCCCTTTTCATTTTTGCTATTGTTGTTGCTTGTTAGGGAGTCAACCACATTTCTTCAATTTGCATAGGATTCTTACCTTTTTGATATGTGACTAAATCACATTCATATTCAGTCTTTATTCTCGAATTTTTTCTCCTATTTAAGCAAATTCATAGAAGTCTCAAAAGTTGGAATATATTTAGTAACATTTAAGGTTATCACCAAAATGCTAAACATAGATGACAATGCTCGTAATATAATTGAAACAAGCACACCATCAATCCTTATTTTCCTCAATGCTTGAAGCGAGGCTCACAAGACTATAATTCTTTATAGAATACCCTCTAGTTTCTCACCACTCTTTACCTTCAAACAATGCAATTGAATATATACATATAGAATCTAATTTCAATTTTAGATTCAAACATCATATTATTTTTTTCATGCATATTTAGTAGTTATTGTATCATAATTGTATGGTTGAATCTTGTTAGATATGTCTAACATTATGATCAAAAGGGATTTCTAGTCTACATTGTAAATTTTTAATATATTTATTGGGATCCATGTTATGTCTATGTGTGGTATTTAAGATCACTTCCAATAGATCCTCAAACTTAGGGTAAATTCTTAACTTTGTTTTCTATGTGGCATAGTTATTACCTTTCAACAATTGTGAATCAAACAACAACATATTTGGGGTATTAACAACTATTTTCACCCTTAAACTAGAAATAAATGAATTGGTTGGATTAGAACCAAAATAAGATTATTGAAGAGTATAAGAGCCCTATATACTATCAAAAATAATTTCCCTCCAATTGCAAAAAATTGAAATTTGCTACCAAACAAAATTTCATGGTCTTCAAATCATTTGAAGTAAATCAAATTCTTTACATCTTCTAAAATAAAATATACATAATTCTATCCATGATTTAAATTTATTTAATAAAGAATGCAAAATGTGTATAAAGCACTAAATTACCTACCAATAATGCATGTGGGACAAAGAAAACTAATTTTCCTTTTAAAGAATTTCAAACAACACCTTTGCTCTTCAAAAAATATATGACACTGATACTACTTCAATTGGGTGACACCCCATTTTTAATTGATGATATCATAGAGATAAATCATCATCGTTGAAGGATCTAAATATGGCAGCTTAATGCATTTCAACCTCAACCATTGATTCTCAAGATCAAGTGGTGCCTAGGTAAGGATTTCTTAGGGTTATATTTTTATATTCTTTCTCCAACAAACAACATTGTTATAAAATTTTTAATCCATCCTCCATTCCCTTCTATTGGATGTCTCAAGCAGTTGATTGCTACATGCTTCTCCCAAAGTAATACATTATCATCCAATGAAAATATCTCAAGACAATAACAAATTTTTTGTGGAATCATTTTCAAGATCTATATATAATTTTTTAAATTCTCTGATATTCAAAATTGTGTATACTCTAGACGACCCTTATCCAAATTACCTAAGATGACACTTGCTTCTGATAAAACAAAAATTCTTCTAAACAACCCTAAAAACTACTCTTCCAGACAACCCTTCTTTTCACTCTAGATGATCCACACAATTTCTTCTATGATGGCATATTCATTGGATGACCCTTGTTGGCCTTGGACCATATTTAACAAAAAAAAATTGAATGGACAATGACAACTACCTTATCTGCTTGATGATGACTTTCCTCCATATTAGCATGCAAATGACAATTAACTTATAAACAACTCATTCAACTTCACTAGAATATCTCTCACTAATACTTTAGATGATACTTCACATTGCAATGCATCTAGTTGATAATTTTTTATTTCAAATAGCACTTTAGATGATAATATAGGACTTCAAACAACAATGCACCTAGACAACAATTTTTTTAACTTTAGATGACAATTTTTTTTTTATGATATTTTTCATCAACTTTAGACCATATTTTTTATTTGTAGACAACACTATCTTGTTAATAACTCCAATTCTATTTAATTAGATGACCCAATGCAATAATGACTTTGCATACATTATCCTTGATGTCACTTTCACTTCACCACTTATGGATGATCCCATTAGATAATAACTCAAAAAGTTAATGGACGACCTCTTAACTTTTAACTAAATGAACCGAATTTGCACATCTTCTCTAATGATAATGTTTATTTTTAAGAAAAATCATTATAGCAACAATGTTTTTTTGTTTAAAATTACTTTCCACAAATAGTAATGTGTCTTCACTAACAACATTTGTTTACAATTTTAGAAGAAGAATAATGGTATTACACAACCTTATACATGAACAATTTATCCTCCTACTTAGAAATAGTTGCATATTTTTTTTGTGCACAAGCCTACTCACACACATGCACACACACATGCATACACACCATGTCCTCTCGTGGTTTCAAACCTAGGTCTCCCAAAAGAGAGTCCAAAGCCCTAACCACTAGGGTGTCTCGATTGCATAGTTTCACATATTGAGTGCCACTCAAATGCACTATCTTTTAGCTACAAACATGTAGAGAAAAAATAATCAAATAAGAAGAACATGAACATTCTATTTTGCAATAATCTCGTCAAGTGATGCATGGATAATATCTAAGCTTTATTATAATACCACTATGTGGTGATGATGTAATATGGGTGGGGCTCGTTTCAATCCCATATAACTAATTGAAAAAATATTTTCGTTTGCAATTAAACAACCAAGGTTTCCTTCTCCCTACATGAACACATGATCGATAACATCACTTCCTAGTTTGGCTAGGATAAACATGAACTTTAAAGGGTGTATTCTAATTTGTAATGGTAGTTTTACCTTCTAAATGTTGAAACTCTTATGCCAATTTTTATGAACGTAGATTGACTATGATAAAATTTACATTGATGTGATATATATATATATACAAAAAAAGAATCAATAACGGGGAGGTTTCTAGTTATAATTGATTTATAACTACCCCTACCTCTCAAACTAATTACTTTTTTTTGTAACAATCATGTAATTATGAGATCATCATTGATCGTCATAAATATTACATTTTAAACATCACTTTTCATGAAGTGGCTCATGAGAATTTACTCTCTAAGTGGTGCACTCATCTTTGGAGACCTATTCCTTCCTAAAGAAGTATTGCTTATGGTACCCTATTTTAAGGGTATTATCTATATTTATCTTGCATGTTGTTTATTACATTGCGAATGCTTTATTTATTTATTTATTTTTATTTTGTAAATTGGATGGTGATTTATGTTATCTAGTATCAAGGTTCATAACAAGTGGTATCCAAGCAATAATTTTAATAGTGTTTTTTAGATTTTGAAAAATTATGTCAAGCTTTTCTAAGAAATGTATTATTTCCTAGGAGTAGCTCTGCATCAAGGCATCATATTTTGATAATTATTGCACCATATTTTTTAAATTTAACAAGATTCAATTGTAATGTTCATGGTAATAAATTCAATTAATATTGAAGGTGATATGACCCTATGAGTTTAGCCATATAGAACAATGTAGGAATTATTTCTCAAATCAATTTTCCTTTTTAAAAAAGAAGAAAATAAAAAAGAAAAATTGAGGTATCTTTTAGTTTGGGTGAACAAATCAACTATCATCAATGGCATTTCAAAGGAATCTTTTACGTTAACTTTTTATGTTATAATTTGGATTGGATTTGGACAAGGATAAGATCTATGTAATATTATTTTTTGATTAGGATAAAAATAAGATTGTGAAAGGGCTCAAACCCTTTTACAAAAGTACAACTATAGATACAAAACTCCTTCTTACTAAAGCGAACAAAGGTCTAGAATAACTCCTAGCTCATACACACAAGGATTTCTAGCTCACCTAGAACCTTACAAAAAAATCTTACAACTAATCCTAAATAAACCACAAATGTCCAAATCAAGCACAAAAACAAGGTTTTTGGTTCACCCCCAATATTATTGAAAGAAAAAAATTTAAACCAACATTTTGTAGTCTTCTAGATCTTCCTTCCCTGTGAATCCTCTAAACTAGAACTCAACTCCATAGTAGAATAGAAACCATGCACTTTAGTTGTTTCTCATGCTCCTTCCACTTTCGATTAAATTCTTTGTGAACTTCTTGAAGTTGATATTCATACTCATTTCTTTGATCAACCCATACATACATTATTTTATCCAAATCATACTTCCATTGGGCTATCACCTTCTCTTCTTCATAAATTTTCATATGTTAACTAAGCATATCCAACATTGACTTCCATTAGCATTCTCGCTTAGCATGCATATCATCTAATTTATTTCTAAATTGCTCATACATCTCTTATAGCCTTTTTACGTCCATGAAAATTTTGGAATCTTCAAGGCAAATGGCATGATCAAGTTACCTTGCTCTACCTTTGTATTGCATGGTCTCCCAGTCAATATTTCATCATCAACCTAGAACACCATATTTTCTACAAAAGTTTTATACCACATCCATAAAGTTTTATACCATGCCCTTCACCATAAAAATTATGAAAACCCCCTTCACCATAAGAAATTCCTCTTAATTATATAAAAATCCCTCTTCACCATAGAAAAATCCTCTTCACCATAAAAAATCCTTCTTCACCATAGAAAAATCCCTCCTCGAAAACTCTCTTCACCATAGAAAACAACTATGGGCAATAAAACAAATTTGTTGTATTCTAAAGGAATCTATCAAGGCAGATGGCATGATCAAGTTACCTTGCTTTGCATTTGTACTGCATGGTCTCCTAGTCAATATTTCATCATAAATATGAAACATTAGGTCTACCACAAAATCTTTATACCACATCCATGAAGTTTTATACCACACCCTTCGACATAGAAACTATAAAAACCCTCTTCACCATAGAAAATCCCTATTCACCACAAAAATTTCCCTATTCACCATAGAAAAAATCTCTCTTCACTACAAAAAAATCCTCTTTACCATAAAAAATCCCTCTTCAACACTAAAAATATCTCGTCCATAGAAAATCCCTCTTCACCATAGAAAAAACCCTCTTCACCATATAAAAAATCCTCTTCACCATAGGAAAATAACTATATTGAAATTTTGTGAAAGGGCTCTTCACCATTAAACAAATCCCTCTTCACCATAGGAAAAAACCCCTTCCAATAGTATTTACCTCCTCTAAATTTTAAGTTTCTTAGAATCTCAACTTGGTATCCATTTACCATAGATCATAGTGCAATGTCCTTTTACTCCCCATCCTTATGCAAGGACTATGTATTGTACAAAAGCTGCTCTTTTAAAACTAATGTGAAAATATCTAAAGGATCTCCCTTGGGGGTATCCACCTTTTATACTCCTCTCATAGTTCTCCCCTATTGGCTAACATGTTTGCTACCATATTACCATTCCTATATATAGACTATGAATGGAATACAACTTCGAATTTAGCTCATTTTCCTTTAAGAATTGAGCTTTGATCCATTCCACTCATGTTGATCTCTTCTTCTAACTTACTTATCTTTTGATAAGTTATTTATTTTAAAAGATATTTTCAAAGACCTCTTTGTTCCACCTCCTTACCTCCTTCATAGTCTTCAATTTACTTACCAAAACATGCATTTTAGATCCTTGTACTGGTATATCCCACCACTTTTCCATATCCTTGAATATATCTGGGTGGTGCAACCACATATATTAAAATTTAAATGGGGTCTAGTCTATTAATTTTTAGGTTGTACAAAAAAATTAGGTTATGGTCTAAACCCATTCTTGGTAAGGAGATCACTTTATGCTCATAGTTTCCTTGAAATCAATTCTCCAATAGAAGAACCCTATCTAATTGAACCTGAATCAATCTATCTCCCATCCTTCTATTTGACTAGGTAAACCTATTGCCACTTAGATATACATCAAAAAGTCATGTTTCAACTATAAAATTACCTAGATCCTTCACACTAACTGTATACTCCTGTATACCTCCTCTCTTTTTTAGGTGTGAGATGGGTGTTAAAATCACCTACCACTATCATTTTCAATCATCTAAGATATTGTCCTATTTTCTCTACAACCCTTCATAATTACTTCTATGCCCTATTAGTGTTAGGGGAATAAATATTGGTAATCACAAAAGCTAATATGGATATTTTGATGTAATAGGGCTATTAATTGGTTCACACTCTTTTCTAGGATTTCACCTTCATAGTATTCAAATTTCCACATTGTAATTATACCGCCTAATTCCCATTGGGCTTATTCCTAACAAATTTCTCCATTTCTCCATATTCCTTGCATATTTTTTTTGTTATGGTATTAATAAATTGGATTTTTGAAAGGAACCCCAAAAATATTATTCACAAAATATAGAGCACTGGGTAGCCCAGGCCAAATCCAGAGCTTCCCCATAAAACTAGTAGGCCTCACAACCCAAAAAAACTAACCAAAAGTCCAACAATCAATGTTTCAAAGCCAAATTTCCTCAAAGGAACCACTAACAACACTCCAAATGATATAAAAAACTATAGATAACATAAGAAGAATAGGCCATCTAGGCCACATAGGCTCCTGGACCAACAATAACATTACCACAATCGATGAAAACTAAGTTTTTTGTCTCCAATCTGCCTGAAATTGAAAAGGGACACCATACAACGATAATTTGAAATTTTAAAAAATACAAATCCTTCCAAGGCTAGGAATATTTATTTTCTCCAAGAAAATTCAAAGAAGTCCAAAGGCATGATTCCTGCCCACAAGAAATGGGGACAAACCATCCAAGGGAATTATTTCAGTACAAAACCTAAAAGAAATTTAGCTCACCAAGAGAGCTCCACCAACCACTGGGCATACATCCCAAGGCCACAAGAACTTTTACTATTGAAAACCACATCCTTAAAATTTGAAACAACAACCAACAACATGGATACTACACTAAAACACCACTGAATCCACCAATTTCCAAGGGAAGAGGTTCTGAGAGAAGAGCCACAAAGACCTCCCCCAAAGTTAATAACTGAGAAGGAAACTCCAACCCTCCCCGGCTTAGAATAAATAAACTCCAACATCTGCAAAATCTAAAAAAAATTGGATCCACAAAATGACCCAACATCTAAATAAAACTAGAAATACTTTGGATCCACTCAAGGACCCACAATGGAAAAAAAACAACAAGGATCAACAACAATTATGGCTAGGATCACATTCACAACAACACCAGAATGAGATAAAAAAAATGGGATGAACCACACTTAGGTCCCAAGAAGATAAACCAATCCAAAACAAACTATAGAATAGGGTCATTAGTCAAATGAATAAGACCAAGAGAGAAGTCCCTCCATACAATAAGATCACATTGAGATGTTCCCAAGTTAGCAAGAAAATCAGTAGCACCATTTCCTTCTCTATAGATATGTTAGAGACGAACATCAACCCAAGAGTGCATCAATATCTTAGCTTCCCAAATTATGTTTGAAACATTCCAACTAGGGGTCTGGGACTCTTTCATGGTGTTAATAATATTAAAAAAATCTTCCTCAACAATAACTCTTCTAATATCCAAAGAGCTCAACAAAAATAGGCCCTGATAAAGATCTCTGAACTTAATGAAATGGTAGGTTTAGACATCTAAGTTTTTTGTAAAATCCAAAAGAAAAGTCTCTTTATCATCCCTAATCACCCCCTACACCTTTAAACCATGGGTTCCCCTTTGAGGCTCCATCAAAATTTAACTTAACCCATCCTAGAGGAGGTGGTTCCCATTTAACAAAATATCTCGATCTGGGCTGAGTATTACCAACCCTCGGTCTTGGTTTGAGATCCAAAGCCAAATCCAATCTTATCTCATCCTCCCCACCTCCATTTAAGTCCACCTTGATGCAAGATACATTTTCAATTACAACTAACATCGTTATGAGGTATACAATGGTGATATCTCTGCTAGAATTATTAAAGGCCCTTCTATTTCACTCCTTCCAAATGTTCTAGCAAAGAAATGAGAAAAAAATTACCATATTAATTTTAACCTCAGAGTTGAGAAAGGAGTAAGCCATTTTTCCCAATAGTTTGAGAAAAGTTTTGGAGGGATCCAACAAACTCCTAGAGAATTCAACATAGAAGTCAGCACCCCATGTGAAAAGGGACATTGAAAGAAAATATGGGTAACTGACTCCTCCTCCGAGTTACAAAGATAACACCTATTTGACAAATACATTTCTCTTTTTTTCAAGTTATCCACAGTAAAAATTTTATTTTGAATAGCCAACCAGAAGAACATGTTAACTTTAGGAGTGATGCCTTTTATCCAAATTTTAACTGAAGGAAACCAGTGCCTAGGATTAGAATCCAAGCTAAGATAGGTTGATTTAATAGAGAATGAACCATATTTCTCTCCCTTCCAAAACCTAAAATCCTCTTCTTCCCCATTCTTAATAACCTAAAATTTCAACTTACCCAAAATAAAGCACTAGGTCTCTCTCTCCATTTGATTTAGGGTAGACATATCCAAGGACTTCCACCTCTTCAAACCATTGATTGTTTCTAAATACTCATCCACTTTGACCCCGAGGGAAGCTCTAGTAATAGGTTTCACACAAGATAGATTATCATAGAGTGAAATAGGTTGATCCAAAAACCAAGAGTCATCCCAAAAATCAATGGTTCAACCATTTCCCAAACACCATATACTCCCATTAACAATAGTAGACCTCAACTTTAGCAATCCTTGCCAAAAAGCAAAACCTAAGGGTGGAATATGTTTCCTAAAAAAATCACCATCATCCTGTAAATATTTAGCTAACATAATTCAGACCCAACCAACATTCTCCTTACTAAGATATATGGAGAGATAGTATCCTCATTTTGTATACCTCTACAACTACTAAAATAACCTATTGAGGATCCATTGATGATGACTAAAATTTTTATAGAAGATAAGCATGCCTTAATAAGATTTATCCAATTTGGGAAAAATCCAAATCTAGATAACACTTTCAACAAAAAATCCTAGGACACCTTGTCATATGCTTTGTTCATATCCAAATTTAAGAATACCCTTGGTCTCCCACTTTTATCCATAGAATGCACCAATTCATGAACAACAATGACACCATCCAAAATTTGTCTCCCAAGAACAAAACCAGACTAGGCTTCATCAATTAGAATAGGCAAAAGTAGTTTTAACCTATTAGCCAACACTTTTGTCAAGATTTTGTAGAGAGTATTGCATAAACTGATGGGTCTAAAATATTTGAAGTCTTTCACCTCAACCGATTTTGGAATCAAAGAAAAGTGGAATTTATCCCATAGGGAATAAATTTCATCCTCTAAATCTCTCTTAAGGCCTCTGCTACTTTGTTGCCCAAAATGTGCCAATACTTCTAAAAAAATAAAGGGGAAAATTCATCAGGGCCAGGGACCTTCAACCCCTCCATAGAAAAAACTGTAGTTCTAATATCTTCATCATTAAAAGGAGTAGTTAGTGAAGAATTCATGTCTAGAGTCACCAAATATGGAATATTCCTAAGAAGGTTACCCTCTACCTCTCTATCCCCATCATCTTTGACCCCAAGGAGAGCTTTGAAAAAGGAGATTGCTTTTGCTCTAATTTCCTAGACCTTAGACACTTTGGACCCATCCTCCTTTGTGATTTCCTTGATTCTATTAGCAACTCTATGCCTCAAAGTGGATGCATGAAAGAATTTTGTATTTCTATCACCCTCATTAAGCCAACACAGTCTTGATTTTTGTTTCCACATTAGTTCCTCCTGCACTAGCGTATTATGAAGATCCATTAATATCTTTTTTTCTTTGATTTGGATATCTTTATAAATGGTTCCTTCTTCCACATTTGCTTTGATTAGCTTGAGTTTAGATTTTAGCGAATCTTTCATTATAGTAACATTACCAAAAATGACTTTGTTCCACTCCTTGAGCTTGGACTTGATGACTTTAAGTTTAAACACCACTTACGAAGCTTTAGGACCTAGAACTACAACATTCCACAACTCCACTCTATGTTCAAGGTCTAGATGATGACACCACATAACCTCAAACCTAAAATACCTAGGAAAGAAATTCACATCCTGTTGTGACTCAAACTACAAAGGGCTATGATTTGAGCCTATTCTAGGGAGGGAACAAAGAATAGCATCCTTAAAGAGAGAAAGAAACTCCCTAGAAAGTAAAATTATGTCCAGCCTAATCTGAATGACTTGAGATCCTATTATTTTGATACTCCAGGTGTATTTAGAACCCTTCAATTCCATACCTAAAAGTTTATTTTTAAAAACAAAATCCTAGAACTCTTTCATTCCCTTAGACCAGGTTGGATTTCCCCATTTCTTATCAATCCAAAACAAGAGGGAATTAAAATCCTTAGCCAAGACCCAGGATTTTGACCTTAATATCTCTTTCATAGTGCATAGAGATGGCCACAGAATAATTCTACCAATTATTGAATTAGGAGCATAGATATTTGACATTATCCATATCCGTCCATAGGTCTTGCAAAAAACAAACTATTTATAACTTTATCATTATAAGAGATGCTAGAACCATCAAAATTATTAGGATTCCAAAAACAAAATAGACCCCCAAAAGCACCTTGGGCTAGCCTAGCTAGGAAAAATTCCTCCTTCCAAATCATATTTCTTACTAAATCTATATTACCTTCTTCAATATTTGTATCATGGAGGAAAATAATATCCAAATAAGACTCCATTTTGATAGAGTTAACCAAAAATTATTTAGTAGGACTATTAAGTCCCTTGATATTCCACAATAAGAGTTCCATTTATGGGTTTTTGGGACCTGTTTCTTACCTCCTAAAGCCACTAAGGTTTGCTGGAAAAATGACTCTATTTTAAGCTGCTTAACTCCCACATCTTTTCCCATATCTACTTTTAGGGTGGCCTGGGACCCATCAGTAATATCTGATTCTAGCTCTTTCTTCTTGAGGTATTGTTGGCAATTGAACCGGCCTAGATACAGGTTTTCTAAGTCTACAGCGCCCTAGGCCCACTGCCAAGCATTGAATGCCCGAAGGAAAGGGATGTCCTCCATGGCAATCTCTAGTAGGGCTGGTTCCAAAAATAAAAATGGGGGTTTGGAGATAAGGGATAGAAAGATACTGAAAGGGATGGGAAATTACGAAAAGGAATGGGAAATGGCCAAAGGCCAGAAATTCGGGGTGATGGACCGGAAGCACGATAGACAACTTAGTTACTTGAACCAACAACAATCAAAACAATGAATTTTAATAGAAACCAATATAAAATCCTCAGAACTATGTAAACTCCAACAAGTATTCCAGGGATTAGTATTCTATCAACAACAAAATCCAGAAAATAGAATTAAACTGTATAATAAAGACACTAATTTAATAGAAATCACAGAATAGAAGTCATACACAGAGATAGAGAACTTGAACCAGAGCCAGAAGCCTTTATTTTGGAAGCAGATTTCAAGTACACAACTGCTTTTCTAGCAGAAGTTATCCATGTAAATTACAGAAAAGAAGTTGGCTTTTATAGAAGAAATCTGCCGCTTTAAGACATTAATACCTAACCACCCCAAGATGGGTAGATTCAATCCCGGTGATAGCCAAAAATAGTCAATTTTTTGCCTTATCGATAACTTAGTATTTGGAAACAGAAGGTTCCAGCAATGATTTGAAATAGTGGATCCGAAATCATAGGTAACTTGATATTGAAGCCAGAAGCTTCTTGCAAAGATCTACAATTGGATGGCCTAGAGTGTAACTTGGGAGCGGTCTAACCAGAAGATGCTAAAGGGTCTGATATCCCCTTTTTCGATTCTTCTTACTTAATTTTATACTTAGTGTGAAGAAGTGCTCCATGTGGAGCGCTTTCCTCGAAAGTGCTCCCTCGTGGAGCGCTTTCCACTAAGCGCTCCCTTGTGGAGTGCTTTTCTCGAAAGTGCTCCCTTATGGAGCGCTTTCCACTTAAGCGCTCCCTCGTGGAGCACTTTCCTCAAAAATGCTCCCTCGTGGAGCACTTTCCTCACTCCCTGTGGAGCCATTTCCAAAGTGCTCCCTTGTGGAGCGATTTTGCCTTAACGCTCCCTTGTGGAGCACTTTCCACAAGCGCTCCCTTGTGGAGCGCTTTCCACTAAGCGCTCCCTTGTGGAGTGCTTCCACTTAAGCGCTCCCTCGTGGAGCGCTTTCCTCGAAAGCACTCCCTCATGGAGCGCTTTCACCATTGACTTTTTACACTTAGTCATTTCCTCAACTTTTAGTATTCTGCTACTTGGTGTTGTCAGAACACATTTTCTCTTTTAAAAGGAAAACTTACCTAAGTCAATGGGAAAATGAGAATTACAACCATATGGAAAGAAATATTTTTCAAGCGCCAAGGAAGAATTTATGAGTGGATTGCCAATGCTAAAACATTTACAATTTTGCATGCAACATACCAAGAAAGATATAAAAACGTAGAAAAATACAGAAAGGGTAGGAAACCAAGCAATGCATTGCATACAAATTTTACAGAAGAGACAGTTGGTGGAAGCGCAATAATATAACAACACTTTAACCATTTTCAATGGGAAAAAGAGAAGTTTTACAATGAATGATTCCAAACTGTATGCGAAACAAAAAATAACAATAGTGTGTCAAAATTGGCAACACATCTGGCGGCTCGTGGGGCATTGAGCCTGCCTCAATGTAGGGATCCCAACCTTCATCCTTGGGCATCAGAGTCTTCCTTCTTCTTAGAGTCTTCTTGTTGCCTCTCTGATTTTTTATCGCTGCTGCTGCCCTCTTCATCTGAACTCCTGGACTCTGTGGATTTTGAACTGGCCTCACTGTCTATTTCTTCGGTCTCTGAACCCGTCTCTCCAGTTTCTGAATCAGCAACACTATTTGTTCCCTTTTCCTCATTCTGCCTGTCTGGTTGAGGGAGATATTGTTCCAGTGATATTTTGAAAACATGCTCATATATAGCTGAAGCATCAACCCATCTCTCCAAAGGAAAAGTTGACTGCTTTTCTAGCTCTTGGATCAGGCAGCGGAATGTTTCAATGCGCTCGACATCAACAAATTCTAGTATTCTGTCAAACTCTGTCAAGCAAGATTGAATCTGGGCATATTTGGCCATGAGGAGGATTACCTGAGCATCAGAGCTGGAGGCTTCCAAAGCATCGATGTCCGAGGCATTATCCATGAAAGCGGTCCACAAGGGTTCCAGCTCCTGAATTGATGGAATAGGGCCTTCTGGGTATGTGAAACCTGGGACGCCAATTTTAACCAAGGCATCAAAATATCGCAATGATATGTCATGCTCCTGCATAAGGGAATCTGAGAGTAGGTGAGCTTTCTTTTCCAGTTCCACCTTGGTGAAGAAATAGTGCAAAGTGGTTTTTGCCATTGCCAACGACCGAGCCAAGTCGCTCATAGGGGCAAGGCGAATAGGAACATCCTCAATCTTCCTGAGCTGGGTGGCTAGATCCAGCCAATAGTTAACATCCACCTGGGTGGACTCCAAGATATGTCTACCAGCAACCACTACCTCATGTGCCTCTCTGAAGAATGCCAAGACTGTAATCCCCTTTGCTGCTCTTATTGGGAAATCTTGCAGGAAGTCTAGGTGCATCTCCTTGAGGTGCTCCCTGGAAGGAAGAATAGGCTGTTCATTTTCTTAGACAACTGAGCCTGTAATTCATTCCTTTGGATAGTGAGCGCCTGTATTTCTTGGTTCGCTTTGGCGATCACCTTGATGTGGTGATCGTGTAACTTGGATGCTTCCTTGTTCTCATCATCAAGCAACTAGAGTTTTTCTTTTAATTCTTCGATCTCAGCCTCCAGGGCTTTAACCTATTTTTTGTACTATGCTTCTAACGCCTCATTTTGTCGCTTTGCCACAGCCAGGGCTTCTTCAAGCTCATCAATTTTGGACTGTGCTCCAAAAAAGCATCCCTTGTAATACTCGCCATGGGCGTAGATGGAACCCATACCAACCTGCACATCACCCATTTTTTGAGCAGTGTCCATCTTGGCAACATCCTCCTCAGTGTGGCGAATAACATAGTCAAGTGGGGTCATCTCTCCCAAAGGTTTCTGCACCAGTGGTATTTTCTCAATGGTGTGCAACTTCATTGTATCAGGATCAATTATGCAAGCCTTTTGAGCTTGCACCAGGGCTTGCAACTCCCTCTTATTTCGATCTCTCAGGTAGCGCATCGTGTTGGTACGAGCTCTTTGGATACTCTGTGCCACTATGAACTATTGGGCTATCTCCAGCTCAGATTCCAATGGTTCCTGGACTCCAATACCGAGGACTGGAGTAAAGGGGAGGAGGGGGAGACTAGATTCAAAACTCATCATTACCTGGGAATCCGAAGGGGAAGCGACTGCGCTCACCCTCAGAGGCGCTTGGGTAGCCACAATAGAAATGGTGGGTTGGGGCATCAAGAAACCAACAGAGTGGGAGGGGTTTGAAGGTAGATCAAGCTCCCTGGTGTCAAAGATATCAGTGATGTGCTCGGACGAACCAAAAATAGGGAAGCTAAAAGAAGAAGGGACTGCAAAGGCATTGGGGGCTCCGACAAAAGGCATGAATATTCCAGATGAGGGAAGAGATAGTGTCGGGATGGTTGAAGAACTAGGAAGGGTGGACTCAGGCAATGGAAGTACACTTGATACAGGGACCATTGGGGCTGGTAATATAGCAGTATTTCCCAGACATCGAACAAGCGCACATAGGGGTTAGAAAAATCTAACAATGGGGATGAGGAAGAAAGAACAAAAAGGGATAAATGCATACCTTGGGGATCCATGATCAAGGGGGTCATGGAATATGTATCGAGCATTTTATCCTTCCCTTTTGTATTTTATTCCATGTCTAGTGCATCGATGCTTACGTGGCCAGCGTCCTCGTCTACCCGCTCCTCATGTGTGGTGAGGCGCTCTTCATTTCTCTCGTCTTCTTGCTCCTCATGTGTGGTGAGGCGCTCTTCATTCTCGCCTTCGTGCTCCTCAATCTCTATAGCCACAGTCATTTTGGTTGAGGCTATAGTTTTCTCAGTAGAGCATTCTTGGGAAGCCTTGGAAGTAGTATGGACAATCGACCCGAAAGGCTTCTGAGTACCAGTGCGTGGCCTTTTTGTAGTTGGTGATGAAAAGGGGGCCTTCAAATTTCTCTTTGAGGGGGCGCTTGCCATCTGTGGAGATATTGGGCTCTTTTATTCATTATATAATGATGCCCCCAAGATGGCTTTGCCTTTGCCCTGCACTTGCCTGGGATGCTCCAAGTCATCAACTTCTTCGGGGTTGCATCCGCTAGGGGGCACTATATCAGCGAACGAGAAAGGCTGATAAGTATTGATGTTTTTGTCATAATGGGATGAGAATTTGTCATCAATCACCAGTGCACCATCCGAGGACATCTTATCATTGTGGACCCTCATGATCCACCATTGTTGGATTTTATGATCTATCCAATCCGGGTGCTTGACCTTCATTTTGGCGATAATAGCCCTAGACAGTCTCTGCTCCTGATTGATGGTTGGATTGTACTCCATATCCATAGTGTAAAACTCCAACCATGGGGGCAAAGGCATCATCTTATCTACATGCCACTCTAGCTCTAGACCCAATGGATTATTACGTTGGTTCTCCATATCATAATTGGGGCAAGAGTGAAAAGACTTGACATGGAGGTTCCTCTGAATGATGCCGCGTGGGTCCCATTTCTAGCGGTGTGGAAGCTCAATCAGCCCGTAGTCTGAGAGTGTTATCATCAAGAACGTTTTGACCACACTGTGTTATCTTAAAGCCTCCAAACTTGAAAGGAGTAGAGACTATCACCCTCCTGCCCTAACCTTTTCCGTATTCTTCATTGGTGTGGTCGAGTTGGCGGGCAACCTCCAAGGAGAAAATATAGGGTGTGGTGTAATAGGGCAACAGAAAAGGCTTTTTTGTAAACCCGTAGACTCTAACTACCAGGCCTTGGGTGAGCAAAAAAGTGTCCCCCAACTGCTCATCTACCAACTAGTTCCTTAACTCCATTGGAACCCGCTCACACTGGCCATATACTATCTTTAGCACTAGCCTGAGGAAAACCTGATTGAAGACGTAGTAAGACTCATTTTTGGACAGGTTGTTCATCCAGAGATAGACTGGCACAGGATTACCCTTTTCATCCATCTAATTTTTTGCTATGCTAGGGAACTTTTCATGCATATGCCAGAAGAAATACCACACCAACAGGGAGGAGAGTCAAAATTGTTCATCCTTAGGGTCAGCACACCGAACATGAGCTAAACATCCATGCAATTGCCATGCCAAGAACTCTGCCCAGTCATAAAATACTAGAATAGCACCTGGACTTACTTTGGAAGGAAAATAAATCTCATTTTCTAGTATGGCTTACGCCATCAAAACCTGCCAGTCATACACCCATTCATCCATTGGGAGACCTAATACATACGCCAGGATGGAAAAAATTTTAAGGTGCGTGAACTCGACAAGGGGTTTTGGAAGATGGGGAAATTCACCTACAGCTACGATGCTCCCTAGCTGTTCCCTTGTGAAATATTGTATCTTTGACGTTGATTGGTATCTTTCACTCTCTTCATATGTGTGTATTTTTCTCAGAATGAACTCGGACGAGTGCTTCCTCCCACAGGAAAAAGCTTCTCAGATAGAGTTAGCGGTAATGGCAAATAATGGTTCTACCTGAGCATTCTGAACCATTCTTGACTGGACGTCATAGAATAGTGACACGACCTTTATGAATTTTGGGCAGTGATGTACCGACGTGCATGTGTAAAAATATAGATGCGAGTGGTAAATAGCCGATAGGGGATTCGTGGTCAGGGCCTCCCTATGTGCTTCTTCAAATTCTAAGTGCAATAGCTCCACATCCTTATGGGTGACTAAGCAATCTCGATACCGAAAGAGGGGATGTTATGGTGCTACTAATTCGACTACCTTCTTTTCCCACTTCCATATCTTCTTTGGTTTTTCTGAACCGGATGCCTCCACCTGCATCACCTTTTCTTTGGGTTCTCTCTCCTTTTTCTCCTTTTTCTCTACCCTTTTTCTCTCTTTGCCCATGTCTACTATAGAAAACTAGTGCAATTCATCCTTCAAAAGTGTTGGTTCTCTAAAATAACGTTGAACGCAATGGTAGAGGAGAATACAAAAATGTTCTAGGTGACTTAAACAAAATTTTTTAACAAGGAGCCCACCACCTTATAGCATGAAATTTTAGTCTACCACCTTTTAATGTTGAGGACCTGAAATTAATGTTGGTAGAGAACGTGCAGGAAAGCGTGTGCCTTGAATTACCCACATGTTGGTGGTTGCTATTTTGGAAATGACAAATAATGGCGATGGACAAGGACATTCCCTTGGGGCGCGTGTTGCATATTGAGAGGAGCGCCCGTACTAGTCTGCGTGGAGGGCGCACTTTGGCTGATGGAGAGGGGAACGACTTTGATTGGGTAGCCATATGGTTCCCATTTTTTAAAGAAAATTCTAAGCTTTTAGGGTTAGGGTTTGAAAGAGACCCTTTTATCGATGTTCTTATCCCTTCTTGACACTTGGCGTGATCTTGATGGACAGCTTGAAAAAAACAAAAAATAACTTTAAAGTATGACTTCAACCCCCCCTTGTGAGCCTTTCCTCCTCCCTTAGCACTTTCTTTAAGCACTCCTGATCCGACAACTCCCTTGGGCCCAGCTCCCTTGTGGAGCGCTTTTCCTTAAAGCGCTCCCTTGTGGAGCGCTTTTCCTATAAATTTTTTTTATGAGGAGCTTTCTCTTCAAAGTGCCTCCCTTTTTTGAGAAGAACATATACATGATAAAAGAGAAAGGAATTCTTTACAAAGGAATTCCCATTGCTACCAGCGACAAGACTAAAAGCTAACTACCTCATCCTAGCTGCAAAAAATCTAACTATACATACTTTTTAAAAGAAGCTTATATACATGAGAAATACCTAGGAGATCAGCTATCTCCATCTGAGCTCGACGGATGATAAATTTTTAGAAGAAAGGCATTTACCACGATTGGGAGGGTGAAACCCTCCATATCTTGGAGAATGAAAGAGTTGATTTGGTTAACTCCGGAGATGCGAAATGGACCTTCCCAGAAGGCGTCAAACTTCTCATGGTTCCCTGGCTTGGATTTGTTTTCATTCCACTTTAAGACCAAATCTCCTACATAGAAGGCTCGATGTGAAGTCCTTTTTCTAAACCAGCCTTTGGTGGATTCGACATGCTTGGTGAAGGCTTCATAGGCTTTCTCCCTTTCTTCTTCTAATTGTAGTAACTGGGCCAACCTTGCATCCATCGGGTCGAATTGACCCTCTTCAGTGTCTAGCCACTTAAGCAATTGTAATGCAGGCAGCTCGATATGTGTGGGCAAGACAACGTCTTTTCCATACACCAATGAGTAGGGAGACGTCTTGATTGATCATTTGATAGAAATTCGGTCAGCCCAAAGTGACTGGTCTAAGAGTAGATGCCAGCTTCGCTTATTTTTCAACAACATCCTCTTCAATATCCATAGCAGGTTTTTATTTGTAGATTCAGCCAACCCATTACCCTACGGGTAATAGTTGGATGAGGTCTTTAAATAGATCCCATGCTTGATCGTGAACTCATAGATCTTTGCATCGGTAAAAGGGGAGCCATTATCAGACACAATGGCTTCAGGTACACCGAAGCGAGTGATCAGCCCTTCGAGGAAGGAGATAACCACGTCCTGGTTAGCCAGCTTGGTCAGAATTGCCTTTGACCACCGAGTGAAGTAGTCTGTGGTGGTCAAAATGTACTTGTGGTCGATGGAGGAGTTGGGATTGATGACCCCAATAAAGTCCAGACCCCATTGTTGGAAGGGAGATTCCACTTGAATAGGGTGGAGAGGAAGGGATGCATTCCTAGTCCTTCCTGAATAGCATTGGCAACTATCACAGTGTTGACTGATCTTGAAGGCGTCAAAAAAAGAGTGGGCCAATAGTAGCCTGCTTTGATGATCTTCAGTGCCATTGGTCTACCTATGAAATGCCCTCCCAAAATCCCAAAGTGGAACTCCTCTAGGATTTTTGCCTTCTTTGATTCTTTAATACACCTCAGGAGAACTCCATCAATGTTCTGATAAAACAATCCATTGGGCGTTGGGACGTACCTACCAGCTTGTAGATGAAATCTCCTTCTTTGGGAAGCATTGAAGTGAGATGGGCATCTGCCTATGTCAAAGTACCTAACCAGATCATCTGTCCAATCTGGACTGTTGACTGATGAATTAGCGAAATTGTCATTGGGAGTAGGCTTGTCTAAGTTGGGACTTGCAGCTTCAGCTATGGTATTTTTGGCCAACTCTTGGCATAGAGCTCTCCCTCTTACCAGCTTGGTGGGGCGTATCTCAATGTCAAACTCTTGGATCTTGGTGACCCATCCAACTCTCTTATTGCCTAGCTCACCTTGGATGATAAAATTTTGGACGTCTGGGTGTATCACGTACACTACCGTCTTACTCTGAGAGATAAAATGTCAAAAATTTTGAAGAGACCTCATCATTATGTGCACCTATCATTCAATAAAATTGAACTTTTCTTCATGTGGCTGGATGATTTGGCTGAGGAATGCTATTGGGTGCTCATCTCCATCTTCGTCCTTTTGTGTTAAAATGATGGCGTAGCTCTCTGGTTCTCCAATCGCGTATAGGATAAAATCTCATGAATAGTCGAGATTGATGAGGATGGGAGCTTGGGTGATCCGCTCCTTAATTTCTTGAAAATCTTATCTTCTTTCATCTGTCCACCTGAATTCGACATCCTTCTTTAGGAGTTCGGCCATCGACTTTATTACTTGGGCAAAGTCAGCTATGAACTTTTTGATAAAGTTTATCTATCCAAAAAAGGACTGAAGGGCCTTTTTATTTGTTGGTAGTGGAAGGTGGAAGAGCGCCTCAGCTCGAGTCGGATCAATAGTTAACCCCTTTTTAGAGATCACATGACCGAGTAGCTTTCCTTATTTCACTACGAAGATAGACTTCTTGGGGTTGATGGAGACCCCAAACTCTCGATATTTTTCAAAAACTTGTCATAAATGTACGCCATGCTCCTCCCTCTTATGGGAGAAGACCGTCATGTCATCTAAGTAAATTACGATGACATGATTCAATAGTTCACCAAAGGCAAGGTCCATCGCCCTCTGGAAAGTTGCCCCAACATTTGAAAGGTCGAAGGGCATGCGTTGGTAGGTGAATGTTCCCCACTTGGTGGTGAACGTGGTCTTATGTTGGTCTTCATCCTTGACCCAGATCTGGTTGTAGCTGGAGAAACCATCCAGTAGGGAAAACCTTTGTGCTCCTGCCACCACATGAAGGATTTGATCTATCTGGGGTAGCGGGTAGTGATATTTGAGCGACGCCTAGTTGAGGTTTTGAAAATCAATGCATAAGTGGATGTCGCCATTCTTCTTTTGTACTAGAACCAGGTTGGCCACCCAAGAGGAATGCTTGATCGGATAAATGATCTTAGCTTCAAGCATCTTCAGAAGCTCAACCCTCATTAGCATCTCAATTTTTGGATTAACGGGTCATTGCTTCTGCTTGAATGGTCTGACTCCCTCCTCTAACTCGATGGTGTGTTGGATGATATTCTTATCATACCCCTTTAGGTCTTGGTAGCACCAAGCAATGATGTCGGGGTATTCCTTGCATAGGGCACGAACCTGTTGAAGCTCTTCGGTTGTGCAATCGGCCCCTACCTTGATAATCCTTCCTGGTTGTAACTCCAGGTCCATGAACTCTTTCTGGTCCACCTTGATCTTGTGGCCGATAGACCTATCATTTCGGTCGAATAGACTCTCCAACATGATCAGGCCCTTCGAGATGTGATTGTTTTTCAGCTGGATTAATCCCTCATGATCTTCTTCATTGAGGGTCCGCTCTTCGATAGAGGATGCTTCATCTACCAAAAAATTGACCAATTGCTCATCGTTATCGAACACCTACCAGTGGAGCTTTTTGTCAGGCATAGAAGGCCTGTAGATTAGCCTCACTATCTTTGGCTTGTGCATCATATCATCTGCTAGTGAAAATCGAGCACCGATGGAGGCCAAGATGTCTGCAAGTTTGTTTCGCTCTCACGAAATTGACTTGATGTTGAGTGTCGTGAAGGATTCAAGTAAATCCCATACCTTATTGTGGTATGCCTTCAAATAGTGCTGTTTGGAGATGCACTTACTAGTAACCTGGTTGCAGATTAATTTAGAATCTCCGAATATCTGCAACTGTTTGATACCGAGCTTTTCAGCTTTCTTGAGTCCTAGGCACAAAGCCTCATATTCTACTACATTATTCGTACAGCTCCATGCGAGCCTATAGGAATAAGTCTTCTGCTCGCCTGATGGGGAGATGAGCATGATACCAGCTCCTGCACCATTCTTACATCGGGCACCATCAAAGTATAACTTCCATAGCTGATCGGGTGCAGGGGAATCTTCTGTGGGTGTTTTAATTTTGGCCTTTTTGGGCTTTATCAATGAATAACAACCCAAATCAGTCCCAATGACAGCATTGAAATCTGTCATAGAAAAATCCTCTTTGACCTGGAGATCACCGAGGGACTCCTCCATCAGGTCTACTATTTGTATTTCCTCCGCCATCAAGTTGACAGAGACCGAACCCTTTTCCTCATCTTCGAGCTTTTCAACATGAAAAGGAATAGGTTTTTCATTGAAGAGCTTGAATATTTTCCCCTTGAATGGGATCTCCAAGTGTGAGTAGTCGAGGGAGAGATAGCCTCCCAACTTAGCCATGAATTCTCGTGAGAGGCACATACTAAAGTATGGCTCCAAGTCGACCACCATAATTTCTTGGATAATCGTAACCTACGGCATCTGGTGGAGTTGGATGGGGACATCCTTGATAACTCCTACTATCTTTACTGGAGTCCCGTCTAGCTGCAAGACTCCAGGACTGCTTTGGGTGTACTCCATGCCCATGATTTCATAGACTGCTTTGGGCATGATGGTCATTGCGGTGCCTGAATCGATCATGCAGTTATGGATGACCCACCCCTCCATCCGAAGGGAAAGGTAGAATGGCGAGGACCGATTCTTACCTGTGGCTAAGGTGGTCAACGGGGAGGCAAACACTGTCTGCATCGGCTTACTCCCTTTATCCTTAGAGGATTTGAGGGATTCCTACAAAAGATCAACTTGACCTGGGAGTTGGAGAGCATCGTAGAGGCTTACCTTAGTCGGGGACCTTTTCATTTCTTCGACGATGTTGTACGTCGAAGATCTGGGTTCTCCTACTTCCTTGGTCGGCTCGTACGCCCTTCGATACTGTTGTGTGGCATCGACCCGCTGATGCTTGGTCAACGAGGGATATTTGAGTTTTTCTCTAGCCTCATCTTGCATGTCTGCTTGTGGTTGAGAGAGTGGTGCTCTGGGCTGGAGGACCTTCTCTTTAGCATGAGGTGACAAGTAATATTTTAGTGGACCAGGCGGTTCTGAGGTTACCGCTGGATTGGAGGACTTTGGTCGAAGGTTGTGCCTTTTGGTATCATGGCTTGGGTGGTGTTGGTACCTTTAATGGCTCCATCTGAGCTGGATCTGCTTCAATAGCTTTCTTACCAGCTCTAGTGAGGACCGAGACTTGCTCGTCGAAAGGGATCACAAAATTGTGATCAGCTTCATGGATTATATTGACTTGCTCATAAGCGCCACCGTACAACGTCTGAACATAGTTGAGGTGCACCACGCAGGTTTCTTCACTGTGTGGATCATTACATGTAGTGCACCAGTATGCTGGGTCTGAAGGGCCGGCCTCTCCACTGCTCATTACAGCCAAATTTCTTTCAGGCTGTCGATGGGCAGATGAGGCCTGCTCTTTCGTGATCGGGGGAGGAGGAAATCTTCTCTGGTGAAAGCCTTGGTCGTCCTACCTTTTCCTCATGATAGTCATCTGATTTTCCATAGTCTTCATGTAGACTTTCACCTCTTATAGCTCCTTGGCTTGGGCCTCGTTCACAGTTGCCTAATTTGTGGATGTCTGACTTATAGATATCAGTAATGGGGTCAATGGTGCAGGCAGTACCATATACTAGATAGGGGTTGGTAGTTAGGGAACTGAGGGTACCTGATATTGTGGCATAGGTGTTTGGAATTGTGAAGTGGGTACCATTTGGTACTAAGAGGATGGGTTCCATGATTGGTTGGGATACGTCTGATGTGTAGGTGGAGTGGATGCGCTCGGGTACATATTTTGCGAAAAATCTAGATAAATCAAGATTATCGCCTTGGGGGTAACTTCTCGATAGCTATTAGGTCGGCCTCTGCCTTCTGGGCTTGTTCATAAAGAGTAGGAAATGCATTGATATTAGCATGTCGAATGCTCATGCTAATATCTGAGTGGAAAGCCCTTAAGTAATAAAACGTGGCCTGCTCAGGTGTGGGTCGAAGGTCGTCTGTGACTCTCTACCAGGTCCTTGCAAACCTAACATTGAAGTCGGCTATCTCTTCCTGAGGATGCCTTTGAATAGTAGTAAACTGGTGCAACAGAGAGAAGGGGTCCGCTTGTTCATTGAAGCCCCTTATCAGTTGTCCAACCAGTTGATCCCATGTAGTAATGGTGTCGGGCGGGAGCGACCGATACCAGTAAAGAAGCTTACCTCTCAGTGAAAGAACCAACAACTTCACCATGACATCTTCATTAGTGATTTGATGGATGGTCGCCAGTCCTGCGACGTCTTGGATATGCTCTTGCATCGTCTTTCCCATGCCATCGTAAGTAGGTAGAGCTTTCAAAGTTGTGGGTGGCACCGTATGTTGAGCCTGTAAGGCGAGTGGTCCCGTATGATTCCAAGTGGCAAACTGCCTAGGTGGAGGTGGTTGCGCCATGTGGAGGGCGGATTTGGTAGAGCTTGCTGAGCTGAAATGGTCGGAACACTCGGAGCACCTGATTGATCATTCGATGGAGCCGGAGTATACTGATGATCCGGAGAATTCGATGGATTTGGAGGTAAGCTAGTCATTGTGCTATCGGAAGTTGGATTCTATGAATCAAGAATAACTTCTTGTGATGATGTCCCGACAAGCGGTATGTTTGACCCGACCACCCTAGGATGTTCTCCTAAAGCGTCGATGTCAAGCTCATAGAACTCGGTTTCTTCTTCTGTATTTCTAGCTCTCCACCTCGTACGCATGAAGGCATGAGTTTTTACACTGGTCTACGAGATTCGAAGGTCTTTGAGTTCAGCAGAGTCACCAGATGTTCAGATTGGACAATACTAAGATGAACATCACTTCTTAATACTGATAAAACGTGGAACGTTTGCGTCCCACCGGGCGTGCCAAAAACTGTTGGCAATCGAACCGGCCTAGATACAGGTTTTCTAAGTCTATAGTGCCCTAGGCCCGCTGCCAAGCATTGAATGCTCGAAGGAAAGGAATGTCCTCCATGGCAATCTCCAGTAGGGCTGGTTCCAAAAATAAAATGGGGTTTGGAGATAAGGGATAGAAAGAATACTGAAAGGAATGGGAAATTACGAAAAGGAATGGGAAATGGCTGAAAGCCAAAAATGCAGGGTGATGGACCGGAAGCACGATAGACAACTTAGATACTTGAACCAACAACAATCAAAACAATGACTTTTAACAGAAACCAATATAAAATCCTCAGAACTATGTAAACTCCAACAAGTATTCCAGGGATTAGTATTCTATCAACAACAAAATCTAGAAAACAGAATTAAACTGTATAATAAAGACACTAATTTAATAGAAATCACAGAATAGAAGTCATACACAGAGATAGAGAACTCAAACCGGAGCCAGAAGCCTTTATTTTGGAAGCAGATTCCAAGTACACAACTACTTTTCTAGTAGAAGTTATCCATCTAAATTACAGAAAAGAAGTTGGCTTTTATAGAAGAAATCTGTCGCTTTAAGACATTAATACCTAACCACCCTGAGATGGGTAGATTCAAATCTGGTGATAGCCAAAAATAGTCAGTGTTTTGCCTTACAGATAACTTAGTATTTGGAAATAGAAGGTTTCGATACTGATTTGAACGGTGGATCCGACATCATAGGTAACTTGACATCGAAGCCAGAAGCTTCCAGCAAAGATCTACAATCGGATGGCCTAGAGTGTAACTTGGGAGCGGTCTAACCAGCAGATGCAGAATGGGTCTTCACTTCCTCTTTTTGATTCATCTTACTTAATTTTATACTTAGTGTGAAAAAGTGCTCTTCATGGAGCGCTTTCCTCAAAAGCGCTCCCATGTGGAGTGCTTTCCACTTAAGCGCTCCCTCGTGGAGCACTTTCCTCAAAGTGCTCCCTTGTGGAGCGCTTTCCTTGAAAGTGCTCCCTTGTGGAGCATTTTCCACTTAAGCGCTCCCTCGTGGAGCGCTTTCCTTGAAAGCGCTCCCTTGTGGAGCGCTTTCCCTTTAAGCACTCCCTCGTGGAGCGCTTTCTCAAAGCGCTCCCTTGTGGAGCGCTTTCTCAAAGCGCTCCCTTGTGGAGCACTTTCCACAAGCGCTCCCTTGTGGAGTGCTTTCCACTTGAGCGCTCCCTTGTGGAGCGCTTTCCTCAAAGCGCTCCCTTGTGGAGTGCTTTCACCATTGCTTTTTACACTTAGTCATTTCCTCAACTTTCAATCTTCGGCTACTTGGTGCTGTCAGAACACATTTTTTCTTTTAAAAGGAAAACTTACCTAAGTCAAGGGAAAATGAGAATTACAAACTTATGGAAAGAAAAACCTTTAAAGCGCCAAGGAAGATATTATGAGTGGATTGCCCATGCTAAAACATTTACAATTTTGCATGCAACATATCCAAAGAAAACATAGAAAAAATACAGAAAGGGGAGGAAACCAAGCAATGCATTGCATACAACTTTTACAGAAGAGACAGTTGGTGGAAGCGCAATAATATAACAACACTTTAACCATTTTCAATGGGAAAAATATAAGTTTTACAATGCTTGATTCCAAACTGTATGTGAAACAAAAAATAACAATAGTGTGTCAAAATTGGCAACAAGTATTTGTTGGAAGATCTCCCAACCTTCTTCTCAACTTTGACATCAATCGAGCATTTCCTTTGGCTATGAAATTTGGGACCCGATTTTTTCCTTAACCAGATTGATTTTTGGAGAACCCTCCAACAACTCAGAGGGATGAGCAACCATTTGAACAATAGGTTCATCCTCCCCCAAAAAACCAAAATAATTATGGAGGAGATCATTGGACACCAAGACTTTAGTAATAAGGTCCGAAGGGCTTACCTTAGAAAGAAGAGCTAAAGAAATTACATTTGTATCTTACTCTAGTTTGTTTTATTAAGTTTTATTTCTTGCAAGAGTAGAATATTTGGTTGGTGGTTCTTAATTAGATCTTTAACCACCCTATGCTTATTAGGGGTATTCATGCCCCTAACATTCCAACTTAGTAATTTCATCTCCCTCATGTTGCAAGCTTCTGAGTACTACCTACATATGTTTCCTCTAGGATCTATTGCTTCCCATAAGATTTATCCTTTTTTTTTTTTCTTTGATATTTTTTTTAATAAAAATATTCCTACTCTATTGGATTCTTATATTTCCAAGTTATGAATATTTTGGGAGATTCTAATGACCCTCACATTAGGTTTTGATGTTACCTCACTAGATGTATCCTTCTTATATTTGATTTTTATTTTCACCATATCACACCCCTTCTTGGGATGCACTATCTTCTCATCCTCATATATTTTTCATCCCCACTTTTAACTATGCAAGTTGACATGCATTATGACGTGAATCATCATGCCTCATATCCTCATCTATTAGGATATATGATAAGGTATATATAACAACCTTGATTATTGGTATCAAGCTTGACCTATATACATTAGTCATCCATCACACCACTTTTTGTAATTCTATTTATTGGATCTTTCAATGTCTAATTTATTTCTTACGAAATTTGTATTATAGCATCTTCCCTCATGTCTTCATTCCCTTTTTATGCTTATTTTCCACTTGGGCTCCACACTTGGGTATTTGATCCCTAATATTGCTTGACTTCTTGATTATCACTAGCTTTGTCCTTGTTATTCTCCTTTACTCTCCATGCTTGCTTCATATTTGAGTCTTGTTTTTCCTTCCTTTCAACATAGTTTTTTCTAACTAGATAATTCTTTGTAATATGACTAATTTACCCATAAAAATTTCTAGCTAAAAGGATTGTTTTCATATACCAAGTCTTAAGTCCATACCCCTTTACTCAACACCATTTAACATTTCTCCAATAAAACTCTTCTAGATTATACTAAGATGCACATTCTCACCTATATCTATATCTATAGGGATTAATAGGGATTAATATTTTTTCTTTTTCCCCTTATGTTTAATAATGTTTCTTTCTTTAACATGATCCACCCAACTTTCTCCTATCTTCTCTCCTTTTCTTATCCATCCTAATTTGACTTCATAATTTCTATTCTTCTTTAGAACTTCCCCTAATAGATATTTCATGAGGTCCATGGGTTCATCTAGGATTTCTTCTATATTTTCACTTTGTTGCCTAGGATTTCCATTAAGGTTAAGGTTTTTCTCTCCTAAAACTTTCTTAGTATTTGTAAAACTAGGTCCCACATCTAACCTCCACTTAATTTTACCTATCCATTGTGCCCATATGGAGGTTCTAGCACATGAATCCTTCCATTGCTATCCATTCCCTTAGACTCTACCCTTGTTACTATCATATTTATCAAACCTACGTCCATGCTTGTTGATCCCATTCTTCTTCTTTTTGAATGAATTGGGTAGGCAAACAATATTTGAGTATGAGTAACTACTCCTTGATCTATGATACTCAATCTGAGATATCCATGAAGGTCATCTATTTATTTTTAAATACCGCTCAAAACTTTAGTGTTCACCAAAACTTTAAAAAAATTGGATAACTTTTAGGATGACAATTGGGAGGCGCATAATCTGCATCCACTAACAATCACCAAAATCACTCTTTTCAATTTGAGTTCTTGGTTTTAGAGATTATAGTCTAATTTTTTAACATGGTCTAAAAGATCAACCAATTTTTGTAATAGATCCATGGATTTTTTATAGTTTCTAGATATCTAATTACCTGTGCATAACATATACCCTGTCATCGACAACCTTGCCACTAACCAATGTACATTCTCAATCCTTTTGGAGTACATATCCTATTATTTATATAACAGATTTCACAACGTCTTTCGTGTTGCTTGATTTATTGGCATGCTCATTGAGAAATTTAAAAAATGTTGGCCTTGTTGTCAATGAAAAGCAAATCCACACTTCAAAAAATTTCTACTTTATCTTCATCTTACAAAAAATCTCTTGGATATTATAAAAAATATTGAATGTTTTTATTAATTCATCAATATTTGTTACCTTATTTACAACTTTAAATTAAGATAATTTTGTCCAAAGATAGTGGTTGTATCTCTTGGTATTATGCTTCTTGTTGTGAAGCTAGTGATGACACCATATGCTATGATAGCCCCATCTATTATAAAATTAATGATAGCACCATCTATTGTGATGGTCCTATCTGATGTGAATTCAATGATGATGTATTTTGTGATGGCCTCATCTATTTTGAACTTTGTGATGACATCGATTACAAATCTAGAGTGCTCATATTTCCCTTTAATTTAGGGCTCAAATTTTTAGGGTTTGGTTTCATCTACTATGATGGTCACATCTATTGTAAAATTTGTAATGACATCGATCGTGGATCTAGAGTGCTCACCCTCTCCTCCATTCTAGGGCTAAAATTCTAGGATTTGGTATTGTTTATTATGATAGACCCATTTGTTGTGAACTTTGTGATGACACTTACTCCTCCTCATCCTCAAGAGAAACCATTCACTCAATTCCTTATTCACCCAAAATATCTTCATCCTCTATAAGTCCCAAATAAACCCTAACAAAGATATGAGAGGTATCATGATCGAATCCCACCCCAGATCTCTCTTCAGTTGTGATATGTTTGAAAAAATTCCTTAGAGAGAAAAAATACCAAAAACCTTCCTTCCATGAACTATTTGACAAAAACCCTTTGTCCATGAACTCTTTGGTTGTGTTATATTTGATAAAATTCCTCAAAAATAAAAAGTGGAAAAAACCCTCCATCCATGAACTATTTAGCAAAAACCCTCTATCCATGAACTATTTGGAAAAATCCCTCTTCCATCATCTTATTTGGAAAAAACCTTCCATCCATAGATTGAATATTTAAATCCCTCCGCAGAGAGTTGTAGTTCCTTCATAGTCAATAAAAGCTAGAAAAGATAGCACATGGAAGCTCTAAGTAATCTTATTTTTCTAAAATCCTAGTTCCCATTATGTATTCTTATGGAAGCTCATGGATTTAACCAAATGTTTTTGGAGAGGATGGTATGATTGTTAGAGATCGAGTGATAAAATTTAAATTTTTATATGTTGGTAAGTTTCTTTGGTAATTTAATCTTAGCAATTTTATAGAAAGGGAAACTTTCCACTACTAGGCAAGTTTGTCTAAGGCCTATAAATATTACATTTGGAAAGACGAGCGACCTTGGAAGATTTTTAAATAAGCATTTCTAAGGTAATGGGAACTTGAGGGAGAGGATAAAAAGATAATTAGTTTGAAGGATACTATTAAATAATATAAGAAAGAAATGAAAAGTATTAAGGAGGAGGAGGAAGGAACCATACTTATTTGTGGAAACTAAAAATCAAGATAATGGTTAAAAATATTTCTTACCATCTAAAAACATATTTTTTATGTTCATGGATGCATTAACAAAGAAATGATCATTATTTTCACAATCCCTAGCAATAAAAAATTAGCCAAGAGGCTATAGGTTTAAGAAAATAATATCAACAACATAGAGGTTAAAGGTCATAATGTTGAGTATTTTTTTAATTGAATATCACTAGTAAATATGTTTTAGATGCATATTTTTATGTTATAAAAATTGATGATTTATATTTTATTATTGGCTATACTTGGTTGGATCCATTGGATATTATCAACATTAATGTGCATAAGAGGTTCATGAAGCTTTGGTATGATAAAAAACGTTGTAGGATATTTATTAGCTTAAAGCGTAAGCATCCAATAAGAAATAATAAGAAGTTATTATAGGAAAACATAAAATGAAGATCCAACAATAGAATTAGAATTAAAAAATAAGGAAGTATTAGAAATAAAGTCTAAGAAATAACCAAAACAAAAGAACAAGGATGAAATAAAAAAAAGCACAAAAGGAAGAGCATGATGAAGAATATAAGGAGGACCTTTAAATAAAAAATAAATTAAAGGAACAAAAGGTTCAAGAGTCAAAGGAATAATAATAAAGAGTTAAGGTTGAAGCATATAAACACCCGCATCACCATGCAACATGTCTACACACACCATTGTGCAACATGTCAACACTCACACCACCATACAACATGTTAACACTCACACCACTATGCAACATGTTAACACTCACACCACTATGCAGCATGTCAACACTCATGCCACTATACAACATGTTAACACTGACACCAGTATGCAACATGTCAACAATCACACCACTATGAAACATGTCAATACTCACACATTCATCAAAAACAACAATCATGGAGAAGTGAAATAAAGTATTATAACAACTACTATGGACCTACATAGAATAGAAATACACCCAAAAAAGAGTAAAATAGGAGCAAAAGAGCAAAATAATAGATATAAAAGTGGTTCAATAGAATAATAGAACCAAAGGAGCAATAATAATGGATATCAAAGTGGCTATTAGAATTCATGATATTTTTTAGAAACAAATAAAATTAAACCATCCACTCAAATCTTATACAGAATGTGAAAAGAAGGATGAAAAAGAGAGAGATATGGTTGGTATAATCACTATATCCATAGATAATATTTCACAACAATTAGATGAAAAATGAGTGGAAGGTAGTATTTATACCAATACCAAAACCCCAATTACATAATAGGCTTTAATATTCTGATATAACAATAGGGATTTAGGCTAATTACAAATTATAAAGAGGATTTAACCATAACAAGGTTAACCATGACCCATAGGGATTACATAGTATAAAATTACAAATAAATAATATATTATATTATACAATAAAATTCCCTTAGGCCTATCTAATACATCTCACAATGTAAACCTTGGCTAAGAATCAAATCATAATTTTAACAACCCTATAATAAGAACTGAGGGGTTAAGAAGAGAAGACATTAGTAACAATAATATCTCCCCTAATAATGGATGCTCTAGTGTGCCTCCATATTTTGAAGTAGAACCAATTGGATCCCTATCCATCATCTAAAATTTATTATTCTAAAAATATTTCCTACACAAAAGTCTCCTTAGGCTAGACCGTAGTAACCATTACCACTATTAGACACTCCCACAAACATCCAACAAACACTTCCACTAGGTATTTAAATGAGGAAAAAAATTTAGGATCACCACCTCCTTTAAAGATAAGCTCCTTCAATATTTCATTATTGTCTAATGTTTTGAAGGAGCACCATTTCCTCTTATAACATACATCACCCTTTTGAATACTCCTCTTACTCTTGGACCACCTAATTTTAGTTACAAATAAGGCTTTGTATGAACTTTCTTAAAAGAAGATATCTAACAACCTTCCAAAAGTATCGAAATAAGAAATAGAAGAAGAAAGAGATTATGAAAGATTAGATCTTCATGAACAATCTGAATCAATTTCCCAAAGTAGAAATAGAAATTGACTAAAGTACATCCTAGATCCTTTTATTACAAGCCTCCAAAATATTTTAAATGTATTGCAACTATCACAAATCCATCTATATTTCCCAAAAAATCAAGCCAAATATTTTGATTACATAAAATATGATAAATTTATCCTTTCAACACAGGGCAATAAGGCTTGAGGATTATTCCACATAAATTTTTCCTAAACA
This sequence comes from Wollemia nobilis, assembly GCA_028583015.1. NCBI lineage: Eukaryota > Viridiplantae > Streptophyta > Pinopsida > Araucariales > Araucariaceae > Wollemia > Wollemia nobilis. The sequence continues at coordinate 4,168,935 of JAQPPZ010001808.1, forward strand.
ACAAATAGCTCTATAGGCTAATGATACCAATGCGTAGGGATCACAAAATCATACACTTTAAAAAATGGGCTCAAAATGATTATGCATGTAAAATTTATGGCCTCCAAAAGTTTTGCCCAAATAGCCCTCAAAAAGTTAAAATTTAAATCCAACCTTAGGATTACAAGGGACACTTCTAACATGCCACTTGATGGCTTCTAATTTGTTGTTGCAATCAAATCTAATTTTTTTCACTTCAACTCCTCTACTTTATTTGGTCATCGATTTGCCATCCTCTGATTGGTTTACTAGGTTTAAATAGCCATTATAATGGGTTAGGTGATACATGAAAGCACCATGTTGGCCATAGTTTATTTCCATTCATAACTTGATACCAAAGGAATTTAATCCATAGTCTCTATTTTCCAAAATACAATTTGTTGTACAAGACAATGTAGCATCCATTAGGCCTTTCAAGTGGCTCCCATTCACTAGTTTTTGCCCCAAATATAGACACAATGTAAAATAGGATAATATATGGATTTAAAAATGAGTCCCTTCCTTTGCTATGACTTCAACAACCTTGTAGTAACAAACTATTCAAGTCTATCTCTCAATACATGGCCAAGATGATAGGCAAAAGACCTTCATATCCCTACAAAGATAAGAAAAGAGCCACAACAAAGATTTGAACTATCTTGAACACATTCAATGCCCCAACATCACTTTATTTGGCTAGTCCACCTTTAATATAAGTTACAAAAAAGGTGACACATTGCAACCCTTGCAAACAAAATTCAAACAACCAAAGCATAATATAAATTCAAGCCTGCATCACATGATAAAAATACTGAATAGTGCCTTGATCTAGTCACCTTTTCATCCTTAGTAGATGCACTCGAGGGGGTATCTTTTCCTTAAAAAATAATACCCTATTTTAGTAGCGTGACACTAAAGGGAGCACTCATGCATAATGGGCAACATTTGAATTCAAATATTTCCTATCATTATTCCTTCCAAAATTATTGTATCCATAGAAACATAAGAATAAACCACATGAACTTAAATTTGTAGGCATACCTTAAAGGAGAAGGCACAATTTTTTGAGATGTTTGAAGAAAATAATAGAGATCCATGGAGTAGAGTTTTCTCTAGTCTTCTAAAACTAAAATTCTTGGGAAGTTTTGAGAAGAGGACCATCCTTGATTTTGGAAGAAGAATTAGAGACTCTGAAAAAGGCTTCTATGTAACCAAGAAAGGTAGCTCTATACCCCATTTGATACCATGTTAGAATTCATAATATTTTCTAGAAATGAACAAAAGCAAACCATCCAATAAAATCTTATTTAAAAAGTGAAAATAATAATGAAAAATATAGAGATATGGTGGGCATCCATAGACACCATAAATAATCACTATATTTGTAGATAATATTATACAACATTCTAATGAAAATGAGAAGTGGGAGAGGATATTTACACCAATACAAAAACCCAACTATATAATAGAGTTTAACCTAATACAACATAACAAGAGGGCTTTAGGTTAATTATAAGTTATAAAGAGGGTTTAACCATAACAAGGTTAACCATGACCCAAAGGGCTTACATAATAAAATATTATAAATAATTAAATATTATATAATGATATGCCCTTTGGCCTATCCAATACATCATATAGTATCATCCTTGGCCATGAATTAGATTACAATTCCATCAATGGTATGATAAGAGCATGGAGCTAGAGAAGACCATGAGAAATTCAGATTTCATTTAGATTGATATGTAATGAATATTGGTACCAATTGGAAGAAAAATTAGAACATATTGTTTGGTTTCTTCTTATGTTTTGAGGAGAAATCATGTTAAGAGTGGCATAGTAGGGTACCTAGTGATAGTTAAGGATACAGTATTGTATTGAATATTGGTGCTATGGAGTAATTGGCATAGGCTACACATAACTTGAGGATTATTATACTGGGATATTATACTATAAAAACAAGTTGGACAAGGTTAATGAGTTGGATAGGATTATGGTTATAGCCTCCTCTAGTACTATTAATAGAAGAGTATTCAAAGAAATGATCATATATTATGAGATATTTTCCTCTCTAAATGGTGCTCTCATATTGGGATATACTAGGGATTCCTTCATTTTATTAAGGAGTACTACTTGTTGTCCCCTACCTTAAGGTATAAAATATATATTCATATCTTATGTGGGTAATTATACTATGGATAATTTTTTTGTTATTTTGAAATACTAGATAGAAAATTATCTTATTACGTATAAAAGTTAACAAAAAAAATGTAGATAAGGAAAGTCTATTTTCTTAATGGGAGACATGAGTGATGAGTCATACAAGGTGGATATATTTTTACTTGTAGATGATGGGAAAACAAAAAATATATTATTGATAATGCAATCTAAAAGGATTAATTTAATATGAGTAGCTAATTGATCTCAACATCAATGTTAATAGAATTTACCTCTTAAAAAACCTTTTTTATTTTTTAGTTATATGGATCTTCGATCCTACTATTGAAGATAATGTAAAAAATTATGGAAGAGCTACCAAGTGAATGGTAGAAAAAATTTTATCCTCACAAATAAGTTAAGGCACATTAGAAATCTATCTACAAGTTTAGAATTGGTGGTGTTCACTAATATTTTCAAATGGAAATAAAAAGTTCTAATTTTATTTGATAAAGTTAAGTAGAGTTGAAAATTCAATGCATAGAGGAAAATATTGACAAGAAATCACATTGATCAAGGAATTAGATGTAATATTTCAAGAAAATAGAATTTTGTAAAGACAAAAATGAAGGTAACATGATTGTAGGAAGACAATAACAACTTTAAGTTTTTTCAAACTACAATTAAAGCAAGGAGGGAATTTATAAGATAACCAAATATTGTCATCTCTATGAGAGAACATATGACTAACATCCATAAAAAAAAAAAATAATAATGAATGGCTATTTTGAAAAGATCCTAAATAATTATGATTAAAACATTTTCTAAGGAATATCTTGCACTTAGTCTCTAATCAAGACAATTACCACCTCATGATCCTAATAAAAAAACTTGAAATTCCTTAATTTGGAGTCAACATAGTAATGCATTAGGGTTAAATTACTTTTAGGTTGATTTATTTCAATATTTTTGGGACTTATTGAAGATAAATATAATTAATATTATTCATGAATATTTGAACAAGCAAGTTATCCTAAAAGGTGTTAGAATTTACACCTATTTTCAAAAACAAACAAAAACAATCCATCCATTTTATCTTATATAGAAAGCATAAAGAAGTATGAAAAAGAGAAATATATAGTGAGCACCCATAGACACAATAAATAATCACTATATTATTTGTATATAAGAATCACAACACTAATGGAAGGTGTGGTGGGGGTATTTATAATAATACCAAAATCCTCTTTACATAAGCAAGTTAACCTAAGCTGACATAACAAGTGTGATTTAGGTTAGTTACTTATAAGATGAGTTTACCTATAACAAGGTTAATTGTTTTCCATAGGGCTTACATAATTCAATAATATAATAAATTAAATACATTTGTACAATATTTTCCCATAGGCCTATACAAGATTGTATCATACAATGTTGTCCTTGTCCATAAGTCAAATCACACTTTCAATGTTCCCTCATAATCTAAACTAAGGGTCCAAGGCAAGAGGACATTTGTGCTAATAACATATTTCCCCATAATTGATGCTCTAGTGGGTCTTCTTACTTGATGAAAACTTAACTATATCCCTCATCATATGGAAATTTACTTATTTGAAGATGCCTTTGCATAAGAATCTCCTTAGGATGGACTATAGTAATCGTAATCGATATCAAATACTAAAACATATCCAAAGAACACCTATGCTATGAATATATATGAGGAAAAGAAGCTAAGAGTACTCCCTATAATAGGATACTCCAATATTTTGTATCCACATAAGGAAAGGCTTGGAAGCATAACTTCCCTTTTACAATATACATCACCTGATTTGGAAACTTCAACTTCCTTTTAGGACACCCAATTTCCATCATAAAAAGAGGTTTTGTATGGACCTTTTAATGAGAAGCCATTGTAAAATTCTAAGAGGACCTAGAAAAAAAATATAAGAAAGAACAAATCATGAAGAATTAGATATTTAGGTATAAAATGAATAATTAGCTCAAAGGAAGATAAAGGATTCACTAGAGCATATTATGAATCCATTTTTTGTATATCTCAAAAATACTCAATAACTACTATAAATATCAAACCTTGTGTCTCCCATGGATATGGACCAAATATTGTGATTGCTTAATATACTATAAATTCACCCATTTTAATGGGGAAAATAAGTCTTCAAGACAATCACATAATGAGATGTCCCTCCACTTATAATCAGTTCATGAACGAATTTGACCAATGTAAAGAAATAAAAAATAGTATGGTTTAAGAAAAAAGTGGCTCAAAGTTCTTACATATGCGTAAGTTAAGGCATCTAGAAGTTTGACCTTCAAAATACGCCTAGAGTGATTTTAAAATTATCAATTTAAAAAAATTCTATTTGGGTTTTCCACAAGGAAAATAATAAGAGATAAATATCTTCTTTTGCTCCTTATACAAAAAGATAGAATACCCTTTTTCCATGCTTTTCTAGCCTGACTATTGCTATCATTACTTGGGTCCAAATGTGTGCCCTCTCTATGAGAAAGGTCATCATGATTCATAATAGTAAAGAGAACCAACCATTTAAATAGATATTGTGCATGAAATTTGAACTAATCAAATGAATCCGTCTCCTTTTCCTTCTTCCATACAATGTACCAAAGTCCCAAGTGGGATGAAAACATCACAATTATCCCTTGTTTGCAATGGCACCAACTCCTTTTTTTAAGGAAATAATATTTGACTCTCTATGAAGAAGTCAAGATGCCCTTATAAAGTCAAAGTGATAATATTTATTCTATTTTAAGTACTTTGAAATTGTATAAAATAGGCATAATATTCCAATAATTATGGAATATAACTTGGAGTAGGTATAAATTACCCAAAAAACTAGAATAATTGGAGATAAAATCAAAACTTCCCTTCGCCTCTTTTGCCAAAGGTTCTTATTAAGCTTTGAGAAGCAATTCATCCTTGAAGTCAAAATAAAGATCAAAGGCTTCAAACAAGTTTTCTATGTGCCCAAGAGATGGTGCTCCATAGTTTCTCTAATACCATGTTGAAATTCACACTCATTTCCAAAAATGAACAAGCAATCCATGCCCTCAAATCAAATACAAAAAGTATAAATGTGGAAAAAAGAGAAAAATATATAGTTTTTACCTATAGGCACTATAAATAATCACTATATTATCCTTAGATAAGAATCACAACACTTAAATACAATGAATGAAGTGGTTGGGGTATTATACCAATACCAAATCCCAATTACATAATCAAGTTAACCTAAGCTGACATAACAAGTGGGATTTAAGTTTATTACAAGCTATAAGGTGCATTTAACCTTAAAAGGTTAACTACAACCCATAGGGCTTACATAAAAATAATAATACAATAAAATAAATAGATTTGTATAATGTTTTGACATAGGCCTATATAGGATTGCATCATACAATGTCGATCTTGCCCATAAGTTATATTACACTTCAAAAAAATAAGTAAATATTACTTATATTATTGTGGTTCCATAGCCAATTGTTTGATAAACTTAGATTCATTTTGCTTTACATTGAAATATATAAAAATTTCTTTGTGATAATAGATAGTCAACTTAAATAAAATCTTTAAAGCATCAATTTACTAAATAGAGTATATTTATAAAAGGTAAGAAAATCTTTGATGAAAATATCTTACATTTGACCAATAAAAATAAATACCTAACAACATAGACCAAATTAGATATATCAAAAGCATATGACAAAGTCAACCAGGCTTTTGAAAGAGTCTCAAACAAGTTAGATTTTTTTATTATATTGGATACAATATTTCATACGCCTTTATAATATAATTAAATTCTATATTGGTCCCCTAATACAATTATTTGAATATATAAGAGGAACAATAATGATGATTTCATGTCATTTTTTATTTGTTATAATGTTTGAAGCATTGTGTAGAACTATCAAAATATGTTGTAATCTAAAAGAGATTCTTATCAATTATTAGGATGTTGTATCCCACTTGTAATTTTATGGATGACAAGTAACCTAAAGATCCCAAAGTAGCATGATAATGTTCCATCGACAAAAATATTAAAAACTTTGAATCAACTTAAATAAATTAGTGAATAGAACATAAACACACTTCTTTTATGAGTATGCTACAAAGTAATTAAAATATTTATCTCAAGTAAATAGGATATTACTTGTTAAATATTTAAGAATTTCTCCTTTCTCTTATTGTAGACAAGGAAAATTGACCCACCCAAACGAGTCATTTTTCCTTGGGTTCCTTTGAGAGGTTCTAGGAGTAAGTTTGACCTCTTTTCCTTGTGTTTTGCCTTGATTTTCTTGACCTTAACCGAATTCACGCTCAGTAATTCACGTGGTGCAGATTTGGTAAATTTAGAAATTTTCTTCAAAAACCTAAATTTTAAGCCAACCCTTTTGGGGTGTCAGCCTAATAAAGGTTAAGTTTCATTTTTACCAACTTTTAGCCCTCCAAGCCTTTTATAAATAAAAGGATCGAATCCCCTTTTTTGACAAGTTACCCAACCGATCAAGCTAGCAATTTTAGAAAGTTCATGTTAAATAACAATTCTTTTGGCTTCTTGTGTAGTATTTTGGTGCTGTTGGTGCTTTGGTGTTCTATTGTTGGTGTGTTCCTTGTGGTATACAAGTATAGAATGCCTTGACCACAATTTGTCTCCTTGAAGGAGGAGAGGTCTTCCACATTTTCTCTTGCTTCTTCCACAAGATCACCAGGTTGTTTCTTTGCATTCATTAGTTCACTTATTTATCTTAGTTCATGTTATGTTGTATTTTTTATCTTTGCTTTGGGTTTTAATACCATATGTGTGAATCTACGCTTTGTTTGCTACAGGGCATGAATTTGATGAAAACCTTATTTTTTCCTGTCGGGTGCTCTGTACCCATTTTCATCTCTGTTATCAAATTCACACTTTATAATATACATGGTATATATTTAGTCTAGTTAGGCTTTGGGGTGACTATTCATCCCAAAATCCTAGGGTTTCATTTTGCATGCCCTCTACATATTGTTTCATCTCTTTTGCATTATGTTTTGATTTTTATCATTATGTTTTGTTTGCATTTCATATTATATTAGCTTGGGGGTAATTATTTATTCTCAAAACCTTAGATTTCAAAATTGCATTCTTGTTCATGTATCGTATTCATTTTGTTTACATTTCATTTATTGTTCCATGCTATCATATTTTGTTGTGTTTGTTCCAAAGGTCAAAGCTCATTTTTATTATGAACAATCAACTAAAAGGATCCAAGGGGCTTGGCTATTGCATCTCCAAGCTTAGTATTCTAGTGGCCTTAGTAAACCCCCAAATGCTAACCATATTTTCTAGAGTTTTATAAAGCTATTTTATAGGTCTGAAGTTGTGGAACATTCTAGATGCAAGATAAAGCTTGGGTCAAACACCAGATTAGATAAGTGCTCTACGTAAAATTGTTAGGTTGTATAAATGTTAGGTTGTGTGTTGTTTTATTTTATCATTTCTATTAGGTTATAAATAAAAGAAAAAATATTTGATTTCCTTCTAGGCATTTAAAAGGAAAAAGGGCATATAGTTTTGCATCTAGGGTTTAGTCTTGTTTATGCATTCCCTTGGTCCCTTGCTCAAAGAAAAGGATTTCACTTCTTAAAACCTATTATTAGAGATCATTGAATAAAAGAATAATATTAGGGTTAGTCATTGTCCTCTTGAATCTTGTGTGTTTTTGTATTATTCTTTCATTTCTATAGTTTAGAATAGAAAGGCTAAACATAGGTGATTGCTTAATTTACACATTAAACATTTCCACCTCAAAATTGGAGTGAGTCCTAAAACCAATCCTAGTGAACCCATTTCTTTATGTACCCAAGTGTAGACAATATAACAACCACCACAATCACCTCAACTCCTATAATATCTAGTCGATAATCGTACACAGTGCTCAATTTTCCCCCTCTACATCTTTGGTGAACTCGACATGAAGACACGTTTTAGTGGTAAAAATAGGAAGCATCTTCCTATGCTTTTTATTTTGAAAAATTTAAGCAAGACGACTAATTATGTTTGCTTAAAAATAGAGAAACATTTAAAAATATCTTAAGAGTCTTCTTGTGTGTCTTTCCTTAGTTTTCTCCTCTATCATTTTGCTTATTCTAATGGCTCCATTCCTTAGAAGTCAGATAAGACATATGAAATCTGATCAAATTCTTCAAGAAGATGGCTAGGTTGATAGAGAGAATTCTAACCTTGATACAGAAGAGCAAGAACATGTTAAAAATTATATAAACTATGTTCCAGTTGAGGGGCCTGATGGTGGCTTCACTTTTACATCATTTGATCATGTTTGGGGTTTCATGAAATGACATAGGGTGGCTTTGCTTAAAAATATGGAGTAGGAAGCTCAGCTCAAAAGGGTTGAGATTCCTCCTCTAGCCATTCTAAAAAAGTTCATGATAACCCTTTGTTTGAATCTTAAAATCATGGTAATCCATTACATAAACCAACATATGCCACTATTGTAACCATAAACATTAGAAGGGTTCTACAAGTTCCTCCAACTAGTAGTGCATATCATGATTATGTTCATTTTTTTTCTCATTTTGCTCACTCAACAATCATGCTTCTGTTCCACCAAATGTTAGTTATCCTCCACATCAAGATACCACATATCATAATCCTTACCATAATAGTATCAATACTTCCAACATTCACCAAGTTCCCTTTCAACAACCTACCTATACCCCTCCCTTAGGGAATCTAGGGGTATTGCACAACAACAATATTAAAATGCAAATTTTAACTAATATGGTGAAAAAATTGGTTTCCAGAGTGGATATTATTCAGCCTCCTAGTTTCATCTACAACTATAGTAAAATGTGCAATCAGCCCTTAAACTCTATCGTTACCTCTAGACCCTACCCTAAGCATCTTCCAGTCCTATTTTTACCTATCTATAAGGGAACATAAGATCCAATTGAGCATTTAGGAATGTTTAGGACAACATGCCATGATATTATATATGATGACATGTTGTTACTACAGATATTCCCTAAGGTGGTATGATATTAGAATGGTATTATCAACTGCCCAATCATTCTTTGGGGAACTTTGAAGAGATAGTTGAACTATTTTTTCAATAGTTTGGAGCTTATGTTGAAAATAATGTGACTATGAAAGATGTCTATATGTTAAAACAAGATAAAGATAATTTTTTTTTAGAATTTTTGTGTCGTTGGGGGAGTCTAGTTGGACACTTGATATATATCTTACCTCATCAAGACATTCTTGAGATATTTATTAGAGATTTACAAGAAAAAATATCTTATGCATTGGAAATGACAACTATCACATCTTTTGACCAAACAATAGATCTAGAAAGAAGGGTAGAGCAAGCCCTTATCAAAAGAGGTTAGCTTAAAGTAAAATAATATAGGACCACTAAGACACTATATAAGAACAAGCATGTGGTTGGTGATGGGGCAATAGATAGTAAGCGCTTTAATAGTGTTGTTAACACCCTATAAAAGATGGTGCTTATCCAACCCCAAAAAACCCCACAAAGGAATTTCATAAGACTCAACATACCTATGATGGTGGTTCTAAAGCAAATTTTGGAAGCTAACATGATTGAGTTACCTCCCATAAGGCAACTAGATACCATAACTAATTGGTACAAAGTTGGTCAATACTATGAGTACCATAGGATAGAGGGGCACTTGAAAAACTCTTGTAAGAGGTTGAAACATGTGGTTTAGGACCTCATTGATGTTGGTCATCTTGTTATAGAAGGTTCTCCACTAGATCCTTCAATAATATGCTTATCCTACTCATGTGTAAAATGTTTCTAAATTGTAGATGAATGATTTCGTATCCATTGAGGTATGACTAGTTAAGATTTTAGGATTTCGTTCCAAGGTGTCGAGGAAACAAAACCTAGATCAATGTAAGGTCTAGTGGGACCAATATTCAAATAATTGTGCTACATCAAAAAATGTTGATGAGATGAGACAACAATTTCCATATTTTTTTGAATAAATTTAATGTACGCTACTTTTACAAGAAAAACAGAGGATTGTATTTAGTCCAAGGAGGGAAGTATGTAACACTCCTTGGTAGAACTTTTGCAAAAAATAAACTATGTTTTGGATGTGTTTATATGATGGCATAGTTTATTTCATGATGATTAAATAATAGAATGATTGCTTTCTTTAAAATGTGGAACATGGTACTATTGATGTATCTATGGGTGTAGGATCATGTACCTTCTCCTTGGTGGGGCTATGGGAAAACCACCTACCATGAAGGATACCTAGGGAAATGATGATGATGGATTGCTCATAAAATAGCTTAGGGTAATAAGAAAAATTACTCTTCATGTAGATGCATTGCATTTTTTTGTTCCCCATAATTCACACCCTTGGACCAAGAGTTCCTTGCAATGAGCCTCCTTAAAATTGGTCGATGATAGCATAAGTCTATCTTAAGGGATATTATCCATTTTAGGATAAAATAAAGGTGTGGATATGTGATGGGTCCATATTTATGTTTGGTTGTATTATACTTAAGATTTTTTAATCGCTTTTTATCTTCCTTTGATTAGAATTGTATTTCTTGCTTGTAAGTTAGATTTAATGCTTTAGATTAAGCAAAGTATTAAATAACTTAATAGTTTAAGAATAATTTATTAAAGTCAATTTATTGATTGGTTTGATATAACTATATTATTGTATATCAAATATTTTGAATTATGAGCATGAGTGTAGCTCATTAAGGGGAATGTGTCATAACCCAATTTTCCCATCTTGTCTCCACATTTTTTTTGAGTCACTTGGATCTCATGGTCCACTCAAAATCACTCTAAAAAATATTTAGGTTTGTAACTATAGTGACAATTCTTCTTCCAATTATCAACGGATCATGAAATCACCCATCACTACCACTTATATAACTCTTTTTATGTAAGGATACTAGGTGCTAACTCAAGTAAGTTATCTCTCTTGTTGCTAGTGAGCTAGCTTCATCCAATTCTTGTCCTTCGAAACTGATACACTAATCTCCACATTCGCATAAGTCTATCTATGTGAATATGCTTAGCCATACTAAATTTCCCCTATTTCAGTCCTTCAAAAAGGGTGCACTAATCTCCACATTCACACAAGTCCATATTTGTAAATGTGCTTAGCAAGAATGGTAGTCGACTAATTCTTCCATCAACCAATGAGCCAGTTACATATCATGAGTTTATTTTATTTTTAGTCATTTGTCAAGTACCTATAGTTGAAACCTACTTCAGAAGAACACTATTAAGTGTATTCTTAGCTAAAAACCCTAGATGTACTCATTCACACTTAGTTATTTTATTATAGTTCTTGTCATAGATAAATTTATGTCCAAATTCATTGGCCAAGATTTCTTTTGCAAGACCGCAATTTCCAAGTTGTATCCTTTAACTATATTACCATTTAAATGGATTAAACTATTACCAATCCATAATATTTAACCCAATCCATAACTTACTATCATATAAAGCATTCACTTTTTTTTGGTGTCGCTAGCACATTAGAGTCCACTAACTTAAAACATTCTTTATACACGTAAGTGAATATGATCTCATAACATTAAACCACTATAGATGTATGTATTCAAATGAATTTGGTTTTATTTTTAACAATGTTTCATAGGTTCTACAACCATAATCTTAGCCACTACTCACATACAAAAAGTAAAATCATATGACATCAAGAATGCATTCTTTAATCATCCATAAACAACGATAGAGACAATATCTTAATTTTGAGTTTTTTTCCATTTCATAACAAATATAATTTTTTTAGAAACACAAAAATAAAACAGGCATCAATCCTATTTTCAATACATGGTCTAAATGAGATAGACCTCCTCTCAAAATTTCACCCTAGAACATTAACAACCGCTTCTTTAGATTATGAGGCATTGTCATACAACAATGTAAAAGCAAATACAACCATGCTTAGGTTTTATTTCATACTCAAAAATATTTGGTGAAAAACTATTGTGCTCTTTGTTGTTTGGCAATTGAATCATCTCTTTCTTTTCCTTGCGTGTTTCCTTCAGCACCACGAGAAGAAATACCTTATAGAGGGACCGGAGATGGTCCCAAACCACTATTAGTGCAAGAACATCTTGCATGTGGCGTTTTCACAATTCACATTTACTAAATTTTAAGTATCAATATAAATTTCATAATCCACTCTCAAGCTAGTCATAACATTGACATAAATTTACAATTTGGGTACAACTAGCGGACAAGCTATGCAAATACATATGAAATAATAAATTTTATATCCAACTAGATAAACAACACAACTAGCAATATCATCACGCTTCTTTTCATCAAACATATTATTTCAACAATCATCTTTGCTCAATAGATGAAACATAACAAATTTTCATCAAAACTTTAAATCAATTCATTAATTAGAACATTATTATAGGCTCTTTTTTGTTCATAGACAAAGCACAACAAAATCTATCAAATTCAAATATATTTCATCATCTAAAACTCTAATTTAATTTATATTTTGTTCAACATATGAAGCACAACATTATCTATCAAATTGAAATATAATTCAACATCTAAATCTCTAATTTTAATTTCTTTTTCAAACAATGAAAATCCAATTTATTTTTATTTTTCGTCATACGACTATCATTATTTAACACAATCGAGAGAGTGCTTCCCAAAAAAAACTCATATCTATTTAGCAAACAAGAAAATAGCTATTCTTAAAGAGAACATTGGTTTATAAAACATAATTTTCAATTTTAGCTACTATGTTATAACCATCCTGTTAGAACAGCGAACTAGGATTATTATTCAGTAGGCATATTAAATAGAGGTTACAATGCCGGGAATAGCACCGGCATAAACAGAACTGTTACAGGAGTTGTAACAGTGTAACAGTAAACCTAAATAATGTAATATAAACAAAATACGCTAACATACGCTAACATCCCCCCTTATTACATTATTTGGGTAATAGGATAACTACTAGCTATACTAACATCCCCCTTGATTACATCATTTTGCAATACAAAGAGAGCTGCGAAACAATTCAAATTTGACACGTGCAAGTGCCTTAGTGAAAATGTCTGCAACTTGAGCATCGGTGGGAATGTGCTGAAGCTGAATTCGGTGCTTTGGAACTTCATATCGAATGAAATGACATTGTGTGTCAATGTGCTTTGTTCTTTCATGATGGACTAGATTCTTGACGAGGTTCAGAACACCTCGATTGTCGTAAAACAAGTGTATTGGAGATTTTGATGGATGGCCCATACTTGTCGGAATGCGACGCAACCATATCACTTCGCACACAACTTCACGTGTGGCGCGATACTTTGCCTATGTTGATGAAATAGCAACCACTGTTGCTTCTTGTCGTGCCAAGAGACAGGACCGAATCCCAGATGAAAAATGTATCCAAAAGTTGACTTGCGATCATCAAATGATCCGGCATAGTCGGAGTCCGTGTATCCTTGCAAGAAGAATTTGTTGTTCCTCTTGTATTCTAGGCCATATTCCATAGTACCACGGACATAGTGAAGAACACGTTTTGTTGCTTTCCAATGAGTGGTCTTAGGCTCCTGCATGAACCTCGAAAGATAGTTGACAACAAATACGAGATCTGGCCTAGTATTGGTTAGATATATGAGACTCCCAATCAACTGTCGATAGAGAGTACCATCTACCTTAGGTGAATCATCATATCACGATAATTGAAGTCCATTCTCCATCGGAGTTGCCATTGGCTTGCAATCGATCATGCGATATTTTTCCAGCAATGTCTTGGCATATTTTTTTACGAGACACTTTGATGGAGTGCTCCTTCTGGCTGAATTCCAGACCAAGACAATAATGGAGAAGTCCGAGAGCTGTCATCTCAAAATATTTACACAAGTTTCTTTTGACAGTAGAGATCATAGTTTTCGAACTCCCGTAATGAGCGAGATCATCAACATAGAGTACAAGCAACACTATCTTAGAACCCTGTTTCTTGAAATAGAGGTTTGCATCTGACGAACATCTCTTGAATCCATGCTGCATAAGGTGATTGTCCATTTTTATATACCAAGCTCGAGGAGCTTGTTTCAGACCATATAAGGATTTGGCCAATTTGCAAACCTTCTGCTCTTGGCCTTCCACTTCAAATCCTTCTGGCTGAGTCATGTAGACTTCTTCTTGGAGATCACCATTTAGAAAGGCACTTTTGACATCCATCTGGTGAACTTTCCACCCATATTGTGCTGCCATAGCACACATAACTTGAATTGTGGTCATCCGAGCAGTAGGTGCAAAAGTTTCCTCGTAGTCAATGCCTTCCTTTTGAGCATAGCCCTTTGCAACAAGACGGGCCTTATGCTTATCAATTGTTCCATCTGCCTTGTACTTGACTTTATATACCCATTTGCAGCCAATGGGTTTCTTTCCATGCGGCAGATCAACAATCTTCCAAGTTTTATTTTTCATCAAAGACTCATACTCTGTATCCATAGTGGCTTTCCACTGAGGCTCACTAAGAGCATCTTGCACTGATGCGAGTTCAAGATCATCTATGGTAGACATGAACGCCCTGTCATCATCAATATCCATATCCTCTACTTCTGTACGTGGAGTTACAGAAAGTTCCTCAAAATATTGACAAAGATCATCAACCTCACTAGTTTCTTTGGCTTATTTTTCCTTTTGAGCCATACTGCGTGTACGAGGTCTATCCAAGTTCAAATTTGGAGGAGTGGATAAATTTGCATCTCTGATTGTATTTGTACGCCATTTTGGATTCTTGTTTGGTGGTGTTGAAGAAGATGTAGAAGGACCTCCTGTCTATGTTGATGGAGGAATATTCTCTTCCTTAGATTCCACAAGATCTAGGTGTACTTTAGATGTGCTCAGTGATGTGAAAGCTTCATTAAAGACAACATCTCTACTGACATGAATTTTCTTGGTCAAAGGATCTATCAAACGATATCCTTTAGAGTGCTCATCATAACCAAGAAAAATACATCTCAGTGTTTTCTCATCTAGCTTATTCCTTTTCTCTTTCGGTATGTGCATGAAAGCGTGACATCCGAAAATACGTAGATGAGATATGGAGGGTTTTCGACCACTCCATGCTTCCTGTGGAGTCATTACTTTTAGGGCCTTTGTGGGTGCCCTATTCAACAAATATACTGTAGTGGTGACAGCTTCTGCCCAATATTGTTGCCCAAGAGTAGCTCCTGTGAGCATACAACGAACCATTTCCATGATAGAACGGTTCCTTCTCTCAGCAACTCCATTTTGCTGAGGAGTATAGGCAGTTGTTAACTATCTCTTGATTCCATGCTTATCTAAGAATGCAAAAAATTCATTAGAGGTAAACTCCCCCCCTCGATCTGAGCGAAGGGTTTTAATAGAAGCTCCTAACTCCTTCTCAACGGATTTCTTGAACTGCTGGAAGAATGCAAAAGCTTCAGATTTCAGTTGGAGAAAGAAAACCCACATCTTTCGTGAGTAGTCATCTATGAATAACTGAAAGTACCTCTTCCATCCATAACTGTTGGGTGTGAAAGGACCACACAGATCGGTGTGAATTAACTCCAGAGGTTTTCGTGCTCTTATTGAGCTCTTCTCAAATGGTACTCTATGCTGCTTTCCTGCCAAGCAGTCAAAGCACACTGGCAATGTGGTAGAAAGGGAAGGAAGACCCTTTACCATCTCATACTTACTGATCTCAAGTAAGTAGCTAGAACTAAGATGCCCATATCTCTTGTGCCATAGGGAAGTTGCCTCCTTGGTAGAGACAGTCATGGCAACATGTGGAGTAGAGATAGCATCTAGGGCAAATAAGTCATGCTTATATGAAGCTGTTGCAATCTGCTTACCCTTCCTAGTAATAGTACAACACTTCTTTCCATTCTCAACATGAAAGTTGACAACCATATTTCTATCCAGGATTTGTGTGATCGACAACAAATTGTTAGCCAATCCCGAAACATAGAGGACTTTGTCAATCTGACACTTGCCATCAGGAAGAGTGACTGAAACTGTACCCTCTCCCTGAACCCTATAGGTTTTATCATCAGCAATGGTGACAGGTTTGCCCTCTTTGGCCATGAATGATTCAAACCATGATCTGTCGCCAGTCATATGTTTGCTAGCTCCAGAATCGACATACCAAACGGGATCCCTCTATGTGGAATCTGTGGTAGTCATGAGCACCTTATGTGCCCATTCAGAATCCGAGTCGGATTCTTCAACAAGCAACATTCACCCGGGGTTGCTTGTTTTTATTTTGTGGTTTGTTTTGGCCTTCTTGCTTGTTCTTATGCCAACACCTGTTGGTGTCATGGTTGTCTTTCTCACAGATCTTGCACCACCTCTTCTTCTATTGAGGTTGTTTTCCTTTTCCTTTCATATCCTGTTGAGAATTTCCTCCTTTCTAAAAGTTGCCTCCTTTTTGCCCATTACCTTTCTTCCTAGAACCCTACCTGTTGGTGTATAGGGTTGTATTGGAAGAATCATCCTTGTGAAGTTGGCGTGCCTCCTATTGTTGAAGTAGATTGACCAACTCGATGTAGGTAATTTGTCATTGAGACACCTGGATGGAGGTGATCAACATATCAAATGAAGAAGGTAAAGCTCTCATCACAATTGAAACGAGAAGCTTTTCATCCACAGAATCTCCCAAAGAATTCAATTTCTCTTTCAATTCAGACACTCTGCACAGAAAGAGTTCCACTGTTTCACCCTGTCTCAAACTCAGGTTATGAAGTTGTTGTTGAAGATGAAGAATGGTGGAATCATTCTTTCCATCATAGATGGTTTTAAGGGCATCCCATGCCTCTTTACCGCTTGCTTTGTCAGCTATATGAGGTTGCACTTCATCTGAAACAGCAAACAAAATGAGCACCTTTGCTCGACTGTCTTTCTTGTCAAAAGCTATCTGATCGACAGTAGGAGCTATGGATCCTGATGAGGGTGAAGGCCTAGGTGTTACTCCAGTAACAATATCCCATAAATCTTCCATTTGGAGAATTTCCTTCATCTTATGTTTCCATGGTGTATAATTTGGACCTTTCAATAACTGATGAGGATCAGTCATCAACTTTGCAACAGCGGCCATAGTAAAGGTTCCTTATAACACCAATTGGTCCCCCTTTCGATATACCTTTTGCTAGGCCATTATATCGTACAAAATACCCGCCCTTACGTGAGGGAAACTATAGGTATTTAGAAAGATCAACAAAAATCACCCGCCCTTACGTGAGGGAGACTATAGGTGAGTTTTAGAGATCATACGATACGTGGAACATAAGCAGGATGTGAAAGGGAATCGCCTTGTTGATGGCACCTACCATAGAAGATTCTTCTCATGCGTGGGGTGTAACTTCCCCTAAACACTATGAAGAATACTTCGTCAGGATTTACGCCTAAACACAAGAGCGATTAAGGGTAGTGGATGGAGTAAAAAAAATGCAAAAATGGCAAACTTATCTCTCCCCGACGATTTATAGAGAACAAGCTCAGACGTCATTGTAGCAGCTATATTAGGCGGCGGATACAGTAGCCTAATCACGACAGCTTTACCTGTAAGTGCTGGCCAGAGGTATCACAAATACCGAACACTGCAGTGCAATAAATTGCACGGATGGGTTTTAATTATTTCGGGGACTTAGGGAGTGAATTTGATTTTAATTTTTAATGTTATAGTGCAAAAGACAAATATGCAACATACAACAAAAAAAATGCCCACAGGAATAACCCACAAGGTGTCGGGCGCAGCCGAAAATGCACCTTTTACAATTCGCCAAATTGCTTTTTCAAAAAATTACTCACATTCCCCCTTTGATTTTTTGAAAAAAATATCCCCCCTAAAAAAAAATTCTCTTTAACAAAGCATTTTAATAATTATTATGTATTTAAAGTTAAAATAAATAATTTTAATTTATATAGTTTTAAAAACTTAAGAAAAAATAAATTAAAATTAAATTTTAATTTATAAAGTTTTAAAACTATAAAAAATAAATTAAAATTAAAAATTTTAACTAAAAAATAATAATTAAAAAAAACTTTGAATTTTTTTTTTTTACCTTCGAACCCTCGACCTGCAGGCTCCCAGAGCCTTACCGCACGGCTCACGACCACGTGAGCCAGCGGGCTGATCCGAAGGGATCAGGGGCCCCCTCGTATTTGAGGAGGGTCCTTTGTCTGCTGCCCGAGCGCGACCTCTGCAAGTTGACCGTAGCGTCCTCTTCTCGTGCTCTCCCGTCCTCCTCTCGTGCTCTCGCTGTTTGGAAGGCCACGTCCTCAGCGGGGGGGAGGGAGCGTGCGTGGCCACATCCGCGATCGAGGATGGCTGCGCTGCGCGTGCAGCGGGGGGGGGGAAGAGATGCGCGCGTGACGTGCTTGCGCTGTGTCGCATCTAGCGGGGGGGGTGGTCGCGCGCGTGGCACGTGCTACGCTACGCGGGAGGGGGGGACGCGTGGACACGTGGCCTACACGTGTTCCAGGATGCGCCTATGCGCGTTCCAGCGGACGCGTGGCCTGCGCGCGTTCCAAGACGCGCCTGTGCGCATTCCAGCGGACCCGTGGCCTGCGCGTGTTCCAGGACGTGCCTGTGCACGTTCCAATGGGGGGGGCCTCCCCTCCTCAGTCGCACGTGGATGTGCGACGACTGTCGCGCGTCTGCGCGTGACAAATTTTTTTTTTTTTTATTAACTTAATCACGCGATGGCGTGATTTAAAAAAATCACGTCGCGGAAAAAATTAAAAAAAAAAAACTCGCACTGTTCAGGGGAAATAAAATGCGTTCAGAAAAAAATGCACAACCTTCTCCCAACAAACAGCTTCCGCCTCCAGCCTTCCTTCTCACGCTTCCCTGCAAAAAATTGCCGTAGCTGGCTCTGATGCCATGTTAGAACAGCGAACTAGGATTATTATTCAGCAGGCATATTAAATAGAGGTTACAATGTCGGGAATAGCACCGACGTAAACAGAACTGTTACAGGAGTTGTAACAGTGTAACAGTAAACCTAAATAATGTAATATAAACAAAATACGCTAACATACGCTAACACATCCTACATTATTTATTCAAATTAAAAGTTTACTTAACAATCCTTCCTATTCAACTAAAGCTATCAAATATTCTAAGTGATCTACCTGAAAAATATTCTAGGTTACAGGATGTACTCCCTAATATACCCCCTAATTCCCTAAAATTTAGTACCACTAAACAGATAAAGTTGCACCCAAGTTCCACAAGTCGGTTTCCAAGGCTAAAATGTCATTCAACAAAGGAGAATTGACAAAGCATTTATTTCATAAATTAAACCAAGCTTCTACAATATACTCCACAAATGGGTCATCGAAGGCTCTTTCTTACTCAGGCTACCAGTCAGACATATACAACCCATTATTTAACACCTTACCTCTATTATTATATTTATTTCCCTTATTTTAAATAAACTAATAATATTAATCCCTATACATGTATGATAACCAGCCAGACTCAAATTAAGACAACCAAAAAAATGCTTCAAATCATCCCTGGATCTAAGTCGCAGCTATCATGAACGTTCCTATCAACGTAGTTCTCCCTCTATGATGGAGCTCTTTCTCCCAAATATTTCTCAAATTTTTTTTTTTTTTTCATTTCAAGGGAAGTTTGACCACCATTCCCACTATCCAGCTTCCTCGACAGTTTCTCTGAATGAACGTTAAGTCCCCACTCTTTGGAACTCAATAAAATATTATTCTTGATAAAGTAAGATTACTCTCTCCTCTAAGACATTTGAAAGCATATCCAAAAGTTTACAAACAATATATTATTTTAAATCAAACAACACAAGTCCTTAGGTACTAAATTACCCCATTTCCACATAGTGAACACTTGGGTATGCAAAATACAAAGCATACTAATATATGTAGAAATTTAGATACTCTTTTCTCCTTTTTCCTATTGCATTAGCATCAACAATCACCGCGGGTCATTTCATGCTGATATTTTAAATAGAAAATAATAAAAGTAAGCAATTCATCTTTTCCTATGCAGTAATGCTTTAACAAAATAAAATTCCATGTAATTTTTGAAAAAATAGTATTATACAACAAACACATTATTTAAAACTTGGTGTTTTTTTATTTATGCAGATTATGTAATACATATT
The DNA here is from genome assembly GCA_028583015.1 of Wollemia nobilis. Lineage (NCBI taxonomy): Eukaryota > Viridiplantae > Streptophyta > Pinopsida > Araucariales > Araucariaceae > Wollemia > Wollemia nobilis. Next base: position 4,189,310 of record JAQPPZ010001808.1, read on the forward strand.
CTTGAAGGAGCATTCATCCATGTTGCCCCTATTATTTTCGATAAAATTACACATCACATCATTTCCCTTAAGGCATTCCTTCTCAGTGGTTGATTTTCCCTACCACTATTTGAAACTTGTTCATGCGAAAAGGGTGCAACTTCATTAACAAAATCATATTCTATTAACTAAAATATTTTTATAGAAATTACACATGAAATAGTCAATCATTTCAATGGTAAGAAATATCACATTTTCCATATAATATGTTTCCTACAAAAATCATAATGAGGCAATCAAACATTCCATCAACAATATTCATCATTTACCTTCATAAACCATTTACATATATGCATCTAGTCAAGGAGTATCCAAGCATTCCATCAATATAACACACAACAAAATATATATCCATCAAGATGTAGGGTTTGCAAAGGGAGGGTCATGACATATTTCCCCCCTTAGGCTTAACACAATCCTCTGTGTCAAATAGTTTAGTACAAAATAAAAATTATTCATCAGCTTCAAATAGATATGGAAAATGCTTTTGCTTGTCTGCTACTTTCTCCTAAGTGGCATGCCTCTCAGAATAATGATCCCACTAGACCTTGCATTGCTCTAAGACTCATTTCCTCATAAATGTGGATAAAAACTCAAGGATATTTATTGGTTGAACCTATATAGCCTCTAGATTCACCATCTACAAATTGGAAAATTCCCACACATGTTTAGGATTAGCCACATACTTATTAAGTAATGAAATGTGAAAGGTGTCATGAATCTTGGATAGACTGGGTGGTAGGGCAAGTCGATATGCCACAGGGCTAATCTTATCTATAATTTTAAAGGGTTCCATAAAGCATGGATCTATATTTATGGACCTAATAGCACTCTTTATTGGTCTTACCCTTAGAAACACTCTATCACCTATAGCAAACTCTCTTGGTGACCTCTTAAAGTCGACATAACTTTTTTGTCGATTCGTTGCTTTTTTAAGCTTTCCCTGATCATCCTTAATTATTTGTCCATTTCTTTGACCATGTCTAGACCAAGCACAATCCGATCCTTTGGATTAGCCCATGATAAAGGTGTCCTACACTTCCTACCATACAAAGCTTTGAATGGAGCCATGCCTAAGTTCGAATGATGAAAACTCTACCAGATGTAAGTAATCCTCCCATCAGGTCTTCTGATCCATATAGTACATGCAAAGCATATCCTCTAACACCTGGTTCACCCTTTTAGTTTTCCCATAATTTTTTGTGTGATAAGCAAAATTGATGATTAGTCTAGTACCAATGGCACGATGTAAGGCTTGCCAAAGATCAAATGTAAATTTCAAGTCCTTGTCTGATATTATTTCTTTAAAAAAACCATGAATCTAAAATATTTCTTTGGAAAATCTGTTAGCCACAACTACGACACCATCCTTGGTATTCTTGGGTATAAAATGTACAACCTTGATCAGTTTTTTGACCACTACTAGGATTGTGTCATGCTAGAACCTATTTTTAGGCAGCCCTACAATGAAATCCATTGAAATCATATACCATTTTTACATAGGTACGTCATGTGAATACAATAGTCCCATAGGATGTTTGTGTTCTGCTTTCACTTTTTGACAATCCATATAATGAGTGATATATTCAATTATGTCCTTTTTCATTCCTATCCGAAAGAAATTTTTCTTCAAATTCTCCCTCATATTTGCTCCCCTTGTGTGGGTAGAATATAGAGATCTATGTACCTCATTCATGATCATCTTCCTCATATCACCAACCTTAAGAATTATTATCCTGTCCTTAAAACATAAGTAACCATCCTTGATGATAAAATCCTTATTTTCATCTTGTTCCCCTTCCATACTTTCTCAAATTTGATTGTAGTATGCATCTTGATGTTGCATTTCCTTGACTTATTCCATTAAGTCGATGTGGATGTGGGACAAAACTGATGTGTCTTATTCTACTCAAAGCGTCAATGACTTTATTCTCTTTTTCCTTAATATAATCAATGCCAAAATCATATTCAGAAAGAATTCCATCCACCTTCATTGCCTAAAATTTAGTAAAAATTGATTAAATATGTATTGTATACTCTGATGATCTATTCTTAGCTCAAAAGGTCTTCCAACCAAATAATATCACCAACTCTTAAGAGAAAAAACTACCATTACCAATTCCAGATCATGGGTTGAATAATTAACCTCATGTCATTTCATCTTCCTTGATCCATAAGCTACCACTACTCCTTCCTGAGAGAGCACCCCTCCCAAACCTTCCAATGAATCATTTGTACAAATAGAAAAACTTCCCTGAGGATCGAGTATATTTAATATAGGAGGTGTAGTAAGCTTTTGCTTAAGCAAATCAAAAGTTGCTTCACATTTATCCATCCAACTAAATTCGTTTCCTTTCCTCTAAAGGTTAGTTATTTGAGAGGTTATCTTGGTCTAATATTTAACATATCACCTATAGTAACCAGTCAAACCCATGAAAATTTAAACTTCTATTACATTTATTGGTGGCATCCAATTCAAAAAAGCCTCTACTTTCTTTGGATATACCACAATCCCTTTTGCTGACACAATGTGCCCTAAGTACTGTACTTCTGACACATAAAATTCACACTTGGATAAATTCCTGTACAATTGATTTTTCCTTAACTCTAGCACGATCCTAAGATGCCTGTCGTGCTTTGAATTACTCTAGGAATATATAAAAATGTCATCCAAACATACCAAAACAAACTTGTCCAAATGCAACCTGAAGATACTATTCATCAAATTCATAAATATTGTTGGATCATTCATTAGAACAAAAGGCAAGACAATAAACTCATAATGTTTGTAATGAGTTTTAAAAGTTGTCTTATATGAGTATCTCCTTCTCAAATCCTTAGTTGATGGTATCCCAATTTTTAGATCAAATTTTTGAGAGGATTGTAGCATCTTTAAGCTGATAAAAAATATCTTCGATTCTAGGTAGATGATATCTATTCTTGATATTTTCCTTATTTAGCATTTTATAATCTATACATAACCTCAAGGAACCATATTTTTTCTTCACAAACAACACTGGTGCACCCCATGGTGACACACTTGGTCTAATTAACCCATTTTATAACAACCCTTGTAGCTGCAATTTTAGCTCTTGTATTTCTATGGGGTTCATTATGTAAGGTGCCCTATGTATAGGCTCTATTATGAGTTGGAGCTCTCATTTGGAAGGTAATATAGGTAAATATTCTAAAAAAACATCCCTAAACTCCTGAAGAACTGGGTGTTTCTCAAACACCTCTTCCTTATATTCTTTTCAATTTCATTTAATTTGACTACATAAACCATTCCTCCATTTTTGATGGTTTTCTTGAGTTGCATTTCCAAGCAGATTTGGGGTTGAAAATCCCCTTGAAAATTATAAACCCTTCAAAAATTCCCACCATCTTCTGTATTCTCAATACATCTGTCTTGAAAATTGAGTACTACCTTGTGCACTTGCAACCAATCCATTCCTAGGATTACATCAAAGACATGTAGTGGTGCCACATATAGGCATCCCATTGTCATTCCACTAGGTAAGGTGATTTATGCCATAGGGTAACATTGATTAATGGAGTAGGTTTATCCTAAACCATACTCAACCTTCCACCCATGTGCCAATATTCTTGGCCTTTCTGAAATATATTTAGCTAAACTAGTGGAAATAAAGTTATCTATAGCACCATTATCAATTAAGATTTTAAAATTCCTACCAAAAATCTTACCCTTTATCATCAATGGCGTGGCTTGATCTTCCAAATTCTGATTTCTTATTGTAGCATAAATATTGTGCACAGGATCCTTAGGTGCAGGTTCTTTGTACATTGCTTCCTTTCCCTTTGAACTTATTCCTACTCTATGTGGATAATTATTGGTATAATGTGGTTCTCTACAAAGAAAGCATCCTTCTTTGGGCCTTGGGTGTACTTTATTCTACTGTCCTTTTGTTTTTTTTGCAGGTGAAGAATTAGCTTGTCCCTGAGGTGATCTGTTTTTACCATTATTGTGATTACGGTTCTTTCCTTGGAACCTTTTTTTGAACTTCCCTTGCTTCCTATAATTCCTTGTGTCTTGTTTAGGGTTAATTTTATTTGCTTGTTCTTTTTCCCACTTTAAAAAACATGTGTTTTTTATTTTCCTTAGCACTTCTCTACCCTGATCATCTAAATATTCATAATCAAAATAGGGTTTGAGATATATTTCAGCTTTTTTGGCCAAATCATAGGCCTTTTGTAGAGTAGTAGGTTCCTGCATATCTACCTCTTACCCTATTCTAGGATCTACTCCTAGTATAAACTTATGGATATTTATTTTCTCATTGTATGCAGACACATATTTTAGTAGCTTGAAAAATCTTTGATAATATTTTTCCATTGTCCTAGTTTCTTGCTAAAGTTTAGTGAACTCCTCAAACTTCTAGGATTCAAAGTGCTTCGTGAGAAATTTCTCTTTGAAAGCTACTAAAAATTCTTTCAATTTCAGATCGATTGTTGCCGCAAGTTTTTGATCCTCACTAAATGTTTTCCACCAATCCAAGCCATCACCTTGCACATGTAGTGTGGCATAGGATTTTTGAGTGCCAAGAAAAAATTCTTCATATTATAATAGATTTCTATCTCTTTCGATCAAGCTTCGACTTTATCACCATCTTACTCTCCATTGAATTTGGAAGACTTTAAATGTTTTATTTCCTTACCCAATTCGACCTTAAGTTAAACCCTAGCCTATTGTACCTCAGTAAGGGATTCATATTTCTATCCCATTCTAGAGTTTCTAGCCTATGCTTCCCAATTCAATATGACATCCAACAACTACTTCTATGTTTCTACCTACTCTCGAAGTATGGCTACTATGGAAGTAAGATTCTCCTTCTCATTACTAGGATTCTCTCCTCGTTTCTAGGATTCTTTGAACCTACATCTGGATTATTGTACTCTACATTAGTCTATCGTGTCTACCTCATCATTGGGGTAGCACTTCCTCTTCTTATCTTTGATGGTATTATCCCATGCCACACATAGAATAAATAGTAGAAGTTAGTTCACCATTACATCCTTAGGTTGGTTTTCCTACCAAAAACTATTTACCTAAATTTCCTAAATAAATAAATGGATTTGCTTTCAAAAACTACTCTCTTTAGGTAATATTTAACCCTCACTTAAGCATATTTTCTTTTACACACCATCATATAGTTTTGTGCAATGACCCGATTCTCTTACGAACCATGCTCTGATATCAAATGTCATAACCTAATTTTTCCCACCTTGTCTCCACATTTGTTTTGAGTCACCTGGATCTCATAGTCCACTCAAAATTACTCTAAAAACTATTTAGGTCTGTAACTATAGGGACAATTCTTTTTCTAGTTATCAATGAATCATGGAATCACACATCATTACCACTTACATAACCCTTTTTATGTAAGGATACTAGGTGCTAACTCAAGTAATCTATTGATAGAATTTCCCAAGAGTAGATATGCAAAGCATTACAACAGTTTGAAGAGAAGAATAGAACTGATTGATTATTTCATGGGATCAACTTTGTATAAATAGCAAAGTTGATCATTGAGAGCCGTTGGATTACAACAACTCAACAAGTCTGAACTAGTGTAAACTAAGAGTTCACCTGACTCATGGAAGAGTGGTAACTCAAGTAAGTCTATCCTAGTAGAACTTAAGAGAATAAATATTTATTCTAACACCCCCCTTAAGTGATACTAGGGGTGAATGTGAGATGAGTCCCGACAACAAGGCCTGATGAGGTACTCATTTACAATGATATTATTGAGGAGATGGTAAAAAAACCTCATGGGAAAAAACCATCTTTAAAAAAAAAAGAAACAAAATGAGGCATGTCTTCGGATTGCGAAGATTGTCCTCTATTGAACATAAAAAAAAACAATGAGTCCCGACAACTGGGCCTGATGAGGTACTCATTTACAATGTATATAGGATAGATGGTGAAAAAACCTCATGGGAAAAACCATCTTCCAAAAAAAACAATAAGAAGAAGGGAGAGGTGAAAACCTCTGTGCACCCTTCTAATGCATCTACCTAACCCCAAGTTTCTCTCGCAACTGAATGTAACGAGGAGAAGGAAAGGATTTGGTGAAGATGTCTACAATTTGATTTTCTGTTGGAATGTAGTCCAAGTGAATATCCCCTCTCTGAATATGCTGCCGAATGAAGTGCATGTGAATCTCAATGTGCTTGGTGCGCTGATGCTCAACTGGATTGCGGGCAATGTGAATTGTGCTCTGATTATCACACCAAAGGGTAATAGGTTTGTCATGGAAAAAACCAAATTCCCTTAGTATCTGATGAAGCCAAAGGGCTTCCTGACTGGCCAAAACTGCTGCTCTATATTCAGCCTCTGTAGATGATAATGCTACTGCTTGTTGTTTTTGCATGACCAAGCAATAGGTGAAGAACCAAGACAAAAAACATAGCCAAAAGTGGAACATCTATCTTCAACTGAACCTACCCAATCAGAATCTATGAAACCAATGATATCCATGGATCCTCTCTCATATAAGAGCCCAAAGTGAGTAGTTCCTTGCAAGTAGCGAAGGATTCTTTTTGTTGCTTGCCAATGGCTGAAATGAGGTTGATGTGAGAATCTAGATATTAAGCCAACAACATATGAAATATCTGGGCGAGTATGAGTGAGGTATAATAGACTTCCTACAAGTTGTCTATATAGCATGGCATCACATAGAGGGGATTTGCAGGAAGTACTTAGAGTGACTCCAGACTGAAAAGGTGTTGAAGATGGTTTACAATCAATCATCTTAAACCGTTGAAGAAGGTCTAGAGTATATTTTTGTTGACACAATGAAATTCCTGCATCTGTTTGAGTTATCTGAATCCCAAGGAAGTAATGAGCTAAACCCAGATCAACCATCTCAAATTTCTCATAAAGGGAGTCTTTGATAGTCTGGATGTGAGAAATGTCACTACCAGTGAGTAGTAGATCATCAACATAGAGAACAAGTATGGTGATTTTTTCTTCATCTCTCCAAATGTAGACTGTGGGATCAGACTCACAATGAGAAAAACCTGAGGAAAGAAGGAAGGAGTCCATTTTTTCATACCAAGCTCTAGGAGCTTGTTTGAGACCATATAGATATTTCCTTAGTCTACAAACAAGGGAGGAGTCTTGAATGAATCCAGTAGGTTGTTCCATGAATATTTCCTCCTTTAAGTTGCCATGCAAGAAAGCACTTTTAACATCCATTTGAAAAACTAGCCATTTATGGGAAGCAACAAGTGCAAGAACCAACCTAATAGAATCCATTTTTGCAACTGGTGCAAAGGTTTTAGAATAATCAATGCCTTCAATTTGTGAAAAACCTTTAGCTACCAAGCGAGCTTTGTGTTTGTTAATTTTGCCATCAGGTCCATACTTAGTTCTGTAAATCCATTTACAATGAACCAATTTCCTTCCTTTAGGTAGAGGTACTAGATCCCAAGTTTTATTTTTGATTAAGGAAGAAAATTCATTTTCCATGGCATCATCCCATTCTTTTATACCAGTTGCTTCTTTGAAGGATTGAGGATCTATGGAAAAAGATTGACAGACAAGACCGAAACCCATAGAGTTGCTTAATCTAGATGATGGAAGATTTTGGATGTAAGGAGTGGCCTCTTGAACAATTGTGCAGGCCCATTTTGGCATTGTGGAAGGAGTAATGGGTGTGACAGGACTTTGAGTTGGTGTTTGAAGTATAGGTTCTTCATTTTGGTTATCTAACTCAAGGATTGGATCTTCATCATATTGAGGCTCAAATGTTGGAGATGGCTCGTGAGAATCAATGTTGGAAGAAGATGATTGAGAATCTTTATAAGGGAATGTTTCATCAAATTGAACATTTCTATGAAAAAAGACCTCATGAGTAGTGGGATCAAGGAGCTTGTAGGCTTTCATTTCCTCACAATAACCAACAAATATGAGTTTCTTGCTTTTTTTATCTAGAGCCTTCCTCTTTTTCTTTGGGATATGTGCCCAAGTAGTACACCCAAAAACTTTGAAGAAAGAGACATCAGGTTTTGATCCAGTCCATGCTTCCTCGGGAGTCAAGTGGTCAAGAGCTTTGTGAGGTGTGCGGTTTTGAATATAGTTTGCACAGTTAATTGCCTCAACCCAAAAAACTGGTGGAAGATCTCTTGAGTGAAGCATACAGTTTGCCATTTCCTTTAAAGTTCTGTTTTTCCTTTTTGCAATGCCATTTTTCTGCGGATTATGGGAGACTGAGTGCTAATGAATTATGCCATGACTAGAGAGGAAAATTGAGAACTCATTATTGAAGTATTCCCCCCATTATCTGTACGAATTTGTTTGATTTTGCAAGTGGCTTGATTTTCAACTAAGGCTTTGAAGATTTTGAAGTGGGATAGAACATCACTTTTGTATTTTAGAAAGTAGACCCAAGTTCTTCTGGAAAAATCATCAATGAAGGTTAAAGCATATTTTGCACCTTTGAAAGAAGGTTCTGGGAAGACCATCAAGTCACTATGGATTAACTCTAGAGGGGATGAGGTTTTTTGAGAACCACTTGGGTGGAAAGGATCTTGATGTTGCTTTCCAAGAGCACAACCAGGACATACTCCATCAATGGAAGAGATTTTTGGCAACCCTGTTACCATTTCATGGGTGTTTAATTCCTTTAGGTAGTTATAACTGAGATGTCCAAACCTTTCATGCCAAATTTTGCTTTCAAGATCTCCATGTGCAACAAAACAGGAGGCCCCTTCTAAATTTTTGAATCCTTTGAAGTGAAATAGGTGAGTGTTGTGATCAATATCTCCTTTAGCTATGAGAGTGTTTGGTTCTTGAAAGTCTCTTATCTCAACTCCATTTGGTGAGAAGAGAACTGTTTTGCCTTTTTCAGAAGTACAAATCTGATAGATGGAGAGGAGATTTGTAGCTATGTTTGGGACATAGAGAACATTTTTGATATAACCACCATCAATGGATATGTCACCTTTTCCTTTGACTGGGATGAAGGATGAGTCACCAACTTCTATGCTACATGTTGAACTTGAGGAGATTGAAGTGAATGACTCATCTGAGGAAGTCATGTGATGAGTTGCTCCTAAATCTAGAACCCAGTATTTTGATGAAGTTTTTATAGCTCTGCCTTGAACATTTAAGGCTTTTCCTATCTATTTCTTAGTGTCTATCTTGTGATCCTTCATTGTTGCCTCTAGTTGTTGTAGTCTTTTCCAACATTTATTCACAGAATGACCATTATTTTTGTAGTGAGTACAAGTTATGGGACTTCTTTCTTTATTTTTGAATTTTTCTTTAGTAGAGGTTGATGCTACTAAGGCTTTTGAGGAAGAGGGAGAGATATCATATTTTGCAAGTTTTGTTTCCTCTCTAGTTAGCCTATCACAAAACTCCTCTAAAGAGGGCATTTTAAAACTTGTACCAAGTGCATATTTTGTAGATAAAAAAGTGCTAGCAAAAATTTGAAACACTCCATTTAACTTAGAAAGTATAAGATAGATGCATTCTTCTTCTGTTTTATCCTTGCCACTGCATTTTAGTTGAGTGAGGACTTATTTAAATTTGGTGAGAAAGTCAACAATATTTCTGAAGTCTTCAAGAGATAATGTTGTCAACTCTGCCTCTAGCTGCATTGACCTTATTTTATCCACTTTACCAAACAAGTTCTTTAGTTTTTCCCAACTTTCAAATGGGGTTTTACATTCAGAAATGTGAAACCATAAGCTTTCATTTACATTTGTGCTTATAATACCCATTGTTTCATACATCTTCCCTTTATGAATAAATTTTTCATATTCCTTTTCAAATTCAGGTTGCTCCTCTTCTAGCAAGTGTGTGAGCCCTTTTTGAGAAATGAAATTTAATATTTTTGGCTTCCATGTATGATAGTTATGAGGGGTGAGTGGATCAATTGTATTCATTTTGCCAAAGAAAAATTGAAGAGAACCAATAATCCCCCCTTTAACTTTAATAACTTCTTTAGAGTATACAATGAAGTTGTAGCAGAAACACTTGTGTAACAAAATCTTGATTATAATACCAATCTCCTCAAAATACCTGCCCTTACGTGAGGGAAACTATAAGTTTTAGAGGATATTTTTGGTAATATGAATTTTGGCTTATGAAGCAAGAAATATTGGCTAGGCCTATATACCTTATCTTCTCAATTACTCACCCTTACATGAGGAAAAATATAAGTAATGAGAAGATTTGATACGTGGAACATAGACTTATGAAGAAATATTAATCATCAGACCTCTATACCATACTTTCTAATTACCCACCCTTACGTGAGGGAGACTATAAGTAAATGAGAAGGCCAATACGTGGCACATAAGTTTTTTTTGAAAAAAATTTAAGTGCTCTCTTTAGTTTACAATTGTTCATGTGCTTCTTTTATGATTTTTTCTGAAATGAGATTTAAAGAGCAAAAACTAAGCGGCCAAAAAGCTTGCCACACTTGAGCTCTACCACCAAATTTTCCTTCTATACCTGTTTACTATAAGGAATTTAGAAAAAAGGAATGTGAGAACAAAGTTAAGGAGCATAATAAGAGATGCAAGAACCAACAACAACAACCCCCTAAAGTTGACAATAGGTGCAAGAAGTAGCAGCTCAAGAAAACCCCCCAAATTTTTTTTTATTTAGATGTTACAAGGAGAATCATCACTGGATTTGCCTTTAGATCAGAATAAAAATTGATTTTATTACAAATTTTGTAGGCTACTTGGATGATGAGAACCAGAATCATAAAAGATTCATACAATACTACTTTGCATAATAAGGAACACAATCACCTTTGAGCTATCAAGCTTGGATGGTGAGGCTCCTATGAACACAAAACCCTAGCTGCAAATATTGGATGGCAAATGGTGAGTCTCCAGTCGAAATTGAGTAATCACAGGTGAGCCTCCTTAGAAATAGAAGCATAGTCACAATGTGAACTTAGAGATATAAAATCTTTGAGGGCAATGAGGTTGATGTTCTTTCAAAAAAATAGGTGACTATATATTATATAGCAAATAGGCAGACAAAAAACTGTAGTTGCACCAGGAGGACTGATGAGATTTTAGGAGACAAAAAAACGTCAATCGAGACGTGCCAAGGGAAGTAGAATTCCAAATAAAAAGTATTCGCAAAATCACGTGAGGGATTTGGAGACTGAAGTGGGGCAATGGAATTTTATGGCCACTATTCATTGGAGTTGCTTGCCCTCAACGATTAAAAAAAAAAACGTAATCTGCATCTGGAGACGAAAGTAAGTTGCGACATCAAAGTACATGAGATATTAGTAGGTTGAGATATCATACGCTACTCCCCATGTTTTGAATTGCAAATGTGCTTTTTAAAAAAAATCGCAAGAAGGGGGGCACATTTCGCAGTTAGCTTGAATACAATGCCCACGATTTCCTCAAATGGCTTATTAAAGCAGAAAGAAAAATAAATAATGGAAGCCCTCCTAGCAAAAAAATTTACAGTCTGCCATGAACTTTATATCAATGAATAGGCTCTCATGTACACATTTTCCAAGAATTGGATATACGAGCTCAAAAAATATTGAACCAGTATATGAAATGACAACAATTAATGTGCTCTAAGCGAAGCTTTTTTTGGAACTAGCTGATAAGTTGCTTAAAGCAATATGATAACAAAATGGAGAATATGAGTCATCAAAAATTGACAGAATGATAACAATTTAGAAAGCTAAATGAGCTAGATATTTGAAAGATATCTCAAAAATTAGTCTCATATTCATATAAAATTATATGATAAAAAAAAGGAGACTATGAATCATCCAAAAAATTTGATAAAATGAACCAGATCCTAGAACCTTCAAGAGAGAATGCTAGCAAAATATATCCTGCTCTGGTACCATGATAGAATTTCCCAAGAATAAATATGCAAAGCATTACACAAAATATGAAGAGAAGAGTAGAATTGATTGATTATTCTATGGTATCAACTTTGTATAAATAGCAAAATTGATCATTGAGAGCCGTTGGATTACAACAACTCAACAAGTCTGAACTAGTGTAAACTGAGAGTTCACCTGACTCATGGAAGAGTGGTAACTCAAGTAAGTCTATCATAGTGGAACTTAAGAAAATAAATATTTATTCTAACAACTATCTCTCTTGTTGCTAGTGATCTAGGTTCATCTAATTTTGGTCCTTCAAAATGGATACACTAATCTCCACATTCACATAAGTCTATTTATGCAAATATGCTTAGCCATACAAAGTGTCCCCTATTTCAATCCTTTAAAAAGGGTACACTAATCTCCACACTCACACAAGTCCATATTTGTAAATGTGCTTAACAATAATGGCAGTAGACTAATCCTTCCATTGACTAATGAGCCAGTTACATATCATGAGTTTATTTTCTTTTTAGTTCTTTGCCAAGTCCCTATAGTTGAAACCTACTTCAGAAGAACACTGCTAGGTGTCTTCTAACAACCCAAAAACAAGACACAAGAAAACACACACAAAAAGAGATTTTGTTTACTAAGGAGAGGGATTCATAAACCCCTAACCAACCTTAGATTAACTTAATGTTTAACAAAATCCCCTAAGTTTCTCAAGATCATACCTCACACGATTTTCCTCATGCAAATCTCATCTGCGTAGGTATATCTCATGCTATGCACATAAGTCCATCAATCTCATCAATCCTCGATGATCTATACTAATCACCCTCAATCATTAGAAGGTGTACATGCATCTCCATACCCTACACATGCGTAGGTATGCAACATGTACTGCAAGGTCTATCAATCTTGTCTCTCGATGAGCTATATTAACTTAGATATGGTCTCCCATAAACCTAGTTACCATTATCGCTAAGGGTGTCTCAAGACCTTAGGTTATCCTCTAAGTTCACCCTATAACTTACTACTAAATTATGTGAAAGGATTATTCAATCATGAAAATAAAAGATAAATCTAGATACTAAATCTAACAAAACATAACTCAAAAAATAAGCAAAAGATAACTAGAAACATAGAGCAATATTAAAGAGTAAATATGAACTAGAAAATATTTAGATACATTCACAATAAATCAAATAGAATATAAAGGTACATCTACCACATTGATTATTTATTACATAAGAATGTATGGTAAAACCTCCAAACTCTTAAACAATATGTTACATTAATTTCATCAGAGAAATCTCCCCACAAATCTGGCCTATTTTCATAAGTAAACAAGATATAAAGTAGAGAGAAAACTTGTGCATTGGTTTGTCTGTAACTTTGGTCCTCCCGCTATTCCATCAATAATTTGAGGATAGTAGGGGATCATGACACTCATAGTTCAGGATAGACATGCCTCTAAATATATTTATTCATTCCATTGCCAAATTGTAACTATACAATTAAATCAAGCAATCTAAATATCTAATGCATAGTTGATATCATAGAACCTACTCTTTCTATTTACCCTCTCATCCTCCTATGAGAGTCTTTCAACAATGCATCTAGATCACAGGCTTTACTTGCAATAAATGAATCAACCCTTATTCAACAATTAAAGTCCTATACCCTTAATTTCCAAATAATCTAGGTTCATATCTATTTATTAAACTAAAGTCAACTACTTTAATCCATAAATAAACCCTTTCTTTCCATCTCATAAATTAAAGTCTCATACCCTTAATTTACAAAATAAACCAATTTCATATTTATTTATTAAATTAAAGTCAACTACTTCAATTCATAAATAAACCCTTTCCTTTCATTTCATAAATTAAAGTCTCATACCCTTAATCTCCAAAATAAATAAATTTCATATTTATTTATTAAATTTAATTCAACTACTTCAATTCATAAATAAACCCTTTCCTTTTTTACTAAAGCACACAAATCTAATTAATAAGCTATTATAATATCTACCTTTCGTTAATTTAAAGCACACAACTTTGATTAACAAAACTTATTATAACATTTACCTTTAGTTAATTTAAAGCACACAAATTTAATTAACAAAACTTATATATAATATTTACCTTTAGTTAATTTAAAGCACACAACTTTAATTAACAAAACTTATATATAAAACATTAAAACTTGCTAGCCTCCAAGTTAAATACAACTCTTTACCCTTAATTTAAAAAAGATTTCCTTTACCGGATGGTGAACATCCTAGAGTTTGAACGACTCACTGCCCCTTCTGAGGTTTGAGACCTGGTAGCTCCAAAGGAATCTTAAATAGTCCACGTTTGATCAATAGGAAAGGGAGCGTGAGAGCACCCCGTGTCTTCATTCTCACAACACTAATGGATGACTTGCCAACAATATCCTCATCATGGCTTGGTTAGTCTACAACCTCTAATAGTTTTAGCAATAGCCTTAGGGTATGGACAAGAGTTCTATAGCTAACACATAGCTCAACATACCTAAAGTGGCACAACGACAACCTACCAACAAGGGAGGAAAGTTAAGGATGTTCGAGCTTTCACAAGAACACGATATCCTAAGATGTACCAGGGCAAAGGTAACTACCACCCAAGATATATCGTGATGTCTCACAAATAACCCAGCTTCCATCCAAATTGATGAATACCAATAGGGTTCATTGTTTACACGGTAGACCATTCTTAGCTAAGCACCTAAAACCCAACCCAACACTTCGACAATGCCACCCTGGTGAGGTAATAATGGTTTAAAAAATTAAGCCTAACATGGTAACAACACCATCCTTGCTTGGACAAACTCAACTATCAACCTAACGTGCACAACATCCATAGACGTGCTACAATGTTTTTTTTTGTAGATAAGATACTATAACATTAATACCGGGTTTTACAGGATGACCCAAAACCTTTTACAAAAATCAGCCCAGGGCTGTTGATGAACATATCCTTACTAAGGATCCTATGTATGTAAAATATACATGCTACCAAAGCCATTACATCCGATAAGGCACATAGCTTGTTATCAAAAAGAAACTTTCCATACAACATTTTGGGTATACCCCGAGAAAACACACATGCATCATAATTACAAAAAAAGAAATAGACACGAATCCCTTCCTTGAGACAATGGAGAAACAAAAAGCTATAGACACACATAGCAGAGTACTAAAAAAAACTCCCACAAGCTCTGTATTGATAGTTACTCTTAATAATTCTTTGGTAATTACTTTCTTCCATATATGACATGCTTTGGGACCACATCCTGTCTTGGCCAATCAGCCTTGGAGAAGTGAACCTGCTAGCTAGATTTATGGCGGTGGCTATCTAGTGGTCCACGTGGCTTTGGTTCGAAGTCTTATATTGTCATTTATTTCCTTCCTTGTGATTATCAACCAACCTCAAATTACTAAGATGACTAGGAGCCATGTTATCTGACATGTGACTATCCCCATTAGTCTTTGTGGTATTTCCAAGTAGCATCCACGAATATTGACAGCTCAGATAATTTTTATTGTGAGTCCAATTCAAAAAAGAGACGGGAATACTCCTAGCCTTCGAACTTATAGTGCCTTCCCTGTTGGTAAATTCAACTATCATTCTTGGCATTCTTTTTGAATAAGCTCCTCTACTTCACTCGGGACACCGTGTTCCCATTTGAAAATTTTGTCACCATCGACACCCAAATTGGCCAGCTTATCAGCAATTTTGTTAGCTTCCCGAAAGACATGTTAGGCTTTTTTGTCTTGTCTTCCCTGGAAAAGGATCCTAGCCTCTTCAACAATTGTTTTAATCCTCTAAGGAGGTGTTTTCCAATTATTGAGGAGATTTATAACATGCATAGAGTCTCCTTCTATGATCAAATTGCCTTCTAAGTCTTGAGTCATTTGAAGGCCTCTCCACATAGCTCTAGCTTTAGCTTCATTGTTCGTCCTTGTTCCCAAATATTCAAAAAACATAAGCATCATATTCCCATTATGATCTCACACAATGCCACTAGCGCCTGCTCTGCCAGGATTGTCCTTAGCTGCTCCATCAAAATTAAGCTTAAACCAACCCGTAGGAGGTGGGGACCACTTAAAATTGGCTATGGGGTTGACTACCCTAGGCACAGACTCATCTAACAAGGTTAAGCTTAAATATTGAGCAATCGTGGTCTCCTGCAGATGAGGTTTACAACTATCAAAAGGGATAAGGTTCACATTCTCGTTGGCAAAGGATAGGATCCTGGCAATGATAGTTTGATGATCATGGATAGACTCATTAAAGACTCTATGGTTCCTTTCTAACCACACCTGCCAAAGATAGTGATTGAGACAAATTTTCCACATGTATCTAAGTATTTGGCTTGAAAATGGGTAAGGCCACTGGACGAACAAATCAAGTACGGTGGTTGGTTTAACCCATGAAATATTGAAGGCCTAAAAAACCCCACTTAGGAAAATCAAGGAAAAAGGGCACTCAAGGAAAATGTGATAAATGGTCTCCCAATTAGCCCTGCATAGATAACAACGATTAGTGATACAAATACCTTTACGCATCATATTATCAATGGTTATAATTCTTCCTTGGATAACCAACCATGAAAAGACTACAATTTTTGGAATTAAATTTTTTATCCAAACTAAGTCCTTTTGGAGGACAAAATCCTCGTCATCAAGCAGAAGCTTGTAAGCTGATTTAACAGTGAACTACCCATTTTTCGTAGGAGCCCAGGTCACTTGATCTTCCTTGGGTCTCATGGGGATAAAATGTTGCCCGAGAATGTTACAAAGATCATTTTATTCCACTTGAAATCCTTGAATTCTTATTTGTTTCCACTTCATTCTACCTTTGTCCTCAACCATATAATCGGAGACTTTTTTGCCAATGAGTTCTTTTGTGATATCTCTGATTTGGGCTAAGTTAGGATATTGTGTTAGTGGTTCATCCTTAGCCCACCTATCATTCCAAAAATTTATCCTCTCACCATTGCCTAAAACCCATCTTAAACCTTTTTTGATGATTTCCTTACAATTGAGAATTGCTTTCCAAAAAGCAGAACCTCTGATTAGAACTGAGTCACTTAGAAATTCCATATTTTGAAGATACTTTCGTTTGATGATAGTTGTCCATTCATTTTCTTCATCGAAAATGAGACGCCATACCTGCTTAGCTAGTAAAGCTAAATTTATATGAGCAATTCTCCTCAGACCTAAGCCCCCATTTTCCCTGGGTCTGCACACTTTGGTCCATCCTACAAGGTGTATCCTTTTTTTCTCCTCTGATCCAGTCCATAAAAATTCTTTTTGGAGTTTCTCAATTTTTGGAAAACCTTCATAGGGGCTTTGAAAACGGAGAGGAAATAGACTGGAATGCTTTGAAGAGAGGCCTTAGTGAGGGTCATCTTTCCTGCTTGAGATAGAAGATGACCTTTCCATCCAGCAAGTTTTTTTTGAATTCTTTCAATAACCCTGTCCCACATTGACTCTCTCGGAGAACCAATGAAAAGAGGGAGATCAAGATACGAAGTGGGGAGGTTTGCTATATCACACCCTAAAATTTCTGCAATCCTTCCTTGCCTCTGAATGGGGGTGTTCAAGAAATATAACTTGCTTTTACTAAAATTAACTTTCTGACCAGCAGCGTCCTCGTAGAGTTGTAGGATGTATTTAATTATTTTGGCCTCAACCACTGATGCCTTAGTCAATAGAAGGGTATCATCAATGAATTGTTGGTGAGAAACAACCCTAGTGAGAGATGTTGCCTTGATTCCCGATATTAGCCTTGAACTGCAAGCATTTTTTATGGTTCTACCTAAAGCTTCTACCACAATGATGAATAACATGGGGCTGATAGGGTCCCCCTACCGAATTCCTCTATGACTTTGAAAGTAACCAGCAGTTGTTCCATTAACTAGAATCGAGAACCATGCTTTAGAAATGCATTCTTTGATCAAATTAACCCATTGGTGGTGAAAACCAAACTTAAGGAGGACAACAATCAAAAAGTCCCAATTTAGCCTATCAAATGCTTTGTTCATATCAAGCTTGAGGGCAAAAACAGACCTGTTAGTCTTATGAGCAGAGTGCAGAGCTTCATGAACTATGATAACTCCATCCAAGATTGACCTGCCCTGGACAGAGCTTCCCTGGCATGGATCTATGATGCGGGGCATAATATCTCTCATTCTATTTACAATGGCTTTAGTTAGGATCTTGTAAGAAACATTGCACAAAATGATTGGCCTGAAGTCAGCCATAGATTCAAGGGTTTGCTTCTTAGGAATTAGAGAAATAAAAGTAGAGTTGAGACATTTTGGGATATGATTTCTTGCTTGGAATTCTCTGACAGCAAAAATTACATCCTCACTTACGATGTCCCAAAAATCTTGATAGAAACGAGGGGGAAAGTCGTCGGGTCCCGGGGCTTTGTCTGGCTCCATGCTAAACAAGGCTTCCTTAATTTCCTCATCAGAAAAGGGAGCTAGAAGCTTAAGGTTTATATCCTCATTTATTATGCTAGGAATGGATTGCAAGAGAATATATTTGGCCTCCTCATTGCACTGCAATTCCTGACCAAGGATAGAATTGAAATAAGTTACTGCCTCCTTTCTGATTTCTATTAAGTCTTGAGTAATAGAACCATATGCTTTTTTTTTTAAATTATCTTGTTATTGATTTTGTTTCTAAGCATGGTGACGTGAAAAAACTTGGAATTTGAATCTCCATATTTCAACCAAAGAGCCCTTGATTTTTACCTCCAATAGATTTCCTCACAAGCCAAAATGTTATGAAACTCTGCTAGTTTTGTTCGTTCCTCCTGCTAGTAGTTTCATCAATCATCACCATGTTGGATCCTCTGATCAATTATCTTCAAAATTTCAACAACCTGTTTTTTATTTTCAAAGAGGTTCCCAAAGACCTCTTTGTTCCAAAGATTATGAATATTTCATGATTGCTAAGTATCCACAAAGAGCTTCTTGAATTGAACGGGCAAAAATTTGAAAGGATCCACGACCTGTTGATATTTATTTCCTTAAATAAAACACTAAGAACCCTATAATATTTTTGAATAATGGTGCCTTCTACTATCCGGGGATCCCACAAAGTCATAAGGCCTCCAGATGCTCCTCTGGATGATTTGCAAACCATATCCCCTTGATTCCAAAATTTTTTTGCTATTTTTTTACTGAATCCCATCAATTTTTGTTTCTTGCAATAGGATAATATTTGGATTCACATGATTTCTTATTGCACTGACTTCTCTATGTTTGGACAGGCCATTGAGGCCTCTCACGTTCCATGAGAGGAACTTCATTTAGATTGTTTGGGATTTCTTCCTCTCCCCATCCCTTGAGGGGTTTTCCTAATTTGTTGTCTTCAGAACCTGGAATAACCTATTGAAACAAGGTTCTCTATTTTCCATTGGCAATGTCATTATCAATTTTAATTTTTTGATGCTCAACATTTGATATTCTCCCTCTTATTTTTTCACTACCAAAATCTATAGGAGACTTCATAGTGCTCCTAGTTTGTTTAGGACTAAACTAGGGGGAGGTAATTTTTTGCAGAACCGGACTACCATATTCCTCAGTCTGAAGAGTTTCACATATCTCCACCCCTACATCCAAATCTTCTCCTTTTTCTTGTATTTCCTTGGTCTGAGGGATGGCCCCTCAGTAGGATTCACTTGGATCCTAGTGATGATGTTAGGGAGATGAGATTTTTTATTTTCCAATGCCTCAAATTTCTTCCTAAGTTCTTCAACATTAGGGTTTGGCTTTGGGATGCCCACTGGGCTTGAAGTATTTCCAGCATTGGGGTTTAAGGATCCCGACTTGGATGGGGATTCTAGAGATCATGCATTAGGGTTTGGATTTGTGATGCCCATGGGGCTTACAGTAATTTTAGCATTAGGGTTTGAGGATCCTAACTTGGATGGGGATTCTAGAGAGTTAGAAAGGTTAGCCTGAAGGTTTTGGGCTTCCATGTCTTTCGATAATCCTCCTACTCCCATATTGGATAGAATTGAAAATTTATTTGAAACTAGAGGATTGGAACTTACCTGAGTATTTTGGTTGCCAACAACCTGTTGTTTTCCTTTGTCTTGTTGGGACCCTACACCCTCTCTTTTCTTTTTTTGGTAGACATAGTTTTCCTGATTGAAATCACCTCTACTAGGGAAACTCCTCAAATTTCCTCTATCTAGCATTCCTTGCTTCTGCTTTTCTCTATTCATTGCCAGGTTAGGGCACTGATTGCATAGATGTCCTTGATTTTTATATTCTGCATAGAATGTCGGTCTATTCTCGTATTCTACCGATTGTTTTCGATAGTATTCTCCATACTCTAGCTCCACAAACCTTGGCAATTCATTATCCAAATTAGCATTTACGTAGATTCATGCATGAGTCATCCTTGTCCTGGCCAAGGTCGCATGGTCAATGGATATTAGGTCCCCTATAGTTCTGGCTATGCCCTACAACCAATATTCATTGAAGAACTGGGCAGGTAGACTCGGGAGACGAACCCAAATAGGGGCAATGTTAATATTTTTCTTTTCAGGGTCGAAATCTTCACCCCATCATCTGAGAAAAAGGCTCCTTTTGCCTAGAAACCAAGGACCTCCTATTAAAATGAGGTTAGCATCCTCCATATTGTTAAAACGGATAATGAAGAACCCTCGAGTTAGAGCTACCAACTCCAAGATGCCTACTAGTCGCCATTTACCCATTGCCCAAGCCCTGATAGTCTCCATGTCCGACCTACCTCCCAAAAACTTGCCTACCAGGGAGAATTCTTCCATTAAAATAAAAGGGCTCATGGAACTTGTCGGGGCTGAAATTTTATTATTTACTGGAACTAGGGGTGGAAGAGAGAGAACCTCCTTTCTTTTTCCTCTAAGAGTCTTAACAAAAGATAGCCACTTCTTGGGCCCCGCATTTTCCTTCGTATCTTTTTTGTCGGGGTCTTTCTAAGGAGGGTCGGGCCCCCGTGTGATGCCCGCCTCCAAATTTACCGCAACCTGACCACCTTCCTTTGGATCCTCTCTTGATCCATGCTCGAGGTTCCCACCCGCCCCTTCCATACTTGCTCTACCTCTACCACATTGGCTGAGATTCCTGCCCAGAAAATTCAAACCCTCACTCCCGTCGCACCCGCTAAACCTCAGCTCACTCATTCCTCTTGCCAATATGTGCTACAATGTTACTCAATCACTCGACGAACCCATAAGCAAGGAGAGTTTATAGACAATGAAACCAGGGACAACCATGTTCTAAGAAAAGCTAAAAAGCAATTTTATAAGAAAATCTAGAAAGTAGTTACAGCAACGCAATGAAACCAACCTGCTATACTTCGTAGTGGTCTCAGTTTACTTCTAAAGTTGTCCTTCCTTTCATGTAGCTAGTTTACTCTTCCTTAAAACTTCCTTCATTTCATGTAGATAGTTTGCTCTTCCTATCCTCTTCAAAGATATGGTGATCCCTTGTTGCTACATTTTTCAAGGTTCTTATCTCTCCCCTTCAATGCCTAGTTCCACAAGTCTTCTTGCCTAAGACACCCCTCTTCAACCACCACCATAACTGCCATTACTTCCCCTTCACATACATCAGGTGGTAGGGGAGATACCCTCCCCCAACCTGTCTTTTCCAAGACATACCCATAATGGAGCCATCTCCTCACAACAGTTTGAAGCTTTATCTAACGAGCCCGATCAAATTCTCAAGGCAGTTCCATTATCTTATCTTTTTGTTTTTGAAAACCAAAAGTAGTGCCATTTTATTAAATGAATTCTTCATTATTATTAAGGCAATAAAATATTTTCTATAAGTTTAATGAATTTCATTTATCATTCCAAATAGAATAGCTATTTGCTTATAATGGAGATTCTTTTATTACTTAATATGAAACAACTATTTAAATGAAATTCCTCTATTATAAAGCAATCTCTTTATCATTCTAAAATAAATCAACTTATTTATTTATGATGAAATCTCTTTATCATTCAAAAATAAATCAACTATTTATTTAAAATGAAATCTCTTTATCATTATAAAATAAATCAACTATTTATTTAAAATGAAATCTCTTTATCATTCTAAAATAAATCAACTATTTATTTAAAATGAAATCTCTTTATCATTCTAAAATAAATCGACTATTTATTTAAAATGAAATCTCTTTTATCATTCTAAAATAAATCGACTATTTACTTAAAATGAAATCTCTTTATCATTCTAAAATAAATCGCCTATTTATTTAAATGAAATCTCTTTATCATTCTAAAATAAATCGACTATTTATTTAAAATGAAATCTCTTTATCATTCTAAAATAAATCAACTATTTATTTAAAATGAAATCTCTTTATCATTCTAAAATAAATCAACTATTTATTTAAAATGATATCTCCTTATCATTCTATTTGTTCGAGCAACACAAGGAGTTATGAAGACAACTAATCCATCCATACTTTCCAATCATTTAGGCAAATAGTGCTAAAGTAAAAGACAATCAAACATGTGCAACATACAAAGAGATAAATATTTCCATCAATTTAGTCACCTATCTCAGCCTCTATAACTTATGATAGGTACTAGGCTATCAATTTGGGGCTCAAGGTGGCTAGCTATTGACAATTATCCCTAACCGAATGCATGCCTATATGAAGGTATCCATCAATGTTACCTTCGAGTTGCCTTATCATAATTTCCCCAACCTCAAGTACCCTTGTCTTCGGTGGATAACTCAACTTCTTCCACCTACTAGCATACCTGACCTACACTTTGGCAATTTTTTAGCAGTATCATGCTCTTCAACATCTACTAACATCACATAGCTACTTAATTGCAAAAAATTGAGTATTAAATAACCATCAATTAATACATTATTTTCCATGTCACAAGGTCCATCATAAAGGGTCATGACATGTCTTCTTAGCTAACAACCCCGGACGTACTCACTTACACCGAGTTCTTTTATTATAGTTCTTGTAGTAGATAATTTTACGTTCAAAATCATTGGCCAAAGCTTTCTTTTGCAAGACCATAATTTCCAAGCTGCATCCTTTAACTATATTACCATTTAAGTGGATTAAACCGTTACCAATACATAAGATTTAACCCAATCCATAGCTTACTTACTATCGTATAAAGCATTCACTTTTTTTTTTGGTGTCACTAGCACATTAGTGTCCATTAACTTAAAATATTATTTATACACGTAAGTGAATCTAATCTCATAACATGAAACCACTACAAGCGTGCATTTTCAAATGCCTTTAGTTTGATTTTTAACTATCTTTCATAGGTTCTACAACCCTTATATTAGTCATTGCTCACATACAAAAATTAAAATCATGACATCAAGAATGTATTCTTTAATCATCTATAAACAAATATAGAGACATAGCTTAACTTTGAGCTTTTTCCATTCCATAAGAAATATAATTGTTTTAGAAACACTTACAATAAAATAGGCATCAATATTGTTTTCAATACATGGTCTAAATGATGTAGACCTCCTCTCAGAATTTCACCCTAGAACATTAACAACCGCTTCTTTAGATTAAGAGGCATTGTCATACAGTAATATAAAAGAAAATACAACCATGCTTAGGTTTTATTTCATACTCCAGAAGATCTGGTGAACAACTATTACGCTCTTTGTTGTTTGGTAATTGAATCATCTCTTTCTTCTCCCTGCCCGTTTTCTTCAGCACCATAAGAAGCAATGCCTTATAGAGGGATCAAAGACGGGCCCAAAACACTATTAGTGCAAGAACCTCTGGGATGTGGTGTTTTCACAATTCACATTTACCAAACATTAAGTCTCAATATTAATTTCATAATTCACTCTCAAGCCAGTTACATCATTGACATAAACTTGTAATCTATGTACAACTAGCGGATAAGCCATGCAAATACATACGAAAAAAATAAATTTATCTCCAACTAGATAAACAAAACAACTAGCAATATCATCATGCTTCTTTTCATGGAACATATTATTTCAACAATAATTTTTGCTCAATAGATGAAACACAACAATTATTCATAAAAACTTTAAATCAATTCATAAATTAGAACACTATTTAGTTTCTTTTTCGTTCACAAATGAAGCACAACAAAATCTATCAAATTCAAATATAGTTTATCATCTAAAACTCTAATTTAATTTCTCTTTTTTTCAACAGACAAAACACAACATTATCTATCTAATTGAAAGATAATTCAATATACAAATCTCTAATTTTAATTTCTTTTTCAAAAAATGAAAATCGAATTCATTTTTCTTTTCCGTCGGATGGCTATCATTATTTAACACAACCCAAAGAGCATTTTCCAAATAAAAACTGATATCCATTTATAAAACACGAAAATAGCTATTATCAAAGAGAACTCTGGTTTATAAAATATATTTTTCAATTTTAGCTACTATGTTATAACCATCCTACATTATTTATTCGGAATAAAGTTATGTTTAACAGTCATTCCTATTCAATTGAAGTTATCAAATATCCCAAGTAAACTACTTGGAAATTCTTCTAGGTTATAGGATGTACTCCCTAAGATGTCCCCTAATTCCCTAAAATTTAGTACCACTGGATAGATACAGTTGTACCCAAGTTCCACAAGTTGATTTCCAAGGGTAAAGCATCATTCAACAAAGGTGAATTGACAAAACATTCATTTCATAAATTAAACTAGGCTTCTACAATATACTTCACCAATGGGTCATCGAAGGTTCTTTCTTATTTAGTCTACCATTCATACATCTACAACCCATTTTTTAATACCTTGCCTCTATTCTTATATTTATTTTCTTTCTTGCAAACTAATAATATTAATCCCTATACATACATGATAACCAACTAGGCTCAAATTAAGACAACCAAAAACATGCTTCGAAGCTACCTAGATCATAGTCGTAGTTGTTACGAATGTTCCTATAAACACAATTATCCCTTTGTGATGGTGCTCTCTCTCCCAAAAATTTCTCAATCCTTTTTTCCATTTCAAGGGAATTCTGGCCACCATTCCCACTATCCAGCTTCCTCGATGGTTTCTCCGAATGAACGTTAAGCCCCCACTCTTTGGAAACCAATAAAATATTCTTCTTGACAAAGCAAGATTACTCTCTCCTTTAAGATATATGAAAGCATATCCAAAAGTTTACAAATAATATTTTCTTTTAAACTAAAAAACACAAGTCCTCAAGTACCAAATTATCCCATTTCCACATAGTGAACACCTGGGTATGCAAAATACAAAGCATACTAAAATATGTAGAAAATTAGATACTCTTTTTCTATTTTTCCTATTGCATTAGCATCAACAATCACCGTGGGTCCTTTCATGCCGATATTTTAAAAATAAAAAAAATAAAAGTAAATAATTCATCTTTTCCTATGTAGTAATGCTTTAACCAAATAAAATCCCATTTTATTTTTTTGGAAAAAATATTATTATACAACAAACACATTCTTTAAAAATTGATGTTTCTTTGTTTTATGTAGATTAAGTAATGCATCTTCTTTAAGGGAGCATTCATCCATGTTGTCCCTATTCTTTTTTATAAAATCACCCATCACATCATTTCCCTTAACACATTCCTTCTCGGTGGCTAATTGTCTCTACCACTTTTTGAAACGTGTTCCTGCAAAAAGGGTGAAACTCCATTAGTAGCATCATATTCTATTAATTAAAATATTTTTATAGAAATTACACATGAAATAGTCAATCCTTTCAGTGGTAAGAAATATTATATTTTCCATATAATTTGTTTCTTGCAAAAATCATAATAAGTCAATCAAACATTCTATCAACAATATTCATCATTTACCTTCATAAACCATTTACATCTATGC
Organism: Wollemia nobilis; assembly: GCA_028583015.1. Classification (NCBI taxonomy): domain Eukaryota; kingdom Viridiplantae; phylum Streptophyta; class Pinopsida; order Araucariales; family Araucariaceae; genus Wollemia; species Wollemia nobilis. The sequence continues at coordinate 4,215,107 of JAQPPZ010001808.1, forward strand.
ATCTAGTCAAGGAGTATCCAAGCATTCCATCAATAAAACACACAACAAAATATAAATCCATCAAGATGCAAAGTCTACCAAGGGAGGGTCATGACAAGCATGCCATCCTAATGGTGCCCAGGGTGGCAAATGCCTTTTACGTTAACACCTTAGATATTACAACATAACCACCTCCATGCACGACAAATTTCCTTCCCTTCTTACACTTAAAAAGGATAGAAAGAAGATTTTGGGTTATGGTAGAAGGAAGGAGAACATGGTAGTGGAAGGGTGAAAGATTGTGAAGAGCGCTATATTCCAATGGAGAATTGGAGGTGAGCTTAGGAAGTCCAAACATTGTTTCTAAGGTTGGCAACTTTTTATTTTGCTTTCATATTTGTTATTGCTTGTGTTGGGTTGTTTTGCTCAGTTTGTATGGTTTTTTACGTTCATTGTTGGTTACGCCTTGATTTAGAGTGCTACCTTATTGATTTTGTATATTTCTTGTGGTGTTATTGGATTATTCCCACTGTGTGGATGATAATTGTTAGCTAGGAGTTGTAGTATCTCATTTTGGTGATTCTCTTGTGCGCACCTCCTTCTTGGGTGTTGTCTTGTATGTTAGTTTGCTATCAGGGCTTCATACCTGATAGGATATTTTGTTGCCACATAGGATATCACATGTATATGAGTTGGTATCCTTAGATGTTCACCTTGATCTGTTATCTTTAGTTTGCTACCATCCATTGCTTGATCAAATGAGGGAGAGTCGAGTGGTATCTTGAGTTGGAGTTCTTCATTTAGGATTGGTTTACCAGTGAGCTCGATGTGTGTGTTGCGGGTGGCCAATGCTTTTCTTCCTTGTATGGTTTGGTTACCTAGAGTTGGGATTTATGTTTCCATTTTCTATGTGGTTTGATTACGATGATTTTGGCCTTGTGCCTTGCTTCCTATGTAGTTGTGCACTATTTTATTGTACCCTTTTATTGCAGGTTTGGTTGACTTTGTGCTTCGTTGTTGAGCGCCAGTTTTTACACACTTCATTTTAGAATTTTGACTTTGCTTTGGTTTTAGGGTGTTAGCATTGTCTTGCCCTTGGTTTTTAATGCTAATTAATTAAATTTATTTGTTGCATCGTTCTTTTTATCTTAGATTTTTATGTTCCTTTATGAGCTAAAGTAATTAAAGGAAGGAACCCTTATTTTTAAGACATTGCTTTATTATGTTTTGATGGTGAGATTTATGATTTATTTAATGATTATGTAAGATAATTTATTTATAGTGATTCCTAAGATCCATGTGGGTTAAGGGATCACTATAAAGAGAAGTATGGGCTTCTCATGCTTGGATATGTTTTGTTTAAATGTTTATGTAAGAGAATTTTATTTATATTGATTCTTGAGATCTATGTGGATTAAGGATCAATATAAAGAGAAGTATGGGCTTCTCTTGTTTGATATGAGTTGTTTATTTTGGCTTGTAAGAAGGAATTTATCTAAATGTATCTTGAGATCTATGTGGATTAAGGATCATTATAAAGAGAAGTATGGGCTTCTCCAAGTTTTTATATGGGATGTTTTATTAATGAATGTTGGGATCATTTTTGAGAGATGTAGGATTTATCTTATGTACATGGTTGATGCATATTAGAGTAAGATGTTATTGCATTTAGAGTTGTTTTTATCCCTAAGTAAGCTTACTAAATTGTGGGTGGTTCTTTATATCAAAGAGGTTGGCATACACTTATTGGCTAGATACTTGAAAGTTGTTCTTAAGCCTTAAAAAAAAGATATTATTGTAAATAAGCAAAGGCTTATTTTTCTTGAAAATATTGTAATCTTGACTCTTGTTTTCCAAAATATGGTTTATGATGTTATTTTTATGCAATGAGGAGATGCTTTAATCTTGATGTATGATGTTGCTTTAAATGTGGTGGTTGATTTGGTTAAGTTAAACCTTGAATATTGGTCTTGTGCAATGTAATATTATATTGTTTAATGGCAACTTGGGGTTGCATTTCATTCTAATTAATCTCTTGAGTTGGTTTATATTCCATTAACTAGTTGTAAGGTATACTTATATTAGAGATATAAGTTATCTTATTATTGCATAGATATTGATGGAAAATATTTTGAGATTCATGTTTTGTTAATAGCATAGCTTGGGTTTATGGATAAGAGGAATCCTTTGTTTGTGCTTATCATTTGAGATGATTATTGCAATGCTTTATGTTTGGTTTATCTTTGTGGTAAATTATGTTGTTCTCTATCCTTGGGGTGGGTAGGGTTTTTCCTCTTGTTAACCATAAAATCTAATCTTGGAAGGAGTTGCATGAGTGCAATAGCTAGGTAGTTGAGAGTTCTAGAAGGCATTGCAAGCATGTAATACCTAGAACCTCATGAACCTAGAAGAAGATGTGAACATATAATAGTCAGGGTGCTTGTGAGTAGTTACACCTTGATTGAAGGATCCAGTGTGTGGGAAAAACCTATTCATAAGACAATAGTGGTGACTCCTTTATCATGTAGGATTCAAATATCATGTTAGTTATCTTTGGAGTGGCAATAACCTTAGTTAACCCATGGAGGTATGGTAACTAATAACCAAGGCTCTATGTAAAATAACCTATCTAGGAGTAGCTAGAGTCAGGTTAAGGAATTGGCATCCCCATTTAAGTGTTATGGACCTTAAAGGATAATACCTATGCCATGTTTACATGGTCCTATATTAATAAAAATATAGGAAAGGTGGGGGATGACTTATGGCATCCTTCTAAACATGTCGGTTTAGCAAGGTGAAACCCAAAAATTATGAGAGTTGGCCTCTCCTATCCACTAAGTGTTGTCTGTAGTGACTTGGAACTCAAATGTGGTGAAGCCTTGTATGTTAAAATATTTATATCAAGGGTGTTTTCCCTTGAGAGCCTTTGTTTTATAAGTGCTCTTTCAAAAAAATTGGGTTGGTAGTTTTGTTGGTATCAGAGCTTTAGGTTATAGGACAAGAAGCTTTCATGTAGTATGCTTAGGTTGATACTTGACTTGATGTATGACTTTGGGTCATACCCTTGCAAAAAGGTAGGGGTGACCCTAGAATGGTATTTTAGATTGTTATTTTGTGAGTAGAATGAAGCTAACATAAGTACAATTGTGTGGGGATTGTAGCTTACCTAGTTTCCTTATGTGAATAATAAATGACACCTGTTCAAAAGGGAAATTTATCAAAGAAATCCAAAATAGTTACACCATAGGGTAATATTGTATAGAGGGCAGGATGAAATTTAGACCCTATTAGGAAGACTAGGAAGTCAACAACTCCAGGTAAGGGGCCTGAGATAGCAAGGAATCCATAAAGGATTGTTGGAGGAACATCATATTCTGGTAGATAAATAGAAGATATTTCCTCGATGAAATTACTCTAGGAGCAATTTGAACAAGAAAAGTTAATAAACTCTTTGATAAATGGAGAGACCAGCACTGGAAATGAAGTGGGTCGATAGGAAAAAAATCTTATTCAAAGGGGCCATGAGGGCAGAGTCTAAATTTAGGTTGAGTTAGAAAGAGATATTAAGGGTGTTCAGATAACAAAATTTAATGGAATAACAGGAGCAGAAGTGGTTGAAGCATGGCTGAAAGAGTTTGAAATATTTTTCTCCTTGAAAAATTACTCATCAGAGACTAAGACAACTTGGGCCTCTATACATCTCCTAGAGGTGGTCCTGGAGTGGTGGGACATATACAGCTTATGCAAAAAAATTCAAGCCATGAACCTTAAATAGGAAGAGTTCGTTAAAGCTTTTAAGAAAAGGTTTCTCACAGAGATAGTTTTATAATGATAAATTTGAAGTCCTCTACACTCCAACAAGGATCATTATCTTTGGAGGTATATTGTCAAAAGTATTTGAGACTTTTGAAATATATTTTAAAATATGAGAACAATTAGAATACTAAGTTATATAATTTTATTCTAGGGTTGGATCCTAAGATAAGGACAATGATAAATTTTCTCAAACCAAAAACCTTGCAAGAAGCATACAACCTGGCTAGGCAAGAGGAAACCAACCTTCAAACAAGGACCTTCTTCAATTACTTGGGAGTAGCAATAAATGAAAGGCAATAGATGAGGAAAAGAAAGAGAGCAAGATTCATAAAACAGAATAAGGATGAGAATAAAAGAAATAAAAATAAATCAAAGTTCAATAATAGGAACAATGGAAACTTGTGTCAAAATAAGAAGAAATTCATAAGGCTGGATCCAATCTCAATACCCCTAAACAACGTGAGATAACTTAGAATGAAGAGATAGAGGAAAGGATGCAAGAGAAATCCCAAGCACCTAGGGTAGGTCGTTACATCTATGGGGGTCCTCACTATGCCAAAAAATCTACTCAAAGAGTAGAATTTAGTCACAGAGCAGAGGAGTCATTACATCAAATTTATGCCACCACTATGAGTCAAAATTTAGATCATCGAGTAACACCAATACTACTAAAAGGTAAGTTGTTTATTAGAGATACAAATTTTTATTGATAGTGGGGCCATATATAGTTTTATTTCCATTAGTATTATAAAGGATATGCCAAATAAACTTGGATTTTTGGCATAGGGATGGAAAGTCGAGTATGGTTATGGGTAAACTTACTCAGTGGATAAATGTCTACATACAGCCGAGATAATTTTACCTAAAGGATATACTATATGGTACTTGTATGTGGCACCTCTTCACACCTTTGATATTATCCTAGGGGTGAATTGGTTTAAGGCACATGGGGCTTTGATAAATTTTCAAGATAGGTGGATGGATTTTATCAATAAAGATAAGAGGATAATAATAGTTCAAAGTGGGTGAGGTTGTTTCCAACCCCATTTGCTCTCATCTATGTAGTTAAAGAAAGCTATCAAAAGAGGTAGCTTACTCTACATAGTAAATATCAATGGTAGGACTAGAGAAAAAGGAAATGAGGAAATTTTTAAGAAGCATTCAATTCTTCATGAGTTTTGGGATGTATTCCTTGAAGAACTTCCGGGTCTACCCCCTCGAAGGGAATTCAATTTCATTATTGATTTAATGCCAAGAGCTGAATCTATCACCAAGATGCCTTATAGAATGACTTCTATTGAGCTATATAAACTAAAATTTTAACTTTAGGACTTGTTGAAAAAGGGTCTGATCAAACCAAGTGTGTCACCTTGGTGTGCTCTTGTGTTTCTTGTGAAAAAGGATGGTTTGCTAAAATTGTGTATATATTATAGAATGCTGAATAAGGTAACCATTAAAAAAAAGAATCCTCTACCTCGAGTAGATGATCTCTTTTATTAGCTAAAGGGTGTTACCAAATTTTCAAAAATAGATCTAATATTAGGTTACTATCAACTAAGAATTAAAGAAGAAGATGCCCATAAGACGACCTTTAAAACTTGGTATGGACACTATGAGTTCACAATGTTATCGTTTGGGTTAACGAATGCATCGGCTACCTTCATGAATATATTGAATAGTGTGTTTAAGAGCTATCTTGACCAGTTTGTTTTGGTATTTTTTGATGATATAATCTATTCTCAGACTAGGAAAGAGCATGATCAACATTTCATATTAGTATTAGAAGTGCTAAGGAAGAATCAACTCTTTAGGAAAAGAATTCAAGCGGGTAGATAAGTGCAAGGTTGCATTTAAGACTCTGAAAAGTAAGTTGATGATGGCATCGATCGTAAGGATTTAGGATCCTTTTAGGAAGTTCACTATGTGTACTAATTCTTCTCTAGAAGGTTTGGGTGGAGTCTTGTCCTAGGAAGAAGCTACAATGGCTTACGAGTCTAGGAAACTCAAGAAGCATGAGGTAAACTATGCTACTCATGACCTAGAATTGGCAGTCATTGTACATGCTCTAAAGGTTTGGAGGCACTACTTGTTGGGTAGAATTTTTGAGCTAAGGTCATACCATCAAAGCCTAAGGTATATTTTTACCCAGCCTTTGTTGAATGCAAGAATATAGGTAGAGTTCTTAGTAGAATATGATTTTGGTATTTGATTATATCAAAGGTAAAGAAAATAAGGTGGTAGATGCCTTGAGTAGGATAAGGCACATAACCGCTTTAACTCAAAGCCATGTAGATTTGATGGTTAGGGTCAAGGAAATGCAACTTCAAGATCCTTAGTGCCTAGAACTTCATAAGAAGATAGTAGGATCTAGGAAAGTAGACAAAGGTTTCAACATAAGGGATGGGATTTTATGCTTTAAGGATCAGGTAGTCATACCCAAAGTAGGTGATCTAAGGAGAATGATCTTGTAGGAGGCACATAATTCTCCATTCTCTGCTCATCCAAGAGGATAAAAAATGAGAGAAAATATGAAAAAGACCTAATGGAGTGGGATGAAGTAATGTAACATCCCCACTATTTTATTAAATAATTATTTATCTGCTTGTAGAATGAGATACTACTAAAGGTATTTGTGAGTGCAGGTGTAGGTATTTACTTCTTGGCAAGCGAGATTGGACAATATTAGCACACACCCCTGATAGAGACGATGGTTGTAGGTGTCAGGTGAGGTGGGATATGATTTTTTACTTTATGCACTATGACCTGTGGGTACATGGAAGCCCACTAAAGAAAATTCATGTAGGTCATGTTGCCTGCTAAATGCATCTATATATATACACTTGTTAAGTACATGTTTGCTTGTTGGGTGAAGTTATTTGTTTAGAATATGAGTGTTTATGTTTAAATATATATATATATATATATATATATATATATATATATATATATATAAAACTAAAAACATAAATATATTTATTTTAAATAAATAAATAAGATATTTAATAAAATTATGAAGTAAAAGTTAAGATAACATTTTATGTCAAAATCTTTTCTTTTTTGGATAGACCAAACTCTACCACCTGGCGGTCGGTTAAGGTAATGTTTGCATGTTCCATCTTATGTGTCGTTTCAGAAGCATATTTGAAATTTCTTAAATTGATAGTAAGATTTATTCCAAGGGGGCATCCAAAAATTTTGATGCAAGCATGTTTGTGAACGGATGTACTCGAGCATTCGTGGAAAGAAAGGTGCATACCAGTATTCGTCATCAGCTAAAATTTGGTAGGCTCCTACTAGTTACACTCATGGAAAGTTGGTATTTGAATTGTTGTTAGGATACTATCCTAACATTAATTAATAATAATAATAATAATAATACATGTTATCCTATGGTTATATTAATAATATAATATAATAATTAATTATATTAATTATATTAATTATTATAAGATTAGGGTTAGGGTTAAGAAGCATGGTGACTCTTCACTCATAACCCTAAAGGGGTATAAGACACTATGTGATTCTATCATTTAATATATCCATGAAATATTATATAAAACATTTATTAAAACATTGAAGGGACTTCCCGACAATTCAAAAGCGATTCTTTTAGATTTAGGTTATTTATTATTTATTTATCATTTTATGTGCTAGGAACCCTAGGTTCCTACCATCCAGTATCATAGCCTTATGGATCCAACCATATTGGTCAAGAAAATGAAAAATGACATTGCAAAAATTAGAAGAATGATTGAACAAAAACAAAAAAAACAAATGGAGCGTTTTGATCGTATTATACAATATTTAATGGAAATGTAAGAGGAGACCTGTTGGAACAAAATCTGCCTTCGGTTAATAGTGTTGCGCCTTAGACTTTGCCAACATTGAATAGACAGATCTTGCTTGAGATCATCTGTCTAGTCTCCAGAGAAGGCTGGTTCCTTTGAGTTTTTTAGAGAAAAGGGGAACAAGAGATAAGGGAAATATAGCCTAAGCTAGAAACTTTTCTCATGGTACAGATTGGACAACAACAAACATTGATGATGCAGATTACTACTTTCAGAGTTTTCTTTATATCTTCTTTATAGAAAACATGAATTCTTGAGTGTGACTTTTAGATGTTCGTCTAAAAGCATGTAAATATCTTTTAATGTTCAACTCTAGAAACAAGATTTATACGTGCACAGTCCAGATTTCAGAACAGATACATTATAAAACTTAGAATGAATAAAAGTTAAAACACTGGATACATACACTTGCACACGAAGTTTCGAAAGCCAGAAGAAGAAATCTTTTATTGCTTGTAATCCAGTACATGTACATCAAGCTTGTAAACGTCCAAGAGCCAACCTTTTTTCATGGTCGACTCACTCCTATTTATACCCTAAAAAGAGTATCTTCTACTACGTACATTTAATTTCTTCAATCAATTACAAGTAATTGTCTACAGTTTCTAATAATATACAACGGATTTCCCGTAGATTGGATAGATTTCCTTTTGGCTAATTTTAGATGAGCCTGTTATTCTGCAATCATCCAGCGGACCTGCCAGGTTATAATCAACAGACCATTCTTCAGAAATCAGCACCTGATGTCAGTGCATGTCCCTAGTTGCCAAAAATATACTTTATTCCTTTACAGCTGGCGTGTCACGAAATCATGACATTCTTTCCTTGCTTTGCTCTTTTGCCTCCTCCAGTCACGAAAATGAGACATGTCACGAAATCATGACATTCTTTCCTTACTTTGCTCTTCTATCGCTTCCAACCATAAAAATGAGACATGTCACGAAATCGTGACATTCTTTCCTTGCTTTGCTCTTTTGCCGCCTCCAACCACGAAAATGAGACATGTCACGAAATCGTGACATTCTTTCCTTGCTTTGCTCTTTTGTCGCTTCCAACGTGAAAATGAGACATGTCACGAAATCATGACATTCTTTCCTTGCTTTGCTTTTCTGTCGCTTCTAGCCATGAAAATGAGACATGTCACGAAATCATGACATTCTTTCCTTGCTTTGCTTTTCTACCGCTTCCAGCCACAAAAATGAGACATGTCACGAAATCATGACATTCGTCTCCTACTTTGCTCTTTTCGCCTTCAGCCGCGAAAATGAGACATGTCACGAAATCGTGACATTCTTTCCCTTGACTCTTTTGCTACCTTCAGCCACGAAAATGAGACATGTCACAAAATCGTGACATTCTTTCCTCGCTTGACTCTTTTTTCGCTCTTCAACCACGAAAATGAGACATGTCACGAAATCGTGACATTCTTTCTCGCTTGACTCTTTTGTCGCCTTTACCCGCAAAAATGCAACATGTCGCTTGACACTTTTTCCTCCTTGCTCTTTCTCTTTGCTTTGGACCGCAAAAATGCAACATGTCGCGATATCGTGACACTTTTTCCTCCTTGCTCTTTCTCTTTGTTTTGGACCACGAAAATGCAACATGTCGCGATATCGCGACACCTTTTCCTCCTTGCTCTTTCTCTTCATTTTGGACCGTGAAAATGCAACATGTCGCGATATCGTGACACTTTTTCCTCCTTGCTCTTTCTCTTCGCTTTGGACCGTGAAAATGCAACATGTCGCGATATCGCGACACTTTTTCCTCTTTGCTCTTTCTCTTTGCTTTTGCCCGTGAAAATGCAACATGTCGCGATATCGCGACACTTTTCCTCTTTGCTCTTTCTCTTTGCTCTTGCCCGCGAAAATGCAACATGTCGCGATATCGCGACAACTTTTCCTCTTTGCTCTTTCTCTTTGCTTTTGCCGCGAAAATGCAACATGTCGCGATATCGCGACACTTTTTCCTCTTTGCTCTTTCTCTTTGCTTTTGGCCGTGAAAATGCAACATGTCGCGATATCGCGACACTTTTTCCTCCTTGCTCTTTCTCTTCGCTTTGGACCGCGAAAATGCAACATGTCGCGATATCGCGACACTTTTTCCTCCTTGCTCTTTCTCTTCGCTTTAGACCACGAAAATGCAACATGTCGCGATATCGCGACACTTTTTCCTCCTTGCGGTGTTTTGCTTTTTCTTTGATCTTTAGCATATGGGCCACTTCGGTCTTCTTGGAAAATATGCAAAAAGGTGCATCAACTGTTTTTCTGTAGTTAGTCACTTTTTGACTAACATTCTTGGCGCCTTCCGGGGAATTTTTTGCTTGCAAAAATTTTGAACCAGGCCTTTATCCATTGGGAAACGGAGTCAACAACGCAGTTGTAAAAAGAATCTTTCAGAGAAAGACAAAGAAAATAGGAAAATGCACTTAGATAAAAAGTGAACATTACCTCGTCAAAACTCCCTCTATACCTTAGTATCTCTATTCAAAAAAAAATGTTGACTTCTGATTGGCTGCGACTAAATTTTTTGTTAAGGCCGAAAAAATGGTAATATTTACAAATATTGTCTGAATATACTTATATTATACTGTACATATAATTCCTTTTCTGCTTTCTCAATAGAAATATAACTTTAGGTGAAATGCATTCACCGTGATAGGAAGAACCAATCCATCTTGATCTTTCAACTCAAAAGCATTGAACTGTTTCTCTGAAACAATTTCAAATGGTCCCTCCCAGAAAGCATCAAATTTATCATGGTTACCTGGCTTAGCTTTCTTTACATTCCATTTCAAAACCAAGTCTCCCACTCTAAATTTTTTGGCAGTTGTCTTTTTGTTGAACCATCCTTTAGTATCTGCCATATGCTTCTGATTGTGATTGTATGATTGCTCTCTTTGTTCTTCTAACTGTAAGAGCTGCATTGCTCCTGCAACTGTGTGTAGAATTTGGTCAATCTGAGGTAGCGAGTAATGATCTTTGAGTGATGCTCTGTTCAGATTTTTGAAATCTACACACAATCTGATATCTCCATTTTTCTTCCTGACTGGTACCAAGTTTGCCACCCAGGTGGAGTGTTTAACAGGGTATACTATTTTAGCTTGAAGGATTTTTAGCAGTTCTTGTTTCATCAAAGATTCTACCTTCGGATTCACTGGTCTTTGCTTTTGCCTAAAAGGCTTAGCTCCTTCTTTTGATTCTATGGTATGTTGAATAACATCTTTATTGTACACTTTTAGATCACTATACACCCAAGCTATGATGTCGGGGAATTTTTTACACAATTCTCTGATCTGGTTCACTTCCTCTTATGTACAACTGATTCCAACCTTAATCATTTTGCCTGGCTCCAACTCTACATCTTTGTATCTTCGTTTATCGACCTTGATTTTTTGGCCAACTGCTCTATCATTGTTATCAAACAGGCTTTCAAGGGTGATGAGACCCTTAGGAATATGATTGTTTTTTAACTGAATAATGTCCTCTTCCTCTTCATCCTGTAGATCCCGGTTGGCTGAGCAATTCATTTCATGGATTAAGAAATCCAGTATCTGTTCATCATTTTCAAAAACTTGCCAAAAAATATTTTTATCAGGCACTGAAGGCCTGTATATAAGTCTAACAGTTTTAGACTTCTGAATAACATTACTTACAGGACAAAAATTAGCTCCCACTGAAGCTAACAAATCTGCGTGGGTATTCTGTTCTCTAGGGATAAACTTTATATTTAGGGCCTCAAAGGCCTCTAAGAGATCCCACACTTTGTTCCTGTAAGCATTCAAATAATGTTGTTTACTTATACATTTTTTGGTGACTTGATTCACAATAAGTTCTGAATCTCCATAGATGAGTAACTGTTTGATTCCCAATTTCTCAGCCCTTCTTAACCCTAAGCACAGGGCCTCATATTTTGCTGCATTATTGGAGCAACTCCAAGTCAACCTGTAAGAGAAAACCTTTTCCTCTCCGGTGGGAGAAATCAAAACTATTTCGGCACCAGCTCCATTCTTGCACCTAGCCCCATCAAAGAAAAGCTTCCACAATTGATTCACAGAACCATCCTTTTCTAGGGAGGGTATCAATTTTCATTTTGGTTTCTCAATAGAATAGTTTCCTATTTCTGTTTCTATCATGGCATTAAAATTTTGTAGAGAAAACTCGTCCTCAGCTTGGAGCTCTTCTAATGTTTCTTCCATTAGATCTTCTTCTATTGTTTCTTCAGTCATCATATTTACACGGTCAGTTTCACCAATATTTTCTACATGAAACGTAGATGTTTTCTCATTAAAAATCTTGACCCTTCTACCTTTGAAAGGTATCTCCAAATGAGAATAATCTAAGGATAAGTATCCTCCCATATTTGCTGTGAACTCTCTGGATAGACACATACCAAAATAGGGCTCCAAGTCTATGACTACTACCTCTTGTATGACTGTCATCTGAGGCATTTTATGCAGCCGTATGGGAATATCCTTTATCACTCCTACAATTTTTATTGGAGTACCATCTAACTGTAGGACGCCTGCACTGCTCCTAGTGTACTCCATTCCCATAATATCACATACTGCTTTGGGTATCACGGTGGTAGCAGTGCCTGAATCTATCATGCAGTTGTGGACAACCCATCCTTCCATTTGAAGGGACAAATAAAAGGGTGGTGGCCTGTTCTTACCAGTGGCAGACGTCAAGTTCGTTAGAACCATTTTTGAAGATGATGCAGTCCCACCTCCATTTTCCACTATTCTTAGGGATTCCTGTAGGAGATCGATTTGACCTGGGATTTGAAGAGCATCATACATACTTGCCTTAGAAGGAGTCTTTTTCATTTCCTCTACTATACTGAATGTAGGTGAATCAACTATTCTTTCTCTTTCTTTGGCAAAAGTTTCATATTTATTTTTGTATCCCTAGGTAGCTTCGAGTTCTTTGCCTTTTTGTCGGCGAGGGGAATCTCAACCTTTCCCTAGCTCTGTTCTTGGGTTTCATTTTCCCCCGAGGAATAAATTCTTTGTGTGTTTCTTGCCCTTGAATTTTGGCTGGAAACTGATATTTTCTTTCCTGGGGGAGACTTCCCTTAGGAGTTTCTTTGGGAACTTCCTTGGGAGCAGGGGAAACATTTAATGGCTGAAGCTCTTTAGGGTCTACTTGCAGTGGTTTCTTACCTGATCTTGTCAAAACTGAAACCTGTTCTACTGTAGGCATCATGAAGTTGTGGTCCTTCTCTCTAATTATATTTACATGGCCTTTCATTCTTTCTTTACTCTTTTCAACTGCTATACTTTGTACATAATGCTGGTGTATCATACACGAACTTTCCCCATGTGGATCGTTACATGTAGTACACCAAAAGTTAGAATCAGTGGGAGGCTCTTCGGCCTCCACTGTCTCATTTGTATATACCGTGCTCGGTCTCTCTTGTCCCCTATTGCTTGTCGAAGCACCTTCCTTTTGTATCTATGGAAATCTTCTTGCTTGGATATTCCGTTCAGCCTCTCTCTTTTTCATGGATGCCATTTCATTTGACAATGTCTTCATTGTATCAATTATGGTCGTGTATTGATCATTGGGGGGAGCTGATGCAAGGGGTGTGGCTGGTAATGCAAGGAATGTAGGAGGTGTAGCTATAGCTGGGAGGGCATGCATTGATGGGAGTACAGGCAGTTTAGAAATTGATGCTTGGGAAAGCTCTGGTAAAATTGGCAATAGACTTTTTGATGGATATCTTTTTGTAGCGATGAGATCAGCTTCGCCCTTTCTTGCCTCTACATAGATCCCAGGAAAAGTGGTTACACGGGATTGCCTTATTATCATACTGAGATCTGAATCAAAAGCCCTTAAATAATAGCATATAGCTTGTTCTTCCGTGGGCTTTAGGCCTTGCGGTACTCTATCACGAGTTCTGGTAAATCTGATGTTGAAATCTTGGATTTCTTCTTGTGGATGCCTCTCAATGATAGTGAATTGATTCAGCAATGTGAAAGGATCCGCATGTATATTAAATTCATCGACCAGACGGTCGGCCAGTACTGCCCAAGAAGTAATGGATCCAGCGGGAAGCGCTCTGTACCAATAGAGCATCTTTCCTTTCAAAGATATAATCAACAATCTGACCATTACATCTTCCTGAGTGATGTTGTAAATAGATGCTAGCACTGATACATCTAAACAGTGCTCATCTACTATTTTGCCTATTTCGTCAAAGGTCGGTAATGCTTTTAGTGCAGCTTGTGGAATTTGGTGGTGTGTTCCCAAGTTCAAAGGGCCAGTTTGATTCCACACAAGATGCGTTGGGGCAGGGGCGGCTGCCATGATTGCTAAAGGAGTTACAACCGCTATGGGATTGCTTGCAGATGCTCCTACAAGGGGTGTTAAAGAGGTGCTAATGGTGTCGGGCGGATTTGATCATGCGGCTAGCACAGGGTGTGCTTTTAGGCTTCCGAGATGTAGTTCAAAGAACTCGATAGGTTCTTCGAAGTTTCTAGCTCAGGATCTGGTTATCATATGGCTATATAACCGGAAGGTTTTTAGACAAGGTCTTTCTTTTATGGTCTAAATTGCAACGGAGTCGCCAGGTGGTTTTTCTTGAGATTTTCAAACAAAAAGGCTCTTAAGGTAAAACACCAAAACTTATACAATACTGTGGGATTGCTGGTCCCACCGGGCATGCCAAAAACTGTTGGAACAAAATCTGCCTTCGGTTAATAGTGTTGCGCCTTAGACTTTGCCAACATTGAATAGACAGATCTTGCTTGAGATCATCTGTCTAGTCTCCAGAGAAGGCTGGTTCCTTTGAGTTTTTTAGAGAAAAGGGGAACAAGAGATAAGGGAAATATAGCCTAAGCTAGAAACTTTTCTCACGGTATAGATTGGACAACAACAAACATTGATGATGCAGATTACTACTTTCAGAGTTTTCTTTATATCTTCTTTATAGAAAACATGAATTCTTGAGTGTGACTTTTAGATGTTCGTCTAAAAGCATGTAAATATCTTTTAATGTTCAACTCTAGAAACAAGATTTATACGTGCACAGTCCAGATTTTAGAATAGATACATTATAAAACTTAGAGTGAATAAAAGTTAAAACACCAAGATACATACACTTGCACATAGAAGTTTTGAAAGCCAAAAGAAGAAATATTTTATTGCTTGTAATCCAATACATGTACATCAAGCTTGTAAACGTCCAAGAGCCGACCTTTTTTCATGGTCGACTCACTCCTATTTATACCCTAAAAAGAGTATCTTCTACTACGTACATTTAATTTCTTCAATCAATTACAAGTAATTGTCTGCAGTTTCTAATAATATACAATGGATTTCCCGTAGATTGGATAGATTTCCTTCTGGCTAATTTTAGATGAGCCTGTTATTCTGCAATCATCCAGCGGACCTGCCAGGTTATAATCAATAGACCATTCTTCAAAAATCAGCACCTGATGTCAGTGCATGTCCCTAGTTGCCAAAAATATACTTTATTCCTTTACAACTGGCGTGTCACGAAATCGTGACATTCTTTCCTTGCTTTGCTCTTTTGCCTCCTCCAACCGCAAAAATGAGACATGTCACGAAATCATGACATTCTTTCCTTGCTTTGCTCTTCTGTCGCTTCCAACCATGAAAATGAGACATGTCACGAAATCGTGACATTCTTTCCTTGCTTTGCTCTTTTGCCGCCTCTAGCCATGAAAATGAGACATGTCATGAAATCATGACATTCTTTCCTTGCTTTGCTCTTTTGTCGCTTCCAACCATGAAAATGAGACATGTCATGAAATCGTGACATTCTTTCCTTGCTTTGCTTTTCTCGCTTCCATCGTGAAAATGAGACATGTCACGAAATC
The DNA here is from genome assembly GCA_028583015.1 of Wollemia nobilis. Taxonomy (NCBI): domain Eukaryota; kingdom Viridiplantae; phylum Streptophyta; class Pinopsida; order Araucariales; family Araucariaceae; genus Wollemia; species Wollemia nobilis. The sequence continues at coordinate 4,230,593 of JAQPPZ010001808.1, forward strand.
GTGACATTCTTTCCTTGCTTTGCTTTTCTGCCGCTTCCAGTCGCAAAAATGAGACATGTCGCGAAATCGTGACATTCCTCCTTCGCGTTGCTCTTTTACTGCCTTCAGTCACGAAAATGAGACATGTCACGAAATCGCGACATTCTTTCCTTACTTTGCTCTTTTGCTGCCTCCAACCGCGAAAATGAGACATGTCACGAAATCGTGACATTATTTCCTTGCTTTTCTCTTTTGTCACTTTCAGCCATGAAAATGAGACATGTCACGAAATCATGACATTCTTTCCTTGCTTTGCTCTTTTGCCGCCTTCAGCCATGAAAATGCGACATGTCACGATATCGTGACACTTTTTCCTCCTTGCTCTTTCTCTTTGCTTTGGACCACGAAAATGCAACATGTCACGATATCGTGACACTTTTTCCTCCTTGCTCTTTCTCTTTTCTTTGGACCATGAAAATGCAACATGTCGCGATATCGCGACACTTTTTCCTCCTTGCTCTTTCTCTTCGCTTTGGACCGTGAAAATGCAACATGTCGCGATATCGTGACACTTTTTCCTCCTTGCTCTTTCTCTTTGCTTTGGACCGTGAAAATGCAACATGTCACGATATCGTGACACTTTTTCCTCCTTGCTCTTTCTCTTCGCTTTGGACCGTGAAAATGCAACATGTCATGATATCGTGACACTTTTTCCTCCTTGCTCTTTCTCTTCGCTTTGGACCGCAAAAATGCAACATGTCGCGATATCGTGACACTTTTTCCTCTTTGCTCTTTCTCTTTGCTTTTGCCCGTGAAAATGCAACATGTCGCGATATCGCGACACTTTTTCCTCTTTGCTCTTTCTCTTTGCTTTTGCCCGCGAAAATGCAACATGTCGCGATATCGCGACACTTTTTCCTCTTTGCTCTTTCTCTTTGCTTTTGCCCATGAAAATGCAACATGTCGCGATATCGTGACACTTTTTCCTCCTTGCTCTCTTTCTCTTCGCTTTGGACCGTGAAAATGCAACATGTCACGATATCGCGACACTTTTTCCTCCTTGCTCTTTCTCTTCGCTTTGGACCGTGAAAATGCAACATGTCGCGATATCGCGACACTTTTTCCTCCTTGCGGTGTTTTGCTTTTTCTTTGATCTTTAGCATATGGGCCACTTCGGTCTTCTTGGAAAATATGCAAAAAGGTGCATCAGCTATTTTTTCTGTAGTTAGTCACTTTTTGACTAACAAGACCCTAGCCATGAAATCTCAAGTAGAGGAGGAAGAACCCATAGCCATGGAATCCCAGGGGGAGGAATAACCCATATCCGAAGAATCCCAGGTGGTAACCATTACTCTTCCCAAGAAAGAAAAAAATGCAACTGAACATATTGCTCCAAACCCTAAATTAATTGTTTCTCTGGATGAGCCCATAACCAAAGAACTTTCAAAAATACAAATTGCACTTTCGAAAGAAATTAATCAAAACCTTAATAATGAAAATATATTTTTAAAAGAAATTGCACGTGAAGAAGAAGAGGAAAAAAATAGGAAGGAAATTGCACATGAAATTTCTTTTCATTCGGAGGAGCCCGTAGTCATGGAATCCCAGAGTGTACCCATTGCACTCCCCAAGAACGAAAAAAATCCAAACCCTAAAAATATCTCCAATATTGTTTGTAATATCTCCAATGTTGTTTGCAATGTTCTTTTTAATGCAGAGGAAGAAACGAAAGTTTCTAAAAATTACAATGCATATCAAAGTGGAAGCCAACCTAGTATCACCTATGCAAACAAAATAGAGGCTCAAGGTGCTCAGTATCATAAAGTTATTTCCATTGCACTAACATCCATTAAAGCTCCTTATTTCTCTCCTTCACCTGGTGCTACTAAAATTGTTTCTCAAAAGTTAGGAGGTCCAATCCTTGTGAAGGACATCATTCCCAATGAGGTTACATTTGAGTATTCTCATAGCTCCAAATTAGTTGCAGGTGAATTTCAGATTGCAAAAGCAAAAGAAACAAAATCTAAGGAATGTAGCCCTACCTGTCTGCCTCCATGGCCACCTCGGCCATTTCCCATTTCCTATGTAGTGTCAATGATCCTTCTTTGTGGAATTGTCTGGCTGCAGTTGAATTCATATTTAAAAATTATAAAGTACCATTACCATCCTTTCTATTTGATTGAAATGGCGGCTCGGCTTGGTGGTAATTCAAACAATTGGGCACATAAAGTGAAGGACTTGTCAAAATTTTCTGAATCTACATATGAGGACCAACGCCATGCACTGTCATTCATTCTTAGTGACATTCAGTATGAATCCTTTCATCATCAATTTTTGGTTTTGAAAAATGTGGACATTATAAAATAGTGGTTCACGTCTTTAATTCGGTTCACAAAAACCTGGAACAAATCACAGATAATGGACAAAATATAAAGCTTTGTGAGTGTCCATCTCAAATTCAATGCCATATTTTAGAGTTTTTTTGGGTAGATTTTCGTCAGTAATTCAAGCTTACTCTTCTTCGAAAGGGAAATCGATCCTGAGATATAACAAAACATATGTGTTTAAAAATGTGAGGAACCATAGGCTTTATGGGAATCACATCATCGAAGCCATGTTCAAAGCCTAAGCCCACCGTGACCATCCAAACCAGGAGACCAAGTCTTGATGAATGATCTCTCCACTTCAAAGATGAAATCTAGCAACAACTCGATCCAAAAATTGCAGGCCAACTGCATACCACACCAACCACACTTGCCAAGCTAGATGACTGCTCAAACGTAAAATAAGAAATTAAAAACAAAAATACATTTGGCTTCCCTTAAATTCTAAGTGCCATGAAAAAGTTCTTCCTTACAAGCTCTCACACTCCTGTGTTGCGATCGAACGTCAAACACAGTAGTCAGTTCTAAAAGACATCGATTAAGTTATGGGTGATAATATCTATTGTGTGCATACTCTGCCATACATGGAGAACGAACGAGGGATTTGTTGTCAAGACCCATCTTGAATAGACATTACAAAAGTTAGCTAAATTTTTTTCGAATATTATGAATAGTTATACACAAAGTTGTGAATAGACGAGAAGTGGCCGATGTTAATGTGCATTATAGGTGACAATTGAGTTTTTTTTTTTAAAGACAAACTTAACTACAAGAAGCCTGTGATGTTGAGATTGGCAAACTTTGTAGAAGCATATTTCCAAATTTTTCTAGCTTTGAGGACAAAGCTCTTCAAAGAGGGATGGCATGTTAGGATACTATCCTAACATTAATTAATAATAATAATAATAATACATGTTATCCTATGGTTATATTAATAAATAATATAATAATTAATTATATTAATTATTATATTATTATAAGATTAGGGTTAGGGTTAGGAAGCATGGTGACTCTTCACTCATAACCCTAAAGGGGTATAAGATACTATGTGATTCTATCATTTAATATATCCATGAAATATTATATAAAACATTTATTAAAACATTGAAGGGACTTCCCAACAATTCAAAAGCAATTCTTTTAGATTTAGGTTATTTATTATTTATTTATCATTTTATGTGCTAGGAACCCTAGGTTCCTACCAATTGTGCTTGTGACATTAAGAATAGAACATTTTAAGCATTTTAGCAAATTTTTAGAAATTCCTTTGTGGATTTAATTTGATCGCTAAAATTTCCTTGTGTGGATTCCAAAACCAGACCTAAAATTAGTCGGACATAATAACCCCCAATTAAGGGAAGGAAATGGAATAGCAATGGAAATTTTTTTATTTTTAAATCTTAGAGTGCATATTTTAATTTTGAACATAGTTCATCTACTTGTTATTTTCACATAGTAAATTGCATCCATATGAGGTCATGCTAACCCAAAATCTTGCATCCATACACTCTTCGCCATGTTGGAAGGAAGGGGGGATTGCTTGTTGACAAATAAAAGTTTCTCTTCAACGCCCGATGGTCTGAAGTGGGATCAAGTTCCAACTTGGAGGTTGCAGATAGTTGTTGTCGGAGCCAACTTTGATTGCTTTTAAAATCATCTCTTCTTATGATATTTGTATCTTTGTTATATAAAGAAATATAATACTTTCATTGGACATGTAATACTTATTTTCATGTGAAACTGGAGCTTTGGTCTACGAAAACCTTTTATTAAAAACAAATAAATATTTGAGTATGTTATCAGGTTGTTGATGATTATTGAAATTGGAATTATTTTTCTTCGTCTTTTCAAAAATTCTGTTGAAATATTTTCTTTTGCCTTACCTTGGAACAACATAGATAATCCAGATAGTCAAAATTTCTTTATTGAATTCTTATGTGAAAACAGAAGTATATCCATATATTATCTAAATTAAACCAACAAGAGTTAATTGCTCGCATCGACGCCAGTAATGTGAAATCAAATCCATTATAAAAGAAATTTTGAAAAATCTAACATGTGGTTTAGAGTAAGTCCGGTTGGCAACCCCAATGTGAATAATCATTTGAAACAAAGCTTGGAGATGTATTATATAAAATCTCAATTATAAAAGTTTTATTTTTAATTTATCAATAACTTGAAGAGTTCCATGTTCATATTGATGTATATGAATATTATTTTCTTTTGAATGCGTAATTATGGTGGTCTTTTTGCTGAAATATATTCAGGAATGAGATAAAAAGAGTTTTCTAAATTGTTTTTAAGCATGGTTGCTTCTTCTTTGGAAATGGAGTCCTATAATAAAAACATAATTGAAAATTCTTATTCCTGTGAGAGGGCAAACATCGTGTTTGCTTGTTTTAGAAGACCCATTTTGTTAAAGTCTACCCGTAGTAACTAAAACCATGATTTATTGGACTCTTATAAAATGAAATCCATATTTTGGGAAATATACTCCTTGGATCTGAAGGTTGTGAATCATTGAGGGAAATGTAGGATTTTCATGTTGTTTTCTCTAGCATTTTCTATATGCTTTTACACTACCCATTAGGTGATTAATGGCTTTCAATTTAATATCTAACCTGTGATGTCTCTCTTGCGACATCACCTGACATGAAGCAAAAATCATAGATTGATTAAGTCTTGGGTTACCTTGGTCGTGATTAATCATGACATCAAACTTGGAAATGTTGAAATAGTAGAATATAATTAATAAACCCTCGAGTTTCTAAAAATTGTAGAAGCTATTTTCGGTGTCGACATCTTGCGAAAAGTGTGGGTTTAATGCTTTCATTTTAAAAATAGGATAGAGGTAGGATCAAAATTTTAATTCCAAAACAACTTTAATTTTATGTCTATTGAAGCTTTAGGTAGATGTTCAATTTAAGTATCTTTAAAACAACTTTAATTTTATGTCTATTGAAGCTTTAGGTAGATGTTCATTTTAAAACAACTTTAATTTTATGTCTATTGAAGCTTTAGGTAGATGTTTAATTTAAGTATCGTATAAAGATTCATTTCTTTTTATGTAGATAATAGTATAGGTGGAGTCGAGAGAAATCTTAATTGTCTAAATAAAATAATATTTAGTTTTGATTTAAGTAGACAATATTACTACATGCATTCTCAAAATTATTATGTATTTTTCTTAGATTTCATAACCTTTATTCTTTTATATGATCTCTGTTACTTGAATGAACTTTTAAAAGGTTAACGGTATTATTATATTATTTTTATTTATATGTTTTCATTTATATGAATCATTACATTTAAATAATAAGTTTAACTTTAGAAGAACTTACATTAATGTAACTACTTAATCCTCAACAAAATTTTAAGGGTGAAGAAACATCTTCATTGAATACCAAAACCAAACCAAACTAGCTTAAACCAACGAGAAGGTTGGTATCCTAATATATTCAAAAACCATCAAGGAGGATGGATATTAAACTTTAGTGTCATCGAGAAGGATGCACACCCACCCAACTTCGACAACTCGTAGTTGGTAGTTGTGATTCGGGGATAACCGTTCTCTAGTAAAAAAATAAAGGTCAAAGGATCTTATGCCATGGAGAGTAACGAACGATAGTATGGGACGTCGGTTCTAGGTTATCGTACGAGGTAGTACAGTGAGGATTCTCATGAATACCATCCAGTTGTGGAATAGCCTGAGACTAGGGAGTAGGCCTCAAGGTTCGAAAGATCCAACGATAGATGGTATGGGACATCTTATCGACAACTATGATGGGAACTAAGAAATATAGACCCAAATCCAGAGTATTGGCGGGCCCTGGTAGCTTCCATAGAAATATGGATTGAAACCAGGTACCAGGCATATCAACACTAACTCTAGCATGAACATAAAACAAACATATGAATTAGGACTTTGTAAAGGTTAGAAAGACCAATGTCCTCCATGCTACGAGATGGGAAAAATATGCATCCACCCTTCTAGGTATTATGGGCCTTGGAAGGATAACCCCTTTCCAGAACACAAAACTCAAGATAGGAGAAGGTGGTTCTCATAAGATGGAAAACTTACGGGATTTGGCCAATCTCGAGCACTCATGACTCCGTCTGTAGTGGAAAATGATCTCAGAGTGTAGAAACCTATGCCTGCGTACTAATATAAAGTTGGGTGTGTAAATGGCAGTTGTGTCTTTGTTATCAAGTAAATCAAAATTTTGAATTTGAGAATTTTGACAACCAGGTGAGTCAGACTTGTGGTTGTTATAGTTGGTATCAAAGCCTAGGTTGCAAAAACCCTAGGTTGCAAACATTGATTATTGAATTGACATAGCTCTTTTGTCATCAGGTATAATGGTAGGGACCTCTAGAAGAGCAAATGCTACTCTGTAAGAAGAGGTGGTAGAAGTTTTGAGAAGGGGACTGAGATGACTCGTGAGAGAGTCAAATCATGTTCAAATAGTCAAAACACCTCGGTATGTTTTGAGAAAAGAGAAGGAGCCTGTAGTAGGAAGGGCTGCACAAAATGATGATAACATGACTAAAATGATTCAACTGATGCAAGAACAATTGAATCAACAGAAGGAACAAATGGAAATTCAAAGGGCTTAGATGAGTGAGCACATGGAACAACAAAGAGCACAATTGTCTCAAAAACAAGAAATTATTACACAGTAGTAGAAGGTAATAGAAAATTTGACTAAAAGTAAAGAGTTAGAAAGAATACAAAGTGAATTTCTTGAGGGATCTTCTAGAAGAAAAGTTGGTGTGGAATTACAAAAAGAAATAAAAAATTTAGATATCTCTAAATTTTATGGGAAGGGGGATGGTGAAGTAGCTATAAATTGGTTAAGTGAAGTTGAGGGATACTTTTCCATTCAACCCCTATGTGCTGAATCTAAAACTACTTGGGTTGTAGCACATTTAACGGGTCCTTCCAGAGATTGGTGGACCACATACAAGAAAACTAGTCAAAAGGAGGTTGTTGATATTCCTTGGGATGTGTTCGAGAAAGAATTTAGGGATAGATTCCTCACACCATAGTTTTACATTGAGAAATATGTAGAATTCACCAATCTTCATCAAGAAAACATGTCAGTAATAGAGTATTATCAAATATTTGTTCAACTTCTAAAGTATGCTCCTGAATATGACAAACGTAAGGAGTTTAAAGCTCACAAATTTGTGTTAGGATTACATCCCAGGATTGGATCTCCGGTTGGATGGATCAAACCAAAGAATTTGACTGAAGCCTTTGATGTCGCACGTTATGAAGAACTATGCCAGAAGAATAAGAAGGCTTATTATCAAAAGTTTGAAAAGGATGAATCTAAGAAAAGAAGATATCCAAAACCTGTTAAAGGAAAGGACCAATACAAGAAATACAAATGGATAGTGACCATTTTAGAGGGGACAATAGGAATAGAGGAAAATATCAAAGTAACAAGGGACATCAAGACAGAAGAAACTTTCCAAAAAAAGTTGCACAGATAATTGTAGCACAAGAAAAAGGAAAGAATGTTGCTAGTCAGAATAAGGATGGGGAAAGACGGATGAACAAGGGCCCAAATGTATGTTATGTTTATGGAGCTAAAGATCATTATGCAAATCAATGCCCAGAGAGAGAAGATAAGAGGAAACCAGTCGAAGAAGCTCCTCATAGGATTTATGCTGCCATAGGTAATCCCAATATTTTAGGGTAAGCCACTCCATTTCTTCTAAAAGGAAAAATAGGTGATAAAAATATTTGTATTTTAATAGATAGTGGTGCAACTGATAGTTTTATATCTTCTAGTATTGTGAGGGACATACTTGGTAAGACCTGGGATTATGGCAAATGGGTGGCAAGTTGAATATGGATTAGGTCAAACTTATATGGTCAACCAATGTTTATTTGACTCCCAGATAGTTTTACCTCAAGGAAGAGTAAACTGGCACTTGTATGTGGCACCTTTACACACTTTTGATGTCATCTTAGGTGTTGATTGGTTAAAAGCTCACAAAGCATTACTAAAATTTGAAGAGATATGGTTAGATTTCATAGACGATTCCAAGCAAAGAATCTGAGTCCTCTGCAGTAGAGTGAACCTAGAACCTCACCTACTATTTGCTATGCAAGTTAAAAGGACCATAAGGAAGGGTTGTAGGATTTATATGGTCAAAATGAACAAGAAAGAAGAGACTGAATCGAGCTCTACTCTATTCCAATAGTATCTAGTTCTAAATGAATTTAGAGATGTTTTTCTTGAAGACCTGTCGGGATTACCACCTAAAAGAGAATTTGATTTTTCTATTGAGTTATTACCCAAAATAATGTCCATAGCTAGAACCCCCTACCGTATGTCTACTATTGAATTGCAAGAGCTTAAAACTCAACTTCAAGAATTATTAGAAAAGGGGCACATCAAACCCAGTGTTTCACCATGGGGAGCACCCATTTTATTTGTTAAGAAGAAATATAGATGCTTGACATTGTGTATCGACTATTTTATGGTCAAATAATATGACTATTAAAAACAAGTATTCCTTACCTAGGATTGATGACCTCTTTGATCAACTAAAAGGAGCAACAATTTTCTCAAAAATTGACCTTAGATCTAGATATCATCAACTAAGAATAAAATAAGAGGATACTTTCAAGACTACCTTTAGAACTCATTATGGGCATTATGGGCTTCATTTTTGGATCTCATTATATCTCCTTCAGTTTCTTTCTTAAATCTCTTGGGAAGACTGGATTTCTTTTCTTTTTCTTGAGGGATAGGGAAAGTATCACTACTCTGGGAAGGCAGATCCTTCTTCTTCTAAGAGGAGACCTAAAATTGACCCATCTTTTGTGGATCAACTTGTAGTTTTTTCTTACCTAACCTTGTCATGATAGTAATAGGTCCATCCTCATAAAGATCTTTTCCAACCATGATATGCTCTGTATTCCAGAGCATATTCACTCTTCCTTTCTGATTTCTTTCTACTTTCTCCATAGTCTGGTGTACATGGTGTTGGTACATAAAACAATATTATGATTCATAAGGATCATTGCACACTAAACACCATACATTCACCAGACTTTTTTTTTAAGAACACTCGGGCTCTTCATATGTTGTATTTACTATAACTCCAGTACTATTGTTGGTACCAAGCCTTTGATATTTATTCACATAAGAAAATCTCATTTTTTGTGACCTCTCCATATCTCTCTTCTCCATTTAATTCACCTTGTTGCTAAGAGTTTTCAAAGTATTTTGTATATTAAAAATGATAGAATATTCTTGTGGAATTTGAGAAGGAAGTGGAGGAAAAGGAGCTGCAATAGATGGTGCTTTTGACTAAGGAATGAAAATCATCTATGGGAAAGGGGATGACAAAGGAGTGTTGGCAATTTTGGGTACCTTGGGTACATTGCCTTTGCTCTAAGTGTAGATGTTGTCATTGATGTCAAAGAGTTCTTGAAGCAATTTGATTTGATGTCAAAGAATGTGTTTTGATGAAGGTTTCGAGTTTGGACGAGTGAGTTTCCAAGAAGATCAGAGTAGCCCAGTTGCAAAAGATCAAGAAAAAGACAAGTAAGAAAAAGTATGCAGGCGGCTGGAAAAACTATCGTGATTTCGTGACATGTTTGAGGAGAGAGAAAGTGCTGGCAAAACTATCACGATTTCGCGACATGTTTGAGGAGAGAGAAAATGCTGGCAAAACTGTCATGATTTTGCGACATGTTTGAGGAGAGAGAAAGTTTAGGCAAAACTGTCGTGATTTCATGACATGCTGGAAGAAAGAGAAGAAGCTAGCAAAACTGTCGCGATTTCGCGACATGTTGGCAGAAAAGCAGAGCAAGATGGAAAGTGTCACGATTTCGTGACATGTCACATTTTCACGACTCGAAAAGTGCAGGAAGGCAGAGAAAGAAAAGTGTCACGATTTTGTGACACATTGCCAAGAAAGTTGTTCGGATGAGCAAGTGTCACGATTTCGCGACATGTTGCAGGAGAGAGAGTCCGAAAGGAAAAGTGTCACGATTTCGCGACATAATGCAGAAGAGAGAGTCTAAAAGAAAAAGTGTCACGATTTCATGACATGCAGCAAATGGAAGAGCCTGAAAGGAGAAGCATCACGATTTCGCGACAAGCTACAAAAGAAAGCGTACGGAAGCCAAAAGTGTCACGATTTCGCGACAAGTTGCAGGAAAAGCTTTCGAAAGCTAGAAGCGTCGTGATTTCGTGACAGGCTACAAAGAAGTTGTACGGATGAAGAAAGTGTCATGATTTCACGACAGGTTGAGATGGCAGTATTGAGTTGCAGGAAGTGTCGTGATTTCACGACAGGTTGAAGAGAAAGCTTGCGAATGCAGAAAGTGTCATGATTTCGTGATAGGTTGAGTTGGCAGCATTCAGTTGGAGAAAGTGTCACGATTTTGTGACAAAAATTGGAAGCAGGTCTTCTATAGGAGAAGTGTCGTGATTTCGTGATAGAAGCAGAGAGTAAGGCTTTGTAGTCAAAAGCATCATGATTTCACGACATGTTCCAGTTTCGTAGGCATATGGCAAAAAAGAGCTTAAGGTAGCGAAAGCGTCGCGATTTTGTGACATGTTTCGTTTTACGGTGAAGCGAGAAAAGGTTGAAGAAGCAAGAAGGGTCACGATTTCGTGATAGAGTTGAAGATGACGTCAGCAGAAGCAGATGTGTCATGATTTTGTGACAAAAGCAGAGAAGAAGGCTATGAAGACTAAAGTGTCATGATTTCGACAAGAGTGAAGATGACGTCAGCAAAAGTCAAAAGTGTCATGATTTTGTGACAAAGCATGTTGTCAAAGGTAGACAAAGGCAAAAAGTGTCATGATTTCATGACAGCAAGCAATAGAAGGTGTACGGCTAGGAAAAGGTGTCACGATATCATGACATGTTGTAGTTTCATAGGGATAGCTATAGAACCAGAGGCGGTTGAAGGACAGAGTTAACTTTGAGCCGACAAAGTTAAATCTGGGCCGACGCAGCGTAGGGTTTTGTAGCCGACGTGGTTGAAGGGCAAAAACCGACTAAAGATTAAGTTTTTGATCATGAATTAATGCTATAAAAGGAGGACTATTTTTTGAGTTTCATATATCGAATGTGTGCATCGAACTTGCGCAAGGGAAGTCCGCGGTGCGCAGAGAGCGAGTCAAGTCGATTCGAGCGAAGTGTGCGAGATGCAGCCATAACAACGCAGATAGCGTAGAAGTGGCGAGTTGATGCGCAGGATGAGGAGTTCGATCGCAGAGTGTTGAAGTGCTATTGTATTTGCGAAGAAAGTGCAAAAGTTGGAATTCGATCAAGGGCGACTGTGATTGCGATTGTGTTTGCGCAAAACAGATTTGTGTTTCATGTTCTTAAGAAAAGCATATTACATCTATCTTATTCTTTTGAGATTTGATATTGAGATTAGGAATTAAGTATAGAACATATTGAGTCTCTAAAAATTCTCTTTATGCTTCTATGAGGTTGATGAATCACATTGGGTCTCTAACAATTCTCTTTGTGAGTTCATGCTAAGCAAGTCTTCTTTGTGAGCTTGCTGAGGTTTTGGGCAGGTTCTAAGTAAGAACTTGCAAAGTAGATCTGAAACAAGTCTTGAAGACTTGGGTGAAGATCAAACCAGCATTAGTACAAGCTGGTGAACCATTTCTATAAACCAGATTTGAGGACCAGTTGAGGACAAATATTGATGTAGAGTTGAGGTCAGATTTGTGCCAGACCGAAGGACTGTGTTTGATGCAGATCAAAGAAAGAGGAAGAAGACATTTGTGCCAGACCGAAGGACTGTGTTTGGTGCAAATTAGAGGGCCAACTTTGAGGTGATAGAGTTGAGGACAGAGGTCTCCAGCCAGAGTAGGGAAGACAGGTGTCTTCTGTGGATAGAGATCCATTTGCTAAGGGCAGCAGAGGCAGAGGTCTTCTAGAGGATCACCGACCGGAGTAGAGTTAGGGGAAGGTATCTCCTTTGAGCAGTGGCTCATAAACATTGTAATTGGGAAGGTTTCCCAAAGAACTGTGATATAACTTTTAGAAAAAAATTTTATCCGTGGAGTAGCCCACTTTGGGTGAACCATGTAAATTGTTGTGTCACTTTGTGGATGGTTTTGTGCATTGCTTTGATATTTCTTTGGGTATATTGCTTTACTATTTTGAAGTATAAAGGAAAAAGTAAAAAGCGGTCTTATACTGTTCACCCCCCCTCTCAGTATAAGCTTGTGTTCTTCAATTGGTATCAGAGCAGGTGCCTTCGAAAAGTTTAATAGCTTGAAGGAAAATCTTACAAGAACACAAATGGCAAGGAAAGGCAAAAGCAAAACCATGAGACACAAGAAGAAGAAAACACACATGGTCATGAAAGAAAATGAAGATGAACTCAATGTTGCTATTTTGGGAGGAAGAATGGAAATAGATTCAAGAGATGAATCAAACGAGTGGAGAACAGGCCAGATTAATAAAGTTTTGCACCGGATGTGGGAAGACCGGTCACTTTGCGGCTGATTGCTCACAAGGTAGAGAATGTTTTGTTTGTGGTCAACTCGGTCATAATGAACGTTAGTGCCATGGGTTTAGTAGCAATGAAGATGAAGATGATCCATTCAAAATTGGTGAAGAAACAAATTCGGAACAAGAGTGTGATGAAGAAGGAAGTGATGCAGAAGCAAATTGGAAACAGAAACTGATTTTAGACCTGAGTAAAAAGGTTGAGGATGCAGAAGATATAATCACCAGTTTGAAAGTACAAGCAGAAGATTACAAGAAAATTTCTAAAGATCTCGAAATGCAATCATCCAGGAAAACAGAGTATTGCAGCAAGCTAGAAAAAGAAATTGACGGTTTAAGAATGCAGATAGAAGAAATGAGTAATAAAGTCGATATATGCAGCAAACATGAAGAGGAATCTAACAAAGTTGTTAGCAATCTGAAGCTGCAAATAGAAGAGTCCAAAAGGAGTGAAGAAACTCTCAGGTCTCAGATCAATGAGAAAGAGACTGTTTGCTGCAAACAAGAAAAAGAGATTGTTTCTTTGAAGAAACAACTAGAGGAGGCCAATACAAATCTTAAAATAAAAAATGATCTTACAGAAAGTCTTGGCTTCTCTATGACTAAGACACAAGAACTCAAGGACAAGTTAGAGTCTAAGATTCTTCAGTATAATGAGTTGGAACAAAAAATGGCTTCTTTGGAAATGGAAACTAAAGAGTACAAGGATAAGCTATACAGGTTTCAAGATAGCTCCAAAAAGGTTAAGTCTCTCATCAAAGGTCAAAGAAAGACAACAGATAAAACAGGCCTCGGTTTTGTTGAGCCGCACAAGGAACAGGTTGGTGAATCTAGCAAGAGATTTCAAAAGGAAGAAAGTTATGATGAAGAAATTACTTCAGATCATGAGTCCGTGAGTGATAGATGCTCAGAAATAGAAAACAAAATTCAGATTGAGAAGAAGAAGTTTTCGGGACCCAAGAGGTTGAATAAAAGAAAATTTCACGACAGATGTTTTGCGTGTCACAGGTTTGGTCACATGGCTATACATTGCATGGCTCAAGTGAAGAAGGTAAATGACAGTTTCAGAAGTGGTAATTTCTTTCATGGGTATTGCTACTCTTGTAATCAGTTTGGGCATAAGGCAATTGTCTGCAAGGCTAATAACAGGTTCACGGTTAGTCAGAACAGGTGGATTCAAAGAACAGATATGTCTAAAAGAAATTACAGTGTTATTTGTTATAAGTGCAACAATGCAGGTCACACAGCTAGACAGTGTAGAGCTGATCTTCCGAGATACAGGAACAGAAATAGTAGTATGAACAGGTCCATGGATCAAGGCATGGACAAGAACAGGGATGAGAACAAGAGCAAGAACAGTAACAAGAATATGGACAAAGAGTTCAAGAGAAGGCCCAACAAGGAAGTCATAGACACTGATGATGATCAGTGCCTCATGGGAGATTTACTCCCAACCCTATTTTAATCACCTCATCAGGAGGTGGGGGAGGGACTAAGCTAAGAGGCTCATTCTTAGTCCCGAGCCCCAAAGGTGACCCTTTGCCATTGATGACAAAGGGGGAGAGATATGAGTAAGGGGGAGAGCTTCATAGTGAAGAGGAAAGCTTCAAGTCAGGGGGAGCAAAACTTCAAAGAAATATTCTCAGTTGTCAGCTTAGATTGATTTCAGTTTTGGCTCTTGAAGATGTGCTTTTAGTAAAGGTTTGCCATCAATGACAAAGGGGGAGATTGTTGGCAATTTTGGGTACCTTGGGTACATTGCCTTTGCTCTAAGTGTAGATGTTGTCATTGATGTCAAAGAGTTCTTGAAGCAATTTGATTTGATGTCAAAGAATGTGTTTTGATGAAGGTTTCAGTTTGGACAGTGAGTTTCCAAGAAGATCAGAGTAGCCCAGTTGCAAAAGATCAAGAAAAAGACAAGTAAGAAAAAGTATGCAGGCGGTTGGAAAAACTGTCGCAATTTCGTGACATGTTTGAGGAGAGAGAAAGTGTTGGCAAAATTGTCACGATTTCATGACATGTTTGAGGAGAGAGAAAATGTTGGCAAAACTGTCGTGATTTCGTGACATGTTTGAGGAGAGAGAAAGTTTGGGCAAAACTGTCACGATTTCGCGACATGCTGGAAGAAAGAGAAGAAGCTGGCAAAACTGTCACGATTTCGCGACATGTTGGCAGAGAAGCAGAGCAAGATGGAAAGTGTCACGATTTCGTGACATGTCGCATTTTCGTGACTCGAAAAGCGCAGGAAGGCAGAGAAAGAAAAGTGTCACGATTTTGTGACACATTGCCAAGAAAGTTGTTCGGACGAGCAAGTGTCACGATTTCGCGACATGTTGTAGGAGAGAGAGTCCGAAAGGAAAAGTGTCACGATTTCATGACATAATGTAGAAGAGAGAGTCCGAAAGAAAAAGTGTCACGATTTCATGACATGCAGCAAAGGGAAGAGCCTGAAAGGAGAAGCGTCACGATTTCATGACAAGCTGCAAAAGAAAGCGTACGAAAGCCAAAAGCGTCGTGATTTCATGACAAGTTGCAGGAAAAGCTTTCGGAAGCTAGAAGCGTCACGATTTCGCGATAGGCTACAAAGAAGTTGTACGGATGAAGAAAGTGTCACGATTTCGTGACAGGTTGAGATGGCAGCATTAAGTTACAAGAAGTGTCGCGATTTCGTGATAGGATGAAGAGAAAGCTTGCGAATGCAGAAAGTGTCACGATTTCATGACAGGTTGAGTTGGCAGCGTTCAGTTGGAGAAAGTGTCACGATTTCGTGACAAAAACTGGAAGCAGGTCTTCTATAGGAGAAGTGTCACGATTTCATGACAGAAGAAGAGAGGAAGAGCTTGTAGGCAAAAGCGTCATGATTTCACGACATGTTCTAGTTTCACGGGCATATGGCAGAAAAGAGCTTAAGAGAGCGTCACAATTTCGCGACATGTTTTTGTGCAAGCCAGAAAAGGTTGAAGAAGCAAGAAGGGTCACGATTTTGCGATAGAGTTGCAGATGACGTCAGTAGAAGCAGATGTGTCATGATTTCATGACAAAAGCGAAGAAGAAGGCCATGAAGACTAAAGTGTCATGATTTCATGAGGAGTGAAGATGACGTCAGCAAAAGTCGAAGTGTCACGATTTCACGACAAGCACATTGTCAAGGCAGACAAAGGCAAAAAGTGTCATGATTTTGCGACAGCAAGCAATAGAAGGTGTACGGCAGGCAAAGGTGTCACGATATCGTGACATGTTGTAGTTTCATAGGGATAGCTACAGAACCAGAGGCGGTTGAAGGACAAAGTTAACTTTGAGCCGACAAAGTTAAATCTGGGCCGACGCAGCGTAGGGTTTTGTAGCCGACATGGTTGAAGGGCAACAACCGACTAAAGATTAAGTTTTTGATCATGAATTAATGCTATAAAAGGAGGACTATTTTTTGAGTTTCATATATCGAATGTGTGCATCGAACTTGCGTAAGGGAAGTCCACGGTGCGTAGAGAGCGAGTCAAGTCGATTCGAGCGAAGTGTGCGAGATGCAGCCATAACAGCGCAGATAGCGCAGAAGTGGTGAGTTGATGCACAGGATGAGGAGTTCGATCGCAGAGTGTTGAAGTGCTGCTATATTTGCGAAGAAAGTGCAAAAGTTGGAATTTGATCAAGGGCGGCTGTGATTGCGGTTGTGTTTGCGCAGAACAGATTTGTGTTTCATGTTCTTAAGAAAAGCATATTACATCTATCTTATTCTTTTGAGATTTGATATTGAGATTAGGAATTAAGTATAGAACATATTGAGTCTCTAACAATTCTCTTTATGCTTCTATGAGGTTGATGAATCACATTGGGTCTCTAACAATTCTCTTTGTGAGTTCATGCTAAGCAAGTCTTCTTTGTGAGCTTGTTGAGGTTTTGGGCAGGTTCTAAGTAAGAACTTGCAAAGCAGATCTGAAACAAGTCTTGAAGACTTGGGTGAAGATCAAACCAACATTAGTACAAGCTGGTGAACCATTTCTGTAAACCAGATTTGAGGACCAGTTGAGGACAAAGATTGATGTCGAGTTGAGGTCAGATTTGTGCCAGACCGAGGGACTATGTTTGATGCAGATCAAAGAAAGAGGAAGAAGACATTTGTGCCAGACCGAAGGACTGTGTTTGGTGCAAATTAGAGGGCCAACTTTGAGGTGATAGAGTTGAGGATAGAGGTCTCCAGCCAGAGCAGGGAAGACAGGTGTCTTCTGTGGATAGAGATCCATTTGCTAAGGGCAGCGGAGGCAGAGGTCTTCTAGAGGATCACCAGCCAGAGCAGAGTTAGGGGAAGGTATCTCCTTTGAGCAGTGGCTCATAAACATTGTAATTGGGAAGGTTTCCCAAAGAACTGTGATATAACTTTTAGAGAAAAGTTTTATCCATGGAGTAGCCCACTTTGGGTGAACCACGTAAATTGTTGTGTCACTTTGTGGATGGTTTTGTGCATTGCTTTGATATTGCTTTGGGTATATTGCTTTACTATTTTGAAGTATAAAGGAAAAATTAAAAAGTGGTCTTATACTGTTCACCCCCCCTCTCAGTATAAGCTTGTGTTCTTCAAGGAGGAGGGCCCATATAAGATGAAGCAATTGTTTGACCTTGGACATTAGTAGTTTCCAAATTTTAGGACAACACGGATTTTGGGGGTAATCTTCCCACATTAATAAGGACATTATCTGCATGAACAACTGTATTATAAACCTGTGGAAAGGTCTCCACCCCATATGTTGGGTTTGCAAGCCTAAATTTGATCCAAGAGCTCTGATATAATACATGTAAGCAAGGCTTGCAGTTGGTCTAGTTGTAGGGGGAATCATCTTCTAGGTTCTGTTGAACCTCAAATTGAAATATGAAACAGTTTCTTGTTGATGTTTCTACATAGCTGTAAACCAATTAAAGAGGAAAAAAGGATCAAAAGACTCATTAAATGCCCCTAAAAATGGCTCAACCAATGCTGCCCATGAGGTAATAGTATTGTAGTCAAGGTTTTTAAACCAATGTAGAATATTTCCTCTAAAATATAGGGCTAGGATCCTAACAATAATATCCTCATTTTTTATATTGTGTATTGCTGCCAGATTCAGAATACCTTGGCAGTGCTCATATGCAGTTTTACCAAACCCATCATAGGTGGGAATGGCCTTAGACACAACTTAGGTAATGTCATGCATTTGGGCTAGTCTAAGGGGGCCAGTTGTATTCCAACTAGGGTACTTCTAGATGGGCTAATTTGGAACTGCATTTTGTTCCATGTTTCCAAGTGTAACTCCTGTTGAAGGTGTTGTTGGATTAACTATAGGATTCTCCTCAGGAGGATTTTATTTTGAATGAAAATATTGATTTAAATTCCTTATAACATTAGACCATATATAAGGTAGCTCGCAGTAGAAAAATAAGTCTGGGTTATTCCTCTTGAATGACCTGGTATACATGAAAAATCTATGATATATAGGGATAAATTTTTTGGGTTTACAGACCAGGGATTCGCCAAGTAAATTTGCTAATCATCACTTAGAAAGTTCAAGATAATTCACCAAATCTTGATTCCTCTGGGTAAAGATAAACAATAAAGTATATTATGGATTTTAGTGTTTCTTGCAAATTGTCCAACTGGGCGTGCCGAAAACTATTGGGCACTACATTGTCATAAAGTTTTACTTTATACTGCAACTGTCTATCTTCTAATTTTTTGGCCAATATTGCACTCAATAGTCATAGCTCAACACTCAATATTGGATGGACCAAATATTACTTCAACCCAACCTCCAGAGTAGGCTGGTTTCTTGTCAACTTAGTAAGATGTTGACTCAATTAAGCTCAATAAGAGTTTGAGGAATAGGGTTATAAAAATGTTTAGGGTTGAGTAAAAATGCATTAACAGTGGCTAGATAGGGCTAACATCATAGGCATCCACAGGTTAAACCTCTAGCAAACTACTTCCAATGTCCCACACTCAGGATTAGCAGCACCCAAAACTATGAAATATTCATATAATAAAGCATAAATAGAGATATGTTCCAAGAAGTAATTCCAATATCCGATATATTAACAATCCAATTTAGCATAATAGATCAATAATCAAACTTTATAAAAATAAACTTCCTATCAACACATATCTAACTATGAACATATTTCAACTACTTTAACAACTAGTAATCCAATGCAAATGGAATTAACTAACCATTATAACATTTATAGAAATGTAATTCACAGTTTCAAACCTCTTAAATGAAAGATATTGTTGTGGTATAAACCAACATGCCAAATAAATTAAAACTAAGGGCTTATAAAGGCCCAAAATTACAACTAATGCTCCTACGAAGAAGCAACAAATTCCCAATTGGGAATGTCGGCACTCATCTACAAGGAGTTATTTAGGGATTGATAAATATCAATCCAACTAGCTTCATCTATAAGTCGGCTAGCTGTTACATGAGAAAAGTCTCACTTACATAAAAATATTAAAAATAAGACCAAGCCCTAAGACCTAGCCTAACTAAAGAACCTAAACCCTAGGCTCTCATTTGATGCCCTCATCATACCTCCCCACAAAGGAAGCATTAGACTCCAATGCTTGTACAATAACAGTGGATTAAGGGTGAATTACTCGAGTTGGAGGGAGCGAAAGTAGAAAATCAGGTGTTGGATGAGCAGGGGCACTAATGATGTCAAGAAGTCCAAGTGATGCCAATGCTGGAGGGACTCGCCTAGTCATGACTGGAGGTCCAACTCGAGTGAAATCCTATGGATGAGGTTGAGGATGAATCTCCTGTGGTGGTAGCTATAAGGCATGCTAAAAATCAAGAACTTGTGGTATGGTAGCAGTAGGAGGAGGAGCAACTGAAGCAACAAGAGGAGGTTCTGAAAAAGTAGGAGCGTCCTTGGGTGTAACTATAACTGGTGTGTCCTTTGGCTTGCGAAAGACCAATGTTGTATTGCGTGGACCTGCATAACTATATGTGGGCTTCGTGGAAGATATGAGAAACTTATTTTTATCATGATGCAATGTACAGGTATTGTTATAAGCATCATATTGATCCCATTTGCCAAATTGATAGTGCTTTCCAAGAATGAGATCACAACAGTCAATTGGAATCACATCACAAGTGACTTTGTCCACATAGTGTGGCCCAAATGCAAAAGATACAGTGCATGTTTTTGTAATCATGGAGGAGGTACCCACATCCTTCCATGCAAGTGGATATGGATGAGGATGGAGTTGTACAGGAAGCTTTAATTTATCAACAACGGCTCTATAAATCAAGTTCGTTTGGGAGCCATTGTCGATTATGCAATCTACAAAGTAATTATGCTTTAAATGAGCACATGTGACAAACAAATGGTCACGACCTCTTTCAACCATGTTGTGTGTCAACAAGGTATGATTTTTAAGCCCTCAAAGCTCTGGATAAGGGTGACGTTCTCCCATAGCCTCAATAGGCCCTTCTTGTTTTTCCTCTGGTGGAGCTTCTACAATAAGATTCTTCTTCTTCCTAAAACACTTAGATTCTTTATGGCCTCTCTTCTTACAATAATCACAAAATTTCTTAAGATCAAAAGAAGAAGGAGAAGAAGAAGTTTTAGAAGAAGGGCAAGAAGAAGAAGAAGAGGAAGAAGTCTTCATCTATTGTGAAGATTGCTTTTGTTTGGAAGCTTTGGTGGAGTCTGAGGAGTGAGATCCACCTGATTGAGCAACAATATTCTCCTTCGCAAGCTATTCTTGATTGTACATGGTGTTCAAATCTATGATAGGAGTATATTTCAACTCCCTAAAAAGTGGTTCCTGCAGTCCACTCTTGAATTTGGTGATCAGCTTGGCAGTAGAGTCCTGAATACCATTCAAAATTCTCAATTTGTTGAATAGGTCGATGTAATTTTGGACACTCATGTTGTAGCCCTACCTCAATCAAAGCCATCGAAATTCAAGATCTTCTACATAATTTGATGGATAAAAAGTTTCCATCAAAGTCTTCACCAAATCATCCCAATGTTCAATGGAATTCTGATTACGAAAGTGGTCCGTGATCAAAAATTTGTCTATGCTAGAAATTTTTAAGAGTGCAAAAGAAACTTGCTCATCTGGTGGTATTTTACTATAGGTAAATCATGTGTCCATGTTGAGGATCCAACTGTTTAGAACCTCAAGATCACGGGAGCCATCATAAATTTTGACTTCACATTTTTCTTGCACACGAGAGTCAGGGGCTTGACTAGGACCACTTTTAGAAGCAATATCGTTGACCTTATCGGCCAATGTACTAATGACTATGGTGATTGCAGCCATTTGTTGTGCCAAATCCTGAGCCATTTGTCCTCTGGTGTATGCCAGGGAATTACAAAGAGGGTTTACAAATATGCTAAAATGGGTTTACAACAAGAATGCTAATTTTACCCAAATAATTGTAAAACTATAATAGTTTTAATGCAATTTGATAATAGTGACAAAGCACAAAATCCCCCTTTACAAAAATAATAGTTTCCCCCTTGTGCAGAATTTCAAATCATTGTATTCCCCTTTACAATAATTTTTAGAGCAAAAATTTATTTTAACGAGTGAACAAGAGTTGACTGTCGACAAGTCAACTAACCGACCAGCACATACAAATATCTTTTGCAAATAGGACAATTTAATATTTTGGCCACCAACAATGCTTTGTGGCCCACAAAATCTTAGCTAGCGTGTGTGTTAGGCTAGCAAATGCTAGCTTTCTTTTTACAAGGGTGGTAAACCTTTTAAAGGGTTATTAACCCTCCCCACAAATAATGTACTCCATTCAGATGCAAAATCAAACAATAAAAACCCTCTCGACGAATGCAGACAGGTGGCTGACTAAAGTCTTCAGTGAGAGTGTCTTTTGAGTTTCAAGATACGTGCATCTAGAAAATTGTGCATGATTATCAAGATGTGCAGATCTCTGGTGCTAACGACAGTTCCACATCAGATCGTCGGCTGGATTTTTCAGCTTCAACAGGTGTTGGAATGCATGTAAGAAAATTATATTGATCGACATAAAATTTTGGTTGATCGTTCGTCGATCAAATGCTATAGAACAACATCACATGTGCTGCTCCAACCAGATGTTTTGTGAGTATTCTAATCTACTGATAGGTGTCGATTAAATTTACCTCAAGCACTTAGAAATCTAAATCCCCCAATGGTGCAAGTGCAGCAGATCACGACAGGAGTCACAGGCAGCAAATCGTGTGGCAGACTAAGGTTTATAAATTGTAGATGGAAGCACATTCACCAAGATCTAAAGTTTGTCAGGCTTTGTTAGACTGTGCAGAGACTGTCAGATGTGGCAAAAAAAATTCCAATGAGTGCCTTCGTAATAAATTATGGCTAGAATCGACTGGGTCCCATAAGTCAGTGCAAGTACTGAATAACAGGCCTACGAAATCAATCACGCTTGTAGGGTGTTCGATGGCTTGATCAACGCATATGTCATATTTCCTTCATTGATTTTGAGGGTGCATTGGGGCCGAGTGGTGGCCAAGGATTTTATGAGCTCACAAGGTCTTCGACATCGGTGGTCTTAGACTGTGTAGTTGTCGTGAGCACAAAAGGGCCCAAACTTCGCACATCAACGACCGGTATGATGACCTCCTATCATCAATGGTTGTCGGCCAATCAGTAGCTCGACGTCAAAATTCGAGTTGGGCATGGACACCGAGGTTGGATTCCTCGGCCCTGCTGCATGAACGCGTCTAAACTTTGTGTTTGGGCCTACAATACAAACACTTTTTTTTAACACCTTTCATTTTCAATTTTTTCTTTTATAAAATCAAAAAATTGCAAGATGCTAACTCACAATTTTTTTTTTCCAGCAACAATATGCAGCATATTTTTATCTGCAGCAAAGCAGATTTTGTCTAGCAAGTTGAAAACGAAACCCAAATGAACCCCAAATTGAAGTAGCAAAACCACAAAGACAAATGAGGCAACAAAATAAAAAAGATGCTTACAAAAATATGGATGCAAATGGGTCAGAAATAACCCAAACCAGGACTAAGGAGGTCGGAAATGACCCAAAACCCCCAAAAGTTGCCTGCTCTGATACCACTGTTGTGGTATAAACCAACATGCCAAATAAATTAAAACTAAGGGCTTATAAAGGCCCAAAATTACAACTAATGCTCCTATGAAGAAGCAACAAATTTCCAATTGGGAATGTCAGCACTCATCTAAAAGGAGTTATTTAAGGATTGATAAATATCAATCCAACTAGCTTCATCTAGAAGTCAACTAGCTATTACGTGAGAAAATTCTCACTTACATAAAAATATTAAAAACAAGACCAAGCCCTAAGACCTAGCCTAACTAAAGAACCTAAACCCTAGGCTCTCATTTGATGCCCTCATCAGATATCAAAGATAACAAGTTTCAAGTCAAAAATATGAGTAATGCTCCTTCCATTAGTTTGTAGAAAATATTTACATAGTAGGGCAAGCAAATGCACTAGAGCCGACCCTAAAAATTGAGGGTTCAACCTCTATTTATAGTGTATAATGAAAAGAATTCAAGGAGATATTACAAGAATTTAGGATTTGACAGATAAGTAGAGAGCTATACTAGCATTATTTCATTTGCTCATTGAGTCTAGGAAATCCGCTGGAAGTAATCCGCCATGGCAGCTCAACTCTACAACATACTAGTTCAATAATGGTAGTTGAGCCTCCAACCATTATAAATCAAATCTCGATTGTTCATTGTTCTTTAGAACTCCATTCTATTGTAAATCTACAACTGCTCTTGTTCTTGGTTCTTGAATACCCTCAGACGCTTCATCTTCTTGAATTGAACTGAATTTTCTCCAATCTACCAAGAATTCGCCTTTGTATGCTTTGTCAAAATGTCAATAAAATCTTTGTTGTTGATGCTCTCAGTAAATGGTTGTGATTAGATCTCAATAATGCTCTACAAACCAGCGATGGAGAAACAAATCACCAATCTACTCAAAAATAACGTTGGCATCAGCTTTGATGGCTTCGGCCATCAGATTCAAGTTCAAGAGAGAAATACATTGAGTTGCAAGCAGAATCAAGTCTATCATTAACCTCTCACTTAGAATTTTAAATCATTTAAGTCCTTCTAGCGTCCATATTTTCAAAAACCAATTGCAACCTCAAAAATCTCTCCATCAACTTTGACTTAGTTTGATTGTGGAAATGCCAATCCACTCCAAAATCAATGTAAAATGTCCCTTATGCCATTTCACTACATTTACTTCCCTTCAAGCACCTCTGACCTTTTTAGCAAACTATGGGAAACTTGTCACCATTCTGCTCATAATTAGTCTTGGAATTCAGTTGAATGCATATTCTCAGCACTTAGTCATTAGAGCGCACAAAATGGAGAAGAATCATCAATCTGCACTTTATAGCATGTTGACATCATCAAAACTCAAAAGTTTACGGATTGGGAACCTCGTGAGATGCCACCACTAAATACACTAGATACTGAGCAGAATGGAACACTTTTCCAATGTTTGAAAAAAAATACTAAGTATTGACCGAAATGGGACCTTCTTGTGCGGATCCTCTCCATAATACTCTATATCCTCAGAAAAATGGATATTTGTTTGCCTTAGAATAAATTTTCAGTATTTTCTAAGGATGTGGCCATTTTGGGCCCACAACAGTGGAGCAGTCTAGGGTAAAATAATACATTCCTTATAAAATAAATGCAACTTATCTTACCCTAATTCCAAAATAAAAATGATGTTGAATTGTTTGATTCTTTTAGACCCGTAAGCCTATGTAATATGACTTATAAGATTATTTCCAATGTGATGGCAAATAGATTAAGGCTATTGTTAGAAAAAATATTTTCATAAGAGCAAGGGGGATTTGTGAAAGGGAGACAAATTTTGGATGGGATCATAGTAGCTCATGAAGTTATACATTTAGTAGCTTCAAGAAAAAAGAAAAAGCTGCGATCTTAAAACTTGATATGAGTAAAGTCTATGATAGGGTTAAATGGGATTTTATTTTTGTAGTTTTAGATAAGTTTAGCTTTGGGAAGAAATGGGTTAGATGGATTAAAGATTTTGTCTCTACAGTTTCTTATTCAGTTTTGGTCAATGGGTTAGTGACATAACCTTTTAAAGCCAAGAGAGGCCTTAGAAAAGGAGATCCTCTATCTCCTTATTTGTTCATTATTATGGCAAAAGTTTTGAGTAGGAACTTATAGAAGGCTTACAAAGATGGGTATATAAGTGGACTTAAGGTTAGTAATAACATTGATAACATCACCCATTAATAGTTTGTATATGATACAACCTTTTTTGGAAGGGCAAGGATAAATGAGGCCTAAGCTTTGAATAACATTTTAAATGAGTACGAAAGAGCTTTAGGGAAAAAAATTAATAGGGCTAAATCCAAAAATTAATATTACTCTACTAAGATGTAAGGCATAGATAGTAGAGGTGAATTTTTGGCATTGTGAAGGTTGCTATAGAAAAATCTCAAGAAAAATGCTAAATTCTAGAGTAATTGTATTCTTACAAAAATTTGAAAATATTTAGAAAATGAAAATCAAGAATTCAAATATTTTATGTAAAATATCTCAATTGAGATGAGAAATGTATCTATTTGTAAACTCTCAAGATCTAAAGAAGAGAGATGTAATTTATCAAGGGTTGGAGACTCGAGTACAACCCCTTATTATTCAGCAAAATAAAAATTATAAACAACCCATTTCTATTTATTTAATAAATCAAAGTCACTACTTTAATTCATAAATAAACCCTTTCCTTCATTTTATAAATTAAAGTCCCATACCCTTAATTTACAAAACAAAATTAATTCTATTTATTTAATAAATCAAATTCATCTACTTTAATCTATAAATAAACCTTTTCCTTCATTTTATAAATTAAAGTCCCATACCCTTAATTTACAAAACAAACTAATTCTTTTTATTTAATAAATCAAAGTCATCTACTTTAATCTATAAATAAATATTTTCTTCATTTTATAAATTAAAGTCCCATACCTTTAATTTACAAAACAAACTAATTCTTTTATTTAATAAATCAAAGTCATCTACTTTAATCTATAAATAAACATTTTCCTTCATTTTATAAATTAAAGTCCCATACCCTTAATTTACAAAATAAACTAATTTTTTTTATTTAATAAATCAAAGTCATCTAATTTAATCTATAAATAAACCTTTTCCTTCATTTTATAAATTAAAGTCCCATACCCTTAATTTACAAAACAAATAATTTTTTATTTAATAAATCAAAGTCATCTACTTTAATCTATAAAATAAATACCTCTTTTATTTACTAAATTAAAGTCACATCCTAATTACATAAATTAAAATCACACTTTTAATTACATAAATAAAAGTCACACCTCTCTTTAATAAAGAAATTTGCCTAAGAAAATACTCGAAGGTAGACATCACTGGTATAACACCACCATCCTGTGATCTTACCATAATGGAAACTCTCAACATGAACAAAATTCGAGAAGTAAGGGGTTTAAAGACCCTTACACTAAGAGAAGCATCGTAGGCCCTAAAGCTCTTCATAGACATCCAAAAAAAACACAACACATCATGAGCAAGGGTGAAGAAGGAAGACACATCGGTCTAAGCAAGACCCACATAGATGGCAGTTGACTAGAGAAAGGTAACAGGTTTGAGATAATCATGGCTGCACATTCCCCTCCCAACACTTCTCATTCTGTATGTCACCTACATGCTACCCAATACAAGGATGTCTATGGCAACATGACATGGAAAATTAGCTACACACCAACCATCCAAACCATAAGGGTTTGACTAGCAATGATGTCAACCCTATTGAGGAAGCAACTTGCTAAACATAGCACCTTACCTAACGATGCCACAACAACAATCAAACTAACTCAGGTATGACATAACTAGGAACTCAAATCATGGAGGATGGTAAAACAATGAAGATGACCTAGGGCCAACCAACTCATGGATCCCAATGAGGTAGCTCACAGAGGGGTCAAGGGTTTAACAACCAAATGACATAGCCAAACCAACAAAGTGAAACTAGGTGTAACTAGAGATAATAACCAACAAGCATTATTTTTCTTTCCTTTTATTAAAAGACCAAGTTTAAGATAAAGGAGATGCTTATTATAAATCAACATATGGTTTATCTGTGACAATCACTCCTTCTTGGTTGAATCGTGGCTCTCCCACAACGTTTGGTTTGCCTTGATTTTCTAGAGCTCTCTCTTCTCCCACCAGTGCCATCTTCCTCCTCCCTTCTCTCTTCGTCATCCCCTTATTTTTTACACCGTCATATTTCCCCTTGTCTTATCCCTCCTTGTCAAATTCATGCATTGTCATTACTTCCCCCATCTTCCTTGGGTGACACAAGATTTTTTTTAAATTTAAAAACTATTTTTTCTTATCACAAAGCTTCCTTATTAATGGTGCTCCTCGAAAGAGGCAATAGGAAGCTTCCATCCCCACTGAGTGCATATAAGGGGTTAGAGAAAGTTTTACCATAATTTATATTTTTTTTTCTAAACAAAGTCTTTTATAGGTTTATTTAAATAAAAGTTTCATATCAAATAAACTTTCATGAGACTTTATTATTATTCAAATAAAGTCTCTTCTTCTCTTTTTGAAAGGAATTCTATTATTTAATTTAAATAAAAATTTATGGTTTTATTAATTGAAACTCTATAATCAAATAAAAAATTTGTCCTTTGCAAATGAAATTCTATTTATCATTTAAAATAAACAACTATTATTTATTAAAATGAAACTCTATTGTCATTTTAAAATAAAACTTCTTTTATTTATAAAATGAAACTCTATTATCATTTTAAAAATAAAACTTCTATTATTTATAAAATGAAACTCTATTATCATTTTAAAATAAAACTTCTATTATTTATAAATAGAGAGTAAGAGGTTTTAAGCAAAACAAGGAGCTTTCAAAGGTAACCAAATTATGCATGCTTTTATTTCCCAAACCACCAATGCAGATAGTGATGAAGTAAAATATAATCAAACATATGCAATAGACAAAGAGGGAGTCTTTCCATCAACTCAATCACTTGTCTCAGCCTGAGAATTTATGATAGCTACTAGGCTATCAACTTAAGGCTCAAGGTGGCTAGTTATTGACGATTATCCCTAACCGATAATGCATGCCTATATGAAGGTATCCATCAATGTTACCCTCGAGTTGCCTTAATCATCATTTCCCCAACCTCAAGTACCCTCCACTTCTGGTGGAGGATTCTACTTCTTCCACCTACGAGTGTACTTGATCCTGCACATTTGGAAATATGTCAATAGTACCATGCTCTTTCAAATCAACTAAACATTGCATAGTTGGTTCAATTGCCCAAATTATATATTAAAGCATCATAGATTAATACATTGTTTCTTTGTGCCAAAAAGCCCACCAGGGAGGGTCATGACATCCTACCCCTTGGGACTAAACACCATCCTGGGTGTTTCCAATTTTACAAAAAAAAAATTATTACATTATATATTTTCAAACAAGAAGGAAAAATATTTTTGCATCTCATCCACTTTCTCCCAAGTGGTATTTATTTTAAAAAACTGGTCCCACTGGACCTTACATTGCTCAAGAGTCCGATTTTGCATAGAATTAGAAAAAAACTCAAGGATCTTCACCGACATCACTTCAATAGCCTTTGGATTTACCATCTGCAATTTAGAAACATCCCACACATGTTCAAGATCAACAACATATTTCCTAAGAAAGGATATGTGGAAGGTATCATGGATCTTTGATAGGTTAGGTGGTAAGGCAAGTCAGTATGCAACCAGACTGATATTTTTAGTGATTTTAAAGGGTCCCACAAATCATGGATCTAACTTTGTGGATTTGATAGCACTCTTCATTGGTTTAACCCTTAAAAACACTTTATCTCCAACTAAGTACTCTCTTGGAGTCCTCTTTAGATCATCATAACTTTTTTGCCTATCAACAACTTCTTTAAGTATTTTCCTGATTACCTTTAACTGATCCTCCATCTCTCTAACCATATCTAGCCCAATCATAACTCGATCTTCTAGGTTGTCCCAATACAATGGTATTCTACACTTTCACCCATACAAGGCATTGAAAGGAGCCATTCCTAGAGAGGAGTGATGTCCATTATTGTAGGTGAACTCTACAAGATGTAGGTAGTCTTCCCAATGAGACTTGTGATCCATGTAGTACATGTGAAGCATGTCCTCTAGTACTTGGTTTACCCATTCAGTTTGACCATCTATCTTAGGGTGGTATGCTGAGCTCATATTTAGTTTCATGCCCACTGCACTATGTAGGGATTTCTAAAATTTAGAAGTGAACTTGGAATCCCTATCTAAAATGATCACCTCAAGAAATCCATGTAATCAAAATACCTCTTTGGAAAATCTGTTAGCCACCACCTGAGCATCATCCTTGATGTTCCCTGGTATAAAATGTGCAACCTTAGTCAATTTTTTGACTACTACAAGGATTGCATCATGTTGATACCTAGTCTTGGGTAAACCTACTATAAAATCCATAGATATGACCTACCATTTTTGTGTAGGTACATCATGTAGATACAATTGTCCTGTAGGATGCTTGCATTCTACCTTAACTTTCTAACATTTGAGGCATCGAGCGATAAAATTGATGATGTCCTTCTTCATTCCTACCCAGAAGAAGGTTCTTTTCATGTTTTCCCACATTTTGGCTCCTCCAAGATGAGCAGAATAAGGAGATCTATGGGCTTCTTGCATTATTAATTTCCTTAAATTACCCATTTTTGGTATGATGACTCTACCTTTATAGCACAAAAGGTCATCTTTCATGCCAAATTCCTTATTACCCTTAGGGTATCTGTTCATCCTAGCTCAAATTTCCTAGTAATACTCATCCTGAGATTGCTCCTGTCTCACCCAATCCATCAGATCCATGTGACTTCTAGTTATGGTTGCTATGTGTTTCCTTCTACTCAAGGCATTAGCAACCTTATTCTCTTTCCCTTTTATATACTCAATTTTAAAGTCATACTCAACGAGAAACTCGACCCATATTCTTTGTCTCACATTGAGTATAGGTTGGGTAAATATGTACCTCAGAATTTGATGGTTAGTATTTAATTCAAAGGGCCTTCCCACCAAGTAGTGGTGTCAGGCCTTTAGAGCATGCACCACTACAACTAGCTCTAAATCATGTGTAGCATAATTAAATTTATGCTTCTTGAGCTTCCTTGAAGTATATGCTACTATTGACTCTTCTTGAGAGATTACTCCTCCTAACCCTTCCAATGATGCATTTGTGCATACTAAAAAGTCCCCTTGAGGGTCAGGAATATTCAGTATTGGTGTGGTAGTGAGTTTATGTTTCAACAATGTGAAGGTAACTTCACACTTTTTTGACCACTTGAATTCCTTTTCCTTCTTCTGAAGGTTAGTTATTGCCATAACAATCTTGGAGTAGTCCTTAATGTAATGTCTATAGTAGCTCGTTAACCCCATGAAGCTTCGCACTTCAATCACATTAGTAGGGGGTGGCCAATTCAAGATAGCCTCAATATTTCTTGGATCCACCATAATTCCTTCTACTGATATGATGTATCCAAGATATCATACCTTTGAAACATAGAAATCACTCTTGGCTAGATTTCCATAGAGTTGATTTTCCCTTAACAACTCTAACACGATCTTGAGATGTTTATCATGCTCTTCTTTGTTTCAAGAGTATATTAAGATATCATCTAGAAATACAAGGATAAATTGGTCTAGGTATCTTTTGAACACACTATTCATTAGATTCATGAACGCAACTGGGGTGTTAGTTAGTCCAAAGGGTAGAACTATAAACTCATAATGCTCATACCTAGTTTTAAATATCATTTTGTGAGTATCCTCCTCATGTATTCTTAATTGGTGATACCTTGATCTCAGGTCAATCTTAGTGAATACTATGGCATCTCTTAGTTGATCAAACAAATATTTGATTCTAGGTAGGGGATATTGATTCTTTATTATAGCCTTATTTAGCATTTTGTAGTCAATACACAATCTTAAAGAACCATCTTTATTTTTCATGAATAAAATTGGTGCACCCCAAGGTGACACACTTGGTTTTATCAATCCCTTTTCTAATAGCCCTTGTAGTTGAACCTTTAGTTCATGCATCTCAATAGGATTCATCCTATATGGAGATCTATGAATAGGTTTTGCTCCTAGCATAAGATCAATTGTGAAATCAAATTCTCGCATAGGAGGGAGTCCAAGTAAATCCTCTAGGAACACATCCTTAAAATATTATAAAATTGGGTGCTTCCCTAGCACCTCTCTCTTATGATCATCTTCTACTTCATTAAGTTTTACAACATACACTATCCCTCTTTTATTGAGGGTTTTCTTCAATTGCATAGTCGATAACATCTAGGGTTTGAATGTCCCCTACTCGCTATGAATTATCAGTCCTTTCTTGCCTTTATTTGAATACTCGATCCATCTATCTTGGAAATTGATCAAGGCTTTATGGGCCTGTAACCAATCCATCCCTAGGATCACATTAAAGGCATGAAGTGGATCTACATACAAATAACCTTTAGTGGTACCACTAGCTAAAGTAATTTCTACCATTGGATAACACTGGTTTACTGAGTAGGTTTACCTAGAACCATACTCTACCTTCCATCCATGGGCCAAATATCCTGGCCTTTATGGCATATTCCTTGCTAAACTAGAAGAAATAAAGTTGAGAAAAATGATTCTAACTAAAGTTAAAACATCTCTTAGAGGGGAGAAGAATATTTACATTTCCAGGTCGGTGGCATGGGGGCTCATTTCTAATCTCGCTTTGCTACTACTACATGCACTCCAAATTTTGTCCCACTGACCTGAATGCTTGGTCCTACTTTTATTGGGCAATTAATGAGGACTTCCACACTAGTAGCACCCTCCCTCGGGGTGATGTTTTACTCCAATTCTCTTTTCCAATTACCTTATTTGGGGTGAATCTATCTATCTCCTTCTCCTTGAGGTTGATTGGCCCTTGGGGATTGGTTCATTCATCAAATTAATCAAAAAAAAAAACTAGGATATTTGATTGTATAGTGTGGCCCTCCACATATACGAAAACCTTCTTTGGGACCTTCAAGGTCTTCCTAAATCTATTTTGTAATTTTTTCTGCTTGGGATACTTTTAGTTATCTTTGGATTTTATCATAGCCTGGTTTAGCTATGCTTTTATTTAGTCGAGTGGCCACCCATTCTGTTGATCTCT
The DNA here is from genome assembly GCA_028583015.1 of Wollemia nobilis. Lineage (NCBI taxonomy): Eukaryota > Viridiplantae > Streptophyta > Pinopsida > Araucariales > Araucariaceae > Wollemia > Wollemia nobilis. Next base: position 4,262,733 of record JAQPPZ010001808.1, read on the forward strand.
ACACTCTAATTAGTTAGCACTTTACTTTTGAGGTTGTTAGTCCTTTGTCAACTCTACAAATTAGGATTCATTCATCTATTTTTGTTGCGCTATCTGATATTATTGTTGATCTATTAGTCCTCCTTGCTGTTCTATTTGATCTTATAACATTTTAATGATGGTGATGAGGTTTTCCACCTCCTTGCTTAAGTATCTCGAACACTTTTCTTGGGTCCTTCCTTTAGCATAGTCTTTACGGTGTTCCCCATAGGAGAAGTAGTCTTTCCTCCTCTCATATTAGGTGTCATCTATCTTGATGACAACCAATAAGATAGGGTTAAATTATAGTTCTACCTAGAATTGAACCATTATCTCAGTTGCAATGCAGAGTTTCTTTTCTAAAATCATAAATAATCTAATTAGGATGATATTCCAAGGTTATGATATAACATTAATACCAAATCCCATACTAAGGTATCATAACATTCATTCACCCTTGGGTCGTTCCCATTATATTCTAGCAAGTAGAGCATTCTATCATCCAGCTGCTTATACTTTAAGCAAGCGTTCACTGGAGACATCCAAATCCCTTTAGCATTCTAAAATATCTATACCCTCGTACTTAGAGCTCTGATACCAAATGCAATAACCCAAAATTTAGTCATGCTAAAACACAGAGAAAAATAAAAGATTTTTTTTTACTAAGGAGAGGTATTCATAAACCCGTAATCGATTCCTAATTGATATATTATTTAAATACCTTAAGTTTTCTAAAGAGATACATATCACTATATATTCTAACACAAGTCTATCTATGTAGAATTTTAATGTGTTACCATAAATAAGTTTATCCCTCTCATCTCTCTTGATGATTTTAACTTATAACTTTCAATCAATCGAAGGTATACACCCATCACCATACCATATACAAGTCAATCTATGTAGGTATGCTACGTGTATTGCAAGTTAAGCTATCCATATTATCTCCATGATGAGCTATCTTAGCTCAGATGTAGTCTTTCTATAAACTCAATTATCATTCTCCTTGAGGAGTCTTAATCCCTTAGGTCCACTACGTTCACCCTAAGGGGTCTCAATCCCTTAGGTCATCCTCTAAGTTCACCCTAGAACTCATTATTAAGTTTCTATTGTTTAGCAAGGAAATCAAGAATAATTCTAGATACTAAATCTAACAAACATAATTCATAAAGCATGCAAAGGATACTAGAAAGGAAGCAACATTTAAAGAAGATAAACATTAATTGAAAGAAATGTAGATACAAAACATAGATAATTCAAACAATAATTTAAAGGTACATCTTCCAACAATTAATAATTATTACATATAAGCAAGTATGGTAAATCCTCCATACTTTTAAAGAATAATATATTACATCAATTTCATCAGGGAAATCTCCCCACATAGTTAATCTATTTGAGCATAAGTAAATCATTATAAGTAGAATCAAACTGCTACATTGGTTCCAACTGCCTCCTTGGTCCTTCTCAACTTTCCCTCAATCATTTGAGGATAGTAGGGGATCAAGGCACTCATGGTTCCATGATAGACATGCTTCTAAATGCATTTACTTATTTCATTTCCAAATTGCAACTATACAAATTAAATCAAAGTAACTATCCATCTACTAGATAGTTTTTTTTTTGCTTGATAAAAAGGGGTTGTACTTGGGTCCCCCACCCTTAAAAAATTACATCTCTTCTTTAGAGCTTGAGATTTTACAAATAGATACACTTCTCATCTCAATTGAGATGCTATAGTTAGAAACCTACATCATTTTACATAAAATATTTGAATTCTTGATTTTCATTTTTTGGATCTTTTCAAATCTCTGTATGAATACAATTACTCCAGAATTTAGCATCTTTCTTGATATTTTCCTATAGCAACCTTCACAATGCCAAAAATTCACCTCTACTATCTATGCCTTACATCTTAGTAGAGTAATATTTCCAAAACATCGCACTATCATAGTCCACTTTACCAAATCTAGATTGCTAGTTTCCTTCCTGAAACACAAGTGCAACCACAAAAATTATAATAAATAGTCTAAATGAGAACACATTAATGTTACAAAATAAAACAGATATTACCAATGGAAAACATTAAAGTAAATCTTAATCATTAATTGATTTAGGCAATCAACATTTTTTGTCAGCTTCAACTAAACTTTCTACTTCCTCTAACCATGGAAAGGAAGAATTTAACTCCACAATCCTCAATCAAAACCTCTATATTGGCTAGCTTATCTGCACATTTGTTTCCTTCTCTTAATATGTGTGTAAACCTGATTTCTTCAAACTCTTTAGCAAGATCTTGAATTTCCACAATTATCTCTTGTATGTTCCATGGAGCCTTTGCTTTCCTCAAAATTGCATTTATTACTATGATAGAATCACCTTCCATCCATACTCTATTCCATTTCATTTGTTTACATATTTTTAACCCTTCTAAAGTTTCCCAAGCTCCAACTTCATTATTTGTCTTAAATCCACTATTGAAAGCATAATGAGACAAAATATCTCCTCTATTATTTCTAATTATTCCTCCTCCTCCTGCTGGTCCTGGATTTCCTTTAGATGCTCCATCAAAATTCAACTTAACCCACTCCACATCTGGTGGTTTCCACTTTATATTTTTTGCCTTCTTTTTGCTTCTCTTGTACCCAACATAATAATTCCATTTAATGACTTGAATCCATCTATCAAGGCTCTCTGCTTCCAAATTAGGGATTGGGTGAGTTGATAGGGTTGGTTTAGACTCCTCTATGGCTAAACATATCTTCTTTTTCATTACCTCTAAATTGCTTTCCTTTCCTTTAAATATTATTCTATTCCTTTCTAGCCATATAGTCCAAAGTATTGTATCTTTTGATATATCCCATATTGTCTATAAAGCCTCACTTTTATAAGTGCTCTACCATTTCTTTAACCAATCTTCAATTCTACTATTCATCACCATGCATTTACCAAACATATTAAGAATCCATTGCCATAGATTCCAGACTATTGAGCAATGTCCCAAGAGATGGTCTATACTCTCCTCCTCCTTATTACATAAAACACATTGAGAGGGGCCATGAAAACCCCTTTTCATAAGGTTATCCTAGGATAAAATTCTTCTATGACCTACTAGCCAAACAAATATTTTGACTTTAGGAATGCTTGGGCTATCCCAAATATCTCTCCATATTCTAGTGATATTATTATTATGTTGGTGTTGAACATTATATCCACTTCTAGTTGTGTATTCTCCTGAGCTATTCAACTCCCAAATCAATTTATCCTTGGCACCCCTCAAAATAATCATAGTTGTTATATTTCTACTCAATTGCCTCCTAGCATCAATGTCTTGTATACTTGTAAAAAAATATTATTTCCATTTGTATCTTCCTTCTTGATCCTTGTACAAAATTTTTGAAACCCTATCACCATATTTATCTTGAAGTAATCTCATCCAAGGTTTCAAAACTGGATCTAAATTGAGTGTTTTTTTATCACACCAAGTATCCATCCAAATAGAAAATTTTTCTCTAGTTCCCACCACCCATATTAAACCTTTAATCATAAGATCAATAGATTTTTTTAAACCATTCCAAAGAGTAGAACCATTTGGAAGAGAGAATGATGTAAATATTAAACTTGGGTCATTGGGATCAACATACTTACTTAGAAGAATTCTTGCCCATTGTCTTTGACTCTCTTTGTACAATCTCCAGATAACTTGTCCCCTAAGAGCTAAGTTTGCATCTGTAAGAGCTCTTAAACCAAGACCTCCCCTAGTTTTGTCATCACACAACTTGCTCCATTTCACCAAAAAAAATTTCCTTTTATCATGTAAACCTCGACCATAAAAAGGATCGCATAATAAAGATTAAACTTTTTTCAACTGATTTTGGCATAGAATACAAAGACATATAATATGTTGGAATGGCTTGTAAGATTGACTTAATTAATTGCACTCTTCCTGCTAATGATAACCATCTACCTTTCCAAGTTGGAAGTTTATTTTGAACTTTACTAATAACTGGATTCCATAAATCTATCCTCATTCTCCCCTCAAATAAAGTCATCCTAGATAAGTTGTTGGTAAATTTGCCTCCTCCATTTGAAGCAACCTACAAATTCTTACTTTGATATTAGCAAGAGTGTTAAGAAAGTAAATTTTGGATTTAGTCCTATTAATTTTTTGCCCTGAAGCTCTTTTGTACTCTTTTAAAAAGTTATTCAAAGCTCTGGCCTCATTTATCCTTGCCCTTCCAAAAAGGTTGTATCATCTACAAACTATTTATGGGTGATGTTATCGATGTTATTACTAACCTTAAGTCCACTTATAAGCCCATATTTGTAAGCCTTATTTAAGTTCCTACTCAAAAATTCTACCATAATAATGAACAAATAAGGAGATAGAGGATCTCCTTGTCTAAGGCCTCTCTTGGCTTTAAAATATTTTGTCACTAACCCATTGACCAACACTGAATAAGAAATTGTAGAGACACAAGATTTAATCCATCTAACCCATTTCTTCCCAAAATCAAACTTATCTAAAACTACAAAAATAAAATCCCATTTAACCCTATCATAGGCTTTACTCATATCAAGTTTTAAGATCATAGCTTTCTCTTTTCTTGAAGTTGTTGAATGTATAACTTCATGAGCTACTATGATCCCATCTAAAATTTGTCTCCCTTTCATAAAACCTCCTTGCTCTTCTGAAATAATTTTGTCTAACAATGGCCTTAATCTATTCACCATCACTTTGGATATAATATTATAAGCCATATTACATAGGCTTATGGGTCTAAAAGAATCAAACAATTCAGCATCCTTCTTTTTTGGAATTAGGGTAAGATAAGTTGCATTTATTTTATAAGGAATGTATTGTTTTACCCTAGACTGCTCCACTACCACCAATAAATAATCCTTCACTATATCCCAATTATGTTGGTAAAAATCTGTAGAGAGCCCATCTGGACCAGGGGATTTATCCTTATTAAAATAGAAAAGAGCTAAATGAACTTCTTCTAGAGTAATAGGCTCCATCAGTTTCCTATTATCTTCATTTGTTATAACTGAAGGAACATCTTGAAGAAGTTTATCATTAAGAACTTCGGTATCCTCTAAACCTAGAATATTTTGATAAAACGACTTAGCCTCTTTTCTAATTTCACTCTGATCTTCAATCCAAACCCCTTCTATTGATTTAATTCTACTAATTCTAGAAGATATCTGTACTATAGCCATCCTATGAAAAATATTTGTATTTTTATCTCCTTTTAACCAAGTTTATCTTGATTTTAATCTCCAAAATTTCTCTTCCTTACTCAAAATATTATGATATTCACTAAGAAACTCCCTTTCCTCTAAGCTTGGATTATTTTCATCACCTTTTTGGAATTTTGAAAGTTTATCTTTTAGTTCTTCTTTCTTCTCAAAAATATTTCCAAAGGTGTTCTTGTTCCATTCTTTTAATCTAGATGTCATAGCTTTAATTTGGTTTGGAAGAGCATACAACCCACCATTACCTAAATAATTCCATGTTTGAGCTATCATATCAACAAATTGAGGATGGTCTTCCCACATCTACTCATATTTAAAATATGATTTTTTTGAATTCACTTACCACCATTTTAACTCTTATTGGCCAGTGATCTGAACCAATCCTTGTTAAGGTATTAATTTTAGCACAAGTTCCTTCATCTAGCCAATGATCCGAGAGAATGCATCTATCTAATTTTTCTGCTATTAGGTTTTGGCCTCTCCTGTTGTTGGTCCAAGTATAGTTGTCTTCTTCAAACTCAACTTCCCATAGATTATTGTTTTGAATAAAAGTTGAGAAATATTTCATACTTTGGGTCAATTTCCTAATTCCCCCAAATTTTTCATTCAACTTGGTTATGGCATTAAAATCTCCAATGATCATGAAACGGGTTTCTTGGTCTTTACTTCTCATAAAGGCCTCAATCCCACTCCAAACTTCTAATCTACCTGATTGAGTTGTAGGTCCATAGACATTGATAAGGATGAAACGAATATTAGCAAAGTAGCAAGTGACTAAAGAGGCTATCCAATGCCTAGTTTTATGAATGGTTACACAAGAGGTTCTAGAAGGATTCCAACAAGTTAGAATTCCCCCTACTGCTCCTTTAAAATCCATAGCATCCCATTCACATCTTGCCCAAACTACTTTCATAGTTTTTGAAACTTCTTCTTTTGTCATTTTAGTTTCCTGGATATAGAGAATATCAGGTTTATTACTTAAACATAGGTCCCTAATACACCTATGCTTTGAGGGGGCATTAGCACCCCTTATATTCCATGAGATGATAATCATGTCTCATTAGGGGATTTTGGCCCCTCTTGCGTATTACCAATATCATTTTGTTGTTTGGTAAAGAGAAGTTCAACCAACTTAGTTTGTGTTCCTTTCTCTATGTTAGCTCTTGCTTCCTTGGATCTTGCTTGATAATTTGAGGGTTTTCCTCTTTTTTCCTTGCCTATATCAGGAGTAGGTCTTATTATTCTATTCCTCAATATTCTTTCACAATTTTTTTTTCAACATATTTATCCTCTCTTGGATCTATTATAGAAGCTTTTGACTTATCCTACTCATTTTCTAGTATTTCCTTATTAATGGCAGAGGTATTAACTTCTAAAACTACATTTTCTTTACCAATTATTTTCTCTTGAATGGTGCATGGTACTTCAAGAGAGTCTTCAAAATATGATGAGACACATTCCTTGGCTTCATCGAGAATTTTCTTCCTTAAATTAGGATCATATTGAATAGACGATTCCTTGCTAATATGTTGAAATTGTTGTCATGTGTCCTCTAAGTTTTGATCTACTTTTTCTTCATAGGCTAAAGCCTCAAAAGAGTTGGTATTTCTTCCAATATCCTTCCTTATTGGTCTCCACTGTTTATTTTCTTTTATTTTTCTAGATCTATTTTTTGGAAGTTGAAAACCATCTTCATCCATAACCATTTGTAAATTTCTCTTATGATTTTCTACAAATGATTCTGTTGGGCTCTTCTTAGGGCATGATCTCAAAATATGCCCCACCTCATGACATCTTCTTCATAAAAAACCACCTCATACATTTTCTACATAAAAATATATTTTCATAATCTATAGTTTGGGTCCACATCTTATCCCCATACTTAAGAATGATTGATTCTAGTAAAGCTTTACTTATATCAATCATGACCAATATTCGAGCATAAATAGCCAAAAATCCATCTTTTGTTGTATCTAAAATCTCAAGGAATTCTCCTAGAGTGTTGCCTATTGCCTTGAAGGTATCTATTTTCCAAAATTCAATGGGTAACCCAAACATCCTAACCTAGATTGGTACTAGGGATAGATTTACATTTTTAGGTGAAAAGCCTTCATACCAATGGGTAAGGAAGAGTCCTGCTCTTCCCATAAACCAAGGACCCCCTTTTAGGATTCTTTCTCTTTCTTCCCTAGAACAAAAAATGGCTAGGAAGAAACCTTTGGGAAGAAATGATAGAATCACTCTTGGAGACTTCCAACTCCTATCAATCCATTTTCTCAAGGCTGAAGCCCCTGGCCAATACCCATTAAATTTACCAAAAATTGCCCTATCTTGGAGCAATGAGGATCTCTCTGAGGTGCGCTCACTAACCTCTACCACTAGAGATGATTCTAAGGATTTAACTATAAATCGATCCATGGAAAGGAAACTAAAACTCAAAATCTATTGAAATTTATCTGAAAGTTCTATAGCAAATATAATATTTGATAAAAACTTTATAAAATTTTCATGCACAATTTCTAAGATAAAGAAAGGGAAAAAAGAACTTAGCTGAAAAAATCTTTGTCCAGATAGAATGTCTTGCCTCACTGAAGTCCTAGCCCTTCATTGCTCTTCCCATCATTTGAACCCTAGTTGGCAAATATTTGCAATTTTGTTTTTCATGACTTGAAAAATTGTCACTACCCTTGTTCCGAATGGTTGACTTCACAGGGTCATATCTCCCTCAATATTACTTAGATTTTTGCATATGACCACTCATTTTAAAGCTATTCAAATTCTACACAAGTTGGTCCAAGAATCAACTAAATCGGATAACTCTTTACAAAGATATGGCTCCTAAAAGATGAGATTTTTTCAAGAAAAAACCCTAATCCTTCACACTTTGCAATTTATTTTTCATGATTTGAAAATTTCCATCTAATACATAGTTAATATCAATAAAAATCTCTATTTTCATTTTCCCTTATCATTACCTAAAGAGAGTCTTTCAACAATTACAGTCAGATCATAGTTTCTACTTTAATCAATTCCTTCAACAATTAAAGTCCCATACCTTTAATTACCAAACAATCTAGGTTCCTTCAATCTTAGAATTAACCATTTTTCCTTTGTTCTATAAATTAAAGTCCCATACCCTTAATTTATAAACAAACCATTTCTATTTATTTAATAAATAAAAGTCACTACTTTAATCCATAAATAAACCCTTTTCTTCATTTTATAAATTAAAATCCCATACCCTTAATTTACAAAACAAACTTAATTATTTTTATTTAATAAATCAAAGTTGTCTACATTAATATATAAATAAACATTTTCCTTCATTTTATAAATTAAAGTCTCATACCCTTAATTTTCAAGACAAACTAATTCTTTCTATTTAATAAATCAAATCCATCTACTTTAATCTATAAATAAGAATCATATTACTTAAAAGACTCAAAAGAAAAAGACTAAAACTTAGACTTTGTTGCATCAATCATATTAGTTTAAAAGAAAAATACAAAAGGACAAAAAGATACAAACTTAGTTATATCATTTCCAGGAAATTTTGAGGGTAGATGCCTAAAAAACCCTAGAACGTCTCCACCAATTTTCATATCATTTGGAGCAACACAGATCCTAGCGCATCCCTATGTGTGAACGAGATATTTGGCAAGCGGCTATGCGAGGGTTTCATCCGGGTTGAGTGCAAGCAACTCCAGAGGTTGGTTTTTAGGGCCTTCGGGCCCTAGCGACCAATATTTTTGTGGTTTATGCTCAATATTTTAGCAGGAAATGTTGCAGGGGATCCAATATGGGTTAGAAATTTATCTTTCAATAGATCATACTATGAACTTGAGTGACAACGGCTTCCAATTTGCTGCACAAAAGAAAAGTGAAAACCATACCTTTCCACGACATCTAGGGCAAGGATTAAAGAGATCACGAAACAAGTTTCAAGTAGTTGATCAAAAAATGGCTCATATCTCAAGTGAATCTGGTGCTAAGGTGCACCCACAAAATAATTCTACTATGAAAACCCCTATCAAGGGTAAGAATTTCGAAGACTCAGCCCCAAAAATGAATTTTAGGGATGCCCTTCATGGTGGACAGCCTCAGCCCAATGCTAATATCAATCTTAGGGCTTCCCATAAACCTCTAAGAATGCCTAAGATTGATCCCAGGAAAATGGAGTCAGGATGTCTTAAAGCAGTTGATGGAACTCCTATTGTTAAGCTTGATATGGGTAACATTCAGACTGGCATTGAAGATTTGGAAAAAAGAGGACTAATTTGTCGGTTCATGGGTTTTCGTTCGAGTCTATCTGCTTTCAAAGTCTGGGCTACAAAAAGCTGGAAAACTAAAGGTGAGTTACAAATCTCTATTTATCCAAATGGTTATTTTCTTGTTTTATTTGCTAATAATGAAGATAGAGAGAAAACTTTTCAAGGGGGTCCTTGGTTTTTTGGAAGGGCAGGGCTTTTCATGAAGCCCTGGCATACTAAATTTAAAGTCGAAGAAGAGATGCCTTCTATAGCTCCCGTGTGGGTTAGACTCTTTGGCCTCCCTATTGAATTTTGGAATCCTACTATTTTTTCTTCAATTGGAAACTCTTTAGGAACTTTTATGATGACTCGTTGATTGTACTCAAAATTTTGAACATATTATTTATGCTCGGATTTGTGTTTTAATGGATTTTGACAAACCCCTACCTAAAAATATCACATTACAATTTGGGGAAGACACTTGGGAGCAAGTAGTGGACTATGAGAACATTCCTTTTCATTGTAGAATTTGCCATGAATATGGTCATTTGGCTAGTGCTTGCCCAAATAAAATTCCTGATCAAAAGAAAGAAGATATAAACTCAAAGAGGTTTCCAAATACCTAAGAAGAAGAACACTCAAAAAAAACCAATTATGAAGGATCAATCAAAGTCATCTCGCTAATATGTTTGAAATCCTTTCCACAAATGATGTCCCAAGTGAGGAAGAGGAAATAATGGAAACTGAAATCTTAGAAACACAATTTAAATATGAAGGGAAGAACTCAGAGACAAACCAACAAATCAAAGGTTTTCAACAGAAAAAAAAGGAGAAAATTTACACAAGAAAAACAATCTTTCAAATGTCAAAACTTCAAATAATGTAGGTCCCAATATAGACTCCATTGAACCATCTAGTAAAATTTTGGTTGTGTACGAGCATTCTTCAAGGTTAGAAGCCATCTCAGATTCAATTGGAATAAGTCAAGAAACAGGGAAAAAAAATTGAAGATGGATTCTAATAAAAAAGTAGGTCGCAAGACCAATCAATATCATATGGTAAAAGAAGGTGAAAAGCTTGTAGAGGAAGGTAAGATTAATGCCCTTCCCAAAATTTTTAGCCCTGGTATTAATGAAGATCATCACTTGGAATATTAGAGGACTCAAAGGGAGTCTTTCAAAACAAAATGAAATTAGAAGAATGATTCAGATAAATCATCCACATCTTGTTTTCCTTCAAGAAACAAAGATGTCAATGGAGGATATGGACTCAATTGCCAGTAAAATTTGGCCAGCTGGAAAAGTGGTTTCCCTCAGTTCCCAAGGGACTTCGGGTGGCATTGCTTGTCTTTGGGACCCAAAAGAGGTAGTTATTCACCATATGGTTGGCAGTTGGGGTTTGTTGGCTATAGCTATTCAAAGTAGACATTCCAACCAGATTATGCTCTGCATTACTGTTTATGCTCCGACTTCTTTGGAGGAAAAAAGAAGACAGTGGAAGGATATTACTCATATTATCTCTCATTTTCCTGAAGCTTGGATCTTGATCGGAGGAGATTTCAATACCATCCTCTCTCTGGATGAGAAAAGGGGGGAAATAGAAATTTGGACAAAAGCACTGACCTCATGAGCGAATATATTGCAAACCTCCATCTTGTGGATATCCAACCAGATAATGGCCTTATGACTTGGTCTAACAGAAGGCAAGGCTTAGCTTGTATAATGGAGAGATTGGATAGGTTTTTGCTCTCTAAAAATTTCTTAATCCATGGTCACATTCCTAAAGTGAAGACTCTTAATAATGTTGGTTCGGATCATTGGCCGATCATGGTGGAAATGTGGAAAACCAATGTGAGTTTCTCTCCTTTTCATTTTCAATTAATGTGGCTTAGAGACATTTCCTTCGGACCTCGTGTGCAACAATGGTGGAAGGAAGGTAAACCTAGGCATGGGACTAAGATGTTCTATTTTGCCAAAATATTGCAATACATTAAATCCAAAATCAAGACTTGGAACTGGAAAGAGTTTGGGGATGTTCATAAAAAAAACATGAAGTTATTGCTCATCTTGAAAATTTGAATAAGAAAATCCGTTTAGATGGCCTCACAGAGAAGAGAAGTGCAGATGAAATTAAACTCACAACTCAATTAGAGGAATGGGAAAAAAGAGAAGAAATCTTATGGAAGCAAAAATCTAGAATTCAATGGCTCAAAGAAGGAGATCGAAACACAAATTTCTTCCACAAATCTCTTCTAGCTCGAAGATCTCACAACTTTATTTCTTCCTTAAAATCAGATTCTGGAGATGTTGTTTATACTTGGGATGGCATGAACTCTATTGTTGTTGATTACTTTTCCAATATTTTTGTTGCTACTCCTCTTGACTCAGCTTCACAACAAAATGTTCTTCAAGCAATCCCTTCTCTTATCACTTAGGAGAACTCTATTTTGACTGCTCTTGTTACTATCAATGAGCTTCAACAAGTAGTTTTTAAAATGCAAAAAGGGAAAACCCTAGGTCCTGATGGTTTTCCCATTGAGTTCTACCAAGAGTTCTGGGATATCCTTCATGTTGATTTATTAGAGGTGGTGGAAGAAGCCAGGAAAGCCAAAGAAATTTTGAAGGTTATCAATAAAACTTATATTACTCTTGTTCCAAAAGCTCAAGAGGTTGATCATATCTCAACTTTTAGACCTATTGCTTTATGTAATGTTCTTCTCAAAATCATTACTAAAATCATGGCAGAAAGGTTGAAGCCTCTTTTGCATAAGATTATTTCCCCAGAGCAAGGGGGTTATGTGGAAGGACGTCAAATAGTAGATGAGATAGTTCTTGCTCAGGAAGCCATCCATTCCATGGATATGCAAAATTCTCCTTCCATGTTCATTCGGTTAGACTTATCCAAAGCTTATGACAGAGTGGATTGGCACTTCCTTATCAAAGTTTTGAGGCAATTTGGTTTCTCTAAGGATTGGATGGATTGGATTATGGGATGTATCTCTTCAGTTTCCTACTTAGTTCTTATCAATGGCAGGCCTTCTCAGTCATTCCCGGCTTCTAGAGGTATTAGGCAAGGTGACCCGCTATCCCCTTATTTATTCATCATTCTTGCTTGATGCTTGGGTAGGACTATAACCAAAAAGAGGGAAAACAAAACCCTTGAGGGAGTTACCATTGCTCATGGAGCTAGACCTATCTCTCATCTTCAATTTGTGGATGACTCTACTCTTTTAGGTAAAGCTACAGTTAAGGAAGCTTCTAATATTAAGCAAATCATTAGCTATTTTTCTAAGGCTACTAGGCGGTTGATCAATGAAGACAAATCTAAAGTTATTTTCTTTCACTCTGCTCTGCTAGACAGGAATCCATGGTCTTGGATAAATTAAGATATAAGAAGACCTCCCTTCCAATCACTTATTTAGGTATTCCCATAAATATTCAAAGGCAAAAAAATAAATATTGGAATTGGTTGTTGGACAAAGTCAAGAAGAAAATTGGAAAGTGGACCAACAAGTGGCTTTCTTCTAGGGGTAGAATCACCTTGGTAAAATCAGTCCTTCAAGCTATTCCTATTTATGTTTCTTCCATTTTGAATATCCCAAAGGTTGTTCTTCGAGAATTGGATCAAATCAGTCATCATTTCCTTTGGAGTGGTACTAAGGAGAAAAGAAAATGGGCCTTGGTGAAATGGGATACTTTATGTCTTCCTAAGAGTGAAGGGGGTTAGGATTTCGGTCTTCTATTAATAACAACAAAGCTTTAGTCTGCTAAATTATATTGGAGGATGTTGCATAACCCCAATGCTCTTTGGGCCAATAATCTCCGTGCTAAATATGCTTGAGAACAAAAGTCCTGAAGACCTTGTTCGCTATCAACTTCCTACCAAAGGTTCTCCCATTTTAGCAGTTCTTAAGACTGGTGAGGATTTGATAAAGAAAAAATTATTTTGGATCATTCATAATGGTCAACAAGCAAATTTTTGGATAGATTCTTGGGATGGTCACAAGCCTTTGATAACTCAGTTTCCCGATTGGAGGCCTTGGATGGAGGAGCTTCACCGAGCTAATTGGATAAAGGTGGCTAATTATTGTCGGTACCATACCGGTAATTCAGAGGTTGGTATATATTGGATCCCTATTGAGGACTGACCTATTCAAATCCCGGAAAGGCAAAGACAAGATATCCAAGGCATCCTTCATATGAGATCCCTCTCTTGGTCCCATGAAAAATATTGTTTTGGATGGAACAACACTACTAACAACACTACTAAGGGTGAGTATTCAGTTGCTCAAGGTTATTTGACCTTATGCCATAATAATCCCAACCATTCTTCTGACATATTTTCTCAATTGTGGGCTCAAAAGCTTTGGCCTAAGGTGAGGTTCTTTAATTGGCTTTTATTGCATCGTAGGGTGCTTACTCGGTGAGCAACTTATGAAGCATGGTTTTCATGGCCCTTTTAGATGTGAAATGTGTGAAGAGAATGTAGAAACTCTCAACCATATTTTTATTGAGTGTACTTTAGCCTCTGAGCTATGGAGGAGAATGGCCACTTTACTTGGCTTACAGATGGTCCAATTTTTTTACTTTTGAACAACTTTGGAGGGATTGGCCTAATCAAGAGGGTGTTGATCATTTTATTAGGCGAGTAGTTTGGATGGGTTCTACCATTCTTCTTTGGAATATTTGGAATGAAAGGAACAACCAAATTTTTAATCAAGATAGGAAGGATATTCACTATATTTGGAAAAATACCATAGCCAACTTAGTTGAATCAGTCCATCAACTCCTTAATCACCCCCAAAACTCCCACCAAAGATGGGATCAAGTGATGCAAATATTGAAGATTAAATCTTCTAAGGGCAACCAACTTAAAGGGAATGTGAGTATTAGTAAGATGGATAGGACAAGAAATTGGCAACCTCCTCCTAAGGATTTTGGAAAATTCAATACCGATGGAGCCTCTAGAGGGAACCCTGGAAAAGCCAGTGTGGGAGGAATTGGTAGACTTTCGGATGGCTCCCTGGTTTTTACTTTTGCTGAGAATTTGGGTATTCTTTCCAATAACCTTGCTGAGGGGTATGGTATCCTCAGAGGCCTTCAGGAGGCTACTAAGGTTGGATGGGAAAAGGTGTTAGTTGAGTCTCACTCTCAACTTATGATTAATCTCTTGAAGACTCCTTCTAAGAATCATAAGGTGGATTGGAGAATAAAAAGAATTATTGAGAAGATTCAATTAATCCAGATGGGATTTTTGAAAGTTGATTACAATCATGTGGTCAGAGATCAAAACAAGAGTGTTGATGCTTTAGCTAATTGGGCTTTGGACAAAGGTGATCTTACTTGTTATGGCCACCCTCCTAGATGGTGGGCTTCTCAAATTAGGGAAGCTCTTCTTTCTATCATTTCTTTGGATGGCTCCAGTTCTGAAGGTACCTAGTTTCTTCTTGCTTTTTTTTTTGCTTCTCTTTGGTTCATTCAGTTTTTTTTAGTTCCCTAGCTCATTCTATTCTTTATTTTGTTTCCTCTGTTGATTCTTGCCTTAATAGTCTTCTGGTCTAGATAGGTCATTGTTATGTTCAATTTTTTTTTCTTTTTTCTTTTTTGTTTTTTTTTTAGTTTTTTAAGGTGGGTGGGTTCTTTTGTTTTGTTTTGTTTTTGTGTTCTTTGTGTTGTTTTTTGTTGTTCTTGTGTTTTTGTTGTTTTGTGTTTTTTTTTTTATGTTTTTTGTTATTGTTCTTGTGTTTTTTTCGTTCTTGTTCTTGGGTTTCTCTTTGTTTGTGTTAATTCGTGTTTTTATGTGTGAGTGTTTTCTATGTTTTTTGTTTTTGTTTATTGTCTGTTGTTGGTTGTTTTTTATTTTTTATTTATTTTTTATTTTTTATTTTTAGGTTTTGGTTGTGTTTATTTTTCATGTTTTTTTTGGGTTATGTCTTTGTAGTGTTCTGTTGTTTTTGTCTTGTTTGTGTTTTGTTATGTGGTTCTTGTGTTTTTCTATGTGGTTCGTGTTGTGGTTTCTTTTATCTTATTGTGCATGTTTGGTTGTGCTTTTGTTTTTGACACACTCAAGGAGCATGTTTTTTATTTTATTTTATTATTTTTGTTGTTATTTACTTATTTATTTACTTATTTTTAAATTGGTTTTGTGTGTTTGTTTGCTCCTTGAGTATGTCAAAGGTGGTAGGCCAGGTCCGAGTCCTGGGCATTTTTGGTGGAATGGATACCCCTGCCTCCTTGGGTCTTACCCGAAAGTGGCATCCCTTTTGGGATGTTTTCCACAAATTAAAAAAAAATCTATAAATAAATATTTTCATTCATTTTATAAATTAAAGTCTCATACCCTTTCACAAAGAGATTAGGGTAATATCTAATTTATGAAGAAGGACTAGGAGAGTCCTTCTCGAATACAAAGGTAGCAGAATTAAAGATCCATGAGAATATCTCACCACCAACACTTCGACCAAAAGGATCTACAAGATCAAAGGCCTTGGAGAGGCCTCTATGAGCATCCACTAAAAGGCTTGGAGAGACATACTAAAGAATTCATCAAAGGAGTTCCAAGGAGAACTCATTGGAGAAATTCACTATTGGAGATAGTGAAAGATTTGGGACAATTATTGCCATCCGACAACAAGCCCAAGAAGAAGAATTTGGCAAGGAGTGCCAAATCTTAGAAGACCTCAAGACATACATAATCTTGAGAAGAAGATCCTATTTGAAGTTAGAATTTGACAAGAATCTTGAAGAAAGATTTAGACAGAAGAAGCCTACCAAATCCAGGAGACTTGGAGATTACCTCTCACAACAAGAAGGCACCACTTCAGAATCAAATATCTCTACAAAAAAAAATGAGACTACAAGAGGAGAACAAGCCACCAAAATTCTAGGCTCATGAAAGGGAGACCATATTTTGGTGAAGACAAAGTTGTTCAAGACAACCTACAAAGAGCTGCAAGATATTATCTAAGGCAACAACTTGGTGATCATAGACACCAAGATCTACATCCTCTACAGAAGTGGTGAAAAAGGGCTTTCAAAAAAGGTAAGAAACTATTGGTGCAAGTAGATTCATTAAGTGGATTACTTATCATATTTGTTTAAGCACCTTAATTGGATTGAAGTTGCAAAAAGGAGAGTTGAATTAGATTCTTCAAAAAGGTGCAAAAAGAAAGGATTTTTTAAGGTTCATTTGCACTTTAGGAGTTGATTATATTTTAGAATCTCAAAATATCTATCAACTACCTATTATCTACTTTGAAAAAGAAAATGAAGACTAGATCCTATTACCTTGTTTTTAAAGAAATTTTAGAATAATTCTTGAAGATTTATTTCATATTATTCTTGATTAGTTGTAGTAGATTGATTAGGTGCATTAGCTTTTGAGAGTTAATTGGAGTAATAATGTGATATTATTAGTGCATTCAAATATTATTAGAGTTGCACTATTATTGCTCTCAAATAGATTATTGCTTGTGTTCGTAAGAAGAGCACAAAAAAAGAATTTGTCAAAGTGTCTAAAGAGACTATTAGTGCACAGATATTTGCAACTTTGGGTGGCTTGAGGAAGCCACAAAATAAATCTCAATCCTCTAAGTATTGGAGAAGAAGGTAACCACCTAAAAAGAGCATCAAAGGAAGCATCGAACGAGACTTGGTGAGTCTCAAGTTCAAGGCATAAAAATAGTGCAGAAAATACAGCAAAATAAAGCTTCCATCATGTGGTTACAAGCTTGGATCCATACATAAAACATCCAAGCTAAAAGGGGAAGGTGTCTATTCAAAAATACAACCTTAAAACCCCTATATTGCACTCAAATATTCTACCTCAAAACCAAAAATTTAGATGTAAAAAGAGGAGTGCAAAAGAAGGTGCAATAAGCATATTTTATGTAAAAACTATTTTACATTATATTGCACAAATCCTAATCTGGTTATACAGGGAGAAAATATAGATTTAAAGGTGCCCCAAAGGCACTACGCTTACTATAAAAACTAGTTGAAAGTGGTCGTATGCTAGCATCAATAAAATCTTAGCTTAAGGATCCAACCAATGGGATCATACTCCTCACATCCAAGATGGTCGAACCTGCAATATACAATGAGCAAAATAAAGGGAGAAAATAACATTAATCAAGAGCAATAGCATCTATAGAAGGAGGACGTAAGCAAGCAAGGAAGAAAGGAAAATAAAGCACCATTGGAGTGTCACTTACTCCACAATCAACGGTAGAAATTGATGCTCAAAGCCTCCATATTGTTGCTCCATATCCCAACTGAAAGCAAGTGCAAGTGAATGAAAGAGGAGTTGGGAATTTTTGAAGCTAAAAGGATCTCCAAAAATGTCCATTTGAACCAGTGAAAGGGAGGACATCCATGTAGAGAAGAATGTGACACTTTTCACCAAAAGAGAACCCTAATGCTCAAGTCAAGAGAGCACTCATCTTCAAGAAAGGAGTTACACAAACATGTTGGTGCATTGAGTGTATGGGATACACTTGTCCCTTGGAAGATCGAACATTTTTCTAAAGAGTGTAATGCTCATACATTACAAGAAGGAATATGAACGTATCATTTGCACCAAACTCTCCTCAAGCACTTGATGAGAAATGGGTGTGCCACTTGGCACATTAAATAATAATCTTTGCCATATTAAGGATGTCAATGATTAAAGTCAAAGGAGAAGGCAAGTAAATTCTCATCTCGGTATTTACACTTCATCGTTTGCACACATAGTACAAAATTATAGCATGGAAAGAAGGTGCTAGAGCCTTCAATGCTCAATCCAAGCGAGGTCAAAGAAAGAGTCCAAGCAACAACTATTTTGGAACGCATATAGCTCCAAGTGATTCCATTGGAGGGTGTAGTCATAGTGTCAAGATGTCTACGTTAACAACATGCAATCCTAGCATCTCAGCAAAACAATGTTGTATATTTCTTGGTGAAAGTTAAAGTTTATTTCCTATAATTATATGCTTTATTTCCTTGGGAGTCATAAGGTTGATATTAAAGGAATTTAATTAATTGAAAGCAATTTATCAAAGGGAATACTTTATCAAATAAATATAATATTTGCAATATAAATCCTAGGAGCAATAAGGATTTCTACTAGAATAAATAATCTACAAATATTATTGTGATCTAATTCATCCAAATATTAGGGAGTCATAAGGGCTACTACATCAAATTAATTAATTGGAAAATTAGATACACTAAACCTAATTCCCAATAGGTTATTCATAAAAGAGAGGTTTATCATAGCTCTTTCAAAGGTTGGATATTCATAATATTATTATCTCAAACTTATCAAAAGGAGAGAAAAGATCCAAAATTATTACCTCTTTAAAATTTGGGAACAATGCTTAGTTCAATAGGAGCAATAAGGAATAATAGGAATTGATTTTGGCATTTATAAAACCTTTACAAAATCAATCAAATATTGAACTATAATTTATAAAAAGCACTATATCTTATCCATAGCATACTAGGGAGTCATAAGGCATTCTACAAAATAAAATAATTGATATTAGGGAATTTAAATGGCATCAAATTTATTTTATCCTAGCCGAATCACAATTACTCAAGGGTCCTAAAAAAATTTCCTAGAAGAATAAGGTGAAATCTATCTTGGTATATGAAAAACTATGGGATATTGTCAAAGGGAAAACACTATTACCTACCATAGATGATATTGAAATCCAAAAGTTCATAGATAATGATTCAAAGGCACTTATGATAATAACCTTTGGAATCACTGATGAAATACAACCCTATATCAATTCAGCAAAAATATCTTCAGATGCATGGACAAGCCTAGAGAAAATATTTGAAGGAAATAATAAGGTAACTATCTCCATCTTTAGACTCAACTTCATTCATTAAAAATTAATAATGGAGAAAGCATAGAACTGTTCCTAAGGAAGGTAGCAGATATCAAAGGGAAATTATTTACCTTAGGGAAAATAGTCAAAGATGAACTTCTTACTCAAATAACTATGAGAGCACTTCCAGACAGTTATAATCAGTTGGTAACATCTTTACAATTTCTAAGTAAAGGTACTTCTTTTGATGAATTAGTCAACATTCTACAGGAATATGAAGTGGAAAATATAGGTAAAGATGAAATGTCTAACAACACACTAGCATCTAAAGAAAATCCACAGGGAAATATTATTGCTTCATCAAAAGGATGAATAGCATAATACAACAAGTATTATCAGATATGCATGAAAAAAGGCCATAGCACCAGCAATTGCAAGTTCAATCCCAAAAATTAGATGAACAATGGGAACCAATTTTAGACTCGGTAATATCAAAATCCCTATTAGCAACAATTTTAGCATCCAACCAATTATCCTCAATTGAAGTATCGAAAAAGAAATAAAAAAGGACATCTAGCTCAAAGGATAGAAGAAATTGAAAAACTACAAGAATCAACAGATTATTTTGAAATCAAAGCTCTCTCAACAAGAATTATAGGTTATGAAGACACTAAACACTTGATTGAATAGGTTGCAGAAGATAGAGAAGAATATTCAGAATCTCAAGGAATCTATGAAGATCTACATTGAAGACTAAAGTCTTCAATATCCAAATAATGTAATATAGGAGGGTGTTAGAAATAGAGTCTCTTACATCATTTGGATCATGTAAATGTAATTTTCCTTGGTACATACTTAGTATATTAGATTAATTTAGGGGGAAGTTATCTAGTTACTTCATGCAATGTAATAACTGCACAAGTGTCAAAGTGCAAGTTGTATATGTGCAAGTTATCCCTTGCACATGTAGGTAGAGTGTTGGCCAAGGAACCTATTTTATTATTAAGGGCCATAGATATAGAATATATATAGAGCAGTGTGTAGAGAGTGGGTACTATATTAGTGGCAAGTAGTATTGACCAGAGTGGTATGATGTAGCAGTGTGATGTAATATGGTGGAGTGTAATATGCTCAATGCCCATTCTTGAGTAGTAGCTCTATTCATGGAGTGTTCATTTCCTCCAGAGATATTTTGTAAACATCTCCATAATTTCTATATATATTATTTTTAGTCATCTCATAGATTTACTTAATGTCATGTTATTTTGCATCTTGTGTTTGCTATCTCCCATCACATGCTGCATCAAAAGCTAACAAGTATCAACTCCCTATAGATAAATTTGGCTTAGGGTACTCCATATGTATACCAAATGAACTCCTTGTAGATTCCCTCCACCACCTAACCTTAGTATTTGGATAAAATATCGATGAAAATGATTACACTTACCCAAGATATTTTCATCTATTAGAAGACCATATCCCTATTACAACAATTTTTGTTTAGCTTCCTAACTCCCTCAATGATACACCCAAAGAGTATGAGGATGAGATAAAACTTGCATACCTCGGTCCTCACCATAGTTGATAGCCTCCTGAATCCATTAGTGAGGTATCCAAAGAGTTTGAGGATGTGATAGACTTAGCCTACCTAGGCCCTACCCACATGTGATGGATTAGAAATCAAATTCGCATGAATTCTCGCTTGTCCTCTAATCGAGAATACATCAGTAGTTGGATCTCTAATACAAAATAAGAGACCAACGAACAAGAAGGGCATGGCCCAGCCAATGACCCTAAGAATGATTGGCTTGAAGAGGGTGGTGGATCCACTCAAGATCAGGATGACATGTCCATTTATTCCTCTTACCATGATTTTGATGCAATATCCATTGCTTCAGATAGCTCAGAGGATGCAACAATTGTTATTGCACCTATCGATGATCTTAAGGAATTCTACCTTCATCTATTTCCTATAGGGATACCCATTTTATGAGAGCTACTGCTGCTACAAGATCCAGTCATATTAACTTCCCCTAGGTCTCATCCAATCATTCCACCCCTGCCTCAATCACCTTTGGTGCATTTGATACCACGCATCTATGAAAGGCCCTTCCCACCTATGAATGGAAACCATTCGCCATCCATCAATATGGTTTCCATTAACTTGACCATACCTCTCCATAATCCCAACAACCCTTCAAAAACTTTTCACATCAACCATGATGCCATTGATTTTGATCGTGTCATGATTTCACCATCGCCTGCAGAGTTCTTTCCTTGTGAAGAGATGTTACAACTATTTCATTTCTCCCAAGGATCGTTTGAAGATGTGTGTCAAGCTGATGTTGAACCTGATGAAGAGATCGATTCTCCAAATCCAACTGATGACATTCATTTGATCCCTACACCTCATCAACTCGAGGAGGGATCCCACATGTCAATTGAGGAAATAATTGACGTAGATATCAACATCGATCCCACAGTTCCTAAAAATATCAAGTTGGGACTCAGTCTATCCCTAGAGGAACAAGCCATTATCACAACTCTCTTGAAAGAAAAGAGAAATATTTTCTTGGTCATATAAGGATATGTTGGGTCTTGACCCGAGTTTGGTCATGCACAATTTGATGCTTGATCCAAAAGTTAAACCATTCAAGAAAAATCTTAGAAATATGCATCCAAAAATTGCACTAATGGTTAAATATGAACTTAAAAAATTGTTGGATGCCGGATTCATCCAACCCATCGATTATCCTCCATGGGTTTCCAATATGGTACCCATAAGAAAGCCCGATGGGAGGATTTGCATATGCACAGATTTTTGAGATCTCAACAAAGTGACTCCTAAAGATGAATTCCCCCTTCCTAACATCGATGCTCTAGTCGACGCAATTGCAGGACATGAAATATTATCCCTCATGGATGGTTTTTTAGGCTACAATCAGATTTGGATCAATCCCAAATATCAACCCAAGATAGCCTTTACCACACCTTGGGGGACATTCTATTACAAAGTCATGCCTTTTGGTCTCAAAAATGTTGGTGCCACATATCAATGGGCCATGACATACATTTTTCATGACTACATGCATAAGATCCTGGAGGATTACATAGATGATTTTCTAGCTAAATCTCTATTGCATCACGAGCACATAGATGTTCTAAGGAAGATCTTTGATCGCCTCATCATGCATAATATTAGACTTAACCCCAAGAAGTGTGTCTTTGGAGTTACATCTAGAAAAATCTTGGGTTTTATAGTCTCCAAGTGAGGCATCAAATTCGATCCTACCAAAGTCAAGGTGATACTTGAAATGCTTCCCCCTACCAACCTTAAGGAGCTTCATAGCTTACAAGGAAAGGTAGCATCCATCAAATGCTTTATAGCACAATTATTGGATAAATATCAACCCATGAATCAACTACTACACAAGGGGGTCCCATTCAAATGGGATGATGAGTGTCAAAAGGCATTTTATGAGATCAAACAATACCTAGCATCCCCACTAGTTTTAGCTCCACCTCACTTAGGTGTGCCATTTTTACTATACATTTCAGCTACTAACTTTGCTTTAGGGACCATGTTGGCCCAAAAGAATGAAGCACATAAGGAATAAGTTGTTTATTACATCAGCCGCACCCTGGTGAGCTACGAGCTTAAATATGCATACGTTGAGAAGCTTTGCCTAGCAGTGGTATTTACCACTAAGAAGCTACGTCATTACATGCTCAATCAAACCACATATGTCATATCTAAAGAAAACCCTTTGCGGTACATGATGAGTCGAACATATCATAATAGTCGTACCGCGAAGTGGATCATGCTATTGATAGAATTTGACCTTGAATTCATAAGCCAAAAATCTATCAAAGGTCAAGTAATTATTGATCAATTAGCAGAGGCTCCTCTTCAGGACAATCAGCCTCTTACCATCGAGTTGCCTGATGATGCAGTTTTTGCATTATCCAACTTGCCCAAACTAGAAGAACCAAAAAATCAAGCTGATATGACGTTGTTCTTTGATGGTTCCAAATGTGAGCAAGGGGTGGTGGCACGAGAATCATGTTCTTCACACCGCAAGGGGCTCCTATGCCCCTATCATTCAAACTCGATTTCCCATGCACCAATAATAATGTTGAATACGAGGCCCTCCTTTTGGGCCTTCAAGAAGCTATTGCCATGAAAATCAAGAAGTTAAATATCTTTGGTGATTCCTTGCTCATTGTCAATCAAGTCAAAGAGATCTATCAATGCAGGTGCCCAATCTTGTAGTCTTATAAAGCCCTTGTGGATAAGATTTTAGCTAAACTTGAATGGTATAACATCGAGGTAGTCCCTCGTACATCTAATAATTTTGTAGATACCATGGCTTCTTTGGGATCCTTAATTCCATAGAACCCTTCAGATGACATTACCACCATTCATGTTAAAACACTTTTGCAATCAGCAATTTTACATGAGGCTTCAAAATATGATAAAGTTGTCCACATGATTCAGATTGAGTCATACCAAGAACGGTTCTCTCGCATACATAACTTTTTGACACATGCTTCCTGGGGGTCTTTGATCCCCAATAGTCCTTTTGAGAACAACACAATAATTCATCTTAAGGTTGTATCCCAATCAACATTCATGCAGGATGACTCAAAATTCGTACAGGATGGCCTTCAAAGGGAGCAAGTAGTTCATTCAGTCAAGACTCAACAATATCAAGATTGGCTCACCCAACTCAAGGATTTCTTAAAGCTTGGTAATACCCCTCCGAGATTGTCGCATGCCACCAAATGAACATTCAAGAAAAAAGTAATAAAATATGTCTTGCTAGGAGATATTTTGTATCATCAAGGCTACGATGGTCTTCTCCTTCATTTTCTAGAGCCCCATGAATCTGCTTGGGTAGTTTTGCAAGCTCATGATGGTACTTGTGATGGCCATTTTAGCGGCATGGCTATCACCAAGCGCATCCTTTGAATGGGCTATTATTGGCCTACTATGGAGAAATATTTTTTGCACTTATGTCAAGAAGTGCATGAAATATCAGCATCATGCTAATATTTTGCACGTACCTTCTTAGGCCTTGCAACTAATTCATTCGGTATGGCATTTTTTGCAGTGGGGTTTTGATTTAATTGGGAAAATATCACCCCCATATTATGGCCATCACACATTTATCTTAATGACCATAAAATATTTTACCAAATGGGTGGAAGCAATCCCTCTTACCACTACAACTAGACCAAGAATTGTGGAGTTCATACTCCATAATATCATATGTCATTTTGGTATTCCATCCAAGATTATTTCGGATAATGGGCCTCCATTCAAGAACAAATATGTGCGAGCTTTGACTACAAAGTATAACATTCAACATAGTTTTTCTATGCCCTATTATCCACAAGCCAATGGGTAAGTAGAGGCATCAAACAAAATAGTCATTGCCATCCTTAAGAAAACCATCAAAGATAATCATAAATATTGGCATCTTCAACTACCTCTTGCATTATGGGCTTATAGAACTAGCATTAGGACACCCACTGGGGCAACTCCTTTTTTACTAGTATATGGCACTGAGGCCATTATGCCCTTGGAATTAGAGATTCCTTCATTGCACATATCACTCCAAGAGTTCATCGATGATGATACTACGCAACAAGCTCACCTTGATCAGTTGACCCTTCTTGATGAACAATGCGTTAATGCTCTTGAGCACCTCCACATTTATCAAGATCACCTTAAGCAAGATTATGATATGAAAGTCCATCTTAGGGACTTTAAAGTTGGAGACCTTGTGCTTAAATAAAATCAGCAAAACTCCAACTTTTCATTGCCACACATGCGAGACAAATTCATGGTAAACTGGTTAGGCCCATTTATCATCACACAGAAGATAGGGCCTGGGACGTATAGGTTAGCATCTCTTGAGGGTGTTGAGGAGCCTAAACCTCTCAACATCCTCCACCTATGGGTATTTCATGCATAAGGTCCAACTCACAAAAATCTCCAAAGGCACTTAAGCCCTTTGGTCAAATCCAAAAAAAAAAATCAAAAATCAATCAAAAACATCAAAAAATTGCAAAACACAAAAACATTGCATCATCAATCGCATTGCATTTCATCATGCATTTCTCATCATTACATTGATCTACTAGTTGCATTAGGCATATTCATTACATTTCCATTAGGATATGTTGTTCTTGCATTACCACAAATAAGCACCATGCTTGTATGATTATCATAAGTCTTAATCAACCTTATCCACCATCATCATTTGTAGTTTTTCTTATGAGCTTTTGCTTATTAAGGGGTCTTCGTAAGATAGGGTAGATACCGGATGAACATCAACAATGATGTTTATATGGCCACTGACTATTTTATGAACACCTTTTAGTTTGCAAAATATTATAGGAAAAACCCCCACATTTCACATATCATATCATCCACATTCCCCTTTGTGAGTAACTGTGTTTTTCAACACAACCAATAAGTTGTTATGGGGTGTTCACTAGGGTTTTCGGTCATTCAGCCATTCCTAGTTTTCCTTTCAGATTGTGTAGAAAGTTATCTTGATTTTTGAAGGTAGGGTCTTGCTTTGATAAAACCCTGCATATCTCAAAATCCCAAACACAAAATCACACATTAAAATCCAAGTTTGAACAAGGAAGGATGAAGCTACAAAGTAGTCCTTACCCCTTAAGCGAAAGGTCTCCCTTGCCCATCCTATTATGCGCATAGTCTAGGATGATAAGAATTGACAAAAGGACAAGCTCCCCCCTACCCAAAGCAATAAAATCCCTTGCTCCATAAAAATGAGCAAGTATCCCAAAGAAATCAAAAGAAAAGAAGGGGGTAATGAGCTTGAATCCCTGGAATCCTCAATTATTCAAAAATCATGGGATGATCTCCATTACAACAATGGGTTGAATGAAACCCGTATGGCAATGGGGTAGTCTTATGCATGGTGATATGTCTATCACATTAGAGACCTTATTTTGTATAGACCAATGTTATCTTACGGATGAGCTAGCTTTTGGTGGCTTGTATTGCCTAGTAGTCAAGTCCAACTGCATCCAAAATCAGGATAATAATGACCATAGGGTGATCCTCATTACAACAATGGGTTGAATGAAACCCTACATGGCAATGGGGTAGTCGTATGTATCATCTTAATGAACATCACATGCACACATAGGGATATTGAATATCTTGGTCTTCCTAGCAGAATTTTATCTTTCAAAGTCCTGTATAGTCAGTATGCATCTTTTGACTGGTTAACTAGGGTGTTTGAGTCTCATGAAAACCATGTTGTTCCCCTATAGCATCTTACTGGTCATCCATCCATCATCTACATTTTCATCATCTTACATATGGTTGGCTTTCAAATGTATGACTTTGGTGAAAAGGTTAACATTTTGATTGATGAATTTTGTACATTTATGGTGCTTACATTTAGGTTGTTTTGCATCTTAGATTCATTATGTTTAAAAAAAAATCATCACAAAAATCCCCAAAGACACTTAAGCCCTTTTTTCAAATCATCACAAAAGGCTCCAATGGTACCCAATTCATTTGGTCACAATAAAAGGCTCCAAAGGTACCCACATTACTTTGGTCAAAATTCATCAAAAAGCCCCAAAGGCACTTAATCCCTTTGGTCAAATCATCACAAAAGGCTCCAAAGGTACTCAAATTCCTTTGGTCACAATCAAAAGGCTCCAAAGGTACCCACATTCCTTTGGTCACAATCAAAAGGCTCCAAAGGTACCCATATTCCTTTGGTCAAAATTCATCCAAAAGCTCCAAAGGCACTTAAGCCCTTTGGTCAAATCATCACAAAAAGCTCCAAAGGTACCCAAATTCCTTTGGTCACAATCAAAAAGCTCCAAAGACCCCATATTCCTTTGGTCACAATAAAAAGGCTCCAAAGGTACCCATATTCCTTTGGTCAAAATTCATCCAAAAGCCCCAAAGGCCCTTAAGCCCTTTGGTCAACATCAAAAGGCTCCAAAGAAACCCAAATTCCTTTGGTCAAAATCAAAAGGCTCCAAAGGTACTCACATTCCTTTGGTCACAATAAAAAAGGCTCCAAAGGCACCTAACCCCTTTGGTCACATAAAAATCTAAAAAATTCAAGTGAATCTCGTATCTAGTGATTTACTCTATAAACCTGATGATTGCAACGATTGGTTGTCCATGCAATTTGGTAGGATGAGTAAATTACCATAAGATCACTCACCAAAAAGAAGTAATAAATGGGTCAAATCAAGGTTGTAATGAGGACATGAGCCCTCTAAACTATTATAATGATCCTAGAATACCCAAATCAAATCATCTTGGTCAAGTGACTCATCGCTTTCATCATTTTTCCATTTCCTCATCGACTCGTCACTTGAGGGGGTAGTCATTACATCACAAAATTCATAATCAAAATCAATAATCAAACACTCAATCATGCAAGTTGCATTCATTCAAGAATCATTGCCAAATATAATCATGTCCTTCTTGCTTGGGGTAGACAACAAGCAAAAATTTCAAACAATACAAATGACTTGGCATTCGTGCAACATGGAGGCTCATAGACCCCTAGTGTCTCCCCATGACTGAAAAGTTTGCCAAGGTCAAGTATACCTCAAAGTTGTCATAATCCTAGTTGAAAGGTTTATTAAAATCAAGTTCCTCAACTTGTCAAAAGCAATGGTTCGAAAATGCATGCCCTTTTCATGATTGGGGCATCCAACATTGATCAGATCGATGAACATCATCAACCCTCAATTTGACTATAGGTCATCTATTTTTGCTTCGCGTTGTGTTTTCACATAATGCATCCCAAAAAGGGGTATCTTTAGACACCTAAAACATGTCATGTTGAGAAGACTACCTATATGGACTCCCTGAAGACCAAATAACCCACTTTGGGTAGCCTTAGGGCTTGAACAGTGGTTTTCACCACTCAAACAAGGG
The DNA here is from genome assembly GCA_028583015.1 of Wollemia nobilis. Classification (NCBI taxonomy): domain Eukaryota; kingdom Viridiplantae; phylum Streptophyta; class Pinopsida; order Araucariales; family Araucariaceae; genus Wollemia; species Wollemia nobilis. The sequence goes on from JAQPPZ010001808.1 coordinate 4,291,036, forward strand.
ACCTTTCCCTTTGCAACCTAGGTTGCTCCTCCTAGGGATGGCCTCCAAAGGTCATCCTACCAAGGGACGACCCCCAACCAGAGGTCATCCTACCAAGGAGTGGCCCCTAATTAAGGCCATCCCACCCTAAGATAGTCATACCAAAAGTGGAACAAAAAAAGAGAATCCATGCATGGGCTTGCACCACCAATTTTGTGCATGCTCGAACCCAATTTAGCATCCACGCTTGACCCCAAAATAGCGTTGTGTAGGCTAGGATAACCAAGTGGTATTGCATGGGATTTTGGATAAGAGCATGTAGGCCACCTCTCCCATGTGAAGATTATTTGCTAATAATAGGTTCCTTTCGAAGGATCTATAAATTGGCATCCACCCTCATTTGAAAAGATATCAGGTTTTTAAATTTTAAGCAATGAAGTGCTATCAAAATTTGACCACGGATCCTCAAGCTTTTACATTCTTCTTATCATAGAAGCTATGTCATTGGCTCATTCTAAAGGTTGAAGGCCATACCCACATTTGTAGTGTAATCACATGTTCCAACTTCGAAGACTGATCTAGACCCACCAAGCCACTCTCACGAAGTGCACCAATCCATCGACCAAACCACAAATCGAACCCAAGACTCAAGAAAAGAGTTTATAGGTTAGCAACCATCTCACCCTAAGATGACCTGTAGGTATGATCATCCCACCTAAATATGGATCGTAGGTACGACCATCCTACATAGAGACGGACTCCATGGAAGTGATCTATTTTTGTTATTTTTGGTTTTGATGAGTTTTAGCAGCATTTCTATCCATCATCTTAGCATAGTTAGATTTTTTTTTATGTATTTATTCATCGTATTTTAGTTATTTATTGCTTTTACTTATCATTTCATCCGCACATGCTATTAACCTTTTTGTGTTCCTTGTGCACATATTACAGGTTTTGTGCAAGGAAGGAGGAATACAAAAGTTTGACATCATCACCCCTTGTAAATGTCATGAAGAAACCCTTTGCAGGATGGTTTGTGGATGCGAGAGAACCCCAAAGTGCACCAGTTCTATTTCGAGAGGAAAATCAAATCCTCTTAGTTATCTATTGTATTGATTGTATCAAAATGGTGAACTCCCTCAAGGGGATGCAATTGTAACCGTATTTTGAAAGAACAAGTTATTATTAATACAAAATGGACCTGATTTATCATTACTTCCTTGTTTTATCATAGTGTGTTACATTACATGTTTTGGTGTTCATTCATTTAGTGCTATCATTATTCCTTTATTGTGCACTAGTTTTTGAGTATTTCAATATTATAGAGGGTATTGCATAAGGCTATTAGTCTAAAGTTGGATATTGTGTCTGGCTTCTAATATTTTGGTATTAATGCTATATATTTTATTAAATTTCTTTAGCACTAGGGTTTTTTCTAAAATATATCTCATCTTTTAGAAGTCATCTCTTTGCAAAGGGTTATTCGATTCAGCTAATTCTTGGACCAACTTATGAAGAATTTGAATATCTTTAAAATGGCTGGTCATATAAAAGAATCCAAGAAATTTTGTGGAAGATATGATCCTATGAATTCAACCATATGGAACAAGGGAAGTGACAATTTTTCAAGTCACGAAAAACAAAATTGTAAATATTTGTCAGCTAAGGTTTATATAATGGGAAGAAAAATGAAGGGTTAGGACTTCAATGAGGCAAGACATTCTATTTGGAAAAATAATTTTTTCGCTAAGTTTTTTTCCCTTTCTTTATCTTAGAAATTGTGCATGCAAATTATTATAAATTTTTTATCAAATATTAAATTTGCTATAGGACATTCTGATAAATTTCAATAGATTTTGAGTTTTAGTTTCCTTTCCATGGACTGATTTATAACTAAATTATTAGAATCATCTCTAGTGGTAGATATTAGTGAGCGCACTTTAGAGAGATCCTTGTTGCTCCAAGATAGGGTGATTTTTGGTAATTTCAATGGGTATTGGCTAGGGGCTTTAGCCTTGATAAAATGGATTGATAGGAGTTGGAAGTCTCTAGGAGTGATTATGTCATTTCTTCCCAAAAGTTTCTTCCTAGCCATTTTTTTCTAGGGAAGAAAGAGAAAAAATCCTAAACGAGGGTCCTTGGTATATGGGAAGAGCAGGACTCTTTCTTACACGTTGGTATGAAGGCTTTTCACCAAAAAATGTAAATGTATCCCTAGTACCAGTCTAGGTTAGGATGTTTGGGTTACCCATTGAATTTTGGGAAATAGATACCTTCAAGGTAATAGGCAAAACTCTAGGAGAATTCCTTGAGATTTTAGATATGATAAAATATTGATTCTTGGTTGTTTATGCTTGGATATTAGTCATGATTGATATAAGTAAATATTTACCAGAAATAATAATTTTTAAGTATAAGGATAATATGTGGATCCAAACCATAGATTATGAAAACATATATTTTATATGTAGAATATGTCATGAGGTGGGGCATATTGAGAGATCATGTCCTAAGAAGATCCTAGTAGAATCATATGTAGAAAACTGCAAGAAAAACTTAAAGATACTCATGGATGAAGATGGTTTTCAACTTCTAAAAAATAGATCTAGAAAAATGAAAGAAAATAAATAATGGAGACTAGTAAGGAAGGATAATGGAAGAAATTACAACTCTTTTAAGGCTTTAGCCTATGAAGAAAAATTATATCAAATCTTAGAGGACACAGTACAATAGTTTAAACATATTAACATGAAATCATCTATTTAATATTGTTATAAATAGAGTATATTCCATAATTTGGGTTATGTAAATGTATCTTCCAAGGTACATACTTAGGACATTAGATTACTTTAGGGGGAAGTTATCTATTTACTTCATGCAATATAATAAAATCACAAGTGTCAATGTGCAAGATGTCCCTTGCACAACTAGGTAGAGTGTTGGCCAAGGAAGCTATCTTCCTATATAAGAAAGACCTCAATGTTAGATAGATATGAGAAGGGGAACATAGATAGATAGATTTTCTTATAGCATAGTCATAGGTAGTATTACAGTTATATGTAGATCACCATATATTGTTGATGGTTGCAATGTAGTTCAGTAGCTTCATTAATGGAGTGTTCATTTCCTTCATAACTACATTGTATTCATTTATGTTATTTTTATTCATAGTATACTTTAGTCATCTTGCATATTTAATTTCATTTATATTATTCTGCATAATTCTATATCCTATTGCTCATTACATCAAAAGCTAACAGTGGTATCAAATCCATGATAGATCTAGCATGTGTAGATCAATAGGAAAATCACCATTATCATTTGGTCTATTTTTTTGATAACCTGATGCGTTGTTGCACCAACCACTGTCAAAAACTCTCAAAAGAGTCTCGGTTGTAGAATTAGGGAGAGTCACAAAGTTAGGACTAAAAGAAATCTTAGATCTAGAAATACTAAGATTACATTTGACTGGAGTCTTTCCACAGAGTTGCAAAAATAACTCATGAAGACTAGGACTCAACATTTAATACACTAGATTGACAAATCATCTAGTGAAGATCATTCAGGATATTTGAATTCTGTTAACTATTGCCTAAAGTTTCTTTTGTTGCAAAAATTAATTCTTAGAGGATTGGGACTGCTCCTACAATAGAAATCTAGGAGACTCCAACTTTGTTTCCCAAAGGTCGGTGTGCCTTCATAGTGTAGATTTTAGTTCCTTGTGCAAAGGGAAGAAACTGCAAAAGAAGGCTTTTGGTGCAGATTCATGGTGAAGTTAGGAGACTGAAGATCTCTATTTTTGGAGTGAATAACTACACATTTGAAGAATAGTCTATAGAATACTTGAATAAAAAGCCATAGAATCCTTGAAGAAAAGGCCATAGAAGCCTTGAAGAAGAAGCTATACAAGTCTTGATATTGAAAAGGCCACTAAAGCCTTAATACTAAAAAATGCCATATAAACCTTGATATTAAATAAGTCATAGAATCCTTGATACTAAAAAAGGCCATAGAAGCCTTGGTACTGAAAATTCCACAGAAGCCTTAATACTGAAAAAGGCCATAGAAGACTCATAGAAGTTTCTTTTGTTTCAATACTAATATTTTATTGTAGAGAAATAATATTCAGTGAGTTGGGAAACTTCCTACAAAAACGTTAGGAAGAATATCTTCTTCAAAATCAAGTCAACACCTAAAGCAAAATCGAAGAGGTCAGAAGATCTCATTGAAGAACTTCCTATATTGGAAGAAGAAGAAGAAGGACTAGGTGATTCCTACTCGAATCTAGAAGCAGCAAAATCAGATATCCAGAAGAAGATCTCACCACCAACACTTCCAAGAGTAGAAGGTTGAAGATAAGGTCTCAAGGAAGACCATCAAAAGTTTCAAGATCAAAGACCTTGGGAAGGTCTCATTGAGCATCCTAAAAAAGGTTATGAGAGATTTACTGAAGAAATTCTCAAAGGAGAACTCATTGGAGAAATCCACAACCAATGAGAAGCCCCTAATAGTGAAAGACTTGGGATAATTTTTGCCATCTGACAATAAGCCCAAGATAGATAGATAGATAGATAGATAGATAGATAGATAGATAGGTATTAACATGAACGGAATTCCAATCATGGAATATGCCACTAGACTTGCATCATCACATTTAGTAAGGAGTGCAAATTTTGTGAAGAAGAATTTGGTAAGGAGTGCCAAATCTGTGAAGAAGAATTTGGAAAGGAGTACCAAATATGAGAAGAAGAATTTTGTAAGGAGTGCCAAATCCCAGAAGAATATCATGCTTGAAGTTAGAATTTGACAAGAAGACTTGAAGATAGAAGAAGCTCATCAAATATTGGAGATTTAAAGATTACCTCTCATAGTAAGAAGGTATCGCTTTAGAGACAAAGACCTTTCAAATCTATAGCAGAAGAATACCACATGAGGAGAACAAGCCACCAAATCCTAGGCTCGTAAAAGAAAATTTGAGACCATCATTTGATGAAGAAGGAGCTATTTAGGATAGTCTACAAAGAGCTGTAAGATCCTACTCAAAGCAGCAACTCGGTGATCCTAGACACCAATATTTACATCCTCTATAGAAGTTGCAAAAGAGCTATAGAAAATTTTAAAAGGTAAGAAACTTTTGGTGCAAGTGCATTCATTAATTGGATTACTTATCAGATTTGTTAAGGCAACTGAATTTGGATTAAATTTGCAAGAAAGAAAATTGGATTACAGTATTCAAAAGTGCAAAAAGAGAAAAGTCCTTTTTAAGGTTCATTTTCACATTAATTAGGAGTTGATTAGATTTCAGAATTACTTCTATCAACTACCTATCATATACTTTGGAAAAGGAAAAATAAGACTAAGTCCTACAATATTAATTGTAGTGAAATTACAAAATAAATCTTGAAGATTCATTTCAGATTATTCTTGATTAGCTACAGTAAATTTTATTAAGTGCATTGATTTGAGAGTTGATTGGAGTGATAAGGTGAAATTTTTAGTGCATTAAAATAAATTCTATTAGATTTATTTGCACTATTCTATTGCTCTCAAAAGGATTATTGTTTGTGTTCTCGAGAAGGGCACAAAATAAAAAATTATCAAAGTGTCTAAAGATACTATTAGTGCATAAAAATCTGCAACACATAGTGGCCAAGTGAAGCCACCAAAACATATGAGAATCCTCCAAAACTTGGAGAAGAATATGACTAACCAAAAATATAAATAGAAGCTTCAAATATTGAGACTTGGTGAGTCTCAAATACAAAGCATTACAAGGTTAATTGCAAGGAGAGAAGTGTAGAAAATTGCATCATATAAGGATATTCTATCCACTTCTATCTAAGCTTGGATTCGTCATCATAATATCCAATAAAAAATGGAAAGGTGTCTAAGGAAAAATACAACCTCAAAACCCCTGTACTGCAATCAAAATTCTGCCATATAAATCAAAATATTAGACCTGCAAAAAGGAGTGCAAGAAAAGGTGTAAAAGACATCTTATTTACAAATAATGTTACATTGAGTTGAACTTCTCTAACTCATTCTATGCAGGAAAAAAGGTAGATTGGAAAGTGCCTCAAAGGCATACTATAAGTAGGTTGAATCAGCCAAAGGTGATCGAACGCTATCATTCTCCCAAGTATAGCAAAGAGCCATTCATTTTGGCTCATCTTCTATGTATCTTGGATGGCCGAACCTACAAAATACAAGGCACAAATCCAGGGGAAATCAAGTAGTGTATAAGCAAAGGAAATCAAAGCAAGCATACATCCAATCAAGGAGCATTCCTATCAAAGCAAGCATACATCCAATCAAGGAGTATTCCTACCATTAGCAGAGCATCACAAAGTCTTCATCAAAGTGTTGCCACATCTCCACAAAAGCTCCTCCATATATCTTCCATATCTCCACCATAAGCTTTGCTTTATTGGAAACATCTCAACACCAACAAAGTACAACAAAGAACAAGGTGGAATAACAAGTTGAAACGCTTGCAAGAAGTTGTTGATAAGACAAGGGCATGCAAAGGGAAGAGGACACCACTTATCATTCTCCAAAAAAACCCTATAAAATACCCACGAAGGAGACATTACTACATCATCTTGATGGCAAAGGAGTTACATACAGCAAGTAGCATTACAGTTAGGTAACCGCTGAAGCATAAACATATTTTTAGACAGCACATGAAGAGGGAGTGAAGAGTAACGTCTCAAGCAAAGGTGACACATGTCACAAGAATTGAGACAAGATTGATACCTCCACCAAACATATGAAGCTCTCTTGGAATATTTGAAAAAAATGGTTGTGACACTTGTCACATCTTTTGATCGCCTATTAAAGATGACTTAGATGTAGCAACAGTTGCAAGCAATTCAACAGTAACAATAGCAAGTGAGTTTGAAGCGACTTGTAATATTACGGTAGCATCTCGGTAGTAGCACAATAGTAGCTCAACAACAATTATAGAGAAATTCGAAGCATCCAAAAGTGGTGAAGAACATTAATCTTGGTCAAACGGGTCAAGGAAGCATTAAAATGAGTGTTGAATCAAATAGCAAGTGGGAGAATCTTCCATTACTCATAGCACCCAAGAAGGACAATCTATCGTCAATTTCATAAAGGTAAAATTTCCCATATAATTTACTTTCTGTAAAAATGGAGTTATAAGGTTATATTATAAGGTTGAATTATTTAAAGGAATCAATCTTCATTTGAAAGCAAAACTTAGGGAAATTAAATATCGAATTTGACTAATATTTGCAAAACATGACCTAGGAGAAATAAGGGATACTACTCGAAATTAATCCATTTAAAGTTTGCAAATATTAATGTGTTACATTTTATAAATTTGGGAGTCATAAGGGCTACAATTCCAAAATAGGTTATTAGAAATTAGAAACAATTAAATAAAATCCAAGGGATATAAAAAGAGGTTATTAAGCTTTATACTAAGGTTAGAAAATTATACCCAGGTGTTGTAGGTGAGTTGGAGAGGAGAGGGAAATCCTCCAAGAGAGGTCCCAGGTTCAAATATCCACCCTACCAAAAAGCTGAATTGGGTATCCAAAATCCAATTGATAATGTTAGTGTGGGCAGGGCCGGGTGCGACTCTTGGGTGACTTTGAGGTGTAGAACCCCCTTTTCGTGGTCTCTCAGACCAAGGCGGCCCCGCAAGGGATTTTTCACTTAAAAAAAAAAAGGTTAGAAAATTATAATATTCTTGTCTCAAAAGGGACAAAAGAAATCCAACATTAAAACCTATTCAAAAATTAAAAAGTGCTTATTTCAATAGGAGTAATAAGGTGTTAAGAAGTTGATTTTTGATCTTTACAAAATTATCAACCAAAATTGAACTATATTTTACAAAATATCATATTCCAAAAATCTCTAGGGAGACATAAGGAAGTCCACAAAATCTAAGGATTGATATTAGGGAAATTCAAATGACATCAAATAAATTCTTCCTAGTAGAATCTCAACTACTCAAGGGTCAAAATTATTTATCCTCAAAAAATAAAGTGAAAGCAATCTTAGTATATGAAAAAATTTGGTATGTCGTAAAAGGGAAAACACATAGACCTACCACAGGTGAAATTAAAATCCTAAATTTTGAATAAAATAATTCAAAGGCACTAATGATAATAACTTTTGCTATCACTGATGAGATTCAACCATATATCAGTTCAGCAAAAAGATATTCAGATGCATGGACAAGCCTAGAAAAAAAATTGAAGGAAAGAATAAGGTGACTATCCTTCATCTCCAAACTCAACTTCACTCATTAAACATGAATAGTGGAGAAAGCATAGAACTGTTCCTAAGGAAGGTAGAAGATATTAAAGGAAACTATTGACCTTAGGAGAAACAGTTAAGGATGAAATTCTCACTCAAGTAACCATGAGAGTACTTACAAACAACTATAAATTTTTGGTCAAATATTTACAGGTTTTAAGCAAAGACACTTCTTTTGATGACCTAGTAAATATACTTAAATAATATGAAGTAGAAAATACTGTGAAATATGAGATGACTAAAACTGCATTGGCATCAAAATATAATCCACAGGGAAATATTGCTTCTTCAGCAAGAGGACAAAAAACATGGTATTATTAGATATGCAGAAAGAAAGGTCATAGTACCAACTATTGTAGATACAATCCCAAAAATTGAAAGTAAGGAAATCAAATGAATAATGGAAATCAATTTCAAACTCGACAATATCAAAGGAACCCTCATTAGCAACAATTTCAGTAACCAACCAAGTATCCTCAATTGGAATATCAGAAGATAAAATAGAAGGGACACCTGGTTCAGAGGATAGAATAAATTAAAGAACTGGAAGAACCCACAGATGCCTATGAGGTTAAAGCTCTATCAACAAATGTTACATATCATAGAGACACTAATTATTTGCTTAAACAAGTTACGAAGAATACAAAGGAGTACAAAGATCAAGATGAAGAAGAATATTCATATTGAAGACTAAAGTATTCAATACCCAAATAATATAATACAAGGGGGTGTTAGAAAAAGATTATATTCCATCATTTGGATTATGTTAATGTATCTTCCAAGGTACATACTTAGGACATTATATTAATTTAGGGGGGAGTTATCTAGTTACTTCATGCAATGTAACAAAAACACAAGTCTCAATCTGCAAGTTGTATATGTGCAAGTTATCCCTTGCACATCTAGGTAGAGTGTTGGCCAAGGAACCTATATTCCTATATAATAAAGACCTCATTGTTAGATAGATATGAGAAGGGGGACATAGATATATAGAGTTGCTTATAGCATAGTTGTAGGTAGTAGTACAATGATGTGTAGATCACCATATATTAGTGATGGGTGCAATGTAGTTTAATATCTTCATTAATGGAGTTTTCATTTCCTCCATAGCTACGTTGTATTCATTTATGTTATTTCTATTCACAGGATAATTTAGTCATATTTTAGATTTACTTTATTTTATATTTTTCTGCATCTTGTGATTGTTATCTCCTATTGCTCGTTACATCAAAATATAACTATTATGATCATGATTTAAGGAAGAACATTCTCAATAAACCTAAGGAATGGGTCTCATTATATGTTGAAGACTCTATTGAAGTACCATGCACCATTCAAGAGAAAAAATTGGTAAATAAAATGTAATTTTAGAAGTTAATACCTTTGCGATTAATAAGGAAATACTAGAAAATGAGTAGGACAAGTCAAAATCTTCTGTAAGAGATCCAAGAGAGGAAAAATATAAATAAAAATAAAATTGTGAGAGAATATTGAGGAATAGAATAATAATATCTACTCCTTATATAGTTAAGCCAAAAAAATAAAAACCTTCAAATTATCAAGCAAGATCCAAGGAAGCAAGAGCAAACATAGAGAAAGTAACACAAACTAAGTTGGTTGAACTTCTCTTTACCAAACAACAAAATGATATTGGTAATACATAGGTGGGGCAAAAATCCCCTAATGAGACATGATTATCATCTCATGCAATATAAGAGGTGTTAATGCCCCCTAAAAGCATAGGTGTATTAGGGACCTATGTTTACGTCATATTTGTATCCAAAAAACTAAAATGACAAAAGAAGAAGTTTCAAAAACTATGAAAGCAATATGGGCAAGATGTGAATGGGATGCTATAGATTCTAAAGGAGTGGCAAGGGGAATTATAACTTGTTGGAATCCTTATAGAACCTCCCATGTAACCATTATTAAAACTAGGCATTGGTTAGCCTCTTTAGTCACTTGCTACTTTGCACATATTCATTTCATCCTTATTAATATCTATGGGCGTACAACTCAATTAGGTAGATTATAAGTTTGGAGTGGGATTGAAGCATTTATGAGAAGTAAAGGTCAAGAAAATTGATTCATAATCATAGGAGATTTTAATGTCATAACCAAGTTGGATGAAAATTTTGGGGGAATTAGGAAATTAACCGAAATTATGAAATATTTCTTAGCTTTTATTCGAAAAAGGAATCTATGGGAGGTTGTTTTTGAAGAATAAAACTATACTTGGACCAATAACAAGAGAGGCCAAAACCTAATAGCAAAAAATTAGATAAATGTATAGTCTTAGATCATTGGCTAGATGAAGGAACTTGTGCTAAAATTAATTCATTAGCAAGGATTGATTCATATCACTGGCCAATAAGATTTAAAATGGTGGTTAGTGAATTCAAAAAAATATCATATTTTAAATATGAGCAGATGTGGGAAGACCATCCTCAATTTGTTGATATGATAGCTCAAACATGGAATTCTTCAGGTAGTGGTGGCTTGTGTGTTCTTCCAAATAAAATTAAATCTATGATATCTAGATTAAAAAAATGGAACAAGAACACTTTTGGAAACATTTTTGAGAAGAAAGAACTAAAAGATAAACTTTTCAAATTCCAAAAAGGTGATGATAATCATCTAAGATCATAGGAAAGGGAGTTGCTTAGTGAATATCATAATATTTTGAGTAAGGAAGAGAAATTCTAGAGATTAAAATCAAGACTTGGTTAAAATAAGGAGATAAAAATACAGAGTTTTTTCATAAGATGTCTATAGTACAGAGATCAACATTTCGAATTAGTAGAATTAAATCAATAGAAGGGGTTTGGATTGAATATCAAAGTGAAATTAAAAAAAATGTAAAGTCTTTTATCAAAATATTCTAGGATCAAAGGAGGTTGAAGTTCTTAATAATAAACTTCTTCAAGATGTTCCTTCAATTATAATGAATTAAGACAACAGGAAACTGATGGATCATATTACTCTAGAAGAAGTTCATTTAGCTCTTTTCTCTTTTAATAAGGATAAATCCCCAGGTCCATATGGGCTCTCTGCAAATTTTTACCAACATAATTGGGATATAGTGAAGGATTATTTATTGGTGTTGGTGGAATAGTCTAGGGTAAAACAATACATACCTTATAAAATAGATGTAACATATCTTACCCTAATTCAAAAAAAGAAAGATGTTGAATTGTTTGATTCTTTTAGACCCATAATCCTATGTAATATGGCATATAATATTATCTCCAAAGTGATAGTAAATTGATTAAGTCCATTGTTAGAAAAAATCATTTCAGAAGAGCAAGGAGGATTTGTGAAAGCGGGACAAATTTTGGACAGGATCATAGTAGCTCATGAAGTTATACATTTAGCAACTTCAAGAAAATAGAAAGCAATGATATTAAAACTTGATATGAGTAAAGCCTATGATAGGGTTAAATGGGATTTTATTTTTATAGTTTTAGAAAACTTTGGATTCAAGAAGAAATGGGTTATATGGATTAAATCTTGTGTCTCTACATTTTCTTATTTAGTGTTGGTCAATGGGTTAGTAATAGAATCTTTTAAAGCCAAGAGAGGCCTTAGAAAAGGATATCCTCTATCTCCTTATTTATTCATTATTATGGTAGATATTTTGAGTAAGAACATAAAGAATGCTTACAAAGATGAGCTTATAAGTGGACTTAATATTAGTAATAGCATCGACAACATCATCCATTAATAGTTTGTAGATGATAAAACCCTTTTTGGAAGGGCAAGGATAAATGAGGCTAGAGTTTTGAATAAATTTTTCAAGGAATACGAAAGAGCATCAAGGCAAAATTTAATAAGAAAAAATCCAAAATTTACTTCCTTAACACTCTTGCTAATATCAAAGCAAATAATTTATAGGTTGCTTCAAATGAAGGAGGCAAATTTACCAGCAACTTATCTAGGGATGTCTTTATTTGAGGGGATAATGAGGATAGAATTATGGAATTCAAATATTAGTAAAGTTCATAATAAACTTCCATATTGGAAAGGTATATGATTATCCTTAGCAGGAAGAGTGCAGTTAATTAAGTCATTCTTACAGGACATTCCAATTTATTATATGTCATTGTATTATATTCCAAAATTAGTTAAAAAATAATAATCTATATTATGTGATCCTTTTTATGGTCAAGTTTGCATGATAAAAGGAAATTTCCTTTGGTGAAATGGAGCAAGTTGTGTGATGATAAAACTAGGGGAGGTCTTGGTTTAAGAGTTCTTACATATGTAAACTTAGCTCTTAGGGGAAAATTAATATGGATATTGTACAAAGAGAGTCAAAGACAAAGAGATAGAATTCTTCTAATTAAATATGTTGATTTCAATGACCCATGTTTAATATTTACTGTTTTCTCTCTACCAAATGGTTTTGCTCTTTGGAATGGTTTAAAAAAATATTTTGATCATATGATTAAAGGTTTAATATGGGTGGTGGAAACTGAAGAAAATTTTCTATTTGGATGGATACTTCATGTGATAAAAAATTACTCAATTTAGATCCAATTTTGAAACCTTAGATGAGATTGCTTCAAGATAAATATGGTTATAGGATTTCAAACATTTTATACAAGGATTAGGAAGGAGGATTTTTTTACAAGTATACAACATATTGATGCTAGGAGGCATTTGAGTAGAAAGATAACAAATATGATTATTCTAAGGGGAGCCAAGGATAAATTGATTTGGAAGTTTAATAGATTAGGAGAAAACACAACAAGAAGTGGCTATAATGTACAACACCAAAAAAATAATAATATCATTAGAATATGAAGAGATATTTGGGATAGCTGAAGCATTCTTAAAGTTAAAATGTTTGTTTGGCTAGTAGTTCATAGAAGAATTGTGTCCTGGGATAACCTTATGAAAAGGGGTTTTCATGGCCCCTCTCAATGTGTTTTGAAAAAGGAGGAGGATAGTATAGACCATCTCTTAGGATATTGCTCAATAGTTTAGAATCTATGGCAATGAATTCTTAATATGTTTGGTAAATGCATGGTGATAAATAGTATAATTGAGGATTGATTAAATTAATGGAATAGCACTTATAAAAGTTATATTTTATAGACAATATAGGATGTTTCAAAAGATACAATACTTTGGACTATATGGCTAGAAATTAATAGAAGAATATTTAAATAAAAATAAATTAGTTTAGAGGTAATGAAAAGAAAGATATGTTTAGCCATAGAGTAGTTTAAACCAACCCTATCAACTCACTCAGTCCCTAAAATGGAAGCAAAGAGCCTTGATAGATGGAGTCAAGTCATTAAATGGAATTATGATGTTGCATACAAGAGAAGCAAAAAGAAGACAAAGAATATAAAGTGGAAACCACCAGATGTGGAGTGGGTTATATTAAATTTTTATGGAGCATCTAAAATAAATCTAGGACCAGTAGGAGGAGGAATAATAATTAGAAATAATAGAGGAGAGATTTTGTCTCATTATGCTTTCAATAGTGGACTTAAGACAAATAATGAATTTGAAGCTTGGGCGGCTTTAGAAGGGTTAAACATGTTTAAATAAATGAAATGGAACAGAGTATGGATGGAAGGTGATTCTCTCATAGGAAAAAATGCAATTTTGAGAAAAGCAAAGGCTCCATGGAACATACAAGAGATAATTATTGAAATTCAAGATCTTTCTAAATAGTTTGAAGAAATCGGGTTTACACATACATTAAGGGAAGGAAACGAATGTGCAGATATGCTATCCAATAGAGGGGATTTTATTGAGGATCGTGAAGTTAAATTCTCCTTTCCATGGTTAGAGGAAGTAGTAAGTTTAGTTGAAGCTAACAAGAAAATGTTGACTATCCTGAATCAAATAATGATTAATATTTACTTTAATGTTTTCCATTGGTAATATTTGCTTTATTTTGTAACAATAATATGTTTTCATATAGATTATTTATTGTAATTTTTGTGGTTGCACTTGTGTTTCAAGAAGGAAACTAGCAGTCCAAATTTGGTAAAGTGGACTATGATAGTGTGATGTTTTTAAAAAATTATTCTACTAAGATGAAAGGCATAGATAGTAGAAATGGAGTTTTGGTTTTGTGAAGGTTGCTATAGGAAAATGTCAAGAAGAATGTTAAATTCTAGAATATTTGTATTCATACAAAAAATTGAAAAGATCCAAAAAATGAAAATCTATAATTCAAACATTTTATGTAAAATGATGTAGGTTTCTAGCTATAACATCTCAATTGATATGATAAGTGTATCTATTTGTAAACTCTCAAGCTCTAAAGAAGAGAGTTATAATTTTTCAAGGTTGGGAAACTTGAGTACAACCCTTATTATCCAACCAAAATAAAAACTTCCTTTAGCACCACCTTTACAATTCTAACTTCTTTTACTACCTCCAATAAGTATTTTTGGATGACATCCCAAAATTCATGGTAGAACTCAATTGGGAATCCATATAGCCCTAGGTTATTTATTTTTCATTTTAAACACCGCTTGTTTGAAGTCCTCACTTGTTAATGGTACAATAAGGACTTGATTCTTTGATTATGTTATAGTGTTGGGGATATTCTTGAGGATCCCCGCCTAGGCTTCTAAATCCATCTCCATGGCCTGGAATAGTGTAGGGAAGTAATCCATTGCAAATTCCTTCATCCCCTCTTTTCTATACACTTGTTCCTCATTTTTGTCCCTCAATGATGTTATGAAGTTGTGGGCTTGCCTTGATAAAATGGATTTGTGGAATAATCCTATATTTTAATCCCCTTATTGCAACCATTGTACTCTTGATTTTTGTTTCTAAAGGAGCTTTTCTCTTTTATACCATTCTTCTACAAGTGTTGTAATTCTAAGCTCCTCCATACTCCATTCCTCTATTAGGCCTTAAGTCCTAATATTTGCATTCAACTACTCTAGTTGTATAGAGATTTCATTTTTCTTTTATCGGACATCACCAAACTCCTCCCAATTCCCCTTCTTGAGCTGAGTTTTGAAATATTTAAATCATTTTGAAAATATGAACATGTAGGTACCATATACGGGCTTTCCTTCTTACCACCACTGAATGGTGTTATCTCATATCCTATTATCTCTTAACCACATAAGCTAGAATCTAAAAGGTGCAAGGCATCCTAAAGACCTTCACATTTCCACTAGCACTGGTCAATGATTCAATCCCATAGCATCCAAAGTTCTAGTTCTTGGTATATTTCCTTTGATAAAAAATTATTCTAACAACAAGAACCTATCCAATCTCTCTAGGATGCAGTATTTTCCTTTCCTTCTATTGGACCAAGTCATCAGTTTTTTCTTTGGAATAATGTCCACTAAGTAGATATGAGAGATGTGCTCTAGCATAATGTTTGAACTACCATCCAAGATTTGATTTCCCCTTATCTTCTCTACCAAAGAGGTAATAGTGTTGAATTCCCACCTACTATGGGCATTGAATTAGGGTGATGCTCTTATTGGTGTAGCAGAATGTGTAGCCAAACAACTCAACAACAAATAAAGGATAAAATAAACTCATATAATGAAGAAAATAATGTGCAGTTGATAAACAACTAATAGGAAATAAAAGAACAATTTAGAAGTAAACATTTATACATGACATGCCATAGAGCATAGACAAAAAAATGGAAGAAGAACTTCATTCACAATACATTCACCAGTACATCTAAGATATGTTCTCTCATTGTTCTTCACATATACATTTTACAAAGTTGTATCTATATAAATAAATACACACATGGAGGTACCATGTTTAGGATTTTCCTACCCATGTTTAGGGTTTTTTTTTCATGTTTAGGCAACCAACTAATAACATCTCAACATATGTCTAGCAACTCCCAATTGTGAGGAAATTTCCAAATTTGTGTGCTTGAAAAGGATTTTAATTAGCTAAACAAATATTTCAAAAAAAGCAGAACAAAAAAGTATTCCTGGGTGTACAGGCCTAAGGGGTGTAACACAAATCCAATATTTTTGACACACAGCTAACAATCTCCCATTTTCCAAAAACACTAATTAAATGAACATAAAATATCTTCTTCCTTATTCTTCAGGGTTACTAATCAAAATTAGATAACTCCCATTATTTCTCTACAACAAATGAACTTTTTGTTATCCAATGGATTTGTTAGTGCATTTGTTACATTTTCCTATGTACTAATCTTCTACAACTCAACTTCTCCATATTCCACCATCTCTCTGATATAATTAAATTTCACTTGAATGTGCTTAGTATGAGAGTGAAATTTAGGATTCATGGTCAAGTCAATTGCACTTTGATTATCACACCATAAAGTAATGGAACTTTTTTGAAAATAAATGCCTTTGCACACTACATATAACCAAGCTACCTCCTTGGATGCTTCTGCAGCAACACTATGAAGAACATAAGCTTATACTGAGAGGGGGGG
This sequence comes from Wollemia nobilis, assembly GCA_028583015.1. Taxonomy (NCBI): domain Eukaryota; kingdom Viridiplantae; phylum Streptophyta; class Pinopsida; order Araucariales; family Araucariaceae; genus Wollemia; species Wollemia nobilis. The sequence continues at coordinate 4,307,732 of JAQPPZ010001808.1, forward strand.
TGAATAGTAGAGCACCCACTTTTTACTTTCTTTAAAACCAATATCAATTAATGTCCTTAATTTAAATAATCAAATATAGCAGTGTGCATTAATAACTCATATAGCAATAGTAAGAAAGAGCACAAGTCACCACACACAATTGAGACACAAGATTTAACGTGGTTCCCCCAATGTGGGGTACTCCATAAGATAATATCCTTATAATATTTCACACAAAAATAAGGATCCTTATCCAATACAATGATTACTTTGATCTGCTCAAATCTAGGCAATACATTGATTTTCTCAGGTAGGTAATCCATTGATCTACTAAGCTAGGCAACACACTGATCTGCTCAAGTAAGCAATCCACTAATCTGCTCAGCTAGGCAACACATTGATCTGCTTCGGTAGGCAATCCACTGATCTTCTCAGCTAGGCAACACACTGATCTGCTCAGGTAGGCAATCCACTGATTTGCTCAGCTAGGCAACACATTGATCTGCTCAGGTAGGAAATCAACTGATCTACTCAACAAGCTCACACATAACTTGTCCAAATCTACTCAACAAGCTCACACAAAACTTGTCCAAATCTGCTCAACAAGCTCACACATAACTTGTCCAAATATGCTCAACAAGCTCACACAAAAATTTTCCAAATATGCTCAACAAGCTCACACAAAACTTGTCCAAATCTACTCAAAAATATCACACATAACTTGTCAAATCTATCCCAAAAATTATCCACAAATTTCTCTAGAAATATATCCCAAAAGCCTTCTCAAAGGCTCAATCAATCATGCTCAAGTAGCACTCAAATCTCATCCATAAATCTACAAAGGCAAGGCTCAATGATGAACTCAACAATGAATGGTAATACACTCTTCAAAGGATGACAACTATGATCCACAATGATCTCAACTCAAATAAATCTCAACTCAACTCAAGTCAACTCATAGAAGCATAAAGAAAATTGTTAGAGACTCAATATGTTCTAAGCTCAATCTCAACTCAAATCAGATTTATAGAATAGTTTTTTTCATGGAACTTGAACAATCACTTCACACATCACTTGACTAGGCTCAATCAACTCAACTCAACCAATCAACACAAGAGACATATCTTTCTTACAAACCCTAGTCCAAATATGTATCAACCAACTCACATGTTTCCAACAATGCTCAACCACAAATCTCACATAACAATGATACTCATGTTCTTCTCAAGTTCAATTTCTTTGCATAACCAATGGGCTTCAACAACTATGCTTATAAAACAAGGTTTAACCACAACTCTCAAACTAGAAAACCTTGAAGCATTCAACCAACCACTTTCAAAAAGGAAACCACAATCAATCATTTTCTCTCCAATGATATTTCAGAAATCAACCACCATAATCAATCAATAGGAGAATGTGCCCATACCTTTTATGAAGATGAAGAAACCTCTTTGGAAATCTACCACACTCAAAAAAATTCTTTTTCAAATTTCAACAAGGGTTAGAGATCATGATTAATATCACAACAAAAATATCCAAATAACACCGTATCACTCCTACTCAACAAAATGCATCATGTCCCCTTATGAAAAAATTAATCACCTTTAAAAAGAACAAAACAACCTTCACTTTTGAACCCCTTTACAAAAACAGCAATATCTCTTTACATACACCTTATTTCTCTCTCTAATAAATTTAATCAAATAGCCCTCGAAATAAGATTTCCAACGATATATAATATGATATACTTCTAAAAAGAAAAACACCAAAAATTTCTCTTTTTCAAAAGTGGATCACAACCCTTATTCCTCCTAGAAATAACATCAAGCTTACAAAACCTTATAACTCCCTATCTCTAAAAAATTATTTTTCATACACCCAAAGCATTCACAATATCAACTATGCAAGGCGCTTCTCATAAATACCTTTAATTTCGAAATCATGGCCTTAACCTTTGAAAATGTTTCACAAAAATTGATGAGTAGCACCTTCACACCTGCGGGAGTCAAAATTTGTTCCTCCTTGCTAGCGTTGTGAGACGCTAACCATGTGGGTGCAAGCCTACGTTGGAATTAAATCCCAACCTTGTTGTATAAACTGTGTTCGATTGTTCTTAAAATGAAAAATGTTTTCCACCACAACTTCTGCCCCTACGGGATTCAAAACATAGACCTCCCTTGTTCCAAATTTATCTCTCGCCAATTGCATTGCGTTGTCCAACGTGACATCAGGTCTAGACATCCTCAATTTTCTTTAACCCTCAAAAATAACTTCTCTATTTTTTTTTGCCTTTCGCTTCCTCCACACACGAATTACTCTTTGATTTTCTAAACCTTGGCATCCCATAATAGGCAAATTTTTTAACCATTATATATGCACATTATAATGCTTCAAAATACATCAGCGGTTTATAATAAAACCTTCATTCTTTTGGACGTCGACGATAATAAAATATTAAATTTAATTTTAATTTTAATTTTTTTTTAAATAATTTAAAATTTAAACTTAAATATTTAAAATTAAATATCTCCTTCACCGGGGCACCTTTTTCGACAAAACGAAAATCCAACCTAATTTTTAAGAAAAACCCATTTCAAATATGTCATCCATGGTTTTAAATAAAAACTTTTATTTTTTCTACCTTGGTTTTCACAAAAAATTTGTATATATTCATGCTTTCCAAAATATCATAAATGCTTATTTATGAAATACTTTGGCCACAAAAACTCAATGTGATCCATGTGACATCAATGATCCATGTGACATCAATGACAACATAAAATACCTCAAATTTCCAACACACTATATCTAGCTTTAGTAGTTGATTGAGCCACCACTTGTTGCTTTTTACTTCTCCAACTCACAGATCCTCCAAATAGTGTGAACACATATGCACTAGTAGATTTAGAAGTATTTGCATCTCCACCATAATCAAAATATACAAAACCTTGTAGTTAATTATTTTCTTTGCCACCATAATAGATAAGAAAACTACTAGTGTATTTCAAATATCTGATAATTCTCTTCACTACAACCTAATTTTGCTTACCAGTATTAGACATAAATTTGCTTACAAATCCAATTGCATGAGCACGATCTAGTCATATACACACCATTGCATATATTAGTTTACCAATTTCACTTGCATAGGGAACTTTTTCCATGGCACTCTTCTCATCATTATCCTTTAGACACATATCTTTTAACAATGCAACTCCAACCTGAAAAGGTGTAGGTATAGGAGTACATTGGTCCAAAAAGAGTAAGCAAGTTTACAATGTATCTCTTATGGCTAATCCACATCTTCTTCTCACCATAATTTTTCTTCTCTTCAATATCCAAGAAATAGTATAATAGGCCAAGGTTTTTCATGTCAAATTCTCCTGACAACTCAGACTTGGTCTTCTTCACAAGATCCTTTAATTTTCTAAAAACAATAATATCATCTACATATAACACTAGAATTATAAAGTGATTGTATTCACTCTTGAGATAGATACAATGATCAACATCACTTCTCATAAAACCACATCCAATCACAAAGGTATCAAACCTTTTATACCATTGCCTTAGGGATTGCTTCAACCTATACAGTGACTTTTTCAACTTGCATATAATGTTTCTCCTACTTACTTCAAACCCAACTGGTTTCTCCATGTAAATATTTTTATTGAGATCTCCATGAAGAAAATTTGTCTTCACATCCATTTGCTCAATTTCCCAATCATTTGCAGCAGCCAATGCAAAGAGCAATCTAATAGATGCAATCTTTGCCATGGGAGAAAATGTTTCTTCAAAGTCAAGCCCTTCAACCTGAGAGTATCCTTTTACCACTAACCTAGCCTGATATCTCTCAATTTAACCATTGGCATTTTATTTACTTTTAAACACCCATTTATAGTCAATTACCTTTCTACCCTTAGGCAACGCTTGCAAGTCCCAAGTCTTATTTTTCTCCAATGATTGCATTTCCTCTTCCATATCTTTCTTCCAATGAATTGCTTCATCACTAGTGAGAGAATCTTTAATACCTACAGGCTCATCACTCATGGAAGATAATGCAAATTTATTGTATTCATCATAACCAAATCTGATTGGTGCACTCCTTTGTTTTTGGCTTCTCAAAGTTTGTACTTCTTGAATAATGTCATAATTCTAGAGTTGCTCCTCATGTGTAGGTTGCTCTTCAATAACTTGAGAGTGATTGGACTCTTCCACAATAATTTTATTATTTTGTTAATGCTACCAATTACATGAAAATTCATTAGTATCATGTGGTAACTCTAACAAAGGAGTAGAAATGGGATCTACACTTAATGGTGGAACAATTTATGGTTGATTTTTAGCTTGTTGATTTCTCAAACCAGTAGCTACTCTAAATTGTTCTTGGTTATCTCATATTGTTTCCATGGACTCTTCTTTGTTGTGGATGTCTTTTTTGAATGTTGCATCATAGTTAAACACATGGTAATTTTGTGAAGGTATCCCTACTTTATAATATTTGATTTCATCACCATATCCAATGATTACTCCTTTAACAAATTTATTGTCCAACTTTTTCCCATTTTCCTTGGGCACAAGAACAAATACTTCACACCCAAACACTCTCAAATGAGCAACCGAGGGTTTGACTCCACTCTAAGCTTCCTCTAGTGTTCTCCCACTAAGAATAGAACTAGGTGATATATTGTTCACATAGTTAGTTATATTAACAACCTTTTCCCAAAAACTTTTATTCAAACCTACATCCTCTCTCATGCTTCTTTCCTTCTCCAACAACATTCTATTGAGCCTTTCTACAACTCTATTCTATTGTGGTGTATATAAAATTATTTTTTCCTTGCAATACCATGTAACTTGCAAAAAGTATTGAATTCCTAAGAGCACTATTCTCCACCATTATCACTCCTCAAATCCTTCACTTTATTAGTTTATCTTTTAACTATAGCAATAAATTCATTAAAGGCAGTAAGAGCCCCTAGATTTTGTTTAAGAAAGTAAATCCATGATTTCCTAGAGAACTAATTAATAAAAGTAACAAAATACCTAGATTCACGTAATGAAGCAACTTCAAAAGGCCCACAAATATCAAATTGTACCAATTCTAATATTTCCTTGGTTCTATAGTCACTAGAGGCAAAAGTGACTCTTCTATTTTCTTAAAATGTATGCTTTAGAGAAACCCATAGAACCAAACTTCTCTTTATCCAATTTTTAGACTATATCCTTTGAACACGTCTCTTTTAAGCTCCTTTCACCAAGATATCCTAACCTCTTGTGCCACAACATCATAATTGATACCTTTGAATTTGAGGGTTAACTTATTTCCATAGTGGTTGCATGTGTGCATGAAATATTCAAACATGTTGCATCCAGCTTATACAATATTCCAAGTCTTACTCCATTTACTTTATTAATGACTCCATGCATCAAACTATATCCATACTTATTGAATGTAATCTCCATTCCTACTTCATCTAGTTAGCACACTAATAGCATACTTCTTGTTAATCCTAGAATGTGTCTAATATTTGGGATACCCTTAATACTCCAATCTCTAAGTTCAATTTTAACCTTACCTCTACCAATAATTTCATGGCTGAAACTTTCACCTAAGAAACCTTTGTCATTTTTTTCTTCATATTATTCAAACCACTCCTTATGGGGAGTCATATGGAAGGATGCTTAAAAATCTATCAACCACACGTCAAACTGTGTGCATACATCAAGACATGTATTAGCAATATGTAAATTCTCATCATTGGTAGATGTTCCTATAGGTGAATTTAATTTTTTTTGGATAAATCTAATTTATAGTCATATTTATTATGACATTTCTACTTGCACCTCTAACGCACTAGCTAATACTTCCTCCATTGGTAGATCTTCTTGTACTGGAATATTTATCATCATATCTATCTTTGGTATATCCTCTAGTTATCAAAGCTTCTAAGTGTTTATAATGCTCCATGTTTCTTTTTCTTGTTTGCTCTTGTAGCAATTGGGCAATAATCTCATCTTTCTTTAGAGTTTCAAACTTACAACTCCCATTGATTGCATCGATGAGATTATCCCAAGAGTCAGGAAAACTATACAACAAGCAGGTGCACTATTTAGTCTCTTTAACCTCATCACCAGTAGACCTTAATTAGTTTATTAATTTATTTAAAATATTCAAGTGGCCAGCTACACTATCTTCATTCTTCATCTTCAAAGTATACAACTTCTTCCTCAAGAATATCAAGTTCATCAAAAATTTGGACTTGTATAGATTTTCTAGGTTTTCCTATAGCTCCTTACTAATCTTAGCAATCTGGGCATTCATTAAAATAGAATCATCCAAGTTCACCCCAATCAGTGTAATGTGTTTCTCATTTATTTTGTCACATTCAACTTGTATCATTCCTGTAGACATCGTTGTTGCAGTGACAACCATCTTCAAATATTTTTCTAGAAGAAAAAACTCTATCTTCAAATTCCAAAGATTGATGTTTTGCTTACTAAACTTATCTATACCAAATTTACCTTCCATATTTACTATTGTAAATATTCATAAAATTTCCACAACATCGTGTGCTATGGAAATGGATTTATCTGCAAATCTACAAAAAATAACACAAAAAAAAGTATTTACAATATTTGTACACAACTAGAAAAATAAGTTTTCTCAAGCTGCTTTGATACTAGTTGGTGCAGTAGAATGTGTAGTCAAACAACTCAACAAAAAATAAAAGATAAAATAAACTTTTATAATGAATAAAATAATGTGCAACTAATGAACAACTAACAAGAAACAAAAAAACGATTTAGAAGTAAGAATTTATACACAACATGCCATAGAGCATAGACAAATAAAATGGAAGAATAAATTCATTCACAATACATTCACAGTACATCTGAGATGTTCTTCTCTCATGATTCTTCACACACATACATTTTACAGAGTTGCATCTACAAAAATAAATGCACACATAGAGGTACCATATTTAGGATTTTCTTGACCATGTTTAGGAAACCAACTAATAACATCTCAACACATGTCTAGAAACTCCCAATTATGTGCCTATAAAGGTTTTTTAATAGCTAAAAAATTATCTTCTAGAAAAAGTGGAACCAAAAATAATTTCTTGAGTGTATAGGCCTAAGAGATGTAACACAAATCCAATATTTTTGGCACACATCCAATTGATCTAAGGAGTAAGAAATGCTTTCCCATTAGTATATCGTTACCTCTAGGGTCATGGGTGAGTAGGCATTTATACATAGCATCTTGTGATATGATTGTTTGCTCTATACTACCAACCCTCAAATATCCCAACTTCCTATTGAGGAATGTACTATGATTTATAATGGGTCCCAAAAGCAAACCACACATCTTGATGCTCATGTGGATCCCAATGCTTCCATCCTCCTAGTGGGCCAAATTTTTTGGGCTAGACCCTCCATCTCTTCCACTATGAGTTTCATCTCTTGAAGAAACACCAAAGTAGTTGATTCACATATTTCAAATTTTTGACCCATTTTGTTTAGATAGGCTACCTTTCAACCCTCTCACATTCCATGTGATGATCTTCATTGATTTACATTAGGGTGAATATTTGGATGAGGTATTTAACCTTCCCCTCTACTAACATATTTTCTCTTTCTTTGGCTAATTTGTATTGATTAGTTTTCCTACCTACTCTTTGGTATATATCCACTTTTAGTTTCTTGGAAATTTTTTGGTGCACCCTGGTTGGTTCAAGGATCCCTTTTAGATATGGTACTTGAGAATAGGGGATCATCACCCTTTCTATTAATTCCTAAGATATTTCTCCCTTTAGTATAGATTTTTGTGTGTTTTGATTCATCTCTATGATTGTACTCCTTTTAGAACTTCTAGGTTGTTGAGTCTAATCTTTCAGATTGGATATAGTTAAGGCTAGGTCCTATTGGTCTACTACATTTACTTCTTTTTCTTGGTCTGGGAATTGGGTTTTTACCACCTCTGTATTCGTTGTCTCTATTTCTTCATCTAATAAATCATCAATTTATAGATGTGTGAACCTATTAGTTGATATGATATCATCTTTTTTACTTGCTAGTTTCCTTTGTGTATTATTTTTCTTTAGTACTGCAAAACCCTCTAGGACTGTGTTTCCCTTTTTTTTTGGGATCCTATGACTACAATCTCTCACTAGATGTCCATACTCATGGAAAATATGGCATCTGAATGGGACATTCTCATAGTCAACTTCTTGATCCCATTGGTCCTCTCCAAACTATAGTGTAATTTTTTTGGAAAAGGGCTTATTAAAGTCTATCAAGACATAGATTTGGGCATAGACTATTTGTTCAAGTTTTAGATAAATATCTACCATCATCAAGTATGTCCATAGGGTGTTTCCTATTGCTATAAATATTTAGACTATAAATAAAATGCATATTAAACCTTATAGGACACAGTACATTAGGTTCAACATATTAATAAGGAAGTGTTTATTCAGTATGATCTTGATTTAGGGATGACCATTCTCGATGAACCTAAGGAATGTGCCAAATTATATTTTGAAGACTCTATTGAAGTACCATGCACCATTCAAGAGAAAATTTGGTAAATAAAATGCAATGTTAGATGTTAATACATCTATCATTAATAAGAAAATACTAGAAAATAAGTAGGACAAGTCAAAAGCTTCCATAGTAGAGCCAGGAGAGGAAAAATGTAAGGAAAAAAGAAAAAAGAAATTATCGAGGAATAAAATAATAAGACCTACTCCTTATACAAGCAAGGCAAAAAAGAGAAAAACCCTCATATTATCAAGTGAGGTCCAAGGAAGCAAGAACAAATATAGAGAAAGAAACACAAACTAATTTGGTTGAACTTCTCTATACTAAACAGCAAAATAATATTGATAATTCATAGGTGAGGTGAGTAACCCTTAATGATACATGATTACCATCTCATGGAATATAAGGGTTGCTAATGCCCCCTCAAAGTAGAGGTGTATCAAGGACCTTTTTTTAATTAACAAGTCTGATATCCTTTGTATTCAAAAAACTAAAATGACAAAAGAAGTTTCCAAAACTATGAAAGTAATATGGGCAATATGTAAATGAGATGCTATAAATTTTGAAGGAGCGACCAAGAAAATTCTAAATTTTTGGAATCCTATTTGAACCTCCTGTGTAACCATTCATAAATCTAGGTATTGGATAGCCTCTTTAGTCACATGCTTCTTTACATATATGTATTTCATCCTTATCAATGTCTGTGGATCTAGATGTTAGCTTTTTAAGCCTATCTACCATAAAATATAGCAAAATATTTCATAGGATCAAATATAAAGTACCCACAATATTAAATGTTAATGTGAAGATAATAATAGTAAAGTCATATGAGCAAATTAATATGTATATCAAGGCTTATAATAAATATAATAGCATTCACTTATATGAAGAAATATGAATGTAAATAGCCTAAATCATTCATGTACTATGCATGAAGAACAACTTACAATATTAATTGCTCAAAATGTATACAAGCTTTATTGTTCCTTTTTTGTTACAACTATAATTCAATCCCAACTAAACTCATATTCATGTTCATGGAGCATTATATCCATAATATAGCAATAGTATCGTGACTCTTTGGATGCTTTATTATTGCTCTCCTATGACTCTTGGCTTCTCATATTACCACTTGTATACTTGATGAACACTTGACTCTAAGACTCTTGGACATATCTACAAGACTCTTGAACTCCTAATCTAGGACACTTGTGCACATCCTCACATTACATATTTGCACTCTTACATACAAGACACTTGTGCACATTATCTCTTACATGACACTTATGCATTTCTTGCACATTCATGCTTACATTAAAGGAGACTCAGATTTAATCTATCATTTACAAATATACCATGAAGGTACCATGGGGTACATTAGCATGTACCAAATAATGTAATATATCTCAACACTACAACTCAGTTAAGTAGATTAGGATTTTGGAGTGGGATTGAATCCTTTATGAGAAGTAAAGACCAAGAAACTCAATTCATGATCATAGGATATTTTAATGCCATAAGCAAGTTGGATGAAAACTTTGGGGGAATTAGGAAACTAACCCAAAGTATGAGAGATTTTTTATCTTTTATTCAAAACAATAATCTATGGGAGGTTGAGTTTGAAGAAGACAATGATACATAGATCAACAACACTATTAGAAAAAAAATTAGACATATGCATTCTCCCTATAATCATTGGCTAGATGAAGGGACTTGTGCTAAAATTAATACCTTGATAAGGATTGGTTAATATCACTTGCCAATAAAAGTTAAAATGGTGGTAAGTGAATTCAAAAATATCATATTTTAAATATGAGCATATGTCCTCAATTTGTTTATATGATAGTGCAAACATGTAATTCTTCAGGAAATGGTGGGTTGTATACACTTCAAAAATAAATTAACTCAATGACATCTAGATTAAAAGAATGGAACAATAATACTTTTGAAAACATCTTTAAGAAGAAATAAGAACTAAAAGATAAACTTTCAAAATTCCAAAAAGGTGATCATTATAATCCAAACTCAAAGGAAAGGGAGTTGCTTAGTGAATATCATAGCATTTTGATTAAGGAAGACAAATTTTGGAGTATAAAATCAAGATAGCTTTGTTTAAAATAATGATATAAAAATACAATTTTTTTTAATAGGATGACAATAGCTTAGAGATCATCATCCATAGTAGAATTAAATCAATATAAGGGGTTTGGATTGAAGACCAGAGTGAAATAAAAAAAAAAAAGGTAATTTTTTTTTATCATAATATTCTAGGATCACAAGAGTTTGAAGTTCTTAATGATAAACTTCTACAATAAGTTCCTTCAGTTATAACAGATGAAGACAATAGAAAACGGATGGACCCTATTACTCTAGAATAAGTTCTCTATAGAATTATATCAACATAATTAGGATATAGTGAAGGATTCTGTATTGGTGGCAATGGAATAATCTAGGGTAAAACAATACATATCTTTTAAATAAAATGCAACATATCTTACCTTATTTTAAAAAAATGATGCAAAATTATTTTATTTATTTTGAACTATAAGCCTATGTAATATGGCATATAAGACTATTTTCAAAGTGATGGAAAATCGGTTAAGGCCATTTTTTTTTTACATGGTGGAATCGGTAGTCGTAACAATGATTCGGGAATGATGTTTTATATTTTATGGTCATCACAATATTATATGTTATCCACCTTGAAAGCTGCCACACAAAAATTTGTGCAATCCACCCCTATAATCACCATGCCATAATCATTTAAACCTTTTATGCCACTGAAAGCACTAGGAAAGGGATAAGCATTCATTTTGGTGAGGCCCAAGATTTGAACCTTGGGCATCTATTCCCCTTACGAGGTTTCATCACACGAATTTTTCTACACCTAAGACCTTGGTTAAGACCATTATTAGATAATTGTTTTAGAAAAATAAGGAGGATTTGTGAAAGGGAGATAAATTTTGGATGGCATCATTGTAGCTCACGAAATTATGCATTTAGTAGTTTCAAGAAAAGAGAAAGCAATGATATTAAAACTTAATATAAATCCTCTAATAGGGTTAAATGGGATTTTATTTTTGTAGTATTAGAAAAGTTTGGATCTGGGAAGAAAAGGGTCAAATGGATTAAAGCTTGTGTCTCTACAGTTTCTTGTTCAGTGTTCATCAATGGATTAGTAACATAATCATTCAAAGCCAATAGAGGCCTTAGACAAGGAGATCCTCTATCACCATATTTGTTCATTATTATGGTAGAGGTTTTGGATAAGAAATTGAAGAAGGCTTTTAAATATGGGATTATAAGTAGGATTAAGGCTAGTAATAACATCGACAACATCACCCATCAACAATTTGTAGATGATGCAACCCTTTTTGGGAGGGCAAGGATAATGAGGCCAGAGCTTTGAATAACTTATTAATAAAATACAAAAGAGCATCAGGGCAAAAATTTAATAGGACAAAATCCAAAATTTACTTTCTAAACACCCCAACTAAAAGCAAAGCAAGGATATGCAAGTTACTTCAAATGGAGGAGGAAATTTGACAACAACTTATCTAGGGATGCCCTTATTTGAGGGAAGTATAAGGATAGAATAATGGTATCTAGTTATAAGTAATGTTTAGAATAAACTATCAGCATACAAATCATTAGCAAGAAGAGTGCAACCAATTAGATCAGTCTTACATGCCATTCCAATATATTTTGTCCTTGTATACAATACCAAAATTAGAAGAAAAAGTTTAATATTTATTATGTGATCATTTTTGTGGTCAAGATTACATGAATAAAGGAAATTTCCTTTCGTGAAATGGAGCAAGGTGTGTGATAATAAACTAGGGGAGGTCTTGGTTTAAGAGTTCTTACGGATGCAAACTTAGCTCTTAGGGGAAAAGTAATTTGGATAGAGTCAAAGACAATGGGATATAATTCTTCTAAGTATGTGGAGCCCAATATCCCAAGCTTAATATTTATTGCATTCTCTCTACCAAATGGTTTTACACTATGGAATGGTTTAAAAAAAATTAATCAATCTAGTGATTAAAGGTTTATGGTGGGTAGTGGAAACTGGAGAAAAAAATCTATTTGGATGGATGCTTTATGTGATAAAAACCCACTCAATCTAGATCCAATTTTGAAACCATGGATGAGATTACTTCAAGATAAATATGGTGATAGGGTTTCAAATTTTTTGTACAAGGATCAAGAAGGAAGATACAAATGGAAAGAAGATAGTTTTACAAGTATACAAGACATTGATGCTAGGAGGCATTTGAGTAGAAATATAACGACAATAATTATTCTGAGGTGACCGAAGTATAAGTTGATTTAGGAGTTCAATAGCTCAGGAGAATACACAACAAGAAGTGGGTATATTATAAAGCACCATAAAAATATGAATACTACAATATTATGGAGAGATATTTTGGATAGCCTGAGCATTCCTAAAGTTAAAATATTTGTTTTTCTAGTAGGTCATAGAATAATTTTATCCTAGGATAACCTTATGAAAAGGGGTTTTAATGGCCTTTCAAAATATGCTCTTTGTTAAATGGAGGAGAGTATAGACCATCTCCTAGGACACTGATCAATAATTTGGAAATTATGGCAATGGATTCTTAATATTTTTGATAAATGCATGGTGATGAATGAAAGAATTAAGTAATGGTTAAAGCAATGGCAAAACACTTTTAAAAGTGACACTTTTTATATTTTTTGGGGATATATCAAAAGATACAATACTTTCAATTATTTGGCTAGAAAGGAATAGAAAAATATCTAAAGGAAAGGAAAGCATTTTAGAGGTAATGAAAAGAAATATTTGTTTAGCCATAGAGGAGTCTAAACCAACCCTATCAACACACCCAATTCCTAATCTAGAATTAGATAGCCTTGATAGATGGAGTCAAGTCATCAAAAGGAATTATGATGTTGGGGATAGGAAAAACAAAAAGAAGGAAAATAATATAAAGTGGAAACCACTAGATGTGGAGTTGGTCAAATTAAATTTTGATGGAGCATCTAAAGGAAATCTAGGACCAACAGGAGGAGGATGAATAATTAGAAATAATAGAGGAGAGATTTTGTCTCATTACGCTTTCAATAGTGGATTTAAGACAAATAATGAAGTTGAAGCTTGGGAAACTTTGGAAGGGTTAAAAATATGCAAACAAATGAAATAGAATAAAATATGGATGGAAGGTGATTCACTCGTAGTAATAAATGTAATTTTAAGGAAAGCAAAGGCTCCATGGAACATACAAGAGATAATTGTGGAAATTCAATAACTTGCTATAAAGTTTGAAGAAATTAGGTTTACACATACATTAAGGGAAGAAAACAAATGTTCAAATAGGCTATCCAATAGAGGATTTTTAATTGAGGATCATAAAGTTAAATCATATTTTCCTTGGTTAGAGGCAATAGTAAGTTTAGTTGAACCTAACAAGAAAATGTTGACTACCTAAATCAAATAATGATTGTGATTTACTTTAATGTTTCCATTGGTAATATCTACTTTATTTTATAACATTAATGTGCTTTCATAAATACTACTTATTATAATTTTGTGGGTGCACTTGTGCTTCAAGAAGGAAAATAGCAATCTAGATCTGGTAAAGCGGGCTATGATAGTGCGATGTTTTGGAAATATTACTCTTCTAATATGTAATGCATGGATAATAGAGGTAAAAAAAATTTATTGTGAAACCTAGTGTAGGAAAATGTCAAGAAGGATGTTGAATTCTAGAATATTTGTATTCACACATAAAATTGAAAACGTTATAGAAAATGAAATCAATAATTCAAAAAAATTATTTAAATGATATAGGTTTCTAGATATAGCAACTCAATTGAGATGAGAATTGAAGCTCTTTGTAAACTCTCATGCTCTAAAGAAGAGAGTTGTGATTTATCAAGGGTGGGGGACCGAAGTACAACCCCTTGTTCTCTAGGGAAAAAATCAGTATACTTCATAATCTATACAATAGAATCAAAGTTGAAATTATTTTCCAAAAAATGTTCAATAGTGAGCATACATCATCGAGGAAAGTCAAATGTATCTTCAAACAATTGCATGATTGTTCCATCTAAATTGAACCATCCTTCTAACCTCTTTTAGGTTTGATATGAGACCTCTTCTAACACTATAAGGCTTCATATATATATAGTTATATATATATATATATATATATATATATATATATATATATATATATATATGTGTGTGTGTGTGTGTGTGTGTGTGTATGTATTTAGATAAAATGACCACTGTATTTTAATTATAACTCTCATTTTATAACAATTGTAATAGTTGGCAGTTATACAATAGACAATGATTCGAATATAGCACTCAATTAAAAAATGTGCATCTACCTATAATAATTTTGAGTAATATTTTCTACAACAAACAAGGTTAATGCATATGAAGACAAGAGAATGTGATAATCTTACCAATTTCTTTTGAAATAATCAAATTCCATTCACAATCATATAGATTCAAACCATTCATCCATATTTACAATAAAGATAGAAATATCATTATATTATTCAAAATAGATTCTATAGCTTAAGAAAATGTGAAGAATATTGAAAAACAATATTCAAGCCCAAGAAAAACAAAAATGCAAAGCATCACAAGAGATTTGAAGAGAAGCTCAAGAACTGATTGATTATTCTATGAGAGGATCCTTGCATAAATAGAAAAGGAGAACAATGTGAGCCATTGGATCATAACAACGGAATAGATCTCAACCAATCATAACTAGGAGTTTATCGACCTCATGCAAGAGTGATAACTCCAAACAAAGATAAATATCCTAAATATCGTAGTAATCAACTTAAGATATATTCTAATACCCCCCCTTAAGTGATACTAGGGGTAGTGAGAACCAAAAAAAGAAACAAATAAGTGGCATATCCACAGATATTAGTCCCAGCAACAAGGCCTGATAAGGTACTCATGTACAATATATCTATAAGAACATTTTTTTGAGAGATGATGAAAAAACCATGTGGAAAAAACCATTTTCCAAAAGAGAAAGAATAAGAGAGTGAGGATGGAGAGGAAGATGTCCTCATCAACACCCCCCAAGGACAACTTCCATCACCCCAAGCAACCCATGCAACTGAATGTAGCAAGGTGAAGCAAAGGGTTTTGTGAAGATGTCTACAATTTGAAGTTGAGTTAGAATGTATTTCAAGCTTAGTATTCCATCGTGAATATGTTGTCAAATGAAGTACATGTGGATCTCAATATGTTTGGTACACTGATGCTCAATATGGTTGCATGAAATATGAATCATACTCTGATTGTCACATCAAAGCACTGTAGGCTGATCTTGGGAGAAACCAAAATCTACCAATAACTGATGAAGCCAAAGAGCCTCTTGAATAGTAGTAACAGTTGCCCTGTACTCTGCATTTATAGATTATAAGGCAATAGCTTGTTATTTCTTGCATGACCAAGAAACAGGAGAAGAACCAAGATAAAAAACATAGTCGAAGATTGATCGCCTATCATCAATTGAACCTGCTCAATCTGAATATGGGTATCCCACCAATTTTGTAGAGCTCTACCATAGTGTAGACCAAGATGATAAGTGCCTTGCAGATAGCGGAGAATCTACTTGGCTACCTACCAATGACTATTATGAGGGGCCTGGGAAAAACAAGATAGCAATCCAACATCATAGGAAATATCAGGGTGAGTATGAGTGAGATACAAAAGACTCCCTACTAATTGTCTATACATAGTAGCATCACAAAGGAGTGAAGTGTAGGAGGAAGTCAAAGTAACTCAAGTCTGGAAGGCATAGGTGATGGCTTGCAATCAACCATCCTAAACTACTCAAGAAGATATAGAGAATATTTTTGTTGACATAATAAAATCCTTGAATCCTTTGAGTGATCTAAAATCCAAGGAAGTAATGAACCAATCCCAAATCGACCATCTCAAATCTCTCAGAAAGAGAGTGTCGAACAGTCTGAATGTGAGAAGTGGAGCTACTAGTGAGAAGCAAATCATCAACATAGAGAACAAGGATGGTGATGTTCTCTCTATCTCACCAGATATAGATTGTATTATCAGATTCACAATGAACAAAACCAATGGAGAGAAGGAATAAATCCATTTTTTTTACCAAACCGAAGGTGCTTGTTTGAGACCGTAGAGTGACCTCTTTAGTCTACAAACAAGGAAAGAATCCTAAACAGAACTAGCAGGTTGCTCCATATATATCTCTTTCTTTAAATCCCCATGCAATAAGGTACTTTTGACATCCATCTAAAAAATAGAACAATGCTATAGCAAGGGCAAGTACAAGCCTAACAGAATCCATTTTTGCAACATGGGCAAAGGTTTCAATGTAATCAATACCTTCAACTTGTGAGAAACCTTTGGCTACCAAGCGGGCTTTGTATTTCTCAATGGATCCATTTACTGCATACTTAGTTCGGTAAATCCATTTAAAATGAATCAAATTTCTTTCTTTAGGAAGAGATGATATCCCAAGTATTATTTTTCATCAAAGAGGAATACTCATCTGCCATTGCATCATACCACTCCTTTATGCCATGAGCTTGTGAAAATTTTTGAGGATCACTCGAAACTAATTGACAAACAAGACCAGTACTTGAAGAATGAACATTTCTAGAAGGGAAAAGATCTTTGATGAGGGTGTTGCTTTCTCAATTATGGTGCGGGCCCATTTTTGCATGGTGATAGGAACAATGATAGGTGGGGCAGGATTTGTAGCATCTGGTGTTGTATTTTCAACAATAGGCTCTTCATCAGAATGATCCTCAGAAAAAAGGAAGGGTCAATAGAAACAATGAGAGAAGAAGAAGAAAAAAAAATATGGACAAGGATCATGAGGTGGAAGGCGCTCATAAAACTGAACATTCTTGTGAAAGAAGTCTTCATGAGTAGTAGGATCAAGGAGTCTATAAGCATTCATATCCTCACAATAGCCAACAAAGATAAGTTGTTTGCTTTTCCTTTATAAAGATTTTCTTTTCTTCTTTGAAATGTAGGCCCAAGCATGACTCCCAAATACTCAAAAATATGAGACATCAGGTTTGGAGCCAAACCAAGCCTCCTATGGAGTCAAATGCTCAAGAGCTTTTTGGGGTGTATGATTTTAAATGTAATTTGTACAGTCAACTGCCTCAGCCCAAAAAATTGGTGAAAAATCCCTTAAGTGTAGCATACAATTAGTCATCTCTTGTAAATATTTGTTCTTTCGCTCGGCTACACCCTTCTATTGTGGTGTATGTGGGACAAAATGCTGATGAATAATACCATGAGTAGAAACTAAGTCTGAAAACTCATTATTGAAGTACTCCTCCCATTGTTTGTATGAAGCTTTTTTATGCCACATGAGGTTTGATTTCCAACCAAGGACTTAAATATTTTGAAGTTAGAGAAGACATCACTTTTGTACTTGAGAAGATATACCCAAGTATGTCTTGAAAAATCATCTATGAATGTCAAAGAATATTTGGCTCCTGGGAAAGAGGGATGTGGGAAGACCATCAAATCACTGTGTACTAGTTCCAAAGGTGAGGATGCTCATTGGGATTTACTTTTGAGAAAAGGATCTTGGTGTTGTTTCCCAAGATCACAACTAGGACAAACAAAATCAACACAAGAGACTTTAGGTAAATCAATTACCATGTCATGATTACTCAATTCCCTCAAGTACCTATAATTGAGATGATCAAACCTTTCATGCCAAATTTTGTGCTCAATATCTACATGAGCAACAAAGTATGTAGCTAAAGTAGTGTCATAAAAGACCTCAAATTGATACAGTCTATTGTGCGTGATCTAGACGTGCACAATTTTTAGGTAGTCATACTCTCGATCGTAGGCCCAACAAGAAGATTCATTGGACAAAATGTTGGCGGATGAGCTTTACATGTGGCCTTTTTCCTTTATAGCAAATTGAAGACCTCCTCTGTCAATGGTTTAACAACGCTCCACTACCAAAGGCATCTTCGCGAGCATGGTACGAGCGCTGCTATAGATCCTCCAATGGGGACCATGCGACTATTGAGGAGAGATGCTTCGTTGCTATGTCAGTGGTATCTAGCGGTACGAGAAATTTCCACCGAAGCGCACTTATGAAGAGAAAATTTTTGAGAGGAACCTGACACTCGCTCAACACTACACAACATTGCTTGTCAAATAACATAGAATACGACATGACACTGCCTGTCAAATAACACATAACACTTCACGATACTACTCGTCAAATAACACAAAGCTATCTACACAAAACATAATATTTTCTATAACTTCACCATCAAATAACTCAAAGCCATTTAATAAGAACACAACATACAAGATATTCTCCACAAATCCTTTGACAAATAACGTGAACTTTCACGTCCTTCGATAAGCAGGTTAGACATTAGAGTCCCTAGGACACGAAGAGAATCCCACCCCCTTAATTAAGGGATCAGGAGATGCAAGGGATGATTATCCCACTCTAAAAACACAAAAAATTAACCTAAACCAAACAAATCCAATTTGCAAATAAAAGAAAAAATTTCAGTACCAATCCCTCATCAAAATTCTTCGTTTTATTTGATCCCCAAACCTCTGCTCGGGCTCGACCTTATGCTTGCAAATATACGAACATGTAAATTTAGAATGCTTGCTTTTTTCTTCAACACCTTTCAGATTATCTTAATATTTTATTCCACATTTCAGGATTTTATATCATGTCTACTTTTGAACATGCCACCACATCACAACAACGTCGTTAGACTAAAGGATCAGTTGCATGAACATGCGTCAGTTGGTGGTCTTGATATTTACTGTTGCAACAAAAAAGGAACGATGAAGGGATGTGAATGAGCTATGATTGAAGTGGTAAGTTGGATGATAGCACGCCACGGGAATATCATGACATCGATAGCAATGATAAAAACTCTCACAACAAAAAATCCATGTTGATGGACAATTATTAAAGCCATTGAGGTAGCATCAACTATGGATTCTACCTTTTCACACCATGAGAAGCTAGACTCTACGTATGAGATTTTCAACGATGAGGCTAGATTTTTTTCTAGTAAACTACCATAATATATCGTGTACTTCCTCCACGTACGCACGATGCATGCTCTAGCCGAAAGAGCTCATTTTGCTCACAATAACTTTCTCTACGAGGTGTGGTGCCACCGACGTCCTGCAAAAAAAATGCATGATGCCAAGGGTGTCTTTGCAAGCATGGTACCGACTTTGGTATAGATCCTCCAACAGCCAGTGGCATTTGCCAAAAACATTATCCCGTGAAATGGATTCACAGTTTATTGAGATGTAGATGATGCACTGCATGAAGAGGCTATCAAAATTTGAGGCTAGCAATTTTTTTATAAAACTACCATATTTTTCCATGTACATCCTCCACGTGTGATTCTCCTCACAGGGTGCATGCACTGAAAGAACTTCCACACGAGCAAATCACAAAGATCATAAAAAATCTCACCAAACTGCCACTACACAATGAGGAAACAACACCAAGAGATTTTTAACACAATTCAAACTCACCAAATCTTTCATGCACGCTGTGAGCAGTAATACTGGAAAAAACCTGATCATTAAGAATAACTCAAAATAGATCCATAAAAAACATGGACATTTAGATCCACTGCTTATGGAATTGGCAGTGGTCAATAGCAAAGCACATTTATGTTAGTCAAAAAATGACACCCCATCCAAAAAGGGATGGTTAAGTTGAACTAGATCTTAAAAAAAAAAAATCTCGCGAATGTTTGCAAGATTCTTTCTGTGCTCTTATACCATGTGAAGAATATTGAAAAATAATATTCAAGCCCAAGAGCAACAGAAATGCAAAGCATCATAAGAGATTTGAAGAGAATCTCAAGAACTGATTGATTATTCCATGAGAGGATCCTTGCATAAATAGCAAAGGAGAAAAATGTGAGCCATCGGATTATAACAACCGAATAGATCTCAACCAATCATAACTAGGAGTTTACCAACCTCATGCAAGAGTGATAACTCCAAGCAAAGATAAATATCCTAATAATCAACTTAAGATATATTCTAACAACAAAACCAATCTTTGTGCAACCAAAATAAGATGGGGGTATTTACAATACCCATTAATGTTAGTATTCATAGTACTTTTTAGAAATATTCTAAAATATACATTCACCACAATAATATGTAGAAAAGATACAAGAGTGAAATAAAGATAACATTATGCGAGAGAGAGAGGGAACACAAATTGATAGAAGGAATAAGGGGTGGGTGCTTGTAGGTACCCTATAATCTCACATTTACAAACTAATGTAATGGATTAGTTATTGGAGAACATTTGTAATGATATTGAATCCCTAATTAGATATTAACCTTAAGTCAACATAACCTTAATTGAAGGTTAAATTACAATATAATTAATACATTAACCCCTTTAATCAAGGTTAAGCATATAGATGATGTAACCAATATTATTAAGGGTGAATACACCAAAATTGCATGTAGGCTTACATAAATGATGCTCAAAGGATTACATAAGTAATGACCATAGACTTACACGAAGAAAACTCATAGGCTTACATAAAGAATACCATAGGCTTACATAAGAACTTGCCCATAGGCTATATCAGTAGTGCCCATAAGCACTCTTTAAAACTTTTGTCCTTAGCCTGATAAGAGCTGGTTACAAATACTTCAATACCCCTCATAATCTGAGTTGAGGGACCAAGAAAAGGAGACATTGGAAGTAATAACAACCCTCCTCATAATGGATGCTCTAGTGGGCCTTTGATTTGCAATATTCATCATTAAAAATCTAATGTTGCGACCTTAAGAATTATGCTTTAATCTTCTTCAATCTTGTTATGCATTTTTTGATGGAGTGTCCTTCCCTTATATAATATTCACTTGACTTCAACTTCTTTGGAACCTTTGACCTACACTTGGGCAATTGAACCTTAGATTCCATATACTTGGAGTCCTTTGGATGGGTCTATATATGAGAAAGAGCTCACAATTCTTTAGAGAAACTTCATAATAAACAAGAAGTTTAAAGAGTCCTTCAAGATATATTTTTTGTGGATCCTTGATAGTCATAGCATTCACATATACAACCAAGCTATCCATTTAAAAAAGTGAAGTAAGGTTTTAAGTAATATATTTTACATACTCTTCATCACCTTTTATCTTTTATCTTTTCTCTTGTCATAGCTAGGTGAAACTTTAAGCCTTTGAAGTAAGATATGTAGTATTCAACACTACCAAATTTTAAAATATTAAGTTTAGAGTCTATTATGTTAATTTCACTAGCATTTAATTTTCATAGAGGTCCTTAAAAGTTATCCATACTTGAATAGGGTCGATCTTCTCTTACGTGGAAAACTACATCTGGTTCAACAAACATAAAGAAGAGACCAAACACTTTATCTCTTATGTGGAAACTACATACGGTTCAACTAACATATAGAAGAGATCAATCACATTCTCTTTTTCTTAACTAGTTCATGATTATCAAGACCTTATGTTGTTCCATCATTAAAGATGAACTAGAGATTCTTACTTCTAAGTAAACCTGCTAGGTACTATAATTTCATCCATTGAGGTAAGTAACATATGCCAAAGGATCCATTTCACACAAGAGCCCTCACAAAACTATAATAAGTCCTTAAACTAATGCTACCACCGTATGAAGCTCAAAAAAATTGTTTGTTTGGGCTCTAAACACTTTCGTATTCAAAAGGTATGACCTCCAAAAGGTTGGACAAATCATCACTTGAAATAAGAAAAATAAAAATTTGCCAAACCTTGAAAGAGATTCTTTAAATCTAAGATTGCTACTTGGAATGTTTTAAAACTACCACTTGGCCCCCCAAAAAAAATTCTACTACTGCTATGCCACTATGCGTATTGAAAACAAATATGACATTCTTCCTTAAGAACATGTTGAATGTAGCATAACAAAAAGGAAGCTTGATGTTAAGGTTCAACCTTAAAACCTCTAGGCAATAAGCAAGAATACCAATCAATGCTTAAAGATAAACTATTGAAGTTAATGGAAGACGTACCATTAATTATTTGTGCATATACCAACCTTCACTAGTGATAAGATCTTAAAAACAAAGATTTCTTGAGGGATTTACACTTGTAACCTAACTGTTGCAAACAAGTTTTCCAATCATTGTGCCACTATGCATGGATAGAAGTTAGGAATAAAAACACTCTTCTTAAAAAAGGAATGCCATACCTTGATGTGTGCAAACGAAGTGCCTTCGAGCTTCAAATCATTGGCCTCTATTGAGTAAAAGAGTGAACCAACCATTGTGCTGTAACAATGGTTTAGATTTGGTATGCAAATTCCTCTTGTTATATGATAAAAGGTTAAGGGGAGTGTTTATGCTAGACCCTATGTCACCCCTAGGTCTGCACCTTTGTAGAAATAGGATTCCCTTGCACACCCAAAATATCAAAGCTATACTTGGACCCATGGCTTACACCTTCCCAATTACAAGTCTTATTGCCATGCTACTTTCTCTTATTACTAACGAAGTTAATTGTGGCAAAAAAAATTGTATGGTAAAGATAGAGCAATAGAGCAGAAGGGATTCAAAATGCAACCATTTTACAAATAGACAATGCCTTTACCAGTATGCCAACTCCTGGGATGAGTCTCATTGTTAAATGGTTACCAAAACGTTAGAGAGTTACATGCAAATAACACGTGAATGAGACACAAATGACATGCGAGCAATGGTAGGAAATAATGACACCAAAGCAAATTTGAATTCAATTTTTTAAACTTTAGCAAATTCCCTCCAAAGATTAAGAGTTGAGGATTGCTTCTTCAGTTGCCTAAATAAAGGAAATCCTTTTCATAATCAATTACTGTACCTCTGGTCATTGCTTTAATACCATGTGAGAATTCACAATACTTCCTAAAAACATCCCAAAACATACATTCATCACGATCAAACATAGAAAAAATACAAGAGTGAAATAGAGATAACATGATAAATGAAAGAGAGCACCGATTGATGGAACAAATATGAGGTGGGTGCTTATAGATACCCCATAATCTCACATATCACAAAGTAATACAACAGATCCGTTATTGAAGGTATTTATAGTAATACCAAATCTCCAATTATATATTAACTTTAAACCAATAAAACCTAACTTGTATTAAACTCTTTAATTAAAGTTAATTATGTAAGTTGTTTAACCAATATCACTAAAGATGAATACATAAAAATTACTTATAAAGAAATGATAGTAAAGACAAGTCATACCCGTAAACATACATAACAAACACCAGTAGTCTTATCAACTTTCCACATAGTCCACATCTAAGGTGCAAATCGGACTCTTGATGCTTCATGTGGGCCATGTGGGTCCCCTTGACGTCCTTGCACACATCGGACAACGTACTATATTAACACATGCCTATGGCTATGGCCAAGGAAATAAAAACAATAAGGGGAAAGTTTTGTAAACATGATGTCACTAAAGCACTGCGTTTAACTGCATCGCAGGACTTGACCACTGCGCATCCCAAGGGCCAATGGGTTTAGGCTTTCTTTTTTATTATTGGTTCACGTGAGTCCCGACAATAGGGCACCAGTTGAATATCCACCGTACACCTTTAGTGCTCTTTCCCACGTGGATCTTAACACTTAGTACACCTTTAGTGCTCTTTCCCACGTGGATCTTAACACTTATGGTAATCACACGTGGTGTGGCCGGCAATTTGGGCCATTAAAAATTAAATGATAACAAGTTATTTAAAAAGTTATAATTGAGTGGTCAAAGGTTTCTTAAAGTTTAAGAAAAATGTCGGTAATACAAAAATATATTAGTAGATAGGGTTTTGGAAGATTTATGGTTTTTTTTTAAGATTTATGTTCATATCAGGAATAAACATGGAGTGTGATTAAGAAAAATAAAAAAATACATATTTCAAAGATTGAGATCAGACTATTACTTTTGTAAATGGTTGACTTTTCTTCAAGGTTTGAATTTTGAATTTAGGTTTTTTGATATGTGCCCAACCTAACCACAACTGCAATTACCAATCCACCTAGTTTTTGAGGATTAACTTATCATAATATTATTATAGAATCATAATATAATACAAATGATTACTACTCATGATTTTTGACTTAAACTTAAACTTGAAATCTAAGTTGATTCTTTTATTTTTAAAATTTTTTGCTCTATCAAAATATATCATAATATAATACAAATGAAACCCATTCCAATCACTATGATTCCTTTTATAAAGTTTAAATTGCTGATTCTATTTTTTTAGAATATCTTTCTTGTGATTTAGAGTTTTAATATAAGTGAAATTAGTAACAATCACTATAAATGATTTCCTCAAATGATCATAGTTATGATATAATACAAGGGAGAGGCGTTTAAATAATCACTACACGTAATTCCCTCCTTGGGATCTATGTTGATTATTCTATTTTAGAATCTCTTGCCCTGCCAAAGTAACGTGACCAGGGTTCTTGCATTGTAAAGGCCATAAGCTCCCTTCACCGTGCTGCACATGATAGTCCTTTTGACATCGTCCAAATGAGTTCCGTAAACCGAGGAAGATAATTATCGGTTCGTTCAGGGAGGAAAGGCATAGACAAATCCAGAGAGCAAACCGAGGAAGATAATTATCGGTTCGTTCAGGGAGGAAAGGCATAGACAAATCCAGAGAGCAAACCGAGGAAGATAATTATCGGTTCGTTCAGGGAGGAAAGGCATAGACAAATCCAGAGAGCAGGAGATGATTTATAATTTTTGCTCTCCGACATATAACCTACTGCAAATCTTTATTATATCTAAAGCATAAGCCATTACAAATATGCGAGTGATCAATCCCAGAAGCTCTTGCCTATAAATACAGGAGGAGATCCTCAGAGGAGAGCAAAGCAAATGAATCAGAAAGGAAGGGATTCAGACCGCAGATCAAGAACGTTCTCTCGCTCTCGCGTCGCGATTCAGGGGTGGTAGCCTCTAATTTCGATTATTTTCTGGCTTGTTTTCAACATCTTTTTGAACATCCCACCCATCCCATTTAAAGGCGTCATGGCTGCCGAAGGTAAAATACATTTTATGCCTTCGGTTTGAATGCTGCTCTTCACTACGGATCTGCATTGTTTCATACCTGTTATAAATGAATTGATGGTTAATTGCATATGGGCTGTCTTTATTTTCTTTTCTTTCGTGCTTGTTTGGGCTTATTTTGGCGATTATGGACGTGGGTTGGGGTTGTATTCAGGCGAGAGGGCTGTTCAAATGAGCTACTGGAAGGAGCATTCCGTGGAGTTGAGTTTGGAGGCAATGATGCTCGACACCCAGGCTTCCAAGCTCGACAAGGAAGAAAGGCCCGAGGTGATACATCAATTTATTTTTATTGATTTAACATTTTCAGTGCTCCTTTTGTTTCCTTTGGTGAAGATGGTCTTAGTTTTCTACCTTCCATTGTGGCATGATCTGAATCTATTTCTGTATTTGTTTGATTTTTAACAAGCATTCACATATGTTGGCTCCTTTTACCGACGACATAGCGATGTTGAAGTGATAGTTTAGACTGTTTATTAGAATCTTAGATCTGCGTTTCCACATTTGTTTTTCCTTTAATGGACATCAATTCCAATGTTTTTAGACCTGCTGACATAGATTTGTTAGATGATGATTTTTCCAGTGTGACATATTGGGATCGATGCCAATGGGCAGATGCCAGAGGGGGGTTTAAGCTAGTTAATGTTTCTGTTTAGTTGTTTGGACATTCTAGTAATGGATGATTTATCACATTAGGTTGTTGGACATCCTAGTAATGTATGATCTTTCACATTAGGATTGATGCCTATAGACAGAGCTGGGTTTTTAAGGGGTTTAGGCCAGTTTTATGGTTTTTTCTGTTGTTTCTTACTGGTAGTGTGAACATCCTAGTAATGTACGATCTATTGGTTTCATGGTCTACAATGTAGTTAATTATTATAATACGTTGGACTCATTTTAATTTGGCGATGAGTTATTGGGATTGATGCCTATGGGCAGATGCCAGAGCTGGGATATGTTTCTTTTTAGTTGTTTGGACATCCTAGTAATGTATGATATATCACATTAGGTTGTTGGGACATCCTAGTAATGTAGGGTCAATCACATTAGGATTGATGCCTATAGACATAGCTGGGTTTTTATGGGGTTTAAGCTAGTTAATGTTTCTGTTGAGTTGTTTGGACATCCTAGTAATGTATGATTTATCACATTATGTTGTTGGGACATCCTAGTAATGTATGATCTATCACATTATGTTGTTGGGACATCCTAGTAATGTATGATCTATCACATCAGGATTGATGCGTATAGACAGAGCTGGGTTTTTATGGGTTTAAGCCGGTTCTATGAATTTTTCTATTGTTTCTTATTGGTTGTGTGGACATCCTAGTAATGTATGATGTATTGTCTTCATGGTCCACAATGTAGTGAATATATTGGCCTCACTTTTATTTGGCGATAAGTTATTGGGATGGATGCCTATGGGCAGATGCCAGAGCTGGGTTTTTATGGGGTTTAAGCTAGTTAATGTTTCTTTTGAGTTGTTTGGACATCCTAGTAATGTATGATCTATGACATTATGTTGTTGGGACATCCTAGTAATGTATGATCTATGATCTATCACATTAGGATTGATGTGTATAGACAGAGCTGGGTTTTTATGGGTTTAAGCCGGTTCTATGATTTTTTCTATTGTTTCTTACTGGTTATCCGGACATCCTAGTAATGTATATGTATTGTCTTCATGGTCTACAATGTAGTGAATATATTGGCCTCATTTTTTTTTGGCGATAAGTTATTGGGATGGATGCCTATGGGCAGATGCCAGAGCTGGGTTTTATGGGGCTTAAGCTAGTTAATGTTTGTTTTTAGTTGTTTGGACATCCTAGTAATGTATGATCTATCACATTAGGTTGTTGGGATATCCTAGTAATGTATGATCTATCAAATTAGGATTGATGCCTATAGACAGAGCTGGGTTTATATGGGTTTAAGCCGGTTCTATGAATTTTTCTGTTGTTTCTTACTGGTTGTGTGGACATCCTAGTAATGTATGATGTATTGTCTTAATGGTCTACAATGTAGTGAATATATTGGCCTCACTTTTATTTGAAAAAAAATAATAGGGATGGATGCCTATGGGCAGATGCCGGAGCTGGGTTTTATGGACATCCTACTAATGTATGATCTATTGTCTTCATGGTCTACAATGTAGTGAATATGTTGGACTCATTTTTATTTGGCGATGAGTTCCTTGACTAAGCTTATGTGGGTCTGAGCTCTTCTATGAAATGTTTTGGTATGGAAGCATTATTGTTTGCTATGAGATGAATAACTGATGATCTTAATCCTCCATGATGTGTTAGTTACATGCAGTTGTACTCTTCCGTAATGAGTTCCTTGATCTGATGTTCAGTGGGCATCTTGATTGCTAGAGCAAGATAGGCTCTTGCATTGTTTTATTCTATGGAAGATGCAAATTGCTCTTTCAAATCAGGAGTACAAAAACTAGTAAATATATTTCTGTCTGTTTGAAGTTAAGTAGCATATTGATCTTACTGGAGTGTTAAGGTGCTTTTGTCAACGAGTAATGTGGTTAATGTAAGTTTTGTACCTATAGTATCTATACAGACGCTCGGTTTTTTTTTTTTTTTTTTGGTCTGTTTGGAGGTGGTGCTTTTCAACTCACATTCAAGAGATCTCTTATATTCATATATTTTAAGTGCAAAGTGTCAAGATTATCTGTGCTATGATAGGAGGGGCATAAGTTGGCATAAGGAACTGGGTTGTCAATCAACAGAGGAGCTTCACCATCCTTCCTGACTTTATGGTGTTTGAATCTTGTATATAAAGCATGCATAAATCCATGATCTTTATATGTCAAGCTTAGGACAATCATCTTGAGTTACAGGTTATTTTATCAGATCCTTCTATTGGTGACCTTGTACAACTGCACCTGATTTACCCCTCCATCTATGGCTTTTGTAAGTTAGGTTAGGGCATATTGAAGTCTTAATATGGTAAGATGTATTTATTATATCAAACAATAGCGTCCTTACCTTCATCAAAGGATTGTTAGCTTGAACTGCATCATTGGAATGTTTAAATATCAAAGGCATAGTGGTTCTACAACATGCTTGTGATTAGTTTGAAACTTTGAAAAATGAGGAATCCCACGGGAAAGGCTAGATACTATTTGAAATTCTAATGCTTTTAACTTTTTAGTGAGCTAGTTTTATGAAATCAGAATATCCTGATTTTGATGGCTTTGAACATTAATCTGTCTTTAGCAGGAATTCCTTCATCTTTTCTGAACTTTGCTCTGAATATCTTTCATATTCAAGAAGTGTGGCAGTCATGATTGTTAGCAAGTAACAGGAATCAAAGCTGACTACATGTTTACTCTACAGATAGTCATTTCTTTCATATTTAGCAAGACCAAGAAATTCATGCATAATATCTTCCAGGAAGGTAAAATGTGATTGCCCAGTGCATATGCAAAGCATCTCAAGAAATTCGTTTTTGGGTTTCCTATTGTGCATTAAGGAGGCGTCTTCTGCGAAAATTCCACGTTTCTTAAGAGGTGGCTATGGTCAGATTTATTTCAATTTCTACATAGTTGTGAATTTTTCCAAATCTAACACGACATGATCTAATACTATAATGATAGAGAAGGCATGGATAAAAGAAGATGGCCAAACATGGTAGCAGTGCTAATAAATTAATGGAATTAAAACATCTTTCTTTAAGGACTATGGACAAGCTTTAAAAAACCACATTTATATATACATTTAGAATTACAATTTGTAGCTGCGGATGCAAATGCCTATGAAATGAACAAACCGTCCGCTCAACGCGTCGAAGAGCTTCCATAGACAATACATAATTTGTCAAACGGAACGAAACTGAGATCCACCATCCACACAACTTCACCGCTCCTTCCTTTAACGTGCATTACACGCTCGTGATTCCTATAAATCATGCTGCCCTATTCTATTTGACATAAGACAATTGAACTATCATCTGAATCCGAAATTGATTCTGCAATTGATCCTGTAGGGTTGCATTATTTGAACTGTTCTCAGAAGACTCGAGAAGAAGAAGACTACATCATCATAACCATTATGTCGCAGAAAAAAACAACATTAAATGTTGAGGGAATTCATTCCGAAGGAGATAAAGACAAGATCAAGACTTCACTGAGGAACGTAAGAGGAGTTCAAGAGGTTCAGGTTAATGGAAGGACAAGTGTCACAGTAGATCACGGCCTAAACTCGCCTCATGAATCTGAATTAAGTATATATCATGCATTCTTTTTTTTCTTTTTCCCATTAATAGTTTTTCTACAGTGGATTGTGGATTGTCTGTGCTATCGGATGATGTGCATATTATATTGTGAAAATTGCACCTTCACTAATACTTGTATTTGTTATAGGGTAGTTGTTGATGAAATTCTATAAACCTGCAGATATTTTGGTATGAAAGGAGTTCTGACAATTTTTGTTTGACAATGTTGTGTTCAGTTGAAAAGCTTAAGGAGATTGGGTTCACCGCCACTATTGCGAAGACACAGGACTAGAGGCATATAAAATGCCTCAGATGCATTGATTTGCTGATATGTGAAGGAATTAAAGGCGAATTAAATTCCAAATCGCGAGTTAAAATCGCGTCGGAAAACTACTTCGGGTCACGAAAAATTGCTTCGGCAATTTTACTTCGGCGAGGGAAAGAGTCTCGGAGGAAAGTACGCCCGAAGTATCTACTTCGGGGATAAACTGCCGAAGTATTTCTACTTCGGGCAGATATGAACTTCGGGAGGAGATTCGGTGAGAATTCTCCCGAAGTATGTACTTCGGGGAATAAACCGCCGAACTGGAAATGCTTCGGGGAAGATATTTCCGAAGTATGTATTTCGGGGGAAAAACCTTCCGAAGTAAATCTACTTCGGGGAGCTGTTGCCACATTTTGCACGGGGTGCAATGTTTTCAATTTTGTAACAGTGCTGCTCTTCTTTTTCCCTCTTCCTCTATTTTCCTTCCCTCTTCTCTCCCTTTCTCTTTCTCCCCCCCTTTCTTGGAGCCCCTCAGTTGAATTTTAAACTTTCTAGCAAGTTACCTGAAAAATGGCTAAGTGTTGGTGCGAAGTTCGTACTTCGCCCAGTTTTGGTGCGAAGTTCGCACTTCGCCCAGTTTTGGTGCGAAGTGCGTACTTCGTCCAGTTTTGGTGCGAAGTTCGACTTCGCCCCTCTTCTGGGCGCACCTTGTAACTGGCAAGTTGGCAGGCTGACAAAAGAGTGATAAGTGCTGGGGCAAAGTCCGTACGACGACCGACTTCACACCAAAACTGGGCGCACCTTGTAACTGGCAAGCTGGCAGGCTGACAAAAGAGTGATAAGTGCTGGGGCAAAGTCCGTACGGTGGCAGATACCAGTTCTCACCTGTGCGCAGTCCGACTTCGTAGCGAAGTCGAAGTGCGCCCTTGACAGGTGTGCAGAAGGGAAACAAACTCAGAAATACACCTAAGGCATGAAGGCCTTCCCGATCGCATTGTTTTCGCCGCGCAACCCGAGACGCTCTGATCCCAAGCGAAGTTGGACAAACTGCCTTTCAAGGCCGACACGTGTCAAACAGCATCATCCATCATCTGACAAGTGTCCAGCTTCGGGATTTGAGCCAAGACGTGCCAAGCAAAAGGACAAGCATGGGCTGCATTACCTGTGCCAGTGACCTCATTTAAAGCCGATTGGAGGTTCTACTCGCTCCGACTACCCGCATTCTCGCCAAGGAGAAGTTACGCCCAACACACCGCCACGTAGGCTGTCCGACTTCCGGAAAGACCATGCTTGCAGTACGGTCCGGTCCGACAAAGGTTAGCATTTGCAGCTCCTTCGCCGCTTTTGTCAGCTAATGTTTGGTTGGGACTTTGTGCCCATTAATGTAACGGGAGGGACTCGGGCTATAAAAACCCACCATGAATTCATTGTAAAGGGTGGAAGGGGAATGTCCGTTAGGGAACCAATGTAACCGTGCTTACGCTTATAAATATAATTTGTATGCCTGGTTCTGTTTCTTGCTTTTATTTCTTTACACTTTATGCTTTACGCTTCCCTGTGTCATGGCTCGTTGATTCGTTTCAACATTTGATGATCAGGCGCCTTTAGCATTGTTTGTGCCATGGCTTGTTAATTTTAGCATTTGATGGTCAAGCACTTCTGAACTTCATAGACTAGATGTGGTAGCAGTTCCATCAGTTGTGTGTTACGTTGTTGTCCGTAGTGGTGATTGATGCTGCTGCCATGCTGTTAGTTCTCCTTGTAGGGAGAATGTTTGCTAGGGGGCCATTGTAGCTGTGCGGTTAAAATCTCTGCATGACACATATACCTGGTTCTGACATCTTTTAGCTACTTTCTATTTTGAGTTTCCGTACGTAGTGGTGATTGATGCATTGTCGTCTTTGTTAGTTCTCCTTGTAGGGAGAATGTTTGCTAGGGGACCATTGTAGCTGTGCGTATATTGCTTAGTACAGAAAGTAAACATAGATTTTGCAGTTCTCAGTCATGCTTTGTATTTATAACGCAGTAAGTATTGGTGATTGTTGGTTGTCGTACTGTTAGTTCCCCCCCACCAACTCCAAGTATATTTGTATATTCTTTTTGTTCATTTATCTCTTTCCTGCACTCTTAGCTTGAACATAAACCCCCCCAAAAGGAGCCGGCCTTCTCCGGAGATTGGCACGGAAGGCATCTCTTCCTTCCGGCCTTTCATGCTGGTGGGCGAATCTGGGCGCATTAACCCAAAATCCTTTCCTCATGGCAGATTCGTAACCAACGGTTTCTCGGCACGCCGGTGGAACACGGGTCCCACATTTGAAGAGAGATTTTCTGATCAGTCTCCACCGGGCGCTGACAGTGGTTTCTGAGCACCTGGTGAGACAAGGAAGTTTCTCACCCCCGACAGAATTGAAGCATCGGTGTTCGCTTCATTGCTGTTCCAAATCTGAACACCTGGCGACTCTGCACGAACAAATCCTCTAAGTCCGAAAGACCGGTCCCAGCACCTTCATGCAAACAAGAAGGTGGCAAGCAAGGGATCCGAGAAGCCCGCCTGACTTTTACGAACTGGACATCAACGCTCGAGGCGAAGTTCCCAGTCTGGCTGATCCGCGAGCTCGTGTCGACGAAGCCGAGGCTGAAATCCAAGAAGAAGCCGAAGCCGAGGTCGGCGGAGCTGAGTACGAAATAGAAGAGGCCGAGGAAGAAGAAGCACCTGCATCCTCGAAAAGTACCGACACTGAGTACACAACCGACGGAGGAGAAGAAGAAGAAATGGCTGCCCAACAACAAAATGACGATGATCTCTTCCCGGCGGTGGACTCTACGGGGCCCTTGGCCCTGGTCGGACAGCAAGCTGTGCCCCCTGCCGCTTTAAAGTTTATTCCTACATACGACGGCTACGACAAGACGGCGTACGAGCACATCCAGGACATCCTTGCCCTGGCCGCATTACATACTATTACCGATGAGAGTGTGAAGACCTGTCTGCTGGCCCTTTCCCTGAGGGGAAAGCTTCTCTACTGGTGGAGATCGCTGCCAGAGGGATCCATCACAGGGTGGCCCCAGCTTGCCAGAAGGCTCGTGAAAGGATGCAACGAGTCTGCTGACCCTACTTCTCTACTGCATCAGTTCCAAGCTATCCAGAGACATCCTCAAGAGGAGGTGTCTGATTTTAACATCAAGTTTGCGAGATCCTGGAAATGGGTACCTCGCGAACTTCGGCCTTCAGCTGGCATGGCTGCTCACTACTATCTGAGATCCTTCAACTCAGACATATGCCTGCTGCTGAAGATTGCCAGAATAGACGAGTTTCCTGCGTTGTACGAGGCTGCCTAGCAAGCTGAAGCTGACATTATTTCCATCGGCAGACTCCCGTCCAGGGTGCAGGAACCCATTCATCCCGACTTCCCCAGATCCCAGTATCCTCCTGCTTCTGGTGGTGCGCCGTCCACATCAGGGCAATAGCCCCAGCAGCAGTGGAATCCAGCGCCGGTCGTAACCCCTTACGGCCCGCCTCAATTGCATTATCCTCACCCGCCTCCTCCTGCTCCGCATTTTCCAGCACTTCCTGCTCCCCCATAGTACGCACCTTATTCTAACCCTCCTCCATTAGCCGCATTGCCTCCATCGGCACAGTTGCCGCCTCCTGACAGTAGCATTCAGAATACAATTCTCCAGGAGGTGCGGGCTTTGGCCTCGGGATACCATGCCATGTCCAATGACATGACCGCTCTGAAGAAGAAGCAGGCCCAGATGGACCTTGCTCCTAGGAGGCCATATGCGCCACCGGCGCTGACGAAAGACAAAGCCCCAGAACACCAGCCACAGAGGCATCTGCCTCCGAGAAATGCTGCTATAGAAGACCCGCTTGGTCCTTCTGACCAGGTTAACTGGTGCACCACGTGCAATGACCCACACTCGGAGGAGGACTGCACTTTGCACCAGCACTACATCCAGACCTTGGCCGGCAACGCCATAGAGGACGACGAACTGTACATGATCTTGGACGACGAAGCCAACTTTGCCCTCCCAGAAGAGAATCTAGTGCCGCCCGCCAAGGAAGAAAAGAAAGCTGCAGATGCGGCCAAGCCTTTGCAAGTTTATGCAAGAAGAGAAAAACCGCAGCCCGGTGGGCTGCCGCCATACAAGCGGTTGTGGCCCTACACAGCCCAGGAGAAGGCATTCAAAGATAAAGCTCTAGCCAAGCCTTCTTTGGCAAAGGTTGCCCCTGTTCCAGCCAAGCCTCCAGCAAAAGCCCCAACTCCGGCTAAGGCTCCCGTACCTCAGCCTCCAGCTGAAACCAAAGAACAAGCCCAAGAGAAGCTGAAGTACCCGTCTCTGACCAAGAGACAACGAGTTGAGGCTACCCAACAGTACCGGACGAAGTACAAGCCAACAAAATAAGCAGAAGGAGCTAGTACCTCAGGCTACAGCATTGTAGACGAGTTGAAAAGAACTCCTGCTAGAATCAGCATGTATGATGCTCTTCTGCTCCCAGGCCAGGTGGATCTGCTGCAAGAATCACTGAAGAACATGAAGAGCGGCAAGCAGATACAGCCCGCTGTCCTGGTTCAACCTTTGACAGTCTCAGCCACTGGGAAGAACAGACCGCCACCCTTTTATCTGTCTTTACGGATGCAAGGGCACATAGTTCACAACTGCATGGTGGATTCTGGTGCTTCCTCGACTGTGATGTCGAAGGCCGTCTGCGATGAGATCGGGATGGAATACACGGAGCAGCCAAGGCGTGCTGCAATTAGACGGTACCCTATCAAGACAGTTGGTGTCATAAAGGACATCCCTATCTGGCTGCACAAGGCTCTCGACATCGTGGTCATCCAAGAGGTCATGGTTGTTGACCTGGAACCTTACTTCGGCATGTGTCTCTCTCGGGAGTTCACTGCGAAGTTGGGCGGGTACCTGTCTCTAGACTACTCACACATGGAAGTGCCCTTCAAAGGAAGGAGACTGAAAATTTTCAATGAGAAGCCTTCCACCTTCCTAGTAGAGAAGATACCCGGAGGAGAGTTGGACTGTATGGTCCAGTTGTCAGAGGAGGAGCTGGTGACAGTGGAGCTGACTGAGCAGGCCTTCGAAGTGCTACAGCTTGAGGATGAGTTCTCATTGCGGGACTAACGTCGTAATTGAGACAGAGCAGGGCTGTTACTCCATTATACAATCCGAAAGGCTTGACAAGTCAGCTGCAAAGGAAGTAGGACCTGCACCCGAGGAGCTGTGGAAGATTTTCTTTGACGGCGCGCAATGCAAGAATGGCGCCGATGCAGGGGTACTTCTGGTTTCTCCAACCGGAATCCAGAAAGACTATACCTACAGGTTGGCCTGGAGCTGCACTAATAACTCAACAGAATATGAAGCCCTGTGCTTGGGTTTGCGAAAGGCGGAGAGGCTCGGAATCAAACACCTACAGATTTTTGGAGATTCTGAGCTAGTGTGTCACCAAGTTACGAAGAAGTGCGCATCCAAACAACACTATCTTAGAGCGTACCGCAACTGGGTGTGGGACCTGATGGAGTCATTCGACTCATTGAATGTCAAGGCAATATCGCGTGAGAAAAACAAACACGCTGATATTCTGGCATCTGTTGGAGCCAGGTACGTTTCGGCTGATGACGTTGTCCAGAAACCGAAACCGGTTCGCACTATTTACAGGCCTTATGTGCCTGATAAGGACACCCACTGGCAGGTGTTCAGTTGTGACGAGGAGATCATCACATTCCTAGTTAACGAAGTGTGTGTAATCGAAGGTAGAGACCCTGATGACGAGCAATATGAGGGGTTGATACAGTTAAGGAATAATCATGTCCCAAAAGGATCGATTACATTAGAGAGTCTCTTTGATCAAAATGATAGAGCAATATCTCACAGGATCAAAGTAGACCCGAGGCAGTATGCTGACCTGGAACTTGAACTTGGTAAAACTATCAAGGTCAGAACAGACTGCACATCGGAGGAACTTGAGCAGATCAGATCACTGTGCCAAGATTTCCTCGACATCGTGGCCTGGTGCTACGAGGATTTGAAGGGGTATGATAGAACTGTCATCCAACATACCATTGAGCTAGAGGATGGCGCCAAGCCATTTTGACAGAAGCAAAGGGCCCTGAATCCGAAGATTGAGGCCATGATGAAGGCCGAGCTCTTGAAGATGCTGGAGGCCAAGATCATCTACCCCATCAAACATTCATCCTGGGTCGCGAATTTGGTGCCCGTGAGGAAAAAGAATGGCGACATTCGTCTCTGTGTCGACTTCAAAAACCTAAATCAGGCTTCCCTCAGGGACCACTATCCGCTTCCCCAAATCGACCAGATTCTACATATCATTCTTTGGAGCCCAAAGATTTTCACTTTTAGATGGATTTTCTGGCTACAACCAGATTTGGGTCAAAGACGAAGACCAGCATAAGACGGCGTTTACCACCAAGTGGGGGACGTTCGCCTATCAGCGCATGTCGTTTGGCTTATCCAATGCTGGTTCCACATTACAAAGGGCCATGGACCTGGCCTTCCGAGAGCTGCTCAATAAGATTATTGTCATCTACCTTGATGACATGACTATTTTCTCTCACCAACGAGGGGATCATGTTTCGCACCTACGACAAATATTTGAGAGGTGTCGAGAATTCGACATTTCTATAAACCCGAAGAAGTTTGTCTTCACGATAAAGGAAGGAAAGCTGCTGGGACATGTCATCTCCGAGGAAGGCCTCGCCATTGACCCTAACAGAGCAGAAGCCCTCGTTCGCTTGCCAGCCCCCATTGATAAAAAAGGGCTACAGTCCTTCGATCAGATTACCTTCGTGTGGAAGTTCATTCCGGACTTCGCACAGGTGATCAAGCCTATGGCCGAACTGCTGAAAAAAGATACAAATTACGAATGGACTGATGAGAGAGCAAGCCTTCGAGGAAATCAAGGCTCGAATTGCGCAAGCTCCCGTGTTGACAAACCCGGACTACTCCAAGGACTTCATCCTGTATGTAGTAGGAGAACCCAAAAGTTACGCTACAGTCCTGACTCAGAAGGGAGATGATGGCGAGGAGCGCCCCATAGCGTTCCTGAGCCAAGTGATTCAGCCGCATGAGGAAAAGTACAACTTTATAGAGCGGCAGGTTCACGCTGTTATGAAATCCCTCCGAAAGTTCAGGCATTTTGTCTCCCAGAGCAAAATGACTGTCTTTGTGATTCACCCGGACGTTCGAAGCTTCATCCTACAAGGAGAACCGGGTCACAAGAGAACGGGATGGATTGCAAAAATCCAGGAGTTTGACATCGAAGTGCGGCCCACCAAGCTTATCAGAGGCCGAGCCTTGTTTCAGGAATTGGCCCGAAGCGCTGTAGCCGGCATCTCCGCCTGTAAGTGGGAGGACACAGCGACACACATCTACCTAGCCAACTCCTTATCGGAGGGGAGTGATTGGACAGATGAACTGGTGAGATTCTTCTGCACCGGGAGATGTCCCGATCACCTGAACGCCTCACAACGAAGGAGATTTCTGCTAGGTGCACTTAAGTACACTCTTCACCCCGAGGGGCTTTACTTTAAAAACATCGACGACATCTTGCCGCGGTGCGTCAGAAAATCAGACCAGCCTAGGGTCCTTGGAGATTTTCATTCCAGGATGCCTGGGGGTCATCATTCTTCAAGGCCAACGGCCTTAAAAATAATCAGAGCTGGGTACTATTGGCCCACTCTACTTACAGACGCTCATGCGGTCTGTTCGAAATGTGATCAATGCCAAAGGTTTGCTGGCAAAACAGAAAAGCACCCCTGCCCCTTCAACCGATTCAGGCCGAGACTCCGTTCCAGCAATGGGGTCTAGACTTCATTGGGGTGATTTCGCCTAATTCCTCTGTCGGACACAAGTTTATTCTTACAGCCACCGATTACTTCACACGGTGGGCAGAGGCAATCCCGACCAAGAACGCAGACCAAGAAACGGTCATCAGGTTCATTGAGAGCCTGATTACCCGCTTCGGGGTTCTAGAGTCAATTGTGACAGACAATGGTCCAAGATTCGCAGGCGCTATACTCATGGAGTACACTAGCAAACTTGGCATCTATCACAAGATGTCTTCTAATTACTACCCGCAGGGGAATGGCCTTGCCGAGTCTACTAACAAGAACCTCTTGAAGATCATCCGAAGGACCATTGACAGAAACAAGCGAACTTGGCATTTACTTCTGAACCGAGCGTTGTGGGCGGACAGAGTTGCGTTCAAGAAATCCATCAGAACGTCCCCCTATGCGCTCGTCTATGGCAAAGAGGTTGTCATGCCATCCCACATTGAGATCCCTGCCCTATGGATGTTGGACGAAGACAGGAGCAGCGGAGACCCGGTGGACGACAGACTATGCCAACTCCTGCAGTTGGAAGAAGACAGAGAAAGTGCATACCAGGCCTTCACTGATCATATTGCTGCCACTCAAGGCTGGTTTGCCAAAGGCACCACTGCCCGAGTTTTTGAAATCGAGGACCTGGTGCTGAAGTGGGACTCATATAAGGCAAAGTCGGGCAATCACGGGAAGTTTGATGCCCTCTAGGAGGGCCCTTATCAGATAGCCCGGGTGAACCAGTTCAATGCCTATGTACTTCGGGATATGGAGGGTCAGCTCCTGCCTATCCCTGTTAACGGGTTCCACTTAAAAATTTACCGCTGCTGAAGGTGCCCGAGTGGCCCTTCTTTGTAAAAATTTCCCTTATGCATTTTCGTTTTTCAGCATGTACAGTTCCCAGCTTTTAATTTTTTATTATTTTTTGAGCTTAACTGCGACATGGGAGAGAAGACAGACTTCGCAGCGAAGTCTGTCGTCGCCCCTCAGAAGGGGCGAAGTTCGGGCTGCTTGGTTAAGTGAAGAAAAAAGAAAAAGAGCAAAAAATGGCTAAGTGTTGGCCGCTGCCTGACTTTGCAGCGAAGTCGGGCTGCGCGCCAGCCAAAATGCGAAGCTCGAACGAAGAGAAAAATGCAAGGCACAAAGAAGAACGGACTGCGCCCAACTTTGGGCGAAGTCCGACTTCGCGCGCGAAGTCCGACTTCGGCCGGCTTGCGCGCGAAGTTCGAACTGCGCATAACCTCCGCGCGAAGTGCAAACTTCGCGCGAAGTTCAAACTTCGCCCGAACTTCGGGCGAAGTCCGAACGCGCTGCATTTCCAAAGCGCAGCTCGAACAGTCCGGTCCAAAGGGAGCAGTAAAAATGCTAAGTGTTCGCCTCCTCCGAAAATTCCAAAGGGACCGGACTGCGCTCAACCCTTGGGCACATGAAGAAAAAAGAGAGCAGGAACAGTTTCAATGCGCACTTCGTGTGAAGTTCGAACTTCGTCCTGTGTAACCATTCATAAATCTAGGTATTGGATAGCCTCTTTAGTCACATGCTTCTTTACATATATGTATTTCATCCTTATCAATGTCTGTGGATCTAGATGTTAGCTTTTTAAGCCTATCTACCATAAAATATAGCAAAATATTCATAGGATCAAATATAAAGTACCTACAATATTAAATGTTAATGTAAAGATAATAATAGTAAAGTCATATGAGCAAATTAATATGTATATCAAGGCTTATAATAAATATAATAGAATTCACTTATATGAAGAATTATGAATGTAAATAGCCTAAATTATTCATGTACTATGCATGAAGAACAACTTACAATATTAATTGCTCAAAATGTATACAAGCTTTATTGCTCCTTTTTTGTTACAACTATAATTCAATCCCAACTAAACTCATATTCATGTTCATGGAGCATTATATCCATAATATAGCAAGAGTATCGTGACTCTTTGGATGCTTTATTATTGCTCTCCTATGACTCTTGGCTTCTCATATTACCACTTGTATACTTGATGAAAACTTGAATCTAAGACTCTTGGACATATCTACAAGACTCTTGAACTCCTAATGTAGGACACTTGTGCACATCCTCACATTACATATTTGCACTCTTACATACAAGACACTTGTGCACATTATCTCTTACATGACACTTGTGCATTTCTTGCACATTCACACTTACATAAAAGGAGACTCAGATTTAATCTACTGTTTACAAATATACCATGAAGGTACCATGGGGTACATTAGCATGTACCAAATAATGTAATATATCTCAACACTACAACTCAGTTAAGTAGATTAGGATTTTGGAGTGGGATTTAATCCTTTATGAGAAGTAAAGACCAAGAAACTCAATTCATGATCATAGGATATTTTAAAGCCATAAGCAAGTTGGATGAAAAATTTGGGGGAATTAGGAAACTAACCCAAAGTATGAGAGATTTCTTATCTTTTATTCAAAACAATAATCTATGGGAGGTTGAGTTTGAAGAAGACAATGATACATAGATCAACAACACTATTAGCAAAAAAATTAGACATATGTATTCTCTCTATAATCATTGGCTAGATGAAGGGACTTGTGCTAAAATTAATATCTTGATAAGGATTGGTTAATATCACTTGCCAATAAAAGTTAAAATGGTGGTAAGTGAATTCAAAAATATCATATTTTAAATATGAGCATATGTCCTCAATTTGTTTATATGATAGTGCAAACATGTAATTCTTCAGGAAATGGTGGGTTGTATACACTTCAAAAATAAATTAACTTCAATGACATCTAGATTAAAAGAATATAACAATAATACTTTTGAAAACATCTTTAAGAAGAAATAAGAACTAAAATATAAACTTTCAAAATTCCAAAAAGGTGATCATTATAATCCAAACTCAGAGGAAAGGGAGTTGCTTAGTGAATATCATAGCATTTTGATTAAGGAAGACAAATTTTGGAGTATAAAATCAAGATAGATTTGTTTAAAATAATGATATAAAAATACAAATTTTTTTCATAGGATGACAATAGCTTAGAGATCATCATCCATAGTAGAATTAAATCAATATAAGGGGTTTGGATTGAAGACCAGAGTGAAATAAAAAAAAAAAAGGTAAACTTTTTTTATCATAATATTCTAGGATCACAAGAGTTTGAAGTTCTTAATGATAAACTTCTACAATAAGTTCCTTCAGTTATAACAGATGAAGACAATAGAAAACGGATGGAGCCTATTACTCTAGAATAAGTTCTCTATAGAATTATATCAACATAATTGGGATATAGTGAAGGATTCGTTATTGGTTGCAATGGAATAATCTAGGGTAAAACAATACATATCTTTTAAATAAAATGCAACATATCTTACCTTATTTTAAAAAAATGATGCAAAATTATTTTATTTATTTTGAACTATAAGCCTATGTAATATGGCATATAAGACTATTTTCAAAGTGATGGAAAATCGGTTAAGGCCATTTTTTTTTTACATGGTGGAATCGGTAGTCGTAATAATGATTCGGGAATGATGTTTTATATTTTATGGTCATCACAATATTATATGTTATCCACCTTGAAAGCTGCCACACAAAACTTTGTGCAATCCACCCCTATAATCACCATGCCATAATCATTTAAACCTTTTATTCCACTGAAAGCACTAGGAAAGGGATAAGCATTCATTTTGGTGAGGCCCAAGATTTGAACCTTGGGCATCTATTCCCCTTACGAGGTTTCATCACACTAATTTGTCTACACCTAAGACCTTGGTTAAGACCATTATTAGATAATTGTTGTAGAAAAACAAGGAGGATTTGTGAAAGGGAGATAAATTTTGGATGGCATCATTGTAGCTCACGAAATTATGCATTTAGTAGTTTCAAGAAAAGAGAAAGCAATGATCTTAAAACTTAATATAAATCCTCTGATAGGGTTAAATGGGATTTTATTTTTGGAGTATTAGAAAAGTTTGGATCTGGGAAGAAAAGGGTCAAATGGATTAAAGCTTGTGTCTCTACAGTTTCTTGTTCAGTGTTCATCAATGGATTAGTAACATAATCATTCAAAGCCAATAGAGGCCTTAGACAAGGAGATCCTCTATCACCATATTTGTTCATTATTATGGCAGAGGTTTTGGATAAGAAATTGAAGAAGGCTTTTAAAGATGGGATTATAAGTAGGATTAAGGCTAGTAATAACATCGACAACATCACCCATCAACAATTTGTAGATGATGCAACCCTTTTTGGGAGGGCAAGGATAATGAGGCCAGAGCTTTGAATAACTTATTAAGAAAATACAAAAGAGAATCAGGGCAAAAATTTAATAGGACAAAATCCAAAATTTACTTTCTAAACACCCCAACTAAAAGCAAAGCAAGGATATGCAGGTTACTTCAAATGGAGGAGGAAATTTGACAACAACTTATCTAGGGATGCCCTTATTTGAGGGAAGAATAAGGATAGAATAATGGTATCTAGTTATAAGTAATGTTTAGAATAAACTATTAGCATACAAATCATTAGCAAGAAGAGTGCAACCAATTAGATCAGTCTTACATGCCATTCCAATATATTATGTCCTTGTATACAATACCAAAATTAGAAGAAAAAGTTTAATATTTATTATGTGATCATTTTTGTGGTCAAGATTACATGAATAAAGGAAATTTCCTTTGGTGAAATGGAGCAAGGTGTGTGATAATAAACTAGGGGAGGTCTCGGTTTAAGAGTTCTTACGGATGCAAACTTAGCTCTTAGGGGAAAAGTAATTTGGATAGAGTCAAAGACAATGGGATCTAATTCTTCTAAGTATGTGGAGCCCAATATCCCAAGCTTAATATTTATTGCATTATCTCTACCAAATGGTTTTACACTATGGAATGGTTTAAAAAAAATTAATCAATCTAATGATTAAAGGTTTAAGGTGGGTAGTGGAAACTGGAGAAAAAAATCTATTTGGATGGATGCTTTATGTGATAAAAACCCACTCAATCTAGATCCAATTTTGAAACCATGGATGAGATTACTTCAAGATAAATATGGTGATAGGGTTTCAAATTTTTTGTACAAGGATCAAGAAGGAAGATACAAATGGAAAGAAGATAGTTTTACAAGTATACAAGACATTGATGCTAGGAGGCATTTGAGTAGAAATATAACGACGATAATTATTTTGAGGTGACCGAAGTATAAGTTGATTTAGGAGTTCAATAGCTCAGGAGAATACACAACAAGAAGTGGGTATATTATAAAGCACCATAAAAATATGAATACTACAATATTATGGAGAGATATTTTGGATAGCCTGAGCATTCCTAAAGTTAAAATATTTGTTTTTCTAGTAGGTCATAGAATAATTTTATCCTAGGATAACCTTATGAAAAGGGATTTTAATGGCCTTTCAAAATATGCTCTTTGTTAAATGGAGGAGAGTATAGACCATCTCCTAGGACACTGATCAATAATTTGGAAATTATGGCAATGGATTCTTAATATTTTTGATAAATGCATGGTGATGAATGAAAGAATTAAGTAATGGTTAAAGCAATGGCAAAACACTTTTAAAAGTGACACTTTTTATATTTTTTGGGGATATATCAAAAGATACAATACTTTCAATTATTTGGCTAGAAAGGAATAGAAAAATATCTAAAGGAAAGGAAAGCATTTTAGAGGTAATGAAAAGAAATATTTGTTTAGCCATAGAGGAGTCTAAACCAACCCTATCAACTCACCCAATTCCTAATCTAGAAGTAGATAGCCTTGATAGATGGAGTCAAGTCATCAAATGGAATTATGATGTTGGGGATAGGAAAAACAAAAAGAAGGAAAATAATATAAAGTGGAAACCACTAGATGTGGAGTTGGTCAAATTAAATTTTGATGGAGCATCTAAAGGAAATCTAGGACCAACAGGAGGAGGATGAATAATTAGAAATAATAGAGGAGAGATTTTGTCTCATTACGCTTTCAATAGTGGATTTAAGACAAATAATGAAGTTGAAGCTTGGGAAACTTTGGAAGGGTTAAAAATATGCAAACAAATGAAATAGAATAAAATATGGATGGAAGGTGATTCACTCATAGTAATAAATGTAATTTTAAGGAAAGCAAAGGCTCCATGGAACATACAAGAGATAATTGTGGAAATTCAATAACTTGCTATAAAGTTTGAAGAAATTAGGTTTACACATGCATTAAGGGAAGAAAACAAATGTTCAAATAGGCTATCCAATAGAGGATTTTTAATTGAGGATCATAAAGTTAAATCCTATTTTCCTTGGTTAGAGGCAATAGTAAGTTTAGTTGAACCTAACAAGAAAATGTTGACTACCTGAATCAAATAATGATTATAATTTACTTTAATGTTTCCATTGGTAATATCTACTTTATTTTATAACATTAATGTGCTTTCATATATACTACTTATTATAATTTTGTGGGTGCACTTGTGCTTCAAGAAGGAAAATAGCAATCTAGATCTGGTAAAGCTGGCTATGATAGTGCGATGTTTTGGAAATATTACTCTTCTAATATGTAATGCATGGATAATAGAGGTAAATTTTTGTTATTGTGAAACCTAGTGTAGGAAAATGTCAAGAAGGATGTTGAATTCTAGAATATTTGTATTCACACATAAAATTGAAAACGTTATAGAAAATGAAATCAATAATTCAAACATTTTATTTAAATGATATAGGTTTCTAGATATAGCAACTCAATTGAGATGATAATTAAAGCTCTTTGTAAACTCTCATGCTCTAAAGAAGAGAGTTGTGATTTATCAAGGGTGGGGGACCGGAGTACAACCCCTTGTTCTCTAGGGAAAAAATCAGTATACTTCATAATCTATACAATAGAATCAAAGTTGAAATTATTTTCCAAAAAATGTTCAATAGTGAGCATACATCATCGAGGAAAGTCAAATGTATC
Source organism: Wollemia nobilis (assembly GCA_028583015.1). Lineage (NCBI taxonomy): Eukaryota > Viridiplantae > Streptophyta > Pinopsida > Araucariales > Araucariaceae > Wollemia > Wollemia nobilis. Next base: position 4,352,669 of record JAQPPZ010001808.1, read on the forward strand.
TTCAAACAATTGCATGATTGTTCCATCTAAATTGAACCATCCTTCTAACCTCTTTTAGGTTTGATATGAGACCTCTTCTAACACTATAAGGCTTCATATATATATATGTATTTAGATAAAATGACCATTGTATTTTAATTATATCTCTCATTTTATAACAATTGTAATAGTTGGCAGTTATACAATAGACAATAATTCGAATATAGCACTCAATTAAAAAATGTGCATCTACCTATAATAATTTTGAGTAATATTTTCTACAACAAACAAGGTTAATGCATATGAAGACAAGAGAATGTGATAATCTTACCAATTTCTTTTGAAATAATCAAATTCCATTCACAATCATATAGATTCAAACCATTCATCCATATTTACAATAAAGATAGAAATATCATTATATTATTCAAAATAGATTCTATAGCTTAAGAAAATGTGAATAATATTGACAAACAATATTCAAGCCCAAGAAAAACAAAAATGCAAAGCATCACAAGAGATTTGAAGAGAAGCTCAAGAACTGATTGATTATTCTATGAGAGGATCCTTGCATAAATAGAAAAGGAGAACAATGTGAGCCATTGGATCATAACAACCGAATAGATCTCAACCAATCATAACTAGGAGTTTATCGACCTCATGCAAGAGTGATAACTCCAAACAAAGATAAATATCCTAAATATCATAGTAATCAACTTAAGATATATTCTAATACCCCCCTTAAGTGATACTAGGGGTAGTGAGAACCAACAAAAGAAACAAATAAGTGGCATATCCACAGATATTAGTCCCAGCAACAAGGCCTGATAAGGTACTCATGTACAATATATCTATAAGAACATTTTTTTGAGAGATGATGAAAAAACCATGTGGAAAAAACCATTTTCCAAAAGAGAAAGAAGAGAGTGAGGATGGAGAGGAAGATGTCCTCATCAACACCCCCCAAGGACAACTTCCATCACCCCAAGCAACCCATGCAACTGAATGTAGCAAGGTGAAGCAAAGGGTTTTGTGAAGATGTCTACAATTTGAAGTTGAGTTAGAATGTATTTCAAGCTTAGTATTCCATCATGAATATGTTGTCAAATGAAGTACATGTGGATCTCAATATGTTTGGTACACTGATGCTCAATATGGTTGCATGAAATATGAATCGTACTCTGATTGTCACATCAAAGCACTATAGGCTGATCTTGGGAGAAACCAAAATCTACCAATAACTGACGAAGCCAAAGAGCCTCTTGAATAGTAGTAACAGTTGCCCTGTACTCTGCATTTATAGATTATAAGGCAATAGCTTGTTATTCCTTGCATGACCAAGAAACAGGAGAAGAACCAAGATAAAAAACATAGTCGAAGATTGATCGCCTATCATCAATTGAACCTGCTCAATCTGAATATGGGTATCCCACCAATTTTGTAGAGCTCTACCATAGTGTAGACCAAGATGAGTAGTGCCTTGCAGATAGCGGAGAATCTGGTTGGCTACCTGCCAATGACTATTATGAGGGGCCTGGGAAAAACAAGATAGCAATCCAACATCATAGGAAATATCAGGGTGAGTATGAGTGAGATACAAAAGACTCCCTACTAATTGTCTATACATAGTAGCATCACAAAGGAGTGAAGTGTAGGAGGAAGTCAAAGTAACTCAAGTCTGGAATGGCATAGGTGATGGCTTGCAATCAACCATCCTAAACTACTCAAGAAGATATAGAGTATATTTTTGTTGACATAATAAAATCCTTGAATCCTTTGAGTGATCTAAAATCCAAGGAAGTAATGAGCCAATCCCAAATCGGCCATCTCAAATCTCTCAGAAAGAGAGTGTCAAACAGTCTGAATGTGAGAAGTGGAGCTACTAGTGAGAAGCAAATCATCAACATAGAGAACAAGGATGGTGATGTTCTCTCTATCTCACCAGATATAGATTGTATTATCAGATTCACAATGAACAAAACCAATGGAGAGAAGGAATAAATCCATTTTTTTTACCAAACCCAAGGTGCTTGTTTGAGACCGTAGAGTGACCTCTTTAGTCTACAAACAAGGAAATAATACTAAACAGAACTAGCAGGCTGCTCCATATATATCTCTTTCTTTAAATCCCCATGCAATAAGGTACTTTTGACATCCATCTAAAAAATAGAACAATGCTATGATGCAACAAGGGCAAGTACAAGCCTAACAGAATCCATTTTTGCAACATGGGCAAAGGTTTCAATGTAATCAATACCTTCAACTTGTGAGAAACCTTTGGCTACCAAGCGGGCTTTGTATTTCTCAATGGATCCATTTACTGCATACTTGGTTCGGTAAATCCATTTAAAATGAATCAAATTTCTTTCTTTAGGAAGAGATGAGATCCCAAGTATTATTTTTCATCAAAGAGGAATACTCATCTGCCATTGCATCATACCACTCCTTTATGCCATGAGCTTGTGAAAATTTTTGAGGATCACTTGAAACTGATTGACAAACAAGACCAGTACTTGAAGAATGAACATTTCTAGAAGGGAAAAGATCTTTGATGAGGGTGTTGCTTTCTCAATTATGGTGCGGGCCCATTTTTGCATGGTGATAGGAACAATGATAGGTGGGGCAGGATTTGTAGCATCTGGTGTTGTATTTTCAACAATAGGCTCTTCATCAGAATGATCCTAAAAAAAAAGGAAGGGTCAATAGAATCAATGAGAGAAGAAGAAGAAAAAAAAATATGGATGAGGATCATGAGGTGGAAGGCGCTCATAAAACTGAACATTCTTGTGAAAGAAGTCTTCATGAGTAGTAGGATCAAGGAGTCTATAAGCATTCATATCCTCACAATAGCCAAAAAAGATAAGTTGTTTGCTTTTCCTTTATAAAGCTTTTCTTTTCTTCTTTGAAATGTGGGCCCAAGCATGACTCCCAAATACTCAAAAATATGAGACATCAGGTTTGGAGCCAAACCAAGCCTCCTATGGTTTCAAATGCTCAAGAGCTTTTTGGGGTGTATGATTTTAAATGTAATTTGTACAGTCAACTGCCTCAGCCCAAAAAATTGGTGAAAAATCCCTTGAGTGTAGCATACAATTAGTCATCTCTTGTAAATATTTGTTCTTTCGCTCGGCTACACCATTCTGTTGTGGTGTATGTGGGACAAAATGCTGATGAATAATACCATGAGTAGAAACTAAGTCTGAAAACTCATTATTTAAGTACTCCTCGCATTGTTTGTATGAAGCTTTTTGATGCTACATGAGGTTTGATTTCCAACCAAGGACTTAAATATTTTGAATTTAGAGAAGACATCACTTTTGTACTTGAGAAGATATACCCAAGTATGTCTTGAAAAATCATCTATGAATGTCAAAGAATATTTGGCTCCTGGGAAAGAGGGATGTGGGAAGACCATCAAATCACTGTGTACTAGTTCCAAAGGTGAGGATGCTCATTGGGATTTACTTTTGAGAAAAGGATCTTGGTGTTGTTTCCCAAGATCACAACTAGGACAAACAAAATCAACACAAGAGACTTTAGGTAAATCAATTACCATGTCATGATTACTCAATTCCCTCAAGTACCTATAATTGAGATGATCAAACCTTTCATGCCAAATTTTGTGCTCAATATCTACATGAGCAACAAAGTATGTAGCTAAAGTAGTGTCATAAAAGACCTCAAATTGATATAGTCTATTGTGCGTGATCTAGACGTGCACAATTTTTAGGCAGTCATACTCTCGATCGTAGGCCCAACAAGAAGATTCATTGGAGAAAATGTTGGCGGATGAGCTTTACATGTGGCCTTTTTCCTTTATAGCAAATTGAAGACCTCCTCTGTCAATGGTTTAACAACGCTCCACTACTAAGGGCATCTTCGTGAGCATGGTACGAGCGCTACTATAGATCCTCCAATGGGGACCATGCAACTACTGAGGAGAGATGCTTCGTTGCTATGTTAGTGGTATCGAGAAATTTCCACCGAAGCGCACTTATGAAGAGAAATTTTTTGAGAGGAACCTGACACTCGCTCAACACTACACAACATTGCTTGTCAAATAACATAGAATACTACATGACACTGCCTGTCAAATAACACAGAACACTTCATGATACTACCCGTCAAATAACACAAAGCTATCTACACAAAACACAATATTTTCTATAACTTCACCATCAAATAACTCAAAGCCATTTAATAAGAACACAACATACAAGATATTCTCCACAAATCCTTTGACAAATAACGTGAACTTTCACATCCTTCGGTAAGCAGGTTAGACATTAGAGTCCCTAGGACACGAAGAGAACCCCACCCCCTTAATTAAGGGATCAGGAGATGCAAGGGATGATTATCCCACTCTAAAAACACAAAAAATTAACCTAAACCAAACAAATCCAATTTGAAAATAAAAGAAAAATTGTCAGTACCAATCCCTCATCAAAATTCTTCATTTTATTTGATCCCCAAACCTTTGCTCGGGCTCAACCTTATGCTTGCAAATATACGAACATGTAAATTTAGAATGCTTCCTTTTTTCTTCAACACCTTTCAGATTATCTTAATATTTTATTCCACCTTTCAGGATTTTATATCATGTCTACTTTTGAACATGCCACCACATCACAACAACATCGTTAGACTAAAGGATCAGTTGCATGAACATGCGTCAGTTGGTGGTCTTTATCTTTACTGTTGCAACAAAAAAGGAACGATGAAGGGATGTGAATGAGCTATGATTGAAGTGGTAAGTTGGATGAGAGCATGCCACGGGAATATCACGACATCGGTAGCAATGATAAAAACTCTCACAACAAAAAATCCATGTTGATGGACAATTGTTAAAGCCATTGAGGTAGCATCAACTGTGGATTCTACCTTTTCACACCACGAGAAGCTAGAATCTACGTATGAGATTTTCAACGATGAGGCTAGATTTTTTTTTAGTAAACAACCATAATATATCGTGTACTTCCTCCACGTACGCACGATGCATGCTCTAGCCGAAAGAACTCATTTTGCTCACAATAACTTTCTCTACGAAGTGTGGTGCCACCGACGTCCTGCAAAAAAAATGCACGATGCCAATGGTGTCTTCGCAAGCATGGTACCGACTTTGGTATAGATCCTCCAACAGCCAGTGGCATTTGCCAAAAACATTATCCCGTGAAATGGATTCACAGTTTATTGAGATGTAGATGATGCACTGCATGAAGAGGCTATCAAAATTTGAGGCTAGCAATTTTTTTATAAAACTACCATATTTTTCCATGTACGTCCTCCACGTGTGATTCTCCTCGCAGGGTGCATGCACTGAAAGAACTTCCACACGAGCAAATCACAAAGATCATAAAAAATCTCACCAAACTGCCACTACACAATGAGGAAACAACACCAAGAGATTTTTAACACAATTCAAACTCACCAAATCTTTCATGCACGCTGTGAGCAGTAATACTGGAAGAAACCTGATCATTAAGAATAACTCAAAACAGATCCATAAAAAACATGGACATTTAGATCCACTGCTTATGGAATTGGCAGTGGTCAATAGCAAAGCACATTTATGTTAGTCAAAAAATGACACCCCATCCAAAAAGGGATGGTTAAGTTGAACTAGATCTTCAAAAAAAATAATCTCGTGAATGTTTGCAAGATTCTTTCTGTGCTCTTATACCATGTGAAGAATATTGAAAAATAATATTCAAGCCCAAGAGCAACAAAAATGCAAAGCATCATAAGAGATTTGAAGAGAAGCTCAAGAACTGATTGATTATTCCATGAGAGGATCCTTGCATAAATAGCAAAGGAGAACAATGTGAGCCATCAGATTATAACAACCGAATAGATCTCAGTCAATCATAACTAGGAGTTTACCAACCTCATGCAAGAGTGATAACTCCAAGCAAAGATAAATATCCTAATAATCAACTTAAGATATATTCTAACAAAAAAACCAATCTTTGTGCAACCAAAATAAGATGGGGGTATTTACAATACCCATTAATGTTAGTATTCATAGTACTTTTTAGAAATATTCTAAAATATACATTCACCACAATAATATGTAGAAAAGATACAAGAGTGAAATAAAGATAACATTATGCGAGAGAGAGAGGGAACACAAATTGATAGAAGGAATAAGGGGTGGGTGCTTATAGGTACCTATAATCTCACATTTACAAACTAATGTAATGGATTAGTTATTGGAGAACATTTGTAATGATATTGAATCCCTAATTAGATATTAACCTTAAGTCAACATAACCTTAATTGAAGGTTAAATTACAATATAATTAATACATTAACCCCGTTAATCAAGGTTAAGCATATAGATGATGTAACCAATATTATTAAGGGTGAATACACCAAAATTGCATGTAGGCTTACATAAATGATGCTCAAAGGATTACATAAGTAATGACCATAGGCTTACACGAAGAAAACTCATAGGCTTACATAAAGAATACCATAGGCTTACATAAGAACTTGCCCATAGGCTATATCAGTAGTGCCCATAAGCACTCTTTAAAACTTTTGTCCTTAGCCTGATAAGAGCTGGTTACAAATACTTCAATACCCCTCATAATTTGAGTTGAGGGACCAAGAAAAGGAGACATTGGAAGTAATAACAACCCTCCTCATAATGGATGCTCTAGTGGGCCTTTGATTTGCAATATTCATCATTAAAAATCTAATGTTGCGACTTTAAGAATTATGCTTTAATCTTCTTCAATCTTGTTATGCATTTTTTGATGGAGTGTCCTTCCCTTATACAATATTCACATGGCTTCAACTTCTTTGGAACCTTTGACTACACTTGGGGAATTGAACCTTAGATTCCATATACTTGGAGTCCTTTGGATGGGTCTATATATGAGAAAGAGCTCCACAATTCTTTAGAGCAACTTCATAATAAACAAGAAGTTTAAAGAGTCCTTCAAGATATATTTTTTGTGGATCCTTGATAGTCATAGCATTCACATATGCAACCAAGCTATCCATTTAAAAAAGTGAAGTAAGGTTTTAAGTAATATATTTTACATACTCTTCATCACATTTTATCTTTTCTCTTGTCATAGCTAGGTGAAACTTTAAGCCTTTGAAGTAAGATATGTAGTATTCAACACTACCAAATTTTAAAATATTAAGTTTAGAGTGTATTATGTTAATTTCACTAGCATTTAATTTTCATAGAGGTCCTTAAAAGTTATCCATACTTGAATAGGGTCAATCTTCTCTTACGTGGAAAACTACATCTGGTTCAACAAACATAAAGAAGAGACCAAACACTTTATCTCTTATGTGGAAACTACATACGGTTCAACTAACATATAGAAGAGATCAATCACATTCTCTTTTTCTTAACTAGTTCATGATTATCAAGACCTTATGTTGTTCCATCATTAAAGATGAACTAGAGATTTTTACTTCTAAGTAAACCTGCTAGGTACTATAATTTCATCCATTGAGGTAAGTAACATATGCCAAAGGATCCATTTCACACAAGAGCCCTCACAAAACTATAATAAGTCCTTAAACTAATGGTACCACCGTATGAAGCTCAAAAAAATCATTTGTTTGGGCTCTAAACACTTTCGTATTCAAAAGGTATGACCTCCAAAAGGTTGGACGAATCATCACTTGAAATAAGAAAAATAAAAATTTGCCAAACCTTGAAAGAGATTCTTTAAATCTAAGATTGCTACTTGGAATGTTTTAAAACTACCACTTGGCCCCCCCAAAAAAATTCTACTACTGCTATGCCACTATGCATATTGAAAACAAATATGACATTCTTCCTTAAGAACATGTTGAATGTAGCATAACAAAAAGGAAGCTTGATGCTAAGGTTCAACCTTAAAACCTCTAGGCAATAAGCAAGAATACCAATCAATGCTTAAAGATAAACTATTGAAGTTAAGGGAAGACGTACCATTAATTATTTGTGCATATACCAACCTTCACTAGTGATAAGATCTTAAAAAAAAAGATTTCTTGAGGGATTTACACTTGTAACCTAACCGTTGCAAACAAGTTTTCCAATCATTGCACCACTATGCATGGATAGAAGTTAGGAAGAAAAACACTCTTCTTAAAAAAGGAATGCCATACCTTGATGTGTGCAAACGAAGTGCCTTCGAGCTTCAAATCATTGGCCTCTATTGAGTAAAAGAGTGAACCAACCATTGTGCTATAACAACGGTTTAGATTTGGTATGCAAATTCCTCTTGTTATATGATAAAAGGTTAAGGGGAGTGTTTATGCTAGACCCTATGTCACCCCTAGGTCTGCACCTTTGTAGAAATAGGATTCCCTTGCACACCCAAAATATCAAAGCTATACTTGGACCCATGGCTTACACCTTCCCAATTACAAGTCTTATTGCCATGCTACTTTCTCTTATTACTAACGAAGTTAATTGTGGCAAAAAAAATTGTATGGTAAAGATAGAGCAATAGAGCAGAAGGGATTCAAAATGCAACCATTTTACAAATAGACAATGCCTTTACCAGTATGCCAACTCCTGGGATGGGTCTCATTGTTAAATGGTTACCAAAACGTTAGAGAGTTACATGCAAATAACACGTGAATGAGACACAAATGACATGCGAGCAATGGTAGGAAATAATGACACCAAAGCAAATTTGAATTCAATTTTTTAAACTTTAGCAAATTCCCTCCAAAGATTAAGAGTTGATGATTGCTTCTTCAGTTGCCTAAATAAAGGAAATCCTTTTCATAATCAATTACTGTACCTCTGGTCATTGCTTTAATACCATGTGAGAATTCACAATACTTTATAAAAACATCCCAAAACATACATTCATCACGATCAAACATAGAAAAGATACAAGAGTGAAATAGAGATAACATGATAAATGAGAGAGAGCACCGATTGATGGAACAAATATGAGGTGGGTGCTTATAGATACCCCATAATCTCACATATCACAACGTAATACAACAGATCCGTTATTGAAGGTATTTATAGTAATACCAAATCTCCAATTATATATTAACTTTAAACCAATAAAACCTAACTTATATTAAACTCTTTAATTAAACTTAATTATATAAGTTGTTTAACCAATATTACTAAAGATGAATACATAAAAATTACTTATAAAGAAAGTAAAGACAAGTGATACCCGTAAACATACATAACAAACACTAGTAGTCTTATCAACTTTCCACATAGTCCACATCTAAGGTGCAAATCGGACCCTTGATGCTTCATGTGGGCCATGTGGGTCCCCTTGACGTCCTTGCACACATCAGACAACGTACTATATTAACACATGCCTATGGCTATGGCCAAGGAAATAAAAACAATAAGGGGAAAGTTTTGTAAACATGATGTCACTAAAGCACTGCGTTTAACTGCATCGCAGGACTTGACCACTGCGCATCCCAAGGGCCAATGGGTTTAGGCTTTCTTTTTTATTATTGGTTCACGTGAGTCCCGACAATAATGGGGACCAGTTGAATATCCACCGTACACCTTTAGTGCTCTTTCCCACGTGGATCTTAACACGTATGGTAATCACACGTGGTGTGGCCGGCAATTTGGGCCATTAAAAATTAAATGATAACAAGTTATTTAAAAAGTTATAATTGAGTGGTCAAAGGTTTCTTAAAGTTTAAGAAAAATGTCGGTAATACAAAAATATTTTAGTAGATAGGGTTTTGCGTTGGGTTTTTGGAAGATCTATGGTTTTTTTTTTTTTAAAGATTTACGTTCATATCACGACTAAGCATGGAGTGTGATTAAGAAAAATAAAAAACTGATATTTTTTTTGGTACATATTTCAAAGATTGAGATCAGACTACCACCTTTGCAAATGGTTGACTTCCCTTTAAGGTTTGAATTTTGAATTTAGGTTTTTTATAAGTGTCCAACCTAACCACAACTGCAATTACCAATTCACTAGGTCTTTTTTGATAAGTGCCCAACCTAACCACAACTGCAATTACCAATCCATCTAATCCTTGAGGATTAACTTATCATAATACTATTATAGAATCATAATATAATACAAATGATTACTACCCATGATTTTCGACTTGAACTTGAAATCTAAGTTGATTCTTCTATTTTTAGAATTTTTTGCTCTATCAAAATATATCATAATATAATACAAATGAAACCCATTCCAATCACTATGATTCCTTTTATAAGATTTAAATTGCTGATTTTATTTTTTAGAATCTCTTGATTTGAAGTTTTAATATAATGCAAGTGAAACCAATAACAATCACTATAAATGATTTCCTGATCATAGTTATGATATAATATAAAGAAGAGGTGTTTCAATAATCACTACACGTAATTCCCTTCTTGGGATCTATGTTGATTATTCTATTTTAGAATCTCTTGCCCTGCCAAGGTAACGTGACCACGGTTCTTGCATTCTAAAGGCCATAAGCCTCCCTTCACCCTTCTGCACATGATAGTCCTTTTGACATCGTCCAAATGAGTTTCGTAAAGCGAGGAAGATAATTATCGGTTCGTTCAGGGAGGAAAGGCATAGACAAATCCAGAGAGCAGGAGATTGATTTATAATTTTTGCTCTCCGACATATAACCCACTGCAAATCTTTATTATATCTAAAGCATAAGCCATTACAAATATGCGAGTGATCAATCCCAGAAGCTCTTGCCTATAAATACAGGAGGAGATCCTCAGAGGAGAGCAAAGCAAATGAATCAGAAAGGAAGGGATTCAGACCGCAGATCAAGAACGTTCTCTCGCTCTCGCGTCGCGATTCAGGGGTGGTAGCCTCTAATTTCGATTATTTTCTGGCTTGTTTTCAACATCTTTTTGAACATCCCACCCATCCCCTTTAAAGGCGTCATGGCTGCCGAAGGTAAAATACATTTTATGCCTTCGGTTTGAATGCTGCTCTTCACTACGGATCTGCATTGTTTCATACCTGTTATAAATGAATTGATGGTTAATTGCATATGGGCTGTCTTTATTTTATTTTCTTTCGTGCTTGTTTGGGCTTATTTTGGCGATTATGGACGTGGGTTGGGGTTGTATTCAGGCGAGAGGGCTGTTCAAATGAGCTACTGGAAGGAGCATTCCGTGGAGTTGAGTTTGGAGGCAATGATGCTCGACACCCAGGCTTCCAAGCTCGACAAGGAAGAAAGGCCCGAGGTGATACATCAATTTATTTTTATTGATTTAACATTTTCAGTGCTCCTTTTGTTTCCTTTGGTGAAGATGGTCTTAGTTTTCTACCTTCCATTGTGGCATGATCTGAATCTATTTCTGTATTTGTTTGATTTTTAACAAGCATTCACATATGTTGGCTCCTTTTACCGACGACATAGCGATGTTGAAGTGATAGTTTAGACTGTTTATTAGAATCTTAGATCTGCGTTTCCACATTTGTTTTTCCTTTAATGGACATCAATTCCAATGTTTTTAGACCTACTGACATAGATTTGTTAGATGATGGTTTTTCCAGTGTGACATATTGGGATCGATGCCTATGGGCAGATGCCAGAGGGGGGTTTAAGCTAGTTAATGTTTCTGTTTAGTTGTTTGGACATTCTAGTAATGGATGATTTATCACATTAGGTTGTTGGACATCCTAGTAATGTATGATCTTTCACATTAGGATTGATGCCTATAGACAGAGCTGGGTTTTTAAGGGGTTTAGGCCAGTTTTATGGTTTTTTCTGTTGTTTCTTACTGGTAGTGTGAACATCCTAGTAATGTATGATCTATTGGTTTCATGGTCTACAATGTAGTTAATTATTATAATACGTTGGACTCATTTTAATTTGGCGATGAGTTATTGGGATTGATGCCTATGGGCAGATGCCAGAGCTGGGATATGTTTCTTTTTAGTTGTTTGGACATCCTAGTAATGTATGATCTATCACATTAGGTTGTTGGGACATCCTAGTAATGTAGGGTCAATCACATTAGGATTGATGCCTATAGACATAGCTGGGTTTTTATGGGGTTTAAGCTAGTTAATGTTTCTGTTGAGTTGTTTGGACATCCTAGTAATGTATGATTTATCACATTATGTTGTTGGGACATCCTAGTAATGTATGATCTATCACATTATGTTGTTGGGACATCCTAGTAATGTATGATCTATCACATTAGGATTGATGCGTATAGACAGAGCTGGGTTTTTATGGGTTTAAGCCGGTTCTATGAATTTTTCTATTGTTTCTTATTGGTTGTGTGGACATCCTAGTAATGTATGATGTATTGTCTTCATGGTCCACAACGTAGTGAATATATTGGCCTCACTTTTATTTGGCGATAAGTTATTGGGATGGATGCCTATGGGCAGATGCCAGAGCTGGGTTTTTATGGGGTTTAAGCTAGTTAATGTTTCTTTTGAGTTGTTTGGACATCCTAGTAATGTATGATCTATGACATTATGTTGTTGGGACATCCTAGTAATGTATGATCAATGATCTATCACATTAGGATTGATGTGTATAGACAGAGCTGGGTTTTTATGGGTTTAAGCCGGTTCTATGATTTTTTCTATTGTTTCTTACTGGTTATCCGGACATCCTAGTAATGTATATGTATTGTCTTCATGGTCTACAATGTAGTGAATATATTGGCCTCACTTTTTTTTGGCGATAAGTTATTGGGATGGATGCCTATGGGCAGATGCCAGAGCTGGGTTTTATGGGGTTTAAGCTAGTTAATGTTTGTTTTTAGTTGTTTGGACATCCTAGTAATGTATGATATATCACATTAGGTTGTTGGGATATCCTAGTAATGTATGATCTATCAAATTAGGATTGATGCCTATAGACAGAGCTGGGTTTATATGGGTTTAAGCCGGTTCTATGAATTTTTCTATTGTTTCTTACTGGTTGTGTGGACATCCTAGTAATGTATGATGTATTGTCTTCATGGTCTACAATGTAGTGAATATATTGGCCTCACTTTTATTTGGCAATAAGTTATTGGGATGGATGCCTATGGGCAGATGCCGGAGCTGGGTTTTATGGACATCCTACTAATGTATGATCTATTGTCTTCATGGTCTACAATGTAGTGAATATGTTGGACTCATTTTTATTTGGCGATGAGTTCATTGACTAAGCTTATGTGGGTCTGAGCTCTTCTATGAAATGTTTTGGTATGGAAGCATTATTGTTTGCTATGAGATGAATAACTGATGATCTTAATCCTCCATGATGTGTTAGTTACATGCAGTTGTACTCTTCCGTAATGAGTTCCTTGATCTGATGTTCAGTGGGCATCTTGATTTCTAGAGCAAGATAGGCTCTTGCATTGTTTTATTCTATGGAAGATGCAAATTGCTCTTTCAAATCAGGAGTACAAAAACTAGTAAATATATTTCTGTCTGTTTGAAGTTAAGTAGCATATTGATCTTACTGGAGTGATATGGTGTGCTTTAAGGTGCTTTTGTCAACAAGTAATGTGGTTAATGTAAGTTTTGTATCTATAGTATCTATACAGACTCTAGGTTTTTTTTTTTTTTTTGGTCTGTTTGGAGGTGGTGCTTTTCAACTCACATTCAAGAGATCTCTTATATTCATATATTTTAAGTGCAAAGTGTCAAGATTATCTGTGCTATGATAGGAGGGGCATAAGTTGGCATAAGGAACTGGGTTGTCAATCAACAGAGGAGCTTCACCATCCTTCCTGACTTTATGGTGTTTGAATCTTGTATATAAAGCATGCATAAATCCATGATCTTTATATGTCAAGATTAGGACAATCATCTTGAGTTACAGGTTATTTTATCAGATCCTTCTATTGGTGACCTTGTACAACTGCACCTGATTTACCCCTCCATCTATGGCTTTTGTAAGTTAGGTTAGGGCATATTGAAGTCTTAACATGGTAAGATGTATTTATTATATCAAACAATAGCGTCCTTACCTTCATCAAAGGATTGTTAGCTTGAACTGCATCATTGGAATGTTTAAATATCAAAGGCATAGTGGTTCTACAACATGTTTGTGATTAGTTTGAAACTTTGAAAAATGAGGAATCCCACGGGAAAGGCTAGATACTATTTGAAATTCTAATGCTTTTAACTTTTTAGTGAGCTAGTTTTATGAAATCAGAATATCCTGATTTTGATGGCTTTGAACATTAATCTGTCTTTAGCAGGAATTCCTTCATCTTTTCTGAACTTTGCTCTGAATATCTTTCATATTCAAGAAGTGTGGCAGTCATGATTGTTAGCAAGTAACAGGAATCAAAGCTGACTACATGTTTACTCTACAGATAGTCATTCTCTATCTAAATATGTTTGAACCAACAGAGGATTCTAGAAATGTACAGGCAATCTTGGGTGTATATAATATATATTATACCAATAGATTTAAGCTTACCACGGGAAGTAGAAGGTGAATTTTCTATTTCATATTGATTTTCTCAATTATTGAGGTCATCCAATGTTGGTATGTTTGAGGCTGGGATGGGAATTTGTTGTTGTTGACTCTAGAATTGCTGCTTGTCTGGTTTGATATAAATACTGTCAACTATGATTGTATTAGCATGATGCACCAAAAAATATTCACTCTGCAGAAGATCTTATGATGCGTCGTTGTAAATGACTAAAATGGTTCTTGTAATGACAATATATTGCTTGGAATCATGCATGCAATTTATTAATTGTTCACTTCTAAATTGTTATTTTTTGGGTCCCTCTTGCAGATACTCTCCCTTTTACCACCTCTTGAGGGCAAATCTGTACTTGAGCTGGGAGCTGGCATTGGACGCTACACAGGGGAATTAGCAAAAAGAGCTGATCATGTTTTGGCCATGGATTTCATTGAGAGTGTAATTAAAAAGGCAGGCCTTCTTCGTACTTACCAATCTCTTTGCTTTGAGGGAATTTTAGAATAGGATTGACATAATTTGGTAAACTGAAAGGCTTAATGTTCGTTACTTTATCCTAGTTAGAAAACTTGAAACATTTTATGTAATCAATGGACTTGGTGATTTTTGATCAAGCCCTTTTATTTATTTATTTATTTATTTTCCTTTTTCTTTTGCAGAATGAAGAAATAAATGGCCACTCTAAGAACACGCAATTTATGTGTGCTGATGTTACATCTCCTGACCTCAAAATTGAACCAGGATCACTGGATTTAGTATTTTCAAATTGGCTGCTAATGTATTTATCTGACCAGGAGGTATGCTTGTAAATTCATACTGATTATTTTTAATTAATTAATTAATTATATTTTTCCCAAAATTGATTGTGAATCAATTTTAAGTGCATTGAAACCACAACCTTATGTATTTAGAAGCCGTGGCTAAACATTTCACTCCTCTATTTTACTGAGTATACTGCTGGATTGAGAAATTCATGATAGGTTCAATTGTTACTCTGTGACTTAATACAGACCATACCAAAACTTGTCTGTAGTATGCAGAGGACAGCTTCAGTTGGTTTCCTTGTAATTTTGTTGCAATGAACTTTGAAATGTTGAATCGTTGTGTTCTATTTTCAAGCATACTATTTGGCATGGACTAATGTTTTCAGGAGGTGTAACATATCCACATAGATTAATGAGTGATGTACTTTTATTTTAAATTGATAAGCGAATCTTTGTGCTTGTCGAATGTAAGACAGGTCACCATTCATATAGCTATTATTCATCTTTATACAGGACACTCTGTGCCTTGGTCTCTTGTGCCTTCTATATATTCTTCTTGACAATTGTCTGTGACTCTGTAGGCCTTTCTACACCTTGTGACCATGCCCTGTGTTTTTTAGTTAAAGTTAGTTGATTTCTGATCTAGATATTTGGTTTTGTTAAATGCTATGTTCCATGGGGATGGGGTAAATATCCTAGTGAAGTCAGTTTGTTCTTTTTACAGATCTTAAGGTTGTAAATTCAAGTCCTTTTGCAACTAGATTTGCTAGTTTGTATACAATATTTTTAAATTAGATGGCATTATAATGTTTATTTATGCTAAATGGAACAAATTTATCAGATATCTTGATATATACATGGTCATTCCTTCTTTTGTACATTAGTCTTTTCGTTGACGTGATTTATCGTCTTTAGTTGTGAGTTGAATGTCTTGTTATTGTTTGCCTGTTAGGTTGAGCAGCTAGCAAAAAGGATGCTACATTGGGTGAAAATGGGTGGATACATCTTTTTTAGAGAATCCTGCTTTCATCAGTCTGGGGACCATAAGCGCAAAGGAAATCCGACACATTATCGACAACCAAGTTATTACCTGAAGGTATACATTTCAATTTCTCTTTCTGCTTCTTTCTTAACCTGATTGTACATGGGTCAAAGATTAGGAACATCTATTCTGCCAGCATGCAAGTTACATTAAATATGCATACTTTGGTTTTCTGACAAGATCATGGAATCAGGTATTCAAAGAGTGTCTCGAAAAGGATGTTTCTGGAACCCTTTCAGAGTTGTCCCTTGTTGCGTGTAAATGTGTTGGAGCTTATGTACGGAATAAGAAGAATCAAAATCAGGTGAATTCATGTCACTTTGTTGCTCTCACTTGAATGGAAGCTTTTAATGTTAGGCAGACATATAAGTGCAATCTTGTGCACATGTCTTGCAGATTTGCTGGCTTTGGCAGAAAGTTCCCTCAGCGGATGATAAGGGTTTCCAGCAATTTTTGGATGGTGTCCAATATACTCAAAATGGCATTTTGCGGTATGAGCGTATATTTGGAGAAGGCTTTGTTAGCACAGGAGGATTAGGTATGAATGTTTTACGTAATGATAGTAGTTTTATTCAAATTGAAATGTTTAATAATATTGATGGTGTGGAGCAAATCAGTGAAAATCTGATACATGTGATTGATTTGCAGAGACTACAAAGGAATTTGTTGACAAATTAGAGCTGAAGGCTGGCCAAAAGGTCCTTGATGTAGGTTGTGGAATTGGAGGGGGTGACTTTTACATGGCCGACGAATTTGATGTTGATGTTGTTGCTGTAGACCTTTCTATAAATATGGTTTCATTGGCTTTAGAGAGGGCCATTGGTCTAAAATGTGCTGTTGAATTTGAGGTTGCGGACTGCACAAAAAAAGATTATCCAGAGGGCTCGTTTGACATAATTTACAGCCGCGATACTATACTTCATATACAGGTATTTCCTCATGCACAGCATTAAAATTCTCTACAAAAAAAAAAAAAAAAAAATTCTAAAACATTTTATAAATTACTTTCTTGCACATCCTTACAAAAAGAAATCTTTTTCTACTCATTTCTACAAGATGAACTTTCTATCTTGAAAGAATTCAAAACTTCTGATTAGAGCACAAAATGCCAATAAATTTACAGTCAGTGCAGTCTTTACCCTAAGTATATATAACAAATATCAAATGTCTCTTTCAGGATAAACCAACTTTATTTAAGAAGTTTTACAAATGGATGAAGCCAGGAGGTAAACTGCTCATCAGTGATTACTGTAAAGCACATGGAACAGCTTCTAAAGAATTTCAGGAGTACATTAAGCAACGTGGATATGATTTACATGATGTAGAAGCATATGGTCAGGTATGGCACTGAAACTATTTGTGACCTTGTTTTATCTGTAGTATGGGTACATGAAAATGCATTGTAAAGCTGATTATTCAAATTCAAATTTTAGTTAGCCCTGCTGTAAAAGCGGTTATTTTTTTTAATTAAATATATTGAGTAGCAGATCTATACCATAATATGATATTGGTTACCATATAAATATCAAAGTATAGTCTGGAGTGACCTTTGATTTCATTTTAATCATTTTTTTTTCTTGGTCTTAAATAATTTGATCCGCTTTAGATAAATTGATGCTGAAGATTGTCATTATTCTGGTTGATATCCAGGATTGTCCTTGATGGCCATAAAATCTTAGGTATATGTATGGGTAACCCATGTGAATGATGCTTTCTTAAATATAGGATGTATTTTCAAATCACTTGCTTCTCACATAACAGGAAGCTTTGTTCTACAAAGTTCTGGCACAGCGACGGCAGGGTAGCTTTTTAGGATGACAGAACATGTCTCTGGGATGGCAGATGTGTTTTTGGGACGTTGGGATGTGTCTCCAAAATGGCCCCAAATCCCAGAACACCTCCACATGGAATATAGACAGGAAATGTTAACATTTGCTTTAAGGATATATTTATACTAAATAACATTGTCCTCCCCAGCCAAACAATGCATGTACTACAACATATATATACAAAGATATGTACACCTAAGTTCTGTTTCGCAAAGGCTCATAATGTTTTAGCTAAAATAGGTAAAAGGTTATAGGTCCTAGGAGTTTTTGTTTATCCATGAAGACCTGCCAAGGTTTAAGTTTCTCTTTAGGGTTCCTGACTGCATGCCATATTGCATATATACAAAACCTGGGGATCTTGCATTCTTTGCTGATCAGCAATCTCTGAAGATTCACCATGAGATTTGACTCGGACAAATTTTCCAAATTTGAATGTGTAATTGTTTATTCAGTTGTAACAGTTGGGATAAATTGCAATTGTTGTTGATGTTTGTTACAACTTTGAACTGATTTAAGTTAGCAGTGATACAATTATATCTGATGAATCCAATCTCAAGGGATTTTAAAAATCCAACCTTGATGAGATTGACAAACTTGCAGTGAAACTGAGGTCTTCTTCCTCATAAGATTGTTCAATTTATGTAGCTCCTTAGGGTTTGATCCTTTTGACAATGCTCTAGCAAATTTTCATATCCCTTGAGGTTTGATTTTAATATTTTGTCATTATATTTACCTTATTATATATTGTCATTCTTTCAAATGTGTTATCAAGTCAATATATTTTTGTTTTATATAGTTATGATATTTGCATGGTTGATTGTGCTATTAAAATTTTAACCTTTTCCTATATATAAACCAGATGTTGAGGGATGCTGGATTCTCAGATGTTGTAGCTGAAGATCGCACAGATCAGGTATGCAATGCCCCATCATGACATTGTTGTGAGTGTCAGTTATGTGCAGTTCACCTTTTAATATTACTGTTAAAGAATTAGAATAACATTTTCAACAAAGTTAATTAAAAAAACAAGAGTTAGATATTTAATTAATCATTTGGGCTGCAGTTCATAGAAGTGCTCCAGAGAGAGCTCTTTAACGTAGAGAAGGAAAAGGATACTTTCATTCGTGATTTCTCAGAGGTAGGGCTTGAGGCTTGCATAATAACATTGGATTAAGAATATTTTACTTTATCCTGTTAACTGGCAGAATTGTATAGAATAATGTATGTGTAGCATGGATACTATTTGAATAGATAAGAAGGATGGGGGACAAGATGCATTTTATGGGGTTGCAAATGTTATGCAGGAAGATTATACCTCTATTGTTGATGGGTGGAAAGCAAAACTGATGAGGACTTCGTGTGGTGAACAAAAGTGGGGACTTTTTCTTGCTAAAAAGCATTTGGCCTAAATGATGCTGTTTATCTGCTTAAATTTAGTGTCATTTTCGGCATATAAAGTGCCGGTGCTAATCATACATAGTGTATGAGTTGATGCCTAGAAGCTATTGTTGTTAATTTGAATTGCATGTAGTAATTAGTGTTACTTAGTATATCTTAAGTACTTTGACTGAGTTTGCTGGGAAGATAGAACTAGGGTATTATCTAGTTTACAACTGGGTGTTAGCATGGTCCAGTGAGAAAAATTACCTTTTTTCTTCTTTGAGTGCAAGTTAAATATGTGTATGAAGTATGCAATGTTGGATTGCCAATTTATAAATCAGTTTGTTAGTTTCACAACATTGCCATTTATTATGAAGTGTGTTTGTAGTAATGGATTCTGTATTGGTATTTAAATAAACAACAACAAAACAAGAAAATCAGTTTTCTTTCTTAATGTTATGCAAGTATAATTGTGAGTTCTGCATTGCTTCTTGTACAGTGCTTTGTATAAGGTGTTAATCTGAATACCAAAAGTTTTCATTTTCAATGTTTTACTAGTATAATTGTGAAAAGTTTTTTGAACTGTTTTCTGTGCAATGCTTTGTATAAGGTCTTAATCTGAATACGTGGTTTGGTGTATGGCTGGTAAAATGTACAGTATTGGTGTTTTAATTTGCTTGGTAAATACATTCTTTTAGTGATGCAAGCTTTTGAATATTCACTTTTAATTGTTATGGGTGAAAGGTACAGTCATCAAGCTTGTGAACACAACTTTAGTTGTTAGTGGTGAAATCTCATTTATGAACGTCTTTATATTGCTTTTGAGATTCATTTTTTTTTCTTTGAAACCGTTTCCTGTGCAATGCGTTGTATAGGGTCTTAATCTGAATACCTGGTTTGGTGTATAGTAGGTAAATTGTACAGTACTGGTGTTTTAATTTGATTAGTAAACACATTCTTTTATTTATAGGGAAGGGATTCTGAAGGGAGTGCATTATTTACTTAGTAATGCAAGCCTGTGAACTTTCACTTGTAATTGTTAGTGGTGAAACTTACAGTCGTGCAAGCTTATAAACACAATTTAATTGTTAGTGGTAAAATTTCATTTATGACCCTCTTTAAATTGCTTTTGACATTCATTTTTTTAAAATAAGATCACAATTGAAATTAAACAACTCCACCGTTTCTTGGTCACTTGAAGGTTTCAAAGCCAGGTTTACTTTCACAATACCCCCTTATATTGAAGCTTAGCATAAAAAAATAAAATAAAGGTAAAAGCAAATCATTAAACATGATACTATAAGATCTAGAATGTCATATGTTTGAAGGGTTCCTTGGAACATGAACATTTTTAAACTAGATCTCCTTCCAACTAATTCCCCTCAAATTAATGTTTTAATAAAGGCCAAAGTTAATCATATATAGTAAATATCAAACTTGAACAAAATCTACCAAAGTATTGGGTAGTTGTGGCAATTAATTGAGTTGTGTATTACTTTGCACATGCAATGTTGAGTGGAAAAATGTAATGTTCTTCAAGGATCATAAACCAAGCAAGAAATTGTTCTTTATAGACAATGCTAAGAAAAATAACAATCATCAAGACACAAGCAATTACCAAGAACCAAACTTCACAATTAACTTATAGAGAATTGACTACCATGTTTGGAAGTTTTAAAATCAAAGAAAAAATTAATGTGAACTAATTAATACCATCAAATGCCATGAGCTCAACCAAGTAAATATCTTGATTTTTAATGAGAATTAAATTTTAATCTTGTCAAGAGTAGCCAATTAAAAAAACTAGCTAGCAATATCTTAAGTACAAATCAAAGAACTTGTGTGAGTTTATATAACATTGTCTAGAACTGGTATGAAACTAAATGGTGCGGGAAGTAGGATCGTTTTTATATTGAATCGCTTTTTGATTGTAAGGTAGAAAACCCACAATAGACTTAATTTATATATTTGTTCGATGATGCCTTATTATCATATGTGGATTGCATTTATATACCTAGTCTAATAGTTGTAAGAGTGAAGGGTTGTGACCCTAGAATATAATGAATAAATAATATAAGTAATTAGGACATGTTAGGAGGGTCCTAACATGCCACCCCCCTTAAAGGAGCTTTGTCCTCAAAGCTGGAAATTTGGAAATCGCTGCTGGATATCTTGAAAATTTTCCCACGTTGCGTCTTCTAAAGGTAGACCTTTCCAATGGATTAAAACTTTCGTGATATCGCGAGTACGAAGGTGACGAGAGCGGCGATCCAAGATAGCTTCTGGCTCGACTAGAAGTACTCCATCATCGAAGAATTCAGGGAGAGTGGGTTGTGTCGTGATATGGGCTCCCACTGCGAGCTTAAGGCAAGATACATGAAATACGGGGTGAAGTTTGGAAGAGGGAGGAAGCTCTAGTTTGTAAGCAACGGTCCCAATACGTTGGAGAACTTTATACGGCCCGTAAAATTTGGGTGCTAACTTCGGAGAACCTTTTTGTTTAAGAGAGGATTGACGGTAAGGTTGGAGACGTAAGAAAACCATATCACCCTCGTGGAAACTACGTTCGCTTCTATGTTGATCGGCTTGTTGCTTCATGCGATGCTGGGCGGTGTGTAGGTTCTCTTTTAGGATCCGTAGTATGTCATCTCTATTAGCAAGTTCTCGTTTCCACCGCATGGACTTTTGTAGTCCCTGGAATATAGGAAGTGAGGGATGGTGGTGTTTGACCATATAGTGCTTCATAAGGAGTCATTTTGATGGACGTATGGTATGAAGTGTTATACCACCATTCCGCTAGTGAAAGCCACTTTACCCAATGGAGTGGTTGAGTAGAAACAAAACATCGAAGGTATGTTTCCAAGCATTTATTTACAACTTCTGTTTGGCCATCGGTTTGAGGATGGTAAGCGGAGCTCATACGAAGTTGAGTACCTTGTAATTTGAACAATTCCTTCCAAAAGGTGCTAGTGAAAGTTGGGTCGCGGTCACTAACAATTGTGGAGGGCATACCATGTAATTTAAAGATGTTATCTAGGAAGAGGTGGGCTATAGTGCTAGCGGTATAAGGATGAGCCACGGGACAAAAATGGGCATATTTAGATAACCGATCAACGACTACGAAAATGGTTGTTTTTCCTCCTGATTTTGGTAATCCTTCAATAAAGTCCATAGAAATATCTGCCCATGTTTTGGTGGGTATAGGAAGAGGTTGAAGTAATCCTGGAATAGCGAGGGTCTCCCCCTTTTGTCTTTGGCAAACTTCACATTCTTTTACAAAGTTTTTGATGTAATTTTTCATTCCTACCCAATAGAAGGAGGTAGTGGCTCTTTTATAGGTTTTTAAGAACCCCGAGTGGCCTCGCAGTGGGTGAGGTATGTAACTCATGAAGAAGTTTTTCACGATAAGTTGAATTGGGGGTGAGGACCATCCTCCCTTTGTATCTTAATATATTGTCCTTCCAAGTGTATGGAGTTTTGCTACTAGGATTATGTTGAAGTTGTTGAATTAAGGCGTGGATAGTAGGATCATTTATCCATTCTTCATGCACCTCATCTACCCATTTAGGAATAAGGGAGGAAAGAGCATGGACTTGAGGCATATCTTCAAATTTTCTAGAAAGTGCATCGGCTGCCATGTTGTCCTTTCCCTTTTTATATGTAATTTCATAATCATAGCCAAGAAGTTTAGTAACCCATTTTTGTTGTTTCGGGGTATTAGTCCTTTGTTCCAAAAAATACTTCAAGCTATGATGGTCAGTGCGTATAATGAAATGTTGGCCAATAAGGTAAGGCCTCCAATGTTGAATAGCATGGACAATCGCCAACATCTCTTTTTCATACGTAGAGCGAGCTAAATTCTTAGGAGAAAATGCTTTGCTTATAAAAGCTAGAGGCCTTTCATCCTACATGAGTACGGCTCCCATTCCTATTCCTGAAGCGTCACTTTCAATGACGAACGGTTTAGAAAAGTTGGGCATGGCTAGAACAAGGGTGGTACACATTGCAGTTTTCAAGGTGATAAAGGCCTCATCCGCTTTAGACGACCATTTGAAAGCGTTTTTCTTAAGTAATGTTGTTAGAGGAGCAACGATTTTACCATAATTTTGGACAAATTTTCTATAATATCCCGTTAGTCCAAGAAACCCACGTAGAGCTTTTAAGGTTTTTGGAATAGGCCAATTTTTCACCTCCTCGATTTTGGAAGGATCTACCATAACTCCTTCCTTTGAGACAATATGCCCTAAGTATTCAATTTCTTGTTTTCCAAAGGAACACTTTGATCTTTTTGCATAAAGTTGATTTTCCTCCAAGATTTGGAACGCTTGTCTAACATGGTCCAAATGTTCTTCCCATGTTTTGCTATAAATCAAAATGTCATCAAAGAAAACTAATATAAATTTACGAAGAAAAGGGTGAAATACCTTATTCATTAGACTTTGAAAGGTAGAAGGAGCGTTGGTCGGGCCAAATGGCATCACCAAGAATTCGTAGTGCCCTTCGTGAGTGCGAAAAGCTGTCTTAGGAATATCCTTTTCATTGACTCGTATTTGGTGGTAGCCTCACCGTAAGTCTAACTTGGAAAAATAAGCTGCCCCGTGGAGTTCATCTAATAGCTCGTCTATGACCGGAATAGGAAATTTATCTTTGATGGTCATTTTATTAAGCGCTCGAAAATCGACACATAAACGCCACGAGCCATCCTTTTTTCTAACTAAAATAATTGGAGAGGAGTAAGGGCTTTTGCTAGGTCTAATGACTCCTGCCTTAAGAAGCTCTTGAACTAATTTCTCTATTTCGGTCTTTTGGAGGTATGGATAACGATAAGGTCTAATATTAGGAGGGTGATGCCCTGGAAATAGTGGAATAGTGTGATCGTGACTACGTTGTGGAGGTAGTCCTTTTGGTTCATTGAATACCGCCTTATGGTGGTCTAAAATATTTTGTAACTCTGGTGTCTCGTCTTCTTTGTGACTAGGTTGAATTGAAAATAATTGGGCGACCATTCCTTTGTTTCCTCTTCGGATAATTTTCTCCATTCTATGCGAGTTGACGATTTGGGAAGGTCCTGATTTCAGGCCTTGGATAATATAGGTTTGGTTCTTTGCTGTGAATTTCATCCATAGTTCATCAAATTCCCATTGGACTACGCCCAAAGTTCGTAACCATTGTACGCCTAGTACAATGTCGCACCCACCTAGGGGTAGGACGTACATGTCGCTTTTCATGTTATAAACCCCCATAGTTAGTTTGATATTTCTGCATTTTCCTTTGCATGCAATTTTTCCATCGTTTCCAATCATCACTTCGAAGTTATTGCAAGGGTATATAAAACAATTTGCTTGTTTAGCCACCTTTGGATCGATAAAATTGTGCATGCTACCAGAATCTAGGAGCACGGTAAGGTTTTGTTTCTTAAAATACCCTTTAACTCGCATTGTTTGAGGGGCAAAAAATCCGGCAAGGGCGTTGAAGGAAACCTTTGGTGCATTTTCTTCGTCACTTTCAAGTGTGTTGGATAATACCTCTACTTCGAGTTCAGGTTCCTCTTCAGTAGAATTCCCTTCCTCTAGTGGCATCTAGAATATATAATTTCCGTGAGGCACATTTATGATTTCTGTCAAATTTCTCATCGCAATGGTAGCAAAGACCCTTAGCTTGTCTTTCCTTCATTTCCTCGAAACTCAGACGCTTAATTGGTAGAGCGGGGTTAATTTTGGGGGACGTGTAGGAGTTTTGGGTTCGTCCATTTTGCATTGGTTTGGGGTTGGTATAAGTGTTTGATGGTTTCCCCCAAGTTGGTTTTGTGAACCGATTTCGTGCCTTGATTTTGTCCTCCGCTAATTTCGCCAAGCCGATGGTCTCTAACATGTTTGTGGGGTTATACATTTGCACCTCTATTCGAATTTCTTCTTTTAATCCGCTGACAAAACATTCTTGAAAGAAGGCAGCGTCTAATCCGGATGTTCGATTAGCTAGCCTTTCAAATTCTGCTTGGTATTCGCTTACCGAAGTGGTTTGGCATAATTTAGTGAGGGCCCTTGTAAAGCTTTGAAACTTGCTAGGGCCGAATCGCACTAATAGATTCTGTGTAAAGGTTGACCACATCGGAGTGCCGTTAGTTTTCTCGAACCATTGGTACCATTGGATGGCATCGTTTTCCAAGTGGAAGGAGGCGATATGCACTTTTTGCATTTTCGGAATTTGATTTAGTGAGAAATATTGCTCTGCTCGGTAGATCCAGCTTTGTAGGGTCTCCTCCTTCAAATTTTGGGAAGTCTAATTTGGTCGTCCGTGGTAGAATGGAAGTTTGTGGACCTCCTAACATTGCTCGGTTTGATGACCCGTGGTTGGGTGAATTTGCATGTGTTGTCGCCTGATTTTGACTGATGGCATCAAGTTTAACATCCATTGCAAATATTTTCTCGAAGAGTTCTCTTGTGGTCCGGGTATTCTCCTCTCTTTCCTGTTGAACTTCTTCAGCGAGCCTTTCGTGTTTCTCATGAATGGAATCCAGTGATCGTCGTCCTTCAGCCATTGCGGTTGGTGTAGGTAACGATCAATATGACTTGGTACAGGTGAGAAAAAAAAAAATAAAAAATAAAAAATAAAAAATAATTTTAATTTTTTTCCTTTGCGTTTCGGACGTCGAAAACCTTGATGCTGCATTGAAGATTTTAGCTTTTTCAAAACAGCCACCGGTCACCACGCGAAAGGTCGAGCAATTTGGGTGTAAGACAACTTAATTCGTACCTTAGGAGAAGGTTTAATTTTCTGCGAGGATTTTGACACGGATCCGTGAAGCGTGAATGCTGTTTGCGTCCTCGCGAATGTGGACTGGCTGAAATGTGCGGTGGGAAAAAATTTTAATGGTGAATTTGCTCCTTGATCTAGCTCTGATCCAGATGGTATGAAACTAAATGGTGCGGGAAGCAGGATCATTTTTATATTGAATCGCTTTTTGATTGTAAGGTAGAAAACCCACAATAGACTTAATTTATATATTTGTTCGATGATGCCTTATTATCATATGTGGATTGCATTTATATACCTAGTCTAATAGTTGTAAGAGTGAAGGGTTGTGACCCTAGAATATAATGAATAAATAATATAAGTAATTAGGACATGTTAGGAGGGTCCTAACAAGAACACGAATCCATTTTGAGAGGACCAATTGCAAATATCTCAAACTAAAACCAACCAAAACAACATGAAAACTATGAGAGGACAAATTGCAAGAATCTTAAACCAAAACCAACCAAAAGAACCCAATGACAATCTGAAGATAAACCTTAAAAGAAGATAGAATTGACTCCAAACAAACAAATCAAATATATCCCTTTGATGAAGGCATCCAAAACCATCCTTATAAGTTGTGAAGCTAAAAGGTGAACATGTATTATGTGCATGAGCACATCTATATGCAACCCACAAATCCTTGACATTGAGTCTGTCATGTCAAAATATACAACGTGCATACACAAATAAATTCCACAATAACAATCCACAATAAAATAAAGATTGATAATACTCTTGAGGTAGGGCAACATCATACAATGCTCCTTATTGGAAGGAATCCACTCCACAAGATCTCCAGCTCCATGAACCAAGACTTTTACAAAGAATACTTGATATCCAATTCTTCTCCACTCCTACCTTTATATAGATTCTTATTTTCCCTCATCCTTGTAACTTTTGCAATAAAGTAACCATTACATCATTACTAATAACTCTTAATAAAATAACAATTAAATCATTACTAGTTCAACGGGCCCCACCCATATTTGATCATCACCACATAGTGGTATTACAACAAAGCTTGGATATTATCCATATATCGTTTGGCAAGATTTGAACTTGGGTCTCCTTGAAATAATAATGCCACTTGATAATAATAATAATAATAAATTGAGTTTACATAGGTTTTTATGAGAGCTCAGAGTCCCCTCTTACCGGGGTTTGAACTTGGATCTCTTGGTTGAAAACCCAAGGACTTACCGCTACGGTATCCCTCACAGGTTTATTACTAACTCATCATTACTAATAACTCCTACTTACAATAAAGTACTGGTTACATCATAATGAGCCATACCACTTGGCACCCATATTTCTATCCCTAGATATCTAACAATATGCATGTGTTTGAGAGCATCTATTCTAAAGAATATTGTTATTGTACATGATTGTGTATTGCTATTCATATGGACTTACCGCTACGATATCCCTCACAGGTTTATTACTAACAAATCATTACTAATAACTCTTACTTACAATAAAATAATGGTTACATCATAATGAGCCATACCACTTGGTGCCCATATTCCTATCCCTAGATATCTAACAATATGCATGTGTTTGAGAGCATCTATTCTAAAGAATATTGTTATTATACATGATTGTGTATTGCTATTCATACATACAAATGACAACGTATCATTTTGTTACATTTCAAGTTTGAATATTCTTGTATTATGGTGATTGATACTTACTATTGATATTATGCATTTACTCTTCAATGCTCCTTTAAACATGGAATACTATTGTTATGCTACATTTGGTGTCATTGTAATTTGAAGTTAGAATTGATGACCACAAAGACATTTGAAGAAGGCAAGAAGTGAATGACAAATAACCTAACATGATGAAATAGGAGACGTGGACATGGAAGAGGGAATGCAAGAACAAGAGAAGAACCTATAAAAAAGTCAAAGAATTGCACAATACAAAGGACACAATTTTTGAAAGTGTAGAACTTAGAGTTACATGATGACAAAGAGTTATGCGAAAGTGGAGAGTTATGTGATAACAAAGAGTTATATGATGACAAGGACTTATGTGACGATGAAGAGTTACATGACAATAAACAATTACATGACAAAGAGGAGTTACATGATGATGAAGTTGGTGAGATTGAAACCATCGACATGTTGAGAAAACTTGCTTGGGAGGAAATATGCATAGAAGACAATGATGAAGTTGGAGTCCCATCACCAAAAGTGGAGTGTGTGTGGAATGCTCAAGAGAAGTCTAGATGAAGAGTAAGTTGAGCAGTGGCAAACATTATCTTTGACAATATAGAAAGATGTGCAAGTGGAGGTGCGATGAATAAACCAAAATTGGGTTAAGGAGGAATTTTGCGCAAGATGTGAAGAAGGAACCAACATGGAGCATACACAAGATGAGATGGAGCAATTGGTAACTCGAGCACAATTGTAGGGGAGAGTGCCTAGAGGTGTGGAAGACAAGAGTTAAGCATATAAGCAACTGCGAGGGAGTATACTTAAAATACTAGAACTGACACTTGTGTATTCATGAAAGAGATTGCAAAGGGCAAGCACAGGAGAGATTGAACAACAATTGTTTATAAAAGACTAATAGTTGGAAGGTTTGTTGAGTAGAGAGGAATCTAACGAACCACCACCACTAATAACAAAGATGACTAAAACAATAATGAGCAAGCAAAATTACGCAAAATTTATGGGAGATGGGAAGGAGGATCTTGAATGCCATATTAGATTGTGTGAAATGATATGGAAAGCAAATGGTGTAACAGATAAAAATGCATAGCTGCGACTAATCCCAACAACATTGTGTGGAGTAGTGAACGATTAGCACTTAAAGAGAGAAGCACCCTTGAATGGTTAGGGGAATATTAAAGAAGAATTGAACAAGGAGTTCAAACTAATTCAAAATGTTGTAGATATTATAGAGATATATTCTATAAAGCAATAGAAAGACGATAACATAAACATTTTCTAGAAGAATTGATTGGGAAAATGGAGGTGAAGCCAACTGAAAGGGTTGCAAAAATAGTGGTTCCTAAACAAGTTATTGTCTCTTTAAGAAAAATATGAAGGTTGTTCCACCAATAACCTACTAAAAAAATTCTAATCATACGTTGAACTTAGAAAATGAAATGAAGTCAACAATAGGCAATAAGAGTATGAGTCATGATCAAGATGATGACTCAAACAATGATAAGGATGATCCCAACACAACTTTCTAGGCAGTACATAAGGACCTAGAAAGGATGAGCAATGATGTGAAAGCTAAGAAGAAAAAGAACATTTGGTGTTTAAAATTCAAGACAAAAGGACATACAAACACAACTTGTTCAAAAACTATGTAATGTAATATTTGTGAAGTCACTAGATATGTGATTGTAGAATGTTTGTTTAACCTAAGAAGCAAGGTACTAGACATTAATGGTGCAAAATGAGAAACAAGATAAACCCAATGCTTCCAAAAGGAGGTAAGGAGCAACAAGTGATAGTTATTAGAATAATCACCATGGGAGGAGACGACCATAATTAGGGAATCAATTTAGTGGAGATAATGGTGAAGGTCGATTGTGGTACGATTTGGATGGAAAACAAATTATTTAGTGTTGAGGATGTTAGGAGTGGGGACACTTCACACATAATTGTATGGGTGCATCCACTAATGAAAACAAGAACAACATGACAACGATGTGTTGGTGGTGCAGATTTGGCAACCATAAGGTGGATTTTTTTTTGAAGAATGTGGGTACCAACAACTTGCAAAATGTTAATTTTATTGACATTGAAGAGCCTCAAGTAAACCAATAAAATGACAAAGAAAAACATGTTTTGACTATGACATGGGCATAGGCAAAGAATATGGAGCAATACCCAAACTCTTCCAAGGAGAAGGAGAAATGGTAGGGGGCACATGTTCAACTTGAAGAAGAAATATATAAGATCAATAAAAAAATAAAGAAATTGAAGGAATTCATTATGGTTAAAGAATAGATGTCAGCGGGGTGATTGGTGGTGTAAATACTGAACATAAATGTTGTAGTCAAAAAGTCCAGTCTATTTTGTGCAGTATCAGAGCTTTACATAATGATCAAAGAATTGATGTGAACGAAGAATACAATGGAGATGCATCACAAAAACGTAGAAATGTGAATAGCTAAGGATCAATTTATAG
This sequence comes from Wollemia nobilis, assembly GCA_028583015.1. NCBI lineage: Eukaryota > Viridiplantae > Streptophyta > Pinopsida > Araucariales > Araucariaceae > Wollemia > Wollemia nobilis. The sequence continues at coordinate 4,382,990 of JAQPPZ010001808.1, forward strand.
ACCCAATAGTGCTAATGAAAGATGTCAGGAAGAAGCCAATATTGATCCACATTGAATTGGTCAATCATAAGCTTATGCAAGTAGTTGTATATAAGGTTTCGAGTATGAATATATTGCTTAAAGAGACTTGAAACAATTTAGGGACACCATTTTTGTGGTCTTCCACTTTTTGAATATGGAACAAACCAGTATGGCAATGCAATGAAGGGTGTTTTGACAACTCAAAAAATAAAAATCTTTCACCAAATATTCATTCTAGACTTTGTTGTTATCACCATGCAAAAACCAACATATGGCATATTACTAGGTGGGGGTGATTACACAAGGTAAAGGACAATCACAATTGGGAGAACTAACCAACATTCAAGAAAGGCTTGAATTGGTGACATCCAATGAGTCTAGAAAATCATCATCAAATGACAAAGATCGAATAGGTAGATGAGAACCAAATAAAGAAGTTGTGTTGGAGTTGAACGAGTGCATGGAATATGAAAGGCACTCAAACAATGGTTACTCTATTGGCAGATGAAATACTATGAAGTCTTCCAACCAACCTGTATGTGCATAAGCATGGAAGATAAAGATCAATGTGGTGAACTTCATAGCACATACAAACTAGGCTAGTGTAGTCAAACTTTGAATTTGACCATAAAAGTCAAGAAGGAAAATATGTCTTTCCTACAAAACTTTCTTGAATATAAGTGTCAATGATGCACAAATTGATAAAAGACTAAAATATGCTTTTGATGTGGCAAGAGAAATAGAATAACTTGACACCATCAAGTACAAAGATCCAAAGATGGCATAGGTTAACGTTGGCAATGAGATGAAGAAAAAATGATCCATTGGGGATATGAGTGGGACCCAATTTTAAGTGACAAAATTTTAAAATATACATGTAGTACAAGGATATCTTTCCATAGACTTACAAGGATTTAACCAAAGTTGTGTGTACATTGAATTTTATTGATTTTGGGCGTACAACCTGTAACCAAAGAACTGAACACAAATAAAAATAAATATAGAAAGAGAAGTAGATTGCCAAAATGCCCTTTTTGTATTAATTTTGATATAGTTTTTTTACAAAAGGTTTTGAATTGCCCCAAGTGTGTTGGGAGCAATGTTACAATGCTTCTTGTCTCTCTGAAATACAATGCTTTGATGGAGGAGGGGAGATCTTCCGACTCTTCCACAGGATGTAGTGTTCTTTGTTCTCTCGTCACAGCTTCAAGGGGTGAGTGGGCTTTGGTATCCAGCCAGGGACCACTCTAGCTTCAACAGCTTATCCAAAGTACCTGTCGCCTGCACACATTCAAACCAGCAAAGGGATTAGTAGCACCTGTATATTTGAGCAATAAAATCAATGCATGCATAAAACCCTAAGCAGATAATTATATGAAACAAATGACAGAAATAATAAACAAATAACGCCTTGCTAACACAAAAATATTACTGATCTCGATCGTACGTGTGAATTCGTGCTCGGGACTATGGAACCGCGGAAGCACGGTTGTGGGCTGGAAATCGTGGACCTACGGTTGTGAAACCACGGGCTCGTATTTTTTACTGTGAAACCGTGAACAAGCGATTTTGACTGAAGAATAGGTCGCCTCGAGATTTGAACCAACGGTCAGAATAAAGCTCGCGCTTCATAATTTCTCATTGGTCTAAGTCAATTTTGGCAGCCTATCGGTATGCAAATTCAGCTCCCTTTCTTTGTTGACAAGATGGCATTTTTATAGGCTTCCTAGGGCTTTGGAGGGGAATGGGAGGTGGCAAGCCTGACTTGCCAAGTGGCAAATCTGAACTGCCAGGTGGAAGGGGCAATTACAGTGAGTCATTCAGTGTGCCTCACTTAACTGGGGTGATGTGGCTACAAGTGGAGTGCAATGTGGGATCCTGTCCTATGTGAAGGGACAAGGGAGACAAAATGGATGAGATGTGGCATGGGTGTTGGGAATCTATCCCATGTGCAAAGACAAGGGGACAAGAGTGGGTAAGATGTGGCAAAAATGTTGGGTGAAGTGTCTAGGACACATGTCCAATGGGTAGACAGGGTATCCTAGGGTGATTTTCCAAATTAAGTAAATTAGGAAAATAGGATAATGTGCAGGATTTTACATCCCTAAGTTAGAACTTAGGCATATAATTTTATTATGCAGGATTTGATGGTGGGGTGGCAAATGTGGTTTTGAAGGTGTTGGATTTTAGTGTCTACAGTTGCCCCTTTTTGTATTGCGTTGTGTACAACACAATGCAGTGCAAAAACCGATGACATCTAACTTTATTGGATGGATGGACTCACTCTCTTTTGGTGTGGCAAGATGGATGACTGTTGTAAATGAAATTTTGGTTTGCATGTTTACCCCCTCGATTGGCGAGTGGGTAACAATTGAGACCCAATGGCCAATTGAAAGCGTTATTTTTGATGTCGCTCCGAGTTAATTAAGTTGTTTTGCAGAATATCGTTTGGTTTTTCTGACATGCATGAAATGAAGTAAAAAGGAACCAATCATCCTAGTTGCTTGTCCTAGTGACTATTAGCAATTCCATTGTGCATTTGTTTGATTTGAACTTACCATGTTTTGTAACCTCACGGAGTAGGCGTCATTTAACCTTGGATTCTGTTTTTGTTATTTTCTTATATTTTTTTGTATTTGAAAACGCGGTTGCGCATTCCTGAAACCGCGGGTTCGCGATTTTGACGTGCTAACCGCGCTTTCGCGGTTTAGCTTCAAACCGCGAGTTTGTGTTTTTGTACGATCTAGAAAACGTGAATGTGCATTTTTTGCCACAAAATGCGGCTATAAATAGGCCTGTGCCTATCATTTTCATTTCATTGCCAGTTGTCATTTGCTGATTTGGTGTGAGTGATGAGTGAGATGGAGATCGGCGAGGGCAGTGGTGGTGGAGGTGGTGGCGTCTCGGCTGGAGTGGAAGGTGGTGGTCGGTTTGCCGAGGTAGGTGGTCCTTTGCTCGTAGTTAGGGTCTTTTGTTTTGTGTTTGTAGCTGTTTTATTTGTTTATTTATTATTATTATTATTATTTTTTATGGAACTAAGTGGGGCTGGTAATGAATTCTTTTTATTTTTGTTGATTTGTTTTGTTTTGCTTTTGTCGTTTTTGTTTTTGTATTTTTTCCTATTGATATATGATCACCTAGGGGTAGGTAAATTTTGTTATTTTATTATTTTTTATGTTTTGTTTGTGTTTATTGCTAGTTGATTACCTAGGGTTAGTTATTTTTGATTTTTTTGTTTTTTTGTTTTTCAATATTGCTGGTTGGTTACCTAGGGTTAGGTAATATATTTTTTTGATTTTTTTGTTGGTTGTTTTTGTTTATTACTGTTTGATTACCTAAGGTTAGGTAATATTTTTTTGATTTTTTTTGTTGTTTGTTTTTGTTTATTGTTGTTTGATTACCTAGGGTTAGGTAATATTTTTTTGATTTTTTTTGTTGTTTGTTTTTGTTTATTGTTGTTTGATTACCTAGGGTTAGGTAATATTTTTTTGATTTTTTTGTTGTTTGTTTTTGTTTATTTTGTTTGATTACCTAGGGTTAGGTAATATTTTTTTTATTTTTTTGTTGTTTATTTTTGTATATTGTTGTTTGATTACCTAGGGTTAGGTAATATTTTTTTTTTGTTGTTTGTTTTTGTATATTGTTGTTTGATTACCTAGGGTTAGGTAATATATATATATATATATATATATATATATTTATATTTTTTTTTGTTTGTTTTTGTTCTAATATTTTGTTTATTTTTGTTTGTTTTTCAGGTTAGGCTCCTTGATGCCCGACATAGGTGGCCTCACACTATTCGTAAAGTGTGCAAGGCCCTTACAGACGATGATTGGATGTTTCTAGAGACCATTGGTCTTGATGGTTGTGGGCGATTGAGCACCATTCGGGCCGATGAGGATTTGTTGTCTATGCTTGTTGAGCGCTGGGATCTTGACAGGGGTACCTTTCAACTTCCGACGAGGGAGCTGACTATCACTTTGGAGGATATTTACCGGATTCTCTGTGTTCCTATCGAGGGTCCTACTATCTATGTTGGCCTCGACAAGAAGGAGGCCCTGTTCCCTATTTTTGGTGATATGTGGGATGTAGACTACAGCCGAGGAGGTATCACATACCTGGATCTCTTTGTTGCTGACAGTTTGGGAGCTATTCCATCTTTCTTGATGTACCTCTTGAGCAACATGTTGTTGCCTAATTCCATGGGATCGAGGATCCCATGGAACCAGGTTCCTATTGTACTTGATCTTATTATGGATCCTCGACGGTTGGCATGGGCTCCCGCTCTTCTGTGCCAGATATACAATGAGTTGTACGAGGTGAAGAGGCGGGGGTGGAAGGGACTAGGTTGCAGTTTGGTGCTCCAAGTATGGTCTTGGGAGCACATCATTGTTGGATGATCGGTTGGTCTTCCTTGTGCCTGTGATGCCACTACTCCTCGTGCTTATAGGTGGCTACTTAGTGAGGAGCTCAGTCATCCAATGATTGGGGCATCGAAGTACCGAGGCATCCTGAGCTCCCTTTCTAGAGACTTCATGAGTTGGCGGCCTTGGAGGGGCCTGGATTGGGTGATGGATGTGATAGAGCTTCATCGCATCAGGCGAGAGCGATGGGTTGTTGGAGCCCATATGAGGGAGATGGAGTTTGTCCAATTTTCTTGGGTGCATCGTCAGTTTGGTTTGGTACAGGGTGTGCCTGATGCGCCTATGATGTATAGACGGTGGGGAGATGAGCTGGGGTTACCTGTTGCTCCTAAATTTTGATGAGTTGATGATCCTGCTGATGACTCTGAATTGGAGGTTCCTGACTTGGATGATGTGGGTACCACTCCCAAGTATGACATATGGTTTTCATCTCAGCCTCCTTGGATGTCGAGTGTTGTTGTCGATGATGATGGGAGTGGTGATGATGTGGAGGTGGGTGAGTGGACTCCTCGGTCGATGAAGCATCGATGATGTAGTACTCCTAGGGTTGAGGTGGTTACTGATGTACAACAACCAATGGAGGGAGGTGGAGATGGTGATGGAGATGGTGATGGAGATGATGAGGGTGGTGGTGATGGATATGATGAGGGTGGTGGTGATGGGGATGCCCCTCCTCGATGGATAGAGGAGGATTGGGATTTGTTATAGGCTGAGCATGATAGCCTGGGTTTAGAGGTGACTCACCTAAAGGGCGAGTTAGCATGGTACCAGGGCGAGGTGACTCGTCTCTAGGTTGAGGTGGATAGGATGCACGATGGGCCTAGCAGCGATGCTCTTGCTGTAAAGGATTTGGAGATTTCCAGGCTCGGGGGTGAGGTCACTCGGCTTAAGGGCGAGCTGACTCGGCTACAGGTAGGGTCAGGTGGAGGTGACACTGCAACTACTATTGCTGCTCTTCGAGCAGAGATTTCTCAATGGGTTGCTCGTGAGGGTGCGGACTTGAGGAGCCTACGCAAGCAGGCTATTTATATAGAGATGTTGGAGAATATTTTGCATGAGCGTCAAATTCCTTTGCCTATTCCTCCTTCTTCATCAGCTACTACTGCTACTCGAGGGACTGATAGGAGTCATAGGACTCATCGGTCATCGAGTTCTCATGGTGCTTCTACAGCGCAGGGTCCTCGGAGGGATCCTACTGGTACTAGCTAGTGTGACATGTTGTTTCTCTTTTTTGTATTTTGCTTCTATTTTGCTATGAGCCTTAGTGCTTCGATGTATATAGCCTGTGGGCATTTTGTACCTTTGGGACCTTCATATTTATATATATATATATATATACATGGCCTTGTATTTTGGTTATCTCATGTGTTAATGTTTATATGCATGCTTTTTGTTTATGCTTTGTTAATGCTTATGTGATGCAATGTACACATTGTTACGTTTGTGCTATGATAAATGAATGTAAACTAATATGTAATATGCAGTTTTATATTTATTTTCATATAACTATATGATGACATGCATGATTTTTTTGTAATATTTATAGCTCAGAGTAGTTGACCATTACTTGTTCCCTGTTGCAATTGGGGGTATCCAACTTGATGACTCTTCATGGTTGATGTATGGTGGGTGTATGTATGTGATAATGTAAGAACATGTGACAATGATATGGTAGTTGGTATGGTTTTTGATATATAACATTGGAGGATTTTCAAAGACTCAAACAGTCTAGTGATGTCAACCATTTTCTCGATATTCGTCTAACCTTCTTTAGGACCAAGGTGTGTGCAAGTGGAGTTCGTTATTCTGAATATTTGGTTTGGGAATGGCCCTAAGAAATCAAGAACCAAGTGCATGTGTATGTGAAGTTCATTAACTCATGATGAGTAAAATTGGACGGTACTTGTATGGGTTTACCAATTAGCTAGCTTGTCCGTATGTGCGGTCAGAGGTCTTTCTTTTGGGAGAGAGACGTGTCACCCTGCATGAGTTTACTCCACTGCCAGTCAAGCGTCTATAGCTCCGGTGGAGGTTCGCTCCATAGTCCAATGACTTGATATTTGAGCTTTGGGGATGACTACATAACTTTCTGAGGGGAATGTAGTACGATCCTTCTTGCTTTTGTGATTTGTGGTGTGTGTATAGAATTTATCATGATAGAGTTTGGGGAATCGGATTCTCAACCGAAGTGTGATGAGAATGTGATCCTATCCTTACTGTTCTACCTTTAATTTAAATGTTTGGATTGTTGTGATGGTGGTGAAAACCACCGTTTTGATTTTGGACTATGTTGCGTAATGGGACAAGCGGGGAATATTACCTTTTCGCTTCAAGGTTGTACCCAAGTTGGCGTTATCTTTTCTTACTCAAAATGCTTTTAAAGTTGTAAAGTGTTTTTGGTTCAAGATTGCTTTGGGGTCAATCTACCATACTCAAGACTTTCTTAATGTGACATAAGTGCTTTGGTCCTAAAGAAAATTGGACATATTATGAATTTTGGTTCTTCACTAGACATTGTTGAGTGACTGAAAATTTGATTTATGATATAGGAAAACATGTGTGGATATGACTTTTGTTGACTTGCGAAGAGTCTTAGTTGGGTATCCCCAATTCTTTGGAACTTGTTTTTACTTGGTCGTATCATCACCACTATGAAAGATCATTGAACATGGGATGGGATGGATGCAATTATGTGATTAGTCTAATGTTGTGATATGCCTATTTAATGCACAAATTTTTTTTTTTTTTTGTAACATGCAAATGCAATATGCTAAATGTTAGTAATGACATTTCTATTTACAATGTAACTAATATTGGAAATAAAAATTCTTTTCTCTTTTTTGTTTTGTTTTTAGCCATGTACATATATATACATATATTGCAAGTCGTTTCATGCATAAAATGCCTTTAGGTGCATTATGTTTAGTGGTTCTGGCTCCAATTCTCCTTCGAAGTTGGCAAGTCTATAAGTTCCTGGTCCCAACTTATGCTTTACAATGTACGGGCCTAACCAATTAGCCATAAATTTGTCTCTCAAGTGTGGCAATGCATTGGTATTTTGTTGATTTTCTTTGAGCACTAGGTCCCCCACTTGAAATTCGTGAGGATGGACTTTTGCGTTGTAAGCACGTTTGAATCTATCTTGATATACTCGTAAGTGCTCTAGAGCATTGATACATTTTTCATCAATAAGTGTCAATTGGTCAAGACGTGCTTGTCTAGATGTTTCATCGTCCATGAATTCCTGTAATGCGATTCGCAAGGAAGGTATCTCGAGCTCTAAAGGTAATATAGCTTCAACACCGTAAACTAGTGAAAATGGTGTCGCTCCCGTTGGCATTCTGATGCTTGTTCTATAAGCCCATAATGCCAAAGGAAGTTGAGTATGCCAATCTCGATGATTTTCTTTGACCAGTTTCTTGAGAATGGATACCATTGTTTTGTTGGTTGCTTCAACTTGCCCATTTGCTTGTGGGTAATAAGGTGTGGAGAAACTGTGTTGAATTTTGAATTTGTTGCACAATGCTCTAACATCCTTATTCTTAAATGACTTCCCATTATCGGAAATTATTTTTGAGGGTATTCCAAAATGACAGATAATATGTTGAAGTATAAACTCCGCTATTCGAGGTCCAGTCATAGTGGTCATTGGAATTGCTTCCACCCATTTTGTGAAGTATTTTATCGTGGTTATGATGAATTTATGTTGTCCTGATGAAGCAGGTGATATTTTACCAATCAAATCGAGACCCCATTGTGAAAAGGGCCAAAGAATTTGAATGGGTTGTAAAGCGTGCGATGGTACATGAGTCAAATTTGTATGATATTGGCACTTTTGACACTTTTTGACATATTTGCAACAATCATTTTCCATGGTCGGCCAATAGTATCCCATGCGCAGTATTCTCTTTGCAATGGCCATTCCACTGAAGTGGCCACCACAAGTACCATCGTGGGATTTTGTTATTGCTCGTTCTGCTTCAATCGGATCTAAACATCGTAATAATATTCCATCATACCCATGTTTGTATAACACATCCCCTAGTAGAGTAAAATGAATTACTTTTTGTTTGAACATTATTTTTGCAGTTCGTGTCATTTCTACTGGGAGTATTCCAGACTTGAGAAAGTCTCTTATCTCATCAAGGTAAGAATTGTAAGGTTCAACATGTATCAAACAAACGTTCTTCTCACCTGTAGGTTCTGCTTTTTGAATTGATGGTTTTGACATTGTTGTTATGATTAGCGGTTGTACTTCTCCATGCTCATTCTTAGGGATGAGAGATCCCAAAGAAGCCATTGCATCCACGAATATGTTTGTGGACCGGGGTAAGTTACTAATTTCGTACCAGTCAAAATTTTCTAGCAACTTTGTTGCTACTTCATGGTATTGCTTTAAGACTGGTTCTTTACATTGGTATTCTCCTTTTACTTGGTATACAACTAGTTGAGAATCACCAAAAATGCTTAGTCTTTTTATGCCCATTGCTATAGCTGATTGAAGACCTAAGATTAAGGCTTCATACTCTGCATTATTATTGGTGCATGTGAAGTCGAGTTTGAATGATAAAGGAATTGGCATTCCTTCAGGTGTATAAAACATGACTCCCGCACCTTGTCCTTTGTCGCATTTAGACCCATCAAAGAACATGGTCATGTCTGCTTCTTCCTTAGGAGAAACTAATTCTTCTTGTTCTGTGACAGAGAATACTGAATCATCTGGAAGCTCAATGATTAGTGGTTTGTCGTTATGTAGTGGAGCTTCAGCTAGTTGATCAACTATCACTTGACCTTTTATGGATTTTTGACTTACGAATTTGAGATCAAATTCGGTTAAAAGCATTATCCATTTAGTAGTACGGGTGTTGTTGTATGTGCGAGTCATCATGTATCGCAGAGGATTTTCTCTAGCTATGACATAGGTAGTATTGCTTAGCATATAATGTCTAAGTTTCTTAGTGGCGAAAACCACTGCTAAGCATAAATTTTCGACATAAGCATATCTTATTTCGTAACTTACCAATGTTTGGCTAATATAGTAAATTGCTTGCTCTTTATGATTTTCGTTCTTTTGTGCAAGCATTGTACCTAGTGCAAAATATGTTGCAGATATGTATAGGTAAAAAGGGACTTCTGTTCGAGGTGGTGTAAGAACTGGTGGTGATGCCAGATACTTATTTATGTCATCAAATACCTCTTGACATTCAGTTGTCCATGAAAATGTCACCCCCTTTTGTAACAGGCGATTGAAAGGCCTGCATTTATCTAAGAGTTGTGCGATGAATCATCTGATAGATTGGATATTTCCTTGTAAACTACGCAACTCTTTCAATGTCTTGGGAGGTGGCATTTCTAATATTGCTTTTACCTTACCTGGATCCACTTCAATGCCTCGCTTGGAGACAATGAATCCTAGAATATTTCTTGATGTGACTCCGAATACACACTTCTTAGGATTTAACCTTACTTTGTGTTCTATCAATCGATCGAACACTTTTTCTAGTACATCGATGTGCTCAAGACGTGTCTTAGATTTAGCAATCAAGTCATCTACATAATCCTCGATGATATTATGCATATAATCATGAAATATGTACGTCATAGCTCGTTGGTATGTAGCTCCTGCATTTTTGAGTCCAAACGACATCACTCTATAACATAATGTCCCCTAGGGTGTTGTAAATGTTGTCTTGTGTTGATATTTGGGATTAATTCAAATTTGGTTGTATCCCGAGAAATCATCCATTAAGGAAAGCATTTCATGACCAGCGCAAGAATCTACTAGTTGATCGATATTAGGCAAAGGAAAATCATCTTTGGGACACGCTTTGTTTAAGTCTCAAAAATCAGTGCACACACGTATCCCTCCGTTCGGTTTGCGAATGGGTACCATATTTGAAAGCCATTATGGGTAATCAATTGGTACTATGAAGTGCACATCCAACAACTTTTGCAGCTCTTCTTTTACAATTAATGCGACTTTTGGATGGACTTTCCTAAGCTTTTGCTTGAACGACTTTGCATCATGTGCCAGTGTTAGGTTGTGGACTACTAGGTCTAGATCTAAACCATACATGTCTTTATATGACCATGCGAACACTTCTTTATTTTTCATTAGCATGTTTATTATGCGTTCTTTCTCTTCTATGAATAAATCTTTTGCAATTTTGACAATTTGGGAATTATCCGCATCTTGACTAAGGTTCACATCTATAGATTCTTCAATGAGCATGTGAGAACCTTCTTCTAGTTGATGTGGAGTTGGGATGAGGTGGATATCATCCACCATATTTTCAAATGTCTCTGGGATTTTCCCCTCTATTTTAGTTTGAAAAATTGAATTATTTTATGATGAAGGTTGTTGTGAAATATACGCGTTTGAAGCACGCAACAACTCTTCGAACATGACAAATTCAACAATGGATGGTGGGGATGAGATCCTGTCCATGGCAATGAGGCTAGTGTCGATATGGATTGGATTTGCCTCATCATACGGATTGCGGAGTGGGGTGAGCAAATCAACAAAAATCATGTTGAATTGATGAAGGTGATGTGGCTGTGATTCGAGAGGCGACGACTCATCCTCCCTAGGTTGCAACTGACCTAATGAGTATGATTTGTGATGCTGTAGGAGCGACCAAGATGGTGGAGGAGGTTCTGGTTTAGGACTTTCACACTTTTTGCTTAGTTGAAAGAGAGTTCGATTTATTGGGAACTTCTTTTGGTACTAGTTATTTCTTTGAATAGATTCTACATGTACTAACTCCTCTCTAGGTTCTTCTACCTCTTGATTAGGTTGTTCTTGATGCGCCTCTGCTTGTAGTATTCTTCTAGCTTGCATTTCGTACTCATGATTTAGAAATATCATTTCTGTCTCATCTTCATAATCATCATCACTTATCCAGAAGCCGTTAGCATTTGTATGAGGTCCCAAAATAAGTTGTGTGTAATCTGGCCTAATGTTGGTCATCTCTGGTGGATCTTTGTATCCTGGTTCTTGTTGCAGGACTTGTTCTGAGAAAGTTCCAAACACATGAGGGTAATTTTTTTTTATTAGGTATTCACTATTTATATCATCATCCTCATCATTAGGTTAATCTTCCTTGTCACTTTCTCCTTCTCCGTCTTCGCACTCAATATCCAGTTCTTGGAATGTTTGACTTAGCGAAGAGCTTGCGATGGAAGGTTTGTAACCTAGACCTGAGCGGTCATTTGGCTCTCTATATTCTGGCTCAATAATGTGGTGAGGACCTTGTTCATGTCGTCCAAGTCCATATCCTTTCCAATTAACCCTCTGAAAATATCTCACTGGAAATGATGGGTTAGATAAAAATTCAATGTTCTCATTAAACTCTTTTACATGGTCCTCCTCTAGAGGAGATGGACCAGATGAAGAATTGACTCCCTTATATATGAAATTTATTGCATTCGACGATGAAACCATTTTGTATATCTTACCTATGGCTAAATGTGGGTCCTGAGGGTGACCATAATCTCTTACTGACTCAATAGGCGGTGTAATCATGACACTTTCAATAATATACTCACCAATACCAGGATTGGCAAGATGTACTGCAACTCGAGGAGGTTGGGAGGTTGATGGCTCAATGGATGAGGAGGGTTCTTCTGTGCTTGGTTGTGAATCTAATGGTGGTGGTGGATTATCTCTAATAGGTGGCCCTATTTGCGATACTATGGGCTGTGATGATTGTGGTTTATTGATGGATGGATTAGGTTGTGCTATGAATATGAATGGTTGTATTGGATCTAAAAGTGCGCTAGATGGATTTGGTTGTTGGTTGGCAGGATGGTTTGGTGTGATTGGAAAGTGAAATGCAGTGTTCGAAGGCTGAATTGAGCTAACGCTTTTGGACACAAAAGCTGGGTCAACTATAGGTAATTCCTCTTGCACGGGTGCTTTTGATGAGGTGCTATTAGGTGGAATGGTCCTAATGGTAAGTGGCTGGATAGTTAGGTGTGTTGATGGAAGCAAGGGCTCATACGGGTTTGAAATTAAGTTGCAGTACTTGAAAGATTCTGTGTCAGCTGGTATACAATCTACTTTTCCTTCATGTACATATTTTAAGCATTGATGCAATGTTTAAGGCACACACTTCATTTCCCTAATCCAAGGACGTCCAAGAAGTATATTATATTGCATTTCTCCTTCCAAGATGTGGAAGAGGACATGTATTGTCTTCACCCCCATGGTGATGGGAAGAACAAAATTCCCCATAATTGAGCATAAAGCATCATTAAAAGCCCTAAGGATGAAGGTGGAAGTTGTGATATGTGATGATGGGATGTTGAGTTTTTTCATTACAGGTGTGGTGATGAGATTTATGGATGAACCGGTATCAATAAGCACTCTCTTGAATGTCTTCCTATCAATGTGAGCTACTATGTGCAATGGTGGATCAGGTGAATCTACCAAAATTTGCTTTTCCTCGAAGTCATAAAATACTATCGAGGGTTCCATGCACTTTCACACACTCCCCACAAAGGAATTGAATGCATTAGGGTCTTCTGATTGTACTTGTATAGACTTTAATATTTCCATAAATGATTCCCTATGGTGTGTTGATTGTTGTATTAGCTCATAAATTGATAGCTTTGCTGAAGCTATTTTTAAACTTTGCGTTAACCGGATATTTAAGGTGAAAACTAGGTGGTTATGGAAATGTGGTGGTGGAATGCTTGGTCCAAGTTGTATGGGCACATTTGTTGGTTGTGTTGTTGGAGCCTGTGTTGTATGATTAGCTTACCTCTGTCCATGGGTAATTATACTAATAGCTCATACAAAACCTTGCAGCAATTGAGACACATAATTAACCTAGTTTGGAGGAACTGTAGAAGTTGATGCTCTTGTCGATTGTTGATTTACCTCTCGATGTGGCAAAGGTGTCCGATAGATGCCTAGGTTTTGGTTGTTTTGGGCTAGTGGATTGTCAACTTTGATTGTACATGCTTCTAATAAATCTTGCACAATTCCTTTGAAACCATGACAACCTTCGATATCATGTCCTCTTTGTCTATGATAGATGCAAAAGAGGTGTTCTTTGTGAAGATTTCGGCGAAGCACTTGATCCATTCTCATTAATTTGAATATAAAGAATACAAAGCAGTTGATTAACCAACTAGTTGGTTAATCAATGAATTAGAGATCGCCTACGAGCGATACTTTTGCCAAGAAATGAAATACATTAGTATATGCTAACATCCCCCCGTATTACATTATTGGCAAATTCCAATCGTATCTCGAAATTTCTCATATTTGATACGTCCAAGTGCTTTGGTAAAGATATCTGCAACCTGCTCATCAGTGGAAATGTATTGAAGTTGTATATGGTGCTTTGGAACTTCATCTCGAATAAAATGACATCTGGTATCAACATGTTTGGTACGTTCATGAAAATTTGGATTTTTGACAAGATTCAAAACACCTTGATTGTCGCAAAGCAAATGAAGTGGAAGATTCTTTGGAAGGCCCATGTTTGTAAGAATGCGACTTAACCACATTATCTCGTAGACTGCTTCACTGGCTGCACGATATTCTGCTTCTGTTGAAGATAGAGCAACCACATGCTGTTTCTTACTATGCCATGAGATTGGTCCAGACCCGAGATGAAAAACATATCCAAAAGTGGATTTACGATCATCAAGAGATCCAGCATAATCTGAGTCTGTGTATCCAAGTAAGAAAAAACTATTATTCTTTCTATATTCCAGACCATAATTTGAACTACCACAAACATAATGAAGAACTCTTTTTGCTGCTTTCCAGTGACTCATCTTAGGCTCTTGCATGAATCGTGAAAGATATCCCACAGCAAAACTGAGATCTGGTCTGGTATTTGTCAGATATAGGAGACTCCCAATCAACTGGCGATAGCGAGTTCCATCTACCTGAGGTGACTTATCATATCGAGATAACTTAAGTCCTTGCTCCATTGGAGTGGCTTTGGACTTACAATTAGTCATCCGATATTTTTCTACTAAAGTCTTGGCATATTTCTTTTGTGTTACTCGAATATGAAACTGTTCTTGAGTAAACTCTAAACCAAGACAATAGTGCAGAAGTCCTAGATCTGTCATTTCAAATGATTGCTTCAAGTCATTTTTCACTAAGCCAATCATACTTTCTGAGCTTCCTGTGATGATCAGATCGTCTACATAAAGTACAAGAATCACTATATCAGCACCATTTCTTTTGATATAGATATTTGCATCTGAAGGACTTCTTTCGAATCCATGCTGCACAAGGTGACTGTCTATCTTGATATACCAAGCTCGAGGAGCTTGTTTTAACCCATACAAGGATTTAATCAATTTGCATACTTTTTGTTCTTTTCCCTTTTTCACAAATCCTTCTGGTTGAGTCATATACACTTCTTCTTGTAAGTCACCATTCAAGAAGGCACTTTTAACATCCATATGATGTAATTTCCACCCAAACTGAGCTCCCATAGCACAAAGTATACGAATGGTAGTCATTTTTGCAGTAGGGGCAAAAGTCTCTTCATAATCTATGCCTTCTTTTTGAGCATATCCCTTTGCAACAAGCCGGGCTTTATGCTTATCAATAGATCCATCTGCCTTATACTTTACCTTGAACACCCATTTGCAGCCTATGGGTTTCTTCCCTTTTGGCAGATCGACTAGCTTCCAAGTATTATTTTTAAGGAGAGATTGATGTTCTACATCCATGGCCTCTTTCCACTGTGGTTCATCAAGTGCAGATTGAACCGTTGTGGGTTCGTTTGTATTCAATGTAGACATATAAATTTTTTCTCCATCCTTATCTTCCTCTCTATCATTTTTTGTACCCACTGACAAATCATCAAAGTGTTGACAAAGTTCATCAACCTCTGAAGTAGATTCTTCTGCTTTCATCTGTTGAGTCATACTGCGAGTACATGGCCTATCAAGAGATAGATCTGGAAGAGATTTCAACTTAGCATCTCTCAAAGTACTAGTATACCATTTTGGAACTTTCTGTTTTTGTTGTGGAAGTTCAACCTCTTTCTTAGGTTCTTCTTCATCTAGGTATACAGTTGTGGATGTGTCTTTTGATGTGAGAGCTTCATCAAATATAACATCTCTACTTACATGTGTCTTCTTGGTCTTAGGATCAATCAATCGATAACCTTTTGAGTACTCATCATACCCAAGAAAGATACACTGCAAGGTTTTCTCATCCAACTTTCTCCTTTTTTCTTTTGGAATGTGCATGAATGCTTTACATCCAAACACCTTCAGATGAGCAATGGAAGGTTTCCTACCACTCCATGCTTCTTGTGGAGTCTTCCCTTGTAGAGCTCTAGTGGGTGCTCTATTTAGAAGATATGATGTTGTATTCACTGCTTCTGCCCAATACTGATCCTCAAGGTGTGCTCCTTTTAGCATACATCGAGCCATTTCCATAATGGAATGATTTCTTCTTTCTGCAACTCCATTATGCTGAGGTGTATAGGCTGTAGTCAGTTGTCTTTTGATCCCATGTTTTTTAAGAAACTTTGAAAACTCATCAGAGGTGTATTCCCCCCCTCGATCTGAGCGGAGGGTTTTGATCAAACATCCCGACTCCTTCTCAACAAGTTTCTTGAACTGTTGAAAGTAGAGAAACGCTTTTGATTTCAACTGAAGAAAGAAAACCCACATCCTCCATGAGTAATCATCAATGAATAGTTGAAAATACTTTTTCCCACCATAGCTGATTGGCATAGGTCCACACAGATCGGTATGTACCAGCTCTAAAGGTTTTGCAGCTCGAGAGGAGCTGGCTTCAAAAGGCACTCGATGTTGCTTCCCTGCTAAGCAATCCGAGCAAACCGGTAAGATAGATGAGAGGGACGGAAGACCTGTCACCATCTCATATTTGTGTAATTCAAGCAAATATCCAGAACTGAGATGCCCATAACGTCGATGCCAGAGAGAGGTGGCCTCTTTTGTAGTTGCAGCCAAAGCAACATGGGAAGAGGATATAGCATCGAGAACAAACAAGCCATGTTGGTAAGATCCAGTGGCTACATGTCTACCACTGTGCGTGATAAAACATCTCTTCTGGCCATTGACAACTCGAAACACGACTTCCATGTTTCTATCCAACATTTGTGTGACTAAAAGCAGATTATTGGCTAAGCCTAGAACATAGAGAACTTTTTCAATTTGATAATTACCATCAGGAAGAGACACAAAAATATCCCCTTTGCCTTTCACTTGATATACCTGATTGTCAGCAATTGTGACTGGCTTACCCTCTTTTTCCACAAACGTATCAAACCAGGATTTATCCCCAGTCATATGTTTGCTAGCTCTTGAATCAATATACCATACTGCATCTATCTGGGAAGACGAAGTATGAGTCATGAGCACCTTGTGTGCTCGTTCGTAGTCGAGTCGAATCGGACTCAGGAGAATGTGAATCTGAGTTGGATTCAGCATAAGCAACATGGACTTTAGATTTCTTATGCTTATGGTATTTTTTCTTGTGCTTGCCCTTCTTTTGGGAACCTCTTTCATTTGGCTGCTTGTTTTTGAACCAACATCGGTTGGTGTCATGGTTATTCATATCACAAATTTTGCAATATTTTGTATCTTTTTGCTGAGATTGCTTTCCTTTTCCTTTGGAAGAAGCACCTCCTTTTTGAAACTGGCCTTGTTGTTTACCACTCTGTTGTGTGGAGAGAGCATTATCTGGCATGTCATCTTTCCGGACCTGAGTTGCCTCCTCAGTCTGAAGCAAGTTTACCGGTTCCACAAAAGAGACTTGTCTACCGGAAACATTGAGAGAGGTGATCAACATTTTGTAGGAACTTGGTAATGCTCTCAAGATAACGGAATTCAAGACATCATCATCCACGGGTTTTCCCATAGCATTCGGTTTTGCTTTCAAATCTGCCACTCTGCATAGGAATATGTCAATTGTTTCTCAGAACTCATACTGAGATTATGTAGTTGTGTTTGAAGATGAAGAATAGTGGATTGATTCTTCCCTTCAAATACTGTGAGCAAAGCATCCCAGGCTATCTTACTAGTTTTTGCATCACAAATATGAGGCTGCACCTCATCTGTGGTAGCAAGCAAGATAAATACAAGACTCTTCTGGTCTTTCTTATCCCAGTCATCTTGATCTGTGCCTGTTGATTGAGGACGTTTTTCAGTGCCAGTCACTACATCCCATAAATCTTCCAACTGAAGTATGGCTCTCATCTTTGTCTTCCATGGAACAAAGTTAGGACCTTTCAACAATTGGGAATCTGAGAGATACTTATGAATTGTGGCCATTATGAAGGTTCCTTATATCACCAATTGGTCTCCCTTTCTTTATACCTGCCGGATCGTTATATTGTAACCATTCAATATACACCCGCCCTTACGTGAGGGAAACTATAGGTATATAGGAACAATATACTACTCAATATGTACTCGCCCTTACGAGAGGGAGACTATAAGTACATATGAGAAGCACAATATATTGAGCATAGGCGATACTGAAAGGGCATCGTGTTGTTAATGACACCTACCATAGAAAGTTTTATTCCGCATGCATGGGGCGTAACTTCCCCTAAACACTTTGGAAGAAAGAGCTTTCGTCAGGATTTACGCCTAACAACAATCACGATGTGGGTATGAAATGAGAAATAAAAAAACTGGTTTGCCTTATTTCTCCTCGATGATTTATAGAGAACAAGCTCAGACGTCGTTGTTGCAGCTATATTAGGCGGCGAATACAGTAGTCCAAAGCACGATAGCATTACCTGTAAGTGTGGACCAGAGGTATCTCAAATACCGAATGCTGCTGTGCAATAAATTGCACAAATAGGGTATAAATTTGGGGTCTTATAATTGTAATTTATGATTGATAATGCAAGAAAATAGAATATTTAAATGCAAAAAAATAACAATCATAAATGCCCACAAATTTTAGCACCTATTTTACTCTAGCAAAATTATGTCTGCCAAATAGCTTGATTTCCCCCCTTTGTCTGACAATTTTGTAAAGGTCTATATGGATTTCCCCCTTTTCAAGTTGCAAATGAGACAAGAAAGTGGAAAAAAATACCTAATAACAAGGTATGCAGCCGTCAAACCAGGATTGCAGCCGTCAAAAAATCATGGACAGGCGTCAACTGCATTCTGCCAGCGTAAACTACATTCTGCCAGCGTCAAATGTGCTGTCTGCCGTCACTGTATCATGCGGAGCATCAAATCACAGCCGTCAACTATGTTGTCCGCCGTCACAGGTCCATTTAGTGCGTCAATGTCGCGTTTCGCCGTCACAGGAACAGGAAGGGCGTCAAAAAAAATTCCTGAAGGGATTGGAACCGGGAACCTTCCGCCAAGCAAGAACCTGACTTACCGCCTGAGCCAGAGAGCCCGACGAGAAGGAGGATGCACGCTGTTGGTATTGTAAACGCGCGGGCGATAGAAACAGGGAAGAAAACAAAATCCCACATGGCCTGTGCGGCCAATATGGGGGGGTTTAAAACACGTCGAAAGCGCTTAATGCTTTCGGTTGCCTTCGGGCAACCACCCCGCCCCCGTCCTTTTGCCTCCCTGCCGCCGATCCGTCCCCGAGCCATGAACCACGTGCTTCTATCTTGCGTTGTCTCCTGTCGTCGGTCTGCCCGATCCGTTAGAGTTTGTCAGGGTCTGTCGTGCTATCTGCGTTGTCTCCTGTCTTCGATCTGCTTGGTCCGTCAAGGTCTGTCTTCGGTCTTAGTCGCCTGTCTCCTGTTCTGTCCGTAGCTATCCGAGTCAGGGTCCTGCCAGCCGTTCTATCCGCAGCTCTGATGCCATGAAGATTTCGGTGAAGCACTTGATCCATTCTCATTAATTTTAATATAAAGAATACAAAGCAGTTGATTAACCAACTAGTTGGTTAATCAACGAATTAGAGATCGCCTACGAGCGATACTTTTGCCAAGAAATGAAATACATTAGTATATGCTAACACTTTGTAATATTTTGTTTTTGGTTTGTTAGGATCTTCAGGTTTCATTTCTGGCAATGTAAAGAGTTTTACCACATACAACTTTTGGAAAACTAATGAATATGGCTCTTGTACTGGTGTGTAATTTCTTTTTTGCTTAAAATGACGTTGTTGCCTTTATGCAGGTTGTGTTTGATTTTGTGCCTGCTGTGGGGGTGGAACCGCTTGATGATTCAATTGTTGTGATTGTTGTTGTTGTTGGGGTTGTTGGATTTGTGCTTGGGTTGGTTGATTTAACTGTGGTTGGCCCAAAATTATCTGGTTAACCTGTGCGGTCTTATATTGACCGTGGTTATTCCCCTTTTGATTCTTATTGTGCCACTCTTTCTTTTTAGGATTTATATCACCTTCATGAATTTTGATCTCTTCTATTAGCTTTTCTTGGGCGAGTGCCTCATCGAATATCCTATACTGCTATAGCTATAATAATGAAGAGATGGGTCTACCAAAACTCTTTGTGAACATTCGTATTATCTATGGCATAGGGAGGTAAAATGGTAACTTGATCATGACTGATATCCACCTATTGCCAAAGTCATAGACTAATTCATCATCATATTGTTTTAGATAAATAAATTAAGTCAATGTGGTTTATTTTTTGACATTCAGGGCGAATCTTTCCAAGAACTGGTCCACTAGTTGTTCAAAGGTAAAAACACTTTGATGTGGCAGGTGGTTGTACCAGTCTTGGGATTCTCCCCTTAGTGTCTGAGGAAATGTATGTAATAGTAATACATCAATATTTTTGATTTTGAAGCATGGATTTACAAATCTATTTATATGTTCACGGGGGTCCTCTTCCCCCTTAAATTAAAGCTTAGGTATTTGAAAATCTACTGGATATGGCGGCTCAGGGACCGAAGCATGAATAGGATGATTGAGTAGTTGCCTTAAAGTTGGTTTTTGGTATTGCAAACCTAGAGTTTGCATGGCAAGACTATCAATTTGACTCTATAAAAACTGGTATCTAGGGTCATCCATAGGACTGACACTTGAATGTACTTGATGCTACTGGTAATGGGGTGGATTATATGTAGGTTGAGGGTGATAAGGTATGGTTGGCTGAAATGTGTTATGATATGAATGGTGATGGAGATTATGATACAGATGGGGTGATGGGGGCATGATGGTATGCTAACCTACTATATTAGCATATGGATGTGGAGGTTGGTTCTGAACTATAGTGGTGGATGGGGGGCGCATTGTCCAATATGGATCTTGGATAAAGGTATTTTTTTGGTGAGATGGAGGTGGGAAGTTATGCTCAATCCCTTGCAAATGCTGATTGGGTTAGGATTTACGCTACGGTTAACGTTATCTAAAATTATTTGCTGCAGCTATAAGAAAGCATGTTGCATAGCAATTGCATTTGAAGTAGGGACCACCACCTATGATGTGGTAGGCTGGGTTGGTCGTGGAATAACCATGGTAGTGGAAGTGAGTGGGGGTTAAGTAACAAAGGGTATTGCCACTGACTGTGGTGTGATATGAGATGTAGAACCTATGAGGGTAGTCGGTTGAGTGGATATTAGGGTTTGTGAAACATTAGGAATTGTTTCATATAAGGGATTAGTGGAAATGGTGAGTTGTTGAGGTAATGTGTGGGGTGGTTGGTTGGATGATGATGGTTGGTTAGCCAGTGCTACAAAAACCAAATCAAAAAGAGGATTTGTAAAAACTTGTTCTAACTGCTGTGGGTAAGTATATGCGGGCTCTTGTTGTAACGGTGGTACAACACGGGATGGGATGGAGAGTGGTGGTAATAATGGGGAAACCATTCCAGCTGCATTCAAGTACATTCTAATAGTATCCATGTCAAACATGGTGACATGATTATCTATCACTGCAGGTGGTTCACTCCTAGGTGTCTCAGGTATGGCTGCGTGAGTAGCCCTATGCATAATGTCTATGTCTGTATTAGGGGGGCATTACTAGAAGGCCCTACATTAAGACTTTGGGACATAGAAGAAGGCATGCCTACTTGTCCTACCATCGAAGTGTGAGGGACATTTCCATACTGAGAGGCCATGGGGGAAGACCATTGACTTTGGTTTGACACTAGTTTCTTAGCTTGACTACGAGTCACTACCATATGCTATTATGCGGTACATTGCCAAGTACAACTATTTATGTAAATAAAATGATAGTACTATGCAATACAACACTCAAAGAAAACAAACACACAGTTTTTTTTTGTTGCTAGATTTTTGTTAGTTTTTGAATTTTTTTTTTTAAATTTGTTTGAAAAATGAAAAAGACGTGTGCTCAATATTTTGACCTAAATAAATCTAGGATTTCACCTGTATACTCGTAGCTCGATAGCCTGGCTATGAACTCCAAATTGTGTAATACTGCCTATAATGTGTGGTAATAAAGTCCACACACGACCAAGAAGCACATGTCCTACCAATTCCTCACCCAGTTCACCCATAGTTTGTGATACACCTCTCCGAGGAGAAATACATGCTATAACCCACAAACTATGATGGATCTTGGAATCGGCCTTGGCAAAGAATGGGGTATAATGTTGGTGGTTCGGTGATGAAATCCAAACCCGACGATGATGAAATCCAATCATTTTCCAATGTTTATGTGAGTGTGTGGTGGTTTTGCTTGATTATTGTGATATGCAATAGTATCATGCGATTTCGTTTCAATGCCTAGATGCAGGAAAACAAAAAATAGTGAATTACAAACAGCAAGTCAGGGGCAAAAATGCCAACTTCATGTCTAATTCAATTAGATTCTGTTTAATAGGTCTAACCATGGGTGCGCGGTTAGTTTTGGTAAATCGCGGGTGCACGGTTTGCCAACAACTTGTCTACATTTGGGATATCCCAACTGCAGATACGCGAATCCTTTCTGTCAACAAAAATAGAATGAATTTTGATGGACCCGAACCTGAAAATAATGCCTAGGTTATTTATAACTCAAAAAATGTAGATATGACCTTTTCTATTTATGCAAATGCAAATTTTTCTTTTCAATATGAATTCTATCTTGAGACCTATATGTAAACAAATGGCAAACATGATTGACCTTCTAATTTACCCTAAGTGCAATGCTAATGGCAAAATTCAAATGAAGAAGCAAAAAAATAGGAATCAGAAGGTACAAACCTGTGATCCTATCATTTCTCCTTCCAACTGTCAACCATCGACCTGCGTTTCCTAAAACAACAATCGCACATTTGTGTTTCTTCAGAATAGGAACAGCGGGTCCACGTTTTCTCGAAATAAGAACCACGCATCTATTTTTCTTCAAAATAGAAACTGCATTTCCACGTTTCCATAATAAAAAATTTGGGCACAAGGTTTTTCCAAATGTCTCGATCTAAAATCGGGTTTATGTGCTCCTCGAACTCCCAAAACCTGTAGGTTCAATCAAAGATTAGCAAATAAATTTAAAAAGTAAGGCAAACAAAATAGAACCTTTAGGGGGTCCCACCGTGATCACCATTTATGTAACCAAAGAATTGAACACAAATAAATATAAATACAGAAAGAGAAGTAGATTGCAAAAATGCCCTTTTTGTATTAATTTTGATATAGTTTTTTTTACAAAAGGTTTTGAATTTCCCCAAGTGTGTTGGGAGCAATGTTACAATGCTTCTTGTCTCTCTGAAATACAATGCTTTTATGGAGGAGGGGAGATATTTCGACTCTTCTACAGGATGTAGTGTTCTTTGTTCTATCGTCATAGCTTCAAGGGGTGAGTGGGCTTTGGTATCCAGCTTCGGACCACTCCAGCTTCAACAGCTTATCCAAAGTACCTATCGCCTGCACACATTCAAACTAGCAAAGGGATTAGTAACACCTGTATATTTGAGCAATAAAATCAATGCATGCATAAAACCCTAAGAAGATAATTATATGAAACAAATGACAAAAAAAATAAACAAATAATGCCTTGCTAACACAAAAATATTACTGATCTCAACCGTACATGTGAATTTGTGCTCGGGGCTGTGGAACCGCAGAAGTACGATTATGGGCTGGAAATCGCAAACCTACGGTTGTGAAACCATGGGCTTGCATTTTTTACTGTAAAACCATGGGCTCACATTTTTTACTATGAAACCAGGGACAAGCGATTTCAGTTGAAGAACAGGTTGCCTCAGGATTCGAACCAACGGTCAGAATGAAGCTCATGCTTCGTAACTTCTCGTTGGTCTAAGTCAATTTTGGCAGCCTGTCGGTATGCAAATTCAGCTCTTCTTCTTTGTTGACAAGATGGTATTTTTATAGGCTTCCTAGAGCTTTGGAGGGGAATGGGAGGTGGCCAGCCTGACTTGCCAAGTGGAAAATCTGAACTTCCAGGTGGTAGGGGCAGTTATAGTGAGTCATTCAGTATGTCTCACTTAACTGGAGTGATGTGGCTGCAAGTGGAGTGCAATGTGGGATCCTGTCCTATGTGAAGGGACAAGGGAGACAAAATGGATGAGATGTGGCATGGGTGTTGGGAATTTGTCCCATGTGCAAAGACAAGGGGACAAGAGTGGGTAAGATGTGGCAAAAATGTTGGGTGAAGTGTCCAGGACACATGTCCAATGGGTAGACAGGGTATCCTAGGGTGATTTTCTAAATTAAGTAAATTAGGAAAATAGGATAATGTGCAGGATTTTAAATTCCTAAGTTAGAACTTAGGCATATAATTTTATTATGCAGGATTTGATGGTGGGGTGGCAAATGTGGTTTTCAAGGTGTTGGATTTTAGTGTCTACACAACCTATGAGGAGAAGTCTATATAAGATGAATCCAAAGTATGCAATATTAGTTAATGCAAAGATAGAGAAGATGTTGGATGTGGGCATAATATTAAAAGTGATGGTGAGAAAATGGGTGTATCCTATCATCATCAACTAAAGGAGAGTAGTCAAATTTGAATTTGCATGGATTTTTGGAGTTAAATATGGTGACAAAATATCCCTTTCCAATTCCATTCACTAATTTGATCTTGGCAAAGGTACTAGGGCACAAAATATACTCATTTTTGGATGGAATTTTGCACTACAATCGAATCAATATCACCAAGGAGAATAGGATGAAGATAACCTTTATCATAGAAAATGGAATTTATGCATATAATCAAATGCTCTTCGTTTTATGCAATGCGCCTACCATATTTCAAAGGATTCTTTTGTACATATTCAAGCAAATTTCAACACAAAAGTTCAAGATATTTTTGGATGACTTAACACTAATGGGAAGAAGGATGAGAATCTAAAGCCATTGAAAGAATGCACGAGATTATGCTTGAATACTCGACTTTCTTTGAAATTGAAAAACTGTAAGCTATTGATGTCATATGTAGAGCACACGGAGAAGGACTGAAGATTGATATTGAAAAAATTCACATCTTGATGAACATGGAGGAGCCATACGACATGATTCCTTTAAAGTTCTTCTTGGGGTATGTTGGGTATTATCAATGCTTCATCAAAATTTTTGTTTAGATATCCCATCCACTAAATACCTTGATGCATAAGGGTGTTCCTTTTAGGTGGAAAAAGGAGCATTAGAAGGCTTTTGAGAAGTTGAAGGTAAAGCTAGCTTGTGCACCCATTTTGGAGTTTCTAGATTGGTTAAAGGAATTTCATTTCCATGTGGATGCGTCCAATTTTGCAACTGGGTGTGGGTTGATGCAAGAAGGACAATTATGATGGATTAGCCCATATATATTTCAAGTCATTTTTTGTTAAGGTGAAGAATAATTACACCATAACAGAGAGGGAAGCATTAGGGATGTGTAAGGACAAAAAATTAGTTGCCCTTTTCAATAGAACACTTGCCCTTCCTTACTTCAATATGGGCATGGTATAAGTACACACTTAGAATAGGGGATATTCTAACACATACATGTGAATACTTGCAGTCTATCATATTCACAAGTTATGCATAAATATTTATTACTTTTTGTATGAAATAATGAAGTTAGAATAACCACAATAACATATTATCTAGCAATAATAATCATTAAACAAAATTTAAATTTTAAAATAAAAATTAGGGATGACATTACTAGAAACAAAAGTGCATTCAATAAGAAATAATCATGAAATAAAAGTGTGATAAGGGATAAGTATACCAATATTTTTTGTGTCTTAGTAGGATAGTTGTCATTGCTATAGAAACACATAGTATGACCTGTAAAGAAATTGCAATAAAAGCTTTTGTAGCAAAGACAATGGAAAAAGTTAAATTTTTTTGGGACTATTGAAATCAGGAAGAATAATGTGTATCCTTGATCATACAGTCAGTCCCCAACTCCCTTTATAGTGATTTTGAAAATAAATAATAGTGATCAAATATGAAAGCATGTAGGCTATAAATGAAACAAGACTACAACAATAAATACCAATGATAATGATACACTGTAACAGTTCAATATATACAATGACAAAGAAGAGAATATTGCCAACAACAATGCAAAATTTATTAATCATTGGTAGATGTTTCTGATAAGAATTTGACAGCGTTTGTCAGTGTAAGAGCTTGAACTTGATCGATTAATTAATTAATTTTTTTATTTTATTATCTGTCCTTTTCTTAGGAGGGGTATTTATAGATAAAATTTTAAAAATTCTCTTTTTGAACTGTTGCAAGAGATGTGACATCAAACTGAGATGTTGTTGCATCAGATCAAAGTTATTGATTTATGGCAGCTTAGCATGCTAAGCAGTCTAGGCACTTTATTATGATTGGGTATGGTGCACTGAGACAAACTCATTTAAGTGGTCATGATCAGTTAGAAAGGAATTAGAAGAATTGTTTTTGAGATTTTGACAAATTTAGTTAGCGAGCGAAGATATTGACTAGTACTCTATGTGGGCAACTATGATAGGGTAGGTGGCACATTTATTATACAATAGTGAATATAGGCTAAGATTAAAAATTTACTGAGTTTTCGTAGCTAATTTAATTTATTTTAAACTAATTTATCTTTAATTTCAATTTGCAAATGGAGTAAAATTTTAATTTAATTTTTTTTTCACTTTTAATCTGTAAATAGACTTAATTAAATGGAATTTCAAAATTAAATCTAAGAAAAGTTAAATTTAAATTTAAATTTAACAAATGTCACATATTTATTGAATTTTATTTTCAATTCTATAATTTATATTAATTTCCAGTGTTGTCCATGTATTTTCGATAATTATGATGAATTCCCAACGATTTTCTAACAATTTCTACATTTTCCAATGAATTCTAGTCTCTTCTAACAATTTTTGCATTTTAGATGAATCTAGGCTATGAGAGGGAGATTCATAGTATTTTGGTTGCTATGGGAGTCCGTAGCAATATTGCTAGTATTGGTGTCTAGAAGAGCCTAGAGGAGAGGATAATGATGCTCACCAAGTTGCACAAGAAGAGAATGACAATACATTGGGCTATGAAGGTTGTCCAATGTTGATGCAAGATTTGGCACAAAACACATATGTGGAAGTTGAAATTGAAGGCTAGTGGCCTCATGTTGAATTATAATGGTAAACAAGAAATCAAGCCAAGGAAGTTGAAGACCTTATGGATTGAATCCTTCCAAGTAGAGGAGTTGTTGGATAATGATGCAATATGATTAAAGAGACAAGGTGGGATGCAGTTTCTTAAGATAATTAATGGTTTGAAGCTAAAATTGTACAAGGTTACGGCTCAACCGAACCTTCTCAACCATGAACTAGATGGTGAAGAGATAAGTATAGGAAGACTAAAATTTTTACTGAGTTAGTCTTTGGGGTCCTCTAAAGGAATATCAATACAAGAATTTAGATAATCCAGCCACATAGGAGAAGATAATGTGGATGACATAATTGAATCTAAAAATAGTAAATTTGCAGAGTAGTTAGCATGGTTTTATGAATAGGAAGACATAAAGAGTCAAAAGAAAACATACAGCCAATAGTAGAACAAGAATATTTGAAGGTCAAACCTATTGAGCATAGGATATTGTACATACATGTGATATTTCTCTATGTTAAAGAAGGTCAAGATTCACTTGTTGACGAAGAAATGCAAAAATTGATGATGAGGCATGTCAAACAAGAAATTCCACCTAAAGAAGAACCTCAAAGGAGTGAAAGTGAATATGAAGGACCAAGTCTATTGGCAAGTATTGAACACACACAATAGAGAGTGTTGAAAAAATATAATAATTGCATAAAAGGAGAAAATATTTGAATGTTCAAATTGGCAAATTATAGAGGCAACATATATAAGGATTAATGCAACTATGATAATATATATAAGTAACCAGTAGAAAAAGATTAGTTAGAGAAGGAACAAGACTACAACAATAAAACAAGACTACAACAATGAAAGCATGTAGGCTATAAATGAAACAAGACTACAACAATAAATACCAATGATATTGATACACTGTAACAGTTAAATATATACAATGACAAGGAAGAGAATATTGCCAATAAAAATGCAAAAGTTATTAGTCATTGGTAGATATTTCTGATAAGAATTTGCTAGCGTTTGTCAGTGTAAGAGCATGGAATTGATCGATTAATTAATTCATTTTTTATTTTATTATCTGTCCTTTTCTTAGGAGGGGTATTTATACATAAAATTTTAAAATTCTCTTTTTGAACTGTTGCAAGAGATGTGACATCAATCTAAGATTTTGTTGCATCAGATCAAAGTTATTAATTCATGGCAGCTTAGCATGCTAAGTAGACTAGGCACTTTATTATGATTGGGTATGGTGCACTGAGACAAGCTCATTTAAGCGGTCATGTTCGATTAGAAAGGAATTAGAAGAATTTTTTTGAGACTTTGACCAATTTAGTTAACGAGTGAAGATCTTGAGTAGTATTCTATTTGGACAACTATGATAGGGTAGGTGGCATATTTATTTTACAATAGTGAATATAGGCTAAGATTAAAAATTTACTGAGTTTTCGTAGCTAATTTAATTTATTTTAAACTAATTTATCTTTAATTTCAATTTGCAAATGGAGTAAAAATTTAATTAAATTTAAGTTTTTTCACTTTTAATCTGTAGATAGACTTAATTAAATTAAATATAAGAAAAGTTTATTTTTAATTTAAATTTAACAAATATCACATATTTATTGAATTTTATTTTCAATTCTACAATTTATATTAATTTCTAGTGTTGTCCAAGTATTTTCGATAATTATGATGAATTCCCAACGATTTTCTAACAATTTCTACATTTTCCAATGAATTCTAGTCTCTTCTAACAATTTTTGCATTTTAGATGAATCTAGGCTATGAGAGGGAGATTCATAGTATTTTGGTTGCTATGGGAGTCCGTAGCAATATTGCTAATATTGGTGTCTAGAAGAGCCTAGAGGAGAGGCTAATGGTAGTCACCAAGTTGAACAAGAAGAGAGTGATGCAAGCTTTGGCACAAAACACATATGTGGAAGTTGAAATTGAAGGCTAGTGGCCTCATGTTGAATTATAATGGAAAACAAGAAATAAAGCCAAGGAAGTTGAAGACCCTATAGATTGAAACCTTCCAAGTAGAGGAGTTGTTGGATAATGATGCAATATGATTAAAGAGACAAGGTGGGATGTAGTTTCTTAAGATAATTAATGGTTTGAAGCTAAAATTTTACAAGGTTAGGGCTCAACCAAACCTTCTCAACCATAACCTAGATGATGAAGATATAAGTATAGGAAGACTAACAATTTTACTGAGTTAGTCTTTGGGGTCCTTTAAAGGAATCTCAAAACAAGAATTTAGACAATCCAACCACACAAGAGAAGATAATGTGGATGACATAATTGACTCTAAAAATAGTAAATTTGGAGAGTAGTTAGCATGGTTTTATGAATAGGAAGACATAAAGAGTCAAAAGAAAACATGCAACCAATATTAGAAAAATAATATTTGAAGGTCAAACCTATTGAGCATAGGAGATTGTACATACATGTGAGATACCTCTATGTTAAAGAAGGTCAAAATTCACTTGTTGATGAAGACATGCAACAACAAATGATGATGAGGCATGTCAAAAAAGAAATTCCACCTAAAGAAGAACCTCGAAGGGGTGCAAGTGAATATGAAGGACTTAGTCTATTGGCAAGTATTGAACACACACAATAGAGAGTGTTGAAGAAATATAATAATTGCATAAAAGGAGCAAATATTTGAATGTTCAAATTGGCAAATTATAGAGGCAACGTATATAAGTATTAATGCAACTATGATAATATATGTAAGTAAACCATAGGAAAATATTAGTTAGAGAAGGAACAAGATTACAACAATAAAACAAGACTACAACAATGAAAGCATGTAGGCTATAAATGAAACAAAACTACAACAATAAATACCAATGATACTGATACACTGTAACAGTTCAATATATACAATCACAAGGAAGAGAATATTGCCAACAACAATGCAAAAGTTATTAGTCATTGGTAGATGTTTCTGATAAGAATTTGATAATGTTTTTTTAGTGTAAGAGCATGAACTTGATCGATTAATTAATTCATTTTTTATTTTATTATCTGTCATTTTCTTAGGAGGGGTATTTATAGATAAAATTTTAAAATTCTCTTTTTGAACTGTTGCAAGAGATGTGAAATCAATTTGAGATGTTTTTGCATTAGATCAAAGTTATTGATTCATGGAAACTTAGCATGCTAAGCAGTCTAGGCACTTTATTATGATTGGGTATGGTGCACTGAGACAAGCTCATTTAAGCAGTCATGATCAATTAGAAAGGAATTAGAAGATTTTTTTGAGATTTTGACCAATATAGTTAACAGGTGAAGATCTTGAGTAGTACTCTATTTGGGCAACTATGATAGGGTAGGTGGCACATTTATTATACAATAGTGAATATAGGTTAAGATTAAAAATTTACTGAGTTTTCGTAGCTAATTTAATTTATTTTAATCTAATTTATCTTTAATTTCAATTTGCAAATGGAGAAAAAATTTAATTTTAATTTTTTTTCACTTTTAATCTGTAAATAGACTTAATTAAATGAAATTTCAGAATTAAATTTAAGAAAGAGATTAATTTTAATTTAAATTTAACAAATGTCACATATTTATTGAATTTTATTTTCAATTGTACAATTTATATTAATTTCTAGTGTTGTCCAAGTATTTTCGATAATTATGATGAATTCCCAACGATTTTCTAACAATTTCTACATTTTCCAATGAATTCTAGTCTCTTCTAATAATTTTTGCATTTTAGATGAATCTAGGCTATGAGAGGGAGATTCATAGTATTTTGGTTGCTATGGGAGTCCGTAGCAATATTGCTAATATTGGTGTCTAGAAGAGCCTAGAGGAGAGGCTAATGGTAGTCACCAAGCTGAACAAGAAGAGAGTGACAATACATTGGGATATGAAGGTTGCCCAATGTTGATGCAAGCTTTGGCACAAAACACATATGTGGAAGTTGAAATTGAAGGCTAGTGGCCTCATGTTGAATTATAATGGCAAACAAGAAATCAAGCCAAGGAAGTTGAAGACCCTATGGATTGAAACCTTCCAAGTAAAGGAGTTGTTGGATAATAATGCAATATGATTAAAGAGACGAGGTGGGATGTGGTTTCCTAAGATAATTAATGGTTTGAAGCTAAAATTGTACAAGTTTAGGGCTCAACTGAACCTTATCAACCATAAACTAGATGGTGAAGAGATATGTATTGGAAAACTAACAATTTTACTGAGTTAGTCTTTGGGGTCCTTTAAAGGAATCTCAATACAAGAATTTAGATAATCTAGCCACACAAGAGAAGATAATGTGGATGACATAATTTACTCTAAAAATAGTAAACTTGGAGATTAGTTAGCATGGTTTTATGAATAGGAAGACATAAAGAGTCAAAATAAAACATGCAACCAATAGTAGAAAAAGAATATTTGAAGGTCAAACCTATTGAGCATAGGAGATTGTACATACATGTGAGATTTCTCTATGTTAAAGAAGGTCAAAATTCACTTGTTGACAAAGACATGCAACAACAAATGATGATGAGGCATGTCAAACAAGAAATTCCACCTAAAGAAGAACCTCGAAGGGGTGCAAGTGAATATGAAGGACTTAGTCTATTGGCAAGTATTGAACACACACAATAGAGAGTGTTGAAGAAATATAATAATTGCATAAAAGGAACAAATATTTGAATGTTCAAATTGGCAAATTATAGAAGCAACGTATATAAGTATTAATGCAACTATGATAATATATATAAGTAACCCATAGAAAAATATTAGTTAGATAAGGAACAAGACTACAACAATGAAAGCATGTAGGCTATAAATGAAACAAGACTACAACAATAAATACCAATGATACTGATACACTGTAACAGTTCAATATATACAATCACAAGGAAGAGAATATTGCCAACAACAATGCAAACGTTATTAGTCATTGGTAGATGTTTCTGATAAGAATTTGATAATGTTTTTCAGTGTAAGAGCATGAACTTGATTGATTAATTAATTCATTTTTTATTTTATTATCTGTCATTTTCTTAGGAGGGGTATTTATAGATAAAATTTTAAAATTCTCTTTTTGAACTGTTGCAAGAGATGTGACATCAATCTGAGATGTTTTTGCATCTGATCAAAGTTATTGATTCATGTTAGCTTAGCATGCTAAGCAGTCTAGGCACTTTATTATGATTGGGTATGGTGCACTGAGACAAGCTCATTTAAGCGGTCATGATCAATTAGAAAGGAATTAGAAGATTTTTTTGAGATTTTGATGAATTTAGTTAGCGGGCGAAGATCTTGAGTAGTACTCTATTTGGGCAACTATGATAGGGTAGGTGGCACATTTATTATGCAATAGTGAATACAGACTAAGATTAAAAATTTACTGAGTTTTTGTAGCTAATTGAATTTATTTTAAAATAATTTATCTTTAATTTCAATTTGCAAATGGAATAAAAATTTAATTAAATTTTGAGGGCTCTAGTCCCTCCCCTGCTCCCCCTCCCATGGCTCCTGGTTTCTGCCCATCCCTGGCTCAACCCAGGTCATCCCTCCCGGGGAGTGGTTGTTTGCAGATGATCTCCTGGGGGAGATCCTTCTCCACTATCTGCGCCCCTCTCGGCCGGCTAGGGTTTCCTTGGTTGTTTTTTCGGATTGGTGCTTCCCAGGGATCCCTGTTTGGTTGGGGATCCCTTCCATTTTTCCCTCAAGCTTCCCCCTGGGGTTTTTTGCAGGTGATTCACGTGGATCTGGTCCCCTGCGTTTCTCAGTGCGGTGGAGGTGACGGTTTAGGGTTTGGACAGCTTCCCCCTTTTTCTTGTGAATCCTCGACAGGCTCTGTGCTTGGACGGGATTCTTGGTCCCTGCTGCTGGGATCCTCTTCTGTTTTCTCGGGGCGGGTTCCTTGTGGTGCAACTCTCTGGTCACTTCTTGATGGACTGAATCCTCTCTGTGCTGGCTGTCGGCTTCCTACAGAATGGCTCTCGCTGAACTGAATGTTTTCCCGGTGGGTGGGATGGTTTCTCCATAGGGAGGGATCCACCAAATCCGTCGGTTTTCCCGCGAGGCGGGATCCTTTCTTTTCTGCTGGTTTCCCGGATGGTGGGATTTCCCTGTTGCTTCCCGCTAGGCGGGACTGTTTGTGGTGGTTTTGACTGCTTCCCGCGAGGCGGGATTTTATTGTAACGGTTTTTCTTTGCTTCTTGCTGGGCGGGATCTTCTCGATGGTGGTTTTTGGCTACTCCGCCGAGCGGGATCTCCAAAACTACTTTTTTTCTTATTTGTTTGTTTCCCGTCGAGAGGGATTGTTTCATGCTTCTTTGTTACCATTGGGCGGGATTTCTGTTTTGGTGTTCAGTTTCAAGGGATTGATGCCCTAGGCCCATTGCTTATGTAATCAGGTTTTGGGATCCTTGTTAAAACCCGATATAAATACAAACACATAATTATCAAAAAAAAAAAAAATTAATTAAATTTAAGTTTTTTCACTTTTAATCTATAAATAGACTTAATTAAATGAAATTTCAGAATTAAATTTAAGAAAAGTTTATTTTTAATTTAAATTTAACAAATATCACATATTTATTGAATTTTATTTTCAATTCTACAATTTATATTAATTTCTAGTGTTGTCCAAGTATTTTCGATAATTATGATGAATTCCCAACGATTTTCTAACAATTTCTACATTTACCAATGAATTCTAGTATCTTCTAACAATTTTTCCATTTTAGATGAATCTAGGCTATGAGAGGGAGATTCATAGTATTTTGGTTGCTATGGGAGTCAGTAGCAATATTGCTAATATTGGTGTCTAGAAGAGACTATAGGAGAGGCTAATGGTAGTCGCCAAGTTGAACAAGAAGAGATTGAAAATACATTGGGCTATGAAGGTTGCCCAATGTTGATGCAATCTTTGGCACAAAATATATATGTGGAAGTTGAAATTGAAGGCTGGTGGCCTCATGTTGAATTATAATGGCAAACAAGAAATCAAGCCAAGGAAGTTGAAGGCCCTATGGATTGAAACCTTCCAACTAGAGGAGTTGTTGGATAATGATGCAATATGATTAAAGAGACAAGGTGGAATGTAGTTTCCTAGGATATTTAATGTTTTGAAGCTAAAATTGTACAAGGTTAGGGCTCAATCAAACCTTCTCAACCATAAAATAGATGGTGAAGAGATAAGTATAGGAAGACTAACAATTTTACTGAGTTAGTCTTTGGGGTCCTTTAAAGGAATCTCAATACAGGAATTTAGATAATCCAACCACACAAGAGATGATAATGTGGATGACATAATTGACTCTAAAAATAGTAAATTTGGAGAGTAGTTAGCATGGTTTTATGAATAGGAAGACATAAAGAGTCAAAAGAAAACATGCAACCAATAGTAGAAAAATAATATTTGAAGGTCAAACCTATTGAGCATAGGAGATTGTACATACATGTGAGATTTCTCTATGTTAAAGAAGGTCAAAATTCACTTGTTGACGAATACATGCAACAACAAATGATGATGAGGCATGTCAAACAAGAAATTCCACCTAAAGAAGAACCTCGAAGGGGTGCAAGTGAATATGAAGGACTTAGTCTATTGGCAAGTATTGAACAAACACAATAGAGAGTGTTGAAGAAATATAATAATTGCATAAAAGGAGCAAATATTTGAATGTTCAAATTGGCAAATTATAGAGGCAACGTATATAAGTATTATTGCAACTATGATAATATATATAAGTAACCCATAGAAAAATACTAGTTAGAGAAGGAACAAGACTACAACAATGAAAGCATGTAGGCTATAAATGAAACAAGACTACAACAATAAATACCAATGATACTGATACATTGTAACAGTTCAATATATACAATCGCAAGGAAGAGAATATTGCCAACAACAATGCAAAAGTTATTAGTCATTAGTAGATGTTTCTGATAAGAATTTGATAACGTTTTTTAGTGTAAGAGCCATGAACTTGATCGATTAATCAATTCATTTTTTATTTTATTATCTGTCCTTTTCTTAGGAGGGGTATTTATAGATAAAATTTTAAAATTCTCTTTTTGAACTGTTGCAAGAGATGTAACATCAATCTGAGATGTTTTTGCATTAGATCAAAGTTATTGATTCATGTCAGCTTAGCATGCTAAGCAGTGTAGGCACTTTATTATGATTGGATATGGTGCATTGAGACAATCTCATTTAAGCGGTCATGATCAATTAGAAAGGAATTAGAAGATTTTTTTGAGATTTTGGCCAATTTAGTTAGCGGGCGAAGATCTTGAGTAGTACTCTATTTGGACAACTATGATAGGGTAGGTGGCACATTTATTATACAATAGTGAATATAGGTTAAGATTAAAAAATTACTGAGTTTTCGTAGCTAATTTAATTTATTTTAAACTAATTTATCTTTAATTTCAATTTGCAAATGGAGAAAAATTTTAATTTAATTTTTTTTTTCACTTTTAGTTTTTAAATAGATTTAATTAAAAGAAATTTCATAATTAAATTTAAGAAAAAGATTAATTTTAATTTAAATTTAACAAATGTCACATATTTATTGAATTTTATTTTCAGTTCTACAATTTATATTAATTTCTAGTGTTTTCCAAGTATTTTCGATAATTATGATGAATTCCCAATGATTTTCTAACAATTTCTACATTTTCCAATGAATTCTAGTCTCTTCTAACAATTTTTGCATTTTAGATGAATCTAGGCTATGAGAGGGAGATTCATAGTATTTTGGTTGCTATGGGAGTCCGTAGCAATATTGCTAATATTGGTGTCTAGAAGAGCCTAGAGGAGAGTCTAATGGTAGTCACCAAGTTGAACAAGAAGAGAGTGACAATACATAGGGATTTGAAGGTTGCCCAATGTTGATGCAAGCTTTGGCACAAAACACATATGTGGAAGTTGAAATTGAAGGCTAGTGGCCTCATGTTGAATGATAATGGTAAACAAGAAATCAAGCCAAGGAAGTTGAAGACCCTATGAATTGAAACCTTCAAAGTAGAGGAGTTGTTGGATAATGATGCAGTATGATTAAAGAGACAAGGTGGGATGTAGTTTCCTAAGATAATTAATGTTTTGAAGCTAAAATTGTACAATGTTAGGGCTCGACCGAACCTTCTCAACCATAAACTAGATGGTGAAGAGATAAGTATAGGAAGACTAACAATTTTACTGAGTTAGTCTTTGGGATCCTTTAAAGGAATCTCAATACAAGAATTTAGATAATCCAGCCATACAAGAGAAGATAATGTGGATGACATAATTGACTCTAAAAATAGTAAACTTGTAGAGTAGTTAGCATGGTTTTATGAATAGGAAGACATAAAGAGTCAAAATAAAACATGCAACCAATAGTAGAACAAGAATATTTGAAGGTCAAACCTATTGAACATAGGAGATTGTACATACATGTGAGATTTATCTATGTTAAAGAAGGTCAAAATTCACTTGTTGACGAAGACATGCAACAAAAAATGATGATGAGGTATGTCAAACAAGAAATTCCACCTAAATAAGAACCTCGAAGGGGTGCAAGTGAATATGAAGGACTTAGTCTATTGGCAAGTATTAAACACACACAATAGAGAGTGTTGAAGAAATATAATAATTGCATAAAAGGAGTAAATTTTTGAATGTTCAAATTGGGAAATTATAGAGGCAACGTATATAAGTATTAATGTAACTATGATAATATATATAAGTAACCCATAGAAAAATATTAGTTATAGAAGGAACAAGACTACAACAATAAAACAAGACTACAACAATGAAAGCATGTAGACTATAAATGAAACAAGACTACAACAATAAATACCAATGATACTAATACACTGTAACAGTTCAATATATACAATCACAAAGAAAAGAATATTGCTAACAACAATGTAAAATTTCTTAGTCATTGGTAGATGTTTTTGATAAGAATTTGATAACGTTTTTCAGTGTAAGAGCATGAACTTGATCGATTAATTAATTCATTTTTTATTTTATTATCTGTCCTTTTCTTAAGAGGGGTATTTATAGATAAAATTTTAGAATTCTTTTTTTGAACTGTTGCAAGAGATGTGACATCAATCTGAGATGTTTTTGCATCAGATCAAATTTATTGATTCATGGTAGCTTAGCATGCTAAGCAGTCTAGGCACTTTATTATGATTGGGTATGGTGCACTGAGACAAGATCATTTAAGCGGTCATGATCAATTAGAAAGGAATTAGAAGATTTTTTTGAGATTTTGACGAATTTAGTTAGCGGGCGAAGTTCTTGAGTAGTACTCTATTTGGGCAATTATGATAGGGTAGGTGGCACATTTATTATACAATAGTGAATATAGGTTAAGATTAAAAATTTACTGAGTTTTCGTAGCTAATTTAATTTATTTTAAACTAATATATCTTTAATTTCAATTTGCA
Source organism: Wollemia nobilis (assembly GCA_028583015.1). Lineage (NCBI taxonomy): Eukaryota > Viridiplantae > Streptophyta > Pinopsida > Araucariales > Araucariaceae > Wollemia > Wollemia nobilis. The sequence continues at coordinate 4,420,306 of JAQPPZ010001808.1, forward strand.
AATGGAGAAAAAATTTAATTTAATTTTTTTTTCACTTTTAATCTGTAAATAGACTTTAATTAAATGAAATTTCAAAATTAAATTTAAGAAAAATATTAATTTTAATTTAAATTTAACAAATGTCACATATTTATTGAATTTTATTTTCAATTCTACAATTTATATTAATTTCCAGTGTTGTCCAATTATTTTCGATAATTATGATGAATTCCCAATAATTTTCTAAAAAAATTCTACATTTTCCAATGAATTCTAGTCTCTTCAAACATTTTTTACATTTTAGATGAATCTAGGCTATGAGAGGGAGATTCATAGTATTTTGGTTGCTATGGGAGTCTGTAGCAATATTGCTAATATTGGTGTCTAGAAGAGCCTAGAGGAGAGGCTAATGGTAGTCACCAAGTTGAACAAGAAGAGAGTGACAATACATTGGGCTATGAAGGTTGCCCAATGTTGATGCAAGCTTTGGCACAAAACAAATATGTGGAAGTTGAAATTGAAGGCTAGTGGCCTCATGTTGAATTATGATGGCAAAAAAGAAATCAAGCCAAGGAAGTTGAAGACCCTATGGATTGAAACCTTCCAAGTAGAGGATTTGTTGGATAATGATGCAGTATGATTAAAGAGATAAGGTGGGATGTAGTTTCTTAAGATAATTATTGGTTTGAAGCTAAAATTGTACAAGGTTAGGGATCAACGAAATCTTCTCAACCATAAACTAGATGGTGAAGATATAAGTATAGGAAGACTAACAATTTTACTGAGTTAGTCTTTGGGGTCCTTTGAAAGAATCTCAATACAAGAATTTAGATAATCCATCCACACAGGAGAAGATAGTGTGGATGACATAATTGAATCTAAAAATAGTAAACTTGCAGAGTAGTTAACATGGTTTTATGAATAGGAAGACAAAAAGAGTCCAAAGAAAACATGCAACCAATAGTAGAACAAGAATATTTGAAGGTCAAACCTATTGAGAATAGGATATTGTACATACATGTGAGATTTCCCTATTTTAAATAAGGTCAAAATTTACTTGTTGACGAAGACATGCAACAAATGATGATAAGGCATGTCAAACAAGAAATTCCACCTAAAGAAGAACCTCAAAGGGGTGCAAGTGAATACGAAGGACTAAGTCTATTGGTAAGTATTGAACACACACAATAGAGAGTGTTGAAGAAATATAATAATCGCATTAAAGGAGTAAATATTTGAATGTTCAAATTGGTAAATTATAGAGGCAACACATACAAGGATTAATGCAACTATGATAATATATATAAATAACCAGTAGAAAAAGATTAGTTAGAGAAGGAACAAGTCTAGAGGATACTCTTAGAGGTGCATGATAAACAATGAACTATCAAGAAATATTGGCAACCATGCAATGTAAGTTGAACTTCTAGAAGAAGACTATCAGGAGTATCATTTTGATGACCAATTTGGAGATAAGCAAATTGGTCATCAATTTGAGATGTTGTTGCATCAGATCAAAGTTATTAATTCATGGCAGCTTAGCATGCTAAGAAGTCTAGGCACTTTATTATGATTGGGTATGGTGCACTGAGACAAGCTCATTTAAGCAGCCATGTTCAATTAGAAAGAAATTAGAAGAAATTTTTTGAGACTTTGACCAATTTAGTTAGCGAGCGAAGATCTTGAGTAGTACTCTATTTGGGCAACTATGATAGGGTAGGTGGCATATTTATTATACAATAGTAAATATAGGCTAAGATTAAAAATTTACTAAGTTTTAGTAGCTAATTTAATTTATTTTAAACTAATTTATCTTTAATTTCAATTTGCAAATGGAGTAAAAATTTAATTAAATTTAAGTTTTTTCACTTTTAATCTATAAATAGACTTAATTAAATGAAATTTCAGAATTAAATTTAAGAAAAGTTTATTTTTAATTTAAATTTAACAAATATCACATATTTATTGAATTTTATTTTCAATTCTACAATTTGTATTAATTTCTAGTGTTGTCCAAGTATTTTCGATAATTATGATGAATTCCCAACGATTTTCTAGCAATTTCTACATTTTCCAATGAATTCTAGTCTCTTTTAACAATTTTTGCATTTTAGATGAATCTAGGCTATGAGAGGGAGATTCATAGTATTTTGGTTGCTAAGGGAGTCCGTAGCAATATTGCTAATATTGGTGTCTAGAAGAGCCTAGAGGAGAGGCTAATGGTAGTCACCAAGTTGAACAAGAGGAGAGTGACAATACATTGGGCTATGAAGGTTTCCCAATGTTGATGCAAGCTTTGGCACAAAACACATATGTGGAAGTTGAAATTGAAGGCTAGTGGCCTCATGTTGAATTATAATGGCAAAAAAAAACCAAGCCAAGGAGGTTGAAGACCCTATGGATTGAAACCTTCCAAGTAGAGGAGTTGTTGGATAATGATGGAGTTTGATTAAACAGACGAGGTGGGATGTAGTTTCCTAAGATAATTAATGGTATAGAGCTAAAATTGTACAAGGTTAGGGCTCAACTGAACCTTCTCAACCATAAAATAGATGGTGAAGAGATACGTATTGGAAAACTAATAATTTTACTGAGTTAGTCTTTGGGGTCCTTTAAAGGAATCTCAATACAAGAATTTAGATAATCCATCCACACAGGAGAAGATAATATGGATGACATAATTGACTTTAAAAATAGTAAACTTGTAGAGTAGTTAGCAAGGTTTTATGAATAGGAAGACATAAAGAGTCAAAAGAAAACATGCAACCAATAGTAGAAAAAGAATATTTGAAGGTCAAACCTATTGAGCATAGGAGATTGTACATACATGTGTTATTAACCTATGTTAAAGAAGGTCAAAATTCACTTGTTGATGAAGACATGCAACAAATGATGATGAGGCATGTCAAACAAGAAATTCCACCTAAAGAAGAACCTCGAAGGGGTGCAAGTGAATATGAAGGACTAAGTCTATTGGCAAGTATTGAACACACACAATAGAGAGTGTTGAAGAAATATAATAATTGCATAAAAGGAGCAAATATTTGAATGTTCAAATTGGCAAATTATAGAGGCAACGTATATAAGGATTAATGCAACTATGATAATATATATAAGTAACCCATAGAAAAATATTAGTTAGAGAAGGAACAAGACTACAACAATAAAACAAGACTACAACAATGAAAGCATGTAGGTTATAAATGAAACACGACTACAACAATAAATACCAATGATACTGATACACTGTAACAGTTCAATATATACAATCACAAGGAAGAGAATATTGCCAACAACAATGCAAAAGTTATTTAGATATTTCTGATAAGAATTTGATAACGTTTTTCAGTGTAAGAGCATGAACTTGATCGATTAATTAATTAATTTTTTATTTTATTATCTGTCCTTTTCTTAGGAGGGGTATTTATAGATAAAATTTTAAAATTCTCTGTTTGAACTGTTGCAAGAGATGTGACATCAATCTGAGATGTTTTTGCATCAGATCAAAGTTATTGATTCATGGCAGCTTAGCACGCTAAGCAGTCTAGGCACTTTATTATGATTGGGTATGTTGCACTAAGACAAGCTCATTTAAGCGGTCATGATCAATTAGAAAGGAATTAGAAGATTTTTTTGAGATTTTGACCAATTTAGTTAGCGGGCGAAGATCTTGAGTAGTACTCTATTTGGGAAACTATGATGGGGTAGGTGGCACATTTATTATACAATAGTGAATATAGGTTAAGATTAAAAATTTACTGAGTTTTCGTAACTAATTTAATTTATTTTAAACTAATTTATCTTTAATTTCAATTTGCAAATGGAAAAAAAAATTAATTAATTTTTTTTTCACTTTTAATCTGTAAATAGACTTAATTAAATGAAATTTCATAATTAAATTCAAGAAAAAGATTAATTTTAATTTAAATTTAACAAATGTCACATATTTATTGAATTTTATTTTCAATTCTACAATTTATATTAATTTCTAGTGTTGTCCAAGTATTTTCGATAATTATGATGAATTCCCAATGATTTTCTAACAATTTCTACATTTTCCAATGAATTCTAGTCTCTTCTAACAATTTTTGCATTTTAGATGAATCTAGGCTATGAGAGGGAGATTCATAGTATTTTGGTTGCTATGGTAGTCCGCAACAATATTGCTAATATTGGTGTCTAGAAGAACATAGAGGAGAGGCTAATGGTAGTCACCAAGTTGAACAAGAAGAGAGTGACAATACATTGGGATATGAAGGTTGCCCAATGTTGATGCAAGCTTTAGCACAAAACACATATGTGGAAGTTGAAATTGAAGGCTAGTGGCCTCATGTTGACTTATAATGGCAAACAAGAAATCAAGCCAAGGAAGTTAAAGACCCTATGGATTGAAACCTTCCAAGTAGAGGAGTTGTTGGATAATAATGCAGTATGATTAAAGAGACAAGGTGGGATGTAGTTTCCTAATATAATTAATGGTTTCAAGCTAAAATTGTACAAGGTTAGGGCTCAACTGAACCTTCTCAACCATAAACTAGATGGTGAAGAGATAAGTATAGGAAGACTAACAATTTTACTGAGTTAGTCTTTGGGGTCCTTTAAAGGAATCTCAATACAAGAATTTAGATAATCCAGCCACACAAGAGAAGATAATGTGGATGACATAATTGAATCTAAAAATAGTAAACTTGGAGAGTAGTTAGCATGGTTTTATAAATAGGAAGACATAAAGAGTCAAAAGAAAACATGCAACCAATAGTAGAAAAAGAATATTTGAAGGTCAAACCTATTGAGCATAGGATATTGTACATACATGTGAGATTTCTCTATGTTAAAGAAGGTCAAAATTCACTTGTTGACTAAGACATGCAACAACAAATGATGATGAGGCATGTCAAACAAGAAATTCCACCTAAAGAAGAATCTCGAAGGGGTGCAAGTGAATATGAAGGACTTAGTCTATTGGCAAGTCTTGAACAAACACAATAGAGAGTGTTGAAGAAATATAATATTTGCATAAAAGGAGCAAATATTTGAATGTTCAAATTGGCAAATTATAGAGGCAACGTATATAAGTATTAATGCAACTATGATAACATATATAAGTAACCCATAGAAAAAGATTAGTTAGAGAAGGAACAAGACTACAACAATAAAACAAGACTACAAAAATGAAAGCATGTAGGCTATAAATGAAACAAGACTACAACAATAAATACCAATGATACTGATACACTGTAACAGTTCAATATATACAATCACAAGGAAGAGAATATTGGCAACAACAATGCAAAAGTTATTAGTCATTGGTAGATGTTTCTGATAAGAATTTGATAACGTTTTTCAGTGTAAGAGCATGAACTTGATCGATTAATTAATTCATTTCTTATTTTATTATCTGTCCTTTTGTTAGGAGAGGTATTTATAGATAAAATTTTAAAATTCTCTTTTTGAACTGTTGCAAGAGATGTGACATCAATCTGAGATGTTTTTGCATCAAAGTTATTGATTCATGTCAGCTTAGCATGCTAAGCAGTCTAGGCACTTTATTATGATTGGGTATGGTGCACTGATACAAGCTCATTTAAGCGGTCATGATCAATTAGAAAGGAATTAGAAGATTTTTTTGAGATTTTGACCAATTTATTTAGTAGGCGAAGATCTTGAGTAGTACTCTATTTGGGAAACTATGATAGGGTAGGTGGCACATTTATTATACAATAGTTAATATATGTTAAGATTAAAAATTTACTGAGTTTTCGCAGCTAATTTAATTTATTTTAAACTAATTTATCTTTAATTTCAATTTGCAAATGGAGAAAAATTTTAATTTAATTTTTTTTTCACTGTAAATAGACTTAATTAAATGAAATTTCAGAATTAAATATAAGAAAAAGATTAATTTAAATTTAAATTTAAATTTAACAAATGTCACATATTTATTGAATTTTATTTTCAATTCTACAATTTAGATTAATTTCTAGTGTTGTCCAAGTATTTTCGATAATTATGATGAATTCCCAATGATTTTCTAACAATTTCTATATTTTCCAATGAATTCTAGTCTCATCTAACAATTTTTGCATGTTAGATGAATCTAGGCTATGAGAGGGAGAATCATAGTATTTTGGTTGCTATGGGAGTCCATAGCAATATTGCTAATATTGGTGTCTAGAAGAGCCTAGAGGAGAGGCTAATGGTAGTCACCAAGTTGAACAAGAAGAGAGTGACAATACATTGGGATATGAAGGTTGCCCAATGTTGATGCAAGCTTTGGCATAAAACACATATGTGGAAGTTGAAATTGAAGGCTTGTGGCCTCCTGTTGAATTATAATGACAAACAAGAAATCAAGCCAAGGAATTTGAAGACCCTATGTATTGAAACCTTCCAAGTAGAGGAGTTGTTGGATAATGATGCAGTATGATTAAAGAGACAAGGTGGGATGTAGTTTCCTAAGATAATTAATAGTTTGAAGCTAAAATTATACAAGTTTAGGGCTCAACCGAACCTTCTCAACCATAAACTAGATGGTGAAGAGATAAGTATAGGAAGACTAACAATTTTACTGAGTTAGTCTTTGGGGTCCTTTAAAGGAATCTCAATACAAGAATTTAGATAATCCAGCCACACAAGAGAAGATAATGTGGATGACATAATTGACTCTAAAAATAGTAAACTTGTAGAGTAGTTAGCATGGTTTTATGAATAGGAAGACATAAAAAGTCAAAAGAAAACATGCAACCAATAGTAGAACAATAATATTTGAAGGTCAAACCTATTGAGCATAGGAGATTGTACATACATGTGAGATTTATCTATGTTAAATAAGGTCAAAATTCACTTGTTGATGAAGACATGCAACAACAAATGATGATGAGGCATGTCAAACAAGAAATTCCACCCAAAGAAGAACCTCGAAGGGGTGCAAGTGAATATGAAGGACTTAGTATATTGGCAAGTATTGAACACACACAATAGAGAGTGTTGAAGAAATATATTGGCAAGTATTGAACACACACAATAGAGAGTGTTGAAGAAATATAATAATTGCATAAAAGGAACAAATATTTGAATGTTCAAATTGGCAAATTATAGAGGCAACGTATATAAGTATTAATGCAACTATGATAATATATATAAGTAACCCATAGAAAAATATTAGTTAGAGAAGGAACAAGACTACAACAATGAAAGCATGTAGGCTATAAATGAAACAAGACTACAACAATAAATACCAATGATACTGATACACTGTAATAGTTCAATATATACAATCACAAGGAAGAGAATATTGCCAACAACAATGCAAAAGTTATTAGTCATTGGTAGATGTTTCTGATAAGAATTTGATAATGTTTTTTTAGTGTAAGAGCATGAACTTGATCGATTAATTAATTCATTTTTTATTTTATAATCTGTCATTTTCTTAGGAGGGGTATTTATAGATAAAATTTTAAAATTCTCTTTTTGAACTGTTGCAAGAGATGTGACATCAATCTGAGATGTTTTTGCATCAGATCAAATTTATTGATTCATGGCAGCTTAGCATGCTAAGCAGTCTAGGCATTTTATTATGATTGGGTATGGTGCACGAGACAAGCTCATTTAAGCGGTCATGATTAATTAGAAAGTAATTAGAATATTTTTTTGATATTTTGACCAATTTAGTTAGCGGGCGAAGATCTTGAGTAGTACTCTATTTGGGCAATTATGATAGGGTAGGTGGCACATTTATTATACAATAGTGAATATAGGTTAAGATTAAAAATTTACTGAGTTTTCATAGCTAATTTAATTTATTTTAAACTAATTTATCTTTAATTTCAATTTTTAAATGGAGAAAAATTTTAATTTAATTTTGTTTTTCACTTTTAATTTGTAAATAGACTTAATTAAATGAAATTTCAAAATTAAATTTAAGAAAAATATTAATTTAAATTTAAATTTAACAAATGTCACATATTTATTGAATTTTATTTTCAATTCTACAATTTATATTAATTTCTAGTGTTTTCCAAGTATTTTCAATAATTATAATGAATTCCCAATGATTTTCTAACAATTTCTACATTTTCCAATGAATTCTAGTCTCTTCTAACAATTTTTCCATTTTAGATGAATCTAGGCTATGAGAGGGAGATTCATAGTATTTTGGTTGCTATGGGAGTCTGTAGCAATATTGCTAATATTGGTGTCTAGAAGAGCCTAGAGGAGAGGCTAATGGTAGTCACCAAGTTGAACAAGAAGAGCGTGACAATAAATTGGGCTATGAAGGTTGCCCAATGTTGATGCAAGCTTTAGCACAAAACACATATGTGGAAGTTGAAATTGAAGGCTAGTGGCCTCATGTTGAATTATGATGGCAAAAAAGAAATCAAGCCAAGGAAGTTGAAGACCCTATGGATTGAAACCTTCCAAGTAGAGGAGTTGTTGGATAATGATGCAATATGATTAAAGAGACAAGGTGGGATGTAGTTTCTTAAGATAATTATTGGTTTGAAGCTAAAATTGTACAAGTTTAGGGATCAACTAAACCTTCTCAACCATAAACTAGATGGTCAAGATGTAAGTATAGGAAGACTAACAATTTTATTGAGTTAGTATTTGGGGTCCTTTGAAAGAATCTCAATACAAGAATTTAGATAATCCATCCACATAGGAGAAGATAGTGTGGATGACATAATTGACTCTAAAAATAGTAAACTCGCAGAGTAGTTAGCATGGTTTTATGAATAGGAAGACATAAAGAGTCCAAAGAAAACATGCAACCAATAGTAGAACAAGAATATTTGAAGGTCAAACCTATTGATCATAGGATATTGTACATACATGTGAGATTTCCCTATTTTAAAGAAGGTCAAAATTTACTTGTTGACGAAGACATGCAACAAATGATGATGAGACATGTCAAACAAGAAATTCCACCTAAAGAAGAACCTCAAAGGGGTGCAAGTGAATACGAAGGACTAAGTCTATTGGTAAGTATTGAACACACATAATAGAGTGTTGAAGAAATATAATAATTGCATAAAAGGAGCAAATATTTGAATGTTCAAATTGGTAAATTATAGAGGCAACATATATAAGGATTAATGCAACTATGATAATATATATAAGTAACCAGTAGAAAAATATTAGTTAGAGAAGGAACAAGTCTAGAGGATACTCTTAGAGGTGCATGATAAAAAATGAACTATCAAGAAATATTTGCAACCATGCAATGTAAGTTGAACTTATAGAAGAAGACTATCAGGAGTATCATTTTGATGACCAATTTGGAGATAAGCAAATTGTCAATTTTGTCAAATACGGAATTGGTAAAAATAAAATAGAGATATGTTCATGAAGTGTGTGGGAACCTATTCATGGTACAAATGCACCAAAAGGGGAATTAATAAATAAATTATTGACTAATGACAACATGTTTGAGGAAGAAATTAGCATTTATCCTTACAAGTCTGAGTAGGAAAGAATAAGATATGAGTAGTGCCAACATCATCTAGACCTTCAAGAGATAATTCAAATGGAGAACACCAATGACAATATTGAGAATTATTAATAATGATATAGTGATATGCTTTTTAGATGATGACAATCCACCACCAAGTGATATTCTATGGGAAGGACAAGAAAATGACCTCAAAAGTACATTCAAATATGAAGAAGTGATAACAAAATGAAAGAAAAAATGAAGAACATCAGAAATTAGGTTTAGTTGGAGTCCAAACTGACAAAGACATAGTGCAAGTCAAAATTTGATTAATCCTTGAGGGAATGGCATTGGGACAAGTAGTAGTTATCATTGTTTGATAAGTTTGAATTATTCCTTGGGTAGTCTGAATGGGATGTCAATCCCATTATATTGTCTAAGGTCATCTTGTGATGAGGGCCTTTTAGGCAATCTAGGTGGACCTTTAGGTTCCCTAGCCCATATCATATGACCTAACAAATGGGAAAGGCAACCATACCTTCTTCTAAACTATCTAAGATGAGTGATCATCCCAATAATCTATAGGTCATCTAGCAAGATGAGAGGGTCATTTGGATAATCCCTTAGCCATTTGGTAGGGAATTAGATCCCTCAATAGCTGGGCTATAAGTACCAATGGGAGGGTCATTAAAGCCCTCCCTAGGCCATCTAGGGAGGCCGTTTGAGTCTCAGATAGCCCCTAGGCCATTATAGTATCTGAAAACCCCTAAGCAATTAGATGATTACCCAAACCAACTTATAATCAAGCAAGATTGTATGGCAATAAATTAGGTTCATTTGGAGCTTAAATTAGGTGGTTTAGAAAAGTCAAATAATTAGGTGATCAAGTTGGGTCATCAAATAATCAAGCAAGACTAACTAGAGATAAAATTAAATTGTCTAATGTCCAAACCAGTAAGATGAGTTTCCAGTAAATGCCATATCTCCTCATGGACCAGCTGGACCAAAGAATAATTAGATAATTTGGATGTCCAAGCAGGTCATAAAGCCACTTGGCCTATCTAGAAAAAAGTGCTAGACCAACCAAAAATAGGGTATGCATATTTTTCAACAAACCTACCATATACAAAGTTAAGGAATAAGTTGAATGCATGTAAGACAAACACATTACAAAAATAAAGCAGTTGCATGGATGAAAGTTACTGTAGTTGAAGTGATAGTTAAGGGAGTGGAGGGAAACTTGGTGCATGCAAACCAAGTGTTCCTCTACCTCCTTCAACTTATAAGCAAAGGTGAGGATATCTCATTTTTACACTATCAAGTATAGAAAATCCAAGGAGCAGTATAGAGGAGAAGCAAGTGGAGGGTGAACCAAGCCATTAAACTAATACCAACTAGAACACAACCTAGGCATAGTCTATATGTATCAATATGTTTAGGAGGTAAACCAGCTACATTCTACCTCAAAAAATTCTAAAGTGGTGAACAAGAAGTATAAACTAGATACAAGAAAGAGAACTTAACTGGAGTGTTGGAGCTAGGACACATTGAAATTATAGTATAAATGAGTGTTTGCTAAAAAAATTTAATCAATAGCCAAAAGATTTAAAATTTTATGCAAGTGAAGCATTTGCAATGGAGGAATGTAAAACTAACAAGGGTTTCAATAAAGTTTGTATATTGTAATGAGAAACCAACATGCTAGTAGTGAAAATGTGAAAGCACAAAGTAAAGGATATCCATACATAAGTGTAATGATAAAAGAGAAGTGTTTGACATAGGAAAAATTACATTTGTAGCACAATGGGTCATCTAAGGGATAGATACGTTATCTAAAATTTGGAGCAAATGATTCATAAGACCATACATGATAAGGAGTCTTCTAGAACATTAAATGTATTTGACCACCTACTAGAATTTAACATTTTCACCAACCACTCATGGTTTTTCCCAAAACCATGGTTTTGTAATAGGCCCTTGTGCCTATAAATATGTTTAATAAAAATAATCAATATTTCATTTTGCAAATATTTGGGTATATTGTTAGTCTCACAATGACACTGAGAGGGGGGGTGAATCAGTGTGGCTCTTTATAACTTAAAACTTTAACTCTTAAAGCCAAAACAATGAAAGCTTAAAACCACATAAAGCAAATATAACAAGAGAGCATCACACACAACACAAGATGTACCGAGGTTCACCAGTTTTGGCTACTCCTCAAAACTAGACTATTTGGACTCCCATCCAAATCTAGCCTTTGCAAAGCAACAACTTTACAATCAATTTACTAGCACCAACTGGAAGGAGCACCAACCCCTGATTTACCAGCACCAACTGGAAGGAGCACCAACCCCTAATTCCAAGCACCAACTTGGACTTCAATTCTAAAATTTGAATATTGACATATAAATGCCTTCACTTTTACAAGACCTTGATTGGTCTATTGCTCACTCAACATTGCCCACAGTTCACACAGCACATACCTATGGCTCTGCTTACTGCACTTTGGTGGCCCTCTTACAGCCCTCTTGTTGTGCTTCTTACTGCACTCTTACAGCTCTCACGGCTCTGCTTAACACTCTCTTACAGCATTCTTCCAGCACACTTCTTGCAGCACTTTTACTCTAGTTTGAGCAGCACTATCGCTCTCTTTCAACAACACTCTTCTAACCCTCTTTCGGTAGCACTTTTACACATTCAACGACAACCTAATTCTCCAGGGAACTGCCCTTTTATAACAATATTTCCAACTTGAAACTCCTGTTCTTCTGTGACTTCCATAATCCTGCATGCACCCTATTAATAGACACTTCTGAAAGTAACTCCTTTATCACATAGTATTTCTGCATGCAACCTATTAATAGTTTTGTCTCTTGTTTCGGACTGACAGTGTAACGGCTGCTTGATGGTTTCACTACGTCACGTGCCCTGTAACTGCCATTCTTCCTTTAATGCTTTGTTCTTATTTTAGCTTGCATGATTTCTATCTCATAACTGCACCTGTAATCGTCGCACTAACTCCAGTTAACTCTTCTTATATTGGTTGCATGATTTTCCTCTACAACTACCCCTGTAACTGTCATTCTACTTTAGTTAACTATCCGTAATCGTGTTGTTGCGACTTGTCACGAAATCGTGACACTTCTGTCTCTTTGTACTCTTCTCACCTTTTACCCATGAAAACATGACATGTCGCGATATCGCGACATTTCTGCCCCTTTGACCTTTTCTTGGCTGTTGACCAACGAAAACATGACATGTCGCGATATCGTGACACTTTTGCCTCCTTGCTACTCTTCTCGGCTTCAACCAGCGAAAACACGACATGTCACGATATCGTGACACTTTTCGCCTCCTTGCTCCTCTTCTTGGCTTGCACCAGCGAAAACATGACATGTCGCGAAATCGTGACACTTTTTGCCTCTTTGTTCTTTTCTCGGCTTGCACCCGCGAAAACATGACATGTCACGAAATCGTGACACTTTCCGCCTCTTTGTCCTCTTCTCGGCTTGCACCCGTGAAAACATGACATGTCGCGAAATCGTGACACTTTCGCTGCCTTGTGCTCTTCTCTGTCTTTCGCCCACGAAAATGACATGTCGCGAAATCGTGACACATTCATTGCCTTGTGCCTTTTCTTGCCTTGACCTTGCGAAAACAGAACATGTCATGAAATCGTGACACTTTCGCTTCTGTACTCTCCTTCTTTCCTTTTGTCGCGATATCGTGACACTTTTTCTCCTTAGCGCTTTTCTTCTCATCGGGTCACGAAAACCCGACATGTCGCGATATCGTGACACTTTTTCTTGCAAGCTCTTTCTCTTCGAACCTGTCATGAAATCATGACACTTTTTCGTCCGTACTATCTCTCTTGCAAATTGTCGTGAAATCGTGACACTTTTCTTTCGAGCTCTTTCTCTTGAACCTGTCACGAAATCGTGACACATTTTCGTCCGTACTCTCTCTCTTGCAAATTGTCACAAAATCGTGACACTTTTCTTTCTCTGCCTTCCTCTTCGCTTCGGACCACGAAAATGAAACATGTCACGAAATCGCGACACATTTTTCTCTCTCCTCTTTTCTTCGCTTTGGACCATGAAAATGAAACATGTCGCGAAATCGTGACATCTTTTTCTCTCTCCTCTTTTCTTCGCTTTGGACCGCAAAAATGAAACATGTCACGAAATCGTGACATCTTTTTCTCTCTCCTCTTCCTCTTGCAATATGTCGCGAAATCATGACACTTTTTCTACTTGTCTTTTTCTCTTCCAACATGTCACGAAATCGCGACAGTTTTTCTTTCTTCTTCTCTCTCTTCTAACATGTCACGAAATCGCGATAGTTTTTCTTGCTTGTGCCTTCTCCCCGAACATGTCGCGAAATCGTGACAGTTTTGCTTGCTTGCGCTTTCTCTCCGAACATGTGAAATCGTGACAGTTTTCTTTGCTCTTTCTCTCTCTTCGAACATGTCGCGAAATCGTGACAGTTTTCCTTGCGCCTTCTCTCCGAACATGTCGCAAAATCGTGACAGTTTTCTTTGCATGTGCCTTCTCATCGAACATGTCACGAAATCGTGACAGTTTTTCCTGTATGCGCTACTTCTTCGAACATGTCGCGAAATCGTGACAGTTTTCTTACTTGCCTTCTTTGCTTCCAACATGTCACGAAATCGTGACAGTTTTTCTTGCACTTTCTCTCTCTTCCAACATGTCGCGAAATTGTGACAGTTTTCCTTGTGCTTTCTCTCTCTTCTAACATGTCACGAAATCATGATAGTTTTCCTTGCGCTTTCTCTCTCTTCTAACATGTCGCGATATCGCGACAGTTTCTCATGCTTGCTCAACATGTCGCGATATCGTGACACTTTTCTTACTTGTATTTTTCTTTGAGCTTTTGCCTATGGGCCACTTCGGTCTTCTTGGAAATTCACTGTGCATGCTCTGTATGACCTCTGAACTCCTGTCCATTGTATCAACCGATCTGTCTAATGACCTCTGAACTCCTGTCCATTGCATCAACCGATCCTCTGTCTGTGTTGACAACAATGACAATACTTTGGCTGCACCTTGCTCATCAATGAACTCCTGTCCATTATACTTTGGCTGCACCTTGCTCATCAATGAACTCCTGTCCATTGCACTTTGGCTACACCTTGCTCATCAATGAACTCCTGTCCATTGCATCAACTGATCAACCTGACTATGTTGACAACAATGACAATACTTTGGTTGCACCTTGCTCATCAATCTCCCCCTTTGGAATTGTTGGCAACACACGTAATTGTGTGCAATTACCTGTAATTCTTCTCCCCCTTTGACAATAATACCAAAGGGCGGCTGCAAAACTCCCCCTGAGTCCATGCACAACATTCTCAGGCAAAAATTATTACAGTTAGCAAAAAGCATAAACATGAGCAATATGATAAACAGATGCATAAATGCTCCCCTTGAGAATTTGATCCCGATGGCTAGTCAATTCTTAGTCTATTCTTGGGAATATGTGACCACTTCATTTCACTATTTGACAACATCATGATAAGCATAATAGGCATCAAAAATATCAATAATGTGAGTAGCAGCAATAACCAGTGAAAGACATCATCACTATCAACTTCACCAATATAATATGTGTAAGAACATGGCTGGACTACTGTCTTCTGAGTACCAACCCTCTGTTGCTCTGCAATCTCAAACTTGTCCACTATTAGTGAAGGCATACACTGATTGTATATATCCAACTGTTTGTTCTGCAATGCTGGCAGCATCTGCAAATGCATCTTGGATATTCTCAACAAGCTTGAACCTAAAGTCAGTTGTTTGTCTCTCTCTTCAGTGAGAATCCAGAGACTACCTCAATCCACCCAGCCACAACCAATTTTCTTCTTCTTGTACAATCAAGCAAGCTCCTCAAATCAGCTCACAAGTTCATCAAGAAAAACTTGCTTAGCATGAACCCACAAAGAGAATTGTTAGAGACCCAATGTGATTCATCAACCTCATAGAAGCATAAAGAGAATTGTTAGAGACTCAATATGTTCTATACTTAACTCCCAATCTCAATCTCAACTCAATCTCAATCTCAAAAGAATAAGATAGATGTAGTATGCTTTTCTCAAGAACATGAAACACAACCCAACAATTGCCAACCATGCAATAACTCATATAACAATGATACTCATGTTCTTTCCACAACCAATATCTTTTCTCAACCAATTAGGGCTTTAACAACAATGCTTATAGACAAGGTTTAACCAACATCATTCAACTCAAGATTAACCTTGAAGCATTCAACCAATCACTACATGAAAAGGAAACTAGTAGACATCCTTTTCCTTCCAAAGGTATTTGAACAAAATAGCCACCAACATAAATCACCAATGCAAAGAATAACTTGCTCAAATCAATCTCAATGGAGTAAGCCCAAATCATGTATCAAGTAAAGCATTAACTTGATCAAAACAACCTCTATGAAAGCAACTCAACCATTCATCACCAGGCTGGAAATCATCTGGCTGCTCATTATAAACCTCTTCTTCAATCTTCCCATTCAACACGCTGATTTCACATCTGTCAACAAAATTGACAAGTGACTCACACTTGTACCAACTTTTGTCCAACACTGTACCAACACTGCAATTTTACTGCCAACTCTGTGCAAGCATCAAACACAGTACCTCAAAACCAACCAAGTCATCTGAACTATTATAATCCTTAACTTTTGACAGTGGCAGTAAGAACCATCACCAGTACAACAATGACATACAACAATACTACCAATAATGACAACTCTCAATTTAATCACCACACTTCACGGCACTACCACAAACAACTGTATGAACAGAAAACACACTTTGATAGCTATACAACAACTCCCCGACTACTTTCCTTTCATCCTCAGATAACTACACAAATACATAGGAGCATTAAAATAAAACTTTAACATTGCTCCCCCTGAGGATGTGCTACCTGGAGCTGCTTAGTGCAATAGAGGAGTAATCTCCTTCCGTCCAAGGAGACACGATTTCCTTTCTTCTTTCTTTCTCCATTATTTCTTGAACTTTGGGCTCTTGTTTTCACATCCCTTTTCTGAACCTTTTCGTGAACTTGAACATGTCTCTTGAGAGGTTTTCTATTTTGCATCCTTGATGGATGATTATTTTCTTCCCTGAAATTGATTTGATGTAAATGTACTTGCATTTCTTCTTGTGCCCAAAAATCTATGCGTTATACATTATATTGCATACTCATCAATGAAAAACCATCTCTTGTGTTGTCTCATGTGCATCCTTGATGGATGATTATTCATTTAAAACATTGCACATGATTTATTCCCTGTCTATATTGCATTCTTTGTGTCTGATGAAATCTACGGTCTTGCCTTAGATTAGATACAGAAGTGCTTGGACAAAACCTTGCTATGTGCCCATGGCCATTACAATTAAAACATTGCACATGGTGTTCACTCAGAAAAGCAGATGTATTTCTATCAGCATAACTCTTTGATCTATTATTCTATCCACAATAAATTGCCTTGTGACCATAGCGGTTGCATTTAGAACAATAGCCATTAAAAGCATTATTATTAAAAGAGTGAGAGTGAGAGAACCTCTTTTTCTGTGGTTGCTTTGTTGTAGATCTTCTTTGATATTTTCTTCCTTTTGAAGATTCAGCTTCAGAATTTTCTTGCTTCGATCCTTCAGCAGTGTGCTTCTTCTTCTCTACATTTTTGGAAGATGAAGGTTGTTCAGCTTCATATCCAAGACCAAACTTAGCCGTGGAGCTTCTTTGTTGCTTTATCATTGTATCTAGTAACTCTATGCTCTTCTCAAATTTGAGATTTATATTGGCCTCTTCTATTTGTTTCTTCAATGAAACAATCTCTTCTTCTTGTTGGCAGCAAATAGTCTCTTTCTCATTGATTTGAGACCTGAGAATATCTTCAATCCTTTTGTACTGTTCTACTTGCAACTTTAGATCAACAATAACTTTGTTAGATTCCTCTTCACTTGTGCTGCATACATCATCCTCATCATCCAGGTGTGTCTTCAAGGCTTCTTCTGATTTCTTGGCCTTTTGAACTTGTAGGAAGAGATCTTCAATCTCATCCCCATATTCTTCTAACTTCTTGGACATTCTTTTGTTCTTTTTCTTTTCTATACTCAACTCTTCAAGTGCAGAGATCAACTCTCCTTCAAGATCTACTTCAGCCTCATAGATTTCATCACATACTTTAGAGTTCACTCCTTCTACCTTTTCTGGTTCAATTTTCTCTTCCACAAGAACTGAAACTGACTGAGATGCCTTATTGGAGGAGGATCTATTCTTCTTACCCATTGTGTACTAATCCAAGATCAACCCTGACTGATTTAGCCTGAACTGGGAACCTGGCTCTGATACCAATTGTTAGTCTCACAATGACACTGAGAGGGGGGTGAATCGGTGTGGCTCTTTATAACTTAAAACTTTAACTCTTAAAGCCAAAACAATGAAAGCTTAAAACCACATAAAGCAAATATAACAAGAGAGCATCACACACAACACAAGATGTACCGAGGTTCACCAGTTTTGGCTACTCCTCAAAAATAGACTGTTTGGACTCCCATCCAAATCCAGCCTTTGCAAAGCAACAACTTTACAATCAATTTACCAACACCAACTGGAAGGAGCACCAACCCCTAATTCCAAGCACCAACTTGGACTTCAATTCTAAAATTTGAATATTGACATATAAATGCCTTCACTTTTACAAGACCCTAACTGGTCTATTGCTCACTCAACATTGCCCACAGTTCACACAACACATACCTATGGCTCTGCTTACTGCACTTTGGCGGCCCTCTTATAGCCCTCTTGTTGTGCTTCTTACTGCACTCTTACAGCTCTCACGGCTCTGCTTAACACTCTCTTACAACATTCTTCCAGCCCACTTCTTGCAGCACTTTTACTCTAGTTTGAGCAGCACTATCGCTCTCTTTCAACAACACTCTTCTAACCCTCTTTCGACAGCACTTTTACACATTCAGCAGCAACCTAATTCTCCAGGCAACTGCCTTTTTATAACAATATTTCCAACTTGAAACTCCTGTTCTTTTGTGACTTCCATAATCCTGCATGCACCCTATTAATAGACACTTCTGAAAGTAACTCCTTTATCACATAGTATTTTTGCATGCAACCTATTAATAGTTCTGTCTCTTGTTTTGGACTGACAGTGTAACGGCTGCTCGATGGTTTCACTACGTCACGTGCCCTGTAACTGCCGTTCTTCCTTTAATGCTTTGTTCTTATTTTAGCTTGCATGATTTCTATCTATAATCTACCCCTGTAAATATCGCACTAACTTCGATTAACTCTTCTTATATTGGTTGCATGATTTTCCTCTACAACTGCCCTTGTAACTATCGTTCTACTTCAGTTAATTGTCCGTAATCGTGTTGTTGCGACCTATCACGAAATCGTGACACTTCTGTCTCTTTGTACTCTTCTCGCCTTTTACCCATGAAAACATGACATGTCGTGATATCACGACATTTCTGCCCCTTTGACCTTTTCTTGGCTGTTGACCAGTGAAAACACAACATGTCACGATATCGCGACACTTTCGCCTCCTTGCTACTCTTCTCGGCTTCAACCAGCGAAAACACAACATGTCACGATATCGTGACACTTTCGCCTCCTTGCTACTCTTCTCGGCTTCAACCAGCGAAAACACAACATGTCGCGATATCGTGACACTTTTGCCTCTTTGTCCTTTTCTCGGCTTGCACCCACGAAAACATGACATGTCGCAAAATCGTGACACTTTTCGCATCTTTGTCCTTTTCTCGGCTTGCACCTACGAAAACATGACATGTCGTGAAATCGTGACACTTTCGCTGCCTTGTGCTCTTCTCTGTCTTTCACCTGCGAAAAACATGTCGCGAAATCGTGACACTTTCGTTGCCTTGTGCCTTTTCTTGCCTTGACCTCGCGAAAATAGAACATGTCACGAAATCGTGACACTTTCGCTTCTGTACTCTCCTTCTTTCCTTTTGTCGCGATATCGTGACACTTTTTCTCCTTGGCGCTTTTCTTCTCATCGGGTCGCGAAAACCCGACATGTCGTGATATCGTGACACTTTTTCTTGCAAGCTCTTTCTCTTCGAACCTGTCATGAAATCGCGACACATTTTCATCCGTACTATCTCTCTTCCAAATTGTCGTGAAATCGCGACACTTTTCTTTGCGAGCTCTTTCTCTTGAACTTGTCGTGAAATCGTGACACATTTTCGTCCATACTCCTCTCTTGCAAATTGTCGCGAAATCGTGACACTTTTCTTTCTTTACCTTCCTCTTCGCTTCGGATCGTGAAAATGAAACATGTCACGAAATCGCGACATCTTTTTCTCTCTCCTCATTTCTTCTCTTTGGATCGAGAAAATGAAACATGTCATGAAATCGCGACATCTTTTTCTCTCTCCTCTTTTCTTCGCTTTGGACCGCGAAAATGAAACATGTCACGAAATCGTGACATCTTTTTCTCTCTCCTCTTCCTCTTGCAATATGTCGCGAAATCGTGACACTTTTTCTACTTGTCTTTTTCTCTTCCAACATGTCGCGAAATCGCGACAGTTTTTCTTTCTTCTTCTCTCTCTTCTAACATGTCGCAAAATCGTGACAGTTTTTCTTGCTTGCGCCTTCTCCTCGAACATGTCGCGAAATCGTGATAGTTTTGCTTGCTTGCGCTTTCTCTCCGAACATGTCACGAAATCGTGATAGTTTTCTTTGCTCTTTCTCTCTCTTCCAACATGTCGTGAAATCGCGACAGTTTTCTTTGCTTGCGCCTTCTCTCCGAACATGTCACGAAATCATGATAGTTTTCTTGCATGTGCCTTCTCATCGAACATGTCACGAAATCATGATAGTTTTTCCTGTATGCGCTGCTTCTTCGAACATGTCACGAAATCATGACAGTTTTCTTACTTGCCTTCTTTGCTTCCAACATGTCACGAAATCATGACAGTTTTTCTTGCACTTTCTCTCTCTTCCAACATGTCGCGAAATCATGACAGTTTTCCTTGCGCTTTCTCTCTCTTCTAACATGTCGTGATATCATGACAGTTTTCCTTGTTCTTTCTCTCTCTTCTAACATGTCGCGATATCGTGACAGTTTTTCTTACTTGTCTTTTTCTTTGAGCTTTTGCCTATGGGCCACTTCGGTCTTCTTGGAAATTCACTATGCATGCTCTGTATGACCTCTGAACTCCTGTCCACTGTATCAACCGATCTCTCTAATGACCTCTGCACTCCTATCCATTGCATCAACCAATCCTCTGTCTGTGTTGACAACAATGACAATACTTTGGCTGCACCTTGCTCATCAATGAACTCCTGTCCATTGCACTTTGGCTACACCTTGCTCATCAATGAACTCCTGTCCATTGCATCAACTGATCAACTTGACTGTGTTGACAACAATGACAATACTTTGGTTGCACCTTGCTCATCAATGTATACTCATAAGTACAAGCCATACATAATGCCATCTAAGGAAAGAAGAGGCTCGCCTAGGAGAAGCAATAGCCCATTTGAGATAAGGAGTGAATAATCTAATTGTAGAAATGGATTGGTTGTTTGAGGAGGTGCATCGTATGAAAGGTGGAAAACTTGAGTAGGGCCATCTATGGGATAGGATGGATTGTCTAAGGAGTGGGGAAGGTCATCTAATAGAGCAAAGCCATTGGATAATTTACCATGTCCATCTAGTAATTCCCCTAGGGTGTTAGGCAACTGGGATGGACCATTTAAAAAACATCATAGATCAATAGAGATCTCATATGGACTATTTAGAAATACTATTTGGGTATTATAAGTAGGAAATGGGTCATATAGATCTATAGGTACTATCTAGGCCTCTAATAGGATAAAAATAGTTAGGGTACATGCACCAAGAAAGAGAGAAACATAGAACATGGGATATTGATAACATGGAGCTACGTGAGAATGCCACACTATCTAGTAGGGATGGTTACAATGAAATTTTGAAGAAGTTCAAATTCAAAAACTTATAGAGTTAAGTGTAGGTGGAATACAACAAAGGCCATGAGTCATAGAAGTATAAAGATACTAAGAACTAAGAATAAATCCTTCAAGATTTGCACCTAATCCAGTGTCACAAGGACCTAGAACACATGAAGAAAATGTGATCATAGAATTACATAGGATCCACTTAGAGCATGCACACCACTAGAAGTAGGAGGAGCATAAAATAGAAGAAAAATAGGGAAGCACATAATTCTATAGAGAAGGAAAAAGAGGAGGATGTGGATTGAGGTCATAGTCAATGATAAGAACTCCAAATGCTGGTTGGAAAGGAAAAGGAAATTAGCTGACAATATTTCCACTATAGAAAAAAGAGAAGGGGAAGGAGAAGATGAAGGCGCACCTAGATGATATTAATTGGACAACACCTATATGAGAGTTTTAAAATAATGATGTGGAATGAGAATCCTATAGACCACTCATTAAAATCAAAATTTTAAAATGCAGGTGCCCACCACATCATAAAAATTGCTAGTTTTAACAAAGACTTCTTTAAGTTGTACTTATTATAGATACTAGAGCTGTACAACCCAAAGAAAAGAAGTATAATCCATACAGGAGTAAATATGCATGGGTTTATTACTCATCCAACAATGTTAGATGAGTATTTGAGCTACCTACTAAAACAACAAACCTAGAAAAAGAAGGGGATAGAGCCACAAGTTGTAGATGTTTATGGATAAATTTATCAATATAAATCTAGGAGAGGTTGGTAAATTGATGAAGCATGGCACACATGAGATATAATGTAGTATATGAATATAGATCAACTTTACTATGCTATAAATGTGGTGATATCTCCATATTAGGTGATCAATGATTCTCATATATGTCCACTTGGCTTGTATCATACATGGAGGGAATCATTGGGTGTTAAGTTTGATTAGGAAAAATATATTTTATACTGCATTTAAAATTTTCTATTGTATTACACAAATAAAAGTTTGATGAATTTTCATGCCATCAGATTGTTTCTAGATGTGGCAACATACAAGAAGATCAAAATTCCATGGTTGGACCTACTTCAACATGTTACAGAAGGAAAACCCATGACTTTCCATTGGAATCATGTGCCCCTAATATAAAAAATGGATCAGTGAAAAAATTAGGGTGTCCCTCAAGAGGAAAAAAAGAAGATGATGATGGAGAAGAGGAAGGAACCAAAAATAAAATCAATGAAGTTGTCAAAAGAAGATGATGAAGGAAGTTATGTAGATAGGTTGGACAAATAATAGGATGAGTTTGAGATTTAAGGGAGTGAGGAGTGGTTATCCATTATAAGGGAGTTGGAGTGGGAAGAGAAGAGGAAAAATCAACTTGACCAACAATGGAAACAAATAGAGTAACAACTATAGCCTCAACCTTAGCCACAAAATGGCAAGTATCATTCCTGCCAAGAGACTATCTTAGATTATGGTATATCAAATAGTTGACAAGTAGGAGGTACTACACACATTATGGTAGGCCAACATTATCAAATTTAGGGAAAAATTATGTTATAATGCAATCTAGTGAACATCAAGTCACTAGAGGTAATTTGAAGGTTACCCCTATACATTCTAGGAACCAACTTGCATAATGAGGTACTACTTGTACTATTATTGGTACCAAGAAAAAGCCTCTACAAGAGGCTACACAAGAATAATAATAAACAAATCAACCAAAATCTAAATGGGATACAATGGCAATAGAGGAGATGATACAACAAAGTAGAGGAGAGGAAGCTACATGGAAAGTTACATAGCTAGTGTCGACTATGATAGATAAATATGTAAATACTACTTTAGAGGTGATGGTAACTTAAAATCTAGCTAATTTTAAAAGTTCATAGTGATTTGATCTAGGGATACTTGAATTGTATGGAGGAGGAATTCAAGTGGACATGCTGAATTTCCATGAGTAGAGTTTTACCACCACCCCGCTATGATAATTTGTAGAAGTAGAGTTATATGGTTTCCCTCCTCTGAATGATGAGAAGCCCATCAAAATTCATATACCACCATGGCAATAGCAATGACTTATTTAGTGTCATAGAAGAAAGAATATATATTATAGCATTTATTATGGTAGAAAAGAGAAAATAGTTAAGCAATGATGGGAGACAAAGTCATGGCTAAAGCGAAGAAACAACTAGATAACCAATCATTGTAGGTCCAAGGTAAGTCCAAAATAAATAAAATGAACATTAACCATTTGCATTCAACTTAGAAGATTAAATAGGTTACAAAATAGGATTATTAACCACTTAGCATTAGAAGCGCTAACGATGATTAATAATAGATTATTCTAACAACCTAACTAAATATCATAAGATATTTAGTTATTAACCTTAGTTAACTAGAAGGTAATTCATAGAATAGTAAATATCTCCTATGGTAGAAAAGTAAATGTAATAACCTATGTAGTATAATGCAATATACTACCTATTTTACCCTAACATCCCCCCTTTATTACATTACTTTGATATACAAAGTTTGCTCTGAAACAGTTGAAATTTGACACGTCCAAGTGCCTTTGTAAAAATGTCTGCTACCTGTTCGTCGGTGGGAATGTGTTGAAGCTGAATTCTGTGTTTAGGAACTTCATCACGAATGAAATGACAATCTGTATCAATATGCTTAGTTCATTCATGATGTACTGGATTCTTGACCAAGTTCAAAACACCTGAGTTGTCGCAAAACATGTGAATGGGAAGTTTCTTTGGTAGGCCCATGGTAGCCAAGATGCGACTTAGCCATATCGCTTCACACACAGCTCCACGTGCAGCGCGATATTCTACCTCAATTGAAGATAAAGCAACCACCTGTTGCTTTTTACTATGCCATGAGACAGGACCAGATCCAAGATGAAAAACATAGCCTGAGGTTGATTTTCTGTCATCTATGGATCCAGCATAATCAGAGTCAGTGTAACTCTGTAAGAAGAATGAGTTATTCTTCTTATACTCTAGACCATAATCGGCACTACCCTGAATGTAGTGTAAGACTCTCTTAGCTACTTTCCAATGGGAGACCTTTGGTTCTTGCATGAACCGAGAGAGATAGTTTATAGCATAAGTAATATCTGGTCTAGTATTAGTCAGATAGATGAGGCTTCCAATCATCTATCTATAAAGTGTTCCATCTACCTGTGGTGAGTCTTCATATCATGATAACTGTAACCCTGATTCCATCGGTGTTGCTTTGGGTTTACAATCAGTCATACGATATTTTTCTACTAAAGTCTTAGCATACTTTGTCTGAGTCACCCTTAGATGATTCTTTTTCTGTTCTATCTCAAGGCCAAGACAATAGTGGAGAAGTCCTAAGTCTGTCATATCAAATGACTCTTTCAAGTCATCTTTCACTGCTTTAATCATATTCTCTGAATTGCCAGTGATGATCAGATCATCTACATATAACACAAGAATCACTATTTCAGAACCTGTGTTCTTGATATAGAGATTTGCGTCAGATGGACTTCTCTTAAATCCATGTTGCAGTAGGTGACTATCCATTTTTATGTACCATGCTCTTGGGGCTTGTTTTAGCCCGTATAATGATTTGACCAATTTGCAAACATGTTGCTCATGGCCTTCCTCTGCAAATCCAGGAGGTTGAGTCATGTATACTTCTTCTTTTAAGTCACCATTAAGAAAGGCACTTTTTACATCCATCTGATGTAACTTCCATCCGAACTGTGTTGCCATAGCACAAAGTACTCGAATGGTGGTCATCCTTGCTGTAGGAGCAAAGGTTTCCTCATAGTCAAGTCCTTCCTTTTGAGCATAGCCCTTTGCCACAAGATGGGCTTTATGCTTATCTATAGTGCCATCTGCCTTATATTTTATTTTGTAAACCCATTTGCAACCTATGGGTTTCTTTCCTTTAGGCAAATCCACTAGCTTCCATGTTTTATTCTTTATGAGGGAGTTATATTCTGCATCCATAGCTGCCTTCCATTGAGGCAGTCTAAGTGCTTCATCAACTGTAGAAGGTTCATTCTCATCACATGCTGATAAGTAAACCCTCTCCTCATCTATATCCATCTCATCTTCCCTTGGTAACTCTCTATCAACAGAAAGGTCTTGAAAATCTGCACAAAGATCATCAACTGAAGTGGATGCTTCATTCTTTTCTTTCTGTGACATGCTTCTTGTCTTTGGACGAGTGAGAGTAAGATCAGGTGGGGAAGTGAGTTTAGAGTCTTTTACTGTGCTTGTATACCATTTGGGTGGCTTTTTCTATTGTGAAGAAGGAGGTTGATGTTCCTCCTCATCATCTTGGTATACTGATGTAGTGTTGGATGTGAAAGCTTCATCAAACACTACATCTCTACTTACATGTATCTTCTTGGTAAATGGGTCTATCAACCGATAGCCTTTTGAAAATTCATCATATCCAAGAAATATACAAGGTAAGGATTTCTCATCTAATTTCTTTCTTTTCTCCTTAGGTATATGCATAAATGCATTACACCCAAATACCCTTAGATGAGTTATGGAGGGTTTCCTACCACTCCATGATTCCTGAGGAGTCATACCTTCAAGAGCCCTTGTGGGAGCCCTATTCAGAAGATATACTACAGTTTGAACAACTTCAGCCCAGTAAGTTTGCTCAAGGTTGGCTCCCTTAAGCATACATCGAACCATTTCCATTATGGACCGATTTCTTCTCTCAACAACCCCATTGGATTGAGGAGTGTAGGATGTTGTTAATTGTCTCTTTATCCCATGTGTTTATAAAAATGAGGAAAATTCTTTTGATGTGTATTCCCCCCCTCGATCTGAATGGAGGGTCTTAATAAAGCATCATGATTCCTTCTCAACAAGAGTTTTGAATTGTTGAAAATAGGAAAATGCTTCAGACTTCAATTGCAAGAAGAAGACCCACATCTTCCGTGAGTGATCGTCAACAAACAATTGAAAATACCATTTTCCTCCACAACTTGTAGACATAGGACCACACAAATCTGTGTGTACCAACTCCAAAGGTACCTTAGCTCGAAAAGAGCTAGGTTCAAAAGGTACTCTATGTTGCTTTCCTGACAAGCAATCAGAGCACACTGGCAATGTAGATGAAAGAGTAGGGAGTCCTTTCACCATTTGATATTTACTCAACTCTAGTAAATATCCTGAACTCAAATGCCCAAATCTCTTATGCCAAAGAGAAGTGGCCTCCTTTGTGGTGACTGCCATTGCAGTATGGGTAGAGGTAATTGCATCTAAGACAAACAAACCATGTTTGTATGAACCTGTTGCTATCTATTTTCCCTTTTTAGTGATAAAGCAACGTTTCTTTTCTTTGTCCACTGTAAAATTGACATTCATGTTATTGTCCAGGATTTGTGGAACTGACAAGAGATTATTTTTCAATCCTGGAACATAAAGAACTTTTTGAATATTACATTCTCCATCTGGAAGGGAGACAGAAACACTTCCTTCTCCCTGAACTCGATAGGTCTGATCATCAACAATGGTGACCGGTCTACCTTCTCGAGCCTCAAATGTTGCAAACCAAGATTTATCGCCAGTCATATGTTTACTAGCGCCTGAATCTATGTACCACAAAGAGTCCTTGTGGGAGGAATCTATATGTGTCATGAGCACTTTGTGTGCTCGTTCAAAATCTGAACTAGAATCTTCAGCTGCAATGTGACCCTGTTGTTGTTTGTTCTTGTTCTTAGGTTTGCCTTTGCCCTTTTTGTTTCCTTGTTCATTGGGCGGCTTGTTCTTAAACCAACATCTTTTGGTTTCATGAGTGTCTTTGTCACAAATTTTACAATACTGCTTCTTCTTCGAAATATCTTTGGCTTTACCCTTTTCTTGATTTGAAGAAGAACCTTTCTGTTGATTCCACTTTTTCTTACCTTGTCATGAGAAAAGAGCATTGTTAGATACCTCATCTCTTTGTAGTTGATTAGCTTCTTTTGTTTGAAGCATATTTACCAACTCGACAAAAGTTACTGTCCTGCCAAAAACTTGTAGTGAGGTGATCAACATTCGGTAGGAGTCAGGAAGAGCTCTCAAAATGATTGAGTTCAAGACTTGGTCTTCCAGTTTCTCTCCTAAGGATTGCAGTTTTGTTTTTAATTCTGTGACTCTGCAGAGGAATAGCTCTACTATTTCTCCTGATTTCATATGTAGATTATGAAGCTGTGTTTGAAGGTTAAGAATCATTGATTGATTCTTGCCCTCAAATATGGTACTTAAGGCATCCCATGCTGCCTTACCAGTTGTAGCTTCACTGATATGAGGTTGGATATCATCAGTAATAGCAAGCAAGATCATTAAGGATAGCTTTTTATCCTTTTTATCAAAATCTCTTTGATCTTGTCCTGGTGATTGAGGTCTAGTGACACTTCCATCCACTATTGACCACAATTCCTCTACAGTTAAGATAGCTTTCATCTTAGTCTTCCAAGCTGAGTAATTTGAACCTTTGAGCAGTTGGCTCTCAGTGAGATACTTGTGTATCATGGCCATGTTTTAGGTTTCAAATTTGATAGGACTAAGATGGGATATCTTGTACTATACTCTCAAAAGAGTATATGGAAGGTGTTTTCAATTTGCCTCTATAAGATATTTAATGGCACCTGCCTTAACACCCTTACCAAGGGATGAAAAGTTGGAGGATTTTTAAGCCAAACAAAATAGAGCAAATGAAACAGGGGTAGGTTTTGTAAAACTTTTGATTTTGCCCTCTAGGATATTTAATGGCACCTGCTTTAACACCCTTTAAAAAAAAAGATGAAAAATTTGAGGTAATTAAGCCAAACAAAGAGAGAGTATCAAGGTGATTTGAAGTTTTGACCTTTTGATTGGGGAGTAATTACTTGTTTGAACCTATGCAAAGTTTTAGCATGGTTTTTGAGTGAAGTTTGGGTTTTGTGAAATGCTTCTTTTAATGTTTATATTTGAATTTTTAATTGCACACAAAAAACATGAGTGTTTAGTGCAATAATCAAAAAACATAAGAGCAACCCAAATTTGTATCACTCTAGGTGTCGGATGCAACCGAAAATGCACCTAGTACAAGCAATTTTGAAGAGAAGGTGTCGAGTAAAATCGAGAATGCACCTTTCTTATACTGAAATATCCCCCCTTTTTCTTTACAATTTTGCAAACAATAGAATCAATAAAAAAAAATGAATTCTATCCCCCCTTAATGTTTACAAAATGTAGAATTTTAGAGCACTCCTTTCAAGACAAGTCGACACACGACCCGCTTTTGAAAGGCTTCCAGAACTAGTCGACACACGACTTAGTTTTGATGAACCCAAGGTTACAAAGTCTTTCTCAATTGTGCAGAAAAAAAATAGAAGTGCAATTTTATGTATTATGTCTCCATGGAGAAAACAAATGCACTCTAAGTACTTTTGATCTTTACAAAAAAAATTCCTTGTTTTCTAAATTTGCAAAAGAAAAATCATTGTGATCCTTTCTTTGTATGCTAAATGAACAAGGGTTGAGAAGAGTTTGTCTAATTTTGCAACAAACAAAAAATGTGCTTTCTGTATGTCTTATATCTCCAATTTGTGAGAAAACATTAGCACTTTTAAATATATTAAAGTTGCAAAAAAAATATTTCTTTAATTTTTTTTTTAATTTGCAATAGTTTAAGAAAAGTTTTTAATAAATCATTTTAATTAATAATGAAAAAACTAAAAATATATCTCTTAAATAAATCAATTTAAATACTTAAACAAAAAATTGATTATTTAAAAAAAAAATTGAAGTTTTTAAAATATTAAAAAAATAATTTAATAATAAAAAACTTTAAAAAAAAATTGCATAAGAAAAAAAAAAAAAAAATACCTGTGAGTGTCGAAGGCCAAAAGAATGGCCTTTTTGTTCCCGGTGGGAGTCGAACCCTGGACTCCCCGCCGTGCGCCTTAGCTCGACCCGATCAACCGGTCGGGCTACGGCGCCCGATGGAACGAAGGCGACGGGCGGTGCCTCTTGAAGACTGCGACGACGAAATTTAAAAAAAAAATTCGGGGACTTTTATCCCACATGCATCCCGCAGTGGGATGTTGTGGGATTGATAAGGGGAAAGTCCCCCCTTATCGGTCGATTTCCTGCGGGCAATCGACTATGTCGCCTGCCCTTTTGGTCGCCGCCACGTGGCGCCAGGGGTAGGCAAAGTCATCTAGTCAGCGTCGAGTCCGTCAGTGGCTGTCCGCCACATGGCTGTCTACCACGTGTCCATCAGTGGCTATCCGCCACATGTCCGATTGATTCTGCACCTTGGGGTGCATGCTTGGGTCCACGTGTCCCTCAATATGCGTGCCTGGTCCAGTCGGGGTTAAAGGTATGTCCAAAATAGGTTACAAAATAAATAAAATGAACATTAACCATTTGAATTCAACTTAGAAGATTAAATAGGTTACAAAATAGGATTATTAACCCCTTAGAATTAGAAGCGCAAACGATGATTAATAATAGATTATTCTAACAACCTAACTAAATATCATAAGATATTTAGTTATTAACCTTAGTTAACTAGAAGGTAATTCATAGAATAGTAAATATATCCTATGGTAGAAAAGTAAATGTAATAACCTATGTAGTATAATGCAATATACTACCTATTTTACCCTAACAATCATAGCCACAAATATTGGAGAAAGAAAAAGATGATGAATAAGCCTAGGGTAGATAGTGACATGAGCGATAACTTGATCATTGAAATGTCAAATTTAATATAACCCCTATCCTATGACACCAAAATAAATGAACAAGTTAAGAGTTTCTTCAAGAAATAAGGTTGAGTGATTGAAAGGGCACATAACAAGTTTTGAGTTAGTATCCTTGAATAATGATGACTATGGTAATTGAGGGTAGATGTAGAGCTAGGAAAATTTATCAGTCAAGCCTAGGATGAGGAACGAATGAAGAAAATTGTAAAAATTTACTGAGTTCATTCATGGGATATTAGTGTAGGTAGTAGTGTATAGATGGTTATGGGTATAAAGGATTTTCCAAACAAAAAAAATACTGTATAAGTACCCACTCTAAGTGTATGCTGATGAGGATAGTTTTGATACTTATTTATAATTTGAGCTTGTGAAGAGAGTTAAACTAGCACTGGAGTTGGAATTTGCATATATTAGGATACAATTTTGGCTTATATTATATAACGATTATTATTTGGATTGGAGACATTCCATGAAATGATAAACAACTTATAATTATAAAATAAACAACAAGCCATCTAGTTGAATACAATAGAATAACAACTTTTATAGGTGAAGGAGGAAGTCAGATTAGGACTAGCAAGGTTGTAATAGGAAGTGGATCAACTAAAGAAGGAATAATAGGTACAAAATCAATTTATTGGCCTATTGAAATCTAAATGTGTAGTGTGAGAACAATATATTTCATCCAAGGTTGAAGAGGTAGCCAATTGTGATCAGCTAATAATGGAAAAAGATCAATTACTTGTAAAATTTAAGAAGTGGGAAGAAGATTGGTCCATGAAGATCAGTAAATTTGGTGGAGATATTACATTATTTGACACCTTAAGTACCATTGTATATATTTAGATTAGAAAGTGTGTGTGTCAAAAGTAGATTCTAAATTATAAAGTGTGCTTATGTGTCATGTGTGCAAGTGAGAGTTATGTGTGAGTTATGAGGTTTCATATGTGTAAGTGAAGAGTCATGTGAGATGTGTCAAGATTAGAAATCATGAGAGAATTTATCATAATGTAATAAAGGCATATGAAAGGTTGTATCTTTAAAAACTTTGAGGAGAGTAAATGTTAGGAGTATTGAAGAGTTATACGTAAAGTTATATATTGGAGATAAAGCTCCATGCTATATAATGAGAACAATTTTTATAATAATATAGGATTATCAATAAAGCTTTATGTAATATTGTTGTTATTGAATGGGATGATATATGTTTGATTATACAATCATAGGAAATAAGAACCTATGATATTAGGGCCCATTTGCTAATAGTGGTATCAAAGCCACTTTAGTAATCCCTATTTAGGGTGGAGAAAGAGAGGAAAATATTGTGAGAGGATATTGAAAAATATTGGAGGAAGAACACTGGATAAGAAGATTGAAGGAGGAAGAATAAGCTAAGAGAAAGTGAGGTTGTTGAGGAGCTATTGGAGTTGAGGAAGGAATGTTGGAGAAGATCTTGTTGAAGTGAAGAGTTGTTGAAATTAGAGATATTAGAGGAGAATATTGTAGAAGATATTGAATGTGAAAGAGATTGGAGGAAGATATTGAATGTAAGGATTGAAGGATTGTAGAAGAATAGTGGAAATAGAAGAAAAAGCAGATTGGAGAAGGTTGATGGCCGATTGCTTACTGGATTAATGCTTGTTGGAATATTATTATATGATCACTTGGAAATTAAAGGAGACTATTGGAGGAGACTAAATGTGAGGATTGTAGAAAAATATTGAAGATAAAAAAATTAGAGGATAAAGTTGTGATGAAGATTACAGGCAGTGAACATAGCAACAAAGTAACTGATTTGAATTTGAGAGAAGAATGCCTATGGTGATATTATTTGGTGAATGAATATTTTGAATATTTGAAATGATAAATGTT
The DNA here is from genome assembly GCA_028583015.1 of Wollemia nobilis. Taxonomy (NCBI): domain Eukaryota; kingdom Viridiplantae; phylum Streptophyta; class Pinopsida; order Araucariales; family Araucariaceae; genus Wollemia; species Wollemia nobilis. The sequence continues at coordinate 4,452,349 of JAQPPZ010001808.1, forward strand.
TATATTCTGTGAGGAATGTACATGTTCTTAGGGAGTAAAACCTAAGAAGAGGAATGATAGCCTGAGTATGAAGAGTGAAGTTTGAGAAGTGGAATGATAGCCTACATCTAAGGAGTGAAACCTAAGTTGGAGAAAAAAAATGCTTGTGTTGAGTGTGCTTGAGTCAAAAAGGAGAATGTGTGGAGAGATACACCTGAGTTAGAATATCTATGGAGAGTGCCTAAGTTGGAAAAGAGAGCACCTAAGTTTTAGAGGAGAGCACCTAAATTTGAGGAGGAAGATGATTGTGAGGAATATTGAGATATATCAAAAGATAAATCTCAAAGAAGAAACACTCTAGAATGCTCAACATTGAAGGTGGAACATTGTCCTAACATAGAAGAATGTTTCCACATGTGCATGCAAATTGAATTAAGGTGAGCGGCATAAGAAAATGAATAATTTTGTAATCTTTGCTACACATTAAATTTGGATTGAGTGCATATTATTGGGAATATTTGATTTGGTTAATATTTTAGGGAGACAAGGTAATAATTTATTTAATTAAAGAATGAATGAATGATTGGAAGAAATAAGGGATTAAATGTTTGAATATTTAAATTGGATATTGATTTGAAGTGAATTGAAATTTGGAGGAATTAATTGAAATTGTGAATTTGGGAGATATAAGAAGATTAAATAATTGAAAACTTGAAATTAATATTGATTAATATTGAATAAGAATTTTGAAGGAGAAATAAGGAGATTATGAAATTGATTGATTGAAGATTAAGAATTGGAAATTAAAGTTGAAATTGAATTAGAAGAAGAAGATTTTTTTTAGCTGGAGAACAAGGGGTTATACTCGGGGCCACCACCCTTGAAAAATCATGAATCTTTTATTTAGAGCATGATATTTTGTAAATAGATTCAATTATTATCTCAATTAAATTGCTATAGCTAGAAACCTACATCATTTGACATGGAAAACTATTACAAACATAACACAAAAGGTTTGCTTGAATGAAAACTAATTTGTATTACTAGAAAATGGCTATAAATAGGCATTTACAAAACTTTCACTCAAATAAGGTTGTATTAAATAATGACATCTACAACCTTATTTGTTAAAATTAACAAATGGTAATACACTAATCCCTATCATTCCTCCCCACTGAGAAAGCATTGGTCCTCAATGTGTATAAGGGTGGAAAAGAAATACGGGTAGCTAAGGAGTGTCGAGTAAAACCAAGAATGAACTCCTATTACAAAAGAAGAAGACCAAAAATGACAAACTTGAACATGTCTTCAAAAAACCAAAAACTAACACTAGCACTACATCAGACTTGAAAAATGCTCTCGAATGACTGTAAACACTGCTATACTGGTAGACAACTGGATGGGTCCCTTGAGTCGATAGAAGAAAGTAGCAATTGATGTGTCGAAAGGAGATGTAGTAGAATATTCCTCGAACCACGTGCATAAAAGGTTCTAGGTGGAAATTGCATGAAAGTTTGGTTTCGATGTGCATTAAATTGCGGTTAATGGTGGCATGCATTTTATGAAAGCAATGGCATGTAAATGCATTTAATGAAAGCAACGGTGGTATGCATTAAATTTTTACTTTTGATTGAACGGTGGTGAAGAAAATTAAATTAAATTAAAAATAATTTAATTTAATTTGTTATTAAATTTGTATTTAATGGTGAGCCACACACCAAAAATTAAAATAAAAACATGTATATTAAAATGAAAATGCACATTAGGTGGTGGGCACATTTTAATGATGGACACACGCATTAATGATGATACCATCAAATCATGCAAGGCCGAAGCGATATGAGATCGCGTACGAATTAAGAAAATAATTATCCGTAAGGTCAACAAAAATATCTGTAAAGGAAGTAAAAGGGTCCATAGACCAGATCTACGAGAGGTTTTTTGTTCCCCTTTTGAACAAAAAATTGGCTTAGAGGAAGAGGATACTTGCCTACCCAGTAACATGCTCTGATACCAATGATATGGAACACAATTACAAATAGAACACAAAAGCTTTGTATGAATGAAAACTGATTTGTATTACCAGAACATGCCTATAAATAGGTATTTACAAATATTTCAATTAGATAAGGCTGTATTAAATAATTATGGTTACAACCCTTATCCATTACAACTAACAAATGGTAATACACTAATCCCTAACATCATTTCACATAAAATGTCAGAATTCTTGATTTTTCATTTTCTAGAAATATTTCAATTTCTTGTGTGAATACAAAGATTCCATAATTCAACATCCTTCTTGACATTTTCCTACAACAGTCTTCAAAATACCAAAACTTCACATTTATTATCTATTCATTTCATCTTAGTAAAGTAATGTTTCCAAAACATTGCACTATCATAGCTTGTTTTACTATATCTGGATTACTAGTTTCCTTCCTGAAGCACAAGTGCAACCACAAAAATTATAATAAAGAAGAAGAAGATTACAAGATTAAAGAAAATTTTATTTTTATAAAGGACTACATCATGTCTAGGAACTAAGGAAAATTAATATTCAATATTAAGAGAAAGGAAAGTCATCCAAATATCATTTACAAGCTATTAGAAAAGAAGAAAACATGGGACATCCGAATTAATGGAGCGCATACAATTCATCCAAAAAGAAGCCAAAATTGTAGTTATTTTGATACTTAAATAATGCATAAATTATTGTTTTAAATATGCCAATAACTTTGATACATCAATGAATTTAAATAAAAAACACCAAAGAAAAACTCAAGCAACAAATCTTTTGTAAAATTTCTATATTCAAAACTTGTAAAAGTCCATTCAAAATGTGGAAAAACAAATTACACTTACAAGTGTAAACATTGCAATAGATATGGACATAAAACTAAAAATTGTTGGGACGTTATTCATTGTAAAAATTATGAGAGCAATAATCATTCCCAAAAGAATAGTTGGTACAAGGGAAATAGTGTTCATAAATAGAGAAGTATAAAAGGCATATTGATGACGACACTATATGAACTTACCAAACATATCATATTGAAAGCAACTATGGAAATAGTAAGAATCATAATAAATTTAGGAGACATCAACTTTGGTACCGGTAACAGTGTCAAAGTCAGAGATAAAGGACGAAGACAAGATGAATACTAGAATCAAAGATTGAAGGCAAAGGCCTTCACACCAAATAATGTAATATGGGGGATGTTGGAGGTATTATATTATTTGGTACCTTGAGTACCATTGTAAATATTTAGATTAAGAAGTGTGTGTCTCAAAAGTAGGTATGTGTCATGTGTGCAAGTGTGAGTTATGAGTGAAAGGTGTCATGTGTGCAAGAGTGAGTTATGAGTGAAAGGTGTCATATGTGTAAGTGAAAAGTCATATGAGATGTGTCAATATTAGAAGTAGGAATTTATGTAATCATGAGAGTATTTGTCATAAGGTAATAAAGACATATGAAAGTTTGTATCTTCCATAGATTTGAGGAGAGTAAAATTTAGGAGTGTTGAGGAGTCACAAGTAAAGTTATATATTGGAGTCAAATTTTCATGCTATATAATGTTTTGTAATGATTTTGTATTATCAATAAATATTTTATTGAATGAAATAGTATATGTTTGATTATACAATCCTAAAAAATAGAGACCTATGATATTTAGGCCCATTTTCTAATAAAATTGAGAAAAAGTTACAACATTATAACTTTTAATGGGTATGGTATGAGCTTATCCAAAACACTTGAACTAAGAAACTGATGCTTTAAAGATACAAATGCAAGAGTTGGGAGTCACACATTTTAAAATTCAAATCATTCCCCAACCATAGTAGAGGCAAAACCATTAAGAGTAGCAATAGTCATTGACAAGGCTTTAAACCAATATAAAGGAGAAGGTAGATGTAGCAGTTAGTTATGCCATGGTGCCACATCAAGCACCACCTCGAACATAAATGAGGTTGTATGGAGACAAGTATGCATACACAATTGTTTTTTTATTAATGTTGAAAAACAGGGTTTTGAAAGGTCCCAAAATATTTTACATTAAAGGAGGTAAAGAAAGAGAAGGACAATTAAGCATAGGCTAGAATCCAAGGTGAAAAAATAGAAATTAAACCCAAAAACCACCCAAGAGCATAGACCAATCCACCACCCAATAGGGCATAAAGGAGAATTTTTTATTCAAATTTCTTTTAGAGGCACCAACGATCCTACTCTATTTTTGTATAGGATTGGAAGGGAATCAAATGCATCAAGATGCAGCTAACAAAACCCCAATACCAGAGAGCAAGGGTGAGGGAAATACACCAAGCATTACTTGATAATGGAAACCACCAGGGAGAAAAAGGACTAGCCCCCCAAAAAAGACCCCCTAGAGAGAGGATCACTACAACACAAAAGATACCTCATCCAAGTAGAAAGACAATAAAAATACATACTGGATAGGTAGAACCGATGCTTCCAAAGTAACAATTATCATTAACCATGGAGGTAAATTATCTTCCCAAATTATGAATTGGCCACTATCCACCCCCAAATTGGACAACATTAGTAGCCTGGTTACCTTCCCTATAAATATGCTCAATTTTAACTTCTAACATACCTTACATAATCTTCAAGGTATCCTTAATAATATTCAATATGAAACAATTGTTAGTCTTTCCAACTTGCAAATCTTGAATGATGTTCAAGGAGTCACCTTGTACGAGAAGTATTTTGAATACCCTCTCAAAATCCTGATGAACACCCAAGAAAAGCACCTTAGCTTTAGCTAGGTGGTTGGTATGAATACCATAATCTTTAGTGTAATCCTAAATGACCTCACCATTATCATTTCTTACAACACCCCCTCCACCAGCCCTCCCAAGATTACCTTTGGTAGCCCCATAAAATTTTAGAATGACCCACCCTTTAGCTGGTTTATGCCATCTAGTAGCCAATATTTTTTGAATAGTGGATACAAAAGCAAAATACCCTAGATTCAATTTCCAACTAATATCAATCCCTTTCTTCATAGCTTTCTCCTTATCATTTCTAGCATTAAAGATAACTAGTTTATTCTCAATAGAAACTTTAATCCTTCTAAAGATAAAGGATTCATCCCTAGAAATATCCTTGAAAGTTCTTTTATTCATATCCTACCAAATATCCAATAAAAAATGAGGAAGAACTATATCCCACACCCTAGTGAGGATGTGACTGATGAAGGAGGGTTTCCACTGAGTGAAAATTTACTTGAAAGTTTGAGGTAACATCCACTTGACAGAAAAAGAATACAGTAAAGCATTAATCACCTTATTTGAGAAATCACAATGGATGAAAATATGATCCATAGATTCAACATCCTTAGAACATAAGAGACAAATATTGGGAAGATGGAAGCCTTTCTTACATAAATTATCAACAATCAAAATTCTATTCTACAAACACCACAAAAAATGCAATCTTTGGGATCAAATGAGGATACCAAACCCTTTCCATTAGAAAAGATCCTCTCATAGATAATATTTGGGCCTCATATGTAGTCTTGATAGAAAATAAACCTTTAGGAGAATAAGTCCATAGAAGGAAGTCCCTATCATTCTAATGATGAAGAAAGTACTGTTGCAACAACATGTTCAAATTTTCCAAACTATGAAGGATATAAAGATCAACTGTATGTAAAGTCAAATGCTTCCAAATCCTCTTTCTATTAGTGATGACTATATAATCAATTAATTTTTCTCCATATTTCAGTGACAAAGGAGCCTTCAACTCATAAAACTTAGGACTAAGAAAGAGGGGTTCAGGAAGAATCCAAGTATCCTCCTAGAAGAACACATCCTTGCCATTCCCAATCTACCACCACATCTCCTCCATAACCAAACTTCTAACCCCTAGCAAACCATTCCAAATCACAGAGCCCCTAGGAGGAGCATCACTTCTAGAAAAAAGAATATGATTTTCTAGATACTTACCTCTTATAATATATTTCCATTGTTGATCCTCCTCAACACATAATCTCTAGGCTATTTTTACAATCAACGCCTTATTTAACAACAAAAAATTTCTAATCCCAAGACCACATTCTTTATTAGAAAAGTGAGGACTAAAATAAATCTCAGTTAGAGAAATTCTGAGATTAACTAAATAACTAACTTCCCACCTTATACATAGCTTTTGAGGATATATGCAATGGAATATATTTAACACAAGTCCTAATAAGATGCAATAAATATGAAAGAAAGTGAGTCTACAATATGACTAAAATATACTATAAATAGAAATGATAAAATTTTAATGCAATATGGAGGAAATGGTCACTCCATTACAATGAGCTAAAGAGCTACATTATGCTCCATACAGGAGCTCTACTATCTACTACACTACACTAGATAAGAACTTGACTTGATTATTCTAACTTGATCTATGAGGTCCTTTATATAGGAAGATAAATTCCTTGGTCAACACTCTACCTAGTTGTACAAGGGGACACCTTGCACATTGCCACTTGTGCATTTATTACATTACTTGAAGTAACTAGCTAACTTACCCCTAAAGTAATCTCCTACTCTAACTATGTACCTAAGGTGGTACATTTACATGACCCAAATGATGTAATATACTCTAAATCTAACACCCCCTATATTACATTATTTGGGTATTGAAGATTTCAATCTTCAATATGGATCTTTGTCTTCAGATATTCTTTAGCTTGATCTGGTCCTCATTGATTCACATTGCACTATACACCTTATTACATTGAAAATTATTCTTGAGCATGGTCTTTGATTTGATTCGATTAGGTTATTTTGCTCTGGAGTTTTCCTTTATCTAAAACATCTTCTTCTTCTTTAGATTTTCCTTTGAGCCTGATTTTTGCATTCCTGTAGGTGGTAGTACTACTTCTATATCTCTGCAAAGATGTTTCTCCTCCTTTGTTCTTACTCTATACAAAAACTTCTTTCAATATATCAATATGAGATATTAGATTAGTGGATCTTAAGGTATCAATATTGCAAGAGGATTGAAATATCTTTTCTAGTGATGATTCATCTAGCTCTATTTTTAGCTTAAGTAATTCTATCAATACTTTATGTTCTACATTTTCATCCTTGTAGCATTTGAATGTAAGTAGTGCCATATATAGTATACTTCCATATTCTAAATGAATTTGAATATCATTCTTTTAATTGTTAATTGCTTTAGTGAGTAGAGCATGTATATAGTGCTCCATTGCTTCAAACCTATCTTTCAAGGCTTCATTTTGTATCCTTTTTGAAATAGGATCCAAGTTTCCTTTAAATTTTATAAGTGAATTCTTGATTCCATTTTTTATGATACTTGCTCTTTATTTTCTAATAGTGTTGTTCATGTCATTGTTTACTATATTGCTTGAGGTGGACATCTTCATGGATTCTTGGAATATGCTTGTGGAGTTTTCTAAAGTGTTGTCCCTTGTGACATCCTAGTTATAAGCTTGATTTGAAAGAACCTTTTAATGATTAGGTTTTGTAGGCTTCCTTATATCTCCCTAGTTAAGATATGTGAATTAGTAAAATCCTTGTAAGATTTGTAGGCACCTTATGATTCCCAAATGGATTGAGTACTTGATAAATTTTGAATGAATGCTATTATTATCAAGTTTTGTGGAATGCCTTATGTCTCCCTAGTAATGTTGAATGATAGATAAAGTGCTTTTGAGAATAGTAGTTCAATTTAGAGTTGATTTTGTAAAGTTTTTGTAAATAGCAAATATCAACTTCTTTTACACCTTATTTCTCCTATTGAACTTAAGCACTTTCTAATTTGATGAGGTTCTATTTTTTGGAATTATTTTGTCCCTTTAATGTGAGTTTGAGACAAGTATAGTAATTAGTTTCCAACTCTTGATTTTCCTTGTAGAACCTTCTTTTATAGCCTTTGATAATTTGATATTTAATGTTTCTAAATTCCAACTACCTATTTTGGTGTAGTATTCCTTATAACTCCCTAATATGGAATTTTAGAAAACAATGATATTTGCAATGTTAAATAATTAATCTATCCAGGTAGAAATCCTTATTTCTCCTATGCTTTAGATTGCAAATATTAGGCTATTAATCTATATATTCCTTTTCTTAATATTGCTTTCAAATATGGTTGATTTTTCTTAATGTTTCAACCTTATATTATACCTTATATCTCCCTATTAATGAAAGCAAATTGGAATAGATATAGTCTTACCTTTGTGATGCCCCAAACCTCTATGTATCTAGCATTGATTCTTAGACGTATATGACAACACTCTTAAGTGCTCTTTTGATCATTATCTCCAACGTATGGGCATAGGCTTTAACTTGGATGACGGTTGGTTTCCTTGATGGCACTGCTTGGAGGCTTCTTGTCTGACCACTTTGACTAGGAGCATTTAATGCTCTCTCTTCCTACTGTTGCTATGACATTGATGCTACTATGTAATTCTACCATGAGCTCGGCTTATGATTTTGCTATGAACTCGACCTTCAATGCTCGACTTTGCTTTTACTTCATTTTGATTTTATTCTGATGCTTTCTCCAATATGGGTGCTTCTAAATAGAGTGGAATATTCCTCCTTTTGGACAAGTGGTGAATGGGAGTTACAAATTGGAGTTCTTTCAATGCTCATGCAAAGATAATGTACGTAACCTCCTCAATATTCCTTGTAACTCCTCTTGATTAGGCACCTAAATTTTCTTGAGCGTTAAGAGTTGGGATGGCACCTTAGAATGTTTGTGCCAAGTGGCACTCAAGGTCTTTGCATGTAGACCTTTACTATAACGCTTCCAGAAAGAGTGTTATAACTCCTCTTTGCCCTTTCGTATGCTTATTTCTTGGCTTGCTTCATTTCTTGGACAACAAGCAACCTCTTTCTTTTGTAGGTATTTTTGATGAGGACATCGGATGGCGCTGGCTATGATGCTCCTTGGTTCTATGGAGCTCTGAATGGTATTTTTGGTGCTTCTTTTGGTGGACATTCTTCACCAAGCTTGAGACCTCGGATGTAGCACCTTTTTCCCTTATTCTCTATGCTATCAACGTGTTGATTTTTGTGCTCCTTTGTAGAGTAGATAGCTCTTTGTAATAGCTTCTCGTAATGTTGTTCGTTCCATGTTGATCAAAGTAGATTTTTGATGCCTTTTTACGTAGATGAGCACCCTTTAATATGGACCTTAATGCTGTCCTTTTTGTCCATGATTGATAATGGCCTTGTGTGGGCTTTGATATTGTAGGTGAATGCTTGCGTCTGGATGCTTTGACATGGAGCAATGGTGTCTTTTGACACCTTAAATATTGAGCAATATGTGCTCCTCGATGGCTTTATTTTCTTGCTTGAAACCTACCCTTATACCTGCTCGGATGATGATCGTTGTATTATATGACCTTTTTTCCTTCTTGAATGGACAAGAATGGTGCTTTGTATTAGATAGATTTTGCACCAATATGATGGGCCAAATGCTCCTTTCTGAAATGCTCCTTTTAGTAATTTTCTTGGACAATTTAGTAAGAGTAAAACCAAGCTAATAATATGCACCCTTTTAAGTAGAAATTTCTACACTTATTCTTTTAATGAAACCCTAAGTGCACTTTCAATCTGAGACTCTCCAAGTCTCAATTTTTAGCTCCTTTGCAGATTTTAATGGTGGATTTCTTTTGGCCACAAAATGCTGCAGATTTTGTGCATCAAATGGTGTTTCTAGACACCTTGATAATATGTTGATTTTGTGCCCTTCGATCTTTAACAATCAAAACACACAATAATCCTTTGAGAGTAACTAGTTAATGATCAACTAGTTTAGTGCAATGAATCTCTATAATTTCTACCTTAATGCACTTTAATAATCTCACCTTATTCCTCCCAATAATAAGCTCTCAAAGTAATTCTAAATGCACTTAATAATTTTTGCAACTTTTAAGAGTAATCTATAATTTACCCTTAATGAATATTCTACAACTTTTCACTACAATCAATATTGTAGGATATAGTCTTCTTGCTTTCTAGATAGCAAATAGGTAGATGATAATTTTATTTCTCTCAAAAATATCCAACTCCTATTTAATGTGCAAATAATCCTTAAAATGAATTCTCCCTTTTTGCACTTGAAGACTATAATGCAATCTATTTTTCTACAACTTTTAATCCAGATATGGTGCTTAATAGAATTTGATAATGAACCCTAATTTGAAGTTCAACTAATTGCACCCTAGTTGCTTACCTTTTTTATGGCTTCTAAAGTAGATGATGATCTTGGTGCTTTTGATTCACCAAGTTGTTGCCTTGTAGTAGATGGATGAATTTACAGCTTTCTCGTTGGCTATCCCGAACAACTTCCTGCTTCACCAAACTATGGCCTTGAACTCTCCATCTTGAGCCTTGGATTTGGTGGCTTAATCCTTCCAATGTTCTTATGCTTTCTACTATAGATTCAGAGAACTCCTTTCTCTAAACTATGCCTCCTTGTTGTGAGAGGTAATCTCCAAATCTCCTAGATTTGGTAGGCTTCTTCTATCTGAATCTTCCTTCAAGCTTCTTGTCAAATTTTGACTTCAAATAAGATCTTCTTCTTCTCAAGATTTTGAATGTCTTGAGGTCTTCACTGGATTCTTCTTTTGGATTTGGCACTCCTTGCAAAATTCTTCTTCTAGGATTTGGCACTCCTTTCCAAATTCTTCTTCTCTTGGGCTTGTTGTTGGATGGTGACAATTGTCCCAAGTCCTTCACTATCAGGAGCTTTCTCCTTGGTAGTGGATTTCTCCAATGAGTTCTCCTAGGAACTCTTTTAACGATGCTTCTGTGAGCTCTACAACAAGGCTCTCCAAGACTTATTTTTTTTCCTCCTTGAGACCTCTCCAAGGTCTTCTATCTTGTAGCTTCTCTGGTCTTCCAACTAAGACCTTTTCTTCAACCTTCTACTTTTGGAAGTGTTGGTGATGAGATCTTCCTCTCGAATCTCTGATTTTGCTACTTCTAGATTTGAACAAGACTCTCCTAGTCCTTCTCTTTCTTCCAAGAATGGAAGTTCTTCAATGAGATATTTTCTTGATCTCTTTAGTTCCTTCTTGAAGGAAATATTTAATCAGTAAGGAGATCACCAATCTCCTATTTCTTGGACTCTTCTCAGGAGTCTTCTCTAGGAACTCCTTTATGGAGTTTTCTTCTGAATCAAGAATTTATCTTCTAAATCAAGAAATATTCTCTAAAGTAATCTTCAAGAACTCTTCTTTGGAGTATTCTTCTGAGTCAAGAATTTATCTTCTAAAATAGAAAATATTTAGGAACTCTTCTTTGGAGTATTCTTCTATTCAAGAAATTTTCTCTAAAATTTTCTTCAAAAACTCTTCTTTGGAGTTTACTTCTGAATCAAGAATTCTTCTTCTGAATTAAGAATTCTTTTTTAAATTTTTCTTCAGAATTAAGGCTTCTATGGCCTTTTTTTCTTCTAGGCTTCTCTAGCCTATTCTTCTTCTAGGCTTCTTTGGCCTATTCTTCTTCTAGGCTTCTTTGGCCTATTCTTCTTTTGCACTCTATAGGTATTAATATTGAATGGAGATCACCAATATCCTATCTCCTCCTATGACTCAACTTCTAGAGTCTCTTCTTCCTTGAGTCTGCTTATAAGGCTTTTGTGGCCTTTTTATTTACTTCTACAATTTGCAGGATTGCAGCTCTTGTAATGGGACCTTTCTCGAGGTCTTTGAAATATTCAGTCTTCTCCTTGTTGTTGCAAGTGCTGGAATGATTCTAAGAAGATATTCTTCCTAACTCTCTTGTAGGAAGCTTTCCAACCTTTTGCTGAATCTCCTTTTTCTGCAACAAGCTGTTAGAAACTGGAACGAAAGAACTTATAAATCTGGAGATAATATTCACTAGTTGATTTGTCAATCTAGTGGTATGAATGTTGAGTCCTAGTCTTCATGAGTTTTTCTGTAACTCTATGGAAAGACTCTAGCCAAATATAATCTCAAAATTTCTGCAACTGAGATTTATTTTAGTCCTCACTTTTCTAATCATGTTGACTACTATGGCTATTTCTATCAATTGATTCCTAATGGCAGCTTTTGCATGCAATGGTGCACAATGGAAAATCCAGTTTGCAAATATGCATGCCAATAATAGCAATGGTGACTCTCCCTATTCCTCTTGACCTACTGGACTTCTCTTATGATGGATGTAGGCCCTCCTATCTTGATTCACCGTGGCTCTGATACCACTATTAGCTTTTGAGGATATATGCAATGGAAGAGATTTAACACAGGTCCTAATAAGATGTAGTAAATATGAAAGAAAGTGAGTCTACAATATGATTGAAATATACTATAAATAGAAATGATGAAATTACAATGCAGTATGGAGGAAATGGTCACTCCATTACAATGAGCTAAAGAGCTACATTATGCTCCATACAAGAGCTCTACTATCTACTACACTACACTAGATAAGAACTTGACTTGATTATTCTAAATTTATCTATGAGGCCCTTTATATAGGAAGATAGATTCCTTGGCCAACACTCTACCTAGTTGTACAAGGGGACACCTTGCACATTACAACTTGCACATTGCCACTTGTGCATTTATTACATTGCTTGAAGTAACTAGCTAACTTCCCCCTAAAGTAATCTCCTACTCTAACTATGTACCTAAGGTGGTACATTTACATGACCCAAATGATGTAATATACTCTAACTCTAACAATCCCAAGAGACAAGAGACACCCTTTGTTTATCCTCCACCCCAGACCACATAAATCTTCTAAAGATTTGATCAATCCTCCTAACTTTGAAGGGCATTCTAAAAATATATATTTAATAGACAAGAATGCTTTGGAGGGTATCTTGAAGCAATTGCAACTTACTTGCTTGGCCTAGGAGATTACCTTTCCACCTAGCTAACTTACGTTGAATCCTGTCCAACACAGGAGACCACAAATCCTCCTTCATCATACCAGTAAATAATGGTATACCTATATATAAAGAAGGAAGGTTAGCAATGCCACAACCAAAAATCCTTGCAATTCTATATTGAATTTGCTCCCCAATATTCACAAAAAATATTTGACTTTTATGGAAGGTAATTTGTTGACTAGAAGCTTTCTCATACAACTACAAAATATTCATGATTTCCTTAGATTCTCTCATAGTATCCTCACGAAGAACTATAATGTTATCTATAAAATGTTGATAAGAAACAACCTCTACAGTACTAGCAGGTCTAATACCCCTAATCTTAGAGGGTAAGGTTGTAGCAAGAATCAATCTTCCTAAAGCTTCAACCATAAAAATAAAAATATATAGATACAAGGGATCACCTTGCCTAATACCTTTTTGACCCCCCAAAAAACCACTTAGAATCCCATTGATGATGATAGAAAATTTAGCAGAGAAAATACAAACTCTAATCCACTTCCTCCATAGATCCCCAAAACCAAATTTTTGTAACATCTTATCAAGGAACTCCCAGGAGACCTTGTCATAAGCCTTTTGCATATCAATTTTAAGAATTATTCTAGAAAACTTGCTTTTGGACATAAAATGTAAAGTCTCATGAACCGTAATGATCCCATCCACAATATTCCTACCATGAACAAAACTACCTTGAAGAGGAGAAATCGAGATGGGGAGAAGCCTTTTCAACCTATTAACAAGTGTCTTAGTAAGAAAATTATATAGGGTATTGCATAAGTTGATAGGTCTGAAATCCCTTAGAGAAGGGGTACCATGTTTTTTCAAAACCAAAACAATAAAGGTAGTATTCCATATATGCAAAAAAGAGGAAGAATTTTGGAATTCTCTTAAGGCTTCTAAAATATCTAAACCAATAAGGTGTGAAAACCTCTAAAAAAACTAGTAGGGAACCCATCCAACCTAGGTGCTTTATCCTTATTCATACTAAATAGGTTGATCTTGATCTCATCATTAGAAAAAGGGGCATTCAAAGCATTATTCATATCAACCATCACCACCTGGGGAATATTCCTAAGAATTTCCTTTGAAGCATCCCCATATTTCTCCCTATCTCCAGAAAACAAATCTTGAAAGAAGGATACCATGGCAGTAGAAATTTTTTTCTTATATTTAAGGCATTCACTAGAATCCAATGAATTTCTCTTATTTTATTAGCACTCCTATATTTCAAGGTTGAGAGGTGGAAAAACTTGGTATTTCTATCCCCCTCCTTAATCCATGTAGCTCAATATTTTTACCTCCAAAAAGAGTCCTAGCTGGAAATAATATTATGAAATTTTGAAAGATTAATTTTCTCTTTGTTGGCCAGCTCCTCTAACCAACCTTCACTTTGGCATTTTTCCTCAATTTCCTATAATTCTTGAAATATTTTTTGCTTCCTATGGAAGAGGTTTCCAAAAACCTCTCGATTCCACCTCTTCAAGTTACCTTTAATATTTTTTATCTTCTTGGCCACTTGAAACATCTTAGTACCATAGACATTCGTATTCCACCAAGCCTTAATAAAATCAATATTCCAAAGTGTGCACAACCCTCTAGAAGAACCATGAGCAAACCTACTCACACCTTCATACCCCTTCCAAAAAAACCTTTGTAATCTATCAAAATCCTCATCGCCCATCTTAGTTTCTTGTAAGAAAAGAATATTAGGATTGAAACTTTTTCTAAAATATTTTAGCACTCTTTGTTTAGTCAGGGTATGCATACCCAAAATATTCCATGAGATAATCTTCATTACTTCAAGGATTGTGAAGCCTTCCCTCCGCTCAAAGTTAATGTAGAATGGGAGCCATTAGCCACATATTGAGCTATTTTCTATAAGAGCACCTTAATTTTTTTGTTCTTGGCCCCTTCCCACTACTTAGATTCATTATTTTTTGGGTGTTTCTGATGGGCCACATAGAGCCTATCATTCTCTTCTTTCTTGATTATACTGATTGAGAAAGGAGCTGCTACTGTTGAGATATCTTCTTTAGTTTCATATTTATCCTATTTATAACTTACTAAAAGCCATATTCCTTCGAGGAAGACCAAACCTCCTCTGATTCCTTGTCCAATGAATTTGTATAAATCTCTCCCACTTCTACATCCCAAAGGGACTTCATGAAAGCTTCAATTTTTTCCTTATCAAGAGGTGCAAAAACCCTCTTATTATACAAAATAGGGGTAGCTACTCCCAAAAACACCTCAACATGAGCTTGCTAAAGGAGGGACAAAGGAACCTGAGAAAAAGGTAGTTGATCCTCTTGATGATCTAGGACCTCAAATATCTTATCCAAAATAGCATCCAAGCAAACCTCAAGAGAAAAAGGTGACAACTCTTCTAATACAAAAAATTTATTTGGATTCACCTCTGCATCCTTTGAATGCCCAATGACTTCTAGAAAAACCCTAACAACTTTAGAGTGGTATTATTTTTTCTTTCTCCAGATCTGGACCTCATTTTTTTGAGGAGGTTTCTTCTCAGGACACTTAATCCATAAATTACCAACCCTTTTGCAGTCAAGAAAATGGACATAGAGGTTTCATATTCTATATCCTGGATCTAAACTCCAAAATATGAAATCAACTTAATAAAAGAAGGAAGAGGCTTAGAGATATCAATGTTAACACAAAACCTAGTAAAAACCATCCTTTCTTTTTTCTTCAAGTGGTTGTATCCATCACAATCAAGCTACCCATTAATTTAGAAATACCCTTAAGGATGTCATCATCTCAAAATACCACATGTAACCTAGGAAAACATACCCAAAGGGTTGTCGTATTGACGTTCTTGATGGATGAATTGAAGTTTGGAGATCATTTCCTCAAAAAGAGGTATTTCTAACCAAAGAACCATGGTTCCTTCATAACCATAGCTTGCATGTCTTCAAAGGTATTAAAATTAAATAGCATAAAGCCTTTGGGTAGTGCCACTACTTCCAGACCCCCCTTTGGCCTCCATTTTTTAGTAGTCCATTGTTTGATAGAGTCCAAATCTAGTCAGACCCCAACAAAATTTCCAATCAAGGATTTTTCTTGTTCCACTATCATCTAATAAATAATAGGTTGAGGAATCAATAAAGAAATAATATCAACCTCTATCTCTAGAACCAGATAAAAGTGATTCTTAACAATAGGGTCAACTCCCAATAACACTCGAGATCAGGAATGGTTTGAATTGTCCACAAAGGGAGCAAAAGACATTAGAGCTTTTAAATCCCACAAAACCTAGGTCAAATACATTAGAATCTAGATATATCCCCAAGGGTCCACCTACCACATCCCCCTTACCGTTAGTGCCTACCTCACTTTGCACATCTTCCATGTTACCCCTACCCCCCGGGCCCCTCACCCTCTTCACCCACACAAATTCCATTTAAAACTGATGCCATATCCTCTATATATGATAGGGATATATCTCTTGATGCCATATCCTAGCTTCTAAAAAATCTCCATTGTAGCTCTCCCTAGTCATAGCTCTGAAAGCTCTCCACAGTCGCAACTCTGAAAACCCTAGCTTTAAAAATCCTCCATAGTCATAACTTTGAAAGCTCTCCATAGTGTACCTCTAAAATACCCTAGATCCCAAAAAACCTCCATAGTCATAGCTTTGAAAGCTCTCTATAGTCATATATTTTCATCTTCGAAAACCCTAGCTCCAAAAAACCTCCATAGTTGTAGCTCTAAAAGCTCTCCATAGTCACAACTTCATATCTTCGAAAACCCTAGGTCCAAAAAAACCTCCATAGTCATAGTTTTGAAATATCTCCATAGACATAGCTTTGAAAACCCTAGCTCCAAAAAAACCTCCACAGTCACAACTCTAAAAGCTCTCCACAATTGCAGCTTTGAAAACCCTAGCTCCAAAAAAACCTCCATAGTTGTAGCTTTGAAATCTCTCCACAGTTGCAGCTTCAAAAATTCTAGCTCCAAAAAAACCTCCATAGCCACAACTCTGAAAGCTCTTCATAGTCATATCTCTAAAATTGCATATAAAGTTGTCATTTTATATAGTTTACATGCTAAGTGTTTCTTAAAATATTATCAGACATTACTAGTGTGTGAGTAATAAAGAATGTCATGTAATGTAAGGTGTCATGTAATATTAGATGTTATGTAAGGGTAGCTAGGGATATGTATAAGGAAGTTATAAATGTTAGCAAATCCATTTCCTATATAGGAGTATTATAAATAAAACCTTTATATTTTTCAAATAGCATAAGCATATGCATGTGTCTGAGAACAAGCGTTGTGAAAATAATTATGTTATACATGATTTTCTACTGTTGTTCATACTTATAAATGATGATGTATAGTTTTATTTGACTTCAATATTGAATATATTTTCTAATATTATGGTGAATTTTGTTTATTGTTCATATTTTATGTCATTTACTCTTATATGTTCCTTCAAATGTGGAATACCATTGTATCTATATTTTCGAGGGGACTCAGGTTTAAATTGTGCAAAATTAATAATTTCAAGAATGTGTTGAAACATTGTTATGTGGGTCCTATTTCAATCCCATATAGCCAATTAAATAAAACTAAAAACATCATGATTACAAATCAAATATTTTTTGTGAGCTTAGATAACACTTTTTAAAATATGAATCATATATGAGAGGACCAATTAAAAATATCTCAAACCAAAACCAACCAAAACAACATGAAGCAACTATAAGAGAACCATTTTCAAATTGTGACAAGGGTAAAAATGTGAAAGGTATCATGAAGTACCTCTTCATGAAACTCTTCCTCTTTCCTCTATGTCATTTCAAGACTAGGGGAAGTTTGGGAGATTTAAAGTCTAGTTTTTTTGGATTAGTTGAAGAACACCAATAATTATCCTAAGATACTAATCTGTATAAGCTTAACCTTAATATAGCCCTAATGCACATACAAATGCATCAATAAAGGCCTAAAATAAATACTCTTTTAATTTTAATGAGGAATAAAATGATAATTGTAGAGAACAATTCCAAAAAGAAATGATAATTCAGAAGTGTTTGGTAAAATGTCTACATAATGTTTTGAAGTTTTGACTTGATAAAATGTTTAATATAATGTTTTGGACAATTGTATAGTCAGCCGTCACATAATGATTACGGACTGATTAGTAAAAGAATTGTAATGTCAATAAATTATGTAAATCAACCATCAATAAGTTGTTTAAGACTGATTAGTTAAGGCATAGACTGATTAGTTAGCATCTTATACCGATTAGTTACATCCTAGACTGATTGGTTTTAGGTTGATTAGTTATGGATGAGTTAGTTAAGGCTATAACAAGTGGATAGTTGGGGATGTTGGAGCTTGGTTGGTTATAGTAACCACCAAGGCCATCCTATAAATACACCCCCTACTCATTTTTTGTAATATCCATATTCATGCAAAGTAATTCCACTAGTTTACAAGGAGAACAATTGATGTGTAACATAGTATTATGCCATTGAATGCATTATTCAAGTGCTAAATACATGATCTAGTTGATGTTTATGTTGTCTTGTGCACATTTATTTTCTTGTATATTAGATATTTGTTGTGCAGATTATAGGAGCAATTAACAAAGTGAAGACCTAAGAAGTGTAGAGATATATTATAGGAATTGATGAACATGAGTTGTCTAGCCTATCTGACCAGGCCTTTATGTATAGGCTATCTATCCAGCCAATTTGACTAAGCCTTTCCATCTAGGATATCCATATAGGCCTATCTATCTAGACTAACCGACCATGCCTTTCCATCTAGGCTATCCATCTAGACCTATCTGTCTAGGTCATCTATCTAGCATATCCATCTAGGCTATCCATCTAAGCCTATCCATATAGGCCATCCTTCTAGGCCTAGCCATATAGAACCATTTGTTACATATCAAGTACTACCTATATGGTTTAATCCATATGCAATCATATTAGTAAAAAATAATAATGTATCTAATAATTTTAGCACTATGAATATTACTCAATTTAACCATTCCTCCATCTCTCAAAACCCATCATTCCCTCATACCAGGAAGATACTCATCACTCTCTACATTTGGCACTATTAAATAGATCAACTTAAGGTCAAGGAAGAACTTAATGTGACAAGGCAAAGAGGTGAATGATAGACTCTAGGCTACAAGGCCAATGAGGAAGGAATTAGATACCACTTAGGTAAAGTGCAGGACTAGAAAACCAAAGAACACAAGTTCAAGATAAAACTTCATAGCAAAATGTGGAATGAGTGTGGAATACCTTAGACGACGAGAGTCCAATAGTAGAGAGAGAATTATGGGAAACATTATTGTTGAAAATAGAGAATAAAGTACAAAATCAAATAGTAGAGAATATACCTAACGTTAGAAGTGAGGAGCAAATGGTAATACCTGATCTAGCAAAGAGGAGTTGGCAAACAAGTGTATAAGATTAAAGTTTTGTACCAGAGCAACCAGACATGGGTTCTTGGGAAGGAAGACCAGAACCACATATCATGTACTTGTGAAGAAGGTTGTGAAGTAGTGATATATGTGAACCAAGAAGAAGGATATTTGAATAGGTACTTACATGAGATTTTGAGCCACCTAAATTAGAGTGGGAGTGGAATACAACTCCACAAGAGTCATCATCAAGTGACACAATAAGAGTTCTAATGACAAATGTTACCAATAGAGTGTGCAAACAATGCCCACATTTCACTAGGAAAGGGAAAGAAGACCCAACATGTCATATAGGTACTTGCATTACAATCTGGAGGGAAAATAGAGTATCACCAACAGAATGGTTGCAACTATTTCTAGCCACCTTACTAGGTATGGCTATGTATTGGTACCTAAAGAAAGAAAGTACCCAATAATTTATGTAATGGAATACCTTAAGAGATGCATTTATAGAAGAATTTTACCACTAAATAATGATAAACATGATCATTACTAATTTTTTTGCAACCAAACAAAACCCAAACGAAGATCTTAAAAGTTATAATAGAAGATTGAAACAACTAGCTGATAAAATACAGATGCCACCAACGTATGGAATGATGAAAATTTGGTTTTTAGATGAACTTATACCAAAATATAGAAAGAAAATGAAAGTAGTACCATCCTCCATGTACGATGAGGCTCTTAAAAAGAAAATATATTTGAGAGCGAAGCGAAACAATCAACAGTAATAATTAGAGGCCATTCAAGGAATGGCAATTTTGACAGTGATACAAAAGACAAAGTCCAAAGCACTATACACTCCTTTAGAATAGATTTTGATAAAATCATGAAAGAAATTAAAGGAGAAGTGAGGAAGGATCGAAAATATATTTGATGCTCAAACTGTAATTTAGAAGGACATACAAATGTCAATTTCCAAAAGAATGCATATTGCAACATATGTGATATAGCAAGGAATCCAGTTGTAGATTATTTGTTCAATATAAAAGGAGCAAGGCACCAAACTATGATAGTACAACAGGAAGAACAACCAAACACCTCAATAAATGGACAACGTGTAATACATGATAGATTTAGGAATAACTGCCAAGGTGGAATATAGAGCATACAAATTCATATACAATATGACTCCAAGGGAAGATCGATCATCCAATACAAAAATTGTCAAGAATGGGGATATTGTGCCAAAAATTACCCCAAAATTTAGAATATAGATAATACCAATCGTAGCAATGCAACCCAAATATGTTGATTATGTGGACTAGGAAACCATAAAGAGATAAACTACCCAAATAAAGTAAGTGGTGGAACATAAAATATCAATTGGATTGACATTGAGAAAGTTAGTAATGAGATGGAAAAAGGAAAATATGTCCTAGCGATAACCATATCTCATGCTAGGAAAATGGAGCAATATCCAAATTCTACCTAGGAGAAAGAGCGATGGAAGAAATATTAGGAAATGATTAAGATAGAATTGGGAAAATAAAAGTAGGAAATACTATTCCAAGAGAAATCCTTGAAGAAGATGGAGATCGTAACATAAAACAAGAATCATTTGAATGTTTGGTAACACAGGTACTCAATACAACTTTAGAAATAAAGGTATCAAGTCTATTCAGTGTAGTACCTAAATTATACACTAAAATCAATGAAGTGATAAAAATAAAGAATAGGGAGGAAGTATGATAGGTAGCTAAAATCAAGTAGGAGCAATTTATAAATCCTACGATACTAATTATTAAAGTAAGGAAAATCTAGCTTTGGTTCACATGGAGATGTTGGGTGTTAAGCTAAATCAAGTAATCATCGATGGAGGATTGAGTGTAAATGTGATGGTAGAGAAAACATGGTAGATTATTGTCCAACCAATGTTAAAATATCTAAATTTTAGGTTATATGGAGCTGACCAATATGGTATTTAAACAAAAGGAGTGTTTATGAGCCAAAAAACATGCATAGAAAAACAAGATTTCATTCTATATTTTATTGTAATTGCTATGCAAAAAATTGCATATGATGCATTACTCAGACGTGGGTGGCTAAGAACAAAAAAGGTGAACCATAATTGGGAGAAGGAACACCTCATATTCTAAAGAAAATGTGAATATTGCAACTAGAAGAATGTACTAAGCATGAAAATGATGAAGATAAAGGCTTACTCCACTAGTAGATGGAGGATTATGAAGTGCAAAAACTTGCATACAATGCATTAATTAAATGTGGGTGGCTAATAACAATAAATGTGAACCACAACAATTGGGAGAAGGAACACTTCATTTTCTAAAGAAAAGGTGAATATTGCAACTAGAAGAATGTACTAAACATGAAAATTATGAAGATAAAGGCTTACTCCACTGGTAGATGGAGGATTATGAAGTGTTATCTCCATAGTGTTTATGCATTAATGCAAAATATAAAATTCAAGAGAATGGAAAGAAAGAGTTTGAGAGATGAGAAAGAAACAAAAGGAAATCAACAATAGAGAAGTACCAAGAATATGAAAAGTGGATATTTTCCAAAGATATTCGTAGAATATACGATGAGAGATGCAGTAATTGAGGATAAGCTAGCCCATCCTATTGATGTCCTAAAAGTGATAAAAGAACCCGAGTCCATTAATTATGAAGGACCAAGAATGGTTTAGGTTAATCTATGAGAGGTACAAAGAGCCAAATTGGATGAAATTGAACAACAACTAGAGAGGCAACAAGGGGAGTTAAGGGGAAGCATAGAAGGTAATGAGCAAGTACCTTTAAAAAGCAGCCTATTTTTCTTAGACTCAAGTAGTTCATCTTCAACAACACTGAGGATCCTTTTGAATATTGCAGACTCTTCGAGTACTACTTCACCATTGACAAGAAGATCCAAAAGGCAACAAACCATAAAAAAACTAGAACAATATAGGATAAGGGAACCACATCAAGCTCTTACTGATAGTATAGGACATCAGGTAAGTAGGGAATAAACAATTGCGATTTTATGGAGGGATGTTAGAGAAGTACCCCAAAAACCTAGAAATGGAGGGTGGCTAGAAGAATCAAGCAATGATGAAAATCTTCCTAAGGACCCTAATATGCCCTATCCAAGTCCCAATATGGGATGAATAATAAAAAGGGATAAAGTTTGAAGTCGACAAGTAGGGATTTGATTTCTCGAAATGGTCCAAGTAATTGAAAATGAGGAACCACTAATGCTTTAGGAATAAGAGGAAGAAATAATGAAAAATAATTCTAAAAGTGAAGATGAATCAACCAAAAGGCTGATAGAACATTGGGAGGTGGTAGAATATCAACTTCCTATGTATCAATTATGAAGATAGAGGAGATAAGTGAGGTGATTGCAAATAAGGGTTCAATAAACATCAAATTAGCCAATGAATACTACAGGAGAATGGAATGATCCAAGTACATATTCTACCTTCTCAAACTAGAATAGAGATACCTTATCTCAATGTGCATCTTAGAGACACTTTGGAGAAGCAAGATGGATAAGAATTGATAATGGTAGATAGAATATTGGGGATTCTAAGGCAACTAACACCTGAAACCCAAAATCACACAGTACCAAGCACTAGAGCAAAACTTATTGACCAGGCCAGGAATAGATGTAACTTGGGTAACTTAGAAAGTTTTTCAAGACTTATGGGTAACCCAAATATGCCTAACCAATGGGGGAGTTCATTTGGTCTCCTTCCTAGTATCTTGAGAGGAAAACATTTCCCTATTGCTACCCATAGGTCAATTAGTTCACAAAATGGACTGTAAGGGCCATCTATAGACATAGTTCAAACCAACCAAAAACTACAAATTTATGAGGATAGACCATTAGATCTACCTTAGTGAACTCATAGAAATAAAATATGTCGTCATGAGAAACTAGCAAAATCTTAGGTAGCTAGGAGTGCAGTAGCTCAACATTAGAGAGATTCAATAAAAAAGGAGGAAATAACGATTCGAGCAGGATCGGGGAAGATATGGATTAAAAAATAGAGATCAATTACCTCCAAGAATATAACCCAAAATTAGGTATACCAAAAAGGAGTAGATGTTCAAAGGCAAGAGGGCAAACTTCAAGGAAAAAGGTAGGCTACATGAAGGATCCATCAAAATGTCAAATAATAAGGGGACCACCATTTGATCAAAAGGATAGATAACCATAAGGAGTAGAATATGACTGAATTATGTTACATTTATGATAGAATAATTATCCAGTATGTAGACAAAAGGAATAAAATAATTAGTTTGAAAGGTAGCATAATTTCTCTCAATGATGACTACCTAGGATAGATCCATCCTACAGATGACATAATCCATTTGGAAGATGGTAACCCAAGATAGATCCATCCTATAGATGGAAAATCCATCCTAATTATGGCTACCTAGGATAGATCCATTCTATAGATGATAGAACACATCTTGAAAAGTATAGGCCAAGACTGACTTGTCATGATGACAATAGATCAGGTGGAATTAGTTATGAAGGTAATAGAACTGATAAAATCAGTCAAGATATCGATAGTAGGGGAAGTCATTAGGTCATTGGTAGTAGGAATGATCCAAGGTATATCTATCATCTACCATAGAAAAGAAGAAACCATTTGATAGATGTGGATAGGGAAGATTAACATCTCATATAGACTGAAAATGATTGGTAGAAAGAGCAGCCACGGATGGAGACTCCCCAAAGTTGAGGAAATTGTCAAAATTTCCAATAGGCTAAATCAATGTATGGCAATGATGAATTTAGTAGTTAAGAAACTTGTAGTCATAAAAATGAGGAAACTTAATTGGAAATATTGGAATTCCACATTGGCATTGCCATGCACTTCACCAAACAATGGTGGAAAAAGGAGAAAAAGACAATAAAAAATTTATGAAAATGGAAAAAATATGACAATCACATGCAAAAGTAGTGAGGTGGTGCACATGTAGGAAGTTAGGGGTAAAAGTAGTAGTTAAACGGGTAGTTGCATGAGTAGAAATGACCAAATGGAAATCCTATAAATTGGATGCCAGGAGGAAGGATTGCTCATTTGTTGTAGAGCAAAAGAAAGCAGTAGCACAAGAGAAGCATTCACTGAGGAGAACAAGGTTGGAATTGATGTAAAATGAACTATGCACCACAAATTTATCTAAGACAAAAGCTATTACATGCCACATTAACCTGGTAGATTTATAGGCTACGTAAAAATTTTATAATTAATAATGCAAGTACAAGATATTCTATCCCATGATTCATAATTGAACAAAAGGACAACACTAGAGGAAATTGTGTGAACTATCTTTAGCTATGATGCATTTCAATCATATAAGAAAATAACCATTTGAATCTACAAACATCTAAGGAGGAGCCATCAATAGAAGGATCCATATAGATTTTCTATAGTCATTTGAAGCCGAACCATCTAGACTATAGCCATCTGAAGCTAAGCCATTTGGACTATAACTATTTGAAGCCAATCCATCTAGACTGCAATCATCTCACTATAACCATTTGAGGAGGATCCATATTACTTTGAGCCATATGAATGGGAGTCATTAGACATGAGGAGCCATATAATAGATAAGCCATTAGATAGAAAGAGATGTCTAGCAAAGAAGTTATCAGGTAGAATGAGCTAGCAAATATATGAGCTTATAAATTATCTATTAGGACTAATCTATCTTAGCCAATCCATCTAGATTTGAGCCATCTAAAGAAGCACATTAGTTATCAAGTATCCATCAAGTGCCATCAAATAAGTTATTGGATACTATCAACTATAGAGACTAGTTAAGATGAGGTAAGGCTACCATAAACATTGAAAATATGATTATCATGAATTTAGAAGAATGAGTCAGCAAAAAATAGGCTACATTCATATCAATTATCTTGAACACTATAGAGGAAGTAAAACATTGATAACCCAAAGAAAAAAAAATTGGGAGTCAATCGTAGGAAAATGACTCCGCCATCACCAATAACATGGCCAGACTAGAGGAGTGATGTGGCAACAACTATCAAAACTAGAGCAAGGGAAGACTAAGGGTAAACAAAGGCATGCGCAAGAAGCAGTGCCAAAAATGAAGAACAAAGAAGTACAAAAATTTGAAAAGGATCAGGTACCAATTAAGGATATTACATGAATTCATGCTAAGGGAGATTTTTATCAACAATGGTGGGAACAAGATCTGGTAGACAATCCAGTTAAGCAAAATATCAAGGCAATTGGAGTACATTTCATTCTGCAGGTCCCTAATTTTGACAAAGATTTCTTTAAGTACCTGATATAGATGTTGATGACCTATGATATGGCAAAAAATGTTAGCAAAGTATAAGTGGAAGACAAATAACTAGTGGTGGATTTCTCAATGGAGGTATTTTGAAGAAATTTTGGATTGCTGAGAAAGGGACCACCTGTATTAAATGAATGATAAAATCCTAGGAAGATCCCACAACTAATTCAGACTATTAAAATCCTAAATAAGGAAGATATCGAAGCCTTGTGACACATGGTAGCCGAGGGATCAAGCAAACTCATTTTTTAAATACAAGGTTGTAGTGCATCATGAATGTACTGATCTCCAGGATGTTTGAGGAACAAAGAAGCTCAAATATACTAGTATGGATGATATTGTATCTACAAGGAATTGAGAAAGGAGTTTCCTATGATTGGGCAACTTACTTGGCACTCTGTATTTAGAATTTATTAATGAGAACCACCAAGAACATTTTGATGGTCTTCCATGCAATCAAATTATTTCTAGATACAAAATTCAGAGCAAGAGTGCAAATTCTAGTATTGGACCCTCCCAAATAATTATTGGAGTTAGTGCCAACAAATTTTATAGTGGAAGGATGCAAAATCATAGGTGAATTAGAGTACACTAATGAAAAAGCAAATAGTGAAACAATGATTCAGTAAGACTTCACTAGAAAAATACCCAATGGAAGATTTATAAGGGGGGGATACTGCACCGTAATTACAAGAAAAGATGTTGCTAGCAAAGGAAGTTGTGACACCTTCATAGGAAGTAATAAAACTAGGAAGGAAGAGGTAAAAATTTGATCCACCATCACCATCACTATCACAAAAATTAGTGGAAGGAATGACAACAAAAAGATAGATTGAAGTCAAGTAGTGGCCCATAAAATCAAGTAACAAATGAGGTCATAGAGTAAGGGGACCAAAATTGAAGAGGTAGACTTTACAATCCCTACTATTCTCCAATACATACCATCGAGATCCAGTACTATTGTATACGAGATCAAAAACTCTAAATATATCAAAATCTATAGGACCTAGGAATGGTTTGATTGTGATCAACCAATTGCAAGAGAGAAACATTCATAATTTGGGAAAATAATCCATCAAAATAGTTGTTTTGGCTGATGTAGTCTAAGGGATCATCTTTAGGAGGGTTTTTCATGACATCCTCTATCTCATAGTTATCTTCATTAGTAATTAGCTTAGGATAGACTAAGGTTAGGATATTTACATTGGAAAATCATGTAAACTAAGAGAATCTAGTAATTATAAAAATCAATAACCCATTGTCATCCTCCTCATCATAATTTAATCCATTTAAGGAAACAATGTCATCATAGGAATCATTATCAAAGATATTGACTTCACCTTCACTATTAGATGAAGAGTAAGGAGGAAGAGGCTGACTATGACTAGGGATATGATATATCCCAAAGTGTCCAGGCTAGGATTTGGTCTGTAAGGGCTCTTTGATGCCTTAATCATGTAGGCCTAGTATTTTACCTTAATATCCCATGTTAGAAAGCATTTTTTTTCAAAATGGAATACAATTTCAAAAATAATCATGAAGCATATTATCGTTCAACAAGGAAAGGGTTACTACCATGGATTTTATCATTGTTAGCAATAATAGTACAAATAAAAGAGTAACTTTCTATTTTCACCATTTTACCATTGCTTCTAAAAGGTAAGCCTAAGGTTCAAGGAGATGGAAAAAGCTTATATACGTCTAAACAAGGTTGATTATTATCTTCATTATTATGTTGATGTTGGTTATATTAGTGGTCTGAAATTAAAATTCATTACTAGGCTGATTACTTAAGGTGAGATACCTTAATGCATAAATTATTAGAAGTTGAGAAGAAGAGGAAGATATCTCAAAAGATGAATTGAGAGAAGGAAAAAGACAAGATTTAGGGTTCTTGACCTCAATCACTTGGCAATAGGTGAAGTGTTTGGGGTCAACTAAAATATAAGTCTTGCCCCTATATTCAAACATAAGACACTAAAGAAAAAGATAACTTGGTCAAGTGCATACCTATGTGTGAATGAGATTTTTGGCAAGCGATTGTGCGAGGGTTTCATCTGGGTTAAGTGCAAGTAGCTATAGAGGTTGGTTTTCGAGGTCTTCGAACCTTAGAGGCCAATATTTTTGTGGTTTCTGCTCAAGATTTTAGCAGAAAATGTTGCAGGAGATCCAATATGGATTAGAAATCTATCTTTCAATAGATCTTCATGTTGTGAACTTGAGTGACAATGGCTTCCACTTTATTGCATAAAAGAAAAGTGAAAATCATACCTTTCGATGGTGTCTAGGGCATGGATTAAAGAGATCACAAAATAAGTTTCAAGCAGCTGATCAAAAAATGGCTCAGATCTCAAGTGGATCTAGTGCTCAGGTGCACCCACAAAATAAATCTACTATGGAAACCCCTGTCAAGGGTAAGAATTTCAAAGAATCATCCTCAAAAATGAATTCTAGGGATGCCCTTCATGGTGGATAGCCTCAGCTTAATGCTAATATTAATCTTAGGGCTTCTCATAAACCTCTAAGAATGCCTAAGATTGATCCTAGGAAAACAGAGTCAGGATATCTTAAAGCAGTTGATGGAACTTCTATTGTTAAGCTTGATATGGGTAACATTCAGACTGGAATTGAACATCTGGAAAAAAGAGGACTAATTTTTCATTTTGTGGGTTTTTATCCGAGCCTATCCGCTTTCAAAGTATGGGTTGCAAAAATATAGAAAAATAAAGGCGAGTTACAAATCTCTACTTATCCAAATGGTTATTTTCTTATTTTATTTTCTAATAATGAAGATAGAGAAAAAATTTCAATGGGGTCCCTGGTTCTTTGGAAGGGTAGGGCTTTTCATGAAGCCTTGACATACTAAATTTAAATCCAAAGAAGAGATGCCTTCTACAGGTCTCGTGTGGGTTAGACTCTTTGGCCTCCCAATTGAATTCTGGAATTCAACTATTTTTTCTTCAATTAGAAAATCTTTAGGAATATTTATGATGATTTTTGATTGTAATAAAAAATTTAAACAAATTATTTATGCTCTATTTTATGTTTTAATGGATTTTGACAAACCCCTACCTAAACAGATCACTTTACAATTTGGGGAGGACACTTGGGAACAAGTAGTGGACTATGAGAAAATTCCTTTTCATTGTATAAATTGCCATGAATATGGTCATTTGGCTAGTGTTTTCCCAAACAAAATTCCATATCAAAAGAAAGAAGATATAAATTCAGCAGGTTTCCAAATGCCTAAGAAGAAGAACACTAAAAAAAACTAGTAATGAAGGATAAATCAAAGTTATCTACTAATATGTTTGAAATTCTTTCCACAAATGATGTCCCAAGTGAGGAATAGGAAATAATGGAAACAAAATTATTAGAAACACAATTTAAATATAAATGGAAGAACTCGGAGACAAACCAACAAATCAAAGGTTTTCAACAAAAAAAAATTGAGAAAATATTCACAAGAAAAACAATCTTTTAAATGTTAAACTTCAAATAATAGAGGTCCCAATATAGAATCTGTTGAACCTTCTGGTAACATTTTGACTGTGTACAAGCATTCTTCAAGGCTAGAGTCTATCTTAGATTCAATTGGAGTAAGTCAAGAAACAAGGAAAAAAATTGAATATGGATTCTAATCAAAAGGTAGGTCACAAGACTAATCAATATCATATGGTAAAAGAAAGTGAAAAGCTTGTATAGGAAGGTAATATTAATGCCCTTCCCAACTTTTTTAGCCCTGGTATTAATGAATATCATCACTTGGAATATTAGAGGATTCAAAGGGAGTCTTTCAAAACAAAATGAAATTAGAATAATGATTCAGATAAATCATTGATGTAGGAACAATAGTATGAAGCTATATTATTCATCATAATGCAAGTATATATAGAATTACAATGGATGTTACATAGGTTAAGTGGTTGCAACAATCTGCCAAACATGGCCAACCACTTAACTACTAGTTAACCAAATGCTAACTAGGGATGTCCATTTACTGCTAGAGGACAAAGGAGATCTCTAACAGTTAAAAACCATCTAACAACATGCTAACAACCTATTTCTAACATGGGCATACTATGCCTCATGTGAATACAAAGTGCAATGAAATAGGAATAGTAAATAATAATAATTAACTTAGTCTTAAGTGGATAAGCCTAAGTTATCCTCAACACTCCTCCCAACCATATAAGCATTGGACCCCAATGCTCTCAAAAAATGTGGAAAGTCATGGGCCATATCATGGTGAGGAATCCAATGAGCCATGTGTGGAAAGTGATCGTGACGAGCGACAAGGTAAGTAGTGGAAGAACCCTATCCAGTGTGATGAGTCTTCATCTCAAAAAATCTATCTGAAATGAGCGAAAGCTGACGATCAGGTGCCACTGCTGCTGTAGGACTGAAAATAGGATCAGGTACCAAAAGAGGGTCCTGAAATGGTGTCTCTAGAAAGCGGTGCTCATCCAAAGGAACCCAAAATCTACCTCCAACCTGTGGTGAGTGAGGATTGTGATGATTTCGCACCACTCCCTGTGGATTCTCCTGCAATTCCTGTGGTACCTTGCCTAGAAGGCTCTGCTGGTGCTTAGTAAGGGAAGTAACCTTAGCTTGCTCCTCCATGTGTGCAATGGTGGGAGTGGGCAAAGCCAAAGGTAACTTCTATGGAACAAGTGGTTTAGTAGTTGTAGGTGTACCCAAAATTATACCAATGGAATCAATAACATCTTTCTCATGAGTGAGAATGGTGGGTTCCTTAACCACTTGCTCTTGTGATTGTTCATCATGTGGGAGTGAAACTTCTTCCTTTGCATGTTCCTTAGGTGGTGTTTTTTATTCATTTTGTGTGGGACAAATTCTAGTAGGAGCTAAAATAAGTGCTTGAATCAATGGCTTCCTTACTTGCCTACAACTTAACATCAAATTGGAAGTAAGTGTAGTGCTTTGTATCAAGTAGTTTTTACCATACAACTCCAATGTGTAGGTGTTCTTTTTAGCATGATAAATAGCATTCCTATCAAATTGATAGGGTTTACCTAGCAAGAGTCCACAACAATCCATATTTGTGACATCACACCTAACTTTATCCACAAAATTGTCACCAAAATCAAAATTCAAGGTGCAAGTATGGGTGATGTTGGATGTGGAGTCTACATCTTTCCACCCAAGTGCATAAGGTTGGTTATTTGGTTTGATGGGAAGTTTCAACTTCTCCACAACGAAATTCACAATGAGGTTATTTTGTGATCCGTTAACAATGATACAATCAACATAGAAATCATGCATCAAGTGGGATCTAGTGACAAACAAATGATCACGCCCCCCTTGAGCAAACACATTGGACATTAGGGTAACTTTGTTTAGTTTACCCTTCTGTCCTTGTAGCCAAATGGGACCATATTGTGGTTCCTCATGTGTAGGCTGTACAATTAGGGATTTATTCTTATTAAACTTCTCAAAAGTATACCATTTGGATTTTACATGTCCATGCTTTTTATAAAAGTCACAATACAATGAAGAAGAAGAATATTTTGCATGAAAGGAAGAAGAATGTGCTTTAGGAGAAGTGGGAGGAGAAGAAGAATGATGAAAATATTGAGAATTGTTCTTCACCTTCTGTTGATGTTGATTCCCGCCTTTGGAAGAGCCCTCCTGTGATGAACGAGACTTTTGATATGCACCAACTTTCTCATATGCAAGAATGACATGATTGAATGCCCCATCCAAGGTGAGGAAGACATTGAATTTGATCTCCTTGAAAATCTGATCTTGTAAGCCACGAGTGAATTTATTAATCAAATCATCTTCTGAATCTTTCACACCAAGCAATACCCTCAACCTATTAAATTGGAAAATAAAATCAGAAACTGACATTCCATAGGTTTACCTCAATCTATACCACTTGGTAGTGAGGTCACTTTGGTAGTTTGGTGGAAAGAAGGTGTTTTTCAGAATTTGAGTTAATTCTTTCCAAGTCATGGTGGCATTATGGCTTTGTCTTTCTACAATGAGAACTTTTGCTAAACCTATGAGTTTTAGTGTAGCAAATGTGGCTTTTTCATCCTTTGGAATTTCAGCATAAGCAAACCAAGTTTGCATATCCAAAATCCATGCAGCTAAGACATTGAGATCCCTAGATCCATCATACATATTAACCTCACATTTAGCTTTGTTGGCATGATTATGGTGGATTTTGATTTCACC
Organism: Wollemia nobilis; assembly: GCA_028583015.1. NCBI lineage: Eukaryota > Viridiplantae > Streptophyta > Pinopsida > Araucariales > Araucariaceae > Wollemia > Wollemia nobilis. The sequence goes on from JAQPPZ010001808.1 coordinate 4,484,192, forward strand.
AGAATTGAATTGCACAACAATATCTCTTACCTTCTCTGCTAAAATGTCTATTGCAGAAGTAAGGTTTTCCATTTTTGATCTGAGGTCTTGAGCCATATTTTTCCTAGTATATGCCAGACTAGGAGGATTATAAAATGGTCTTGCAGAATCTTAATCTAGGCTTAGGAACAATTTCAGTTTCCTATGCAGCTTTTACAAGTTTTGCTCTCAAAATTAGGGCTATTTTAGTGTTCTTTACAAAAATAAATCAAGTTTTGTAATTACAAATTAGCACTAAAAAAAATGAAAAATCAACCCTTTTACAATGCCAAAATTTGGTTAGGAGAAAAAATTATCAATCTGCTAAAAATTTGCAACACAATGCAAAACATTTGGTCAAAAACGAACCAATAACGAGGAAGATATCACCTCTTGAAGTTGCTCTCCTTTTTGCTGGTTTGGGTGCCAAAAGGTAAAATTTGAATTTTTAAATTTGAAAATTCTTTTTCCTCCTTGTTTTCCCGCCAAAAATTGAATTTGCCTCCAAAAAATTGAATGTGCGCAAAAACAATTGAATTTGCCTCCAAAAAATTGAATGTGCGCAAAAAAATTTGTTTTCGTGCCCCGATCAACAGGCAGGTCCACCAGGTAAGTCGAGCAGTCAGCAAGCGGGTGACTTTAGGCGTGATCCCTCTAGCCGTCACGACTAGTGGCGCCCTTCAATTGGTGCCTCTGCGCATGAGGCTCGATGTAGGGTGTCTAGGAAAGCTAGACACTGTCTTACTCGGGCAGTTGGGCTAATAAAGCCCGCTTGGTCCCCCGCGGGACCAATGTGGGATAAAAACTCCCAACAAATTGGCGCTTCCCACCTTCCGTGGTCGTCGACGCTGACCGCAAAATTTTTCGATGGCCGCAAAGATTCCAAAAACTTAGGTTTTAAAAAAAAACAGTTTTCTCGTCGGAAAAAAAAAACTCAACCCTCGTCGAAAATTTACGCCGTGCCAAAAATTAATTTAAGGTGTTAAAACTTAGTTTTACCCATCGGAAGGTCAAACCTCACTTGAAAAATGCGTCTCCTTGCCGGGAACGTCCTGAACTAGCCTGATCTTTGAACAGAAGGACTGTCGCTCTCATCGGAGATTCGAAACTTGTCGAAGTAGTTTTGTGATCTCCTCCTGAGATCGATGCACGGTCGAGAAGCCGAGAGCCGAAAGGGCTCAGTTTGGAGGTGTCCCAGGAAATCAACTGCAGCTGGTGATGATCGACGTCACCACTGATTGTCGAGACTCGACTGCGGGTACCAACGTTGATGTGCGATCGACGGTCGGCTGGTAGCGGTTCATCGTAGTTGTTGTCGGTAGTCGATGCTGGCTGTGATGGCCGAGTGCCCGATCGTCGCCACCGTGGTCATGGCCAGTCATGGATGCGTCGGTCGAGGTTGGATGTCGGTGCCTATCGAAGTTGGTTGTCGATCGGTTGTCGGTGTGGCTGGTTGGCCGGTGCTACCGGTCGACCTTGTGGCCCACCCAAAAAAATTGAGTGGCCACTAATAGTTAGGCTTAAAAGCCTAAAAAAAATTTCATGCACGAACTCCTCGATATATTTTTTTTTTAATAAAATATTAATATAAAATTAATATTTTATAAAAAAAATTGTGCATTAAAATTAATGCATTCTTTAAGTTGAGTTAAGTGGACTCAATTCAACTTCTTTTTCCTCCTAAAAAGAAGAAAACTTGGAGAAAGCTTCTTAGCTGCAACCTGTTCTTGGAAAATAAATGGTGCAGGGGTAATTTCTTCCCTCTGCCCTCAGCTTCACTTGGTGTCAACTCCCTGTCAACACCTTCCTAGGATCTGATGCACAAGCACTCTCACTAGGCACCTAGTAGTGGAGTGGCAGTTTGCCTTCCTTCCTGCTATATTATTCATCATAATGCAAGTATATATAGAATTACAATGGATGTTACGTAGGTTAAGTGGTTGCAACAATCTGCCAAACATGGCCAACCACTTAACTACTAGTTAACCAAATGCTAACTAGGGATGTCCATTTACTTCTAGAGGACAAAGGAGATCTATAATAGTTAACAACCATCTAACAACATGCTAACAACCTGTTTCTAACATGGGCATACTATGCCTCACATGAATACAAAGTGCAATGAAATAGGAATAGTAAATAATAATAATTAACTTAGGCTTAAGTGGATAAGCCTAAGTTATCCTCAACAATCATCCACATCTTGTTTTCCTTCAAGAAACGAAGATGTCAATAGAGGATATAAAATCAATTGCTAGTAAAATTTATCCAGCTGGAAAAGTAATTTCCCTCAGTTCCCAAGGGACTTCTGGTGGCATTGCTTGCCTTTGAAGAGGTAGTTATTCACCATAAGGTTGGCATTTGGGGTCTTTTAGCTATAGTTATTCAAAGTAGATATTCCAACCAAATTATGCTCTACATTACTATTTATGCTCCAACTAATTTGGAGGAAAAAAGAAGACAATGGAATAATAGTACTTATATTATCTCTCATTTTCCTGAAGATTGGATCTTGATCGAAGGATATTTAAATACCATCATCTCTCTAGATGAGAAAATAAGGGGAAATAAAAATTTGGACAAGAGCACTAACCTCATGAGTGAATATATTACAAACCTCCATCTTGTGGACATTCAACCAGATAATGGCCTTATGACTTGGTACAACAGAAAGCAAGGATTAGCTTGTATAATGGAGAGATTGGATAGGTTCTTGCTCTCTAAAAATTTCTTAATCCATGGTCACATTTCTAAAGTGAAGACTCTTAACAATGCTGGTTTGGTTCACTGCCCTGTCATGGTGGAAATGTGGAAAAATAATGTGAGTTTCTCTCCTTTTCGATTTCAATTAATGTGGCTTAGAGATAGTTCCTTTAAACCTTGAGTGCAACAATGGTGGAAGGAAGGTAAACCTAGGTATGGTACTAAGATGTTCTATTTTACCAAAATATTGCAATACATTAAATCCAAAATCAAGACTTGGAACTAGAAGGAGTTTGGGGATGTTCATAAACAATATGAAGTTATTGATCCACTTGAAAATTTGAATAAGAAAATCCTTTTAGATGGCCTCACAGAGAGTACAAGTGTAGATGAAATTAAACTCATAGCTTAGTTAGAGGAATGGGAAAAAAAGAGAACTCTTATGGAAGCAAAAACCTGAATTCAATGGCTCAAAGAAGGTGATCGAAACATAAATTTCTTCCACAAATATCTTCTAGCTCGAAGATCTCACAAATTTATTTCTTCCCTAAAATCAAATTTTGGAGATGTTTACACTTGGGATGGCATGAACTCTATTGTTGTCAATTACTTTTTTAATCTTTTTACTGCTACTCTTGACTCGGCTTCTCAACAAAATGTTCTTCAAGAAATACCTTCTCTTATCACTTCTAAGGAGAACTCTATTTTGACTGCTCCTCTTATTATCAATGAGCTTCAACAGGTAGTTTTTAAAATACAAAAAGGTAAAACCCCAAGTCTCGATGGTTTTCCCATTGAGTTCTACCAAGATTTTTGGGATATCCTTCATGCTGATTTATTAGAGGTGGTGGAAGAAGCCAGGAAAGCCAAAGAAATTTTGAAGGTTATCAATAAAACTTATATTACTCTTGTTCCAAAATCTCAAGAGGCTAAACATATCTCAGCTTTTAGACCTATTGCTTTATGTAATGTTCTTATCAAAATCATTACTAAGATCATGGTAGAAAGGTTGAAGCCTCTTTTGCATAAGATTTTTTCCCCTGAACAAGGGGTTTATGTGGAAGGGCATCAAATAGTTGATAAGATAGATCTTGCTCAGGAAGCCATCAATTCCATGGATATGCAAAAATATCCTTCCATGTTCATTCGGTTAGACTTATCCAAAGCTTATGATATAGTGGATTGTTTTCCTTATCAAATTTTTGAGGCAATTTGGTTTCTCTCAGGATTGTATGGATTGAATTATGGGATGTATCTCTTTAGTTTCCTACTTAGTTATTATCAATGGCAGGACTTCTTAGTTTTTTTGGTTTCTAGAGGTATTAGGAAAGGTGACCCCCTATCCCCTTATTTTTTCATCATTATTATTGAATGCTTAGGTAGGGCTATAACCAAAAAGAGAGAAGACAAAACCCTTGAGGGAGTTACCATTGCTCATGGAGCTAGACCTATCTCTCATATTCAATTTGTTGATGAATCTAATATTTTAGGTAAAGCTACAAGAGAGGAAGCTTCTACTATTAAGCAAATCATTAGCTATTTTTCTAAGGCTATCGAGTAATTGATCAGTGAAGACAAATCTAAATTTATTTTCATTCACTGCTCTTCCAGACAGGAATCCATGGTCTTGGATAAATTAATATATAAGAAGACCTCCCTTCCAAACACTTGTTTAGGTATTCCCATCAATATTCGAAGACAAAAAAAAATATTGGAATTGGTTGTTGGAAAAAGTCAATAATAAAATTGGAAAGTGGACCAATATGTGGCTTTCTTTTGGGGGTAGAATCACCTTAGTAAAATCAGTCCTTCAGGCTATTCCTATTTATTTTTCTACCATGTTGAATATCCCAAAGGTTGTTCTTTGAGAACTGGATCAAATCAATCATAAATTCCTCTGGAGTGGTACTAAGGAGAAAATAAAATGGGCCTTGGTGAAATGGGACACTTTATGTCTTCCTAAGAATGAAGGGGGGTTAGGATTCTGGTTTGCTATTAATAACAATAAATCTTTAGCTACTAAATTATATTGGAGTATTTTACATAACCCCAATTCTCTTTGGGCCAAGAATCTCCATGCTAAATATGTTGAGAACAAAAGTCTTGAAGACCTTGTTCGCTATCAATTACCTTCCAAAGGTTCTCCCATTTTAACAGTTGTTAAGACTGGTGAGGATTTGATAAAGAAAAATTTATTTTGGATCATTCATAATGGTCAACAGACAAATTTTTGGACAGATTCTTGGGATGGTCACAAGCCTTTGATAACTAAGTTTCCCGATTGGAGGCCTTGGATGGAGGAGCTTCACCGAGCTAACTGGATAAAGATGGCTATTTATTGTCGGTACCATAATAGTAATTCAGAGGTTTGTAGATATTGGATCCCTATTGAGGACTGGCCTATTCAAATCCTATAAATGTCAAGATAAGATATCGAGTGCATCCTTCATATGATATCTCTCTTGGTCCCATGATAAATATTGTTTTGGATGGAACAACACTACTAAGGGTGAGTATTCATTTCCTCAAGGTTATTTGACCTTATGCCAAAAATATCCCAACCAATCATATGATATATTTTCTTAGTTGTGAGCTCAAAAGCTCTAGCCTAAGGTGAGGTTCTTTACTTATATTTTATTGCACCACAGGGTGCTTATTAGGGAGCATCTTATGAAGTGTGGTTTTTATGGCCCTTTTAGATGTGAAATATGTGGAGAGAATGTGGAAACTCTCAGCCATATTTTTATTGAGTTTACTTTAGCCTCTGATATTTGGAGGAGAATGGCCACTTTAATTGGCTTATAGTGGTCCAATTTTTTTCACTTTTGAACAACTTTGGAGGGATTGGCCTAATCAAGAGGGTGTTGATCATTTTATTAGACAGTTAGTTTGGATGGGTTCTACCATTATTCTTTGGAATATATTGAATGAGAGGAACAACAAAAATTTTAATCAAGAAAGGAAGGATATTCACTATATATAAAAAAATACCATTGCCAAATTAGTTGAATCAGTCCATCAACTCCTTAATCACCCCAAAAAACCCCACCAAATATGGGATCAAGTGATGCAAATATTTAAGATTAACTCTTCTAAGAGCAACCAACTTAAAGGAATTGTGATTAATTGCAATATGAATAGAACAAGGAATTGGAAACCTCCTCCTAAGGATTTTGGAAAATTAATACTGATGGAGCCTTTAGAGGGAACCCTGGAAAAGCTAGTGCAAGAGGAATTGGTAGACTTTTAGATGGCTCCTTGGTTTTTACTTTTGCTGAGAATTTGGGTATTATATCCAATAACCTTGCTGAGGGGTATGGTATTCTTAGAGGCCTTCAAGAGGTTACTAAGGTTAGATGGGAAAAGGTACTAGTTGAGTCTGACTCTCAACTCATGATTAATATTTTGAAGACTCCTAAGAATCATAAGGTTGATTGAAGAATAAAAAGAATTTTTGAGAAGATTTAGTTAATCCATATGGGATTTTTGAATGTTGATTACAATCATGTGGTCAGAGATCAGAACAAGAGTATTGATGCTTTAACTAATTGGCCTTTGGACAAAGCTGATATTACTTGCTATAGCCACCCTCCTAGATGGTGGACTTCACAAATAAGGGAAGATCTTTCTATCATTTCTTTGGATGGCTCCAGTTATGGAGGTACCTAGTTTGTTCTTGCTTTATTTTTTCTTCTCTTTGGTTCGGTCAGGGTATGTTAGTTCCCTAGCTCAAACTAATGTTTCTTTTGTTTCCTTTGTTGATTCTTTCCTTAATAGTATTTTGGTGTAGAAAGGTCATTGTTGTGTTCTATTTTTTCTTTTTTGTTTTCTATTTATGTGTGCTTTTTTTGTTTTGTTTCATTTTTGTGTTGTTTTTGTGTTATTTTTTGTTGTTCTTGTGTTTTTGTTGTTGGTCTTGTGTTTTTGTTGTTCTTGTTCTTGTGTTTCTATATTTTTGTGTTAATTGGTGTTTTGGTGTTTTGGTGTGTGAGTGTTTTGTATGTTTTTATTTTTCTCTATTGTTTGTTGTTGGTTGTTTTTTAAATTTATTTTTTATTTTATTATTTTTTAGGTTTTGGTTGTTTTTGTTTTTCATTTTTTTGTTTGTTGTGTCTTTGTAGTGTTCTGTTATTTTTTGTTATGTTTGTGTTTTTTTATGTTGTTCTTGTGTTTTTGTGTGGTTCATGTTGTGTTTTTTTTATCTTATTGTGTGTGTTTGCTTGTGCTTTATCTTTTTGACACACTCAAGGAGCATGTTTTTTTAATTTTTTGTTTTTTAATCTTTTTGTGTTCTTATTTTTGTTGTTTCAGATTTTCTCCTTGATTATGTCAAAGGTGGTAGGCCAAGTGCAAACCTTGGGTGATTTTTACGGAAGAGATACCCCTACCTCCTTGGGACTTACCTGAAAGTGGCATCCCTTCTAGAATGTTTTCCACAAAACAAAAATGACACTAATGAAGGGTTGAAGGAATGGCTCGCATTGCATGGATCCATGACATCCTAAGAAGAATATTGTAGGTTAAATCACAAGGTATGACATAGAAAAGAGTGTTGAGAATGTAAGATCTAGATTTTGAAGGATAAGACTATAGTGCTACTTACCTCACATTCCCTATTGTTAAAATACTTCATAACAAGATCATATTTATCCAAATATTATTTGGTTATCCCCAAATTACTAATGAATATTATGCTACAAATGTTGAGGCCAAAGCCATTATTTACTATGATTCATTTGATGAACCTGCTATTGATGTCACCCATGATATATAAGGGGAGATCTACAACCATATATGATTGGGGGATATCATTCTCATAGAATTATATAGTTTTATGCCTAACCATAATCAATCCCACCATCAAAGCAAGATCATTTATATTAAGGTATTGAGGAATAACTTGTTCACATAAAATTTTGAGTAAGATGTCCGTATGAGTTGGAGAAGTCCTAAGAAGTTAAATAAGGGATCTTTTTGATGGGTGCTTTCAAGTTAATGGAGAAAATTAAAATTACCCTTAGCTTTAGCCCTTGATTGAATGATTAATGAATGTCCTTTGATGGGGAGAAGTTCTTTTTGTATGAAGGACCAAGGGAGGTCTAGAAGGTTGATCAAATGAAGGATCTTTGTATTGTTGTCTAGTTAAAAAATAAATGGAAGAAGGATGATAAGAAGAATGGGTTATCCTCACCATCCTTTGGTTTGGAGATGGGATGTTATTGTAGTGCATGTTTTATTGTATTTTAATTTTTATTAAGATTGGATAATAGATTCCAAAAAATTCCAACATCTTGATTAGAAGATATTTTAGACTTAGTTGCTGAGAACCACTTGATATTTATCAATTAGGTCTTGGATTAGGTTCCTAAGGCTCATGCATTTATTAACAATAAGACTATTGACATGATGGAAGATACACTACTCATTGGGATGAAACCAAGAAGTTTTTCCCTTCTAGGATATAAAGGGTTATTAGGTGGAATATCCACCATTTTAAATTTCAATAGTTGATCTAGGATGGCTAAAGGAGATTTGTGTAATTAGGACCACTTCCTCCTAGGTTTTTTTTATTACGGCTTTCCTAAGACAAGGTTTTGAAGGTTCATCATAACACTAACATTGTTGTTTTAGCATGAGTTTGTAACCCCATAACCTAAAATATGCTTTTTTTGTATTGCCCCTTTAGGTGGGAGGAAAAATTATCTTCCTCCTTATGGGATTTAACTTTAAATTGTCCTCTTTTGAGGACGGTGGTCTCTACTCTCTTGGCCATGTCAATGGTATCTTTGAAAGAAGATACATTAGTTATATCTAAATAGAAGGTCAATTACTCAGTAAGGTTTCCTATAAAGATATTAAGGAGGTCTCTTGATGAGGGGATATACTGGAGACTCCCTACCAAGGTTTACCATCTCACCAAGAATTTAGTAAAGTTCTTGTCTTTTAATTTCTTAAGCTAATATTAGTTACCAATTGTAAATTTTTTTCTCAATATAGATAGAGAATAGTTTAAAAAATATCTCAAAAATATTCCTAAAGCTCTTAATGGAGTGCCTTGGGATTTGGAAATACCATTCCAAGGTAGGTCCATGAAAGTTCTTGGCAAATATTTTGAGTAACATTATTTAATCATAAGAAATGTCACTATATGTGGTTATAAATAGTATAAGGTGGTTAATAAGATCTTCCTTCTATTTGTATATTTAAAACTTGGAAGTTTCAAAGATAGGAGAAAAAGGGTGAGTGGCTACAAAAGGATATAGAGGTTGGATGCACAAGTCCTCATAAAATTACTTGCAACTGGAGAGAATCCCTTGAATTGTAGTCATTTGTTGTTTCAACAATACTAATTGAGAGGTTAGAGTTTGCAGTTAAAAAATATATATATTTGATTGCACAAAAGGTATGTTATAAGAGACAAGAGGACCTTAATAATTAACATAAGGATAAGATTAATTTACTTGGGTATATAATGTTGAGTTTAGAATCATACGACTTATCCCCAAGATACTTAAAATGAAAGGATTAGAAAGATAATGAACAAGAGATTGCATGAGTAGGATTTTGAATGAAACCCAATCTCATGCTTGTGAGGTTAGAATGAAGGTTATTAACATGAGGGTTATATATTGGAACACTTGAGGGTACATCTAGGTTAGGAATGTAACTCATTACTACTCGTTGAGATATAGGGAAACTCACATTACCTCATAATAGTTATTCAAGAGAAGACAAATATGAATAATATCCCAAAAAGGATGGAAGATTTTCATCCCAACATAAGTAGAAGTGATGATTATATTAGTATTTATGAGATACTATGTTGATGAAATAAGGATTGTATTTAATAATCCAAAGTATGAATCCACTTAATTTAAATACAAAGGGTTAGAGCTAGATTGTTAGGGATGGTCCAAGAGTAAACCCACCCTTACAAAAACATCCAGGATGTTATGACCTTCCCTAAGGAAGGGCTCCACAACTTGTCTATGTTTATGCAAGAAGAAAGCATGTGATTAGCAATTTGAAAAATACTCTCCCTTGATCATCATGGATGGGGGTTAGATAATCGAAGAGGAATAGTCATATTCTTATTTGAATTTTGGATTCTTAAAGGTGGTTAGGTCCTCACTAAAGGGTTATATTTTATGGTCAAATAATAAGTGGCACTACAGGTTAGGTATCATCTCTTGGCCATGAGTTAGAAGAAAATAAGGGTTCAATTAATTAAGTTTTGAAGTTATAAAAGAAAGAGAAGATGTTTTGTAACCTTATATCCCCTTCCCTTTATATAAAAAATTTGACCTATATACCTCAAGGGCCTACCTATATATTGAAGGTCCCTATATGCATTACTCCTCTCTATATACCCATTGATACATGAGAGAAAGTCAATAGATGGGCTTCCAACAATATGTGGAAGTGACCACTTGGATACATGGGCAAGATGGTACATGAGGAATAATAGTATACCTCCTTATGACTTCCACTAGCCCACTAGAATATACTTTCTACTAGGAATAAGTATGTTTGAAATGCTATGTGGGTGGTTGGTGGTCTGGGCTCACTATATACCCAACATAGCCTAGTAGCTCGTATGATATTTACTCAAAGGATTGTGAATAAATTTAGTTGGAATAACAATTGGTTATGTTCTTGTTATCTAGATTTAATATAATTTAATCTAAAAAAACAAGATTAGGTGATTTTGATTAAAGTTTAAAATTAGTTTGATTAAGTCTTAGTTTGGAAAAATATGAATATTGGGACCCATGGTGGTGTTCACATTGGGTTCACCAAAGTGTGAGAAAGGAAAATAAGAAAATATATCACTAAGGACCTCTTTGTGATGCTCTTTCTCACTCTTATCTTATCACTTCAAGACTAGGGGAAGTTTGGGAGCTTAAAATATAGTTTTACTGAATTGGTTGTAGACCATGTACATCTCTCTTAAGATACTTGTAGTGAAATCTTCACTAAAGTAGGGTAGGTTCCTACCCTGGAAGAAAGAAAAGCAAGAATTACTACCTAAACCAACTAGATGAGAGGCCTGAAAGCTCCATTTGTGTACCAAGTAGTCGATTAAAAGGAAGCACTATCACATGATAGTATACACCAAATACTGATAGTATGCTTGAAACTCCCCTCACCTCAAGGTATATTCACCCACCTAAACCAAGAAAGTAAGGTACTTTTAGTTTTTTTTATGGTGACTACACCTAGCCCAACCATCAAAAGGAACCTTTGAGCTCTTCCAATGGTGACTAAAGTGATCTCCTTGATGAGACCTCCAAAACCTTAGTTCACTATGATTTACCTACCTAACTAGAAAAAGAGTCCCTGAATTGAGCTATATTTCTCCAACAATTGGATTCTAAAAATCCATATATCCAAGGGTAATCAATCAATTCCATGAGAAAAAAACCCATTAGGTGAATCCCAAGGGCCTTGGAGAGGATCAATTTTGAGGATTAGAATAAACAACTAAGGGCTCAACAAAGAAAACACACCTTACTAGCCCTCACAAATATTCCTCAGAGGATTAGATTTTGAAGGGGTGAGAAAAGCATGAAGAAGCCACTAGGTACCATACACATGCCCATCAAATGAGGTCCAATGGAATCCTCTACATTGAGCATCCAAAATAATCAACCATCTGGAGAAGTAGGGCAACACTAACAAGAACTACAAATCTTGGGGGCTAACTATAAGCATATTGAAAGAGGCTATCGAAGCAAACAAATAACTAAAAGGGATATCCACACCAAACCCCTACCATAATTTGGAGAGCTAATATAGGAATAGAGAGACTCACTAAAGACAAGCTGAAGCTATTCATGTCAGCAACCAAGGTTGAATCTCCATGAAGAAAAATGGATGTATTAATGACCCTTATTTGAAGAATACCATGTCATCCATGGATGACTTTATGGTGATTTGATCTTGAAAAACTTTAGAATCCCTATAATTTAATCTAGCACAGTCTCCTTGATATTACAAAAAAAACTAATATCGGTGCTCCCACCCATTACCATTTTAGGGGGGCTTTTGAATTTTAAAATTTATCTATAAATATTATAAATAGTAGTTCCTATAAGTAAAAAGGAGTTTGGATATTTTATTGTGTCAAGCATCTGACATATGGCATCTTATCTCTCCCTTTTTCACTTTATTTCTTAGTCTAGACTGGAGCCTTGGTCCAGTTGTATGTGTAGGCCATAAAGCCTCTTGGGATGTGTAGGGGTCACATATAGCCCTTAACAGTTCAAAATAGCACACCTGATGGGACCCAAATTCAAAAAAATCCATCCCTTGATTTCTAAGTCACATGATGGTTTTTATGAAGGCCATGGTCATAAGATTTTTAAAGCTCTCAAGAAATTTATCTAGCAACTCTGCTACTAAAATAAGGGCCCAAAAGAAGTCACCATCTCAAGATCAAGGTTGTGGTGGGAACCTCTGTCTAGCTAGGAGAACCTCCCACTTGGAAAATCCATTGAATGAAGAAGAAAATAAGCCTCAGTCAAGATGGATAAAGGTGAGTCTATAGTTACATTAGTACAAGATCCACCACTAGATCAATTATAAGAGAAAATTATTAGTTACTCCTTCACCTCTCAATCTTGATAATTGATAGAGACATCGACAATGAAGGATGGCCACCCCAAAAATATAGAATCAAAGGATGCTCTTGACATGGAATAATGGAGGTCCTTTGTAGCCACTAATGACATTGACTGCATGGATCCAAGTCCTAAATTATATGGTGAAGTCCTTATCGTATTTCATCGAAGAAGACAAAACCACTCCAATGGAGCATCTCTAGGATATGTTCAATATATATGCACTTTATAGTATTGGAGAACAAGACATTACCCTCAAAATTATAGCTACCTCCCTCAAAGAAAAAGTAAGGGATTGGTACATCTCTCTTGCCCAAAATTCTATCATAGACTAAGACCAACTTGCAAACTAACTTGTTGATCGATTTGGAGAGAAGATAGATGGGGTATCATTGTTAGAACAACTAGTGACCATCAAAAGGTCCCATATGGAAGCCATGGAAATTTTTTACATTAGATTATAGAAGGTCTAGAAAAGGATCCTAGAATAAATTCAGTCAATACCAAGTATGGATTTCATCTACTACCTCAAAGAAATCAATTTTTAAATAGCCATCATGGTAAAAAACTCAAAGAGGTAACTCACTACCAATAGCCTATGGGATAGCCATCTAAGTTGAAAGATACCTCATCTATATTGAGATGTTAGCTCCTAGGCCACCTATACCCCTCTTTCTAGATGTTCAACCATCATACCACCCCCCCTTTGATTATCTAGCCAACCACTTTCCAAGCAGTTTTAGTATTTGGTCAGTCTTCCTCGTTAGTATCACCACCTCCTACCCCATTATCTCCTCATCCTTGTAATAGCTAAAAATGAAAAGAATTCAAAATTATACGAGGGACCTAAATAATAAAATAATATCCCTAAACCAATAGCAAAATTTTCAAAGGTTTTGCTACTAGAATTACCATCGCCCCTCTTTTCACCAAAAGAATCAAGGATATCAATATCCACCCAATGGATATTAAAGATACACTCCTCCCCCAAGTAGAGAATTTGGTCCTTTCCAAAGTTTTGGAAGGCATGTAGTACGTATCCTAATCCCTATGCAACCATTTCCCACTAATATGATAAGATATATGATACCAAACTAGAACAAATAGGAAAGCTTTATGGCTAGCCATACTAATATGTAAATATCTATTACCTAGACTATGAAATGCTCTAGTATGCCACATGTCCAATGCCTCTATTCAAATATTAGAATGATCTTGCTCATCCATGTTAGAATATATTACATTATTTGTTATACATGCCAAGAATCATGTGAAATAGACCAAGTGTCACTTTAGGAATCCCAAATGTCCTTTTATAAAACCTATATAGTGGACTCTTAATTCCATACTTCATTGTATAATTTCATTCAATTAATATGAAGTGATGCTTATTCTTCCTCATGTATTTCTTTTAATTTCTCATTTCCTCTTAGCAATTATGTTTCTTGATTACATAGAATATAGAAAAAACTATCATTGGTATTAGAGCTATGAGGGACCTGATAGAATATTGAAGAAAGTTCAAGGGAGAAGATTACAAAGAGCAACTCCAAAAAGGAAGAATTTAGGATAATTGTTGCCATCTGAAAACAAGATTTAAAAGGAAGAGGATTCTTGAGAATAACGCCACTAAATAGGAAATATTGAAATATGTAATATAGAGAATTTTAGGGTAGAAAATATCAATGAGTTGAAACTGCAAAGTTTACAAATCCAGGGCAGCAAACAGGTGAACCAAATCACCAAGTAAGATTGCTACAAGGAGGTCAAGATAAGGTTTGATAATTGGTGTTATTAAAGTTTATTATTCAAGTATTATTTAAGTTACTTGAAAACACCATATTAAGATTTATTAAAGGTAGCAATAAGGAGATTAATTTTAAAGGTTTTCAAGTTAAGTAATGAGGTAGCATTATCATCTTGAAAACTGCAAAATACATCAATACAAGATAGTGTTAAAGTTTTCTTGAAAGGAGTAATAAGGAGAAATAGATAAGGCTTAATACAATTTATTTCTAAGAGCTATAAAATCTCATTAGTATTAAGCAAGAGAAGGAAGAATAGTGCATAAGAAGAAGGTTGAGTTGAAGTGTCAAAATACACCATTAAACATAGGTAAAATTGCAACAAGTCTTGGTGAAGAGAAGCCACCATATTAAAACAAGAAGGCAAGGAGACTAAAAGGTCTAAAAAAATCTGGTGCAATAAAGGTATTCTATCATGTTTTATAACAATTTTTTTTCAGATTCATAATAGCACCATATTTATCTTTTCTAAAGTAGCAAAAGGAATACAAAATTTTAAGTGTCTTAAGACATCAAAGAGGCAAAAAATTGTGGTCATTACTAACAGTATTATCAAGTTTAAAGAAGAAGCTATGAAATTAAGAAAAATAGCCAACTAATGGCTCAAATTTATCTCATTCAAGGTGTCTAAAGACACCAAATAGGGCACTATAGTTGCAAGAAGGTAGTGCCCACAATAAAAATAAACAGGCAGCAAGAAACCTGCAATAAGAGATGAATATTAAGGATAAAGGTGCAAGTAGCAAGGAAAATAACACAAATAATAAATTTTTACCCAAGAAGAAGAGGAGAGAAGCTTAGATAAATAGCCACCAAGGAAAGGAGCATCAAAACACCACCAAAGTAGAAGCCACCACCATACGTTGGAGATAAATAAGCACATTGTTGTTACAAGAGAACTATGTTAATGAAGAGAAGGGAAAATTGAGTGCTAGGTTACATGCAATAGAAGAAGTTGCTACTTATCACAAACAAGTAAAGGAATCATATACCATTTGGCACAAAGGAGAAGAGTTCCAACAAGTTCTTAGTAATGCCTCAAGAGGGAATATATCATCCAAGTTTGAAATAATGCCTACGCCTGCACCACATAATATCAATAGTTCGTAGTAACACCCCATACAAGGAGGTAATAAATCATTATTAATCTAACGTTCAAAGATTGAAATAATACCTGCACCACCTATATCAACACCATATAAATATTACATCTCTACGCCACCTAACAGGGAAGAACTACATCCAAGGGCAATGTAAATGCCATGTGGCATGCAATCCAAAGGGAGATAGTGAAGTATTAATAGCCCAAGCCAGAAGAGTGCACACATAACAAGCTTTCAAGGCCAAAGAGTATTGAAGTGAATAAGAGAACAATCTAAAGTAAAGAAGTGTGCCATAGAAAGAGGTGTAATTAATGTAGTAGTGTCATGCCTTGAAGTCTAAGGAGAATACAATGTTCAAATAGTTTGAAAGTGTAGTCAAAGGAGAAGCCAATCAACAACTAGTGCCTCACATTAAAGGTATATTGAAATTCAATTAATATTTTCTTTCCATCAAGTTTAAGGAGACATAAGATCTATTATTTCTAAGGTTAAGTTTAGCTGATAATTGCATGGAGATAGTTCATTGATGGATTAGAAAGGCAATTAAAGTAACTAGATTATTACTTTAAGAGCTTTTCCAAAATTGCATTATTTGAGATTCAAGTATCAAAATATTTGCATATAATTAAACTAGGATATATAAGGTTTTCTACCTTGAAATTGAACCATTATTTTGCAAATATTATCAATTTCTAGATTTCTAATTAGGGAGATATAAGGAGTTCAACACCAAATTAAATATCTTGAAATTTAGAAACCATATCATTAATAATTAAAGGATATATGAAGGAAAACATAAAGTTGGAAAATTATTGTTGATACTAGTCCCCTATACAAATTGAAGGGACAAAAAAAATCCAACTATAAAGTCTTGAAGATAGAAAATTTCATCAATTGAAAGTGCATTAAAATTATCTTTAGTCTTATTTTCAAACTAGGGAGTCATAAGGTAGACAACTTCATATTATAAAATTGAAAGCTTTATAGTTATGGACCATTGGTATAGATTCAGGAGCAAGCAAACCTATGACTAGAAACAAACAATGGTTTTATTCTCTAAAAAGGAAAAATGAAAAACCAGTTGCTATTGCAGATAGTAAAACTTATGAAGTAAAGGGGATAGGAAATGTAAATATAATAAATGGAAAAAGGGATACTTACCAATGTAAAATATGTTCTAGGATTGAACACTAATCTTCTTCCAGTTTCTCAACTCATGGATCAAAATATGATAGTAGAATTCAAAGTTTCCAATGGAAGAAAACAATGTCATATTCTCAAACAAGGGAAAAAGATAGCATTAGGTTCCTATAAAAGTGGTCTATTTGTTCTGGATACTACTACACATTCAAATTTTTTAGTTAAGGCTTTAGATCTATGACACAAATGACTAGGACATACCAGTGTATCTTCTTTAAATGAAATGCTCAAATATCAAATGGTTGAAGGAAATATCAAATCTATCTTTAGAATATACTATTTGTCTAGAATGCTTAGCAAGAAAAAAACATAGAATTCCTTTTGAACTTTGTCAACATAGGACTCAAAAATAATTAGAATTAATATATACAGATTTATGTGGTCCAATTAATGTCACTAGTATTGGAGGACAAGTATTTTCAATTATTTATCAATGATCACACTAGAAAAATGTCGATGTACTTCATGAAGTATAAATTAGAAGCATTCAATCATTTTAAACAATTCAAACTGTTGAGCAAGGTGTTGCAAGAAGTTTGTCATTGTTGTCAACACAGGCAGTTAGATCTAATGATGCAGTGGATGAGACAGTTCGAGAGTCATTCGGATGCGAAGATAGAAGTTCAAAGGACAGTCAGATTATGTAAAGTGCAATTCCTGGAAAATAGAAGTGACCCAGTTTCTAAAATTCGAAGAAAAAGACAAGTTAGAAAACTGTCGCGATATCGCGACATGTTTTCTGTCACGATTTCGTGACAAGTCGGAGGAGAGAGAAGGCGCAGTCGAAAATGTCACGATTTCATGACAAAAATGAGGAGAGAGAAGGCGCAACCGAAAATGTCATGATTTCGCGACAAAAATGAGGAGAGAGAAGGCGCAAGGCAAACTGTCACGATTTCGCGACAAAAATGAGGAGAGAGAAGGCGCAAGGCAAACTGTCGCGATTTCGCGACATGTTGGAGGCCAAGAAGCTAAGTCGAGAAACTGTAGCGATTTCGCTACATGTTGGTTTTTCGCTGGCCGAAGCAAGGAGAAAGCGTTAAGTTGAAAAGTTGTAGCGATTTCGCTACATGTTGAAATATCGCTGGCCGAAGCAAGGAGAAAGCGTTAAGTGGAAAAGTTGTAGCGATTTTGCTACATGTTGAGATTTCGCTACTGCATGAAGCAAGAAATGTACGAAAGCCGAAAGCGTCACGATTTCACGACAAAGATGAGGATGACGTCAGCAAAAGCTGAAAGTGTCACGATTTCGCGACAGGTTGCAAGAAAAGCCTCTGGAAGCCGAAAGCATCGTGATTTCATGACAAAGATGAGGATGACGTCAGCGAAAGCTGAAAGTGTCACGATTTCATGACAGGTTGCAAGAAAAGCCGTTGGAAGCCGAAAGCGTCACGATTTCATGACAAGAATGAGGATGACGTCAGCAAAAGTTTGAAGTGTCACGATTTCATGACAAGAACGGTGGCAAAGCTATCAAAGGCCAAAAGTGTCACGATTTCATGACAAGGAAGGACAAGAAGGCGTATGGTTACAAAAAGTGTCATGATATCGTGACATGTTTCTATTTCATGGCAATAGTTACAGGAAGGTGACAGAGGTGGCAGTAGAAGTTGGATCTGGGTCGACAAATTTTAGGGTTTTGCAGCCGACAGATTTTAGGGTTCACAGCCGACAATTTCTAGGGTTTGCAACAAATTCTAGGGTTTTGTAGCCGACATTCTTAGGGTTACACTACTGTTGTTTAGGAAAAGTTGAGGCCGACAAAGTTGAATCTGGGCTGACAAATTCTAGGGTTTTGCAGTCGACATTCTTAGGGTTACAGTCGACTGTTGTTTAGGATTTGTTCCTAAAATTTCTTCTATAAAAGTAGGGGTACTTCGAGTTTGAGAGTGTGCTGTGGAAGATAATGTGCGAATGCGAGCAGAGTGATTGCGCAAGTGAAGTTCGTGTCGAGCAGACTGCGAAGTCGTAGTTCGAGTCTGCATATCGTGATTGCGTGAATGAAGAGCGCAAGGTGTAGAGGTGGAGTTCTAAGTGCAAAGTGATAGCGCATAGACAGCAAAAGTGATCGATCATCCGATTGCAGCAGAGAGTGCGAAGAAGTACACAGAAGCGGTCAGACAGTGCGAAGCATTTTGCATAGAAGCAGTAGAATGCAAAAAAATAGCAGACTATAAGAAACAACGTGAAAGTTTTATTTTGTCACTTTTATTATCTTTATTGACTTCCAAGTTGCAGCTTGGCATAAGGGGTTGGTGCCTCTTTCCAGTAGGTGCTGGTAAATTAGGAGTTGGTGCTCCATTCTGTTTGAAACAGGATAAAGCTAAGGGGTTGGTGCTCCTTCCAGTTGGTGTTGGTAAAAGATATTGTAAAGTTGTAGCTTTGCATTGGCTGGATTTGGATGGTAGTCCAAGCAGTCATTTTGAGGAGTAGCCACATTGGTGAACCTCGTTAAATAACTGTGTTGTGTGTGTCATGCTTTCTTGCTGCATTTGATATTTCTTTTATCAGTTTTAAATAGCTATTGGATTTAAAACTATATGTATTAGAAATTTTAAAGATCACACTGATTCACCCCCCTCTCAGTGTCACTGTGATTACAACAATTGGTATCAGAGCCAAGTTCCTGAACAGGCTCAATCAGCTAAGGTGATCTTGGAAGTGACGCAATGGCAAGTGGTGAAGGTTTCTCCTCAAACAAAGCACCATTGTTTGATGGAACTAACTATGCTTTTTGGAAAATAAGAATGCAGACTTATCTCCGTGCGTTGGGTTTTGACATCTGGGGTGCAATAGTAAATGGTTACAAAGCTCCCGCCACTGCTCCAACAGACACTACCGGTAAGAAGGCATTTGAAAATGATTCGAAAGCAAAAAATGCCATCATGTGTGGATTAGTGGACAGTGAGCTAGTCAAAATCATAAACTGTGAATCCGCAAAAGATGTATGGGATAAACTAGAGAACATTCATGAAGGAGACGATAGGATCAAGGAGGCCAAGCTTCAAACACACCGAGCTCAATTCGAATCCTTAAAGATGGACAATGATGAGAACATAGAGGCTTTCATGCTAAGAGTCAACGGAATCACAAATTCGATCAGAGGTCTCGACGAAGATATGGATGATGCTACGATTGTGAAAAAGGTATTAAGATCTCTCCCTCCAAGGTTTGATTCGAAAGTCTCAGCCATAGAAGAAGCTAAAGATCTAAATCATTTTAGTATGGATGAGATGCATGGTTCTTTGACTACTTTTGAAATGAGAATAGGAAGATCTAATCCCACAGATAGAGAAGCAGCCTTCAAAGTACTAAAAGGCAAAGACACAAAACAAGAGTCTGAAGAAGAGGATGTTTCAGATGAAATGGAAGCAAATTTTGTCAGAAAACTGAGAAAAGGAAAAGGAAAATACAAAGGAAAGCTACCTTTTAAATGTTTCAATTGTGGAGGCATTGGACACTTTGCTACCAAATGTCCTCTCAATGACAAGAACAAAGGTGAAGAAACTCCGCATCAAGAAAGAAGTGAATGGAGGAAGAAGACAAACTTCAGAAAAGGCAATTTCAAAAAGAAAAGTTTTATCTCCCGAAATGCAGATTCTTCAGAGGACAGCTCTAGTGAAGACTCTGAAGAAGGAACAGTGAAGCTCTCTTTATGGCGTTTGAAGTAGAAAAATCAGAAGAGGCAGAAAACGAAAAGAGAGAAGGTATGAACCCTAAAGTATCTATTGAAAAAGCTGAGGCTGAAGTTGATTTAGAAGGTGAGCTGGTTTCTGCTCTTGAAGAATGGAAATCTGAGAAGAGAAAGAATAAAAAACTTTTAAGAAAGCTTGAGGATGCAAATGACATTATAACCAGTTTAAAAATACAGACAGAAGAATACAAGAAAATGTTCGAAGATCTGGAAATTCAGGTAACCACGAAGATAGATTATTGCTGCAAATTAGAAGAAGAAAATTTTGGTCTTCGAATGCAGATACAAGAGCTGGATCAAAAAATTAGTTGCCACTACAAACGTGAAGAAAGTTCAATAAAGCTGGATAAAATCTTAAGTGATCAAAGACCTGCAGGCATCAAATTCGGTCTGGGCTTTATTGAAGGAGAATCATCAAACGGACCAAAGGCAAGCAATGTTGAATGTGAAAAGAGTAAAGACAAGAAACAGGCTGTTGAAAGAAAAACAAATCAGGCAAAAGAAAGCAGTAATGCCAGTCCTGAAATAGGAACTGACAATGATGGCTTTACCAAGGTCACACATCAAAGAAAGGGAAGATCTAAAGCTCCTGCAACAACTTGGCAAAGACCATCTTTCAGGTTCAATCATTACTTTTATGGTTTCTGTTTCAAATGTAATGGTTATGGGCATAAAATTGCTGACTGCAAGTATAATGTAGGTCCAAGAAGTTTCACTAGTAGAAATACTTTTGCTCCTCTAATGAGTTATGCAGTAGAATGCTTTAATTGTCACAACTTTGGGCACATTGCTAGAAACTGTCATAGTACTTCTGTTTCAAATCAATCTCAGAAAAGAAGAACTCAACCATATAGGGCAAAACAGAATAGAATTATTTCTGAAAGATATGTGCAAGATTCCGAAAAGGGGAAATCCAAGCTAGAGCCCAATACCATAGTCAAAACAGAATGGAAACAGAAAGAACATACTCGGGGAAGAAAAGGAATCTTTAATAGTGCAGACGACTTTCGGGGCTCGGAATAAATGTGTACCGTGGATTCTTGACAGTGGTTGCTCAAGTCATATGACGAGTGATAAACAAAAATTTGAAAAACTACAGAAATATGAGGGTGGCTCTGTGAAGTTTGGAAATAATGATGGAGCCAAAATAATAGGAAAAGGATCTGTCAAAATTAGTGAAGGGAAAATCAAGTCAGAAGAAGTTTTATTTGTGGATGGTTTGAAACACAACCTATTAAGTGTCAATCAAATCTGTGATAAAGGACATGAAGTAGTCTTCAAAAAGCAGGGTTGTGAAGTCAAAAAAATAAACAAGTGGGAAATTGATAGCAACTGGTTCAAGGACGTCCGGAAATTTGTACACACTCTCAAAAACTTCAGAAGGTACGTGTTTCATTGGACAAGAAGAAGAGAACTGGTTGTGGCACAAGAGGCTTGGACACATAAGTTTTGATAATTTGGTGAAAATCAGCTCGAAACAAGCAGTGAGAGATATTCCAACCATTAAAAAACCTTCAAACAATGTTTGTGCTTCATGTCAAAAGGGAAAGCAAACCAGAGTCTCATTTAAAACAAAAGAATACCACACTAGCGAGGCCCTTGGAACTTATTCATACAGACTTATGTGGACCCATGAGAACTCAAAGCATAAACGACGACAAATACTTTATGCTGTGTATCGATGATTATTCCGAATGACATGGATATTTTTCCTAAAAGATAAAACAGAAGCTTTTGAAATGTTCAGATCCTTCAAACAACTAGTTGAGAATGAAACAGGAAAAAGGGTCAAATGCTTACGATCAGACAGAGGAGGAGAATTCATTTCGAATGAATTTACAGAATACTGTGAAAAACATGGTATCAGGAGACAATATTCAGCAGCTAGAACTCCACAGTAGAATGGCGTAGTAGAAAGAAAGAACAGAACTATACAGAAATGGCACGCACCATGTCGGCGAGAAAATAAAATAGCAGATAGATTCTGGAAAGAAGCAGTTCACACTACAGTATACATCCAAAACAGATATATGTTAAGAACTCATGAATGCAAAACACCTTATGAGTTGTGGTTTGGTAGAAAAGCAACAACAAAACATCTCAAAATATTTGGCTGTAGGTGCTACATCAGAAAAATAGATGACAACCTTGGGAAGTTTGAAGATAGAGCAGATGAAGGTGTTTTTGTTGGGTATTCATCAAAAAGCAAAGCTTACAAATGCTACAACAAGAGACTCAAGAAAATTGTGGACAGTGCAGACGTTAAATTCGATGAAGTTGGGAAACGATTAGCTGACTTTGAGGAAAACTACCCAATCTATGAAGAAGTCGTTGAAGGAGATGAGGTGAATGAAACAGAAAATAAATCTACGTTTGATTCAGATGAATTAGTCGATGACTCAGAGGTGCAAGAAAACAAGAAATTCAAAACAGGAAATGGCGAAAAAATCATCCAAGAGACCAAATAATTGGAGATCCCACAACTGGTATTCGGACAAGAAGGAAAGTAATAAGTAATTACTCTCTTTTATCTAGCATTGAGCCCAAAAACATAGATGAAGCAAGCAAAGATGATAGCTGGATGAAGGCAATAAATGAAGAGTTAGATCAGATTGAAAAGAACAGAACTTGGGAATTAGTACCTAGACCTGCAAATAAGAATGTAATCGGCACCAAATGGATATTTCGAAACAAATTAAATGAAGACGGACAGGTCATTAGGAACAAAGCAAGACTGGTTTGTAAAGGATATGCACAGGTCGAAGGCATTGATTTTGAAGAGACTTTTGCTCCAGTGGCCAGATTAGAAGCAATTAGAATGTTTCTGGCCTTAGCAGTTCACAAAAACTTCAGAGTTTATCAGATGGATGTAAAATCTGCCTTTTTAAATGGGAAACTCGAAGAAGAGGTCTATATTGAACAACCGGATGGATTTCAAATTAGTGAGGATCCTAACCTTGTCTAGCAAATTAAAGAAAGCATTGTATGGCTTAAAACAAGCACATAGGGCATGGTATGCAAGGCTAGATAACTATCTCTCTCAACAGGGATTCAAGAAAGGTTTAGTGGACAATAATCTGTATGTAAAAATAGAAGGTGGGCATCTCATTGTTCTAGTTGTCTATGTAGATGATATCATATTTGGCAGCAACAAAGATGAATCTTGTAAAGACTTAGCAAATAAGATGCGGAATGAATTTGAAATGTCTATGATTGGTGAACTGTCTTACTTTCTTGGGCTACAAGTTAATCAAAATGAGAAAGGCATATTCATTTCCCAAATCAAATATGTGAAAGAAATGCTAAAGAGGTTCACTATGGAGGACTGTAAGCCAGTTAGCACTCCCATGACAACAAGCTGCAAATTGAGTAAAGAAGACAAATCTCCACCTATAGACCAAACCATATACAGATCTATGATTGGAAGTCTACTATATTTAACAGCTACTAGACCTGATATTCTGCAGGCGGTTTGCATGGTAGCTAGATTTCAGAGCCAGTCCCAAAGAGACTCATGTGACAACAGTTAAAAGGATTTTTCGGTATCTCAAGGGCACCATGGAGTATGGGTTGTGGTATCCAAAAGGCAAAGACTTCACTCTTATATCATATTCAGATGCAGATTGGGCTGGATGTGTTGATGACAGAAAAAGTACCAGTGGAGGTGCATTCTATTTGGGGGACAGATTGGTTGCATGGCACAGTAAGAAGCAAGAGTCGGTTTCTTTATCTACAAGTGAGGCAGAATATATTGCAGCAACAACATGTTGTACACAAGTCTTGTGGATGAAACAAACTTTGAAAGATCTTGGAATTAATTTCAGTGAACCAATATCAGTTAAGTGTGATAACACCAGTGCAATTAACATCTCCAAGAATCCAGTTATGCACTCACGGACTAAACACATTGCTATAAGGTATCATTTCTTGAAGGAGAAAGTTGCAGAAGGAGAAGTCAAATTGGATTTTGTCCCAACTACAGAACAAGTAGCAGATATTTTTACAAAACCTTTGCCCAAGGAAGTGTTTGAGTACCTTCGAAGCAAATTAGGAGTAGTCACACTTCCTAAGAAGTGACTAGCTACAGGGATCACTTTCTCAGGGGGAGCATTTGAGTATTTGACTATTCTTTTGCTCATGATCATAATTTGTGTTGGATGCAACAAATTGTGCCTGAGAATTGTGAGGATGGACTCGGGGGAGTCTGCAGCAGCCCTTTGGTATTATTGACAAAGGGGGAGAAGAGTTACAGGAATGTACACAGGTGTTGCCAACAATTCCAAAGGGGGAGATTGTTGAGCAAGGTGTTGCAAGAAGTTTGTCATTGTTGTCAACACGAGCGAGTTAGATCTAATGATGCAGTGGATAGACAGTTCAGGAGTCATTCAGATGCAGAAGACAGAAGTTCAAAGGACAGTCAGATTATGTAAAGTGCAATTCCTAGAAAACAGAAGTGACCCAGTTTCTAAAATTCGAAGAAAAAGACAAGTTAGAAAACTGTCGCGATATCGCGACAAGTCGGAGGAGAGAGAAGGCACAGTCGAAAATGTCATGATTTCATGACAAAAATGAGGAGAGAGAAGGCGCAGCCGAAAATGTCATGATTTCACGACAAAAATGAGGAGAGAGAAGGCGCAAGGCAAACTGTCATGATTTCATGACAAAAATGAGGAGAGAGAAGGCGCAAGGCAAACTGTCATGATTTCATGACATGTTGGAGGCCAAGAAGCTAAGTCGAGAAACTGTAGCGATTTCGCTACATGTTGGTTTTTCGCTGGCCGAAGCAAGGAGAAAGCGTTAAGTTGAAAAGTTGTAGCGATTTCGCTACATGTTGAAATATCGTTGCCGAAGCAAGGAGAAAGCGTTAAGTGGAAAAGTTGTAGCGATTTCGCTACATGTTGAGATTTCGCTACTGCATGAAGCAAGAAATGTACGAAAGCCGAAAGCGTCACGATTTCATGACAAAGATGAGGATGACGTCAGCAAAAGCTGAAAGTGTCACGATTTCATGACAGGCTGCAAGAAAAGCCTCTGGAAGCCGAAAGCATCATGATTTCATGACAAAGATGAGGATGACGTCACAAAGGAAAGTTTCACGATTTCGTGATAGGTTGCCGAAAGCGTCGTGATTTCATGACAAGAATGAGGATGACGTCAGCAAAAGTTTGAAGTGTCACGATTTCGTGACAAGAATGGTGGCAAAGCTATCAAAGGCCAAAAGTGTCACGATTTCGTGATAGCAAGGACAAGAAGGCGTATGGTTACAAAAAGTGTCGTGATATCGTGACATGTTTCTATTTCGTGGCAATAGTTACAGGAAGGTGACAGAGGTGGCAGTAGAAGTTGGATCTGGGCCGACAGATTTTAGGGTTTTGCAGCTGACAGATTTTAGGGTTCCACAAATGATAATTTCTAGGGTTTGCAGCCGATAAATTCTAGGGTTTTGCAGTCGACATTCTTAGGGTTACAGCCAACCATTGTTTAGGAAAAGTTGAGGCCGACAAAGTTGAATCGGCCGACAAATTCTAGGGTTTTGCAGTCGACATTCTTAGGGTTACAGCTGACTGTTGTTTAGGATTTGTTCCTAAAATTTCTTCTATAAAAGTAGGGGTACTTCGAGTTTGAGAGTGTGCTGTGGAAGATAATGTGCGAATGCGAGCAGAGTGATTGCGCAAGTGAAGTTCGTGTCGAGCAGACTGTGAAGTCGTAGTTCGAGTCTGCATATCATGATTGCATGAATGAAGAGCGCAAGGTGTAGAGGTGGAGTTCTAAGTGCAAAGTGATAGCACGTAGACAGCAGAAGTGATCGATCATCCGATTGCAGCAGAGAGTGCGAAGAAGTACACAGAAGCGGTCGGACAGTGCGAAGCATTTTGCACAGAAGCAGCAGAATGCAAAAAAATAGCAGACTGTAAGAAACAACGTGAAAGTTTTATTCTATCACTTTTATTATCTTTATTGACTTCCAAGTTGCAGCTTGGCATAAGGGGTTGGTGCCTCTTTCCAGTAGGTGCTGGTAAATTAGGAGTTGGTGCTCCATTCTGTTTGAAACAGATAAAGCTAAGGGGTTGGTGCTCCTTCCAGTTGGTGTTGGTAAAAGATATTGTAAAGTTGTAGCTTTGCATTGGCTGGATTTGGATGGTAGTCCAAGCAGTCATTTTGAGGAGTAGCCACATTGGTGAACCTCGTTAAATAACTGTGTTGTGTGTGTCATGCTTTCTTGCTGCATTTGATATTTCTTTTATCAGTTTTAAATAGCTGCTGGATTTAAAACTATATGTATTAGAAATTTTAAAGATCACACTGATTCACCCCCCTCTCAGTGTCACTGTGATTACAACACAAACTTCAAGTTGAGAAAGAAACAAGAAAGACTATCAAAACTCTTCATTCAGATAGAGGAGGTGAATTTATATCAAAAGAATTCAATTCTCTTATATAAGAAAATTGAATTAAAAGACAACTCACTACAACATATTCACCACAACAAAATGGAATTGCAAAACGAAGAAATGGGTCTATAATGGAAATGGTGAGCTGTATGTTAAAATAAGCTCATCTTGATCATCAATATTGGATAGAAGCAGTTAAAACAACAATATACCTACAAAATATATTACCAACAAGAATACTCAGGCATGTTACACCAGAAGAAGCATGATTAGGAAAAAAACCAAATATAGAAAAACTAAGGATTTTTGAATGCAAAGCTTATATGCATATTCCAAAATAAAAAAGGACAAAATTAGATGACAAAACTATGGTATAAATATTTGTTGGGTATGATGATGAATCTGTAGGGTAAAAAATAATAGATCCATGTACAAAGAATATATACATAAGCAGAGATGTAGTTTTTGATGAACAAGTCAAGATTGATACTGAAAAACAAAGTAATGATGCAAAATATTTTATAAATTCCTTAGCATAAGATGTGGTAAATGAAGAGATAGGTTAGAATCTCAATAATATAATGAATATACAGAAACATCCACAATCCCTCAAAGAAAATAACCAATATGACTTAGAGATACACTTAGAGAATATAACTTAGAATAAATGCCAAATCTTACTACTACTAGACCTCAAACTCGTAGTCAAAGTAGAATAAAAAAAGGATTACTAAGAACTACAATAGAGCCAACATCAACACTTCAAGCTCTAAATCACTTAGATTGGAAGGTAGCTATGGAATATGAATATGCATCACTACAAAAAAATAAAACATGGAATCTAGTGGAATTACCTCCAAGAAAGAAAGTTGTGGGTTGTAAATGGATTTAAAAGACTAAGTATAAAACATATGGGACATTTGGCAAGTACAAATATCGATTAGTAACCAAAGGATACACTCAGACTGAGGGAATTGACTATGAAGAAACGTTTGCACCAACAACTAGATTGACTACTATCAGAATAATTTGTGCTCTAGAAACTCATTAGGGTTGGAAACTTTATCAAATGGATGTAAAAAGTGCTTTTATTAATGGTGACTTAGAAGAGGAGGTTTATATATCATAACCAGAAGGATTTTTTATTAAAGGACAAGAATATAAGGTTTGTAAATTAAAAAAAATTCTATATGTACTAAAGCAAACTCCTAGAGCATGGAATATAAAAATCAATAATCACTTATTACAAAATAACTTTAGATGAAGTACATCCAATCCTAGCCTGTATACAATTAAAATTGTAAATGATATATTAATTATTATAGTATATGTTGATGATATAGTGATATTTTTAAATTCTGGAAAACTAATAGGTGAGATAAAAAAGGATCTTGATAAGGCATTTAAAATGACAAATCTAGGACTAATGAATTATTGTCTTGATCTGGAAATTCATCAAAATGAAGATAATATTACAATTACTTAATCAAAATATGTAGAGGCCTTACTTGAAAAATATAAAATGAATAATTATAAGCCAAAAGATACACCTATGGAACAAGGGACTCAGTTATCCAAAAATGATGAAACACCTTTGGTTTCAACTACAATGTACCATAAATTAATTGGAATACTTATGTACTTAACAAATAGTCGACCTGTGAAAGAGTCAGGAGTGAGTGCAGTGGGTAGCACCAGCAACGAGTGCAAAAAAATTAGGTAACATGGAAATAAAGTCATTTGTGAAAGTGCTTACTGAAAGTGTGAATGGCCAAGTTGGAAGTTTGGATGCCCTACCTAGAAATAAGAAGAAGAGAGAATCTATGGAAAACCTAGTCCAAGTAGCAGATTCTATGCCAGAAGTGATTATCAAGGATGAGATGATTGAGCATGATATAATGATTCTTAAAACCAAAGGGTTAATTTGTAAGTTTCATGGATATTGGCCAATTTTTTCTGAGATTCAAAATTGGATTAAGTAGAAATGGGGATTGAATACAAATTAGTCCATGAATTTTCTTTCAAAAGGATTTTTTATAATTATTTTATCTAGAAATAAGGGATAAAATAATGTATGGAGGCCCATGGTTTAGGGGTAAAGATGCATTATATTTAAGACCTTGGAGTGAGAATTTTTATGTGGATACAGAAACTATTAAAAGGGTTGCAATATGGATTAGGATTTTTGGACTTCCTTATCAACTCATAAATAAGGAGGTTTTGAAGAATTTTGGTAATACCTTAGGCAAATTCATCCATGAGAGACCAAATACTAAGGAGAGAAGACAAGTTGTCTACACTCAAATATGTGTTTCCATGGATATTTCTAATCCTTTACTCCAGTCGATTAGGATTAAACTTGAATAAAGAGAATGGGATTAACAAGTGGATCATGAAAACATTGCATTTTGATGTCACAAATATCATGAAACTGGGCATATGGCAAGAGACTGCAAAGTGAAAATGGAGGAAGAGATGGAAGTTTTTGGGTATGAGTGTAGTTTCAATTTGAAAAAAGGAGACTATATCACATGAGAAACTAGGTCAAGTCAAGGATTTTCCACTTCTAAAAAAGTGGCTAAAAAACTCCCTCTACATCATCATATGATGAAGGCCATTACAGTTCACTTGAATCAGTCATTAGAAGGAAAAAATGATATGGTATATAAGGAATTAATATGCGAAAGTTCAAATATAAAATGAGCTAAAGGTGCGTTGGAAGAGGGGAAGACAAATTTTAATATAAAGGAAGATGGGGAGAAATTTTTTAAAGCAAATTAGGAGAAGGAGGTCAAGCTTAATCTAGGTAAATCACCTTTATTATCCTCAAGTAGCTTAAAATATTCTCCTTACAAAAAAATGAAAGTAGTACAGAGTGTATTCCTTGCACTTTAGGATTTCAAGAGCTGTATAATAAATAAAATCTAGTACAGGATATCCAAGTAAATTTTGGTATTTCAGTACAAAATAATATAGTAATGACTATGGAGGATCATCTATGCAGTTTAGAGTTTTCATGGAAACATAAATAAGAAAATTTTATTGAGGCTATTCCTTGCACTTTCGACTCTATAGGGCAACATAAATCTTTAGAAGATAAGTCCCATTTTGAACAATATGAAAAAATGGAAGAGATTTATGAAGATGAAAGTGGTGGTAATAATGGAAGGAGAGGAAGGCTATCATAGAAAGAAAAAAGAGAAAGAAAATCAAAATGATATTGATCTAGGAAGCTAAATGAGAATATCACAGGTGTTAACAACGAGTGGGGTTAATCCCACTAACAAAAATAAAAAGTGTTGATGATGAAAATGATATCATGGAATATTAAGGGTATGAATAAAAATCCTAAAAAAAGATTTATTAAGGAATTAATAGGTTGTTATGACATTGAGTTTATTTTAATACAAGAAATAAAATTAAGTAATAAGGAATGTAAGTATACTTTTAAGAAGATTTGGAAGGTAGGTGATTTTTTAGCAGTTTCTTCTTCAGGACCTTCAGGTGGTATTGCAATAATATGGGACAAATACAAATGGGATGGACAACTATTAGAAGAAAAAATTAATTGGGTTGCTAGATTATTTTACAGGAAAGAGAAAAACATCAAAGTTGGGGTTATAAATGTATATGCTCCAACTATAGTTACTCCTCGTGAAAGATGTTGGAAGGACCTTAGTATATTTTTATCAAATACAATGATGATTCATTGTGATCTACGGATTCTTGGGGGTGATTTTAATAATGTTATATCTCCTTTCAAAAATAAGGGTGGCATTCTACAATGGTCAAAATCAATTCAATATTTTGCTTCATTTGTCAATTCAAATGACCTTTGGATGTTAGTCCCTCAAGCTTCCAATACACATGGGATAATAGACGCATTGGACAAAATCATATAATAGAAATACTAGATAGATTTTTTTTATGTAATAAATGGTTGCAAATAAAGTATACAATCTCTTCAGATATTTTTTTTGTGAGGAGGATCAGATCACAAAACCATTCTTTTGACTTGTGAGTCACCTAACAATGGTCATCCAAAGCCATTTCACTTCCTGTTTATCTAGCTCCAAGATCCTGATTTTTTCCAGATGGTTATGTTATGTTGGGATGAATCAAAATTTGAAGGATCGTGTATGTACAAGTTTGTTCAAAAGTTGAAATATTTTTTATTTGAGAAATTATGAGACTAGGCAGTACGGGAGGAGCGAATAATGGACCCTAGAATTAACATGGGGCCCATGAGGGAAAATATCCAATGGAAACCACACATGGGGAAAATTTCACACTCACCACCATTGAGCGATGCTCCCATGGGAGAGGATGGAGCATATTGTTGGGCCATGATTCACTCATTTGAGGGGTTGGGTCATGGTTCGCGTGCTTCCACATGGGCATTTCACCCAAAATCCTGCTTCCCAATTTGTAAAGCTCTATGTGGGTGTTGTGCTTTATATACCACCATGAGAGCCATTGTGGGATAAATGTGGGATAATGGCTCAAGACTCTCGTAGTTTTTCTCAAATATTTAGTAATCCAATGTGGGATAAATGTGGGAGAAAATGAAGATATGGAATGTCAAATATTTTGGTAACATTTTTAAATAAAATAAATAAATTGAATCCAAACTCAAAAATTTACAAGAGATAGTAGAAATTAATGGAATGGACCAGGATTCTTATGTGAAAGAAAAACAATTACTTTATGATTATCATAATGCATTGAAGAAGGAGTCATACTGGTTCCAAAAATCTAGAGAGAAATGGCTCAAGGAACGAGATAAAAATATAATTTTTTTCATGCTACAACAAAAACAAAAAAATTTGTTCATCATATTAAAAATATTATAACTCCAGATGGAAGAAATATTGAGGATGAAGAAGATATAAGGAATGAAGCAATAAATTATTTCAAAAATAGATTCTAGGCAAGATAAATAGGCACACGAAATTTTTTTGCAAAATATTACATCACTTATCACTCAGGGAAAATTGAAAGCTTGATGAAAAATATTTCTATGGAGGAGCTCCATGAAGCAGTTTTATCTTTCCATCCTAAGAAGGCACCTGGCCTCGACGGATTTCCTAAAATTTTATTTCAAAACTTTTGGGATTTATTGAAGAGTGATATGTTAGATATAGTTGAAGAGGCTCAAAAAAGAAAGGCTATAATAAGTGATATCGATGCTACTTTTATTACCTTGGTTCCTAAGAAAGATGACACAAAATGTTTTTAAAACTTTCATCCAATAAGAATTTGTAATATGATTTATAAGATAATTTTAAAAATTATGGCAAACAGATTAAAGGGTATTCTAGTGTGTTTTATCTCAGAGGAACAAGGTGGTTTTGTTTAGGATAAACAAATTCTTTATGGTATAATTATTGCACAAGAGGCCATACATTCTATTCATTCTATAAAAAAACCAAGTATGCTTTTGAAATTAGATATGAACAAAGCATATGATAGGGTTTCCTGGAAATTTCTACATGCTTTTCTTAGAAATTTTGGCTTTGATTATAGTTGATGAGTGGGTTAAATATTATTATATCACTGCAAAATTTTCTATTTTGATCAAAGGTTCTCCTACTGTGTACTTCAAGTCATCTTGTGGACTTTGTCAAGGTGATCCTCTTTCTCCTTATCTATTCATTATTCTAGCAAAAGCATTAGAGAGAGCCTTTTCAAAGGCAAAATGGAAGGGATAATAAAGGGTATTAAAGTTGCAAAAAATGGCCCCTTTGAATCTCATATTCAATTTGTTGATGATACTTTTCTTTTGGATCATCCCCTAGTCAGTGAGGCCATGGAGTTCAAATCAATGTTATTATGTTATGATAAGGCTACTGGACAGTTGGTAAATATTTCAAAATATAGGATCTTTTTCATTAATACTGCCCTAGATTTACAACAAATTATTATGAATATTTTAGGGTTCAAAATTGAAAAATTTCCATCAACCTACTTGGGTATTCCTTTGTCTGATAAAGGGAATAAAAAGGAAATTTAAATGTCTTTTTTGGATAGAATGAAATCTTGCTTGGCAGGTTGAAAAGGTAAGTTCTTAACCATGGTAGGAAGGCTAAAACTCATAAAGACTACTTTGCAATCCATTCCTATTTATATGATGTCACTTTCAAGACTACCAACAGGTATTGCATCATAAATGGATAAATTTCAAAGAGAATTTCTATAGAAAGGTTGTGAGGAAAATTTTAGATTTCCTCTTTGTAAGCGGGATAGGGTTTTTGTGGTGGATACTGATCCCACCATGTAAATTCAAAAAAAAAGTGGGATATGATTGTGAATCTAAGGTTAAGGTAAGCTTAGATTAACATTAGGCCAAGGTAAAAATTGACACGAATAAAATATAGCTGAAATAATTCATTAAACTAACCAGTTGAACATTACATTAAAATAAACCTTATATAGGCTTAGAACATGCGCAATAATAGGGAAGGGAAGGTGGAGGAAGATCGGGGAGATTAGAGAGTACGAAGGAGTAGGAAGTGGAGTGGGAGGTGGCAGCGAGTGTGGGGAGAGGAAGAAAGTGGAGTGATAAGAGAAAATGGATGGCAGGAAAGGAGGAAGGACAATGGAGGAATAAGGAGAAAATAGAGGTAAGGGAGAAAGAAAAATCATGCCGACCATCCGACAAGATTAGCCAACAAAAGGTAAGTGTGTTCACACTGTGCTTAGAAAAAACTAATTTTTTCTAAGCCATTTCAAGCTAAGTCCTGTTCACACTTGCTACATTCTCCCCATTAAAGTTGAGAGAACTGACTATACAGTCTCTTAGCTTTACAAATTAAGCTTTGGCCAACGCCTTGGTGAAGATGTCAGTGACGTTCTCCAAAGTGTGGCAATAGTGAAGCTCAACAGTATCAGTTTCCACCATATCTCGGATGAATTGGTACTTCATATCAAAATGCTTTGATCTACTATGGTGGACAGGATTGTATGCCAACTAAATGGCACTGATGTTGTCACAAAATATTCGAGTTGGACAACTTTGCTGCTCTCCAATCTCTTCTAATACCTTTCGTAGCCATAGAGCTTGAGTACTAGCATGAGTAACTGCTATATACTTAGCTTCTGTTGAAGATAGTTCTACTACTGTCTGCTTCTTGGAACTCCAAGTTATTAGGCCCGAACCAAGACTAAAACAGTTACCCGATGTGGATTTTCTATCATAAATATTGCTGCCCCAATCACTATCACTAAAACCTTCAGGATTGATAGTATCACTTTTGTAGTACTGGATTCCAAAATCCAATGTACCCTTCACATATCTCAAAATCCTTTTAGCCGCTCGCAAATGCAGCTCAAATGGATTAGACATAAATCTAGAAATAAGAGATACAAGACATCTTGAATGTCTGGTTTGGTGTTGGCAAGAAACATCAAACTCCCAACAATGCTTCTGAAAGTGGTCACATCAACTTTCGGTGCTCCATCATCCTTGCTTAATTGGATCCCATGTCCAATTGGAGTTGCAACTGATTTGCATTGCTCCATAGCAAACTTTTGAATCATATCTCGAGCATACTTAAGTTGACAGATGAAGATCCCTGAATTTGTCTAATGTACTTCCATTCCAAGAAAGTATTTCATTAAGCCAAGATCCTTCATCTCAAATTCCTGCATCATGGAGTGCTTGAACTCCATGTTAACTTTTTCATTACTACCCATAAAAATGAGATCATCCACATACAAAAAAACTACTAGCCATAAAAATGAGATCATCCACATACAAACAAACTATGAGGATGTCATTTCCTTGATTCAAGTAGTAGAGCATGGGTTCAATTTTGCTTCTGATGAACCCATAATCTTTAAAGTACCCATCAATGTGTGATTACCAAGCTCTTGGTGCCTGCTTGAGGCCATAAAGAGCCTTCTTCAATTTGTAAACAAGATGTTCCTTGTTTTTCTCTTCAAATCCTTGTGGTTGCTCAACATACACTTCTTCTATCAAGTAACCATTTAGAAATGTACTCTTTACATCAATGTGTTGGACTGTCCATCCCTTGTGTGCAGCTAAGGCAAGAACTGTTGTGATAGTCTCTTGTCTGGATACAGGAGCAAAAGTCTCTTCATAATCAATTCCATATTTCTGAGTAAATCCCTTTGCAACTAATCTCGCCTTGTGCCTCTCGATGCTACCATCAGCATTAAATTTGGTCTTGTAGACCCACTTACATCCAACACGTTTCTTTCCTTTAGGAAGCTTCACCAGCTCCCAAGTGTCGTTGTTTTTTATAGAGGTGATATCCTCTTTCATGGCATCTTGCCAAAAAAATTGAGTACAAGCCTTCTCATAGCTAGAAGGTTCAAGTTGTGTATTAGTTAACAAAGCATAGTTAACTAAATCTCCCCTAGGTTCCTGCTAGGAAACATCATCACCATACAAGTGCATATTTTCTAATCTTTGTAGAACAGAATTCATTTCACTAGCTTGACTCCTAGTGTATCTTTTTGAAAAATTCTTATCCAACATCTGATATGATGGATGATTCTGTATAGTTCTCTTACCTTCGAATGGAGAATCAATTTCCATTGGTGAGGAACTTACTGATCTCTGCGGAGAAGGACTTGGTGAAGTAGTTGAATCAAAAGATGAACCTGGGTCTGTGGGAGGAGACTGCTTACCTTTCTATGGTGTCTGTTGTTGCACCTACTTAGAACCTACATCACTAGATTCATAAGCATTGAAAATCTGAGGCTTACCCCATTCTCCCCCTTCATCAAAATTCACATCCCTGGAAAGCACAAACTTTCTAGTCTTGGGATTGTAGAGTCTGTAAGCTTTTGTATTCTCACAATATCCTACAAAGATGCATGCTCGACTCTTTGGATCGAGCTTCTTTCTTAGCTCATCGAGAATGTAAGAATATGCCGACGAGCCAAACACTTTAAAATACTTAACATTTGGCTTTTTACCATACCAAGCTTGGTAAGGTGTTTGTCCTTCCAAACTTGCGGTAGGACTTCGTTCAAGATATGTACGTCGGTCCCGGCTGCATCCGCCCAATATGAATTAGTCAAATGCTTCGTCTGAAGCATAGACCTTGCCATCTCCACAATGGTGCAATTCTTCCTCTCTGCGACACCATTATGCTATGGAGTGTAGGCAGCTGTGAACTGCCTTTTAATGCCATGTTTCTTACAGAAATTCAAGAACTCATTAGAGGAGTATTCTCCTCCCCTATCTGATCTAAGAAATTTTACAAAATATCTACTCTCACTTTCAACTCTTGTTTTGAAATTGACAAAGCATTCAAATGCTTCATATTTATATTTCAAAAAATATATCCAGCACATTCTAGTAAAATCATCAATGAAGAGTAGGAAGTAACTTATGGAAGGAGTTTGTTGTAACCTCTCTTCATGTGAGAGAAGTGATCCAATTAGGGATTAAAAAGACAGAGAAGTTAGGTCTTTGGATTCTTCTATAATTATGGCAACTGAATTCCACTTAGGAAGAAGTGTCCTTAACACTTTCTTCACTATAACTTCAGGCTTTACATCTTCTCCTAAAGTGACCATCTTATCTACTACGTATTTCACATGCACGCAGTAATCACCAACCTTTTCACTCTCTTGCATTTTAAGAGTCTCAAACTCTCATTTCAAGGTTTGAAGTTTAACTTGTTTGACTTGGTCACTACCCCTATAACTTTCTTTTAAAGCATTCCAAGCAGATTCAACAGTTATAAAAGAAGCTATTCTAGGGAAAATACTTCTGTCAAGGGCGGCTTGGATATGATAAAGGGCGGAAGAATTATTCTTTCGAGCTTCCTTTCTAGCCCTTTTATCTGCAACATTCAAAGCTGCCCAATCGATAGCGATGAGGTTCAGTATATCCCTCTTCAA
Organism: Wollemia nobilis; assembly: GCA_028583015.1. NCBI lineage: Eukaryota > Viridiplantae > Streptophyta > Pinopsida > Araucariales > Araucariaceae > Wollemia > Wollemia nobilis. The sequence goes on from JAQPPZ010001808.1 coordinate 4,520,609, forward strand.
TTACATCCCAAAGACCTTTGCCTATCAAAAGAGTTTTCATTTTAATTGACCAATACTCGTAATCACCTCCATTGAACTCATGGATTGGTAGACTAGTATTGGAAGCCATTTTTAGAAAGAAAACTTTATTGCAACTTCAAACAAGTAGTACAAATAAGTACAAAATAGATCATTGACTTACTAATTTAAATCAAATCTAGCTTTCTTAATATGCTCACTGATTTGGCGTTCTTCTTCTCAAGGATCACCCAAAACTGGAAAAGTGAAATTGTCTGCTTCGTCGTCACTAATTATAATGACTTCTTGTGCTACTGTTGGTTCATAACTTCTTTTGAGAACATTTTGTTCTTCAGTTGTAGGTTTCACCTCCACTGGTTCTTCTTCTTCTTCTTCTTCTTCTTCTTCTTGTTCTGAATCAGGAGAGCGTGGTGTATAGCTCTCACTTGTTTCTACTTCAAGAACTACAGGTGTATAACAGTCACTTGACTGTCCTTCAGGTACTATTTCAACCATCTCGGATTCAACTATCCTTTGCCCAAAGATATTATCTTTAGAATCTGCCTCGTATCTAGAATCTGGTTTCCTCAGATGAACAATCACTTGGTTTTCTAATTGGCAAAATACTGTATGAAGTCCATACCGCTGGACTTTTGCGTCAAAGGAATCAGGAGTCTCTCTTCTCAATAGAGAGAGTAATGCATTATAGCATCCAGCTGACCGGATCATCTACCCAGAATCACACCGTATGAACTGGGTTACAACTTAATATGATGCCAAAAAAAAACTTTTTACCTCAAAATGTCCTTGCACTTCTTTTATTTTTATAAAAAAAAATTCTAAAATTTGTTTTAATAAAGATTCTTTTTTTTTTTAAATTTAACAATTTCCTATATATATATATTTTAATTATTTTTTTTGTAAATAAATGGATATTTAAAAAAAAACATAATAAAAAATATATATAGAAATTACTATTTTTAAAAAAAAAACTTTTAGAAAAAACAAATAATAAAAATTTAATTAAAAAAGTAAACCTTTTTTTTTTAAATCCTCGATGATTCGAACTGGTAACCTCCGCTGTCTACCCGACAGTCTTAGCCGCTGCACCACACGGCTGCTATGGTAGGGAGAGTAAAAATAGAACAATCTTAAAACTCTTGCAATCGACGAAGGAACAATAAAAAATAAAAAAAACTTTTTGTTTCTTTTTTTTAACCCCGACGGGATTCGACCCCGGGTCTCTACTCTGCAAGGCGGGAGACTTGACCGCTAGACCATTCTAGCCAGACGGAATAAGAGAGGAAAGAGTATATAATTGATATGGTTGGCTTAAAATATTTTAAAAAAAAGTTAGTCCCACATTCAGTGGGCGATGAGTGTGTCCAGGCTTTATCAAAGCCTGCGAACACTCATTAGGTCGATTGCCTTCGAGCAATCGATCTCGCCAACCTTTTGCCCTTTCGTCAACCAAAAAAACTCTACCATGTGGCACACACTCGGAGTGTCCATGTCGTCCATGTCAGCACACTTGTCCACGTCTGCTCACACCTCTGCCACGTCAGCTCCTGGTTTGATCAGCCTCGATCCACGTGTTGCCAGCTCCATTCCATGTCAGCAACTACCACCTAGCTTCGTCACCAGTTCAACACTGCCACGTCAGCCTACTATCAACGTCTAGTCAGATCCTTGGGATCTGGCGCTCCTCGGGATCCATGCGATAGTCATTCCTCGGGATCTGTGTGCTCCTTGAGATCCATGCAATAGTCGTTCCTCAAGATCCGTGCACCAGTCTCTCGCCAGTCGCACCTCAGGATCCACTACGCTCGACTTTCGTGCCTTACCTCGACCCTCGGGATCTGTGCCCCCTCAGCTCTGATACCAGTGTGAATCTAAGGTTAAGGTAAGCTTAGATTAACATTAGGCCAAGGTAAAAATTGACACAAATAAAATATAGCCAAAATAATTCATTAAACTAACCAGTTGAACATTACATTAAAATAAACCTTATATAGGCTTAGAACATGCGCAATAATAGGGAAGGGAAGGTGGAGGAAGATCGAGGAGATTAGAGAGTATGGAGGAGTAGGAAGTGGAGTGGGAGGTGGCAGCGAGCGTGGGGAGAGGAAGAGAGTGGAGTGATAAGGGAAAATGGACGAAAAGAAATGAGGAAGGACAATGGAGGAATAAGGAGAAAATAGAGGTAAGGGAGAAATAAAAATCATGCCAACCATCCGACAAGATTAGCCGACAAAAGGTAAGTGTGTTCACACTGTGCTTAGAAAAAACTAAATTTTTCTAAGCCATTTCAAGCTAAGTCCTGTTCACACTTGCTACAAGGATTTGCAAAGGAAATAATATTGGAGGAGTACGCTTGTAAAATTGCAGACTTATGAATTTGGCTTTAGGAGCAAAGCTTGGGTTGAGAATATTCAAAGATCAAAGAAAGAATTGGGTAAAAATATTACTTCAAAAATATATAGGTTCTCTTGATGCAATGAAATTTTTTAGGAAAAGAATTCTACCCAAAAAAAATTGTTTAGGAAAATAATTCTACCCAAAGGGTCATCAACATGGAACTTCATATCAGAGAGTTTGCATTTGATAAAGAAACATATTATATGGTTAGTCAATGAGGGGAGTTATGCAAATTTTTTGTCTGATGCTTGGTTGAAGTCTTATCCTCTTAACTCTGACTCAAAATGTAAACCATTGGCTCAAGCGTGCATAGCATGTAAAGGTCCAAAGGTCAAATATTATATTATTATGAGAAAAAATTCTTGAACATGGATTTATTTTAGTAACCTGGTTGAAGGAGAGGAACTCAAACAAATTGCAGATGAACTTCAAAATATGCTTAGATAGTTTTATTTGCCAATTTTTACATGAAAGGATGAGTTGGTTTGGATTTTATCAAAGGATGGGGGTTACTCAGTCCAGTTGGGATATGAGGATTTAGAACAATCAAAATTTTCTTCTCCCAATGATTTTCCTTGGAAGAACGTTTGGTCATTAGAGGCTCTCCCTAAGGCCTCAATATTTCTTTGGTTAGCAGTTCAATGTAAGATTCTTACCGGAGAGAGTCTACAAAGAAGAGGATATTATGGACCCTTTAGATGTGCCTTGTGTGAGAAGGATTTAGAAACATCAGACCATTTACTTCTTCATTGTCTATTTGCTCACACCATTTGGGGTTATTTTAAAAATATATATAATTATATTGGGTAGCTCCATCAACATTGAAAGAGTTCTTAAAATTATGGATAAATTACAATAAAGCTAAAGCATTATGTATTCTTTAGAGGATTGGCCCTACCATTATTTGTTGGAATTTATGGCTTGAAAGGAATAATATAATTTTTGAAAATAAATATCAAATCATCCCCAATTTTGGAACCATATTAGTACCTCTCTTGCAGAATATCTAAAAATATGGTGCTAATCATGGGAAGTCTCAATTGTAGAAAAATAAAAAGAGGTGCTAATAACTTGGCTACAGGATTTGAACACACATGGAAGAATCATCTGTGACGATGAAATTAAAACAAACGATCTTCAATCTATGGTAAAATGGAAATATCCAGAAATTGGGTTTATCAAAATTAATTTTGATGGTGCTTCTAAAGGAAATCGAGGAAAAATTGGTGGAGTTAGTGTTTTTAGAAATAGTGAAGGTAAAATTCTCCTCACTTATTTAGAATCATATGGAACTTCAACTAACAACTATGCAAAGGCTAGGGCACTTCTTACAGGGATTAAAATTGCAACAAAAAAAATGATGGAAATATATTTCAATTGAGGGGGACTCACAAATTATCATCAATGCTATTAACAAAAATGGATGTGGAAATTGGATAAAAAATAGAATTATTGCTGATTTAATTGTCTATTACTAGAGGCAATCTCTTGGCAGTGTGAGCATATCATAGAGAAGGAAATTGAGTAGCAGATAAAGTAGCAAATTATGGTGTTGATCTTCATTTCAGTGAATTCAAATTTTAGAAGGCAAATGGCCAAGTGAGATTTTATTTCTTAATCAAAATGATGTCAAGGAGTTGACTGTGGAAACAACACTTTGAGTAAGTTGAAGAATATATTTAAGAGAAAAAATAAATGAAAAAGTCGTGATAAAAATGTATGCTACAACAAATGTAATATTTTGGTATTGTGATGGGAGTGGCCCCCAATAGAAGCCACATATAGCCTATTAGAAAAAAAATAGTCGACCTAGCCTAGTATTTACTATAAATTATCTTTCATGATTCATGCAAGAACCAAGAGAAAGTCGTTGGAAAGCTACAAATAGAATACTACAATATATTAAGAAGACTATTGATTATGGACTAGCTTATATGAAGAATGTTAAATATTTATGTCTATAGGGTTACTCATATTCATATTATGTTGGTTCTATTGATAATACAAAGTCCACTTGAGGGTACATGTTTTATATTGGGTCGGGATCAATATCTTGGCACAACAAGAAACATCATCCAATGGAACAATCATCTATTGAAGCAAAATATCGTGCAATAAGAGATACAACTTGTGAAGCCTTTTGGTTACAATATATATTATCTAACATGGGCTTCGATATTTGTTGATAATCAAGGAGTACTCAATTTGATCAAAAATACAATTGTACATAAATGAACTAAGCATATTGAAGCACAATGCCATTTCATTAGAGATCACTTCCAGAATCATCATATCAATTTAAAGCATATTCCTATATAAGAACAACTAGCAAATATTTTTACAAAAGCTCTTGGAAGAAACAAGTTTCAAATATTCAGAGATCATCTATGCAAATCAAGGGAAGTTCATACCAAATAATGTAATACAGGGGGGTGTTAGAATATATTACATTATTTGTTATACATGCCAAGTGTCATGTGAAATAGACCAAGTGTCACTTGAGGAAGACCAAAGGTCATTTTGTAAAACCTATATGTTTCATTGTACAATTTCATTCAATTAATATGAAGTGATGCTTATTCTTCCTCATGTAGTTATTTTACTTTCTCATTTCTTCTTAGCAATTATGTTTCTTTATTAGATTGAATACAATAAAAACTATCAAGCCACTAGGCCCAACTACATAAATCTTATCATCAAATAATTCTTTGGTATCAAAAACCAAAGCACCCAAGTATAACTTGGTAGCATGGGATGAGGGAAAAGTCTATGTCATCACTTGGTGAAAAATTTCCCAACTAGACAATCATAATCGATCCTAATTTAGTGTTCTCACCAGAAGCAAAAAGAGGACAATAGAAGAGGCTCAAGAGCAATGACAACCAGTATTAGAGATAAAAATATGTGAGAACAACTAGGCATGAGAGATGAATCAATATTATACCAAACCATTGACACTAAGGCAACCAACACTAGTACAAATAAATCAAGACCTGGTCCAAGTGTCAAGTTTCAACATAGAAAATCCCAAAGCACAATGGGTGCTCAACATCACACAAAGAGCCCAACCACTAGAGTCCTTCAATATGATTGATTATATTAAAATATCCACTATGCCAATGTTAATATTGGATATCCTCACCCTTACAAAGTAGATGAAACAACTATAGCAAGCCTTATAAACGAGCAATATCATCTAGAAATAGAAGGAGCAAGTCATCCTACAAATATCTGATCCTAGTAGGCCTAGGCCACAACCATTTTATTTGATGCATATATTTAGTGACAAGCTCATCCATAATTATCTAGTAGAATCTAGAGCAAGCACCTTGGTCATACCCAAAAGGGTATTCAATGATTTGGAACTAAAATATCTAAAATATGAGCCATTAAAACAAGGGGTAGTATAGCTATATGAGATATCTATACCAATCCTCAACCTTTTAAAATACTTGTAGATTTCTCTATACACTCCCAACATAACCATTGTCCAAGAAGTAGAGGTGATAGGCCTACCAACATCATTTGGTTTCTATCTCTCCTGATACTTCATCACAAATATTTATGGGTCTCTCTCTTTAGATTGGTCTCATATGTTATTAAGAACCTGATGCAAGGCCAAGATGAAGATTCCTTTGAAACCACTCCACATGGAGATTAATCTAGTAAAATAGACTAAAGGAGAATGCTATTTTATAATGTTTTAGGAGGAACCAAAGACACATAGAGACAAGATACACATCCAAGTTTTAGATGATCAAATGTATGAGTGGGTGGATGACATGTGGAAAGCAACCTTATATGGATAATATGAAATAATTAGGCCTGAGGTATGTATGATACAAACTATATTCCCCAAGAACCATATGGTATTCAAATTTTGAGTATGCATACCCAATAAATCATGCTACTAGGCACTGTAATTTTTGTTAGTTGTAGTACAACCACAAAATGTAGGATAACTAATCTGAGATAACTATAAAACTAATGGCATAATAATATGCAAGAAAATAAAGAGATGAACATCTGCAAATAACTTAGAAATATCCCATTAATGAGAATGAAAAAATAGTACAATTCTATATAATGGAGGACATGAAAACTCCATGAAAGTATATGAAAGAACTACATTATACCATACACATACAATATATCTACTACAGACTATATATTTACTATATCACTCTCACTCTCTAACTACTACACCTATGAGGCCTTTTATATATAAATATAGATTGCTTGGCCTTTACTCTACCTAGGACTCATGTACATGTGGACTACATGCACATTTATAACTTGCACGTTGACACTTGTGCATTTATTATAATACTTAAAACAACTAACTAGCTTTACTCTGAAGTAAAATCCTACTCTAGATATGTACCAAATATGGTACATTTACATGACCCAAATGATGTAATATACTCTAACACCCCATGTATTACATTATTTGGGTATTGAATACTTTAGTATTCAATATGGATTTTTTATCTGGTACAAGAGTTTAAGTTCTCCTTCTCTGATGTCTATGTCCTATTCAAGCAAGTAATTAGTGTCATAAAATATCATCTTGGTTGACATAGCTTTAATTTCATGTTCCTCCATTTTGGTCTTCATGTTGTCTATGTCCTTTCTTCTATTATGTTTTCTTTTCCTTCTTCTTCTTCTTCGTTTTTGTGTTGGTGCTAGAGGAATATTTGCTTCATGAGTTAGTCTATCATCACAATAATATTGATTGAGATTCATGTTTTGAACAAGTTCAAAAATAATTAATGATAGATACATCATCAAGCATTCTTCTAGAGTGATTATAATTGATTTATGTGCATTCCACCAGGTTCTAAAATAACTCCATGGAGATAACTAATTAATGTTGTGAATTTGCCTTCCTTTGCTTCTTTGATAAATAATGAAAAATTCTTCTTTTATTTAGTGGATAGAAGTTTGTATCCTTCAAAGTTGTTTATTAGGTTTTGAGAGTAGAATTCTACTACATGAAATAACTCTTCACCATTAAAAGCATTTCTTACTATCTCATCCATTATCTAGAGTTCTTCTAGCTCTTTAAGACTTTGATAGATCCTTTTGTAGTAGTCTACCTTATGACTCCCTAGTAGATTAAGTTTATGATCAAACTACAAGCTTGAAATTTGACATGTAGTATTCTTTTTGCTTCCTTAATATTTAGATTAAGGATTTGTAGAATACTATATATTTCTCAAGTAAATTGAGTATATGATCCAATTTGTTAAAACCTTTCTAGAATTAGGTTTTGTAGAATTCCTTATGTCTCCCTAGTGATTAGAGTAAGCTATAAGCTTAATAAAGTGCTTAGTAAATAATAGTTCACTTTTGAGCTGATTTTGTAATGTTTTGTACAATAATCAACTTCTATTTCACCTTATCTCTCCTAATAAACTATGCACTTAATTTTAAGTTCTCTATGGTTGGATTTCGTTTGTTCATTTATTATGAATATGAGACAAGTGTAAGTATATAATTCCAACTCCTTTAAGTAAATTAAGAACTTCCTTTTATAACCATCAATGTCTAATAGTTTAATATTTCTAAATTCCAATAAACTATTTTGATGTAGTATACCTTATAACTCCCTAATTTGGAATATTAGAAAATAATAATATTTGCAATAATAGAGTTTTAATTTTCCAAGTAGAAACCCTTATATCTCCTATGGTACTTAATTACAAATATTAAACTATTTAAATATATAAACCTCCTTTAAATTTTCTTTCAAATGTATGGTTGATTTTTCTATTATTTCCAAAGTAAATAATAGAAGAGTTTCAACCTTATACTATACTCCTTATAACTCCTTAATGAAAGCAATTTTAATTAAGGTAAAAACCTTACCTTTATAAAGTTCCAACTCCTAAATGTTGGACGTTGTCTTACTGTGCACTATTCTCCTTTAATGGTAGACGTATGGAAAACCTTCTTGGAAGTCTTGATTTCAACATTTAATGATGTTCGCTCCTCTTTCACTATGTATGGATACATCTTTTCTACTCTGGATGTTGCTCAATTTTCTTAAGTTTTGTTATATTCTTCACTTGGAATTAAGTACTTAAATGGCTATGAACTCCTCTTGAAGACTCCCACATGGCATAAGCTTCTTGAGTAACGTTTGAGAGGAATATTAACACTTCTTGAAGTGGTGTCCAAGTGTCTTATGAGCTCCAACATGCATGGGGATGACACCTACGTTGCTTGAGATGTTGTAACACTCCATTTTTTACAAGGACACTTTGTAACCCCCAAATAATTACTCGAACACTCAAGAAATGAGCATTTTTTTATCTGAGGAATATGACCGCTTCTTATCAAATGTGACAAGTGGTAAATTGCATGCAATTTTCCCTCCAATACCTTCCTTAACCTATATACTCCTATTTCTAATGTAAATCCAGTTGGTTTCTTGATCTCAATGCTTCTTTCAAGCAAACAAAGGTTGGCACTTGGTTCAATGGAGAGTCCAAGGTGCTTAACTATGATTGCTAGTGATGCCCTTAGCTAGTATTTTATTCATGATTCGACCTGGTATAGCTCCCTCTCGGTGGATGGTTCTCCAAGCTAGGTCTTGGGTATTGCACTTGAACTCTATCTTGTGTTGTGCTATCTTGTATGCTACCTTGATAGCTTCTAGCTTGTGCTATGCAACGAATACTAACTCCTTCTTGTGATTGTTTTATGCTTCAGGTTGCTTGTTGTGGCTGCCTAAATTTGTGGTTGATGGAGGTGTCTTTGGACACCGTAATGTGAGCTTCTTTGAAAGCTCTTCAACCTCTAGTGTTCGCTTGTGTGACGTTCCTTGATTGTGATGGATGTGTCCTTAAGACACTCAAATTTTGTCCTCTTTGCTACATAGGACAAGATGTTATGGTGCAAAAGAGTAATGTAAATAGATTTACAATAGAATACCTTGATTTTGCACCTTTACCTGAGATCTCTAAATCTCTTTTGCAAGCTTTATTTCTACTAGTTTTTATGGTGACTTCTTTATACCAATCCTTGTAGGCAAGGTTTGATTCAATGTTGTCTTCTTTACTGGAAAACTCTCACCTTTTCTTGGCTAGCTTAACAATGAATCCAAGATAATAATCACGTAGCTAATATGCCCTTAAGGTGGATTAATCTTGCACTAATTTTTACTAACACTTAGTATGATGAGCCACATAATTGCTCATTTTTTGTACTCTTTTCCCCATAATGTGCGGAATATATTCTTGTAGATATAAATATTTTATGGAAATTATATATAATTAACAGTTTATTTTGCATGTTTTCTAATATTTATCTTTAAGTGTAATTTGTGTAGATTTAGTGGAAATTGTTGCATTTTGGCATGTTTTCATCGAGGTCCCACTTGGACCTGGCACTTGCAATTTAATGAAGAAAAAACATCTATGGAATATCGATGAAGAGGTACAAAGTTAGGCACCCAAATTCCTTTGAAGCACCTAAAAATTTTTCAGCACTTAACTATTAGGTGTCTGCTTTTCGTTAGGTGCCTGCTTCCCGTTGTATGGTGAAAGGTGCCTACTTCCCGTTGTATGGTAGAAGGTGTCTGCTTCCCATTGTACGATAGAAGGTGTTTGCTTCCTGTTGTATTATAGAAGCCACATGATTCTTGTTGTATGGTAGAAGGTGTCTACTTCTCATTATACGATGAAAGATGCCTGCTTCTCGACTTCTACATACAAGGAACCTGCTTCCTGACTTCTTCAACCACAGTTCTTGATTTCCATTAACGTTAAACTTTAGCACAACTTTGTGGTCTGCAAAATAGAGCAAAAATTTGGCAACTAGCATGAAGGATTTTCCAACATTGATGTCGAACATGGGATAGTTTCAAAGGTTACTCATCACCCATTTTTCAACTAATACGTAAATCATTTATGTAAGTCATGCAAATAAAATATCAGTGTATTCTGAAAACAGAATACACTGAAATATCATGATATTTTATCTGATTCCTCTAATCAAGCAAATAGTTATAACAACGAATCATTTTTTGATTCATACTAAAATTTGTAATAGGGTTAATTGCATACCTTATAAATATGCAGGCCACCCCTGAAGAAGACCCCCAAAAATTTCTTGTAATTTTCTTCTACTGCAACTGTTAATAAAATCTCTACATATTTTCCTATAAAACATCTTCTAAAAGCATCCAGTGATCATTTTACCACAAGCATAACCTGTTGGAAGAATGGGCCCACTTAAAACAAAGTTCTTCCCTATTTCCTTTATTTTATACATTTATTTTAATAGATTAATTTATTTCCAGTTATTTCCCCTATTTTCTATGATTTCCAACAAGGTAGTCATTTAGATTTTAAATGTTTTTTAGTCCTATTTTCTTAGACTTAGCATGAGATTATTGGTTTAAACATAAAATCCAATGAACACCAAATACCCCCAAACCATAATCCAAGGTACTCATCTCCAAAGGAGAAATTACAAGCATAGATTTTGCATGGCTGCTCACAAGACTACGAGCTACCCCGGGTTGACAATTAAATGGAGGCAATTAATTTAACCATAGAAAAACTAACCAATATTTTTCCCAACATTTTTGGTGCCATTGCCGAGGAGTAGCCATTATAATTTATTGTTTAGAAGGAAGTATAGTTACAGTATTTTAGAGTGTTTTCTTCATAAACCTTCATCTGAAATTTTGTATGAGTCCACCTAAGAACAGGGGACCAAACGGTCATTTTGTCAAAAACAAAAAAGTTGTTTCTCAAAATCCTTCTGCTTCAGTAGAACTTGAACCTAAGATTGAACTCTCACCATATCAATCTCCACCTGTGCATTAGAGAGAACACCCACTATTTGCACAATATCCTTCTAAAATGATCCAACATAATCTTAGAGCAAGGTTGGAGATAAGTAGAGTTTAATCTAAGGAAGATCTACTAAATGTTGAACACTGACAAGCAGTATTATATGGAACCATATCAAATATTGACTTATCCCCCCTTCTGAAGGATAAAAGAAATGAAATTGAAGCATTGACAACTACTTTAAAAGTAGTAGGGGTAGAAACTCCAGTAGTGGACATAATGGCAAAAAATCCAGAGGAAACATCCACTAGTTTTAGTTTTCCAATAGGATAGACGAGGAGATCACAAGATGAAATATATATCTCATACCTACCTTCAAAACTTCAGAGTACTACCAATAGAATATCCAGACCTATTCTTGTTTAAATTTTATGTTTTATGTAGATTTGTGGATTACACCATGGATGCTCAGAAACTGAAATTATTCCCTTCCACCCTTGGTGATTCAGCCTTGCACTGGTTCATCATATTAGGGGATAAATGGATAACTACCTGGGAATAGTTGAAGAAAATTTTCTTGGATCAGTATCAGGATTTTGGCAGAGTAAGAGATGCAAGAGAGGAAGTCCTAGACATGATCCAAAATGAAGGGGAATCTATGGAAGAATACTGCAATAGGTTTAGTTTCAATTTGCAAAGATCACCCCATTCAAAACTAGGATATAGGTCCCTAAGAAGCATTTTCTGAAAGATCCTTGGAAGCTTTAAACATGATATCTAGGGGAGACATTTACCAACACCAAATGGATGATATTCTATAGTTGTTTCGAAACTTTTCAATAAGAAAGGGTAAGTTAACCCTTAGAAATGTAAAGCAATCAGCCACTATCACTAAAACAAAAATAGGCAACATGCTAGAGGACCTTAAGAGTGATATGTTATCATCTCTAGATCTTAAAATGGATACCCTTCTACTTCAGAGAAATAAGCAAGAGAATGAGGTAGCATTGAACTACTTTTGTCCTAATTACAGAGGCAAATACCCCAAAAATGAGTGCCTAAAAAATAAATTTTGTGTGTTGTTTGTAAGAAGGATCATAAAATGAAGTTGTATTCATAATTAATGAAATCTAAAGAGGAACCTAAAGTAGCAAAGGCATACTTCATGGGTAATAGGAGGAACTAGCAACAATCTCCTATGGGTAACAATATGCAATCAGGAATGTCATCATGGGGGTAGCAATTACCAAAACCAAGGTCAAGCCTAGCCATCCAACATGGGTTGGTATGGTCAACAACCTTGGAATCCATTTGGTATGATCAATTGGTCTGGACAAATAATGCAGCTACAGGTAAGTACACTCCAAAGTTAGGGTATAAGACTCTATTAGAAGATAGAAATGACAATCCAGCATGGTGGTGGAAGACACTTTGGAAGTAGAAATCCCCATTGAAGGCAAGATTGTTCCTTTGGATTTCCATGAAAAATAAGGCTCTAACATGGGAGGTTTTACAAAAGAATAATTGGAATGGTCCAGGAAGGTGTCATTTTTATAAGTCAAATAATGAAACAATTGACCATTTATTGGTTTCTTGCTCATTTACCAAACAGGTTTGGAGGGAGGTCTTAGCTCAATTTAAGCTTCCTATAGGATGGCAAGAAGATTTCTTAGGAGAGTTCTTAAAATCTTGGTTTGAAAATAGGTGTTACAAAGGATTTATAGCTCTCCTATTGTTTGTGTCTTGGAGAGTATGGTTATCTAGGAATGCATAATTTTTCAAGATCAAGAGAAGCCTACTTGGTAGGTCTCCTCCCAAATCATTGGAAGTTTCAAAAACTGTAAGGTTCCAGCAACAACAAATATTAACAGATAAATCACCCCTCCAAATATTGATAAATCAGGAGCCTGGGGTTTTTTTAATGGAACAAAACAGGGAGTCCCTGGAGTTTGTGGAGCAGGAGGATTACTATATATTTATGACTCTCATTATTTTAAATTCAAGGCTGGATTATGAGAAGGTTCTAATAATTATGCCAAAATTATGGCTCTCAAATTGTTGGTTCAGTTGGTAGAATCAAAAGGAATGCATAAAATTCAAATTTACGGAGACTCACAGGTGGTAATAAACTGGATGCTTGGTGTTTTTAGGATGGAAAACATGATTCTACAACCCATCTTCTCTCAAATAAAAGAATTTGTGGATAGAAGTGAAGCTTTTACTTTTTATCATATTTTTAGAGAACTAAATAGGGAAGCAGATGAACTCTCAAAGGAGGCACTTCAGATTGATCCAGGTATGTGCTTAGTACAAGAATTCAATGAGGGCAATGCATTGTAGTTGTTCAAAATATCTATTTGGGACTAATACAATCTAGTTAAAGCAAGCACAATTAAAGCAACTTCTCCAAAAAAAACTCAGAAGTGATTTAAAGGATATTGTTTGATAAATTGGGAATATTCTTAAGGATATAACTTACCATTATATAGACAAATAGTTATGATGTATAAGTGGCCTGATTTTTAGGTCACTACTGAAATTTTGAAGAAATGCAAAAAAAGGCATATGAAGAATGTAATTTCATATTTTCTTAATATAAAATTATGACTTTTTTTCCGAGGAAAAAAAAAAGGATCTAATCCTTACAACCCTTACCCTTGGAACCAATACCAGCAGCCTGGGCAGCAATGGAGAAATTATAATGCTTGAAATCATTATAGCATACTACTCCAGCTCCACCACAACAAAGCCTGCCTACTCTTCCTGCTCCAAGGACTCCTTAGTTACCAACACAACCAACAGTAAACCCAAACAACAAACAACCAACCTATCAAATGGAAAAAAATGTGTACCTTATGTATAATATTAAGGTAGATTGCAATCCTATTCAGTTAAGGTTAGAAAAGCAATTAGGTGTAGAATTCACTCCTCTTGTAGAAGAAGAGGAACCAATAGAAATAGAGAAAGGGGAATCACACCTTATAGAATATGTAGAAGAAGAATCAACACTCGTACATAACAAAGAGGAGGTTCCACATTTTCCACAAAGGTTGCAGGAACCCAAGAAACCAATACAAACAAATTTTGATATCCTCTCTAGTTTAAAAAACTTAACATTCACAATACCTCTCTTTCAGGCCATCAGAGACATACCTATTTATGGAAAGGACATAAGAGAGTTGTGCCTCAAGAAACCAGGGAGAAAACCAACTAAAAAAATTAGTTTGGTATTTTAGTTAGCTGACCTCATGTTAGGAAATACCTACAGCCATAAGTACATAGATCTAGGAAGCCCTATGCTGACTGTAAAAATAGAAGGATGTGTTTTACCCAAAACACTGGTAGATTTAGGGGCTACCATCAATGTCATGCCCTAGGAGACCATGCAAAAATTAAAATTGACTAATATGAAGCCCACTAAAACTATGCTACAGTTGGTGAACAAATATATAGTACTCCCTGAAGGAATACTGGAAGATATCACTGTTGTTGTAGATGCATAGGAGTATCCAATAGATTCTTAGTGCTATAATCTAAATATGGACTAGGTGGATACCCATTAATCTTAGGTAGACCTTGCTTAGCAATAGTTGATGCTTACATAAGTTGTAGAGATGGTAAAATGACCATTTTAGATGGTCAAAATATAAAGAAACTGATCATACATCCACCTGCATAGTCTGCAAATTTATTGGGAGAACCTGAGGATGAGAATCAAAACATTGGTGGTCTATCAATAATCCAACCTATGATGACACTTGAGGAGTTGGAATATGAAAGTGATGAGGATAAGGTGATATCTCACTTTTTTCAAGGAGAACCCTCCTATCCTCCTCCTGAGTTACCATTAGTGAAAGACCACCATATTCAACAAATAGAAGTTGCACCTGGTAGAATGTTGAACATAGATAACCAGTTGATAGCTAAAAAATAGACCAAACTGAAACAAATATTGGCAAAATATCAAGATGCCTTTTCTTGGGAGTATTTTGACATGAGAGGAATAGATCCTGAGACCTATACACATAGGATATATCTGGAAGATCAAGTGACCAATAAGACAACCACATAGGAGAATAAACCCAATTATAAAAGAAATTATCAAAGTAGAATTACAAAAACTTCTCATAGTTGGATTCATCTACCCCATTTCAGATAGTGAGTGGTTATCACCGTTGGTAGTGGTGCCCAAGAAGAATGGAAAGTAGATAATTTGTGTTGATTATAGGTTGCTAAATAAAGCAACCAAGAAGGACCACTTCCTTTTACCCTTTATAGATAAGGTCCTTGACACCTTAGTAGGCAAGAAGTACTTTTCTTTCCAAGATAGGTTTAGTGGATACAATCAGATCCAAATAGGGGATGAAGATCAAGATAAAACCACCTTCACTTGTCCATGGGGGACATTTGCTTACCGAGTTTTACCATTTGGCTTATGCAATACACCTGCCACCTTTCAGAGGGCAATTCTTAGCATTTTTTAAGATATTATTGGAGATACTGTGGAGGTATATGGATGATTTTGAAATTGCCACTGAAAAATATAGAAAATACACTTAAACGTTGTGATGAAACTAACCTATCATTAAGCAATGAGAAATTTTATATGTTGATGCAGGAAGGGATAGTTTTAGGACATCACCTCTCTACAGATGGGATCAAAGTAGACAGAAAGAAAATAGAAGTCATCCAAACCCTACCTACTCCTAAAATACAAAAGGATATCTGTAGTTTCCTAGGATCAACCGATTACTATAGGATGTTTATATCAAACTTTAGCAAAACTGCTAAACCTCTTACCACATTGTTAACTAAAGATGCAAAGTTTTTCTAGACTAAAGAATGTGAATAAGCATTCATACCTTAAAGGAAAAACTAATTACTACTCCAATACTGAGAGATCCAAATTGGACCATGCCTTTTCACATATATGTTGATCCATCTAACAATGCAATAGGCTCAATACTGGGATAGAAATATGGTGATGATTTTTATGCCATCTATTATGTTAGTAAAAATCTTATAAGTGCTAAACTCAATTATACTAAGTTTCTTGCAGTAATACATGCTCTTAACAAATTTTGTCATTATATTACAGGTTATTAGGTATTTGTATATACTGACCACTCAACAATCATATACTTGACAAAAAAACCTAGGATTAGTGGTAGAATTATCATATGGTTGTTGTTCTTGCAGGAATTTGATGTGATAATAGTGGACAAGCCAGGAAAGGACAATGTGGTAGCTGATTTCCTATCCATATTTACACCCCAGACTATGCAGCTATAGAGGACCAATTTCCAGATGAACATTTATTTGCTCTAAATTATCAGATACCTTGGTATGTAGATATAGCTAATTATTTAGCCACTGGTAAAGTATCCCCTACACTTTTACCTCGGTAAAAATAGAATTTAATTCAGAAAAGTGTAGATTTTTCATGGTTTGATGGGTGCCTATTTAAAATAGGACTTGATCAAATCATGATAAGATGTGTTTTTGTGAATGAAATAATTGAAATACTGAAGGCTTGCCATGATGAACCTTGTGGTGGCCATTTTTCAGGAAGAAGGACTGCATATAAAGTGTTACAGGCTGGTTATTACTAGACTTCACTATTCAAGAATGCAACCAAGCATGTGAGCCAGTGTGATCAATGTTAAAGGATGGGTAGACCTACTCTCAGAGATGACATGCCATTCCAACCACATGTTCACATTGAACCATTTGATAAATGGGGTATGTACTTCATAGGACCTATTAATC
The DNA here is from genome assembly GCA_028583015.1 of Wollemia nobilis. Taxonomy (NCBI): domain Eukaryota; kingdom Viridiplantae; phylum Streptophyta; class Pinopsida; order Araucariales; family Araucariaceae; genus Wollemia; species Wollemia nobilis. Next base: position 4,537,600 of record JAQPPZ010001808.1, read on the forward strand.
CATAGTCAAGAGGTAAGAGGTATATCCTAATTTGCATTGACTATGTGATAAAGTGGGTTGAAGTATAGGCTTTGCGTAATTCAAAGGATAAAACTATAGTATATTTCTTGTATTCATCAATATTTACAAGATTTAGGGTCCCAAGGGAGATCACAATAGATTAAGGACCTCAGTTTACTTCAAGTATGATCCAAGAACTCATGCAACAATACAAAATCAGGCATAACAAAACCACTCCCTACCATCCATAGGTGAATGGGCAAGTTGAGGTGACCAACAAAGAGTTGGAAAATATCCTGAAAAAGATAGTACAACAACATAGGAAGGACTGGGCTACTAGATTACCAGAAGTAGTGTGGACCTACAGGACCACCTGGAAGACTACTACTGGTTTCACACCATTTCATTTAGTCTATGGGAAAACTATCCCGATGTCTATAGAGTTTGAGGTCAAAATATTTAGGACTACTATAGAACTAAATATCAACCTATATGATGCATAAAAAGATACAATTCAATAGCTTAATTAGTTGGATGAATACCACCTTGAGGCTCTACAGAAAATAGAGATCATTTAGAAACAAAAGGGGACTGCCACACTAGGTCAAAGTAGCTTAAAGTGGGAGAATGGACATTACTCTATGATTCTCGATTCTAGGAAATGAATGGAAAGATCATGCAATGTTGTATGGGACCATATGAAGTGACTAAAGTCATCAATAATGAGATTGTAAGAGTTATAATAATTGACGACAACAACATTACCTTAATAGTCAATGGTCATCGCATGCGTCCATACCATGTGTCTGAGGCATATATGATTGAGTCTAGTTTAGGCATGGGGGAAACCCCAGTTGATTCTGATTTTATATTGAGTCAGTAAGATGTGGACCTAGTCCACATAGTCCCAAAGACAATTATTCTTTCAAAGTTTTTCTTTTTTTTTAGTTGTGTTTTTGTTTTGCAAGAACAATGCCCTTTGTGCAATCCTTAGGTAGCTTGGGAAACCTAGGCCTAACGGGCATAGGATCCATGAACCTGCATATTTCCATATTTCTAGGAATAGGAGTAGCTCATCCCTCAAAAGGGGAATACTAAACCTGAACCTGCACAAGAGTATTTGGATTGGTCTATTTGGACAATAAAACACTCAACTACTGGTTCAGGGGTAGATGCTGAAATTGTTCCTATTTTTCAATCAGAAGCACTGAAGGGCCTGATAAAATTGATGACACATATACAAGGACAAGTCAGCACCTGTTGAATAAAATAAAAGTTCCATTTTTGTATATGATGGGAATTTTCCTTCTTCCCGTTATAAGAGAAGGCGTTTACTTCCCATAGTACGATAGAAGGCACCTACTTCCCATTGTACGATGGAAGGCACCTGCTTCCTATTGTATGGTGGAAGGTTCCTACTTTATATTATATGGTAGAATATGCCTAATTCCCATTATATGCTTTATAGTGCCTAACTCCCAGTATTTTACGAAGGTGGTACCTGCATCCCATTTTTTACCAGATCCAGCCTGACTCCCAATTTTTTAGGAGAATGGTTGACTTCCAATTTTTGGGAAACTGACACAAAATCTTCTTAGCATATGTAAAAAATAAAAAGAAAAAAAAGAGTTCGTATGAAGTTTGTTTTATAAGTACAACACTCGATAGTTAGCAAAAAGGTGCATGCTTCCTATTTTAGGCATGAGCACCTGATTTCTAAGGTCTCTGCTTCCCGTGTTAAGTAGAGCATCTAACTACTAAGGCACCTGCTTCCCATGTTAAGCAAAGTGTCTGATTCCTACAATGCCTATTTTCAGTTTTCAAGGCACCTACATGCCATAATTTGAAAGGAAGACACCTAATTTCTATATGAAAAAGGTGCCTGATTTCTGTTTATTGTGGCCATTTTCTGCCTTTATAGAATAACATGTTAGCCTTGGGATGTGACCCAAGCCACATCAGCACCCCACGTATGTGCAAAGTCAAATATACTAGTGGATAAAATTAAATGTTGACAATAATCAATTTTCGAGAAGGGGACATTTGTCGTCCCAAGGAGATACGTTTTTCTAACTTTTATTTTGAATTTTGCAGGATTTCTTAAATAAGCCACCTTGCAGCTACCAAGAACCAATCACGTCAAAGAAAATTTATTACATGGGAACCATGACCACCGTTGTTCATTGTAGTTTTCCCAATCATCAAATACCAGCTAATAGCGATGCACTACGAAAATTTGTGCATATGCACCCACAAAACAAATTTAGGTGCATGTTTAAATTTTCTGTTTATTGTCTATATTATTTTCATGAACATGTGTGTCTATGGAAATTTATCGGCACAACCCCCATTATTACCTTAACCACTTGAACAAATCCACTTGGCATGATGTTGTGTGGCATGCCTATGATTGGTCGACAATTTATGGTTATCATATTCGCACAATCGGGCACATGCTCAAAGGAAATTTACTACGGATAACCATAATCACTATTGATTACGGTAATTAACCATCTGTGTGCATGAATGCAGTTGTTTTAAAAAGTTTTTTACCAGCTACTATGAAGCCACCTTAAGCGAGAAAAAAATAGAGCAGTGAGGCATAGTAGTATTTCGAAGAGAAAGCAGTAACAATGCTGAGTGAATTGTGAACTAAAGGTAAAGCATGCGGGGAAAGTCGAAGAATCACAACCTTAAGAAGAGTGAGTTGATTGATTGCTCAGGAATTTCTATAGACATCCAAACACAGTTGGATGTTGTAGAATGGATGGACTACTATCGATTGGTCAGTAAGGTCGAGGATACTATAGTGGAAAATGAATTTGCAACATCGATGAGAGATGGGGTTGTGTGCATGTAGGGGTTGGAGATCCTAGTCATTGAGGACTACATTGCCAGAGTTACGGGCCTTCCTCTTACAAGGGAGCACACATACAAGGAGGATAACCTTGCCCTCTGTGCACAAAGATTTTTTGGAGCACCAATCAAGTACCTTACACACGTTGGCTTGTCAAAATGGTATATTCCTAAGCTTTGGAGGGCATTTTTTGAGTAGATCACTCGTTTCTTCACATACTCTGGTAGGTAATCTCATATAAATGTCAACCATTTATATTTCCTCAATCACATCCTACATGGGGATAAAATCAATGCCCCCTACTATCTTGCATGTGCCCTAAAATATGAGGCCAGGTGATACCAAGTAGGCACCACCTCTACCCTGGCTCACCATGGTCTTATTTTGGTCTTGGTGCGATATGCAGTCACATAGAAATGTGAAAATTGAGAAATTTATGGGCACTAGTGCAGTAACATGGGTACAAGCAGATGGGGAGATGCCAATTCATGGTGAATAGTCGGCCCAAGGGACGATAGAACATGTAGAAATGTCACTTGCATCCTAGCCTGCAGGAACTACAAGGGAAGTAGGATAAGCCTCGTCCCTTGATTTTCTCCAATTTGAGGAGGAAGTAGGGCAGGCTCTGTCTCCTTCTACACCTCAATTTGAAGATGAGGTAGAGCAAGATTTTATGCCTATCTCCACTAGGATGCAAAGTAGAAGAATGAAGGCATCGAGGGTGGTTTCAAGCTCATCCAACGAGGAGATACCAATCAATGAGCTCAACAGGGAGGAGTACATGGCCCACATTTTATAGGATATTTCCAGTGGGTCAACTCCTCAGTAGGAGGTGGCCATGGAAGATGTACCACTAGGAGGTCAGGCAAAGGATTTGTAGCAACAACTGCAGATTTTAAGAGAGTAGGCTTCCACTTGGGAAGCCAAATTTAAAGAATAACGGGCTCTATTTGAGGAGTCCCACAAGGAGACTACATTAAAAATGCACGAATAGTATCAAACAATTCGACAACTACAGAGACAATTGTAGTTGTAGGGCAAATCGGGAGGAGCTGAGAATCCAGCCAGAGTTGATGCAGTAGTGTAGATCGATGGGGCAACAAAGGTGCCCCTTGATAATACAAAAATAGAATAGGGAGATGCTTCTACAATGGAAGTAGAGCAACCCTTTTCTACGTCCCCCTCTGTAGAACAGGTAATTCAGGAGGATGAGGTTGAAGTTGAGGAACCTCAAAATGTAGAACAACCTACAAAGGAGGGAGATGAGGGGGAAAAGGAGATGGAGGTCAAAGAGCCTCAAATTTTAGGCAAAGAGGGAGAGGTAGAGCACTCTCCAATTGATGCAGGGACTGGATAGCCTCAAGAGGAAGAAGTAGTCCTTGTTGTGTAGCAAGTTTCTACAGAGGAAAAAGAGGCTCAACAGTTTGAATCCCATATACCCTAGGAGGTTTAGCAACCTGAATCCATTGTACACCAGGAAATAATAGCTAAACCAACATACCCTTGGGTAAAATAAATCAAGCTAAGATCAAAATAGAAAGTCATAAGGCCATCTCAGCGATGACCAAAAACCAAAGCAAGAGTTTCCAAGTTGACGGCACTAGGCATCGACTCTGATAAGGAATCAGAGCTGGATTTCGATGAATAATGGGAGGTAGCAAAGAATTTTTTTGCTACCCAAAAATAGAAATTTGAGGAGTTTAAGGAGGAAATTAAGGTAGACAAGAAAAAATATAAGAAGACCTCCAAGAAAGCCCTCAGGGAATCAAAAAGGGAGGCCAAGAATAAATCTAGTAGGCCTCACAAGAAAATTCTAATTGCTCAACCTAAGCATTTTTGGTATTTGTATGGGTCAAAGGATGGAAAACCTTCAAGGATGTAGGCATATTTTAAAAGGATGGGATTTCTAGACCCTATACAGTAGATAGATCTGACATCAAGCAACATAACTCCCCCTGTGGTAAATAAAGAGGTCCAAGATGAACCTGAGCTTGATCCAATAGGGGTAGATTTTCCCACAGTCATGTTTGTTAAGGAATCATGCATCCCATTTTGCGATAAAGAATTAGTGCCTATGGGTGAAAAGTTACCACTTCACCATAAGTACTGGAAAATGGCTATGCCTATATTCCAGAAGGATGCCACCAGTTTCTCTGGTTATTACCTGAATGTTGATAAGGGCAAGGTGGTCTGGACCAAAGAACCACCCAAGAAAAGAGTAGGGGCAAGTGAACCACTTCAGCGTAGAAAATACCAGAAGTAGTAGGGTCAGGAGACAGCCACTTCCAAGGCATCAAAGGGGCGAAAGCCTTGGGACAAAGAGAAAGCCAAGGCCACTAAGAAAAAGAGGACACAGACCAACAAGGCTTACTGGGATGAAGTGAAAAAATTGGTAATTACCAATTTAAAGTGGCATAAGGACCTGCCACCCCTTAAGCATGGGGGGATGATGAGCCACATATTTGATCATTTTTTGTACTCTTTTCCCCATAATGTGTGGCATATATTCTTGTAGATATAAATATTTTAAAGAAATTATATATATAACTAACAATTTATTTTGCATGTTTTCTAATATTTGTCTTTAAGTGTAATTTGTGTAGATTTAGTGGAAATTGTTGTATTTTGGCATGTTTTCGTCGAGGTCCCACTCGGACCTGGCACTTGCAATTTAATGAAGAAAAAAACATCTACGAAATATCGGTGAAGAGGTACAAAGTCAGGCACCCAAATTTCTTTGAAGCACCTAACTTTTGTTCGACACTTAATTGTTAGGCACCTTCTTCCCATTAGGCACCTGCTTTTCGTTAGGCACCTGCTTCCCATTGTACAATGAAAGACACCTGCTTCCTGTTGTAAGGCGAAAGGTGTCTGCTTCCCATTGTACGAAAGAAGGTGTTTTCTTCCTATTGTATGGCAGAAGGTGTCTGCTTCTTGTTATACGATGGAAGGTGCCTGCTTCCCAAATTTTGCATACAAGGCACCTGCTTCCAAAATTCTGCATACAAGGTGCCTGCTTATCGACTTCTTCAACTGTAGTGTCTGATTTGTATTAATGCCAAACTTCAACATGGCTCTATGGTCTGTAGAATAGAGCAAAAATTTGGCAACCAACATGAAGGGATTTCCAGCATTGATACTGGACATGGGACAATTTCAAAGGTGACTCATCACCCATTTTTTAGCTGATACATAAATCATTTCTGTGAGTTAGGAAAAAATATATCAGTGTATTTTGGAAACAGAATACGCTAAAATATCATGATATTTTACCCGATTCCTCTAATCAAGCAAACATTTGTAACAGCGAATCATTTTTTGATTCATCCTAAAAATTGTAATATTGCTGGCCACATACATTATAAATATGTAGGCCACCCCTGAAGAAGATCCCCTAGACTTTCTTGTATTTTCTTCTACTGCAACTGTTAATAAAATCTTTGCATATTTTCTTGTAAAACATCTTCTAAAAGCGTCCGATGATAATTTTATCACGAGCATAACCTGCTGGAAGCGTGGGCCCACTTACAATAGATTTCTTCCCTATTTCCCCTATTTTTTGCATTTATTTCAATAGATTAATTTATTTTCAGTTATTTCCCCTATTTTATGTGATTTCCAGCAAGGTAGTCATTTAGATTTTAAATGTTTTTCAGTCATATTTTCTTAGACTTAGCATGAGATTATTGGTTTAAAAATAAACTCCAACGAACACCAAATACCTCCCAAACCATAATCCAAGGGACTCATCTCCGAAGTAGAAATTACAAGCATAGATTTTGCATGGATGCTCATAATACTACGAGCTACCCTAGTTTGACAATTAAATGGAGGTAATTAATTGAACCATAGAAAAACTAACCAATGTTTTTTCCAACATTTTGACACTATTTTCGAGGAGTAGCCATTGTAATTTCTTGTTCTGAAGGAAGCATAGTTATAGTAGTTTAGAGTTTTTTCTTCAGAAACCTTCATCTGAAACTTTGTATGATTCTGTTGGTCCGGCTTTCATACACACCCCGTGAAGAATGAGCATAAACACCGGTAACACCCACGGGATGAATCCCACTCACTTTAGGATCTAGTCGGTTATCCAAGGTGTGAGTTACGTAGTCGGGTCGAATGTCTATTCACTCTTTTCTACTTCGGAATAGATTTCAATATGGATCTGTCCGTTACCTTACAGGGGGTTCCTGAACTTGTTCAGTAGTTGCAAAAGTTGTTACTTGTTAACAATCAGATTTAACTTGATTCTTGATCTAGCTCTTATGGGTCAGCAGATTCAAATAAAAGACAAATAAAGAAAGTAAAAATGGATCATTCACGGAAAACAAAGAGAGGGTAGGGTAAGGCAGAAAGGGAAGTTTATCAAACTTTAAACTGTAAAACTTAAAACTACCAATTTCATCTATACTATCAGATTCACAACAGAACAAATCAAAGAAGAAAGCATCTAGATTTCTAAGATCACTTTCAACCAAGAGCACAAGGCAAAATGGAACAGGTCTAGCAAAAAATTATAAATCCAAGGGCAGCTGGTTAAAACTGGTATCTTTCACCGGCAGCCTAGCTCACACAGTGAAGACAAAGCAATTAGAACAAAATTAACCTCAAATCTGTAATTTCCCCTAGCGAGCAATGGAACAACCGAAGCCTAACAACATATTTAAACTTGATAATGGCAGATTTACAAGATATATCTAACAAACTTTAATGGAACGGATAACGAAAGAAGATACACTTATCACAGATCTGTAAAATATTAGGCTCCTGGCCATGCTACCACAGAAAATAGCAAAAGCACATCAACTCCCAGTCCAGAAAACAAAGGATTTCACAAAATTTGCAAGAGCCAGATGGATTCCTGCATGAAAGACAGGAATCCTGATCTTTACAAAAAATATATTTTCTTAACTGCAAATATTATCATCTTAAACCCTAGGACCGGGTTTTACAATATAAATCCACTTTAAAATCAAAGTCCGGATAGAACTTAACCCCTCTGCAAATCAGTGCAGTTAGCTGCCATAAATGGAGAAGGTGAAATTTGAATGCCACTTGCATTCACCCGTAACTGCAAATAAATGCCTTCATTAATTTCGTTGGTGAACCGGATGAGTCACCACTTCTCCGCTATTCCATCTCTGCAAATCTATCCCGGAGTTGAAAATATCTTCCTGCTATTAATTCTGCCATAAATCCTCATTGAATGCCTTCACCGGTAAAATTTGGCAGCTGCTTAGTCATTTGTGGATAGATCTGTAAATACTAGAATGAAACATCAACTCTCGGCACCTTCCTTTTCAACATGGCCGCCTTTAATTAAATTGCATTTGACTTTGTCTTTATGGCCATTTTCCCGCTATCCCGCAAGTGACAGATGGATTCTTGCATGAAAGACAAAAATATTAGATTAGCAATTTAATAAACATTAAATCAATACTTTAACATTAAAACATATCAAAATCCTAATATTTCTTGCACGTCGGCCTTTGTTTCATCTGATACGCTCTTTGACATGTGTCACTATCCCAGGACGCCTTCTGTTTACAGCTGTTTTGCATTTTTAGGCCTTTCATGTAACTTTCTCTCTCCTACCGATTCTACGACATGTCGCGATTTCGCGACATGTCGCGAAATCGCGACGTCCCTGGCACTAGCAGCTCTTCTTCCCAACTTGGTCGCGAAAATGCAACATGTCGTGATTTCGTGACATGTCACGAAATCGCGACACCTTCCTGGCCGCCGCACAACCTTTCCTTTGCTCTCCTCCTGCCGGTAGCGATTTCGTGATGGTTTCAAAAAATGGAAACGTCGTGATATCGCGACACTTCCAAAAATGGAAAGTGTCACGATTTCGCTACACTTTTCCGACTTAGCTGCTTTTGCCAAAATTCGTCGCGATATCGCGACATTTCCGAAAATGGAAGTGTCGCGATATCGCGACACTACCAAAAATGGAAAGTTTTGGTTTTCAGTGAATTTATGCAACTATTTTTTTTTGGATTTTTCTCGGTACCGGTGCGAGATTTTCTTTGTGCATGAATTATTCTAGCATGTAGAAAGTTAAGCTTGAAATAACAATGCTAGAAAGACTTGGAAAAAGGCACAACTTTAACAAAGAGGCAAGCAAAATTGGATTTAAACCTGAAAATTATCAAGAGGGTCCCTGCTGCAAAAATGGAAGTTTAGGGCTTTCTAAGGATGGAATCTCATTTTTCAGTGGGGGTGTGTTGCTTCTCAATAGATTCCACCTATGAATAGGGTACCATATGGTCATTTTGTAAAAAAAAAAGTTGTTTCTCAGAATCCTTCTACTTCAGTAGAAATTGAACTTGAGATTGAACTCTCACCACCTAAATCTCTACCTGTGCATTGGTGGGAACACCCACTATTTGCACAAGATCCTTCTGAAATGATCCAATAGAATCTTAGAGCAGGGTCGGAGATAAGTAGAATTCAATCTGAGGAAGATCTACTGAATGTTGAAAGTTGGCAAGCAGTATTAGATGTTTGTAAGCCTTCTTTATACTAGTTTTTATGGTGACTTCTCTATACCAATCCTTGTAGGTAAGGGTTGATTTGATTTTGTCTTCTTTACTGGAAAACTCTCACCTTTTCTTGGCTAGCTTAAAAATGAATCCAAGCTAATAATCATGTAGCTAATATGCCCTTAAGGTGGCTTAATATTGCACTAATTTTACTAACACTTAGTGCACTTCTAATAATCTTTAAGAGAGACTAATATAGTGCAATTGTAATCTCCTTATTACTCCTAAAAGTAACCTATAATATGCACTGATGATAACTCTTAAAGAACTCTCAAATGCTCTATAATTGATGCAATCTTCTTAAGAGTAATATATAACTAACTCTTAAAAGTAATTTTTAATATGTACTATGATCAATGTTGTAGTATGTAGTCTTATTAGTTCTTAGATAGATACTAGGTAGATGATATTTTTATTTTTGTCAAAATATATCCAACTCCTATTTAATGTGCAGATAATAACTCTAAAATAAACTTCCTTTTGCACTCCTTTTGAAGACTATAATGCAACCTTATCTTTTTGCAACTTCTAAAGAATTAAAATGGTTGTTAATGGAATTGGATAATAACCCAAATTAAAGTTCAACTAATAAACCTATTTGCACCCAAGTTTCTTACCTTAATGATCTTTGTAGATGAAGGATTTCTAGGTGATTATATTCACCTTATTGCTACCTTTAACTAGATGAACCTACAACTATTCTTGGTTGTCCTAAAAAACTCCTTAACTCACCAATTTGTAGCTTAGTAACTCCTCTATATTGCTACCCTTTAATCTATAGTAGGTGACTTCTATTAGCCTTCAGGATGAACTTTGTAACTCCTAAAGTTTTTTAGCTAATAATGCTATCTTAATTGCTACCTTTTTCTAGTCAATTTCTACACTGAAATGTTGTTCTTGAAACTCATAAATTTGGTAGGGAATTCCCCCAACTCGTAGATGAGTTTTCCTTCAAAGATCCTTTTAGTATTTTGATGGAGTTTCAGCAAATCCTATCTTCAGATGAGCCTTCTAGATTTCAAATTCAATCTTCAAACCTTTCAGGTTTGGTAGTAATATCTGGCTCTTTTCTCTTTGTCAAATTTTAACTTCAGTTTTGATCTCCTTCTCAATAATCTGAATACCTTGAGGTCTTTAGTATTCTCCTTCAGGATTTGACACTCACCAAATTCTTCTCATTTTGGGCTTGTTTTTATATGGTGATAATTGTCCAAAATTCTGCTCTGTAAATAATTCCTCCTCACTAATGAGTTCTCCTAGGAACTCCTTTAATGGATTTCTTTGAATTCTAAAAATAAGTCTCTCCAAACCTTCTCCTTATTTCTCCTTGAGACCTCAGCAAGGTCTTCAATCTCATAGATTCTATGGTATTCCAAATGAGACCTTTCCTTCAACCTTCTACTAAGGAAGTGTTGGTAAAGAGATCTTGTTCTCATATCTGTGAAAACTACTATTGTTGGAATCTAGATCAGGACCTCTGCTAGTCCTTATTTACTTTTGCAATATGTAGGATTTAATGGAGATAACCAAACTCCAATCTTCTAAAACTGGAAGTTTTGTAACTGGATCTAGGGTCTCTTAATCTTCTTCTAGCTGATTTCTTTAATCTGTTTATCTATAGTAATTGAGATCACCAACCTCCAATATTCTTATTGAATCTTATTTGGAGTCTCTTGAATTAGCAATAAGGCTACTATGACATTTTCTTCTTCTGCACTCTTTTAGGTTTGTAATCTCTAGGAATGAGACCTTGTTGAGGTGTGATTTTGTCCAGTCACAAAGCCACCCGACAAACTCAATGTTATGATTCTCTCTTGAAAAGAATATTATATATCTCCAAGGTTCTTATGTTATATCTAACATTTCATATGTATATACATCAATGCGTACTTGAATAACTCTTGGATTTGTGAACTACTGTTTACAAGGGGACTAGAATTAGGTAAATGATTTCAAGTTTATCATGTATAATATGCTTTGATATCAATTCAACAAAATAAAAGTCGTTTTATGATCTTAGGTTAAAGTATACCAAATTTTATTTCCTCTCTTAAATTTAATGTCTCAAAATGCTTTAAATGAAATTAGCATAAAAAGAATCTAGCATTTTATATTAAATTTCAATTTAACTTTAATACAAATCAAAGTAAATGAAATTTTATGAACTTGATAAACCTTTGGAACATAATAGATTTATAATAAATTCACTTCCCAAATGTTTATTTGATAAAGCAATCATTTATTCAAACTCCCTTATGAAAATATAAATCAAACCCAGAAGAGGTGAATAAATGAAATAATGTCTTACCCAATTTATAAGGTTCCAAAACCTTGTCAATGATAAAATATTAGGGCTTAATATGAAACTAATCTATAAAATTTGGATTTTATGATAAAATAAAGTTTATAAATTAGATTTGCTTATAATATTTATCTTTTGAAATATTTATGAAATTAAATATTCAAAAGAGTAAATGTGATCTCTCGTTTGAAATTTGGATTTCGAAATAGATAGAACTATATTATAAATCAAATCCAAATTGAATTTTAGAGATATCAATCGCAGTTCCTCAACCTTATGAAATTAAGGTGAGGAATAGAATATTCATTTATCTCTTCTTAAATTTATTAATTCGAATATTAATTAATGTAATATCCGAATTATAAATTTAATTATAACTTAGTCATATAATTTTACTTTATAAAATTATACTAAGTTATAATATATAGTTTTCATAATGAAAATAAAATAATAAAATATTTAAGATTTACAAATTAAACTAATGTCTCTAACAAATTCAACAGAACAAATTTCCATTTACATAATTCTAAAACCAATCCAATGTTCACCAGTATTCACACAATGAAATCCAATAAATTGATGCAATCTTCTAAGGTATAAAAACTATTAAGAAATTGCAATAAGCACTTTATTAATTCCAAATACAGTCTGTGTACAAATCTGGATCCAAAATGCTTAAAACAATTTATAAAATCTTACAATAATTTCCATTGTTCTGCAAATGGCCTTCTATGTTTTCCTCCAATGAATGTGTAGCTTTGCTCCTTCCAATCGTTCCAATGGCCGCTATTTTTTGGTAAAATTGACATATGGAATCTTGCAAGGTTTGTATCATTAGAAAGAGAAAATCCATAACTTTTTATCAAGTTTTGAATGAGATCAAACGGAGTTCTCTGCCTCAAGATATGTCCATTTCAATTTTGCACTAATTTTAGGGTTAACCCTAAAATAAAATTTAATTATTTAAATGAAATTTAATTATTTAAATGAAAATTAATCATTTAAACCTTTGAAAATGATTTTAATCAAATTATTTCATTTAAACCTTTGAAAATGATTTTAATCAAATTATTTGATTTGAAATAATGCAATTAATATGCAAATAATCAAAATATTCAGTTTTGAAGCATTGCAACTACATTCAAACCTTCAAATGCAAATATGTCAGCAATTCCAAAGTGAAAGCAAATTTTCCAAGACCTTGATGCAAGCAAAATTAGATAAACAAAAATTTCCCGAAATCACAAAATTTAAGGTGGGTCCCCAATTTTGGGATCATTGTGAAGGACGTCACAACAGACCTCTCCTTAGATCTCTAAAATATTTAGTCTTCTACTTGTTGTTGCAAGTGTTGGAATGATTCTTATGAAGATACTCTTCCTAGCTCTATGTAGGAAGCTTCCCAAATTTTTTGAATCTCCTTTTCCTACAACAAGATGTTAGAAATTGAAATGGTGGAAATTGTAAATCTAGAGATGATGAATCTTCACTAGTTGATTTTTCAATCTAGTGGAATCCACACTAAGTCCTAGTCTTCCTAAGTTTTCTTATAATCCTTTGGAAAGACTCTAGCCAAATGTAATCTCAAAATTTTGTAAATGATATTTCTAGATTTCTCTCAGTCTCACTTGTGGATCTTCCTATTTCGTATTTGATCTACCATGTGCTCTAATATCACTTTTAGCTTTTTATGGGAGGTAGTACAACCACAAGATGTAGGATAACTAATATGATATAACTATAAAACTAATAACATAATAATATGCAGGAAAATAAAGATATGAACATCTACAAATAACTCAAAAATATTCCATTAATGGCAATGACAAAAATAGTATAATGCTATGTAATGGATGACATGAACACTCCATGAAAGGATATGAAAGAACTACATTGTACCATACACACACACAATATCTACTACAAACTATATATTTACTATATCACTCTCACTCTCTAACTAGTACACCTATGAGACCTTTATATAGAAATATTGCTTGACCTTTATTCTACCTAGGACTCATGTACATATGGATTACATGCACATTTACAACTTTCACATTGACACTTGTGCATTTATTATAATAATTAAAGCAACTAACTAAATTTACTCTAAAGTAAACTCCTCTAGATATGTACCAAAGGTGGTACATTTACATGACCCAAATGATGTAATATACTCGATTTTTTTTTTATGAAGCAGCTATGTGGGAAAATAAGCCAATGTGAGCATACACATCAGGTTATATAATATAGTGTAAATAATTAATATTTAAATAAGGAAATGCCATGTACTATATTTATTGGCCAATATAAATAGGTAGTGCAATAATTGGCAAAAAGGTATGACTTCTAGGAAAAGTATTTTGAGAAACTTACCATATGTGTAAAGAAGAGGATGCATGATATTAGAAAAATAGTGATCAACAAAAATAATAGAGTACAATCATATCATGAGCTATATTCAAGGGTCATCCAAATCATGAAAGAACATTCCCCATGGCTAGAAGATGACAATGCAACAAATACCTATGTCATTCCCAAATCAACCACATGAGAAGGATCCAAGAGAAGTATGGGTGGTACAAAAGGATTTCAATGCCTTATCAACCAAATTCTATAAAATAAGGACTCCCCACAATATATCTTCAAGGAGCTAAAATTCATCCCCTTAGTCCTAAATATTCCATAACCTACCCTAGAGACTCTATGCCCAAGGATAAGGCTATCATTTACTGGGTTTTTTTACTCCTATAATCATAATTCCTCAATGAGTCACCAAAAGTATAGTGAAATATTCACTATAGTAGGGCATGTTCTTGCCATAGAAGAATGGCAAGCAAGAATTGATGCCTGAGCTAACCAGATGAAGGGCCCTAAAGCTTAATCCATGTACTAAGTAGTTTATGCAAAGGAAGTTCCAACAAAGGATAGTCTATGCCAAATACTAAAAGTATGCTAAAAAAACCCCTCACCTCAAGGCAAAGTCATCCACATGGATCAAGTTAACAAGGTACTTTTATAATTTTTGATGGTTACTACACCTTCCTCCATCATCAAAAGGAACCCTTGAGCCTTCTTGATGGTAACTAAATGGGTCCCCTTGATGATGAGACCTCCAAAATATTAGTCACTAGGACTCACTTGCCTAACTGACAAAAGAGTCCCAAAATTGAGTTGCCTTCCTCTAAAAATTAGGTTGCAACACTCCATATACCCATGGGTAATTGCTCATATTACATGAGCAACACACTCATTAGGGAAAGCCCAAGGGCCTTATAGAGGAAGAATATCACGAATTAGAAGAGTCAAGTAAGGACCCAACAAGTAAAATGCACCTTACCAACCCTCACAAATATTCCTCAAAGGCTCAAAGGTGGGAGGGGTGAGAAGAGCGTGAAGAAGCCATCAGGGACAAATAATATGCCCATATAACAAGGTTCAATGGAATCCTATGCATGGAGCATCTCAAAGAATCAACCATCAAGAGTAGGGCAACATCAACAATGACTACTAAACCTGGGGGCTAACAAGAAGCATAGTGGGAAATGCTACTAGAGAAACCAGATCAGTAGAAGGGATATCCACATCAAATATGTATCAAAATATAGAGAGTTCATATAGGAATAGAGGGACTCACCAAAGACAAGTTATAGCTACTCATGCCAATAGTCAAGATCGAATATCCATGAAGGAAGATGGGTGCATAAATAAACCCTCTATGAAGAGGACCATACCACCTATAAAAATTTAATAGAGGGGCTTATAATACCTATCCAGGCCATTCCAAAGCGGTTCCTAAAATATTGCATCATTTACAACTGTCACCCACTTCTCAGCCAACTTAACTTTATTAATGCTTTACTAATGTTCTAATTTGATTTTCATCAAATTATATTTCATGCACATTAAAATTCATTTCATTTTATTTTATTTCATGCATTCACATGTATTTCCCTGCATTGTACAATTAGACAAACCCTACATTATACAATTAGATAAAATTGTACTTTTACCAAAATTGTGCAAATCCTTATACTATCATTTCTTCTTCTTTTAGGAGGTGGATTTGTTGCCTAAAATATGTGTTTGATATTTGTGTATATAGTATGTATCAAGTAAGTGTGAGCATGTGTCATGTAATTGTGTGAGGTGTCTAGTTAGCAAGAAAGAGTTATTTGAATTATGTGTCAAGTTTAGAAGTAGGGAATTATGTGCAATCATGAGAGACTTTATCTTTATGTAATATGTGAGATTTATTATGTAAGAGAGTAATATGAAAACTTAAGTTATTATATGATTTTGAGGAGAGAAAAGGTCAAGAGTCATGTAATGTGAAGATTCTCATGTATCTTTATATTGAAGATAAAGTCATGTAATATGTAACTCAAAGAAGCTTTGCTTTATGCATTGCTTATTTTTTTCCAAAAAAAAATCGGTGTGATTTATGTGATATTGGAGTTCATTTGATATATGCATGATTTTGATATTATTTAAGATCCTATGAGATAATATTGCTAATTTTCTAAGAGTAGTATCGAAGACATGTAGCAATAGGAAAGGACATGAGAGGTAGCTAAAGAAGGATGTAAGTGATTTTCATAATTAGATATATTATTGGAGGACAATTTTTAAAGTGGAGGCATTAGATAAGATATTATTGGAGGATGAACTATTGGAGTGGACTATTGTTGGAGTTAAAGCTTTTGATAAAGTTGATTATTTTGTGGTAAGAAGACAAGGTGAAGATGTGATATAGGAGTAGAAGACGACTAGGAGAAGCACCTATTTTGGTGTGAATTATAGTAAGATAACATTATAGAAGAATATTCAAAGATTTACCACGTGATAAGAAGTATTCTAGAATTACTACATGCTAAAGATGTTCAAAAATCATAGAAGGAAACATTCTATAAATGCAACACCAAAAATATTATGTTTCATTTGGTAGAGTCTATGCTCAGGTAACAAGGAATATGTAGAGAGAGATGTTTGAAAGTTCCTACATATGAGAAACAAGGAATATGCAAAGATATCCATAAAGTGTTTTGGTCAAGGTTCGTAACGCATCAAAGGTAACATCTGATAGTAATTAATAGATTCGAGTGTAAGATAAAAAATCATATTTCTACCAATTAGAAGGGTTGAAGTGCATTTTATTATTCTTGGATTAGCCAATGGCAAAACATAGCACAACATAGAGATAAAAATAGAAGGTTAATCATGTGGTCAAATTATTGGAAGATATTTTTTAGTGCCAATTAAAGGTATACCTTAACCTTTAAATATTTTAGGTTCATATTTTATTACTTCATTTGATTTTGGGAGTTATAAGAGGGTGAATAATAATTTGATTTTGAGAGCCATAAGAAGAAATAATTAATTGAAGAATGAATTAATTGAAAAAGGATAAATTGAATTTATAAATTAAAAAATTGAAGGATTAAAATTAAAGGGAAATAAAATTTTATGGTTGAATTGGGAGAAAATTAATTAATTTAAATTTGAAATTGATTAAAGAAAGAAGAAATTGAATTAGTGAAATTAAATTTATTGATTTGGAGAAATTGAGTTAAAAAGGAGATATAAGAAATTGAAGGATTGAATTTAAAAGGAGATATAAGAAGATTTAGAAATATTTGAAATATGAAAATGAAAATTTTGAATTTGAAAGGATTTTAAGAAAAATATGATAGTTGTAAGCTTACTACTTTGGCCTATCTTTGAGAGGTCCAAGGTTCAAACCCCACTTAGTATGAGGGGACCAGGACCCCTCATAAAATCCTATTTGAACTTTGGAATTCGAATTAAAGTGTTGCCTAAGATTTCTTCTTTTCATATACTAGAGTGCAAGTATGAGTCAGGAGGGAGTGTAGCAGTGAGTGCGAGCATGAGTGAAAGTTGGGAGGGAGTGCAAAAATGAGTGTGAGCACAAGCTAGGAGGGAGTGTAGAAATGAGTGCAAGCATGAGCTGAGCTTGAATTTAGATATAAGTGAGCATCAAGAGTGAATGTAGCCAAAAGCAAGCATGAGCATGAGTTTAGAGTGAGGAGGAACTATGAGCAAGAAGTAGAAAGCAAAGTGTGAATGAGTTGAAGAAAATATAGTGTGAGTCAGGAGGAATTTTGATATAATAGGGAGTGCAAGCCAAGCTTTAGTCATGGTTAAAGAGCATCGAGTTCATCTAGAGTGCATCAATGCTTCAAACCCTTACCATGAATGCATGAAATTTTATTTCCAAAAAATTGTTGAAGCGAAGGAACGTTGGGAAAAATAAGAGACAAGGGATATTGCAAGCCAAGAGGTAATGCAAGCCAAGAGTGAGTGTGATGTAGGAGATAGTTCAAGATAGGATTGAGTACATCAAAGCTTTAAACTCTTACCATGAATGCATGGAATTTTATTTCCAAAAAATTGCTAAAGCAAAGGAATTCTAGGAAAAAGAAGAGACAAGGGCTATTGCAAGCCAAGAGGGAGTATAAGCCAGGATCGAGTGGGATGTAGGAGAGAGTTCAAGCTAGGAGCATGTGCAAGCTAAGAGGGAAGGTGAGCCAAGAGGGAGTGCAAGCCAAGAGCAATCCCCATTATCTAATATGGAAGGAAAGTCATATTTGAAAGCCCTAATGGGAATTTTGGATGGCCTAGTTGGAAGTATGGAGGCCCGGGTTTGAGATAAGCAAAATAATGAATACATGGAAATATTTATCTAGGTAGAAAATGTTAAACGAAAATTAAGTATCAAGGATGAGATTATTGAGCATGATATAATGGTTCTCAAAAGTAGAGGGTTGATATGTAAGTTCCACAGATCATGGCTAGGGTTTTTGGAGATTTAAAATTGGATCAAGTGCAAGTGAGGATTAAATTCAATTTACTCAGTGACTTTTCTTTCTAAAAAAAAAATTCTCATCATATTTTCTAGTTCAAAAACTAGATATAAAATAATGGTTGGTAACCCATGGTTTAGAGGAAGATATGCACTTTATTTGAGACCATGGAATGAATTTTTTTTGTTGAGATAGAAACTATTAAAAATCTTCCAATATGGGTTAGGCTTTTTGGACTTCCATATCATTTTATAAGTAAGGATTTTTTGAAGAATATTGGAAATACCCTTGGAGAATTCATCAAGGACTAACTACTAAGGAGCAAAAGCATGCTATATATACTCGAATATGTGTTACCATGGATATTTCAAAACCTTTGTCAAAATCCATTAAGATAAAATCTGAATCAAGAGAATCGGATCAACAAGTAGATATGAATATATCACATTTTATTGCCACAATTGTTATGAAATTGGACACATGGCAAGAGTTTGCAAAGTGAAAACTATGAAGAAAGAGAAAAATTCTATGAGATAAACCTCAAGACAAAGCAAGGAAATCTTAAGTAATAGAAGCTAGATCATATCAAGGATATTTCACTATGATAGAAGAGGTAAAGGAATCCTATATATAGTATAATTTGGCAATTTCAAAAGGAATTAAAGGTTCTAAATAATATGTGGAGAGAAATCCTAAAACAAAGACAATAAAATAGGTCAAGTTTATTCCAAGTAAATCATCTTCATTTTTCTCCAATAGTATGGAATCCTCTCCAAGTAATAAGAGTGAAAGGGAGATGGTATCCCTTGCACTTTAAGGTTTCAAGAGTAGCATAATAAAGAAATATGGAGGAAACCCATAACAATTTAGGTTTTTTAGAGCAGAATAAGAAGGTAATTGTTATAGAATAATATCCTTGCACTTTAGGATTTCTAGGGAAACATAAAGAAGATTGTGTTTTTGAGGTTATTCCTTGCTCTTCAGATCCTTTAGAACAAGGTGAACAAGACAAAATTAAAGATGATAAGTCTTACTATGAGTAGTGTGAGAAGATTGAAGATATTTATGAATATGAAAGTATTGTTGGGAATGAAATAAATAATAATAATAGGAAGACCTAAGAAGCAAAAACAAAGAGAAAAGGAAACCCAGAGGAATATTTATATGGGAAAACAAAAGCAAATATCACAAGTGCTAACAAGAAGTGGGACTAAACCCATAAATAAAGTCAAAAAATAACAATAAAAATAATATTTTTGGAATTTTAGCGAAATGGATAATAACCCTAAAAAAAGGTATTAAGAAATTGTGAGGTTGTTATAGACAAGATATTTATAGATATAGAAGTTGAGCAACAAATATTTTAACCATTAGTGGTGTTGAATTTCATCTTCATAGAATTTAAATTTTAGAAGGCATCTGATAAAAAATAAGTTGATTGTGAAAAATTAGTAATTTGAGGAAGATGAAGATTGATAGAAAGGCAAATGAAGAATATATTTGATTGAAAGGTAAATTTGGATATGCTTTAATTAAAATGTAAGAAATGTAATGAGAGTAATGTAATGTTTTATTTTTGTAATGGGAGTGGCCCTCAAGGAATATGTTTAAAGTTTTCAAGGAATATGACACAAAAATATAGTTTGAAACTATTGGTATATTGATTCAAAGGCAAGCAGACATATGACTGGAAACAAACAATGGTTTAATACTTTTCAAGAAAAATATGAGAAACCAATTGCTATGGTAGATGATAGGACATATGAGGTCAAAGGTGTAGGAAATATATTAATCAACTTGTTTGATGGAGAATGTATGATTAAAAATATGTTATGTATACCAAGTTTAGCTACCAAAATACTATCAATATCTCATATGGTAGATC
This sequence comes from Wollemia nobilis, assembly GCA_028583015.1. Taxonomy (NCBI): domain Eukaryota; kingdom Viridiplantae; phylum Streptophyta; class Pinopsida; order Araucariales; family Araucariaceae; genus Wollemia; species Wollemia nobilis. The sequence continues at coordinate 4,558,022 of JAQPPZ010001808.1, forward strand.
AAAATCTAGTGGTTGAATTCAAAATTAAAATAAATGTATCAACACTAAGAATAGAAAACACATAGCTATCATATCCTTTAAAAATGGTTGATTTGCTCTTGACACCTTATCAAATATTGTTCTATCAGTAATAATAATAGAAACAAGAAACCTATGGCATAAAATTTTAGGTCATATAAGTGCATCATCCTAAAATTAATTGCGCATATATCAAATGGTAAAATTCCTACCTAAGCTAACATGGAAATATACAATATGTCCAGAATTCCTAAGAGGAAAACAACATAGAATATCATTTGACTTAAGCTTACACAAAGCTAAGGAACCACTAGAAATATTGCATACAAATTTATGTGAATAAACGAATGCTATTCTTGGAGGACATAGATAATTTCAATTATTTTTTGATGACTATTCTTGGAAAATGTGGGTTTATTTCTTGAAATATAAATTTAAAGCCTTTACATGTTTCAAATAATTCAAGCAACTTGTAGAAATAAAAATTGGAAGATCAATCAAAAACCTTTTCTCAAATAGAGGTGGTGAATTTCTATCAAAATAATTTGAATCATTTCTAAAACAAAATGGTATAAAAAGACAACTCACTACAACTTATTCACCACAGCAAAATGATAAAGCAGAAAGAAGGAATCATTACATTATAGAAACGATATGTTGTATGCTAAAAGAAGCAAATATTGGTCATCAATATTGGGTAGAAGTTGTTAATACTATAGTATATATACAAAATAGATCTTCCATAAGAATTCTTAAAAATATTACTCCTAAAGAAACCTGGTCAAGATGAAAACCTTCATTCACATTCTAAAAAAAAAAATTGTAAAGCATACATGCACATTCCAAAGCAAAAGAGAATAAAATTAGATACAAAAACCTTATGCTACATATTTCTTGGATACAATGATGAATCAAAATTATATAGAATAATTGGTCCAGTTATTAAAAAATATCTATCTAAGCAAAGATGTGGTTTTTGATAAAGAAAACAACACCAATATTGAATTTCCAAAGGATAATACAATTCTTGTCCTAGATATTTTATCAGATAAAGAAGAATATTTAAATGATAAATTATAAATATTGAATGAACCAGTTGAAGAATTACAAATCATAACCTCACCACAAAGAAAAGAGGTAAAATGATATATAAATACACATAAGGATGCAAAGTTAGAACAATTATCATATCTTACTACTACAAGACCTCAAACTTGTAGTATGACAAGAACAAATATGGGGCTAATGAGTTCAATATTAGTACCTACAATAATACAATATGGCATAATATAATCATAATGGAAAATAGTCATGGAATCAAAATATACAACACTAAAGAAGAATAAAACATGAGATCTAGTTGATCTACCAAAAGGAGAAAAAATAATATGATGTAAATGGGTCTACAAGATAAAATAAAAGGTAGATGGGTCTCTTGAAAAATATAAGGCACGACTAGCTGCAAAATATTATACTCAAATAGAAGTAATTGAATATGAAGAAACATTTGCACCTATAGCAAAATCACTACTATTCATACAATTTATGAACTAGCAACTCAATTTGGTTGAAAACTACATCAGATGGATGTTAAAAGTGAATTTCTTAATGGTGATGTTGAAGAAATATACATGATTCAACTATAAGGATTTATTTTCTAGGGATAGGAACAAAAAGTATACAAATTAAAAAAAATATTATATGGTTTAAAACAAACCCCTAGAGCATGGTATATTAAAATTAATGATCATCATTATCATGTACGTATTATTTATATCATGTTTGTATTACATCAAAATTATCTAATGATAGGTGTAATTTATGGATTGTTTTGTTGTATTTTACATGGAATAATAGGAGTAATAAGTTGTTATGATATGTTTTGTTGTGATCGAATGGAGGAGCGAATGCGAGTAGTAGCGAAAGTAGGGAGAAAAGCAGTAGTAGCGAAAGCAGGAAAAAATGCAGCAACAGCAAACCAGAAGAGACCAGTCTTGACAAATAAGAACCAAAACCGTAAAACATAGGAATCTGGTGAAGGGTTTAGAATCTCCCTTGAATACACTAGCAAGTATTACAGCTCCTAAAGTGAGAGCCCAGGTTTGACAACCAATAGGAATGGTGAAATATCGCTTTACAGACCAAAAAAAGGGTCCCCCTACCACTCAAGTCTCCCAGATTAGCTGGAGTAGCAACAATGCAAAGCAACCAAGAGATGTTGGTCCACCTCTCAGACCAGCTACAAGAAGGCAACATCTAAAAGTTGATGCAGCTCCTGAACCTCCAACAAATACTCCTGGTCAAGGAGATAACACCTCGGGAGTGGAGGCTAGCTTGTCAAAAATCTCTCGCACCTACATGGATATAGTAAACCCTAACCAATCGACAGGACCTAAAATTGAGTTGCTCCCCTTTAATGGCAACCTCAAAATTCCTTATGAAATTATGTCCAGTGTCCTTGGTTGAAACTCCAACTCACTGATAGATAAATTTTTGGGATCCCGCCCTGACATGGAATCCATCCGCAAGTGGGCCAGCACCTCTTGGCGATCGAAAGGATCTTTGGAGCTGATCACCCTCACCAGAGGATTTTTCCTTATCCGCCTAAGTGATCCTGTAGACTCCCAGTGAATTCTCTCTGGAGGACCATGGTTTTTTGGTCGAAGGGGCCTTTTCCTTTGCAAGTGGGAAGTTGATTTCAATCCAACCACTTAGAGCATCAATGTTGCTCCAATTTGGGTGTGCCTTCCAGGCCTCCCCATTCAATTTTGGCATGATGACATCCTCCACAAAATTGTAAGAATAATCAAAGATTTTATCACCTTTGACCCTCCTACGTATTCTAGGACCTAAATGACTCAGGCTCACATGTGTGTGAATGCCAACCTGGACGCTGACCTGCCATATTTGATCAACCTTATCTCCAAGGTTTGTTCCTTTATCCAACCTATTAAATATGAGAATAGGCCTAAGTTTTGTAGTAATTGTAGCTTGCAGGGCCATATCCCTTCTCGGTTCCCTTCTTACCCCCTACTTCTTCTACCCAAAATAACCACTGTGATTCCCAAACCCTCCCCCTAGGGTCCCATCCCCACTTCCAATCCCCCTGGATCCCCGTAGAAGGGCTCTAATGGTGGGCAGGACCCCCTCGGTCCCCCCAACCAAACCCCTCATCCTCTTGTAGTCCAAAAATACCTATGTCCAACTATTTCTCCCCTCTGTCCTCTAACGAACCCCCCCTAAGCCGTCCAAACCATTCTTCACTCACCTGTCACACCCTCCTCCCTCTCCCCCTCCCCCTCTTAAGCCTTAGCATCCTCATCTACCCCTCATTCTCTGCTTTTCTATCCCCCGGTACCCCCTTTCCACTCCCTCAAGAAAACCATGGTCAATGTGGGTACATTCAAAAAGAAGGTCCAACCCTCATTGTAGGATATCAGAAGCAAGGAAGCCTTAGATAATGTTGCCAGCGCCACCCAACTCACTATCAAAGAGTCCTCTCGACTTTTGGAGGATCAAGACCAGCATAGAACAAATATTTCCCTCCCATCAAGGAGAGATATGCACATAGACCAAAATAAATAAATGAATATCCTCTCATGAAATGTGAGAGGCCTCAATGGGTGAAACAAGCAATGCTTGATTAAGTCCATGAGGAAGGAACATAGACCTACAATTTTTCTTCTCCAAGAAACCAAATTGGATTCCCAAAATATTTCTTCTGTTTCCAACTACATCTGGAGAGATTCTGCATCCTGCTTCAGTTCAACCAATGGTGCCTCTGGAGGCCTTTTGTGCCTTTGGAATCCTGCTAAGATAGAGGGAATGGTGTTGTCAATAACCAAGAACTACATCAACATTCTTTTCTTCAACAAGAATGACAGGGTCTAGTAGGTCTTGCTTAGGGCTCTAGGGCAGGCGGCCAGAACCATATCCTCCCTCCTAACATAGATAGACTCCCTCCTAGAAGAGTATAAGGGACAATTTGAAATAATTGAGGAGTCTCAGAGATTGGTAGGGGAGATTCCTACTAGCAATGGATCTGGGCCTATCGTCTGAGAATGGTTACAGGTGGATTTTAGGGGGGCCTACCCATTTTATCTTCATTATCTATCTTCTATCATATGGTCTTCGGGTTACCCTATGTGTTTAGTTTGAGATTTTTCATGTTTACCCCTGCGTGGGATCGTCTCTTATTTTCTTTTTTTGGTGTTAATTATTATGGTTTATTTGTTCTATTTCTTTCTATACGGCCCCTGCGTGGACCTTTTCCTTTTGTGGATATGTATTACGGTTGTAGCCTCTCCCTAGGGGAGTTAGGATGTTCCTGTTAATGTATGTTGCTCTCTATGGATATTTTGGTTCTGATCTAAGCATTGTAAAAGGTTACGAGACCCTTTCAAAACCCTTTTTACCAATCAAAAAAATTAATGATCATCTACTATGAGACAATTATAAAATAAGTGCATTTAATTCAAATATTTATATAAAGAAGGTTGATATGAGATAATAATTCTTGTAGTATATGATGATGATTTAGTAATTACATGAACCTCAAAAAAATTAATAAAGAGTGTAAAAAATGATTTGGAAAAATAATTTGAAATGATAGATGTGGGACTTCTAGACTATTGTCTTGGTCTAGAAATTTACCAAAAATAAAATAACATCATAATAACTCAGATAAAATATGCAAGGTCATTGGGATTATGCAAGGTGATGGGTTTGCCTATGGATTGCACTTTCCATAATAGATAGAAGCATTCCCTAGTGAGGGAATTGGGATTTTTCCTGGGTGAATACGGGGCACTGTCCAAGTTACAAAATGGTTTTCAAGTGAAGTCATTGAAGGACCCCTAGGTAGGGTGGTGAAGGTAATTATGGACTATTTTATGTTGGATGAGTCTAGGGACATCCTTCGAAGCTACCATGTGATGTTCTTGAATCAAATTCATCATGATAGAAAGATGAATATCCCATATTTCCTCTTTAATTCATTGGTAAAGTCTTTCGACCAAGTTAAAGATAGGAAAGTTACAAATCTCATCCATCAGGGGTTGAATTTTCTCATAGTTGAGTATGTGGTTAAAGCTAGGGGTTTTTCAACTTATGTTGTGCCTTCCACCCCCTTAACTGGGGTAGTCTTAGAGGACTCTATAGCCTTGTCTCATTCAATATCTAAGACTCTTGAGGAATCCAAGGAGAATGTCATTAGTGTTAGAGTTAGAGTATATTACATCATTTGGGTCATGTAAATGTACCACCTTTGGTACATAGTTAGAGTAGAGATTACTTTAGGAATAATTTAGATACTTACTTCAAGCAATGTAATAAATGCACAAGTGTCAATATGCATGTTGTAATGTGCAAGGTGTCCACTTGTACATCTAGGTAGAGTGTTGGCCAAGGAATCTATTTTCCTAAATAAAGGGCCTCATAGTGATATATCATAAGACGCAACATATAGATATCAAGAGCATTGTAGTAGAGAGTAGTAGATAGTGGTAGATCTCCTATATGGAGCACAATGTAGTTATTTAGCTTATATTAATGGAGTGACCATATCCTCCATATTGCATTGTATTTTTACAACTTTCTATTTATAGTATATTTCAGTCATATTGCAGAATCACTTTCTCTCATCTTATCAAGACCTATGTTAGATCTCTCCCACTGCATATATCCTCAAAAGCCAACAATTAGTCCAAGCCTTGCTAGAATTAAGGTCGAGGATATACCTAAAAATGTTTGAGAAGCCATGGATTCCCCAACCAGGTCCAAAGGTGGTATGGAGAAAGCAAGAAGATCTAAGAGGCTAGTCGCTAAGCTATGGTAGAAAAAAACCCAATATTAGTGGATAATTCAGATTTAGAGGATCTACCTCCCCCTAAAAAGAAAGTGAAACTATTCTTAGAGTCCTCTGTCTATAAAGGAAAGGCTCCTCCTAGGCTACAAGATATTCCCAATACCCCTAATACTCCAAAGTCATATGATAATATGATTATGGATTATCAAAATACACTCATTGATTCTCTAAATGTTGACATGGCCTATGCTAAAGAGATAAAAATTATGTTGCAGTAAAACCAAGAAGTGCTAAAGATCTTGAATCTATATTTGAAGGATGAGGGAGATGGTCACCCTGAAGTCTAATTTCCCTAGTGTCATGGTCTAGGGCCTTTTCAAGTCTAGTGTTTGTTTTTTCCTACTAATTTTTTTGCCATCCTTTTTATGTGGCTCTCAATGAGTCTAGATCAGGGTTCTAAGTCAAATTCCTAGTTTCTTTAGGTTTATGTTGGTGATAGTGTGTGTTGGTTGCAGGATGGTCTTTCTTTCTAGCTTCAGGTTGTATTCCTTGGTTTTGGACCAAGAACTATTTTGATTTGCTATTTATAAAAGGTTTGGGGATCCTTTCAAAACCCTTCTTGTATCTAATCAAAAAATATATATGCAAGGGAATTACTTGAAAAATAGAAAATGATAAAATGCAAACCCAAAAATACTCCAATCAAACAAGGATTACAATTATCAAGATATGATGAGTCACCATAAAAATTTTCTACTATATATCATTAACTAATTGGTATCATTCTGTATTAACAAATACTAGATTAGATATTGTTTTTGTTGTAAATTATCTCTCTATATTTATGCAATATCAAAGAAAGTCATTATAAAACCATAAAAATAATACTACAATATGTCATCAATACCACAAGATATGGTCTAGACTATAAGAGATGATAATTTATACTTATAGGGATATATAAATTTAAACTATGGAGGGTAAGTAGATGACACATAATCAATATCAAGATATGTAATTCATCTTGGATCAAGACCTATTTCATGGCATAGTAATAAGCAATATGCAATAGCTATTTCCTCAACAAAAGTATAATATCATGTAGTAAAAGATGTATGTGAGGCATTTTGGTTAAATACATTCTATCAAATATGGGAATTAAAAAAACTCCTACAATACTAAACTATGACAATCAAGGAGTTTAGAAATCAATTAAAAATCATGTAATTCATGAAAGGACAAAACACATTGAATTTCAATGTCATTTCATTAGAGATCATGTTCTTAACCATCATATTCAAATAAAACATATTTCTACTAAAGATCAACTAGCAGATATATTTATAAAAGCACTTGGAAGAAATAAGTATAAGATATTTCAAAGCAATATTTTATACCAAATAATGTAATAGAAGGGAGTTTTGGAGGTATTACATTATTTGTTCCCTTTGTAAATATTATATTAGGGTGTGTGTTTGATATTTGTGTATATAGTATGTGTCAAGTTAGTAAGTGTGAGCATGTGTCATGTAATTAAATGTGTGAGGTGTCTAGTTAGCAAGTGAGAGTTATTTGAGTGATGTATCAAATTTAGTAGGGAGTTATGTACAATCATGAGAGATCTTGTCTTTATGTAATATGTGATATTTATTATGTAAGAGTGGAATATGGAGAGTTAAGTTCTCCCATGGATTTGAGGGGATCAAAGGTCAAGAGTCATGTAATGTGAGGAGTTCCATGTATCTTTATATTGAAGATATATCCATATAATAAGTAACTTGAAGAAGCTTTGCTTTATGTATTGCTACGTTTTTTCAATGATTTTTTTTAGTGTGATTTATGTGAGATTGGAGTTCATTTGATATATGCATGATATTGATATTATTTATGATCATGTGATTAAATCCTGTGAAATAATCTTGCTAATTTGCTAACATGATCTTTAACCCCTCTTTACACACTACATGCCCCAACAAATTTTTGTATGGAACCATCAACTTGCACTTCTTTGGATTCAATTATAACCAAGAATTTATGCACAACTTTGTACTTTCTTCTAGTGCCTTCAAATGCTTGTTTTTACTTCCATATAATGATTAATCATCCAAAAAGACTTTAAATATTTTTATGGATATTTGTTCACAAATAATGAAATTATTCTCTATAACATGGTTGGGGCAACACATAAACTAAATTGAATTCGATTATGTGTAAATGTTATTATCCACTATAAATGGTATCTTCAATTTATCTTCCTTGGCTATGTTGATTTGTTTGTAGCCAATAAAATCCATCCAAAAATGAATAGATTGCATGTATAGTGGTCTCCTTTAGATTGAGTTAATGAATGGGATAGGACAAGGATCCTTTATAGTCATAGAATTTAGACTTCTAAATTCTACATAGATGCAAATTTGATTTACCTTCTTATTTAAGGTAATAACAGTTAGTGACACCCACTCACTCACTGTCACCTTGAAGGTAATTTTTTGGTCCAACATTTTTTGTATGTATTAACCAAGAATGCACATTTTAAATTCATTCTATATAGTCTTCTCATCACTGCTTGTGCATCTAAAATCAATTGGATTTTATGCACACATAAATTTGGTGAAATACCTTTCAAGTCCTTATATGTTCATGCGAAGACATACTTATACTAAATCATAATTTTGAAAGTTGCTACTTTCAGCATTGGGTCCCAATAATCCTTGTATTAGGTTATCTTCTCTTTGTCTCCCTTGTTTAGGTTAACCTAAATCATATTTATCCCTTCATACTTTATGGTATCAAGCTCACTTATTGCTTTAGCTACATCAATCTAGTTTGTTGTCTTCTCATCAACTACATCATGATCAAAAGTATATTGTACAAAAATAATTAGGAATGTCAAATTCTCCTTTTTCTCTTTTGGTATGGTTTGTCCTTCTTTCTACACTCATCAATCTTATACACATTGTTTCTTCATCCATCATGGTCCTTTTTCTCCTCTTCCTAGACACACAAATAATTTGGTAGGAAGACCTCATAGATCTCCATCTACCAATGGAGAAGTCTATTGTCAAAGTGTTCTTCATTCTTAGTGCATTCTTCAAGTTCTATCATACCTTCCTTGTATTATTCTTGTCAATTATCATCCTCTAATGATGGCCTACCCAATTTATTAGTTGTTGCAACATCCTTGTTTATGGATTGATACATCAAATGTATCATGTACTTGAGTTGATCCTTCTTGAATATTAATTGATCCTTATTTCAATTATGATTAACTTTTACCATGCACAACCATCCTCTTCCCAATAATGCATTGTATGTTGGTTTTTGCATGGTGATCATCATAAATTTCATGATGAATTCTTGATTGACTCTCTTTACTTTTTGGGTAGTCAAGACTCCCCTCATCTCAATACCATATTATTTCACACCTTAAAGTTTAAAATTTGGAGATCATAGAAATAGGGATATGAGTTCTCTTCAAGTCTTCTCTAGTAGCACATTTACACTTGATTCTCCATAAATTATCACCTAAGTCAACTAATGGTTTAGCAACTTAATATGGTCCAATGGTGGCTTCTTTCTAGCATCAATCATTAACATAGTCAAATCAATGATGTATTCCTTATCTTGGTTGCTTCTTGTTGGTATTGTGGCTCTAACACTCTCCTCATATACATCATCACTCCTACCATTTCATAAAGCTCTAATATTTCACTAAGTATATTAGACACCTTCTCTTCCACTATTGTGTTTAGAACTTGCACCACTAGCTATTACATTGATGTTTCTTCTTTGCTTGCAATTGACTTCTTCAACTACTTTTCTTGGAGAAATATCTTGTAGATTCTAGTTTTGTACATAAACAATAAAGATATAAGTAATCCTATATGTAATAGTTTCTAAGTGTAATATGCACTAGGTCTCGTTTAAAGTACAATGTAAATAAATGATTAGTAAAATGCCAATGAAATATAATTGAAAAGCAAATATTATGCTATAGCTATCATAAGTTAATATATAGTAAATAATGTAAAGTTGGTGCATGTGTCTTGTGTGCATAAGAAGGGGGGAGTAGTTATGCACTTGTCATCTATAGAGAGAGCTTGTCATCTTGATACTATCATCTAAATGATACCATAATGTTCATGTTATTATGTTAATTTTATCATGTGGATGTCATCATATTGATTTCATCTTGTTAACTACGGATTGAGTTCAACTTGCCATCATATGTATTATCATATGAGTAGATTATTATATTGACATTGTTCAAGTTTTTTGACTACAAAATTTTTGGCCTCTAAATTTTGTCATTCTATATTCATTATTGGAAATATCACCACTGTGCTACATTTGGTGTTATTTTGTTATCAAATCAAAATTAGGTCAAGAAGAATAACCAACGCATGCGATGAGTATCGAGGTAAATAACAAATTCTTTGACATGGGAACATGAAATATAAGGTCACAAAATAAGCTAAATCCCTATAAGAAGAAGCATAAAAATTGCTAAACAATGAGGAGTGGATTAAACTATTGCCAATAAAGTACTATAGCCCTAAAATATAGAACTTGAGAAACCTATGGTAGAATGTATGTGAAGTCCTCAAGAAGAGGAGAATCCAAGAGTATTACATGAGAGGTGGCACACATTTTAATTAAAAATAGAGGATGAGGTGTGAACTGAGTTGCAACAAATAAATAAAGAAGACATTTACATAAGTCAAGATGCCAATGAAGAGGGTGCACGAGGAAACTAGTGGATGGTAATGATAGAGCAAGCATAAAGGAGTTTGCCAAAGGGTGTAGAGGATAATATTTAGGTACCAGAGCAACCACATGTAACTGCTTGGGTGAGTAGACTGGGTCTAGCATATGTGTATTTATGAATGAGGTCACAAAATGAAGATGCATCAAAAATTGGTTAAATATTATTTTCAAGCAACAACATAGAGAGTGAGGAAGTATTATGGGTCAAAAAATTTTCAAGAGTAGAGGTTCCAAATTAATAACTACTAAGAATGGAGGCACCAAGAGGAGAAGTGTTGACAGTAGAGATACCAAAATAAAAAAATATCATTTAAGCAATCATCGAGTTGGGAGGAATCAAGTGAGGAGAATAAATCCCTAATGGTGAATATTGCAAACATGATAGGGAATCAAAAGTGCCCACCATTTTTTAGATATGGAAAATAAGATCATGAATTTCATATAGGGATGTGTACTGCAATATGGATATCTAATGGGGTGCATGATCCAGATGCATGGTTGTAATTATTTCCAATCACATTAAGAGGCATAATTAATTGGAACCTAAAGAGGGAAAGAATGGATGCCTTCACAATATTAATAGAATTAGTTGATGAGTTCAAGAAGAAATATAGATTATTGTATGATGATATAGAAATCATAACAGAAATATATTCCACCAAGCAAAAGAAATATGAAGATATAATATCCTACAATTGACGACTAAAGCAACTTACTGACAAAATGGAGATGCAACCAAAAAATGGATTATATAAGAGATGGTTCTTTGATGGAATATTACAATATTATAAGAAGAAGATGAAGATAATAATACCCATGATATATGAAGAAGCATATGAGAGTCTAAGAAATTTAAAAAGTGAAGCCAAGCAAATTACAACTAGAATAAGTCACTTTAGAAGTGATGACTCTAATAGTGATAAGAAATACTTACATAAAGTAATCCAATCAGTGAAGGACTTTAAGAAGATTATCAATGAAGTGAAAGAAAAAAAGAAGGAAATTTAGTGCATGGAGTGTAAAATATAGGGGCATATGAATGTAACTTGTCAAAATAATACCTACTATAATTTATGTGATGTTATAGGACATGTAGTCAAGAATTGTCCATTCAATCTAGGAATTTCATGTCATCAACCTTTGTTAGTACAACAGGAATCACAAGAATAAAAACCAAGTACTACAAGGAATGGACAAGGAGCAATGAGTGGTGGGTATAGGAACATTCATTGTGAAGGAAGATAAAATAATCAATAGCAAGGTGGGCAGAGATAATTACAGTATGATTCAAATGGTAGACCCATCATACAATGCAGAAGATTCTAGGAATGGGGATATTTCAAAATAAATTATTCCAACACACAAGTAGGGGAAATAATAAAAATAATAATCCACATGTATATACGGTGTGGACTAGGCAACCATAAAGAATTAAATCTCCCAAAGCAAGTGCATTCAAGTGGAACTCAAAATAAAAAAATTATTGATACTGGAGAAGCTATAAGGAACCAACAATACAAAGACAAGGAGATGTTGGCTATGACAAGGGCATAGGAAAATAAATTTAAGCAGTACCCTAATCCTACTAAGGAGAAGGAAACATGGCAATAAATACATAATTTCTTAGAAGAAGAAATGCAAAAGATGAAGCAAGAAAGTCTCACTCAAGAGAATCAAATTAAGAAGCCAATTGACATGGAAAATAGCCAAGATAAAGGATCACCAATAGAAAAATTAGCAACACAAGTGTTAAAAACACAAGTGGAGGTCAAGGTGTCTAGTTTATTGGATGTAACAACAAATGTGTTTGCACCAGTATAAGAGATAGCTAAGACAAAGGATGTTATAGAGATACCAACATATCAAGAAATATGGACAATGACTGATCCAACTATGTTTATTATTAAAGTAGGAAAGAAAATAGTATTAATATATATGGAAATATTAGACCATAAGCTAATGTATGTGATCATGGGTGGCAACACAAGTGTGAATTTCATGCCTGAAAAGACATGGAAGGATATTGGACCACCCTTTTTTTGGTCTCTAAATTTTAGAGTATATGGTGCAAACCAATATGGGATAGAAATAAGGAGTGTTGATAGCTCAAAATGTAAGGATCGAGAACCAATATTTTATCATATATTTTATTGTAATCATGATGTAGAAGCCAAAATATAAGCTTACTATAGTGGTAAGGGCTTTGGGATAACACCCCTCCTTGGAAGGACTCATTTTGGGACATTGAATTATGTATGGTGTATGGAAATTTAATGCATAGCCTCATTTTATTATGTCAACAATAATGATGGTACTTTATATTTTATTTCAATTATAGAAATTTGGTACTCATGCATTTGCGATTCTAGGACCAGGTACTCTCATTGGTGGGTTGAATAAGGATAACCACTGATTTGGGAGAAAATTTAGGGAAATGAAACCTGATGACTTGTTCATCAATAGCTCCAGGGTGAAGTATACCCTTCATGTAGTTGCATTACATGTTGTTTGTTGTTTGAATACACCATTGGGCCATGAGCTTGCTTAGCAAAGGATTCATTCTTGATAGGTATGGGATAACGTATGGTTATATCAAAAGATACCAACTCAAAAATAAAAATGAGGTGTATTATGGTCTTGATTAGAGCTTTGCATTATTTGAAGCATGAGATCAATTAATGAGTATTATTATGAATAGTTTTATTTACATTTAAAAAAATGTTAATTACTAAGGTTAATAATTAATATTAACCCTTAGTATTAACTAATTAATCTAGTGATGTAATTAGTGCATAGTAGTCAATAATAATTTTGATATAGAGCTAAGGTTGATAAAAACCCTCTTTATCAATATTAATGCTATAAGTAGTGGTGCTTTTAATCAAGCATGGTTGAAAGATTACCAATTTTCGTGTAAATATTTTTACGTTACTTTCACCTTCCAAGAAGCCACACCCCAACCTATTTAAAAATGGGGGTGATTAGCTCGCAGAGAGGTTGGGGGAGAAAAGCAATACTTGTCCTGAGAAGGAGGAGGAATTGTAGTATGTACCATAGCAAGAGGACATTGGTTAGCTTGATATTTAGGTAGTTTTATTGCTTTACATGTTTCATTATTGATATGATTGGTGGTGCCTCTAAGTGTGTGTTTTTGTTGTGCCATTTTATTATGGATGAATCTTCTTTTGGAAGTTGTTAATGGTACTGTGAGCCTGTGTATATCTCGGTTGTTGTAATCATGCCTTGATTGCTCTGTGTGTGTGCTTAGATTTATTAGATATCTTCATCCTTTAGTCTATGTTTTATTTTGGCCTTTTTGCTGGAATTGGTGAGGTGTTCCAAGGGAGAAAGCGTAGTAGGTGAAAGCTCTCTAAAGTTTTTTAGAATCCCTGGTTGCTTTGTATGTTGCTATGTTGCATAGAGCATTCCTTCTATTTTAGTAGCCTAAGTTGTTTTAGTTGCCCTGACTGTGCACTTGAGTAATGGTTTTTGGGAGCTTGGAAGGTCTTGTTTGGCACTTGTATTTAGAATTTTTGGGCCACGTTTGTGTTGTTACCTTCTTGATTGGTGTTTCTTCTGTGTTTCGAAATCAGGTGGCTTGTTTGGTTTAGCTTTGTAAACCAGTATGTAGGTTGATAGATGTAGCCAATCCTTGTATTATGAATATATTTTGGTGGAAATTAGAAGTTCTTTCCTTCCTTAATGGTAAAAGTACTATTAATTGTATGCATTAGTAAATAAGCATTATGTGATCAACTTTTATTTAATTAGATGCATTAGTAAAAGAGCATTATGTGTTCATTTTTTCTTAAACTAGATTATTAGTAAAGGAGTATTAGGTGAATGATTCTCTCTTTACAAATGTAATAGAATAGACATTATGTGTTCATTTCTTTTCATAGAGGAATGCATTAGTGAAAGAATATTAAAATGTTTCTTATCTTTTTTAAGATAATGCATTAGTAAAATTATAGGGTTATGTTATCTATCATATTTAAAAGATAAAGATAAATATCTTTAATCTCATTTAGTTAATATTGATGAACATTTTTAGTCCCATTTAATTAATGTTGGAGAGGTTATGATTATAGAAAGTTTTAATCACTTTCCATATTTTTGATTGCAATAACAGTTAAAGTCGATGCTAGTATTTACATGCTAAGTTGGTATTCTTATTATCATAAGAAAATTAATTTATGGATGAATGAATATATGTAAAATATGGGAATGATTATAATAATTTCCTGAGACTTGAGTTAGTTAATGGAACCATTATTAATAGAAGTATGGGATTCTCTCCTAGGGATTTGTATGGAATTTATGCATGTTTGCTTGATCTCTAAGTAAATAATGATTCTTTGAGACCTTATTAGGTAAGGAACCATTATTGAGAGAAGTATAGGATTCTCTCCTTGTTGTGTGGTTATCAATATTTATATGCATGGTGGCTTGCATAATTTAGAAGCATGATTGAATGCATTGCATATGGAGTTGTTCTAATCCCTAAGTAAATATCAAAGCTCTCAAGTAATCCTTTTCATGAAGAAGACAATAATAGAAAGTGGCGTAGATATCTCTTAGTTGGATGGTTTTAGTTTGAATTGCCTAAGTTTTGTTTAGATGAAACTTGTAAATTAGTCAAGTTATAAGACAATGAGAGCTTGACCATTGTATAAATTTATGGATTGGTTTATTAACCTTTATTTTCTTATTATTTAAAAGATAAATTTATCCTCTTCTTATGTGATGTTATGGTAAAACTTTAGATCTCATAATGGATGGAATTGTAATTATCTTCCACATTTCTAGGTTAATGTTTCTTTTATCACATTGTTTTATGATAACTTGGAACAATGAATTAGTGCTTTTATTTGGATAAAATACTATAATTTTCTTATGTTGTATCATCCTTTATTTTCCATGCTCCATAATATGTTATAAAATAATGCATCATTTAATATTTTATTTCTAGAGAGAGTGGTTTATCTTGGGTTGGATTTAGAATCACTTGTAGGACCCAAGTCAAAAAGCCCAATCCTAGGAGGAGTTGTGATGATGCAATAACCAAGTAAAGGCAAGTCCTAGAAGGAGTTGAGAGAATGCAATAGCTAGGAACTCATGAAATCTAGAAGGAGTTATGTAAATGCAATAGCCAGATCCTTATGAACCCTAAGCACTTTTTATCATGAAGGATTATGTGTTCTAAAACCAAGGAGTTATAAAGGGGTCATCAATAATATAGAAGCGGTGGTTTCTTGAACATGGAGAATTGAGAATCATGTTCAATGTCAGTTGAGTGGTATTGACCTTAGCCCACAAAGGTGAGATAACTAAGCACCAAGGCTTACGCTTTATTAACCAACCTAGATAGACTTGGGGTAAGGTCAGGGAATAAGCATCCCTCCTTTAAGTTTTATGGGCCTTAAAGGATAATCCCAATGCTATGGTCACATTGTCGTATGCTAGGAAGGCATAGGAAAGGTGGGGGACCACTTTGTCATCCTTCTAAATGATGAGTTTTAGCAAGGTGAATCCCAAAAACTATGCGAAGTTATCCACTCCTATCCACTATCATATGTAGTGATATTGAAATCAAACGTGGTAAAGCCTTGAATATGTTGAAAATAAAATATAGTGGGATCTCCTTGTGAGCCTTACTTGAAAAAAAATATCTCTCTTGGGTTGGTGTTTTTGGGTTGTTACATTTGGCCTCTCTTTAAGAAGTCCAAGGTTCAAACCCCTCTCAGTGTGAAGGGACCAGGACCCCTAAAAAAAGCTATGTAAACTCATTAAAAATATATATAAATCAAGTGGCATTAGCTCAATCAGTTAGATTCTTCAACATTTCGAGGAGACCCAAGTTTGAATCTTGCCAAACGATACATGGATAATATCCAAGATTTGTTGTAATACCACTATATGGTGATGTTGTTATATCAATGGGGTCTATTTCAATCCTATATAAATCATTGAAAAAAATCATGATGTAGAAGCCAACATATGATGAAATACTTGGATGAGGGCAGGTCATGTCTATGCATGAAAAAAATTAATTATAATTGAAAAAAATATTGTGTCATATTTAAGAAGGGATAATATAAGCACATGATAAACCTAAAAATTCAATATATGAGTTAGGACATAGCATTCTCTAATGAGTTAACTACTTCATCATCCAATGACAATGAGGGATAGGAGCCAAACAAAATAGGAGTAATAGAGTTGCAGGAATGTTTAGAAGATAATCCACAGTTAGATAGTGGACTCTTCCTTTGGTAGATGGGACATTACAAATATTTTAAGCCCCAATACCTATGTATTCATGTAGAATATGAATTAGATAAGGAATAGATATTAGGAAGATTGTTTGAAGCACCACAATAATCTTTGTATATTTTTGAAAGCATACAAGTTTAGGAGTGGGGAGAACCAAGTTGTTCCACTCAGAATAATGGTGCAACACAAGAAACTAAAGACATGAATGTAGAGTGGTTGTTTGAGACAAACTAGAGAGCAACCCATAATGGAACAAGAGGAATTGAAACCTCAACCAACTAAATGGAAAATAAGGTGGGTACGAGTAAAATTCCTAAATACGGAGGAAGAAAAGAGACTTTGATCACTTATTGATGTGGATATACAGATAATGAAGTTTGTAGAAAAGGATTGACCCAATCAAGAACCTCAAAGTGAAGGGATTAAAAAGATATGAGTCCCTTAGCATAGATTGGTCATACATTGGGAGACACAAAGGCTACAAGAAGAATATGACTCTAGAAAGACATAATGCACAAATAAGGGAATAATATTTTTGGAAATTGATAGCATAATATAAACCCCATGAACGAGAAGCATAGAGACAACAAGAGTTCCATGATCTTGAATAGAATAGGCTAACAAAAGTAGAAATAATGAAGATACTATGGAAAGATATTTTTGAAACTCCTACATCTCAAGAAGAGGATGAAAGAAATTAGTAAACTAGCAGTAGTAGATTATTCTCCACAATATTATTTGAAATCAATATTAGCTCTAGTAGCAGTGATAGATTGAGCTCATTGTTGATGAGATGATCTATGAGACACTTGATGAGAGCTCAACCAATTACCCCAGAAGAAGAAATAAGCAATGCCCAAAATAACTCTAAGTAAGAAAGGCATATTCGAAGGAGATTGAAATATATGCCAAGGATGGAAATCATAGGAGAAGTAGAATCTAGTAGTTCATAAGGATTACTAGGTATCAATAGAGCCATGCAAGAAATAGGTAACATAAGCAACTCACAGAGACCATTAGATCTTCTTGGTCATAGAATGTTACCCATCTAAGGGATGATTTTTGTTGTCCTCCCTCTTATTAGCTTGAGGGGAATAATTTTCCCTCTCATTGCCCCTAGAATGCATGGTCAATAGGGTGGTCCACAAGGACCATTCTTTGATCATGCATAAAACAACCAATCATCACATGACCATCAAGTGGGCCCATCAAGACTACCTTATAGCTCATATCAAGATCAAAGACATCATAATATATGGCTAAGGAATTAGATGAACCTCAAAAAACTTGGAATTGGAAATAGGTAATCCCACATTAAGGAGGCTCATCTGATGGAAAGATCAAAAGTTATGGAATCATCATGAGGAAGACAATGAAGATAAAATAAAACTACAAAAGAATAAAATTGGATAATGCAAGAGAGAATCCAACAAAAAAAGGAATATTTATGAAGATTGAGCTACTAGATAGGTCTATTCAAATAGACAAATGGTGGACAAACAAGACAAGTGTTTGAGTGTCATCAGCAAGTTGATAGGATGACAAAGGGCCATTAGTAAGTTGGAATGATAGTAGAGTGTAGTCAGTAGGTTGGAAAGACAATATGGTGTAGTCTATATGATGATCCATTGATAGGGCATCATTAGGAGGGTCATCAAATGATAGGGTGCCATCAAGAGGAAGCTCAAGCAATTGGGTACCATCAGGACAAAGGCCAAATAGTAGTTCATTATCCAAAGAATGGGTAGATGATGGATAATAACATAGATAAACTCAAGATGATAAGAAACCATAGTCATGAGATGGAGGAAGAGGGAAATCACCATCAGAGAGATAATGTGTATGATTCATCAATAAAATACGTAATTGAAATCCAAATTTTCATGGTTATACAAACCATTCAATAAGGGTGACATGTGGATCTCTTCTACATTGTAAATATGTAAATAAACTTTAAAATAAATTAAAAAAATAGAAAAAAGTTAAAAATAAAAATGAGCAAGAAATAAAACACTGTCAATCGCATGCAAGGTGGCAAGGTGATGGTCATTCGATAGTTTGGCCTTGGAAAAGTGGTAGTTATTCAACTATTATACATGGGAGGTAACCAACTTTTATACTTATAAATAGAGGTAGTCTAAGGGAAGTGAGCACTAAAATTGCTCAAGTTTATAGGTGATATGAAGGAGACAAAGTAAATTGCAAACGTAGGACATAGTGTAGAGTGAGTATTGAAGATTTATTGATATTCCTGATGTGAAATAATACAAGATGTATGCTTTAGTAGTCTCAAAAATAAATATATAGGATGATTGTATGGATAGAAACCGTAAAATTGAGTTACATTCATGAGGGTTTCCATTTTGAGGGAGTAATTATACAAATTATAGAAGGGAAAGGAGTCTATGAGAAGAGATGAGGTCAAAAAAAGTTATTATACATATAGTAGAAGGTGTTGTATGAGTCAAGAGTAAGTGTACAAGTTGTATATTCATTGACATGCAATCACAAACTAGTGCTAAACAAGTTGTAGTTAGAAGGAAGAGTTATCTAAAGAGGTACAGTTAGGAGGAAGTGTCATCTAAAGAGGTGTAGCTAGAAGGAAGTGTTATTTAAAAAATTATAGCCAGAGAGAGTGTGATATGGGAGTTACAGTATAAGAAATATTTTATCTAAGAAGATACCATTATAAGTGTGTCATACAAGTGGTGTAGAAAAGTGTAACAACTCCAATTTTTACCCCTTATTATCACATAATTTTTTTTAATGATAATAAATGTATATCTTCATATGACAAAAGATCTAATCATGTCCTAGAATAGACATATTTCATTTAGATTATACCTTTCAAGGCAAATAGCTTCAAGAGCTATAGATACTTTATCAGAGTCTCCTTAAGTAGAAGTGATCAATTTCTACGAAACCCTCATACCCCATTTGGTATGAGTATGTTGGCCAAGCACTAGGTTTCATCCCCTTAAAAGGAGAAATCACCCAATGGTCCACCAATACCAGGTGAATACCTTGAATATGGAGAACCACACCAATGGTAAACCATCACAGATGAAATAACCACACCAATGGTTATTCATAAGTCTTAGATCTGATCATCCCATCTAGAAGGGGGTTCTAAGACAACAATATCACTATCATGATAAGGATCCATGGAATGTCCTCCTAAACATGATTACATATCTTTGACCCTCTTAGAGCATGTTGGTACATTCTTTGTTTAGGCAACCCTCTTTGTTGTACATATTGAGTCTATTACAACAAGAACATTACTTTTCCAAAAAGGGTTTTCCTTTCCTATTTACACTCAATTCCTTAGTTTAGAAGGTAGGGTCTATCTTGGTTTACATTTCAATATCATTTTGCCTTCTTGAGAGTTTTATTCCACATTGTTTTATAAACTAACCATCATGAGTGCATTTGAATCAGTGAAGCCCTTTTAGGATAATATTTTTAGGTTTGAAGCATCACATGAGAATTCTACTTAAGCAATGTTTATGCTTCATTCAAAAATAAGTGCTTAATGATTAAGATAGCATAAGTCCAGTTATCCCCTCATAATAGTTCTCGTAATTCAACATACATATAATCAGGGTTGTATGTGGATAGGTACATCATTCATAAATAGTTATCTCACAACATTAAAGAAAGTTAAACAATTCCCTTTGGTTCATTAACACATTTAAGTAAGCATACATCCTTCACATGATATTATTGTTGAGCAACTCGATCTAACTATATCATTCATCATTACCCATCATATTCCAAAATTAAATGACACAATTGTGTTACATTAAATTATCAACATATTAGAAATTGAGCATACCTTTCTAGCATCCATACATATTTAACCTACTGAAAGTTTAGCATACATTACAATGCACAAAAATAAACATTACACCCAACATATATTATTTTTATTTGAAAGCAAATGTAACATCCACAAGAAATAATAAGGCAAACCACAAAATTATTGACACAAATATTTATCCTGGGAAACCCTGACGGGAAAAACCCAACCTCCAAAATGTATCTTCCTCATTTTCATAAACTCAAATGGTGAATTTACAGTAATGGCAGGGCATCTACAGGCCCCTTTTTTTCTCAAATACATATCAAATGTAAATGAGGAATCATCCAATTCCTTTTTCTAAGACATCAATATAGAATTCACATTACCAAGGAGGAATCTCTAGTTCCTTTAGGCTCCTTTCTCTAAGTCATTTAATATCTTACATTGTTTATGAAAGTCATTGGAATTATATTTTGGAGATATTGTATTTCAAGGGAGTCCTATAAGTTCCCTTAAGAATGAATTCTCAAATTCATTCTTCATAATGAATTTAAAGTCCCATACCTTTAAATCCATCAATAATCATTTCCTAAGAGTAAGTTCCCAAATTCACTCCTTGATTTTAGAGCACAATACCTTTAAATTGCTTAAAAAACTTATTTTCCAATTAACATCACAGATCTGTCACTTTTATAAAACAAACTAAATTATTCCTATTTCTTATTCAATTCATATCTAGCTTAACATACTAATTTACATACCACCATTTCTATTGGTAATCTTCCCTTTCTTAAAAACTTCTTTTAACTATAGTAAGACTTTATATATTACTCTTATACTTTATAGGGGTTTACCCCCTTCTTCTTTCAAAAGAATAATCTCCATATAGATATCCCTACCTTTGCCCTAATAAGGGAAATTCTACAAGGCATTGATTAATACAAAATCAACTTTATTCTATTTATATTGTTCAAAAGGTAATTTACTTAAGTAACTCTCTTTTCAATCCCTTTTATAAGTCAATGGAGGGTTAGATACATCTACCTTACTAATGGATCCAATAATAAATTAATTCCCTATAACCCCGTATGGAGCCATCGAGACCATGGATTCTGACGCTATATCAGGGTTTTGCAGTCTCAGTGCCAAATAAAAATCTGTAGAGGCCTTCGAGAGTTTTCACCGGTATAGATTATGAGCACTACAGTGCTTCAACCTTGTAAGTGATGGAATTCCCATCGACCTCATATCAAGGCATCTAATGCAACAAGGTTCCCTGGGACCAGCTACAGAGGAGAAAATCGAGAGTATCGTTTCTCATTAGGTGGAATACTAGAAAGAAAACTGGTTTTGGAGTCCCATTTTCCCTGGACGCTCTGCTTGGTGACGGCTAAATAGTGGTCAATAATTGATATTTAACCTTATGTAAAAACCTTAATCACTTGTGATTATCACATACAGCGACTTCGAAGGAGTAACGGAAGTGATTGACGACAGTGATGACTGGGGAAAAGTTGGTGCCCGAGTATAATGAAGGGTTACTTATACAGCATATACAGTGGTCAATTGGGACGACCTTCGAAAAGTTTTACCGAGAATTTTCCAGCAATAAACCCTCCTACTTCAACATAAATCTCTTACCAATCATGAATATAATGAGAAAATGTAGCAGAGTTCAATTTTTGAAATTGATCAAATCACTTCTAACGCTCGGGGAGGGTTCATTTTATCCCTTTGTCCTTTTTAATCTTGGGAGGTCCTATAGAGCAGTCGAACTCTGGCTCAACGTTGCCGAGTTTTTCCGCACGAGGTCGTAGGATCGATCCTCGATGGGGATTCTATTTTGTGTATAAACAAAGATAATCTAATATAAGATATAAGGATACTATTATTTACGAGGTTAAAGACCTTTCGACCTTCATCCAAATTAGGCTAAGGATTTATAAATCTTTAAACACAACTGTAAAGGCTAAATATTATATTTTTTTCTTCTTTGAGGGCCTTTAATCGATCCTCGATGGGGATTCTATTTTGTGTATAAACAAAGATAATCTAATATAAGATATAAGGATACTATTATTTACGAGGTTAAAGACCTTTCGACCTTCATCCAAATTAGGCTAAGGATTTATAAATCTTTAAACACAACTGTAAAGGCTAAATATTATATTTTTTTCTTCTTTGAGGGCCTTTATATATATATATATATAGTCTAAGCTAACACTTATGAGTTATGAACCCAGACTAGTTTCTTTCGATTACTTAAATAATAACATAAGCTAAAAACATTCCCAAAATGAAAGAAGATTTGATATTACGAATTTTAATCTATGCTAATTCACTATGAGATCTAAACTTTTCTTTCTGTTCTTTATTTGGTGAAGCATGTGACGATATTTTAATCTAAATAACATAAGCTAAAAACATTCCCAAAATGAAAGAAGATTTGATATTACGAATTTTAATCTATGCTAATTCACTATGAGATCTAACCTTTTCTTTCTGTTTTTTATTTGGTGAATCATGTGACGATATTTTCCTAGCCCATCCCCATCTCTTCTTCTAGCCTCAAAAGTCCTTTATCTTGACCAAAAGCTCATAGTA
The DNA here is from genome assembly GCA_028583015.1 of Wollemia nobilis. Lineage (NCBI taxonomy): Eukaryota > Viridiplantae > Streptophyta > Pinopsida > Araucariales > Araucariaceae > Wollemia > Wollemia nobilis. Next base: position 4,581,298 of record JAQPPZ010001808.1, read on the forward strand.
ATTTCTCAAAGGACTTCTAGTTTCTGATCCACCCCAAGGGTGGAGAGCATACTCCCTAGTCCTCTAAGATTTCCTAGATGTCTCATTCTTCACCAAAAGCCCTCTATTTATAGGTATTTTTCCACTCATGGGCCAAATAGTGACCACATTATAATAATACTAAAAAGATGCCTTGGCCCCATTATGACTTCATCATGTCCTTCAAGGGTTCTCTAGGGATAAGGTGAGTGACAAAACTCATACTATTGAGACATAGGATAGTTACAAGGTTAGAACTATTTTTGATAAGCTAGGAAGTCCTCCTCATATTTCTCACCAATACAGGGAAGCCATAAGGGTACTTTCCAATAGATAGGATAACCCATAAGTTATTTAAAAATTCCTTAGTCCTTTTATATCCCATCCACATTGGGTCCACTAAATCTACCCATTATTTATTGTATGGTTATAATTTTGTAAAATACAATTTCTTAAATCTATCTTTTACCAGACCTCATAAATAGCCTTTAAATAATTAATATTTCTTGTTCCTTATGAATTTCTTTTATTAGAATTTTTGTATGATTATTTAGGGTCTAGACCCCTTTCTATTAAGCATTAATTGGTCCCAAAAACCAATTAATATCTCTTAAATAAGACAGGAGGGTGATGGGTCATGACAAAAAGTGCATCATACAAATTAGCAAGCTCAAGAAGTAAGATGGCAAAAAGGGTCATATAAGCATATTAGAAGTAGAGTTGTTAAGAAAGATGCATAGAAGGACAAACATTCTAGAAATAATTGAGCATTTGGAGTAGCAAAGAAGGAACCTAATGATGAAATTACGTACAAAGTCTAGTCATGCAATATGCTCAACAATGAGTAATAGGGACTATGACTCAAACACAAGATGCGATAGTGAAAGGCAACTATGACAAAGACCAAATGCTAAAGTTCCAAAAGGAATGGAAAAGGATGCTAGATCTTAGGAGGTAAAAATGAATAAGGAGATGGAGAATGTACCCTTGAAAGACATAACATGGATACAATCAATAGAAGAGTACTATTGGACATGGTGGGAAAAGGTTCCAAAGAATTATCCATTGCAGACTATGTTGTAGCATGTAGGAGTTATATTCACACTTTAGATTCTAAACTTTAATAGGGAATTATTTAAGGAGTATTTTTTATAAATGCTACACACATATAATTCGTAGCAACATGCCAAAAAAGTGAGAGTGGGTGACTATGAGCTGATTATTGTATTTTTAGTAGTAACTTTAGGACTTTCAAGTTGCCAAATCATGGAATGCTAATAGTAAAGGACTCGATGGATTCAAACTAGTGTAGAAAAATGATCCGTGAAGTAATGGATCTCACTCCAGATGAAGTATAGAAGTTAATGTCACATGGGAGCCAAGGATTTAAGCAACAACAATTACAGAAGAGGAGCTACGATGCACCATGAATATCATAATGGAAAGACTCTCTAGAGAACAATGAGCCACATAGGTACTCATATAGCTCATACCTTACGTGCAAGGGATAGCAGTTGGCATAACCTATGGTTGAGCATCCTACATCTCATGCTACATTAAGATTTCTTAATGTGAAACATGAAAAACTTTTCAATGGCATTCCATGTCATTGGCTTGTTCACGAATACTGTGATGCAAGCAAAGGTGCATATTTTAGATCTAGATCCTCCTAGAGATGATTCATTGGAATTGATAGCAATAATTCTAAGGTGGATGAATGTTATTCCATATACAAAGAGAAGCACTCTCATAAGAATGTTAATAATAAAAAAGATACTAAATAGGAAGAATTTTCTAGATGATGTGCATAGTGAGGATTCAAATGAATATGCACCATTGTCCATGCCATAACCATCCTAAAAGGATAAAATACATAGGAGGCTAGAAATGGAAGAGCAACCTCCATAGCAGGCCATAGTGGATGTGGGTGGGTAGTATGGAATAAATTGTGCAAAGAGGATAGTATCAAGGAGAAACGCAGTAAGAGACTCGGGAAAGAGTTGTAGTTGGATAACAATAGCCTAATAAGGAGGTTCAACAAGAAGAATATAAAGCATAAGAATTCCCAAAAATTGTGCCTATGGACAAAGAAGTCTAGGAACCTATGGATGCAATGGGAGACATACAAGTTAGATCACCTAAAATTCTTATGAAAACTCAATAGCAATTTGATCCAAGTGCATCACCTTTAGTACAAGAGGAGGTATAATTTGAAATTACATCCATAGTAGAGGAAGAATGGGTAAGGAAAAATACTGATCCATCCAAGACACCAAAAAAAGGAAAAGATCCTAGTAAGGAGGACACAATTCTTGTAGAACTAAAAGTAGACTCACATGACAATGAGCCCATAATAGTATATAGACTAGTAAAGAGAGAAGGAAGAAACCAAAGAATGGAATAATTGGATAATGCTATGGAGAAACCTGTAATGAAGGTCAAAATTGATTAATCTATCTAGATAGGAGGAGAAAATATGAAAGAAACAATCATAGAAGATGACACAGATACAGAGCTCAGTGATCACGTTCTAATAGAAGTGCCAAATTTTAGACAACTTTTAGAATTGGGATATCACATTGATACATAGGTGGATACTTGTTTATCAAGAATATCTAGAATCATAGATAAATTAAGATTGGAGTTTCAAGTAGGCTACATTGAAAAGTGACGAAAATGGCAATTGATGATGGATAATAAGCTAGACAAGCTACTAAACTAAATTCATTATGGAGTGCCAAATTTTAGACATCTATCAAAATTGGGATATCACATTAATGCATAGGTGGATACTTTTTTAAGATAATATCTAGAATCATAGATAGATTAAGATTGGAGTTCCAAGTAGGTTGTGTTGAAAAGTGGAGGAAATGGCAATTGCTAACGGAGAATGAGCTAGGCAAGCTAGTAAACTAGATCCATGATGAGGAACGGATGATAAAACTTACCAGCATCCATGAGATATAGCCATGGGAATTAGATACTGGTAATATTCAAATCATGGTTGGTGTGCAATTATTGCCAAAGGGAATTTATACTGTACAAAAGACCCACTCATATCTATTTTAATGGAAGAAGCAGTATCCTGTATCCACCGAATGAAATAGTTGTCAAGTATATTTAACTAACATCATAGTTAGTATAGACATATACCAAGATTAAAATTTTGGCATACTTGGTGCAATTTTTATCCATAGGAATTGAAAATATTCATAGTACAAGTGAATAAAAGGCTAACCAATTATATGCAATAGAATCCAAACTTTGGCAAGTGAGCAAGAAAGCGAAAACAAAACTATTCAAACTAAGACAATAAGTTGATGAGAATACTAAGGCTAAAGATAAATAAGATGAAGTGATTGCACAACTAAAATTTGAGTGATCAATCATAGAGCAGCTAGTGGAAGCTAAGATTAAGGAATTAGAGCACAAAGATCAATTGATTGCTAAAAGAGGTGAGCAACTTGCAAAAATGGCATGGATAACTGTGAATGAAGCCTTTATAAAAAGGGAGGAAGAGCTCTTGACAAAGTTGAAAGCAATGGAATAAAAATTAAATCACTATAGTTTATAATGGGTCAAATATGCCAATTATGCCAAGAAACTCAAGGTCAAGAAAGAGGTATTGAAGCTACAAATTATCAATATGGGAGGAATACCTTTTCCAACATATCAATAGCAACTGCAATGATGTTTCTTCTTTGTTTGTGATCAACTACTTCTCTTGGATAATTATCTCTTGCTTGGTATTTCTTCCTCTACTAAGTCATGTGATTCTTGCCATCTCTCCTTTTCCATGGTTGGATTTAGATATTGCTTAGCTTTCCTTGCTTAAGTTCTTGTTACTACTAGCACATACTGAACTTTGTTCTACTAGTTTGTTGGAGGCTCTTCAAAGTCAATGAAATTGATATTTTATGTGTTACTCAAACTTGCATTATTTGGGAAATTAGCCTTCCTATGATTACCCAGACCATACCATCTACCCATAATTCCATTATTGTTATAGTTTCCAACATTGCCTCCCATTGATAAATTTTGGCAATTTCTTGCAAAGTGCCCCCACTCTTGGCACATTTGACATTGGATAATAAGTCTCTTATTTGAATCATATTGAAGTTAACCTTGTCCTTCTTGTTGTTGATTCACTTGCTATGATTTGCATCCTCCTCAATGGTTGTTCATGTAATCGCCACTCATTTCTCCTTGTCCACTCTTACAAGTGCTAGGTTTATCTTCCTTCTCCTTTAGAATTGTTAGATTTTTATGATTTTTACTTCTAAGGTTGAATGGGAAATCTATAACCACATGTCCTATGACTTCACATATGTTACAAAATGGATTCTTTAGATAGTCAACATTTGTGTGTCATTTTTCCTTGTAGTCCAAACACTAGACATACTTCTCCTTCTTATCATCCTTCACATTATTTATCATCCTTTCCAGGTCCTTTATCATGGCGTGGATAGAAAAATGCAAATCATCATGATCGCTATCTATATCATCATCTATGTATTGACCTATTCCTACCACAATTTTCTTTGTTTCACTCCCTAAATTGATAACTCTATCAAGTATTTCTTGATAGGTAGTAGATGGAACTACCTTCATTTTCTTATATCTAAATAGTAGTCTATTTAGGAACCATCACCTCTACAAAACATATGTTGGTTTCACTTCCAATTTATTTATTAGTTCCTTTAGCTTTCTATTATATGACTTGACATCTTCTTTCTTTTGCTTTCTGCAAAATATTTCTTCAATGATTTTTTATCATCTTAGAGTAACCTAAATTCCCTTGTGAATTTAGTAATCAAATCTTCCCATGTTGTGAAGGGATATGTTCTTGCTCTTTTTAGATGATAATCCATAATCCTACATTGTCAACTCTATTTACTTGCCATATTGTCTCACATGTTTTAATATGATATTTTTGGTCCTCCTTGTCTCACAAAAATAGTGTGCATTTTTATTTTCCAACCACTAGGACTATGGTTGCCATAGGTGGATGATTTTATTCACTTGGAAATTTTGCACCTGTGAATAATCTTCAATTGGCTCTTAGTGCACCTTTTGCATCTGGTCTCTGCACACTCTCCCATGGTTACCCTTATTCTTAAATCTTGCCCTCTACACATCTCAACAATCTCTCATATAATTATGCAGGCATTACCAACTATTCCACCTTATCTCTTTATGCACTCTCCACATTGGTGTCTTTACTTGTGCAAAATAGACAATAAAATATCTCATTATTTGTGTTATATCATATAAAAACTGCCTATTTTGCCTAAATACTATAGTTTAATGTCAAGTATGTTAATTTTTATTTATGTTAATGTTGATGTTAACATAGTAAATTGTGAAAAATGACATGTTGTTTGGACAAGTTTTCTGCAGTTTTTGGTAATTATTTGCATATTTTCAGCATTAAATAAACTATAATAAAGCATAGTGGAAAGCATTATAAGTGGAAGTCTTGGGTATTAGTTTGAAATTCTAACTTGCATACATGTTTAAATATGTTTTCCACCCTTATTTTACATTTTTAAGGTAATATAAAGTCAAATTCTGCAAACTACACGTTTGCTGGAAAAACTATAGTTTTATAACAAAAAATTGCAGGCTGCTCCAGAACATGAAGGCAGCCACTTGCAAGATCATAAAAAATAGGTGTTGCACACCAAATTGGGGTTCCAAATGCCTTGTCAGCATAGAATGGATAAATAAAAATATGTCTAAGCACCAGATATTGACCCAATAACGGATTATCAAAGCATTTGCACATAGCAAATAATCAACCAGATGTTCTATAGTAGTTGTAGAATTTTTTGCATACAAAAATTAAAATTAGTGTTTGATCGATTTGAAGGTGCAAATGATGAGATGAAAGGTTGGTATTTGACATAAATATTCCGTAGGACTATTCTAAGGCATTCCTTAACAAATGGAGGAGTGAAAATAAGGCAATCCATCTATTTCAATATACTATCCTCAAATTGAAAAATTCAAATTTAACTATAGTTTTTCCTACATTAAAAACAACATTGGTTTGACTAATTTGAAGGAGGAAATGGTGAGCTAGCAGGTTAAAATTTGGTAGTAATACCCCTCAAGACAATTCTAAGACTTTTAACATCATTTGGAGGTGCAAAGATTAAGGAATCTATCTAATCCACCTCATTATCTTAATTTTGAAAATGATAGATCATGTTGCAATTTTTTCTACATTAAGATAGATCTATTTTAACTAGTTTCAAGGGTGAAGATGGTGAGTTGGAGGGATCAGATTTGGCACAAATATTCTTCAAAGTTATCTTAAGATATTCCATAAAAATTGGAGGAGAAAAACAAGATAATCTATCCATAATAGCTCTCTATCATAATTCTTGATAGGGTAGCTATTGACTACAGGAATAACTGCAATAAAAAGAGGATAGCAAATTACTTTATATCCTTGCCTCTAATTGTAGATAAAACAAGTCGAATATCTGACTATAAATACTCCTTGTCTACCCCTTTGAAAAGTTAGTAAGAAAAATAATAACAAGAAACGTATGCATTGGAAAAAGCATGTATTTGGTAAACTATCCTAAACTTGAACATTTTTGTTTTATGTATGCATTTGATTAACTTTGTAGTTTAACTTACTTTCTTCTACAATGTTCCACCTTTCACTGAGCCTAGAGCTTGGGCCCACTCTAAGAATTAGTGGAAGGTTTACTAACTTGGTTTTAGGTTCATTTTTTAGTGTTTTTTTATGTTATTTATTTTCAGCATTGAATCTGTCTATTTTTCCATGTTTTCAGTTGTGTATATTTCCCCTGTTTTTCCTTTTTTTTTAGTGTGTTCTATTTTGTTTTATTATAGTTGGTTGAATTCTGTGTTTTTCAATCTATTTTAACATTTAAATTTCAATATTTGATTTATGTTTTTCTTGTTTTAATTTTTTTTTTAGCTAGTTATATTTTAGCATTTCATTTATGCAATTTCAATTTCAACAAATGTAGTTTAGTAACTTTCAATTTTAGCATTTTTATTTTTTGCAAATTATTTATCTTTTTCTTTCATGCAAGTGTGTAAATTAGCATAGTTTTCTTTTCACAAATATTTCCAACTTTCTTAAGATAATCTAGTGTCTTGATCATGGTTATGCATAAAGGGTAGTATAAAAAAAGTATTTATCAAATCGGGGTGAATCATTGTGAAAAGTGTATAAACTTTGGGGCAAATTTTTTAAATTTTTGAAGAAAATTTTTCAAAACATGGCGATTTTTTCTTTTTTTCCATTGAAATTATCAATAAAATTTTATAGGTACTAGCAGAAGGTGACTTGCATGGGGCGAGTGACATAAGGTGAGTGGCACAAGGTGAGTGGCACAAGGCGAGTGGCATAAGGTGAGTGGCACAAGGCGACTAGCACAAGGTGACTGGTAGATGGGGAGTGGCATAAGGCGACTGGTAGATGGCGAGTGGCATAAGGCGACTGGCATATGGCGAGTGGCATAAGGCGACTGGTAGATGGCGAGTGGCATAAGGCGACTGGAATATGGCGAGTGGCACAAGGCGACTGGTATATGGCGAGTGGTACAAGACGACTGGAAGATGGAAAGTGGCATAAGGTGACTGGCATATGGCGAGTAGCATAAGGCAACTGGCAAATGGTGAGTGGCATAAGGCGACTGGCAGATGGCTAGTGGCACAAGGCGACCACTATAATTCGTCAATTAGATGATGCCATGTGTCCTCCCTTCTACCACATTTCATGCATCTATTAACTTCCGTCATGCATAATTCTATAAATTCATTTGCAGGGTTATTTTTTGCCTCTTCCATAGTGTTTTCCAGAGCAATTTTAGACCTTTTTCTAGTATTTTAGGGCATTTTCCACAGCGGTTTCCAAGCATTTTCAGAGTGTTTTGGCAGCGTTTTCAGAACGTTTTGGCACCATTTTTGCAGTGTTTTTAGAGCGTTTTGGCAACATTTGAGAAGGTTTTGGCAACGTTTCCAGAAGGTTTTGGCAGTGTTTTTCAGGGTATTTCTGAGTGTTTTCCTAGTTTATCAAACAAATTTCCTACATATTTTCAGATATGGCTAGCTCTTCTTCTCCTCTTCCCTCTAAAGTGTATTTCAAGAACATCTGCCCCAACCTGAAGAGCATTTTCAACACTCTTGGAAAATATTCCGAATGGGTTTACACCGCTGGACTTGCTGGTGTGTTGAAGATGCCACAATTGAACATTAACGTTCAATTGATGCAACGAATCATTTCTTGTTACAACCATGACATATCCACTGTTTCGATGCGACTGGATAACAAGGACATTGTTTTTTCTGTTAAACCCTTCGATGTGCAGTGACTAACGGGGCTATCATTTTCGAATGGTGTACTGGTGAACAACTAGTACACCTTAACCGATGATGATAAATACACCCTTGGAACCATTTACGGTGTTCATTCTAACAATTTGAAAGGTATAATTTGAAATTTTATTTTTTATTTAACATTAAATATTGTTGTGTTGTAGTTTCATTTCTCTAATAACATTCTCCTTGTACTTTTTGTTATTTAATAATGTTGTCTCTTTTTTTCAGTTAATTCTTCTAAGTCCAAAAGGGGCTTAAACATTTGCAATGTTGGAGACAAATTTCTATATGCTTGCATTAATTTTTTTCAGGCAAGGCTTATTCTATAGGGGCGACCTACAGAAATGCCTTTTTGGGAACTTTCTTTATTGATTCGTTGTATTTATGGCAGTAGATTTTACCGGTCCACACACATTTCCAACCGCTTGAAACACGACCTTTTGAGTGCCTAGAAATTTCAATTTGGCTTATACAGTGACTACCAACAATTTTATTCTTTGTTTATTTCATGAAGCTTATTTCAACCTTCAACAAAGCAGTCCTCCCACTGCATTGCACCCTAGTTTGCTATCTATTGGCATGTTTGATGATGAGATACAGGTAAACATATTTGTTGGAATATATTTGTTTTTCTTTTTTTCCATTCTATCTTGTTATTCTCTAATTTTGTTTTGAAAACAAATAAGAGCATATCAATATTCAAGTAAAAAAGATGTCGCATTTAGGGTTCAGGAAGTATTTTCTGATTTTGATACGCAGTCGTAGTCATCGCCAATAACTCCCACCAAACGTGTGAGGTCTCATGGTGATCAGATTCAATGTATGGTCTTCTTTTGAGACATCTTGTAATCTAGAATGAATTGATGTTTTCGTATGTTGTGGTGTAGTTGTAATTAATTAGGTAATACTTTGTTCATGTAAGTTGGGGATGTATTGTTTGACATTACTTCTCTTCCCTGATGCCTTGTTTAAGCTATGGTTTCTTATTCTTTATTTATCTTGTGTTGGAGACAAGCACCCAACGGATTTCTATTTTTGCCTTTTTGCTTGTGCATGTTGTTCAATACTCTGTTTATTGGAACATTTTTTTTGTATACCTTTATTGCAACTTACTTGGTTAAGTAATGTCTGGTTGTTCATTTTACGTGGGTAATATTATCTTTTATATGTAGGATACATATTATTTTAGTGTAAGATAGATCAGTAGGGTGTACTTGGTTATGTGTACAATTCTTATTAAATTATTCAGTGTTATGGGGGTACTTAGTGAAGGAAGTAAATAAAAAGGCTTTACTTTTAAATATTTAGTTGATAATAAAGGTTTGGGGAAACCAATATTATAATGGTATTTTATGGGAAAAGAATTGTTAGAAGTTGAAGTTGTGTTTTATTTTATTTAAAAGGGAAAGCAAGACATATATAGAGATATACTTATATAAAATAAATATATTGTGGGATTTTTTTATGAAGTTCCATTGTATTGCTTTTATATTGATTAAGTGAGAAGAACTTATTGAAAATTTAATAATGGGATTTATGAGGCTTGAGTAGATATAGAGACCCATTATTGAGAGAAGTATGGGATTCTCTCATTGATTGTATGGATTGTATTTTGCATGATTGTATGTGTTTGCATAATGCATGTTAAGTTGCATATGCATTTTCATGAGTTGTCTTGATCCCTAAACTACTATCCAAGTTCGTGGGAAGAATTGCTCAAAAGGAGAAATTGAAAGAAAGATGGAAATATGGTTCCACAACCTGAGTTGTAATAATGTATTTGAAGAAGAGCTTATTCTTGAAAAATATTGTATTGTATTGGGTTTTTGCAAAGCTTTGGATAAAGAAAGAATGAAATTAATTTTTTTGAAAATTTTGATTAAGAATGAAGATTATATTCTTTTATGTAAGTTCTTGAGATATTTAGCTATGTGCAAAAATTAAGGATTATGTTAAATGCATGGATTATGAAATTTGATGCTTCAAGGTAACTATGGAAATGCTATTATTGCTTTGAGAATATTTGTTATGAACCTGCAACTTGAAATATGAATTGAATGCAGAAAAGAATCGTTGTTTGAATAGAATCGCAGTTTGTATTGAAAGGCAGAAACCCACAATATAATAAATTAATGTTCTTGGATGATCTTTGGAGCATCCTCCTTGTCCTATTTACATCTTATCTAAAAGGTGTGAATGGTGAAGGTATGTGTCCCTTTATAATACAATATAATATATAATATGATTAAGAGTTAAGTTAGGATGGTCCTAACATGCCACCCTCCTTTGAAAAACCTTTGTCCTCAAAGCTGGAATTACAAAAATTGTTGTTGAATCTGGTGGAGCGTCTCCCACGTAGCATCCTCTGGAGGTAGACCTTTCCATTAAATCAATACCTCGATGATGTTGCATTTACGAAGACGATGCATACGTTGGTCTAGGATAGCTTCTGGTTCAACCACAAGAGCTCCATTATCTGAAAATTTTGGAAGTTGAGTTTGCGTAACGATGTTAGTGCCTATTATGGCTTTAAGACAAGAAACATGAAATATTGGATGGATTTTGGAAGATTTTGGTAATTCAAGTTTATATGCAACAGGTCCAATACGCTGTAGAATTTTATAACGGCCATAAAATTTTGGTGCTAATTTTTGCGATCCTTTTATTTTCAATGAAGTTTGACGATATGGTTGGAGGTAGAGAAATACCATATCCCCTTCTTGAAAAACCCTTTGAGTCCAATTTTGGTCTGCTTGTTGCTTCATGCGGTGTTGAGCGATATGTAGATTGTCCTTCAAAGCGCGAATGATATTATCTCAAGTGACCATCTTCATCTCTATAGCTGGTACTTTTGTACTTTTTGGAAGATAACAGGTTAGAGATGGGGGTGATCGGCCATATAATGCTTCAAAAGGGGTCATTTTTATGGTTGTGTGATATGTGGTATTATACCACCATTCAGCTAGTGGAAGCCATTTAACCCAGTGAAGGGGTTTGGTGGAAATAAAGCATCGAAGATAGGTTTCTAAGCACTTATTGACAATTTTAGTTTGACCATTCGTTTGTGGGTGGTAAGCGGAGCTCATACCAAGTTGTGTACCTTGGAGTTTAAATAATTCCTTCCAAAAATTACTAGTGAAAGTGGGATCATGATCACTAACGATAGTAGAAGGCATGCCATGTAATTTAAAGATATTATCAAGGAAGATTTGAACAATAGTACTAGCGGTATAGGGGTGAGCTACTAGAAAAAAATGGTCGTATTTAGATAAACGATCCACCACTAGGATCATCGTTTTTCCTACAGATTTTGAAAGACCTTCATTGAAATCCATTGAAATATCCTCCCATGTTCTGGTTGCTATGGGTAGAGGTTGAAGAAGGCCCGATGTTGCCACTATTTCACCTTTATTTCTTTGGCATGTCTTACATTCATTGACGAACTTCTTGATATCATTTTTCATCCCTCGCCAATAAAATGATTTAGTCACTCTTTTGTAGGTTTTTAGGAATCCAGAGTGGTCTGCAGTAGGTGTAGCATGTAGCTCATGTAGAAGCTTTGGATGATAAACCGATGTAGGTGAGAGGATCAGACGTTCTTTGTAATGGAGCATGTTACCTTGCCAAGAGTAGTGGGGTTTACTCATGGGATTTTGTTGTAGTTGTTGAATTATGGTGTGTATAGTAGGGTCCGCATACCATTCATCCTTGACTTGTTCTATCCATGTAGGGATGGGGCAGGAAAAAGCATGTAATTGTGAATTTTCTTCGAACTTTCTGGAAAGTGCATCCGCAACCATGTTATCTTTCCCTTTTTTGTAGATGATTTCATAATCATAGCCTAATAGTTTTGTTACCCACTTTTTTTGTTCTAGAGTGGTTATCCATTGTTCAAGAAGGTATTTTAGGCTATGGTGGTCGGTGCAGATAATGAAATGTTTTCCAATAAGGTATGGTCTCCAATGTTGGATAGCATGGACCATAGCTAACATTTATTTTTCATAAGTGGAACGTGCTAAATTTTTTTTGGAAAATTCTTTACTAGTAAAGGCTAAGGGCTTCTCATTTTGCATGAGAACCGCTCCCATTCCCAATCTGGAAGTGTCGCTTTCAATAATGAATGGTTGGAAAAAATCTGGCATAGCTAGGATGGGGGTGGTACACATGGAGTTTTTCAAAGTCATGAAAGCTTCATTCACTTTTGGAGACCATATTGAGGCATTCTTTTTAAGTAGGATTGTTAAGGGTGTTGTTATTTTCCCATAATATTTAACAAATTTGCGATAATAGCCCTTTAATCCTAAGAACCCATGCAACCCTTTTAGAGTTTTTGGAATTTGCCAATTTTCCACATCTTCAATTTTTCAGGGGTTTACTTTAACTCCTTCCATGGAGACAATATGTCCAAGATATTCAATTTCCTGCTTCCCAAAGGAACACTCTGATCGCTTTGTGTATAATTGATTTTCTTCCAATATTTTGAGTTCTTGCGCTATATGTGTTAAGTGCTCTACCCATGTCTTGCTGTAAATCAAAATATCGTCAAAGAAAATTAAAATAAATTTTTGAAGGAAGGGATAAAATACCTTATTCATAAGACTTTGAAATGTGGATGAAGCATTGGTGAGGCCAAAAGGCATCACCAAGAATTCATAATGTCCCTCATGGGTACAAAAAGTAGTTTTGGGTATATCACTTTCCTTAACTTGAATTTGGTGGTAACCTGATCATAAATCGAGTTTAGAAAAATATGCGGCTCCATTTAGTTCATCAAGTAGTTCATAAATGATTGGAATAGAAAATTTGTCTTTAATCATTATTTTGTTGAGAGCGCAAAAATCCATGCATAGGCGCCATGATCCATCCTTTTTTCTTACTAGTATGACTGGTGAAGAGTAGGGACTTCTACTAGGTCGAATGACCCCTGCCCTTAGTAGGTCTTGTACTAATTTTTCTATTTCCATATTTTGTAAGTATGGATATCGGTAAGGTCTAATATTTGGAGGTTGGTGTCTCGAAAGTAATTGAATAGCATGATCATGGCTTCGTTGTGGAGGTAATCCCTCTGGTTCTTTGAATATTTTATCATGTTTCTCTAGGAGTTCTATTAATTTGGGTGCCTCTGGTTGCTCTTCGATGGTGTTTTGCAAGGAAAATAGTTGGGCAACCATGCCTCTTCCTCATTTTCAAAGAATATTTTCCATTATGTGGGAACTTATGATTTGTGTGGGACCTATTTTTAAACCTTGAATTGTGTATGTTTGGTTGTTTTGTATAAATTGCATCCATAACTCTTCAAAGTCCCATTGAATTTTGTCGAGCGTTCGTAGCCATTGTACTTCCAAAAAAATATCACATCCTCCTAATGGTAGTACATACATATCTGCTTTCATGTTATATTCCCCTATCATGAGTTTGATATTCTTGCATTTGCCTTTACATGCAATTTTCCCTCCATTGCCAATCATGACTTCGAAGTTATTACAGGGATATATAAAGCAATTAGCTTGTTTGGCCAAACTGGGGTCTATAAAATTGTGAGTGCTACAAGAGTCTAAGAGCACAATAGGGTTTTGTTTCTTAAAATACCATTTTACCTTCATTGTTTGTGAAATCGAGTATCCTGCTAATGCGTTAAAGGATATTTATGTTTTATCTTCTTGGTTTTCTTTTGCAACCTCAGTTATTACTTCCACTTCTATGTCATCCTCCTCTTTGGGAATGCAATCAATTGTGTCCAAAATATATAATTTCGGTGAGATGCATTTGTGGTTGGGGGTAAACTTTTCGTCATAGTGGAAACATAGGTACTTTTCTCATCTTTCTTTTAGCTCTTCTTGGCTAATTCATTTAATTGGCATGACCTTATTTAGTTTTTGGCTAGTGTAGGTATTTGGGTTTTTTCCTTAAAAAACTCTTCCTATTCGCCTTTGGTTATTGTTCTTCTCTTCTATCATTTGTGCTAATGCCATTGCATGCATCATATCGATAGAATTTTGTATTTGTACCTCCATTCTAATGCCTTCTTTTAGGCCACTAATAAAAAAAAATTGGAAGAATGATGCATCTAGTCCTGTTGTAAGGTTCGCCAATTTCTCAAATTGTGCTTGGTATTCCCTTACGGTGGAGGTTTACTGCAGTTTAGTGAGGGCTCCTATGAAGTCTTCAAATTTAATGGGGCCAAATCGCAACATTAAGTTTTTTGTGAATTTGATCCATGTGGGCGGACCTTTTACTTTCTCATACCATTGATACCACTGGGTAGCAATTTTTTCCAAGTGAAATGATGCGATACGGACTTTTTGAATCTCCAGAATTTGATATAAGGTAAAATATTGGTCTGCCCTATATATCCAATTTGTGGGGTCGCCTCCATAAAATTTTGGAAAATCTAGTTTTGTGGTACGGGGAAGGATTGATGTATGTGGTCCCCCTATTAATGTTTGTTGTGGTGGCATAGTTTTATGTTGTCCATTTTGCATGAGCAACAAATTTTGTTGTACTAAGTCCATGGAATGGGTTGTAGAATCCAATTTAGTGGATATATCTGTATTCGAGTTGGTGATTTTTATGGTTAGGTCTGCTATTTTTGTAGCAATTTTATCTTCTAAATTGTCCTTCCAAAATGCCATTCCTTGCATCATGTCTCTCATTTCCTTGGAAAACTGCAAGAGTTCTTTCGTAATTTATTTTGAAACCTCCTTCCCAATCTCCTTCGTTGCGTCTTGAGATCATCTTCCCTCGGCCATTTAGGGTGTGGTTGGTTTATAAGTGAGTTGAATATGCAGAAATTAGTTTTGTCAAAAAAAATTGTGTCTTAGCCACGTTTAATTTTGCGTACTTGCTGCTCTTTGTTCACACTGAATGATATTTTCCTCACCTGTACTCATTGTTGGGGTTTTCTAACTTCGGTAATGCATGATGTTGTCCAAAAAAATTTGTATGCTACCTTTGCTGGCGACTATGGCCTACTGTGTAACAGTCCCATCAGTAATGGTTAGAATGTGTGCTGAAAAGAAAACGTTACCAAGTAATGGCCTGTCAATAACTAGAGCAGGGTGGGGAAAAATTTTAGGTCTTTTAAGCTCTGATCTAGTTGTTATGAACCTACAACTTGAAATATGAATTGAATGCAGAAAAGAATCGTTGTTTGAATAGAATCACAGTTTGTATTGAAATGCAGAAACCCACAATATAATAAATTAATGTTCTTGGATGATCTTTGGAGCATCCTCCTTGTCCTATTTACATCTTATCTAAAAGGTGTGAATGGTGAAGGAATGTGTCCCTTTATAATACAATATAATATATAATATGATTAAGAGTTACGTTAGGAGGGTCTTAACAATATTTTAGTTTTCATAAGTGATATGATGCATTTGATTATGTTAAATTATAGCTCTTTATTTTGAAGCATTGAAATTACTTTATATTTTATGGAGAGATGTTTATTTTCTTAAAGGTTAGACTTCTAGGGTTTGTTGGGTTTCTAGGGTGTTAGAATCCTTGAGTCAAGAAGGTAACCCAACCTAGAAGGAGTTATAGTGTTGTAATAATCGAGTAGTATTTGGAAGGAGTTGTAGTGATGCAATAGCCAGATATTTGCAAATAAAACACATTGAACAGTTAGGCTCAAGTGTTTTCAAAGTAGTGAGGCTTATGGGAATCATTCAAAATATGGTAGTGGTGGCACCTTGAACATTGAGAATTGAGTGATCATTCCAATTGTCTAGGGAGTGGTAATGGCCTTAGTTACCCTACAAAGGTATGATAACTAAGCACTAAGGCATTATGCCAGAATAATCCTACATAGATGGACTTATGTAGTGTTTGGGAAAAGGCATCCCCTTTAAGTGTTATGGACCTTGAAGGATAATACCTACACCATGGGTAAGTTGTTCTATATCAGTGAGGGTATAGGAAAGGTTGGGGGACCACTATTGGCATCATTTCTAAATGATGAGATTTAGAAAGGTGGACCCAAGAAATATAGGATGTTGGTCACTCTTGTCCACTTGGGTATCTTCTGCAATGACATTATGATGAGGAATAATGTTCTAGACCTAGGCAATAATAATTAGACTTTAGTTGAATAATCAACATGAGTTGTTTTGATAACATCCGTTGAATAGTCTAGTCTAGGTGTTTTGTTTCCCATCATCTTTGGGCTTTCATTTTAGCCATTGCGTATTTTGTGTACGTAATCCTTGGAGTAGTTGCAGATTTCCAGGATTACATTTGTTTGTTTTAAGCTTATTTAAAGCCCTTAAATTTTATCAATAAAGCAGCTTCGATAGTTTCCATATCATTGGTATCAGAGTAGGTTATTTTGGAGGTTTTGGGTTATTTCCGACCTCCACAATCTGTTCCAGTTGAAGCTTAGGGAAATTGCAGACAAATTGCTGCTAATTTCCATTATTAGTTGACAAAATTTGTTGACAATAAAAATTATTATTATTATTTTTTTTTTGTTGACAACTAAAAATATATATAATTTTTTTGTCATATTGATCGAGGGTTTCATCAACTTGAGTGCAGCGTTCGAATTTGTGTTCGACCATTTAGACGCATTTTCTACGTCCAGGCTGCAGCTATCATTTGCTGCCTCTACCACTGCCGCTGTCGATTTCTACCGTTGCCGCTGCCTCTGTCATTGCCGCTGCCAATTTCTGCCACTTTCAGGAGACACAACCGCATCTGTGATTGACGCAGACCCATCGAACGCTCAAAACTGAGAACACGAACCCCTGTTTCGATGCCCGACGTTGTTCACGCCATTCATTTTGTGTCGCCATCCGTCGTGATTCGTCCAGCGCTGTCTGGGCTCCTGAATTCGTCTCTCGAATCGCTGTTGCCATCTAACCTCTGCCACAACACTGCGATGCGTTCCTAGATTTGTCTTGGGGAGACGCCAGGCATCACCACTGTTTCTATTTCTACGATAGGAGTTTTCGGAGCCAAACGCACCAGAAATTGTTTATTGTTTTTCGATGCCATCCGGAAAAACATGCGCTAGATCTCTAGTACACATGCATGTGTCTCTGTCTGTGTTCGACCTTTGCACCTGCGGCCTCGTTTTTGGGGACAAACGACTCCATCGGCTTGCTTGCCGAAAACCACTTCCTGCCCGCGGTTACTCGACACCAGGACGTTGCGCAGGTTTGATTTTTCTGCGTATAGCGTGGGACGAGGAAAAATTCCAAGGTGCTACCGTTGGTGATCGAAGATTTCGGGACGACACACACCCATTTAATTGAAGATTTCCCTTTAATTATATCGTTCTGTTGTGCATCGATTAGGTTTCCATATCAATAAAAAAAATTGAATTTCGCGTGCGTGAACGGGGGTCAGTTCCAAACTGCTGCTGGGATCAGCGATCGAGGGCAAAGCAATGGATCGGGTTGTTTGAATGATTTCGGTGATCTGTGCATCCGCTTTGTTCCTACTTCAGAGCCCAACGTGAATAGGGGTTCCATTTCTCTTGGTCAGATCTGCCAGACACCTATTGTCTGCAGCGTGCACGATTCGAATTGGCGTGCAGAAGGAGAAACTCTCTAGGAAACCAAACTCACCTCACATTTTACCTTTCCGAATTTTGACCTACGAGCCCTGTTCCTGTCGCTGCTGTAAAACTCAATTTTTCCTGCAAGGTCACCGGTGCCACACTTCTGAATTTTCTACAGTCGAGTTTGTTTCCAGCTGACCTGTCATGCCGATCGGCAGTCTACTGCCATCTGTTCGTCTCCATCTGTGTTAATGCAGCTCCGGTCTTGCGGCTACGCCGGTTGAATTACCCACAAACTGTGGTATTCATTTTTGTTTCTTTTTTTTTTTTTTTTATTAGCCAGGCAACCTTTACTTTACATTAAATTTTTCAATAAAAAAAAAAGTAAAGGAAAATTCCATTTAAAAAAAGACAATTCCATTCAAAACAAAAGTTTGTCTTTTCCACCGAGACACAATTTGATTTTGTGTTTTAAAAGCATTGTGCAAATTTATATTGTATTTGCCCTTCCCTTGTACATTTGCAATATTTGCAAATTAATTTGGGCAATTTTTATTTTGCACATTTTTGTAATTTGTCTTTTTGTGACAATTCTTCTGGCGATCACTCGGGGTCAAATGGCTTCCGAATTAGCCGATAAGTTGGCTCAAGTAACCCAACTTGTCAGCGTGTTGGCTGATAAAGTTACGTCTAATGAAGTGCAACAACAGTGTGAGGTTCCGGTTTACACTGGTTCGCGAGATCCCGAAGTCCTCAACAGTTGGATTTTGGACATGGACAGTTGGTTTCAGTATATCAAGCTCGCAAAGGATCAGGAGGTTAACTTTGCAAAGTTGAAACTTTCCGGCATTGCTAAGGTCCTTGTCACTGATCGACAACGGACCCAAAATCCCATTGACACGTGGGATGAATTGCAAAGAGTATTGAAGAATAATTTTTATCCTTCAAACTATGCCACTGACCTTGAGATCAAGTGGCTTCGTCTTCGACAAACCTCAAATATGACTGTTTTTTATTATATTTTTCAATTTAGCAAGTTGCGAATTTTGAATTCTATACAGGATAATGCAGCACAACTTGTTAACAAATTCAAAAGTGGTTTGCAGGAGCCCATTTATAGGAAGATGAAATACAAGTTGATTGTTAACATTGACATGGCTTTCAATCAAGCCCTTCTTGCTTAGGAGGAAATGAGGGAGCAATCGCGTGGGACTCGCTCTTCTACGTCGGGAGGAAATCAGAAGGCTTCTCCACAACCTTCCAAGGGAGCTAAATCTTCTTCTTCTCCTTCTCCCTCTTCTTCATCTTCCCCTTCTTCTTCACAAAAATCTTCTTCTTCTAAATCACCTTTGATTTGTAATTATTGTAAAAAGCCAGGACATACTCAAAAGAGGTGTTTTAAGTTGCAAAATATGAAGAAAAAATCCCTAGTTGTAAAGCCTTCCAATGAGGACTCACAAGAAAGTCCCATTGAGGCTACAAGGGAACGTAAGCCTTATAAGGAATTGGCAGGGTTAAACAAATTGACCCTTATGAATACTTCACAAGGTGATCGTGAGAATTTGTTTGTGACTACGGTCCACTTGAATGACACCTTTATGGTTGATTATATCATCAATAGCAGCTCGTAAAACAATGTAATTGCAAGGTCCATTGTTGACAAACCGAAGTTACCGATGAATCCCCATCCTCATCCTTATCCTTTGGGATGGAAGGACAATGGGATTACATCCGACATCACACACACTTGCACTGTGAATTTTGCTTTCAATCCTTCTTTTGTGGACTCGGTTGTGTGCGATGTAACTCCAATGGATTGTTGTGGCTTGTTGCTTGGAAGACCCTATCAATACGATAGGAGGTCTATACATGATGGGTACAAAAATACATACACTTTGCACAAAGATAATAAAGCATTCATAATCAGAAGTACACAACAAACACCACATAATTTGATGTTGAGTTGTAGACAAGCACGCAAAGCTGTAAATCAAGCAAAGGAATTAGCACTCATCTTCATCAGACCAATTCAAGAAGAAAAGCAAGCACCTAAGCACACTAATAACAGGAGTTCTTCAGTTCATTCAATACTTCAATCATTTTTTGATGTTTTTCAAGAACCCACAAGTCTTCCACCTGAAAGACAGATTAATCATAGTATTGAGATTGTTCCTGCATCATCTCTTCCTAACTCTTCAATGTATAGACAATCAATAGTGCAAATGGAAGAAATTAAAAAGCAAATTCAAGCATTGTTGACTAAAGGGTTCATCAAACCCAATACTTCCCCTTGTGCTTCTCCTATCTTGCTTGTGTTGAAGAAGGATGGCACATGGAGACTATGCATTGATTTTAGGGCACTCAATAAGATTACAATCAAGAATCGTTATCCACTTCCTCGCATTGATGATCTTTTGGACCAATTGCAAGGTGCAAAATTCTTCTCCAAAATTGATCTCAAAAGTGGGTATCATCAGGTGAGAATTCAAGCAGAAGACACTTGGAAAACAGCATTTAAGACCAAAATGGGGCTCTTTGAGTGGCTTGTCATGCCCTTTGGCCTTACAAATGCTCCGTCTACATTCATGCGGCTGATGAATGAAGTATTCAGAGATTGTTTGGATCAATTTGTAATCATCTATTTGGATGACATTCTTATATATTCTTCTACTTGGGAGAATCATTTGGAACACTTGAAAACGGTTCTTCAAACTCTTCGAAAGAACCAATTGTATGCAAATTTTCCTAAGTGTTCCTTTGGGCAAACATTCATTGCCTATCTTGGATTTGTAATTAGTGAAAAAGGTGTGCAAGTAGATCCTTCCAAAGTTGAAGTTATCCTCTCTTGGCCAACTCCTACTTCAGTCACGGAGTTAAGGAGTTTTCTTGGACTTGCTAATTTCTATCGCAAGTTCATTGGAGGATATTCTTCTATTGCTGCGCCTTTACACTATTTGACAAAGATCAAAGTTCAGTTTCAGTGGACAAAGGATCAACAAAAAGCCTTTGACACATTGAAACGCAAATTGAGTACTGCACCGGTTCTTGTTCTTCCTGATTTGTCTCAACCATTTGAGATAGAAAGCGATGCTTCGCAAGTTGCACTTGGAGCTGTGCTCATGCAGAATGGCCATCCAGTGGCCTATCATTTAGAAACATTTTCAGAGGCCAAGAAGAACTATTCTACATATGATAAGGAGTTCTATGCTTTGGTTCAAGCAATCAAGTATTGGAGGCATTATCTCTTGGGAAAAGAAACAATTGTTCATACAGATCACATGCCCCTTAAGTTTCTTCAATCTCAAACAAAAATTGAGGAAGCTAGGCACATGAAATGGGCATCGTACTTGCAACAATTCCATTTGGTAATCAAGTACAAGAAAGGACGAAACAATGCAGTGGCTGATTGTTTGAGTCGTCCTCCTTCTACTCTTGTTTTGACAATTGTCACTACTTCTCATCTTGGCTTCCAAACTTGGCCTACACAGTATCCTATGGATCCAGATTTTGGCAAAGTTTTCCACCAACTTTCCAATCCTTCTTCTTCAAATTTGAGAGCTCTTCAAGACTTTCATATTAAGGATGGACTCGTTGTACAAATTGGACAAACTTTGTGTTCCTCATGGGAACAGGGAGTCTCTTCTGAAGGAGGCTCATTCCACACTCTATGGGGGACATTTTGGTAGGCAGAAAACTCTTCATCATCTGCAGAGGTTTTTCTTTTGGCCACACATGCAAAGAGATGTTCTTCGCTTCTTGCGACAATGTGCAGTATGTAATCGCTCCAAATCAGCCAATAGGACATTGGGAATGAGCATGCCTTTGCCCATTCCTTCTCGTCCGTGGGAAAGCATTTCCATGGATCTCTTGAGCGGTTTTCCAATGACAGTCCGCAAGCATGATTGTGTCTTTGTTGTGGTGGACAGATTCAGCAAAATGGCCAAATTCATTCCTTGTCGCAAGACAAGTACTGCACAAGATCTTGCCCAACTCTTCTTTGAGGTGGTATGGCGTTCTTTTGGTCTTCCAACCAGCATTGTCTCTGATCGTGACTCACGTTTTGTGGGTCACTTTTGGCGATCACTTTGGAAGATTTTGGGAGTATCTCTTAACTTCTCTACTGCTTATCATCCACAATCCGATGGGCAGACAGAGGTAGTTAATCGTACTCTAGTGCAGAGTTTGAGGATTTACCATCATTCCACTCCAGCCAAGTGGGACTTAAGCCTCACTCACATTGAGCACGCCTACAACAGGGCCATCCACAGTTCTACAGGGCACTCTCCATTTGAAGTGTGTTTTGGTTTTCAACCACTTGCTCCTTATGAGTTACCTTTGTCTTTGCTTTCTTCAGCCACAATGCACATTCGGAAGGAACAAGACAAGGCCAACTCTTTTGTGCAACATTTGCAGAGTCTTCAAGCCAAAGTGGTTCAAATTCTTCAGAAGACTCAACAAAAGCAAAAACAACAGATGGACAAGCACCGCACTCCTCATTCCTTTCAAGTTGGTGACAAAGTATGGTTTCATCTTGACAAACGACGATTTGCAGATAAGGCACATAGCAAGATCAAGCCTCTTCGTTATGGGCCTTATACTATTCTTCAGCAAATCTCTGAGAATGCCTTTCGCTTGGACCTTCCAGCTCATCTTGGCATTCACGATGTTGTCAATGTTGATCTTCTCAAACCATACTATGATTCCACCTTGGAGACAGTTCCAACCATCATTCATCCAGTTGATGTGGTTCCTGATGCTCAGCTTCCGCTTGACGCCGATACAGTCTTTGATACGAAGACCCGACAAACATGCCAAGGTGTTTCTACTTCATATCTTGTGGCCCGTCGAGGCCAATTTCCACATCAGGCTCGTTGGATTTCTGCTCACATTCTGTCCCGAGATTTTCCCTCTTTGTTAAAAGCATTGGAGTCCAATGCTTCTTTTGTTGGGACGAATGATGAGGAATAATGTTCTAGACCTAGGCAATAATAATTAGGCTTTAGTTGAATAATCAACGTGAGTTGTTTTGATAACCTCCGTTGAATAGTCTAGTCTAGGTGTTTTGTTTTCCGTCATTTTTGGGCTTTCATTTTAGCCATTGCGTATTTTGTGTACGTAATCCTTGGAGTAGTTGCAGATTTCCAGGATTACATTTGTTTGTTTTAAGCTTATTTAAGCCCTTTAATTTTATCAATAAAGCAGCTTCGATATTTCCATATCACATTAACTAAAAATGTAGTTATACCTTATAATACTATAATTTTATTTGGTATTTTTTTATGAACCTTACTTTTAAATATATATATATATATATATATATATATATATATCTTGGTTGGTTTTAGAGGGTTGTTACAAGTTAGGGAAAACCTTGTCATAGTTATGAACCTCAAAGCCTTTCTGGTGGTAAGTAAAAGGGTTCCACCATTTCCAAGGTTTACATCCAATCAACAATAATGAGCACATTCCTCAAGCAAACAGGTGGGTTCATGGATAAGGCCACCCTATTTGGCAATTGGATTTGCAACATGACATGTACCCTAGTGTTATTATATAATGGCACCAGTAACATGCCAATGAAGCAAAGCTCAATAATAATGGAGGAAAATAAGGGGTCCAATGTGAGAGGTCGGTAAGCTTGGCTAAGCTTAAACATATTGAATAAAGGTTACCCTTAAATTTATGGCAACTTCAAAAGCATCAAGAAGCAGATTAGAAAAAAAGGCATTTATTAGAACAAGAGAAGAATAAACAATTTACTCAAGGAAATAGTTCTTTTGAATATCTCCAATAGTAGAGCATTTTGGGTATTAAATGGGTTAAAAGGCACCTCAAATATCTAGCAAGAAGCATGAAAGGAAGTTTAGAAAGTTGATAAAAGCAAAGAGGTAGCCTAGACCAAACATCTGCAATGTAAGGAGTCAATGCAATCATCCATATAGGTAAGTCCTAGCAAAATATCTTGGATTATCATTTTTGTGAAGATGTTTTGGCTAAAACTAAAGGAAGCCTTACAGGCTTAATATGGCCAAAATCCCAAATGCATCTTGTCATGCCCAAAATTTTGCTAAGGTAAATAAATCTCGATACTTCTTCCCATAGCTCTTCATCATCAAGGCTTAAGGTGGATATGACTTTCAAGCAAAGACATAAGCAAATCACCCCAAAGTTCCAACTAGTCCGAAGTCCATAACAAGAGTTATCATGGATTTTCAATTATAATGCTAGCAAGATCATTCAAAAGTCCTAGCCAGTTGATAGTCTAGAAAGCAAATAATGGCCAAGGATTTAGAATTATTACATCAACCAAAGTCCTCAAAAGTCTTTGCCAATCCTAAGTGACCATTTTGAGCATGTAAGAGTCTAAAGTGACTAGTGGTCAGGGATTTTTAATGTTGACATCATTACAAATTCTCAAAAATATTTACTAGTTAAGATCCTAGAGGAATGAGTGGTCAAAGATTTTCTAAGCTGACATCAATAAGGGGTCTCAAGAGCCTCGATCGATCAAGAGCTCGTAGAGCAATAATGGTTAGGGTTTATCAAAGGTGATGTAAACCAAAGAATGCAATATTCCTAGATAGGTCTACTAAGACTTAGTAAAGCATAAGGGGTTAAAATTTTTGAATGGTGATGTTAACAAAGCCTCCCCAAAGTCTCATATAGGTCTCTAGGGACCTTTTAGCAACCCAAAATACCAAGGGTAGAAGCTCCCTAATAGGTACATCTCAATAAATATTGTGAGTGTCAAAGTTCTAGACCACCTAGACACACAACCATATGGATTAAAGTAGTCAAATTGAACCTACAAGTACTACTATGAAAAAGTGATAGCCAGTTTGATGGAACCTACAAAAACAACAGTTGCCCTTGGTAATCATGAATGGAAGAACCTATAAGAGCTACAAATTTAGCCATGGCAAATAGGGAAAGCAACATCAAATCATCCCAAGAGTGTTGATCCCACATGAGTTCTAGGTTGGGATAAATTGTGCCTATTCACATTAGGCTTACACTAGACAATATTTATAATGATGAAGCTAAAACTGCATGCATTGTAATTACTATAATAGCTTAAGTTTCCTTAATGTGAGGGTCGATAATTTTAGGATTTTCCTATTGTAATTTGTGTGTATGATTTATGTTTCCAGTACAATCAAATGTTGTTTGGCCTCTACCAATGAACGTGTTGAAGGTTATAATGTGTATGTGGTCTTTGCATTTCTAGAAATTTATGTTCATTATTTGTAATGAATGAATTCTATTAAGCAAATTTGGTTATGCTTGATTTTTGTTTGGATAATATTTTGTGGAGTGCTTGGATTGTTAGAAACTATAGAATTTTATCTAATAATAGATAATGTAATACTTTATTTGGTGGTTGGTCTACTAGGCTTCGCATGTAGTTAAGTTTCAGGACATTCATACAAAAAGCTTCATTATTGTTGCTTAGACGCTAGCCACTATTTCAATCAATCTCTTCCCTTCCTTTTCTCTCATTTTATCCCTTATTTCTATATTTAATATTTTTACATTTATTTTTATTAGTACATTCAAGGAATTTGCCTTCTTCAAAGGTTCACTCAAAAGCAATTCTAAGTCATCTAATCTTAGTTTGCAGTCTAGCACATAAAAGATAAACTAGGCAAATCATGAACCAAGATTTTTTAGCATGCACAATGGGACCAAACCAATTTGGTCAGCCCCATAAAGAATATTTGGTGAGAAAAAAGTGCAATAATCACTTGAGTAGAAGTTATAGCCACAAGGAAAAGCATTTGGTACACCCACACATTTTTAGGATCGATATTTAGTGAATGTCTTAGTCTCACAAAGTATATAAGAATCTATTCACATGGTGAATCCATTGGGAGAAAGTAGCTCCAATATTGCATGATAACTAGATCGATAACTAAGAAAGTGAAAGAAGCAATGCAATCCATTGAGCTACCAACTATCTAGACACAAAGTAAAGGTATTTTTTCTCACATTTGTCCATATTCTCTCAATCTAAAAGCCTCATTCCTTTATAAACCATATAGACACTATAATATAGAGCTATGGTTGGATGCATATTCTCTAACTAGAACAGTGTTAGACCCCTTAATATTCCCAACCTCCATGATATTTCTTAGTCAGCATTAACAGCTTTGTCCTCCTACGATGGCAATGAAAATATAGCCTATGAGTATTACCAAGATATAGTTTCTTTAGAAACCATTTATAATATTTTCCATGAAGATATAATGGTGAGGTTGCTTTCCTTGTATTTTAAAGGTAAAATATTGGCTTGGTACCGTTTATTGCAAGAAGATAGCATTAGTACATGGGATCAACTTGTTAAACCCTTCATTCTAGATTTTAATGATGTAATGGATCCCTTCTTTCTACTCTCTTAATTCTCATCCATTCAAAGGTATACCAAGAAAATATCACAAATTTTAACATCTAATTCAACAAAACTTGGAGAATCAATCAGTGCATAAGGCCATCACATGTCCAAGTCTACGTCTACTACCTCCATGATTTTCCCCTATACTTGGGTCTTTATATATGGTATTCCAATAATATGATGTATAGAAAATACACTCGTCTTAGTTGGTAAACTTCCTCACAAAGTTATAACGCCATGTGTCCTTGAAATTCATCAACCAAGCTAACAAGCTTCCTTTCTAGATTTATCTTCCCTTTAAATTGTCGCATTGCTTGCACCCAAATCATATCCTTAGTATACTATTCTTACAAGCTATGTGACAACCCTACCTTATGGAGCTAAAACCTATGGTCAATAATCTAATAATTAAGCTCACAAAAATGGAATGACAAAATGCTAAAAAAGGATTCAAGGGTTATTAGTCTAGAACACCCCCCTACATCTCAAAATATTAGGGGAATTTGACCAATAATGCTATCACAAAACAAGTTGCTACTACCAAAGATCAGGAAGAAGTGCCCATAGATCTAGAGAATTATTGGTGCTTAGCATACAACAATCCTCACAACACTAACACATGTATGGTTTATGAATATCAATGTTAGTTGGTTGCATCCTAAAAGGTAAGAAATAATCATAAGGGATTGTAGGCATGCTGATGGATCTAAAAATAAATCTTGTCATTGAATAACCTCCAACTTCTAATGTGCTCTACATATTGACAAGATCTAGGAAAAGACCTTTGTTGTCAGATCCTCAACAGCCAAACGTTTCCCCAAAACCTCAAAACGAGTAGAAAAAGGATTGGTCTAAGGAAAAAACTAAGTCTAAATCATCTAAATAATGATATAGTCTAGAAGCACCACGTACTAACAATAGGTCAAAATAACCAACAACTTACCAAAACTAGAAGCACCAAATGTAGATCAGCAAGAGCTAAGGGAACAATTTTTACGAAAGTTGCAGTATCCTTTGATAAATAGGAAGTAAAAAGAATAAGTTGCTTAGTAGTGTCAAAGTAGGTTTGAGCAACTAATACAAAAGGAGGAGAAGCTATCAGGGGCATTTAGATGTAACATTATGGAATAACTAAAGAGGACTCCCTCAAAATTTAGTATGCATGATGTTCTATTGATCCTCGAGAAAATTGATTTGTTAAAAACAACTCTTAAAAGCTCACCAACATGCAAACTCACTCTCTCAAACTTCAATTTGGTGCAAAACTAGCCATATCTTGGCATGGGTAAGATCAAGCCTCCACCATTTTAAATGTCCTTATGCATGGAAGGTTGGATAATACATAATTGCATAGTGGATTCTAAAGCTACCACAATAGTCATGCCTAAGGTTGACTATGATGAAATGGGCTTAGAAAACACCAAGACTAGTTTCAATGTGTTGCTATAAAAGATATCCTAATGCTACTGCACAAAGTTTTATATATTTCATTAATCTAGGAGGTGATAGTGTTGGACCTACCTTTGTTATTTGGATTATGCTTATCGAGGGAGCAAAGCTTGGGGGATATTTATCACTAGATTACTCTCACATGAAGATTTCTTGTGATTGAAAGAGGGTTTGGATCTATGTCAAGAAGCTCAATCCTTTTCACATAGAGAGGTATGAGAAGCAAATTATCAATATGGCTAAATATGCATTGGAGCATCCCCAAGTGGAGATAGAAGATTATCCATAAATATTGGAGGAGTTTATGAAGGATGGATTTTCTATGGTTGATCTCAATTTAGTAATACGCATAGGCATGGGAACTTAGCACATCCTAAAGTCAACCAACAATCAATCATCGGCTTCATCCAGTCACTTATTCTAACAAATGCATTTAAAATATTTGGGAAAGCTAATAGAAGAGTCACTAGCAAAAGGTGAGTTGTACATGTTCTAATAAATAATACGCATGAGCCTAGGAACTCATGAAGAGCAAAGCATTAATCTAGAAGAAGATCTAGAATACCTCAAGGAGACAGTGGAGGAGTCATGAGCCAAAAAATGATTGATCATTGCTAGGTTTCAAGGCTACAACTCAAATAGACCTAGGAACTTAGCGCATACTAAAGTTAAATTATCATCGTCTCCCACTATAACAAATCACATGTTGCAAAGAATTAACAGGTAAAAAGTAGAATTTTGAGACAATATCTCTAGATATTGCAAATTCTGATGAAGAAATAACAAATGAGAAATCTATGTGAAAGCACACCAAAATTTTATGTAAATATGCATTATGTAAATAAAGCTAATAAAATCTAAGTGTTGTATGGCTATTGGCTATATTAGGCAATGGCATAGTTTTCACATAAAACATTTTTTTTGGAAAGTGCAATAGGCAATATACAAGCACAAATGGAAGAATTGTTGCACAAATTAGGAGGTCAAAAAATTAGCAAAATAGCTAAGGAATGATAGATAATCATGCTTTTGTTGATTTAACCACATTGAAAAGTCACTTCTCATGAGCTTGCCAAAAAATAAAGGTTGTTTAGATGAGTTATTTTAACAACTCCCCTTATCAAAGAAGTCTATATAAAGAGATGTCCCTTCTTGTAATTCCATAATTCATGAGCAAAGATACCCTTAGTTTCCCTTTAAGCAATAAATTCTTCTCCCATTTTCTTTGCTCCTAAAATTTTTAGGATTTGCTTCTTTCGAGTCCATACCCAATAGACAAGACTTTTTTTTTGGGTTCCTCAACTCGTGCAAGCAAAAGTCCCCTATGAGTCACCAAATTGTAGTGAAATTTCACTACAATGGGTAAATCCATCCTAAAGGGGAATTTTGAGCTAATTACTGCCCAAAGCTAAGATAAAATGAGAGGAACTAAGGCTCCATCAATATTTCTAGTAGTTAATGTTGTAAAGATATCAAAGATGCTTACAAGAAAGGATCTTAAAATAAATTTGTAAAAAAGTTTGAAACTCCTTGCACCATAGGGCTATGTTGATCTACTCGATCAAAAGGATAAATGACATAATATTTTTAGTGGTAGTTAAGGCAAACCTTGTCATAGGTAGGAACCCAAAGCTAGTGTGAGAAATAACAAATGAGAAAGCTAGTGTGAGAAAGCACACCAAAATTTTATGTAAATATGGAGCATGTAAATAAAGCTAATAAAAGCAAAGTGTTGTATGGCTATTTGCTAGATTAGGTAATGGCATAGTTTTCACATAAAAAAAAAATTGGAAAGTTTAATAGGCAATTCACAAGCACAAATGGAAGAATGGTTGCACAGATTAGGAGGTCCAAGAATCAGTAAAATAGCTAAGGAATGATAGATAATCATGCTTTTGTTGATTTAGCCATATTGAAAAGTCACTTCTCATGAGCTTGCCAAAAAAGAAGGGCTGATTAGATGAGTGATTTTAACAACTTCCCTTGTCAAAGAAGTCTATATAAAGAGATGCCCCTTATTGTAATTCCATAATTTATTAGCAAAGATGCCCTTATTTTCCCTTCAAGCAAGAATTCTTCTCCCATTTTCTTAGCTCCTAAAAGTTTTAGGATATGCTTATTTCAAGTCCATACCCAATAGATAAGGAATTTTTTTTTAGGTTCTTCATCTCGTGCAAGAAAAATTCCCCTATGAGTCACCAAAATATAGTAAAATTTCACTACAATGGGTAAATCCATCCTAAAGAGAAATTTTGAGCTAAATTACTGCCCAAAACTAATATAAAATTAGAGGACCTAAGGCTCCATCAATATTTCTAATAGTTAATATTGTAAAGATATCAAATATGCTTACAAGAAAGGGTCTTAAAATAAAGTTGTAAACAAGTTTGAAACTCCCTGCACCACAAGGCTCCATTGATCTAGTGGATCGAAAGGATAAATGACTTATAACCTTTTTAGTGGTAGCTAAGGCAAACCTTGTCATAGGTAGGAACCCCAAAGCTTTTTGGTGGTCGCTAAGGCAAACCTTGCCATATATAGGAACCTCAAATCCTTTTTGGTGGTATCTAAAAGGGTTTTTCCATTTGCAATATTTGCATCCAATCAACAGCTACAAGCACATTTCTCAAGCAGAGGGGTGGTTCCATGGATAAGGCTACCCTCTTTTGGTCATTGGGCTTTCGACATGGCATGTACCCTGGTGCTATTATAGAATGGCACCAGTAATATGCCAACAAAGTAAATCTTAAGAACAATGGAGTAATAAAATACGAGGTACAATGTGAGAGGTTGATAAGCTTGGATGAGCTTACTAGACTAAAAAATATCACCCTTAAATTTGTGGCAACTTCAAAAGCATCAAGAAGCAAGCAAGGAACATATCAATAGAAAATGACATATATCAAAGCAAGAGAAGAATAAATATTTTATTTTGGAAAATAGTTCCTTTGAATATCTCTATTGGTAGACCATTTTGGACATTAAATGGGTATAAAGGCACCTCAAATCTCTATCAAGCAATATGAAAGGATGTCTAAAAAGTTAAGCAAAGTAAAGTGGTAGACCATATAAGACATCTTCAATATAAGGAGCTAATGTAATCGTCCATATAGCTAAGTCCTAGCAAAATATCCCAAATTATCATTTTTGTGAAGATGTAGCTAAAGTTGAAGGAAGCCTTGCCAAGATTAATATCCCTTATGTACAATTGTCTAGAATACCAAACGCATCTTGTCGGGACTAAAATTTTGATAATTCAAATAAGTCTAAACACTTCTTCTCAAAGTTCTTCATCAACAAGGCTTAAGATGGTCAAAATTTTCAAGCAAATCACCCCAAAGTTTTGGCTAGTCTAGAGTTTGAAATAGGAGTGGTCAGGGATTTTTAATGATAATGTGAACAAAAGCATTTAGAAGTTCTAGCTAGTTGAGAGTTTGAAAAACAAATAGTGGCCAGGTATTTTCAATGATTACATCAACCAAAGTCCTCAAGAGTCTTGGTCAGCCCTAAGTGCCTATCTTGAGCAAGTAAGAGTCTAGAGCGATTAGTGGTTGGGGATTTTTCATGGTGAAATCAAAACAAATTCTTATAAGTCCTAACCAATCAAGAGCTCAGAGCAATGAGTGGAAATAAAATTTCAAAGATGATATTAGTAAGGGTTCTTAAGAGTCCTATCCAGTCAAGAGCCTAGAGAGCAATAGTGGCTAGGATTTTTTAAAGGTGATGTAAACCAAAGAGTGCAATATTATCGACCAAGTCTATTGATGCTCAACAAAGCATAAGGGGTTAAAATTTTTGAATGATAATATCAACAAAGCATCTCAAAAGTCCTAGCCAAGTCTTCAAATCCTCGACAACAAGTCAAAAGACCAAAGAGAGAAGCTTCCACATAGGTACATCTTAATAGATATTATATGTTTTAGAGGCCTAGACCACCTAGACATTCCTTAGCCATCCAGATCAAAGCAATCAAGTTGAACCTGCAAGTATTGGTGTAAGAAAGTGATAGCTAGTTTGATAGAACATGCAAAAATGGTAGTCACCCTTTGGTAGTCATGAATGGAAGAACCTGCAAAAGCTATAACTCTGGCCATGGCAAAGAGGGATGCAACATCAAATATTTCTAAGCATGTTGATCCCACATCAGTCCCATATTGAGCCAGGTTGTGCCTATTCATGTTAGGCCTACACTAGGCTATATTTATAATAATGAAGCTAAAATTGTATGTTTTGTGAAAACTATAAATAGCTTATGTCTCCTTAGTATAATGGTTGACAATTTCAAGATTTACCTATTGTAAGTTGTGTATGCTTTATGCTGCCAATACAGTCAAATGTTGTTTGGCCTCTACTAGTGAATGTGTTGTAAACTATAAGATATATGTTGTCTTTGCATTTCTAAACATTTTTGTTCATGCTTTGTACTAGATCATTATGTTAAGCAAATTTTGTTATGCATGGATTGTTGTTTGGATCATCTTTTGCAAAATGCTTGGAGTGTTATAAATTACAGCATTTGAACTAAAAATGGATTTTGTAATGCTTTATTTGGTGGTTGGTCTATTAGTATTTGGTTATAGTTAGGTTATAGGACATTCATACAACAAGATCCACTGTTTTTCCTAGACATTTACCACTATTTCAATCAAAATCTTCCCTTCATTTTCTCTCCCTTGCTCCCTTATTTCTATCTTTAGTAATTTTTATTTTATTTTTTATTAGCATATTCAAGGAATTAGCCTTCTCCATAGGTTGACTTAGAAGTAATTATAAGCCACCTAATCTTGGTTTGTAGTCTAAGGTTCAAAACACAAACTAGGAAGATCACGAACCAAGAGGTTCATTACTGTTGGATGCTAATGTTGAGTTGGCAATTATATTTTTAATGTTCATGTGATTTTACACTATGAGGTAAGTCTAACTATAAAATTTGGTTGGATTTCTTCAAAGGGAAAGCCCTTAATTGATAATAAGATAAATGGCATAGCTAAGAAGACATCTTCAAGTGTTGACTAGTAACATGAATAGAAAAACATGAAATTATACACAAACCACCAATAAAATTACACTTGGATGATATGCATATTGGATTTTCTATTAAAATGGATGCATTGCATAGCAAATTCACTTAGAGGTATGATATGTGAATGTTTGTATTACATAAATATGTGTTTGCATTGAAGAAAGTGGGACAAAGAAAGTAAGAGAGATTTCCTTCGTATTAGTTCACCATGAATTTATTCACTTTAAGTTGGAATAACAAATGATGGCTTAGTGCCATGGGCCAACATATTGCTCTTCATAAAAGGAGAAATGGGTAAAGTCTTTTCTAACCCAAAGACACTTTGTAAGCTTAGTGGAAAAGAGAAAAAATGAGCCAATTTTGGAAGGCCCCCTTCATAAAAATAGAGTTTCCTTATGTTGGAATATGTGGTGATTAAGATCCTCTTAATTTCATGGATGACTTTTGCATTGTATTATTCATATAAGCCCTTTGGGCCCTTGTAAACCTTGAAAAATGTATTTTTGTAATATTTTAGTGTTTTATTACTTAAGTTCAGTCACTTCACCTTAACTTGAAGGTAAATTGTATTTAGGTACAAATACCCCATTACACCAACCATTGGATTATTGGTTGGAGTGCAATTATATTATTCATAGTGAGATTATTTTGTGTCCATGGACACCTTCATATATTGTGTTCTTTTTTCTTCATATATATTTCTTTTCAATAATACTAGGTAAAGTGTTAACTCCATTCATTTCTAGAAATTATTGTGAAATCTAGCATGATCCAACATGAAAGTACCCCTAATTTCAAAATTTTGAAGGTCATTAGAGGTCCTAATTTATGTTATTGTTTAATGAACAAATTTGGTCCTAAATATTGAAGGAGTAAAGCATTCTATAATATTACAAATGGACTCTATTTTTCAATTTTAATAAAATTCTTCAAAGGTCTAAACTACTCATTATTAGGAATTCTTTGTGATAATATTAATCACCCTTCATGAAACTGCATAAACTTCAAAAACTATGAAAGTATCTTTCACCATAAAAATTTAAATCTTAAGGTACCACTCTATCCCACAAAAATCTCTATAATATGAGCCCACATGTTTTCCCATACATTAATCATAAGCCAAGTCTTATTCTATTAAGTCTTCAAAAGAAATATCATTGATCAAATTTATAAATGCTAGAATATTAAGAATTGCCCATAAAGTTTCTTTACACAAGCTAAGCCTAAGGCCTAATAATATCATTGATCATTTTCTCCTAAATATATGGTCATAATATGGTTGAAGCAAAGCCCACTACTAAGTAAGAAATTGACCCGATCGACCAAAAACTAAAAACTCATAAAAGGCCATCGATAAAAAAAGTCTATCGATCAAAACAAAGTTGGAGATCCTGGTCAAATCCAATGCCCAAAAGTCAAATCAAAGCAGTGTAGTTTCGACCAAAAAAGATAAGCCATTAAATGATCGAATTAGTGTGAAAGAAACCATTTGGCTAAAAGTGTATCAAAGGCCCAAATCGATTAGCTGAGATGCGATAAATATCAATGACTAGAAATTATCGGCCCAAAGCCTATCGGTCAAAACATAGTCAACTCGCACGGTCAAAGCCGATGCACCCTTCAAGGTATTACATTTTTGGTCATAAATTTATCTTCATAATTGGAAATAAGTTTCCCAGGTAAATCGACCTAAACCATGGTCCTTGGTCTTATTAAATCTAAAAATTACAACCTTGGGATCCCTTTTTAACTTTGGAATTTTGGCCAAAGAGTAATGAGAAGGTTACATGTGCATGAACACTTAAATATTTTTAGACCTAATCTAAATTAAAACAATTACCCTAGGTGGGATCAATCATGAGGTTCAAGGTCACGTTACCCACCTTCTTTTATGAAATCCCCTAAATACTTTGTTTTAATTTGTGTAATTTCAAGATAAGGCTATTCGACTGAAAAGCGATAATGACCAAGAACCAATCGACCGACCATGTTAATGAATCAAAGGCCATTCGACCAAACAAAGTAGTGATGTGGAAACATCAAAGTGGTCAAAGTCTTTTCAGTCAATGGAGATTAACATCCAATATTCATCAATCGAAAGAGAGTAGGAGAATATTTAAACGCGTTATACTCCTCTATCGTGTCTAACCCTAAAAATATAATAAATCCATGTTCTCATGCATTGCCTAAGTATATAACCCATAATAATAAAATATCATGAGGGTCATTAATACATCTGCTCCCCTTTCCTAGGCCAAAATTTTCCTAAGTCTAATTAAAGTTTTCGTGCTATATTTGTAAGGGATATGGCTAGCAGGTTTCATCCAAAGACGTTTTATGACCTAAGACCCATGTGAAGGAGTAAATGCCAATCAATTGAATAGGGATAAAGGTGCAAAGCAATCGATCAACCAAATCTGATCGGCCAAATTATTTTGACCAAATGAGATAAATGGTTGAGACTTATTGATTGAGGCAAAATCAACAAAGCAAAAGTCAAAGGTACACATAAAATAAAAAATTTTAAGCTTTGATTTAACTAACACCTATTTTCTTTGTTGCAATGTTGATTTCTATAAGGTCTACCATATACTTAATGCTAAACCCCTAAAGTAAGAAGACACCCTAGGCCACTTGATCGAAAATTGATGGACGACAAAGATTAATCGGTTGAGTCTTGATGAATCGATGAAAAGAATTTGGGCTATTCACATGTAACCGTGAAGAGTCATTGACCAAAATTTTTCATAAGAAGGATGAATTAAAGTGCTATCAATCGACTAATAATCGATGGTCACAGATGCTCACATGGCACAAAACCAACAAAAAATATCAATCGATCGATCACTCACATGAAGTGGTGCCACATTAAAATCAAAGATCTTATGGATCCTTGTTTTAGAAAAGGCCAATAGAGCACTTGAATTGATAATGATCTCATTGACACAACTAGAGACCAATCGAGAAGTTATAGGCGCACAAGCCAACTACAATTTTTTTCTCAAACCCATTCAGGCACATGCTTTAAGACAACATGGGATAATCGAACGACTTAAAATCGAACATATGTTTGATATGATAATTGATCATGCAAACCAGCTAAAAAGGCAATGATTCACAATAGGTCAAACCGTTGTGGGGAATGAGGTGGCAAGACAAGTATAGCAGTAGTACAATGGTAGTTGGTATGACATTAATGGTAGTTCATGCATAAAAGAGTTTAAAATATAGTAACGATAGTGAGATATTAATAGAGCTAAGAACACCCTTGAATCATAAAGATTTGAGAAGTACAACTACAATAAGTTAGAGCCTTTAGAATCAAAAATGGTATCTTCAAGTATAACTACCCTTAAAACCAAGGTCAAGAAACTAGAAGAAAAAGTACCATTTAATAAAATGTCGATGAGAAAAGCCTCTGAGCAAGTATGAGGTAAATAAGACCTTGCAAAATTTAGCTTTGAATCAAGTATGAAAAAATGGAAACACCCATAAAATTTACTAAAGGGTATTTTTCAAAGAGCATATGCAAACAAGGATAAGAAGAGTCCTCTCTGCAATAAATGGAAGACTAATTTGGCAAAACTTTTGTGTTCAAGAGTGCATTTTTCCTCTGACCTATTATCATGGCTAGCAGTATCATACGACCCAAACACCAAAGCTATAATGAATAGCATAAACAAAGTCATTTACATAATTACGCCCTAAAATATCAAGCAAGTTTTCAGGTTGGAAAAGGCTACACTGATTTATGATGTAGAAGCGGTCTCTACATGGGTCAAACATATGATTGGCACCTCCTTCTATGTGAAGTTATTTGACTATAATAAGCTAGTTTCCATAGAGTTTTTCATCCATAAATCCTCACTGCACATCTGGGTGAAAGACTATGCCGACATGATCCACATAGCGATGGGGATCGAAGACCTAAATTGGGTCGATATGGAAGTCATATTTTTGATAGTACAATGCAACAAGGCCTGTAAATTCCCAATGTACAATTGGGAGAACTTAATCTATGATACAATGGATAGAGAATTCAAATAATTACATGAAGTAATAAACAAAGATCGATAATACATGCCTCT
The DNA here is from genome assembly GCA_028583015.1 of Wollemia nobilis. Taxonomy (NCBI): domain Eukaryota; kingdom Viridiplantae; phylum Streptophyta; class Pinopsida; order Araucariales; family Araucariaceae; genus Wollemia; species Wollemia nobilis. The sequence goes on from JAQPPZ010001808.1 coordinate 4,618,140, forward strand.
CTTCTCCCACTACTCCTTGCTCATTCACTTGATTGTGGGACAATTAAATGAAAAGGTAATTACCCAATTGGGAGGTATGCCAAGTGAAATAATTCAGGATAGATTACCTTGTATTCATGAGGGTGCCTCCAGTTATTCTAAATTTTGGGACAGGTTTCTACCTACAATGTATTACGTACTTACTAATAAATAACCCCCCAAGATGAGTTCGAGTATTATAAAATATTTATAAGACAAAGAAGCTAGGGATTTCTTCCTCATAAAAAAATCACCTATATCACAGTGTATGGGGTAAAATTACTGCCAAAATGTTTACCCTTTTTTTATTCGAAATTAGTAGCTACCTTGGAGATTATGAGACAAACTGTAGAGGAGGATAGGCTAACATTCATAAGGAAACAAATGAGAATTCCATGGATCACTGCACCAAGTAAGATAGGTCATTATGTCTACAGGGGATATCCCAGTTTTATGGAAGCCTTTCAAAAAATGGACTCAATCTATTTTGTAAAAATTACTTGGAGACCATATGATCCAAATGGACGCTATAATAAAATCATCATTGAGAAAGAGCCAGCAATGCACAGAGAAGACGAATTAGAAGATAGTCTCATGTGGGCTCAAAAAAAAAGGTGAAATTAGAAGACAAATTGGGAAATAAAAATCTAAAAAGAGCACATACTCAAGTGGAGAAGATAGGGAATTACTCCACATATCTAAAACTACTGAGGAAGGCTACAGTGGAAAATATGACTCCACGAGTAGCAATAATACCTCCATATGACTTCACAGACCCTCTTGCAAAAATTACAGTTTAAGAACCTGAACAAATTGAGATATTGGTAGGGGTGGTGATTCAAACAATAGAATATGCCCCTGGTGCTTCCACCGCTTGTCACCCCCCAAAATATGAAAGAGGAAAGAAGATTGTCCTTGCCTCCTCTATTCCAAGTAAGCCTACAGTAAAAGGTTTGGCATAGGCATTGATGATCCCACAACACCTGCAACAAATGATCATAGGTTCACCTTAGGTAATACCTATAGCCTTGAGGATAAAAAACAAAGAAATAAAGATTTATACAGTAGCTTGGAATAATATGCAAAAATTTGGAGGTTTTACCAACATCTTCAAGGATTATCAAGTTGAAGCCCAAATCCTTTCAAGTTCCCCCACTCATAAAAGGGATAGGATTGGAATGATGATCATTGGTGAGCTCGTAAGTATTACCCTGATCAGGAGGGAAGAGATCACAGATTTCACCCCTGAAGAAGAAGAACATATACAAGCGATAATGGAAGGAAGAGTGACAGAAGCCCAATCAAGACTTGGAAAAGAAACTCTCGTTTCCATAGAATTTTTTTTCCATCCTCAAGAGCCATGATTATTGTTCCTACAAAAGGAGTAGATTTCCTTCAAATAAATCCTGCAACAGGTGATGCATAAATACGAGGAGATAAAGTAGCATTGTTAAAGCATGGAGTACAGATGCATGCATATACTACTTTGGCTATAGAAAAGTAAATAGCAGGCTAAAAGGCTAAAGCAGAATTATTGCAGTTAAAAAATAAAATGCTGCAAGATGAGAACACGAGGCTACAAGTTGAGGTCAACAAGCTTCAGGGGAAAATGCATCCAAAGAACAAGTAACTTTAGGGTGATTATTCAGTACTTACTAAAAAATGCAATGATAAAATAATCACCATAATAAAACAACATGCTAACATGATCAACGGGTGTTGTAAAGACTTTGGAGAGATAATAGAGATGAATAAAAATAGCAAACTCTTGGTGGAGAAAGAAGACAATATAGTTGCAGTAATTGCCCCAATTTATGATAAGTGCAGGAATTACTATGACCAGATTTTGTCTAAACAAATGACCATATTTGATGGCTAGAGTCATAGTTGTTAAGAAGAACATGAGAAGATCACCAATTATGCTAATGATAAACCTAAGTGGAAGATTATGATCAAAGAACTCGAGGATTTGGAGTGATATATAACCATTAGAGTAGCATAATTCAAGATCAGCATAGCCCAATTACTAAGTATAGAAGGATTCAAAAATATAGCCATTCAAAACATCCAAAATTTATAGTATGAGGGAACAGAAGATGACAAACTGGTCAATCAGCTTCTCAACATGTCAAAGTATACCTTTGATATCATCAGGTTCTTCCAAAGTAAGGTGATGGCTCTAAGAGAAAATAAGATCAAGAATTAAGGTTATTAGATAAGATCACTAATTTGAATACATTCTGTGAAGAGGTTTGGATATACATTATATATTTAGTTGGGGACAAGCAGGAGGAAAAAGACAAAATCAAAGAATTCATTCAAATTTTGTTAATAGCAGTTAGTGGTAGTATGGGACCCACTTTAGAAGTGAAAAGGAAGACCAAAAGAAAAGAGAAAATCAATGAAACAAATGCATGAAAAGAAAAAGATAGAGCGGTTGCCAACTGGACTCGATTTTGACAAAATTAATAGTCTTTTTGATAGCTAATTTTAAGGTGTAATACACCCACTCGATAACAGGACAGGATATGGCGATAAGTAGAGGACCCAGATTGGAGAATTTTTTACAGTTATAGAGTCACTGAAACTATAAAAAGGACATCCATAGCTAGAGTCATGATTAAGCTTTTGCATAGAATATTTTTGCTAAGAGGTATACTTGAGTGCCCTGTTCTTTGTTGTTGTATTTTCTCTTGTGTCTTTCCTTCTTTGCCATCTCTTATTCTTCCCATTACTGTGTAGGTTCTGAGAGAGAAGTGCTCAAGAAATTGATATTATTTCCAGATATTGAGCCAGAGGTCTAAAGACAATTGTTACCAGATTGGAATGAAAGAGTAAAATTTCCTTGTTACATTATTTGAATGAGGATTTTTATTGTATTAATATTTCAAGAGTAAAATGGCAATTTCAAGCTAACTCTTTATGTAATCATTCTTGATATTAATAAAATTTGGGTTTCTTATTTGTCATATCTTTGTTCAGTCTTGTGTGTGTCTTTATTATGGGTTACATTATTTGAACGTATAATGAATGTTTCTTTCGTTGATCACCAATTATGTTTGTTATGATATTTGAATAAACTTAATTGAATCAATTCTTTCTTTTCCATGTTCTTTCTATTTCACTAAGTTGTTATTAAATCTTGCTACAATAGCCCAAAGTATTAAGGCACCGATCATACATAAGGTATAATTGAACTGTTATTGTCTAATCTTGGTCAATTTTATAAAAAATTTACTTAATAAACATAAACCTGGAAGAGCATGAACATAAACTATTAAAACTTTAAGTTCACCTCAAGGGTTTCCTTACCATACCTGGTCTGTCTAGAAAATATATAGAACTCTATTCCTAGGTTAAAGAGGTAGGTCGACCAAAGCTTGTAATTGCTCGTTGGCAATTGATTTTTCTTGTAGCATGATAGCACATCTCAAGGATGCAAGAAAAATCTCCAAAAATGTATTTTTGTAATATTTTAGTGTTTTATTCCTTAATTTCAGTCACTTAACCTTGACCTGAAGGTAAATTGTATTTGGATACAAATATCCCATTACACCAACCATTTGATTATTGGTTGGAGTACAATTATATTCTTCATAGTGATATTATTTTGTGTCCATGGACACCTTCATCTATTGTGTTATTTTTTCTTCATATGTATTTATTTTCAATAATATGAGGTAATGTGTTGACTCCATTCATTTCTAGAAATTATTGTGAAATCTAACATGGTATCAGAGTGAGTGTGAATCATAATTACTTGATTTCTTGTTTTTGGTTATTTTGACTCTATAAATTCTCTCAAGGGCAACTATGCTTTTAGCTACTAATAATATTTCTTTTGAAAGTTAACAGTGTAAATGGAAGAAGGTTTTTTTATAAAAATCCTAAATGGACTTGGATAATGAGGATCTAATCAGGAATAAGAGATTTGATCTAAGAGAAACATTCATTGATAGGTTCCTTTATTCCTCTCATTAGCACTCAAATTTTTTTGTTTCTGTTGATTTCTAACCAGATAGATGCCCTAGTTTTAGGATTGATTTTTTTGAGATTTTATTAAAACCTCATTTGTCTTTTAGAGATTTTTTCAAGTAATCCATTTCCTTTTCTCTATCAAATTTTTATATCCAATACCAATATAGTTGAGATTATATAGTACTTGGTTGTTGTGAAATAAGGAAAGGAGAGGTTGAAAATATTTAGAAAGACTCCTAGTGCTGGATAAGCCGTAGGTAGCCTTCTATGATTTGTAAAGACCTCTAAGCCACTTGACAAAGTTGAAAAAATAATTTGGTAACTTTTTTGGCTGCATATGCATGAGAGGATGTCCCGATTGGTTATGTTAACAAAATGGCTATGTAGGGAAAATCATGATAGATACGGATGAACCTTCATCATTTTTGGATTCTTTGTAAAATTTTAGGGGGTTCTAGTTTGGCGCTTTTGCTCATTTGGCCTCTAAGTACCTCAAATTCACACAAAGAAATCTCTTTTTCACTTCAAAATTAAAAAATAAATATAGAATATGTTAGAGAATATTCCCTAACCTAGAGAGAAAGAGGTATGCATGGGCATATGATTGATGGTAACATAGATCTATGTCATGTGGGGGAGATAAAAAGGATTTAATTTTTGTTATTTGTTTAAATATTTTAGTAGCCCCCTAGTAGCTAGCATACCTTATGCTAAGGCATTGTAGGTAGGAGATCTTGAGTTTGAAACCCTAATGCCATGAACCTTTTGATACTATTGATATTAACATAATCTCAAAATATGATGATGTGGTATACTATGATGATGACACACCAGATGATATCATCCCTTTGCAAGTGAATGATGATGGGGCAACATTGTACATGTGACATGTGGTAGTTTATACATATGACATGGTGATTCATATAAGTGATATGGTAGTAATAGATACACAATACATGGTAGTCCATATGACTAACATGGTGGTCCATACAAGTGATGTGGTAGTAGCACATATTGTTGTTCATTCAATGTATTGGACATCCACTTCTAATGAGTGGATTAAAAATTAAAGGGTATTTATGCACATGGTGAAGCACAAGCATATCCTATAGGATTACAAAAAATTACATTCAAGGGATCATGTTTTTTTTAGATATGAATCATCATTATGTCAATAAAATTAGTATTAGATCTTCTTCTTTTGATGAGGTACTTCATGTTCCTAATGTTGTCCCTAACCTCTTGCCTATTTCACATTACTCATATAATTAAAATGGTGGAATTCTAGCTTGGTCATTAGGTAATTTAGGATATAGACAGTAGGTTTAGAACCATTTCTTTTGTATATTGTTGAGTATAACCAAATGCATGAGTTGGGATAAAGGCCAACCTCTTTTGTTCTTTTTTAGGAAAATAAATCTTGTTGCTATGAATTCACATGTAGATGATGAAAGTCAAAAGTGGCACTATAAGCTTGGGCATATCTATTATGGATTATTTAGATACATGAGATACTATCAAATTACCATTGGACTTCCGCACATATCCCCTCTAAGAGGTTCATGCGATAGATGAATTTAAGAGAAGCATCATAGGGAGACTTTTCCAAAAGGGGCTATGATATGGGCTTCTTAACCATTGGAGATCATATATAGTGATAATTATGGACCTATGGATACACCATCTCTTTCTATAAATAGGCACATCCTCTTTTTTATTGATGATTTTTCTATATATTTGGGGTTGTATACTATTTTCACCAAGATTGAGGTATTTGAGAAGCTCAATACCTTCAAGGATCTGGTTGAGAATCAAGTGGTTTAAAAATAAAATGTCTTGGAATAGATGAAGGAGGTGGATACATCAATTATGAATTTTATAATTTATTGGCTTCTCATGGGATTTCATATTAGAGGACTGTTCACTATACTTCTAAGAAAAATAGTATGGTTCAAAGGAATAATACAGTGAACATGGAGATGGCATGATGTATGATTCATACCAAGGGGATGGATCATAAATTATAGGGTGAGTCCATCACTTATGCAACATACACCATAAATATGGTTTCTATTAGATTTTTTTAGGGTTTGACACCTCTTGAGAGGTTGATAGGAGATAAGCCTTATGTATCTTGATTTCATTTCTTTGGGTCTTCAACATGAGCTCATGTATCTAAGTATTTTTAAATAAAGGAGGAACTAAATATTCGTAGGTGTATCTTTATAGAGTATTTAAATACTTCGAAGGCATATCACCTTTATGACCCTCAAAGGCATGAAATTTTTATTTGGATAAGTTTCATTTATATGATATTCTTCTACATGCTTCTTTTAGTCTAACATCTAAGCTTTTGGTAGATGACTTTTCTAATCCTTTTATTGTTTTAGGTTCAGCCATTTCTTTAGAGATTTTGTCTAGCTCTATTCTCATTAGAGCATATTTTTTATCATATTTAGGTGGATGTGTAGGTAGAGCATTCTTTTATTCATAGAAATTAATCAAATATCTATACAATGCCCTCGGCTAAATATAGTCAAATAACCAATGAAATAAAATATCCCCTAAATGATGCTAACAACTAATATGCTAACAATATTGTTAGTGTAACATTATCAAATGAGGTAATAAAAATATCTACCCTAATATCCTCCCCTTATTACATTATTTTATGTACAAAGAGAATTGTGAAACAACTCAATTTTAACATGGGCAAGTGCCTTAGTGAAAATATTCGCAATATATTCATTGGTAGGAATGTACTGGAGTTGAATGTTGTGCTTTGGAACTTCATCTCAAATAAAGTGACATTGAGTGTCAATATTCTTGGTGCGTTCATGGAACATTGGATTCTTGACAAGTTTCAAAACACATTGGTTATCATAATTCAAGTGGATTGGTAGTTACTTTGGAAGAGCTATACTTGAAAGAATGTGATATAACCTTATCACCTCACACACTGCTCCATGTGCTACACGATATTCTACCTCTGTAGATGATAGTGCAACAATCTTTTGCTTCTTGTTGTACCAAGAGACAAGACCAGATCTAAGATGAAGATGTAGCCTAATGTTTATTTGTCGTCATCTATATATCCAACATGGTCAAATTCCATGTATCCTTGCAAGAATAAGTTATCATTCTTCTTGTATTCTAGGTCATATTCTATAGTACCATAGATATAGTGAAGAACTCGTTTTACTGTGTTCTAGTGACTGACCTTAGGTTCTTGTATGAACCTTGAAATATAGCTTACAGCAAAGCTAATATCTAGCCTGGTATTGGTCAGATATATGAGACTCCCAATCAACTAGCGATAGAGAGTTCCATCTTCCTGAGGTGATTTTTCATATCGTGATAGTTGTAGCCTTGTTTCCATGGGAGTTGCTTTTGGCTTACAATATGTCATTTGATATTTTTCAATCAATGTCTTGGCATACTTCATCTGAGTAACCCTGATGTGGTTCTTCTTCTGCATAATTTCCAAGCCAATATAATTATGGAGAAGTCCTAGATCCATAATTTCAAATGACTTTTTCAAGTCGTCCTTTACTGTTGCAATCATATTTTTGAAGCTACTAGTGATGATCAAATCATCAACATACAGTAGAAGTATCACTATTTCAGAATCAATGTTCTTGCAATAGATATTTGCATATGAGGGACTTATTTTGAATCCATGTTGCAAGAGGTAATTTTCTATCTTTATGTACCAAGCTCATGGAGCTTGTTTTAACCCATACAAGGATTTAATCAATTTGTAAATTTTTGCTCTTGACCTTAAACAGTAAATCCTTATGGCTAATTCATGTACACTTCTTCTTTTAAATCACCATTCAAGAAGGCACTTTTCACATTCATCTGATGTAACTTCCATCCGAACCGGGCTACCATAGCATAAAGTATGTGAATAGTAGTCATTCTTACAGTGGGTGCAAAAGTCTCTTCATATTCAATGCCTTCTTTTGTGCATAGCCCTTTGCAACAAGACAGACTTTATGCTTATCTATAGTTCAATAAGACTTATACTTCACTTTTTATATCCATTTGTAGCCAATGGGCTTTTTTCCAAGAGGTAGATCAACTAGCTTCCAAGTGTTAATTTTTTTATGAGAGACATATGTTCTACATCCATAACTACCTTCCACTAAGGCTCCCTAAGTGAATCTTGTACCATGGTAGGTTCATGCTCATCCAATGAAGAGATAAAAACCCTATCATCATCCACATCCTATCTTCTTCTTTATCTTCTTCTGCATCTATAGAAAGTTCTTCAAAGTGCTAGTAAAGCTCATCAACATCTGCAGTTGTTGCTTCTACTCTCTTTTGATGAGTCATACGGCATGTACGAGGTCAATATAAAGTTAGATCTAGAGGTGTAGTCACTTTTGATTCTATCATTGTGCTAGTATACCATTTGTAAATCTTCTTCTGTTGGGAAGGGGTCTCTTTCTTAGGCTCCTCATAATCCAAGTATATAGTAAAATATGTGTTATCCGGTGTGAAATATTCATCAAATACCACATCTCAATTGATGTGAATCTTCTTGGTTTTAGAATATATCAAATGATATCCCTTGGAATACTCATCATAACCAAGAAAAATACACTGCAGGGATTTCTCATCTAGCTTCTTTCTCTTTACTTTTAGAATGTTCATGAATGCCCTACATCCAAATATACTGAGATGAGAAATTGAGGTTTTTCTACCACTCCAAGCTTCTTGTGGAATCATTCCCTTAAGATTTTTTTTGGGTGCTCTATTCATGAGATACATTGTTATTGTGATAGCTTCCAACCAATACTATTTCTCTAAATGTGCCTATGTAAGCATACAACAAACTATTTCCATGATGGGACGATTTTGCCTCTCAGCAACTCCATTTTGCTACGGAGTATAGGTTATAGTAAGTTGTCTCTTAATCCCATGTGTAGTAAGAAATGAGGAAAACTCATTTGAGGTAAATTCCCCCCTTGATCTGGACGAAGGATCTTAATAGAACTTCCTGATTCCTTCTCAACATATTTCTTGAACTGCTAAAAAACATGAAGACCTCAAACTTCATATGTAGAAAGAAAACCCACAATTTTCATGAGTAGTCATCAATGAAAAACTAAAAATATCTCTTTCCCCCATAAATGTTTGGCATAGGACCGCACAGATCGGTGTGTACCAACTCCAATGGTCTTTTGTCTCATGAGGAGCTCAACTCAAAAGGTACTCGATGTTGCTTCCCTACTAAGAAATCCAAGCAAACTAAAAAAGTAGATGAAAGGGTGGGAAGGTCTTTCACCATCTCATATTTACTCAATTCAAGTAAATATCCTGAACTTAGATGCCCATATATTTTGTGCCAAAGAGAAGTGGCCTCTTTTGTGTTTACCACCAAAGCAACATGAGGGGTATAAATGGTATCTAAAGCAAACAAGCCATGCTTGTAGGAAGTTGTTGCTACATGTTTGCCTTTCTATGTGATGAAGCAACACTTCTTTCCATCCTCAAATCTGAAATCAACCACCATGTTTTTATCCAATATTTGAGGCACTAATAACAAGTTATTAGCCAATCTTGGAACATAAAGGACTTTCTCAATTTGACATTTTCCATCAAGAAGAGTGACTAAAACATTTCCTTCACCTTGGACTTTGTAGGTCTTATCATCAGCTATGGTAATTGGTTTACCTTCCTTAGCCTCAAATGTCTCAAACCACGATTTATCACCAATCATATGTTTATTGGCCTCAGAATCAATATACCACATAGGATCCTTTTGATTAGAAGTTATGTGAGTCATGAGCACCTTGTGTGCTCTCTCAGAATCTAAGTCTGATTCCTCAATAGCAACATGTCCCTTTGGTTGCTTATCTTCTTTTGTGGTTTGCTCTTGCTCTTCTTTTGATCTTTGTCATGTGGTTGTTTATTTTTGAACCAACATCTATTGGTGTCATGGTTTTCCATATCACAAATTTTGCAATACTTATTTTATCCTTGTTGAGGTTGCTTGCCTTTGGAACCTTCGAAAGAAGATCCCCGTTATGAAAGTTACCCTATTTCTTTGATCCTTATTTTGAGTAAAGTGCATTATTCAACACTTCATCTCTTTGAAGTTGATTTGCCTCCTCAAGTTGAAGCAAATTTACCAACTCCACAAAAGTAACTTGTCTCATGGATACTTGAAGAGATGTGATTAACACTTTGTATGAATCTAGTAAAGCTCTCAAAATAACCGAATTTAAGATCTTATCCTCTACTATTTCTCCCAAAGCATTCAAATTGGACTTCAATTCTGCCACTCTACAAAGGAACAATTCTACTGTTTCACCATACTTCATATTGAGATTATGAAGTTGGAATTGAAGGTTAAGAATGGTGGATTGATTCTTCCCTTCATATATGGTAGTTAATGCATCCCAAGCATCTTTACCATGTTTAGTATCACAAATGTGAGGTTGTACTTCATCAGTAGTAGCAAGCAAGATAAGCATGAGGGACCTTCTATCCTTTTTATCATATGCTTCCTAATATGTACCTACTGTAGTGGGATGTTTTGTAGTACCAGTCACTACATACCAAAAATATTCAACCTGTAGAATGACTCTCATTTTGGTTTTCCATGGAGCAAAATTGAAACCTTTAAGCAACTGTGTATCTAAAAGATATCTATGTATAGTGGTCATTGTGAAGATTCCTTATATCACTAAAATGGTCCCCCTTTTTATATACCGCTAGACCAATAGACCTGATATGTCTAATATACCTGCTTTTCCTATATACACATCGATACATGGAATAAGTTGATACCCTCTATATAAGTGACCGTACATGAGGGAGACTTTAAGGTACGTGTAACAGATCGATCCATGGCATATAAGCAGTACTAAAAGAGAATTCACTCAATTTTTTGGTACCTGCCTAAAAACCCTTCCAAAGAAGGATGATCAATTTGAGGAAATTAAGCCAAACAATAGGAGTGAATTAGGGTAAATGATGGAGTGAATATCAAAATATTGGCTTACCTTATTTCTCCCTGATGATTTATAGAGAACAATAGCTTAGACGTCATTGTTGCAGCTATATTAGGCGTTAGATATAGTAGCCCAAAGCATGACAATTTTTACCTCTAAGTGTGGTCCAGAGGTATCGTCAATATCGAACATTGTTATGCAATAAATTACACAAAAAAGGGTTTAAAATTTGGGTTCTTATGTGCTTTTGAAATGAAACTTATGATGTTAATGCAAAAAATAGGAAATTAAATGCATCATACAATCAAAGTTGCCCATAAATTTTAAAGCATAGGTGTCGGATTCCACCGAAAATGCACCTATTTTACAAAGCCAATTAAGGTGTCGATTTCAATCGAAAATGCACCTTTTACAATAATTTTTGCAAGAAAATTTTTTTTTGTGTTTGCAAAAATTGATATTCACAATTCCCCCCTTGTGTTATAATTTTGCAAAAAAGAATACAATTTTGTCCCCCTTTTTGTTTGCAAAATAAACAAGTTTTGGTGGAATTTTTTATCTTCAATTTGATGAGATCCCCCTTCAGTTTGCAAAAAAAACATGCAATTTTTGTTTTGAATCCCTCCTTTTGAGGAAAAAAAATGCACAATGTGTCTTTGGATTTTTCAAAAACTTGTTGCCATTTTTTTTTGTTTGCAAAATAATATCAATCAATTAATTAAAAAAATAATTAAATATTTGCAAAAAATCAATTCTTAAAAATAATTGAGTAAGCAAAATATAAAATTATTAAAAAATAATTGAAAAAAATAATAATAATGCAAAAATAAAACAAAGTTTACCTTTAATTTTCTTGAGCAAAAAAAATATCTTTTGCGTTGCGTGGGGTTTGAACCCCCGACCTCTTGCAGCCAAGGTCTTAGCATTGGCTCGAGCGACCAGTTGAACTACCATAACTGACGGGTAGTAAAGGGAAGGGTCATTTATTTGAAGACATCTACACGTCCAAGTTAGAAAAAAAATCTAACTGATTTATCCCACATGTAGCGGGATTTCGCTATTGAGAGCAATTAAGAGGAAGAAAGCTCCTTTGAATATTTGATTACCTTCAGGTAATCGGTCGCCCATGAAAATTGTTTTGTTGTCGATGATAAATAAACGATCACTACATCACCGCTAATGCTACCGACTACCACGTGTCCACTATGTCACCACCGATGTTTTCGACTACCACATGTTCACCATGTTACAACTTCGAGATCAATGTCATCAGCCACATTAGCTTCACCACATCAGTAGGTCAAATTCCCTCAAGAATTGTGTTTGGATTATTGGTAATGGATAGATGTGTTGGCTGACGTGTCAGATTTATTATAAAAGTGTCCAGAGGTGATAAATCTATTGTTAGAGTGTCCATAGGTCTATCGCCTATCTGTGACTATGTATGTTCGATCGAGCCTATCCGTGTTCGTCAACCGTGTAGGTGTCATTCGGTCGGTCCAGTCCAGATCGATCTATCCCATCTGTGTCAGGTCCTGGTCTAGTGTCATTTAGTCTATTTACCTCAAGAATTATGCCAAGGGATTCCAGTCTAGAGTCAAGGGTTTTGTGCCTCAAGATTTGTGTCTGCCTCAAAAACTGTGTTCAACTTGCAAAACAAAAAATTACGTTGATCGCATACATCCGCATTCGCTCTAATACCAATGTAGGTAGAGCATTATTTTATTCATAGAAATTAATCAAATATTTATGCAATGCTCTAGGCTAAATATAGTCTAATAACCAACAATATCAAATATCCCCTAAATGACGCTAGCAACTAAGATGCTAACAATATAGATGGTAACAATATTGTTAGCATAACATTGTCAAATGAGGTAATAAAATATATACCCTAATAGGAGGTCCATTTACTATTGATTTGACTCCTTCACAAGCAACACCATAGGTAGCACCTTTTTTCCAAAATTTAGGGCATGTTGAGAAAGATACAACAATTCAAAATGCTTCAACTTTGAATGATGAGGTGAGTAGTGTTTTTGAGTTGGATTCTTTAGATTTTATTTCTAGTTTTATTTTTCCATAGAGAACACATGACTCTTCCTCAAATTGTACAACACCCAAGTGGATTAACATGCTTTTGAAAATTGATCAAATGATTTCATGTCTGGAGCAACATCAGAAGGCTCCTTCTCAAGCTTTGCTCTTGAAGGTTTCTCATTCTCAAGATCATCTTATATATTCTCAATCTAAGGGTCAGTTGGAGTGGGAGAATACTATGCTAGTATAATATGAGTCTTTGATAAATAATAAAGCTTAAGAGTTAGTTCCTCTTCCAAAAGGGAAGAATGTAGTTGGTTTTATATTGGTCTACAAGACTAAGTATATTATGGAGGGTCAAGTGGAGAAGCACAAGGTACATCTTAGTTGTTAAGGGATTTTTTGAATAGGAGGGACTGGATTATTCTAAGACATTTTCACTAGTGGCTAGGATACACTTAGGAATATTCTCTTTATCGTTGTTGCATATGGATGGAAGGCACATCAAATAAATGTGAAGAGTGCCTTTCTACATTGGGAGCTTTAGGAGGAGATTTACATGTAGTAGCCACCTAGATCTAATACTAAGGACCCTACTTCTTTGGTTTGTAATCTAACTAGGTCCTTATATGGACTTAAACAAGTTCTTCATATATGGTATGAGAAAATTTATTCTTTTTCCTTAGTTGTGGGTTTTGACGATGTGAGGGTAAACATTATATAGCAAACATTAAGAGGGGAAAAGTTTAGTGATTATTTTATCTATTGATGATCATATCATCACTTGCAACTCTTCTACTTTTATCTAAGATATCAATTCATTTTTTTGTTCCACTTTTGAGATGATAGATATGGGAATTTTGCATTACTTTTTGGGGATTTAAATTGATCAATCAGATTTTGGCATCACCATTTTATAGCCCAAGTATGCTTGAGATTTTCTTCATCAATTTGGTATGGAGGATTGCAATTCCAGGTAGATTTTTTTCACTTCAATAATAAAGCTTCGAGATGATTTTACCACTTCTTTAATGGATGTTACATTGTATAAATCTCATGTGAGTGGACTTCTTTATCTTACTCACACTAGACACAATATAGCCTTTGTTATCAATTATTATTCTATGTATATGTAGGCACCCGAAGAGAGTCATTAGATAGTGGCTAAGAGGATTCTTAGATACATACAAGAGACTTAATATATGGCTATTCACTACTCTATTGGCTTTTATCTAATTTTGAAAATATTTTTAGATGTTTATTGGGTTGGTGATTTGGATGGCGATGGTCCACCAAAGGCTTATGTTCTATTTGGGATTTGGTCCTATTTCTTGGTGTTCTAGATGTCAATCCACTATATATTAATCTTCTATAGAAGCTTAATATTATTCTACCAATGAGGCAACTAAGCATCTTAAATGGATACTCATGGTTTTGGAGGAGATTGACATTCCTCATAATTTTTCAATCACTCTTTGATGTGGTAATCATAGCACCATCTAGCTTTATTGTAATCCAGTATTCCATCAATAGATGAAGCACATAGAGATTTGGATGCATTTTTATTATGTGTATCCATGCACATAGGATGCTTAATCCATTTTTTTTTGTTCGTTAGAGTAGGAAATGGATATTTGACCAAGATGATGCTCCAGGTTATTTTATGCACATGTAGGAGATACTTGGGGTAGGAGAGTGTCCCTTAAGGGGGATGATAAGTAAGGGTCTCTCTCCATATCCCTCATTTAACTTAAGGAGGGATGTTAGAATCTATAGTAATTAGTACTCTCTTAAGGCCACAATTAACTTTTGCATTGTATTGGTCATATAAGTCCTTTAGGCCCTTATAAACCTTTAAAAAGTTATTATGTAATATTTTATTATTTTAGTCCTTGAGGATAGTTAGTTAACCTTAAACTAAAGGTAAATTGTATATGGCTATAAATACCCTATCATACCAACCATTTGATTATCAATTGGAGTGTAATTTTATTCTTCATTAAAATATTATTTGGTGTCCATGGACACCCCCATATACTATGTTATTTTTCCTTCACTTGTATTTATTTTTAGCAATACCAAGTAATATGTTGATTCCATTGGTTTCTAGAAACTTCTATAAAATCTAACAACTTATGCTTTTTATGAGCACCTAAAACCCTAAAACACCAAGGATAGAATATTATCTCTTTTAGAATGGGTTCTTTTTAGTAATAAAATTGAGTAGGAGAGAAATAGTCTTGATAAATGTGAAGAACAATTGGATGAACTCTTGGTCAAACTTGTTGACGTTTTCTTACTCTAGGAAATTTCCAAATTTGAAAAAAAACACCAATTATAGTTTTGAAAGATATTTTATATAACCCTAACATAGTTATGGGAAGGAAGGACCCTTCATGTATGAACTGGTCTCAGGAAAACAAGTAATAATAGCCAAAAAGGGACATGAGAACATTGTCAAAGGGGTTTTTCTATAATATTTTATGTATAGTCAATCCTTGTTATAACCAAGTAGCAACAATGCGCTTTCTTGAGTTAAAATTGAGAATAGAAATCCTCTTCTCCTTTGAAACTTTATGCTTTGTTCTTTCATGTTGATAAAGTGAAAAGGGATATTACATGATTATTTTGTAGAAATAGAAAAGTGTGGGTGCATGTGATTTTTTGTGATGCATGCCTTCTTGGAAAATTTTATAATCTCCATTTTCTTAACAATTACTTGAGGTGTACTAATCCAAGAAGGTAAAAACCCTAGTTGATATCTAAATATGAAATGAGATGACTTATCTAAGCTAGGAGGGTAGTGATAATTTTATTTACTAAGTCCTAAGATTTGAGGCATTAGCTAAGCTAAAGCATGACCACAAAAAATTTTAAACCATCATCAAAACTTGATAAATAAAGTAGAAAATATTTTATCCTATACATCAAGTTGGACAAACTTGTGGGTGGGGTCAATAAAACCTCCCTAGGGATAGAAATAAGACCTCATCATGAATTAAGTATCAACCCCTAGGAAGGAAAATTTTCTCATTAAAATCTATGAATCTTGTCAAGTAACGTGATAACCCATAAACTTACTCAAAGAACTTGTTGCTAACTTGAGTGTGATAAATAAAATTGAACTCCTCTTTGCATAGACCTATTACTTTGATGAGTTGATGACATCCCCATATTTGTAGTATGTGCTATCATTGTATGGATTTATCATTCATATAAATAAACCCTTGTAAATTGTGTACCTTGGCATAGATAAGTGCTTAGGGAAGATTAATAAATTACAATTAATTTACTATTTTTTAGTTATTAGGAATCTTATATTTAGTATATTTTACTTGTTGATATTTCTTGGACCATAATAATGGTAGAAAAGAATATTGTTGCTTGATGTTGTAAGGGATGTCAATTATTAGATTATGAAGGAAAGTGGTTCTTGATTTAATGTACCTTTTTTGGATATAGTAGGACATAGGGTGTTGTGATGATAAACAAAGATGAAATATAAAAATAATAAATACCTTAAGTTGAGTACTCAAGTTGTATTAAACAAGAACTACTTTGTAATATGTTTGTTTCCCATACTAACACTATTTTCCAATGACTAGATCTTTGACTATTGGACACTTTAATGTTTCTAAAGGGAGGAATGAACCAAGACTACATCCCAAATATGAACGTTTGGCAAAAACTTGTCCATAAAAATGGTTGTTACTTGTAAAAACTTATTTTCCACATAAATTATTTCTCAATAATTTTGTTGTCCACAAAGCAAGTTCTCGTAATATAATTGTTATTCACAAATCTAGTGAACAAAAAATGTTGTTGAAATCATTCTTAAATTTGATATACATGAAATACACTATAATATGGAAAGTGTCTTTACATAAGAACTACCTAGTAAAATTATTTTATTTGGAATTGGAACCTTACCTATTATATGACTTTATTATGTCTCTTGAACTATACTTGATCGATGTAACTATTGTCATAGTATGGGTTTTCCTTAGACTTAATGAAAGGAATGAGTAATTATTTTCTTGAAATGGTGAAGAGATACCAACTCTATCCTATTACTACCCAATTTATAAGGGAAGACACCTTGATAATAAACTTGTAATTATTTTTTTACTTAATATATTGAGTGACTAAATATTTATTTTTGCTTTGAAATTAAATAATTATCAATTTTGAAGGGTGCTTGAAATTGATGTTTCCTCTCATGATTGGTCCACATCATCCTAAGTATTGTTTGTTGTCTTTCCTGGCATCATGCCTCAATGCCATGCTTGGAACTATCCCCGTTAGCCCTTGGCCCCACTACCCTTCAGTGTCTAAACCCATTTCCACCTGTCATCCTCGCCACCACCATACCCCTCCTTGTCTCAGGTTCTCCACCATGCAAGCCTATCCTCCTCCCATTATCAATCCCTTAGCCCCATGTCTACCCCTATTCTACTTACTTGGAAATATCACCTCCATAATGGATCCTCACTTCATTCTCGTCTCCATGGTGGGCTTCCATTTCATCCCCAACCTTATTGACTTAGGTGTTTTCATTGGATACCCCTGGTTTAATCAATCAAAAAGCATCCTTATAACTAGCTCTTGATCTAATAATTTCCAAGGTACTCTTCCTACCAGCTCCACCATCATCAACCATGACCTAAACTCACTTTTATGGTACCTTTCTTGTGTGGTGATCATATTGAGTGATGGGGAACACATTACAATGATCCTTGACTATGACATGATTTAATGGCTTCTAAATCGAATCACTTCCAAAAATTTCAGCATGTGTCTTTTGCAAGTTTCTGAAGGAAACCCTCGAAGCTCTATATATTCACTTACAAGGGTAACCTTTGTCAATGCCCAAGCCCTCCTTCTTGCCTAAGCTTAAGGAGTGATTTCATAATTAGAGAGGCCTTTCACTGGTCAAGAATGGTCATGTTAGAACCCAAGAATTTGTAGCTCGATCCAATTATGGAGGACATCTTTGCCAACCATGAGTTTCTTCCCTTTTTGAAGAAATTCAGTGAAAGAGATGCATAGCTTTCTGAATAGTTCATGAAGTTGTGTAATATGAGGTATGTCTCCATTCATGATCTTTAGTTCAAAGTCAGCATTCAGGTTCTAGCTGAGGGTACTAAGATTCTGAATTATGGGTTGGTTATCTGCTACAAGGCATTCCTTGGTGGAGTAGACCAACCACTTTGTCAACAAATACAAGAAGCTCATCATGGAAAAGGTGGTGTCATGAGAACATCCTTTTTGATCTCTTGGGATAGGGTAATGATCCCTGTAATGCAGTATTTCACCTGTGATAAACCTAATGTTTCCCTACATAGTTTTCACCTTGCTTTTCTAAATCACCTTAGGGATATCAAAGTGATTAATGTTCCCGACTGTCTATAAATATCCCTAGAAATTTTGATTGATAACTTTAGAAAATTTAATACCTCCCATCCTACCCACCAAGTCTTACGCTTAATCCTCTATAAGTATACCTTTTAAAAGAAATCCCAAAAAGCAATCGTATCATGTACCTTCACCCCTCCTAACCCATCCATCAACCAAAGTTTGAGCTAAGAATCCCCTATCAATGAAGTGTTCAATGATGATGATAACCCATATTTTGGGTCCCTTGATTCATCCAAATCAGGTAGAAATTCAATCCCTAACACACTGTAGGAAGGCACTCCATAGTCTAAAAAATTTGAGCTTCGATGCTGCTCTTTAAGGAGCAAAAAGGTTGAGAACAAACGTAAGGACAACCCTGATACTATTCGGGAATCCCCTCGATAAAAATTAGTGAATATTGAAGGTTATCCCTTGAAGGTGACATTTTAAGACAACCCCTCCAATGTGAAGCTTTCTAAACCAATCGAAAGCCCACAACTAGCATGTCCTGGAATACCATCTTGAATCCGTTAGCCAACACTATGGTAACGCTTTCGACTACAGCTAACACATTTAAGACTGCATGGACCTTGTACAACCAAGTTTCCAAGATTATGGATGACCTTTACTACCAAATAAAATATCTTCATAATATCGAGGATGAGACTCCTACAATCAGTGTTGAATCTACCTATGATTGAGTCCCTCTCTCTTCTCTATTGTTCCTTGTTTTTTTCTTCATCTTGGAACC
The DNA here is from genome assembly GCA_028583015.1 of Wollemia nobilis. NCBI lineage: Eukaryota > Viridiplantae > Streptophyta > Pinopsida > Araucariales > Araucariaceae > Wollemia > Wollemia nobilis. The sequence continues at coordinate 4,637,289 of JAQPPZ010001808.1, forward strand.
CTCTATGGTTCCATTTTGATCTATAGGGAATTACATTTTAACCCCTTTTTTTTTGTTATAGTTCTATTTACCTATTATTTTTGTTTCTTCGAATGTAAATAAGGTTTTGGGGCCCTTTCAAAACCCACTCCTCCAATATAACAAAAAAAATTGATTTTGAAGGGTGCTTGAGAGAAAATGATAAAAGGATACTCTAATTGAATTTTGAATGGTTTTAATAACAAGACTTTGAAACTCTAAATGGGATATCCAAGGTTTGAATCCAATGGGGGTAGAGTTGTACACCATACTTTGATAACTAAAGTTTGATAGAATAAACCTATATTAGGTAGATAGCATCCACTATGATCTTATGGCCTATGGTCTCATAGACATTAAAAACTACTTTACTTGATGGATTAATACCCTTGAATGGTATGGATACCATTATTGGTTGGATAATTGATTAGATCCACTTTCATAAATGTTACTTGTGAAATTAATTTATCCCTATTTTATGATGACAATATACCTTGAATATGTATCTTCCTTGTTGAGTCAATTTTTCCTTTGGGATGACCTTGTTATTTGGGTCAATCTTCTTAGTTGAATGAATGTTGTGCTTAGTCTTGTCATTGTCTAAAATTTTCCAATGGAATAAAAGAGGACAATTGTTGAAAATGATATTAGCATATTCCTTTAATCATGATAGTAATTACACGACCTCACTAGTCATGACTATTGTATTACCAAGTCATAAGAGGACAACTCTATGAAGCCATAACAGAATAGAAAACTAAAATTGGTGAGAATAAATAGATGAGACCTATAGAGACATGAGAATATAGATAACTTGAAGATGGTCCTTGCAATTTAGGTCCTATGTGGATGAACATAGGGGTATATCACGTGGATTATTCTAATACATGTATGTTATAATTTATAAGAAATTATACCTCAAGAATTATATCAAGTGGATTAATCTGATAAAAGACTTGGTCAATCTATTATTAAACTAATCATTATGTACACGTTATGTATGAGTTAATTTAAATTTATGTATTTAGAATACACTAAGGTAATTGTATAATTTATAAGTGGATTTCATGAATTATAATACATACACTATATGTTAAGCTACATGGTTTGTGTGATATAATATAGATAGAATTAAGACCATGGGTTCTTTTATGATATGTAGGTGTTTTTGATCTAATCTCCTCATTGAAGGATCAATTCTCTCATGTTAAAAATATAATTGAAAGCAAATATTGGGTGAAAATTCTAAGGCTAGGTGATAAATCACTTCAATGATGTTCTTCCTACTCTTGACTCAATAGGTAATTCTAGTTGACCTTCCATGGCAACATTGAATGGATCACGTAACCATTTCATGTAGGATCTACATCTATTAATAGGAAACATTGATTGAATCCATTGAGGAGTGGCCAAATCAAGGATTTTTATTAATAATCATAAACTCAATTACATAAGAAACTAACTTTTTTTATTTTTATTTGATAAGACTAGTATATTCTTGATATTTTATTATTGCCTATAAGGAAAAAGTCATAAGTCATTAATGAAACCAAGACACTATAATTTTCTCATATTCACAAAAATTGTAATCAACATTTTGAATCATATAGAAAGACCAGATGGTTGAACTTGATTTGTCTAAGGGAATTGTTGTCTACCAAGATGAACATGGCTTGTACTCTTATAAGTATACATTGTATATTCATGCATAAATATTTTTTGGATTTATTATGAATGAATAGTTTTGCTAGAATCTTGTATAGGTTTCAATACGTGCATTTGTATTATTGAATGAGTTAATCCTTGACTTTTTTATGACTAAAAGTTGGGACAAATTGCTTAAAGCATGACTATATTAGTGGATTTCCTTAGTTGTATTGTATATTGATTAGTCAATCAATGTCATGAGTTTTTCCAATATTATTAAGTGCATGAAATTGAATGATATATCCTCTTCTCAAGACAAATATTTTCCAATTTGAGTTTTATTGTTCTAAATATCTTTACAAAAATGTTGTATTTGTATGTGTTATAATAACTTCAAGTCAGCATTAATATATCATGGCATAAAAATGGAATGATCTAAGTTGAAAATTAATGGTTTGAGGGATGTTATAAATTTTCCATCCATATATATTTCTATCTGAAATGAGTCATTGTGTGATAGGTAGTAGTGTATCTTAAATTCATTGATATTGTAATTCAATTATTGTTTGTGATTGATCTCCTTGATAAAGGATATGAAACTTGTTTTGGTTTTTTGTACATGAATATTAATTGAGGACCAGACCTCTAAGTCTTGTTTTATAAAAAGGAATATTTTATTGTTAGCACCTATAGTTAATAACATGTTAGACAATAGTGAGTTAACTACAAGAACTCTATTGTTCTTAAACCTGATTAAATAATTTCACTTCTTAAATAAAAATTATGTTAGGATAACTCGAATTATTAAAATATTACTTGTGATTTTATACTATATTTATATTGCAATGAGGTTGTTTGCAAGCTTGGATAGGCTTGGGTGTCCAATGAAAGGATTAAATTATCATGTGGAATGTTTTTTTTAGCTTTGATGTCTTAGGATATGTGCCTTTTGTTTAAGTAATTCTCAAGCTTGTCATCAAGGGACCCATGGAAGAGTAACCAATGGTTAGCCTCTTGTGTTGATAGTACTTACTTTCCCTATTGAGAAGATGAATGGATGTTGATAAGGTATCTAGGATTCACCCTATAAAGGTAAGAAAAGCTTATTATTAAACAATGAACTTAAAACGAGTTAATAATCCTAAGTGTCACTTGGAAACATAATTATATTTTGGATCACCTTACCAATATCAAAAGGTGATATTTTAAGTTTTTAATAATAACCATATAGTTAAACACCTTAATGATATTTTGATGAGTGAATTTCTAAAAGCCTATGGGGACACTTAATACCCAAATGCATGATATTTTGAGAGATATAGGTATCCTCTCCTCAGAATCAATCTGAGTTGAAAGGGAATTCAACCCTTGCTTTAGTTAGAAGCACAATCACTAGTCCATGTGGAATCAATAGTGACAAGTATCCCACATAGATATAAATGAATTTTGTAGAGTTGTTAGTGAAAATGCTTATAGTTTGGTGATATTTACAATCTTGATGGAATTTATTTAGATCTACAAAGATAGATAAAGGTTGATTAAGGTCTGGTGTCAATAAAGAACAATATTTGGGATTTAATTTCACTTATTGATAATGATGACTAGACCTAGCCAAGTGGCAAGTCAAACTATGAGTTGATATGATATACAATATATATTTATAAAAAAATAATTGTTATGTTTGACCAACCCAAGTAAGAGGGTTGTGATAAAATAAATCAAAGAAAATTTTGTTGTGAACCAACTAGCAATATCATCAAATGGTATGAGAAAAATAAATTAAGTATCTTGATTTTTGAGGAGACTCATTTTTTAATATTCTTAGGCAATATATTCATAATTGTTAAAATGTGTTGAAATATTGTTAGGTGAGTTTCATTTTAGTCCTATATAGCTAATTTAAGAAAACTAACTAGTAATATATTGTGTACAAATCAAAGAAAATGTGTCATCTAGATAACATTATTTTGAACATGAATCAACTATGAGAGGATTAACGAAAAATATCTCAAATTAAAACTATTTGAAACAACATAAGCTACAAGAGGGCCAATTAAAATATCTCAAAGCAAAACCAACATAGATAACCCAATGATAATATGAAGAAAAGTCTCAATGGCCAACCAAAAGTAAAATGTTAAAAAAACCAATGATGATATTAACTAAAAATAATCAAAACAAATATATCCCCATGATGAAGGAATACAAACCAACCTTACAATTTATGAAGCTATAAATATGAACTTGTATTATTTACTAAAATTAGGAAATCTTGTGCACATGTATATACAAGTCATTGGTCATTTGAATCAATCAATAACAATGTAAACATGTAGAACACGAAAATCCAATGCCCAAATGTAATAACCATATGTAGAACTAAGCAGTAATTTGCTCTTCATACACAATGTTGAGATAAATAATACCCATCAATAATTAAGTGATTATAAAAGTATTTTAAACTAAGAACCAAAATTCATAGTCAAATGACATGAATTGACTACCATCTATAAATATTTCAAAATCAAAGGAAAAATTGATGTGAATTAATTAAAAATATCATAAAATGGCAAGAGCTCAACTAATTATCTTGATCTTTAAGGAGGAGATCCAGTTCAAATAATTTCAAGCTATAGATGCATAATTTCCATAAGTTAAGGACTATTTCAATCTTATATAACTATGTTAAAAAATTAACTAGTAATATTGTGAGTACAAATCAAAGAACTTATGTGATCTAAGATAACATTATTTAGAACATGAACCAGCTATGAGAGGAACAATTGTAAATATATAAAACCAAACAACATAACAAGGTTGAAATTTAAACATATTTGACAAAGGAGAAAAATTAAAATAAAATTCAATGAATAAAAATGCATGTAAATTAATAATTTTGTAAATTTATAAAGGTACTATAGTAAATGTTTTATGAATTCCTTAATTTAAATGTTTATAATTTTAAAAGTGTATATGTATAGAAATTTGTAGGAAGATATTTAACAAGAAATTAGGGTTTCATATGGCACTTTGGATAAGGTAAATTTATGCCCTAAAATTCAACAAATTTATGATTCTTCATCAACGATTTCCAAACTTCATCCCTAAACTTTGTGAATTTTATGATATAGAAAGCAACTATGATATGACCAACTACAAATATCCTAAACCAAAACTAACCAAAATAACATGAAGCAACTTTGAGAGGATCACTTATAGATATCTAAAACTAAAACAACCCAATTGTAACATACATATAAATTTGAATAGACAACCAAAATTCAAATGCCAAAACAACCCAATGGTAATCTCAAGATAAGTTTGAATGAATGACCAAAATTCAAACGCTAAAAGAACCAATAATGTAATTATATTGAAACAAGAAAATATATTCTTATAATGAAGGAATCTAAGTCATCCTTACATGTTGTGAAGCCATATAGATGAACTTTTATTATTTGCCAAAATTGGATAATCATATGTACATTATTATGTAAACCACCAATCATTTGATTAATTCAATACCAAAATAAAGAGGTAGAACAAGGAAATTCAAAATACGATACATCCAAAGGTAGAAAAAAAAGTAGTAAATTGCTCCATATAAGCAATATTCACAAAAATAACAACCATCAAGGCTAAAGTTATTACCAAGAAAAATTGAACTAAGAACTAAAATTCATATTCAAATGATGTATAAAACTTTCAAGTTCAAAGAAAAATTTTGAATACCCTCCCCATTTGGAATTGAAGTTAACTTGCTACTTTCATCCAATGTCTACTTTCAAATTGGTAATGTAAAGCTTCTATATATATAATATATTTTAACCTTATTTCTCATCTATTGGGTTATCAATATTTCATGAATTTTTGCATAACAACAGAAAAGTGAGGCAAAAACATTTATGGAAAAATATCTCATCTTTTAGGAGCCATATATTTACATGGAGTTATCTTATTCATACAATTATCACACCATTTTATGCATAATTTGAAGAGAATTAGAATAAGTGGTCATACGAAAGAATCCAAGTAGTATTGAAGGAGATATGTCCATGTAAATATGACAATTTAGAATAAGGACAACAATAGGGAAAATTTTTCCAAAAGAAATATCTTTGCAAAGGGTTGTCTAATATAGATGATTCTAGGAACAATTTTTTGCTTAATTCGAAATAAGGGTAGTGATAATTTTTCAAGTCATGGGGAAGCCTCTTGTGCAAGATATCAAGGTGGAGAGCGATGGCGATCATTTTATCTCAGATGAGTTCTGGCGAGAATGTATCGGGTGCAATGGCGATAGGGAACCTTGAACTAGACGAGATCCCCAGCTTTGCTATAGGGGAGGGCACTGATGAGTCATATGTTGATGTTGAAACGAACCTTTCTGTTGGGCAAGAGAAAGACCCAGGGAAGGACCCCCCAGACAAGAATGAGGGCTATCCTAAGGTAGGGGGGACCTACGTTGGGCCCTTTGTTTTTGTATATTATCTTGAAAATGTCACTGGTACCAAATCACAAAAATCTAAAAAGGATCGAAGCCCTTTGATAGTGGTCGAAGAAGACTTAGTGATTCCAAAACTCCTAATGGCCAAATATATTTCCCTAGAAGAAAATTCTTTGATTGGGAAGTTCGTGGGCAACAGACCGGACATGGAATCCATTCGACAGTGAGCCACTACCAGGTGGAAAATTTTAGGGAATCTTGAGATTGTAGCTCTCCCTAGAGGGTTCTTTCAAATCTGCCTTAACAATCCCAAAGATGCAACCCGCATTCTAACAGGGGGGTCATGGTTCTATGGGAAGAAGAGTTTGTTTATTCATATATGGGGGGAATATTTCAACACCGAAACTCAAAGCATAAATTTTGCTCCAGTGTGGGTTCGTCTTTCGAGACTCCCTAGCCAATTTTGGCATGAATACATCCTACAAGGAATAGGCAGATACATAGGGGAAATGGTGCACATGGATTAAACCACCAAATCTCGCACTAGGTTGACTCAAGCTAGAATATGTGTCAACACAAATCTTGATTCCCATCTCCCAACTCAAATCAATCTAGTCTATGGTTCCTTCCACCATTGCCAGGCCATAGAGTATGAAAACAAACCAGATTTTTGCATTGAATGTCAAACTCAAAGACACCTCAAGTCCCACTGACCCTTGCTCATACCACAAAAGGAGATAGATTATGGCAACCATATCTACAGTAACTAAGGGTTTCGCTTCCCTAGGAATCCCCCAATGCAAAAAAATAGGTAAATCTATAGCAAAAACCCTCACCAGCAAGTACCAGGGCAAAACCCTATGGCAAATAAAGGAAAGCAAAAAATACAGCCAGAACAATCAGAGGACCAAGATCAGGTAAGATCCATGTTCGCTCATCCTAATTAATTTGATATTCCATGAAATATCACCCACTCTGATTCAAAAATAAATGAAGGGTTATTCACTCAGCAAGAAAATGATATTTTGGATCCAAATTCCGACCTCCAAATCCCTACCATTGAATAAATTTTGCAGTATCCCCTTACCACTAGTAGCCTTGTCTTATCTCCAGTCAAGCCAGCTTCCCCTGATCCTCCCCTAAAAATATTCTTTCCCAAGAGGTTGTCGAGAAAACAAAAGCAAATTTTAGTCCCAAAAACACTTGAAGCTCCAAAAAATCCTATGTCGATGTTGGCAATGACAAGAAAAGGGGAAGGCCCAATATCCAAGAGCAAATAAGAAGCCAAACTATCGAGGACATAGCCAATGGATTCCAAACAACCCTTGTACCTAAAATATTTACTCACCCGAAGGAAGATCCCAAATTATCCAAACCCCCTGTGCATCAGTCAAAAGGGGGCAAGAAATCATCTAAAGTTTCCAGATGAGGATACTCTCATGGAATGTGAGGGGCCTCAACAGTGCGGCCAAGAAGAGGTTGGTTAGCACTATTAGAAAAGAAACCAAACCAACAATCCTCATTATTCAAGAGACCAAGTTAGATTAGTCAAAGGCATGCAAGACGGGCAACACCATTTGAAAAAATAGTGGAAGCATTTTCAGTCCCAACCAAGGTCCATCTAGGGGTCTTTTGTGCCTTTGGGATCAATATAAAGTGGATGGTAGATTAATATCGTCCTCAGATAGAGTTATAAATATCATGTTTTTTTGCAAAGACAAGGATCAATGTTGGATTCCGTCTAATATCTACGCCCTAAACAATCCCCTCAGCAGGAGTTCATTTTGGTACCAACTATGTCAAATGAGGTAGGCTTTCAAAAATTTCTCTTGGATTTTTGCTGGGGATTTCAACTCTCCCCTTTACCCATCAGATAATGCAGGAGGCAATGACATTCCTACCAAAAATATTCAGGACTTCCATGGGTTTATCACTGAGAATAATATAATGGATATCCAAATTCGGGGAGCTCAATTCACATGGAATAACAGAAGAATAGGGAACAATTTGATCCAAGTTAAGCTAGATATATTCTTTCTATCTCAAGAAGCCATACCTCTGTTTGGTGATGTCTCCCTCACTTCCTTGCCCATAATTGGATCGGATCATAGTCCTCTCCTATTCGAAGCTAACAAGCCTCCAATTTTTAGGATCCCTTTCAGATTCGAGGTAATGTGGGTTCTCCACCTAGATTTACGTAATAAAATTGTAGGGTGGTGGCAACAGCAGGTGGACGGATCCCCCATCACTCAAGTTACCCAAAAACTCAAAATAATCAAAGACCACATCAAAATTTAGAACAAGGAAGTGTTTGGTAACATTTTTGAAAATAAGGAGCACGTCACCAACAATCTCAAAGCCATAGAAGAGAAAATTTATAAATGGCAGATGAGCATACAAATCAAGTTTGAAGAGAAAAATCTCCTTGTCGATTACCACAACATTCTATCCAAGGAAGAAATTTATTGGAGACAAAAGTCTAGAGCCCTGTGGCTCAAGTACGGGGACTCAAACATGAAATTTTTCCATGCTTCCACTCTCCGTCATAGAAGCTCTAATAAGATCAGGGAGTTAATAAACAGTGATGGCACAAGTGTGAGAGACATCCACCTCATCAGAAATAAAGCAATCACCTTCTTTGAAAAATGTTGGGAACAAATTCCATTGTTTTCAAATAGGCCCAAGATCAGCTTCTTCGACATATTCCAAATTTGGTATCCCCTGAAATGAACGACATGCTCATCAAGGACCTTACCAATGAAGAAATAAAGCAAGCTCTTTTATCCATGGCCCCTAATAAATCTCCAAGGCTTAATGGCTTCTCCTCCAAGTTTTTTCAATATTACTGGGATATCATAGGGCTTGATATTTGCAAAGCCATTATTCACATGCAAAAATCCAAAGTCATCCTCAAAACCACCAACTCCACCTTCATCGCATTAATTCCTAAAGGCCCTGAGTGCAAATCCATGAATGACTACAAACCCATGAGTCTATGTAATGTCATATAGAAGATTCTTGCCAAATCCCTGACAACAAGACTCAAATAAATACTTTCTCTCATTATAGATCCTTGCCAGGGCAACTCGATCAAAGGAAGGTCCATTCATGATGGCATAATCACTCTGTATGAAGTCCTCCACTCATCTTCCCAAAACAAGAAGGAAACCCTTTTTCTCAAATTAGATATCAATAATACTTTTGACCGAGTAAACAGGTATTTCCTTCTGGCTGTTCTTCAAAAATTTGGTTTTCATAGGGAATGGATAAATGTAATCAAAGGCTGCATATCCAGACCTCGTTTCTCAATTTTGGTTAACAGATCACCCACAGGTTATTTTCCTAGTGGCAGAGGCATCAGGCAGGGAGACCCCTTGTCACCCATCCTTTTTATAATACTCGTTGAATCTCTGGGAAGAGCACTTAAGAGTGATGTCAGTGAGAATACTATCATAGGGATCAGGGCTACCTTGAGTCTAAACCTGCTGTCACACCAACAATTTATGGATGATACAATAATTGCTACCTATGCTTCAGTAATGGAGGCCAATATGATCAAAAAATTGATTTATATGAGAAAGTGGCTGGGAAAGAAATAAACTATAACAAAATTAAAAGCTTCTTCATCAATATTCCCCTTTCTAGGAAGATTAAAATTGGGTGTATTCTTCAATGTAGCATTGGTGAGTTCCCTACTCGCTATCTGGGGCTTCCTATTTTTTACAGTCGTCCCAAATTGTCCATGTGGAGTCATGTGGTGGAAAGGATAAACAAAAAGTTAGCTGGATGGAAAGGGACTTTTCTAACCCAAGCAAGTAAAATCACTCTTACCATAGCATGCCTCCAAAGCATCCCAACCTATTTCCTCTCAGACTTCAAAGCTCCTGCTTTAGTTTACGCCCAAATTGAGCAAATACAAAAAATATTCCTATGGGGAGGCACAGAGGAGAAGCAAAAGATTCATTTGGTTGTATGGGAAAAGGTTTTTTGACAAAAAAACCATGGGGGTATCAGACTTAGAAGAATCAAGCATATGAACACTACTCTACTGGCTAAGAAAGCCTGGAAAATTCACACAAGTTTCAATACAGAATGGGTGTCAATAATACAAAGGAAATACCTTCAGCACAAAGAATTCACTGATAAAATATCCCCAAAGAGGGATCATATTTTTGGAGGTTAATTATTCAGGTTAGAGAAGTTATCCAGAAAGGTCCAAGGTGGCAGCTGGGAACATGTACTGCCATAAATTTCTAGATAGACAAGTGGGTCAGTGATCAGCCCCTAGTTGAATATGATGACATATATGTCCTAAAACCTATCCTTGATGGCACCATAGGTAGCAAATTAGCAGACTTCATTCAAAACATCAATGGGTCTAAAAGCTAGAAAGACCTCAACATTAACTCAAATGATGGGCACATAACCAGGGCAGTGAGAGCTTTGGATCTTACGCTAAATACTACAGTGATTCTGATATATGGAAGAGAAGACTTTCTAATTTGGAAAAATATAGATAATGGATGTTTTTCTATCAAATCTGCCTACCAACTTATCCTCAATCCATAGCAAGCTCCCTTCCATCCTACCCAAATTTGGATCAAGCACCTCATCCCTAAAGTGGCAATGTTTTCCTGGTAGGCAATTCAAAACAAGATTCTAACCATTGATAATCTCATCAAGAGGGGGATGATGGTACCCAACAGATGCCACTTGTGCTATAAAGCTTTGGAATCCATCAACCATGTTTTCACTAAATGTGATTTCTCTTAGACTATGATGAGCAACTTACTATAAAGTTTCCACATCAAATGGGTCCAACCTAACTCCCTGGTAGAGCTTTTCACTCAATGGCTCAATACCCTTAGTTGAAATCCTTGTGTAAAATGTGCACTCACCATTTTTTATGGTAGGTATGGCTAGAAAGAAACAACAGGGTGTTCTCTAACACTCCCAAGGACCCTACCTCCATTGCTAGTAAAATCATCAGCTTTGCCATAGAGAACTCCCAACTCATCCCTTGCACAGAACTCCCTGATGTGGGATTGGATATTTTTTGTTTAGTAGTCTTAATATCCCCAGGGAAGATAATACTTGTGTCACTCATCCCCACCCAAGTCACACCTCTTCATGGAAACCTCCCTTGGTAGGATGGCCCAAGCTCAATTTTGATGGAGCTTCTAAAGGAAACCTAGGAATGGCAGGGGTAAGAGGACTGGTCAGAGATAGCAGCAACAAGATTATGGTCATATTTTTGAAGAACCTAGGCATTCAAACTAATCATGTAGCAAAATCCCACGCCCTATGGAGAGGTCTCAGCATCATCTAAAAGTATAAAGGGAACTACGAAATGGAAGGGGACTCTCTAAACATCATAAATTATATCAACGATAGCTCCAATCCTTCATGGAAGGTCATGAACACCATCAGGGAAGACAAAAACATGATCAAAAGATAGGGCAACGTGATATTTAGACATGTGTATAGGGAGGTAAACAGATTGGTTGACCTCTTAGCAAACATGGGAATCGGTCAAAATTCCTTGACTGTATTGGATAACAATCCGCCCTCAAACATTGTCAATGAAGTCAACCAAGAGTGGGCAAATCAACAGTGAAGCACCAGAGCAGGAGATTCATCATCAAGTTGCCAACATCTTCATCAACAGCTTTATTAGTACTCTTGACAGCATTAGCGGGAAGCTGAAGTAGCTCATAAAGACTAAGGAAAGCACTACAAAGAAGAAGGTGACTGATGCATGATGGAGAGTCATGGGTCTTTTTTTGTTTATGGTTCTCTAGATCTTTATCGGGGTTTGTTTTCATGGGGGTTATTTTAACTTTACATATATTATATGCATCAATGTTGGTTTGGGTGTCTGTTGTCCATATATTATCTACATCAATCGTGTTTGGGGTGTTGTCCATATATTATCTGCATCAATATTGTTTGGGGTGTTTGCTATTAGGCTTATTGGATTTTAATAAATATATGGTGAATGATGTTTATCCATGTACGAAAACACTTTTTTAAAGTTTAGTCTTCTAAGCTGCTAGCCTCCTTTGAGGTTTTTGTAACTACTGGTTTTGGGATCCAAGAAAAAACCCTTTAATATAAGCTACACTATTTACCAAAAAAAAAAATTAAGTCATGGGAAAACGGAATTGTAGATATTTGTCAGCCAGGGTTCAGACGATGGGAGGAGCAAGGAAGGGCTGGGGAATTAGTGAGGTAGTACATTCCATATAGGCATATAATTTTTTAAGTTAAAATTCATTTATCCCTTCATTTTGGGATTAGGGATTTTTTTCTAAAAAACATCTCATCTTTTAGGAGCCATATCTTCGCGAAGGGTTATCCGATTCAGCTAATTCTTGGACCAACTTGTGTATAAATTGAATAGTTTTAAAATAGTGGTTAGATGAAGTAATTTGAGTGATATTGAGGGAGATATGACCCTGTGAAGTCATCCATCTGGAACAAGGGCAATGATTATTTTTCAAGTTGAAAAAAATGAAATTGTGTATATTTGTCAACTAAGGTTTAGATTATGGGAGGAGAAATGAAGGGCTAGGACTTTAGTGAGGCAAGATATTCTAATTGGGCATGGAATTTTTTAGCTAAGTTTATTTTTTTCTTCTTTATATTAGAAATTTTGCATGTAAATTATTATAAAAAAATTATCAAATATTATATTTGCCATAGGATATTCTGGTAAATTTTAATAGATTTTGAGTTTTAGTTTTCTTTCCATGGATTAATTATATCTAAATCCTTAGAATCATCTCTAGTGGTAGATGTTAGTGAGCACACCCCATAGGATCGATCCTTGTTGCTTTAAGATAGGGTGATTTTTGGTAAATTTAGTGGGTATTAGCCAAGGGCTTTAGCCTTGATAAAATGGATTGATAGGAGTTGGGAGTCTCCAGGAGTGATTATATACTTTATTCCTATAGTTTTCTTCCTAGCCATTTTTTGAAAAAAATATAGAATTCTAAAAGGGGTTCATTGGTTTATGGGAAGACTAGGACTCTTCCTTACCCATTGGTATGAAGGTTTTTCACCTAAAAATGTAAATCTATCCCTAATACTAGTATGGGTTAGGATGTATGGGTTTCCCATTGAATTTTTGGAAATATATACCTTCAAGTCAATATGAAACACTCTATGATAATTCCTTGATATTTCAAATACTACGAAAGATGGATTCTTGGCTATTTATGCTCGGATATTGGTCATGATTGATATAAGTAAAGCTTTACCAAAATCATTCTTAAGTATTGGGATAAGATGTGGACCCAAACCATATATTATGAAAACATAACTTTTATATGTAGAATATGTCATGAGGTAGGGCATATTGAGAGATCATGCCCTAAGAAGAGCCCAAGTATAATCATATGTAGAAAACTACAAGAGAAACTTACAAATGGATATGGATGAAGATGGTTTTTAACTTCCAAAAAATAGATCTAGAAAAATGAAAGCAAATAAAAAATGGAGACTAGTAAGGAAGGATATTGGAAGAAATACCAACTATTTTGAGGCTTTACCTATGAAAAAAAGTAGATCAAAACTTAGAGGACACAATACAGCAGGTTCAACATATAAACAAAGAACTATCTATTCAATATGATCCTGATTTAGGGATGAACATTCTAAAGAATGTGTCTCATCATATTTTTAAGACTCCCTTAAAGTACCATGCACCTTTCAAAAAAAAAATTGTAAATAAAATATAGTTTTAGAAGTTAATATCTCTACCATTAATAAGGAAATAGAAAAATTGAATAGTACAAGCCAAAATATTGTGTAGCAAAGCCAAGAGAGGATAAATCTTAGGAAAAATAAATTTGTGAAAGAATATTGAGGAATAGAATAATAAGACCTGCTCATGATACAATCAAGGAAAAAAGATAAAAACCCTTAAATTATCAAGCAATATCCAGGGAAATAAGAGCAAACATAGAGAAAGGAACACAAACTAAGTTGGTTGAACTTCTCTCTACCAAACAACAAAATGATATTGGTAATTTGTACGTGAGGCCAAAATACCCTAATGAGACATGATTATCATCTCATGGAATATAAGGGGTGTTAATTCCCCCTCAAAGCAAAGGTGTATCATGGACCTCTATTTAAGTAATAAGCCTAATATTCTTTGTATCCAAGAAACTAAAATGATAAAAGAAGTTTCAAAAACTATGAAATCAATATGGGTGAGATGTGAATGGGATGCTATGGATTCTGAAGGAGTGGCAAGAGGAATTCTAACTTGTTGGAATCCTACTAGAACCTATTGTGTAACCATTCATAGAACTAGATATTGGATAGCCTCTTTAGTCTCATGCTACTTTGCAATTATTCGTTTCATTCTTATTAATGTCTGTGGACCTACAACTCAATCAGGTAGATTAGATGTTTGGAGTGGGATTGAAGACTTTATGAGAAGTAAAGACCAAAAAACCTGATTTATGATCATAGGAGATTTTAATGCCATAACCAAGTTGGATTAAAAATTTGGATGAATTAGAAAATTAACCCAAAGTATGAGAGATTTATCAATTTTTATTCAAAATAATAATCTTGGGAGGTTGAGTTTGAAGAAGACAACTATACATGGACCAACAACAATAGAGGCCAAAACCTAATAACAAAAAAATTAGATAGATGCATACTCTCATATCATTGGATAGATGAAGGAACTTGTGCTAAAATTAATACTTTAACAAGAATTGATTTAGATCATTGGCCAATAAGAGTTAAAATGGTGGTAAGTGAATTCAAAAAAATATCATATTTTAAATATAAGCAGATATGGAAAGACCATCCTCAATTTTTTGATATGATAGCACAAACATGGAATTATTCAAGAAATGGTGGGCTATATACACTTCCAAAATAAATTAAATCAATAACATCTAGATTAAAAGAATAGAACAAAAACACTTTTGAAAACCTTTTTTAGAAGAAAGAACTAAAATATAAACTTTCAAAATTCAATAAAGGTGATCATAGTAATCTAATATTAGAGGAAATAAAGTTGCTTAGTGAATATCATAATAGTTTTAGTAAGGAAGAGAAATTTTGTAGATTAAAATCAAGACAGACTTGGATAAAAAGAGATAAAAATATAAAGTTTCTTCATAGGATAGCTATAGTACAAAGATCAACATCCAAAACTTGTAGAATTAAATCAATAGAAGGGGTTTGGATTGAAGACCAAAGTGAAATTAGAAAAGAGGTAAGGTATTTTTATCATAATATTCTAGGATCATAGGATTCTAAAGTTCTTAATGATAATTCTTCAAGAAGTACCTTCAATTATAAGGAATGAAGACAATAGGAAACTGATGGAGCCTATTACTCTTGAAGAAGTTCATTTAGCTCTTTTCTCTTTTAATAAGGATAAATCCCCATGTCCATATGGGATCTCTATAGCATTTTACCAACATAATTAGGATATAGTGAAGGATTCTTTATTGGTGGCAATGGAACAGTCTAGGGTAAAATAATACACATAAAATAAATGGAACATATCTTACCCTGATTCCAAAAAAGGTATATACTATTGGCAATTTTGGGTACCTTGGGCACATTGCCTCTGCTCAAGTATAGAAGTTGTCATTGATGTCAAGAAGCTCTTGAAGGAATTTGATTTAATGTCAGATTATTCAGAGCATGGACAGTGAGTTTCCACGAAGATCATAGTAGCCCATTTGCAAAAGATCAAAGAAAAAGACAAGTAAGAAAAGGTATGCAGCAGGCAAGAAAAATTGTCGCGATTTCGCGACATGTTTGAGGAGAGAGAAAGAGCTAGCAAAACTGTCACGATTTCACAACATGTTAGAGGAGAGAGAAAGTGTTGGAAAAACTGTCACGATTTTGCGACATATTTGAGGAGAGAGAAAGAGCTGGCAAAACTATCGCGATTTCGCGACATGTTGGAAGAGAGAGAAGAAGCAGGAAAAACTGTCGCGATTTCGTGACATGTTGGCAGAGAAGAAGAGCAAGGTGGAAAGTGTCGTGATTTCGTGACATGTCGCATTTTCGCAACTCGAAAAGTGCAGGAAGGCAGAGAAGGAAAAGTGTCGCGATTTCGCAACATATTGCAAAGAAGATTGTACGGACGAAAAAGTGTCGCGATTTCGCGACATGTTGCAGGAGAGGGAGTCTGAAAGAAAAAGTGTCACGATTTCGCGACATGTTGCAGGAGAGAGAGTCCGAAAGGAAAAGTGTCGTGATTTCGCGACATAATGCAGAAGAGAGAGTCCAAAAGAAAAAGTGTCACGATTTCGCAACATAATGTTGAGAAGAGAGTCTGTAGTGTGAATTGTCGCAATTTCATGACAAGTTCAAAAAGAGAGAAAGTAGCAAGACAAAGTGTCACGATTTCGCGACATGCTACAGAATTCAAAGTGAGAACTGTCACGATTTTTCAACATGCTGAAAAGCTCGAAGTTAGAACTATCACGATTTCACGACATGCAACAAAGGGAAGAGTTTGAAATGAGAACCGTCGTGATTTCGCGATAGGCTGAAGAAAAAGTGTACAGACGCAGAGAGTGTCACGATTTCGCAACAGGCAGAAAAGGAAGCGTACGGATGCAGAAAGTGTCACGATTTTGTGATAGGCAGAATTGAAGAAGCCAGTAGATGAAGATGTCGTGATTTCGTGACATGTCGCAGTTTTACGACCAGAAGGCAAGTGAAGACGCCCGCGGAGGAAGATGTCATGATTTCGTGACATGTCATAGTTTCACGACCAGAAGGCAAGTGAAGGCGCCAGCGGAGGAAGATGTCGCGATATCATGACATGTCATAGTTTCGTGACTCAAAGAGGAGAGAGAATGTACGACGTGAGAAATGTCACGATTTCGTGACAAAAACAAAAAGGAAGTCTAAAGAAGCAAAAGTGTCGCGATATCGTGACAACAGGTAAAAGAAAGTGTACGGCTACAAAGGTGTCGCAATATCGTGACATGTTGTAGTTTTGCAGAAAAAGCTATAGAACCAGAGGCGGTTGAAGCCGACAGAGTTAACTTTGAGTCGTCGAAGTTCAGGGTTGTGCAGTCGATGGAGTTTAGGGTTACAACCGACTAAGTTTGAATTTTTTATCTTGAATTTTTTGTTATAAAAGGAGGGTTGTTTCGAGTTTTGAAGTATTGAACTTGCGCAAGTTAAGTCCACGGTGCGCAGAGACCGAGTCGAGTCAAATCGAGCTAAGTGCGAAGCAAGAGCGCATAGAGAGCAGAAAAGCGCAAAGGAGCAAAAGTTGTTGGTATTGCAACATTCACAGACAGAGGGCATAGTAAGAAGTTCGATCGTCAAGAGCTGAGTGCTGCTGTGTTTGCGTAGACAGTGCAATAATTGGTTTTGACCAAGTACGACTGTGACTGAGCAGAGAGGACTGTTGAACAGATTTGAGCAAGCTTTTGTTGAGCTTGTGGAGCAGTTTGGGCAGGTTCTTTTAAGAACTTGCAAAGCATATCTGAGACAAGTCTTGGTGAAGACTTGAGTGAAGATCAAGCCAGCATTAGTGCAAGCTGGTGAACCACTTTTGTAAACCAAATTGAGGACCAGTTGAGGACAGAGATTGGTGAAGATTTGAGGACAGATTTGTACCCAAACCAAAGAAAGAGAAAGAGAACATTTGTGCCAGATCGAAGGACTGTGTTTGGTGCAGATCAGAGAAAGAGAAAGAGGACATATGTGCTAGACCGAAGTACTGTGTTTAGTGTAAATTTGAGGACCAGCTTTGAGGTGATAGAGTTGAGGACAGAGGTCTCTAGCCAAAGCAGGGAAGACAAGTGTCTTCTATGGATAGAGTTCCATTTGCTAAGGGCAACGGAGGCAGAGGTCTTCTAGAGGATCACTAGTCAGAGCAGAGTTAGGGGAAGGTATCTCCTTTGGATTAGTGCCCATAAACATTGTAATCGAGAAAGGTATTCCCAAAGGTTGGATTGATAAAATTTAATGAAAGATTTTATTCATGGAGTAGCCCACTTTGGGTGAACCATGTAAATTGTTGTGTCTCTATTGTGGATGGTGTTTTGTGCATTGCTTTGATTACTGTTGTTGATACTGCTATCTATTCACTGCATAATATTGAATTGAAAGTTGAATTGAAGGAAAAATTAAAAAGTGGTCTTATACTGTTCACCCCCCCCTCTCAGTATAAGCTTGTGTTCTTCAATTGGTATCAGAGCGGGTGCCTTCGAAAAGTTTAAATAGCTTGAAGGAAAAGCTAGCAAAGAACACAATGGATTATTCAAGTGGCAATGCAGCACCTATTCTTGATGGATCAGATTTTGGTCTTTGGAGTGCAAGGATGAAGGTTCATCTAATGGCACTTGGGAATGAGGTTTGGGAAGTGATTGAAGACGAGTACACTATTCTTAAACATGGTCCTTATACTAAAGAAGACAGGCTCCTACATCACAGCAATTCAAAAGCAATGAATGCAATCCTAAAGGGTTTACAGAAGGTAGATCTTACCAAGGTGATTCACTACAAAACAGCTAGTGAAATGTGGAAACAATTGCAGGTGGTTCACACAGGTGATGTAAATGTCCGAAAGGCCAAGTTGAGACACTTCAAAGGTATGTTTGAAAAACTCAAGATGAATGATGATGAAAATATTAGTGACTACATGCTTCGTATGGATGAGGTTGTTAACTCCATGAAAGACTTAGGTCTTGAGCTTGCTGAAAATGATGTTTGTGATAAGATTTTAAGATCTCTTCCTAATAGATTTAGTGAAAATATTTATGCTATTGAGGAAGCTAAAGATTTGGATAAGTTGAAAAAGGATGAGCTCCATAGTATACTTGCAGTATTTGAGTTGAGAACTCAAGTGAAGGTTGATGTCAAGAAAGAGGCGACTTTCAAGGCTACCAAGAAATCCAAGGGTAAACAGCTTCAAGAGAGTGATGAATCTTCTAGTGATGAAGAGGCATATTACAGCAAGAAAGGCAAGTTCTCTAGAAAGCACAAAAGCATGAAAAACATAAGATGTTTCAATTGTGGAAATTTTGGTCATTATGCTTCTGACTGTACTGTTCCCAAGAATGAAAGTGATGAAGATGAACAGGATTCTAAGAGCAAGGATTCTGAAAAACACAAGCATCACAGGAAGATCAAAGATGAGCACAGCAATCACGGAAAGAGGTATTCTCACAAGCACAAGAAGAGTTTCTACCTAGACAAAGCAAGTAAGTGTTCTAGTAGTGATAGTGAAAGTTCTTCAAGTGATAGTGAAAATGAGATGTTGTTCATATCAGAAAAAGAGGAAGAACCGAAACATAGTTTCATTATCATGAAATGTCTTAGATGTGGAAATTTTGGTCACCTTGAGGATGATTGCACAAATAATTATTTGGTTGCTAGTATGTATGAGGATGCTTCAGAAAACTATAAGGAATATGCATGTATGGTTTTTGAAAAAGGTAGCACCTCTAGTGAGAAGAAATCTGAAAAAGGCTTTGATGATTCTGAAAGCAAACAAATAAAGGATCTTGACAGTGAACTTAATAATGCTCTTAGTGCTTTGAAAAAGGAAAGAAAGAATAATTCTAGACTCAAGGATAAGTTAGATGAATTTTATATGGAGAGAGATGATCTTATAGAAATTCTTGACGTCTCTATGGCTAAGACATAAGAACTCAAGGATGAGTTAGAGTCGAAGGTTCTTGAGTATAGTGAGTTGGAACATAAAATGGCTTCTTTGAAAAATGAAACTAAAGAGTACAAGGATAAGCTTTACAGGTTTCAAGATAGCTCCAAAAAGGTTAAGTCTCTCATCAAAGTTCAAAGAAAGACAACAAATAAAACAGGCCTTGGTTTTGTTAAACCACACAAGGAACAGGTTGGGGAATCTAGTAAGAGATTTCAAAAAGAAGAGAGTTCTGATGAAGAGAGTATTTAAGAGAAAGAGTTCATGAGTGATAGATGCGCAGAAATAGAAAACAGAATTCTGAATGCGAAGAAGAAGTTTTCGGGACCCAAGAGGTCAATTAAAAGAAAATTTCACGACAGATGTTTTGCATGTTACAGGTTTGGTCACATGGCTTCATATTGCAGGACTCAAGTAAATGACAGTTTCAGAGGTGGTAATTTCTTTCAAGGGTATTGCTACTCTTGTAATTAGTTTGGGCATAAGGCAATTTTCTATAAGGCAAATAACAGGTACACCGTTAGTCAGAACAGGCAGATTCAAAGAACAGGAATGCCTAAAAGAAATAACTTTGTTACTTGTTATAAGTGCAACAATGCAGGTCACACAGCTAGACAGTGTAGAGCTAAACTTCCAAGGTACAGGAATAGGAACAATGGTTTGAACAGGTCCAAGGATCAAGGCATGGACAAGAACAGAGATGAGAACAAGAGCAAGAACAGTGACAAGAACAGGAATATTGACAAAGAGTTCAAGAGAAGGCCCGACAAGGAAATTGTAGACACTGATGATGATTAGTGCCTAATGGGAGTTTTACTCCCACCCTTATTTTAATCACCTCATCATGAGGTGGGGGAGGGACTAAGCTAAGAGGCTCATTCTTAGTCCCGAGCCCCAAAGGTGACCCTTTGCCATTGATGACAAAGGGGGAGAGATATGAGTAAGGGGGAGAGCTTCAAGTGAAGAGAAGAGCTTCAAGTCGTGGGGAGCAAAACTTCAAAGGCAGATTCTCAGTTGTGAGCACAATTGGTTTCATTTTTGGCTCTTGAGATGTGTTTTCAGTAAAGGTTTGCCATTAATGACAAAGGGGGAGATTGTTGGCAATTTTGGGTATCTTGGGCACATTGCCTTTGCTCAAGTATAGAAGTTGTCATTGATGTCAAGAAGCTCTTGAAGGAATTTGATTTAATGTCAGATTATTCAGAGCATGGACAGTGAGTTTCCAAGAAGATCATAGTAGCCCATTTGCAAAAGATCAAAGAAAAAGACAAGTAAGAAAAGGTATGTAGCAGGCAAGAAAAACTGTCGCGATTTCGCGACATGTTTGAGGAGAGAGAAAGAGCTGGCAAAACTATCACGATTTTGCGACATGTTAGAGGAGAGAGAAAGTGCTAGAAAAACTGTCATAATTTTACGACATGTTTGAGGAGAGAGAAAGAACTGGCAAAACTAAGAGAGAAGAAGCAGGAAAAACTGTCACGATTTCGCGACATGTTGGCAGAGAAGAAGAGCAAGGTGGAAAGTGTCACGATTTTGTGACATGTCGCATTTTCGAGACTCAAAAAGTGCAGGAAGGCAGAGAAGGAAAAGTGTCGCGATTTTGTGACATATTGCAAAGAAGATTGTACGGACGAAAAAGTGTCACGATTTTGCGACATGTTGCAGGAGAGGGAGTCCGAAAGAAAAAGTGTCGCGATTTCGCGACATGTTGCAGGAGAGAGAGTCCGAAAGGAAAAGTGTCATGATTTTGTGACATAATGCAAAAGAGAGAGTCCAAAAGAAAAAGTGTCACGATTTCATGACATAATGCTAAAAAGAGAGTCCGTAGTGTGAATTGTCGCGATTTCGTGACAAGTTCGAAAAGAGAGAAAGTAGCAAGACAAAGTGTCATGATTTTGCGACATGCTACAGAAGTCAAAGTGAGAACTGTCTCAATTTCACGACATTCTGAAAAGCTCGAAGTGATAACTATCGTGATTTCGCGACATGCAACAAAGGGAAGAGTTTGAAATGAGAAGCGTCACGATTTTGCGATAGGCTGAAGAAAAAGTGTACGGACGCAGAGAGTGTCACGATTTTATGATAGGAAGAAAAGGAAGTGTACGGATGCATAAAGTGTCATGATTTCATGACAGGCAGAAGTGAAGAAGCCAACGGATGAAGATGTCACGATTTCATGACATGTCAGTTTTATGACCAGAAGGCAAGTGAAGATGCCCGCAGAGGAAGATGTCACGATTTCGTGACATGTCATAGTTTTGTGACCAGAAGGCAAGTGAAGGCGCCAACGGAGGAAGATGTCACGATATCACGACATGTCACAGTTTCGTGACTCAAAGAGGAGAGAGAATGTACGATGTCAGAAATTTCATGATTTCATGACAAAAACAAAAAAGAAGTCTAAAGAAGCAAAAGTGTCGCGATATCGCGACAACAGGCAAAAGGAAGTGTACGGCTGCAAAGGTGTCACAATATCGCGACATGTTGTAGTTTCGTGGGAAAAGCTACAGAACCAGAGGCGGTTGAAGCTGACAGAGTTAACTTTGAGCCGACGAAGTTCAGGGTTGTGCAGCCGACGGAGTTTAGGGTTACAGCCGACTAAGTTTGAATTTTTGATCTTGAATTTTTTGTTATAAAAGGAGGGTTGTTTTGAGTTTTGAAGTATTGAACTTGCGCAAGTTAAGTCCATGGTGCATGATTCCGAGTCGAGTCAAATCGAGCTAAGTGTGAAGCAAGAGCACACAGAGAGCAGAAAAGCGCAAAGGAGCAGAAGTTGTTGGTATTGCGACATTCGTAGAAAGAGCGCATAGTAAGAAGTTCGATCGTCGAGAGTTGAGTGATGTTGTGTTTGCGCAAACAGTGCAATAATTGGTTTTGACCAAGTACGGCTGTGACTGAGCAGAGAGGACTATTGAACAGATTTGAGCAAGCTTTTGTTGAGCTTGTGGAGCAGTTTGGGAAGGTTCTTTTGAGAACTTGCAAAGCATATCTGAGACAAGTCTTGGTGAAGACTTGAGTGAAGATCAAGCCAGCATTAGTGCAAGCTGGTGAACCACTTTTGTAAACCAGATTGAGGACCAGTTGAGGACAGAGATTGGTGCAGATTTGAGGACAGATTTGTACCCAAACTAGAGAAAGAGAAAGAGGACATTTGTGCCAGATCGAAGGACTATGTTTGGTGCAGATCAGAGAAAGAGAAAGAGGACATTTGTGCTATGCCGAAGGACTGTGTTTAGTGCAAATTCGAGGACCAACTTTGAGGTGATAGAGTTGAGGACAAAGGTCTCCAGCCAGAGCAGGGAAGACAGGTGTCTTTTGTGGATAGAGTTCCATTTGCTAAGGGCAGCGGAGGCAGAGGTCTTCTAGAGGATCACCAGTCATAGCAGAGCTAGGGGAAGGTATCTCCTTGGGGTTGGTGCCCATAAAAATTGTAATCGAGAAAGGTATTCCCAGAGGTTGGATTGATAAAATTTAGTGAAAGATTTTATCCGTGGAGTAGCCCACTTTGGGTGAACCACGTAAATTGTTGTGTCTTTATTGTGGATGGTGTTTTGTGCATTGCTTTGATTACTGCTATTGATACTGTTATCTATTCACTGCATAATCTTGAATTGAAAGTTGAATTGAAGGAAAAATTAAAAAGTGGTCTTATACTATTCACCCCCCCCTCTCAGTATAAGCTTGTGTTCTTCATATACACCCAATTTTTATGCACCTTCAAACCAAAAGATATCAAACAAGACACCAAGCATCACCAGACACTCAATCATCCCAAACCCAAAAAATCAGACATCATTTTCAGCCCTTGTCAAATTCACCATTCACTGGCAAATTTGCTAGTGGCGAATTTGACATAAACTAGCAAATTTGCAAAACAACCATTTTTAAAACCTAGGCCAATCAAACTGACCGTTGTCAAATTTTCTAATCGATGGTAAATTTTCCAGTGGTGAAGCTGACCATCAATGGAAAATTTTCTAGTGGTAAATTTAACCATCAGTAACGAATTTGCAAAGTGACTAAATTCTTCTGGCATGAGCCAGGAGCACATGGATTCCTTTGCCCCACTACCTCCTCTAACATCGCATGCTTCAACAATGAATCATGCCTACAAATTAAAAAAAGAAAAAGCTAAGGGCATCCCAACCAATTTTCCCTCTCAATCCCTCCAAAAATATATAAATGCAACCCTTAGGACAAGCATTCAATCAACAATTTTGAATACTCTGCAAAACTTCTCTTGTCATTTCTCTTCATTTGCATTCTTCATATTCTCATCTAGGCATCTTCATCAAACTATCTTGGAGGTAATTCAAGCAAGGCAAGGAGAGAGATTAGGGGTAAGGAGAAGTTCTTGCTAGGTTGTATCACTCCTAGCTCCTCTTTCCTTTCATCTTCTTGTTCTCTTTCATGCATTTTATCTTCTATTTCTAGGCCTTTCTAACTTGATTTTTGGCATACATAGTCATTTATTTCTCTTTTGCTATTTCATTTCATGCTTCTAACATCTTCTTTGTAGGCCATTTCAAGTTCATTTGCATTTATCTCTTTCATTTACAATCACTAATCTCTTTTATTGCATATTTTATACTTCTAACATATGCTTCATGCCATTTACTTTCATGCTTCTTCATTTACAATAAGTTCATTTTGTTCATAAGTACATTTCTCTTCATTACAAGCATACTAACTACATTTTATTTTTCGTCTCCATGCACTTTATTTTCTAATTCATCACTATTTGCAGGTATTACTTTACTTATATGATCTTTCATGCTTTCTTTTCATTATATGCAAGCTCGCATTCATTGTTTATTTCTCTAATTTCATTTCCTTCCATACACATTCATACCTAGATTTATTCTAATCTCAAGGAATATGCCCTTAAGCTTGCTTTGGTATTAATACAAGACTAACATTGTCTTGTTTATCTTACCATAAGCATTTTTTCATTCATACTTCATGTTCTTACTTAATCCCCATTGTAGATTTTCTTAAAGTTTATAGCAGTAGCATATACATCGTTGTTCAACATCTTCATTACATTCGTATTTCTTTGATTTAGCTTAAGGTTAACTAAGCTCTTGCAATCCATTCCTTCCATTTTGCAGATATTTCTAGACCATTCAAGTTCTTAGAAACTCTAATCTCAATTATTTTTAGGGACTGTCTATCTTCTTTCATGCACATTTAATTTACTTATTAAAATTAGGATTTGCATAGGTTAATTCTAGAGATTTGCAAGTCACAAACCCTATAAATATTCCACTCTATATTTACCCTACATTGCACCTTAGACTTGATGAGAAATAGTCCCAAAATACAAGTTGAGACTCATTTAGCCCTGTTCAAGATAAATTCACCACTCCCTACAACCACTGGCAAATTTGACTCTTTGGAATACACTGAGCAAATTTGCCACTCTATCAAATTCACCACTAGCAAATTTTCCACTCACTGGTAAATTTGATAGGCCCTGGATCCATTCAAAAAGGGACCTCATTCATACTCATTTTTGCATTAACAAGGGATCTGATCAGCTAGGAATATAGATTATCACCTCTTTGCAATTAGACAAACCCCCCAAAATAGAAAACCCTAATTTTTCCCCTTCATTTTACAAGTTTTCAAATTTCTCAATCAATGGTAGTGGCAAATTTAATAGTTAGTGGTAAATTTGATCAAGTTTTGAGAAAGGTAACCCTGCCACCTAGCACCTCTCTGATCTTTATTTTTCCTTCCATGTCTGCATTTTGATATTTGTTTTCATAGTTTCTTTTCTAAAATTCACACTTATTTTTGTCAATCAAAGAAGCCTAAATTAGCTCAAAATCTCCTTTTGATCACATTTATCTTGGACATAAATCAAGGAATCCTAGATTAAGTCTAAATCTATTATTTTTATAAGCACTTAGGTAAGAAATTAAAATCATATAGTTGCACTTTAGGCTAAATCGTTTGATGCATTATCTTTTATTTTCCTTGGAAATAAAACCCTCTTTTAGCATAGTTCATCATTCAAACTCAAAAGCATACTAGGCTAGTTTTTGTATTCTTGCATTTTGTGTGTTTATACTTAGCATGTATTTTATATGATGTTTACCTTAAGTTTGAACAAATTTTATCTTGATTAAGGCTCAATAAAGAGTCAAATTAGCAATCCAAAACCTTAGGTGTTTGTTGAATAAACCCATTGAACACCATCAAGCATAACATCAACAACACACTTAGACACCTTGATAAACTACATGAAGTAGAGCCTACTCACGTTGAAGATTCCCACATCTTCAAGGTCTCCTTTGGAAATATGTCCTCGAAGCAAGGAAGTAGGGATTCCTAGTGGATTTTCCCTCACCACACGTGTAGGAGGTTTTCGAATCTACATTTTGGTGAACCTGGTGTGAACACTTCCTTTTCCTTAAATAAGATAAAAATTACTCAAACCTAAACAAGATCATCTAATTTTGTGTTCATAGCATAAATCACATTAAATAAAGATAACAAGAATATAACCAAATGGTTAGTCCTACTAGGGGAAGTATAACAACCCATTGAGTAAAATCAAAGTATGAACTTTTAGGGAGCAATCTCTCTTGGCTAGTATCTTATGGTGGGCTAGCGGGAGGAGTATTGTTTTCCCAAGGTGACATAATAATTTCAAAACATCTTCTCTTCTTTGCTATAAGTACTCTAGAAAGAAACCTTTAATAAATCTACTCCTCTTCTTTAAAAACCTTCAAACCATGGCTTAACATCCCTATAATAGTCGAAGAAATGGTTTTACATATTCATCTTATGAAGTATTCACACATGAGCATGATGATCAAGTAGAAAATCCTTGACCACAACATGTGCCTAGGAAAGAAGAACACATTATTGAAAGCATCAACTTCCATTCCATAGATCATATTAGGTATTACATAAAAAGGAATAAAGATATCTTTATAGATATTCTTAGGGAAGAACTTGAAGAACAAAATAGAAAATAATCACCCACAACTCATGATAACCTTTAGTATTCTAATGGAAAATCAAAATAACTTTGTTATTTTTATTCTAAACTCCCTAAACCATATCTATAGGGATACCCATTATGGGCATGCCTTTTTCAACATCATCTCCAAGTGTCACAATACTATTCCAAACCCTAATTCCACAAATCCCTTCCTAATTTATGACTTAGAGATTAAAAAAACCCCTCCAATGGCAACATCTAACCAAGCCAGCTCATTCTTCATGACTCTACCTTTTATGTCTCAAGCTCTTTCACAACCCCCTTTGACTCTACTTACCCCACTCAATCCTCCACCTAATGACTTCCAAGATATCAATGCTAAAATTCAACAACTTGAAAAGAGAGACTCCAAGTTTAAAGAACTTGAATATAAAATTGCTTCTCTTCAAGGATATTCAAAATAAAATTATTCTTTTGAAGAATTCTACAATGATTCATTAGACCCCACAGTAGTCAATCACCCTTTTCCAAAGAACTTTGAAACTCCTAAGTTTCATATGTATAATGGAAAGCAAGATCCCATCAACCACTTAAGATTATTCTAAATAGCATGCAATGACATCAATCATGACAAAAAGTTGCTTCAAATCATGAAGAAAGTTATTCTCCAAAAGCCTTAGTGGTTTAGCCTTAGAATGGTACTTTCAAATACCTGGCAATTCCATCAAGAACTTCAAATAACTTATGGAAGCTTTTGTCAAACAATTTTAGTCTACATAAAAGAAAAGGTTACTATAAATTCCCTATACCAACTTAAACAATCTAAGACTAAACAATTCTTAGATTTCTTGGTCAAATGGAGGGCCTTAGTGGGAATAATTCAATATATTCCTTCTCCTAAGGAACTCTTGTACATTTTTATAAGAAGCCTTCATGAACAACTATCATACCCATTAGAAATGATAAACATAACCTCTTTTGAAGAATTCATGGACATGGATAAAAGAGTAGAAGTCGTCCTCATAAGATGAGGATAACTTAACTACAAGAAAGAGGAAGAAGAACCTTTCAACAAAGGTCAATACAAAAACAAGCATGTCATTGGATATGGTGTAATAAATTCTTATCAAACCAACATAAACGCAACCCAAAATGCTCCTCAAAAGTTAGTGGTACCAAGACAAGATAAATCCAAAAGGTAATACACAAATACTGGACAAAGTCAAGTCGTCATGTTAAAAATACTTCTTGATTCAAATATATTGGAATTCTCACCCATTATACCTTGGGATACCACTACATAATTACCTAATTTGTATATACATGATGAACATTGCAATTATCACCACACAAAAGGACACGTGACCAACAAGTGCATTACTTTAAAGAACCTCCTTCAAGATATTATAGAATAAGGAAAGATAATTTTCAACAAACAAGACACCCCCAAAAAAAATTTAGGGATTTTTCAAAACCCCTTGCCAACACGTGGTTAAAAAATTGCCAACTTTATAGGCATCATGCATCTATCAAAACCATCCTATGCTGTGACTAGGCAACAAGCCAGAAACCAATCTTTCAAACAACCACCCTTTGTCATCCCTTGTAATACTAAAGTGAATGTTTCTAATAGATCACCTTTGGTCCTCACACCTCTTGAAAACACCTTACATTCTATTGAACTTCGATAACAACTAGATAACATACCTGCAAAGATCTCCCTTCTAGAATTGCTAAGAATTGTTAGCTTTTGATGTTGTATGCAATGGGAGATAGCAATCACAAGATGTAGAAATAATATGAAAGAAAGTAAATCTGCGAGATGACTGAAATATGCTATAAATAGAAATGACAAAAATGAATACAATGTAGCTATGGAGGAAATGAACACTCCATGAATAATGCTATCGGACTACATTGCACCCATCTCCAATATGGGTGACTTTATCTATAATATGCTCCCTATGATGTTGTATGTGATGCTCTATGTGTTGATATCTATATCTATGACAATAAGGCCATTATATAGGAAGATAGGTTCCTTGGCCAACACTCTATCTAGTTGTGCAAGGGACAACTTGCACATGTACAACTTGCACATTGACACTTGTGCATTTATTACATTGCATGAAGAAACTAGGTAACTTCCCCCTAAAGTAATCTAATGTCCTAAGTATGTACCTTGGTAGGTACATTTACATGACCCAAATGATGTAATATGATCTATTTCTAACACCCCCTTGTATTACATTATTTGGGTATTGAAGACTTTAGTCTTCAATGTGGATCTTCTTCCATTGAATGATCTTGAACTTTAGATTCTTCTTTTCTATTTTTTGTAACCTGTTCAAGCAAGTAGTTAGTGTCTTCATAACCTGTCATCCTTGCTGAAAGAGCTTTGACTTCATAATCATCTGTGGATCCTTCCAGTTCTTTGATTCCTTCTATCCTCTGAGCTAGATGTCCTTTTTTATTTCTTTTGTGATACTCCAATTGGGGATAATTGGTTGGACGCTGAAAATATTGTTGATGAGGATTCTGATATTATCATGGCTGAGATTGATTCCCATTGTTCATCTGATTTCCTTGATTCTGATTTTTGGGATTGAATCTGCAATAGCTGGTACTATGACCTTTCTTCCTGCATATCTAAAAATACCTGTTGTACCATGGTTTTCATCCTTTTGATGATGATGAGGCAATATTTCCCTATGGATTATCTTTAGATGACAATGCAGTGTTAGTCATTTCATATTTAATTGTATTTTCCACCTCATATTCCTATAAAATATTGACTAGGTCATCAAAAGAAGTATCTTTACTCAGAACTTGTAAAGATGTTACCAAATGCTTGTAGCTTTCTAGAAGTGCTCTCATGGTTACTTGAGTAAGAAGTTCATCCTTAACTATTTCTCCTAAGGTTAATAATTTCCCTTTAATATCTGCTACCTTCCTTAGAAACAGTTCTATGCTTTCTCCACTATTCATTTTTAATGAGTGAAGTTGAGTTTGAAGATGTAAAATGGTTACCTTATTCTTTCCTTCAAATATTTTCTCTAGGCTTGTCCATGCATCTGAAGATGATTTTGCTGAACTGATATAGGGTTGTATCTCATCAGTGATAGCAAAGGTTATTATCATTAGAGCCTTTGAATCATTTTCCTCAAACTTTAGGATTTCAGTATCACCTGAGGCAGGTCTCTGTGATTTTCCTTTAACAATGTCCCAAAGTTTTTCATATACCAAGATTACTTTCACTTTATTCTTCCAAGAGAAATAATTAGGACCTTTGAGTAATTGAGATTCTACAAGGAAGAATTTATTTGATGTCATTTTCCTAATATCAATTCTTCTATCTTCCTAGGGATATAATATAGTGCTTTTGAAAAGATAGTTCAATTTTTGGTTGATTTTGTAAGGTTTTGTAAATATCAAAAATCAACTTTTATCTATCCCTTATTGCTCCTATTGAACTAAGCACTTTTCCAATTATGAAGAGGTTTTAATGTTGGATTTCTTTTGTCCTTTTTTTGATGTGTTTGAGACAAGTATATAAATTTCCAACCTTAGCATAAAGCTTTTAATAACCTCTTTTAAATATCCCTTATGGTTTTGATTGAAGTGTATCTAATTTCCAATAAGTCAATTTGATGTAGTAACCCTTATAACTCCCAAATGTTGGAAAATTAGACCACAATAATATTTGCAAATATTTTATAAATAAATTCTAGTAGAAGTCCTTATTGCTCCTATGTTAATATTGCAAATATTATATTGATATGATATATTATTCCCCTTTAAGATATAGCTTTCAATGTAGTTGTATTTCTCTAAGTTCAACCTTATAACTCCCAAGAAAGTGAAAGCATATTATGGTGGGAATAAAGCTTACCTTATATCATTCAATATTTGATGTTGTATTCATTGTGCATGGGCTGCAATATAGACGTTGATTCTTTGGCTCTTCCTTCAATGATTTTCTTGGAACCTTAGTGGGAATAGACGTTCCAAATGTGGTATCATTTACATCTGCTCTTGACCTTCCTTATTCAGAGCATTGAAGGCTCTTCCATGCCTTGCTTTTCCACGTTGTCACTTCACCTTGTATTTGTAGACCTTGGATGTAAATGCTCTCCTTGAATGCATTGATCATTGATGCTCTTAAATTGGAGGAGAATCTTGGTATGAGTTCCAAGTGGCACATCCATTTCTTCGTGAGTGCTTGAGGAGTTGAAGATGCTTGAGAACACTTAGTAATGTATGGATGTTACATTCTTTTAATGAAGTGCTTGGCTTTCCTTTGGACAAGTGTTCCTCATATGATAATTGCACCAACCTATAGCTTGTAACTCCCTTGTTGTTGATGATGAGCGCTCGAGTGAGGAGCGTTAGGGTCTTGTTTCAAGTGACAAATGTCACTTCCTCCTTGTGCATGGGCATCTTCTATAACACTCCTTCAACGTATCCTTCTTGGAGGTTCTTTAAACCCTAAAATATCTACAACTCCTTTTTCAATCAATTGCACTTGCTTGTAGGTTGTTTCAGGCTGAGTTGAGGAGCATCGATCTGAAGGCTTGAGCACCAAATTTTTGCTTCAAATATGTGGAGACTGGAATGCTCCAATGGTGCTTCTATTTTCCTCTTAACTCACCTGTTATACATCCTCCTTGTAGACAGTGTTGCTCTATATTATAACATCATTTTTCTCCCTTTAATTTTTTATCTTGTCTCTTGCAGGTTCGATCATCCAATATGAGGGAGTAAGAGTCTTTAAAGTGACTCCTTTGATGTGCTTGGAGGGACGTTAATGAATGACCACCTTCGACTAGTTTTTCCAATGGATGTTGAGCCCTTGAGACACCTTCAAATCTACCTCCTTTGATGTGCTTGGATGGACGTTAGTGAACGACCACCTTTAACTAGTTTTTCCAGAGAATGTTGAGCCCTTGAGACACCTTCAAATCTGCCTCCTTTTTTTGTATAAACCATATTAGGATAGTGCAATGCAATGTAACATATTTATGTATAAAATAGGTCTTATTGCACCTTCTTTTGCACCTCTTTTTCAAGGTCTGATTTTCTGGTTTTGTGGCAGAATTTTGAATGCAATATGAGGGGTTTCAAGGTTGTCTCTTTGATTAGACACCTTCCCCTTTTTTCTTGGATATTTTATAAATGGATCCAAGCTTGTAACCACTTGATAGAAGCTCTCTTTTTTTGTATTTTTTTGCACTATTTCTTTTGTAGAAAACTTAATGTGCTTTGAGCTTGAGACTCACCAAGTCTCGTTCGAGGCTTCCTTTGCTGCTCTTTTGGTGGTTACTTTCTTCTCCAATGCTTGGAGGATTGAGCTGATTTTGTGGCTTCCTCAGGCCACTCAAAGTTGTAGATCTCTATGCACTAATAGTGTCTTTAGACACTTTGAAAAATTCTATTTTTGTGCCTTTCTCAAGAACACAAATAACAATATTTTGAGAGCAATAGGATAGTGCAAATAAATATAATAAATTTTCACTTTTAATGCACTAACAATTTCACCTTATCACTCCAATTAACTCTAAAAAATTAATGCACTCAATCAATTTACTACAACTAATCAAGAATAATCTAAAATGAATCTTCAAGACTTATTCTACAATTTCATTATAAGCAAAGGTAGTAGGAGCTAGTCTTCTTTTGCTTTTCAAAGTAGATGATAGGTAGTTGATAGATAGTTGAAATTATAAAATCTAATCAACTCCTAAAGTGCAAATGAACCTAAAAGGAACCTTTCTATTTTTGCACTTTTGAAGACTATAATTCAATTCTCCTTTTTGCAACTTTAATTCAAATTAAGGTGCTTAAACAAATCTGATAAGTAATCCAATTAATGAATCTACTTGCACCAATAGTTGCATACCTTTTTCTGAAAGCTCTTTTGTCGCTTCTGTAGAGGATGTAGATCTTGGTGTCTAGGATCACCAAGTTGTTGCCTTGTGTAAGATGTTGCAGCTCTTTGTAGGCTGCCTTGAACAACTTCATCTTCACCAAAATATGGTCTCAAACTTTCTTTCATGAGCCTAGGATTTTGGTGGCTTGTTCTCCTCTTGTAGTCTCCTCCTTTTGTTGTAGATTTGAAGAGATCTTCATTTCTGAAGTGGTGCCTTCTTGCTGTGAGAGGTAATCTCCAAATCTCCTAGATTTGGTAGGCTTCTTCTATCTGAATCTTCCTTCAAGCTTCTTGTCAAATTCTGACTTCAAACAGGATCTTCTTCTCAATATTCTGAGTGTCTTGAGGTCTTCACTAGATTCTTCTTCTAGGATTTGGCACTCCTTACCAAATTCTTCTCCTCTTGGGCTTGTTGTCAGATGGCGATAATTGTCCCAAGTCCTTCACTATCAGGGGCTTCTCCTTGGTAGTGGATTTCTCCAATGAGTTCTTCTTTGATGATTTCTTCAATAAGGCTCTCCAAGCCTTTTACTAGATGCTCATTGAGACCTCCCCAAGGTCTTTGATCTTGCAGCTTCTTCTGGTCTTCCTTGAGACATTTTCTTCAACCTTCTACTCCTAGAAGTGTTGGTGGTGAGATCTTCCTCTAGATCTTCACTTCTACTACTTTTGGATTCGAGCAGGACTCTCCTAGTCCTTCTTCTTCCAAGACTAGAAGTTCTTCAATGAGATATTCTCCTGATATCTTTACCTGTAGGTGCTGGATTGATTCTGAAGAAGATACTCTTCCTAGATTTCTTGTAGGAAGTTTTCTCAACTCACTAAATCTCCTTTCCCTACAACAAAGTATTAGTACTAAAATCTTAATCTCCTTCTAAATCAGATACTCTCTTCTAGAGTCTTCTTCAGGATCAAGGCTACTATGGCCTTATTTTAGTATCAAGGCTCCTTTTATTTTTTCTTCAATTTTAATCAACTTTGGCATTTTTTTCTTTGCCTTTTTAGGATCAAGGCTTCTATGGCCTTTTTCTTCTAGATTTAGGCTTCTATGGCATTTTCTTCTAGATCAAGGCTTCTATGGCCTTTTTTTTAATTTATCCTTTTCTTATCAAGCTTCTATGGCCTTTTCTTCTAGATCAAGGCTTCTATGGCATTTTCTTCTTGATCAAGGCTACTATGGCCTTTTCTTCTTGTGTGAAGTTCTCAATTTAGTAATGGAGATCTCCTATCTCCTAAATTCACCACAACTCTTCTCCAGAAGTCTTCTTCCATAGTATTATTTTCTTGGACAAGAAACTAACCTCTGCACTATGAAGATACATCGACCTTTGAGCAATGAAGTTGAAGTCTCCTAGATTTCTATTGTAGGAGGAATCCCAATATTTTGAGAATTAGATTTCTACAACAAAAAGAAACTTTGGGCAATAGTTAAGAAATTCTAGATATCCTGAATTATCTTCACTAGTTGATTTGTCAATCTAGTGGATTGAATGTTGAGTCCTAGTCTTCACGAGTTTTTCCTGCAACTCTGTGGAAAGACTCTAGCCAAATGTAATCTCAATATTTTTAAAACTGAGATTTCTTTCAGTCCTCACTTGTGGCTCTCCTTGATTCTACCACCTAGACTCTTCTGAGAGTTTTTGATAGTGACTGGTCCAAAGGTACATCAGGTTGACAAATAAACTTAGGCTCATTGATAATGGTGGCTTTCCTATGGCTAGATCTACCATAGCTCTGATACCACTATTAGCTTTTGATGTTGTATGCAATGGGAGATAGCAATCACAAGATGCAAAAATAATAATATGAAAGAAAGTAAATCTATGAGATGATTAAAATATACTATAAATAGAAATGATAGAAATGAATACAATGTAGCTATGGAGGAAATGAACACTCCATGAATAATGCTACTGGACTACATTGCACCCATCTCCAATATGGGTGACTTTATCTAAGCTATGCTCTATGATGTTGTATGTGATGCTCTATATGATGCTCTATATGATCTATGACAATAAGGCCATTATATAGGAAGATAGGTTCCTTGGCCAACACTCTATCTAGTTGTGCAAGGGATAACTTGCACATGTACAACTTGCACATTGACACTTGTGCATTTATTACATTGCATGAAGAAACTAGGTAACTTCCCCCTAAAGTAATCTAATGTCCTAAGTATGTACCTTGGTAGGTACATTTACATGACCCAAATGATGTAATATGATCTATTTCTAACAATAACATCACCCACTCATAGAGAAATATTGCTAAAACTTCTAAGTGAGAAAGAAGTTGCTCAAGATATATCTCCTGATGACATCACCAACATATTTGGATTCATCAAAGTGAATAGTGTCATCTTAGCATTCCATAAAATAGACACACCCCCCAAAACCATATCGGGATATTCACCTCTTTATATCATAGCCCAAATAGGTGACAAACATGTCAAGAGAGTCATAGTAGACAAATGATCAGTCTTGAACATCTGCAGTATCATTTTCTATAAAACTTTTAATTAGGCATAGAATATTTACAAAAATTGGATCTTATCATTAGGGAATTTTATAACAAAGAAAGAG
Source organism: Wollemia nobilis (assembly GCA_028583015.1). Lineage (NCBI taxonomy): Eukaryota > Viridiplantae > Streptophyta > Pinopsida > Araucariales > Araucariaceae > Wollemia > Wollemia nobilis. The sequence goes on from JAQPPZ010001808.1 coordinate 4,672,545, forward strand.
AATTGACATGTACTATAACCCTACCCTTAAAAGTAGGATCGTCTTTCCTTGATACCCTCTTTTATGTTATATGATGTGAGGTAACATACAACATGCTCCTTGGGAGACCTTGGGTACATGCCATGAATGTAGTAATTTCCACCTTACATTAATGTTTATAATATTAATATCAATGAAGGATTATTCATATCCCTAGGGATATAGAAAATTTTGCCCTATGCAACTTCTTATACATTTAACAAAAAAAGTTCAACCTCTACCCTTCGCTCCAACCAACACTACCATCTAGTGGTTCTAAGGTAGACAAAGGAAAATAAGCATTGGAATAAACCCTCATTAACTTAAAGGATGACCCTTAATCTTCATTCAAATATTAAATCAACTTGATTCATCTAAACCTAGACCCTTTTATATAATTTCTTAGTCAATTCCTATCCCCTCACACTATAGGTTTCAAACGGGAACTTGTGCTTTCATCTATAGAGGAACTACCTTCAATGAAATAATCCAAGGATCTAATTTCATGCCCAATGAGTGAACATATGCCTCATGTTATATGTCACCTGCACTTTTTGTATCAAAAAAAAAATTAATTAATATGAGATACCAAGGCAAAGGCTTAGGTCACTTCAAACAAGGTATCAAAGAACCTTTAAAATTTGAATTGTGGCTAGGACGATGTGGGATTGGATATATCCCTAGCAAAAAAGAGCCTTCACCTCTATTAGAAGAATATGATGAGGATAATTATCCCAAATATTTATATGGTTTCCATTGGGGTGATGAAGATGAGAGAGAACTATGGTCACTTCTTAATGAAACATATCACAAAACCATATATTTTGTTAGAATTAACATGTTGATAGTTGTGCACCCAGAGTCAATAATAAATCTAATAGAAGACAACATTGAAGAATCTTCTAATCATATTGAAGAATCACTTAAATCTTCATTTTAGATTTTGCACAAATATCCAAATAAAAACAAATGTTTCTAGATCCACAAGAGCTAAAATAATTAGGGGTATTATCCTCCCTTCCTCACATTGAAAATGAATCACAAACCTTGATTGAAAAAACAATAGATATCAACATCGAAACAAAACAAAACCCTTTACTCCTCAAATTGGGGAAGGTGTTAACCCAAGATGAGAAAACAAAATACATAAACCTTCTAAAATAATTCCATGATATTTTTCTTGGACATATGATGATATGTCAGGGCTTGACCCCTGATTAGTAGTGCACCATCTTGTCCTACACCTAGATGCCAAACCTATCAAACACAAATTAAGAAAAATGCATCCCAAAGTTGCTCTTTTAGTTAAGGATGAACTCCAAAAACTATTAGATGTAGGCTTCATAAAATCCATTGACTATTTAGATTGGATCTCCAACATTGTCCCTATTGCCAATAAATAAGTATCCATTCATATTTTCATAGATTTGAGAGACATAAGTAGTGCATGCCCAAAAGATGATTTCCTTTTACCAAACATAGACATGAAAGTGGACTTCACCGTAGGATATGAGATGTTATATTTAATGGATGGATTTTTAGGCCACAACCAAATAAGGATTTCTCCTAAATATCAATCCAAAATGGCTTTCACAACCCCTTAAGGGACCTTTTGTTATCAAGTCATACCTTTTGGTCTCAAAAATGCAGGAGCAACATATCAAAGAGCCATGGCATACATCTTCCATGACCTGATTCATAATATAGTAGAAGACTATGGATTACCTCTTAGGTCACTCAAAGAAAAGATAAAATCATGTTCAAGACCTAAGATGTATTTTTGAGAGACTACAAGAATACAGAGTCAAGCTAACACCCCAAAAATACATCTTTGGGGTAACATCATAAAAACTATTAGGGTTTATCATATCCCATCGTGGAATTGAATTTGACCCTTCCAAAATTGTAGCAATAACAAACATGCCACCACTACCAAATTTGATTAAACTATGTAGTCTCCAAGGTACCTTTCAAGCCATTCAAAGATTCATCTCACAACTAGCAGATAAAGGTTAACCCTTCTCTAGATTACTCAAGAAAGACACAAAATTTGAATGGGATAGTGAGTGTCAAAAGGCTTTTGAATATTTAAAGACTTATCTCTTGATGCCACCTATCTTAATACCACCTAACCTAACCCAACCATTATTGTTATACATAATTGCTATCGAACACGCCCTCAGAGCCTTATTACCTCAATATGATCAACATCGAGAAAGGGCCATCTACTATATAAGCAAAACTTTTGTGAGTTATGAAACTCGTTATACACCATTGGAAAAGCTATGTCTAACTATTTTTTTATCATATCTCAAATTAATATATTGCATGCTCAACCAAAAGACCTATGTCATAGCAAGATTCGATCCCCTACAATACATCATGTCAAAACCTTACCTATCAGGAAGAACTGCCAAACGGGTCATAGTCCTTAGTGAATTCGACCTTGAATTCATTAGCCAAAAATCACTAAAAGGGTAAGTTATAGTTGATCAACTTGTTGTTTCACCTTTAGAATCAAAACATCCCATAAAAAAACTCATTCCTTGATGAGACAATTCTAGATATAGAATCCCAAGATATTGAATCCTAGATCTTGTACTTTGACAAAGCTAGATGTGTCAAAGGTTTACGGGCAGGTATCATTGTGGTCACACCATAAAAACTTATACCATTACCTTTTAAACTTATTTATCATGTACAAACAACACAACTAAATATGAAGCACTAATTTTAGGTCTTAGATTTGCATTAAAGCTCAAAATTAAAATCTTAATAATATATGGTGGCTCACAATTAATGATTAACCAAGTCCATGGTGTTTATCAAACCAAGGATGATAAAATAAGACCTTACAAAGACATCATAGATAATTTAATATATTTTTGTGACCAAATCAACATAGAAGCCATCCCATGATCTAGCAATTGCCATGTCGATGCTATGGCCATAATAACATCTCTTATCCCTTTAGAATTAGAAGATGAAGAAGTTCCATTATCATAATATTAGTAAAAGAACCTTCCATATTAAAATCATGCTACAACCTCTAAGCATTTGTACCATTGAATAAACTTCATCTCAAGAACCTTGGTATCAATACATCATTAGATTCCTCAAAGAAGGGACGCTCCCTATAGGATTCAATTATAAAAAGTGGAGACAATTCGGATTAAAAACTTGAAAATATGTCATCATTGGAGACATATTATATCAATGCTCTTTCGAGGGCATACTCCTTAGATGTATAAATGTAGAGGAAGCCCAAAAAATCATCAAATAAGCCCATGATGGATCATGTGGTGGATATTTTAGTGGACTAGCTATAACTAGAAATCTCCTTAGGATGGGTTAATATTGGCCATCTATGAAAAATGATACTTATAACTATGTTAGGATATGTGATAAATGTCAACAACATAATAAACTTGTCCACGCTCCTTCCCAAAAATTGCAATAAAGCATCAACTTGACCCTTCTCCTCTTGGGGATTAGATGTTATAGGTAAAATCAACCCTCAATCATCTAATGGACACAAATTCATTATTATAGCCACAAAATATTTCACAAAGGAGGTTGAGGCCATGCCTATCCTCCACAATAGGAATACAAGTATCCAAATTCATTTTCAACCAAATCATTAGCCATTATGGGATCCCTTCTATCTTAAACTTCTATCTTAATTGTAGATAATGGTACACCATTCAAAAATAAGGTCTCCAAGATATGTGTAAAATACAAAACCCAATAAAAATGGTCAACCCCATACTAACTGCAAGGAAACAAACAAGCAAAATCTTCCAACAAGACATTGATCAAAAGCCTCAAGAAGCTAGTCAATAAAAATGATCGATATTGGCATTTACAAATTTATCCTACCTTGTGGGCATATCATACTAGTGTATGACCTCCTATTGGAGAGATACCCTATACCTTAGCTTATGGCACATAAGTTGTTTTCCCTTTCAAACTTTAAATATATTCTCTAAGAGTCTTATTGCAAGACTCTTCAATCGCAGATGAATACCACCTAGGTCGCTTACAACAATTAGATCTTTTAGAAGAAAATTTCATCAATACCTTAGAACATACCATAATAGACTTCGGTGTGCCTATAACAAGAACTTGCATCCAATATCCTTTGATATTGGGGACTTAGTCCTCAAAGAAAACCAAAAGAACACCAATTCTTGAGACGAGCTCAAAGAAAAGTTCTAACTCAACTAGTTTGGATGTTTCATAATCACTACTAAATTGGGTCTTGGAGCCTACTGCCTACCTGTTGAGAAGCAACACACCCCCACTGAAAAATGAATTTCCACCCTTTGAAAATTTTGAGCTTTCATTTTGCAGTAAGGACCCTCTTGATATTTTTCAGGTTTTAATTCCAAATTTTTACTTGCCTCTTTCTTCTTCAAGTTTTGCCTATGTCAAAGTATCCAAGTATTCTTGCATTCTAGCTTTGTTAACTCAGACTTCACTTTTACATGCTAGAATCATTCATGGATAAATAAAATCTTACACCGATATGAAAAAAATACAGAAAACAGACAGATAAATTCATTGAAAATCAAAACTTTCCATTTTTGGCAAAGTCACGAAATCGCGACACTTCCATTTATGGAAATGTCACGAAATCGCGACAGGTTTCAAGAAAATCGGCTAAGTCAGAAAAACGTAGCGAAATCGTGACACTTCCATTTTTGGAAATGTCGCGATATCGCTACCGGTTAGGAGAGAGAAAGCCAGATCGTACGAAACGTCGCGATTTCGTGACATGTCGCGAAATCGTGACATGTCACATTTTCGCTGCAGATGAAGGAGAAAATTGCTAAGGCACAGAATGGTCGCGATTTCGTGACACGTCGCGAAATCGCGACGTTTTTCAGGAAAGGAAGCTAAGGCAAGAAATGGTCATGATTTCGTGACATGTCGCGAAATCGCGACATGTCGCATTTTCGCGGCTGGATGGAAAGAGTAGGCAGCAAGTGAAAAAGGTAGCGAAATCGTGACGTTTTCGGCAAGGGGGCCCAGGGCGTACGGACTGTCGCGATTTCGCGACAAGTCCAAGTCGAAGCAAAGGAAGCAAAGCCAGCAAAGAGAAATCAAAGTTCAAAATCGGTTAAGGCATAAAGTTGTCATGAAATCGCGACGTCGCGATTTCGCAACGTCGCGAAATTGTGACAAAATTTGAGGAGCAAGCTGCAAGTTTAGAGGTGTCGTGAAATCACGACGTCACGATTTCGTGACACGTCGACGCCCGAGGGAAGCAAAGGCTCCACCATGTCGTGATTTCATGACATGGTGGAGAGTTGGCAAGGAAAGGAGCCACCATGTCACGATTTCGCGACATGGTGGAGAGTTGGCAAGGAAAGGAGCCACCATGTCGCGATTTCGTGACATGGTGGAGAGTTGGCCAGGAAGGGAGCCACCATGTCGCGATTTCGCGACATGGTGGAGAGTTGGCAAGGAAAGGAGCCACCATGTCGCGATTTCACGACATGGTGGAGAGTTGGCCAAAGGGAGCCACCATGTCGCGATTTCGCGACATGGTGGAGAGTTAGCAAGGAAAGGAGCCACCATGTCACGATTTCGCGACATGGTGGAGAGTTGGCCAGGAAGGGAGCCACCATGTCACGATTTCGCGACATGGTGGAGAGTTGGCAAGGTAAGGCTTCAACAGAGAAAAGGAAACACTGCCAAGACAAAGCAGCCAGAAGAAATGCTTAAGGATAGAAGTGGTCACGATTTCGCGACATGTCGTGAAATCGTGACATGTCGCGTTTTCACGACCATGAGGAAGAAAAGCTGCAAGACGCTGAGGAACGTCGCGATTTTGCGACATGTCGTGAAATCGCGACATGTCGCATTTTCGCGACGGGGGAAAGAAAAGAAGCAGTTGCCAGAAAGAGGTCGCGATTTCGCGACATGTCACAAAATCGTGACATGTCGCATTTTCGCGACTCTGGCAGAAAAACAGCTCAGCAAAGGAAAACAACTGAAAATGGACACGTGTCGTGATTTTTGCGACACGTGTCAAAACAGTAGAACAAAGCATGCCGCATATATTGAACTGTAGGGTTTTATTTTAATATTTAAGCTTTTGATTTAATAATTTTAAAGTGCTAATCCTTGTTTGTCTTTCATGCAGGAAGCCATCTGGCACTTACATGATAACGGAGAAATGACCATAAAGACAAAGTTAAGTGCAAATTAATTAAAGACAGCCATATTGAAGTAAAAGATGCCGAAAATTGTTGTTTCATCCAAATTTTACAGATCTGGCCGAAAAGAGACTTTACGGTGACTAAGCAGCTGCCCATTTAATAGAATGTGTCGAAATTGGCAGGAAAATGAAAATATCTACACTCAGTTACCGGGATTTCCCGATGGATGCATTTAATGAAAATTTATGGCAGAATTAATGGCTTGCAGAGATTTTCAACTCAGGGATGGCTTTGCGGAGATGAAATGTCAGGAAGGTGGTGATTCATCCAAATTACCCGAGGGCATTAATGAAGACATTTATTCATAGTTGCGGGTGAATGCAAGTGGCATTCGAATTCTATCTTCTCCATTTATGGCAAGTGACTGCACTGATTTGCAGAATGGTTAAGTTTTATCCGAACTTTGTTTTAAAAGAGCTTATATTGTAAAACCCGGGTCCTAGGGTTTAAGATGATAAGATTTACGGTTTGAGAAGAAGATATTTCTAAAAATATCTGGGTCTGTCCTGAGTCTATAAATACTTCTTCTCAATGTAATCGCAAGAGACGGAGATTTAGAAATAAAAGGCTATTGAAGCAATTGCTTGCAAAGATTGTTAAATACTTTGTTTCTGGACTTGGAGTTGATGTGCTTTTGTTTTCTATGATAGCATGGCCAGGAGCCTAATCTTTTGCAGATTGTGATAAGTTCTTCTTTTGTTATCCGTTTCATTAAAGTTTATTAAATATATGCTATGAATCTGTGTTATCAAGATTAAATATGTTTGTTAGGCTTCGATTGTTCTATTGTATGCTAGGGAAAATTACGATTTGAGGTTCGAGTCTATTCTAATTGATCTGTCCTCACTCGTGCGAGCTAGGTCGTCGATGAAAGATATCAATTTTAACCGACCTCCCTTTGGTTTATAATTTTCTGTTAGATCTGTTCCATCTCTGCCTTATGCTCTTAGTAGAAAGTGATCTTAGAAAGTTGGACACTTTCTTCTTTGATTTATTATGTTGTGAAGCTGATAGTATAAATAAAATTGGTAGTTTTGTTTCACAGCTAAGTTTGATAAACTTCTCTTTCTGCATTACCCTACCCTCTTTGTTTTACCGTGAAATGATCCATTTTTATTTTCTTTAATTTGTCCTTTATTTAAATCTGCTGACCCATAAGAGCTAGATCAAAGAATTAATTTTAAATCTGATTGTCAACAAGTGACAACTCCTAAACACTACTGAGCAAGTTTAGAGCCCATTGTAAGGTAACAGACAGTCCATATTGAAGACTATTCTAGAAGCGGAAAAGAGTGAATTGACATTCGACCTGACTCTGTAACTCACACCTTGGATAACCAGCTAGATCCTAAAGTGAGTGGGATTTATCCAGTATAAGTGTTATCAGAGTTTTATGCTCATTCTTCACAGGGTGTGTATGAAAGTCGGACCAACACTACCCACATTAGACAACAAAGAACATAAATAACCAATCAAAATCATGTACCTCGACAGGTACTACACATAAAACATTGCATTGCTTGCTTGCTTGCTCATATGATTGAATGCATGGTCACCTAAATGCAAAAAATCCAAAAATAACATACACCTAAAAAACTACACCCCTTGCATGATTTCTTGGTTTGCTTGATCATACCATAGAGTTAGAAGGATTTTTGTGATGATGCAAACAACAATCCTACCCATTATAAAACTCACTTGCATTGCATTCACCTAGGAATCCTCATGTTGAGAAATCCTCCCAATCCAAAAACTTATTTGCTTTTCTCCACTTTCTTTTATTTTCCTCATACTACCTATCACATTTCTTCTCTTCTTCGCCCTCTCTTGGGTTAAGTGATGTATGATGTGATCATCCACGACCTTGATGACTTGGCCTATTTCATTTCTTTTGTCCCAAAATTGGGATGCCCAAGACTAGTAACAACCAATTACATCCAATTTTCTTCTATCTCCTTTTTTCCTATTTATCATATTTCTTCTCTTCATCCTCCTCTCTTGGGTTAAGTGATATATGACGTGATAATTCATGACCCTAATAAACCAGCTTTATCCCTTTATTTTATCCCAAGATTCACATCGCACTTTCATCACCCTATATTGGCATTACCTTCAACAAAATATTATTTCTCTTCATTTCTCATGATTTTTTAATAGGTCCTTCCACAGTGTTGTTTCTCCTTCTCTGATGTATTAGAATCTTACAATTATTTTTAGGCATGTCATGTAGTAGAGGAGGATTTCAGTACCTCAATACAACCTATCAAATCTATCATGACACTCATCTATCAAATTTGTCAAGCATAGTTTGTTTGGTGAATCACTCGAGTTAAGAAGCCTTATTTATCCAACGTCTTATGGGCCTGCAATTATTTGTAAGCCTCACCAAGCACTGGATAAATAGGGTCCTCTTTCCCATTTGGCTTACCATTTAAGCTTATAATCATACCTAAATAAAAATTCTCATCAAAGGTCCACCTATTTTAACAAGCCATGCAGGACACAAGGCTTTATGAATCCAATATCTTGTAAGCCTAAAATTACTTGTGAGCTTTACCAGGCATTGGATTCATAGAGCTCTATTCCCTTGCCTAGTTTGTTAAGCAAGCATACAATCAAACACAAATTAGAATCTCACTAGTTGATTTTTAAATAAACCACTTGAGTTGAGAAGCCTTGTTGATCCAATATCTTGGAGGCTTACAATTATTTGTAAGCCTTACCAAACACTGGATGGATAGGGTCCTATTTCTTGCTTGGTTTGCTACATCAACATGTAATAAAAAAATCATACGCTTATCACTAGATACCTACTTAATAAACCATTTGGTTTGTAGGGTTGTGTCGATCAAATATCTTGTAAGTCTACAATTACTTGTAAACTTTACTAGGTACTAGATTGACAAATATTTGTTCCCCAACTAGTTTATTATACAAATACACAATAAAAAACAAATCCTAACAATCTACATGATAGCAAATACGTGGCTTAAATGCCCATTGATATGAGTAGATACTCTATCAATTTATGTAAATCCTCATATGCCAATTAATGAATAGAGAATTTTTTCCATCTCAATCAAAGTGATAAGCAACTTTTTATATCTTAATCATTCTAATTTTCCTTATATCAATGGTACCTTCGACTGTTCATATCCCATGCCTCATGTACATACAATTTTTGCATGCATGTTGGACAAAGGATAGGCATTTTTGGCAATGACTACTAATATACTAGGTAATATAGAATGTCATCACCTCAAATTCTTTTTAATATATAGCATCTAAACCATCCTACATATTGTTAGGTGGAATCAAGACCCTAGTTTCAATGTTTTGCATATATACAAATCTTTGTATAAACGCTAGGAGATGAAACCAGGGGTGGTGAATCCACCTGCCAATATGCTAGACAATTCAATTCTAAATTAGTCTATCTTAAAATTCTCTTCTTCCATTAACCTAAAAACAACAATCAAACAATTAGGTCTCACCAAACACAATAATTATTTTCGCTGACTTGTAGACCCTTGGGAAACATTGAGACTTTGTAATTTAGAAACAAAAAATTGACCCACTCGAGTGAGTCATTTTCCCTAGATCCTTAGGGAGACCCTCCAACTTACCCAAAGCAAGTTTGGGCCTCTCTCCCCCTTCCTTTCCCTCTTTTTTCCTAGTTTTAATGAAATCACGGTCGACCCTTACGGGGCACGATTTTGCCTAGCTAGGGTTTTCTCTTAGAAAATCCTAATTTTTCAAATCGACCTCTTTGACGTCAATTTTCCCTTGGTTTTCCCACCCATCCTTATTTCAAATCCCTTATAAATAAAGGGTTTGAAGCTTTATTTTCTCCCTAGAAGAAATCAATAAGCAAGCTAGAAGCTACCCAAGACAAGTTTAAGACAAGTGCCAATAAGATCATATTGCAAAAGTGCCAAGTGATTTATGGAAGCTTTTAATCTTTGTGGAGTTCTCTTCTACTACATTGATTGTGTGTTGCTGCCCTTGGTGGATAAGTGTTGGAGCCCTAAGGAGGAGTCTACTATCTTGGAGGTCTTCATCCTTTTTTCTACTTTTTCACTACCACTAGGTTGTTTTTGCTCATTTGCATTCATACATTGTTAGTTTTGCATCTTTTGTTAGTTTATTTGCATTATTATGTTGCTTTTATTTCTATTGTGAAATCATGCCCCATAATTACAAGGCATGATTTCGTTAGAAGCAAAATCATGGTTGCCCCATGCAGGGCATGATTTCATCTATGTCAAGCTTGGGGGTAGAAGTTTACCTCCAAACCCTAGATCTACATTTCATGTTATATTTAGAGCATAATAGCATAATTTGCACTTTGTTCATCATATTGTTCTACTGCATTATATTATGTTTGTTCATTTTCCAAAAAGGTCAACTTTCACTTTTGCATTCTAAAGGTTAGCTAAAATGACCTAGGGGGCTTGACTGTTGCACCTCCAAGCATAGTTATATAGTGGCCTAAGTAGACCCCCTAATGTTGATCATATTTTTTGAGGGTTTTGTGAAGTTATTTTATAGGATTGAAGTTGTGGGACATTGTTGGATGCAAGATAAAGCTTGGAACAACCACCAAATCAGATAAGTGCCCTAGTAGATCTCTAGGTTGTTTGTTGATTGCTTTCTATTCATTTCTATTCAAAACATAGATCACAAGTAAGGAAAAGCATTTGATCAAATTTCTAGGCATTTGAAAGAATAAAGGCATATAGTGTGCATTTAGGGTTTTAACCTTGTTTGTGCATTTCTCTTGGACCCTTGCTTAAAGGCTTTGCTTTGCAATCCTAGGGTTAGTGATCATTCAAGCAAAGAATCATTCTAGGGTTAGCTCTTGTCTTCTTGCATCTTGTATCTTGCATTGTTCTTTCCCTTTTCATAGTGTAGTTCTAGAAAGGCCAAACATAGGTGCATGCTTAATTGACACATTCAAACACATTCCACCTCAGACTTGGAGTGAGTCCTAAAACCATTCCTGGTGAACCCTTCCCTTTGCCCACCGAGTGTAGAGTTATAACATACCCCCATGGTCACCTTGGATCCCAATGGATCCAACCAAGAATCGTACGTGGTAGGGTAGTTTTCCCCCTCTACATATTTGGTGAACCCGACGTGAAAGACACGTCTTAGTGGCCAAATTAGGAAGCCTTTTCCTTGTTTGCTTTTCTTTTGAAAACTTTTTAACAAGACCACTAATTTGTTTGCTTAGAATTAGAAGAACATTAATAAATATCTTTAAAATCTTCTTGTGTGTCTTTCGTTAGTTTTCTCTTCTATCCTTTTGCTTCTTCTAATGGCTCCATTCCTTAGAAGTCAGCAAAGGCATCTAGAGTCTGATCATATTCCCCAAGAAGATGATCAAATTGATAGAGAGAACCCTAACCTTGATGTAGAAGAGCAAGAAAATATTGAAACTAAAACAAACTATGATCCCCTTGAAGGGCCCGATGGTGGCTACTTCTTTAAATTATTTGATCATGTTTGGGGTTTTATGAAACATCATAGGGTAGACTTACTTAAGGCTATGGAGCAGGAAGCTCAACTCGAAAGAGGTGAGACTCCTCCTCCAATAGTCTCTCCTAGATGTGTTCATACTAACCCTTTGTTTGAATCTTTGAATCATGGTAATCTTGTCCATCAACCAACTTATGTCACTACTATAACCACCAATGTTGGAAGGAGTTCACAAGTTCTTCCAACCAATAGTGCCACTCAAGATTATTTTCAATTTCCTCCTCATTCTGCTAAACTCAACATTCTTGCTTCTGTTCCACCAACTGTTAGTTATCCTCTCCAGCAAGATACCACATATCATAACCCATACCATAATAGTATCAATACCTCCAACATGGGCCAAGTATCCTTTCAACAACCTACCTATACCCCTCCCTTAGGGAATCTAGGGGTATTGCACAACAACAATCATGAGGTGCAAAGTTTAACTAATATGGTGAAATAATTGGTTTCAAGAGTGGATATGATTCAACCCCTAGTTTCACCTACAACTATAGAGAAATGTGCAATCAACCCTTAGACCCTATCATTACTGCTAGACCCTATCCTAAGCATTTTTCCATGTTGGTTTTGCCTATATATAAGGGAACGGAAGATCCAATTGAGCATTTAAGAATGTTTAGAACAACTTGTCATGATATCATATATGATGACATGTTGTTGCTAAAGATGTTTCCTAAGAGTCTTGGTGGTATGGCATTAGAGTGGTATTATCAGTTGCCCAACCATTCTTTGAGGAATTTTGAAGAAATAGATAAATTATTTGTTCAACAATTTGGTGCTTATGTTGAAAAGAATGTGACCATGAAATATGTTTACATGTTAAAACAAGGTAAAGAGGAAAGTTTTTCAAAAATTTATCTCGTTGGAGGAGTCTAGTTGGATGCTTGAGATATACCTTACCTCCTCGAGACATGCTTGAAATATTTATTGGAAATTTGCAAGAGCAATTGTCTTATGCATTGGAAACTACAACTATCACATCTTTTGATCAAGAAATTGACCTAGCAAGAAAGGTAGAGCAAGCTCTTATCAAAAGAGGACAACTTAAAGTGAAAGAAGATAGGACCACTAAAAATCAGTATAAGAACAAGCATGTGGTAGGTGATGGAGTCATGGATAGTAGGCATGTTAATAGTATTGTTAACAACCTACAAAATATGGTGCTTAGCCAACCTCCAAAACCTCCACAAAGGAATTTTACAAGACTCAACATGCCTATGGCAGTGGTCCTAAAGTAACTTTTGGAAGCTAATATGATTGAGTTGCCTCCCATAAGGTAACCTAATACCACAGCTAATTGGTATAAGGTTGGTCAACACTATGAGTATCATAGAGTGGAGGGGCACTGGACAAACTCTTGTAAGAGGTTAAAACATGTGGTTCAAGACCTAATTGATGAGGTTCACCTTGTTATAGAAGGTTCTCATCCACCAAACAATCAACCTCCTACTCAACAAGTGCCCACAACTAATCAAGACATGAGGATCTTCTAATATCTCCTCCCTAAGCATGGACAACAGGCAACTAATCAAGTGTCCTATCAGAATGTGCCACCTCCTTATGATAATATGGTTGGTATGATAGTAGTAACTACAAGGCAACAAGCACAAAATCAATCGGCTCAATATTCTCAGCAAGAGATGAGCTCTTTGTCCAACCCACCCTCGAAGCCCATCCTAGTTTTGAAGAATGCTCAAAGGAGTATGGGAGTAAAAACCCTACCTTTAGTGTTGAAACCTCAATCTAAAGTCTCCTTTGACATTCAACAGTAGTTAGCTAGTACTCCAACTAAGATCTCTATCTTAGAATTTTTGCAAACTTCTCCTATTCATAGGGAAGCCTTGTTGAAGCTTCTAAGACAACAATTTGTCCCTCAAGATATTTCCCCTAGTGTTGTAGCTAATATCGTAGGTTCTCTTGGGATACATCACATCCCATTTTTGGATGATTATATTGTTAGAATATTGTTAATGTGCACTATGCCTCTTTTTGACACTTGTCAGCTTCATTGACATTTGTCATATCTTTGATATAGGCTTATGCCTATATATTGTAATCATTTCTATGTATAATATATCTCATTTTATTTTCCTCCTAAAATTTGGCATCATAGCTCCAGGCTTTCGCTGCCCTATGAGCTTGAGGGAGGATTTCCCTCATGGAAATCCCCCCCTCATTTTTTTCTCCAATATTTTTGGAAACCAGGGAGTATGCTCTCTATTGAAAATAGATCAGAAACTAGACGTTTCTCAGAAAATCCATGGTTGAAATGTTATTTTTAGAGGAGGTTTATGTCCGAAGAAGTAATTTCTTGTGAGAGAAATGAAAAATAGGAAACCCCACATTTAGTTTGTTGTTATTATTTTACAGGTTCATGTTGTTGTTATGTTGCTTTGAAGACGCTGGAAAATCGCACAACTTCTGCAAACCGCCCAATGGAGGAGCTTGCAACAATACAATTGAGAGGAATGGGACGTGATGAAATTTCATAGCAGCCAATTTTTTTAAGAGAATACATGGTCCACTGCCGCACTTGCGGGGTACCCTCATCATTGCTTCTCGGAGTTTGATATCTGGTCAGACGTGGTGGACATCCAAGGATTAAAAAAATATTTTAATGTGGCGATAATTGTACTCTTTTGCGAAAGTATTCGAGGCGTAAAACTAATGAGGTGATGTTAGCAATGCGGAGAAAGAAGTGCAAAATGACTCCAACAAATTTCATTATTGGCGATATCTGGCGAGATGTCCAGAGTTCTACAATAAAAAAAATTTGAGCCTTGTGATAATCAACATTGCTATTCTAATAGCCCACCGTTTTCATTGATGATTATTGGCAAAAAAATCATTCGCGTAGGAGGTGCGCAACTGCATGGTGGATACTGTTGGTGGGAGGTTTATCTAGCACTCTTGGAGGTGTTGTGCAGCCAAACTACTACTGCCAAGCTCTGAAGTTTCCCCAGGAGACAACCAAAGTTTCAGAAACACATTCGGACAGTGAAGTTCCAGAAAATGTGGTAGTCTTGTTCCAATTAAAACGACTATTTTTTTTTGCCAGCTAACAGTCAGTTCATCCCAGTTCAATGGAGAACGCATTTTGTTGGGCAAGATTTATGAAAAGCTGAAGCGCTCTCCATTCTACTGCAGAGTTGAAATGATGATTTGGTCAAGTTGGAGGAATGCTAAAATACTTATGTCTATTACAGCCATGGAGAACAGTGTTTGCGAAGGATTAATTAATATGGAGGCCACTGGTGGCAGGTGAAGACAGTCAGATTGCCACCATGTTTGGCAGATGAAGGAAGTCTTGTTTTTTAGTCGTAGCAGTGGATTTTTTTGTCCATGCAACCTAGTCGTTGCAGAGGACGAAGACCACTGTATCTACTACATGGAAGCAACGGTCATGCGAGAGATTCATTGTGAAGATGCATGCGGTAGTAGTCGTTGATGTGTATTAAACGAAGCATCAAATGGCGGGCCTATTTCATGCTGCCAACAATTTAGAATTTTTTGTGTGTCACCCAAACCTAGAGAGAACGCAAAATGATGTTTAGTTGCATTGTTAATAATGGTAGAGAACGTAAATTGAGGGTGCATAGCCGTTGGAGTCTCAGTTGTTGATTTAAATGTCACTATTTGTTGTAAATATCGCTAATTTCCTAGATCGTCGGGGTGTTTGTTGTGAGGGGTGTTTGATGTGGAAAGCCAAGATACTGGAATGGATGTGGAATGACGAGTTACTATGATCTCAGGAGTGCACAATTTTGAGACTTATTGTTGGGATGTTGTTGCTGCTATCTTACCTATTTTTGGTTGTTTCATTAATGGCCTATTGTTGTACGCGTCTGTCGAAGTTCTATTGGAGGAGCAGCCGCTATTTGACGTGTTTGCAATCCAACCTCGGATGGATAAATCTGCCATAATCCAGTGCTCAGTGGGATGCAGCAGTGGTTGAGATGTGTGGCCGACGACGTCGTGCAATGATGCGTATTTTTTTCTCATAGCGATGTGATTAGAGGTTGAAAGTGCCTATGTTTTTTAATGTGTGTGAAGTTGTTGGAGGCCCATTGAGGTGTTTAGCCTGGATTGATCCTCGTGGAATTAGTGTGAAGTCGCATGGATGATCGAGGATATTTGTTTCTTCAATAGACGAAGACGAAACCCAAATTATGGCATCGATAGCAGCAAAATTTGATAGAGGATCGTGCAGAATGCAGAAGGTGTGGTCATTTATGACCATTTTTTAATATTGTGGCATTGTTTTTTACATAGCTGCCTAGATTTTTTTTCGTCGAAATTATCTTCCTGGAGGAAGGTGGGTGATTGTGACGTCGCCCCCACCAGACAGAGTGCACAACCATAGAAGATCGTCATTATGATGTTTGAGGGTCCTGAGTTTCTGTTGATGGATGAGTTTCAGAGAAGACGACCGAGATCTAAGCACATTTTGATGCACGTTTCATTTCTACACAGTGAAACCTATTTGATTTCTTTGTTATCAATGTAAACACATTAAAGCCACCTGCTGTGAAGCCGCCTGCTATGAGAGATTTTTTAATTTTTTTTTTTGTTGAAGAAAGTTGCTATGTTTCGCGTCCATGCACTATTTTCTTTGGTTGTGTTTTTTATTCTACAAGCATTGCAGACCGAGGACAAAGTGTGGTGATGCCCGAACATTCTCATATGTTGACGATGTCATAAATCGTTTTTTTAAGTTACATGCACTGCTGACAAACGTCGGCTATGGTCTATCATTTCATTGCTAAAAATATGACGTGCCAGATCCACAAATTGAAACCAGACAGATGAAACCGCCTACTGTTCCTGTAAATTGTGAAACCACTGTTCGTATCAGAGATGCAATTGATTAGGAGCATGCCATAATTCTAGTTTGAATGGAAGGGCGGATCTTCTGTTAACATGTTTATTGCAGTAGGAAGGGCAGGGAGAACATTATGTCTTCCCAGCAATGGCGTTGATGATGGCCATAGATGACTCAGATGGCGCAATTGTAATCTGACCGTGGTGAGCCCATGTGTTGACCACCGAACCTGTGGGTTGTGAACGTGGTGGTGGAAGAACCATGCTGAAGATTCATGCAGTGGGTATGGCCATCTTTAAATATTTTTTCCACATGAAAAGTGGAAGTGAAAGTGGTGGACCACTTTATCATATTTTGAAATTGTATGAAGACTTTATTGGTAGTGCCCATGCCTATGGTCGAGAGTATATTTGGCCATTTTTTTATATTTTCCACATGGCCTATTTCTCCTATGAGGGAAAATTGTGATGATGTTTTTTATTCCGCCAGAGAGCAATGTCGCCATTGTGCGATGATGTTTTATTTTCTGCCTAGGGAGGCATGCTATTTTTTACACATGTTGAAGGCCCCATTCAAACACAAGCATAGGGGTATTTATAGTCGTTGGAAACATTTTTCTGCGATGGACACAATGGTGGTGTCCATTTATAATTTTGAGGCTGTTTCATTTTAAGTTTTTTAGCCTCAAATTTTTCTACCTTGGAGTGCACTCTCGGTTGTACCCAACACTCCGAAGGTAAATTTGTATGTGATCATAGTATTCAGTCACCTTCTCTATAGACCTGGCGGATGCAGCAGCTGGTTACCCATACACTCCGATGGGATGAGAGGTCATCATAAGGACACCTACTCTAGGGACTACAGACATAGACATCGTAGACTCTATCCGAAGGTTTTTCCATATCTACTTCTGAATACTACAGACAAAGACACTTCAAAATATTATATTCTCTTCTTTCTTCTTTCCTCTCCTCCATATTTGGCTTCTATGGCTCATTTTATTGTATTTTATGGCTTGTTATTTTCTTATGTATTAAGGTGTATTTTTGACAAATACCGACACCTTCTAGATTGAGTTCACCATGAGGAGATTTGATATTCATGTTGAATCTAGTCAGTGACCTACGAGAGGCAACATCCTTTGAGGATGACCTGCAAAGGCAACAGATCCAGAAGTGGCTGACCCTGAGGCACTTAGACGGCTAACCCAGTGGCAACAGACCCATGGAAGTGGCTGACCCTGAGGCAACAGACCAAGATGTATATATTGTTGATCTAGCATTATTCACAGTTGGGGAGCCAAGCGCAAATAGCACGAGCCTAGACCAAATCAGCAATAAGGGAGAATGATAGATTTCTTTTAGATAAGTCAACATTAAGGGGGAATGTTACCTAATATTGACTTGTTTTTTTTCTTTAGTTAGGATAGTGCACATTAAGGGGGAATGTTATAATATTGTTAATGTGCACTATGCCTCTTTTTGACACTTGTCAGCTTCATTGACATTTGTCATATCTTTGATATAGGCTTATGCCTATATATTGTAATCATTTATATGTATAACATATCTCATTTTATTTTCCTCCTAACAGATATACCTTCCTCAGACAAAGGGATTCTTCCCTTTACATCACAACATTTGTTGGGAGAACTTTTATTGAGCGAATCTTCATTGACAATGATTCTTCCCTTAATTTATGCACTTATCTTTTTTTCCAAAATTTTAGATTAAAAGAGGAAGACCTAACCAAATCTGATATTATCATCAAGGCTTTCAACAATGAGTTCCAAGAGGCCCACGACAATGTATCTCTCCCCCTTAGGGTTGGACCTCAGATCTTAGATACCTTATTCTATGTGGGGTCTTGCCCAATATATTTCAATCTTCTTCTCGAACGTCCTTGGATCCATGCGATGAAGGTTATCCCTTCTACCTTTCATTAGTGTTTGAAGTTTAAAATTAAAGATTAATTTGTCACCATTTTGGGCAGCCCTCATCCATTCGAATATTGTTCAATGGTTGAGCAATCTCAACCCAATCTCAACATCTATCCTTCAGTTTCATAATCTTCTCCTCCAAGTTCCTCATCTCAAATATCTGAGCAACTCGAGAGTCTAAAAGTGAGTGAGTAGCCTCAAATCAAAGTTTCATCACGAGATTAAGTTAATCATTTTCTTCAAGAGCGTCTTTTGGATCTTGCCAAGCTACCACCTTCACCAAGGACTATGGGTTTACCTCGTAAGAAGGGTGAAGTTGTACACATTGGCACATGTACCTTTATCATTGTAGGAATAGCCTTCAAATAAAATATCTGTGGTAGCAACCCTTCTTTTATGGAGCATTCCTTTGCCCATTGTTACTTATCCAATGACTATCGACTCCCTAAGTAAATCCTATCTAGCATGGGATATGTTGGTAAAGGTTTGGGACCCCAATAGAAAGGCATTCAAGAGCCTTTGGGTGTCAAAGTATGGCCTAGGAGGTGTGGCATAGGCTACATCCCTAACAAAAACTAAACTTTATCATTCGATAATGATGATCACCTTAAAACATATGCTAAATATTTAGATCATCAAATATTGGAGTGGAATGATGAGGATGAGGGACCCCCTTACCCCTCTTAACATTTTGTTCTATAATATGGTAAATTTTATGAATTCTAATGGTAATTATTTTTCTTATCAAGAGACTCTACTTTGATATCTTACAAAGATCTTGTAAAATTAGGGATCACCCCTCCTTTTGTTAATAAATATGGTTCAGTTAGGGTTTATGAAGATTTTTATGCAAAGGCTACTGGAGAAAAAGCTATGAAGAAGATTCCTTGTGATTTTGATCATCAAGATGATCCCTATTCTATATTTTTCTTTGATATATCAATCCCTTGTGCACCTGTTCTTTTTTTCAAGATAGTATGCACAATCAAACTATGTGTCGAATATCGTTTTGCTTACTTGCATTAACAAACTAAAAATAAAATAATAAATCACTAATTAGGTATGCTTTTTCATTTTCATTCGTTGCATTCGTTTGCTTGTTCATACTGCATACTTTTCTATCATATTTTGCATGATTTTCCTATCATTTTGTCCATATTGCATCTCTACCTATCATAATTGCATTGTTGCTTGCTCATGACTGCTTGATCATATAGCTTTTTGGGGACCTTGCAACAATGGCACGTGATGACACCTAGTTAGGTCGTAGCTCACATGCATTGCACTCTCACTAGGACTTTGATGCCTAGCAAAGTCCCCAACCTAGGGCTTTTGCTTTTTCCTTGCTCCTCTTATTTTTTGTCTCTTTTTCTTTTGTCTTTGCTTTTTGTGTTCCTTGACCTTGAAATTTTTACTAATGACCATCAATTTCTCTTTAGGTCAAGGAACACAACTCTTCTTTGCTTTTTGCTTTCTTCCTCTCTTTTCTTCTAGCATGTGCACACACTCACCTCTTGTTTTGATTGCTTTGTCCATACACATTTTTGCACACACCACACCCCTATGGGGGGAGTACTAACTTTGACTCATCATTCACACACAACACACCCCATACGGGATAGATTCATGGCCACACATGAGGGGTAGCCTCCATATTGATCATTTGCAAGCATACATCCTAACGAGTATCTCTTTCTTTTTGTCCATCTTAGCGAGCACTACACCCATAGAGTGTTTTGCTCCTTATTTTGACCATCTTAGCAAGCACTACGTCAATAGTAGGTAACACTCCACTTGTCCATCTTCTTTCCTTTTCACTTGATGCATGTATGGTTGGTCACACTGATCCGATACGGTCTATGCTGACCCAAGCATCATACCTCGAGCCCCCCATTATTATTTTTTGGCCTTTTTATTCTTATTTTTATTTATTTTCTTCTTCGTCTTCTCCTTCCTTTTTTGAAATCATACCCTATCTTTATGGGTCGCGATTTCGCTCTGCGACGTTATCGCGCTCCATTTTTATGAGGTACGATTTTGTCCATAGTTGTGTTTTTCTTTCCTTTTTCTTCTTTCTTGTCTTTTCTTTCTTCTTCCTCTTCTTTTCCTATGTTTTCTTTGTTTCATGTGTTTTCATGCATTTCATTCACTCCATTGCATCCATACATTTGTATTTTAGGTTAGTGCATTCCATAGTTAAATCATGTTATGCATAAAATATTAACATTAAAAACATCATAAAAGAAAACACATAAGCACACACATTGCACTAAATACAACATGATATTACTCGAGAGGTAGAAAAAGGTACATAGGTCTTCCTGGTTGGTGTACCACAATCCAAACCCGATATACTCGACCAATTCTAGGGATGCATACCACACTAAAAATTGGTATGTCACCTTGATCCTCTCTGTAGTTCTAGGATCTTGTCTCTACTTCGAACACTGAAGGTGGTCCTCATTGGGGCATGTTCATGAACCATAAAACTCTTTGTGATCTAGACCAAGTTTGACTCGGTGTCTACAGGGATGAAGGTAGTCATTGCTCTACTATAATTGCTCGGTAGTACATCGTCTAGTAGAAGGACACCCTCTACACGACCACCTCTAGCCACTCCCTAGCCCTTTGTAGTTCCACCTATAGTAGGTAGATCCCATCACCCTATTTGCTACTACTGACCACAACCATCCCCTCTACCCAAGCCCACTATTGCTCCTCATTCATTCGACTCACCTCTCCCTGGAGGTGGTCTACTTTTGCTCGTGTTGCATCCCTCTCCATATCCATAATGCTCAATGCACTCCTGAGCCCCTTTGTCCTCTTGGCCCTAGCCTCTTAGAGCATATCCATATCACTCTATAGGGTCATTATATATGCCTATAACACATTTATCTCCCTCCTCAAGTCTCCTACCTATGGTCTCACTTAGGCCAACTACTGCTGATGTGGAGGCCTATCTAGTCCTTTTACTTATTCCTACTTTAGCCATCATGGAGGTAACTTTAGTCGCTCATGTCTCCTAGGTCCTAGGAGTAATGGTGGTAGTTTCCACTATCTCTACTCAAACCCATTCATGTACCTACTATGGGACCTTCTAGCCCTACTGCTATCGCTTCATGGAGCATATAGTGGCCTCTTGTAGTGCTAACTACATGCATCGACTCATGACCTGGTGCCTCTACACTGACACTAGAAGGGAGATCCTTAGGGGTATAACACCCCTATACCATATCTATTACCTGAGAGCCACTCTAATGTCATCCACCCCTGGATCCACATAGAATGGGTCATCCAGGTCCTCTACTACTCATATCCCCACATCAAGGTCCCCTCTAACTCTTAATGGGTCCCAGTACACCCACCTATACTAGTAATCACCCAAGTTTGAGATCTCTTGGACGATACCAAACTGCCACTAAACTTGGTCAAACCTAAAGAGCTCTAGCTTCCCCTTCTTTGTAGAGATCCACCTCATCCTCTTGAAATTGTCCAGTTCCTCTACATCCTCAACCCATATAGGGTGCAGACACCACAATCACCATATGATCTTAGGCTATTGTAGCTCATCTATTACCCACCTCCCTAGTTGTAGGTTCTTGGCATATATCCTTTGGATTCATTCATAGGACCTAGACCATCTATATGTTGTCGATCGCTCTAGGTTAGGCAATGGCCCTAGAAGTGCATACAATCTTTGCATTGCTATGTGCTCCCAACACCACACCTGGAGTAGCATCATACAAACAAACCCTATATGTTGTTTTTACACAATATTATATAATGTCCTATACAATCGGGTTAGCACATATGGACCTTATGTGAATATCACTTGTTGATCATGCATGTCTTCCACTACACCTACCAGTACACATGGTAGATGTTACCTACTGGTATGGCACATCATCAATCCTACCACCACCCCACAGAGCATGGTCGTCAAAGCATTGGCCTTGTAGTACCACACCATCTCATCAATCGAGATCACACTCTCTTGAACCTGGTGGGCCTAGCCTCCTAAAAATATCTACAATGTGGTCTACTACCCTCATGCCCTATAAACTACTCTCCCTCTAAGGGTATGTGCAAGATACACTACACATCCTTTAATGTGACTATCATATCTCTTGTGGTAACCAAAAGATCAATGATTTCAGGTACCACCTCTCTACTAGCTTTGTAGTAGAACTATATCTACCTCTACTCGAGGCATCTCTTCTAAGTGGTGAATCCCCATTGCCTCCAAGGTATCTCTCTCTGCTTGTGATAGGCCATCTAGCTCCACCTACAAGGAGCTCGATCGCCACTCGCAACTCTTTAGTACATCATGTTGCATCTACAAAAATAATTAAAAAAATTCATCAATTCATTGTGCACAATAATAATGGATAATTAATAAAATTTAGATTTTCTTTTTTTTTGCTTATTAGCTTGTTTTGTCTTTCTTCTCTTCTACAAAACCATGACCATCCAACTTTGGGCATGATATAATTTTTCCTCTCCTTTTGTGAAATCACGTCCTCCACTTCTTAAGCAATATTTTATGAAATAATACACCATGTTTTTAGGGCATGATTTTGTTCATCGCCACAAACCAAACAAAATCGTAGTCATATCGTAAAATCATGCTCGGGTCACGAGTAGCAATTTCCAAAGAAAATCGAAAAAAATGCTTGAAATAAAAACTAAAATCTAACCTAACCTAATCTAGAGGGAAAATTTTAGTCCTTACCTATTCTCTCTCCACTATTGCATAGTCCTCACCCCTCGTAATGACTAAACGATATGTAGGAAGCACCACTTTTGCTTTTTCTCTAGAGCTCATTTCTTCATGAATTAGGATTTTTACCCTCTTGCCCATTTTTTTTTTTTGCTTTTTCTCTCCTCTTTTTTTTTTATTTCACTCTTCTTTCTTTTGCATTTGCCATTTCAAGTTTCATCCGTAATTTTGCATTCCTTTCGAAACTCGAGGGGCACCCTAGCATAAGAGGCATTAATACCCCTAATACCTCAATTTGCATGTAAAATAAGAAAGTGTCTGGAACAACATCATTTTTGCACCACTCCTTTATTCAAAATCAGCCATTCCTTTTTGTTGTTTGTTGTCATTTACCCATAGGTGTCTACATATTTATTTGATACATTTATTAGGCTATAAATGCATCAAAGAGGGGGCAAAATGTAGACACAAAAAATCAACCCACTTTAGTGAGTCATTTTATCTAGATCCTTAAGGAGACCCTCCAACTTATACAAAGCAAGTTTGGACCCCTCCCCCCTTATTTTCCTTCCTTTTTCCTAGTCCCAACGAAATTGCGATCGATCCTTATGAGGCACAATTTTGCCTAACTAGGGCTTTCTCATAGAAAACCCTAATTTTTAAATTGACCTCTTTAATGTCGGTTTTCCCATCCGTCCTTGTTTCAAATATCTTATAAATAAAGGTTTTGAAGCCTTTTTTTCTCCCTAAAATAAATTAGAAGTAAGGTGGAAGCTACCCAAGATAAATTTAAGGTAAGTGCCAATAAGATCATATTAAAAAAGTGCCAAGTAAATTATGGAAGCTTTGTGGAGTTCTCTTCTGCTGCATTGACTATGTGTGGTTGTCCTTGGTGGATAAATGTTAGATCCCTAAGGAGAAGTCTACTATCTTAGAGGTCTTCATCCTTTTGTCTATTCTTTACTACCACTAGGTTGTTTTCGCATTTGCATTCATTTGTTGTTATTTTTACATCTTTCATTAGTTTATTTGTATTATTCAGTTGCAAAATCAAACCCCATAATTATAGGGCACAATTTTGTTAGCAACAAAATTGTGACTGCCCTGTGTGGGGTATGATTTCATTTGTGTCAATACTATGGGTAGAAGTTTACCTCTAAACCCTATATCTACAATTTCATGTTATATTTAGAGCATAATAGCATAATTTACACTTTGTTCATCATACTGTTCTATTGCATTATATTTTGTTTGTTCATTTTCCAAAAAGATCAACTTTCACTTTTGCATTCTAAAGGTTAGCTAAAATGACCTAGGGGGTTTGACTATTGCACCTCCAAGCACAGTTGTATAGCGGCCTATGCAGGGCCCCTAAAGTTGATCATTTTTTTGAGGGTTTTATGAAGTTATTTTGCAAGATTGAAGTTGTGGGACATTGTTGGACGCAAGATAAAGCTTGGAATAACCATCGAATCAGATAAGTGCCCTAGTAGATCTTTAGGTTGTTTGCTTATTGTTTTCTATTTATTTATGTTCAAAACATAGATCACAAGTAAGGAAAAGCATTTGATCAATTTTTTAGGCATTTGAAATAATAAAGGTATATAATGTGCATTTAGGGTTTTAACCTTGTTTGTGCACTTCTCTTATACCCTTGCTTAAAATATTTGCTTTTCAATCCTAGGGTTAGTGATCATTCAAGCAAAGAATCATTCTAGGGTTATCTCTTGTCTTCTTGCATCTTGTATCTTGCATTGTTCTTTCCCTTTTCATAGTGTAGTTCTAAAAAGGCCAAACATAGGTGCATGCTTAATTGACATATCCAAACACATTCTACCCCAAACTTGGAGCAAGTCCTAAAACCATTCTTGGTGAACCCTCTCCCGTTGTCCATCGAGTGTAGAGTTATAACATACCCCCACGATCACCTCGATTCCTAGCAGATCTAACCAAGAATCATACATAGTAGTGCAGTTTTTCCCCTCTATAGGTAATAAGTATTTTATGTACCCATAACAATTTATGAGTACACAAAGTATTATACTATAAAATTTGTGTTCTTTTTAAAGGTCTACAAACCAATGGAGATATTATCTTTACATCTACGACAAAATTTTAGACTATGGGTCATTCTATCATATGGACCTCTAAGAAAAGGTGATTCCTTTTTCCCATGTTTTATGCATATATAATTCTTTTTACATATGTCAAGCAAAGGAGAAGGGCTTCATCTATTATCATATTGTCCATATGGTAGCATTACCCTCAATCTACAAAAAAAATTGTTATATAATCTTCACAAACTCTCAAATATTTTGATACATCACATGTGGTTTTGGATCCCAGCTCTATTCCTCACTTATGTGTAAATCATTGCACATTTATTAGGTGAGGGACATGTGGTTCGATAACCCTATCTTATGTAATAAAATATTCAAGAAATCAACATCAAACAATCACAAGATCTTTCATCCTCAAAACTAAAAGAATAGCCTAATGTGCCTTTCAAGCAAGTTCATTTATCATATCCACTTGTACCTCATATTCACAATTATATTGTGAATATAATTGTTAGGGGCATATAATTTTAAATTCACCTTCATTGGCTCCTTCAACAATGCTCCTTTCATTCAAATCTTAATTTCTTCACACATCAAAGGTGGTGATGGGTCTTAAGTCTAATTCCTCACGTACATGTAAATCTTTGCATATGCATTAGGTAACATACTTATAGACCCTTGTTACCCTCTCTCATATGTCAAGAAATCTAAGACATTATTAGTATATCACATCCAACAAAATCATTTCTTTAACTAGGGCGCAACCTGCTTCTTAAATCATAAAATTTTCAATATATTTATTCAATTTTAGAAGGCAATACATCTTTATCATTATACATTTTCATGCATTTTACTTCCTACTTAGGAGACACCTATAAGCATAAAGACCTTTGGGTACGCCTCTTAAAGCATGCATAAAATCCTTTGGATATGCCTCTCAAAGTGTGCATAAAATCCTTTGGGTATGCCTCTCAAAGCATGCATTACTAACTATTACTAACAAATAACTCTACTAATAATGATACATATATCTTGTACATATTACAGGTACCTCATCATGTATTAAGTGTTTGTCTTTTATGTGACATCCTAGGCTACCATTTAAGCATAGTGAGATTACATTTCCATTTCATGGAAACTTGTCAGTATTATATGGGCTCAAAGGATAATACTTGATGTTAAAAGTCATAATGAGCACTTGTCTTTTATTAGGTCTAGAGACCATCACTCGTGCAAACAAAATACATCTGAGTGCTTGTCTATTATTAGGCCCTTATATCACCACTCATCAAAAAAATTGGTAGTGTTTATTTGTTATCTAAAACATTAGGCCATCGCTAAAACATAACATAAACATCTATCCAAATGCCTACTATTGATAATCATCACATCAACATTTACATTTTTCAAATCAACAAAGCATATCATCACAACATCATTACAAAGACACAATCATCCTGTAAAGCACTCAATACATAACATAATGTCATAACTATATAATACCTTGATATCATAGATTCCTAAAAGATAAGTGTATCACAAGGAGTAAATTAATACACTCAGTCCCTATTTCTAAAAAAGAGGGTGTACCACAAAATAAAATTGGCACACTCGCTCCAAAAAGCCTAACAACTAGACCTTGCATTCCCTCTCCTAGGTGTTGATGGAGGAGGATGACGATGAAAGCCAATCGACTGCTGTAAGTAGCAACTCATAGACTAAGTCCTCGATTGCGTTCACAAGGGCGATGGTTGTCACCAATCTAGAGGAATAATAGTATGATAAAATTGTTCGTAATATACGACCCGAGTTCTCTCCCTATCTACCTCCATATTAGCTCGCTAAAGATCCTCCCTCACTCTCTTAAAGTCATCCCTTGATATTTCCATATTTGCCCTAGCTTTATCTAGATCAGCCCTCATCCCATCTAGGTATGCCTTCATCTGCTCCAACTGTCACTCCAATGAATCCATCAACACAACCATCATAAAAAAGTCCATCCCTTGACCAACTCTTAAGGGAGCCTCATCTCTCTCTCAGGTAACCTACTTGAGAGTTGCCTATAGTTCAACTATAATCTCACTACTAGTTGTTGTCTCCTTTGTCATTCAAGTTATCTCCTATCGAGCCTTAGTTGCCTCCTCTTGTATAGCCTTAATTACTACCATCTACTCTCTCACCTCATGGAAGCTCCTAGTTAGAGCCTCTAACTTTACCTGTGTTTCCTCTTTGACTAACCTATTAGTACCTGCTCCACCAAATATTATCAATACTATGGGAACCATTGCTAATGGAGGCACATACAAAAGAGAATCCTCGGTCCTACCCTCACATTGATATCCATCCCTAGTTGTTTACCTTATCGCCATCCTATCCTTCCACTCTTTCCCCAACCACTATCGTATGTCCCAGATAATCCTGGCCATCTCCTCTACTACTGCATCCTACCCTCTTGATGGCTCTATTTGTGTCAACCTAACTAGGAAAAGTCACTAATACCAAGTGGTATACTCATCTATTATCCCAACATTATCTACGATAGGATCCAACATCCTAGGATTGTCTACATATGCCTTAATAAAGGAGTAAATATTTTTGGGCTCTCACCACATCTTGTGTCATCCATTGCACCCACATTTGTCCTACTCTTGGTATCCCTTGCATCTCTCCAAACTGGCATAGTACTTGGTCATATTGATAAAACTCATAAGCTTACCCTATATCATCTAGCCATTAAATCCTCCTCACCCAAGATAGCTCTTTGTTGTCATTTGACCATCTGAATCAAATCCTCCATGGTTGTTAGGTAATCTACCCAGCTCTCAAATCATCAATCAATAATCAATCCTACTCCAATGTGTAATGACTAGATTGGATACAACTCACCTATTGATAAACGCTTACCTACCCCAAGTCTCCTACCCTCCATAATAGGCTATCAAAATACCATATGCTCTCAAGCCCACATTTATGGAAGAGTGCAACATACTAGGCTTTTACCACTTCGATATACCACTCAATACAATGTCTCGTACAACCTATCCAAAATGGTTGGCCCCCAAGCATATACGGTCTGGCAATCTTGCAACCCAACAATAATCACTCTCTATCCCTAGGGCGTGTATCTCCAACTTGTGTTTATCATCAAGATCCCTAATACAATGGAGAACAATAGGGTTAAAAATCGATCTATGTGCCTCATCATGAACACATTATGAATGTGTAAATCTTTATCCATCCTTGAAAAATCTCTTATTTCCTATCAGCAATG
The DNA here is from genome assembly GCA_028583015.1 of Wollemia nobilis. NCBI lineage: Eukaryota > Viridiplantae > Streptophyta > Pinopsida > Araucariales > Araucariaceae > Wollemia > Wollemia nobilis. The sequence goes on from JAQPPZ010001808.1 coordinate 4,701,146, forward strand.
CCTTCCCAAGGCAGATTGACTCACCTTAAATACGAACCAATAGAATGCGCTAAAAATCCTCCAATATCATCGTCATCTCCCCTATAGGTAGTCTAAAGGTGTTGGTCATCTCTTGGACAAGGTTATCAAGAGTGGCCAGTCAAACTCTAGCTTGGGCATGTATGCCACATGATCCAGTCTAGTATCCATTAACACACCAAACTTGTAATCATCCAATTTGTGTGATATAATATTGTCCATCGCCTTTGAACAACACTCTCGACTCACTAAAACCTTCATTCCCTACCAAAAAATGCATCCAAAAATAGCATCACTAGTTTTTTTAAATTATTTCAACGTGTGGTAAAAACAACACTAGAAATTTTGATACCAATGGCAAAATGCCATTAACATCAAAAAACATGTAAAACTAAGCCTAAAAAGCAAATTTTGATATTGGTTCTCAAGCATACCTATACGATGCGCTTCGACACATGTATTGTCCCTTAAACCACGTCAACCCGATGTGTCAATTTCTTATCATCCACCATCAATCTCGAACTACCTTTTACAAAGCTCTCCAAACTTCCAAATAGACTAAGTGAAAATGACAACCATTTTTAACACCTTTACTCTTTTAAATCACCCAACCCACCCTGCATGTGTTTTTCGTCATAGTCAATTTTTCTCCAATCCACCCATCAAGTAGCTTATGATATTAATACTTGGAATAATGAGGTAAACTAAAGGTTGGCTTTAAAATAAATTAAATAATTAAAAATTTTGATTTGATTTTAATGTTTGGAATTAAATTTAATAAAGCATAAAATAATAAAGACAGTCCTTTGTTTATTAAGGTTATTTCTTATTAGACCCACGTATTATTTTTTAAGTGTCTTTTAATTTAAGCCTCGAGCATGCCTGAGTCTGGCAATAAATGCCTTCTTGCATGTTACCTTGAGCACCTCCATGCAGAGGGACGTGCTCCATTCCTTCGTACACCTTAAATATGGTGAATAGGGCAGAGGATGGAGGGGCTTGGGAAGATAGCTTAGATTGATCAGCTCATGCAGTGTGGATCCAAAGGGAGTGTGACATCAAAGTAGAAGTAGCATGGAGCAATTTGAACCAGGTTGCTTCCTTGGTTATTTTATGCTTTGCTTGGTTTTTCTTTGGTTGTGTTTGGTGTTCGTATGTTATTGCTTTATTGCGATTTTCCTTCTATGAGCTAGTGATTCATTTGAGTTTGGACCAACACCTCAATCTTGTGCTCCTTAGTCATAGTTTGCTCTTTGGATTTGAAGTTTTTTGGTTAGTTTTTGGTTGCACTTCACTTTTGATGCTTGTTGATTGTGGCTTTGGTTCCTCTCCTCCTTGTTATGTAAAACCAACCCTATGCAACCTTGTTAGTGCCTCGTCCGTAGAGGGCATCATGTTGTTTGGATTGATTCTGATCTATTGCTTGGGTGTCTCATTTTGTGAACCAGGTGGGATCATAATCCTTGTGTTAGGGCTACGCCTAGGGAATCTACCTGTGTTGTTGTTGGAATCCTACATTTGTGTTGTTTTATTCCTACGTTGCCCTATGCACAGTCTTTGTCTCTGGCAGCACCATTAGCCTATTAGCTTTTAGAGTTGATTTACCTCCTTAATATTTTGAGCTTAGGGGTTTGATTTTTTTTAGATCTTTCCTTTTTAATTATTATCTTTGTTGCACCCTAGAATCTTTTGGTTGGGTTATGGATGTAGTTAAGTAAATATTTTAGATTGTTTAAGGATAATGTGAATTAATATAAAGTGGGTTAGTTAAAGTTAGAAAGCTTGATATTTTAATCAAAATAAATGTGTATCTCTAAAGAAATGAAATTAAGGGTTGTAATAAATAGATTCCTTACTTTGGTGGTTCAATAAAATAAAGCTAATTTATGCTTTGGATGATGTTAGATAGACTTGTAAAGTTGTTTTCGGTAAGTTCTTGTTCAAAAGGGAAGTTTTTGTTTAAATATTCTTGGAAATATGGGTTTTGAAATAGAAACTTATAGTAATGTTTTTCAAGACTCTTGTGAGTTAGGAGATCATTATGAAGGGAAGTATGAGATTCCCTTTAATTAATGGTTTTGAGAATAAAACTAAAAGGAATAAATGGCTCTTGAGGACTTGTGAGAGTTAGGAGTGCGTTTTTCTTATGAGAAGTAAGAGATTATTTTGGAATTAATGAAATCTTCGTTTGTTGGTTGTGAGAAAGAAACTATATTAATGATTTTTTAGACTCTTGTGGGTTACAAAATCATTAGGTAGAGAAGTATGGGATTCTCTTCATCTTGGCTTGTTTTCATTATGTTGCATATATAGAAAATGGCATGTTTTAGTTGCATTGCATTTAGAGTTGTTTTGATCCCCAAGTACTTTCCATGAGTATGGGTGGTTCCTCATCATAAGGAATCATGCAGATATATTGATGGTTTGGAGATCCCTGGTGGATGATTTTGTAAAAATCCTTGAATGTAAAGTTGATATGAAAAGTAAGGCTTGTAAAGAAAATATTTATTTTAAAGAATTGTAAACTTGATTATTGTTATAATGAAGGCTTGTGTTGCTTTATTGATTCTTGGGTTTTGTACAATGAAGAACTCTAGTAATATCTTGTTTCTAGTTAGCTTTAAGCTATATTAAATGTGGAAATGTAAACTATGTCAAAAACATGTTTCTCTTACGTTGTTGCCTTAAGTGAATGAAATAAGTTCTTAATAGCTTTATGTTAAGCTTTGAAGTTAGGCAAATGTGGTTTTATAGAATGTATCTTGGTAATGTAGGAAGATTTTGATTTTAATATTTATGTCAAATAATTAAAATATGTGAATTTTAGCTTATGGTTATGAAGAATCTATGTTTATGAATTATAGTTTTACAAATTAGATGAAGGGTGTCTTGCATTGATAATTTGTTTAAGGCATTGCTTACCTTATGGTTTATGTTCAAAGTTTTGTTTTACTCTTGGGGTGGTTAGGGTCTCTATTTGTAAACCTAAAAACTTGACCTTGCAGGAGTTGCATGGATGCAATAACCAGGTAGATATGAGCCCTAGAAGGAGTTGCAAGGATGCAATAGCTAAGGATACATGAACCTAGAATGAGTTATGTGTATACAATAGCCAAGTCTCTTGTGAATCGTTGTACCTTGAACGAGGAGGATCAAGTGTACCTTAACTAGGAGTTGTGGTTTTTTTCACAAGTCGGTAGTGGTGATCCCTTGAACGTGTAGGATCGAGAGATCATGTTAGTTGTTGATGAAGTAGCAATAACCTTAGTTAGACCATGGAGGTATGATAATTAAGCACAAAAGCTTTACCCCAATTAACCTACCTAGATGATATTATGACAAGGTTAGGGAATAATTGTTTCCCTTTTAAGTGTTATGGGACTTAAAGGATAATCCCTACACTGTGGTCACGTTATCCTATGTTGGTGATGGTATGGGAAGGTGAGGGAGGCTATTTTTGATGTACTTATAAAGGAGTAGGTTTAGTAAGGTTAACCCCATAAAACATAGGAGTTGGTCACTCCTATCTACTAAGTATCGTCTACAGCAACTTGGAACTCAAATGTGGTGAAGCCTTGTATGCTAAAAATTTAAAAGAAGGGTTCTCCTTACTTGTTGTTAATCCTTTAAAAAAATTGGGTTTGGTATTTTTTAGGCTATTACAGTTTGTATCAAAGGTCTAGGTCGTAGGGCTTAAGGCTTCCTGTAAGTGCACTTAGGGTAAGCCTTGACTTGATGTGCAACTTTAGGTTGGTACCTTGTAGGAAGGCAAGCATGACCCTAATCACTATTAGATTAGTGATAATATTTATGGTAGTTCATGAGGAGAGTGAAGTTAACTGATTGTGAGTACAATTGAGGTAGAATTGTAACTTACCCAACTCCTTTTTGTGGATATGAAATGGCACCTATCCAAAAATTAAGTTTGACAAAGAAAACCAAAATGGTTAGACAAGGAGGAAGTGTAGCACCAAAGTCTGGACAAGTTGGAGGTCTTAGTAAGAAAACTAGGAAAATAACAACTCTTAGTGAAATGCCTAAGATGAGAGTAGCCCCTGATAAAAATATCAAAGGAACAATAGGATTTGATGGAAGAGTAAAATATCTCACCTCCATAGTGAAGTTGCTTCAAGAAAATTTGGAACAACAACAGAAATTGATATATACTTTGGTCAATAGAGAGGTCAATACTATAAATGTGGAGGGTCGACAAGAAGAAAATCTCATTCGAAGAGGTCAAGAGGGTAGAGCTGAAATAGAGGTTGAGCTAGAAAGAGACCTTAAGAAGGTAACCAAATTTAAATGAAAAATAGGAGGAGATGCGGTTGAGTCATGGCTAAAAGAGTTAGAAAACTTATTCTCTATGAAAATTTACTCATCTAAGACTAAGACTATGTGGGCTACCCTTCATCTCCTAGAGGTAACCCTATAATGGTGGGACATGTTCAGTTCAAGGAGAATGATCCAAGCCGTGAAACTCAAATCGGGTTATTTTATTGAGGCTTTTAAGAAAAGGTTTCTTTGAAAGCAATTTTATGTAGTTAAATTTGAAGAATTCTCTACTCTTCAACAAGGTTCACTATCAATAAAAGTGTATTTCTAGAGATACGTGAAACTCTTGAAGTATGTCCTAGAGTATGAGAATAATGAACAACTAAAAGTGCATAAGTTCATTCTTGGGATAGACCCTAAAATAAGGATGGTGATCAATCTACTCAAACCTAAAACTTTGTAGGAGGCCTATGACTTGGCTAGACAAGAGGAAACTAATCTTCAAACTAAAAAGTCCTTCAATTATTCAGGCTTGTCAGAATAAGAGAGACTCGAACTCAAGAAAAGGAAGAGTGTTGGGTTTGTGAAGTGGGACAAGGAGCAAAACAAAAGAAACAAGGGCAACCAGAAGTTCAATAATAAGAACAATGGAGGGCAAGGGCAAAACAAGAAGAAATTCCAAAAAAAGGATAATTCAAATCCTCAACCCTCTAAGCAAATAGAATCAATACAAAAAGAAGAATCAGGGGAGAAAATACAAGAGAGACCATAGGCACCTAGGACAGGTTGTTATATATGTGGAGGACCTCACTATGCTAGGAAATATTTCCAAATATCAGAGTCGAGTCACAGGGCAAATGAGGAGTTGCACTGAATATATGCCACCACTAGGAGTCAGAATCTATACAGATAAGCTACACTGATTTTACTAAATGGTAAGTTGTATAATAAAGACGTAAATGTTTTAATAGATAGTGGAGCTACTGATAGTTTTATTTCCACTAGTATTATCGGGGATATGCCGGAAAGACCTAGATTTTTGGCACAAGGGTGGAAATTCAAGTATGGTTCTGGTCAAACTTACTTAGTGGATCAATTTTTACCTACAATAGAGATAACACTACCCAATGGGTCCACTATATGGTATTTGTATGTGGCACCCCTTCATGATTTTGATGTTATCCTAGGGATGGATTGGTTGAAGGTTCATGGAGCCTTAATCAACTTCCAATATAGGTGGATGGATTACATCGACAAGGATAAGAGGAGAGTAAGGGTTCAAAGTGGGCAAGGTTCTTTCCAACCTCATTTGATTTCAGCTATGTAGTTAAAGAAAGCCATCAAAAGAGGTGGTATACTATATGTAGTAAAGATCAATGGGAAGATTGGAGAAAAGGGAGATGAAGAAATATTCAAGAAGCATCCAATTCTCCATGAGTTTTAGGATGTATTTCCTAAAGATCTTCCAGGTCTACCTCCTCGATGAGAATTTGATTTCACTATTGAATTAATGCTAGGGGCTAAACCCATTTCAAGGACACCTTATAGGATGACCCCAATTGAGTTGCAAGAACTAAAGGTGCAACTATAAAGACTTGCTAGAAAAGGGTCTGATCAAACCTAGTGTGTTTCCTTGGGGTGCTGTCGTATTGTTTATGAAATAGAAGGATGGATCCTTGAGGTTGTGCATAGATTATAGGATGTTGAATAAGGTAACCATTAAAAATAAGTATCCTTTACCACGAATTGATGATCTCTTTGATCAACTAAAGGATGCTACCATATTCTCAAAGATAGATCTAATATCAGGGTATCACAAGCAAAGGATTCAGAAAGAGGATACCTCTAATACAACCTTTAAGACCTGATATGGGCACTACAAGTTCACAATGCTACCATTTGGATTGAAAAATGCAACAACTTTTATGAACTTGATGAACAATGTGTTCAAAAACTATCTAGATCTGTTTGTATTGGCATTTTTGGATGATATTATGATCTTATTCTCATTCTAAATAAGAACATGATCATCATATTTGGTTAGTGTTGGAGGTTCTAAGGAAGAACTAGTTATATGGAAATTTATCCAAGTGTGAGTTTTATACCTCACAAGTGTAGTATTTGGGGCACATCATATCAATAGAAGGAATTGTAGTGGATCCAAAGAAAATTGAGGCTATATTAAATTGGCCTCCACCAACAAATGTGATAGAATTCAGGAGTTTCATGGGACTCATTGGCTATTATAGATATTTTGTGAGAGATTACTCTAAGTTTACCTATTAGATCACAAATCTTTAGAATAATGGAAAAGAGTTCAATTGGGTAGACAAATGTGAGGCTACATTTAAGGCCCTAAAGAATAAGTTAACAACAACACCAATTATTAAGATACTAAATCCTCTTGGTAATTTTACCATGTGTACCAATGCTTCCCTGGAAGGTTTGGGTGGGGTATTATCATAGGAAGAGGCTACAATAGCATATGAGTCCAGAAAACTCAAGAAGCATGAAGTAAACTATGCTACACATGATTTAGAATTGGCAGTAGTAGTGCATGCCCTAAAGGTTTAGAGACATTATTTGTTGGGTAGACCATTTGAGCTAAGGACAAACCATCAAAGTTTGAAGTATATCTTCACCCAACCTATGTTGAATGCAAGGTAGAGAAGATGGGTAGAATTCTTAGCAGAATATGACTTTGGTATTGAATATATCAAAGGTAAGGAGAATAAGGTTGTATATGCCTTAAGTAGGAGAAGGCACATAACAATATTGAACTAGCGCCATATAGATTTGATGGATAGGGTCAAGGAAATGCAACTACAAGACCCATATTGCATAGAAATCTGAGATAAAACCAAGAGAAATCCTGAGGAATATAAGGATTTCAACATAAAATATGGGCTTTTATGTTTTAAAGAGAGGGTAGTTATACCCAAAACTAGTGACTTAAGGAGAATTATTATGCAAGAGGCACATAATTCTCCCTATTCTACTCATTCGAGAGGGTAAAAAATGAGAGAAAAAATAAAAATACCTTCTATTGGTCCAAAATAAAACAAGATATCACTAATTTTATTGCAATATGTTTAGAATTCTAGAAATTGAAGGTGAAGCATTTTCACCCAATAGGAAAATTGTACCCACATGATATACCATTGCACAAATGGTAGGTAATTTCTATGGATTTTATAGTGGTTCTACCTAAGAATAGGTACCAACATGATGTAATCTTGGTAGTGGTTGATAAGTTGATCAAGGTTGCACACTTCCTAACAAGGAACATCAAAGATGATGCACCAATGGTGGCAAATCAGTTTACCAAATAAATATCTAGGCTACATAGATTTCTTGAAGTGGTCATATCAATCAGGGACTCTAGGGTCACGTCTAAATTTTGGCAAGATCTACCATGTAGTGGGTACTAAGCTGAATATTAGTTTTACATATCATCTTGAAATGGATGATCAGACCGAGAGGGTAAACCAAGTTTTAGAGGACATGCTACGCATGTATTGCATGGACCAAAAGTCTAAAAGGGGAGACTTTTTGCACCTTGTGGAATTTGCTTATAACAATGAGTACCAAGCATCATTGGAAATGTCCTTATTTGAAGCGTTGTATAGAAGAAGGTGCAGTAAAACCTTTATTGTGGAACAATTTGGAGGATCGGGTGATGATCGGATCAGACCTTGTCCAAGAGATGGAGGAACAGCTCAAGGCAATCCAGCTTTGGCTCAAGGAAGTGATCGATCACTAAAAGAGTTATGTTGGTCTAAAAAGATAATAAAGAGAGTTCTCTATGGAGGACAAAGTATTCTTGAGGATAAGACCCATGAAAATTGTCATCTAGTCAACCAAGTTGGATCCTCACTTTGTTGTACCCTTTGAGATTATTGGTATGATTAGTCTAGTAGCTTATAGGCTCGCCTTGCCACCCAACCTATCGAAGATCCATGATAATTTCCACATATCCCTGCTTAGGAAGTATGTTGTTGATCCTACTCACATGTGGAATGTTGCTAAATTTCAGATGGTAAATCTCACAACCATTGAGGTGTGACCAATTAATATTCTAGGGTTTTGTTCCATGTTTTTAAGGAAATGAACTCTAGATCAATGAAAGGTCTAGTGGGACCAATATTTTGAAGAATGTGCTACATGGAAAAATGCTAAAGAGATGAGACTTCAATTTCCATATTTATTTGAATAATTTTTTTATGCTTAATCTTGAAGGAAACACAAAGGATTGTGTTTAGTCCAAGTGGGGGAGTATGTAACACCCATTCCTTGGCAGAACTCTTCATGGACAATGAACTATGTATTTGGGTGAATGTTTAATGCCATAGTTTCTTTTATATGGAATGATTGCATTCTTTTCATCGTGGAATACGATACTGCTAATAGGTTTGTGGGTACAGGATAAGGTACCATATCTTTGGTGGGATCTATGGGTGAACCACCTACAATGATAGATATTTTGGGGAAATGATGATGATGACTTGTTCATTGGCGGCTCAGGATAACAAGGAAAACTACCCTTCATGTAGATGCATTTGCATTTTGCTTGTTTTCATATTCATAACATTGGGCTAGGAAGTTGCTTACAATGAGTCTTCTTAATAGGTCAGCGATAGCATTAGACTATCTTAAAGGAGAATGCCTACTTAAGGATAAAATAATGGTGTGAAACTTTGTTGCCTTGAATGTATTATTGTTCTTGGTATGCTTAGATGTGGATTAAGTTTATTAAGTTTTTGATAGCATTAATACCTTAGATTCATGAAGTATTAATTAGCTTATGATATTAATACTTGGGAATTATGAAGTAAACTAAAGGTTGGCTTTAAAATAAATTAAACTATTAAAAAACTTGACTTGATTTTAATATTTGGAATTAAATTTAATAAAGCATAAAATAATAAAGGTAACCTAATCAAGTGGCATTAGCTCAACCGGTTAGATTCCTCAATATTTAAGGAGGAGACCAAGGTTCAAATCTTGTCAAGCGATACATGGATAATATCCAAGCTTTGTTGTAATACTACTATGTGGTGATGATGTAATACGAGTGGTGATTATTTCAATCCCATATAACCAATTGAAAAATAAATAAAGACAACCCTTAATTTATTAAGGTTATTTCTTATTAGACCTACATATTATTTTTTGAGTGGATCTTAATTAAAGCCTCGAGGTGGTGCATGCGAGTATGGCAAGAAATGTCTTCTTGCATGTAAACTTGAGTGCCTCCATGTAGAGAGGCATGATCCCTTCCTACACCTTAAATATGGTGAATAGGGTGGAGGATGGTGGGGGTTGGGAATAGAGCTCGAATTAATCAACTTGTGCAATGTGGATCCGAGGGGAGTGCAACATCGAACTAGAAGCAACATGGAGCCATGTTGCTTCCTTGGTTATTCTATACTTTGCTTAGTTTTTCTTTGGTTGTGTTCAATGTTCGTATTTTATTGATTTGTTGTACTTTTCTTCCTTGAGCTAGTGATTCGTATGATTTTGGACCAATAGCTCAACCTTGTGCTCCTTAGTTGTAGTTTGGTCTTTGGTTTTGGAGTTTCTTTGTTAGTTGTTGGTTGCGCTTCATTGTTGGTGCTTTTTGGTTGTGGCCTTGGTTCCTCTCCTCATTGTTATGTAAAACCAACTTTGTGCACCCTTGTTAGCACCTCATAGTCTACAAAGGGCATTGTGTTATTTCGATCGATTTTGATCTATTGCTTGGGTGTCTCGTTTCATGAACTGAATGGGATCATCATCCCTATGTTAGGGTTGCACCTGGGAAATCTACCTGTGTTGTTGTTTGATTCCTACATTGTCCTTTGTGTGGTCTTTGTCTCTGATATGTTGTTAGCCTCTTAGCCTTTAGAGTTAAATCGTCTCCTTCTTAATATTTTGAGCTTAGGGGTTTGTTTTTTATAGATCTTTCATTTTTAATTATTATCTTTGTTATGCCCTAGAATCCTTTATTTGGGTTATGGATGTAGTTAGGTAAATATTTTAGATTTTTTAAGGATAATGTGAATTAATATAAGGTGGGTTAGTTAAAGTTAGAAAGCTTGATGTTTTAATCAAAATAAATGTATATCTCTAAAGCAATGAAATTAAAGGTTGTAATAAAGAGATTTCTTACTTTGGTGGTTCGATAAAATAAAGCTAAGTTAAACGTTGGATGGTTTTAGATAGACTTGTAAAGTTATTTTAGATTTATAAAGTATGGAGGTGTGTTTAAGTTGTTAAAAAGGGAATTTTTTTATTTAAGATTCTTGATAAGATGGGTTTTGAAATAGAAACTTATAGTAATGGTTTTTGAGACTCTTGTGAGTTAGGAGATCGTTATGAAGGGAAGTATGAGATTCCATTTAATAAATGGTTTGGAGAATAAAACTAAAAGGAATAAATGACTCTCAAGGACTTGTGTGAATTGGGAGTGCATTTTTTTAATGAGAAGTAAGGGATTATTTTGGAATTAATAAAAGCTTCATATGTTGATTGTGAGAAAGAAACTATATTAATAATTTCTAAGGCTCTTGTGGGTTAAGAAATCATTAAGTAGAAGTATGGGATTCTCTTCATGTTAGCTTGTTTTCATTATATTTCATGCATGGTTTTGTGGATACATAGAAAAATGGTGTCTTAGTTGCATTGCATTTAGAGCTATTCTGATCCGCAAGTACTTTCTATGAGTATGGGTGGTTCTCATCATAAGAAGGCTTGCATATCTACTGATGGCTTGGAGATCCTTGGCGGATGATTTTATTAAAGTCCTTGAATGTAAATTTGATGTGAAAAGTAAGGCTTGTAAAGAAAATATTTGTTTTAAAGAATTGTAAACTTGATTATTATGCTAAGGCTTATGTTACTTTATCAATTCTTGGGTTTTGTACAATGAAGTATTCTAGTAATGTCTTTTTTCTAGTTAGATTTAAGTTATATTAAATATGAAAATGTAAACTATGTTGAAAATATGTTTCTCTTACATTGTTGCCTTAAGTGAATAAAATAAGTTCTTAATAGCTTTATGTTAAGCTTTTGAAGTTAGGCAAATGTGGATTTATAGAATGTATATTGGTAATTTAGAAATCTTTTGATTTTAATATTTATGTCAAATAATTGAAAGATGTGAATTTTAGCTTATGGTTATGAAGAATCCATGTTTATGAATTATAGTTTTACGAATTAGATGAAGGATGCCTTGCGTTGATAATTTGTTTAATGCATTGCTTACCTTATGGTTTATATTCAAATTTTTATTTTACTCTTGGGGTGGTTAGAGTCCCTATTTGTAAACATAAAAACCCGACCGTGAGAGGAGTTGCATGGATGCAATAACCAGGTAGATATGAGCCTTAGAAGGAATTGCAAGGATGCAATAGCTAAGGACCCATGAATATGGAAGGAGTTGTGCGTATACAGTAGCGAGGTCTCTTGTGAATTTTTGTACCTTGAATGAGGAGGATCAGGTGCATCTCAACTAGGAGTTGTGGGATCTTTCACAAGTCAGTAGTTGTGATCCCTTAAATGTGTAGGATAGAGAGATCATGTTAGTTGCTGATGAAGTGGAAATAACCTTAGTTATCCCACAAATGTGTGGTAATTAAGCACCAAGGCTTTACGCCAATTAACCTACCTATATGGTATTGGGGTAAGATTAGGGAATAAACATTACCTTTAAATGGTATGGGCCTTAAAGAATAATACCCACACTATGGTCACATTGTCCTATGTTGGTGACCCTTCTAAAGGAGTATGTTTATTAAGGTGAACCCCAAAAAACATGGGATTTGGCCACTCTTGTCCATTGAGTGTCGTCTACAGCGACTTGAAACTCAAATGTGGTGAAGCCTTGTATGCTGAAAAGTTAAAAGGGTTGTCCTTGCTTGTTGTTAAACCTTTAAAAAAATGGGTTTGGTAGTTTTTTTCATTCATACTTCATGTTCATGCTTAATATTTGTTGTAGATTTTCTTAAATTTTATAGCAGTAACATATACATCTTTATTCAACATCTTCATTGAATTTGCATTTCTTTGCTTTATATTAAGGTTAACTAGGATCTTGCAATCCATCCCTTCCCCTTTTGTAGATATTTCAATATCATTCCAGTTCTTAGAAACTCTAATCAAAATCATTTTTAGGGATTGTCCATCTTTTTCATGCACATTTTATTTATTTCTTAAAATTGGGATTTTTATAGCTTAATTCCATAAATTTATAGGTGACAAACCCTATAAATCTTCCACTCAATATTTCCTCCACATTGCACCCTAGACTAGATAAAAAACAATCCCAAAATCCAACCCGAGGCTTATTCAACCTCATTTCAGGACAAATTTGCCACTCACTATAGCCACTAGAAAAAATGACTCTAAAATACACAGAGGAAATTTGCTGATATATCAAATTTATGACTACCTAATTTGCCACTCACTAGCAAATTTTACAAGTCTTGCATCTATTCCAAAAGAAAGCTTATTCATACTCACTTTTACATTTACAGGGGGTTTGATCATCTAGGAAGATATCTTATCACCTCTCTGCAATCAAATAGACCATCCAGAACAAAAAAACCCTATTTTTCCCTTCATTTTGCAGGTTTTCAAAATCCATCAGTTAGTGGTAGTGGTAAATTTGATCAAGCTTCAAAAAAGGTAACCCTACCACCTAGCACCTCTCTGATCTTTGTTTTTCCTTCAATTTCTACTTTTTGATCTTTGTTTTCACAGTTTGTTTGCTTAAATTTACATTTGTTATGGTCAATCAAAGAATCTAAAATTAGCTCAATTTCTCCTTTTGATCATATTTATCTTGGATAGAAATCAAGGAATCCTAGATTAAAATTAAATATTTTCTTTTTACAAGCACTTAAGAAATTAAAATCATATAGTTGCACTTTAGGCTAAATTGTTTGATGCGTTATCTCTTGTTTGCCTTAGAAATAAAACCCTCTTTTAGCATAGTTCATCATTAAAACTCAAATGCATACTAGGCTAGTTCTTATATTATTGTATTTTGTGTGTTTATACTTAGCATACATTTTAGATTATCTTTAACTTAAGTTTGAGTAAATTTTATCTTGATTAAGGCTTGATAAAGAGTCAGAATAGCAATCCAAAACCTTAGGTGTTTGTTGAATAAACCCATTGAAAATCATCAAGCATGACATCAACAACACACTTAAACACCTTGATAAACTACATGAAGTAGAGCCTACTCACATTGAAGATTCCCACATCTTTAGGGTATCCTTTGGAAAGAGGCCCTCAAAGCGAAGAAGTAGGGATTCCCAACAGATTCCCCTTGCTACGCATGTGTGAGATTTTTTAATCTACATAAGGATGTTGCATTATTTGAATCATTTAGATTTATAAGCCTATGTAATATGGCATATAAGATTATCTCCAAAGTGATGGTGAATCAATTATTAGACAAAATTGTTTCAAAAGAGCAAGGAGGATTTGTGAAAGGGAGATAGATTCTAGATAAGATCATAGTAGCTCATGAAGTTATACATTTAGCAATTTCAAGAAAAGAGAAAGTAATTATTTTAAAACTTGATATGAGTAAAGCCTATGATAGGGTTTTGCATTTTTCTTAAAGTTTGGATTTGGTAAGAAATGTGTTAGATGGATTAAATCTTGTGTCTCTATCGTTTCATATTCAATGTTAATCAATGGGTTAGTAACAAAATAATTTAAAGCCAAGAGAGGCCTTAGATAAGGAGATCCTCTATCACCATATTTTTTCATTATTATGGCAGAGGTTTTGGGTAGGAAATTGAAGAATGCTAACAAATATGGGTTTATGAGTGGACTTAAGGCTAGTAATAACATCAACAACATCACCCATCAACAATTTATAGATGATACAACCTTTTTTTGAAGGGCAAGGATAAACAAGGCTAGAGCTTTGAATAATTTATTAAAGGGATACAAAAGAGAATCAAGAAAAAAAGTTAATAGGACAAAATCCAAAATTTACTTCCTATATACTCCAACTAAAATCAAAGCAAGAATTTGCAGGTTACTTCAAATGGAATCAAATTTACCAACAACTTATCTAGGGATGCCCTTATTTGAGGGGAGAATGAGGATAGAATTATGGAATCCAATTTTTAATTAAAGTTCATAATAAACTATTGGCATGGAAAGGTAGATGGTTATTGTTAGCAGGAAGAGTGCAACTAATTAAGTTAGTCTTATAGGTCATTCCAACATATTATATGTCATTGTATACTATGCCAAAATCAATAGAAAAAAGTTTAATCTATATTATGTGATCCTTTTTGTGGTCAAGTTTACATGATATAAGGAATTTTCCTTTGGTGAGAAGGATAAAGGTGTGTGATGATAAAACTAGAGGAGATCTCGGTTTAAGAGTTCTTACAAATGCAAACTTAACTCTTTGGAAAAAAATAATTTGGAGATTATACAAAGAGAGTCAAAGACAATGGGCAAGAATTCTTTTAAGTATGTTGAGCCCAATGAACCAAGCTTAACGTTTACTACGTTCTCTCTACCAAATGGTTATGCACTTTGAAATCATTTAATAAAAATCTATTGATCTAGTGATTAAAGGTTCAATATGGGTGGTGGGAATTGGAGAAAAAATTTCTATTTGGATGGATATTTGGTGTGATAAAAAACCACTCAATCTAGATCCAATTTTGAAATATTGAATGAGATTTCTCCAAGAAAAATATGGTGATAGGGTTTCAAACATTTTGTACAAGGATCAGGAAGGAAGATACAAATGGAAAGATTATTCTTTTACAAGTATATAAGACATTGATGCTAGGAGGTAGTTGAGCAAAAATATAACAACTATGATTATTCTGAGGGGAGCCAAGGACAAATTGATGTAGGGGTTGAATAGCTTAGGAGAATAGACAACAAGAAATGGATATAATGTAAAGCACCAACAACCCAGGTGTTGTAGGTGAGTTGGAGAGGAGAGGGCAATCCTCCAAGGGAGGTCCCAGGTTCGAATCTCCACCCTACCAAAAAGCTGAATTGGGTACCCAAAATCCAATTGATAATGTTGGTGCGGGCAGGTCGGGTGCGACCCCCGGGTGACTTTGACGGTGTAGAACCCCCTGTTCATGGTCTCTTAGACCAAGGCGGCCCCGCAAGGGGTTTTTCACTTAAAAAAAAAAAAAAATGTAAAGCACCAACAAAATGTGAATATCACAAGAATATGGAGAGATATTTGGGATAGCCTAAGCATTCCTAAATTCAAAATGTTTTTTTGGCTAGCAAGTCATAGAATAATTTTATCTTGGTATAACCTTATAAAAATGAGTTTTCATAGCCTCTCTCAATGTGTTATTTGTAAAAAGGAGGAGGAGAGTATAGACCATCTCTTGGGACATTGCTCAATAGTCTAGAAAATATGGCAATGGATTCTTAATATGCTTGGTAAATGCATGGTGATGAATAGCATAATTGAAGAATGGTTAAATCAATGACAAAGCACTTTTAAAAGTGAGGCTTTACAGACATTTTGGGATATATCAAAAGATATGATACTTTGGACTATATGGCTAGAAAGAAATAGAAGAACACTTAAAGGAAAGGAAATCAGCTTAGAGGTAGTGAAAATAAATATATGTTTAGCCATAGAGGAGTCTAATCCAACCCTATCAACTCACCCAATCCCAAATGTGGAAGCAAAAAGTCTTGATAGATGGATTCAAGTCATCCAATGTAATTATGATGTTGGGTACAAGAGAAACAAAAAGAAGGCAAAGAATATAAAGTGGAAACCGCCAAATGTGGATTTGGTCAAATTAAATTTTGATGGAGCATTTAAAGGAAATCTAGGACCAGCAGGAGGAGGTATAATTAGAAATAATAAAGGAAAGATTTTGTATCATTACGCTTTCAATAGTGGATTTAAGACAAATAATGAAGCTGAAGCTTGGGTAATTTTTGAAGGGTTAAAATATGCAAACAAATGAAATGGAACATAGTATGGATGGAAGGTCATTCACTCATATTAATAAATGCAGTTTTGATGGAAAAAAAAGGCTCCATGGAACATACAAGAGATAATTGTGAAATTCAAGATCTTGCTAAAGAGTTTGAAGAAATCAATTTTACACATACATTAAGGGAAGGAAACAAATGTGCAAATAGGATTGCCAATAAAAGGGTTTTAATTGAGGATCGTGAAGTTAAATTCTCTTTTCCATGGTTAGAGGAAGTAGTAAGTTTAGTTGAAGTTGACAAGAAAATATTGACTACTTGAATCAAATAATGATTAAGATTTAATTTAATATTTTCCATTGGTAATATCTACTTTATTTTATAACAATAATGTGTTTTCATATAAACTATTTATTATAATTTTTGTGGTTGCACTTGTGTTTCAGGAAGGAAACTAACAATCCATATTTGGTAAAGCAAACTATGATAGTGCGATGTTTTAGAAATATTACTCTACTAAGATGTAATGCATAGATAGTAGAGGTGAAGTTTTGGTATTGTGAAGGTTGCTATAGGAAAATGTTAATAAGGATTTTGAATTCTAGAATATTTATATTCACACAAAAAATATAAAGATCTAGAAAATGAAAATAAAGAATTTAGACATTTTATGTAATATGATGTAGGTTTCTAGCTATAGCATCTTAATTGAGATGAGAAGTGAATCTTTTTGTAAACTCTCAATATCTAAAGAAGAGAGTTGTAATTCATCAAGGGTGGGGGACCCGAGTACAACCCCATGTTACCTAGTAAAAAATAAAGTAAAATTATCTCTTCATTTTCTTTAAATTTTTGCATGCAGATTATTGTAGGTTTATTTTCAAACAATATAATCACTATAGGATATATGTTAAAACTGAATATGACATTGATACAAAATTAAGACAACTAAACATAACAAGGAGCAACAAAATAAAGATGCAAACACAAAATAAGAGAATAACAAGGAAAAAACCTCCCATGGGGATGTTAAAAAATTCAAATTGTTTTTCCATTAGTAATCTGCAATAAATACTACATTACATCTTCTACAAGGCAAACCCTAGCATTTACCACTGCCAACTCACATGTGCATGCAAGGTGACACCTCATCATTGGACTTTGACCCATATTACAAATATGTAATTACATAGGCATTTAATGCCAACATTCCCCTCTTAATGACATATTTGTAATTTTGCAGTACAAACAATTAACACAACCCCTCATGGGCACAAGCTAAAACTAGTCCTTCCGAAGAAAAATAGCCTTAACCTGGTTACTACCAACCTCTAGGCCTATAACTTCCACCAGCTATATCCAGTTGTTCCAAGACCTAGCCACCCTGCAAGCTACCTCCAATCTTCTAAACACATTAGCTTCACCTATTACCCTCAACCATATATCAACAAGGTAACAAAAATTTCCAAAAATCCACTTTAAAACATTACAAATATTATTGGAGCTAACTCTAATAACATTACACTAGGCAACCACCACTAGCATCCACACTAGTCTCTTTTGGGCACAACTACACTAGTTACACTAGCTTCTTTGAGTACAAGCTACACCAATTACAATAGTTAATACTTACCCAAAACTTATGGTACAACCAATAAACCATCTCATACATTCTTCAACAACTTTGCAAAACACATATATGAGGTTTCAGATCTACATAACTCACTAAAATAGGAAGAATATCAATTGCAAAATGAAACCTTATGCATGGACACCATCTGTAACTTGCATAATAAAACCACTAGAATAGGTATTTCCAACCTTAAACTCTAGCACCTATTCAAAAAATAAACATCTGAATACAGATAAAATATAGTACCATCACTAAAGTTCACTAGGTCTACCGTTGCCAAATCTCATCAAATCTATCACTCTCGAAGCTCACACTCACAAAAAATATACATTTGAATATAGATAAAATATATTACCACTACCAAAGCTCACTAGGTCTATAGTTGCTAGAGCTCACTAGATTTATCACTATCAAAGCTCACCGGATCTATCGTTGTTGAAGCTCACCAGATCTACCACTATTGAATCTCACACTCATGGAAAATAAACATCTGAATATAGATAAAACAGTGTCATTGTTGAAGCTCACCAGGTTTGCCCTTATTGAAGCTCACCAAATTTATCATTGTCAAATCTCACTAGATCTACCGTTGTCAAAGCTCTACCACTACACAAGCTCAACAAAATTTAAATATCAAACCCTAGGATGAAAAATCCTTAATCCAGATTTGTCACTATCAAAGCTTACCAAATCTATCGTAAGTCATAAACCCTTGCATCTCTTCATACAATGCCATAAATTGCCCAAGTTCAAGACCATAGGCTCTGATACCAAATGTTAAAATTGAACATGACATTGATACAAAATGAAGAGAGCTAAATATAACAAGGAGTAGCAAAATAAAGATGCAAACACAAAACAAGAGAATAACAAAGGAAAAACCCCCCTTGGGGGATGTCCAAACATTCCAATTTTTTTCCATTAGCAATCTCAAATAAATACTACATTGCATCTTCTACAAGGAAAACCCTAGCATTTGTCATTGCCAACTCACATGTGCATGCAAGGTGACACCTCATCCTTACATACACATTGACACCTCATCCTTGGACTTTGACCCATATTACAAATGTGTGATTACATAGGCATTTAATGCCAACAAATTACTAGTAAATTTTAGTAGATATTGAATTATATTATCCTTTGCATGGATTTATTTATAACTAAATCCTTAGCATCATCCCTAGTAGTAGAGGTTAGGGAGGACCTTAGAGAGCAACACTCTTTATTGCTAAAAGATAAGGTAGTCATTAGTAAATTTAATGGGTCTTGGCTAGGGGCTTCAACTCTAAGAAAATGGATTGATAGGAGATGAAAGTCTCCAAGAGTGAGTCTATCCTTCCAAGGTTTCTTCCTAGCTATTTTTTATTCTAGGTAGGAAAGAGATAGAATCCTAAAAGAGGATCCTTGGTTTATGGGAAGAGTAAGACTCTTCCTTACCCACTAGTTTAAATATTTTACATTTTATAATGTAAATCTATCCCTAGTACCAGTTTGTTTCAGATTGTATAGGTTGCCAATTGAATTCTAGGAAATGGATACCTTAAAGGAAATAGGCAACACTCTTGAAGAATTCCTTGAGATTTTAGAAACTACAAAAGATAAAGTCTTGGCTATATATGCCCAAATATTGGTCATGATTGATATTAGTAAAGCTTGACCATAATCAATAACTCTTACGTATGGGGGTAAGTTGTGGACCCAAACCACATATTATAAAATAATATTTTTTTATATGTAGAAGATGTCATGACTTGGTGCATATTGAGAGATCATTGCCTAAGAAGAGTCCAACAAAAACATATATAGAAAATTGCAAGAGAAACTTACAAATGGATATGGATGAGGATGGTTTTCAATTTCCAAAAAATAGGTTGATATAGATGAGAGTAAATAAATAGTGGAGACTTGTAAGGATATTGGAAGAAATTTTTAGCAAATGTACTTTCAATAATCAAATCTGAGCATGGATTGATGAATTTTTTGCGGGAAAATGAGCTCTATCGATTTTTTCCTCTGAACTAGGGTTTCTGGAACTTCGAAATTTCTTGGGCATCAGGCGGATTGCCGTAGTGATTTTTTGGTTACTGTGGATCTGAAGGCAGGTCCGCTGTCCCAGGAGGGTCCAATGGGGACTCCTCCGGATCCTCTCACAAGGAGAAAGAGCTCTTTTGCAGAGTTGCTAAAAGATAAGTCTCCATCCTCTAATGATGAAGCTCAGAGAAATGCTCTGCATTCACTCTTCAAGAACGCTAGAAAGAGATCAACAGGCCAACGTGTCAATGGATGCCTTCCACAGTCCGAATCAAGGCCCAAGATTGTCATCGAGCCAAAGATGGTCGAAGACACAATCTTATATAGAGCCAACCATGATCCGATCTATAAATTCATGGGTATTCACCTTACCCTGAATTTCTTACATACCTGGGTCAGGCAAAACTGGGAACCTCATGGTGAGTACTCCTTATGGTTTATTAGCAATGGGTATTTCATTGTTAGTTTTTCTTCTCTGGGTGATAGAAATAAGGCTTTTGAATCGAAAAAGAGGAACCATGGTCCTACAGGGTTATTTTTTCAACCCTGGAGAGTGGGTTTCGATCCTCGTATTGAACCCACGACTGTCCCGGTTTGGATCCGGTTGTATGCTCTTCCAATGGAGTTTTGGGGTGAGCAGGTTCTGGAAATGATCAGCAACTCCCTTGGAAGACATTTGGGTGTCTCCAAAGACACCATAGAAGGAAACACAGCTATTTTTTCAAGAATTTGTGTGGAAATGGATATTAGCCAACCTCTACCGGCAGAGGTGGAACTTGAACTAGCAGGACTATCTTGGATCCAACAGCTAGATTATGAGGCTCTGCCCTTCAGATGCAGAGTTTGCCACAAATATGGGCATTTGGCCTGGTTTTGTCCAAATAATTTGAACACAAAAATGGAGGCCCCGCTTGGAATGCCAAATCGTCCCATGGAGGGTAAGCCAACTCTAACCAAAGAACCAACCAATACTCCTCAGGGTAAAGAGGTTCAGAAAGATGGCTTTGAATAGCCCAAAAGAAGGAGAAAGCAAAAGAAATATGGTAAGGAGCAATCACAACTCAAGCCAGCCAATAGGTATGAAATTTTTAAGACACTAGTGGATCAAGTTATGGAAGGTGTGGATGCGAATATTGAGGACAATAACATCCATGCTCAAGCTTCTCCTTCATCTCCCATCGTCATAGAACAGGTAATTGAGTACACTGAGTTACCGCAGTCAGAGAATGCAGGGGCATTGATAGTGCACTCCCAAGCGCAGCCAATGAGCAAGGAGGTCAGCATGGGAATAGCAGAAAAGAACAGAGAAAGGTCTACCCTAGGGATAACTCAGGTGGAAAAGAGACCAAAAAATAGCAGCTCTCAAGGAGTGGGTAGAAAATCAAATAAGGACCTGCTAGCAGTTCAAGGAGACAAACTGATCACTGGAGGATCGGTGAGGACAATTGATTCTTACTGCTCTCAAGGTTTTCAATGATTATACAATCATGGAATGTTAGGGGTTTAAACAATAGAACCCATCAATCTGCTATTCAAAGACTCTTAGGAAAATGCAAAACAGATTTTTTGCTTATCCAGGAGACAAAAATGTTGTTAGATCTTATGTGTAAAACAGTTAATAGAATCTGGAGGGGCGCTGGTCATATGGCTGTGGCTGCCCAAGGTGCCTCAAGGGGGATTGTTACTCTTTGGAACTCTCTGGAATGGACTGCAATAGAACATATAGCTTGGAGGGGTGTTCTCACATCTCATTTTTGGAATAATGTCACAACTGAACATGTTTTAATCATAAATTTTTATGGGGCTCAAAACCTTGATGGCCAGTGACTCCAATGGAAAGCTGTGCATAACATGAGGACCTCAAGGGAATATTTAGACTGGATTATTGTTGGGGATTTTAATGCTAAATTATCTTCTAGAGATCAGGAAGGGGGAACCCCAATTTTGGACCCAGGGGATCGTCTTCTGATTGCCCAAGTCCAGGCTTTTCACTTAGTGGATATTAAAGGCCCTGGAACCAACTTTACTTGGACTAACAAGAGGAGGGAGCCACATAGCAGGAAGGTAAAGCTTGACCGTTTTCTGGTTTCTGAGGAGGCATTTGTCAAATGGAATACAAAATTCCAGATTTTGGAGGGTCCAGTTTCATATCACTTTCCCATTTTGTTGGAGGGAGGGATTATGACAGGGCAGCATCACAAACCTTTTAAATTTGAGAATTTTTGGTTACAAAAAGAGGATATTTGAAAGAAAATTCCACAGTGGTGGGAAGAAGGTCATCTACCTTTTGGGACTGCAATGTTTAGATTCCACAAACAGCTTCATTATGTCAAAACTCAACTGAAACAATGGAGGCAAGTTAACAATACAGACTTCCAGCTCCAAAGAGCTCCTTTGGTGGCTCGATGGGATCAGGTTCAAAAACACTTTAGGGAAGGAACAATTACAGAGCAGCTCAAAGCCGAGGATGATGCCTTACGTAAAGCGGTTGAGGACATTGATAACCAAGAGGAGACCTTCCGGAAACAGAGAGCAAGAACCACTTGGTTATTAGAGGGTGATAGAAATACCAAATTTTTCCATCGGTCTGCCTGTGCTAGGAGACAGATGAATAACATTGAAGCTCTTCAATATGAGAATGGTCATTCCTTTGATACTCTTTCTAGTATGCATTCCCATTCAATCGATTATTTTTCTAAACTCTTTAAGGAAAGTATGGAGCAAGATGTAGAGGCTCAGAACGAAGTTATTGATGTCATACCCTCTGTTATCTCTGAAGAAGAAAATCAGACCCTTTTTAAACCCATTGATAAAGAAGAACTAAAGAATGTGGTCTTTGGAATGAGCACCGGCAAAACTCCAGGACCAGATGGCTTTCCAATTGAGTTTTTTCAGGCCTTTTGGGATACTTTGGAGGAGGATGTTTTGGTTGTCATTGAGGAGTCCAGAGGTAATAAAAGAATGCTTAAGGCATTAAATCATACCTTCATCACTTTAATTCCAAAAGGGGAGGAGGGGGTTCATATTTCAGATTATAGACCTATTGCCTTATGTAATATGATTTATAAAATAATCACAAAGGTAATGGTTGAGCGGCTAAAACCTCTTTTACATAACATTATCTCCTCTGAGCAAGGGGGTTTTGTAGAGGGTAGGCAGATCTTGGATGGGGTGGTTCTTGCCTAGGAGGCAATCCATACAATGCAAAAATCTGGTAATAAAGGAATGTTCATTAAACTAGATATGTCAAAGGCCTATGATAGGGTGGAGTGGAGTTTCTTGTCAAAGATGATGGCAGCCTTTGGTTTCTCTCAGGAATGGATAGATTGGGTCATGAGTTGTGTTTCTATGCCCTCTTATTTAGTGTTAATCAAGGGTCTTCCCTCGCAACCTTTTGGAGCCTCTCGTGGTCTTCGTCAAGGGGACCCTTGCTCTCCCTATCTTTTCCTCATTTTGGTCGAAGGATTAGGTAGACTTTTCTTGAGGAAAATACATCAAGGTTTGCTTGACAGTATCAAGGTGGGTGAGGAATTTTTGACTCACTTACGGCTTGTGGATGATACATGATTGGTTGGAGTGGCCAGCTTCAAGGAAGCAAGAGTGATCAGAGATACTCTTAATGTCTACCTTAGGGCTTCAAACCAAGTCATCAATGATAAAAAATCCAAAGTGGTTTTTCTCAATCTTGATCAAAGGCTACAGGACAGAGTTTTAGAGATCTTGGGATTCACAAGGACTTCTCTTCCAGTGGTTTACTTGGGGGTTCCTTTGCATTTCAAAAAACTAAAAATGGATATCTGGAAGGATCTTTTGGATGGTATCAAAGATAGAATGAATCATTGGTCCCACAAATGGTTAAGCTATGGGGGTAGATTAACTTTTTTACAGTCAGTCATTCAAGCCATGCCACTTTATAAATTCTCTATCATGGCTGCCCCACACTCTATATGGAAAGAGCTGGACAATATGGCTAGAAGATTTTTATGGGAAGGAGTGAAAGGAGAGAGGAAATGGGCCCTAGTTGGTTGGGATAAAGTAACCCAACCCAAGGAAAAAGGAGGGCTGGGACTGAGAAGATCCAAGCTAAATAATAAAGCTCTGGCTGGAAAGCTGTACTGGAGATGGATTTCCCAACCAACCTCCTTATTCAGTAGAATCATATCTAGTAAATATTTGGGTCATGTTAACCCCAATGAGGTGGGTCATTTTCCTTTGGATGGTCCTGGGTCCCTAGTGTGGCAGGCTCTCAAGATAGGTTCTCAGGTGGTTAAAGATCGATTGTTTTGGAAAGTGGGGAGAGGGGAGAAGGCACGTTTCTGGACTGATTCATGGGATCAATACCCACCCATCATTGTTGAATTTCCTGAATTGCAACCAATTAAAACTACCATTGAAACCAAGGGATGGGTCCTCATTGAAAGTTATTTCAACACTAGGCAGCTGGGGGAGTATAAGTTTAAGCAGTTTAAGAAGTTGGAGGAGTGGCCAATTTCAATCCCTCCGAAGTTGGCACCCATCATGACTAAAATCTTGTCAGACAGATTTCTTACTGGTAGAGACGAGGAGGATGAATTAGCTTGGGGCTATGGGATCCTTGGTGTCTATACAGTGAAGGATGGTTATGAGAAGATCCTCCCTGAGCCTCACCCCCACTCATTCCCGATTGAGGATTGGAAAAAGATTTTGCACTCCAAGGGCTGGCCGAAAGTAAACTTTTTTGCCTGGCAGTTTATGCACAATGGAATTCTCTCTTTTGACAATCTCAGATGTAGAGGAATCATCGGTCCATCTCGATGTGTTTTATGCTACAAGAATGAGGAAACAGCTGACCACCTGATGTTTGAGTGCCCTTTCACGCGACAGATTTGGAAGCGATGGCTTTCTTGCTATAAAATTCAAGTTAATGGTGACTTGAATCGGACTAATATCTGGAAAATATGGAAGAGTGGTAGATTTAAATCTAAAGCTCTTCGAATTGGTTGGGAGCTTGGATTAAACTTCATTTGGTGGCAAGTGTGGTTGGAGAGAAATGCTAGAATATTTAGAGAAGTTTTTTCCTCGTTAGATGGAGTTTGGCAGGTCATCTGGAGTAAAGTCACAGAAAATGTCGCTCTCTATGCTATAGAGGAAACTCAGGTTGTTACTGGGCCAATGGAAGAGGGAGTTGAAGAGCAAGAGAAACAGGTCAGAGCGAGTTGGAAACCACCACCAGAAGGTTGGATTAAAATTAATACTGATGGAGCCGCAAAGGGCAATCCGGGTAGTGCCGTAATTGGAGTGGTTTGTCGGACTCATGATGGATCGGTGCTCTATTGGGAACCGCAAGGCTTGGGAAGAGCCACAAACAATGAAGCTGAAGCCGTAGCTATCAAATCCGCTTCTATTTGGGTTGTGCAACAGGGCCACAGGAGGATCATTATTGAATCTGATTCTCAAATAATGGTTGGAGCTCTTGATTGCATGAGGAACTTTGTTTTGAAAGCTTGGAGGTTGAGGATTCTTGTCACTCAAATTAAGGAATTATGGAAGGAATTAGATGATGTGATTCTAGTTTATGTGAGTCGAGATTTCAACAAAGCGATTGATTTCCTGGCTAAGATGGGTGTTGAGAAGGAGGCGGGGTCCAGCTTCATAGTGACATGGCTATTGAGGATGAGGTGATTAGGCAGGGTCTTGAAAGGTCCTTGAACCAATGATCAAAGAAAAAGCAAAGGGAGGAAAGTTGTCACGATATCGTGACATGTCGCGCCATCGCGATCGTTGGAGGAAAGTTGTCGCGATATCGTGACATGTCATGCCATCGCGATCGCTGGAGGAAAGTTGTCACGATATCGCGACATGTCGTGCCGTTGCGGTCGCTGGTGGAAAGTTGTCGTGATATCGCGACATGTCGTGCCGTCGCGGTCGCTAGAGGAATGTTGTCGCGATATCACGACATGTCGCGTCGTCACGATCGTTGGAGGAAAGTTGTCACGATATCGTGACATGTTGCGCCGTCGCGATCGTTGGAGGAAAGTTGTCACGATATCGTGACATGTTGCGCCGTCGCGGCCGTTGGAGGAAAGTTGTCACGATATCGCGACATGTTGCACCGTCGCGGTCGTTGGAGGAAAGTTGTCACGATATCGCGACATGTTGCACCGTCGCGATCGCTGGAGGAAAGTTATCGCGATATCGCGACATGTTGCGCCGTCGCGGTCGTTGGAGGAAAGTTGTCGCGATATCGCGACATGTTGCGTAGTCGCAGTTGCTGGAGGAAAGTTGTCGCGATATCACGACATGTTGCGCCGTCGCGAGGGCTGAAGGAAAGTTGTCACGATTTCCCGACATGGTGCGCTGTCGCAGTCGTTGGAGGAAAGTTATCGTGATTTTACGACATGGTGTGCCATCGTCGTCGTTGGAGGAAAGTTGTCACGATTTCATGACATGTCGTTCCGTCATGGCCAAGGGAGGAAAGTTGTCGCGATTTCGCAACATGCTGCTTCATCGTGGCCAGGGGAGGAAAGTTGTCACGATATCGCGACATGTTGCTTTTTCGCGGCTTAGGGAGAAATGGTGTCGCGATTTCGTGACATGCTGCATTTTCATGGCCAAGGGAGCTAAGGTGTCGCGATTTAGTGACATGTTGCTTTTTCGCGGCCAAAGGAGAAAAGGTGTCGCGATTTCGCGACATGTTGCATTTTTGCTGCCAAAGGAGAAAAGGTGTCGCGATTTCGCGACATGTTGCCTTTTCGCGGCCAAAGGAGAAAAGGTGTCGCGATTTCGCGACATGCTGCATTTTCGTGCCCAAAGGAGGAAAATGTCGCGATTTCATGACATGTTGCTTTTTCGCGGCCAAAGGGAAAAGGTGTCGCGATTTCGCGACATGTTGCTTGCTCGCGACCTAAGGAGAAGATTTGTGTCGCGATTTCGTGACAAGCTGCTTCTTCTGTTGTAAGACTGTGTTCTCTCTGAGTTCGGTTGGGAAGAGTCTCTTCCCTTCTTGTAATTGATCTTTGTGTTAATACAAGTATTTTCAAAATTTTCAAAAAAAAATAATAATAATCAAATCTTAATATATCAAACAAGGATAATAAAATACTCTCACAAGGTTATAAATAATATACCATAATGCAACTCACATATATTCATGCCATGACTCAAAGTAAATAAAAACTATGTATTTAAGTGGATGATAAATGCATTACAATATAAAATGATGCACTATAATTTGATATAAACAATCTCACCTGCTATCATTACAAATAGTCTTTATATCAAGTCTCTTCACAATATTCAACTATCTCTTCATCTCTTGTTAGACTCATGGGAGATATGACTCTTTATATTTCTCATAGAAGCAATATTTTATTAACCTTATTATAATGACAAAACCTGATGATTACATAAAACTAAATATTGAAAAGATGCACTATATTTCGAAACAAAAAATCTCATCTATAATGATACAAAGTACCTACAAGGTACCAAATAATGTAATATTATCCAACACCTCATGTCTTACATTATTTGATATAATGTCAATCTTTGACTCTAGTTATAGCTTCAAATAATGTAATATTCTTAAACACCTCATGTCTTACATTATTTGATATAATGTCAATATTTGACTCTAGTTCTAACTTTAAATAATGTAATATTCTCCAACACCTCATGTCTTACATTATTTGATATAATGTCAATCTTTGACTCTAGTTCTAGCTTTCTAGCTCTGGCTTTGACTCTTGCTTTCTAGTTTTGGAAATTTTCAAACATTTATCTTTCATATGTGCATATCTATCATAATAGTTGTAATAAGTATTTATCACAAATTTGATTCATTGTTTCTTGATACACATTCAATGTTACCTGTCACAACATTCCTTGCTACAAAACCAATATTAGTATTCCTTGTCACAAAATCACTCTCATCAACTTGTCCTGTAAATTTGAGGCCTTTGTATTTTGGCCTTATTTTAGATGCAATAGGTTCTTTCATTTCTTCCATGTTCTATTATATCCTATTTTCCTTAACAATTTTGTACCAATCCCTTTTGTGTGCCTTTCAAACTCATCATTATCTTGATTTCTATTACCATTTGAATACCAATAATATTTATCAATATCAACATAGCTTAGACTATCACTATTCTTGTCACTATCTAAATACCTCAAACCATTATCAACACAATGTCCATCAATATATCTATAACTATCCCTGTTTCCATCAACAAATCTTACCATATTTGAATGTTCATTAACAAGAGGTGAACTATCATTGTTATCCTCTCTAACAATTTGGCCTTCATTTTGACTTCAACGCTCTACACAATAAATACAAACATTTTCCAAACAAACATTCTTATGAACATTGTTCAAATCACTAGTGTCATATTGTACATATATCATTTTGTGTTTCAAATTACACGCCATATATGTCCCTTGAAGTATTTCATTTGTGTCACAATTTTCATCTTTCATCATGAGCATATTTTTCAATTTATTTATTGTTTCTTCTTGTTTTTTACATTGTTTTTGTAGATCATCAAGAGTTGAAAGAACCATATGTAATGTACTTATAGATACTTTCACTTCTTTGGAATATTCCTTACCATCTTGTTTTGGACTATCTTTTGATACCATATAGTCTTGATCCATTTATTTTACCATGAGAGCCATGTGTGCAATAATGTCTCTTTGATGATTTAAACTTTTGATATTGCATTTGCAACTGATATTTCTCTTGTGGTAGTAGTTGATTTAATTTTTTATGAGAAAGTGTTATCGTAACTTAAAGGAAATAAGCCATTTTAAAAAGAACCATAGGCTTCAAGCTCTCTTTGTCTTCTAATAAAATATTTTTTACTTCTATTAACAACCCTAAATTTAAATGATCTTCCCTTATACCAACTATTGTGATATTGATATCAATTTATTGGCTAATCCAAGCACACAAAGTATATTTTCTAGTGTGCATTCAAGAAAAGGTAGGTTGAGTGAAACATTTTCTATTCCTTAGAATTATATATTTTATCATCTACAAATTTGATTGGTATACTTTGTTTTACTTGAAGAGGATCAAACCAATGTAGATTGTTAGTCATACGTTTACTTGCTCTTAAATCAATATACCAATAACTATCTTTTTCTATCCAATGTGTCATTTCCAATTTTTATTTTGTTTAAATCAATTAAGACGGGTCATCGTATCTTTAAGAATGTTTGTGATAAAATTTCCTTTGTTTTTGAAGCCCTTTTAAAATAATTTTTAGATCTTCAATCAAATGAGACTTTGTGAGAGGAACTTTTAATGAAGACATAACTAGTATTCCTTGTATTTAATTTTTTTTCTTCAATTGTTTTTCCAATCCTCTAAATAAATGTAGAACCCTTGAATAAAATGTGGTCTTTAAGACATTAATGTCCACTTTTTTTTCTTTATCTCAACTCTTCTGATTTTATCTTTCATTTTTATTTTAAAAAATTGTCCACTTTAATATTTTCTTTCTTCTTTCTCTTAAGAAATAAATTGTTCTCTAAAAACTTTTATGGTCTCAATAATATTTTTTTTTCTCACTTTTCAAACTTTCTTAAAAGATATCAATGTTCTAATAAAAAATAGTTCTAACAAATTGTGGGTCTAACACAACTAGAATATGAGGGTGAAACAAGTGAGACGTTTAGATTAAAAAATAGCAAAAATATATTTTAATCTATTGTAGGACTCAAATGACCTAAATGCAGGATATTCTGACAATTTAAAATTCTAAATAGCACAAGCATGAAAAATATTAATCATATTATCTCATAGGCTTTGAATTTAGACAACCCAACAAAGGTTACATGACTTTGACGAACTTCAACAAGTAAATGATGTTCCAAGATTGAAATAACTCAAATAGAAAATGGCAATACCAAGCACATAAAAGAAAGACAAGGCATAGAATCTAGCTTATTTCTTACAACAAGCAAGGTTTACAAGTTATTATTCGACAATAGAGGAATATTTAGGGACATTAATGGATACAATAGAATGATTCAATACCTTGCAATATGATTTTCCTTTCTTCTTGCTTAAAGCTTTAACGCGTTTTTTTGCCTCCATGTAGTTACAAATGCTTCTTTAACACAAACTTGAGTTTCTTTTTGGATGGCAATGATTGTCCCAATATCCTAACTTATAATTTTTGTGGCTGTGAAACCAATGTTAGAAAATAAGATATATTCAATAATTAAATCTTAATATATCAAAGGATACCCACGTGTTGTAGATGAGTTGGAGAGGGTAGGGCAATCCTCCAAGGGAGGTCCCTGGTTCGAATATCTCCACCCTACCAAATGCACATTGGGTACCCAAAATCCAGTTGATAATGTTGGTGCGATCAGGGCCGGGCATGACTCTCGGGTGATTTTGACGGTGTAGAACCCCCTAGTCGTGGTTTCTCAAACCAAGGTGGCTCCACAAGGGGTTTTTTGCTAAATTAAAAAATATATATCAAACAAGGATATTAAAATACTCTCACAAGGTTAAAGACAATATACGAGAATGCAAATCACATATATTCATGTCATAACTCAAAGTAAATAGACACTATGTATTTAAGTGGATGATATATGCATTACAATATAAAATGATGCACTGCAATTCAATACAAACAATCTCATCTGCCATCCCTAAAAATAACATCTAAATAAAGTCTCTTGACATTTTCATCTTCAACTATCTTTTCATGTTCTCTCAAACTCATAGGAGATATGAACCTTCGAATTTCTCATAGGAGAAATATTTTATTAACCTTATAATAATAACAAAACCTAACAATTACATAAAACCAAATATTGACAACAAATTTACAAAAGTATTTATAAGATACTAAATATTGTAATATTCTCCAAAAAAAATACCAATTCTTTTGAGGCTTTAGCCTTTGAAGAAAAAAAGATCAAAGCTTAGAAGAGATGGTACAACGATATCAAAATATTAATAAGGAATAATCTACTTAGTCTGAACCCAATTTAGGGATGAATATTCCTACTAAACCTAAGGAATGTGCCTCTCTAGATTTTAAAGACTCTTGAAGTACCATGGACCATTCATAAAAAATAAAATGGTAGAGAAAACACAATGTTAGATGTTAATACCTCCACCATTAACAAGGAAATACCAAAAAATGAGTAGGATAAGTCAAAAGCTTCCTTAGTAAAGCTAGGAGAGGATATATCTAATGAAAAGGAAAGTTGTGAAAGAATATTGATGAATAGAATAATAAGATCTACCCTTGATACTAGCAAGGTAAAAAGAGGAAAACCTACTAATAGCCTTTCGTGCTCAATGCGGGTACCATGGTGACCATCCCTATGAGTGTGGTCTACCGACAAGGACGCCACTTGCATTATCGATGATGTGACCCGAGTTCAATCCGCATGGTGGATGTGTATAAGAAATATTACTCAAAAAAAGAAGAAGAGGAAAACCTTCAAAGTATCAAACAACAACTTGGGAAGCAAAAACAAACATAGAGAAAGAAACACAATCTAAGTTGATCTTCTCTTTATCAAATAACAAAAGGATAGTCCTAGTGGGGACAATGCAACAATTAGGAATTTGTCTTCTCTTTGGAAGGTCCAAGGTTCAAACCATGGCATGTGTGTGTAATGGTGTGAGTTGTGTATTACAAAAAATAACAAAAGGACATTGGCAATTCATATTAGGGGCCAACAACCCCTAACGAGCCATGATTACCATCACATAAAAGATAAGGGGTGTTAATGCCCCCTTAGAGTAAAGGTGTATCAATAAAATTTGTTTAAGTAATAAGCCTAATATTCTTTGTATTCAGGAAACTAAAATGGCAAAGGAAGAAGTTTCCAAAACTATGAAATTAGTGTGTGGGCAAGATGTGAATGGGATGTTGTGGATTTAGAAGGAGTGGCAAGGAGAATTCTAACATGTTAGAATCTAGTTAGAATCTCCTATGAAACCATTCATAAAAATATACATTGGATAGCGTCATTAGTCACATGCTACTTTGCAGATATTCCTTATCAATGTTTATGGACCTACGACTCAATTAGGCAGATTAGAAGTGTGGAGTGGGTTGAAGCCTTTATGAGAAGTAAAGACCAAGAAACTCGATTCATGATCATAGGGAATTTTAATGCCATAACCAAGCTAGATGAAAAATTAGGGGGAACTAGGAAAATAACCCAAAGTATGAGAGAGTTCTCAGTTTTCATTCAAATCAATAATCTACGAGAGATTTCTCCTAGTAGTTGAAAGTTAGGTTGCCATAATGTACGTTCTCCCAGCTCCCTCCACATTTTCTCTGGGAGTACGTGGACAAATGACCCTCCATCTACAATAACTTATGTCAAGATGTGGTCCAATATCTCCATGTGTAATACTGCTAGCCACTTTTTTCATC
Organism: Wollemia nobilis; assembly: GCA_028583015.1. Taxonomy (NCBI): domain Eukaryota; kingdom Viridiplantae; phylum Streptophyta; class Pinopsida; order Araucariales; family Araucariaceae; genus Wollemia; species Wollemia nobilis. Next base: position 4,733,450 of record JAQPPZ010001808.1, read on the forward strand.
AATCATCAAGACTATAGGGTCAAGAAAGTGATCCCATGTTGCACTCTTCTATGACACTTTTTATCTTTCTACTTTTTTCCTTCTTAAGTCCTTACAACATCTCCCCACTAGTTACATGCAAGTTTGGGACTACCTTAAATTTTTTTTCCATCTTTAATAGCACACTCATCTACATAAATTGACTTTTCAAACTTTACAACGATGTCTAGGATGACGTTGATAGCTCCTTTATAATCATCATTTATTGATCATCATCATTATCTACATCTTGCCCTTTCATTGTTTATCTTCAATTTACTCTCCAACTTCCTTCCATCTCTTCCTCTATATTATAGGGTTAGGATACTCCATCTTCTTTGCCTATGCTCGAGTCATTATGATAACATCTCTCGTACTTGTGCTTCGTTCTTTAATATCCATTAGATTAACATTTTAACTGTTGCTACTACTGTCTACCCTTACCTATAATTTTTGTGGCTCTAATACCACTAATAGAAAATAAGCTATATTCAATAATAAAATCTCAATATATTAGGCAAGGACAATAAAATACTCTCACAAGGTTACAAACAATATACTAGAATGCAACTCACATATATTCATGCCATGACTAAAAGTAAATGAACACTATGTATTCAAGTGGATGATAAATGCATTATAGTACAAAATGATACACTTCAATTCAATACAAGCAATCTCACATGCCATCCTTGCAAATAGTCTTTACATAAAATCTCTTGAAATTTCATCTTCAATTACCTCTTCATCTCCTCTCAAACTCATAGGAGACATGACTCTTCATGTTTCTTATAGGAGAAAAATTTGTATTAACCTTCTAATAATGAGAAACCGAATATTGACAAGATATTTAACTCTCATGTTTCTTATGCCACCACTCAAGACGTAAGGCCTTATAGGGATTAAAAAACCCGCCACTAATATGTCTAGGTTTACTACCAACATACCCAACAAGCTTCCACCAAATACACCCGATAAAACTTGGTACATATGTTGGCTTACTCAGCTTTGAAAAAAATAACAACAACAAAGAGAACATAAGACTACACAAGCTATCCTAACGCTGAAATACAAATTGAAAATCACCAAAGAATGGTTAAAAGTAAGCTACAAATATCATTCAAACCAAAAGGAGGGGAGCGCATCTCAAACATCCAAGAGTCAGTAAAAAATAGGGCAAAAACCATAACAATTCTCCAAAGCCATAGAAAAGGGGACTAAACACCATCAAAACTTACCTCTCTTCGCCCAAAACTAGAGGACTCCTAAGTTGTGCGCTCGTCTTCCTAATCTCCACTGCCTCGACCCATTGAAAAGTTCGCCAACAACTTAGCTGAGCGCTTCCTCAATTACTTGAAGGTAGCTCTCCAAGATCTTAACGTTCAACCCACGATCCCAAGCATTTGCGCTGGCCACCTCCAAATCGTAATGTTTTTAAGAAATGTTAGTGATGCTAAAACACCCGCCAAAATTATCCAAGCATGGTCGAGCGAGGGAAAACTAATATTTCCTTCCCTTAATGTTGTTTCAAAAATAAATATAATCACATAACATTAAGAAAGCAAAGCAAAGCATACATTTTATTTTTCTCATGTGCCCACAAAGCAACCATCTAAAGTATTATAAGAATTAATCCATTAATTCTATTAGATCCTTATGATTCCCAACAAGAAGATTTTTAAATTGTTTGCTTGCTAATTAGTGTCAATGGTTAATATTAGTTATTAATATTGATACTTACATTCTCAAGTATTAAGATTATCAACAAATTACTACTTGAATGATTTTTATTCATCAATCTATGCTTACCACACACACAAGCATATATGCCATTCAAACAAACAATATTACACACCATTATTTTATCCTTAAGTAGGTGGCTATTTTTAAGATAATCTATCATTACCACCAATATATTAAGGAGATTCATTGCACAAACACCTTCCCGATCCAATGGTGTGAATATTCACTAAGCACAAATGCAATGCACCTAAATGAAGGGTATTTTGTTACCCTGAGTTGTTGATAACCGAATCAGCACCATCATTTCCCAAAATTTTCTCTCAACTTAGGTGGTTATCCATATTAATCCATCAGAGAGAGCATCTGATCCTATAGCCACAAATACATCAACAACACTATATTCTAAGAGTAGAACCAAAGCATAGAATAAAACTATGCATTAAACATCCATACATTAATACATAATTTATTGTCAATAATAAGTTCTGCCAAAGAAGGTTGTTACACCAACTTTAATGTAATACCACTATACGATGATGATGTAATACAAGTGGGACCAGTTTCAATTCCATATAACCTATTAAAAAAAATGTAGTAAATACACTTGTAGCTCAATTAAAGAGTGTAGCTCCCATTCACTCAAATGTGAGATAGTAAATGAAAGAAACACCAAAATAAAAATAAAATAAATTTTAATGTCCATAAAACTATAAACAATATAAAATAACCCTCACAAAAATAATTATTTACCTAATATATAATTATCAATAATCTAACATCCCATCCATGCTAGATTTAGAAAATGTGGCTCCAATAACATGGGCACTGCAATAAAATGCAACATGACCAATTCAAACTAGGCAACATGACGATATTATAGCAAATAGAGTAGGTGATTGAAAAGTGATATCTAGTTTTTGTACAGATTTGCCCTATTCAACATCTCATTTGTAGCCTTTATCCCTCCATCTATATGCAGCTCATTAACTCAAGCTTAAAGCTTATTAACGTAGTTAAGATCTCGAATTTGGAGCAAAGTCCACTTCAGACGTCATTGACGGCAAGGATTCATTCCCAAAACCTGATGAACAAATCCACACCACGCAAATCAATTTTCGATTCCCTTTAATCACATCGAGCATCAAAGGCCCAAATGCGTTCCCACTACTCGGGAGGATTCCTGTGCCGTCGATTGGTGCCCCACCACGTCCTAATCAAAAATTTCACCTACCATGGAACCTTATTCCCTAAGAATGGCCCCGCACCCTTACACCTCCGATGGGGACCACCATGCCGTTTGATTGCCTTTCGTCCTCTTGGCATCCAGCTCATCACCACAAAGCAATCTCTCGGACGTTTACGCCACCGCTTCTCTACGCCCATCGACGGATCCAAATCAAATGTTGCGGGCGCATCCGCGGGGAAGTAGCGGACTGTTTAACGGCGCTGCACAGAAGGCACGCTAGCTCAAACCCTCCCCTCACCTCCCCTGCCGTGCCAAAAGAAGGAACGACAGGAAAAGAGAAATACACCTCTGAATTTGTGAGGGTTTCGTGGTATTGCTGTACCATATTTCAAGGCACAATTAGGGTTTCATTCGGTACAAATGCCCTTGCGAAATACAAGGATTTCGGAAACTTTCGTATTATTTTAGGGCCGCTACGAGAAATTGGATCTCGGGAGAATATGAAATGTTGAATTTATGTGAGGTGGGAGGGGCATGAGGAGGAAATGAGGTTTGATTTTCGAAGCCGAGGAGCAAGCGGACTAAGCCAGTTGCAATGTCGAGACATCCTTCGTCTTCGCACTTCCACAAGTCGAAAACTCTCAATGACAAATATGTGAGTATATGCACATTGAATATATAATTATGTTATGTGAGGATATAAACATTGTATATGCGACTATGTTTAATGTTTGGCGTAAATTGAATTGCCGTGCAGCCTGTGAGTACAGGCATTGCCCGCATTTGTTTATTTTTTCGTTTGGTAGTGGAATTACCTTTTCGTTCGTTATGATACAAGCTTCAGGTCCATTCTGGTGAGATTCGAACTCTTGTCGAGTCGTTTGCCCTCGGGCTCATTCATATTCCTCCGGACAGGACTTTAAACTCTTAACGACTTTAAAAGATTGCATATGCCTGTTTTGTATCGACGAGGTACGAGGTTCGAGGTTTTCACCATTGGTATGAAAATACTGATTTATAAATCTCATAGACTTCGTGAGTGTGGTTCAGAATGTCTCCTTCAAAGTCTAATTAAAATCTCATGATTCGAACTCTGTAAAATAAGAATGAAATATATTTAAATTTCAAATTCCATGTTTCATGATAAATTCAATCAATAAACATGAAAATAATTGTTAAAAAATGAAACTGGGTTTATTTACACCCACAAGAACCAAAAACATTGTATGGGGTCATAGTGTGACTTCCAACTATTTCAGTTTTCAACCAACACGCGTACTTGCTTAAATTTTTTTACGGAAGTAGGAAAGTCCTCAAAGATAGATTCAAGGACCGAAAGATCAAACTTGACCTGCTCTCATCTTCTTCAGAAGGGTTATATTACTGCTGTTAATTTTTATTAGAAGGTCCCCCACTCTCTTTTAATTTCGTCTCATTCGAAGGGACCAGCACTGAGTCATCCCTCAAGCCCACAGCATATATGTCCTGGATATCGTTTAAGCTGAGTTTTCCATAATAAAGTGTCTCTCCTGCTTCGCCATGCCTGAGGTACAACATAAGCATATAGTCTCCTCCTCGGGCATCACCCATCTACCTGTCTTATACCTGAATTGAGTGCAAGCTAGTCTTCATTTGTACAAATCTGTAGTCTTTTTCTGGGCTATAAGGCTGTCATTGATTCAATTCTATAAATACATAGGGCTTTCTGATTATGTTTGTAGGTATGGCTGAATTCAGTGGAATAGTATTGTTGTGTCCTTCCAAGCTTCATTGTCCATAATAAGCCTATTATTGTTGGGTATGTCTGAATTCTGACTTGAAATGGAGACAAATAGAGAGGATCTAGATGTGTTTTGTCACAAGTAAATTCAAAATAAAAGCTGGAGTTTCATAAATACTTCTTTCAGAAACTGGTACTTTGCCTATACAGGCAGCCACTATGATTCTTCTTCTAGGTTATCTAAAATAAGATTGAAAATATGGATGCAAATAGGAGACGATTTTATATAATAGAACACACACATGGATGAAACAAAACAACAAATGGATGAATAAGTAAAATATTAAGTTAAACTAAACAACAAATGGATGAATAAGTGGGATATTAACTTAACTGAGTGGCCAAACAGTAATAAGAACATACAGCTCTATGTCAGGAGAAAAAAGTTTAGGGCAGTTATGTGGACAAAGGAGTTAGGAAGAAAAAGCGAATGGTATCTCTCTTAGTACCAACAATATATATGAGCACCATCAAAAGAGATATATAGGGGCAAACGTCAAATGGAAAGCAAAGATGCTTATGGCCCAATAGAGGACTAGCTAATACCAACTCAGAGACAAGATAGGAAGATGGAAGAGACCACAAGAGAAATTGGAGGAGAGAATATGTATCTTTTGCACTTAAAGGCAGCTGACACAGAAAGGCATTTAAATTTGGAATGCATAGCTTATAATGATGAATGGCCGGTTATGCTGATACTCTAATAATGGACTCTATGCAGGAATTGTTTGAAGAATAGAGAAAGTAGGAGAATTTATTGTTCGAATCAGCAGGGAAAAGTTCAGCATTTCAAAAAGAAAGAATGATGGTTCAAACTTCATATTTTCACACAATCTTGTTTCTTATCTGAAGGAGCAAGTGAGATAATATATTTTGATTGGTAATGTTGTATCTTTGTTGCCCCATAGTTTGTTTGATCTTCCAAACGTTGAAAGCCTTCTATTATATTCTATCCACATGGCCATACATATTTTTTTTTTGTTGCGTGAAATTTTAGGGTAAAGCATGGCCATACATATTTGCTGTCATGTAAGTTCTGATTTCTTGGTTACTGTTTGGACATTTATGTAATCTAATATCCTATCTGCCTATCCATTTTTTGTTCTGTTTCAACCAAACACCCCTTCTACTATTCAGCTTTTTGGCCATCACTGATATTAGGCTACCTTTTAGTATCCATCCTGTCAAGTGTCTAACAATTTTCAGATACCTAGTAATTGGGACATAGCTACTACCACTAAAGGAAGAGTACATGTTTCTGCCACGAGTATCTTATAGGGGAATTGAGCCTTGATATGCAAAAAATAGGCAATATAGTTGTAATGAAATATACATATATATTTTTTTAAATGGGTTAAATGGGATTGAAATGGGCCCACGTGTATTACATCATAACCACATAGTGGTATTACAATAGCTTGACAATTATGCATGTATAGCTTGGCAAGATTCAAACCTAATGAAATACACATATTCAATTTAATGATATTTTCTTATTTCCAATATGCTATAATGTTTAAACTTTATGTTGGTGTCAGTGAAGTAGATTTTGTTCCCTTGTAAAAATTTTATTTTTATGATTTTTAGTTGATGAGCATTACCATACTTCGACTTTTAATCATAAGTATTTGCAAGTAGTGAGTGCGTCAAATTCAGGTTGACCATGTATGGTGGGTCTTAGTAGAATTGGCTCATTTGCAAGCCAAGTGAATAGTACACGGCAATGTAATTTTTTTTTTCTTTTTAGTAAATTGGTTATATGGGATTGAAATGGGCCCTACCCATATTACATCATGACCTTGTTGCGACAACATTTCAACAAACCACATATTGGTATGACAACAAACTATATTGTCATGGGACCCATGGGAATTGAACCCTGGTGGGTTGTTTATGAGCCAAACGTTCTCATCAGTCAGACTTCAACCCCATGGGCAAAGATTTAAGTCCTTTTAACTTGGACAAATCCTTGAATTTTGGCTCAGCATGGCTTCCTGACGTTCCAGCTCTTACCCACTTAATGGAAGGCTGGTTTGCCTTGTGATCTTATCATTCTTGTTATAAGTATTGAACTTTTCCAAACAGTAAAATCTTATTATTATTATTTTTAAAACTCAGCCTGAGTTTGTTCCGTGTAAAATTCTAATACTTGTCACTTGGCCAAACTTTTTGCTCTTTCCACAATCCCCCATGAGTCTTCACCCTTTTTAACATCCAGAAAGGTCCATGATGTCTATGTTTATTCATGAAGGTTGGATAGTTAATTAGGAGTTCCTCAAATTTGCTTCTTATAGTATTATATTTTAGGGACTTATATTGCACAAATTTCTTATCTTATGATGTGTTACTTCTGTGGCAGATCCTGGGAGATGAAATTGGTAAAGGAGCTTATGGGCGTGTCTATAAGGGCTTGGACTTGGAGAATGGAGATTTTGTTGCAATCAAGCAGGTTTCTTTGGAGAACATTCCTCAAGAGGATCTTAATATAATCATGGTTTGTATACACAGAAAAATTAAAGTCTGCTCTGTATATTATTATTTTTTCTCATGGAAGAAGTAGACTATGCATTCTAAATGTTAGTGAAAGCACTAAATAGCAACATTCTTCTCCAAGTTGACAGAACTTGAGGGATCTGTAAGGTCTCCAGCCTTCGGACATCCCATGGGATAGCTTATGCATCTTAATGAACTGAGTGTAATAGTTGGTGTCCAATCTAAAAAGTTGTAGTTCAGCTTGCTGTATAAAGTGTCATAATTGTCATCTACCATTTACAATCACGCTGTTGGATCTAACCAATGGGTCAATTATTCTGGCAGATTGTATCTCTGATCTCTTTGGAACTTATATTTTATCTATTTCCTACATTTTTTGAGCCTATGAAGAGGCATGCATACAAGTATTTATTGCTTCTAAATTTTAAGTAAAATTAATTGACACGTCACTGGATATTTTTTTCATCATTCAACCATTGTTTGTCATTGCAGCAGCATTTATGTTTTTGGAGATATCTATACCATTAATTGAGGAGGGGCATGAGTTGCAAGACATATTGAGTCTGACAAAATTTGGTGTAGGCCTTGATTTGACTCTCATGAAATTCAATCACATGCTAAAAAAGCGCACTCCCCCTCTTTATTGATAAAATATAAGAATACACAAGATTCTGGAGAAACCCTTGTTTGCAAGCAGATTATATTAGGTGGTTATTGTCATTCAATTGTATAGGAAATTAAAGGGAATTGCATATTAGCATGTTGCTATTAAATTATGTAAAACCTTTTATAATTAGTTATCTAAAAGTATCCTATTTAATTGGTTTGTTTAATAGATTTGTCTATATATAGGAAATTAATTGCATGGTCTATACAGTGTTACAACTTACGATCACTAAAAAATGCAAAGTTGCAAATGGAAGAGAGGACTAGATTCATTTTAAGGTGTAATGCAAAATAGTATTAGTACCTTAATGTGTATGCGCAATTATCACCTCTAATAAACTTCTTATGAAATCTCTATGAGCCATGGATCTATTCTAGAGAAGAGTGCAAGTGCTGTGAGTGAGATCTTTATAAGTTCTTGGGCTCATATTGACCATACTCTGATTGGCTATTGTGCCCACTGATCCAACATATTTTTTACTGCATTTAATGCACTGCAATTAAGATAGTTCAGTGGTTGTATCATATGTCACAAGGTTTGTGTTTGAATTGAGTTGGACAAGCTTGAATTTTGAAAGAAGCTTGGCACATGGATAGATTTTGTTTAAGTTTGGCATGAAGTTCAGGTTATTTTTATTTTTTGTTTGTGGAAAACACCCCAATTGGGATGCCACTTTCGGGTAAGTCCCAAGGAGGCAGGGGTATCTATTCCGCCAAAAACGCCCAGGGCTCGCACTTGGCCTGCCCCCTTCGGCACACTCAAAGAGCATGCCTAAAACAACAAAAACACAAACAAACAAACACAAAAACAAAAAACAACAAAAAACAACAAAAAAAAAAACACAAAAACAACAAAAACAACAAAAAACACAAAACAAACACAAAAACAAAAACACAAAAACAACAAAAAACACAAAACAAACACAAAAACACAAAAACAACAAAAAACAAAAACAACAAACAACAACAAACAAAAACACACACAAAAAACCACAAAAACAACAAAACAACACACAAACACACACACAAAAAGAACAAAAACACAAAACACAAAAAAATTCAAAAAACCAAAAACACCAAAAACAACACAAAAAACACAACAAAAACAATACAAAACAACACACACACCGAAAAACAAAAAAGGAGGAAAAACAGAAAACAACTTTGGCCTTTCTAGGCCAAAAGGCTATTCAGGCAAGATTCAACAAAGGAAACATAAGAATGATCAGTCTGAGCAAGGGAACTAAAATACCCTGACCGAACCAAAGAGAAGCAAAAACAAAGAAAAAAGGAACTAGGTACCTCTAGTACTGGAGCCATCCAGAGAAAGGATAGAAAGAAGAGCTTCCCTTATTTGTGAATCCCACCATCTGGGAGGGTGGCCGTAGTAAGTAAGATCACCTTTGTCCAATGCCCAATTAGCTAAAGCATCAACACTCCTGTTCTGTTCTCTTACCACATGATTGTATTCAACTTTCAAAAAGCCCATCTGGATTAATTGAATCTTCTCAACAATTCTTTTTATTCTCCAATCAACCTTATGATTCTTAGAAGGAGTCTTCAACAAATTAATCATGACTTGAGAGTCAGATTCAACCAACACCTTTTTCCATCCGACCTTAGTAGCCTCTCGAAGGCCTCTAAGGATACCATACCCCTCAACAAGGTTATTGGAAAGGATACCCAAATTCTCAGCAAAAGTGAAAACCAGGGAACCATCTGAAAGTCTACCAATTCCTCCTGCACTAGCTTTTCCAAGGTTCCCCCTAGAGGCTCCATCGGTATTGAATTTTCCAAAATCCTTAGGAGGAGGCTGCCAATTCCTTGTTCTATCCATATTTCGATTACTCACATTCCCTTTAAGTTGGTTGCCCTTAAAAGAGTTAATCTTCAATCTTTGCATCACTTGATCCCATCTTTGGTGGGAGTTCTTGGGGTGTTTAAGGAGTTGTTGGACTGATTCAACTAAGTTGGCAATGGTCTTTTGCCAGATATAGTGAATGTCCTTCCTTTCTTGATTGAAAATCTGGTTGTTTCTTTCCTTCCAGATATTCCAAGGTAGAATGGTAGAACCCATCCAAACTAGCTGCCTAATAAAATGATCAACACCCTCCTGATTAGGCCAATCCCTCCAAAGTTGTTCAAAAGTAAAAAAATTGGACCATTGTAAGCCAAGTAAGATGGTCATTCTCCTCCATAGCTCAGAGGCTAAGGTACACTCAATAAAAATATGGTTGAGAGTTTCCACATTCTCTCCACACATTTCGCATCTAAACGGGCCATGAAAACCACGTTTCATAAGTTGCTCACCAGTAAGCACCCTACGATGCAATAAAAGCCATGTAAAGAACCTCACCTTAGGCCAGAGCTTTTGAGCCCACAACTGAGTAAATATGTCATATGATTGGTTGGGATTATTATGGCATAAGGCCAAATAACCTTGAGCAACTGAATACTCACCCTTAGTAGTGTTGTTCCATCCAAAACAATCTTTATCATGGGACCAAGAGAGAGATCTCATATGAAGGATGCTTTGGATATCTTTTCTTTGCCTTTCTGGCATTTGAATAGGCCAGTCCTCAATAGGGATCCAATATCTACCAACCTCTGAATTACCAGTATGGTACCGACAATAATTAGCAACCTTTATCCAGTTAGCTCGATGAAGCTCCTCCATCCAAGGCCTCCAATCAGGAAACTGAGTTATCAAAGGCTGGTGACCATCCCAAGAATCTATCCAAAAATTTACCTGTTGACCATTATGAATGATCCAAAATAACTTTTGCTTAATCAAATCCTCACCAGTCTTAAGAACCGCTAAAATGGGAGAACCTTTGGTAGGCAATTGATAGCGAACAAGGTCTTCAGGACTTTTGTTCTCAACATATTTAGCACGAAGATTCTTGGCCCAAAGAGCATTGGGGTTATGCAAAATCCTCCAATACAGTTTAGCAGCTAAAGCCTTATTGTTATTAATAGCAGACCGAAAACCTAACCCCCCTTCATTCTTGGGAAGGCATAAAGTATCCCATTTCACCAAGGCCCATTTTCTTTTCTCCTTAGTACCACTCCAGAGGAACCGATGATTGATTTGATCTAATTCTCGAAGAACAGCCTTTGGGATATTCAACACAATAGAAACATAAATAGGTATAGCTTGAAGGACTGATTTTACCAAGGTAATTCTGCCCCCAAATGAAAGCCACCTATTGGTCCACTTTCCAATTTTCTTCTTAACTCTATCCAACAACCAATTCCAGTCTTTTTTTTCTGTCTTTGAATATTGAGAGGAATGCCTAAATAAGTGATTGGAAGGGAGGTCTTCTTATATCTTAATTTATCCAAGACCATGGATTCTTGTCTGGGAGAGCAGTGAAAGAAAATGACTTTAGATTTGTCTTCATTGATCAATTGCCCGGTAGCATTAGAAAAACAGCTAATGATTTGCTTAATTTTAGAAGCTTCCTTAACTGTAGCTTTACCTAACAGAGTAGAGTCATCAACAAATTGAAGATGAGAAATAGGCCTAGCTCCATGAGCAATGGTAACTCCCTCAAGGGTTCTGTTTTCTCTATTTTTGGTTATAGTCCTGCCCAAGCATTCAACAAGAATGATGAATAAATAAGGGGAGAGGGGGTCACCTTGCCTAATACCTCTGGAAGCAGGGAACAACTGAGAAGGCCTGCCATTGATAAGAACAGAGTAGGACACCGAAGAGATACATCCCATAATCCAGTCCATCCAATCCTGAGAGAAGCCAAATTGCCTTAAAACTTTGACAAGGAAGTGCCAATCCACTCTGTCATAAGCTTTAGATAAGTCTAAACGAATGAACATAGATGGAGATTTTTGCATTTCCATGGAATGGATGGCTTCCTGAGCAAGAACTATCTCATCCACTATTTGATGCCCTTCCACATAACCCCCTTGTTCAGGGGAAATAATCTTATGCAAAAGAGGCTTCAGCCTTTCTGCCATGATCTTTGTAATGATTTTGAGAAGAACATTACATAAAGCTATAGGTCTAAAAGCTGAGATATGATCTACCTCTTGAGCTTTTGGGACAAGAGCTATATAAGTTTTATTGATAACCTTCAAAATTTCTTTGGCTTTCCTGGCTTCTTCCACCACCTCTAATAAATCAGCATGAAGGATATCCCAAAACTCTTGATAGAACTCAATAGGAAAACCATCAGGACCTGGGGTTTTTCCTTTTTGCATTTTAAAAACCACCTGTTGAAGCTCATTGATAGTAACTGGAGCAGTCAAAATAGAGTTCTCCTCAGAAGTGATAAGAGTAGGGATCGCTTGAAGAATATTCTATTGAGAAGTCGAGTCAAGAGGTGCAACAACAAATAGATTGGAAAAGTAATTGACAACAACAGAGTTCATGCCATCCCAAGTGTAGACAACATCTCCAGAATCAGATTTCAGGGAAGAAATAAAGTTGTGAGATCTTCGAGCTAGAAGAGATTTGTGGAAGAAATTTGTGTTTCGATCTCCTTCTTTGAGCCATTGGATCCTAGATTTTTGCTTCCATAAGAGTTCTCTTTTTTCCCATTCCTCTAACTGAGTAGTGAGTCTAATTTCATCTGTACTTCTACTCTCCATGAGGCCATCTAAACGGATTTTCTTATTCAAATTTTCAAGCTGAGCAATCATTAACTTCTTCCAATTCCAAATCTTGATTTTGGATTTAATGTATTGCAACCTTTTGGCAAAACAAAACATCTTAGTCCCATACCTTGGTTTACCTTCCTTCCACCATTGCTGCACTTGAGGTCTGAAGGAACTATCTCTAAGCCACATTAACTGAAATCGAAAAGGCGAGAAACTCACATTGGTTTTCCAAATTTCCACCATGACTGGCCAATGATCCGAACCAACATTGTTAAGAGTCTTCACCTTAGGAATGTGACCATGGATTAAGAAATTATCAGAGAACAAGAACCTATCCAATCTCTCCATGATACAAGCTAAGCCTTGCCTTCTGTTAGACCAAGTCATAAGGCCATTATCTGGTTGGATGTCCACAAGATGAAGGTTTGCAATATATTCACTCATGAGGTCAGTGCTTTTGTCCAAATTTCTATTTCCCCCATTTTCTCATCCAAAGAGAGGATGGTATTGAAATCTCCTCCGATCAAGATCCAAGCTTCAGGAAAATGAGAGATAATATAAGTTATATCCTTCCACTATCTTCTCTTTTCCTCCAAAGTAGTCGGAGCATAAACAATTATGCAAAGCATAATTTGGTTAGAATGTCTACTTTGAATAGCTATAGCCAAAAGACCCCAACTGCCAACCATATGGTGAATAACTACCTCTTTTGGGTCCCAAAGGCAAGCAATGCCACCAGAAGTCCCCTGGGAACTGAGGGAAGCAACTTTTCCAGCTGGCCAGATTTTACTAGCAATTGAATCCATTTCCTCTATTGAAATCTTTGTTTCCTGAAGGAAAACAAGATGTGGATGGTTTGTCTGAATCATTCTTCTAATTTCATTTTGTTTTGAAAGACTCCCTTTGAGTCCTCTAATATTCCAAGTGATGATCTTCATTAATACCAGGGCTAAAAAATTGGTAAGGGCATTAATCTTACCTTCCTCTACAAGCTTTTCACCTTCTTTTACCATATGATGTTGATTGGTCTTGCGACCTGCCTTTTGGTTGGAATCCATCTTTAGTTTTTTTTCCCTATTTCTTGACTTACCCCAATTGAATCTGAGATGGCTTCTAACCTCGAAGAATGCGTGTATAAAGCCAAAGTGTTACTGGAAGGTTCAACATAGTCTATCTTGGGACCTGTATTATTTGAAGTCTCAACATTTAAAAGATTGTTTTTCTTGTGTATATTTCCTCTTTTTTTTCTTGTTGAAAACCTTTAATTTGTTGGTTTGTCTCTGAGTCCTTCCTTGCATCTTTAAATTGCGTTTCTAAGATTTTTGTCTCCATTATTTCCTCTTCCTCACCTAGGACATCATTTGTGGAAAGAATTTCAAACATATTAGCTGATAACTTCGATTGATCCTTCATAACTAGTTTTTTCTGAGTGTTCTTCTTCTTAGGCATTTGGAAACCTGCTAAGTTTGTATCCTCTTTCTTTTGATCTAGAATTTTATTTGGGCAGACACTAGCCAAATGACCATATTCATGGCAAATTCTGCAATGAAAAGGAATGTTCTCATAGTCCACCACTTGCTCCCAAGTGTCCTCCCCAAATTGTAATGAGATCTTTTCAGGTAGGGGTTTGTCAAAATCCATTAAAACACAAATCCGAGCATAAATAATATGTTCAAATTTTTGAGTACAATCAACAATCATCATAAAAGTTCCCAAAGAGTTTCCAATTGAAGAAAAAACAATCGGATTCCAGAATTCAATTGGGAGGCCAAAGAGTCTAACCCACACAGGACCTGTAGAAGGCATCTCTTCTTCGGCTTTAAATTTAGTATGCCAAGGCTTCATGAAAAGCCCCGCCCTTCCAAAGAACCAGGGACCCCCTTGAAATATTTTCTCTCTATCTTCATTATTAGCAAATAAAACAAGAAAATAACCATTTGGATAAATAGAGATTTGTAACTCACCTTTTGTTTTCCAGTTTTTTGCAGCCCAAACTTTGAAAGCAGATAGGCTCGGACGAAAACCCAAGAAACGACAAATTAGTCCTCTTTTTTCTAGATCTTCTATGCTAGTCTGAATGATGCCCATATCTAGCTTAACAATCGGAGTTCCATCAGCTGCCCTAAGACATCCCGACTCAGTTTTCCTAGGATCAATCTTAGGCATTCTCAGAGGTTTACGGGAAACCCTAAGATTAATGTTAGCATTAGGTTGAGGCTGTCCACCACGGAGGGCATCCCTAAAATTCATTTTTGGGGCCGAGTCTTTGAAATCCTTGCCCTTGAAAGGGGTTTCCACAGTGGATTTGTTTTGGGGGTGCTCCTTAGCGCCGGATTCACTTGAGATCTGAACCATTTTTTGATCAGCTGCTTGAAACTTGTTTCGAGATCTCTTTAATCCATGCCTTGGACGCCGAGAAAAGGTATGATTTTCACTTTTGTTTTGTGCAGCAAATTGGAAGCCATTGTCAATCAAGTTCGCAGCATGAAGATCTGTTGAAAGACATATTTCTAACCCATCTTGGGTCCCCTGCAACATATCCCGCTAAAATCTTGAGCAGAAACCACAAAAATGTTGGCCGCTAGGGCCCAAAGGCCCCGAAAAACAACCTCTGGAGCCGCTTGCACTCAACACAGATGAAACCCTCGCACAGTCCTGTAAAAACTTTTTCATTAAATTTTTTTCTTCAGGTTATTAACAATATGCAAAGATATTTAAAATTTCATATAATCTGTTGTGCAAATATACAGTATATAGTGCAAAGAAGCCAGTGTTCCAACATACAACATGCAGTAGCCATCCAAATTGTTAGTCCACAGTCTTTGAAATGCCTTCAATCATGCAGGATGAGACTTCAAAATGGCATTCGACGAAGAAGACAAAATCATTGAGGAAAACCCTAGAAGCATGGGGCCCACAATTCCCTTTAATTCCACAAAGAGAAAAGAATATAAACACAAATTTCAGGCAAAATTGATGGTGATTTTGAAAAAAATGGACATTAAGAATAAGGCAAATTTTATGGTCAACATAATCTGACATAATTAGTGCGCTTTAGAATTTGGTGAGTTTTGAATTAGAAGCCATGTTCCAAGAAATTCCTTGATGTGGATGGCTTATTGGGATGGTGGGATGCATTTTGGGACGTAGAACGCCTTTCTGGGACATCAAGACACGTCTCCAAGATAACCCCCAAACCCTAGGATTTGTCCTCGTGGGACATAGATTGGAAGAAAGAATTTTAGTGAAAAGCTGTTGCTATATCATATAGGCTTAAAAATGGTATAAAAGATTGTGGGAATACTTAATCAGGTCAATATTTACAAAGGTTTAAATAGTTCAAAAATAGTTATGATGTTCGGAAAGTTTGGTCCAAATGGAAGGGAGAAAAAGTTTGGAAACATGAAAAAGGTTTGGTTTGGTAAAATACAAATAATAAAAGCTTCATCCCATCACCAGAAAACCATTTGGAAGAATTCAGGGTCTTGAAGGCATAGATATTTCAACTTGTGAACAAACCTTTACATATATGATCCTTCAGTCTTTGCTTCATCTCCACCAGATAACCATTTGGAAGAATTCAGGGTCTTGAAGGCACAGATTGAAAATGGAATGGCTTTGAATCATCGTTATTATGAAGTTCATGTCTCAAGGTAGTTGGTTTATGATCCGTTTCAGCTCCTAATAGATTTTGAAGAGTTGTTTACTCTGTTTGTAATTGGTAGACAACAAAAATGTCTTTTTATATACCCCTATTGTCCTATGTATATTGAAAGGCTGAAGGCATGACATCCCAAAATCCATTTAGAGTAACAAAGGAAGGAAAGTCCTCCATTGATCTAGACAAGAAAAACTCTCTTCCTTCTGACATCTATCTTGAAGAATTACTATATTTGGAGCATATACATATATGACCCTAATTCTCATATTTTTCCCCCCTTTCTTAGGAAAATAGACTAACATCCTAATTATTTCTAGCATATAGCAATTCTCTATCCCATTTGTGATTGATCTAGGTTGTTGCAATACTCTTTAAGCTTCAGATGCAAAATCTGCTAGACAATCTCTTGTCTTCTATATCTTTTTGAGTACTTCCTTATATTTCCGACCAAAAATTACTTCCCCTAGGGCATCCTTTCTTTCAACTAGGGCTTCTTTAAGTGACTTTTCTTTATTGGTACCCAATATTTCAATTTTACTCGAAAAATCTGTAGGAAGAACTTAAAAGGCGAGGCTTGCCTGTGCTTGCATTGGCAGCTCTTCAAGGGGAGACTCACATTCTCATCAAATTTAATTTAATGAGGTATTTTGATTTAGTTATTTGGAGGCAATAATTAAGCTTCATAAATGATTAATTTAATGAAGCAAACTAGTAAAAGAACTCATATTCCATTGTGCTACGTTTTAACATAATTAAATTAATGATCAATGAAAATTAGTGACAGTACTAAAAATAAATTCCTAACTTACCTTAATCACATCGAGAAACATCTACAATGAGAGCCAAGGGAGGTAGGTTGTAATGGTCATGTCCGTGTGTCACGAACATGAACTTATGGCTGACATATTATGAATGTTTAATTTTTTAAATTTAATTTTGTTTCCACCAATTACCTTTCCAATTGCTGACTCTATCAGGCATCGTTTCAATATTTTCACGGGAGATGGTGGTGTAAAAATAATTGGGCATGTTTTGCATATCCAGGTGATAAGAATTCACAAGGATCGGCATCTAGTAAGAGTCGGCTCCATAAATTCGTTGAAGGTTTCCACTTGTTTATTGCAATTAAAATGCAGATGATGTCAAGAGACCTACATTAATTTAGATCTGAAATTCCTTCTCAGTTCAAAATCCTTTTTCAGTTTGGCCATGTTGGGGTTTGCGACGAGGGATTTTGGCCTGTGGTCACAGATGTTGATCACATGATGAGGGCGGCAAAGATCTTGGACAAATCGGCAGGGTTAAGCACCCTCCACCCCAATTGCAGTTGTATCATTGCGAGGAAGCCCGAGGTCATATCAAAGGGTTTATTGCATGCGCAATGGGCCATGCCTATGGCACCATGACACACCTCAATGTGGAGCCTGCCATGACTGATATGGTGCATGCCCTTCGTAAAGCAGGCCTCGCCAGGGTCTTGGTCGACCTTTTTAACCCAAAGAAAGACGCCGCTGAGAATGCTGAGGAGGCATTCTGAGCCGTCACAACTGTTGTGGACGTCATTGTGGAAAATCCATGCCAGAATTCCAGGTTCTCTGCATTTTAATTTTGGTTCTATGCTTTTTAAATGTGTCACATAAAAATCATGTGACTGAACCTTATTTAGCACCGAACTTTGTATTTGTTCTTGATGATTTATTTATGTACTTTCTCTGATGTCATCAGTTAACAAAAAAGCAAACCCAACCATGCTGTGGTTTGAATCAGTATTTTTTAAGAATATGAGAAATTTTATCTTCAAGAATGAGGTTGAAAGGATACTGATTTAGAAATGGTATCATTATTGACTTTTTGTAAATGATCAATATATTCTGCTGGAAGTTATAACATCTTCCCACATTTGAAGTTCAAAATATAAATTATAAAGCAACTCAGAAGGCCAAAGCCACAGTCAAAATAATAATTAAGTTTAATATTAGTTCTTTAGATGTCATAGCTTACACATAATACCTCACTGTTTTATCTATAGAGCTCTAGTGAAGCTCTTGAGACATATGAATATGATTATCTACAATATAAGCCAAGTCTCCAGACTCTCGGCCATCTTTTTTTAATAAATTAATTGAGAAGGCTATGGCATCTTAGGTTAAGATTACATAGATATACAATTCATAGATAAATTTTGTTTTGTCATAAAATGTTTTATGTTTGTTTATTAATTGATGCCTGCTTAGATATCTTAAGCTAAACATATAAGATAGGCAACATAAGTTTGCTATTTCTCAGTGTTTAATAGATGTATGTACTGTAGATATCTTTGCTAGTTAAAACTATTCAACCTGGGTAAATTGTTTAATGATGTCACATATTCATTACCAATGGTTTTTGCACTTAACAACTTAAATTAAGAACCTATGAATAATACAATTATTAAACCGACCGTTATATATATATATATATATATATATATATTTGGTTATATGGGATTGAAATGACCCCCTGTATCACATCATGACTACAGAGTGGTATTACAACAGTTTAGCAATTATGCATGTATCGCTTGGCAAGATACAAACCTGGGTCTTCTCCTTGAAATTTGAGGAATAGAACCAGTTGAACTAGCACCATATGATAATTTTTTTGATATATTAAATATTATTTACATTTAACTTTAATCACTGAATGACTATGGGGTCAAGTAGTGGGGAGTGAGGAGTGAGGAATTTCACACCATAAGCCAATGTTTCAATCCCATGGGTGGGGCACGTTGTAGAGGCATAAGTACACCTAGAAGTAGGGGTTGAACTTATGGCAATGCATAGACCTGGGGTTGAGTGACCATAGACCTCGGGTCGAGTGTAACCATATTATGGATCCAAGCACACCCTTATATTCTCTATGAGATTTGCCCCAATGTTAACTTTTATGGAGTCTATTCGGTTTGAAGCAAGTTGTAGAGAGCAAGGAGTTTCACGCCATAAACTAAGGTTCCAATTCCATGGGTAAGTCTTAACATCTAGCCCAAGGGGTTTGGGGCATGTGATGGGAAACAAGGAGTTTCACACCGTAAACCAAGGTTTCGAATTTAGAATGTTTGGGTAACAAAGAGCCCACCAAGGTTCAATTCCAATGGATGCCATAATAATATGGTTTGTTTACCATGATAATGTGGTTCATTGAAATACTATGGTAACATAGTCATGATGTAAGATGGAAAGGGCTTGTTTCAATCCCATATAATCAATTTAAAAAGACATCGAACGTTAATCATAACCTAATCCTTAAATCATTTCACATAAATATTCAACACCTCAACAATAAACATCATCTCCATGTAAGGATCATCAATAAGGATGTATGCCTCTAACAATCAAATTGGATAATTATAACCCATGAATGATTCATGTCTCATTCATGCCTAAACCAAAACAAGATAACATCCCATTCACATCTAGCAATAGACAGATAACGTCCTGTTTACCTGTACTCAAAAACTTCACCATATTAAAATGTATAGGATGTATGCCAATCCATGGAAGGTAATGGAGTAACTGTCCCATATTAAAATGTATAGAATGTATGCCAATCCATGGAAGGTAATCAAGTAACTGTCCTAGAGGGAGAGGCAAAATGGAGTCTGATATTATTATATTTTGTAACTTATGGTTGAGACCAATTGTTGTATACCTCACTACCTTGAGTCTATATGAAGACATCTCATTTGATTATTATAATCATTTTGTGCATCTTGTGAGATCAAGTTGGTAGTGTGTGGATCTAGGGGATGAATAGACGTCGCTCTTCTCTTTATATTAATCAGTGATTTGTTTTAGAGCACCTTATATAACTGTATAACTGCATAAGGATAATGGTGTCAGATTAAATAATAACTTTAGTTACTTGAAATAGTTAAAGATGTATGTGTATTGGAAAACAGATTATTAGGATAACCGTGTCAGATTAAATAATAACTTTAGTTACTTCAAATAGTTAAAATGTATATATTTTGGAAATCAAATTATAATAATGGGAAATAATGTCTGTAGGCCAAGGTAATGTATGCCACAAGTCATATGATTGAACGACGGTTCTAAACTTTTGGCATAGAGGTCAAGATGCTCTAATACCATGTGATGCATGCTCGAGGCAGTCTTCAAGCATATCCATGATGATGGAATACTTGTTATGAATGGTGAAAATATGAATGTTTATATCCGTTTATTATAAATGGGTATGTTTGATAGACACTCTTATATCCTAATCATTCATAACAAGATTGAAACAGGCCACACTCTAATAACTTGCTTTTTGGGAGTCCTGTTTTTTTTTTTCTATTTAAATAATATCTTTTTAATTGGTTATATGGGATTGAAACAGGTCCCACCTGTATTATCTTGTGATCACATAGTGGTATTACATAAGCATTTTTGGCAATTATGCATGTATCACCTGGCAAGATTCGAACCTGGATCTTCTCCTTGAAAGTCAAGGAATTTATATGGTTGACCTCAAGCCATTTGATAAAAATTTCACTTGTTAATTAATATTAAGGTTCACCTATGGGATTGAAACCCTGGTCTATAGTTTGAAATCCTTCGTTCCTCACCACTTACCTGAAACTAAATGGGCAAATATCAAAATTTGCCCATGGGATTGGAACCTTGGTTTATGGTGTGAAATTAATCATTTCATCATATTCCCCATACTCCTTGGACAATGTTAATGTTAACCCATGGCATTGGAACCTTGGTCTATGGTGTGAAACTCGTCGCTTCTTATCATTTACCTCAAACCTCATGGACCCATGAGATTTGAACCTTTATCTAGGGTGTGTAACTTCTCACTCCCCATCAGTTGCTCTAAACCTAATGGGCGCTTTTGAGTTAGGTATATATTTTTTGTCTTTTCTAGTGAAGAACTGAAATGCATTAAATATGAATTGAAAGTTAAGGCTGGATTTACATCATTTAAAGGAATAGAGAAGTTGGTCGTAGCCTAAGTGTGAGCAAGATTGTCAATTTGCCTCCCCAGTTGTAAACGTTACTGCTTTCATGTATAGAACATTGATTATGTGTAAAGTTTAGATTGATTTCTTAGAGTCACAGTGTAGTGTGTCTGGGAATTATTTATTTTGATGTGTGCACTTTGAAGAAGCATTATCTAGTGTATCTCCAATCTTTTTTTTTTTAATTTGTGGAAAACATCCCAAAAGGGATGCCACTTTCGGGTAAGACCCAAGGAGGCAGGGGTATCCATTCCGCCAAAAACGCCTAGGACTCGGACCTGGCCTACCACCTTTGACATACTCAAGGAGCAAACAAACACACAAAACCAAATTAAAAAAAGTAAATAACAACAAAAATAATAAAATAAAATAAAAAACATGCTCCTTGAGTGTGTCAAAACCAAAAGCACAACCAAACACGCACAATAAGATAAAAGAAACCACAACACAAACCACATAGAAAAACACAAGAACCACATAACAAAACACAAACAAGACAAAAAAAACAGCACACTACAAAGACATAACCCAAAAAAACATGAAAAATAAACACAACCAAAACCTAAAAAATAAAATAAAAATAAAAACAACCAACAACAGACAATAAACAAAAATAAAAAACATAGAAAACACTCACACATAAAAAAAAATGAAATAACACAAACAAAGAGAAACCCAAGAACAAGAACGAAAAAAAACACAAGAACAATAACAAAAAACATAAAAAAAAAACAAAACAACAGAAACACAAGAACAACAAAAAACAACACAAAGAACACAAAAACAAAACAAAACAAAAGAACCCACCCACCTTAAAAAACTAAACACAGAAGACAAGGAAAAAAAAAAAAAAAGCAATTGAACAAAACAATGACCTATCTAGACTAGAAGACTATTAATGCAAGAATCAACAGAGGAAACAAAATAAAGAATAGAATGAGCTAGGGAACTAAAAATACTGAATGAACCAAAGAGAAACAAAAACAAGAAGAAACTAGGTACCTTCAGAACTGGAGCCATCCAAAGAAATGATAGAAAGAAGAGCTTCCCTAATTTGAGAAGCCCACCATATAGGAGGGTGGCCATAACAAGTAAGATCACCTTTGTCCAAAGCCCAATTAGCTAAAGCATCAGCACTCTTGTTTTGATCTCTGACCACATGATTGTAATCAACTTTCAAAAATCCCATCTGGATTAACTGAATATTTTCAATAATTCTTTTTATTCTCCAATCCACCTTATGATTCTTAGGAGTCTTCAAGAGATTAATCATAAGTTGAGAGTCAGACTCAACTAACACCTTTTTCCATCCAACCTTAGTAGCCTCCTGAAGGCCTCTAAGGATACCATACCCCTCAACAAGGTTATTGGAAATAATACCCAAATTCTCAGCAAAAGTAAAAACCAGGGAGCCATCTTGAAAGTCTACCAATTCCTCTCACACTGGCTTTTCCAGGGTTCCCTCTAGAGGCTCCATCAGTATTGACTTTTCCAAAATCCTTAGGAGAAGGTTGCCAATTTCTAGTCCTATCCATCTTACTAATACTCACATTCCCTTTAAGTTGGTTGCCCTTAGAAGGTTTAATCTTCAATCTTTGCATCACTTGATCCCATCTTTGGTGGGAGTTTTGGGGGTGATTAAGGAGTTGATGGACTGATTCAACTAAGTTGGCTATGGTCTTTTGCCAAATATAGTGAATATCCTTCCTATCTTGATTAAAAATTCGGCTGTTCCTTTCATTCCAAATATTCCAAAGAAGAATGGTAGAACCCATCCAAACTAACTGCCTAATAAAATGATCAACACCCTCTTGATTAGGCCAATCCCTCCAAAGCTGTTCAAAAGTGAAAAAATTGGACCACTGTAAGCCAAGTAAAGTTGCCATTCTCCTCCATAGCTCAGAGGCTAAAGTACACTCAATAAAAAGATGGTTGATATTTTCTACATTCTTTTCACACATTTCACATCTAAAAGGGCCATGAAAACCACGCTTCATAAGTTGTTCACCAGTAAGAACCCTACGATGCAATAAAATCCAATTAAAGAACCTCACCTTAGGCAAGAGCTTTTGAGCCCACAATTGAGAAAATATGTCAGAAGAATGGTTGGGATTATTATGGCATAAGGTCAAATAACCTTGAGCAACTGAATACTCACCCTTAGTAGTGTTGTTCCATCCAAAACAATCTTTTTCATGGGACCAAGAGAGGGATCTCATATGAAGGATGACTTGGATATCTTGTCTTTGCCTTTCTGGGATTTGAATAGGCCAGTCCTCAATAGGGATCCAATATCTACCAACCTTTGAATTACCAGTATGGTACCGACAGTAATTAGCCACCTTTATCCAATTAGCTCGGTGAAGCTCCTCCATCCAAGGCCTCCAATCGGGAAACTGAGTTATCAAAGGCTTGTGACCATCCCAAGAATTTGTCCAAAAATTTGCATGTTGACCATTATGAATGATCCAAAATAATTTTTTCTTTATCAAATCCTCACCAGTCTTAAGAACTGCTAAAATGGGAGAACTTTTGGTAGGAAGTTGATAGCGAACAAGGTCTTCAGGACTTTTGTTCTCAGCATATTTAGCACGGAGATTATTGGCCCAAAGAGCATTGGGGTTATGCAACATCCTCCAATATAATTTAGTAGCTAAATTTTTTTGTTATTAATTGAAGACCGGAATCCTAACCCCCCTTGACTCTTAGGAAGACATAAAGTATCCCATTTCACCAAGGCCCAATTTATTTTCTCCTTAGTACCACTCCAATCTAGGATATTGATATTTTCTGCAATAACAGTTGCATTGGGTTCTGGAAATTGATAGGTGGCTGATTGCTTTTGGTGCTCTGCTCTATTTCTTTCTCGGGGGAAACAGTCATAGGAAGCTAAATGCTAAAGGCTGTCATAACCTGTGTGTCTTTTTTGTTAGCCTGAGAGTCTTGTTTGCCAGTTATTTCAGTGACATTTTTCAAGACTTCTTACTGTGTCTTACATAGCTGATTTCTAAAAATGAAAAAATTTAAGTTCCTAAGTCTGTAAGCATAATGACTGTTTGCCAAATGATGTTAAACTTTTGAAGTATTATTATGTGGTTCAAGAGGATGTGTTTGAAGAAGTCTCAGGCTTTGTTTTCAGATTTATTGATTTCAAATACAAGAATAAATGTTTTTATCATTTGCGTCTGGCCTAGCACTGTTTTGACTCCCTTGTGTTGTTTTGTCTTATATATCTGGTAAACATGGTAAGCCATGGTTCTCAACAGTTAGACCTTTCAAAAGAATCTTCACAGTGTTGGAATGTTCCCTCATAGACCAGAAGTTGATTAATGCGATTTGTCTTTCATGGCTTGCTTTCTCTTTGATTTTGAATAGCAGGTTTCTTATAAATGAAAACCTTGGAGTTTGTATGCGAGTTCTAAATCAAAGACCAATGTACTCAGATGATCAAGAACATATCTGCTTTTCTTGCTTTACATTGGTATATATTTTATCATCACTAATTTGTTGTCATTGTTTCTGGTGCTTGCGTCCTTCCTTCATCGTCTTCAGCAAGAGATTGATTTATTAAAGGTATTATCTTATCTCCTTTATCAAGAGTATCTTAGTGCATAATGTTTATGTTTTTTTCATTAGAATATGACAGGAGTTTTTTTTACCCTTAAATACTGGTCATTTTGTTGTTTTAGTGGAAAAACAACATTGTATTGTGAAGATGTATAATACAGCTTACTTTCTAGGCAAACCATCAAATTAATCAGTCTAAGGTCTGAGTTGTTGTAGCCATTTTTAAATTCACAATAAAAGAAAGGAGCATTGAGCTAGCCATGTTAGGCTTTTAAGTTCTAATGAAATGTTTTCCTTTGGATGCAGAACTTGAATCATAAAAATATTGTAAAATATAGAGGCTCCTTTAAGACTAAAACACACTTGTACATTATTCTTGAGTAAGTATCATTTTACATGGATTTAATCTGATTGCACTTTTCTTCCAAGAAATTGCTATTATTTTTACTAACTGTTTCATATTCAACAGGCCATTTTTAAGAGGAAAAGTCTGATCTGCTAATTTCTCTGGATTAAGCATAATTGAGTTCATGTCCTCACTTTCTTTGTAGGTATGTTGAAAATGGTTCCCTTGCTAGCATCATCAAGCCAAACAAGTTTGGAGCTTTTCCAGAATCCCTTGTTGCTGTTTACATTGCACAGGTTTGGCTTTCCAAGTAGATTTCTGTGTATTAATTGACAGACTCTAGATCCTAGAGTTCTTGTGCCTTTCGTGTTTGTCTCTGTACAAGGCATTACATTTCTTGACCATAATCTTGAATGTAACCACCTTTTCATAATTGAATCAGGTTTTGGAAGGCTTAGTTTACCTTCATGAACAAGGTGTCATCCATAGAGATATCAAGGGTGCAAACATCTTGACAACGAAAGAGGTTTGGGCTATACACATTTAGCTACTCATGTTTGTTCTTGTAGATATACAAGCATTTGTTCTAAAGTTTTTGTCAATACAAAATAATAAGAATTTTAGCAAAAGATTACGAAGTAACTTTAGAAGCTAGGCTCACGTGCTTCTCCCACTGTATTGATCTATATCAGTTGCTATTTTTTATGTTGTCTGATAGATTGGCTACCATAAGCTTATGTGAAATAATTAGAACCATCAAGCTTTGTTGGGCTCTTGTTGATCTAATAGCTCACTGATAGTTGGAAAGTTCCTCTACATTGTATATGGTGAATCTTTTTTCAAAATCTTATCTTAACTTATTATCTTTGCTTCCTTTTTTTCAAAAAGGAAATTACAATCAGTGTTACTAGAAACAGTTGACATTGTATTGGGGGGTTGAAATGTTTTCTAACTGATAGTGTTGCGAGAGAATGTTGGAAACCTGGACTCTGTGTATGCAGGATGCTAACAGCCTTAAGGTTTGTAATTTTTAATATAACAAATATCCAGAAAGTATTTCTCTGGGTTTTAGGTGCTCCACTTTTGCAGTAACATTAAGTATGGGTGGTGTTTTGCTTCTTTGTGAAGTACTTAAAAGAAATGGGTATTGGCTGGATTGTGAAGATTTGATTTAACATGAACTTTGTTCACGGGAGAAAGCGTAAGGAGGTACTTATTTAAAATATTGAAACAATATATAAAATGTTCCCTGGGATCTAAAAATGACCTTTAAATCTAGCTTTACATACTAAATTGTTTTTTTTTTTTTAAATTTATTTTAATGCAAAAAAACTCTTTGTTGTATCACCTATAGTTCTTGGTGTTTTTAGACAAAAGGATTTGAAAGAGACTCAATTTTAATTCTGTATGAACCTTGATATATATATTGCTTTTGACAGGAAATGCTTTCTGTGGTGCAATGTGTCTGAAGTATTTCCACAATGATCAGGCTTGTGGAAATCATTTGGTCTCGAAATTTTTATTTTATTTTTTAAATGGGTTATATGGACTTGAAACAGGCCCCACCCGTATTACATCATGACCACATAGTGGTATTACAACAGCTTGGCAATCACACATGTATCACTTGGCAAGATTTGAACCTTAGTCTTTAAAGATGTCGAATCTGATGAAAAATTGGAATTAAATAAGCCTAATTTTTCCCCACTTCATGTTGAGTTGTTTACAATTCTTTTTCAGTGCCTATCTATCATGCAATTTTATTCTAATTTTTCATGATTAGCAACCATGGAATGTTAGAATAAAGATTGTATGGTCTGAAGTTAAGATAGTCATATCTATTTTTGACCTGTTTCTTAACTGCTGGTAAGATTGTTCGATTAGTTAGGATTTAAGCTCACCAACAGAAGTCTCAACTATAGTATGTAATCTCTATATATATCATTGAATAGGAAATATGAATAGTGTGGTATGTATTCAATTATTCTTACATGGTATTAGAGCCTTGAAAGTAAGGGGGAGTTTCCAGTGGAAGTCAAAACCATTAGGCTGCTCTTTTCAGTGCAACCATAACGCTGCTCTCCTCAACCTTGTAGTTAGCACACTTCTTGCCTCAGCCTAGCAGTCTTTGTCTACTTTAGTTCGTCTCTCTGCAGTCATTTTGTTTAGCTGCGTGGTTAACAAAGGTCTCCCCTTGTGTTACTTTTAGATTTGATACTTTGGTGTTTGGTGTTTGGTGTTTGGTGTTTGGTGTTTGGTGTTTGGTGTTTGGTGTTTGGTGCTGCATGGCATTTGGTGTTTGGAGTTTGACCTCCCACACTATGGCGTTTGGTGTTTAGGTGTTTGGAGTTTGACTTTCATACTTTGGCATTTGGCGTTTGGAGTTTGGTGTTAGAGTTTGACCTCCAGACTTCGCGTCTTATCCACACTTTCTGTCTTATCTAAGTACCATTGCTTTCATGCTGTGCTGCGCTTGTGGCACAATGGTAAGGTTGTGTGTGTGTTGCAATGAGGTCAGGTTAGAGTTTGACCTCCAGACTTTGCGTCTTCTTCACACTTTCTGTCTTATCTAAGTACCATTGCTTTCATGCTGTGCTGCGTTCGTGGCACAATGGTAAGGTTGTGTCTGTGTTGCAATGAGGTCATGGGTCTGAATTTCATGGGTGCCTTTCAGCTCAACCCTTTAAGACGTTCGAAGTTCGGAGTGAGTTCGTGTTCGACAGTTCAAAGTTCAAAGTTTGAACTTAGGAGTTAGTTTGCAGTACAATGTTCTGGACTTAGCTACCCAAGTTTTGGACTTGGGCAAAATTCAACGTTTGGACTTCAGAGTTAGGAAGTTCAAAGTACAGAGTTTTGGACCTAGCTACCCAAGTTCAAGACTTGGGGAGAATTCAAAGTTTGGAGTCCATAGTTAGGTAGTTTAGAGTTTTGAGTACAATGTTTTGGACTTAGCTACCCAAGTTCTGGACTTGTGTAGAATTTAAGGTTTGGACTTTGGAGTTAAGTAGTAAGGTTTGGACTTTGGAGTTTGGTGACCAAAGTTTGGAGTTCGGTGCAAAGTTTGATGTCTGAAATTCAGAGTTCGGCGTTCAGAGTTCGGTTCAAAGTTTGGTGTCCAAATTTTGGGTCAGAGTTCAGCATCCAAAGTTTGATCCAGAGTTTGGTGTTTGAAGTTTGGAGTTCAGTTCAAAGTATGGCTTCTGAAGTTTGAAGTTTGGTTCAATGTTTTCTGTCAAAATTTTGAAGTTTGGCATCCGAAGTTTGGTTTATGTTGGAGGTATTACATTATTTGGTACCTTTTAAATATTTAGATTAGAGTGTGTGTTTAATATTTAGGTCTATAGCATGTGTCATGTAAGATAGAGTTATAAGTGTGATGTGTCAGGTTTAGAAGTAGGGAGTTATGTAATCATGAGAGACTTTATCATTATGTAATATGTGATACACGTCATGTAAAGAGGTAATATGAGAGGTTGCATCTCCCATGAGTTTGAGGAGAGCAAAGGTCAAGAGTCATGCATATGAAGAGTCTCATGTAAATATATATTGAAGACAAAGCTCTGTATTATGTATCTGACAAGCATTGCATTTATGCATGCTTTTGTAGATGAATTTTCAATAAAATTTTAGTGTGTTTATTTTGCAATATTTGAGTGATTTATATTCATTGAATCCTTTGATATTCTTGAAGATATTATTTGATCCTGGTGATTAATAATTTTGTGAGAATAGAGGTGATTTGCTAACAGTGGTATTAGAGCCTCATTGGTGAGAACCACATTTGTTAGACTTCCAGGGTAGAGAGAAAATTTATCTCATCCCAAGCAGAAGGTTTGCCACAAAGGAATGTTTGATAGAGAGATTGCAGTGATTGAAAGAGATAGCAGTGAGAAGATCATGTTTGAAAGGAGCCAAGCCTTGTAGAAGGAAGGCCCACATTTGCAGAGGACAAGCAGTGAGAATACCATATTTGTAAGAAGCCAAGCCTTGAAGAAGGAAGGCTCATGGTTGCACTGAAGTTATCTGTGATAATCCAAAGACGCATCTACGAAGATTGGAGATTGAAGAAGAAGAGAAGAAGAGAAGAAAGAAGAAAGAAGTCGGGTTGAGTTCACCCGAGGATTGAAGAAAAGGAGGGCTGATATTGCCCAAAGTTGAAGATAACTAGCTGAAAAGAGCGCTGGAAATTGCAGAAGAGAAGAAGAATTGCCAGGTAAGGCAGATTTAATTTTTTGAAGAAAGTGATTTTATTTGTTGGGAGGAGAAATTATTATTTGGAGAAAGGAGGAACTAATTTGATTATTGGGAGGAGAAATTATTATTTGGAGAAAGGAGGAATAATTTGGAGTGATAATAAGATAAATAATAAATTGGAATTTGAATGGTTGGGAGTTATAAGTAGAAGGAATTAATTAATTGAGAAGAAGAAAAAAATGATTGAAAGAAGAGGAAGAATTAAAATGGAAGAAATAAATTGATTGAAGATTGAAAGTTGCAGGGATTTATAAGAAGAATGAAATATTTGAATAATTGAAGAAATTGATTATTGGAAAAGAAATTAAAGTGAACAGGAATTAATTGATTGAAGGGAGATATAAGAAGAGGTAAAATTATTAAAATTGAATTGAAGAAATAAATTGGAGAAGAAGGAGAAGAGAGGAATTGTTGAAGAAAGCAGAGAGAGACATATTGCAGGCACTGTGAGATTGTAGCAATAGTCCAAAGCCACAAGTGAAGTTATAGAACGTTGAAATTTCTGTGAGAAGCCATGACTGGTAAAGGAGGTGGAACCAACAATATAACAACAATGGGCCTGCGTAATAATCAGGTGAGTTCCAATTTTTTTGATTTATCAAAGCCGAGAAAGATTAATGGCAACAGAATATTTAAGAAAAGGAAGAAACGTATTCAAGGATTGGATACTGGAACGTGCAGGCAAATAAGAAAACGTAACATGCAGAAGGAAATTGAAGGAATAAAGCGATTAAAAAGCAAGGGATGTTATGAAAATAATAACATGCATCTTAACATGTGGTCATGAAGTGAGGAAAAGATTGAGAAGGTGTAATTTATTCATGATTTGCTGCAGCCAGCAGTTGGAGACACACCACAACCTCAAATCAGATGATGACCCTCCGTACAGAATATTTATGCACCCTGTTGAAGAAAACATTATTTATTCATTTTCAAATGGATGGTTGGAGTTTGAATTGATTAGCCTGAATAAATATGCAGTAGAAACTGTTCTAATTAAGTCTTCTGAGACATTTTTGCATCAGCTAGAAAATGCAGGAAGCAGAGCAAATGAGACTGTCTACCTGGGCAATATAATGAGACCAAAATAAAAAAATCTGAGCAATTTAATGATTTGATGACTGCTGATAGGTGTGCTATGACAAAGATAGCAGTTGATGTCCCTGACATAATAAATATCAGTCATTTGCCTGGAGAAAAATTGTCGTCTGAAAATGATGGCAGGCTGGAAATGATAACCTGCATTCTGATTGTCTTCAGCAAAAGGTTACCGAAGAAAAAGATTAATATGTTTACGCAATGGCCGCTGGAAATACATCAGGTACATGAAACACAGATGGCCGTTGTTGCAAGACTGGACATTTCTCTTATGCAGATGGTGGACAAAATTCAATTAATTACTGACATGAAACCGTCTAAAGAAGTCCTGGGTACAGTGGACCTGAGGCACATAAAAGGTAGAGGAAAAGATTACAAATATGTTGGAGTCATCTGGACCATTGTTAAAAAGGTGCGTATTTCTAATAATGTTCAAACAGTATTATTTCAAGGTTTAATATATGAAGAAATATGGCAGCAGAATGTTTTTATAGAAAGTTTAGATTTTGGAATGTCTTTAGGGAGGATATCAGGGAACAAGTCACTAATAATAGATATATTGGATTTTGCTGCTAATTACAATTCATATGCAAACCTTCAGACACGTATGCATAGGCTTCCAGTTAATAATTAATGTCAGGAAATTGACGGAATTTGCATTTATTTGAAAGTATTACACAAGGCTCTACTGGTGAAGAAGAAATGCCACACTATTTCATATTTGGATAATTCATCTGCAGTTAAAATCCCCAAAGAAGATGTAACTGGATTGGCTGACCGTGTTCATAAATATAGAAAAATATTAAAATAAGAAAACGGTTTTTGGCTGTAGTGACAGCAGGTACGTCCGAATTATATAATACGCTTACTCAATACACGTGTCCACAGTTAGAAGAGGCTGATTTGGCAATTACACAAGGTAGTCTAATGAACTTGGGTTCAGTAGTAAAAACAAACACAAGGAGGAAATTGGAATTTGGAAAACAAGAATACATTTATTCAACAGGATTTAAATCGATTCAAACAGAGCAGAGAGGGATTTTGATAAAAAAGAAAGGAAGAACCATGCTAGGTTTGACATATAATACGTGCAATGCAGAGTTTGATGTTTTGGTGGTGCAACGTCTCCATTACAAATCCAAATGGCACCACTATAATCTTTGAAAAAAGGTTGCTGGAGTTCCTGGAGTGACATGAGCCTTGTTTCAAGCAAGACAGCAAGCTTTGGTGGAGCAAAAGAAGTTGGAAGACAACCGCATATTGTATAGCTGTGGAAAGGAATACAGAAGTCCTAAGGCACATGCTCAGCATCTTAAATCAAAGACTTATTTTTCACGTGCGTCGGAGGTGTCAGACCCTCAAAGTGCAGGGATAACTGTTATTAAACCATTTCCAGAACGTGCTCCAGCTGCTCACAATGACTATGAAGATGAGGTTTCAGAAAGCAGTGAAGAATGGGAAGAGGTTGAAGCTGATGACATGGTTAGTTTAGCAACAGATTCATTGAAGAGTATGCAAGTTAACGAATCGGATTTAGGAGAGAAGCTAGAGTGGGATGCCAGTTGTTGCTTTATATGTGATTTTAGGCCAGATGGTACAGTTGAGAGCTGTATAGAACATATGCACAGGATGCATGGATTTTTCATCTCTGATGCTGAGTATTTAAAAGATCCTCGTGGATTACTAAGCTATCTTGGCCTCAAGGTAACACAAGATTTAATGTGTTTGTATTGCAATGAGAGAAAGCAACCATTTCAAAGCCTAGAAGCTGTTAGGAAGCATATGATCTCAAAAAACCATTGCAAATTACACTATGGAGATGGAGATGATGAAGAAGACAGTGACCTAGAAGAATTTTATGACTACAGTAGGGAAATTTTGAAGTTGGTTATGCAATGTGTTATTACAAGGAATTGTTATAAAGATGCAAGACCAGAATACATGAAGGCAAAGGCCTTCCTACCAAATTATGTAATACGGGGGGTGTTGGAGGTATTGCATTATTTGATACCTTGTAAATATTTAGATTAGAGCATGTGTTTAATATTTAGGTCTATAGTATGTTTCATGTAAGAGAGAGTTATGAGTGTGATGTGTCAAGTTTAGAAGTAGGGAGTTATGTAATCATGAGAGACTTTGTCATTATGTAATATGTGAGATGTGTCATGTAAAGAGGTAATATGAAAGGTTGCATCTCCCGTGAGTTTGAGGAGAGCAAAGGTCAAGAGTCATGCATATGAAGAGTCATGTAAATATGTATTGAAGACAAAGCTCTGTATTATGTATCAAACAAGCATTGCATTTATACATGCTTTTGTATATGAATTTTCAATAAAATTTCAGTGTGTTTATATTTGCAATATTTGAGTGATTTATCTTCATTGAATTGTTTGATATTCTTGAAGATATTATATTTGATCTTGGTGACTAATAATTCTGTGAGAATAGAGGTGATTTGCTAACAGTTCAGAGTTTGGTGTTCAACATTCGAAGGTTGACATTTTAAGTTCAGATTTTGCCCAAGTTTACAACTTGGGTGACATGGAGTTTGGCATTCTGTTTTTGGAGTTCAGTATTATCAGTGTTCAACATTCGGAGTTTGAAGTTTATAGATTGGGTGAAGCAGAGTGTGTTCCATGTTCACTAGTGTAGCATAAATTTGACAAAAGTGTGCCATTTTGTAATAATTGCCATTGGTGAAAGAATGGCCATTAGTCGAACTCTAATTCTTTTAAATTCACAGAAATTGATTGGAAGAAATTATAGCATGTGGACTCATAAGATACTATTTGGGAGTATGGCAAATATTGTTCTCAAGAAAGAACCCAGACCAGGAGTATCATGATTTGTCAATATTGTTCTCAAGAAAGAAACCAGACTAGATGATGATGCTGATGATTTCTACAAATACATAGAGAAATTTTGATCTTTCTAAAATTGTCTGTTGCAGATGAAGTGATCCCCGAAGTTCATAATGCCGTTGATGTTGCAACACTTTGGACAAATTTTCCAAATTAAGTATGACTTATGAAGCAGTACATGCTTTGCACTTGAAGAATCTTTTTTATTCGTCTTAGTTGCAAGAAGGTGTATGTTTCTGAGTATCTCATGCATCTGAAGGATTAATGAGATAAATTGACAACTATCCAGAAAATAATCAATGATGAGGACATGGTCGACATAGTTTTGTGAGGTTTGCCTCCATCTTATGAATAATTTGTTGAGTCTTTGCATTTGCTTGTTGAAACTCAACCTCTTCATTTTGAGAAGATGTCTACTTTACTTCTGCAAAAGGAGAGGAAACAAACATAGATAGGAGAATCCACCTTAGGTAGTACAAAGAGTGCATTCACTACCAAAGTCAAAGTAAGGGCAATTAGAATGCCAAGCGATCTGACCACAAACAAGGTGAAGCATCTAATGTAAGGCAGTCGGTCATTTGTGTTTACTAGAAGCAGCCTGGTCATTTCAAAAGAGATTGCACGTAAACAAACCAAGGAAGGGACAAAACAAGTCAATGTTACCGAGATAGAAGATTAGGAAGAGAAATTTGCATTTGTAACAACTTAGAGTTTATTAGATCAATCCATTGAGTGGTATTTTGACTCTAGAGCATCCAAACATTATACATTGCAAAAAGATTGGTATGTTAATTTTGTTGAAAATCAAAGTAAAAATGAGTTTGTTTCACTTGGAGATGGTAGATCATACTTTGTTGGAGGATGTGGTGATGTTAGTGTGACATTGAACAATTACGTTACATACACCTTCAAGAATTTCTGGTATGTTCTTGATATGAACAATTTTTTTATCAAATATGAAATCACCAAGAATCCTCAACTTGCAGTAAATTTCCATTAAAAGGATGTGAGGTGATGCATGTTGGTAGCAACAAGCTCATTGCTCTTGGTACTGGAGAAAAGGGACTATACAAGTTAGTTGATGCTAAGTCTGTCAATTTATTTGCCTTGATAGTTCAAGATAATGTAAGCAGATGAATTGACATGTTTGCATAAACAATGAATAATGTTGTCATTTTATGTTATTTTGTAGTACGTATATAAAGTTTCTGAAGAAATGCCCTACGTGTAATAAATAAAGTCATGAAACATAAATGAAATCAAATGCATGTAAAATGTAATTCAAGAAATGATGAGGTGTCAGGGTAGTTAGTTGGAGGAAGTTGAGGATGCAACTACCTCCCCGGTTGTATAAATAGAACCCCTCATTCAAATGTAGAAGTGGGGTTTAATTAGATATGTATGCTTGAGATACTTCTGCTAGGCCATTTGACTATTGTCCAAGGCCGTCTCAGCTGCTATTTAAGGTTGTTTGGATTACTATGTAGGGCCGTCTGATTGTTGGACCAGGCCGTCTGATACATACTGTGTGCTTAGTGTATCCATTTGTTATTGGAAGTTATTCCCATTGTATATTTTGTTTATTCAAGTAATTGTGTTGTAGTATGTTGTATTCCATTTCTATAGATAATAGTTTTGTTCTTTGGCATGAAAGGTTTGGACACCTCAACTATAAATATTTATCAGTTCTCACCAATATTAACATGGTTCATGGATTACCATCTATTCAAAAGCAACAAAGTTAATGTGCAGGATGTCAATTTGGCAAATTGGGTTTAAAACCATTTGAGACAGGTAAGTCTTGGTGTGCACAAGTTGTTTGGATTTAGTACACATTGATTTTCTAGTCCAATGAATACACCTTCAATTCGTGGTATCAAATACTTTTTGTTGATGGTAGATGATTATTCGAGGCAAATGTGAGTTTACTTTTTCATGCTTTAAAGCATTCAAGGCTTTGGTAAAAAAACAATCCGATCCGAAATTTAGAATTTCAACTATTCTGAAATTCAGAATTTCGAGTTAAAGGAAGATCAAGAAAAAATGCAATTCATAAATAACAGAGTATAACAAATCAGAACACAAGAGTATATAAGCGAAATAGCAGAATGATTTTATTGCCTAGAAAACAGAGTACAATGCAAGCAATCTCTTACTCATGATTTTCGCAGTTAGGGGTGCATCTCTCTTTATACATGAATTGGTGTGTTGGAAATCCATTGTATTGAATATGGAAGGTCACCATATGAAAATGTGGTGGTTCATGTTTCGTGAGTTAGAAAGTACATTTAATTGAAAATTACATACATATGACTTGTCCTTTTGTGTTTTGTCTTCTACTAATATGTCAACATGGCTAGAGATGCATTTTGGCTACAAAAAAATAAAAATAGAAAATTACTATTTTTAGTAATTATTTTGTTTTGCATTTTTCCACAAAGATGTTGACAACTCTGTCTGCCTGAAATTGTTGTGTTATCTTTTATCTTTCCATTGCTTCTTGAATGGATCAAAACGGAGTCCTAAGCACAAAGTTCTGCCCCCTAACAATGCAATTAGGTTAAATGAAGTAGATTTTCGGGCAGTATCAAGCATAAATTAATGCCCCAAATGAAAAGCAATGGTCCCCATTGTGTCAACTTTTGCATCAGGTGCAGAAATTGTTTCCTTATCTGATTTTTTGTGAGCCATGCCTCTTGGTGACCAAGTTGTCGTGCCCCCTAACAATGCAATTAGGTTAAAAGAAGTAGATTTTCGGGCAGTTTCAAGCATAAATTAATGCCCCAAATGAAAGCAATGGTCCCCATTGTGTCAACTTTTGACATCTGGTGCAGAAATTGTTTCCTTATCTGATTTTTTGTGAGCCATGCCTCTTGGTGACCAAGTTGTCTTGCCTTAACCACTCTGTACATCTGAATGGATTTCCTTGTAATGGTCTTGGTCCATGTGTCAACAATATGATCCTCCTCCATTGGTGCTAAATTGTCTAGATTGAGTTCTTCAATGTCCATTTGTTGTGCTACTACTAAAGTGTCCAACTGACATGAATGATAGGGCCTAAGAAGTTCAACATTGAAGATTGGATGCAAACCAAGATAAGATGGAAGATTCAATCCAAAGGCATTTTCTCCTACCTTCATGGTGATGGTATATGGTCCATAACGAAGAGGTCTGATCTTCTTATGGGGTCTTGCAAGTCTCTATCTTTGAAGACATAACCATACTTTATCTCCAACCTTGAATTGATGTGGGACCCGATGCTGGCCATGGCGTTGCTTGTATTTTTTATTTGTGTTTTCGAAGAGTTCATGGAGCCGTTGTTGGATGTGTTGAATTTGTTCGACAAATCATGCTGCCTTTTTGCTTCTTTTTGTCCTTGAGAGGAGTACTCCATTGATTGCATAGGGAGAGCTAGATTAGTGGGTGCCAAGGTGATGAGGAAATTACTTGATGTATTATGTACCATGCTCACATGATGTATTTAGTCTTAGGATGATGTAATAGGTACTTAGGATTATTTTATTAGTTTATTTATTTTTAATATTTTATTCATTTATGTATACATGAGCTTTATTTTTTCACGTTTCTAGAGACAATTAGATTTTTAATTGTAGTTCCTAAGTCAAGCTGTTAGTTCTAAGTTTAGTCAGTTTTAATCCACATTAGTTGGTATCAGAGTTGCAGGTTCCGATCAAGGATTGGGTGTTTGTTGTGGTCCTTTGGTTTGGGTGGTGCTGAAATCTTGCTGTCATAGGGTTAACTGCAATCTGCATTTGGCATTGACCCTGTGATTGGAGGAGTGGAAGAAACTGTTGCAGGCGCCACTCTGGTGATGGCCGAGTTGAGTTGCAAGGGTGACTTTGTCTGTGTAAGTTTAAAAATTTATTCCTACGGTCACTTTTTGCTTTCCCTTTTCTTTATCTTTTTTGTGTTTGCCATGCGCCCCTACCATCTCCTCTTCCCTCACCTCCTCCCATGCACGACACACGTTTATTTAAAAAAATATGTATATTCTTTTTTTTTTCCTCATGTTGATGCGTGTCCCTCCAACCCTTTTCCTTTTTGCTTTATTTTCTTTAAAAAAAAGAAAATCTTATAAATATCTCCCCTCTCGCATTGGCTACTCGACACTCACCTCCTACGTGTGTGTGACGTCGTTAAAATTTCATACCCCCCGTGCGATAGAAATGGGCTCTTTTTGGTAGAGCTATGCAGAGGTTGTTTGTACCATGTTGAATGTAGGGGAGGCTCTCATCCCATGTGCGTGGATGCTTGGAATTGTACATTTAAAGAAGATGTACAATCAATTGGTTCACAACTTTTGTCTGGCCATCATTCTGAGGAAGGAAGGCTATGGACATGGTCAACTTGGTGTCCATCATGCTCCATAAGGTGGACCAAAAAATGCTTAGAAATTTGCTATCCCTATCAGATACAATGGACTTTGGCAAGCCAAAGTTGAGCCACACATGATGAAAATAAAGCTTAGCATTCTTCTTAGCTGAAATGGATTTCTTACAAGGAGTCATGATAGCCATTTTTGAAATCGACTACTACAAAAGCACAATCATTACCATGCTTAGATGTGGGCAAACTGGAGAGGAAATCCATGGAGATAGATAACCAAGGCTTGGATGGCATAGGCAATGGTGTATACAATCCTTGCTTCTTGTTGGTTGATTTGGAAACAATGTAGGGGGTACATGACCTGATATACCTCTCGACATTGTTCCTCATTTTGGGCCAATATAAGTACCGTTGAAATATATCCAATGTTTTTCCACCCCAAAGTGACCTGCTACTTTGCTGAAGTTTGCTTTCCAAATCACCTTTGAGCACTCACTAGTTGGTATACAAATGTCCCTTTTGGTAGAGGAGGTCATCTGCCAAATAAAAATTAGAAACATACTTACCCACATGAAGAGCTCGGTATGCACTTGCAAAATCAAACTGTACTCCTTACAATGTGGACCAATTGGAAGTATCTTGCCCACAAAATCAAGAATGGTGGTGAGTGCTATGATTGGAGGTTGGCTCAAACAATCTGCTATTGAAGTGGGACTCCCTTTCTCATGCTTGATGATTAAATGAAACTGCTGTAGATATGTGGCCCACTTTTGATGTCTTTCACTCCTTAGCTTATGTTGTGTCTGAATGAAATCCAGAGGTATGTGATCTGTATGAATGATGGTTTCCTTGCCCAAGATGTAGTGCTTGCACTGTTTACGTACTTGGACAATGGCATAGAGCTCCTTGTTGTATGTGGGGTATTTTAGAGGTATTTTTGTTGAACGATTCACTGTGATAGGCAATTGGATGCTCATGTTGTGTGAGGACAACTCCTAATGCATGCTTTGATTTATCAGTGATTACCTCAAATGCTTGATGTAGATCAGGTAGGGAAAGTGTAGGAGTTGAACATAATTGGTCCTTTAACCTCTCAAATGCCCTCTTTTGTGCATCCCTCCAATGGAACTTGGATTTCGCACCTCCTTTGGTCACTTCGTGTAGTGGCCAAGCAATGTGTGAGAACCTAAAAAATAATCTTCAATAGAAGTTGGCAAGACCCAAAATTCTGTGAAGCTTTGTTAGAGTCTTTGGGGTAGGCCAATCTCTAATTATCTCAATCTTCTCAAGATCAACATGGACTCCGTTTTTATCAACAATATACCCAAGGGACTGAATCTTTGTCGTACCAAATGAGCACTTCTCCAAATTAGCATACAACTTGTGTCTTTGAAGAATCTGAAGTACCTATCAAACATGTTGCAGATGTTCCTCCCATGTCTTACTATAGATGAGAATGTCATCTAAGTAGACTACCACAAATGAGTTGGTGTAGGGGCACAAGATGTCATCTATCATCCTTAGAAATGTTGAGGTGCATTGGTCAAGCCAAGAGGCATAACCAACCACTCAAACAAACCCTCCTTGGATTTGAATGCAGTCTTCGACACATCAATAGGCTCTATGGGTATTTGATGATAGCCAAATTTGAGATCAATTTTGGTGAAGAACTTTGCACCACAAAGTTGGTCCAACAAGTCATCTATCCGAGGGAGTGGATAGTGGTTCTTCACAACGATTTTATTTAAAGCTCTATAGTCAATACAAAGTCTCCACATTCCATCTTTCTTTGGAGCCAAGACAATTGGACTGCCACATGGTGAAGCACTTGGTCTAATGTGCCCCTTTTGAATCAATTCTTGGATCTGCCTCCTAATTTCATCATTTTCAAGGACTGATCTATGATAAACAGGTGAATTAGGCAAAGGAGAACCAGGAACTAAATCAAAGGAATGCTTTACCTCACAATGAAGTGGAACCCCTACTAGTGACTTGAACAGGTCATCATATCTCGCTAAAATCTAGTCCATCTGCTTTTGTTGTGTAGGGCCTGCAATTGATATAGCAACGATCCTCCTGCTTTGTGGCTTGATCATCAAAAGGTTATGGTAATCAATACTACCAAAGAGGCTCTATCCCATCTACACTTCCTTTTCCAAGGTCAGGAGGTCGAGATCACCACCTCTTATGTGTACTTGGGGGTTCTTTTCATTGGTCCCACTTTTGGTATGAAAGCTGCCACCCAGGCTTCAGTGTGTAAGGGGCATGCATCTCTGTCTTTGCTAGAAAGTAATTGCTACAAAGCACATTTTCAGGATATACCTGTGAAGATGAGGTTCTTTGATGCCTTGGTCAAGCTAACTATTACTTATGGGTCAGTGGTT
Source organism: Wollemia nobilis (assembly GCA_028583015.1). Taxonomy (NCBI): domain Eukaryota; kingdom Viridiplantae; phylum Streptophyta; class Pinopsida; order Araucariales; family Araucariaceae; genus Wollemia; species Wollemia nobilis. The sequence continues at coordinate 4,773,479 of JAQPPZ010001808.1, forward strand.
TGGGGTCCTAGTCTTGGCCCGACTGAGTGGTCACGGGTTGAACGAGTCCAAACACTCTTTCTTCGATGATTCATTGGTTGCAAGGGTACAATCCCCTGCTCTATTATTCTGGCAGAGTTTGGGGCTTCTCTCTAGCTTGAGATTATCTTCTTGATTATCGGTTATCTTCAGAGGATCCGTACTTTAGGAGGTACCCTTGCGGGTTGCAGGTAGTACCCTTACCTCGCCCTTCGCTCCTCGATGGAACTCTTCTAGTTCTTGGGGAGGCCGAAGGAGCTGGTATTTTCAGGTTTTTGCCCTCCTGGTCAGCATTCAGATATGGATAGACAGGCTCCCCCCTTATTCTTTAGGGCTTTTCCCCCCTCTCGGCTTGGTAAGGAGAAGATGCTACACAAGATCCGAAAGGATGTTAGTCTCCAGTACACCAAATGCACATGGATCTCTCCTGTCGCCCCTTTTTCCACCAAGTTGTCTTTCTACCATGAGCACTTCTTACAGATATAGGAGGGCAGAATAGTTCCTCCACAATACCTTTAACAACACACAATGCATAGTCTTCGGATCACTAGTGGGCAATTCAGAGTGTGTTCTCACCAACTTCGGATTGATTTAGATCACCATCTTCTGACGGAGGAGCGGATTTGCCTGTTTTGCTCCTTGGGTGAAGTTGAAACCCTTAATCACTTCAATTTTTGTTGGCCCATATTAATGAGATCCGGGGTAGATTCCATTGCCTTTTCAGGGACAACTCTCGATCTGTTTAAAGAGATCCGGGGTAGATTCCATTGATATTAATGATATTATTGGTGCTAATATCTTCTCTCCTTGGCCCCTCAATTTAGATTATAAAGGGGTGTTGAAAGTGTAATTTGACATATGACCAAGGCTGACATTGTAAGATGCAATCATTGTACAAATGTATTTTATTTGTATTATTTTATTATATAATCCCTATGGGCCATGGTTAACCTTGCTATGGTTAAACCTGCCTTATAACTTGTAATTAACCTTAAGCCTTCTTGTTATGTCGCTTAGGTTAAACTTATTTATGTAGTTGGGGGTTCTGGTATTGGTATAAATACTCCCGACCACTCAATCCATTGCATCAGAGTGTTGTGCATCTTATCTATAGATATTATAGTGATTATTTATGGTGCCTAAGGGCACCCACTATATCCTTCTCTTTTTTTGTCCTTTTGACGTTTTTATGTAAGATATAAGTGCATGGATTGCTTCTGTTCGTTTTTGGACATAGTGTGAATTCCAACAATCTTTTAGGTGCTTCTTTACAATATATGAAATGCTGATATTGTTTACATTAGTATAATCTCCTTTTTAATAACGTGCCCAAGGATTCTTGTTGCACACCATAGTTCCAAGCGGATGCATCCCTTGGCTTTTGGGCCCCATTCTGCTTTTCCCACCATTTTGGGTACTTTGGGAGGGGAATGAGACATACCCTTGACTTCTCACCCTTTCAGAAGTTGCAGCCCTGGGATGTCTTGGGGGGTGTCATCTCCAAAACTGCTACCCTTGGGCAGCTCTCTTCCCAAAAAAGGAAAAAAAGGAAAAAAAAAAATAGAAAATGGCTGAAAGTGATGCCTGGGCATCTTGGATAGTGTCTGTTTCATTTGGCCTTTAAGGAAAGAAAATGAGTGGGATTTAAAAGAAGAAAATGGTGGGGCCTTCCCTAACTAATCATAATTTATTTATGTGTACATATGTTGTCTGCAAAAGTTGGGCCAAATTTGTTATCATGGAAAATCGTCCTGTCCCACAAATTTTATGGAACATTAGTGTACACACATTGGAATGACAGTGAAAGACTGATTTGAAACTTACAACATGCAATGATGGCAAAGAAAACTATAAGACAGGAGTAACACTATAAGATTGTTACTTCTATTTCCAATTTTGCAATACCAACTTTATTTTTTAGCAATGTGCAAATTGGTTATTAGAATGCTTTAAGGATTCTAGTCTAGATGTGTTTGGAAAGGCAGTTATTCTGAGCATAGTTGGAAAAATCACAGAGAAATCGTGATATTAAGGTTTTTCTTGTGCTTGTTTGGCTGGGCGATTAATTTGCCCATTTTCTTGGTGTCAAGAAATGAGTGATTTTTTGGCGAGAACCGTGCAAGAAATCGTTGATTTCTCACGATTTTTTCGCAAAATCTCATCCGGGTAGAGGCAGAATGCAGAAAAACGACTATAAATTTGGAAATCTGCATTTATTCTCTCCTCCTCCTGTAAGTTTGAAGATGTAACCAGACATTGTTGAACGCATTTGGAAAAGGATTTGATAAATTTATCACCTGCTTTTGAAGATTTTAAATCTTGGGGCAAAATTTCAGGTATAGAATTTCTGTATTTTTAAGCATTCTTTAGAGTTTTTTAGTTTTTTTTGCTTTCTTTTCTCTCTTTTTTAAGAGTCTAAGACATAGCCTCATTTGATGGCTTCTTTGGGTAATGGCCAAGGAATGGACAACAATGAGCCAAGTCACCCGATTTGGAAACACGGCATAAAAGGGACTTTGCTGACTCAGGTCATCTGTAGATATTGTGGCAAATGCATGAGTAGAGGCATCAATTGTCTCAAATACCATCTTGCTGGGGTTCCAACCTGTGATGTAATGTTGTTCCCAATAGTGACCCATATAGTTAGAAACGAGTTCAAGGCTTGGCTGGTTGTACAAGAGGAGAAGAGGGCAAAGAAGCAAGAACAAAGAACAGTTTAAAACTGCTTTACTATGTAATGCATAGGATGGAATTGCTTTCTTCTGGAAAGACTTAGTCTTTAGGGATATGGTCTTGATGGTTATGTGGTTTTATGACTGTTTTTTGTGCTGAGATGTTTGGTTTTTGTTGTTGATGAGAAAAAGCTCAGGTTTTGTACTCTTTTTTATGAAAATCTAATTGAATTGTCTTCTTGGCTCTCTAATTTCTTTTTTAAATATATATTTTTTGTGAATTAAATTATTTTCTTCAACGAGTGTTTGTTGAGTCACCGAGAATGCTCCAGAATTTGGGTCGCCATGCTTTTGCTGAGTTGTGACTTTTCCAACTATGATTATGAGCACAAGCCCATTACTTTTCTCAGGACAAGAATATTATAAATCCAACTACCCAAAAGAATGAGAAGGGGAGATCGTTCAAGCAACAAAAGTTTCAGGCATCACTCTTCAAAACTGAGAGTTGAATGTTAATGAAGAACCTAAATCATAGTTCTAGTGTGCAATTAGTACCAGGTATGTTTAAGGCTTTAGGGTTCTCGAGTCGAAAGATTTTATTGCCTGGTTGAGCATAACTCTTCTCTAGTTTTTGTTGAAAATTGCTTATTACTTAAGACATGGATATCCAACCATTTAATGCATGATATAGAATAGAGCCAACCTCAATCTCTCCTAACTACCTAGAATAACTTTGTCTGCCATCTGAAGCTTTAAAGTAATCTTGGATGGTTGTTGGGTGCAGTTAATTATATTTATTATTATTACAATTTGCATGTCCTTGTTATTTATAATGTTCATTTTGTTATTTTTCAATTTTCAGGGTTTAGTAAAACTTGCTGATTTTGGCGTTGCAACAAAGCTAACCGAGGCAGATGTCAACACACATTCAGTTGTCGGAACACCTTACTGGATGGCACCTGAAGTATGTTGAGAACATTCTTTCTATTAATTGGGATAGCATTTACTCAATTATATTTTCCAGAATATATAGGTCAAAATGTACAGCATAAGAACTTACACTGTTTGATATGAGGTACCCTCAGCACTGTTTTGTTTATAATATAATATGCATTGTTTGTTTATGTATAGTTGTCATTTGTGTGAATCCAGCTTTTGCCAGTAAAATTTGTTACTTGGGAACTCATTTTCAAATTTTCCAAATCTGAGGTATTCTGTTAATATATATATTGTGCTTTTTGAAATCATTTTGGAGTGTATGGCACCTTATGTATGTTTCAGAACACTCTTTTGATTAATTAGGATAACATTTACTCAATAATATTTTCTGAAATGTATAGGCCAAAATGTTCAGTATAAGAACTTACATTGTTTGATTTAAGGTGTCCTCAGTGCTATTTTGTTCATGTGCATTGTTTTTTTATATAAAGTTTTTTTTTTAATTGTTTATATGGGATTGAAACAAGCCCCACTTGTATTACATCAAGACCATATGGTGCTATTATAATAACTTGCAAATTATGCATGTATCGCTTGGCAAGACTTGAATGTGGGTCTCCTATTGAAAGTAGAGGAATTTAACTGATTGAGCTATGTCATTTGATATTTATTTATGTAACGTTGTCATTTGTATGAATCCAGCTTTCTCCAGTAAAATATTGTTTTTTTTTGAACTAGGTTATATGGGATTGAAAAGGGCCGCACCCGTATTACATCCTGACCACATTGTGGTATTATAACAGTTTGACAATTATGCATGTATCACTTGGAAAGATTTGAACCTGGATCTTCTGCTTGAAAGTAGAGGAATTGAACTGCTTGAGCTCATGCCATTTGATTTTCCAGTGAAATTTTTTGGGAAACCATTTTCAAATTTTTGAAATCTGAGTTATTTTATTAATATATATGGTGCTCTTTGAAATCATTTTGGAGTGTGAGTAGCCTTAAAGAGGGAAAGAGTTACGCGCTCTTACAGATTATGACTATTATTGTGTTTCTGTACAATTTATTGTATTTTGATTGACATATTTTCTGAACTGCTATGTTAAAATCATTTTGGAGTGTGAGCAGCCTTAAATAGAGAGTTACGCGCTCCTATAGATTATATTTATTATTGTGTTTCTGTACAATTTATTGTATTTGGATTGACATATTTTCTGAACTGCTATTTTAAGTTTTCCTTTATATTTTCTAGAAACCTTAGGTATAAGAAGCAGTGTGTAGTGGTTAGTTCTTGTCAGTCTATGCTATATATAATGGGCAGTTAAATTTAAGCTGATGTTGGATTTACAATATTGCAGTTTTTGAAATAAGATGAATTGATATAAGGAATAGTTTAGGAAGTATGATTGAGTTCAAGTAGAATATTTTTCAAATGCACTATTGAATTTGAGAATGAGCCTGTTAGGCAATGCTGCATATTGATTTTTCATCCACCCAGTTGATGGTGTGCTGATATGGTATACAACTGAGTGGTCCTGCATTTGCCACTACAAAAAAGAAAAGCAAAAAGTGCCACTAACTATAAAAAGGGGTAAAGTGAATTTTAGAAATCACTTTTACTTTTCATCCTCCAAGGGCTCCCATTTCTGTTTAGAGAAGTTCTTTCGCTGCTGCCAATCCGTTCAACGGATTCTGATTCCCTGAAAGACCCATTTGAGCACAAGGGAGAAAGATATGACACACAGTTTCAGATTTGAAGAACAATGTATGTGGTGTGGTTTTCAGCAGCCCGATGTTTCGCCACCAACAATTTGCCCAACTGATTCTGATTCTGTGAGAGACCCATTTGAGTATGGGCGAAAAGAGCTCAGCCTGCGGTTTTGTTTTTGGAAGAGCACTCCTGAAAAGTTTTTTTTTTGGCAATGTGAGGGTTTCAGCCCTTTAAAGTAAGTGATCCATCTTCGGGGTAGAAAATTCTCTAAGGGGAACAAAGAAGCAAAGTGCCTTGTTCCCTAAATGTCTCGTTTGCTGAGTGCCCCGCTCCCAGAGTACCCCATTTGTTGAGCACCTCACTTTTCGGAGCACCCAGCTTGCTTAGCCTTGCTCAGGTTGTCCCACTCTATTAGTGCACCTTGCTCTCGTTTGTGTGCCACTCTTTGCTTGTGAAATTATCATATTTGCCAAAGTGTATCTCGTCAGGAAGAAGATCCTGCACTGCGAAATGGACACCATAACAACAATTGATGACTTCTTGGCTGAAAATATCAAATAGGTGCTGGAAAGTATGTCGGAGGCTGAAAACATAAGATTGGAGACCGCTGATGGAGATGAAGAGTACAAGCCACCATAGTCAAGTCAACCCTAGGAGAGCATAAAATTAGCAAGAAAAGAGAGCCACAGGAAAACCCCACGAGGCCACATATCATGATCCATACTCCAGTGTCCATGAAGGGAAATATTGGTATCCTCCTAGTGCAGTTAGGGAAGAGGCTCTCAGACGATATAACTTTGGTCCACAAACCGATTCGTGGTCTATTCGCAAATTGTGGACCTCCAGAATAGCAAAATTTCCTAGTGTCTCGAGTGTGGGAGTGCCCAAAAATCATAGAATTCTATGTTCAAAGGCATGACAGGGAAAATAAGATGATCTGAATCCCAAGAGATAAGCGTGAGGCACCAATTCATATTTCCACAGAGGCCATCAAGGAGATGATGTGTGTCGAAGCCAGAGATGGAGAATGGAAGCCTTTCAACCCCAAATCAAACACAATATACTACGAAAGTTATGGAAAGGAGAGATGGGTTGAGTTCTTGAAGACACAGCTAGAAAAACTTGAATAGGCCGAAAACTTCAAATTTCCATCGAGGATTGGCCAGTTCAAGGTCGACGCACAGATGGCCCTGTCTGGGATGGTTGCACTACTGGGACAATATGATGACAAAAGGGTGTGGCAGGATCATGTAGCAATCCTAAGTGTGGTTCAGGAATACTTTGGTCTACCTTATACTATAGATTGCGCAAAGTACATTATGCAACAACATAGAGCTCAATTGGAAAATTTCCAGGAGTCGTTCACCTTCAGATACTCATCTTACCTGATTTGGTTAATCATACACCAAAAAAGGGAATGGTTCCAAGATCTTCAACTAAACCAGTTTGATGAAGGGAGGCCATGACTGGTGTGCGATTGGACCAATATTCTTTTTAGGAGCGAAGATCGAGATTGCTATGAATTCTACACCAAAATATACGTCCCCATAGTGCAAGAATTGGAAGGAGAGGTGCCTAGGCTGTCAAGATTTGCCAAGGCTTTGCTCAGACCCCAAAGGGAGAGACCGTTAGGCGATTTCTACCTAGGGAGATACAATTATTTTGTTCGGATGTGCAAATAATTAGGATTGTTGTTTGAGTTACCAATCTATGTATCCAACTATATTTACAGCCTTGAGGTGGTTCGATAGCTTGACTGTGTTGATCAAGTCTTTTAGAAAAAAGAGAAAGGTCACTTTGTACAAAGTGATAGGGAAGTACTTATTAATCAAGGCAAAATATAAAAACTGTAATTTGCATCTAGAAGTGAGGCTAACACAGTTGGGATTGAAACAAATGTTCGACTTTTGGTCTTACGACCCAAATATAGTTTTTAGGCAGATATTGGCGAGTTGTAGGATAAATAGGAAGTACACCCACGAGAGAAGGCCAGAAAGGAGGCCAAAAGAAACTTGGAGGAAGAACTCGCGAGGGCCAGAATCAATGCTCAAAGGGCATACGAGGATGAACTAGAAAAATGGTATAGAGAGCCACCAGAATGGCACGCTTTCTATACAAGAGTCAAAATTGGTTTTGACCCAAATGTGAAAGTCAACTCCATGCTTTTTAAGGTCCTCATAGGGAAATGCAAGTGGAGCTTGGAGAAAAGGGACAAAAGGGGGATATTCGCCTGGAAGAGTAACAAAGAGTACATCCATAACAAAGAAAGGTGATGTGGTACATCTAAAATGACAAAAGGAGATGCTGTTCTAACAAGAGTAAAAGCCAAGTTCAATCCGTCCCAAAAGCAAAGAGATGAACAAGGTGCATGAGAATGGAAGACTCAAGGAAATGGAAAGGAAAAACTGCTTGAAAAGCCATAAGAGAGATACAGGAAGAGCAGGACTACGAGGAAGGGGAAATACCTTAGAGACTGGGGTAGGCGCACGTCGAAATGGACCAAGGAGCTATAGTAGAAAACGAAGGTGACACGAACTTTCACCATATGGATCCTCTTGAAACAAAAACAATTGTACAACATTTTGCCAATGAAGAAATGGCTGAAGCAAGAACAACTATTTTGGATGCTCAAAATCATCCTGACCCCTTTTCTCATGACCCCCTCGCTCCTACTCCATCCAATTCTTCTATTCCACCTACTTCTTTCCCACTTTCTTTTTCAATCCCCTCTTCTAATATTCCCCTTAATTCTTTTGTTGTGCTCCATCCACCATCATTAAGCACAACCATTCCTACAACTGAACCATGTAGACCAAATGCCTCCCCACATAGACCCGCATCAGTTGTACAACCATCATCCTCCAAGCCAAAAGCATCATGGAAAAAAAAGTTTGTTTTCCCTAAATCTATAGTAACCACCACTAGTGTTAGCATCGAACAAATTTTCACACAAATCAAACAAGTAGTTTGTCCTTTACCTCACTACCTCCCTCATCTGCCTTCCACACCACAATCCCTCTACTAGTTGACATAAACCATGATGGCCTGTCACATCAACCTAGATCAATAACATGAGTTAGACATTCAAATTTTTACCAAATCTCAAATGTGGACATCTTGGATATCTTAAAATTCACTGTTATAGGAAAATCAGGAAGCTACACATTATAAGGGGCAGGTCGAAGAGAAAACTGAAGAAGTTTGCAAGTTACAAATGGTCATTGAACACAAGCGGGAAGTAGTGGCTCAACTACGGGACCAATTATAGACCACTCTAACAAAGAAAGAAGTCAAACAACAAGCAGAGCAAGAAAAATGGTCCTGGAGGAACAAGTGCAACTGCTCAAACAAGAGAAAGAACTTGAGAAGCAATTAGAAGCTGAGAAGAATCATGGGAGGCAGGAAGTAGAGCAACAGATTCAGATCCTGAGAGAACAACTGTAGAAGGAGATGGAAGAATAGATGGAACAATAGATTGTTACCATGCGAGAACAGGCAGAGGAAGAATGGAATCAAAGGAGACAAAGGCAAGAGGAAAATGAGTGTGTTTTACAAGAGCAGATAAAACAGTTGAAAGCCACCATCCAAGAGCTAGAAGAGTAGAAAGATAAAGAAATTGCATGGCTCACACAAGCATGGGCCGAGGCAGAAGGAATGATAACAGAGTTGAAGTCTCAAACATCAGCACCTGAATGAGTGTAATTCCTTTGGGATGAAATTGGCGGAGAGATTCAACATGCCAAGGGATATTTCTCTTACCTTAAGGAGTGTGAGGAGCTGATAGACCAAGTGGCCCCAACTATAGAACATAATAGGATACAACTGGAAGCAAGGAAGGGTCATAATGAGATCATGCAATAGGTTTGAAAATTGAACAGATAAAGCTACCCTTATTAGGCAACTTAAGATCATCCCTTATAAGCTAAGTAGGTTGGAGAGCTGTGAAGAGAACCTTGCCAAATTATAAGTGGTTGTTCATGCACACAAGAAGATCAGCGAGATGATTGAAAAGGGGTTGCCAAATCTTAATGTGCTCATGATAGAGCAACTTGCTAGGATCATTGAAGAACAAAAAGAAAAGGATGTTCAATCAGATGACTTGCAAGAGGTTATAAGCAAGCTTGAAGAATTGCATGAACAAATAAAATAGGTGGGACCAAAAGTGGAGGATCTTCAGAGAGATACATATGAGGAATTGACCGATGACATTGATGCATTAAACGGTTCTTTGATTCCCTCCGACACGGACTAGGAAATCCTGCGAACGATGATTCAGCCAAAGTAGGCAGGACATAGGAAGTCCATTAGAAGACACCGAAGCCTAATGGATAAGGCATCATCTGGGATCTCTCGTCAATCAGGATTGATGTCCCCACAAGTCACCAGAATTGTAGTAGTTGACTACTACCATCGCTTCCAGAACGAGTTCTGTCACACAAAACAAGATGAAAGATGTGAAGGGACCAGGTTATGATTTCATAGATGCTTCACTTCAGGCACATCCCACTCCTCAAGAGTGCTCCTCTTAGCGAAGTGCCACACTTATGGAGCACCCTCTCATTGAGCACCCCACTCCATGTATATTTTTGGCAAAGGGATAAAGATGATGTGTCACCTTGTAATTATCATGGGTACATTGTATGTGGTCCATTTTGTGGCTACACTTTCAAGTATAAATAAGAGTTTGATGCTCATTGTAAGGGTCTTTTGGCCTTTGAAGCATACTAGAGCTACTCTTTAGAGTAAGATTGTAAAAACATTCAAATTGCAAAATCAATAAAGAGTTGTGCATGGCATTCATATTCGATTGTGTCTCTGACCTTTTGCCTTATGAATGTGTGAAATCAGTGGCTTTGCCCTCCTTTCCCCTATTAGTCCTTCTCTTTTATTGTTGTTGTAGGTATTTGAAGATCTTACGCGATGAAGTTATTTGGTTTCTGCTGAAAATGCCAACTGCACCAGATCTAAACCTCGCTACGGCTTCGGCCGTATTTTTGCATTTTCTTTCTCTTGCACCCTTACTCCCCAAACAAAGTAGATTAGATTTGTTTTTTGTGTTTCTAGATCAGTTTGCTTGTTCTTTTTCTGCGTGTTTTAGATTAGTTTCTTTCTTTATTTTTAGCTTAGATAGAAGGTAAAAGGGAACCAGCCCAAGATCTGGAGGTTGGGGAGAGGAGAAACCTCCCCATCCATTTGTTGAACTGCGGTCATGGGCACAAATCGTGCTTGTCGATTTCTGTGTTCAACAAGAATTAGGTTAAAGTCGTACCAGGGGATATATGCATAATTGCTAGTTGTAGTACTACTACGTGGTTATTAAAATACCATGGTAATGTTGTGATGATGTAATGCGGGTGGGGGTTGTTTAATCCCATGCAACCAATTAAAACAAAAACAATAATGCAAGTTATTTCAGGAAAAAATGGTAAAATACAATGGACATCTTTACCTAGATTTACATGCACATCATTGTCAACCTTGATATAAAGATAACATCCCGTTTGGATATTTTTCTTTGCAAATAGTTCATGGCAGCCTTTAACATGTCCCTGACTAAGCACTTTGGAATGTTTTAGCTCGGGCTTTAAAGCAGAAATGAACTATTTAAATAAGGAAGAAAAAACACTAGTCAGGATCCTAAATGAATCTGTACAAGCCTCAGGGATCTTTGTGCTGAGCATTTTCTGCCTCAATAGCACGATCCAAAATGCCACGTGTTGTAGCACTACATCACCATAAAAGTCAGCTTCATCCAGTCAAATTTAACTTTTAAAAATTGCTACGACCTTTTTATAATTGGCCCATTTGGGCATTTTTCTTTTTGTCTTCTCATAATGTATTTACATCTCTATTCCAAGTAGATGGCACACATTTTGAAAGAAATCTCATGCTTATAATGGCAGCACCTTGCTTGCTTGCGACCAATAACAGATCTAATAACAATGCCATTCACCTTGCTTGCTTGCGACCAATAACAAATCTAAGAACATTGCCATTTTCCTGCTCAAGCTTTTTAAGTCTTGCTCCTCCAATACCCCAAAAAACACAGTGAAAAGAAGAAAAAGGGCCTGAATGCAAAGACCCAATTTGATATAGGTGAATACAGCTATGCCCAACTGAAATTCGAAATTATCCAATTCAAAATAAATGAATTTAAATGAGCTTATAGGTGGTTTTAGTGTAAAAGAGGGTTTCATTAACATCAATTTCTTGCTGAAATTTACCTAATCTAACCTAATGAAATTAAATGCAGAAAATTGAAGTGTGGAAAGTAAAATGTGGAATATAAAAACTCAAGCGTAAATTTAGAAGTTTAGGGTGCAAGAGATTGAAAGTAAATATGATTGTAACCATAGGAAGGAGTGTGTGATCAATCAACACATGAAAAAATCAAATAAAAACAATGTAGTACCATGTGAATGAGATGAAATTAACAAGGAATGACGAGAGGACAAAAGGGCAGTGCCACAATCGTCACACATTCCATAATCCATAGTGGGCTTTTTGTTAAGGCAAGGAAAGAGAGAAAGCAATTTTATATGTAATATGATGATGATGCATGTTCCTATGCTCCATGAACAATTATTTTAACAAAACATGCAATCAAGTACTAGTATTGCACAACAATATCATTCTGATGCACCCCCAAGCCATTTGCAATTCTGTTAGACATGAAATTAGCTATTATAACTATTATTATTTTTCTGTGATGTTATGCATGCAGATGGGGACATGAGACCAGGAGGGGAATTGTTGAATCGACATTGTAGTCTTCTAATATTAATTTTAAAAAACATTTAAATATATAGAGACCAACCATAACATATTTGTAAAGGATTATGCTATACTTTTATGTTGAACAATGTTGAACAGGTGAAGATCAAAACAGAAAAAATATGCAAATCTTCTCATGATCTATGCAAAGGTTCAAACCCTTAATTTAAGTTGGAAATTGTAAGTAATAAAATCAACAAAACATATAATTGCTACTGTTTGAATCAGAGCAAAGCTAAGTTCCACGGAGTACCCTTTTGATGGGGATGGGGAAAGGTGGGGACAGGAAAAATGGTCGGCTGGAAGACATGCCTAGATATTGGCAAAAGGGGGGCAGCAATGGGACAATGATATAAAAATACATAAAAATATAAAATATATTAAAAATCTAAAATTACAAATAGTAGAACAATTAAAAATGCACAAATTTGATTTAATCATTGATTTTCTTATTACTTATCAGCATAGTTACCAGGTTCGTCCAAACCTGGCCAAGGTTTGGTCTGGTTCGTACTTTTTGGGCTGGACCGGACTGGTTCAGTCCTACTTTTTTAATATCGCAAAGGTTTTTATATATTCAAAAAATAAAAAACGCATAAAATATTGCTTATAAAATATTTCTTATACATTTATAAAGTATAAAATATAGTTGAATATAGAAAATATGGAAGAATCTGATTTTTTTTCTTTGTTTTATTTGCATATATTTATATTTTTTTATGAATATTTTGTGTGGGTGTATATATATTTTATATATATAAGTAATCTGAACTTCCGAAACCAAATCAAAATTCCCTGAAAAAACAAACCAACAAATTTTTTTGGCCTTCCAAACCTGTGAATCAAACCATACCTGGTAACTGTGCTAATCAGCAGTCGTAGATAAAATGGAAATACAATAATACGTGTAGAACAGCGGTTTGTATTCCAACTCTTGGAGGAACAATTTGAATGACAGATTTAATAATCAGCCAGGACTCTTCACTTGTACTGCAATCACAACAGCTGCTTGTACGGCAATATCACTTGTACGGCAGCATCACGTGGTACAAAATTCTCGCTTATTAGATGAAGAATACCCACTCCAGGCTGTCTAGTCCAAGGGAAACAAACACCCAATCTGTTTAGTTTGAGGGACACAAACACGTAATTTGTTTTGTCCGAGGGAAACAAATGCTGAACAAGCAGGAAGAATAGGGAATGCCAAGAAGGCCAGCACCCAAATTCGAACAGGAGGGCCAAAACCCATTCAAGCACAGAAGTTTGATAAGAGTGGCGAGCAAAATTGATAACATTGTTTTGAACTGGTCTAGGACAGCAAGCCAATCCAGAATCGGTCTAGAAGATCTAGTCTGGTCCAGAATTGCTGTTGATGGCTGTCATCAAATACAATAGAGGAATGAAGGATGTTCACACTGACTGGTTGTCCCCCCCGCCCCTCCAAAGCCCCCGACCATTTAGGACGTCAATGTAGAGTGAGTTTGTCTTTTATTGAAGTTAGCTTGGGAGCATGTGGGGACGACGACTAATCGCTGACACATCCCCCTATGTGGAGGCAGACAGTGGGATGTGGTGGGGACATTGCTCTGTTGTTGTCCCATGGGGAATTGTAATCTTGAATATTGAGTCCTGAGGAAGCATCCTTGTGGAACCTAAGGGAAAAGAGAATTTCTAACCTCATTTTAACACACTTAACTGAGATAAGAGATGGTTGGTGACGATGACGACTGTGAATCTGGTTTACATCCTACTACAGATTATTTTTGGCACTTGGATCTGCTGGAGCACCTTTCCATCTCTCTTCGACCTTGACTGTTGGCTGTCACGTCATTATTAAATTTAGCATGTAAGGGTTTGTCCATTCTGGGTCCAGTCCTCAAGGGTGTAATTTAATGCCATATAGTTGGTCCACTTTAGCATAGTTTATGCTACTTTCCTCAAGTTTAGCTTATTTCTTTATTACTTTTTTTGTTACTACAGTGCATTGTAACAACTCTTTTTGATGAGTCCCATTTATTTTGGCCATCCGTATATATTAATAAAATTATCTTATCTCCTCATATTCCCTTTTCTTTTGATTTTGTCTTACATTCTATTTTGGTATTGCCTATTACTATGCACCTTCATGAATATGGGGATGTGGCTGCTTTCTTTATGAGTGATGACAATATACACTGGTAATGATCATGTTACTTATGATTTGCTTTCTTTAATTTTGCTAAAAACTGTATAAACTATTTTTTTGTTATTATCTGTTAACTTCTACTTTACATCCTACTACAGATTATTTTTGGCACTTGGATCTACTGGAGCTCCTTTCCATCTCTCTTTTACCGTGATTGTTGGCTCTCTCGTCATTATTAATTTTAGCATGTTAGGGTTTATCCATTTTAGTTCCAGCCCTCAAGGGTGTAATTTAATGCCATATAGTTGTTCCGCTTCAGCATACTTTATGCTGTTTTCCTCGGGTTTAGCTTATATTTGTATTATTTTTTTAGTTACTACATGTGCATTTTAACAACTCTTTTAGATGAGTCCCATTGGCCATTTTTGTCCATCTGTGTACATTAAGAAAATTATCTTATCTCCTCATATTCCCTTTTACATTGATTTTGTCTCACATTCTAGTTTGGTATGGCCTATTACTATGCACCTTCATGAATATGGGGTTGCGAATGCTTTCTTTATTAGTGATGACAATATACACTGGTAATGATAATGCTACTTATGATTTGCTTTCTTTAAATTTGCTAAGAACTGTATGAACTATTTCTTATTATTATCTGTTAACTTTTATTGATTATGTAGACTCTTGTGGAAATTAATCTTGTATATGTGGCATCAGTAGAAAGGAAAGAGATTTGCAAATTGAAATTTATAAAGGAAATGGTGGACATTAGATTAGTCTTTAACGGCTTAAAAGAAAGAATGTTAATTGTTCTTTTTCGTTAATATGGTATAGTTAAAAGTTCAGGCGATTACACTTACTTTAAACAAAGATGAGTTTGTTGTGCATTAATACAGTAGTGGGTTGATGCCAAGTTCTTTGGCACAAAATGTGGAGCAGTGGGATATATTTTTCTTAGAAAAAAGTTTTGACATTGCAACTTGCTTTTTTTGTAGGTCATTGAGATGTCAGGGGTGAGTGCTGCATCTGATATTTGGAGTGTGGGCTGCACAGTGATAGAGCTTCTTACATGTGTACCTCCCTATTACGATCTTCAACCTATGCCTGCTCTCTTCCGGATTGTGCAGGTGGTTGTAAGCTTAGTATTCTTTGCTAAACATTTGAGCTTTGGTTTATTTATCTCTATTTTCTATGAAGAGGCCTTTTCTAAGAATAGTTTTTGAAATAAGTAGGATATATATATGCTCAAATTTTGGAGGTTCTTTGCAGGTGTCTCCTAAGTTAATGTTGCAAAATGATTGAAGTTTGTTTTCATTCAGAATTTATGTTTTAGCATTGAAAAAGAAAACCAGAATGCTATGCACTTGTTTCTATTTTGTATGTTGTTTAATTCTTATTCCCTCGTTCTTGCTAAAGTGTTGAATCTTTTTCTTGCACTTCAGGATGAGCATCCTCCCATACCAGAGCATTTGTCGCCCGGTATTACAGATTTTCTGCATCAGTGCTTCCGCAAGGTAGTGGAAGTTGGAAAGAGATGAAATTTTCTGATTTTTTTACCCCATAATCTTTTGAATCAGTTTGTTCCCACTGTATCTAATTTTGATTCAAATATAGCTGTAGTATTGCAAATAAATCTGTTATCTTAATAAAATTTTATTTTTCCTTGAAAATATGAATATTCCTAAATTATATGCTGAAATGTTTTAGTAGTTTATTCAGTGGCCCATAGCATAAAGTGTCCATCAACAATTCATGACAGTGTTCATAGTTGAGTGCAAAGTTGAAAATGCTGTTGCCAAATATATATTCTTCCAAACATTATTGAATTGTTCTAATATTTGTACATTGTAAACCCTTTTCCAGGATGCAAAGTTAAGACCTGATGCAAAAACTCTATTGATGCATCCA
Organism: Wollemia nobilis; assembly: GCA_028583015.1. Classification (NCBI taxonomy): domain Eukaryota; kingdom Viridiplantae; phylum Streptophyta; class Pinopsida; order Araucariales; family Araucariaceae; genus Wollemia; species Wollemia nobilis. Next base: position 4,789,632 of record JAQPPZ010001808.1, read on the forward strand.
TGGATACAGAATTCAAGGCGAGCTTTACAGTCATCACTCCAGCGAACAGGTGGCCGAATTAGGTATTGCTTTTTAACACTTGTTTATTTAAGAATACTGGAAGTATATGTTGAAAACATTAGAATGCTGCCTTGGGTTCCTACCTAAACAATCATGTGACAGTCAAACATATCCTTAAACAATGGTGCAGGTCTTCTTGATATTCTGACTTACAACATGTCAGTAACTCAATCATCACACTATGTCGATGGTGGATTTGTCATTAGCATTCTGTCTTCCCTATATTTACAAGCTATTCACATATATTTTTCTTTGTTTTGCTAATTCCCCATTTTTGTATGAGTCAACTTGATTTTTGAATTTTTTTATAAAGTTAACCCTATGCCAATCACTTAAGAGGCTTATTAATACAACACCATCCAAGATTTGTTAAATCTCATATCAGATTTTTGACTCTGTTTTGATTTGTCTTGAAACTTATTTGATGATGCTTATGAAATGAAATGGAATCAAGTTATCCCACACATTAAAAATGTATATCTGGAATAACGAATTTATTTAACACAGTGAAAATGCTGATTAGACTTGTGGCTCCAATTTGAGTGATTAATACATGACCATAGAAAGGCTTTCAATACCAGATAAGGTGTCATTTTAAATATTAGCTAAGATATTTGGTAAAAGACATTCTAAGAGAGATATTGAACATTGGAGCTGCAATTGATTGCATAAGAGTGTTTAGAGTTAAAAGAATTTTGCAAATTCTCTATAGGGTGCAAAGTCTTAATATAAGCTAAGACAGGATATCTACACTACCAGGGCATTGCAACATTTCGTTAATAAATAGATGAAACTCAACCCATGAGTTGATCGGGCCACGAAATTTGCAATCATTGCCTCTTTACTCCTGCAACCTTCATATCCTCTTTATTCCATTGTCTTGGAGTCCTCTACTTCACAAGTAGTTTCATAATTCTTTTTATATTATTTTTGTCTGCTTATTTCTGAGCAAAATGTTTGTTGCTACTTACATAGGATGTTCCTTACATTGTTGGGTGCTGTCTTGGTTTGCCTTTGTTTTAAGTTATCCAATTTTTATCAGTCATGTGTAAATTCTTTTAACATGGAGAAGTTAATCATCGTGCTAATATTTTTTCTTGTAATTGAAAATGAATGATTAGTCGTGTCGAAAATGTGAAATAGGTCTTAATTGTTGTTTAAACGGTTGGAGAAGATGTTTGCTTACTTTTCTTAAGCAGACCATATAATAAGTCATGCATAACCCTATGTTAGAAAGTTCACCTGTCCAACTAAATACTTGTATAGGGATGAAAATAGATCTCTGCTCTGTTTGATAAAATATGCTTAGATGTTTTATTTATCACTTTAATATTTACATTCTGTTCTTTTATAATAGATCTGGACCCAGACAGTCTTTCTTTACGTAAATTTCCTTGCTTCTCATGGTCTTGTCTCAGACATAGAACTTAAGGGCAATCAAGGATGGTTGATGGTTTTCATTCTTGTGCTATAATGTTAGTCTTGATCACTACAGATTTCTGGTAATAACATGCTTGTTATGAGGAATGCTGTTTGTTCAGCTTCATCATCAAAAGTGCTCACAGATTATGGTTTTAAAGATCTCATCGTTTTATGAATTAAGTCTCATACACGTTCTACTACTGTGGTCATTATTGACCATGTATGGAGGACACACCTAACTTGAATCTGCATATAATCTTTGGCAAATTGTGCTGTCTACTCAGTTGTACAATTTGTAATTAAGTGAATTGCTTAAGTTTGTAGGTATAATTTAATATGCTGATTTCTTGATTGGATATAGCAGGGGATATGAATCTGTTGATGTATACTCAGAGCTTGCAAGAATGAGACATGATGGTTGACAAATGTTTACTCATATGTTAAAGATTGAAGATATCATGACTGAAAATAATTTTGGCAGCAAGAAGCTGTTATGAACCATGCACAAAAATAATAAAGAAGAAAAAATTCTGAAGTTAGGTCATCTTTTGTGAAAATCATATGCAACGAAGTGGTGTATAGTTTTGCAGGATTTACTAATCTGTAAGTTTAATATAGCTGTATAAGAAATTAGATGTGGCATTGTAGGATCTCACTGAATTGCAATAGATGAGTCTCTCCTACAATAAAGGTGTAGTTAGAGACGTAGTCATTGATGATGTGTCAAATTCTGGTGACACTTATAGATACATAGATGAATCATAGTAGGCCTATCTTTCTTAAAATAGTAGAGAGATTGAAAGAAAGAAATGAACGATAAAAAGTACATTATTTTATGTTGCATGGAAACTGATACGTTAGTGGATATAGATATGGTATTGAACACGGATACAATAAAGTTTTAAGCCCTTCTAATATGGATACAGCTGGATATTGAATTATTATTATTATTATTATTATTTTTTTAAGCGAAAAACCTCTTGCGGGGCCGCCTTGGTCTAAGAGACCACGAACAGGGGGTTCTACACCGTCAAAGTCACCCGGGGGTCGCACCCAGCCCTGCCCGCACCAACATTATCAATTGGATTTTGGGTACCCAATTTAGCTTTTTGGTAGGGTGGAGATTCGAACCTGGGACCTCCCTTCGAGGATTGCCCTCTCCTCTCCAACTCACCTACAACATCTGGGTATTGAATTATTATTATTATTATTATTTTTTTGAATTTATTTGGTGGGATCAGTAGCTGCCACGAATCCGGGCAGGCTATCTGGATTTTATGGCCGCCACAGTATTCTGCGCTGTCCGCCCCGGAAGCCGCCACACAGTGTATAATTAGTGTGTATATTTTATATTAAAAGAAAATTCGAAAACATAAAATATAAAAATGTGGACACAAATATAAGTTTTATATGGGATATTAACATTAATTAAGAGGTGGATTTTCATAGTTTGTTAATTTAAAAGTTGGTTTTAAAAAATATAATGTCTTTTCACTCACATGTCATGGATAAAACTCTATACATGGCCAATAATACCATATATGGTTGTATATTTGGACAAGTTAGGATACAGTATCCTTGTATTCAGAAATGTTTGGATACAGTATCCATGAAGTATCGTTCCGAATTTGTATCCAATATGCACACGAGTATCTTTGCAGGTTATTCAGATAAGGTAATTCTACATTAAAGTTGTCAAATGATCCAAAAATAGGGTGGGGTGTAGGCGGGAACAAATATTCACATCCATAAATGGCCTAAAAATTAGAAAATAAGAATGAAAGGAAAAACATTTAAACATCTTCGAGTTGATGAAAGATGGTTAATGATAGTAGAGGTTACAATCATACATCAAGGCGATTCAAACTAGCTTGGTCAAAATCTAAGTCAAATAATCAAAGAAAGAAATTATATGTACCTGCAGGGAAATTATAATGGAGTATGGACTGGCTGGAATACAAACCAAAAAAAAGCACAGACTGAAGAGCAAATGAGAGAAGACAACCACCAAAACTAGTGATTTGCACTCTTAATTGGAATGTATTAAATAGATGTACAAGGATAAAGATGCCCGCTGGATTAGGCAACAATGCACATTTAAAGGATACTAATTGGAAAGTTTTACTCAGAAAAAGGGGAAGCTCTAATTTAAAAGATGCTAATTTACATGGATAGAAAGTATGTTACAGTGGAGGAAAACATTCTAATATACTAAAAAGTCAAACATTCTAATCTAACATTTCCTTCATGCTCATTGGAAGTTGTCCCCAACTTCTAAAATACGAGAGGAATCCGAGTATTGAACAAAATATCATCCACCAAAGGTTGCTGAAAACCTGAAATGGGATCTTCAGAATGAGTGATATAAATCTCCTCCTCCAAGTGACATGGCTGTAGGACCTATGCTTGTCCAACTGAAGCCAAATATGGTTGCCAACTTTGAAAATATTAGGAACCAGAAGTCCTCATGAGGTGCTTTGAAGGTGGTTTTTGGATGCTGAAGAATAAATTGAACTTTGGCATGAAGCTTTGCCAAATTCTTTATGGAGGAGATTCTTTGTCGTTCTCCTTTTGTTTGTTGCTTGAATGTGGAGTTGGAAGAGCTATTGGAGTAGGGGCCAAGGGTTGAAATCCATCACATATTGGATGTCCTCTCTGCTTAAGTACCACATCAATGAGATAATGAGAAGCGCTTATCTCAAGTATGAATGATTTTTATGGGTGAGGGGGATCGAGCATAGGAGCAAAGCAACATGCATCTTCTCTAAGGATACAGAGAGTAAGAAATTTGTGCAAATTGGCTTGTTTCATTGCAGACCTACCAGAAAGCAAAGGATTAAAAAGAAGTGAATTAATATGCTTTACCATCCTTTTGCAGCAGGTAGGTCTTGTAAAAGCCGTTAAAAACAGCCTTACGATCATATTGATATGTTGCTCCAACTAGCAAACTGCAGCAATCCAATGGAATAACATTGGATACCACTGTCTCAGATTGGTTCATTGGCAAATGCGGCAGAATGCTGGTGAGTGACAATAGTAGGCTGCCCTTCCTTCTTGACCCATCCCAATGGATTTGTATTTGGTAAACAAAGGTTGTCCACTGATTTTTTGTGAAATCAGATTCTTTTGACCGCCATTATCAAGGATTAGCTCCATCAATTCGTCCTTGATTTGATAATTTTGTCTGAACAAAGCTTCACCATTTTTTGCGTCATAATTTTTGACCAAGAGAATAAGTTGCATTTAAAGTGTTGGGATTGGTTACCTCAATCGTTGAATCTTTATGCTGCAGCTGAGTTGTGACTGTGATTCAGCTAGAATGGCCTAGGCCTTCTTTAACGGCAAGACATGGCATTCTTTGGTAGAATGTCTAATGTGCTTATTGTAAGAACAAGAAATCTTCTTTTCATTGCCAAAACCCTTGGTGGAGCCATTTTGAGAAGAATTTCCATTCTTGGATAGGGTGGCAGGTGTGAGAAGTTGCCTGAGGTAGAAGTGCACTTTTCATAAGAGGCAACAAAAGTATTGGTGTTCTTCTTTTTGCTGCCTAGCTTCCACCTTTAGAGCTAATTGTTATTCTGTTGTGGCCCAAAATATTGTGATTAATGCCAATGAATTTTCCAATGAGAAGTTTTAATACTTTTGCAAACTCTATCTCATCCCAAATTAGATAAATTTTAAATAAGTAAAGCAAACATGTATTCCATTTTTCCTATTCTGTTTGATGAGACAGTTATGAGTGCAATCTGTACTAAAGTAATTATTTCAAATAAATGAGGGATTTGGATCTACTGTTATAATTATTGGAAATTATTTAGTATCTTAATAGGTGTCTGGGACAAATCCATGAGAATAGAATAGAAGGTTTTTAATGTCCACAAGGCCACAAGCAGCCTATGGAATAGGAACTTTATAAAGAACTGTGGCTGCCAACTTCAAAATCTGGTCCAATCATTTTTCTTTCTGCAACATTTATATTTTTCTATTGATTTTGATAATGAATTCTCTTACATTGTCTACTCACTTCTCTTCAAACAATTCTTGCAATGATTCCACTGCTAGGGTATCAGCATAGCTAGCTTGAATATGACTATATGCCTTACATTCCTAATTAAAATGCTTCTGTGTCTCAACTGCCCCTGATGTAATTCCCTTTTTGTAGGAGCATGTGAATTTAAGTTATTATTGAACAATGTTGTCAATGTACAAGCTTTTCGTGGACCCAAGATCTCCTCTGTTGTGTTAAAAGTTCTTGATCAGGAGTGAAACTGTAGAATGATTTTGCATCTGTGACATTTCTAGCTCTCTGTGACTAATTAATTGGCATGTGGTCACCCTGCATGTTGTCACTTTTCTTGAAGATGTCTAAAGATCTCAAGTGTGTCTATTCAAGTCTTATTAATGGCAATTTGTCTTCTGGCTAATGGTCTTGCTTTGTATGTAGGAATATTCCTGAAGATGTGTCAACAGTTGTGGAGAGAACAATAGAAGATGGGGAAAAGGAAGGAATTGAATTGGTTCTTGTAAGGCGTTTTCCCTCTCATTCTCTGGAATTTAGTAAAGACATTTTCACTTTGGATTGGTTGCCCCAATTTCGCTGTAAAGCATAAATTATCAGCAATAAAATAGCTACTGGAAAGAGATGCAATGTGAATCATAAATGGAACAAGATGTTCCTAGCTAGGATGATTAACTTGTTTTCTTTTTCCTCATAGTAAGTGAGAGATGCATTCTAATCCCTTTTCCTTTTTTCTGGATGACCCAGGAAGAGAATGCAGGTTCACAATCTGCAGTAAAAGATATTAGCAGTAGTGCATCAACCCACGAAGAGAGTGACAGACGAGGATCGGCTTCAACTTCACCTAAGCTTTCCAATTCTAATTCTGGCATTAGTGATTCTGAGAATGATCAAGTCTCAGCACAAGAGGCAACATTGGCTATCCCTGAAAATTTGCTCACAAATTTGGATTTTTGTGTACCGGGGTCTGCTACTGAGGAAGCACCAAAACATCTTGCAGAAACATTGCTTACATTAAATTCATCAAATGCCTATAATGCAGATGAAACTGATCATCATGAAAAGCAAGGTTCTCCAAAATCCAGGGGGAATATGGAAGTGACTATAGAAGTACTCTCCACGCAGGGAAGTCTCTCTGCATCGCAGGGTTATAAAAATGTAGCTAATGGTATTGATGTTGGCAGTAATGAGCACGAGACTGTAGAATCTAAATCTTTAAAGGTAATAGATCACTCTTAAAGTGTACTGTATTATTATTGTTTTTTTTGGCAAGCAAAGTAAAACCTTAATGAATTTGTCTTAGTTCACTTTATCTTCATTATTAATGGTAGGCATGCTTCACAATGGAAAGCTCTTATATGCAATGCATTCTACTCTGTTGTCAACATGATTGTTAGAGACAAGAACATGCATTCCATGTTGGTGCTCCATGGATTCCTTGATAGACATGCCTAGTGGTAGTCCCAGACTTCCACATGCAAGTTACTTTCACAAGGCAATCATTCATTGTTGCCTCTTTCTATATTCTTCAATGTTGCTTCTACATTTTTTGTACCAATTATTTTTTCAATCTTCTATACTACAATGCACACAAAATGTGTACTAGTTTCACACGCTTTGTATTTGTACTTGGAGCACATGATTACCCACCTTGGCTTTACCCCATCTATTTTTGCTTACATTAACATAGTGTTTAGTTGCTTTATTGGCTCCTAGGGGTCTTTTCCCTAATGCTTGTAGTGCAAGTGGTTGTAATTTTGAGTCACCTCGATCTGGTTTGGTCATTTGTTGACATTAATATAACTTTTTCATTTATTTATTTTTTGGAGTTTGATTCTGTCTGAATCAGGAGCATTTATTGATCTAACCATCTTTCCATTTTCCAACCTTTCAATAATGCATTGTAATACAATTTAGAATCATAATAGTCATAATCACTGTAGGCTGAAGATGGGCCGGGCTAAAGACTATCAACCCTGGCACAAGTATTTAGGACATAACTGAAGACATTCTATGTTGCTGCCCCTTGGATTCCTTGACAGACATGCCTAGTGGTAGTCCCAGACTTCCACATGCAAGTTACTTTCACAGGCAATCATTAATCGTTGCTTCTTTCTATATTCTTCAATGTTACTTCTACATTCCTTGTAGCGATTATCTTTTTAATCTTCTATACTGCAATGCACACAAAATTTGTATTATATTCACATGTTTTGTATCTGTACTTGGAGGACATGGTTACCCTTCCTGGCTTATCTCCTCTATTTTTCTTAACATTACCATAGTGTTTAGTTAATTTATCAGCTCTTAGGGGTCTTTTTTCCTAATGCTTGTAGTACAAGTGGTCATAGTTTTGAGTCTCTTCGACCTACTTTAGTCCTTTGTTTACATTTATATAATATTTTCATTTGTTTTTCTGAGTTCAATTCTGTCTGAATCAGGAGCACTTCCTCCATACCACTCTCAGATTCTTATTGTCATCTCTTTGAATTCTGGCTTTATTTCATGTATTTGGGATTTATCTGACCATCCTTCCATTTTCCATCCTTATTATCATGCATATTAATACCATCTATAATAATAATAATAATAATAATAATAATCACTGTAGGCTCAAGAAGGGCTGGGCTAAAAATTATCAACCCTGGCATACATACTAGGACGTAACTAAGGACATTGTATGTTGGTGCCCCTTGGATTCCTTGACAGACGTGCCTAGTGGTAGTCCCAGACTTCCACATGCAAGTTACTTTCACAGACAATCATTCATTGTTGCCTCTTTCTATATTCTTCAATGTTGCTGCTATATTCTTCTACATTCTTTAATCTTTTATACTATGATGCACGCAAAATATGTACTGTTTTCACATGTTTTGTATTTGTACTTGGAGTGCATGGTTACCCAACTTGATTTGACCCTCTCTATTATTGTTTACATTACCATAGTATTTAGTTACTTTATCATCTCCTAGGGGTCGTTTTCCCTAATGCTTCTAGAGCAAGTGATTGTAGTTTTGAGTTCTCTCGACCTGCTTTGGTATTTCATTGACATTAATGTAATAATTTCTTTTTTTTTTATTCTTTTATTTTCCCGAGATCGATTCTGTCTGAATCAGGAGCACTTCCTCCATATCATTAGTAGCTTATTTTTTTTTAATGGGTTATATGGGATTGAAATAAGCCCCACACATATTACATCATGACCTCATAGTGGTATTACAACAGCTTGGCAATTATGCATGTATTGCTTGCAAAGATTTGAATCTTGTGTCACCTCCTTGAAAGATGAGGAATATAACCTGTTGAGCTAATGCCCTTTGATTAAAATGTTAAGGTTCACCCACAAGATTTGAGCCTTGGTTTAGGGTGTGAAAATCTTCACTCCAAACCAATTGCTCAAAACCCCATGGGCCACTCATAGCTTCTTATTATCGTCTCTTTCAATTCTATTTTTATTCCATGTATTCACTATATATCTAACCATCCTTCCATTCTCCAACTTTTCAATTATGCATCATAGTACCATATATAATAATAATAGTAATCACTGTAGAAGGGCTGGGCTGAAAACTATCAACCCTGGCATAAGTACTAGGACGTAACTGAAAAACACTAGATAAGAATATTGATAATCTCAAAACCTATATTGCAAGAAAGTTTAAAGAGAAGAGGCAAAACACAGGAAATTATAAACAAGCATAAGTAATGGTATCACATAGTTATAACTTATAAATAACATTGTTTTGTCCATGAAAAGCATTTCTTGGACATTGCTATTCTGGAAATGAAAATGAGCATTTGCTAAAATTAGAATCAATCTTAGTGATCTCAGTTTGAAACTCATTTTTGGACTCACCTTAAATATATGACATATGTTCCATGAAATTACGGGATGGGGATGGTGGGATGGCTTTTTTGGGCAAAATCTAGGGTTTTGTTAGTTTTTTTTCTTTTCAAATTTCCCTTTTTGTTTGTTGTTCCTCAAGCATGTAGGCTAGGCCCTAGGGCATTAGATTAGTTACTTATTTCAATTTTTTTTTCTTCTTCCCCTTTGGAAAAATAGATGGATTCTTTGGGTGAGGTCCATGGAACCACCTCCAACAGTAATGATCCTCAACATTTGAGAGGATTGGAGGAGATATATGATGATGATCCTGTACCTGAGGAGCCTCCAATTCAACCACCTATTCAGAGCCAAGGCCAACCATCTAGTTCGAGGAGGAGGGGAAAACAAAAAGCAGTTTAACTGCTTTATATTTTGAAATTTTGCATTTGTATGATGTATTTGGTTGGATTTGATGATCATGAACTCTAATTGTACTTATTTTTTATGAATGTCTAATATAAAATCAGCTTTCTGGATCTCCAATTGTTGTTTAAAATGTTTCTTTTTAAAGTGAAAATTTTTCTTCTGTTTTTTTTGGCTGAGATTTTGCCGAGTTTTCCCGATTTGCCGATAAAATCTCCAAAATTGGGGTGCTGAGTTTATTGTGAGTTGCGAATTTTCCAACTAGGGTTTCCAGTATGTTTCAACTCTTCCAAACCTGTTGGCGTATTGGAACTAACATGGTCTTAGTGATGTCCTTTTCGATGTCCTTTTTGATATGTGGTATTTTGGAAGCAGTATTTTGAAATATAAATAAAGTATTGTTTTACGGTTCTGATATTATCATCATCAGAATATCATGTGTTTAATTTTGGAAAATGTTTTTTAAATATAGAACTTTTGAAGAACAAGAGTCTTGTTCTTAAGGATACCATTATTTTAAGCTGTAGTTCATGTGTTGAAATAATATCAAAAGGATATATTTTTCCTTTATTTTAATGTATGACTTATTTATTGAGTATATTACACTTTGAAGTATTTATGATGTTATGTGTCTGGTTTTCCTCATTTCAGTATTATTATTAACAATTAAAAGTTTGTCACTTTATGTTAAGATTATATCACATTGTTGAAACATATCCAAGTCTCTCCAGGTTATATCTATCTAAGTAGATTTTCCTGTTATGTATATGAGACATATTGAATTAATCATGATCTTAGATTTGAATGGAAACTAGTGTCATACTACTCATTGGGGTTGGTGAAATGATCCGCATATCATATAGGCCAAGAAGCATTCAAACACAAGTCACAAAGCATATATGTTAAGACGCATGAGAATTGTTGCTAATGGTGTTAGGGAGTTGGATAGGGTACAAGCATTCCTTGGTTGATTACATGTTAAGAGTATAGACAAGTATAGGTAAAAAAGACCATGTTTTTGGAGTTATCATGCTGAGGGAAAATAATTCAACGCACCAAAGCTTTAACATAATTCTACTCATGACAAATTTGTAAGACTTGGCACATGATTTTTAACATTTGAAACAAATATCTTCAATTTTCAGCACATCAATCTGTTCACTGATGTGCAGGTTAATCTTGTGCTCAAAGTATCTTCAAATGATTAGGAGAGGCACTTACTCCACTTTCTGTCAAGTATTTTCTTAATTGTAACAGATCTGTAATTGTTGCTGTTACTGTGGTACAGCCTTAATATACTTGAAAATGTGACAAAATTTGAGCATTAGATGCAGATTTTCTTTATATTGGTCCATTTATTTGTAGGGAAAGTATATGCTTGGTAGTTACAAGAAGACAAATTTCAGACAAAATCATTGATTTTATAATAGGATACTACAACTGGGAATTAAACAGATTATGAATACTGTTTTCTGTCTCCAAAGTCACATGACACTAATGGGTAAGATGGCATATGTAGAAGTGTTTCAGTATGTTTGATAAAGCATGGATATTAATATAAGTTTATGTCTCTTCAGTATTGGATGCAATGATGAAACTCTGCTTGAGATAAGATAATTCTATTAATGTCCACAGATGGCCAAAGTAGGCCAATGGGACTCATTGAAAAGAGCTGTTACAAATTACAATGCATTGTAGTAACCACAAAGTACTACAAAAATAAGCTAAACTAGAGTAAAGAATCTAGTGTAAACTACTCTAAAGTGGAACAACTGTATGGCATAAAATTACAGCCTCGAGGGTTACCCAAAATGGATAAACCCTAACATGCTAAAAGTAATGATTAAGAGAGAGCTAGAAGTCGAGGTACAATAGAGATAGAAAGGAGCTCCAGTGGATCCAAGCGCCAACATTAATCTATAGTGGGATGTAAAGTAGAAGCACAGTCGTTGTCATCACCAACTATCCCAAAAGGGCCAACACAAGATCTAATGATGCTCCCAGGAGAATGGCAGAAGAGGGCTAATCTTGGGAGGACATGGAGTTCGACCCCTCAAGACTCTTCTAGCATCCATGGCTGTGGAACCAATAGAAGAGGACAGGAAACTAGTAAGTTGTGCCTGTCTACAACTCCTCGGTATGTGAGGGGTGGCCGAAACCCGACGTCAAAGAACTGCAGTCTTGTCTTGTCGCAAGCAAGAAGAAAGAACTGAAGCCCTAGTAGCCACTCTTGTATGCAGACAAGGGCGCACAGATCTATCATTAACATTTTGGATAGTTGTAGCTTCAAATGAGTTATTACTCTCGATTACAGAGATAGAGTGAAAGAATGAGGTGATTAGTCGAGTAGTAGTTTATCTCCCCTATAATAACTGACATCGAAGAGTGATAGCTTCCCTGAGGTAAAGAGCCAAGCATCTTTGGTCAGGATAGCTGAAAAAAGTGGCAAGCGATCCACCTGAGTCTCTATACAAGCAATAGTACCTCCCTTGAATCTCATAATAAACAGGACACCTGAAGATGAAATGTTCTTCAGTCTCCACCTCCCGAATAGAGCAAAGATGACATACCCTATCCTCTCGAGGAATATGGTGGTCCGTCTCCACCCGCAACTGATGTGAGCATACTCTGAGTTGACCAAGAGGAATCCTAAGGTTGTGTGTCCAATGTCGCTGGACATAATTAGGATGAGTAATAATGCCATTCTCAATCCTCATGAAATGCTTAGTGTAGAAGGCCAACTTAGGACTAAGAGGTTGAGATGGAGCGACCCAAGTGATCTGAATATATTGTCGATAAACATCATCTCTGACTGCTTGATTAATTACCCTCTTATCAGGAAGAAGGCGAGGAGGAGCATTTAAAGAGTATTTGAAAGGAGGTAATTGATCTATGGAGATGCCAACTGACTGAAGAAGAGAAATAACTTCTGAGTACCATCCACGATGAGGACCAAAAGAGCCCCTAGAGGTAATGCATTCTGAGGAGCAAAGTACCAAATATGGGTATCTCTCTCGGCCTGAGGTGCAGTCACCCATGGATCTAAGGCGATGAAGCTGAAAAATAATTCTAAAGATGCTCTCAAGGCAAAGAGGATGAGCGCCAAACTCAGCCTGAACAATACATTGGGGAATTGTTCTTTTACATTGGATAAATTGTTGAAGCAAAATAGTCTGGACCCTCTCAATGCGAGCCCAATCAACACACCCTAGACTTGGACCCCAAATCTCAGATCCATAAAGGATTATGGGTTTGATGATGCAATCAAAGAGGTGCATCTTTGTAGGTATGTCTTGAAAGTGTTGTTGGAAGCATTGGCATTCCAAGACTAAGAGAGATGCATATCCCTTGCAAAGACGTGACTATGAAGCTGGCCGAAGATTAAGGGAAGGACCTGTAAACTGAACCCCCAAGTAGGTGTAAGCAATGGTGATCTCAATGGACTCGCCCTTATAGAAGAACTGAAACTTAGATAGGGTACTCTTTGATGTGTTGAAGATCATCACCTTAGTCTTGCTAAGATTGATTGCCAGCTGTTTTAAGTCACAAAAGCGAGCAAGAGCATCCAACTATCTTTGTAGGCCCTCAAGAGTATGAGCAAGAAGAACAACATCATCTACAAAAAGCAATATAGCTATCAAGACATGATGTAGAAGGCAACCATCGTCAACATGTGTGTTTTGACGAATAAATTCTTCAAGCTCATCAATGTAGATCCCAAAGAGTGAAGGAGAAAGAGGACAGCCTTGTTTGATGCCAATGGTGCTCTGGACATCCTCTAAGAAACCAAAAGCTGTCCGAAAACGGCCAACAACTACCTCATATAGTCTCTTGATGGCAGTGATAAAGAGCTCCAAGATGCCGATGTCATGTAGTCTTTGAAATAAAAGATGCCTGGGAACGGTGTCAAAGGCCTTTCTAAAGTCCACAAAACAACAGAATACTTTAGAAGACTGTTGGCGAGCCTCCTCAATAATAGCCCTGAGAGTGAAAACATGATCAATAGTCTGATGATCCCTTCTAAAACCAGCCTGCCCTCTCGCTCTAAGCTTGCCCTGATCCAACAATTCTGAGAGTTTCATATTCAAAATTGTTGCATAAAGCTTAGCAAATGTGTGCCCAATCATGATAGTTCTGTAGTTATTCGGATCTGAATAGTCCCCAGATTTGTGGATGGGGTGGATAATATGTTGTGACCAGGAGGCAAGGAACCCAGAACAAACAACCTCATTGAATAATTCTGCAATGGGATAGCCAAGAGCTTCAACACCATACTTCAAGAACTCAGCCTGAAATCCCTCAAAATCAATAGCCTTGCTAGTGCTTAATTTATGTATAGCTCTTTTGATGCCCCTTGAAGAGAAGAGGTGACATGATGTTGGGGGGGAAGAGATATGAATGGTGGGCTGCCTTGGGATATCATATAAAGAATTAGCATGGGAGACCCAGGACTTGTCATTGATGCACATGGGATGGGGCTTCCTAGGAAGAAGAGTGCGCCAAAAGGCTTTGGGAGAGTGATGAAATAGCGACATGAAACTCTTGCTTCTTACGTCAAATGAGGCATTTATATTCCCTTCAAGTGGAAGATATAGTTGTAGGCTCATGGATAAGAGCAAAGTAGAGCTTTTGATGCATGGACTTACATTCCTCATCATACCAACGATTCATGGGGCAAGCACCAATGTGACGAATAGGCTTTGGATGAGGAAAAGTGTGGGGAAAGGAGTCAAGGGTTGCATCCCATAATGTATGAGACAAAAATTCATATTTGGTTGTTGTTATGGTGGAATTAAGAGAGTAGTATTGGGACATCAACTAGGAGAGACGAGCAACATAATCATCGGCCAAACACGGATCAAAATGAATCATGGGATGGTTGGTAGGATTGGGCAATGGAGGAGGAAAAGATAGAGAGGTAAAAGAGGAGGAACTCAGGGAGAAAGTCAACATTGCATGATCAGCCAAGGGAAGCTGACTAGATACCTGAAAGTCGTGAATATCATAAAGCAAAGTCTTGTTGGTGATGACATAGTCAACCACACTTGCACCTCTCGCATGTGGAAAACAAGTGAACTTGGAGGAGTTAGGAAACTGAGGAATCCCATTGAGAACCAAGAGGCCATGTGACTTGCACAACTGAATCAAGTGTTTTCCATAAGCTGTAACATGATGCTTCTCATTTGCAAAGGTCCTAGTGAATGCAAGATCCTTGAGGTTGAGTTCGAAGAGACAAAACTCGTCCTCTTTAAGATCATGAAAAGGTGCTTGGTGGGTCCTAGTGCGGGCATTGAAGTCACCTAAAAGAATGACATCACCCATTGATGAATATGTAGAAATATTTGGGTAGAGATCCAAGTATGGGTCACCATTAGAGTGGATGGCAAAAGTTGATGATGTTGGAGGAAAATAACATATTGGTATGAAAATGTCTTTAAGAGGGGGTGGGCCCCTCTTGAACTGAAACCACACATATCTGGAGTGCTCATTTGATGTGACCAATGACACATGTTGACAAAGGCAGTCTTGGATGTGGCATGCCACAACATGCAAACACCATATGATTGATGTGTCTTGTGCTTGAAAGCATAAAACCAAAACTAACCATTGACTGGTGGAAGAGATCGTTCTAGGCTCTTATGGGTCTATGTGATAAAAACAAGATCTCGTGAAGAAATAACATCCTGGAATGTACTGGGGATGACTATATTGCCTCATTATTGTTCCAACAAGCAACAGAGAGGCTATTGTTAACTATTGGGGTTGGGAAACACCTTTATTTTATAGGCCAAAGACGTGACCACCATGAAGGAGGGAGTCCTAAATCACAGCTTTTTGGTCACAAATAACTACCCACTTGTCCTTTCGAGCAACTATCACTTGCGCATGTGCCTTTTGTAGTTCCTCCATTTGAAGATGTGCGAGGTCCTCATCAAAGTAAATTTTTGGGTCATTGGTTAACCTATTAGGCATTGAAACAATTTTGGGTCAAGGTTGCCAAATTGCAATAAGCAAAGTCTCTATTTAGTTTTTCCTAATGTCTTCCCTAGACTGTTTTTGTTACGGTACATAGGAATAGGTATATGGGGATATGATATTATATTGTATAAGGGTTGGCATGGGCCACACATAACCCAAGGTTGATTATATTATAATATAATATTATATTAGTAGTCGGCTCCCCAAAGTAGAATTAGAAGATGGGTGTCACTTCGTGGGCAAAGACAATTACATATGATTGATCTCCATGATGATTACAATGACAAATATCCCTTCTTTATATACCCATATTTTAATTCTACTTTGGGGAGCCGACTACTAATATAATATTATATTATAATATAATCAACCTTGGGTTATGTGTGGCCCATGCCAACTCTTATATAATATAATATCATATCCCCATATACCTATTCCTAGGTAACCTAACAGTTTTTCATTTCATATTGGACACTTTCCATCAATTCCCTTGACTTTTGATGCAAGCCAATGAGATTTTATTATCTGGGTAAGAAATTCTCTATATAACTGCAAGGTTTTAAATGTTGTCTGGTGTTTGTTGTTCTCCATTCTTCATAATTTAATTCGTAAATATTTATATGTCCTTTTTGGGAACTGTTGACGTACATGTGTGCTATATTTCATTATATTTTTATTCATATTTTTCATTTTGATAGCTTGGTAGAGCACTATGGTTGATATGTGATGTTCATTCAAACAAAGCTTAAGTGTGTTTTAGGAGTCTGTTATGTAGAATGCTTATGATATGTGGGCAAATGATTTGATTTTGTCTTTGTTTGAATAATGAGAACCCAAAAATCAAATGTGTTCTTGGCAGGATGTAAAACCATCGGCAACATCTTCAATTCTAAGTAGATTCCGTGATACACCTGCAGATGGCTCCTTGGATGACTTATTTGAGGAACCTCTAGAAAGGCATCGAGAATCAATTGCCGCAGGAACATCTACCTCAGCTACTGCATCTTCCCCCCAGATTAATCTGGGTAGTTCAAATTTATCTGAATATGGGAAAAATGGTCTAGCAGCAGAGCTGAAAGCAAGGATGGCACAGAAGCAAATAGATGGTAAAGCAGAAAGGAAAAATGGAAATGCTTTGTTTTCTTTGATGATGGATGTTGTTAAAGAGGATGGGACGGGTATCGATGGACTTGTAAGTTTTGTATATAGCATTTTTGTTTTTCGAATTTTTTTGTTTATTTTGATTAGAAACAAGATGGGTAATTAACAACTCTAAATAAGGCTTCTTTTGATGACGTCAGGTCATGAAGGTTTAAAGTGTTTTATGCGCTTAGATTTAGTGGTTGTGCTCAAATTTCTCTATATTTATATTGTAGTACATTATAGAATAAGATTTCTCCCTCTCTTTTTAAGTTTTTTAAAAATGGCCTTTCTCATTATCTGCAGGGATTTGAAGAAAAAGTGCCAAGCAGAGAAATTTTCCCTATACAGGTATTTTCAGTTAGTTTCATCATTTCATGCATGCGTTATTTTAAACTTACCAGATAGAATGTTAAACTTAGGGTTTTCTTAAATTAAGGACTGTTACTACTAGCTTGCCTATGCACAAATCTCAAAACGAGAACCACCAAACAGGAATTGTTTATCTTCCTGGGTTTCTTGTATTTTCATGAAGTCCGTTGAAAATGCTTTCTAATTCTATCTAGCGGTCTTGCTCTGCCCTTTTTTTTTGGATTGGTGAACTCCTCCTTCTATGAGGTCAACTTTTGGCTTAGCTGCAATGACCATGGGGTATTTCTTTCACCAAATTCACCCAGGAATTGTGCCTGGTCAAGTCCGTTGGGGCATGCCATACCCAGACTTTGATGCAGTCTTTTATCCAATTTGCCACTCAACATTTTGGCGGTTATGCATATATTGCCTAGCAATATTTGAGCCTGGGTGTTCACATTGGGAGCCTACGTTGTTGAACACTTGAAGTATGCCATTTTATAAGCAATCATACTCTGTTGTGAACCATGCACAACTCCATTTGCCAATGGCCTATGTAGGCCAAGCGTTACAAATTATGTTTGATTGCTCTATATTTTTCTCACACCATGTGGGAGCCAGTTCTGATGAACCGAAGTAGTGTACATAGTAGTAATAAGTGTGAAATGTACAGACATGTAAATGTAAATACAAATGAAATGTACAGACATGTAAATGTAAATGTAAATACAAATGAAATGTAAATGATAATGAAATACAATTTTGTAGTGTGACATCAAGGGTGATGACGTTGTTGATTGATTAATTGCAATGTAATGTGTAGTTATGATAATAAAAATCATCCCATATGGCTGAGGGCCTCGTGGATGTTAAAAATTACTTTCCTTTTCCTTTTTGTAGTTTTTTGAATTATTTGTGTCATTCTTCTGTTTAGTTCATCATTCATATGCATGAATTAGTCTCTTTATTGGGAAACCATGCCCCTGTGTTTTTCCAAGACCTTCCTTCATTCGCCCTTCTGAAGACAAACTCACCCCTGTGTGTTGTCAAGACCTTCGTTTGCCCTTCTGAAGACAAACTCAAATTGCTGGCTTTCTTTTGCCCTGCTGTTCGAATGCTAGGAGTGACATCTGTACGGCAACGGGTGTGCACAATGTTGAATAACATTGCTTCTCAGTGGCCCCAAATTTTGTACCGAGCAGATGATCTTCTTCTTTTGGGGAAAACACCATCATCTGTTGGATATTCATGTGCTACTGTTCTTATGATACTCGTGTTGCTGACATGATGGGGTTACTTTCTTGGGTTAACCCCTTCTCTTCTCATTTCTCTCTTAGTTGTATTTTAGATCAGTAGGGCTCTGTTTAAACCCTAGCACTTTCTATTTTAATCTGCTAGTTTGGCAAGTCCCGTTGGTCTATTCTGGTCACCAAGAGACATTACTATAATTTCATTTCATTTCTATTTTCATGATGTGGAACTATTTATGGCTTCTTCAAATATTTGCATGTTGTTGCCATGTGCCCCGTTGACCAAACATTGAACTTATTTTTTATTTCAGATGTGACCTTGAATATTAGTTCTGATTCTCATACCGTTTCTCCCATTCGATTGATAATTAGTGTTTACAGGATATTCTTTGTGCTTATACTTCAGCTCTTCTCAACAATGTGTTTTTTTCCATTGGATAGGCTGTAGAGGTCAACAGATTGAGTAGCCTGTTGAAGCCAGACGCATCGGAAGAATTGATTGTGTCAGCATGTCAGAAACTTGTATCAATGTTTCAGGAATGTCCTGACCAGAAAATAATATTTGTCAGCCAGCACGGGCTAATGCCTTTGATGGATATGCTTGAAGTAGCCAACAATCGTGTAAGTGCTCTTTTTTCTCAGTATAGTTATTTTATGGTAAGTTTAGGAATCAACCAGCTTTATACTACTTTAGGTAGATTCAATTGATTGGATCAGTGCACGTAAAACTCTGTTTCATTACAACTTCGATTCTGAATACAAGAAATAAGAGTTTTGCTCTTGCAGGTTATAAATTCCGTGCTTCAAATTCTTAATCAGCTGATCAAAGACAATGCAGCTTTTCTAGAGAATGCTTGCTTTATTGGTCTTGTAGGTTTGATTTTATTCTGCAAGCAAAATGTTGTTAGTTCAAAATAGTTCTTAATGTTTTGTTACTGCCTAAGTTCATACACACAAAAGTATGGCTTACTGTTTAATTGCAGAGTTACAATTTGGCAGGTCCTTCATACTTTCTCCTGCTTAAGCTGCAAAAGTATCTGATGTTGTTTATGCAGATTCCAGTTATCATGAACTTTGCAGGAGCTGACCGCTCAAGAGAAATCCGTATGCAGGCGGCATACTTTGTTGAGCAGTTGTGCCAAACAAGGTGTGTGATTTATCTGCTTATAATGTATGCAGTTTGATATCATACTCTCATCAACATAAAAATATATGAAGCTAACTGACTGACATTTTCTGCTTTCTATGGTACTACGTAACATGTGAGGACAGTCCACAGACTTTGCAGATGTTCATTGCATGTGGTGGGTTGCCTGTGTTAGTTGGTTTTCTGGAACCAGATTATGCAAAATACAGGTTTGGATGGCCAGCACCTGAATGATAGTGAATTGTTCACTGAGTTGCTGATTGTATTTTGAATGATGTAATCAGAGATGTTATTTTAGTCCTAGATGGTTTTTTTCAATTGCATTTTCACACTCCATTTTCCTGGCTTGTGTTTCTGCAGGGAAATGGTACATATGGCAATTGATGGCACGTGGCAAGTGTTCAACCTCCAGAGTTCTACTCCTAGAAATGATTTCTGTCGAATATCTGCTAAAAATGGTATTCTGATGAGGCTCGTCAATACTCTCCATAGTCTGAATGAAGCAACTCGGCTTGCTTCTGGGGGTGCTGCTGGTGCATCTTATTCTACCATGGATGGTGTTACACAACAACCACGGTCAGGTCCACTTGAACCTTCCCGTCCTTTTTCTGGACATCGTGATGCATCTCAATCACGTTCTGGTCAGCTAGAACCTGCAAAGGTTAGGTCAGGGCCAATTGATCCCCACCGTTTGTCAACAGGAGGTCCAGAACCTTTACAAACTTCAACATCACAGTCACAAAGGTCAGATATAAGTCAATGCGATTTTAGATATAGCCCAGTGCAAATGGAGAAGGCACGTACAACATCTGGAGTATTAGAACCTTCAATAGTCACTAGTTCATCAGAGCCTACAGAAAACATTTGGTCTTCTTTGGTACAAGAACCACAGTTACCTTCATCGAATGACAATGAACAATTTGACTTTGCACAGCAGGATCCTTCTCGGTTCGATGCTGATCTATTAAGGCAACAGCGTGGAATTTCATCCACGCAAAGAGGTGGTACAGATCAGTCATGGAAACAGATTCCCCGGTGTTCAAATGGACTGTCTGGAACTGCCCATACTTCATCATCTTCGCATGAGTCAGTTCAACCATTGTTAACATTACTAGAAAAGGAACCACCTTCTAGACATGCCTCAGGACAGCTTGAGTATATTCGTCATCTTCCAGGAGGTTTTGAGAGGCATGAAAGTATTCTGCCTCTTCTTCATCATGCAGCAGCAGATAGGAAAGGAAATGGTGAACTGGAATATATAATGTCTGCATTTGCAGGTACTAACCATTTTTATGTTCTTTTTGCCTTAATATTGTTTGCTTCAGCTGTGTAGTTATCAGTAATCTCGTAATTGAAATGCTGCCTTAAGCTTGCATTTCTCGTAAAATTTTGTAATTAAGTTGAGTTTTTCATTCTTGTACTTTTGCATTTCCTACTTTAGCATAGCCTTGGATTTCATTGTGTAAATATATCCATCTATCAGACCACCCTTTCAGACCCAAAACTGGAGATTTTGAGCCAAACGTGAAGCCTGCTAAATCACAAGGGAATAGTTATCCTACAACTGGTGGGATCACCTGGAAAAAATGTTGGATTGCTTTTGAGCACTGGCAGGGGCAGCATTGGTGGGATTCCCTTGAGAAATATGCAAATTTTTTATTTAGCTGTTTCATTTAGCTTGGAGTTCAGTCCTCAGTGGTTAAGATATATTTACACTATATTTTCAACACTTCATGGTTTGAAGTCACTTTGAACCTATACCTAGATTTTGCCTTGAAGCTGAATGTTTGGATCTATGGTCCAAGCTACTTGCTGAGTAAAGATTCTTTATCAATCAAAAGAGACGTGTTAGAAGGTAAATGCTTTATGCACCTAAGTGGAATTGGTCGAACCTACACATTGCCCCTCATTGATTGAACATAGTGAAGCACCTCACAGTTTGTGGCTATTGGTTGTAAGAGTGGCAACTTGCCTTCAACAAGAATGAGAAAAGGCAGTTGAAGTTATTTCTAAATTGTCCCAATGTCTATATATTTTTGGGGAGGTAAAACTAAGGTATGGTTAGGATCTATTATTGTATTGGATGATAATATATTGTATTCGTCTACTTTGGAGATAAAAGTTGGAGAATATTTTGTTGTCAACATCGCTAGGTGACACAGCTGGAGGATATTGAAAGCTTTCATAGATCTATACAAGATAATGTTCCTATTAGTACTTGTTCCTAAAGAATCTAATTGATTATTGTCTTTGCCCACGTGACTCTAGGTATGCAATATTTGTAGAAGTTATAAGTGCTGTTAAAAAGGCAGAAAATACTTCATTTCTGGGCAAAGCATTTTATTGGAGGACACTGTTATGGTCCTCATTTTTTTACATGAAAATGATGTGGCTATTTCCGATAGGGTTGTCACTAAAAGTCACAAAAATATTTGAGCTCAAAGGAATTTGTAGCACACAAATCAGTGAAGAGAACCGTTAGAATGACTGAAGGTAATCCACTCTGTATTTGTTATTTGTACATGTGGTGTCTGCTAGGAAACTTTTTGGGTCCTGAGACCAATTTCATGGGTGCATTAGGAATTGTTATGGTTATTTATTTGAACATTTTTTGGTCGGTTGTACATTTTGTTAGTTAACACTCTTTTGTAAAAATTTGTTTATCCTGCATACAAAAGGGAAAAGTACTAATGGGAGACAATAGCTATAAATATGCTTTTAGGTGTCAGAGTGGGGTATGTTTTTAGGTAGTGGTTCTTGTGCATAGGTCTATCGAGACTGTAACTTGGCCACTTGCGACAGAATCAATACTGCATAGGAAACTTTCGTTGGGCGAAGCTGGTTCTCATTCCTGCCCAAGAAAATTGTCTCTCATATATGTATTTCCTGGAACTGATTTTTCAGTAGTGCTACAGTTCTGCTTATTTTTGCAATTCTATGTTATCCTTGAAATAGAAAGACAATAATTTGGTTTGAGTGAGCTGTCAGGATTAAGATTTGGATTCTCCATTGTTGGATTTTACTTTTTAGGCTTAGGTTTCTGATCTATGGCTTACAGCCATTTCAATTAAAATCATGACATTGTCCATTTGAACTGCATTGGTCCAAATTTTAATAAGAGCAAACTTAGCTGGCTGTGGGGCTGTTTCACTCTATTCTTTAGTCATCTGACTTCTATATTTTGATACGAACCATGCCATTTAAGTACCATCAAATTTAAATATGTTTGATTCTAGATCTTGTATGTTAATAATGTTGTAATTTAGGTTCTATCACTTCAACTGAAGGAATATTATAACTAGCCAATCACATAGTTGTCCAAGAATATAAAAAGCATGGTATGATATTAATTTGGTATCTCATCAAATTATGGAATATCTAGCATTGAAAATCTATGCCGTCCATGATGCTATATGGAAAGATGGCTAAGAAGAAACCGAAACAGGCTGATTCGATGGATCCATTACCTTTTTCGTGTTGTAATACTTGATTTATTTCTTAATTATAGAAATGTGTATTATTTATTTTGGCCGCCTTTTTTGTGTGTTGATATTCAGTTAAATGCATTTTTCATTGCTTCTGAAATCAATAGTACACTTGAGCCTGTATTTTGCAAAAGTGGTTTCTACGGGATTTTTGTGGTGAAAAGGTTGACATTGCCTCAGACATTTCAGAGAATGGTAGAGAGAATGGATCTGTAGAAATGAGTTCAAAAGTTTCACCAAAACCACATAAAAAGAATGGGCCGCCTGTGAGTGGAAGTGGGGCAGTTGCCGGGGATGGAGTTGCTTCTACATCTGGGTTTGCCTCACAGACAGCATCAGGTGTTCTCTCTGGTTCTGGAATTTTGAATGCCAGGCCCGGGAGTGCAACATCATCAGGCATACTTTCCCAAATGGTACCCACACTGGATGCTGAAGTTGCGAGAGAATACTTGGAAAAAGTTGCTGATCTTCTGCTGGAGTTCTCTCGAGCAGATACAACTGTCAAAGGACATATGTGCAACCTCAGCTTGCTTATCCGCCTCTTCCAGATGCTTAATAAGCTTGAGTCACCTATTCTTTTAAAGGTATATCATTTGGACATGTCAAAATTAATTGTTACTAATGTTAATGAAAATTTTCATCTTCTGCAATTTGATATTGGTATTTATTGTCCTTTTGCAGATTTTGAAATGTATCAATCAGCTGTCAACCGATCCAAATTGTCTTGAGGTTCTGCAGCGGGCAGATGCCATGAAGCATCTTATCCCTCACCTTGAACACAATGATGGACCTCTTGTTTCTCAAATACATAGCGAAGTGAGTTCCTAGAAGATTAATTTCCTTGTAGCTGTAGCATTTCTTCATACTGTTAATTGTATAGCTAGAAATGTTAATCATACTTGTGCAGTGTTACATCATATCCTTATTCTTGAGCAGCATGATGATGGATCTTTGGTTACTAAAATTGATAATTAGTTACATTTGAGCAAATGTGTCTTAACATCTACTTCGCAAGATACTGCTAATTATATTTTGAATGTTTTTTTTTTTTTTAACTTTTGACAAATCATAACTGCAAAGGGGCAAAATGTAATTCCTATGTTTGTGCCCAGCCCATGTCATGCTATTCTATGCTTTCAATCAACGAGAGTTTATAGGGATAAACATCATGGATATATAATATATTTCAAACATTCTCCTCTTCCCCCCTAAACGAATAACATATATTGGGCTTAAAGACTTCATGAAAGAGTCACTAGTATTCACATTTTAAGCATGTGCATTGGAAAGAATGCCATTGCTATCGATTCTTGGATCATCAACTTTATATGAGCTATGGCACTGTTGGGGTATTTAGAGGTTTGTATAGATGGAAGCACAAAGCTTTTGTCATAAAACAGGCCGTTTGGAAGTTTAGTGTAATAGTTGATCATTATGAAATGCATTTTGCTGCTCAACTTGTGAGTTGAAAAAAGAAATAAAAAAATAAAAAAAGAAAGTGAAGTTTCTAGAACAACTCCCCCAAAACTACTGACTTGGCTAAAATCTAGGTAAAAACTGGGCATTAACCTGGCAATGACAACTTACATCAGAATTTTTATTTTTATTTTTCTCATTGTATTTAACACATTTTTAAAGCAGGGAATCTTAATTTGATGTGAGAGGCTGGAAGAAAGCATTTACTCTTGTGAAAATCACAATTATTTTATAAATATATATTTTAGCTGAGTTTTTGGCAAGTCATTGAGTGTGAGTTGAAAAGGGCCTCATGGAGTCTGAACCTTACTGCTCATTGTAAGGTTTGGGATAGATCCAATGCAACATTTTTTACCACTTTCTGGAACTGCTGTTACATTATCTGTCACAAGCAAGTGTAGTGTCCTCCATCTGCTTCACCTTATAACATAAATTTAGTCTGTGGAATAGCTCTTCTATGATGTGAAAATTTAGAAAAATATCATAAACAGAATACTGAGTAAACAATGGTAATTAAAACCAGGAGCATGAAGCTTCCAAATCTATTTCTTGATGACCATCATTGATGATTCCATAACATAACTCAAAAACATCCACAAACATTTAAAAAAAAGCCCTCATTTGCAGATTCACTGGATTTTATCCATGCGCAAATAGACTGAAAGAATGGGTTCAAGAAAACAGAACAAGCATAAGGATGAAAATGGAGATAATGATTGGCTTGTCATGATATTTTATGTGACTGTATGGAAGCAAAGGGGATGGAAAAGCGATTTTCTTGGGAGCACTTTGGATCATGAATTGATCTGGGCTGTATATGCACTGGACAATTGGTTTATTCCCTATGGAAGAAATGATGTCAATAGTTCTGTTTTGGGTCATGCTTGTGGGATTCTCATGCGAGTGCTGAAATTTCAATGTACTAAGGTACATAAAAAATAGTCACAGATCATACCATTTGGATAGAACTTTTACAAACTATGCTAAAATCTGCATAAACATGGTCCTGCTAAAGTCTCATCTGAATAATAATCAAGCTAGAGATGATGGGTCATATTTGTGAGCAGCCTGTGGACGTTTATAATATTACTTCTAATGTAGGGATTGCCATGAATACAAGCAACTATGATGTGCTTGCAAGATCAAGTAAACTAATGGTTATGCTGAATAATTTTCACCAAGACAAACACAGTACTACCAAAGCCAAGAGCAGCCAAAATAAATATTGAAAAATGCAGTGCAGATGTCAGCTCACAAGATAAAAACTAGAATTCAAACAAGCAGAGGATCCAATATCAGTGGCAGGGAAAGGAAATTCAAGGTGAGAAAAATATGCATATCAGCTGAAAGAAAATAATCAGCAGTCATGCATTCTTGAAATCAATTTCAAATACTGATATTGCATTCTTGAAAAAAACAGCCAAGATCATGCCTAGCCACTTTTCATTCAACAAGAGCACCCGACAAGAACAAAGAAATGTTTCTTAAACCAGCATGCACCTTTACCAAGAAACCAATGGTCCTGGTTATGAGAGCAAGGAATCTCCTCTGGATATCACAGTCGGTCGATTGGAGGAGGATTTTCTACTGAAGATGTATTAAAGACTCTCAAAATTAAGTATATAATCACCAAAGGGAAGAAAGAACTTAGCAATCATGAACCTCGGGATACAACCTTCTATAACAGCAAGGAGGGAAACAAATTACAAAGGATAAAATCACTGCAAAGGCTTTTGGACAAAGTCAGCTGAATATGTGTTTAAAGCAATTTCTACAAGAAGCTAATAACTGTAGCAGTTAACAGCAGCATGGAACTTCTGTCATGAAATGCAGG
This sequence comes from Wollemia nobilis, assembly GCA_028583015.1. Taxonomy (NCBI): domain Eukaryota; kingdom Viridiplantae; phylum Streptophyta; class Pinopsida; order Araucariales; family Araucariaceae; genus Wollemia; species Wollemia nobilis. Next base: position 4,816,043 of record JAQPPZ010001808.1, read on the forward strand.
AGGCATTCAGGCAAAAGAAGAATAGGTATTCTGAGTGCTTGTATTCATCATGTCAGAATGGATGAGGTATTGCATCAAAAAGTCAAAGCAATAAAGAACAAAGCATTTTCTTTTTAAGGAATTTATGGTCCTAAAAAATGACAAATAGGACAGCCAGCTCAAGCACAATTTGGTGTAATAATATATTCAACCTAATTATAGAAGAGGGCACTGTCTGAGGGGTAATAGGCCTCTCCTATAGTCATTTAATAAACCAAAAAAGTTCTAATATTAACTGTTTAGATTTCTTCATCCCTAATTAAAGACAGCAGGACATTAGTCGAAAGAAGGTTGGATTATAGTAGAATCCTCTTTCTTAATGGGAAGAAAAAGCTGTCTCCAAATATTCAAATTTCTGAACAATTTGTGGTCTGTAACTGCTATCAGCATAATAGATAGCCATCTTCAAGTAGGTGCTTTTAAATGGTGTGACTGAGAAGAAATTAACAACTTTATGACTGGAAGAATATTTTGATATATTATTTCTGAAGACTAAAGTGTACATGGTTTGATCTTTAAGCTTAGATAAGAGAATTCTATTAATGTCCACATATGGCCAAAATAGGCCAATGGGACGAATTGAAAAGAGCTGTTACAAATTACAATGCATTGTAGTAACCACAAAGTATGATGCATGGAAACGGATATGGTATCTGATATGGATATGGCAAATTTTCAAGACCACCGAATATGGATACGGCTGGATACGTCATTATAAAAAGCATATATGTTTTATATATGAAAAGAAAAAATTATATAACACAAATGTTTACACACAAGTTTTGAATAGGATATTTTCATTAATTAAGAAGATGATTGTCATTGATTTTTTAATTTTTAATTTATTTTTTAAAAATTACATATTCTTCTTTTAATCTCATGTTGTGAATACAACTCTAGACATGCCTAGGCCATACCAAGATATATTAGATATGGACCAAATAGGGGCATGTATTTGGATACATCTAGATATGATACCCATGTATTTAAAACAATTAACTTCTAAGGTCCAAGATAATTACGGATATGAAACCACCCCATACTTCTTGGGTCTACTATGCGTGGGAAGAGGCACTCGTGTTGTGCTATCTGTCTAGGGTTCGTACATACTAGCACCCCTTTAGATTTGAACCTTGGACCTCCTATTTGGAGTACACAAACCTTCATTGTTAGACCCAATCAAGTTATATTGGGATATGTTTGGATATGGTACCTATGTATTTGGATATGTTTGGATATGGTATCTGTGTGTTTGGATATGTCTGGATATGGTATCCAAGGAAGAGAATTGTTAGATACGGTAACTATGAACACAAAGTAGTACGAAAATAAGCTAGACTAGAGTAAAGAATCTAGTGTAAACTACTCTAAAATGGAACAATTGTATGGCAAAAAGTTACAGCCTCGAGGGTTACTCAAAATGGATAAAACCCTAACATGCTAAATGTAATGATTAAGAGAGATCTAGAAGTTGAGATACAATGGAAATAGAAAGGAGCTCCAATGGTTGTAGCACAATGGTTTGTACTCCACTCTTGGAGGAACAATTTGATATGACAGATTTAGCAATCAACAATGACTGCAATCAACACTTCAATATGCAAACTTATGACAACTCAATCCAACAATTGTCTATATGGCATGTCACTTGTACGACAATCACTTGTATGACAAGCACTTGTATGACAAGCACTTGTATGACAACACACTTGAATGGCAACACACTTGAATGGCAAGCACTTGTACAACAACCACTTGTATGGTATTACATGTCGACAACTCCTCATACGACACTCCTCATATGGCACTTCTTCGACTGATACTTCAATCTTGCATGTAGAACTTAAGAGGAACAATCTATAGATTTATCTTGCTATAGCAATCCACAATGGCATTACACAGAATGCATACACAATCACAACAAATGAAGAATGAAATGAGCAGATATCATATTCATTCCTACTTGTATGACACTTGTATTACATATCCATCTACGATCTTGCACAAATATCTCCTGGAACATAGTCTGCATAAATGTATCTATTTTCTCTATCTATGTCTATGGGATGTGATCCCCAGTACACAATGATATAACAATACATCCATCATAGGTACTCGCTCAAGTGGATAAGGGGTCTTATTTATCCTTTAGGGCTGGTAGTTAACAACAACTACCGCTTGGGACACATCACCTCGAACTGGGTGATAACTACCCTACGTTCATACATACTTAATTACATGTATTATGCTGTACACATTACAAACTTTGAATTATCAAAATTGCTTACGTCATCACTTGTGACATCATACAAACATTACAAAATTATATTTCATTTCATTAACATTTACATTTACACTTGTGTACATTGCACTTATTCTATTTCTTTGGTTGAGGCTTGTGAGAATTGGCTCCTACATTGGCCCTTCCCAAAAAATTGGTCTACATCCTCATTGGTGACAGTCTTTGCTCCTATGGACTCAGGTTCTGTTGAGGTTGAGGCATAGGAATAGGTATACCTCCTAGCTCCTGTATTTGCAGTTTTTAGGCCTCACGTGGGCCTGGTATCGAGTCCGCCGTAAGCCATAATGATTCGACTTATGCTCAAACTTTGCGATCCTAGCCTTCAACTTAGCCTCCTGCTTCGCAGCTTACGCCTCGCTCTTAGTTGCATCAACCTCTCTTTGCTACAATCGCCAATTGCTCATCCCTCTCTATTATCAGTTGATCTCGATGAGTGATTTCATGGTTCTTAGCTTCCAACAACTGCTCTCTCACCATGCACTCAAACTTCAACTGCGTGATCAACTGATCTTGCTCCTCTTGTGTCTTATTTTCCTCTATAGTTCAAACAAAAGCAGGGTCACTAGACAACGCACCAATAGTTTATCAGGGTTTCGAAGTAGCAATGGGCAGAGACATATCATGGACTTCTTCAGCTCAGGTACTTCGGCCTCAACTGTTAGGAGAGATTAGTTTTTGGGGAGTTCTCAGAGATTGCCCCTCCTGGGCTGCTCCCTCTCCCCTCCTCTCTCTCCGTTCTTCTTGGCGTGCACTCCTCTCTGTTGGACTACAACCCTCCCCCCCTCTGCTCTCCCTTTTTTTTTCTTTTCCCTTTCTCTTTGGCTTGTTTGCCGGGTTTCATCTTGTATTTATCTTAGTTCTTTTCTTTGTAGGGATTTTTAGCCTGCTAGCTGGCAGTCATTATTGTCCTTATAGTCCGTTATGTCTTATTTTGGCCCACCGTGGACATTAATAATATTTCATTTCATTTCATTTCTACCTCCTTCCTTAGCTCTGTTCTGCTTAGGCATTCTCTTGCACTTTCCGAAGTCGTGTTTGCTTAGCTAACTCTTCTTCCTTCAGCTTCTGGTTGCAAATCGTTTGTTGAAACTTCTCCAACCATGTAGCTAACCACTGAATCAAATGTGCCAAAAAAGTTATCCTAGCATGTCTTGACATACTTAACATCTGACTAGGATGGGCTACCAAACGTCCTTCCTCTACAATCACACGCGCTGGGTGTCAATAGAGTACTCGAGTTCCCTTTGGTAGGTTCTTCACTCCCGCCATTGACTTAACACTGCCAGTCTCCGGCTCCCATGGCTATTTGATGAATCTTGTCAAGATTCTTCATACGCTCATCATTGCGAGCCCAATGCCAACTTGCCTAATTCATTCTCCACCTTCAACTGCCATAGTTACCAGTATCCTATACAATCAACTTTGAACTCAGTACACACTCTCCAATACTCCAGTCAACCTATCAACGAATGTATCAATCTGCTTTTTTATCTTTGCTCCTAGAACTGGTTGTCTCGTCATATTTGGCATTTGAAGGATGCAATGCTCACTAGTCCCCTCTACCGGTTTCATATGGGTATCATCTTTGGTGGTAGTTTCCTCCTTGTCCTGCCCACCATGACCTGTCAGGTTGATTGGGTGTTTGGCTGCCTTGCCCTCTTGCATTTGGCCCGCACTGGTAGTCCTTCTAGCTTCTTGTCTCCTCTCTGTCTCTTCCTACGATGGCTGACTACTCTCGCCTCTCTACCAGACTCTAAACTTTGATGCGTTATGTTCACCTTTATTCCTTCTTTCCTCACGCACTACACTCGGTGTCGTCTCTTGTGTTGTAGATGTGATTTGATTATGAGCTTCTACATCCAATGGAGATGATCCACATGGATTCACGACTGCACAAACTGCATGGGTGTAGCCTCAAAACTATTATGTGAGTTGACATTCTCCTCTTGCACTAGAGGCTCTTCATCAAAATCTTCTCTCTTCACTGGTGATGATGCTCGCATTGCATCCATTGCAGCCTGAACGTCTTCATAAAAATTTTCTCTCTTCACTGGTGTAGCCTCAAAACTATTATGTGAGTTGACATTCTCCTCTTGCACTAGAGGCTCTTCATCAAAATATTCTCTCTTCATTGGTGATGATGCTCGCATTGCATCCATTGCAGCCTGAACGTCTTCATCCACATCTACAACAATTACTAGTTCCTCCGTCTGTTGTTGCACAATCCTTTCTTTTGGCTACTGTGCTCTCCTCTCCTTTGCCTGTACTTTTTACGCAAAAGGTTCTTCTAGTTGTTGTTTTCCCCCTGCAACCCTTTTTGAAGTCAATCTCTTGGTACTTGGATTGATACTTGCAGTGCCTCCTCACACAACTTGACTCCTTGGTTGTGCAGGAAATTCCTTCAGCAATGCTTGCTGTGGAATTCCATGTGTTTCATTTCGACCCTTCAATGTTTGTTGTACACTACCACCTTCTCTTGTTGTGGCTTGCTATGGGTGTTTTTATCTTTGTGACTACTATTGATGCCTAGGTTGTGGTTGGGATCCCATCCACTGTTGCTCTAACCTCCTATGTCTCTTCTCCTTCTGCATCAACTCCTCAACATGTGGTTGCTCCTCACCTCCTTTCGACTTCCCCTCATCTCCTAAGGCTTCTTGTACCTTCCTCTTCTTGAGGATACTATTCTTCCTCTTTATCAGAGTGCTTGGCTTCATCAGTGGCATCACATGAATGCACCTGAATATGGTTGGTGCATGCTTTGGAATCACTCTAGGGGGTTCAGTCTTGGAAACTGAAGATTCTCCCGAGTCACAAATTTTCATCATCATTGCAATGGCATGGAAAGCCATTGAAAAATTTCTTGTATACTACATTAGAAAATTTTGAATGTGGTTCGACAAATATGATGCCCAATCATATGACACTCTTGCCTTCATTCCCTCCATATATGGTATGAGGTAGGTGGGCATCTCCGAGGCTCGTTGTTCACAGAACAACTTTGACATGATCACGTTCATCATACATTGTAGCTCCCTTGAATTTTCTGTTCATGTCTCCCATGGTTAATGAACTTTGCCACCTCTTTTGGATTGAGATTGGTAACTTTATCTACCATATTCTTCCGCCGATGTTGATCAAATGCTGCTTTATTCATTGGTATGTCTGAATTCAGCAAACAAAAAGTTTTTCAGAATTTGCTGGGGAGAATACCACACGAATCTCCTTGTTACCAATCATTATTCTGCTCATGTTATGCTCAGGAATGTAGATTTGCAACATTTGCGACAAAAATGGCTTGAAAAAATCCCTCTCAAAATTTGGTATTTGCAAAATATGATGCACTCCCACATTTTTGAATGCAAAATTTGGTATCTGCAAAATATGATGCACTCCCACTAGGTTTTGCAAAACTCTTTGGCTTGTTGTAACCATGACATCTCTTGCAAGGGTATTTGCATCCTTTCTCTTCTTTTGCCTTTCTCCCTTTCCAGAGCCAAAGCTTCCACTTCTCTTTCCTCTAGTGTGTTGGTTCTAGGCCTTCCCCTTGATTCTCCTTCGTGTTTCATGATTCGATCTCCCTCGGTGCCCATACTGTGTTCCCTCTCTCTGACGTGCATACATTTTACTAGCCCTCTCTTGAAGCTTGCTATGATGCCCTCTCTTGTCGTGAGCAAGGTTTTGATTGCAACACCGCTATAGGTGGGACCTTCCTTTGTTGTTGTTCCACCTGCTGGATTCTTTTTGCTATCCTTGGTCTTCTTTGCATATTGTTTGCAATTTACTTCCAACAAATTTGCTTGTACAACTTCAATTCCTACTCCGCCTTGTACGACCTATTGTACAAATCTTTTGCTTGTACAAGGTTGCCGTTACACACTATTTGTATGATGGTTTGGCTTGAACGACACTCTGCTGTACACACCACTTCTTGTATGGCATTTTGTTGTATGCACTCTACTTGTACAACGCTTCACCTCACCACCGTTGCTTGTATGGTGTATGGATTGTACGATGCTTTTCTTCAAAACTGTTGCTTGTACGATGCTTCTCACAATTGCTGGTTGTACGACGCTTACCTGTCGTCTCCTCCCGATCTATATGACGACTTTTCCGTTTAGTCCCTCCTTGCCATACAACCTGTTCAAATGGAACAATGTGCAAACAAGAAAGCCTCTCCTGTTCCAGACAGCTACCACCCATTGGACTACACTTGTACGGTGTTCGTTGCAACACCCCATTGTATGGCCTCTCCGAAAACTGACTTATACACAATGTGTTATTTTGGCGACTTGCAACTTGCAATTCTTCCCGCATCCACAATAGTTTGTACGGCCTCTACGGTTTGTACACTTCAATAATTTCTGACACTGCAACCTCCTCCTCATGGCATGTTCGTATGGTTCTCTTCCACGCATGTTGGCTCCTCTTGCTCTTCATTAGGCATTGAGTGTTGGAATGCTCTTGGCCTCCCCTCAACATTCATTTGTAAGATGGTGGATTGGAGAGGACAACTAGCTTTCATGCAGTAATTGCCGTCCTAACTTCCACTTCGCTACCTTTGTATGTAATTATACATCGTGCTTTATCCCTCTTTCTTTTTTAAAGCAACTGAGCTACTCTTGCCATGTCATCCGTACAATGCTCCATGTCTCTTTGGATTGTCTTTCCTGCCGATGACGACTCCTCATTTTCCTCTTCACAACGTTCATTATCCTGACTTGGCATCGTATGGCTTTTTTCTGTACATGCATCACTTGTATGAACTACTTGCTCACTTGTACGATGATCTGCCATACATGTTCCACCTGTATGGCTCCTCTCATTTGTACGACCGTCTCCATTTGTATGATGGACCCAATCTGTATGGCATGTGTTTGTACGAAAGACTCCACTTGTAGAACAGAGTCCATGTGTATGACAAACATGATTTGCACAACAGTCTTTAGTACATACTCCATTTGTATGGTAGTTTGTTGTCCCTTGGCCCCTTGTATGGTAGCTTGTCATAGCTTCTTGTTGTCGTCTCCTGTCATTTTGTTGTATATGGCCTAAGTGGTTTGACTACTCTTCATACCTCGTCCATGGCCGTCTTCGTCGTCGCCATGTTCTCTGCGATGATCCTCCAATGTCAAATGCATTTATTTCTCTAGTTACTCCCCTCAAACAACCTTCATTGACCTGTGCTGGTCTAATCCTCACTTTAGATTGTCAAAGATCCGTCCGAGGTCTCATTCAAGAAACTTGCCCATCGAACATCCTAGGCCCCGTACCCAAAATTCTTGGGAAAATGGTCAATCTCAAGCCCATCATAAACAAATAGTCCTAGTGGTAACCCCCTTGAAAATAGAAGTTTCTAGTTATGCTAGGAAATTAGTCCCTATATAGAATAATTACATAGAGGATCCCACCACATGGTACTACCCACCTCTTGAAACCCCTCTCAACCAAGTCAACGTAGGAGAAACATCACATATTTTGGCCACTTCAACACAAGAAATGATACCATCCAACTTATATTTAAAAGTTGAAAACCAGATGCCATCGCACAATTCCTAGATCACCACCATAGAACCTGGTTATGTTTCTCAAGACCAAATACTAAAATCTTGGAATAAGGAAGAGATTTATACAATATCCGACCAAATGGGAAATCTAATGGGCAAAAGAACTCAAGTCCAGTAAGATTATCTAACAAGGTCGAAGAAGCGAGAAATGGAGGAAAAGGATGTAGGCGATCTACCAACCACTAGCAATCAACACAAGTCATTACTATTAGAACAACTACAAGCCCCCCTTCCCTTAAGGGAACCAAAGATATAGAAACTTGCCCATCGAACATCTTAGGCCCCAAACCCAAAATTCTTGGGAAAATGGTCAATCTCAAGCCCATCATAAACAAATAGTCCTAATGGTAACCCCCTTGAAAATAGAAGTTTCTAGTTATACTAGGAAATCAATCCCTATATAGAATAATTACATAGAGGATCCCACCCCATGGTACTACCCACCTCTTGAAACCCCTCTCAACCATGTCAATGTAGGAGAAACATCACATATTTTGGCCACTTCAACACAAGAAATGATACCATCCAACTTATATTTAGAAGTTGAAAATCAGATGCCATCGCACAATTCCTAGATCACCACCATAGAACCTGGTTATGTTTCTCAAGACCAAATACTAACAACTTGGGATAAGGAAGAGATTTATACAATAGCTAACCAAATGGGAAATCTAATGGGCAAAAGAATTCAAGTCCAGTAAGATTATCTAACAAGGTCCAAGAAGCGAGAAATGGAGGAAAATGATGTAGGCAATCTACCAACCACTAGCAAGCAACACAAGTCATTCCTATCAGAACAACTACAAACCCCCCTTCCCTTAAGGGAACCAAAGATATAGAAACTTGCCCATCGAACATCCTAGGCCCTAGACCCAAAATTCTTGGGAAAATGGTCAATCTCAAGCCCATCATAAACAAATAGGCCTAGTGGTAACCCCCTTGAAAATAGAAGTTTCTAGTTATGCTAGGAAATTAGTCCCTATATAGAATAATTACATAGAGGATCCCACCACATGGTACTACCCACCTCTTGAAACCCCTCTCAACCAAGTCAACGTAGGAGAAACATCACATATTTTGGCCACTTCAACACAAGAAATGATACCATCCAACTTATATTTAAAAGTTGAAAACCAGATGCCATCGCACAAGTTTTAGATCACCACCATAGAACCTGGTTATGTTTCTCAAGACCAAATACTAACAGCTTGGGATAAGGAAGTGATTTATATAGTATCCGACCAAATGGGAAATCTAATGGGCAAAAGAACTCAAGTCCAGTCAGATTATCTAACAAGGTCCAAGAAGCGAGAAATGAACGAAAAGGATGTAGGCAATCTACCACCACTAGCAATCAACACAAGTCAACCTTCTTGATGGGCCTTCCCACTGATTACTGATCACTTTTGGATCTCTAAGTTCTGTAAGTCTTGTTTGCTGTCATTCATTAGCAATGTCTTGCGCAACACTTTGTTGTTGTGCAATCCTTTAGACTCCTTGTTGGTTGATTGTCAATTCTTTCGAGTCTAGTCTCCTACATCCTCGTAGCAAGTTATTTGTCATTCACCTCTCCAAAGCTCACGTGGTGCTGGTTTGTTGTTCAAAGTGACAACGATGCCAAATATAGCACACCAGTTTGTACTCCACTCTTGTAGGGACAAATTTATATGACAGATCTAGCAATTAGCAATGACTACAATCAACACTTCAATATGCAAACTTATTACAACTCAATCCAACAACTATTTGTATGACATGTCACTTGTACGACAAGCACTTGTATGGTATCACACATTGGCAACCCCTCATATGCCACTCTTTATACAACACTCTTCCAACTGATACTTCAATCCTGCATACAAGACATAAGAGAAACAATTTACAGATTTATCTTGCTACAAAAATCTACAATTGCATTGCGCAAAATGCATACACAATCACAACAGATGAAGAATGAAATGAGTATATATTGTATTCACTCTTGCTTGTATGACACTTGTATTACATATTCATCTGTGATCTTGCGCAAATATCTCCTGGAATATTGTCTGCGCAAATGTATCTACTCTCTTTGTTTGTGTCTATGGTCTGTGATCCCGACTACACAATGACATTACAATACATCCATCATAGGTACCCGCTCAAATTAATAGGGGGTCCTATTTATCTTTGACGGGTGGTTGTTAACAACAACTATTGCCCAAGGTACATCACCTCCAACTAGGTGATAACTACCCTACGTATATACTTAATTACATGGATTGTGCCGTACACATTACGAACTTTGAATCATAGTTGAGAAAATCGGAATCGAATCAGAATCGGCTTGGAAAAAAATCGGATCGAATCGGGAATAGGCAAAATCGGCAAAAAAAAAAAAACTGAAGAAAATGCAATTTTTTTTTCTCATCCTATCACAATGAATTAACGCTGAAATCGCTGAGTTTTTCAAAAAAATCGGCAAAAAATCGGTATCGGGATTTAAAAAAAAAATCGGCAAAAAGTTGAAAATATCGGGATTTTTTTGAAAAAATCACACATTGGCAACTTCTCATATGTTTAAAAATGCCGATTTTTATTGGATTTGGTCAAAATCGGAATCGGGATTTAAAAAAAAAAATCGGCAAAATATCGGAATCGGAATTTTTTTGATAAAATCACACATTGGCAACTCCTCATATGCCACTTGTATGATTTTTTTTGAAAAATGCCGATTTTGATCCGTTTCAAATCACGATTCTGATCCGATTTTCGTAACAATGCTTTGAATTATCAAAATTACTAACATCATTACTTGTGATGCCATACAAACATTACAAAATTATATTTCATTTACATTTACATTTACACTTGTGTACATTGCAGTTATTCGATTTTTTTGGTTGACGCTTGTTAAAACTAGCTCCTACAATGGATCCAAGCGCCAACATTAATCTATAGTTGGATGTAAAGTAGAAGCACATTTGTTGTCGTCATCAACTATCCCAAAAGGGCCAACACAGGTTCTAATGATGCTCGCAGGAGACCATTGGATGAAATATTATCTATACAATCAGGCTTTTTACCAATATTTTATCTTTCAATTTATAAAACATCTGGTTGAGGGATGAGCAAATGGGACTTCAAGAGATCAAGGAGTTCCAAATGTACTGTTTTGGATGAGCAAATGGGACTTCAAGAGATCAAGGAGTTCCAAATGTACTGTTTTGCTAAATTTCTCTTATACATAAGTAAAATTAAAAACTATGGAACAAATTCTGGTTTGGCTATATTATCAAAATAAACAGTCAAGTTCAAGATTAATTATCAAAATCTATAAGTATTTTGTGGTCAAGACATAAGTCCTGAAAAATGGAATAACTAATGATATCTCAACTGCAAGTGGGATTGAATACTTGAAATAACAGATGAGATAATTTTATTAATGCCCATAGATGGCCAGAGTTCGCCAATGGGAGTCATTGAAAATAACTCTTGAAATGCACTTGAGTAACCAAAAAGTAGTACGAAAATAAGCTAAACGTAAAATATCTAGAATGACATTTATATCCAGCAGAGATAGAAATACAAATACTTTTACAAATCGATCATCCGATGTAGAGTAAATAATAGCTTTCTAAACATTGGGTAATAATGACAATCTTACTGAGTAATGTAAAGAAATTGAAAAAATAAGAAGAGGGGCTGTAGTATTAATCGGGGCCTGACTTTCAAATATAATCAAGGTCAAATGTTATGTATTCTGAATATTAAAACATAAGAATACAACAGGGAACTGCTGAAGAAAATTATTGAACAAGAATTATGTGAGGTACTATTGTCTGTCCAGATGGATAATCCCAGGAATAGACTTCTTCCCATACTGTCGTTTGGTATATTATTGAAGAAGATTTGTTAGCAATGGTTGAGAAATACATAAGAATCAAAAGGTTCTTCCCAAAATGAAGTTCAGTTTAGTTCTTCCCTAGGAAGACCATCTGCATAAACTTGAACATTTGAGGCCAATCTCACTATGAAATAATGCATATAAAATCATTTCATAAGTTATTGCACAACACCTACAAAGTCTCCTTCCTTTAACAGTTCCTGAAAATCATTCAGGATTTGGCAAATGGAGTAGTGTCCAGTATAGTATTATATCATTTAAAGTAAAACCAGGAGTGTGGATAGGCTGATTCAATGTGACATGAATAAAGCATTTGACATGTGGGATTGGAGTTTCATTTGCAAAATTTGAAGCTTCCATGCTCTCTCTCAAAACTGGTTCAGATAGATTATGCTTGTATTAGAATAGCATCATTTACATTATCATCAGTCGGGTTTAAACTTCAAACACGGGGTTTCAGACATTGAGAGGTTTTTGACAGGAAAGTTGTTTGTGCCCCTATTTCTTCATTGTTACTGTGGAGCCTCTGGAAGAAATTATATGGCATGTAAACTTCATAATAAATTGCAGGGGCTACCATCTCCAATATTGCCTTGCAAAACACATTGAAAGTTTACAGATATATAATTCTGTCAGACTCTGTTATAAAGCAAGAAACCAAAATGCTGAAGATCACTTTTGACAGGTGCGGAAAAACCTTATGAGTAAGGTGGATCTTGAAATATCAAAATAATCATAAACAGGTTGGTGACTGGTTTAATTTCTGAGGGAACTAATAGTAAAACTTAAGCACAAGATCACAACTGAATGCGATTATATGCAACAATATAAGGAAAATACTATGTTAGGTGAATAAATAACTTCTGCTTAATATGGTTGAAGCAGATGTGGTCTAATTGTGATAGGGTGCATGTGTAAGAGTTTAATCAAATTGCAAATTCTTTCATGTTTAAGCCAAAATCAGGACTAGCGTTTGCTTCACTTTTGCAGCTAAAACCAGAGCTACGGTTTCTGATCTGACATGGAAACTCCACCTTTGCATGATTTCCAAACAGTGTGAACTCCGTAAGTCAAGAATAGCCACCTTATCAAATGGATTGCAGAAGTCAAGCATTTTGGAATTGAGCTTCAACAACAAATATCCCAATTTCAAAATCAGCTTTGTGTGGACACTACCGTTGAGGTCCTATAGTGTCAAACATAGTTGAGAAAATCAGAATCAGCAAGACAAAAGAATCGGAAAAGAATCGGGAATCAGCAAAAATTGGCCCAAAAAAACCAAAGATAATGCAATTTTTCATTGATAGACAAACCTTTAGTGTTAAAATGTGCTTTAGTGTTTTGTTTGGTGTGGTAGCAGGTAGGCAAACCTCTCTCTCCAGTTTGGAACAAGCAAAATGAGGCAAAATGAAAAAAACAAGCTATTTATGCCTTTTCCTCTACCCATGCTGCCGCGGCAGATTTTTTCAGCAAAAAATCCGGATTTTATCGGCAAAGGCAGGAATTGGCAAAAATTGGGATTTTTTTGCAGATTTTCTCAAGTATGGTGTCAAGTTCAGGCACTAGGTGACCATATTGTCAAACAAGACAGTTTGAACAAACTCATGCATCTCCAACTTGATAATCTTCATCATCTACAAGAGGTTGTTTGTGATATACATTACAAGCAAATAGAGATCCTCGTCCAACATGAGAACCTAAAAAATGAGAGCAATGCTCATCAATAGTCTCTTCAAAAACAGGTTGAAGAACATAATTGATGTGTTAAAGTGGTCAAGGGCAAAAAGATTCCTCTCATTTTGGAGTTTGTAGTGCAAACCAAATTTGTTGAGGAAAGGGCACAACAAGCCAAAGAACTAAACCTTGGAGTTCAAGGTCTTCCTAGTCATTCTGATCCCTTAAAGGTAGGGCATGACATTTTGCATAACACATTGGATATTGAGGATATTATCCTTGGTCAGGCTTGTGTAGCCCTTGATGGTACCCTTCTCATCTGATTTCACTCATCTAAGGAACATTTGGGGGTTTTAGGACCTAAGGAGAAACTTCTTACTCTCTCCACAAAAATTAACTTTGAAGAGGACTTAATGCATCTTCAGATGGAGGAATTGCAAAAAGCATGTGCGTAATTGATAGCTGCTTGGAAAGACATTTGGTTAGTTATCCATGATAGGAAAGCAATGATTTATGACTGTCATTCTGTAGGGTCATCTTCTTCTTAGCCTATTAAATGAAGTTGTTCTTGAGCCCCAATAGGTAATAGTAGCCTCTCTATCACCAGCTAGAATTGTAATGGGGTGATATGGTCTTTCTGGGGTACATTCCAGGATATTATTTGTTCACATGATCTTGTTTTTTATCACAGATACCCATGGGAGCCCAGAACAAGCTCTCCCACCTCTCAATGGTTACTTGTGGTTTTGCTTTTGAGCAAGAGACACTGATCAGGTGCTTTCACGGTTTGGGTGGTGTGGCTTGCCTCATTTGGGATTTGTCTTTGTCAACAAGTGTCATTGGTTCTGTCAAATAAGCACTTTAGGTGTATGTGGTTTGATATCAAAAGGGGTCCATCCTCTTTTTAATCCATCTTTATGGTACTATGTTATTTTCCTCCGCTTCCTTATCGTTATTTGTTCACTTTGATGTTGACCCCTACTAAGATCTGTATCCTTTGATTTCTACATATTCATCAATGGGTGATGTCATTCTTTTTGGTGACCTCTATGCCCACATCAGGACGCACCAGACACCTTATCATCTCATGGAAGATGAGTTCTATCTCTTAGAAAATGCTTGAATTAGTTGTGTGAGTCACATGGCTTCATTGTTCTCAATGGGATTCCTCAGCTTCTTAACTCCTCCAGGTTCACTTGTTTTCTGGATGGGTGAGGTGCTATGTCATCATAGGTAGGACCATACTTTTTGATATTCAAAACTAAGAGGTTGCTAGTCAGCTGCCCTTGGATGGTCATGCAATACTAAATTTCTCCTTGGATTCTTCCTCACTTACCTCTCCATATTTTCCTTCTCCATTGCCCACTCCTACCAGCCATTTCATGATTCATTTTGATCCTTGTTTTGCTAATGATCAGGGTGCTTGTCTCTCCTAATTGATGTCCAAACTCCACTCTCTTCTACATTGGCAAACAAAAATGAAAATTTTCCTGCATATTATGTGATGCAGCCCTTAACTCCTTTTTAGACACGTTCCCTAGTCCAAAGCTTGTCCATTTCATTAATATTTTGCCTATGAATTGTTAGTACGTTGAAGAATATAATTCCATTTATTGAAAGCTCTATTTTGCTTTGTCTATGAGCCTAAAACTATTCTTGCACCTGAAGGGAATATAAATGCCTCGTTTAATGTAAGAAACAAGACTTTCTTGCTGCTACTCATTGTGATCTTTTAGACGCTCTTCATCACTCTCCAAAAGCCTTTGGGTGCATTCTTCTTTCTTGGGAGCCCGCTCTATTGTGCATCAATATTCAGTCCTAGGTCTCCAATGCAAAGTCTTTATCACCTCTTCTCTTCAGGGTTATGCACTAGCAAGACTATTGATATTGAGGGATTTCAAGTCGAGTTCTTGAAATATGATGCTAAAACTAGTGGATATCCCATTGCCAAATTTTTGAATGAGGTTGTTTGTTTTGGCTTCTTGTCCTCCCAGTCACAACATATTGTCCAACCCATTCACAAATCTAAGGACTATTCAGATTTGAAAAACTATAGAACTATCATGATGGGGCACATGTTTGCTAAGTTTTATGCCATAGTTTTGAATATGGAATTCTCAAAACTACAAGATTAGGGCAAGTATAGAGCGAGAGAGCAGACTGGTTTCAAAAGCGGTAATCATAATATTGATCATGTTTTTGCTCTTAGGGCTATTATTGAGGAGGATTGTCAACGGTCTTCTAAAGTATTTTGTTGTTTAGTAAACTTTAGAAAGGCTTTTGAACTGTTCCCTAGCATCTCGTATTTTACAGACTACATGGAATTGGCATCTCAAAGATCTTATCATTGCTATCAGAAAACTATACGAAGCAGTTTTTGGTTGTTTTTGGACATCTTTTGGTTTCTTATAGATGTCTAGGGCACCAATGGCGTCAAAGAAGGATGTCCCTTTTCTCCTATATTGTTTGGGATCTACATGGGTGAGCTTGAAGAATTTATTTATCAAAAATTAAAATACACATGTTGATGATGGTTGCCTTTTGTTTCATGTCTTGATAGCTATATTACCTTTTGTAAATGACAATTCTTACTGCTTATACTCCTCAAGGTGTACAAAGAGTTTTTGGCTCTCTTTGCGTCTGGCGTCTGGTTTTTGGCTCTCTTCCCAAGAGTTTGATGTCTATAGAATGCACAACAATGGCTCCACCATCTTGAAGAGAGTGCCCAGCAACGGTCCTTATCCTCGTAGGTCTTTCACTGTGGCGTCTCAGAATTTTAGGGAGGGCCCATTCAGTACAGCGAACAACAAAATACAAGAAACGGGAGCAGATTAACAGCGAATGAAGAGCAGATTATTGAAACGGGAGCAGCGAACAACAGAATACAATCGCCGTATTATCGAAGAAGAATACAATCGCAACATAACGGGAGTGAATGAACGGGAGCGGTGAATGATTATGGGAGCAAAGGAGTGCTTTTTATTATACACCTATCTCATCGGGTAAGCACATTTTCCTTCTTCTTTCGATAAATAAAACAATTTAAGTAAAACATTGTTAGACAGAGCAAGTAGAGGGTTTGCAGAGCAAGGAGAGTTGGGTTTTATTATATATTTATTTCATCAAATCAATAGTATAAGGGGGTTTGACAAGGGCTTGTAGCGAAGGAGGGTTTGTGGCAGAAGGTTTTATTACATATCTATTTCATCGAATCAATAATATAGGGGGTTCAACAATGGAAGAAGGGAAGCAACAATTGCAAGAACCAATATATGTCAATGAGAAACAGTACTGGAGGATAATAAAGCGTCTACAAGCTTGAGCAAGGGCAGCAGTAATGAAGAGGACTAATTGTAAAAAAAAAATAAAGAATATTCTACCACATAAACATGTGGAGAATAAAGAACAAACAAAGGCACTAACCATCATCGGACGAGGAGATCAATCAGCCCAACAGAGGGGATAAAAAAAGGAAGATAAAAGAAATATAGAAGGAAAAACAAGCGAGGAGAAAAAAATAAAAAATAACTGCAAGAAAGCATTCAGCATGGAAAGTGGAGGTCACCAAAATGAGTTTTCAGATGAGGAAGAAACTTACAGTCCCACAACCACACCACTTATGTGGGCACCAAGACTTTATGTGCAATAGCTAATGAAGATGAAAGAGAAACTTGAAAGCATGGAAAGGAGGAAGAAATTAAGAGATACTAAATCACATGAGATTATAAACACCATTTAGAGGCTGGAAAAGGAAAACAACCAACTCAAGGAGCAGGTGTCAAAGCTAAAAAAACCTTGCGAACATGGGAGGATAATAAAGCGTCGACAAGCTCGAGCAAGGGCAGCAGTAATGAAGAGGACTAATTGTAAAATAAAAATAAAGAATATTCTACCACATAAACATGTGGAGAATAAAGAACAAACAAAGGCACTAACCATCATCGGACGAGGAGATCAGTCAGCCCAACAGAGGGGACAAAAAAAGGAAGATAAAAGAAATATAGAAGGAAAAACAAGCGAGGAGAAAAAAATAAAAAATAACTGCAAGAAAGCATTCAGCATGGAAAGTGGAGGTCACCAAAATGAGTTTTCAGATGAGGAAGAAACTTACAGTCCCACAACCACACCACTTATGTGGGCACCAAGACTTTATGTGCAAGAGCTAATGAAGATGAAAGAGAAACTTGAAAGCATGGAAAGGAGGGAGAAATTAAGAGATACTAAATCACATGAGATTATAAACACCATTCAGAGGCTGGAAAAGGAAAACAACCAACTCAAGGAGCAGGTGTCAAAGCTACAAAACCTTGCGAACATGGGTCAACGTGAATGGCATGTCCTCAAACAAGCCATCCACCCCCCAAACAATGATGCAATAGAGGTGGGAAAAACAAATGCAAGTCAAATAAAAGAGGTACGGGAAACACTCCGAAACATGGAAACAAGAGAAAATGAGCTGCGAAATGAATTAGCAAAGGCAAAGACATGGTCTCAAGTAGTAAAAGAACCAATCAATCAACAAAAAGAGTTGATAGAGAAGCAAGTAAAAATTCAAATAACAGAAGAGAAAGAAAGACATGAGAAGTTATCAAATATAATCATCAAAGGGTTGAAAGATTATGGGGATAGGGAAGACACAAACCGTTTAACCAGGGACTTCTTGTCAGATCGGTTACAATGGAAAGGTCAAATAAAAAAAACAAGCAGAATTGGCAGGCTGAGAGAAGGCGGCAGAGATAGGCATATCCGGGTCACATTGATGAGCTACGAGGACAAAACAAGGTTACTAAAAAACAGAGGCATGCTGAGAGGGTCACAATTCTATTTAGATGATGACCTAACATTTTTAAAGTAGGAAGAAAGAAACAAGGAATGGGAAAAGGTGAGGGCAGCAAGGAATGAAGGGAAACAGGCATATTTAAGAAATGGAAAGGCATACATCACATCTAAACAAAACAAATAGGGAGTATGGCCCGCCCGGGAACATCTTACGATGGTAAGCTGGGAACTGTAGAGGTTACCCTTGGAGAAGAGGACCCGGGTTAGGGCCCATTGCTAGAGACAAAGATATAATCATCCTGACGGAAACACATGAACATGATGGATGTAGGACTCCAGAATTTGTGGGATACAAAAAAATAGCAGTATGGAATAAAGCAGCAGAAAATGGCAAAGGGCATGGGGGTATTATGGTTTTAATAAAAGAGGAATGGGATAGGGTCATTAAAATTGAAAAACAGGATGAAAACAAACAATACATCTGGATAAAGATCCTACAAAATAAGTCAGTTATTAGCATAGCAACATGTTATTTTGCTCCCAAGAATTCTAAATTCTATAAGAAACATGACCTTAACAGAGAAGATCCATACTCCTCCCTAAAAAGAGATATTTCAATATACAGTAAGCTGGGGGAGATTATATTAATTGGAGATTTCAATGCAAGGACAACAAATAAGCAAGCTAACATTCTAGAAGGAAGTGAAGATATTGAGATGAATCCTCTTTGGATGCCAGAAGAGGAAAATCAGCAGTGGACCAGGACTTTAGAAGATGAGCATGGGGCTATCACGCAATATGGAGAAGAGTTGTTAGGCCTCTGCAGCATACACAACTTGATTATTTGCAATGGGATGAACAAATGGAAAAATTCAGGAAGGTATACATGCAAAACATATAAGGGACAAAGTGTAATAGACTATGTAATATGCTCACAAAATTACATACCAAAAATAGAGGAGCTAGAAGTGGAAGATTCTCCAGTGGAACTTAAGTCAGATCACAACCCAATTGTTATGAAACTTCGAATGCAAGGAGACAAACCAAGGGAAAAACACTTGCAAAGCAATCAAAACAAATATCCTCACAAGGGAAACATTCTCTTAACAGATGAAAATCGATAGAATTTTAGGGCAGTATTAAATAACAAGTTACAGGAAAGGGAGAAACTACCTCATAGTAGCAGGGATTACAACAAGAGAGAATGGTTAATGCACATTATCCAAGAAGCTCTAAACAAATGCAAGAGAGCTAAACCTCAAAAGAAAGAAAGGAATAGCTTCCCAACCAACCCATGGTTCGATGAAGATTGCAAAGAAGCGCGAAGATTACTAAAGGAACCAACGGGTAAAACAAGAGAAAACAGAAAAGCATATGAGAAACTGGTAAGGGCAAAAAAAGAAGAATACACTAGAACAAGGAGGAAAGAACTGATTTACTTAGGGAAGCATGAACCAAAGAAATTTTGGAAGGAGCTAAGCATAAAAAGGATGCAAGCTGAAAATAGCATAACAGTTAATCAGTGGTTGGAGTATTCAAAACAATTGTATCAACGTAGTAACCAGAAGGAGACACCCCCTATTATCACTGTCAAGAAAGAACTTTTCACAAATGAAGACATTATTCAAGGGATAAAAAAGTTAGCAACTGGTAAAGCCCGTGACATAGACAATCTTCAAGCAGAGCATATAAAATGGGGGGTAGATATTCTGGCACCGCAGATCAAAGAAATTTTCAATGAGGTCATACAAAATGGTTTCCCTACCGAGTGGACAACTAGCTTGACCATTCCTTTGTTTAAAAGTGGAGATGTAAATAATCCCTCAAACTATCGAACTATCATGATCAACCCTCTCTTTGCAAAGTTGTTTGGGAGTATGATAGAGCGTAGGATCAGTATATGGGCAGAAGAAAAGGGAAAGAGAGCAAAGGGACAAGCAGGTTTTAGGCCCAAGCACTCAACTATTGATCACTGTATCACACTCAGACACATAGTGGAAAAAATATGGGACAAAAAAGAGGAGGCTTTCTGTTGTTTTGTAGACTTCAAAAAGGCATTTGACACAGTGCCAAGGAAAAAATTATGGAGCAGAATGGAAGAGCTAGAGGTTCCAATTCACTATAGGGCAGCAGTTCACAGATTATATGAGCATGTAAAAGCTAGAATCAGAACACATGAAGGGTTATCTGAATGTTTTGGTAGTGACATAGGTGTCAAACAAGGTTGCCCTCTATCTCCTACCTTATTTGGGTTGTACATTGACAAGTTAGAAGAATGGATAAACAAATTTGGGGGAGAGGGTGTGCACTTAGCCAAATATGTGGTAAAACTCCTCATGTATGCAGACGATGTAATTCTTGTGGCCAAAACAGCCAAAGATCTAGGAGATCACCTTCGAGCTCTAGAACTCTTTTGTAAGGAAGTTGGGATGCAGGTAAACACAAGCAAAACAAAAATCATGATTTTTTCAGCAAAAAAGAAGAAGCAACAACTCAAATTTCAGTTTGCAGGAGAACCACTTGAGGTAGTAGTAGAATACAAATACCTGGGCATAGACTTTCATGACAAACTCAATTGGAATACATGTAGGATGAAAAGAACTCAAAGCGGTTGGAGAGCACTGTATGCACTTCAAAATAGGTGTAGGAATGCCGAGCTGTGGGACTGGAAGACCACCAGGGTTTTATTTGGCCTACTTGTTACACCGGTTTTGTTGTATGGTTGCGAGGTGTGGGCTAGTGGCACAACAAAGGCAAAATGGAGGCAAATAGAAAGGATTCAAAAATATCTAATCACAAATTTTCTCAAAATTAAGGCCACAACCCCTTATGAAATTATTCTAGCTGAAACTGGAATGTTTCCTTTAGAAGCAATTGCTATGACCAAGCTGTTATGTTACTTGAAAAAAACAGAAAACATGAAAAACGACAGATGGCCAAGGGCAGCTAAGGACGAAGAGTTGCATAGGCGGAAGAACACATGGATGAAACAAAATCAGAAATGGATGAAACGTTGGGAAATCAACATAAATGAATGCCCAAATTTCAACAAAGACATCAAAAGCTATGTGAATGAAAAGTTTAGAAGTGGAATGTGGAAAAATGCAAGCAGGAAAAGACAATATTATATTGCAAAGTTTAACCCAACATATGATCACAAGGAAAAAGCATATATAGGCGCTGAAATCAAGTGGAAGGAAAAAATCCTCATTGCTCAGATAAGGACTAGCTCTCATAGGCTTAGATGTGAAACAGGGAGATGGACAACACCCAAAGAACAATGGGAAGAAAGGATATGTACTTTATGCAGCACAGGGGCAGTAGAGACAGAGGAACACTTCATCTATAAGTGCCCGAGTTTTTCAGACATCCGTGGCAAATACAAAGAAACACTTGGAAACGGGTCTATGACAGAGTTATTTGAAGACAGTAAAATAAAAAAAGTTGGGGAATTGCTAACCCAAATCAGCAGGAGAAGGAACAACCTTCTCAAAGATATTAAAGATCATATGATATGATTTGAGCAGTTGTACTTCCATATTTGAGGTCCCATAGACCATATTTGGGTCTCGTGGACGTAATTAAAATCTTTCATTTCATTTCAAAGATAGTTGGATGCTCTTGCATGCTTCTATGACTTACAAATGATGGTAGTCAACCTTAGCAAGACTAAGTTGATGATTCTTAACACATCAAAGAGTACCCTTTCTAAATTTATGTTTGTTTATAATGGTGAGTTGATTGAGATCACCAATTAATCTTCGACCAACTTCACAATCGTGGCTTTGCAAAAGATATGGATCTCTTTGTCTAGGAATGTCAATGTTTCCAATAACACATCCAGGACATGACTACAAACATGCACCTCTTTGATTGCATCATCAAACACACAGTCCTTTTTAGATCTAAGATTTAGGATCCAAGTGTAGGGTATGTTTATTGGGCTCGCATTGAATGGGTCCAAACTATTTTGCTTTAACGCTTATCCAATCTAAAAGAACAGATCCTCAATGTATTGTTCAAGCTGAGTTTGGCACTTATCCTCTTTGCATTGAGAGCATCCTCATAATTATTTTTCTTCTTCATTGCCTTAGATCCATCGGTGATTGGACTTTAGATCAAGAGAGATACCCATATTTTGTGCTGTGCTTCTTAGAATAGGTTTTCTCTAAGAGCAGTTTATGTAGTCATCGTGGATGGCACTGAAACATTAATCTGCTTCTTCACTCAACTGGCATCTCCATAGGGTGATTAATTAAGTAGTCAGAGATGATGTTTATCGACAATATATTCAGATCACTTGGGTTGTGCCATCTTAGCCCACAAATCCTATGTAGGCCTTCTGCACTAAACATTTCATGAGGATTGAGAAAGCCATTATTACTCGTCCTCATTATATCCAACATTGGACACATTGCCTCTGGATTCCTCTTGGTTAGCTCAAAGTGTGCTGACATTAGTTACCGGTGGAGATTTATTGTCATATTCCTTGAGAGGATAGGGGATCTCATCTTTGCTCTCTATGGGTGTTAGAGATTGAAGAACATTTCATCTTTAAGTGTGCTGTTTATTATGAGATTTGAAGGAGGTACTAGTGCTTGTATACAGACTTAGGTGAATCACTTGTCACTTTTTTTAGTTACCCTAACCAAAGAGGCTTGGGTCTATACCTTCAAGAAGTTTTTACTCTTTAACATCGATTATTACAAGGGAGATCAACCACTACTTGACTCGTCACCTCAATCTTTCAGTATTTCTCTGTTGTTAAGATAACAATTGTTTATTTGTAGTTATGGCTCTCCAAAATGTTAATGAAAGCTTTGTACGCCCTTGTTTGCATATGAGAGTGGCTACGAGGGCTTTGGTTGTTTCTTCTTCTTGCATGTGACCGGATAGGATTTTTCTTCTTGGTGTAGGATTTCAGCCAATTCTCGTTTAATCATTAGTTGTAAATAGCTACTAGAAGAGTCTTGAGGGGTCAAACTCCATGCACTCCCAAGATTATCCAACAAGGCCCCCTAGTCTTGGCCATTCTCTTGGGAGCATTGGATCTTGTCTTGTCCCTTTTGGGATAGTTTGTGATGATGATGACTATGCTTTTAGTTTACATCCTAGTATAGATTAGTCTTGGTACTTGGATGCATTGGAGCTGCTCTCTCTCTTCATCGTTACTTTTAGAATCTCAGTGTTTACCCATTTCGGGTGTAACTCTTGACGTTGAAATTTAATGCCATACCGTTGTTCCACTTTAGTGTAGTTTATGCTAGTTTCTTTACTCTAGTTTAGCTTAGTTTTTAGTAATTTATGGATATTATTAATAAGTTCCATTGGTCTACTTTGGTCATCTGTGGATATTAATAAAATTATTTTATCTTAGTGCATTAAAGGCAATCCATAATCTAGAGAATATGTCATGGAGGTTGTTGTGTAGTTGAAAGGTGTATGTATGCAAATAGGTGATCCATGTTCAACTCCATATAGCATAAGACAGCCAATAACCTTAGTGCAAATTTATTGATTAAACAAAACAAAAGATATGTTCAGTAAAGTAGGAAATGAAAGGTACACGCCACTTTGGGAAGAGCGTTGGGATGTCTTGAAGGTTCTATTATTGAGTCAACAATGTCTCTTCATTAGAATTAACGTTTCTAGTATATGGTCTGAATCATAGTTATGAAAATACTGGTTTAAACCTGAGCCGATCTGAAATTTTCCGATACAGCAAGTTTGCCGATTTAAATCACATTGGAATCCTGATTTTTGCCGATTTTTGCTGATTTTTTCCAAAAAATCATGCATGCAAATTGCATTTTCTTTGGTTTCCTTTTTTTTTTTTGCTGATTTTTCCTTATTGTTTTTGCTGATTCCCGATTTTTTCCATTCTTTTCCCATGCCGATTCCAATTTTCTCAACTACGGTCTGAATTCAGTTAGGTAGCACATATGCTAGGTCAGAAACTTGAAATTTTACAATAAATAGTTAGAATTTGGAATAAGGCACCCATTATACCTAGTCGCAAACAAGTTATCCAATGTCTTCTTGCTGAACATCCTCATTGACATATTTATTTTAGTCAGTAAAGGGATGATTGTTATGAAACTATGTAGCCCAATGAAAATAAGCATCCAATGTGCAGAAATAACAAAACATATCCATCACGTAATAGATCCACACAAGAAGACCCAAGTTCAAACCCCGGTAAGAGGGGACTGGGACCCCTCATAAAGATCTGTGTAAACTCAAATTTTTTATCAAGTGGCATTAGTTCAAACGGTTAGATTCCAAAACATTTCAAGAGGAGACCTAGTTTCATATCTTGCCAAAACAATACATGGATAATATCCAAGCTTTGTTGTTATACCACTATGTGGTGATGATGTAATATGGATAGGAATTATTTCAATCCCATATAACCCATTAAAAAAGAAATATATCCACACAAGAGAATATACATTATGGACTATATTATTATATCGCCTGGTACATATCAGCTATGGAATAGAGAAGGATAAAATACAATGAAACAGTTATACACAGTGTGTGTCCAACAACAATGTTTTGATGTAGATAATCATGTAAAGTGTCGGACTTCTTCAGTAAAGATCATGTAAACATTGCACAAAAACTGAAATGTTTATGATGGTATTCTACATACACAAAATATAAGCACAAGAAGTGCTGAAGATATAGATCCCATTTCATTGCAGTGCCAATTTGCTACTATCTTATAGTGACAAATGGTATTGGTTGAAAATTGACAACACATTGACAAAGTCCTTAGGCATATAACAAAATCCTGGTTTCTGGAAGAAAGTAAATTTTGATAACAGAGTGCTGAACTTTCATTGGGATTTGTTTGTTCATCTTATGGGGAAAACGGCTAGGGAAAAAATAAGAGAATATCATGAATTATCCTAAACCTCCAACTATGTTGCAAATTTAGTTTGGAGAAATACAAAAAGAACATTGTTAGATAATCTAATTTGTCGTCAACTATTATTATTTTTTTAAAATTAGTTAAATGGAATTGAAACAAGCTGTACTACATCGTGACCACATAGTGGTATTACAACAGCTTGGCTATTATGCATGTGTCGTTTGGCAAGGTTCAAACCTGGGTCTCCTTGTTGAAAGTTGAGGCATTTAACCAGTTAAGCTAATGTTATTTGATTTGTCAGTTATTATTATTATGCTTTTTTTTTTTGGTGGGGAATGTGTGTGTGTGGGTTGGAGTTGTTTGATTTTCAGTAGGGATTAACTATTCAATAATGCTGTTCATATACCAATTTGTTATATGAGAGACATGAATGTTCTTTGTTATTAGATAATCCTGTTTATATTCTTGTGCTAGAAATTATAGAATTCTCTTTCATCTTGGCTGTTTTCTCGACTATCTAAAATGATTGCTAGATCTTAGATTTATTATTAAATTTTCAAGATCTGGGTAAAGTTAGAATTTGTTTATATTTGTAAATCAATTAGTGTTTTAAAAATCTCATTACTAATTTCAGCTTTTGTTGGGCTATGCAAAGGTGCTCAATGCTTTATACAATCTTTGTAAGATAAACAAGAGAAGGCAGGAAGAAGCAGCAGACAATGGCATCATTCCACATTTAATGCGCTTCATTGTTACAGACTCTCCATTAAAGCAGGCTGCTTTGCCTTTGCTCTGTGATATGGCTCATGCGTCTCGGTATACCAGGGAGCAACTGCGGGTGCACAATGGGCTGGATGTTTATTTGAGCTTACTTGATGATGGGGGATGGGCAGTGACTGCTTTGGACTCCCTTGCAGTTTGTCTGGCACATGATAATGATCATCGCAAAGTTGAGCAAGCTTTGCTTAAAAAGGAAGCTGTCCAGAAATTGGTCACTTTCTTTGAATGTTGCAGTGAACAGTCTTTTGTTCATATCCTGGAGCCATTCCTTAAGATCATCACGTATGCTGTCCTCCAATTGTATCTATATTGATATTTGTCGTCAGTTTATTGTGATTCATTTCTGTTGTTTTATTTTTTATTTTTTTCAAATTTTCAATTTTATTTATTTGTTTTTAATTATTTTAACTGATTGCATAGAGTTCTATTGCAGAAAATCTGCTCGTATAAATACAACATTAGCTGTTAATGGATTGACACCACTACTTGTGGCACGACTTGATCATCAAGATGCAATTGCTCGTCTCAATCTACTCAAGCTAATAAAGGTATGCTTGTTTGCTTGTTCTGAAATATATGGCTGTAATTTGTTTATTTTCCTTTATTTTCTTTGTTTATTTATACAGAGTGGGTAGGCCTGTGTAGAAAATAGACAAATACTTCATCCATCTTGAAAAATTCCGAATCTAGAAGAACAAAGACATGAAGCTTGTCGAAGAATTGCAGATAAACTTTCTTTGAATAATCAACATATTGTGGGGTCCAATTTGACAATGGAAAGCATGTTTATATATAAATATTCTGATCTTTGAAGACATCTCTTTCATGCCTTTCCTGAAATGCAGGCAAAAATAGGCTGACTTAGTTGGACATAACCTATTTATTGGTTTTTTGTAATGTCCCCATCCTAGTCAGCTAACAGAGCGTAATATGGACTTGCCTATTCATAAGGTTTCGTAGGCAATGTCGAGTGTTTAGGAACCACTAGGTGTTATGGAGATATTGTTGGACGATCTGCATTCACAGTTGTCAGCTTTCAGGACCGTTTCTGGCAGTATTTTCAGAGACTTACTATTTTTAGTAAGTCAGTTAGGGTTGGATTCTCGGGAAACGGAAAGTACGACTGGCATCTTCGGCCAAATGGGTACTCATTTCTATCTTCGGATGTGAGTTTGGATGAGCGGTCATGGAGTTTTTAATCGTCGAAGTTATAATTATTATAAAGTCATTAAATTATTATATTATTCTCTTAAGTATGACTTTATAATTTGTTAGGGGGCTTATGAGTACTCATTTTGAAGGAAATAATGTATATTTTAATGTGGTTTTATTAATGCCTAGCTTGGACGCCACTTTTGGAGATTATAATATGATTAAGTGATATTGTGGAGTTAAGTCATTATATGTGCTCATTAGTAAATGAATTATTGACATAAAGCAAGTAAAAAAGAAAGAAGTTTAAGCCCACATTCTACCCACATTGGGTCAACCAACTCGAGAAAAGAATAAATAGAGGTTGTGAGAGCATTTGAAAACATCTTTTGGTTATTACATTTCATGTTTGGAGAAAGGAGCTTGCTTGCAGCAGAGTTTGCAGGAAGATATCCAGCTTGTTTGTGACGAAAAACCATAGGCAAGGGCAGATTTGGCTTGTTTGGAGACGAAACCCTCCAACAGGAACATCACTTTTGGGATTGCAAGATATCCTTGGAGTGATTGTGGCATTTCCGTGACGGGGAATGATTTGAGCTTCAAAGTTGCAGGTTGTTGATGAGTTTTGGGGTGCACTTGGTGCCATTTTTAGAGTTACTTCAGATTGCAGATTTTTCCAGTGAGGCCAAACCATTAGAGGCTATTTTGAATTAGATTGCTTGGGTTTTTGAAGAAGCTTGTATTGCTGATTATTCATAGTTTTTGATCAGCTTATCAGCCGTACACTTCAGTAGTTTGGAAGGGATCTATGTCATTTGTGAAGGGTTTTTAATAGGTCGTACCAGTTGCAGTGAAGGGCGTGCACTTATTGAGGCCAAATGCCTCCTATTTGGAGTATTCATTGTGTTGTATGAGGTCTTCTCTTTGTTGGACAGCCAAACAACAATTAGTATGCTGGAGAAATTGTATTACAAGCATATTTAATGAATATATAAGTTTGTTGTTGCTGGTGTTAACTTCCAGAATTATATCAGGCCTTCAGATCTCCGGGTACACTTATCCTTGTACAATTTCCTTCATTGGGTTTGCTCAATATCATTAGAAGAAGTTTGTGCTTAAATTTCGTAGTCATTGGAGGAGTAGTTTTTAAGATACAAGCATTTCTATTTTGTTGCTATTTTTATTTCCAGAATTTGTATTATTGCAAAAAGTATAAACAATTCATATTTGCATAAATCACGTGATATCAAAGCAATCAGCAAACAAGACATTCAAGTTTTCAGTTTGGAACCCAAGATCGGAACCTGGCTCTTTGGGTGGCAAATTTATTTGCCTTCGAAAGGGGTAGGACATTACAATCAACATATTGTGGGGTCCAATTTGACAATGGAAAGCATGTTTATATATAAATATTCTGATCTTTGAAGGCATCTCTTTCATGCCTTTCCTGAAATGCAGGCAAAAATAGGCTGACTTAGTTGGACATAACCTATTTATTGGTTTTTCCTTTTTATTATTCTTGTTTAGACATCCTATTGAATTGCATTTTTTATCCAAATCCTTTTTTTTATTGGTTTTATAAGATTGAAACTAGCCCCACCTGTATTACATCGTGATAAAGTTACCATGGTGTTTCAACAAACCACAGTATTATTACAACATATTTGGGAATTATGCATGTATCACCTGGAAAGATAAGACCCTTAGTTTCCTCTTTGAAAATCAAGGTATTTAGCCAGTTGAGCTCATGCCATTCGATCAAATGTTAAGGTTTGCCCATGGGTTTTTAACCTTTGTTTACAGCATGGTACTTTTCACTCCCAACCACTTCCCTTTGATCCCATGGTCTGGTTATCAAATTTGTTTTTGTAGTCTTTTTTTTTCCTTTTCAATTGGTTATATGGGATTGAAATGGCCCCACTCGTATTACATCATCACCACATATTGGTATTACAACAAAGCTTGGATATCATCCGTGTATCACTTGGCAAGATTTGAACTTGGGTCTCCTCCTTTTAATGTTGAGGAATCTAATCACTTGGTAAAATTATGGTTGATCTGATTCGACATGTCATCTATTCGTTTTTCCTGTTTACTTTTCCTTTCCGAACACCCTATTCATTTTTCTTTTTAAGCAGATCCCTTTTCATAATCTCCTTGCTTAACAATATCTGAATTGGTGTTAACGATGTTCCATACCACTTGGTTAACAGTTTTCATTCAGTATTGAATAATTGCATTTGGACCATAGCCAGTCTCATACAATTAGGTGGAAGGGCTATTTGAAATTTAAACTTGATGCTAAAAGTCGTAGTAGTTTACATTTTTTCCCCCACATTTCCGTTTCTTTTTAAATTCATGAACTTTCTCAATTTCAGAAGGAATACTGTATGTCAGCTTAGCCCATTTCCAAGTAGCATTGCAATCTTTGACAGTAGTTGCCAAGTCAAATGTTCTTTATGCACTAAATCAAATCATGTGTGGCAAGGCAACATTCAGGTGGATTCCCATTCAACTGTATGTGATTGAAGAGCTAAGGTGGTGCCTCTATTTAGCACCAGTACTACCCATGCAGTCATCACTTAACCTTTAGAGATTGAGACAAATGCATCTGACTATACTCTTTGTGTTATATTGATCCAACATGGGCATCCTATTACCTATTATTTCAAAACCTTCAATGACACAATATAGCGCTATACACCATCATATAAACTATTTTTCAATGGTTTCATTGCATCATAGGTAAGGAAACTATCATTCACTCTGATCATAAACCTCGACGATCAATGGTTTCATTGCATCATGGGTAAGGAAACTATCATTCACTCTGATCATAAACCTCGACGATTTTTGCGTACTCAATATATGTTGGAAAATGCGTGACACAAGAAGTGGAAGATTTACTTTCAAGTTTCAACAGGTTCACCTTGTGATCAAGTATTCCAAGGGAAAGGAGAATCAAGCAGCTGACTATTTCAACCACCCACCAGTCTAGACACTATTGAGACTCATGAATACTCATAGCCATAACTTCAATGATAGGTAATCATTGTATACCAATAAGTAATTTTGCAAAGAAATATGACCAGCTAGTATAGGTCAAGTTAGTTCATGATCATTACCACAACAATGGACTTCTTATTGCTTATGGTGACTCTACATTCCATCTGGTATGTGTGACAATTTTCCAATCTAGGAAGCACATTACTGCAGGGTAACCAAGGGCTTCAGTGTCGGCAAAAAACACTTGTAATGCTACAACATTTCAGTGGCGTTAATGTGTGCTGTAATGTGGATCTCTATATTGGCTCCTGTATTCCCTACAGTATTTCCAACCCATCAAACAAGAAACTGGGACTCTACTTTCCATTGCTAGTTTTGTCTAGACCTTATAAATCTATCAATACATATTATTTGTCAGGTCTACCTTCAACTAAACAACAAAATGATTATATCTTTGTTAGGGTTGAGAAGTCGTCAAGATGTATCCTTACTGTGTATGCTGGTATTTGTTTGAAATGCATCCCTTCCCACACCAACGGTACACCTTGAGTGGCGTGGGATGGGGGAATGGAGTAGTGGAGGAAGGCACTTGTGGTTCATCCTGAGCATTGACTCTAATTAGAGCATGTAGACGGCTTAGTACTTGCAATAAAAAATTAAAAAAATAGAACAACTGGAAAAAGAAATGAAAATGGAGAACTTATCATTTACTTCTCTATGACTTGTTTGAAAACTTTGCTCACACTTCTGCTCAACACGACAACTTTTATTTTGATTTAGATTGATGATCTTATTCAACTTTTCAATTTTATTACAACCTATTCATAGTCTCTGTGGTCTGAACCCTACTTAGTTGAATTTTGGGGATCTGTGCCTGCTGCTCTATACATGCACCCGTGCATCCATACAACATTGATTTTAGGATTTTAATTTTTTAATTGGTTATATGGGATTGAAATGGGTCCCACCCGTATTACATCACAGTCACATAATATTATTACAACAGCTTGGCATTCATGCATGTACTACTTGGCAAGATTTGAACCTTGTCCTCCTTGAGTATTCTAGGCCAGGCAAATTGATATGTCTGCGATTAGTGAATAAGTTTTGTCATTTTGTGTTATTTTGTAGTTCATACACAAAGTGTTTGACGATATCTGTGTACGTATAATTAATAATATTATAAAGTCATAATGTAATAATGTATGTGATAATGGGTGATGTTATGTATGGCAAAGTCATAAAGTGAGTTAGAAAATGAAATGTAAATGTAAGTTAAATGCATGTGAAATGTAATTTAGGAAAATGATGAGGTGTTGGGTAGTTGGAGGATGCAACTACCTTTTAGTTGTATAAATAAGACCCTTCCCTCATTCATTCGTATGGTATGGTTGTGGAGTTGGTTGACGTGTGTGGTTGTGGGCATTGTTGGCCAAAGTGTGGTCGTTAGCATGAAGGAGATTGTGCACAGGGTTGCAGATTGTGTATATGTCATGCAAGTGTTGTGCAGGTAGAAATCAATGTGATATCCACTCGTATTTATACATTCTTATGGTAGGGTTGTGGAGTTGGCCAACATGTGTGGTTGTGGGCATTGTTGGCCAAAGTGTGGTTGTTGGCATGAAGGAGATTTTGCACAAGGTTGCAGATTGTGTATATATAATGCAAGTGTTGTATAGGCAGATTGTGCATGTGAAATGTAATTGAAGAAAATGATTAGGTGTTGGGTAGTTGGAGGATGCAACTCCCTTTTAGTTGTATAAATAAGACCCTTCCCTCATTCATTCATATGGTATGGTTGTGGAGTTGGCCGGCATGTGTGGTTGTGGAAATTGATGGCCAAAGTGTGGTCATTGGTGTGAAGGAGATTGTGCACAAGGTTGTAGATTGTGTATATGTCATGCAAATGTTGTACAGGCACAAATTAATGCAATATCCACTCATATTCATTCATTCATATGGTATGGTTGTGGAGTTGGCCGACATGTGTGGTTGTGGGCATTGTTGGCCAAAGTGTGGTTGTTGCCATGAAGGAGATTGTGCACAGGGTTGCAGATTGTGTATATGTAATGCAAGTGTTGTACAGCTAGAAATTAATGCAATATCCACTCATATTCATCCTTCATCTATTTGCATGTATATTGTGAGTATTGTTAGAAACATGGCTTGCTTGACATTATCATCAATGTCATGTCTACATTCTCCAGTAACATGGACAATATGGATTTGGGAGGATAGGAGGGAGCTTCATCTGTGCTTGTTGAAATAGAAATTTAATCCTTCAATATGTGAATTTGGAAGCTTTTCTGTCTTTGGCTAGCCATGCAAATTAAACTTTTGATGATCAGGGCCACCTTCTCAACATCTATGAGACCTATAAGATTGATAAGCAAGTGGGACTCACATTGAGACTTGGGCTAAGAACTAGTGACATCCTTGGTGTCGTTGAACGTACTTGCATTTGTCATTTTAATGGAATCCATAATCACAGAATGCAAAACTACATGCGCAGAAACTAAGATAGGAGCAATGGAAACATGAATATCCACATGGATATAACTTCAAAAATATCATCCTACAAAAGAAGATTAACAACTTCAATATAAAGGGGTGACTTTGCATCTTAAGAGATACTCGAAGAAGCAAGTGATGTTCGTGTAACCCTCCAAATGATCTTTCTAGATTCAGTGTCTAAAACATTGTTTTTCATCCTTCCTGCCTTTAGATATGCTCGCATCTTTAACAGAAAAGAAGACGGAGGAGGTTAGTATCTTTGCTTATGATTTAAGAAGTGTAAAATAAGTAGATGAGCTACAACATCATTAGGCAAAATAATAGTAATCAATAATATTGTAACCATAATAATGATGTAGACACTAGCTGTTGGGTTTGGAGCAAGTGGTGAGGAGTAAGGAGTTTTACATCGTAAGCCGAGGTTCCAATCCCATGGGTAAACCTTAACATTTTGAAGACAATTTGTGGGGAGAAAGACGTTTCATACTGTAAGCTAAGATTCCAATCCCGTAAACCCTAACATTTTGCCCAATGGGTTTGGGGCGAGTGGTGTGGGACAAGGAGCTTTACACCTTAACCCAAGGTTCCAATCCCAAATATGAACTAAC
Organism: Wollemia nobilis; assembly: GCA_028583015.1. NCBI lineage: Eukaryota > Viridiplantae > Streptophyta > Pinopsida > Araucariales > Araucariaceae > Wollemia > Wollemia nobilis. Next base: position 4,849,224 of record JAQPPZ010001808.1, read on the forward strand.
ATTTGCCCAGTGCATTGTGAAGCAAAGGTAAACAGGAAGCAATCGTATGAATGTGACCCAATTTCAAATCCCCGCATTGTGATGGATACTTCCACAGTAATGCAGCATGTGATAATATGGCTTGTTGTAGTACTATGATAAAGTGGTTGGTTGAAATACTACAATAATGCAATCATGATGTCATAGGGGTGGGGTCTATTTCAAACTCGTAAACAAATTAAAAATAAATAGACACTGATCATGAAGATGGAAATGGATATTGTCCTTAGTGGCATTAACACCTTTTGCAGAAGACTACATTTTCGTGAAACAACCATTGGGTGTTTGTTTAATATCAAAGAGTAATATAACCAAGAGTGAATTGATACATGCCATTTGAAAGGAAGGACATATGTCACACGACAACATAGGAAAGTAACAAAGGCAATGTATTAGAATCCAACAGATGCCATCAAGGATTATATGGCTGGCATCATTAATAGCTTTGGTAACGGTTTTTAAAATACTTCTTTAGCCCTCTCTCTGTTGGTTGTGGGGTTGGCCATTTTGCAGTGGAAGGGGATGCTTCCTTTGTTGTGGCTCTTCACTTGTTGATGAACAAATTGGAACTAGTGCCAAGAAGGCAAGGGGAACTTGGATGGAATTTTTGGCATTATGGAGTGCTTAAGAAAAAGGTCTAGCCAAAGTAGACTGGAAGATCTGTTCCAATCACTTTAAGTTTTGCCTCTGATGGATTTGAGAAAATATTTGTATTTACTTTAGAGAAAAGATCACATGGGCATCAGAAAGGATGTGGAAAGCTGCTTTTCTTATGCACCTAATTATTAGTTATTAAGGGTCACCATGTAGGAGCATGGTAGCATAGTCAGGGGTTGCTGAAGCAACATCCACCTCCACAGGTTTTAGGGTGCACAACAAAAAGCTGAGGAAAAAATAAGATAGTGAAAACTGATGAGGAGGAGGAAAAAAAGGACCCTGAAAATTGAGGAGGAAATAAGCAAAAATTTAATTCCTCTCTTTGTCAATAATTATGTCTACATAATCTGAATTGAGGGGCCAAGGAGAGAAGAGATTAGTAACAATAATATCATTCCTCGATAATGGATGCTCTAGTGGGCCTCCGTATTTTGAGGTTTGACTCATCTGGATCCCCCTGTTGTAAAAATGTTGCCTGCACAAGATTTCCCTTAGGCTGGACCGTAGTCACCACTACCATTATTAGACACTGACGCTGCCACACACACATCCAAAAAATACTTCCGCTAGGACCTCAAATGAAGAAGAAAAGTGAAGATCACAACCTTCTTTAAATATAAGCTCCTTAAATCTTCTATTGTCGCATAAGGTATGTCTTGAAGGCACAACTTTTCCTCTTACAACATACATCATCCTTTTTGAAGACTTCCTCTTGCCCTTGGGCCACCTGATTTTAATCACCAAAAGAGGCTTTGCATGAACCTGCTTAAAAGAAGAGCTGTAACAAACTTCCAAGAGTACCTAGACAAGAAATAGAAGAAGAAAGAGATCATGAAAGATTATATCTTCATGAATAAGTTGAATCAATCACCCAAAGGAGGAAGAGGGATTGACTAAAGCACATCCTATTCCTACAAGCCTCCAAAAGACTCAAATTCTGTTACAATTGTCACAAATTTATATCTATAGATATCTGAAAAAATAAGGCAAAAGATTCTGATTTGACCAAATACTGTAATTTTGCCTAGGAGAGTAACTAGGGCTTTGTGGTTCATCTTATACAATCCGACCCCTAATACCGCAACATGTGCGTGAACTGATGCCACACAAGTGCGTAGAGCTCGAAAATCATGTGATTTGAAAAAAAAAAGGCTCAAAACGCTTGTGTATGAAAAAGATACTGCCTACGGAAATTTCGCCCTAATGGACCCCAACAAATTAAAATTAAAGCTACAAACCTTAGAAAAATAACCAATTGCCTGCTGCCATTTGTTGATTAATGATTCACTAGTGCTATCCATTTATTTTTTGCCACATCAATGCTCTTGAATCTTGGTCATTGCGATACTTTGCCTTTTGTGATTGGAGGAAAGCATTTAAATAGTGAAAAGGTGTTTAGTGGCAAGCACTAGTGCCACGTTGGCAATCTAGCTGGCCGGGGCTGCCACATTAGTCGAAGATCCATCGCTTTTTGCTATTCTTTGCAATAGAGGGATTCAATCTTGGGTTGGTTGGGAGCAAGAGCTTTCACGCTAACTAGGATGCCACCGTCTTTGTTGAAACGTGGAGCCATTGCATCCTTCTAAAGTCCCAAGACACAGTGATTGCAACCAAAGTCAATGGTGAGGTTTGAATACATGTCCCGTTCCCAGCACGTTTCCACTCTCCAATGCAACAACAAGGCGCTTTGGATCTTGAGCCATAAAGTATGCCATCTGCTTGTGCTTGTCATGGTGGATGCAAAAAAACATAGATGCAGGGTTTAAACCTTGCACCTCCTCGTGCTCACACACCAATTAGAAGCTACTTTACCATTGCACCAAGCACGTTCGACTGTCCGAAGCAGTGCTGGACTACTGGATTGTTGACTGTCAATGTCATTTTCAAGAAAAAGGTAGGCGCCCCTTGACTTGAACCCAAGGTTCCTATATTTCCATGCCATTGCAAACACTAAACTGGTTAGTCTAGCATTCCTTGCAGGGGGGACAGTTGTATTGTTCTCTAAATTTGTCATTCGTGAAGATGCTAGAGACCTACAACATGCGGGTGCCCATTTTCAATATTTTAAATTCAAAAAACTCCCGCCATTTGTAATGTGCTCCTGAGCATATTTTTTGAATAGGGGAGCAATAGAAAAAGTGAAGCCACAAATCCTTAAGATACAGAGAAATTATGGATAGAAGTGGAATAAAAAATCTCGTATGTGGAAAAGGCTTATGAGGATTTGCCCTAAATATCAAAAGAAAAATCGGAGGCACCCAGAAGACACGTGTGATGAAGTAATGCTGCTCCATGTAGAAATAAAATTTAACATAAATAAACGTACAAATCTTCCTTCTGTAGCAATTAGCAATGAGAATGCATAAAGGAAACAAACAATAGCAATAGCAGTTGATAAATGAATGAGCAGATATTGTATCAATAATAGCCTGTACGATAAAATAGGTATGACATTCACCTTATATACACGATACCCAATGTATTTGGTCAGCCTCTCCTTCCTTGCCAACACATTGGCCAACCCCCTGACAACATCCACATTCTTCGACTAGCCATACACTTTGACCCTTACATTCCAACCATCATACGAATGAATGAGGGGTCTTATTTAGACAACTCAGAGGTAGTTGCATCGTCCAACTATCCTACACCTCATCATTTTCCTAAATTACATTTGACATGCATTTGACTCACATTTACATTTCATTTCATGAGTCACTTGATGAATTAATTGTACATAACATTACACTATCATATAAAATATTACGTTATGACTATATTAATTATACATACACATTTCGTCAAACACTTTGCTTACGAACTACAATATAACTCAAAATGACAAAACTTATTTGTAGACATGACAATTCGCCTACCTACATCTATCCCCTCTAAACTTGTTGGCATCCTTGACGATCCATGAGCAGAAGTACGTACTGGAATCTCTTGGTGCGCTCCATATGTGTTCTATTCTATACATCGTTTGCAACAAACTTCATGTCAAATTGTTGCCCACAACACCTTGTTCTTCGATTGCTCACTCCATTTTCTGCAATCAGCCGCATCATCACTGTCGGTTGCCACCTGTGTCGGGGGTTAATGGGGCGAGAGCCTCCTTGCAGGTTCACTGACGAAGTTGAATTTTTCTCCTTGTCTGCTATTTGGTAGCCTTCACTCGACCCACTTTAACAACTTCCCCTTGACTTCGAATTACTTGTCTCTTGTTGCTAATGACTACTTGGCCTCTGATGGTCCTATATTAGCCTCTGACAGACATCCCTCTCCTTGAAAAATAGGTCCTTGTACAACACCTCCTTGTATGTCAGGTCTTTGTACGACACCTCCTTGAACGACAGGTGCCTGTATGACACCTCCTTGTACATCATGTCCTTGTATGACATCTCCTTGAATGGCAGGTCCTTGTACATCACCTCCTTGTACGATGATCCACGTCAGCAACACTTTTATAGCAACAATCATCGACAACACTTGTACGACCATCATTTTTACGACACTCACTTGAACGACCATTATTTGTACGACAACAATCACTTGGCACTCCTCATCTGCACTCCTCGTCGGCACTCCTTGACGACACTCCTCGTACAACACTCCTTGACGAAACTCCTCGTACAACACTCCTTGTACGACACTCGTCGACGACATTCGTCGACATTCCCTGTATGGCTCTCTTCGTCGGCAACCTTCGTACGACCCTCTTCGTCGGCAACCTTCGTACGACCCTCTTCGTCGGCAACCTTCGTACAACATTCTTGGTATGACAACTTCTTGTAAGGAAACATGTCGTACGACCTTGGCACTTTTGCAACTTTTTCTTGCACAACTTCAACTACTTGTTGGATTTTTGCCTCTTCGATTGAAATCAAATTTACCTCAATTGCAATTAGGTTCATCAAGTTTACCTCTTCAATTGCAATCAAGTTCACCTCCTCTTCTTCTCGGCTAGGGCTATGACTCTTTGTTGGTGCTTTGAATTCTGTGCGCTTTATTGTTTTATCTCCACTAGCAGCACTTTGACATTCTCATATGAAATGCCCCCACAAATGGCATCGCCAACATCGTACAATGGGTGTATCGTGAATATCATACTCAATTCTACGTCTTTTAGTTCTCTAGTGGTTGACACAAACTGCATTACCAATGACATTCCCCATTGGTACAATCTTCCTTTATGTTGCATATTCCTATAGCAATGATCTTGCAATCTTCGAGTACACATCCTCGGAGTCATCGTTCTTCTCTTTGGGGTCACTTCCTTTCCTGTTGTGTCGACCCCAACACTTGAACGATGAACTACTCTCATGCCCAAAATCATCATTCTCACTATTAGAGTCACTCTCAACATCAGTCACTCTCAACATCAGAGTCACTTTCATCTTTAGGTACCCTCTCGTTCATATTAATGTGAACCCAATGCTTTAGTGATGTTTTTTGCATCACTTTCCAAGTTCAAGGCTCGCTCCAAGGCCTCTTGGTATGATGTTGGAGGTACCACCCTGATCTTCTTCCGGTACGTAGGAAGAAGTCCCTCTATGAACCACCTCCTCTTCAATGCATCTGATGGGTCTTCCTCCAAATGGGTGAACAAACCACTCAACCTTTGGTTGTATGAATGAACAAGCTCTTTCTCACCTTGTTTCATTCTATAAATGTTAGCAATGACTCCATGGTCATTGTAGAATAACATGAATTCTTTCATGAATGCATCGTGCAATTCTTCCCATGTTTGGTACTTGCCCTTTGGCAATCGCATGTACCAGTCCATTGCGACTCCACAAAATGTTGCAGGGAATAACTTTCAATCTACGTCATTATCCTGCCCAATAACTTTCCACATCGTGAGGCATATTTTCCAATGCCTAATTGGGTCTTTTGTTGCTCCTCCATGAAACATTGGACACTTACACGATATGCCCAAATTGGCCTTTGTTGTGACAAGTTGACTTAACATTGGCAGTGGTTGTTTGTGTATCTCTCCTTCACACAACATCAAGTGCACCACACCGCAATTGTTCATGTCAGATTCCCATTCTGTGCACTTTGAAATGTGCCAATCTACAGTTTCTTTGATGTTGGACTCTTGTCCCTCTCACCATCAAGCATACCTGGAGTAGCTCTGTTGTCGGACTATCGTCCCACTCACCATTGGCCACACCAACTTGCAATTACTCTAGTGTTGGACTCCCGTCTTGCACACTATCTGACACGCCATCTCACACTTGCATTGATGTTGGACTCCTGTTCCTCTCATCATCAAGCACCTCCACTAGCAAATTACTCGAGCGCCAAACATTCTTCTTTGGCATGCAATTCCTTGCCGACAACTTTCGACAACCCCTGTTATACCTTGCTTTTACTGTTTGTACCCTCGGCTTGTACGACGACTATTCGCACGTTTGGCTTTGTACGACAGTGTGCACCATTTTTTGGATGACAGTGGCATGGTGCACTATTGTTTGTATGGAAACATGCACCACTGTTTGTACAATATCTATCTGTACGTTGATGTGTCATACTCACCACTGCCTTGTATGGTGTCTCTTGCATGTGAGTTTTATGACAACCTCTCGTATGCTCCTTCCTCTTGCGCATCTATTGTACGTGTTCCGCTGTTCGGTTCTTCGTCAACGTCAACAAACAAGTCTGCGTCTTCATCTGCATGGTAATGTACTTCAGCCGGCTCAGTTTGTGAATAGGACAGCATGCGCTTTTCTAGACTGTTAACACCTTCCCGTGTACTTTGCTTGTCACAACTTCATGTCACCAAGATTGACCTAATTTCGTAGAGGCAACGACACCAAAATGTAGAAATAAAATTTAACATACTTAAAGACAAATTCCTTTTAAATAGATCTTCTGCAGCAATTAGCAATAGCAATAGTAGATGATACATATAGGAAACATACAATAGCAATAGTAGATGATAAATGAATATGAGCAGATCTTATATTAACAATAGCTTGTACGATAAAATATGTATGACATTCACCTTACATACATAGTACCCAACTTATCTGGTCAGCCTCTCCTTCCATGCCAACCACAACCACACCAAACACCGGCCAACCACCCAACAACATCCACATTCTTCGGCCAGCCACACAAATCAATCCTTACATTCCAACCATCATATGAATAAATGAGGGAAGGGTCTTATTTATACAACTCAGAGGTAGTTGCATCCTCCAACTACCCGACACCTCATCATTTTCCTAAATTACATTTGACATGCATTTGACTCACATTTACATTTCATTTCGTGAGTCACTTTATGACTTAACCGTACATAACTTAACATTACACATTATCATATAAAATATTACATTATAACTATATTAATTATACGTACGCACATTTCGTCAAACACTTTGCGTATGAACTACAATATATCCCAAAATGACAAAACGTATTCGCAGACATGACAATTCACCTGCCTACACTCTATACCCACTGTTATACCATGTTGGAATTCACAATATTTTCCAAAAACGAACAAAAGCAATCTATCCACTGAAATCTTATACAAAAAGCGAAAAGGAGGAAAAAGAGAGATTTGGTGGGCACTTGTAGGCACCATAAATAATCACTATATCCATAGATAATATTACACAACACTCCGATGAGAAAATAAGGAGTGGAAGGGGGGTATTTATACCAATACCAAAACCCCAATTACATAATAAAGTTTAACCTAAGCCAACATAACAAGAGAGCTTTAGGTTAATTACAAGTTATAAAGAGGGTTTAACCATAACAAGGTTAACCACGGCCTATAGGGCTTACATAATAAAATATTACAAATAATTAATACATTGTACAATGAAATGCCCTTAGGCCTATCCAATACATCATAGAATGTTGGCCTTGGCCATGAATCCGATTACAATTTTTTAACACACTTCCACAGCTTCACATTTATGAACAACAAAATGTTGAGTTGGAGCTGATAGGCGATTCAGAATTGACATGCTCAACATATTGCAGAATATGAGTTCAATGCGATTAGAAAATGACCTGGTGCCCTCTCAACTTTTGCTTTGGTTGATGAAATACTTAAAGCAGTTGGATGACTACATGCCTATCCACAGGGACGTGTCCCATGATTTAATAGCTTTCTCAGAGATGTGTCCTTTCGTTGAAACACAAACCCTTGCATTGATGAGGTCCCAAAAACTTGTCCATCCATCCTAGAGACGCATTCCAATGTCTTGCACAGTCTCATCCTGGAAACTTCATGGAATATAGCTGCAAGGTGTTGATATTGCTGCCAAAAGTCGTTACAAATGGTTTAATATATAACATTGAGTCTGCCAACTGTCATCTTTGGAATTTTGAAGCAACCAGGGTTTCAGAAGTCATTGAAATATGTCTTGTAAACTCATTGTCCATTCTCAATATATGTATAGTAAAGATGAGACTTGACTAGATAGATGTAAGTTCAGGTTTGGCATGTGCTAAATATTATAGATACGCAAGTGTTAGGACCCTCCTAACGTAACTCTTAATCATATTATATATTATATTGTATTATAAAGGGACACATCCCTTCACCTTTCACACCTTTTAGATAGATGTAAATAGGACAAGGAGGATGCTCCAAAGATCATCCAAGAACATTAATTTGTTATATTGTGGGTTTCTGCCTTTCAATACAAACTGCGATTCTATTCAAACAACGATTCTTTCTACATTCAATTCATATTTCAAGTTGCACGTTCATAACAACTGGATCAGAGCTAAAAAGACCTGAAATTTTTTCCCCACCCCGCTCTAGTTACTGACGAGCCATTACTCGGCAACGTTTTCTTTTCAGCACACATTCTAACCATTGCTGACGGAACTGTTACACAGTAGGCCACAGTCGCCAACAAAGGTAGCATACAAATTTTTCTGGATAGCATCACGCATTGCCGGAGTTAGAAAACCCCAACAACGAGTACAGGCGAGGAAAATATCATTCGGTGTGAACAAAGAGCAGCAAGTACGCAAAATTAAACGCGGCGGAGACAGACCATTTTTTCCGACAAAACTAATTTCTGCATATTCAACTCACTTATAAACCAACCACACCCTAAATGGCCGAGGGAAGACGATCTCAAGACACAGCGAAGGAGATTGCGAAGGAGGTTTCAAAAGAAATTACGAAAGTACTCTCGCAGTTTTCCAAGGAAATGAGAGACATGATGCAAGGAATGGCGTTTTGGAAGGACAATTTAGAAGATAAAATCGCTACCAAAATAGCAGACCTAACCATAAACATCACCAACTCGAATACAAATATATCCACTAAATTGGATGCTACAACCCATTCCATGGACTTAGTACAGCAAAATTTGCTGCTCATGCAAAATGGACAACAGAACACTACGCCACCACAACAAACATTAATAGGGGGACCACATACATCAATCCTTCTCCATACCACAAAACTAGATTTTCCAAAATTTAATGGAGGCGACCCCACAGATTGGATATATAGGGCAGACCAATATTTTGCCTTATATCAAATTCCGAAGATTCAAAAATTCAGTATCGCATCATTTCTCTTGGAACAAATTGCTACCCAGTGGTATCAAGTGTATGAGAAAACAAAAGGTCCGGCCACATGGATCGAATTCACAAAAAACTTAATGTTGCGATTTGGCGGCACTAAATTTGAAGACTTCACAGGAGCCCTCACGAAACTGCGGTAAACCTCCACCGGAAAGGAATACCAAGCACAATTTGAGAAATTGGTGAACCTTACAACAGGACTAGATGCATCATTCTTCCAAAGCTGTTTCATTAGTGGCCTAAAAGAAGACATTAGAATGGAGGTACAAATACAAAATCCTATCGATATGATGCATGTAGTGGCATTAGCACAAATGATAGAAGAGAGGAACAATAACAAAAGGCGAATAGGAAGAGTTTTTTCAGGAAAAACACCAAATACCTACACCAGCCAAAAACTGAATAAGGTCATGCCAATTAAAACAATTAGCCAAGAAGAGCTAAAAGAAAGACAAGAAAAGGGTCTATGTTTCCACTGCGACGAAAAGTTTACCCCCAACCACAAATGCATCTCACCGAAATTATATATTTTGGACACAGTTGATTGCACTCCCAAAGAGGAGGATGACATAGAAGTGGAAGTAATAACTGAGGTTGCGGAAGAAAACCAAGAAGATAAAACAGAAATATCCTTTAACGCATTAGCGAGATACTCGATTCCACAAACAATGAAGGTAAAAGGGTATTTTAAGAAATAAAAACCTATTGTGCTCCTAGACTCGGTAGCACTCACAATTTTATAGACCTCAGTTTGGCCAAACACGCTAATTGCTCTATATATCCCTGTAATAACTTCGAAGTCATGATTGGCAATGGAGGAAAAATTGCATGTAAAGGCAAATGCAAGAATATCAAACTCACAATGGGGGTATATAACATGAATGCAGATATGTATGTACTACCATTAGGAGGATGTGATATTGTTTTGGGAGTACAATGGCTACGAACACTCGACAAAATTCAATGGGACTTTGAAGAGTTATGGATGCAATTTATACAAAACAACCAAACATACACAATTCAAGGTTTAAAAACAGGTCCCACACAAATCGTAAGTTCCCATAGAATGGAAAAGATTCTTCGAAAAGGAGGAAGAGGCATGGTTGCCCAACTATTTTCCTTGCAAAACACCACCGAAGAGCAACCAAAGGCACCCGAATTAATAGAACTCCTAGAGAAACATGATAAAATATTCAAAGAACCAGAGGGATTACCTCCACAACGAAGCTATGATCATGCTATTCAATTACTTCCGGGACACCAACCTCCAAATATTGGACCTTACCGATATCCATACTTAAAAAAGATGGAAATAGAAAAATTAGTACAAGACCTACTAAGGGCAGGGGTCATTCGACCTAGTAGAAGTCCCTACTCTTCGCCAGTCATACTAGTAAGAAAAAAGGATGGATCATGGCGCCTATGCGTGGATTTTCGTGCTCTCAACAAAATAACGATTAAAGACAAATTTCCTATTCCAATCATTGATGAACTACTCGATGAACTAAATGGAGCTGCATATTTTTCTAAACTTGATTTACAATCAGGTTACCACCAAATTCGAGTTAAGGAAAGCGATATACCCAAAACTGCTTTTCGCACCCACGAGGGACATTATGAATTCTTGGTGATGCCTTTTGGCCTCACCAGCGCTCCATCCACATTTCAAAGTCTTATCAATAAGGTATTTTCTCCCTTCCTTCGAAAATTTATTTTAGTTTTCCTTGACGATATTTTGATTTACAGCAAGACATGGGAAGAGCACTTAACACATATAGCGCAAGCACTCAAAATCGTGGAAGAAAATCAATTATACGCAAAGCGATCAAAGTGTTCCTTTGGGAAGCAGGAAATTGAATATCTTGGACATATTGTCTCCAAGGAAGGAGTTAAAGTAGACCCTCGAAAAATTGAATATGTGGAAAATTGGCAAATTCCCAAAACTCTAAAAGGGTTGCGTGGGTTCTTAGGATTAATGGGCTATTATCCCAAATTTTTTAAATATTATGGGAAAATAGCAGCACCCTTAACAACCCTACTTAAAAAGAATGCCTTCATATGGTCTCCAAAAGCGAATGAAGCTTTCATGACTTTGAAAAACGCCATGTGTACCACCTCCGTCCTAGCTATGCCAGATTTTTCCCAACCATTCATTATTGAAAGCGACACTTCCGGATTGGGAATGGGAGCGGTGCTTATGCAAAATGAGAAGCCCTTAGCCTTTACTAGTAAAGCATTTTCCAAAAAGAATTTAGCACGTTCCACTTATGACAAAGAAATGTTAGCTATGGTCCATGCTATCCAACATTGGAGACCATACCTTGTTGGAAAACATTTCATTATCCGCACCGACCACCATAGCCTAAAATACCTTCTTGAACAAAGGATAACCACTCCAGAACAACAAAAGTGGGTAACAAAACTATTAGGCTATGATTATGAAATCATCTACAAAAAAGGGAAAGATAACATGGTTGCGGATGCACTTTCAGAAAGTTCGAAGAAACTTCACAATTACATGTTTTTTCCTGCCCCATCCCTACATGGATTGAACAAGTCAAGGATGAATGGTATGCGGACCCTACTATACACACCATAATTCAACAGCTACAACAAAATCCCATGAGTAAACCCCACTACTCTTGGCAAGGTAACATGCTCCATTACAAAGAACGTTTGGTCCTCTCACCTACATCGGTTTATCGTCCAAAGCTTCTACATGAGCAACACGCTACACCTACTGCAGGCCACTCTGGATTCCTAAAAACCTACAAAAGAGTGACTAAATCATTTTATTGGCGAGGGATAAAAAATGATATCAAGAAGTTCGTCAATGAATGTGAAACATGCCAAAGAAATAAAGGTGAAACAAGTGGCAACACCGAGCCTTCTTCAACCTCTACCCATACCAACCAGGACATGGGAGGATATTTCAATGGATTTCATTGAAGGTCTTCCAAAATCCGCAGGAAAAACGATGATCCTAGTGGTGGTAGATCGTTTATCTAAATACGCCAATTTTTTCCCAGTAGCTCACCCCTATACCGCTAGTACTATTGGTCAAATCTTCCTTGACAATATTTTTAAATTACATGGCATGCCTTCTACTATCGTTAGTGATCGTGATCCCACTTTCACTAGTAATTTTTGGAAGGAATTATTTAAACTCCAAGGTACGCAACTTCGGATGAGCTCCGCTTACCACCTACAAACGGATGGTCAAACTGAAATTGTCAATAAGTGCTTAGAAACCTATCTCCGGTGCTTTATTTCCACCGAACCCCTTCACTGGGTTAAATGGCTTCCACTAGCTGAATGGTGGTATAATACCACATATCACACAAACATAAAAATGACCCCTTTCAAAGCATTATATGGCCGATCACCCCCATCTCTAACCTCTTATCTTCCAGGAAGTACAAAAGTACCAGCTGTAGAGATGGAGCTGGTCACTCGAGATAATATCATTCGCGCTCTGAAGGACAATCTACATATTGCTCAACACCGCATGAAGCAACAAGCGGACCAACATCGGACTGAAAGGGTTTTTCAAGAAGGGGATATGGTATTTCTTCGCCTCCAACCATATCGTCAAACTTCATTGAAAATAAAAGGGTCGCAAAAATTAACACCAAAATTTTATGGCCCTTATAAAATTCTACAGCGTATTGGACCTGTTGCATATAAACTTGAATTACCAGAATCTTCCAAAATCCATCCGGTATTTCATGTTTCTTGTCTTAAAGCCGTAATAGGCACTAACATCGTTACGCAAACTCAACTTCCAGAATTTTCAGATAATGGAGCTCTTGTGGTTGAACCAGAAGCTATCCTAGACCGACGTATGCGCCGCCTCCGTAACCGCACCATCACCGAGGTATTGATTCAATGGAAAGGTCTACCTCCAGAGGATGCTACGTGGGAGACGCTCCACCATATTCAACAACAATTTTTGCAATTCCAGCTTTGAGGACAAAGCTTTTTCAAAGGAGGGTGGCATGTTAGGACCCTCCTAACGTAACTCTTAATCATATTATATATTATATTGTATTATAAAGGGACACATCCCTTCACCATTCACACCTTTTAGATAGATGTAAATAGGACAAGGAGGATGCTCCAAAGATCATCCAAGAACATTAATTTATTATATTGTGGGTTTCTGCCTTTCAATACAAACTGCAATTCTATTCAAACAACGATTCTTTCTACATTCAATTCATATTTCAAGTTGCAGGTTCATAACAGCAAGAGTCTTTGTAAATAAAAAAATTTGTAATCTGAATATTGTTGGATGTAGTAGAAAAGGTGATTGCATGATGTCACTGCACTTATAAGGCACTTGTACAAGTTGCTGTGGATTTTAATTCTTAAAAGATGGAAGGAGTCAACTTATGAAGATTTCTTGGAAAGTTTTGTTTTGCAACAGGGCTTGCTATCAATGTTTCAGATCACATTTTGTGATCCATGATCATATCCTGTCAATCTCTAATTGTGAAGTTAATTGAACATGACAAAGGACATTCATACATATTGTGATCTGTGACTGGAAGGAAGGGACAAGTTTTTCTTTTGGTTTCTTAAGGAAATGTGGTCCCATTTTTAAGAAATTGTGATCCATGTTGTTTTGCACTTTTGATGGCCCCTTTATTTGTTTCGATCTCTGCACACGTTTCTTGAAACTCTTTGAGAATCTTATTTTATAATCACCTCAGGATGGGGAGAAATTTTTCCATGTTAAGATTGTGTGGAAGAATCTCTAGCCTTGACACTAAAATAAAAATGTTTCCTTCAATGTGTGTGGGTTCTTGACATCCTCTGATTGAATATACTAATAGAAATATGAAACTAATAGGCCAGAACTCCAAATTAATCTTGTATTAGCTTTTAATTTAGAAGTTTTCTGACTTGACTTCTCTGGCTAGTGTCTAAATTGAGATAAATTTATTTTAGCATCAGGACATTATTAATGGAGCCCATTGTGAACAGGAGAATATAATTAATCTTATGCCATCTTAATTTGTTTAGATCTAAGACATTCATGTTGTGGTCTTTAGCATAGTTTCATTCATTTGTTAAGAAAACACCTTGTCTACAGAATTGTATTTTCCAGATAAATTTTTTTTCTCTTATCAAATTAAAGAATGCATTTAATTTGTCCTTTTTAAGCATCTAGTCATGAAATAACCCAATGAGTATTGAACATCAAAAGGGACACAAAAATATATTATCTACAAGAATAGCAGTTGAATACAAGTTTAGAAAAATTAGGACATAGATACCCTTATGTACTCTTTGCTCTCTATTATTCTTTTTGTTGCATTAATTGCTGTACAATCTTCAAGCAGAACTAGTTGAGTAGGAGCATTATCTTGATTCATGACAAAGCTTTTGTGAAATTTCCTATGTTAATCTCTTTCAAATTGGCATCCAAGGATGAGCATGAGTGTTGAATTAATCCTTCTTCAGAATGCAAGTGGTCAGAGTCTAATTGTTGCTCATAGAACAAAATTGCCATTATTTTTCTTTATATCAGTTTGCTTCTTTTCTTTCAAGTGAATAGTTCCGAAGGCCTCCCAATTTTGCTGACAAAATCGTTTTCAAGATTGAACTCAAAACTGCTGCAACTGAGTTTAATATATTAATTTTGCAAAGATTAGCATTATGTTTTATGAGTTAAATTCTTTTAATGAATGGGAACTCTTGTTTAATTTGCACTGAATGTTTATGGCAGGCTGTTTATGAGCATCATCCTCGGCCTAAGCAATTAATAGTTGAGAATGATTTACCCCTTAAACTTCAAAGCCTAATTGAAGAACGGAGGGATGGAGAGCGCTCTGGTGGTCAGGTGCTTGTAAAACAAATGGCAACTGCCTTGCTTAAGGCTCTTCACATCAACACTGTTCTGTAATGAAGCTATGGACGTTGCATCTCTATGTCTCATCTGAGAGAAAGATGTAGTTTTGTAATATGTGTATCACATATTTTTTGTGACTGGTCATTAAGAAGAATGAGAATGAAAATTTTTGTAGGTGAGAAGTTAGATATATGTCTCTTCAATATCTTTGTTTTTGAAAGCCCCTGTAAAAAGGAACATTTTTTGTGAATATTAACGAGGTGTTAATATCTACATCATTGTATTATTGGACAAGCAGGACTGTGTATAATTTAAAGATTCCTTATGTAATATAATTAATAGTTCCAAAGTTGTTTTAGGTCACCAGAACCATCTGTCAGCAATATGTTCATTTTTTCGGCTAGTTAAATTAGGGTGATTGTTAAAGGAGCATGCCTCCCTCCACTGACAATGCGTTATTGAAACAGCTGCTTTAACATACGAGATATGTGATCTATGCTGGAAATGTCCCAACTTACTGCCATACTATATCCTGACTGGGACTGGAACTATACTGTTAAGCTGTTATTCTTGTTTGTATGGCTTTTCTTGAGTTTTGAATTTCATCATGCCCATCAATTCAAATATGTTCATTTAGAAAACCTACATGTCACTAAATCTAAAAAATATTCCATGTGTGTTTATGCATGCATGTTAATAATCATGATTTGCTAACAAGATAGATCAATCTCTTGTTAATGGTTGTAAGATGCTAAATGTCAGGTCCTGCATCCAGCATCCCAAACCTTAATGCAGATAAACCTATGCTGAAAATATTAAGATGCTAAATATGAGATACTACAGCCTAAACCTCAGACTGATAGTTTTACAACTTGCTATCAAAGACATGAAAGGAAGATGCATCTACATTGAATTATATAGAAATTTAGATTTCATTGTATACTGTGCCATTTGTGTGTCTCTGCAAATTCCATAATGTTAAAAATCATTTTCTGTCAGATAAATCCAGATGGCAGTGCCATTGTCTTTGTCAAATGAATACCTCTGTATTTACCTTTTACTAGAGAGTCAAATTCTTATGGGGTTTAAGTGATAGGTGCGATGACAAAGTGGCCATTAGAATTCAGGAAAGACACACTGAAAGACCTGATAGTACCAAACTGGTTGGAGATGGTAAAGTCTGAAAAAAGTAAGAATAGGTTGTTTATTTAAATCAAAAGGCAGCCATATGACTGTAGATTAATGCATAACATGAGAGTAGAATACTTTTAAATCAGAATTATTTTTCTGGATGAATGGTTTAGCAAGAGGACAAAACAAACATGTTAAGTGTGGTAATGAAACCTTCTCGCAGTGCCTTGCTGTCATAACCCAAAGACAGGTCTGAATGCAACTTGCTGTCATAACCTGAAGACAGGTCTGAATGCATCTAACAGTTAGCCTTTGACATGGATTTGGAACCCGTATTATAGTTTGGACATATATTTTCTTGACTTCCCATAGTCGCAATCTGGTATCACCTGAAGACATCCTTGCAGTTGCCACCTGAAGTATTTATTGTCTTGTGGAAAAAATCTACTATAAATTTAGGAAAGATATATGCTTCCAACATGCATTGTCTAAGCTGATTTTTTGTTAGAGCCAAAACTAGCACCAAAATTACCAGCCGAGAAAGAACATAAAAAATACACGTTCTAAAGAAAATTTTTGGGAGCAAATTTAGTGCTTTACATGGACAGCTGAAAACTATCGTCTTTGCCTTTTCATAAATTCGCTTATGATGCCAAACTTTCTTGATCCTATCAAGACAAACTTGAGCATAAATGCTCCTTAATTATTTATTTTAATCAACCTTTCTTTGTGTCTGGAAAAGGTGTTAAACGTCCCCCACTAAAGTAGTCTGGAGACTCTACCATGTCACAATCAATGAAGCTTTTCTTACAGGTCTTTAAAATTATTATTACAGTAAGCAGGGGCTAGATAATGCAGAGTCACATACCATTTACTTTTGTATATGACAACAAATATGTTTCTTGATTAGAATAAATCCATGTATATTCAACCTAACATATTTCTTAATTGTAATAAGATCGTGTAAAATTTTCAGAATTTATTTCAGAATCTTACCTTGAGCCTCTTTTTTTTTTTTTTTAAGCGAAAAACCCCTTGTGGGGCCGCCTTGGTCTGAGAGACCACGAACAGGGGGTTCTATACCGTCAAAGTCACCCGGGAGTCGCACCCAGCCCTGCCCGCACCAACATTATCAATTGGATTTTGGGTACCCAATTCAGATTTTTGGTAGGGTGGAGATTCGAACCTGGGACCTCCCTTGGAGGATTGCCCTCTCCTCTCTAATTCACCTACAACACCTGGGTGCCTTGAGCCTCCTTATCTTACTCAACATCTTGCAAAATATTTTTGAAATAATTGATTGCATTAATATATTTTTCTTCAATATTTATTCAATATAGAGTTGAAACATTTAATATTTGACTAAAAGACATGTTTTTGCTATAGCAAGAAAAAAAATGGTATTTCTATCTCCTTCCTTACTCCATCTCTCCTTAAATGTTTAGGACCAATATGACTTCCTTTTTAAATACATTATGATATTAAAAAAGTAATTGTTTTCTTGTACATAAGTATGTAATCCATTTCATTGATTTCTTCTCTCTTGTAAATTGTGGTGTTTGGATTTGATTCTTGCTTTGCTTAAAATATATTCCCAAAAGATTTTACATTCCAAGTCTCTGTTTACCCCTCTAGATATTTTATCTTTTGAATAAACCTATACATACATGATCCTCCAAACCTTGCTTTATCCCATATAACATAACCATCTAAAAATGTAGCATAACAATGGTATTTTATGATTGAAGGAACATAAAGGAATAAATGATAGGAAATATTAGCAACAAATAACATTTACTACGTACGAGAAAATAATATTTTGAACTAAAATGGAATGGAACTGCAATATGTTATTTGCATTATGTACAAATAATAATGTATATTCAATTACAACAATATGTTCATTCATAGTCACATGCAGTTACATGCACAAAAAATGGTTGAACGAATGTTCCTTAATTTTTTGTATATGATTTGAAAATGTAATAGGGTCTATTTATACTTTTCTTGGGAAAGGGGAGGTAGTTGCCACTTTTGCAATGACCTCGTCCTTAAACCTAACTACTGCAACAGTAATTACATTACAATGTAAGTACATGAACATTGAATTACACAAAGTGACAATTGTATGTACAATCAAAATTATTATGTACTTGGCTTTGTATGCGCTTTATAAGGGTTGAGGCGGTGATATGTCAAAGTTGGCTCCTACTTTTGCCTACCCCTCTAGATTGATCGATATCCTTGTCATCGATTGTTGCTACTCTTGAGGGCTTTGACTTTGTTGCGGTTGGGGAATGGATGCAATTCGAACAGGTGCACCTCCTAAGTGTTGAAATTGCATTTTGAGGGCCTTGGTTTCATCCTTCAAGTGCTTGGTATAGGCTAGATACCTTTCCCTCTGTTATATCTTTGTGGGCCTTGTGCGCAACGTTGTTTCCCTCCTTGCTACCTATGCACAACCTCCCACACCTTGGCAAGAGCCTATTCACTCATCACATATTGACCTCAGTTGCTAGATCAACTAATTTTGCTCTTATCATTTTTTCTCAACTGATCTACCTTGTTGCAACCTAGCTAATCCTACTTTGGCCTCTTGTTGCACTTGTTAAAGTTGACAACTGGATGGTCTATTCTCTAAACTTCAATTTGTTCACCATCTCTTGAAATGTCTCCAATCTAGTTGCAAACCATTGTATCATGTAAGCCAAGAAATTCATTGTGCACATGTTGCTTCCAATTTGGGTTCTAGCCTGAATTTTTTAAGTGTGATTAAGGATAGTCATCAAATCTATCTTCACCAATATACATTTGGGGTGAAGTGGATACTAATGCAATACTAGAGTCTCCTCTGACATCATTGTTACTCTAATGGTCTGCGTTGTTGCCTACACCAAGTCTCATGGCCGAATTTAGTGGAATTTTTCAAACCTTTTTATATGCTCCTCATTCTGGGCCCAACTGACTTGTCTGCCTAATTCAACTTCCACTTGTGATTGCTACAATCGTTATTCTCTCAAGGCAGTGACCTTGAAATTCACTTTGTACCTTATCAATTACCCCTTTCAGTCTCTCAAATAAATTATTTTCATGCTTATTTATCCTCATGCCATATACTAGAGGTTGCCTCAAATTCAACACTTCAATCAAATAGTGCTTGCTTGTTCCTCCATAGGTCTAGGCTCATCATCTTTAGTGGTAGTTTCTTCCTTCTCCCCATCAAGTCCTATGGCAATTTTTGCGTTATTGAATATTTGTGGGTCTTGAATTTGTGGCTTGACCTATTTCCTTGCATCAATCGCAACATCCAGTGTCTTTTTCCCTTTTTTGTTTCGTTTTCGTCCATCACTTAATCTCTTTGAGCTGATAGTTGATTGCCTTGGCCCTTCTACAACTAGCCATGGTCTAGTGCAGGTTGGTTTTCCTTTCTCTCTTGGCACTGATGAAGTTTGTGCGATCAGTTGTGTTGTAGTAGACAAAGTCTTTATTGGCTCCTCATCGTTCGATGGCGGGATAGCACATCACTCTGCCTTTGCAAACTGTTGCAACAATGTTCGCAAAATGTTGGAAAGTTAGTGTGGCCACCACAAATCTTGCATGCAATCCTTAAGGCCTCACAAACTCTATTGTTGTTGAGGTGTCCATTGCATGCAATGTAGGATTCATCACATCATCATCTACAACGATCGATGTTGATTGTACCATGGCTTGCGTAGTTCCTCCTTTTCTTGCTTGCTATGCCATCTCCTCCACTTGCATTATATCTTATACAACTATGAGTGGTTTTGATTGCTTTTCCCTTTACACAACTTCCTACAAAGCCTTTACTCAGATATGCACAATGGTACCTACAGTTCCTCCTTATGTAGTTTGGCTTCATGTGTCAGAGTGCTCTATTGCACTACAATATAAGTCATTCCTTGTAGTTGGTAGCACTGGTCTTGTACAATTTTTATAGCATTCTTTTCAATTGTGCCAACAACTAAAATTTGTGACGGTCCTTTGCATGATGATTTTCATTACCTATTGGGGTTGAGGTTGGTGTTGTTGGAATTAAGGCCAATGTTGCAACTACTACCTCATCTATTGCCTTTGTTGCTTATATCTCTTCTCTTTCCAACTCTTTTGCAATGGGTAGTCACTTCTTGGTCCTTTCAAAATCAGACTCCTCTAACACATTTGTATCATCTCCCTCATTTTCTTTTGACGATTCTAGTAATTGCACCACTGTTGCCATCCTCTTCTTTGTCGTTGTGGTTTTCTTTCCTCTTGAGGCCTTTACTACTTTTCCCATTGGTCCTGTTCTTGTCATTGGGGCTATATAGGTCGAATGAAAAATAGTGGGTGCTCCTTCTAGCTCTTGTTGAGGTAGGCCCAACCCTTGAAATTGGACCTATTTGTACATAGCTACAACCAAAAGTAGAATGATGGCATGTAAAACCATTGAGAATTTTGTAGTGAGCTATACCATTTTTTTTTTACGTGGTTTGACAAGAATGATGCTTAATCATACTTAACACTACGCATGATGCCTTCCATGTACGATACACCACCTACATGGGCATATTTGAGGCTTGCTATTCTTTTGACTTCAAATGATGCATCTTCAGTCTGTGATTGCCAAGCTTCGTCAAATTTTCAATCTCATACATAAATTAGTGAATTTGTGCATGAACACTTTTGACTTGTATGGTTCAATTCCTTCATTGGCCTACTATTGCTTGTGGTAGATAACTTGAATACTTCTGAAACTATTAGGGGAGAAGAACACCTATACTTCCTTGTTGCCAAGCAAAACTTTATCTTCTTTGCCTTGTACTTCTCCAACATTTGCAACAGGTATGACCTAAAAAGTCCTTGTCAAAGCTGACAACTTGCATTATATGGTGGACTTCTACACTTTTAAAGATGCTTTGAATGGATGTTATTAAGGAGCATCAAGTGAACATGTCTTGTAAAACTATTCTATGGGTTTAGTCCAAATTATCTCATCAATGGGGATTTGCATCCTCTCCTCCTTTGTCTTCTATTGTGGTGAAGTTGTTGCTCATTTTCCTTGCTTCTTCGTTCATCATCAGGAGTTCCAATCTATGACCATGACCTTGAACTGTTTCCTCTTTGTGCAGTCACACTATTCCCTGCTTTGCTTCCATCTTATGCTTCTCTATATCATGGTGGTATGTGAGCTCAATACAATTTTTTAATGAAGCTTGCATTGACAACTCAATGCATTCGAGGTCCTTACCACAACACAACACCTAGCGCAAATCTTGGATGATGTCTCATTAACTCTGTAGGCTTTACAATCCTTGGCCTATGTTGCATTGCACCTACACCTAGATCCATAGGCATTCTATTTTGTACTTCTACAACGATAGTTACTCCCCACTATCCCAATTTTCTCCTAGCCTATGTGGTTTACTCCCACAATACTACATGGCACACTTTTGTCTTTTGTGTCATTCACCTCCTTGGTTTGTGTGTCGTATTGGTTTTGCTCCTTGTACGTCCATAAGGCCTCCTCTTAGCTCCAAATGACCTACACCAACTCTAGATGACCCAATTTACACTGCAAAAGGTCTCCTAGCTCTAGATGACCCAACACTGATTATAGATGGCTTAACACCTACTCCATATGATGTCAATTAACTCCATATGGTCTAACATTTACTCTAGATGGCTTGGCTATGCCATTTGCTTTCTTCCTCAGAAAACCCATCTCAGTTTTTAGACAACCAATATGACTCACAGTTACACTCAAAGACCAATACAATATTTTGTATAACTTGCTTCTCTTTGAGGGCCTTACAAATGGACCATACAACGTTTTCCTTCAGCTAGGTCTCCTTTCATCCTTGAGTGTCATGTCACTTTGTGAAGATGACTTCCTCTTTGCTCTGGATGACATTGCCTATGACCTATACAGTCTGAATGGCATGTGTTTTTCCCCTAGTTAATCCTCTCCAGTCCCTAGATGATTGTTTCTTCCATGTAAACAAGTTTTTCTTTCACAAGGCACTTCTTCTTTGTTGTGCATTTGCTTCTTCGTTTCTCCAAAATTTCATTGCTCTCATAATGTAGAGTCTAAAACTTTGATTGGTTTTGCTAGCAAGGGTTTGGAGTTCTTCCAACAACTACATTTTTTTGTTGTAATCATTTCACCTAGATACAAGTTTGTAATATGTTGGTTGTTAGACAAAGGTTTTCAGAAAAACCCTTGTTTATACTATTGTTCCAACATTCACTAACTTCAATGCTTTGGTGCAACTTGCTTCCTTGCAACTTGTTCAACACTCTCCTTGCCTGTCTTGAAATTATGCATGCTGAATCGCATTTAGTTTTGCTCCTAAATGTGTGGGTATGTGCTCTAGGTCATGCCCTAGGTTGTACCCTAGCTGGTACAAGCTTGATTGATTGGTATTTTCTTCGTTTGCTCCTCCCTACTGTTTCTTGGCTCTATGCATGAAAATGTGCAAGTGAGAGTTATCTATGTTTGTTATATGTTGATTGAGATAGGGAGACACTTAGCTTGCATACAATAACTCACCCTCCACTACCTTAATTGCCACTTCAACACCAATAACTAAACTACATGTAACTACTCTTTTAGCATACCAATTTCATCTTATGTGGCCTCAACTCCTTGTTTTCCTTACATATGGTGGGCCCACTAGAAGGTATGTGTTCCCTATTTTTGACATTTATGATGCCTTGGATCAAATGACCCAAGTGGCTAGATGCCTTGCCTAGATGTCCAAATGACATGGATGACCCAAGAGGCCAGACAACCTACCTAGCTATTTAGACGACCTTGTTTGCTCTTAGCCTAGATGACCTAAGGGGCAAAATGACTTGCCTAGCCATTAAGATGACCTTGTCCCTTATTTTATTATTCCATCATGGATTCCAACATGTTCATATATTCCTTCAAATGACCCCCCTATTATCTTAATGACCCATCTTCATCTCATACTTCGGATGACTCATTCCCTTCCTCCTACACGACTACCACACAATCTTGGTCGATCTTTGAATGATCCAGTAGTAGTCTGAGGCTCAAACAACCTATCTAGATTGTACTTTCTTTGGGCCTAATGGCCCAAGGATTGTTTGAGGACTTTTCCCTGCCAGATGGTGTAGGGGTGGCTTAGAAGGCCCATCTTGCTAGTTAGATGACCTATGTGCAAGTTGGGGTAAATTGCTTTTTTCAAGATGATTGGGAAGAAGGTTAGATGACCTCTGGCCTTAGATGATCTAGAGGGCTTGATGACCCACAATATGACCCAAGCAACCTTCATCATAATAAATATTTGCACAATCTAATGGACCTAATGGCCCATTCAGATTGTCTAAGGAATCATTCAAGGCTGGTAGACGACGATGTCTGATACTTTGCCCAACACCATCATTTTTGGAATTAGTCAAGTTTTAGCCTATTCTTCTCCGTCTTCAACCAGAATCCAACAAAATTTTGTTGCCCTATGTCACCTTTTTCTATTCATCTGCTACACCATTGTGGCTACCTTACCCTTAAAAGTGATTTCATGTTTTTCATGTTCTTCCTATAAGGTATCACTTGGTA
Source organism: Wollemia nobilis (assembly GCA_028583015.1). Lineage (NCBI taxonomy): Eukaryota > Viridiplantae > Streptophyta > Pinopsida > Araucariales > Araucariaceae > Wollemia > Wollemia nobilis. The sequence goes on from JAQPPZ010001808.1 coordinate 4,873,064, forward strand.
ATGAATTGACATTATCTGGTGGGCACACTACTACCTCATCATTGACAACTCTTAGCATTCTTGGTGTTTTCCATCTGAATATTCTCTCAAAATTTGAGCAAGGGTTATCACTACTCCAAGCTCCATCCTTACTACTCACACTCATTAGGGATACACTTCTACTTTCTACTTTTACTAGGTTGCTATTATTCGCTTTTCCAATTGGTAATATTTGTTAAGGTGTACCCATACTATGAACAGGTTCAAAAGACACTTCTTGCATGTACCTCCATTCAATCTCTACAAATATCCTTACTAGTAGAACATCACTTGCTAAATTAACTCTCTCAATAGTCCTATTTCAAAAGTTCAACTTCCGTCATATGATTGTCAACATTTCCCAACATTTACTCATTCGTTGTGCTCCTCCAAGAGTATCCTCCAGATTTTTCCTATCTCTTGAAAAACTTCTATCAGTTGCTTGCACATCCTATCATAGCTACATCAACCCTTGCACATGTTGTCTCCGTAATTTGCAAATCCAATTATTCAATTGGTCATTTCTTTTATATAATTGTTGCATTTCAACATGCATTCTTTGATGTGCACGTTCAATGGCTACCAACAAGATCATCATTTCATACTCAATTTCATCACTTTGAAGCTCCTTTTTTTGGAGGTTCTTGTCCAACATGTATAATTGTTGTTCATTGTATGTTTTTGTCACTGAGTGATATTTGTCTATCAATAAATCATCGTTCTTTCTTGAGATCAAAAATTTTGGCATGCATGTGCAAAACCTCTTGTATTTAGTGGGTCTAGGCACCAACTCTTCCTACTTCATTATCGTCTACATGTCATTGTCTTGGCTACTTATAGATTCTTACTCATACGACCATTCCAACTGTTTACAAGTTTGATCCCTCTAGAATCATTTGTGTGTTTTGTGTCATCTTCTCTCATATAACTACATTCTCCAACTTCATATATCGATATTCCCTCAAAGGATCTCAAATACTGAATTGATGTGGTGATCATCCTACCCATGATTGATTCTTCATCATTTGGTTCATGGTTGACAAGTTTCACTTGTGCGCTAACCTTGTATAATTTCAAATTTGAACCATTGACTATCTCAGTATATTTTATCTCATCTACTCTCTTTAATTTGACTGCATTGTTTTCCAATAATTCATCCACTTGGAAAATGCTTATCGTGCCAAAGCACTAAGTCACACACCTCAACTTTAACAAATGCTTATCGTGCCAAAGCTTGCGTTGACATTGGGTAACCTCTGTGGCCCACTATGCCATCACTCTCTTATCACCTAGCTTGATGAGTATCGTTAGCCTTTGCTGGTCGTTAAGATGGTTCTATAATACCACCCTCAAACTTGGTACCAAAAATTTGACAGACAAAAATGCCTCATATCGTACATTAGATGGAATGGCATGTGATTCTTTGTTGGCTTGTACATCATCCCGTATGTCCATAGTATCAATGACAACTTTTTGTCCCAATCAACATCTTTAATTTAATAGCTTTTGTACATATGGATACTAAAACATTGTTTGTTGCCTTCGTTTTCCCATTTTCCTTAGGGTAATACAAAGTTGACAATGAATCACATGCCATTTCAACTTCTAACCAATTTTATTGACGAAGTATCTTCATGATCACTCATAAATTGAAGCGACACTCAGAACCTTGTAATGATTTTCTCATACAAGAATCACACAATGCTCTTTGTAGAGTTATTTGGCAATGTCCTTACCTCCACCTACTTTGTCAAATATTTAGTTGCAAACACAATGTAATGCACCTCCTACTAGTCTTCAATTGTCTAACAATATCAATACCCCACCCTTCAAACAATTTCTATGACCGAGATGGATGCAATGACATGAAGTCTCTCCATAGTGGCTTCCTAGCTCATTGGCATGCATCATACATGGTCACAAACTCTTTTTTGTCATGATAGAGGGTGGACCACCACAACCTTGCCAGAAGCACATTCCTCATGGTTGCATATAGCCCTATATGTCCTCCTACCAATCCTTTATGATCCTTCCTTAGTGTTGTGTTCACCTCCTCGTTCATTATGCATATTTGTAGAATTCCATCTTGTTTGATCTTGTACAACAATCTAGCAATCAATTAGAATGGTGTTGACTTGATTTTATTTTTTTATTTTTCCTTGTCCACAAATGCTTCAACAACTCACCTCTTGACAAGAATTATCCAACATACTTGTATGACGATGATAGTGCAGTGATTGAAAACAAGTGAGTGCTTGGAAATTCACCCAACACTCTAGATTTTCTGAAGCAAATCTTTGACATATGACCACTATGACATGTTTATTTCTCAATCTAACCACCACTTGAAACATGGTCTTCTACAACATGACAATCCACCTGCTAAATCATCCATGCATAGTTGTCTTATTGGTAAGGGATAATAGTGACTAATGTTCAACATAGAAAGCAAAAAGATTCACTAGTAGGTGATGTTGAACTTTTATACCATGTACAACATCCCTAATGCTTCTTGCTTTGTCATGTTTTAATTATTCTCTACCCTGGATAAAAATTTACTTGAAGAGTATACATGTTGATCCAACCCATATTTTCCTTACTCCACAAGTCCACATCCAATTATAAAATTGAACACATCCACATAGACATGAAACTACCTTTTCCAATCCAAAAACACCATAATGGATGCGTAAACCAACTTTACCTTTAGCTCCTTAAATGCCTTCTAGGCCCCTCTATTCACTTGAAAGGATTACCCTTGCACATTAATGTATCCAATGGGTACAACATCTATGTAAATTTATTGATGATTCACCAATATTATCCAACATGCCCTAGGAATGAATTCAATGAACTCATGCTATATGGTTCCTCCATGCTCATTATGAAATGAATCTTGTTAGGTTCGATATTTAGTCCTTCATTGCACACTACATGACCCAAAAAATTTATGTATGGTACCACAACTTGCATTTTTTGGGTTCAAGGATAGCCAAGAATTCATGCATAGCCTCATGCACTCCTCTAGCGCCATTATATTCTCATATTCCTTGATCAAGGAACACCTATACAAAATGTTCCTATTAAATGTGATAGGAACATTGCATAAATTGAAGGACATTTTATTGAATTCATTAAAGGTATTTTTAATAACAAACATGGTCTTCAACTGGTCCTTCTCAACAATATTAATTTGATTGTAGCCTAAAAATCCTTCCAAAAATGAATAGATTTTGTGCCCTGTTACATCGTTTAGAATTGAATCATTAAACAAGATTGGAAAAAGCCCTTAATTTTCATTACATTCAAGATCCAAAAATCCACACAAATGTTGATATGGTTTCTTTCCTTCCTCAAGTTGATAAATATGGGAGACACCCATTCACTCATCATCATATTGAAAATTATACCCACATCCAACATTTTCTCAATTTTTGTATTAACTAAGGCCTTGTACAGTGGGTTCATCATGTATGACCTTATCGTAGGTTACGTGCTCGAAATCAATGGAATTTGACGTATGCACAACTCCAATGGAATCCCTTATATATCCTTATATGTCCATGTAAACACCTTGCACTATATGACAATTTTAAAAGCTATTGCTTGTAAAACTAGGTCCCACTCATCCTTGCAATGGATCATATTTTCTTCATCTCATTGAGGTTCCCCTACACCATTTTTGATCCTTCATACTTTATGGTATTAGGTTCTTCTACCACTTTTACTACATCAAATAAATGTGTTGACCTCTCATCAATCTATGCATCATTAACATTGTACTTTGTAAAGTTTGACGAGAAAGACATTTTCTCTTCCTCTTTAACTTTTATAACTAGTTTCCTATTTTGACTACTTTTGTAAACGTTGTATGTACTACAAAGTCCATCACCCTGGTTTTCATCCTCCATGCTTATACACATGCAACTTGTCTAGAAACAATTAGTCTTCCAACTGTTAGTGGAGTAGTCCACTGTTCAAGTGCCCTCAACATGGTTTCTTTGTTTGATCCTTGTTCTTTCGTCCAATCTTCTTCATATAATGATGAAACATTGAACTCATCAATCACACACTTTTGATGGTTCTTGAATTTCAAGTGATCCTCCAATTGTGCTATACTTTTATCATGTATAACAACCGACATCTTATCAGTGTATTATAAGTATGTTTTTGCATGGCAATTACGACAATATCCAGGATGAATATTTGATCAACGATCTTCACCTTTTACGCAGTCAAAACATCTTTAATCTTGATGCCATACTGGTCTATTGCCATATTGTTGTAAATTGAGAGACTACAAAAATGGTTCTCTCAAGTCTTTCCATGCATTGATCCTTCACAATCGTCCTTCATTCTACATGGTGATGTGTTTCTATTGTCTTATTTATACGTATCATTTATCTAACCACCATGTGGAACTCTGGTACTATACAAATTAAATTGGATATTTTGACTGCAATATTTGTTTCTAGTACTTGTCCCACCCACTACTTTGTTAATATCTCCTTTTCAGTTATGATTGGTTCAATTTCTTTCATTGTTGGTTTTGGACATCTCTTCTTCCAATTGCACACGTGTCTTTTGCCACTTCTTCTTCTTGGTAGGGTTTGGATATTGCTCTATATTCTTTACTTGTACCCATATCACTACCAACATGTGTTTATTCTTACCCTTTTGTTGGTCCATTTAAAGCTATTCAATATCAAGAAAATTAACTTTTTGTGAGTTACTATACTTTTGTTCTTTAGACTGTTAGCTTTCTTGTGGTTGCCATGTCTACACCATCTATACATCATCATTATGTCACTCATTTTCTCTAACCAACGCGTTCATACAATTTTTATGAAGTATTCACACTCTAAACATATTTGACACAGGATGATTGTCCTTCCATATGAATCATATTGCAAACATTCTTCATTGTTGAATTCACTAGATTGGTTACTTGATTACGATCGTCTTGTTAGGTGTGAAGTTAGTATGGTCAGACGCCAGTCAGTAGGGCTACTAGAAGTCTAGTTAGCAGGGTTTCTAGACGTCTATACCAGATATCTAGACATCTGGTTTGGTAGACGTCTGGGCTACCAGACGTCTGGTGTAGCAGACGTCTAGGCTAGATGTTTGGGCTGCCAGACATCTGGTATGGTAGACATCTAGGCCAGATGTTTGGGCTTCCAGACATCTGGTATGGTAGACGTCTAGGCCAGATGTTTGGGCTGGCAAACGTCTAGGCCAGTAGTGGACGTCTAGGTTGACGTCAGTACATGGAAGATGAACAGTCTTGGGAGTGGAAGATGAACAGTCTTTGGGAGCTGAAATGAATAGTTTTTGGAGGCTTCCATTGGAAGAGGAAACAAATAGTTTGGAGTCTTCCTTCTGCTCTATAAAAGGGATGTGATCCCTTGCATTTGTATGAGGGTTGTTGAAAACATTGAAAGACGTGGATGTAAATTTTGCTAAAAATAATAAAAGAGAAGTTGCCATTACCCCATGGTTTTTCCTGCACATTGCAGGTTTCCACGTAAATCTCTGTGTCACTTGTGTTACTATTTTCATGTTCTATATTTTTGTTATTGTGCTTCCTCTTGTAGGTGATAAATCTTGGAGTTTTTCCTAACATCTGGTATCAGAGCTAAGGTTTTGTGCGAGTGGGAGCTGCAACAATGACAAAAGGTGTAACCAAGTTCGAGATTGAGAAATTTGATGGCAGGAACTTCGCTCTATGGAAGATGAAGGTGGAGGATTTGCTGGTTCAGAATGACCAAGCGCAAGCCTTGAAAGGGGTCACGAGTAAACCGAGCAGCATGAAATATGAGGAGTGGGTAACGCTTGATAGGAAGGCAGTTTCTACAATCCATCTCTACCTAGCGGACTCCGTCTTGTTCAATGTAGCTGAAGAAAAGACCGCGGAAGCCCTTTGGCAAAAGCTTGAAAAGTTGTATGAAACAAAATCAGCAACTAACAAGGTTTTTCTGAAAAAGTAGCTTTATAGCTTGAGGATGAAGGAAAGTTCATCCGTGGTAGATCATTTGAATGAGTTTAATACTCTGATCAGTAAACTAGTTTTAGTTAATGTGAATATGGAGGATGAAGATAGAGCTATCACCCTACTTTGTTCCCTCCTGGATACTTGGGATCATATGGTGATGACCATCAGTAATTCATCATCAAGAACTCTCAAATTTGATGATGTGGTAGCCGCTTTGTTGGCAGAAGAGTTGAGGTGAAAAATATCTCTGGAACCCTCAACCAATGAAGCCCTATCTGTGAGAGGTCGATCGTTCGAGGGGAGTAAACAAGGTAGAAAGTAGTCCAGATCTAAGTCTAAAGGACATAAGCAGAAAGGGAAGTGTTGGCATTGTGGGAAGCTAGGACACTCCAAGAAGGACTGTTGGCAATTAAAGAATGGTGAAAAGCAAAATCAGCCATCAGCTGAAGCCAGTGCAGTAGATTCAGGAGAGATGACAACATGTGAAGCCTTCTGTATCAGTAATAGTAGATCAATTTTATATACCTAGGTTTTGGACTCAGGTGCATCCTTCCACATGTCTCCCCACAGAGATTGGTTTGACAAATATCAGCCATACTATGGTGGAAAGGTCTATTTGGGTGATGATCATCCTTTAGAAATTATGGGAAGAGGGGATATAAGGATCAGGTTGGACGATGGTAGAGAAAGGATGCTATGTGATGTGCGACATGTGCCCGATTTGAGGAAGAATTTGCTATCAATCAAAATGATGGATAAGCTAGGGTATTCTATCACTTTCTATAACAACTACTGCAAGATTACCAGAGGAGCTCTTGTAGTAGCAAAGGGAGAATCTTATGGGACCTTATACCATTTATGCGGTGATACGATGACAAACCATGCAACAGTAGCAACTTCTATTCAGGATGCAGTAATGCTATGGCATCAACGCCTAGGCCATATGAGTGAAAAAGGCCTAAAAATTTTGCATGATAGAGGTATGCTTTCTGGGATTAAGTCTTGTAATTTAGACTTATGTGAGCACTATATTTTTGGTAAACAGAAGAGGGTTCAATTTACTGCAAGTCCTGGTAAGAGTTTTGATTTTCTGCAACTTATACATTCGGATATATTTGGACCTATCCCCACTCAGTCCTTGAATGGTGCCATCTATTTTTTGACTTTTATAGATGATTATTCTAGGAGAGTGTGGGTTTATTTTTTGAAGAAGAAGTTGAAAGCTTTGCAAAAATTTAAGGAGTTCAAAGCACGGGTAGAAAAGAGTTTGGGCAAGTCAATTTTGTGTCTCAGGTCAGATAATGGGGGTGAATATTGCTCCAAGGAATTTGATAAATTTTGTATGCAAGAAGGTATTAAGCACCAGAAGACTGTACCATACACTCCACAACAAAATGGTGTGGCTGAGCGGATGAATCACACAATCATGGAACGTGCAAGAAGCATGCTTAGCGCAGCCATGTTGGAGAAAAATTTCTAGGTGGAGGTTGTTAATACAATTGTTTATCTTATTAACAGGTCACCTACAACTGCATTGGATGGACAGATTCTGGAGGAGGTTTGGTGTTGTAAGCTAGTTGATTACTCTCATTTGTGCACTTTTGGCTGTGACGCGTTTGCCCATGTACCCAAAGAAAAAAGGTCCAAGCTTGACCCAAAGTCAAGCAAATGTGTTTTTCTCGGCTATGGAGATATAGTGAAGGGGTATAGACTGTGGGATCCTACTGCCCACAAGGTAATTATTAGCCGGGATGTAATTGTTGATGAAAAATCCATGCAAAGGAAGGAGGTACAACAAAATCCTAATGTTGTACCTATTGAAGTAGAATTTAGTGAAGATGAACATGCTGAAGTTTTTGATCAACATGTAGAACAACAAGTAGAACAGGAAGTAGAGCAGCCACAATGGTCACAAGACCAAGAGCCAGAATCGATAGATCATTGGGTTAGAAGATCTACACATCCACAAAAGTGTCCGAAAAGGTATTCTCATGTGTATCAGTCCTCTTTTGCTTTGTTAACTGATGATGGTGAACCTAGTTCATTTCAGGAAGCTAGAGAGTCTAAGAATGTAAGAAAGTGGAGGAAATCCATGGAGGAGGAAATCGAGGCACTTCAAAAGAATAAAACTTGGGAACTTGTGGATCTCCCACCTGGAAGAAATACTATTGGAAACAAGTGGGTGTACAAAGTGAAGAAGAACAACGATGGGCTGTTGGAATGCTATAAAGCTCACTTGGTGGCAAAGGGCTATGTGCAGAAGTCAGGTGTTGACTTTAATGAAATTTTCTCTCCAGTTGTGAAGATGACTACTATTAGAGTTCTACTTGCACTTGTAGCTGCACAGGATTTGGAACTGGAGCAGCTTGATGTAAAGACTGCTTTCTTGCATGGTGATCTCGAGGAAGAGATATATATGGATCAACCTGAGGGCTATGAAGAAAGAGGTAAAGAGCATTTGGTTTGCAGACTGAAGAAATCACTGTACGGGTTGAAACAGGTGCCAAGGATGTGGTACAAGAAATTTGACACCTTCATGAAGAGCCAAGGTTTCAGTAGGAGTGAAGCTGACCATTGTGCATACTATAAGAGGTTTGATGATGGTAGTTTTATTATTTTGTTATTGTATGTTGATGATATGTTGGTTGCAGGCCCCAACATGAAGAAAATCATTGATCTTAAGGCTCAGTTGGCTAGGACATTTGAAATGAAGGATTTAGGAGTAGCAAACCAAATTTTAGGGATGAAGATACACAGGGATAGAAAAGGAAGAAAGATCTGGTTAAGTCAAAAGTCATATGTGGAAAATATTCTATAGCGCTTCAATATGCAGAATGCTAAACCAGTTAGTACCCCACTTCTTCCACACTTAAAGTTGTCTTCCAACCAGTGTCCTAGAATGGAAGTAGAGAAGACAAGCATGTCTCATGTACCATATTCATCAGCAGTAGGAAGCCTCATGTATGCCATGGTGAGCACCAGATCGGATATTGCCCAAGCAGTGGGAGTAGTCAGTCGGTACATGGCAAATCCTAGTAAGGAGCATTGGAATGTGGTGAAGTGGATATTCAGATATTTAAGAGCCACTTCAGATGTTGCCATTTACTTTGGATCGATAGATTTGCAAGTTATAGGTTTTGTGGATTCTGATTATGGTGGAGATAGAGATGGGAGAAAATCCACTACAGGATATACCTTCACCCTTGCTGGAGGAGCGGTGAGTTGGGCTTCTAAGTTGCAGTCTGTTGTGGCTTTATCAACCACTGAAGTAGAATACATTGCAGCAACTCATGCCAACAAAGAGGCAATTTGGCTAGAGCGATTTTTGGGTGACTTCAAGGTAATGCAGGAGAAAATTACGTTGCATTGTGATAGCCAGAGTGCTATTCAGTTAGTGAAGAATCCAACATTCCATGATCACACGAAACACATTGATGTCAAGTACCACTTTATCAAAAATGTGGTGGAAGAAGGTAGGATCCTATTGCAAAAAATTGACACTAAAGTGAATCCTGCAGATATGCTTACAAATTCGGTCAAGGTAGAGAAGTTTGAATGGTGCAGAACTTCTCTGGGCTTGCTGAAAAAGTAACAAGGGCAGCATTGGGCAATTGGCACTGGATGAAAATTTTTTGGCAGAAGAGTTCCTGAATACTGACTTCAAGTGGGAGAATGTTAGGTGTGAAGTCAGTATGGTCAAACATCAGTCAGCAGGGCTACTAGACATCTAGTCAGTAGGGCTGCTATTAGTCTAGGCGAGACATCTAGATGTCTAGTCTGGTAGATGTCTAGGCCAGATGTCTGGGCTGCTAGATGTTTGGTTTGGAAGACGTTTGGGCCAAACGTCTGGTATGGCATATGTCTAGGCCAAATGTCTGGGCTACCAAATGTTTGGTCTGGCAGACGTTTAGGCCAGACATCTGGGCTGGCAGACGTCTAGGCCAGTTGTGACATCTGGCACATGTCTAGGTAGATGTTAGTACGCGGAAGACAAACAGTCTTGGGAGCGAAAGATGAACAGTCTTTGGGAGCTGAAATGAACAATTTTTGGAGGCTTCCGTTGGAAGATGAAATGAACAGTTTGGAGTCTTCCTTCTGCTCTATAAAAGGGATGTGATCCCTTGCATATTGAAGAGGGTTGTTGAAAACGTCAAAGGACGTGAATGTAAATTTTGCTAAAAATAATAAAAGAGAAGTTGCCATTGCCCCGTGGTTTTTCCTGCACATTGCAGGTTTCCACGTAAATCTCTGTGTCACTTGTGTTACTATTTTCGTGTTCTATATTTTTGTTATTGTGCTTCCTCTTGTAGGTGTGAAATCTTGGAGTTTTTCCTAATATGTCTTCTACCTTGGTGATTCTTTCGGTATCTACCATTGGTCGATCCTTGATTGATCTTAGAAGTGCTTTGTTTCTCCTCTGTCTACTACAACATAAATGTATGGTACCTCATTTTTAAATTTGAATGGACATTTTACAATCGCATGTCGCACAACTCATCAAACATTGCAATATATCTTCTTTAGACAATTTGTGTTTGTATGTCTTATGAACTTGAATTTTGAATATCAAATGCCCTTATCCTTCTTCTCATCCTTCACGTCATCGATCATGCATTCTAGGTCCTTTTGCATTGCATAGGTTGTGGCATTGAGATCATTTTGATCATTGTTAGAGCCATCATCTCAATCATGACTCATGCTCCAACCACCTAATGCTATCATCTTTATTTTACTATCCAAGTTCAATACACAATAAAATAATTCCTATGTGGTTGGTGGGACCACCTTCATATTTTATTATATCATGAAAAAAACTTATCTAGGAACCACCACTTCTATAACATGTCAGTAGGTTTCATGTCCATATTTTCAAATAGATTCTTCAAACAAGGGTTGTATGACTATGTTTTCTTCTTTTGCTTCATGGAGTATATTTCACCAATAATATCCATGTCATATTGAAGTTGTAAAATTCCTTAAATTCATCCTGGAGACTAACCTAGTTTGTATGGGTTCTTTTTTTCAGATGCTAATCAATTTTTATGCCATGCAATATTATTGGGAATAATTATAGCCATGCATCTTCATTCTCGACTCCATTTGCTTTCTATATTGTTTTACATATTTTGATATAGAACTCAATATCCTCCTTCTCATATCTAGTAAACTTTGGATATTTTTGCTTGTCTTCTACTATTGTACCATGCCTATTGTTGGTGGTAGTTTTTTGTTGGTTTCCTCTCTACTCAACAAACCTTTCACCGATGACTAGTCCTTTAAAAAAATTATCAATTACTTTTTGTTGCGATTATGCTCTATGACCTCCTTTGCAAATACACAAGCATCAATTTTGGACTTTTTAGCACACTCCCCTATGTTTACCTTTGTGATTAAATCATATCATTTGCACCTCTAGGCACTCTCCCCTACGCTTGTGTTGGAGATACCAGTTACTAGCCTTCATCTTGTATATGCTCCATGTTGGTGCATCTTTTACCACTTGAAAAAATATTCTTGGCTCTATCCTTGTTTTCTAATTGTGCCCCCACTTGCATGCCTTCTTCTATTATCCAAAATAATATTTACCACCTTCTTGCTCTTCATATGGACTACCCTCCTCCTGAGGGTTACAAACATGTTCCATTTCTAATGCTTGTATATGCTTACCAACAAGTTCTATCAACATTTTGGTAGTTTACATGTTTCCAACTTCATCAAAATGTAATTCTTCATTATTGTGTAACTCTCTATCACATATCTCATCACCATAACACAACTCCTTGTTACATGATTCCTCTCTATCATTAACTCTCCATCGTCATCATGTAATTCATCGATGGCACATAATTTTCTACCGCTATTATGTAACTCTTGTGTGTGCATTATATATCTAGGAATCCTTTGTACGTATGTAATCACCTAACTTGTTCATGTTTTATTTTTACCCATCCTTGCATATTCACATATCCTATATCCATGCCTTGTATTATTTCCCATTCATTTATTCCCTTCTTCAATTGTTTACATAGTCATTGGTTCAAAATTTAGATGACAATGATACCAAATATAGAATAATGATGGTATTCCATGTCCAACATAACATAGATGAACAAACAACAATAAATATAAAAAATAAAAAACATTTACCATGTATGAAAAAGAATATTTAGAACTAAAATGGAATGAAACTGCAATATATCATTTGCATTATGCACAAACAACAATGTACATTCCATTACAATAATATGTTCATTCATATTCATATGCAATTACATGCACATAATAGATATGCTCTCAGGAACACACAAATAGATGGATGAATGAATGTTACCTAATTATCTATATATGATTTGACAATGTAAGGGTGTTTATTTATACTTTTTGTTAGAAAAGGGAGGTAGTTGTTACTTTTGCAACTTTCTCATGCACACTCCTAACTACCATGACAATCTAATTACATGAAATTTTAATTACATGAGAACTGAATTTCATGTGCATCTGAATTACATGAACATCCTAATTACACATATGCTCATTTTGTTAAACACTTTTCATACAAACTACACAATGGCATAAAATAATAAAATTGTATGTACAATCAAAATTATTTTTTTGTGCTTGGATTCGTACATTCTTTTTAGGATTGAGGAGGTACCACATCAAAATTGATCCTAATAAGAAGAAATTAGTGTCTTGTAGCCACACATACTAAAATTAAAATGGCTTTAGATGACCATAAGTTACATCTCAAGATAAAAGGTTTGTGATTTGTTCTTGCTCACAATAAAATATCTAAAGAGATTGTATACATTGTTTGCACCTTCTATTGGACAAAAACAATTGTCAAATATTTTTTCTATATGAGTTTTCTAATGCATATATTATCCCATCTATATTAAAATATTAAAGGAATAACATCCAAAAGGCCATTTGAATTGGGAAATAAATAAAAATCCTTACATCGATTTAGACCATCTCGAAGTACCACCCTTATTTTTTGAAGGAGATATAACAATGTTGAAGTACCATAAAAATCCCATAGAACATAATTATGAACCATCCATCATTGAATTTGATATAGACAAGTTGAGGTCCTATCAACATCTATCACAAGTAACTGTTATTGAAGCATATACATTTATAATCATGACGTTAATATTTTCCTCTTTCTTACCCAAAAAAGACCATCAACCCAAGTATTTTTGCATCTAATAGTTATCCATACTATTTATATTTATCTCATATTATTGCAATACCTCCTGAAGGTCCTATAGCAAAAACCTATAGAGAATCCCTTGTCTTCCAAATAATTTTGAATGTGTAGTTACATTCCTCACTACTTATTTTTGTTTCATGTATTAAATGAAATTAGGACTATAACAACCTATCAATTACCCACTAACTCCTTTTTAGGGGTTTTATTCATACTCTTAATATTCCAAGACACCATTTTCATCATTAATTTTTACTCTTTTTTGTGGTATTAGCCCCTATTATTGCTAACACTTGTGATAGATCTTTTCGTTTCCATTTCAATTTCTCTTCTTTATGCTACCTCAAAAAACTTAAGTTAACATGGATATTGTCCATATTTTTTTCTTTATTATGTTTCTCTTGAAATACTAAAGTATAATCAATAATAAGACTTAGGTTTATGTTGCCTTAAGAATATAAAGTGCAAGGAATAACCTCACACTTTCTTCTTTATCTTGCCCTAGAAATCATGAAGTGCAAGGGTTATTCTCCATGGTAATTACTTTCTTATGTTACCCTAAAATCCCTAAATTTCCATAAGTATCCTCCATACGTATTTTCTTATTATGTTCTTGAAACTTAAGTGTAAGTGATGAGCTCTACTCTACTTTCATTCTTATTGCAAGGAGAGGATTTTATCCTACTTGAGGAAAATTAAGACGATTTACTTGGATTAAGCTTGAACAAAATCACTACCTTTTATTTAAAATTTATCTCCATTTTCCTTATCATCTGTAATTCCTTTCAAATTTGAACTTGTATAGTGTATTTCTTCATCCCTTATGTCCTTTGTTTCTTCTAATGGTTGATCCGAGTAAACCATGATGGTCTTTTCCATCCAATTATGCAAAGGAAATTTCTTTACCACTTTCTTGAAAGTGGAATATGTTTTATCTAATCCAAATTCTAATTTGGTATGATCTCCTTACATTTTTTTGAAGTTTGTTTTATGCCCAAATTCTTACCTCTCTTTATCGATTGTTTTCACTTTCCAATCTCTTTCCATATGTTTGGTCTCATAATATTTTTGTCATTGGAGTTTAATGTTTTTATAATCCACTTATTGATCCCATTCTCTTAATTCATATTTAGTCTTAGTGTATAGTAGAAATTTTTTTGAGATATCGATTGCAACACATATATGGGCATATACAACATGGCTTCACTCCTTAGTAATTGGTCCCTCCTAGATGAACTCCTCTAGAATACTACCAATATTATTCAAAGCCTTCTTATTGATAAAATTATATGGAAGTCCAAAAAACCTAACCCACATTGGAATCCTTTAATTATTTAAATCTCCACCAACAATCCTCATTCTAAGGTCTTAAATATAATGCATCTCTATCTCTAAACTATGAGGCATCTTCGATTATTTTATCTAAATTGAAGAATATAGAAGGAAAAATAATTTTGGAAGAAATGTCATGGAGTAGTTTGAATTCAACCTTTACTTCCATTTGATCCAACTTTGAATCTCTAAAAAAAATGGCTAATAGTTGTGGAACTTGCATACTAACCCTATGATTTTATGGACCATAATGCCATCCTTAATAATTAATTTTGATGTAACATATACTGCCTAGATAGGTTTTTTCATAGATTTGTTCTTCCTCTTGTCCCCAACTAGGTAATGCGTACTTCTAGCTAAGGCATCCTTATTTCTATTTAGGGCTTTCATTTTTTCCTACAATGCTACAACTTTTTCTCACAAAAATCCTTTTATTTTAAAAAATATCTCCAAAGATATAGAAAAAAATAGCGAGGCTTACTCCTTGATCATACTTGCTTTCTAATCACACTCTACATAAAGTTAAAAAGGTGAAGTTAATATTAGGTAATAGTAAAACTAGTATTGTAGTATTAAAAAATCATAGAGTTATTAGTTAGTTTATACTTTAAGGAAACATGTATTATGAGTATATTAATGTTAGGATGAGAGATGTGAGATAATGTTAGGATATAGGGTTGGGGTATCTATAAATTATAAGCAACGGTGTAGGGTGCATTGATATTGGGATACACTAGATGTTAATACAGAGTACCCAATGCATACCTTCACAATTAGGATATGCAAGCGTAAGTGTGCAAAGTGCATGATGCATGTGAGTGTGAGCGTATGAGGGAATTAAGGTGCGATGTTAATACAGAGTACCCAATGCATACCTTCACAATTAGGATATGCAAGCGTAAGTGTGCAAAGTGCATGATGCATGTGAGTGTGAGCGTATGAGGGAATTAAGGTGTATATCCATTTTTTAATTAAATTAATTTTGCATTGATCAACCTAACACACTATTCATTCTTTCATTGCGGTATGATAAGAATACACAAACACTTGATATAGATACATGTATCCATTATGACCCAAAAATCATGGGTGTGCATACCCATAAAACAAAAAAATGTATAAGGTTATGGTGGTTGGTTTGAGAAAGGATTAAAATTATAGGGTAAGAATTTCTTATTAAATTACCTTGATACTTGTACTAGTTGGATTACCTAAGTTAATATTCCCCAAGTTCCTTTTCACCAAAGTTGGAGTCCTTTATCTTCAAGTCATAATGACTTATGTTTGAACAAATTTTGTTCTTGTAAACTCTTTGAGTTTATTGTTGATAGTATTTATTTATTTGTTATTATTCTAATATCAATGGTAAGGGTCTATGATTATCATTGTGGATAGACTTGTATTAGTAAATTGTTGCTACTCCATATACTATCAAACAACTCCTTTGCAATTTGCTTATGTCAGAATACTATCTCATGAACCACTAGACACACCTCTAATGTACTTAAACCTATGCTAAAGCATATTGCATAGTTGTGTTAGACTTGGGTATCTTGTAATCTTATCATACCTTAGTATCATCATGCATGGTTACATCATGTACAACTTCATCAAACACTCACATCACACTCTACATTGATTTTTTAATTCTACCATTATTAGTTTTTTTTTTTTTTTAAGGGAAAAAACCCTTGTGGACCCGCCTTGGTCTGAGAGACCACGAATAGGGGGTTCTACACCGTCAAAGTCACCCGGGGGTCGCACCCGACCCTGCTCGCACCAACATTATCAATTGGATTTTGGATACCCAATTCATATTTTTGGTAGGGTGGAGATTTGGACCTGGGACCTCTCTTGGAGGATTGCCCTCTCCTCTCCAACTCACCTACAACACTGGGTTACCATTATTAGTTATAATATCTCTAAAAAAGTGTTAGTTTTATAGATATATTAACTCATAGAAAGCTTTATTTAGGATCAAGTATAAATAAGATACATGCCATACAAAAAAACAATGAATCACAATATTGGAATAAAAACGATATTTCACAAATATAACTCAAATATATTCAATATCAAAATATTAAAAGAATGATTCAAATAGATTACATTGCATGGAGCTTTGTCTCCAATATAAAATTTTACATTAGTACTCTGAATATTGCTCTTCTCAAACATCCAAGAGATGCATCCTTTAATATTCCTCTCATTAAGACACAATTCTCATCTTACCACATATTAATGTGACTCTTCATTCTCTCTCTTGACACCTTGAATTTTCTCTCATATTGACACATACATTATATAAAATATAAATAATTATACCAAATTAATATTTACAAGGGGGCAAAATAATTTAATACTTCCAACACTCCCATGCCTCGTATTACATTATTTGGTAAGAAGGATTTTTGCCTTCATTATTTGATTCTTCTTTCTTTGATCTTTGTTCTTCAACTCTACCTTTGGTATTGCTGAATATATGTAACCTTAAATAGGCTTGTATTTATAAATTATTTGTGTCTACCTCTAGATTAATGTATTTGAGTCACCTCTAGGTCACTGCCTCTGGGTCACTGCCTCTGTGTCTCTACAATTGGGTCACTGCCTCTAGGTCATTGCCACTAGGTCACTACCTCTAGTCCACTACCTCTAGGTCTCTACCTCTGGATCGCCTATGGATTATCATTATATCTAGGTCATCCACTAGAACAATCATAATACTATCATATCTATAGGATCATCACTATAGGTGCTTTCACTATATACCACCTTCCAAGTTATGCTTGGATCATAATCATTCATTTCACATTTCTTCATGGTAAGACCAATATCATTCTTTACATTCAATAAAATTTGATTTATAATCATGCTTGGTTATTGTTGTAGAAGCTATACAACATTCCTTTCATCTTATTCCATTCATTCATATTTACCCAACCATAATCCATTTTTAATTTTCAATTCCCTTCTCTTTATGTAGACAAAAAAATTGAGAATGATTATGTCCTCCACAAGTTTCACAACAATAGATATCCCAACATTTCTTTATCTTATGTCCATATCTACCACAAAGATTATATTTTTTACTTGTTACAAAATTCCTTTTGCCATTTTGTCCTTCATTGTTATTGATTCTATCAATCTCTATCACTAATTTGATGTCATTGTTTCTTATCACAAATTTAGTTCCTGATTTATTACTGCTTGTTTATCCAATATATCCAAGACCTTCATATTTTAGTCTTATTTTTGGTACGATTTGCTCTTTCCTTCTTTGTCAAATTTTCCCAAACCCGTGTCTATGTATCCCATTTTATTTAACAATTTTGAACCAATTCCTTTAGTATGCCTTTCAAAATAACCAAAGTCTCCATCACCCTGATCTCTTTCAATATCAAGATAACTTTGAGCATCACTATCCTTGCCATCATTTGAATCTATGTCATCATCAATTATAACAATATAAGATTTTTTTGACCAATGACGAACTACATTCAAATCATCTGAGTTACACTCTATCTTTTTTTTGTGTGTCACAATATGCATTTACTATCATAGGTTTCACGGTATTATTGGATTCCTAATCACTTGATAACAAAATATGTGGTTTGCCATAATATTCCTATGTACACATTCTAATTGTGCAACATACCCTTGTTGATTATTTTGATCTCTATAATTTTGTTTAGAAGATTCTTGGTCTTGAGCCATCTTAGTCAATGCATTATATTTATAAGATTTTTTATTATGTCCTTTTTCACAAATATGACATTACTTATTTTTTTTTGATTTTGTGATGAAGTGCAAGATCCTTTTTCTAATACAAGAGCCTTATTGGATGACTCATTTCTCAATTTATTTTTAAGTTTATATTGTTGAAGAATATTTATCAATTTCTTAAATGACACCTTTCTATTTGATACTAAAATATATGTGACCAATATTTTGAATGATTCAAAAAAATGCTTTAAGTACAATTAAAACTAGGGGCTTATATTCAACCTTTTCTCCTAAGGCATGCAATTTTGATTTTAATTTTGATATCCTTCGAAGAAAATATTCTATGTTTTCTTCATCATGAACTTTTAGTGCATAAAATTGTGATTGTAGGTGTAAAATGGTTGTCTCATTATTTTATTCAAATATCATACATAATTTTTTCTATGCACTTTTTAAAGTTTTTGCTTCAATAATGTGTGCTTGAATTTCATCAGATATGTCAAATAGAATTAACATCAAAGCTTTAACATCATCATATTTGAATTTTGAATTCCTATTTTATCTTATGGAATGTTTCTTTGTCCATTCACCACATCTCAAAGTTTTAAACAATAACTATTGACTCATATTATTTTTTCATAGGGTAAAATTAGGCCCTATTAATAATTGAGATTCAAAAAAGAAAATTCTTGTATTGTCATTTCCTTTGAAGTTACAACCTTATAACTGCCAAATTTAATTAAAAATTTCAATTAATTATTTTGGAGTAGAATACCTTATTTCTCCAAAATTTAAATAAACCAAATATTTCTAAATTTCTAATTGCAAACTTCAAATATCAAATTTCAAAAAATTTGAGTAGAAATCTTTGACTCCCTAATTTAAATAATAATTTTCAATAGGAGCGTGGATGTTGCAGCAAGCACGGAGCCAATGATGATGGACACGGGCAATAGGACGCCTGTGGCGATGTAGAGGTAGGCAAGGGGAAAGCCCAAGGGGAACCAAAGGATTATAAAAAGCGCTAGTAGCGGTGATAACACTACTCTTTGCAAAAGGGGTGTAAAACCTAGGTGTAGTCAAGCGATGGAACAAAATGATAAATTTGGCTATAATATTCATGAAAGAGATGCAAACCCTAGGTGTAGTCAAGCGTTGAAGGAAGAGGGTTGTTCACAAACTATCTCTTTAGTCTGTGAAAAATCCTCTTTGGTTAGAATAAATATTTCTCAAGGATATTTGGGTTTGTATGTGGATGAACCCATGCCCTCTATCAAGATTTCGAAGGATGAATTTGTATTGGATCTGATTGATCATGAAGCCTGAACAATTATCTACAAACTCAAGGGCAAAAGACTAGGCCTAAAGGAGCTCAAAGGAAAAATAAAATATTAATGGACCAGTACAAAATTCCAAGTAACTCTTTTACCAAAAATTTATTTTCTATTTTCTTTTCTGATTTAGTAGATAGAGATAGGGTAATGGATTATAGATATAATTAGTTTTTCAAATAAAGGGGTGACTATATAAGACTTTGGACTCTTACTTTCAACCCTTTTACAAAAGTAGTTAATTGCTTCATAGTTTGGGTGAATCTTTATTCTCTCCCTGTGGAGTTTTGGGGAGAAGATATTCACCAAAATTGATAATGCCATTGGTGCATTCTAGTATATGGATGCCCAAACTAAGGAAAATTTGTCCAGTAAAATTAATATGAGTAAAGCAAGATTGGCTGTTTGGATGGATGTTTAAGTTCTTGGACCTCAATCCATCACTATCTCCTTGAGCAAAGGGGAATGACTCCAAAATATTGAATATGAAAACTTCTCCCTAAGATGTTATGGCTATCAACAATATGACCACCTGAAAAAGAGATACTCGAATATCCGATAATGCTTTGATTCCTCCTTGGTGGACAAGACCCTAAATGTGAATGATTCGAAACCTTCAAATTTCCTAGTTCAAAAGAAAGAAGTTCATCCTATAGATGCACCAATTTTCCAACAAGAATCATACGAGCAACAAAATACTCAAACCCAAAAAGAGAATGTGAATCAGATTATTAATAAAATCCAAATGGTTACTAAATACCATCTAGACTGTTCCATGGAAAATATTAACACCTTAGATGATATTCTTGAAGTTAATTATGAAAAAATCGATGATGGTCAGTTTTCTGAAAATGAAGATCCTACAAAATGTGGTACAACTAGATATTCCTTCAGGAGCTTGAAGTGCAAAAATGCATTCTCAGATCTTGCCACTTTAGAGGAGGAAGAATCTTTGCCATAGAAGAAAAATAATCGAGCTGATTTCCTCTTTTATGGATGATTGTTATGTTTGTTTTCCTTCTATCTGTTGGAGTTATGAGTCATGTAAGGGTTATTCTTGTTAGTTCCTTAAAAAAAAGAGTTTATTATGTAAACTTAGCAGTTTGAGGAAGATGGAGAATATCTTTGATAGAAATCAAAGATAGGTATGCTTTAATTAACTTATTATAAATGTAATGAGAGCAATGTATTGTTTTGTTTTTGTAATGGAAGTGGCCCCCAATAGAAGCCATACATAGCTTATAAAAAAATTCCAATAATATTAATTAAAAATATTTGATAATTTTCAAATTAATTAACTCCACCTTATAACTCCTAATAAAAAAATTATTTATTTTTGTTCTTTTCAAAAAATTCTCCTCCCTTTTCTTTAAAACAAATGTTTAAAAAAGCTTTTAACTAATATCTCCAGTTAAAAAAATCAAACCCCTTTTTTATTCTGTCTTTTCTTTATTTTTTGATTTTTTTTAAAATCTTTCTACAATTCTAAGACAAAAGCATGGCCCACTAAATATTAAAAAACTTTCCATAATTTTTAAAATGTTCATTTTATAAGATGAAACCTTATGAAGCCTTATCACTCCATTTAAAAAAACTTTTATTCAAGCACTCATTCAAAATAAAATATTTATTGAAAAACTTTACTTTTGTATGTTTTTATTTTTATTTTTGCATGTGATCCATGTGGATATCTGCTCTTCAAATTAGCTTTCTAATGTTTCAATTTCAAATGCTATGAAAAATTCACTACTCTTATCCTACCAGTAACGAATCTATCCAAGGCACTTAATATTGAATATTGATTTTGGAATGTGTTCCTTTTTAGGGCGCTTTCTCAAATTTTATTTCTTGGAGATGTTACCCAGTTGCAATGCTTATGTTGCTATTCATTTTTCCAAGTGTTGTTGGCTTAATATTTGTTACTTCAAGCAATGAAGCTCTAAAATTTTTATGATCTTTTGATGGCATTTCAATTTAGTGTTGCAAGAAGTGCTTTTACTCTTTCTATACTTCTAGATTCAACTATGTTCTTCAAGAAGTACTTTGGAAACCTTTAATGCTTTCTCTTTTTTTATTTTTATTTTCTTCTCAAGATTTTGCCTAAGCTCTTCTATAATTTTTTTATTTATTTCTTCTTTCTCAGGTTCCAGATGCTTCTACTCTACTCAAACTATACTCTAGAGATAAATAGAAGGCCTCACATTACTACACTTATCATTCCTTGTTTTCAATTTACTTTGCTTCTCTTTTATTTTTCTTTGCTTTGCAAGATACTTCTTTTCTATGATTCTACTCTACTTAAACTATCCTCTAGAGATAAATAGAAGGCTACAACACTGCACTTTTCAAAGCTTAAGACTTTACTGCTACTCTACTCAAACTATACTCTAGAGATAAATAGAAGGCCACATCACTGCACTTTTCAATGCTTAAGACTTTACTGCACTTATCATTCCTCGTTTTCAATTCACTTTGCTTCTCATTTATTTTTCTTTGCTTTGCAAGATACTTCTTGTCTCAGCTTTACTTTACATGGATTACCGCAATTCTAGCAAATTTTGTTAGAGTACTATTACCTTATTTGGTAATATGTTGATTCTCCTAGGTTAGTTAGTTTGTTTTACATTGGTTAGATATTCGATAAATATTTCTATTTATCGAATATTATATTGTTAGCATAGTTAGCTATATTTTATTAGTGGTTGGCGTGATTTGGGGTAGGTTATCTCCTATTTCTATCTTAGCTATTCTAAGCCTAGCATTGTACTTTATATTTCATCATTATCAATGCAATTCATAATTCGTTCCTACTCCTAATATGGTATTAGAGCGGGATACCTCGCTTCAATTTTAGTGAGGTTTCGTTCTGATTTGACGATTCTGATTGGGATTTTAGTGAGGTTCTGATTTTGTGAATGATATTTTGTTTCATAGATCTAAATTGTCTAGGTCTAATCAGAATATTGACTCGGATGGACATGTGGACTAGATCTATGTGTTGTAGCGACTAGACCTAGAGTGGACAACAATTAGAACCTGACATCCACTATGTGGGTGATGAATATGATGTGTGTGACCGCTAACAATAGAGCATGATCCTCAGTGGTAGACTATGACGATGGAAATCATAGGGCTGACCTGGACTAGATGGTCAATCATACTAGGACAACTAGCTGGTTGGCCACGTGGATAGCCTGAGAACTGATAGATGGACATGATAGAGGGTTGAGCTGACTCACTAAGACGGACCCCTACAAAAAGATAAGGGTTGACTATGGCAGTGATTGAACCATGTGGGAATTGTGATGGATGGACATGACAGAGGGTTGAGCTTACTTTCTAAGATGAACCCCTACAACCAGCTAAGGGTTGAACATGGCAGTGACGGAAAAAAGGAGGTCTAGAAAGAGGGTCGTATACCAATTGGTAGACACTACTCTTGATGCACCTTTGAGTTTTTAACATGATCACTACTAACCGCCTCCCAAATGTGGTATTAAAAACCCACTGTGTTTTTTTATTTTTGACATCCATAATTTTTTGCTGAAATACTGGCAGTGTTTCCCACGATCGCGAGTAAGCGCTGCAGATAAACTCAACCATCTAGATCTAATTGGGGTGCATCACAACAGGATTATTGTCGATTGTTGGTAGTTTTATACTTTACCAGATTGGGATTTTTATTTTATTTTGATGGAGCAATTTTGATTGTAATGCGGCAGTATTTATCTTGAAATATTATTGTGGATCAATTTCATATGTTACTTTTTTTTTGCATATGTATTTTTTTAGCATCGCATTGAAGTGATGAATGTTTAAAAGGAGAAATAAATTTAGAACTTCATTTGAGATTCAAGTTTGCTACATTCAAAAGGCACTGTAAATTGGAAACACCTTCGGTTCCATACACTATACAAAAAAGAAGAAAGGAAAGGTGAAGGATTGAAGGATTTGAAAGCACCCAAAAGATGGAACATGAAAGGTGTGTTCACCCCAAAAATGGGGTGAAAGATCCGTTCGCCCCGCCTTGAGATGAATGTAATGTGAAAATGCAATGAAAGGGAGGCATAGCAATTAACGACATGCAACAAAATGAAATCGCATTCACCCTAGTCAAGGGACGAACATCTCGTTCGCCTCTCCCATGGGTGAACGCGTTCCCGAAATGACATTGCATGAGCACGCCAAGTAAAATAAAATTGTGCGAACACGCCTATGATGGGGTCGTGTTGACAAGTTGATTATAGTCACCTTAATGGGAAGGTGATTGTATTTATCACATGTTTTAAGAGTGAACATGATTATTAAAAATATAGGGCAAACATGATCCGAAGGTTCAAATATTAATGATTTTCATCTTAAACAAGAAGGATGGTTTCGTCATGGTCAATAGGGGATGTAATTAATCAAAGGTGTATTCTTCGACTATGGTCAAGTTTCAAAGGCACCGGAGCAGGTTGTGACAAACATTAAATAATGATGGAAACAAGTAACTCAAATGATGAATCCTAAGCAAATAAGAAGGTCGTGTTAAAAGCACAGGAAGATTTTCATGATTTCCAAAGTAGGAATGCTTTTTCAAGGCATTGAACGTCTCTTAATGTGTTGTGCACCGATGCCTAAAATGCTGATTTCCTAGGAATGTTTCCTTGAAATATGGATTGCTGTTCCAAAAGGATAGATTTTCAATGTTTTTGAGGAGGAATTTTCTCACTTTGGTTCTTGATTTACGATCTTTTTATCTTCATGTACATTTAATGAAAGAGGTGAAATCCTCTATAAATACTAATCAAGTTTCCATTGTAAAGGGAGGTTATATACTTTGCAAGAAAACTCTTCAAGTTCTCTGCATAAATAGAAGACACCAGGCTTATGAATTTGCAAGTGATTTTGTGTGCAATTTTCTTCTTTATTCGTGCACTTCTATTTTACATTCATGTTCCTTATTTTTTGTGAAGTTTAAAATTTTGAATTTGAATTTAAATATTTCTAGTGAGGGAGTGAGTGCTGGAGTGCTATTTTGAAGGTTGTTTCTGCAAATTTACAAGTAAATTTTGCTACTTTTCTTTTATTATATGCTATTTCATGCTTGGGTGATTTCCTACTATTAGTCTGCCCCAAATCCTATGTATTCGGCCTATGGCTATATTTCCCATTTATTTTTGTATTTTCCAATTCTTTTCCTGCAACTCTAGTCTTTAACTAGTGTAGGATTTAGTTTGGGAGCCATCCCTCTCTAGAGATTACACGGAGGACATTCCTTTCCTATGGTCATTCAATTTTGGCCATGTCTAGGGTGCACAAACACAATTTTTTTGATTAGGAAAATATTTGACCAACAGTTTTTGGCATGCCCGATGGGACTTCAAAAGTTCCACTTTCAACAGTATCAAGGTTTGATGTTCACCTTCATGTTGTATAGTTAGAACATCTTGCGACTCGATTATATCCAAAAATATTTGAATGTGAGAACAACGGAAGTTGTGTCTCATGAATACAATATCGAAGGCCAAAAATCCAGATCATTAAATTGAGTTCTATGAACTTGATATTCAAATGCTAGGAGACCACCCTCAATTAGCCACTCTACATCATACATCTTCATTACCTCATGTATCCCATATATCATCAGCCACATCATCATGACTAGCCGATGTATTTTTTACTCCCACAAGTCCAGTTAGCACTACCACTAGTGTTCCTCAAGCTCCACCTCACACACCGGCCCACATGGCTCAAAATCCACCACCACAATAACCACAGCCGCCATGGCAGTTCCCAGCATGGAATAGCTCAGGGGCCTTGAATTTACAAGCACAAAATATTGTCCCCTAAGCAGCTTTGAAGGATTTTCCGACCTATGATGGTATTGGTAAAACAACCTATGAGCATATTCAATATGTAGATTCTTTGGCTACGATCCATTGAATAACAGACGAAGATGTGATGGTAAATTTTTTGGTATTGTCACTGAGAGGAAAGTTGTTGTATTGGTACGAATAATTGCAACCTGGTACTATTACCTCATGGGATCAGTTAGCGAAATTTTTGATAAAGAATTTTCACAAACAAGATGACCCATACTCCTTGCTGCACTAGTTCACAACGATTCAAAGACATCCACAGGAGGAGATAGTTGATTTCAATGTCAGATTCACTCGAAGTTGGCAAAGAGTTCCTGATGGTTTGCGGGCCACGCATGAACAAGCTAATTTTTATTACCTTGGGGTGTTTAGCACTAAAATTGGTATGATTGTGTGACAAGCCAATGTAACTATATTCCTAGACCTATACACACAGGCACAAAAGGATGAGATTTTCGTAGGTAGGCTTCCCTCAAAAATGACTATGCCCATTCTTCTTGATATCCCATAGTATTTGTATTCCAGTGCATTTTCATAGCCCATGCCTTACATATACCCAGTTTCCTCATGGATTTCAAGCCCACCTTAAATCGCTCCTATCCCTATACCGCAACACCCTGTTATGATATTTTCACGGTTACCAACTCAATTAGTACCCCAAATGCCTTCATATGTTCCTTTTCCAGCTCTACCAGCGCCATCGGTCCCATTACTATTACCCGCACCGCTAGCACCTCTGCCTTTACCAACGTCCTCTACACCTTCTAATATTGATACTTTTATGGTATTGTTACAAAAAGTGAAATATAATAACTCAGACTTAAGGATGATATTAAATGAGCTTACAATAGTGAGGAAGAAGCAGTCCAAGGCTAAATTTAGGTTGAGGAAATTTCAAACTCCACCAATTACTCGAGAGTAATCATCTACCAGTAGAGGCCCTGGAAATAGCACAACAGTGCTAGCAAACAAAGAGACCGCCACAACTAAAAAGGCATACTAGTGTTCAACATGCAACGATCCTCATAGAGAAGAAACCTGCATGGTGTATATGAACTATATGCATATGCTTGCAGAAAGCTCATATTGTGGGCAATTCAATATTATTAGGAAAATTGATCACAATTTTATGATGCCATATTTAGAGCAAGTTTCGGTTCTTACAAGATCCAAGAAAAAGCCAGTAACTATAGATCCAGCTAATCTTGAACCTTTAAAGGTGCCTGCAGAACCAAAGGTGCTAGATGAAAAATGGCAACCTCCAATGAAGGCACCTAGTGCAAGGGCTAGGGAGAAATATTCTGTCAAGCTAAAATATATACTCCATAAGCAAGCTCAAGGAAAGGCACAAAATCAGGCATCAATTTCATAACCTGTAGCGGTTGCCCAAATACAAAATGAAATGAAGGAACAGGTCAAAGAGCACCTCAAGTACCCATCATTGACCAAGTGACAAAGGGTATAATCTACCTAGTAGTACTAAGATAAGTATGAGTGGGTTACAAAAGAGAAGGCTCTGACCATTTCAAATTACAATATTATGGAAGAAATGAAGAAGATACCTACGAAAGTGAGCTTGTATGTTGCACTACATTTGCCTGGACAAGTTGACCTGCTGTAAGAGTTTGAATATTGCTAAGGAACAAAAGAAAAAATCTTCCCAAACAGTGTTGGCACAAGCACTACCAAACTCAGCCACTTGAAATAATAGGCCATCCCCATTTTACTTGTCCCTCAGAATGGAAGGGTGGATTGTACACAATTGTATGATTTATTATGGTGTTGTGACTACTATCATGCCAAAGGTAGTATGTGAGGTGATCGGGATGGAATATACAAGAAATAGTCTAGGAGTGTTGCAGTTGGATGGGACTCCGATAAAGACGGTGGGAGTAATAAAAGACATTCCCATTGTCCTTCATAGTATGCCATAAATCATTGTCATCCATGAAGTAGTAGTGGTTGATCTGGAGCTATACCTTATTATGTGTATTTCAAGGGAGTTCATAGCGAAACTAGGAGGATACCTTTCCTTGGATTACTCACATTTGGAGATCCCATTTAAAGGAAATAGAATTCACATATATAATGAAAATCCATCAACTTTTCATATTGAGAAGTTGGATGAAGGAGAAGAATCTCCAGGTGCAGTTAACATGATGACTGAAGAGTTAGAAGAGGTTGATTTGATGGAGGAAGTGCTTGGTGAACTTCACCTTGAAGATGAATTCTCACTTATGGATTTTAATATAATGATTGGAACAGACATTAGTTGTTATACAATAACAAAACCAAAGCAAATTGAAGAAAAAGTCCCTGATTCCTCGGATCATGGCACAGATCAATTATGGAAGCTTTATTTTGATGGTGCCTGATGTAAGAATGGTGTAGGGGTTGGTATCATTTTGATCTCTTCCATAGGGTTGCAGAATACTTATTATTACAAACTGACTTGGAGTTGCACAAATAATGCAATATAATATGAAGCATTGTGCCTTGGATTGAAGAAGACTAAAAAGTTGGACATCAAGCAGTTGAAAATTTTTGGTGACTCTAAACTCATTGTCAACCAAAAAACTAATAAATGCATGTCTACGCAACATTAATTAAAATATTACCATAATAGAGTGTGGGATTTGTTTGAATCTTTTACTGCCTTAAACATTCAGGCGATCTCCCGCGAGCATAACAGACACACAAACATTTTAGCTTCTCTTGGCACAAATTATTCTCCCACTGAGCAAATAGTCAAAAATCCCAATACCGTCAAGGTGATCTATAGACCTTCAGTCCCTAATAAGAATATTTATTGGAAAGTATTTGACAATGATGAACAAATAGTCAATTTTCTGCTTAGAGAAGCTGCTATCATAGATGATAGAGTGCTTGCTAAAGAAGAGAGAGAAGGAATGATCCAATTGAAGAACAATCATATTCCCAGGGGATTGATTTCACTGGAGAGTTTGTTTGACTAGAATGATAGGTTTGAGAAGCATAGGATCAAGGTGGATGCGAAGGAGTATAAGGAATTACAATTAGAGCCTTAAAATATTATTAAAATTAGAACTGATTGCATACTAGAAGAATTGGAAGACATTAAGAACTTGTGCTATGAGTACCCCGACATCGTTGCATGGAGCTATCACGATTTGAAAGGATATGACAAGAAAGTGATCCAGAATACCATTGAGCTATAGGAGGAGGTAAAACCCTTTTGACAAAAGCAACACCCTGTCAACCCTAAAATTGAAGTACTTATGAAGGTGGAACTGCTAAAGATGCTAGAAGAAAAGATAATTTATCCAATTAAGCACTCGACATGGATGGCGAACCTAGTTCCAGTATGAAATAAGAACGGTGAAATTTGATTGTGTAGATTTTTGGAACTTGAACCAAGCATCATTAAAATATCATTACCCTCTATCGCAGATTGATCAAATCCTTCATGTGGTATCCGACACACAGAGATTCTCATTTTTAGATGGTTTCTATGGTTATAATCAGATCTGGGTGAAGGATGAGGATCAAGATAAAACAACATTCACCACCAAATGGGGTACATTTTACTACCAAAGGATGCCGTTTGGACTCTCAAATTCTAGGGCCACTTTTCAGAGGGCTATGGAAATTACTTTCGATGAGTTATTGAATAGAATTATTGTAATCTATCTTGATGACATGACTATGTTTTCACATCGTATAGAGAACCACGTTTCCCATTTGAGTCAAGTTTTTGAGAAGTGTCATGAGTTTGGAATTTCTATTAATCCAAAGAAGCCAATATTTGCTATTAAATAAGGAAAATTTTTGGATCATGTGATCTCACAAGAACGATTGGTGATTTATCCTGCAAGGGTTGAAATGTTTTTGAAGTTACCATTGCCTGCTAACAAAAAGGACCTGCAATATTTCTTTGGCCAAATAAATTTTATTTTCAAGTTTATTGCTGACTTTGCTTAGGCTGTGAAGCCCATGATTGAGCTCCTAAAGAAGAATACTAAGTTTAAGTGGATGGAATTTAGAAGATGATATTTTCAGGAAATCAAAGAAAGAATCACACAGGCTCCATTGTTGATTAATGTTGATTATTCAAAAGACTTCATTCTCTATGTAGTAGGTGAGCAAGAGAGCTATGCTGCAGTTTTGACGTAGAAACAAGAATATGGATATGAGAAGCCAATTGCTTTCTTGAGCCAAGTTATTGTGCCCCATTAGGATAAGTACAACTTTATTGAGAAGCAAGTGTATGCAGTGATGAAATCATTAAAGAAGTTCTAACATTTTGTTTCCCAGAGCAAAACTATTGTTTATGTTATACATCCAGACATTCAAAACTTCATACTCCAAGGTGAACTAGGTGACAAAAGGGTAGGTTGGGTATTGTTGTGGAGTTTCCACAACCATCCCAAGCTTCTTGGGGACCCACTTTTCATGTTTTGGTATTAAAGAATTTTGGTTTTCTTTGGCTTGTAAGAATAGTGATGTTTGACCAATTATGTTAATGATTTTAATTGCTTTAGTTATTTGATATTTAGTGATTAATTAATCTAGTAATTAATGCTTAGATTAATTAAAATCCATTTTTATAAATAAATTTTAATGTTCTTCATACTATCTAAGGTGATGGAATGTGTTTAATAAAGCAAGGCCTGGCCAAAACATTACCTAAAACAAGAAGAGGATACAAAAGGTACAAAGAAATTGTGATAGAAAATAATATGCTATTATCTACCTAATATAATTATATTAATTATATTATGTATATAATAGTAATATTATTATGATGTTCTAAAATGTTATTATAATAATATTATTATGATTATATCATAATGTTCTAAAATATTATTTTTTGGTAATTATATTAATTCAAAAAGGGCATTTGAAAGGCGCTCTGTCGCCTTTTACAAAAATGAACTCTGAGGAACAAGAAGAGGAAAAGAGAAATGCAAAGAACAGAGCAAAGCTCATCAAAATTGAAAGGCTTGAAGCCATTACACTCAAAAAGCAACCTGAAGGATTACTAGCAATCCTTTAGCACAAAGGAACAAAAAGTACCAACACTAGAAGGCAGAAAAAAGGAGACATGTAGGAACAGACCCAGTAAAACACCATGAAACCAGGGGAAATGGAGAACAAACCAAAACAATGATAAGGACCAATAGAAAAAACCATCAAGGAAGAGTGTCGAGGCTGTAGAAAAGTGTGGATATCAATATTCAAAACATTGTCCTTCATTGCATCCTTCTCTGCATCCTTCGAGGTATCTTTCACCTTTGGAATATCCTTCAAACCATCAAGATAGGTATATTTTGCAATTTCTACAACCTCGTCTTCAGTAGCCCCTCCTTTAACATCAGAGGAGGGTTCAGCAGTAGAACCATTGAAATTGTCACAAAAGAAGAATAGGCTGAGGTTGTGTCTCTATTCTTTGAGGCTCTCAATGGCCTTACCAATGGCAATGTGGGTAGCCTCCAAGTGAGCGATGGATGCATTGGTGGCATGCATGAACAACTTATGGAGAAATTTATCAAAAAAATTATGCGAAGAGGATTGGGATTTGGGAGGCTTGCCTGAGATGGAAGGTGGGGTTTTTGAAACTTACTTTAGCTTCAGACACTGGGAGCTCCTAACAAGGGTTGACTCCACCTTAATTTTCTTCCTAGCCATAGGATGGGAATGAGTGGTTACTCGAAAAAGTTTATGGATCTTGAAAAATGTAATATTGAAATAGGAAATAGAGCCTATGGGTGCGTGGATCCACATTTGTCCTTTTTAAGAATGTCATCCACATCAGCAGGTAGACTATCTGTCCATGTTAATAGTCCTTGGGCCTGAACCCCAATGTTAGCTAGCTTATCAGCAATAGTATTGACCTCTCTGTAGGCATGTTGGAGTATGCAATTATGTTTCCGCTTAAGAATTTTATTGCAATATTCAATAATTGATATGATCCTCCAGCTAATAGGCTTAGAAGACTTCAAGTAGTTAATGATATTTAAGGAATTTCCTTCCACAATGATGTTTCCTGGGATAGTTTTGATAAATTGAAGACCCCTCCAAACAACTTTGGCCTCAGCAATATGGTTGGTGATAACACCAAGAGGTTCAACATAGGTAAAAATAGGATTTCCTAGATGATCCCTTAGGATTCTACCAGCCCCCCCTAACCCAGGGTTTCCTTTGGCCGCACCATCAATATTGAGTTTAACCCAACCGTTAGGAGGATGAATCCATTTAACATTACTTGTAGGATTGGTAATATCAGCACTTTTGGGGTCATCAAGATTGATGTTACAAGACTTTAAGATATCTTTCTCAAAAGGAGGACAAGGATGTGGATTAAAAGGCACAGCTAGAGCATTTTCTATTGGCAATGTATTGAGGTTGGACAATTTTTTTATTGAAAACTCTACGATTACATTCAAGCCATATTTGCCATAAGAAATCCTGAAGGCTAAACTTGCACAATCCTTTAATCACGGGATTTATGAAAGGATTCGGCCATTGGTAAAACAGGTCAACAATTGACGGAGGATTGGCCCAAACCAAGTGAAAAACTTGAAGAAGTTTATTAATGACATTTTTGGAAAAAGGACAAAACATAAAAATATGGGAAGTGGACTCCCAATCGAAAAAGCACATATGGCATCTGTTAGGAAGAGTAAGGCTTCGTTTCATAATATTTTCAATGGTTAAAATGCGATTTTGGATGCAGAGCCAAGAGAAGGAAGCAATTTTAGGAATCGGGTATTTAGTCTAGACAAGCTTGAAAGGCAAAGTATTCTCTATATTGGTAATGGAGAGCAGGTAAGCAGTTTTAACAGAAAATTCCCCAGTGTCTATGGGCTCCCAAATAGGTTGATCCTTTGAACAAGCCTCAAGAATTCTGCAAGAGGAAAGATAGTTATTTAGGCACAAATATTCCTCCTCATGATTTGGAATATTAATCTCCTTCCATTTCTTAATCTCATTAATTGAAGTCATATAATGAGCCACCAGAGGACCAAAATGTTGCTTGGTAATGTTAGTGATCCTTTGGAGCGTAGGAATCTAACTGAGAGGAGACTCACCCAACCATTTGTCATCCCAGAAGGAAATGGAGTTGCCATCACCGAGAAGCCATCGGGTTCCTTTTTGCACAAGGGAACGAGCTTGAAAAATTGATTTCCAAAAAGTGGATCCGTCGAAGGGTACCTGACCATGCAAAAACTCAAAATTTTGAAGATATTTCCTTTTTAAGATTTTGACCCAGTCAACCTGTTCATCTAAAATAAGTCTCCAAGTGAGAGGAGAGCAATATTAAGATGGGATATCTGTCTGAGGCCTAAACCTCCTTGATATTTGGGTTTGCAAATTTTATCCTAGGCTACCAGATGAAATCTGTGCTTGTTCTTAGTTCCTGACCAGAGGAAATTCTTTTGGATTCTCTCCATTTTTCTGTAAACAAAAGTTGGAGCTTTGAATAAGG
The DNA here is from genome assembly GCA_028583015.1 of Wollemia nobilis. Classification (NCBI taxonomy): domain Eukaryota; kingdom Viridiplantae; phylum Streptophyta; class Pinopsida; order Araucariales; family Araucariaceae; genus Wollemia; species Wollemia nobilis. The sequence goes on from JAQPPZ010001808.1 coordinate 4,906,005, forward strand.
ATAAAAAATAAACAGGAATACTTTGAAGGAAAGCCATAGTTAAGGTGATTTTTCCAGCTTGGGAGAGGAGATTACCTCTCCACGTAGTCAATTTCTTTTGAAGTATTTCAATGACATTATCCCAAAGATTATCCTTAACACTTCCATTGAAAAGAGGCATTCCAAGGTAAGAGGAAGGCAGGGAACTAATGGGACACTGGATAATGCTAGGAATCAAATGTTGTCTTCTCAATGGAGCATTAAGGAAATACAATTTGCTTTTTCAAAATTTGATCCTTTGGCCAGCCGCTGCTTCATAAAGGATGAGGATTCATTTGATGATAAAGGCTTCATTGAAAGAAGCAAATGTGGACAAAAGGGTGTCATCAACAAATTGTTGATGAGTAATAGGACTGCATTGTGAAGTAACCTGAATGCCAAAAATAAGACTTGTATCCCTGGTTGCCAAAATGGATCTTCCTAGAGCTTCAGTAGCAATGATGAAGAGAAGAGGAGATAAGGGATATCCTTGTCTCAGACCTCTGCTACTATGGAAATAGCCATCTAGAGAGCCGTTAATAATAACAAAGAACCAAGCGGAGGATATACACCCTTTGACAAGTGAAACCCACTCATTCTAAAATATTATTATTATAATAATATTATTATGATTATTTTATTCTAAAATGTTATTATTATAATAATATTATTATATTGTATATAATAATATTATTATAATATACTTTACAAAGGATGTGATAATAATATGTTTGACCATGTTACGTTTGATTGCAGGAGAAGGCGATGGCGGCTATTCAAAACGATCGAAGGCAAGGGTGGCTATTCCAAAATGTTTGAGGCTACGTAATTCTAGAAAAAGAGGAAGCGGTCCAAATATAGCGTTAGGGTTTCAGGAGGACAACACATAAGGCATCGGATTTGACAGTGAAACGGTTGAAACCAGAGGCATGCCATCAAACAAGCCAACAAAGAAACATTATTAGGGCAACCCGTAACCCTAATCGATGGAGATAAAGGTCTACCTCGAGAGCATGGAAAGTTTTTTATTGGTATTGTTCAGCGTGAGTGCGAGAGCAAGGAGCTCGACAACCATGGCGAAGGGTTGACAATACCATGGCTGCGTCGATGGTAGCCCCCTGACGTGGTGTTGACAGTGCCATGGCTACGATCGATGGCAGCACCATGGTGAAGGGTTGATAGTGCCATGGCTGCGTCGATGGTAGCCCCCTGATGTGGTGTTGACAGTGCCATGGCTGCGATTGAATGCAGCACCATGGCGACGTTGTTTTGATAGTGCCATGGCTACGTCGATCGTAGCACCACGACGTGGTGTTGACAGCGCCATGGCTACGTCGATGGCGTGATGGCCTCACTAGGTTATATGGAAACCAAAGTGCCCAGGATGGGGGACGTCATCCCAATCCTTGGGCACGTTTGGTATGGCTTCGAAGAGATACCATCGAGCCTTGGTTTCGAAGAGCACAACGAAAATCTCGCTGAATGAGATTGGCTTACCTTATTTTAATGTGAATGTTGTTTGATTATATTCAATGTTTTAAAGGAGGCCTAAAATCGTAGGGGTTATAAGGTATAGTTAAATGTTTTTTATTATTCATTTTGATGGGTGCAAAGGGGTGTTCTTGGGTAGAATGCCTATGTGATAAGAGAAAGGGGAGACATAAGGAGTTACGTAAGATTATGTTTTTGGTTTTATTATTGTTTAAAATAATGTTTAGAAGTGTTATTTTATTGTATTAAATCACAAAAAATGATGATGGATTATTTTCTTATATCCATTTATTATTTTAATTGTGAAAGAAGTTGAAGCGAAAGGACTTCTAAGCATTATTTATACCTTGCTATCCTACCTGTTTAGGGGGGTTGGAAATGATGTAACATTCCGAAAAGCAATAAGAAAGAGCATTTTTCAGATTTTGAGAGGGTAGCAAACTTTTGTGAGCAAAATCAAAAGGAGGGTTTCTAATCATAAAACTAACGTTTTTAGTGTCTTATCATTTCTGCATTTTAGTGACTTCTAGCCATTGTCTTATGCCATGAAATGGGTTGCAATAGGCGAAGGTCAAGATGATGCAGTTTCTCTATTATTTCCTTTGAGTCTTGCACTTGATTTAATGGTATTGTGCTTATGTTGCAGGTCCATTAATTCAGGTTGTTTTATGATTACCTCATAACTTGGGATTTTGCAGGGAGGAGCTTGCTAAACTAATTCAGAATTTGACTTTTTAGCTAACCAAATCTGCATTGTTTATTCATTCATTTTTGTTAAGTTAATTTTATTTCAAGCATTCAATCATTTCATTTTGGTCCATCCAGAATTTCAGTTTCTTTTATTTCCATTCTGGTCCTTTTCCAGAATTTCTGCTAATTTCCTTTTAGTTTCATTTCTATTCTGGTCCATTTCCAAAATTGTTAAGCTTTCAAGTTATTTCCATTCTGGTCATTTTCCAAAAATTTTGCACCTCCAAAATTCATTAATCTAAGATTTTAGATAAAACACATGGTTTAGGAGGGATACTAACCTACTATTTCACATTAAATTAAGATAAGAAATGAAAGCTAATTTTGCTAACATTGCTAACACGCTAACTTCTACTAACTACTATTAGGGTAGTGGCATCAACATAAGGAAGATAAAATGAACCCAACTATCTAAAACTTACTTCATATTAAAGGCACGGACATTAAAATGAGGTGGACAATTCCACATTTTATCATTTGAAACCTTTTAAGTGAAGATAAAATACTTTACTAATAGGGATTCAGGGTAGCATCAATTTAAAAAACCCTAAAAAGAACTACTTTTATTTTGCATTTGCTTTTAGTTAGATATTTCAATCATTAAGCATTGTTTAGAACCAGCAAAGGCCCCTTGTTTATGGTCACATGCATCATTGAATTATTTCTGGCATTATTGTAATATTTTAGATATTTTACCAGAACCTTGGAGAAGTTGAATGTTTGTCATTTGGTTTCTTTTCAAGAGAGAGTTTTCTGTTCAATACTCTGCATGTGGTGGTATTTTGCAATTGGGAAAAATATACACTCAACATCTTTGGTGCTAGAAGGAGGGCCTTCTTTTATGCTTTGTGATTTAGTTTTTCTTTTTTTGCTAATGCTAACGTGGTCAGTTTTGGTTCAACAATATTGTGTTTGCAGGTGCAACATGTTACTCTTGACTAGTTTGTGAGAAACCTTAGTAGAATAGATTTAAGTTTCTCAAGATGGACCCACCTAGACGCATTGCTACTAGGTCTAAAACCACTGAGGAAACCATTTTTCAAAGTCTTTCTCCCAAACCTAGGAAACCGAGATACAAAATCCAGGGGATCAAAATCCCATCTGAGCCTTCTGATACATTAGGTTTAGAGATGCTTTGCCAAGATTTGGAAAGGCTAGCTCTTAGACCTCTGAATCTGAATACCTTTAGTGGGTGTGCACCCATTAGTTCCACCGCAAGAGCTACATCAAGTGTACCCATATCCGTCATCTCGAGTGTGTCAACTACTTTAGTAGGGTCATTATCTTTGGTTAATATGGCCCAACAACAACAATAGCAACAACCAGTTCCCTGGTTTGGTACCCAAAGTTCTCCGTTAAGTATACCTGGGGATGTCCATGACATACCTAGGCACCTTGAGAGGTCTATCCCTAAGTTTGTCCATGATGGTCCCATTTCAGGTGAAGAGCATGTTCAAATTTACAAGGACCATATGATTAGGCAGGGAGTCAGTCATGAAGACGTCGCTTGTCGACTCTTCCCTAATAGCTTTGACCAAATGGCTCATGAATGGTATAGGAATCTTCCTACAGGGTCCATTACATCTTGGGCCCAGTTGGAAGCTGCCTTTGTTAATCAATTTAGGTCATTGCTAGATCCTACCATCATGTATAACCAATTCGTGTCATGCAAGAGGTATCCTAATGAACCTATCAAAATATTTAATGCCAGATTCCAAAAGATTTACACAAACATGACTCATCATTTTGCAATAGATGCTATTGTGGCATTGCAATTATACCTCGTAGCCTTAGACCCAATGACAACCATGTTTACCAGGAGAAATCCTCAAGTTACAATGCTGGCCTTAGCCTATGTTGAAGCCATGACTATTGAGCAACAAATGACACCGCAAGGTGGCACTATGCCTCAATTTCCCGTGTTAGGGCAATATGGCCCTTACAATCAATTTTCCATGATGAATCAAGCTGTGACACCTCAGATTCCCATGATGAATGCTTTGCCATATCATCAGTCATACCCATTCGCTCCCACGCTTCCATATTTTTTGACATACCCTAATGCTGCCATTCCACCCACTCCGCAAATGATGGTTGCTAATCAGATAACCTTACCAGGATTTGAGGTGAGTAGTACTCAGGCCTCAAATGTGTATCCCATGGTTGCACCTCTACAGGCCAAGGGTCCATGGTGGACCCAAAACACCCAGAGTCAAACCTTAGTGCCTAATCCAGAGGTTGCTAATGTCAAAAATATTAGTGGATCTGGGGCTGTCATGTCCTAGCCACAAGGTTCCAATTCTAAGCTAGAAGAGCTCAAGAGAATGACCATAAAATAGGGCAATGACATCATTCGATTACAAAAACAAGTTGCCCAAAATCCCATGCCCAATCGAAACCATGGCCATAGGAGAACAGGACCGTACAATACGCAGCCTAACAATGGGCACGTACCCAATCCGGTAGCCAATCAAGCTGATGTGTTAGGGGATTGTGATGAGTCAGAGTCATGTGATGAGGAAATGCATCACTGTTGCCATAGAAATTTAGACGCTTTGGTGTCTAAAGTTATTCATTATTTAGAAAATGATGAGATGGAGGAAGATATGAATGTGTTAGGAGAGGAAGAGGATGAAGCCTTGGAAGCTCAAGCCGCTAGACATTTTGGGAAAGCCAATCACAAGTATTTTACTAGGAGTTCTAAGGATCCCAAAACATCCTCTACTCCCCCAAACAACCCTTTAGTTCCTCTCGATACAAAAGGTGATGTGAATCCACCACCTCCATTTTTGGAAGCACCTAGGACAATGCCAAAAGTGTCAAATCCTGGAACATCCACTTATAACTTGGAAGAAGACATGAAAAGGACCAAGGCCAATATCTCAATGTATGAGGTCTCTCAATTTTTGGGGCAGGATAAAATAGGGGGGAAGAGATTGAATTCCTCAAGTCAAATTCATGAGGTTAAATCTGTAGAACCCCAACTTGCTATGAGGAAAGAGAAACCAGAGGTACCCCTTTTCTTAGGACTTAAGCCTGTTCATTCGAATAATAAGGTGGTCCAATTGGACAGATCTATGGTGGATGTAGTAGGTGTTGTAAAATATGTCCTAGTTCAGATCAACTCAGAGCCTAGGGTCCAACATTACATGGATATCCTTGTGCTAAATATTGTTGCCAAGTATGGCATGGTTTTGGGCAGATATTGGAGCAGAAATCTCAATGGTTATGTGGTGATTGATTCCTCCCATATGTGGTTGCCATGGAGAGGAGTTGCAAACCAAATCTGGGTAGACAGAGAGCCCAGACTTAGGGAAATTATTACAGAGTATAATAAACCCAATGAGATTCAGTTTACTAAAACATAATTAGGGGTTTACAATTTTGACATAGAAGACATAGCCGAAGGGTCCCAAAATGATAATCTTTACCATGGTACGTCGGAAGAAAACAAGAGGGTGTGGACCCTAAATTTTGATGGGTCCAAATCAAAACAAGGTGTGGGAGCTGGGGTAGAGCTCACATGTCCTGGTAGTAAGCCTTTGATTGCTGCCTACAGACTACAGTTCCCGACCACCAATAATGTGGCGGAGTATGAAGCCCTAATTTTTGGACTTCAGTTAGCCCTAAGAGAAAAGGTAAAGTGCCTTAAGGCATCGGGAGACTCAGAGTTAGTAGTCAAATAGGTCAAGGAGCAGTATACCTGTAGAGACAAGAGGTTGAACCTCTATAAAACCAGAGTGAGGGAATTAATTAATGAGTTTGATGCTTTCAATATTTCCCTCATCTCAAGAAAAAATAATAAAATGGTTGATTCGTTAGCCATAGCGGCCAGCATGCTTTCGCCTATTGACCATAAAAAATGTAAAAAAAATTCCATAGAGTTAGTGCCTTGCCCCTCCATACCATACAATGTCACGAATTTATAGGTCTTTGATAGTGATAGACACATTTTTAGTTTTGTTACTAATTATGGTATATTTGAAAATCAGGTTATAGACGAAGAAGAGAGGAGGCAAGTAGAAGTAGGAACAACCAGAGTATGGAATGAGATGCCAAGTGATAGGGCCTCTCTTGAAAAGTTGTTTGATATTGGATATCAAAATAAAAAGGAAAGAAAAATACCATCCCCCAAGGAATCATGCAATTCAATCAATTTGGGGAGTGCAGTAGATCCACGTGAAGTGTTCATTGCAAAGGCATGCACACAAAGAGAGAAGGAGTCAATAGCTCAGGTTTTAGGAGAGTACATTGATTGCATAGCTTGGAGCTATGAAGAGCTGAAAACATATGACCAGAATGTAATCATGCATACTATTCCTCTCGAAGCTTGATTCCAAGCCTTTTAGACAGAGGTAAAGAATGGTTAACCCAATCCTAGAGCCCTTGATAGAGAAGGAAGTGAAGAGGCTGTTGGAAGCCAAAATCATCTTCCCTGTTAGGCATTCCACATGGGTGGCTAATATTGTCCCTGTTAGGAAAAAGAGTGGAGAAATTCGGTTGTGCATAGACTTTAGAAATTTGAACAAAGCTTGCCAAAAAGACAATTACCCATTACCCACCATTGACGAGATACTCCAAAAGGTAAATGGGTCTAAAATGATGTCATTTTTGGATGGATACTCAGGATATAATCAAATTCTCATACATCCAAATGATAGGATGAAGACGACCTTCACCACGAAGTGGGGAACATTTGCCTACTGGAGGATGTCATTTGGTTTGTTGAACGCTGGAGCCACTTTCCAAAGAGCCATGGATTTTGCATTCAAGGGGCTCATTGGTAAGTGCATTATTGTCTATGTGGATGATATCCCTGTCTTCTCCAAGAAGAGGGAAGATCATGTTAAAGACTTGAGGAAAGTACTCCAAAGGTGCAGGGAACATGGAATTTCCCTAAATCCAAAAAAGTGCATCTTTGGGGTAACAGAGGGTAAGTTGTTAGGGCATGTCATTTCAAAATATGGGATTGCTATAGACCTAGAGTGGATAGCCACTATCCGGGATATTCCTCATCCCAATAGCAAAAAGGAGCTTAGGTCCTTTTTTGGTAAGATTAACTTTGTGAGAAAATTCATTTCAGGTTTTTTCGAGATTGCCAAGCCCCTAAATGATATGCTAAAAAAGGATGTTCTAATAAAGTGGACCAGTGAGAAAAGGGATGCCTTCACAAGCATCAAGGATGCTATTTCCAAAGCCCCTATTCTCATTAGTCCAGACTATGCTAAACCATTTTATGTTTACACATTTGCTTCAGATCATTCTTTTGCAAGTGTGTTAACTCGAAAAAGTGAAGACAACATTGAAAATCCTATAGCATTTCTGAGTTCTCCTTTGAAGGACGCGAAGCTGAGGTATTCTGTCTTAGACAAGCAAACGTATGCCTTGTTTAAAACTGTAAAAAAATTTAGGCATTACATTGTGCATAGTAAAGTTTTTGCTATAGTTCCTAACCCTGCAGTAAAGTCCATGTTCTTACAGAGTGAGCTAGGTGAAATAAGGGGGAAATGGCTTTCTACCCTTCAAGAATTTGACTTAGAGATAAAGCCCATGAAGATAGTGCATGGACAAGGTTTGGTCAAGGCCATCACAGAAATTGACCCTTCAATAACGTGCCAAAACTATGAGGTTAATGATATCACTACAGAGGAATGGTACGTAGATATTGTATATTTTTTGTTGCATGGTAAGTGCCCTTCTCATTTGAATTCCACTTAGCGTAGGGCACTACATTTAAAATCAGCTAGATTTTTGATTAAATATGGTGTGTTGTACAGGAAGAATCATGAAGGAATTTTTCTTCATTGCATTACTCAAGAGGAAGCAACCCAAGTACTCAAAGACTTCCATGGTAAGTATGGAACTGGACACGGGTCAGCAAATGCGACAGCACACCAGATTCTTAGAGCTGGGTATTACTGGCCCCACTTGTTTAAAGATGCACATACACATGTAAGAACATGTCACATATGCCAAGTGGCAGCCAACAGAGAGCGGAATGCAGCAATGTCGTTGCAGTCAGTGGTAGAGATGAGACCATTTGCACAATGGGGATTAGACTTTGTTGGGGTGATAAATCCTAACTCGTTCGATTCCCATAAGTTCATCCTCACCGCTACTGATTACTGCACAAGGTGGACAGAGGCTATACCTACTAAGAATGCCACCTCCGAGGTTGTGATTAGATTTCTAGAGGAAAACATAGTCACTCATTTTGGAATGCCTAACTCCATAGTAAGTGACAACGGTTCTGCCTTTTCCTCTTTAGAATTTGCAAATTGGGCGTACGACAATAAGGTGAGTCTAAAATTCTCTTCCAATTATTACCCCCAAGGCAATGGTTTGGCAGAATCATCAAATAAAAATTTATTATGCATAATCAAAAAATTACTTGAAAAGAACCCTAGAGATTGGCATAGTAAGTTAAAATTTGCCCTTTGGGCAGATAGGACCAGAAGCAAGGAGTCAATTGGGACATCTCCTTATCACTTAGTCTATGGGCAAGATCCTATTTTTCCCACTAATCTAAAATTGCAAACTTTACATTTTATAAAAGACTATATTGGGACTGATAATAAACTTGAAACCAGATTAACACAATTAATGCATCTTGATGAGAAGAGGGAGGAAGCCATGCTTCATTTCAGCAAACATCAAGACATAATCAAAAGGTGGTTTGATAAACGGTCCAAAATTAAGGCCTTCAAAGCTTCAGATTTAGTTTTGTTGTGGGATAAAAGGCATGAGAAAAGAGGAGAACATGAAAAATTTGATTGCTTGTGGCTGGGACCTTATCTAATATCCGAAGTCCTAGGTGAAAATAGTTTCAGATTAAAAACCTTGGATGGAAAGGATTTGGCCTTACCCATCAATGGCCTTCATTTAAAGCATTATTTTCAGGCCTAAGGGTAGAGTCATTGTATTATATGTACACTAATCAACTTGCTTGATTGTTTGTCTTGTCAGTTTTATTTCCTATTTATTTTGTTTTCTTTGATTTCAGGAGTTTTTAGTGTGTCAAGGTTGTCCAGTTTTGGATTTGATTGTAAGAGTAAGAGGTCAGCCTATGTGTATACGAATGTCAACCAAGACTAAAAGGATGTGAAACATTGGAATCATATGGCAAAAGGGCTTGAAAATGTGAATATTGTTTGCAGCTCATGAAGCATGAAGTCTTTGATTTTTGCATATCATCCACCCATGTCTCAAGGGCACATTCTTATCACATAAACATCATGACCAATCCACCTCCATATGCTAAACCCAAACACTGAAAGTGAAGTCCAATTATCTTGGGATCAAAGGCACAAAGAACACTAAGAAGATCTTAGGTTTGGAAACTGTTGCCGAAGTTGTCGTGGGTCTATCACATTTTTGTCCATGTCCAACATCTTGGGTAAAATAATATGAAACCATACTTGGATGGGGATGTGAGGCGAAAAGATAATTCTGGTCTATCCCGCCCTGCACATAGTCCATGAATAGTGGTTTTTACCACTACAATATTTATGCTCATAAAACAGTGGTTATCACCACTAGCATGATTTACAAATCAGAGTAGTAAGGATAGGGTCAAATTCTCATCATACCTTGGTTGAGAATCCGATTCCCCAAAACTCTAAACTGAATTGTAAGGATCGTACTACTTGTCCCTCAGAAGGATGGGTAGTCATCCCCAAAATTCTTTAAGAAAAAAAATATAGAGCAAAGCCAAGCAAAGAAGACTGGACTATGGGGTTAACCTCCACCGGGGCTATAGACGCTTGACTGGTAGTGGAGTACACTCATGCCTGGTGACATGACTCTCGCAAGGTTGAGATTTATGTCCGCCATGAGGATAGATTAGTCTGATGACCTCATCCATAACCGGTTTAATTATTTTGGTCAAATATGAGAGCGATGAAAGGATAGGGTTATATTCTCATCACACCTTGGTTGAGAATCCGATTCCCCAAAGCTCTAAGGTCCACTTGCACACACTGACCCTTGATGATGACGGCTCATAACCAAGCTCTAGATCTGGTCAATGAATTCATCGCACACACATTTGATCCTAATATGGTTAGACATTTTTGAGGTGTTTGCCCAAGCCACCATAGAATGTGCTGCCCATGCTATAAAATTTTTACCCTCAAAGCTCTCCATATTCATTGCGATAATTCTAGTCAAGTAAAATTGGTGATGCAATGCGGAAAAGTTACAAACAATAAGGTGTGGAGTACTTCACACACACAGAGTTAATATTGCATGATTCTAATATTTTGTTGTTCTTATGAGTCTATTGACATTATTTATGCATTTGTTGATGCTTGCTGCTTCCTGGTTTGGAGTGTGTTTTCAGATTTTCTTTTTGGGTTCTCACCGAAATGCTCAGGAGCATTTCCCAACAGAGTCACCATTTTGTTGTGGAGTTTCCACAACCACCCCAAGCTTCTTGGGGACCCACTTGTCATGTTTTGGTATTAAAGGTTTTTGGTTTTCTTTGGCTTGTAAGAATAGTGATGTTTGACCGTTTATGTTAATGATTTTAATTGCTTTAGTTATTTGATATTTAATGATTAATTAATCTAGGCATTAATGCTTAGATTAATTAAAATCCATTTTGATAAATAGAGTTTAATGTTCTTCATACTATCTAAGGTGATGGAATGTGTTTAATAAAGCAAGGCCTGACCAAAACATTACCTAAAACAAGAAGAGGATACAAAAGGTACAAAGAAATTGTGATAGAAAATAATATGCTATTATCTACCTAATATAATTACATTAATTATATTATGTATATAATAGTAATATTATTATGATGTTCTAAAATGTTATTATAATAATATTATTATGATTATTTTATTCTAAAATGTTATTATTATAATAATATTATTATATTGTATATAATAATATTATTATAATATACTTTACAAAGGATGTGATAATAATATGTTTGACCATGTTACGTTTGATTGCAGGAGAAGGCGATGGTGGCTATTCAAAACGATCGAAGGCAAGGGTGGCTATTCCAAAACGTTCGAGGCTACGTAACGCTGGAAAAAGAGGAAGCGGTCCAAAGATAGCGTTAGGGTTTCAGGAGGACAACACATAAGGCACCGGATTTGATAGTGAAATGGTTGAAACCAGAGGCATGCCGTCAAACAAGCCAACAAAGAAACATTATTAGGGCAACCCGTAACCCTAATCGATGGAGATAAAGGTCTACCTCGAGAGCATGGAAATTTTTTCGTTGGTATTGCATAGCATGAGTGCGAGAGCAAGGAGCTCGATAGCCATGGCGAAGGGTTGACAACGCCATGGCTGCGTCGATGGTAGCCCCATGGTGTTGACAACCATGGCTACGACGAGGCAACACCATGGTGAAGGGTTGACAACCCATGGCTGCATCGATGGTAGCTCCCTGATGTGGTGTTGACAATGCCATGGCTGTGATCGAACGCAGCACCATGGCAATGTTGTTTTGATAGTGCCATGGCTATGTCGATCGTAGCACCATGACGTGGTGTTGATAGTGCCATGGCTGTGTCGATGGCGTGATGGCCTCACTAGGTTATATGGAAACCAAAGTGCCCAGGATGGGGGACGTCATCCCAATCCTTGGGCACGTTTGGTATGGCTTCGAAGAGATACCATCGGGCCTTGGTTTCGAAGAGCACAGCAAAAATCTCGTTGAATGAGATTGGCCTACCTTATTTTAATGTGAATGTTGTTTGATTATATTCAATGTTTTAAAGGAGGCCTAAAATCGTAGGGGTTATAAGGTATAGTTAAATGTTTTTTATTATTCATTTTGATGGGTGCAAAGGGGTGTTCTTGGGTAGAATGCCTATGTGATAAGAGAAAGGGGAGACATAAGGAGTTACGTAAGATTATGTTTTTGGTTTTATTATTGTTTAAAATAATGTTTAGAAGTGTTATTTTATTGTATTAAATCACAGAAAATGATGATGGATTATTTTCTTATATCCATTTATTATTTTAATTGTGAAAGAAGTTGAAGCGAAAGGACTTCTAAGCATTATTTATACCTTGCTATCCTACCTGTTTAGGGGGGCTGGAAATGATGTAACATTCCGAAAAGCAATAAGAAAGAGCATTTTTCAGATTTTGAGAGGGTAGCAAACTTTTGTGAGCAAAATCAAAAGGAGGGTTTCTAATCATAAAACTAACGTTTTTAGTGTCTTATCATTTCTGCATTTTAGTGACTTCTAGCCATTGTCTTATGCCATGAAATGGGTTGCAATAGGCGAAGGTCAAGATGATGCAGTTTCTCTATTATTTCCTTTGAGTCTTGCACTTGATTTAATGGTATTGTGCTTATGTTGCAGGTCCATTAATTCAGGTTGTTTTATGATTACCTCATAACTTGGGATTTTGCAGGGAGGAGCTTGCTAAACTAATTCAGAATTTGACTTTTTCAGCTAACCAAATCTGCATTGTTTATTCATTCATTTTTGTTAAGTTCATTTTATTTCAAGCATTCAATCATTTCATTCTGGTCCATCCAGAATTTTAGTTTCTTTTATTTCCATTCTGGTCCTTTTCCAGAATTTTTGCTAATTTCCTTTTAGTTTCATTTCTATTCTGGTCCATTTCCAGAATTGTTAAGCTTTCAAGTTATTTCCATTCTGGTCATTTTCCAGAATTTTTGCACCTCCAAAATTCATTAATCTAAGCTTTCAGATAAAACACATGGTTTAGGAGGGATACTAACCTGCTATTTCACATTAAATTAAGATAAGAAATGAAAGCTAATTTTGCTAACATTGCTAACACGCTAACTTCTACTAACTACTATTAGGGTAGTGGCATCAACATAAGGAAGATAAAATGAACCCAACTATCTAAAACTTACTTCATCTTAAAGGCACGAACATTAAAATGAGGTGGACAATTCCACATTTTATCATTTGAAACCTTTTAAGTGAAGATAAAATACTTTACTAACAGGGATTCAGGGTAGCATCAATTTAAAAAACCCTAAAAAGAACTGCTTTTATTTTACATTTGATTTTTAGTTAGATCTTTCAATCACTAAGCATTGTTTAGAACCAACAAAGGCCCCTTGTTTATGGTCACATGCATCATTGAATTATTTCTGGCATTATTGTAATCTTTTAGATATTTTACCAGAACCTTGGAGAAGTTGAATGTTTGTCATTTGGTTTCTTTTCAAGAGAGAGTTTTCTATTCAATACTCTGCATGTGGTGGTATTTTGCAATTGGGAAAAATATACACTCAACATCTTTGGCGCTAGAAGGAGGGCCTTCTTTTATGCTTTGTGATTTAGTTTTTTTTTGCTAATGCTAACGTGGTCAGTTTTGGTTCAACAATATTGTGTTTGCAGGTGCAACATGTTACTCTTGACTAGTTTGTGAGAAACCTTAGTAGAATAGATTTAAGTTTCTTAGGCTAGACCCACCTAGACGCATTGCTACTAGGTCTAAAACCACTGAGGAAACCATTTTTCAAAGTCTTTCTCCCAAACCTAGGAAACCGAGATACAAAATCCAGGGGATCGAAATCCCATCTGAGCCTTCTGATACATTAGGTTTAGAGATGCTTTGCCAAGATTTGGAAAGGCTAGCTCTCAGACCTCTGAATCTGAATACCTTTAGTGGGTGTGCACCCATTAGTTCCACCACAAGAGCTACATCAAGTGTACCCATATCCGTCATCCCGAGTGTGTCAACTACTTTAGTAGGGTCATTATCTTTGGTTAATATGGCCCAACAACAACAACAACAACAACCAGTTCCCTGGTTTGGTACCCAAAGTTCTCCGTTAAGTATACCTAGGGATGTCCATGACATACCTAGGCACCTTGAGAGGTCTATCCCTAAGTTTGTCCATGATGGTCCCATTTCAGTTGAAGAGCATGTTCAAATTTACAAGGACCATATGATTAGGCAGGGAGTCAGTCATGAAGACGTCGCTTGTCGACTCTTCCCTAATAGCTTTGACCAAATGGCTCATGAATGGTATAGGAATCTTCCTATAGGGTCCATTACATCTTGGGCCCAGTTGGAAGCTGCCTTTGTTAATCAATTTAGGTCATTTCTAGATCCTACCATCATGTATAACCAATTCGTGTCATGCAAGAGGTATCCTAATGAACCTATCAAAACATTTAATGCCAGATTCCAAAAGCTTTACACAAACGTGACTCGTCATTTTGCAATAGATGCTACTGTGGCATTGCAATTATACCTCGTAGCCTTAGACCCGATGACAACCATGTTTACCAGGAGAAATCCTCAAGTTACAATGTTGGCCTTAGCCTATGCTGAAGCCATGACTATTGAGCAACAAATGACACCGCAAGGTGGCACTATGCCTCAATTTCTCGTGTTAGGGCAATATGGCCCTTACAATCAATTTGCCATGATGAATCAAGTTGTGACACCTCAGATGCCCATGATGAATGCTTTGCCATATCATCAGTCATACCCATTCGCTCCCATGCTTCCATATTTTTTGACATACCCTAATGCTGCCATTCCACCCACTCTGCAAATGATGGTTGCTAATCAGATAACCTTGCCAGGATTTGAGGTGAGTAGTACTCAGGCCTCAAATGCGTATCCCATGGTTGCGCCTCTATAGGCCAAGGGTCCATGGTGGACCCAAAACACCCAGAGTCAAACCTTAGTGCCTAATCCAGAGGTTGCTAATGTCAAAAATGTCAGTGGATCTGGGGTTGTCATGTCCCAGCCACAAGGTTCCAATTATGAGCTGGAAGAGCTCAAGAGAATGACCATAAAATAGGGCAATGACATCATTCAGTTACAAAAACAAGTTGCCCAAAATCCCATGCCCAATCGAAACCACGACCATAGGAGAACAGGACCGTACAATACGTAGCCTAACAATGGGCGCGTACCCAATCCGGTAGCCAATCAAGCTGATGCGTTAGGGGATTGTGATGAGTCAGAGTCATGTGATGAGGAAATGCATCATTGTTGCCATAGAAATTTAGATGCTTTGGTGTCTGAAGTTATTCATTATTTAGAAAATGATGAGATGGAGGAAGATATGAATGTGTTAGGAGAGGAAGAGGATGAAGCCTTGGAAGCTCAAGCCGCTAGACATTTTGGGAAAGCCAATCACAAGTATTTTACTAGGAGTTCTAAGGATCCCAAAACATCCTCTACTCCCCCAAACAACCCTTTAGTTCCTCCTTATACAAAAGGTGATGTGAATCCACCACCTCCATTTTTGGAAGCACCTAGGACAATGCCAAAAGTGTCAAATCCTGGAACATCCACTTATAACTTGGAAGAAGACATGAAAAGGACCAAGGCCAATATCTCAATGTATGAGGTCTCTCAATTGTTGGGGCAGGATAAAATCGGGGGAAGAGATTGAATTCCTCGAGTCAAATTCATGAGGTTAAATCTGTAGAACCCCAACTTGCTATGAGGAAAGAGAAACCAGAGGTACCCCCTTTTCTCATAACCGTTAGGATCACAGGAAAGAATTTACACAACTGTTTGATTGATTCTGGTGCCTCGGCCAACATCATGCCTCTTGAGATAAGCCAAAAGCTAGGACTTAAGCCTGTTCATTCGAATAATAAGGTGGTCCAATTGGATAGATCTATGGTGGATGTAGTAGGTGTTGTAAAATATGTCCTAGTTCAGATCAACTCAGAGCCTAGGGTCCAACATTACATGGATATCCTTGTGCTAAATATTGTTGCCAAGTATGGCATGGTTTTGGGCAGATATTGGAGCAAAAATCTCAATGGTTATGTGGTGACTGATTCCTCCCATATGTGGTTGCCATGGAGAGGAGTTGCAAACCAAATACGGGTAGACAGAGAGCCCAGACTTAGGGAAATGATTACAGAGTATAATAAACCCAATGAGATTCAGTTTACTGAAACAGAATTAGGGGTTTACAATTTTGACATAGAAGACATAGCCGAAGGGTCCCAAAATGATAATCTTTACCATGGTACGTCAGAAGAAAACAAGAGGGTGTGGACCCTAAAGTTTGATGGGTCCAAATCAAAACAAGGTGCGGGAGCTGGGGTAGAGCTCACATGTCCTGGTAGTAAGCCTTTGATTGTTGCCTACAGACTACAGTTCCCGGCCACCAATAATGTGGCGGAGTATGAAGCCCTAATTTTTGGACTTCAGTTAGCCCTAAGAGAAAAGGTAAAGTGCCTTAAGGCATCGGGAGACTCAGAGTTAGTAGTCAAATAGGTCAAGGAGCAGTATACCTGTAGAGACAAGAGGTTGAACCTCTATAAAACCAGAGTGAGGGAATTAATTAATGAGTTTGATGCTTTCAATATTTCCCTCATCTCAAGAAAAAATAATAAAATGGCTGATTCGTTAGCCGTAGCGGCCAACATGCTTTCGCCTGCTGACCATAAAAAATGTAAAAAAATTTCCATAGAGTTAGTGCCTTGCCCCTCCATACCAGACAATGTCATGAATTTACAGGTCTTTGATAGTGATAGACACATTTTTAGTTTTGTTACTAATTCTGGTATATTTGAAAATCAGGTTATAGACGAAGAAGAGAGGAGGCAAGTAGAAGTAGGAACAACCAGAGTATGGAACGAGATGCCAAGTGATAGGGCCTCTCTTGAAAATTTGTTTGATATTGGATATCAAAAGAAAAAGGAAAGAAAAATACCATCCCCCAAGGAATCATGCAATTCAGTCAATTTGGGGAGTGCAGTAGATCCGCGTGAAGTGTTCATTGCAAAGGCATGCACACAACGAGAGAAGGAGTCAATAGCTCAGGTTTTAGGAGAGTACATTGATTGCATAGCTTGGAGCTATGAAGAGCTGAAAACATATGACCAGAATGTAATCATGCATACTATTCCTCTGAAGCCTGATTCCAAGCCTTTTAGATAGAGGTAAAGAATGGTTAACCCAATCCTAGAGCCCTTGATAGAGAAGGAAGTGAAGAGGCTGCTGGAAGCCAAAATCATCTTCCCTATTAGGCATTCCACATGGGTGGCTAATCTTGTCCTTGTTAGGAAAAAGAGTGGAGAAATTTGGTTGTGCATAGACTTTAGAAATTTGAACAAAGCTTGCCAAAAAGACAATTACCCATTACCCACCATTGACGAGATACTCCAAAAGGTAAATGGGTCTGAAATGATGTCATTTTTGGATGGATACTCAGGATATAATCAAATTCTCATACATCCAAATGATAGGATGAAGACGGCCTTCACCACGAAGTGGGGAACATTTGCCTACCGGAGGATGTCGTTTGGTTTGTTGAACGCTGGAGCCACTTTCCAAAGAGCCATGGATTTTGCATTCAAGGGGCTCATTGGTAAGTGCATTATTGTCTATGTGGATGATATCCCTGTCTTCTCCAAGAAGAGGGAAGATCATGTTAAAGACTTGAGGAAAGTACTCCAAAGGTGCAGGGAACATGGAATTTCCCTAAATCCAAAAAAGTGCATCTTTGGGGTAACAGAGGGTAAGTTGTTAGGGCATGTCATTTCAAAATATGGGATTGCTATAGACCTAGAGTGGATAGCCACTATCCGGGATATTCCTCATCCCAATAGCAAAAAGGAGCTTAGGTCCTTTTTCGGTAAGATTAACTTTGTGAGAAAATTCATTTCAGGTTTTTTCGAGATTGCCAAGCCCCTAAATGATATGCTAAAAAAGGATGTTCCGATAAAGTGGACCAGTGAGAAAAGGGATGCCTTCACAAGCATCAAGGATGCTATTTCCAAAGCCCCTATTCTCATTAGTCCAGACTATGCTAAACCATTTTATGTTTACACATTTGCTTTAGATCATTCTTTTGCAAGTGTGTTAACTCAGAAAAGTGAAGACAACATTGAAAATCCTATAGCCTTTCTGAGTTCTCCTTTGAAGGACGCGAAGCTGAGGTATTCTGTCTTAGACAAGCAAATGTATGCCTTGTTTAAAACTATAAAAAAATTTAGGCATTACATTGTGCATAGTAAAGTTTTTGCTATAGTTCCTGACCCTGCAGTAAAGTCCATGTTCTTATAGAGTGAGCTAGGTGAAAGAAGGGGGAAATGGCTTTCTACCCTTCAAGAATTTGACTTAGAGATAAAGCCCATGAAGATAGTGCATGGACAAGGTTTGGTCAAGGCCATCGCAGAAATTGACCCTTCAATAACGTGCCAAAACTATGAGGTTAATGATATCACTACAGAGGAATGGTACGTAGATATTGTATATTTTTTGTTGCATGGTAAGTGCCCTTCTCATTTGAATTCCACTCGATCTAGGGCACTACATTTAAAATCAGCTAGATTTCTGATTAAATCTGGTGTGTTGTATAGGAAGAATCACGAAGGAATTTTTCTTCGTTGCATTACTCAAGAGGAAGCAACCCAAGTACTCAAAGACTTCCATGGTAAGTATGGAACTGGACACGGGTCAGAAAATGCGACAACACACCAGATTCTTAGAGCTGGGTATTACTAGCCCCACTTGTTTAAAGATGCACATACACATGTAAGAACATGTCACATATGCCAAGTGGCAGCCAACAGAGAGCGGAATGCAGCAATGCCATTGCAGTCAGTGGTAGAGACGAGACCATTTGCACAATGGGGATTAGACTTTGTTGGGGTGATAAATCCTAACTCGTTCGATTCCCATAAGTTCATCCTCACCACTACTGATTACTGCACAAGGTGGACAGAGGCTATACCTACTAAGAATGCCACCTCCGAGGTTGTGATTAGATTTCTAGAGGAAAACATAGTCACTCATTTTGGAATGCCTAACTCCATAGTAAGTGACAACGGTTCTACCTTTTCCTCTTTAGAATTTGCAAATTGGGCGTACGACAATAAGGTGAGTCTAAAATTCTCTTCCAATTATTACCCCCAAGGCAATGGTTTGGCAGAATCATCAAATAAAAATTTATTATGCATAATCAAAAAATTACTTGAAAAGAACCCTAGAGATTGGCATAGTAAGTTAAAATTTTCCCTTTGGGCAGATAGGACCAGAAGCAAGGAGTCAATTGGGACATCTCCTTATCACTTAGTCTATGGGCAAGATCCTATTTTTCCCACTAATCTAAAATTGCAAACTTTACATTTTATAAAAGACTATATTGGGACTGATAATAAACTTGAAACCAGATTAACACAATTAATGCATCTTGGAACTTCCTTCTAAATAGGATGGATCAGAGCTATGATTTATGAATAACCATTGGTGTGGTTATTTCATCTATGATAGTTTACCATGGGTGTGATTCTCCATATTCAAGGCATTCACCTGGTCTAGATGGACCATTTGGTGATTTTCTCCTTATAAGGATGGAACCTAACACTTGGCCAACATACTCATACCAAGTGGGGTATGAGGGTTTCATAGAAGCTGATCACTTCTACCTTAAGAGACTCTAATAAAGTATCTATAGCTCCTGAAGCTATTTACCTTGAAAGTTATAATCCACATGGAATATGTCTATCCTAAGGCATGATTAGGTCTTTTGCCATATGAAGAAGAATATTTATATAAAAAAAAATCTATGGATAAGGAGTAAAAATTGGAGTTGTTACAAAGACCCTGTGTTGGATCAACTCCAGCACCATTTGGAAGAGACCTGGGAATCTAGGCATCAGTCGTAGCAAAAGGTTTAGATAATTTGTGGAAAAATTACTATTGCCTCAATCCTTCACCATAAGGTTTAATGGAAGGAGGTGCCTTGGAAGCTTTAACAGTCGAACATTGTGAAGTGAGGTGACCTTGTTTGGAGCAAATAGTACAAAAAGCTAGTTTATTTTCATATTTGATGATCTAAACCTTGGTGCAGACATCTAACATAAATACAATGGAATAAAGAAGAGCAAAATTAAGGTTGGTGTTGATGCACATGCAAGCATGGACCATGCAGATCTTAGCTTTTGTGGCTAGGTCAAACATGATTAGCTCTATGATGTTCCTAGAAATATCTTTCAAGATTTCTTCATGCATAAATTGGATAGGTAGACCTAGAAGATGAACCCAAATCGAAGCCAAATTTATATTTTGGATTTCTAGATCAAATTCCATGATCTATTTTCTGAGTAAAATACCCCTTTGCTCAAAAAACCAAGGTCCACCTATAAGTATTTGGCTTATGTCATTTGGGTTGTTGAGTCAGATAATAAAAAATCCCCTAGGGAGGGCTAATAGATCCATGGAAACTTGAGGGAACAAGTAAAAAAGGACCCATCTACAAATAGACTCCATATCAAGACTCCAAGGCTTGAGAAGGAGTCCTAAGAAAGCTTAATATATTTTTTAAAGTGCCTACGAAGGAGAGAGAAGTGGAACATTATTTAAAGTTTTATGATCCATCCCCTCCAAAGGTTGAAAATGGTTGAATGCCAATAGGGGCCATAGATATATATCCAATAGGTTCACCAAAGGCTCCCAATATATCTTGACTAACATGTTTTGTGGGTCTGACTCCAATATGGTCCACCAAAGTCTCGTCATCATATGGGGATAAAGATCCACCATTATGGCCAACCACTCTAGTGTCCCTGAGGCTAGAACAATTAAATCAATTTTGGGTGCATACGATAGGGATGTTGATCAGAAAGCCATTTACCTCAAGAGCAACATTTTCTTTACTAATACTTCAAATAAAAGATAGATAAAAATTGCCAATATTCTTGAATGCACCATCACCAAATTCCCTGGGATTTATTTAGGCCTTCTCCTTTTCCAATGTAGTCCAATGGAAATGATGTGAGATAGTGTGCTTCAGTGGATAATGAAGAAGAATATTGGATGGAAGGGAGCTCTCCTCAGTAGCACAGGTAAAGCTACTCTTATCCAATCTTATCTCCAAAGTGTGCCCATCTACTTCCTATCTTTGTTCAGGGCTCCAATAATAGTGTGCAATAAAATTGAGCAAGTTCAAAGGAACTTCCTTTGGTCCAGAATGGAGAATAAATTTTTATTTCCTCTCATTTCTTAGGATAAATTTTACCTCCTGAAGTCTAGATGAGGGTTGGGACTTTAGAAAATCCATAAAATAAATATGGAAATGATATGTAAGCAAGGGTGAAAATTTATCACAAATTCTCCTATTCAATGAGTGGAAATCATTAAAAAGAAATATCTTAGGCAAGGCTCCCTCTTGGGTGATTCTCCTATTCCACATGGTTCTGCCTTCTAGAATTGTGTATGCCAAACTAGACATATCTTACATAAATGAAGCAGATGGAAACTAGGCAATGGATCCTAAATCAGGTTCTGGTAAGATCCTTGGATAATTGCTCAACCTCTGAGTCTTGACTAGTCTGCGAACAACTTCAAAATCATCTCTGACCAGATGTTTGGAAGAAAGGTATGTAATTTTATATATTTTCAATATGTTGTCCTGAGATGGATCACTCTACCCCTAGATATGGGAAATTCGGAACAACATGTTGCCAGCCAGCGTAACTCTAATATGCTTCGTCTTGTGGTCATCCCAAGTCACTTGTCTCAGGATGCTCTATTTTTGCAATTGTGTGTCTGGAATATTCTCGATCAAGTTGGCCTATTCCTCCATGATTGAGCTCAAGAGTGATTGGCTCCTTGATTTTCTAGGATGCTCCCTCCTGGGTGATTCTCCTATTCCACATGGTTCTGCCTTCTAGAATTTTGTATGCCAAACTAGACATATCTTACAGAAAGGAAGCAGATGGAAACTAGGTGGATCCTTGGATAATTGCTCAACCTCTGAGTCTTGACTAATCTGTGAACAACTTAAAAATCATCTTTGACCAAATGTTTGGAAGATATGCAATTTTATATCTTTTCAATATGTTGTCCTGATATGGATCACTCTACCCCTAGATATGGGAAATTCGGAACAACATGTTGACAGTCAGCGTAACTCTAAGATGCTTCATCTTGTGGTCATCCCAAGTCACTTGTCTCAGGATGCTTCATTTTTGCAACTATGTGAGTCTGGGATGTTCTCGGTCAATTTGGCCTATTCCTCCATGATTGAGCTCGAGAGTGATTGACTAAAGCATCTCATACCTAAATTTGCCCACTTTTATTGGCTTATGGTTCATAATAGAATCCTCACCATGGATAATATTTTGGCTTGGGGTATGGTCCTCCCTAATAGGTGCTTCCTTTATAAATCTGCCTGGGAATCGGTTCACCACATATTTTTGGAATGTCCCTTCTCTGTTAGAGTCCTTTTGTCTCTGCTTTCATTGACTTCTATTGTTTGGGTTACCTCCAAGTCCTTAGAATATTTTCCTCTCTAGTGGCCCAACCCTTTCTACTCCACCCACCTTAAGTCTTGGTGGTCCTTCATCTTATCCCATTTCCTATGGTAGGTCTAGCTTGAGAGGAACAATAGAGATTTTCATGATTCTAGTAGAGACATTGATTATATCCTCCTTAGGATTATCTCCCATGCATCTGAGAATGCTAGCTTGATCTCTTTCTATAATTGTCCCATTTCCCAATATAAAGTTCATCTAGTCAAGTATGTCAAATTATCATTTGAGCCCAATAGTCAACCTCACCTTGTTGTGAATAAATCCTTAGTGTCTTGGATTACTCTACCTCCTTGGTGGCTAAAACACAATTTTTATGGAGACACCAAAGCTAATCTTGATAAATCCAATTGTGGAGGAGTTATTCTTGATGAAAATTCCAAAGTCATCCTAGCATACACTCAAATTATTGGGGTTCACTCCAACAACTTTACGAAATCCAAAGCCATATTTTGAGGTGTTCAAGCCACGTTGGAACTCAACATCCATATTCTAATCATCGAGGGTGACTCTCTGAATACGATCAACTACATTAAAGGTAAGGCAAAACATCCTTGGAATTTTTCCCCATTAATTTAGGAGACCATCCTTTATTTTTTATTGTTCAACAACCTATCAATTCACCACGTAAGGCAATATATCTACTGACATAATGGTAAAATTTGGGTTGATGCTAGATTCCTTCATGATCTGGCATACTGATTTCCTACAGTGTTTGTTAGACATTTATCATGTGAATGATGTATCCACATATGTGTAGTTAAAGTTATTTGATGACTAGGCTTTGCCATCGATGCCCGAGGAGAGGCCCCACTACACATGCTTCGATGTTTGAACTTCACCACTCATACTGGATCAATGCTTATTATTCTCCCCTACTGAGTAGGCTTGTTTCTTCTTGTTTAGGACACACGAGCCAAAGTATTGAGTTTCATATCCCAAGGAGCCCGATCAATTTTTTTGGACTATAATACTCTTAACCTTCTACATTGTGGTGATTGGTATAATTCCAAGGTCCAACAGAACATAAATTTTCATATCAAAGTCAGTAGGCATCAAGTGCACACTAGTTGTGGCTATCAACCCAATGCATGTGTCAGCCATGGTGATCATTGTTGCAAAGGAGGTAATTTTGAAGCAGTTGGGATTTTACATCGAAGAAGAAACTAGGACATAGATGGTGTTGATAGTATCGGTCACATGTTCCTCACCTCGAATGAGCATAGTATTATTTCCAATCATGATGCAATCAATGTTTTGTAGCAAATTGAAAATTCTCCTATCTCTGACGATAGAATTAGCATGCTTGTATTTTGCATGGATGGTTACGTGGTTTGGTTTTGGCCAGGTGGTAATATTTAGATAAAGGTTGGGTGTGAGGCATGCCCTCATTGGTCCACACTTGATGGTACCCACCAACACCCTAATCATCCTACTCCTAAATACACTTCCATTTTCAAATACCCTTATTAGCTTTTCACCTTGCATTCAATGCCTTCCTTTCTGGTTAACACTCGACTGGTGAACCCAATCACCCTTGGGTATGGCACGACTTGCATGGTGATATGTTTCAGGGTAGAGCATGTCCATAAATATCTTAGATGAAGCACTTGGTCCAATGATGATGATATGAACCCTTCTTGGCACATGGAAGAATTTTTTTAAGCAAGATTGTACTTAGCTATGTGAAATAGGAGAACCAGTGCAATCAAGAAATGTATTGTAAGTTGAATTACACCTGGTCTATGAGCAATCCTATGTCTAGTGAGAGTAGGAATATGGCACTGATTGAACCTAAACATCGACAATTTGACCCTATGGTTGAATAAATATTGACATCCCATAGGTTGTTGAACTTCCTAAAAAAAATTAAGGACATGATCCAAAGCTTTCGAAGGAGTTTGTTTAGATATGGGATAGTGGCACTGTGTCCCTAAAGGGACTTACATTTGTAGTCACAATTGACCTATTGGTCGATATTACGGAGCTTCCCAATGATGGTGAAATCATCCATCGTGATAATCATTTGATGATGGGGGAACTTACACATTTATGTGACAAAGGAAATTTCTTGTCCAAGAAGAACAATGGTTTTGTCTGGGAGGACCTCCCTCCACCATGGAATCAGGTCCTAATGCCAATTATGTAGTACCTAACAATTGACGAACCATATTCCCCTTTGTGGAGCTTGCATATGGTGTTTCTAAACTATCTAAAGGACGTGAAGTTAATCAACATCTCATAATACCTCTTTCGATCGATGGAAATTTTCATTGACATTATTTGCAAAGAGAAATCAACCTATCCAAAGCATCAAGGTCTTCACCTGATCATACACAACTAAATCAGTCAAAATCCAAACCATAGAATCATTGAATTTGATGGTTTGATGGCTAATCCCATCCCTGAGTCCATCCCAGGCTTACCTCTGGTGCTACTGGAAGCTATCCCTGAAGGCCCAGTCATTGGCATTGATGCTAGAACCTCCAGTATGGCGGGCAAGTAGAGAATGGCAAGAGGTTCACCCTCAACTCCTAACAGGAATTATGCTCAGGTCAAGTTCTCTAATGAGAAAGGTAAGAATTTAATTTCTACAAAAATATCTGTAATTAAATATGCATCCCCCTACTCGTAAGCTACAAAAAATCCTGGTAAGGTTGTCCCATGGTTCATTTTTTGTTTAGGCGATGGGTGACGTAGACTAGATGTCAAATCTGAATGATATCATTTTGTTGGCTACATCAATTCTCCTGAGGACTGGTAAGATTATCAACCAAATGAAAGCCCAAAAAATTTGCCAATCGTGGGAGGATGATCCTAAAGATAACGATGATGAAGACTATATCCCAAAATGATGTGTTGTGTTTGGCTCCTTTTTGGACTATCCCTCTCTGTTTGCTGACTGAAACTCTTTGTTCCTTTGTTTGCCTATGAGACTTTTCCTATTTTTTCTATTGATTTTTAGTTTCATGGTCACAATATGTGGCCCCCTTTTTTTGTTGTCCCGTTTTGGGTTGATCCCACCCAGGATTCCCTCTACGGTTTGTAAAAGGTTTTGAATCCCTTTTAAAACTTTTTATCAATAAAAAAAAACAATCCACCTCCTTCAATAGAAACCACAATTTTTTGACCATTAACAAGGGTATGAGACCTATCTCCAATGGACGCTTCAAAGGTCATCAATGCCTCATCACCACCAGATCCCATAGATCCACTTTTGGAACTTGTTTATCCACCTCCAAGAGGTGCGACAAATATCCTTAAAGCCTTGGGTAAAGATCCACTTCCTTAGAAACCACAATTTCCTGACCATGAATAGGGGTATAAGACATATCTCCAATGGACACTCCAAATATTGTCAATGCCTCATCACCACTAGGATTCGCAAATTCACTCTCAAGGCAAGTTGATCCGCATCCAAGATGTGGCCTAGTCATTTGATTCTAATGAGTTATGGGATGGCCACAACCTTCGCTAGAGGATCCACCAATAGCATATTCAGCCATGTCACCATATTTCCACCATCACTCGTATTCGTCATGTCACCATCACTCATTGTCATCATTTCTCCATTGACCAGTCTATTATTTGACCAACTCTACACTTAATTATAGCCTATACATTGGGTTTTGAAGGCTAGAAAAATTTGCATATTTATGTTAGTATGATATATGACTACATGCATTGTATTTACATATTTTACCCCATATTCCCCTTCCTAATGATTTTTGTGCTATCATCCTTGCATTCTGTTGGATCCTTAAAATCCAACTTGAAAAGTACCCATAATTTCAAAATTTTGAAGTAACTCAAGCCAAGTGATTCCCAAATTTTTGAGCCAAAAGAGTGACACAGTCCAAAATATCAAGTCTACTAGACCTTTGAAGCCTTGTTGATCTCTCCAAACTCTAATCAATCCACTCTTGACATCATCATAAATTTGCAGTCCTTGAGTACCAATTTTAGCTCAAAAGGTAATTGTCATGAGATCTCAATCTAATCATAAATACCTAAGTCTAAGGCCCATAAAAATGCAAAAATTATTCCAAGACTTTCAAATAAATTACCTAATTCATAAATACTAAGGTCACTCACTCATTATATTCCTTACTTCACAATATAATAATAACCCCTCTTTCATTTCTATTTTTGCCTCAAAAATTGGTCCATGGAAAATAAAGGTTCAAATTATTCTCTAGGTCCAAAGAACTTTTCCTTTGCAAAAATAAAAATCAAATCAAAAAATCAAATTACCCCTCCTAAGGTTGAAAATGAAAATCCCTATTGATCACCAGATTTGGATACTCAATGACAGGTGGCTCACACAAATTAAATGCAATCTGGATATTGGACAAAAACAGAAGACTCAGATTTACCCGTTGTTAAGAGATGGATGGCTACAATTTGTTTACCAACACTCAGACAACGAGTGATGATTGGTCGATAGAAAGAGATAAAAAAGATAACACCACGAGAATAAGAGGTGCCAAAGAGTTGTACCACACATGAGAAGAGCAAAAAAAAATAATATATACCACAAAGGAGATGATAAATTTAATTGGTCCACCTGAATTTGATGTGATTTGGTGATTAGGTAGGAATAAAAGGTCCATATTTACCCATCACCAATGAGGCAGACAACTCTGATTTATCTGCTAGGAGCATGGTATCAAATGATGATTGGTCAGAGAATAAAGACAAAAGAAAAAACAT